>LR990116.1:12692500-15377500 GCA_905147225.2 Euproctis similis
AAATACATTTAATATTGATTAGTATATTTTTATATTGACCTACTGAGAATTATGTAAACATAATAATCAAGTTGAGGTTCTAGCTGTGTAAATTAAGGATATTCTAATACTAAAAGGTTAACTAATAAAATATAACAATCTCGGCATGAACAGATATGAAAATATTTACAATAATCAGACATAAACATTGTATTCTTTGTTTAAATAACTAAACAATACTAATATATTATACTTAGCGCCAACGTCAAAATATCACCGCTAAAAATATATAAGCTTTGACGTAGAGCCCTTTTGTCCAGAAATATTCATATCTATTTTGACAAAAGTTATAACGTTTTTAAACTAAACGTAAAATTTACTATCGAATAAATACTATTAAAAAATTATTTGATGAAGCGATAAAATATAATATTAATGATATATAACAAACTTTTAATGTCAGTTTGATTGATCATTAAAATTATAGTTTGTTAATAGTTTATTGCAATCGTTCAGTAGTAAAATTGATATTTCATGAACATCTGTGACGATGTTAGTTCAGGACTAGAAGTATTAACGTTTTTCTTACGGGAGGGGGGTAAATAAGCAAGCGGGTTTCCTGGTGGAAAGCGACTAGTGCTGCCCATGGATATCTGTAACATTGAGAGAATCACAGTTGCTTTACCAGTCTTTAAACGGGGAAATGGCTTGAGCCACTTACGTCTATTTGCAGAGAGGTCGATCTGGACCATTCATGCATCGAACTGTGCGGTTCTACCACAATTGTTGAGTTGGATTTTTAATATCTTTACGGGTTCCTCAATTTAAAATATATTGCTTTATGGATTTGGATATTAAATTTTAATTATATCCTTAAAAAATACAGGGATAAAAGTTGTATTCCCCTATTTTCCTTTGTCTTAATATGAAAGGCTACAGACTACATATTATTATATTTACGACCAATAGAAAGGGGAGCAGTTACCTTCATAATGTTAAAGATATAGATTAAGTCAGAACTACGTTTGCTGGTTAATAGTATTATTAAATATAGAAAAAAATCATCTATAATACGGTTATACATTGCCTAACGCGGTAATGAAGACTATAAATCCCTCATTGAGCGTACACGAAGTATATAAATAGATTTGTGGCGGTCACCTGGCACCTTGGTGGTAGGTGCCAGCCCGGGGATACTATTATACATACCGATCGACAGATATGTCACAACTGTCTTATATATTTATAAATTACATACGAAATTTACTTAATACATGTAGTATTCAATTAATTTATTATTACTTTCCAGACATTTTGAATGTTGGTATTACTGTTTACGCGGTTCGTTTCAATGTCTAATTTTGGCGCGTAATAAAAAAGATTTCATATTTTATCGAAGTAACTCCATCAAAGCATTTCCATTTTTTGGTGATTATTTTTTTTTTGTTACAGTAAATATTATAATGACGTTATCGTAATTTTGCAACATTTATTCGACCGCTGTGTGGATGAAGGTCGTTTAATTTTGACTGGTTTTATCTATATTACTGGCTTCAATAATGGTTGCAGTCGCAAATACACTCGAGAGCAATGAATCCGGGTCACTTAAAGAATCCTAAAAATCTCGGAAACTAAAAATGCTAGGTTAATGCAATAAATTGTATTTAATAGACAATGTAATACTCCTTAAATGAAGGTATTAAAACTTCTTAGTTATTGTAAAGTTATATCATAAAAAAATCAAATTTGAAAAAGGGCCACTTTCAAAGATGGAACTACGAAATTACAGCATTTGGTTTTGCTTTTGTTTGTAATCTGTCATTTATGTGGGTACATAAACCATGTTGATAGTGCTCTATATTCATTATTCAAGCTGAAATTATGTCGCTTACGCCTGAAGAATGCACCAGAATACTTACAATGCTGGAAACCGGCCGGAGTCAGCGCGATACAGCCAGAACTGTTGGTGTGTCGCTGTCAACAGTACAAAGAGTTCTCCGACGTTACGAAGAAACTGGTTCTAACCTACGCAGACCAGGAACGGGCAGAACCAGGTATACCACAGCACGAGAAGACCGATACTTGGTGAACACCATGCTTCGAAATCGCTTTCTCACAGGAACTGAACTCACCAATCAGTTTCGACGCCTCGGAGGAAGTAACCCAAGTGCATGGACAGTAAGACGTCGGCTTGCTGAATCTAACTTAAAACCCCTTAGACCTGCAAACGGCCCTAAACTGGAGCGTGGGCATCGTATTTCAAGACTAAGATATGCCCAGAGCCACGTAAATTGGAGTATTGAAGATTGGTCAAAAGTTATGTTCTCCGACGAATCAAAATTTATGCTCTACAAGCACGATGGAAGACACAGAGTGTATCGAAGACCAGGGGAAAGATTCAAGCAAGCATGCATCGAGGAAAAAGTAGCCTACGGTGGTGGGTCTGTACTTGTGTGGGCCGGAATTTCTTCTGAAAGTCGCACAGAGCTGGTGATCATAGAAAACGGCTCTTTAACTAGCGTAAGATATGTGGAAGAAATCCTCAATGATCACGTTGGTCCATTTATGGTCAATTTAGGTGAGGATGCTATATTTATGCATGACAATGCCCGACCTCATACAGGTAGGATTGTGAATGACTACCTTCAAGAGATGAACATTACTCGTATGGAGTGGCCAGCGCGCAGCCCGGATATCAACCCGATCGAGCATGCTTGGGACGAGCTAGGCAGATGCGTAAAACAACGAAACCCTCCCCCAATCACGCTTCGTGAGCTCAAAATTGCTCTCACAGAGGAATGGGAGAATATTCCCCAAAATCGTATAAGGAACTTGGTGTACAGCATGCCAAACCGCGTAAACGCAGTAATGGAAGCACGAGGAGGCAATACGAAGTATTAAAATTCAAGAAAATCGTAATAAAGTTCAAAAATTTCATGTTTCCTATTTTTGTTTTAAGGAGAGATCAGCAGATTTTTTCTTTATGTAATTTTGTGTTAATAAAATGTATGGTGACTCATATTTTTTTTACTTTCATTTAAGGAGTATTACATTGTCTATTAAATACAATTTATTGCATTAACCTATCATTTTTAGTTTCCGAGATTTTTAACATTCTTTAAGTGACCCGGATTCATTGCTCTCGAGAGTATTTCTAACATTGTATTTTATATTATATCGTTAAAGATCGAATTTGTGCTCGATCGAAAGGTTGTCCTTTCGATCGAGCACACCGCTTCTGATTCAAGAAATTGCGAGTCCGTGTCTCGGTGGCTGATCCATAACATTATTTTCAAAAGCGTTAAAAAAATCAAAATCTCATTTATTCAATTAGGTCATTAAAGACACTTATGAAGGTCAATATTTACAATCCCTCAATTCGATTAATCACGCCCTGAGAAGAATTGGCAAGAAACTCAGGGGAGTCTTTTTTTTATTTAATTATAACTAAACTAAATCACAAATTATTAGATATAATTTATAGAGCGAAATGAGGTCTTTCATGTCAAACTTAGGACACAGTACGTTAATATGCTTTGGGCGCTTGAACAGACAGTACCCACAAACAGTACACGTTCACGAGTATCACCTATATCTCAGCCATCGCCTCCCTCGCCATATTTTAGGGAAGGTGGCGACCCGATCAACGACGCCCCGTAAGCAAGGACCTTTCAGTGAGCAAGACATATTCAAGAGACCAGACAAAAAACTAGTAAGCTTGCCCGGTGAAAAACGTCATACTGCACACAATTCCACCAATTAACAGTAATGTTTAGTAAGCAGATTAATAATATTTTCCTATAGCAAATTCAAACAATATAATACAAAAGGAGCAATTCAATTCTAAACGTTTTTATCATTGATATAATCTGCGATACAATAATAAGCCCTTTCCTGTAGTCTATTTTTAACATATTTCTTAAATTTACCTTACGATAATTCAAGCGCGTCGTTTGGAAGTTTATTGTAAAAGCGTATACATTGACCTGGAAACGCGTTCGAAATTTTATGGAACTTAGTAGTGGACACAGCAAGTTTGTTTTTATTTCTTAAGTTTAATTGATGGATATCTCTGTTTTTCTTAAATTTAGTTAAATTTTTATGAACATAGATTAAATTTTCATAAATATATTGAGAATGTAACATCATTATTCGTATCTCTTTAAATTTACTTCTCAGTGTATCCCTGGGACTCATTATATAGATAGCAGGAACAGCTCGTTTCTGGAGCACAAAAATCGAGCCTATATTCGCAGCACTACCCCAAAGCATTAAACCACATGACATAATGTTGTAAAAATAACTAAAATAAACTAAAAGTGCAGTGTCAACGTCGGTCAGTTGACGTATTTTCTTTACAGCGTAAGCGGCTGAGCTAAGTCTACCAGATAACGGCTCTATATATGGGCCCCACTTTAGTTTAGAGTCTAATGTTATACCAAGGAAGACAACCTTATTGACCAATTCCAGACTCTTATTGTCCACCACGACACTGGTTTTTACTTGTTTAATTTTTTTTGTAAAAAGTCTAACATATTTGGTTTTCCTACCATTTAAAAGTAAATTATTAGCACTAAACCAATTTACTATCTTTGAAAGAGCATTGTTTACATCGTCAATTACTGATTGTTGTCTCTTTTCCTTAAAAACTAAAGAAGTGTCATCTGCAAACAAAACTATTTCATGATTGTCCTTTACAAGATAAGGTAGATCATTAATGTACAAAAGAAACAGGAAAGGTCCCAAGATAGAGCCCTGCGGCACCCCCATTGCTACAGCTGATCCATGTGATCGCTTTCCGTTAACATCTACTGTTTGGATCACAGAAATAGATCAAGATAGAACGGCGAATAGGCGTGGCAAGCGTGCCAAAACCCTGCACTATATTGCATGCTTTTCGAAACTCGCTCTCATTACGCAACGAGCGTTCCTGCCATGCGTTCAGGACGTAAAAAAATAGATAAAACGTTATATATATGCCTTATTATGCTGTGAAAAATTGTAAAAACAAAAGTAGTGAATCAAATATGAAAAAAGGAAATATTTCGTATGATCAGTAAGTACAGAAAATCAGTATAAAGTATTTTTTTGAGATTATAAATTATTGTTTTACTTTTACTATGTTCAATAATTACGATCACAAGTTGTATATTTTTTCGTTATGATAAATATCCATTGCTGTCCGCATTCAACGCTCGTATACAAAAACATTGCGCGTATAAATTATACGCGTAATGTACGTCGAATCGAACGAAATACACAATACACCTGCCGGTTGATCGCTGTGTCTGTTAATCGCTGTGATTCGAATGTTAGAGATGGGCACTCCATTTCGATTCATCCATTTATCGATAAGTCTTAGGACTTATCGATAAATTAATTCAATAATAATTTGAGTATCAGCTCATATCTTGCTTTGTCCCTACTTTATTCTAACACCACAAATTTCAAGCAAAGTGTTTCGTAATTACATTGGCAGCAGTTTATTTGACAGTATAAGTTTTCACCAATTTGACCAATCGCCGATGGAAAATCATCTCGTTCTTCTCAAATGGGCAGTAACCGAGGTATATGTAGACGTTCGGCTTCGTTATTTAACCAGGACTGTGAGGCCAACCCTTACAAAAAGGCAAATATTTAATAAATAATATATGTATAGTTTCAAGGACAGTAAAATATTTATAATTAAATTTTATATACTGTTGGAAAAATATGTTTTAGGTTTTAATATGTCGGATTGAAGTATTTAACATGTTTTACTTTCTATGATTATCGTTACAGAAAATCAATAAAGTTAGTAAAATATAAAAATAATAAAATTAACACACGTTGCCGATATTAACATCGATAATCTAATGTGTGTGTCTCCTAACTAGTCGTCTCGCTCACAATGAAAATGACGTCACGCTGAGGGCGTGGTTTTTCAAAAAAGTGACACGCTCGAAATGTATGGAAATGTGCCATCGCGGCCGTTCTATCTTGATCTATTTCTGTGGTTTGGATCCTATCACGCAGCTAAAAAGTAAGAAGATCCAAAGCAATGCCTATTATGCCATAGTGATGTAATTTTCTGACCAGAGTCTTATGCTGCACACAATCAAAAGCTTTAGGTAAGTCACAAGATATCCCTTAAGCATCCAGCGACACCTCCCAAGCCTCAAATATACTTTCGAGTAATTTTACCCCAGCATCACATGTTGACCGTCCTCGAGTGAAACCAAATTGTTTATTATGCAGCAGATTATTTTCATTATAGTATTTAAGTAACTGAGGGGGATTAGTTTTTCGAAAACTTAGTCTAAAGTTAGTGGGGTCTAATTTACTACCTGATTTATACAACGGAATAATCTTGCTTAATTTCATCAAGTCAGGAAACACACCACAATCAATACATCTATTAAAAGTCACAATTAAAGCGGGAGCGATAGTGCTAAATAAAGATTTTATAATGTGTACAGAAATGCCCCATAAATCAGCCGTTTTCTTAATATTAATTGATTTAAGCGCGATATTTAGATCAAATACATTAACATGACTGAAATGAAAACCGTTATAAAATTCAGGCACGTTATCTTTAAGTAATGACTTTGCAATGGAGGTGGGTGGTTAAATATCGAATACTGACAATAAGGTGCCCGCTGTACGACAATAGCTTGCCCCTTTACGGCGTAAAAATAGTCAGGTCGAAGCATAATCGCCGTTACTTTCGGGTAGAAAACGGCGTGAATGTACAGAAAAAAACGACCGAGTAAAATATCGAAATGGCAACGACCCGATATGTCGTGAACAGTAAAAAGAAAAAAAAAACAAATTTAATGACTGCGAATACTGGGACAGTGCCGGTCGCCGTGTGTGAAGTATTTTGTGTCTCGTTTGTGGCAACTTTACGAGCTAAATCCGTTGCTATTACAATCACTAATTATTACATAAATCACCGTGGACCGGCAGTATGGAAGTGCTTTAGATTAAATTACTATCTATTAATCTCTCTATTAAATACTTAGGTACTTATAATATTTAATATTTTCTACTCCTCCCTATAAATGGATACTATTAATATTAAAAAATACAAAGTTTATACTTACTCTGGCCATAAATATGATGTTACAATCTTTTGATTGTAACATCATATTTATGGCCAGAGTAAGTTTGAATTTGGAATCTTTCATTTTATACTGTTATTTTTATATGAGTTTTCTTATTTTGGCGCCAATACTGTTTTAACAGTGGTAGAGCCAAGCAGTTCGCTGCATGAATGGGCCGGCTCGACCGGTGAAATACCGCGACCTCTCAGAAGATCAACGTAAAGTTGCCCATTCCGCGTTTCGTTCGGTGAGAGGGCTACCCGGAGCCCACCTCCCTTCCCCGTCCTTTCCTATCCTACTCGCTTAAAGGTCGACAACGCAACTGTACGACTAGGTGTCCATGGGCGGCGCTGGTCACTTACCATCAGGTGACACACCTGCTCGTTTGCCCTCTTATCCCATAAAAATACATTGTTTATTACATTACAATATTGAAATGGAGTAGGGTGATATAGAGAACCGAATCGCTGATTTTACATTACACAAAGTAGGTAAGGAGCTAAATGCAATTATTAAACTCTCCTTATAGCTTGGTAATAGGAAGTTTTTTGGTAGGTACTAGGCTAATAGATACATTGAGACCTCCTCTGTTTGTCACAGAAAAATATCCGGCCATTTACATTTATTTAGTATTCGTACAAAAAGGTGGTCAAAGCAGTAAAGGAAAAAATTAAAAACAATCCTGACGGTAAGCAAACAATATATCTTGGGTGATGAAGATAGGACTTGTAATCGTGTCGCGTATTGTAAAAGATAATGTAGAAGCAGCCTGTTAGAGGTAAACTGGTAAGCAAGCAGCTGCGTGAATCGGCCGGCTCGACCGGTGAAATACCACGACCTCTCAGAAGACCGACGTAAAGTGGCTCATGCCGCGTTTCGTTCGGTGAGAGAGGTACCAGGAGGCCCACCCTCCTTCCCCATCCTTTCCTATTCCTTATCCCTTAAAGGTTGGTAATAATACAGTAACACTATATGTGTTGCTGGTGTCCATGGGTGGCGTTGGTTGCTTACCATCAGGTGACACGCATGCTCGTTTGCTCCCTATCCCATAAAAAAAGCTTATAATATCAAAAAGATTAGGGTAGCAAAATCGAAATAACTAGGCAGAGACAACAAAGATAGGAAGGTCACAGAAAAGAATTGTTTACGGAGGAGATTATTTCGCAATTGAACAACATCTTAACAAACAAAACCTCTGTATTTATAAAAAGGTTTATGGAAGCGCCCCAGTTAGTTAACAGAGAGAAACGTGGACAATATTCGACTCTAGTGATCATTTGGTTGGGTATTTGCAATGAAGGAATGAGTAACGCTTTTGTCAAAAAGTGAAAAAAGAGAGGAACTACGAATCATATCATGGCTAATTCAATAATAAACACAACTCATAATCATTATTATATATTAAATTTTCACGTATACCATTTTTACATTTTTTTAATGTCACCACAAAAACAGAACTAGAGTACATCCATATTCAAACTTGCATTCATTCTATTTACTGACAGTGTTATTTTTATAAAACGATAAAACCTCTTTTTAACACACCTCCTTCGTTTTTTAAAAAAATACAATTAATTATTCATAGAAAAACATTGACCTTTTCTTTACAAAATTACAATTCAATAAACTCAATAAACATTTATTAACTCCCTCAGTTTTTGAAATCTATTCTTCCCTAAAGCTTTCGTAAGTATATCCGCTAATTGATCAATCGTACTAATTTTAGTTACATTAATTATTTTCTTCTTTTCATAATCATTAACAAAATGATAACTTACTTCGATATGCTTTGAGTTTTTACAAAACTTCCCGTACTTTGAAAGCGATATGGCACCAGTATTATCTTCAAAAATTTTAACTGGTTTTGAAATTTTAATATCTAAATCACCTAATATCCCTATCACAGGTAACACTTCAGTAACACAATCTGCCACCGCGTAATATTCAGCATGCGTTGATGCTCTTGAAACAATTTTTTGTTTACGCGTCTTCCACATAATCGGATTATTAAATACTCTCAACAAAATACCAGTAGTTGATTTTCTATCATTTCTATCCGCTGCCCAATCAGCATCTACAAACGCATCTAAACAATCTTCAAATTCTGCATTATAGTTTAATACCTTATTACGAGTATGATGTAAATATTTCAAAATTCGTAAAGCATACTTATAATGTACATCACTGTAACAGTTTTGGAAACGACTCAAATAATTGACGCTATATGAAACATCTGGTCTCGTTCCAGTAGCAACGTAAGACAAAGCTCCAATAAAATTTCTATATTTCAAATTATAATTTATTTCTCCAGCTTCAATTGATAAATTTTGCTCCATTGGCGTTTCATACCTCTTAGAATCTTTAACGTTATATTTTTCTGCTAAACTTTCTATGTATTTGCATTGACTCAAAGTAATTTTTTTATGTTCAGGCTTATAATCAATTTCAATCCCCAAGTATTGTTTCACTTTTCCTAAATCCTTCATCTGAAATCTATTACTTAGCATTTCTTTAATTTTTTTAATTGTAACCTCATTTTTAGCACAAATCAAAATATCATCGACATATAAACATATGTACAACTTATCATTATTTATGCAACCTGTGTACAAACAGTAATCATAATCAGATCTTTTGAAATTGATGCTCAACATAAATTCATTGTAACATTCATACCAATCTCTTGGACTCTCTCGCAATCCATATAGAGCTTTCTTTAATTTGCACACTTTATTATCTTCAATTTCATAGCCATCTGGTGGGTAAATATAAACTTCTGACTTAATAGTTCCGTTTAAAAAAGCTGTTTCTACATCCATACATTCTAAATGCCATCCTCTGACACATGCAGTTGACATCAAAGCTTTCATTGTTGTTAGCTTAGCTACAGGTGAATATATTTCTTCGTTATCATCATAAACTTGTTGGAAACCTCTTGCCACAACTCGCGCTTTATATCTTCCATTCGACTTAATTCGGAAAATCCATTTCACATCTATTACATTTTTATTTATTGGTTCATCGACAATTTCCCATGTTTTGTTTTGTTCTAAACTGTTAATCTCGTCATTCATTGCTTTCTTCCATTTATTTACTTCTAGACTATTTATTGCATCTTCGTATGTTTCAGGCACACTAGCATTACAAACATTTACATATACTATGTGATCATTAAATCTTTCAGGTAATTTTCTCTCTCTTCTTGGACGACTTGATCCACTCACCTCCTCAACAATAACTTTCTTTCTTTTATTTTCTTCATCATCTATAGTATCATAAAATTCATCATCATTATCACTTTGCGCGTTAATCTGTGTTCTCTTTGTTTCATTTTCTTCATTATTATTTTCTGTAGTTTTTTCTTCTTCATCATTTGTCTCTATATCTTGAAATTTTATTATTTCAGCTTCTGGATTAATGAAAGTAACATGTCTACTTATTTCTATCTTATCGTTTATCAAAACTTTATAACCAGTATCAGTATATCCTACTAAAATTCCTTGCACAGCTTTTGGACTTAATTTCGAAGTTCTTTTTTCTTCAGGTACTCGAACAAAACATTTACTTCCATACAATCTTAAATTCTTAATGTCTGGTTTCCTTCCTATAAATATTTCAAATGGAGATTTTTTTTCAAACGTGTTAGTCAAAATTCTATTACCTAAATAAACAGATGTATGAATACATTCTGGCCAATATTTTTTATTTAATTTAGCTTCCGTCAATAAACATCTAGCACGATCCATTATCGTCCTATTGAACCTTTCAGCAACTCCGTTTAGTTCGTGTGTATAAGCTGGTCCAGGCTTTAAATAAATTCCTTTATCTCTTGTAAACTTGTAAAAATCTCTGTTAAGGTATTCTCTTCCTCTGTCGCATCTTATTTCCTTTATCCGCTTTCCTGTCTGATTTTGCATGGCGTTCACATATGTTCTAAAACAATCAAAAACTTCACTTTTATTTTTAATCACACACACTGCTGCATATCTGCTATAATCGTCTATAAAAGAAACAAAATACCTTTGATCATTATAACCTATGGGCGTAATAGGTCCATTCACATCCGTGTGTATAATTTCTAAAATATCCGTCGCTCTTCGTCTGTTATTCTCAAATGGTAAGTTTGTCATTTTATTTTGTAAGCAAATTTCACAACATACGTAACCTTCGTTTAACTGTTCAGGTAAACCGTTCAATAACTTATGCCTACACATTTCTCGAAGTTTCGAAAAATTTACGTGACCTAAAATCCGGTGCCATTTCTCTTTCACTGACATTGACAGTTTATTATTGTTAACAAATTTATCGTTACCTATTTTACCCTCAAGTTCATATAATTTATTATTTTTCCTAGCTACAGCAACTAATTTGTGTTGGGAATTGTATATGGTAGCTGATTCGTTTTGAAATTTGATCATGTTACCTTTATTAACAATACACGATACGCTAAGCAAATTTCTTTTCATATTAGGTACGTAATAAACATTCTCAATATCAATTTTTTGTACCTGACCGAATACAAAACAATCCATTGTAATCTTTCCAATTTTTTCAGATTTTAAGGCAAAACCATCGCCTACTCTTATATTAACCGGACTATCTAACTTACTATACTCACAAAAGTATTTGTCGTCATTGACGATATGATCACTACACCCACTGTCAAGAAGCCAACTTACTGTACCATTTGCTGTCACTCCAGCCGTCGAAACTTCCACATTAAATAATAAATTATTTCCAGTTATTTGATTATCATTTGAATTGTTACTTCGATGTCCTTTGTAATTGTTAAAACCTCTGTAGCCACGATGACCTCTGTAATTACGACCACGTCCTCTACGTTGATATCTTCCGTACATATTTTTTAAATTTGGACAGTCCCTTCTAAAATGTCCTTCCTTGTGACATTCAAAGCAGGTTTTCTTATTTGAGCTATTGGATACGAAAATCTGCTCATCATGTTCAACATTCCTTGCTTCATTCTTTTTGTAATCTAGTATAAGTTTTGATTTGACGTATTCAACAGTCTGATTTTCCTTTGGCATTGCATCGACAACGTTAACAATATGCTCAAATTTAGATGGCAGTGCTAACAATAAATAATTCAGTCTATCTTCCTCAGTCACAAATTCTCCTGCTCCTTTTAAATCGTTTATTTGCTTTTCAAAAATTTGAAAGAAGTCTATAGGGTTTCCGTCCTTGAATTTTGTTTCTAGTATCTTTCTTTTCAACAGCAATTTATTTGCACACCCTCTAATCAAGTACAATTCATCAAGTTTCTTTATCATTTTATAAGCTGAACCTTCTGAAATTACTATATCCAGTTGCGAATTGCTAATACTATTAACTATATAGTTTTGAGCTTTTAAATCTATCTTTTTCCACTCACTTTCTGTAATATCTTTTATTTTGTTTTCATTTTCAATCGCCTGCTCACAGTTCTTTAATTGAAGCAATAATTTTAATCTGAACTTCCATTTTTCGTAATTAGTTCCTTCAAAAATTGGTATTCTAAATTCGTCTTTACCTTCCATGACTCTGTTAACCACGGATATCATATATCAGTATATATATATATCATTTTCTTGAACCAATTTCTTCAACCACGGACCTCTGCTACCATGAAAAAAGAGAGGAACTACGAATCATATCATGGCTAATTCAATAATAAACACAACTCATAATCATTATTATATATTAAATTTTCACGTATACCATTTTTACATTTTTTTAATGTCACCACAAAAACAGAACTAGAGTACATCCATATTCAAACTTGCATTCATTCTATTTACTGACAGTGTTATTTTTATAAAACGATAAAACCTCTTTTTAACAAAAAGGTATCAAAACATCCCCACACGTGTACTAATGGAGCCCCTTTACGATACCATTCTCAATAATTCATAATAAGTCTATCTCTAAGGGATAAACCACAGTTATAATTTGTAATAAAGATTAATTATTTGGTACAAGTGTACCTAATAAAATACTCTTATTTCGAAGATATTTATTAATGTAGACCTCTTACAAAAAACCAGATGGCGCTTTATATTGCTTCCAAAATACTTACTTAGTATAAGTTCACGCCAAGTTCCTTGCGAAATACCCACGTAGAACTGAGAACCAGAGGAAATAATTCATAAGCGCCTCACTCGATTCTTCAGTTTTTATTCGACTTCCAAAAAAGGAGCCGGTTCTCAATTCGTCTGTATGTATAATATTTTATTTATTTTTTTTATTTATGTTCACCGATATTTTTGTCAATTATGGACCGACTTCAAAAATTTTTTTTTCGTTGTATAGTGTTTACTTCCGAGATGGTCCCATTTTCACCAGGTCAGGATCTGCTGATAAGGAACCAGGAGCAATCGAAGGCATCCACCAAAAGTTGTATGCGAGTATGGTGTTGTTATTACGTAATAGTGATGTTTTAAGAATATTCTTTACGGTGCCAACATTTCATACTGCTGTGCTGATGAAGAAGCCACAAAACTCCTCAACGGTTAGGAGTATGAAGACAGCACTGCAATTGGTCGATAGAAACTACTTGGTAGTATGTAGGGCTAGCGTGTTGATTGTGAAGTATCCTGGAATATACACCTGATGCTGCTATGCTGATGAAGAAGCCACAGAACTCCTTAACGGTTAGGAGTTGGGAGACAGTACTGCAGTTAGTCGATGAAAACTGTTTAGTAGTATATAGGAGATATACTTCAATCAACGTCTGATACTGCTGCGCTGATGATGAAGCTACACAACTCTTATACAGTAAGGAGTTATTACACAATTCTGTAAAAATGATTTTTTTTTATTTTCTGCAATAGTTTCCAGGCTACGATTGGCCTTCATTCGGGCTTTAGTGTTATTGGGTCTACCCATGATAATTACAAAAATATAAATAGTTGGCAAGTAATATCATACTCTTTTATCTAAGTACCTATTTATGACAATTATAGCTCCCTAAAATATCAACCATTTAACAAACGGACTTGTAATTAGTAAAAATATATTTACTAAACTGAAAGCCATGTAAATGAACTAACTTCGATCTTTATCACATATAACTTCCGAAAACAATTTCGAAAAGTCATTGATGTGAGCCAGTGTCTGGAATCGAACCCGGACCTCTGGATCAGAAGCCGTGTGCTCGACCACTGCGCCACCGAGACTGTCATTTATTATTAGAGTCGGTGCCAGCCTAGTTAACGTACTCGATTGTGCTGCACCGACTTTAATAATGAGTGGCATTTGTACATATTTTAATAGTTAAAGATGACTTTATTAAAGTCTTACGTTTTGTATACTGTATTAAGTATAGAAATTAGTAAATTTCGTTATTTATCGCTTTTTAGTTATAGAGGTACTGTTTTCATATATTTAAAGATTTTGTGGTATACGTTCCTAGAATTCGGTTTAACTTTTTTTTTGAAAGTATTTTTTTATAACTTTACTCATAGTAGTGCACATTGAATTTAGTCGTGGAAGTTATGCCGTGGCTTAATCTTGTCTTCCAAAACAGTATATATTTATATAATATATTAACCACCAGCTAGTATGATCTCGATCTCGTGTGAGCACTAAAAATATTAAAACACGAGCCAGCAGCACTTGCTCGCATATAAAACTATCTAATTTTATATTCAAGGTAATCCGACATAATGTAATATTTGCTTAATATACAGATATTTTTGGTCGGATATCAATTGCACATCCCGGGCATCCAGATATATTAGTTATTCACATCATAAAACCTAGTGAAATCATTGGTTATCAATTATATTACTCAAAATTTACTCATATTTAAATACAAATAAATAAAACCTCAAGGAATAAATACACAAATTCTAAACGGTTTTGTCTTCAAAGAGAGTCTATTAAAAAAATCTATTATATTTTTGTTGGCAACAGTAATAATGACTATGAATGTTATTTCATATATCATGTGCCATTTTTAAGTCCTGACTACAGATATATGTGTCGGAAATAGAGAGCTTGTGAGTGTCACAAATGACCCAAAGGACTGGGGGATGACCACCGTATAGCTTCCATAGTAATGTGAAAAACTTGTAAATATCAACAGGAACTGCTATTGCAAAATATAGCAGTGTGCACTATTACGACACCGGTAGTTACTGTCGCATCTTAACGACAATACTCTATTATCAATTTACGTCTAAAGAAAGGAACTTCGGTCTGTTTTGATGGCTATCCGTCCACCTCGCCGCAGTCACCAGAAGCTTTCTCCACACAACTGCGTATCCTTCCCTCTTATAATCGTCGCAGCGGTTAAATGAGTCGTAGCAATCTGGACATTCAGCTCATACTAACCGTTGTATAATGAGTAATTAAATCAAAAATAGTTCACGTCCTCGTGTAAGTGATTTATAAGGATTTTAAGCGACGCAATATTTATATTTAACTAGCTGACCCGGCGAACTTTGTTCCGCATCAAAAGTAATAACTGCTGTCCCGCTATGTTAATACTGCAATATCTTCGAAAATAGACGTTTAAATTGCACGCTGTAAAGGGCCAGGATCATCTATATTAAATGCACAATCTATTTAAGACACTTAATTGAGTGAAAACTAAAACACAACTGATTGTTATCGGCAGTTCCAGGATGCTCGCCAAGATAAATTGGTCAACACTGCCCCAAGTTAATTTTAACGGCTTTATCTTACCAATAACCACCAAAGTTAAAAATCTGGGGCTCTGCATCGATATTACACTATCGTGGGGACCACAACTGCAAGAAATAAGCAGAAAACTGTTTGCTTCCGCAGGATCCTTGCGCAGGTTACAACATTTCTTGCCTACTGTCACTAAAATTGCACTTGCACAGTCTCTTCTCCTGCCTATCCTCGATTATGCCGATGTCAGCTATCTGAATCTCACTGAAGCACAACTTGATAAACTTGAATGACTCCAAAATGTTTGTATAAGATTCATATTTGGTCTTCGAAAATATGATCATATCTCAGAATTTCGTAAAAAGCTCAAGTGGCTTCCTGTTCGTTTTCGCCGGAATATTCACGTTCTCACGTTGTTATATAACGTTCTATTTAATCCCACTTCACCTAATTATCTCAAGGAACGTTTCCAGTTCTTACATGACACACATTCGAAATATCTGAGGTCATCGGAAAACTTGAGATTGGCTGTCCCAAAGCATTCCACGCATTTTTATGGTTTATCTTTTTCCGTGCAAGCTGTGTTGCTGTGGAATGCACTACCAGAAAACATAAGAAAAGCTCAGACTGTTACCTCGTTTAAGTCACAGCTTACGCAGTATTATTTAACATTACAATAGTCTATTATTAGTATTTGTGTATTTATGTGTATATATATATATATATGTATATATTAAATATATTTATTTATTTATGTTATATATGTTATATTTATTATTATTATATGATATGTTTGTTGTTTATATGTAGTATATATTCTGATATTGCAAATATGTATGTTTCTGTTTTATGATACTTTGTTTTCTTATTAATTTCAATTTTTAAAACATTACCCGTCTTCCTTGCATATATATCTCCTCATAAAGGTTGCCTGGAAGAGATTGCTGTAAGCGATAAGGCCGCCGTTTGTGCTCCTAGCTATAAGACTTTTCTGTACATATTGTTTTTTTTTTTATAAGATCTAATGTATAAGGTGTGCAAATAAAGAGTATTATTATTATTATTAATGCTGTAATGTTTAAAATCGCTTCGTAAATAAGCCATTATTTCTCGTAAAAAGCAAAAAAATAAAAATGGTCATTGTAGGTTATTCCTAAGAGATAGACGTATGCCCGCGTGGACTTTTTTGTAGACATTCTGAAGGTGTTTAATAATGTAGAACATTGTTTTCATCTATCACTTAGGGTTCAGCCAGCGTTTGCAATAAATGTGCTAAATGTTGAAAATTATCATTTTTTCTTTACAACATTATATATGAATTATAAGATCAAAACCACCCCGTTGACACCCTCTAACTATTTTAAAAATCCGCATCAAAATCCGTTGCGTTGTTTTAAAGACGTACGCATTTAAGGGGACAGACAGCGGAAAGTGACTATGTAATGATAAGAAGGATTTATCTCAAGATGATGAACCTTTTTAGGAGGAGGAGCACGAATTTGTTTTTCTTTTGTGTTTAATTTCAAATAATAGTATTTTGTTATTTTTTCAGTATTTTTCTTTGTGTTGCCTCCAATGTAGGTACGCTGTTATATTCCCTTTTGACATTTTATTTTTATTTTGAATATATTTGTATAATTTTAACCTCACGGCTGTTATTTCTCCTGCGTGGTACCAGCTTCTCCTAATTGACCGCATCCAACGAAGTGCGGTTCAGCTTGTCGACGACCAAGCACTCTCCGATCGGCTTGATTCTTTGGCGTTGCGGAGAAATGTTCCATATCTATGCATCTACTACCGCTTAAACCACGGGGAGCGCTCTGAGGAATTGTTCGGATTAGTACGGCCAATTGATTTTCGCCATCGCTCAACGCGCCAACACCATCATCCGCATTGGCTGAATGGATGGCGATCAACAACTGTACATTTCAACCGGCATTTCTTGCCACGCAATGTTCCTGTATAGAACCAGTTACTGGCGACGGTGTTTCTAGACCATTACTAACTGGGAACCTTTAAGAAACGGGCCTATTCCCATCTGAAAGGCCAGCAATGCTGATATGATGCCCCTGTAATTGCAGACGCCATGGGCGACGGTGATCTCTTTCTCGTTGCTCCCTTGTGACTTTGTTTTATACTATGTAATGATATACAAAACACAATTAGCGAAGTTTGAAATGTATTCCATTTTTATTTTATTAGTCCTATATTTGTATAATTAGACGAGCCTCGTGGCGCATTGATAAAAACTACCGGCTGCAGCACTGAAGTCGGGGGTTCGATTCCCACCCGAGCACAAATTTAATATTTGTGACAAACATGAATATTTGTGCAGCGTCTGGGTGTTTTTCTATGAATTATAAGTATGTGTTTTCAAAAGAAAAGTATATATGTATTAGTATCCGTTATCTAGTATCCATAGCACAAGCATTTAGTTGCTTAGTTTGGAACTAGAGGGCGCTGTATGATTTGTGTCCAAGCTATTATTATAAGATAATTGATGTCTAATGCATGTTTCACATTATCTTTACTATATATTTATATTTTGTATAGTATACTATCTGACACGGCTAACTTTGTTTCGCCTCAGACACAATAAATATAACAATTTATCTGAAATAAAAGTAGCCTAAACGTTCCGTCGAAATCGGTTCAGCTATTTATGAGATTATCCGGAACATACTGACAGACTGACAAAAAAATTTTTAAAAAAATGTTATTTTGGTGTTTATACCGTAAATTTATTCATATTCATTTGCATGTATTAAAAAGCGGTTATTTCAATATTACAAATAGACACTCGAATTTTATTTATATGTATATATGTGACATTACTGGAATCTTTAAATATAGACGTGTCTGTCAGCATCCCCCATCGCACCTTGAACACAGTCTATAATTACCTAGTTAAAAGGGTCGGTGTAATGGTCTGGGCGACAGGTGGAAAACCGATCAATAGACAAGACACAAGTCTATGAAGGACGTTTTGATATAACATTTACCTACGACCATTTGAGCATTACGAGTATTTCATTTAAAAAAAAAAAAACAAAAGGATTTACCATTTTTTTCATGAAAGTTTTTCTAAACAAATGTGTATTATTTACAGCATTTACATAAGTGTAATACATCGCTTTCAAGGAAGACAGATCGGGGATTAGCCCTATTGGAAATGGAGCGGTTTTATTTTCTAGTTAATAAGCTCGCTAATTTTATGACGAATCCTGGCTTGCAGAAAACAGAACAGTATTAGTGTATGCCAAATAAATCTAACGAGCCTAAAGACTACGAAATTTAGTTTTGAATCCATCATCAGCGCGCCATCATTACACCAGTTCACAGTACCTACGTACTGAATTTTCGCATCTACATCATAAAAGTACAAAGCACCAAACATATCTAATTTGAGCAAATAAATTAATTACATTATTTACAATATAAACAATTAAAAAAACTACCTGAAATCAAATTTCTCCGCATCTCGGTCTACTGGCAGCGTGCCCAGAAGACTGGCCGCATTGCCACGCTGAATGGCAATGCTAATCCTCTGTGCGAAGAATAGACCAGCCCTCTGGTCGCGAGAGGCTTCGATCAGCCTCTTTGCAAGATCTTTGTATAGTGCACGAGCACTTGGACCCCATGTCTCCAAAGTCTCGACCCCAAACGGCTCAAATACATAATCACCTACAAGGTTTCTGTATTTGTGCCGCTTGAGATTTTCTGCCGAAGCAGCAGCAGCACCGGCCACCTCTACCGTGCGTGGAAGGTGCGATGGCGCAAGGGTGTCGACGCAAGTAGCGTCCCACACCAAAGGCCTACCCATCCTCCAAGGCAAAAGAGACATCCTGTCGGGTCTCCTGCCATCATCGCGCACCAAACCGTTCGATTCCAGAACGGCTGGTACACCGAAAAACAATACAATTTGTATTTGAGCCCATCGTGGAGCAGAATAGAAAAGCGCCATCAGACAGAATTCTCATATATGTCACATACAAAATTGAAAGAAGCGTTCTCGACCTCCACAAATCTTTTCGTGCACGATCGATGATTTTAAAGCTCCTGAGGTGCAATAGGACAACCCTTTGGTCCATTTACCTTTGGCTATTTAAAAATAATGTTCATGTAACAAATGTATATCGTGTAGGTATATATATCGTCGACTAGAGACAACTGTCTTCATCACCAAGACCGGAATGAAAAGCTTATTGTTAATAAAAATGAAATATATTTTATTTTAAGAGTTGCTACTTCACAGATTGAAGCATCGACTAAAATAAATGCTAAACGATTGTCACAGTGAAAATAACATCAGGAAATTATTCAAAGCTACTTCCCTATTTACGAAAAAGAAAAATAGTATTAGACTATTATTTTGGAAGGCTGTAAAAAAAAGTGTTCGAAATACTTTGCTGATATGCTGAAACAATACATACAAAATTGTTGATCTCAAACAATAAATTTTAAAAATGTTTATCAGAAATCATATTGTATCCTAATGTAAATATCATGGCTGAGTTAAATTCCCTCTGAATAGAAAGAGTTAACAATAAAGAGAGGAGAGAGGTAGTTATGCGGTTATTATCGGTATCATAAATGCGACTTCTGTTTATTTGGGCCCGGGTTCTCAACTTGGTATACACCAATGATTAGTTGCAAATTAAAATTAGATGAGACTTAACAGTGGTAGAGCCACGCAGTTCACTGCATGAATACGCCGTCTTGGCCGGTGATATACCATGACCTTTCAGATATCGACGTAAAGTGGCTCATACTGCGTTTCGCTCCGGAGGCCCACCCACTTTACTTATCCCGGCCCTTTCCCGATCTCATTCCCTTAAATGCCGGCAACGCGGTGTCCGCGGGCGGCGATACTTACTTATCATCAGGTGACACGCCTGCTCACTTGTCCAACTTATAAATAAAGTAAAAAAATAATTATGCCTCTGGGCCCATTTGACTTGCCGATCTCCAAGTCCCAAAAAGGTGGCAAATCCTACTGCCATTCACCGGGCGAAACATTGCTAATCTTCGCAGTTGTCAATTCTATTGTTTTATGCCAGGATTGAAATGCAAGACTTGATGATTGCAATGCGATATTCTAGATTAAAACTACAACATATAGTTTATCCCAATGCTATAACTTTAATGAATCCGGAAATTAAATCTTGCAATCGACAAGAATTATTAGTGGTAAATATACTATGGATAAATGCCAGTAATGTTTTTTTTCTGTATTTTAAATTAATTATCTTAATATATGTCTCTGATGTATACTATTATAACAACACATATAACCGTGCGTGGGCGCGCATCTCAGTCTGTGGAAACTTTACGATCGCTTGATTCGCCATCTCAATTTTGACAAGGCGAAACAATGTTTCCTGTCAATCAAGTTTATTGTTTCATAAACGCTTCATATTATTATTATTTGTTTATTTAACTGAACGCCATCTTCTGTAAATATTTAGTACTAAGTATTTAAGATTATTTTCAGGTATTGAACTGAGAATACTTATAAAATGGCAGAGGAAAGGACAAATGGGGGAAAATCATTGATCATTGGTTCCCAATGGTGTGTAAAAGGAAAAGAGTTAAGTAGGTTTTTTATGGGATAGGAGGGCAAACGAGCATGTTACCTGATGGTAAGCATCTTCTCACTGCCCATGAACATCGTGGTGCGTTGCCGTCCTTTAAGAGAGTAGGAAGGGGAAAGGGGATCGGACCTCCGGATACCTCTTTCAGAGAACGAAACGCAGCAAGAGCCGATATTCAGGTCGAACGACAGGTCGTGGTATTTCACTGGTCGAGCCGGTGCATTCTACCACTGATAAAAGAGTAAATAAAAAAGAGCAAAGGAAAAGATGGGACTATGATATTAGGTCTGCTACAAGCATCACCTAGAAATCAATGGAGCAGGTTGGAAGTAGACTTTGCCCAACTTACAAAATATAAAGAAACATCGAATAAATGAGTCATTTAAATTGTATAAAATATATAGTGAGTGAAAGTAGTAGAGCCACGCTTCATGAAAGGGACATTCATTCACTTCATGGGACCTCTCAGAATATTGACGTAATGTGGCTCATGCCGAGTTTTGCTCCGTAAGACAAGTATCCAAGCCAGCAACGCAACTGTAACCCTATCTGTGTTACTTTAACCATCAGGTGACTCCAGAAAAATATTATATAAAAAGAAAAGCTTACATGCAAGTAAATTTTTCGTTTTTTTTTAATGCTCGTTTTATACAGACCAGGCGAACTTTGTACCGCCATATTAGGTATCTTTACAACTAAAAAATTTACTGTTCCGTATAGCACGTTTTTCCCTAGCCTGTCGTCGAAAAATGGGCTATCATGGCAGTTTATAAATGTGATCAATTATTTCTGAGATCACATTCTAAGGTTACAACTGCGTTGCCTGGCTTTAAAAAAGTAAAATTGGAATATTTCGAGTATTTGACCGGTCAAGCCGGACCATTCGAGCAGCGAACTGAAAGACACTACCACTTTTAGTCTAGTCACTACAATATATCTGCTGCAATATTACGAAAAAATCTGCGTAGCATACGTAATAAAATTCTGATGTGATATTTCAGGAAGGTCAGTGAAAGATGTGCGTGCGTAATGGTGAAACAAATCATCATATGTTATAACAATAATAAAATCAAAACGTTACCCGGTATCTCTGGTATATTTACTATTATTATAGGCCGCATTTCCTTTGTCATTAATCAATCCGATTTTTACAAACACACATCCATCTGACAGATACGTTCCTATCTACCTACATTGTACGTTGACTCACTATTCATTTGGTGATTCTTTGTTAACCTCAATTGTCCTATCTCCGAGAGAAGAACAGTAGAAAACGAAACCCAATTACAATATTCATTTCTGATAGCGTGGTTAACCTCCTGCCCACCAAAAAGTCTTAATCTGATATAACCTCAAAACCTCTTTTTTGGGATGTAGATAACATTATAAAACTCATACAGTGGTAGAGCCAAGCAGTTCGCTGCATGAATGGGCCGGCTCGACCGGTGAAATACCACGACCTCTCAGAAGACCGACGTAAAGTGGCTCATGCCGCGTTTCGTTCGGTGAGAGAGGTACCCGGAGGCCCACCCCCTTCCCCATCCTTTCCTATCCCCTATCCCTTAAAGGTTGGCAACGCAACAGTAACACGATATGTGTTGCTGGTGTCCATGGGCGGCGTTGGTTGCTTACCATCAGGTGACACGCCTGCTCGTTTGCCCTCCTATCCCATAAAAAAATAATGGAACACCGCATGAGACATATCGATTTTTTAGAGTCGTGGTATTTTATCTGTAGAGTAGTAGAGTTCAATCTTGCAGCAAACTGCGTGGCTCTACCACTATTAAAAAGACATCAAATCTATAAATGCTGTGTACGTAGCTTTCGACGAATTGCATAGTTACATTGACATTGGTCGGTGTATACCTCTCTCATAAATACAACACGAGATGAGCCACTTTTCGTCGATTTTCTCAGAGGTCGCAGTATTTCACTGTTCGAGCCAATCCATTCATTTAACAAACTACGTGGCCCTACCACTGTTAAAAATTACATCAAATTTTCTGATGTTTTTATATGGCTTACGACGAATCGCACAGTTCCGTAGATAAATTTAATCTCGTGTAACATTGATATAAAGCTACTAGTAAATTTATTTGTTCGTTGCAATAGTAAACTCGAGATTTATGAATACGTACAGATGAAAATACCCGCTGGGATCACCCACAATAACCGCATTTGATAACGAAAACACATTCCTAGAACGTTTCAGATTTTGCGTTCTAATGTACCATTATTCACGACTTGATTTCTTCTTCTCTTGAAACTCTCTGGAATAATATTATTTATGTATATTCTCCATAAATAATTAATAGGTTAGTGCCGAAGTCTTTTCGCTTAGAGTATGTATGAACTTGTAATAAAATATCATTGGCTACCATTGCCATTTGAATCTGGCTGGTTTTGGTAACATTAAAAAGTTTCAATTCAAAAAAAGACAATCGTAAATTCTAATTAGGAAAATGTGTAACATTTGTTTGTTTTTTTTATTATTAAAATGAGAGAACCCAATGAAGAATGCGTTTTAAAATATTACTACAAAAAAGGTAACGCCGCGAAAAAAATATTTCTGATGTTTATGGATCTAAAGCATTATGAGAGAGATCTAAAGCATCTGTGAGAGTCGCGTAAATTTGGTTTAAGCGTCTTCAATCCGGAAATTTTGATATCAAAGTCAAAATTAATGCCATTTTTTTAAAAGTGGAGCAATATATTAGCAGTTGTAATGTAGCTGGAGAACTGGGCAACTGACAACAAAACAATAGAAAAATAGTTTTATTTTTTAGTTTTAGGGCATTTGAAAAAAGCTGGGTAAACAAAAAAGCTCAATATATGGGTACCTCATTAGCTCTCTTTCAGTGGTAAGAAACCTAATAAACCATGTACTCCTTTGTGATTCTTTATTACGACGTAATGACACCGAACCTTTTTCTAAGAAGCTGATAACTGATGACGAAATATGGATCACGTAGAGTTTGAGAAAAAGATCGTGTTCAAAGGCCGCTCAGGCTACACGGGCTGTAGTAAAACCCGGGTTAACTCGCAACAAAGTGATAAAGTATGTATGATGGGATTGCATGGGATTCATTATGAGCTGTTACTACCAGGCCAGACCATCGATTCTAAACTGTACTGCGAACAAATGCTAAGATTGTTGAGACTTTCAAAAAGCTGGGAGAAAGAAGAGGTGCAGTTTTTCACCATGATAACGCTAGACCTCACACATCGTTAGCCAACCAGTGAAGTTTACGAGGTGTTAATGCATCCAACGTATAGTCCCAATCTTGCGTCTTCAGATTATCACCTGTTTCGGTCTCTGCAAAATTTCTTAGTCACCGTCAGGTTAACTTCACGAGAGGACTGCCAAAACCACCTTTATGAAAAATCCTTTTGAATTCTTCTATAAGATGCGAAGAAACTTTTTCCCTATTTACGCCCTTTAAAGCTGTTATACTTAACAGTGAACTTGAAATAACCTGGCAAAAGTTACTTGATCACTCTCCTAAAATATCTTAGCAATAAGATAAACAAGATTTATACACCTCAAGTAGTAAGTTGTTAACAGATTATGTGGTACATAAAGCGATTGATGATTGTGTAAAATGCTCCCACTTTGATCTACAAATGTTACTTTAATTCCACAAGGTTTACGGGTTTTTGAAACGCCTACATATATTCAATTTGAAAGCTATTCGATTTGCCTGCACGTTTCTGCAGTGAATTGCAATTATTTATGTCCCTGTAAACAAATTTTAAAATAGCTTCACCGGCGTTTTATATAAGTAATGTTACGTTGTGATGTTTAAATTCGAACTGTGTTATCTATAAAATTGCAACAATAGGATCTGCTGCTATGGCGACTACGAAAAAGGCAAGATTTATATTCATGGATCTAAGGAATAAACATAAAAACTATTAAACGGATTTAAGCTAAAGTTTTATCTCTAGAAAGTGACATTACCAGAGAGATTATAAATCGACTTCTAGAGTGTCTAGTGAATTCTAGAATATTATTATGACCAGTATTGCGGCGATGGTATGTCGGCGGGCGTTGATGCCAAATATCTTCACTTGATTGACAGTTAGATACTTCAAAAGATTATGCTATTACATAATCTTATGATCAAGGTAAAAACGGTCACGGCTTACGAATGGAAAAACTAATTGGAAATAAAAATGTTGGAAATAGTTTCAATAGGACTTCTAATTGATTGAATTTATAATCGTCTATACTTCTCATTCTCATCTCCACAGCATTCATCTTACTTCTGTGCTTCTCCAACATTCACTGCTATACATAAGCGTGGGAACTAAAATTCCTCTATGTACAGCCAGTCGTGCCTTTTTGGAAACTTTCTGGAATTCATAAAGTTGTTCAGGGCCGCATTCACTTGATTTCCAGCCGATATCAGTCGTTCAATATAGCATTTATACTTTCAATTTGTCGTAAGCTTAGTACCTAAATACACAAACTCTTTCATCTGTTCCACTTTTTCTCTATCAATCACAATCTCAATCTCTACTCATCTCTTTCAAAAACCCTTGCTTTTGTCTTGCTTACATAATTTCATTCCTTTCTCTCTCATAGCCCCATCCTCCAATGATCCCAGGATGACCTGATCATCAGCGTAAAGGAGTCATTTGATGATTGAAACATTCATTTTTAATACATACACACTCTCTTTCAAATCCTTTGCACAATTATCTATGTATAGGTTTAAAAGAAGATGAATTAATATTTTCAATATGAAACGGGATGCTGTGATTATTCTAGGATTATTCTAGAATTCAATAGAAAATGTAGAAGTCGATTTATAATATTACAATCATAAGGAATCAAGTAATACTTTCTTATAATTTGCATAGTAGAGCCAAGCAGTTCTCTGCATGAATTGGCTAGTTCGACTGCTAAAACCAAGATCTCTCAGAATATCGATGTAAAAAGGCTCATGCCGCGTATCATTCATTCATTCAACGGCATGATCGATTCCTGGTAACCAACCAGCTGTCACGCGCACTAAATATAAACCACATGAAATATATTAAATATTATTTTTTACTCACTACTACGTTGATTAATATTTCTTATTGGCTCATATTATTAGCTCACGCACAAATAACATTGTAAATTTGATACCATGCGTCTCATGGTAGACGGTGCGTGAACCAAACAGTTATTTGAATATCATTCATTGCATATGATTGGTCTCTTATACTACCCAAAAGTGACAACTTTTCGTTAAATGCTAATTATAAAAATTCAAACCGAGATCCTTCTTTAACTATGACTCTTTGAGAAATCAATCGGCTGTTCAAATTACATACGATTTAGATAGAGACCGACCGAAACCGTGACTTGTGTAAAATTCGATAAAATACTGGAATTTGGTGCAATTTACTCGTTCTCACTGTTGGATACTACAAACTTTCTACTAAACCGAGGATGTAGAAAGAAGAGTAGCATTGGGAAACAGTGCTAATGCGTTGGGCAGATACCTTGGCTTGCTATTCACAATGCGGTACTAATCACAACGCTAAGGTATGGAAGGATGAGATGGATATAGCAGAATGTGTGGAAGAAGGATAAACGCGGTCAAAATGATGTCAGTGCACCAAACTTGCGGAGAGACGCTAGACCACGTCGAAAATCAATATTGTAAGGAAGTAAGTTAAATTGTAAGAAAGTGGTAGAGCCAAACAGTTTCCTGCATGAATGGGGCGGCTCGACCGGTGAAATACCACGACCTCTCAGAAGACCGACGTAAAGTGGCTCATGCCGCGTTTTGCTCCGTGAGAGACGTACCCGGAGGCCCGCCCCCCTTCCCAATCCTTTCCAATCCCCTATCCCTTAAAGGTCGGCAACGCAACAGTAACACTATATGTGTTGCTGGTGTCCATGGGCGGCGTTGGTTGCTTACCATCAGGTGACACACAGGGCAAACGAACAGGCGTTCGTTTGCCCTGATATCCCATAAAAAAGTGACAGTGTAAAAATAAGGAAGGGCTTGCTCCGATGGTTTGGATATGTAGAAAGAATGGATGATGCAAGATTAACAAGCAGATATACGATGCAAAAGCGGAACAATGCAGAATTAGAGGACTACTATGACCAAACTAGACGTTTTATTAAGAAAAGTGAGGTCTGGAGCCTTAAAAGCCGACGAGCGTGTTCATACACGCATGAGTTATGAGAGGCAAATGAGTTGGCGTGTCACTCGATGGCAAGCAACAAACGCCGCCCATGGACACGTGAACACCGATAGTGTAGCAAACTGCGTGACTACCAACAAAGTCAAAGAAGCTGAAGTCCTGTAAAAATTCGGCCTCATGGCGCACTGTTTTCTATTCCTACCCTCAAGGGACTTGGCGTGAAATTATATTTATTTGTCTGTGTCTTTGTTGAGTATAATAACACTACGACAAACTGACGCCAAAACTTGCTTTTTGGCCGAAACTCACCTTAAATCGAAACTGAAATTTTAGTCGAACACTATTTTTAATAATACCGCATAAGATGATAGTAAGGTTACAAAATACCATGAATAGTGTAATAAAGAGGTTTTCAGATAATAAGAGTAACCGAAACCAAAAACAAATATAACGTTACGTTAATCCAAAAGTTAACCACAGTTTTCATATTGAAAATGTTAATTCATCATCTTTTATTATATTGAAGGTATTAAGAGTAATCTTTCATTATGCCCTGGACTCATCATCAACACATCATCGGGACTTTATTTATCATCCGAACGATAAACGCGATAAAATAAAAATACATACCTCAAGGCAGATGGCAGAAGAGATTTGGACATCAATTTTAAGATTTGATCATAGTTCATTAGAAATATACCTTAAATACGCATGTAATAAGGTTCATTTTAGTGTATATCAAAATGATCCGTAGGCGAACGAAGTGCGTGGGCCAGTTGGCTTGACTCCAGATATTACCTGCCGACCCTTGTGTTTATCGATAAAAGCTGAACATTATTTACGGTTGTATCTAACGCACTTATTGTCGTATGTTGGATGCTATTATCATAGCATCATAAAATAGAAATCTGCAGGCGCCAGTTTTCAAATAAACCACACATTCATTTAACATTCTATATTTACATCCTCGCCTCTGAATTACTGTAAGTTCAAGCCGTTTGTATGCAAAGACGTGAGCAGCAGCAGCAATTATGCATCGATCATGTACATACAATACCCTATAAATCCATTGACTAATTTGTTAGCAGCAGCAGCAATTATGCATCGATCATGTGCATACAATACCCTATAAATCCATTGACTAATTTGTTTTAACTAAAAATTGAAAAAAGTTTTAAATATTATTAAAAAAAAATAAACTGACAAATTTGCTGGGCGCCATATTAGTGGCAGTTTTATTGTATTTTAATAACCTGGTTACTAGGAACTTTAAGTAAAATTTTTCATTTTGTGTTCACGTGAGTTGAGTTTCACTGTAATATAATAAAAAATTATCATCGATAGTAAAAGTATTTCCATTCAATTGTTTACTCACTAGTTAATTAGAATATTTTAATTCATTCTATAAATTTGTAGGTAATTGTTAGAAAAAAGGCTATTAAAAATGTTAACAGACAAAAAACATTGATCTGAATTAAAGAAATAATATAATAAAAGTGATTATTGGCAAAGTTGAACGCGGAAATTCTACGCTTGCGCATATTACAATCTAAAAAAAAACTGAATGATCTTCCTAATGATTAATAGTGCTCTTGACAGATGTGTTCTTAATACATTTAAGTGTCTGCTGTGGAACAATGGCACGCTGGCATTGATGCACGCACACCAGCCGTGCCAGACTCTCAGATCTATAGTCTGAAGACACTGCCAAAAACATATCACTAGTCTAGCGCCCCATACTCACATATTTTAGTAACACCAATAAAATACATTTGGGAGAGAGAATTTTGGTAATGGGTGGCAGAACACGAACACCTATAGGTTCTTGAAGGTCTTCAATATAGGCTGGGGGTTTTATATTTATGGGTATTGTATTTAAGTGTTGATTAGTACATTTTATTTAATTATTACTATAGCATAGTTATTAAAATAATGGAGAATGTAAAGAAACGAGAACGGGCTATCTACGAACTTATCGAAATATATGCGATATCCTAGTTATAAGCAAAACACAGAGTTATTTTTGAATAATTAATACTTTTATTCTATATGGTCACACTGGGTAAGTAAGACACGTCTTTCCTAGCTAAACCTTCTGTGGTAACAGAGCGGGCCAGTAATCAACCCTACACCAAGCAGCGGGTGCAAGTGGATCAAACAACACATAATATGCTTTAAAGAAAAATATAAATTTGGATATTATTTTATTACTAAAACGCTATACGGGTTATGTGTCTTATACAAAAGTAACAAAATAGTTTAGTAAACCTGTGAGCACATATGTAATTACATTATTTGATATTTATCCCCAAGGCCTACCCCGCAAGGGATTTGGCGTGAAGTTAAGTATGTATGTATGTATTCACTAACACTTCGACTACAATGTGTGCAGGAATACAGCAGTAACGTATGGAACAAAGTATTAATTAAATTAATTAATTTCAGTTCATAGTCTCTAGTAAATACTATATCTAATATATAAAATTATCGAGTCTAGATGTGCGTAATTGAACTCCTCCGAAACGGCTTGACCGATTCTCATGAAATTTTATGTGCGTGTCGGGTAGGTCTGAGAATAGGACAACATCTATTTTTCATCCCCCTAAATCACAAGGGTAGCCCACCCCTCAATATTTTTTTTTAATTTTTCGACATATTTCTGTTTCTTATTTTTTTTATAAAACGGGATACAAAAATACATGCAACCCTAAATTTTCAACCCCCTACGATCAACCCCTATTTTTTAAATTTTATTTTTCGGCAAGACAACGTTTGCTGGGTCAGCTAGTAAGCAATAAAAAATGAAATCGCTTGCACTGTTTCCTTAATCTTGTTTTATTCAAAAGAAGGACAAACTAGCAAGCATGTCACCTAATGGTAAGCAAGTTTACGTCGATATTCTGAGAGATCAATGTATTTTAGCGATCGAGCCAGCCCATTCATGCAGCGAACTGCATGGTTCTACTACCACCTCTAAATTTCACAAGAAGTTTAAATACAGTTTTATCATAATAAAAACACATTTTATTTATATGAATAATACTCGTATATTACAGAAGAGAAAACTTAAAAGTCTTAAAGATGTCTATATCAATGTCACCACAGGAAGTTTCTTAAACAGCGTCTTAGTTATTTTTATCCCTTTTATATAATTCGGAAGTAAAAGAACTCATACAAGTAAAGTACGGTGGTGTTTTTAAGAAAGCTAGCAAACCAAACAGGCAAAGATTTTCCAAAAAAGTTCTATAACACTAGTTCCTGCTTGCAGCTCCACTTTATCATGCACAATCACTTGAGGAATATATTATGAATTAAATCTTTCTTAAATGGCCTAATGATACCTTTAAATTGACAACGCTAATAATAGTTGGAGGGAGCCGTCCATGGGAGAGGTGCCCATGGGTGGCGTCTGTTGCTTACCCCCAAGTAACAAGGTTGCTCGTTTCCATTCCTATTCCATTTAAAAAAAATGTTTTAAACTCAAGATCTCTGAATCAAAAGTTGAGTTTGATTTATTCTATGACACTACCTAAATAGATATCTTAAGCTGTGGGTAACACGGCTGTCCCGGTGGGGAGATACATAAAGTACTTCGGCCTCACCCTGTACAGCCGCTGGAGCTTTGAAGAGCACTTCCTGGGGATGGAGCCACGAGCGCGAAGGGTAGCAGACGCGCTATTTCGCCTGCTGCCCAATCTCGAGGGACCGAGAGAGGGAGTCCGCCGCGTCGTGAAACCTCTCGGCGGCCTCCGGGGCGCTCCGTCCCTCGGGGGCGGGAGGCATTGCGGAGGATCCTGGGGGGCTAGCGCGACTCACCAGACACGGGTGCTTCGATGAGTATCTGAATAGAATACGGAGAGAGGAGACGGCGAGATGCCACGATTGCGCATCCGACCTAGACGCCGCCCAATACAGGCTGGAGGTCTGCCCAGCCTGGGTGGCCGAGCGAGACCTGTCCCCGTGAGCATTGATCGCGGCAATGCTGGCGGGCAAGGAGGAGTATAGGGCTGTGGCCTCCTTCTGCAATCGGGAGAAAGGAATGGCCGGCCATCAGGGAGGCCCCTGTTTACCACGAGGTACCTCAACTATTGGTCAACGGGGCCTACCAGCAGGAGACATGGGTGGACTATATCGACTATGTCATCGATACCTGATCTGGAGATAGCGCCTCACAAATGTGAGGCGCTGTGGTTCCACCGCCTCACTCGAGGCCGGGAACCACCAACCCCGCGATCCAGGTGGGTGACACGGCGTTCGCGGTAGGGAGATACATGAAGTACCTCGATCTCACCCTGGACAGCCGCTGGAGCTTCGAGGAGCACTTCGTAAAGATGGTTCCCCGAGCGCGCAGGATGACAGGTGTGCTACATCGTGGCGTCGTGCGATCCATGGCCTTGTACGGGGCCCTCGTTTGGTCGCGAGACATAGCGGGGGCCTCCCGCTCCCGTAACAGAGGGAGGGCGATGGCAGGGGTTTTAACAGTGGTAGAGCCAAGCGGCTTGCGGCATGAATGGGCCGGCTCGACCGGTGAAATACCACGACCTCTAGGAAGATCGACGTAAAGTGGCTCATTGTGCGTATCGTTTGGTGAGAGAGGTACCCGGAGGCCTAACCCCCCCCCCCCCCCCCCACCCCTTAAAAAAGGTATCTTATCGTAATGTGTAATTACGTTAGTATAAGATATCTTTGGCAATTGTTGAAATTTCAGCAATAATCTACGTCAAAGAATGTTTGTTACGTATGAACTTAATTGATGCTGGCAAAAGTTAGTACAGATATAATCTAAAACTGAGATAATTTATGAAGAAACAAAAATCGAGGTTGTCACTTCTACGCAAATACGCAAAACACGACGTGTTCGCTTACGTAGGGCTACGCGGCTACGTCACGCCGACTATATTTTAACTAATAAGTAACTATTCGTCATTTCTCGAAGCTACACAAGTTTTGATACGCCAAAAACCGTTTTGTGACGTAATAGACGAAAATATTTTGACATTTTAATGAACTTTTGCAACAATTCATTTGTCAGATAAACTTCTCTGTAATAAGTTAACAAGTTATAGAGAAAATACAGGTGTACGTAATTTGGGCGAAATTTTGTCTGTCAATTCTATAGAATAGAATAAATGTACACAATAAAAAAAAATTACCAACAAGGAATAAGAGGGCAAACCACCAAGCGGGTCTCTTGTGTGTTGATATTCTGAGGCCATAGAATTTCACCAATCGAGCCAGCCCCGTCATGCAGCAAACATTAGGCAAGTAAAATAGTCTTGTTGTGTGCTTTGTGTACTGGGGTCTAAGGGTTTGAGACCATCGAGACGATGCATAAAGAGTTTATGGGTAGGCATAAAGGTATTACAAAGATACATACTTAACTTCACTCCAAATCAGGTAGGCAGCGAGAACAGAGCGCCAAAGACACGATTCTTACAACCCTTACTCGCTTCTTTGACTTTCATAACTATTTCATACACGCACGTCAACTTTCAATCCAACTTCCTTCCTTACAACCTTGTTTTTGACGTGGTCAGCGAGAGTCACTCCGCAGATTTTGCCTAAAGCTCTCATTGCGACCGAGTTTATCCTACTTTCGTGCACACTCTGTCATACCCAACTCTCGTTTCCATAAGATAGTTCTGGGATTAGTACAGCATTGTAGATTTCTAGCTGGGCTTTTCTTCTGACATTTTTTGCGCCTAGAAATCTTCCCAACACTCTATTTATGCTGTTTCCTAACGCCATTTTTCTTTCTACAACCGCGGTGTGGTTCCTACCATCCATAATAAAAGCGCCTACAGTCATTAGTGATAGATATTTATCACACATAATTTCCGAAAACTTATCTCTACAATATAACATAACTTGACGCCTTTTGTTACCCGAAGGTGTAAGCAGCGGCTGTTAAGCCTCGTCTCGCCGTTATGTTTACGTCCCAAATGGAATAGGTGGCGAACCTACTCCCATACCGGGCACAAAGTTTTCAGTCATCGATATTTATCACACATAACTTCCGAAAACAATTTAGAAAAGTCATTGGTGTGAGCCAGTGTCAGGAATCGAACCCGGACCTCTGGATCAGAAGCCGTGTGCTTGACCACTGGGCCACCGAGACGTCATTATTATTATCTCTATGATACTACAAATTCTTGATTCACCAGCTGGGTGCCTTTCTCGTCTGCAAGTGTAATCTTAAAGCATTTTATTACATTCCTTTATTTTTTCTTATATTTTCAGACAAGTAACGAAAAAATAAGTTAATTCTTGCACTTGAAATGGGGTCAAGTTCCAAATCGACAGATTGTGCCGCCCCAATTCCACCATTGATTTCTGAAACCCCATTTACGCTTGATCAACCCTGGTAAATAGTAATAACGCGTAACCCAAGAAGCTCTCTATTCACCACCTATATAATATAGACAACAATTAATATTTGTGGAGAATCGAACATTTACATTTAGCTTGCTTTTAGAAAATACTCATTTTTTTACAACCAATTAACGCACGACAACAACATAACTTCACGCCTTTTCTACCCGATGGTGTAGGCAGCAGCTGTTAAGTCTCGTCTCGCCGTTATGTTTACGTCCCAAATGGAATAGGTGGCGAACCTATTGCCAGACCGGGCACAAAATTTTCAATCATCTATATTTGTCACACATAACTTCCGAAAATAATTTCGATAAGTCAATGGTATGAGCCAGGATTCGTGGTTCAGAAGCGGGTCGCTCGGCCACTGGACCAACGAGACCTTCAAACCCAGTACAACCAATTATATTTAGATGTAATCCATTTAATTTGGTTTAAATTCGCAACTGCATCGCTTAATTTTGCTGCTGGATTAATTTTGTTAGGTATATTATTAAATTTATTATGGAAAGATTTATAAAAACAGGTTAAGTTATGCAAAATTAACTAAAAAGAAGTGTTTTTCTATATAATACTATTAATACTATCTCTATGCTATATCTAAAGGTATGTTTTAGCTATTTACAGACCTCTAAGTGTACTGCTACGGCGTAGCATTTCGTAGCAAATTCTCCTTCTATTCAATAGAATAACATTTTTTGTAATAATCTGATGGAATTAGCAATCAAAAAAACAGTATTACTTGCTCAATATTATGACAATCATAATTTTTAGCATACATCACTTAAAAATTATGCGACGAATGTATTATTTGCATACAAAGTTACCCACGATATTATCCACAGTGCGATTTCTTTAGCTAATAATTATAGTTACAAGACCGAGATGGATTTGAGTGTAAGCTTAAACAATTAATTAATGTACATATCACTTGTAGTAATTTGTAAATTAAAGGTAACGTCAAATGTTATCAGTAACTACGGAACTAACAAATTATATTTACAGCTGAAATTGTGAATGGTGTTTGATTCTAAACTTTATCTCCCTGGTGTTAAATGTCACAGCTTTTGTCATTAGACGCAGGAGAGGCTCGTGTATGTTGGTGAGAATGTGGTCGCTGGCAAACAGCCCGCTGCCCACAACGGAGCTTATAAAAGAGGCCGGCAATCTGGTTCCGCGCCCGGCGCGCCGCACTCCTGACGCTATCCTCATGGGGCGCGCTAACTCTACTAGATAGTACCCACAAAACAAACAAAAAAAAATACATTTTTATGTATAACACATACCTGTGATTGGGACCAAGTGAATAAGTGATACGGTAAGTTTAGTTTTACATCCGTGACGACTGACGGTGTTACCAACGTTGGACTGTGATTTGTGCAGTGATTTGTTAAGTGTTGCCAGACCGCGGAATGTGCTCTCATATTTGAACAATAAACGGACGTTCTAAAGTGTGAATATTATTGTAAACGAGACACGTGAAAAATTAGCAGTTTGAATAATAGCATCCGCTCAGACGCGATTGGAGATTTGATTACATAAGCCAGTGTTACCAGGAATGAAAATGTTTGAAAGTGAAGGAATAATAATATACATTATAAATTTGTTATTATCTAAGTGAAATCATGCTTACTATCAAAATAATTTGATTATTAAAAAAACTAGTTAATTTATAAAATTCAAAATATTAATTGTAATTTTAATGAAAACTGTTTCGATAAAACTTATTAAAACTTTCCTGATAAAACTGGCTAAAATTGTAGTTATGAATCCGAAAATAAGAGATATAAAAGATCGTTAGGCACGAATGTCGAGGCCACGAGCGCCATCTAACGGCCAGAATGACGTAGTAGATTATATGCTACATATTATGTAAAGTAGATATTTCTGTGAGGAATTCAAATACCTAGATGAATTTAGGATTTACTATTTAACTTCATTGAACCGCATCATATATCATATATTTATTAACGTTTACATTACTAAACGAAATTAATTATATCTTTGTGATTCTCGCGGTTAGAATAATATCTAAGCAACACTAATAATCTAATTAAACACCTATGAGTGAGTTACTTGCTTGATTAAAATGATAAGTAAATTAATATATTATTAGTAAATATACGCGGCATATAAAAGTTATCAATAAAACTATATCAAACCTATGCTCGTGTTAAAACTAGATAATGATGTTTACTCTCTATAGTAACAACCAGCTGTAAAAATATTCTTTATTTCAGATTATAAAGCCGCGAATATTCGAACAAAGCACCTATGATTCAGTGACGTCAATAGTAGTCCGATAAACATATTATATATGCAGACACACTTCATAAATTTAGCATATATCTATGTTACTATATTTTAAAATGTCTTTTATACGATTCCAACTCAGCATGGCCGTCAAGAATTTGGCAGAACGTTAACGTAGCCCACGCTACCAATAAAATGAAAAAAAAAATAACGTTTGAAATTCGAACTGCATCGAATATATCACTAACGTATCAATAACCATTCAGTTTTAGAGACAACATGCCATAAAAACGTTCACATAGCTAAATCAACCGACGAGCTATATATTTTTTTGGCTATTTCGTAATATATAAAATGCGATTGAATTCATAAAATAGAAACAATATTTTACGACTGTCTATTTCTGTATGAGCAATAACGTCGTTGTTCGATTGTAAATGAGTGATACGCATGAATCACTCGCTAGTAATGACGATTACGACTAAAAGCCAAATGGACCGAGGCCTAGTATTGTCGGCAAGAGGTCATCATATTTATACAATCATATCAAACTTGATCTAAATCTCTTGTACACCGCCAAATATCATCGTAACTCATTTGGCAGGGCGAATGCATTAGATATCGCGCGCGTCATTAATAAATTTACGTATGTATTAATTATATTTTAATTACAACCTTTAACAACTCGTTTGTGTATGACGTATTCGTTTTATGTTCTATCTTAATTTCAATTATATTTTATTATTAGAATAATATACGTTCGTATGCAAGAAATACTTTTACTATCTAAATTGTCGAGGAATTTTAAAAGCTCCGTCTCACCAGAACCACATGTTGCCGAGTCAATATAATTCGCTTAGATATTTACAGCTAGTTAGGTACTATAATATATTTTATGTTAAGTACACCTATTCAATGGCAATCATAACTCAACTCGATATCGTCCCGAGTATAAAATCGATAAAGCTTTCCGTTAAAATGTAAACATTCATAACAATTGAACGGGATATTTACGATACAGTTATATAGTAGAATCTCATCTAAGTCTTTATGAGGGTATGCAGAAGAAGATTTTACTAGCCTCAGAAAATACAGCATACCTGAACCTATTCATCGTGAAGATGATGTGATGATAATGCCTTGCCACAATCGCAATCGCCAACTACATTTGAATAAAAAAAAACTGTTTTTGACTTATATGATTGTTTGAAAAGATCTAACAACTTTAACGTTTTAACGCGAACAAAGCTGCGGGTGACAGCTGTTAGGTAGTACATAACATAACTTCACGCCTTTTTCTACCCGAAGGTGTAGGCAGTGGCTGTTAAGCCCCGGCTCGCCGTTAAGTTTGACGTCCTAAATCGAATAGATGGCGAACCTATTGCCATACCGGGCACAAAGTTTTTAGTCATCGATATTTATCACACATAACTTTCGAAATTAATTAATTTCGAAAAGTCATTGGTGTGAGCCAAGATTCGAACCCGCGACCTCTGGATTCAGAAACCGTGTGCTCGACCACTGGACCACCGAGACTATATAGGTAGTAGTAACATATTAAAATAATACATAATTATATAGGTATGAGTGTTTCAAGTCATGAGCCAATAACAACAAAACATATACCTATATATACGAGTATGTATTGCACCATAAGTCAATGGTCTGGATATTAGAAATGGGTCAAAGTATCTATTAATAATGGATTCTTGTTTCAAGTAAGACACAAATAAAATGTATATAATCGATGAATCGAATTCGTAGTATTATGGATTATATCGTTATTTTAGATGACTGTGTAGCTGTAATCCATCTGCTATTAAAAAACCTACGTAATTCGAATAGCCATTTCTGAGACCAGCTACGACAAACAGACATACAGATAATTAAGTGTTGTTGTTTTAATACATGATCAATATTCATTCGATTAATTTGGTAAAAAGGTTCATTTCATTTTTTCACGGCCACTATGTTTCTTTAATTTCTATCGATTGATATTACTTATCTTATCTATACATTAATCTTTATTATGTAAAAACTAGAAACTCTAGAATTTTAGCTACTTACCAAATATGTCTAATAAATAACATTTAGATTTTCGGAAATTTTGACAAATAAAACGCGGTGATTGAACAAATTATATTTTAATGAAGCAAATATATCTAAAGGCTGACCTTTGTCAATTAAAAAAAAAGTAGAGTAATTACCAGTTCCTCTAGCTTGGCACCAAAAGTGTTTATCCTTTAAACATTATTAATATAAGATTTCCGATAATTTATGTATTCGTTGAAGCATCCATTTATAAAATCAGCAGTGGTAGAGCCAAGCAGTTCGCTGCACGAATGGGCCGGCTCGACCGGTGAAATACCACGGCCTCTCAGAAGATCGACGTAAAGTGGCTCATGCCGCGTTTCGCTCGGTGAGAGAGGTATCCGGAGGCCCATCCCCTAACCCTCCCCTTAATGGCAGCGAAAATTAAAGAACACTTACCCCAGGGGGGTACCAGTTGCCACAACACTGGAGAATCCCCCCTTGAGCGTCCACGGTTTGGTATCCAACAAGGCGTGGACGCTCAAGCTGCCCCTCGTATTCTGGGGAGGGCAAATTCTCGCTCTGCACATAAAACTGCCCGGGGCAAACGCAAGGGCAAGGACATCACGGCACCCCCTACCACGCTAAATGTGGATTTTTGTAACATCAGGGGTATGCGCACAAACCTTCTTGCCGTCCACCACCACCTTGAGACGACAAAGCCGGCCTTACTGTTCCTTACGGAGACGCAGATATCTTCTCCGGCGGACACTACGGATCTCTCATACCCTGGGTACAAACTGGAGCATTCCTTTGTACCACGGGCTGGGGTTTGTGTGTATGTCCGGGAGGATATCTCTGCTCAGCGCCTCGGCAGTCTTGAAGGAAGGGACCTATCGACCCTCTGGCTGCGTATAGACTGCGGTGACCACCCTCGCATCTACGCATGCCTTTATAGGTCCCACAGCGGCAACACCGACACAGACCGACTCATGGACCACGTACAAATGGCTGCAGATTCTGTACTTCGACAGGTGCCATCTGCGGAGATCGTGATACTCGGCGATTTTAATGCACATCACGCCGAATGGCTTGGATCGCGCTCCACCGATCACGCTGGTAAATCTGTCCATGACTTTGCTTTAGCATTTGATCTGACACAACTGGTTACTGTGCCCACGCGCATCCCAGATGTGGACGATCATTTACCTTCCCTGTTGGACCTTCTGCTGACCTCCCATCCTGACGGATATGTGATCTCTGTAGACGCCCCTTTGGGCTCTTCGGATCACTGTCTGATAAAGAGTACGGTGCCACTCACGTGCCCACTTCGACCGCGTGTTGCGAGTCGCCGCCGTGTGTGGCATTACAGGTCGGCGGACTGGGATGGAATGCGGAATTTTTTCGCATCCTACCCATGGGGTCGGGTTTGCTTCTCACCGGAGGATCCTGACGTCGTTGCCGATTCTGTCACTGATGTGGTGCTGCAGGGGATGGAGCTTTTTGTTCCATCCTCAGTGGTGCGGTTCGGTGGCAGATCCCAGCCCTGGTTTGATCGCTCATGCAAAACGGCATTACGCCTTAAGCATGACTGCTATCAGGCCTGGGCAAAAGCAGCGTCGTCTCGGGATCTAAATACCGGTAATCTTAAGAAGAGGTACAACCACGCCTCCAGGTCCTTCAAAAGAGTTATAGCCATAGCAAAGTCTAAGTACATAGGCGGGATTGGCGAGAAACTAGTTCGCCTTCCCTCGGGAACTCGTGCGTTCTGGTCACTCGCCAAGGCTGTCCTTGGGAATTTCTGCAAGCCATCTCTTCCACCTCTGCAAAGGGAGGACCAGTCATTGGCCCACGACGCTAAAGAAAAAGCCGAACTTCTTGGTACTCTTTTTGCGGCTAATTCGACTCTGGACGATAAGGGGAAAATTCCACCGACCATCCCACGTTGTGACCACGCCATGCCGGAGATCTGTTTCCGGCAAAGTACTGTACGGCGCATACTTTTCTCCCTAGACGTCCACAAGTCGAGTGGGCCTGACGGAATCCCAGCAATCGTGTTGAAGATGTGTGCTCCAGAGTTGGCACCGGTTCTAACGCGTCTCTTTCGGTACTCCTACTCTCTCGGCGCTGTACCAGCATCATGGAAGGTAGCTTTAGTCCACCCGATCCCTAAAAAAGGTGATCGCTCAGATCCGTCCCACTATAGACCCATCGCCATCACCTCCCTATTCTCCAAAACTATGGAAACACTGATCAACCGCCAGCTCCTTAGCTATCTAGAAGAGCACCAGTTGATTAGCGACCGTCAGTACGGATTCCGTCAAGGTCGCTCAGCTGGTGATCTTTTAGCCTACTTAACCCATCGGTGGGCGGAAGCGGTTGAGAGTAAAGGAGAGGCGCTGGCCGTTAGTTTGGACGTGGCGAAGGCCTTCGATCGGGTTTGACACAAAGCACTTCTCTCGAAGCTTCCATGTTATGGGCTTCCCGAGAAATTATGCGATTGGGTCTCCAGTTTTCTCATGGATCGGAGCATTAAGGTCGTTGTCGACGGGTCATGCTCCGACTTAAAACCTGTGAATGCTGGAGTCCCCCAGGGCTGTGTGCTATCCCCTACGCTGTTTCTTCTGCATGTGAATGACATGCTGCAGTACAGCAGTCTTCATTGCTATGCGGATGACAGTACGGGGGATGCCCTATATACCGGCCACCCGCGGATTTCTCGGGAAAACGTCGATGAGTACCGGAACAAACTTGTGTCTGAAATCGAAACTCTGCTTAGTCAGGTTTCGGACTGGGGCCGACTAAACTTAGTCCAATTCAACCCTAAGAAGACACAGGTTTGCGCGTTTACCGCAAAAAAGACACCATTTGTCGTAGCTCCCTGCTTTGAGAGCACTCCCTTAGCCGTCTCAGCCAATATCGGAATTCTTGGTGTCGACTTGTCGAGTGACGTCCAATTTCGCGGTCATCTGGAGGGCAAGGCCAAATTGGCCTCCAAAAAGCTTGGTGTACTCAATAGAGCGGGACGGTATTTCACGTCAGGTCATCGCTTGCAACTGTATAAAGCGCAGGTCCGGCCTCACGTGGAATACTGTTCTCATCTTTGGGCGGGGGCACCCCACTACCAGCTTTCTCCATTTGACCGCATTCAACGACGCGCGGTTCGGCTTGTCGACAACCAAGCTCTTTCCGATCGGCTTGATCCGTTGGCATTGCGGAGAGATGTTGCATCTCTATGCATCATGTACCGCTTATACCACGGGGAGTGCTCTGAGGAATTGTTCGGACTTATACCGCCTGCTGACTTTCGCAATCGCCCGACTCGCCAGTGTCTCCATCCACATCGGCTGAATAGTTGGCGATCTACGACAGTGCGATTCAGCCGTCACTTCCTGCCACGCACTGCTCCTATATGGAACCAGCTGCCGGCAACGGTATTCCCGGACCGCTACGACCTTGGTACCTTCAAGAAACGAGCGTATTCCTATCTTAAAGGCCGGCAACGCTGATGCGACGCCCCTGGTGTTGCGGATGTCCATGGGCGGCGGTGATCGCTTTCCACCAGGTGACCCGCTCGCTCGTTTGCCCCTTTTTTCCATAAAAAAAAAAAAAAAAAAAAAAAAAAAAAGGCCAGTAACTTCTTATTTAGGTAGACTCGTTTTAAGGTACGATAGCCAATTAATAATACAAAAAAAGCTTGATAGGTTTGTTTGTTTGCATATAATCGATAAACTCTGATAGTAATGTATCGAGGCTAATATTTTTTTTACTATTAGATAGAATTTATATATTATTATAGAATACTAGCTGACCCAGCAAACGTGTCTTGCCGAAAAATAAAATTTAAAAAATAGGCGTTGATCGTAGGGGGTTGAAAATTTAGGGATGCATGTATTTTTGTATCCCGTTTTATAAAAAAAATAAGAAACAGAAATATGTCGAAAAATTAAAAAAAAAAATTGGGGAGTGGGCTACCCTTGTGATTTAGGGGGATGAAAAATAGATGTTGTCCTATTCTCAAACCTACCCGACACGCACATAAAATTTCATGAGAATCGGTCAAGCCGTTTCGGAGGAGTTCAATTACGCACATCTAGACTCGAGAATTTTATATATTAGATTAGAAGAAACTAGTCATATTTTTAACAATAAGGAGGTTCTGCACACAAATAACCTCTTAATCATCTTTCGATATGTGTGAACTCGTCTTTGGTAATATCATAAATTTTTGAAACCTTTTGAATATTATTTCAGGTTTAGAAGTTTGGTTTTCAGAATAGCGAATTTTTAGAGAATAGTTAAATTCTCCGTTTGTTTTATAGTGAATGCAAAAAAAAAACTATATTGATTAGGCCGCTCTCAAGCTATGCATGGCAAAACGCAACATTCCTTTTTTCAATTTTATAATCTCGCATAACATTAGGTTGTCTGATCAAACAAAATTAGAATGAAATGAAAAAAAAATAAAAAGTTCTTTTTTTAAAGTAAAAAAAGAACTTTTTATTTTTTTTCATTTACCGTAGCCAAAATTTATGTTAACATTGGCATTCATCCGTTTTGCTCCAGTTTTCTATTTTCTCTTTCTAAATATATTTCAAGTACTTAAACACAAGGTTGACACTTTTTTTTTCGCGGCTGTCGTGTAATTGATATGGTATGTACATTTATAAAATTAAATCCTCGTCTACTACCGTCTTCTAATTTTAACTAGAGCGTTAGTGTTTAGTTTTTTTTATATAATTATATGTGTACATAATTTGGTGGCAGAGTCTGCAGCGTAACAGGGCTGACTTGACCGGTGAAATGCCCCCAAAAAAAATCCTACCCCTTCTCTATTCCACTAGCGAAAACATTCCCAAAGACGTTTGACCGCAGGCAGGTGGCCGGCGTAGAACATCAGCCAAATCTTTTTTTGCACCATGGATAGTCACCCATGCGGATCGAATGAAAAATAGCGTGATAAGGGAGAAATGCAAGCTGAAGTATGATGTGGTGACCAAGGTGGATAGAAGTATGTTAAGATGGTTTGGTCATGTTGTAAGAATGAATGAAAGCCGAGTGACTAAAAGAGTATAGGAAGCGAATGTGAGTGGCAGGGTTGATCGGGAGACCAAGACGGAGCTCCCACAACCAATTAAATGGTCTTTTTCAAAAAGGCAAAATGTGTAGTACCCGAAACCGTCGTGAATGCATGATGAGATGTATGACTGTGGATGAAGCGAAAGAAGTCAGGAACGTAGCTTGTGGAAAGCCAAAGTCTCTGCCTACCCCTATGGGATACAGACGTGAGCTTATGTATGTATGTATGGATAGTTCATGACATGTTTTGCCGACCCCACTTAAAGTGGGATAGGAGCAGGAAAATGATGATGTGTATATACTTAAATATTCGTTATAGAAATCATTGTTATTACGAAAAAAATATCCGATACAATTATAAAATTGTACTCTACATATTATATTGTGAATTTGGTAAACTTTTGTTTTCTAAAACCAATAGGGAAATGCAAATCAAGATGAGATGCGAACACACGCTCAGACTGCTTTCGATGACAATATAATGAAGCCAAAGAGAAAGTGTGACTTATAAAACAATAAATGGCTTAGTTAGGGCATGTGGATTGAAAGCGAGTTTAAAAATCACTAAGCAGATATAATGAAAAAATTAAGAGCATGAATGAGCTTTAATGAAGATATAATTGGTGTTTTATGAGAAGGCTAATGCCTTCTGATACGTACATCAAAATCGCTAAAACCGTCGTATCTTTAGTATTTTTAATGACGTAATAAGTCAATTAATCAGAAATAATAATAAGATGGCGTTAAAAGTTAGAAATACTAATTGTAATTTCAGGACATCCAAGTGGTCTATCTAAATAAATATATGAGGTTTTTACAGGAACGTACGCTTCTGAAGCATAATGGCCCATATTACTTATCCAGGATTAAATAGAAAAGTTTTCCATCCCAGCAAAATTGATTCTTTAATTTACCGTCATTTATAGATTTTATGGGGAAAATAAAAGAGCCAATGAAAAAAAAGGTATTTGACAACGACAACGCCGATTCTAGGAATTAAAGTATCAAAAACTATTTTTTAAAAATGGTCAAAAATTGAAAATTTATTCGTATTACTTTCAACGGTCATTAAACATCATAGCAGAATTATTATTAGTTTTCTGTTTTAATTGAATCCTGTTTTTTTTTTCATAATAATAGAGTTGTATCATAAACTGCCTGTAACAACCATAAAATGGCACGAAAAGTACATAATAAGTTAATTTTTATTCTAATCGTGCTCTTAATGAATTGATTCCTGAAAGAAAAAAAGTGTACGAAAGAAAGTAAGATTTCACATTTTCACAATATTTTTGTAAAACTAAGTTCTGTGGAAAACAAATTTATACAGTTAATTAATATGTATATTAATTTATAATTTCAGTATCTGCAAGTTGATATAAGTACTGAGTAGGTATTGCAAACTCCACGGCATCATAAGTCTTTACGGTAACAGACTAGCAGATTGATAGAAACCCTTTTATTCTAACTAAACACATCTGAAGATATTTTCATCTTTTTTAGTGCCCGCGGCATCATACTAACGATGTCAGGTTGTTTCTTTATTAGGTTAATTTGGTGGACTAAACTATAACATAAGAATGATAGATACAAATCTAATCTAATAAATTATCAGTGTGGAAGAGTGATCTTTTAACCAATTGCAGGTAAATAGGAAAATCCTTGACCCGTTGCGTCGGCCATGATATGTTTCGGTGTGAAAACTTACGTAAAATTACATCGCAAACTGTTCAATTATGAAATGTAGGTATTTAATCGAAAAAAGCTTTCAGTACTACCTAATTATCCAACCAGAAAACTTTCAAAAAGTTAATTTCGCATCGATATCTGTAAGCCACTTAATGAGATACGGATATGCTAATGTTTGATCAATGTTGGCTTAGCAAGATAAAATGTGTAACATAGGTTAGTCATTCAAACTTTCGTGTGATGCCTCCGAATGAATAGACAAAAAAAAATAGCGAACGAGAAATACATTTTCGTTACCATTTAAAAAGGAAAAACTTTCCAATGATTTCGAGAGCCAATAGAATATCTTTACCATAAACAGAAGCCAGTATCCATAACAAGCACCGGGAGCGTGAGCCGGGCAGCGACCGCTATAAAAAGATCATCATAGGACGGTCGGTGACGGCCGCCGTGCGACATGCAACCCTGGAAAGCGCTTCGACTGTGCCATCGAGTATAGTTGCCAAAATAATTAAAGAAATCTCCGACAGTGTCCCTCCACCGCGCCCGCGCCGCTCTAAAATCGTCGCTCTTCGCCCGGGAGTCACTACTCGGGGCGCGGCGGGAAAACATCTCCCGCGCCACTCTTATTTCTTCTTTCCTTCCCGACGCTGTGGAAAAAATATTTCAGTAAGTTTTATAACTGCAATATAAAAGGAAAAATTCGTGAGTGTAGCAACCCTAAGTGCGAAATAAGTGTCACATCGTTAAGGATAAAAATAGTGTCTAAATAAAGTGATAAAAGTGTTATATAACGCGTTGCAAACTTTGGAATTTTAAAAATACCGCATTTTGTAGGCGCCTACACCACCAAAATAGCTCTGAGTCACGTGGTACAGAATCAACCTATGGCATAGCTCCACATTTATTATATGATCGTAATTTGTTTTAAGATCATAAAAAAACAACTTTACTGACACTTATGTTCTCTTCGATTTATAATTAATTATTGATCCAAGAAATATTATTTTTCAAACGCTAGAATATTTTAATAACAAAAGGAATCTAGTTTGACAAAAATAGTTCTTCTCCTTTACAATAGGTGTCGCTGACTGGCAATTCTTTTTTCGCCAGTCAGTAAAAAATGACGGCTGGATTACATACGTGTTCTTGTCGTTTATGATATTTACGAGAAAAAGTATTAGATTAGTACAAAATTTTGTGATAACATAAAAAGTAAGAGTCAAGCGTTTATAATAAGGAAACACTTATTAGGATAGACAATTCTCATGTATTAAAAACGTCTCGGTGAGTGGTTTAGTGGTCAAACGGTGCTTGTGGTCTAGGAAACAGCTCGTTAAATCTATTAGCATTACTTCCATTCATACATAATTAATAATAGTGTCATTAAATAACAATTTCGTTTGCCGATTATATTTTGCGATTAGTTTATATTACGTGAACATGTTAATAGTTTTTTGACTGGTAATCATTAAATTTATTAGTACGTTTCTGTGATCGCGATCGTAAAACGTGTCTTGTAAATTATACATAGTAGTCAAGACGCACAATAAGTTTTCAATGGAACATAACCTCAAAGCTCCTGTTCTGTGATGACTAGTCAATTCTAACCTATATTCTGTTATTGCCTTTTAGAACTGACGGCAACATAGAAATTCCACCATGGAGGACGCACACTCTAAATCCGTGGACGAAGTCCTAGGATATTTTGGCACAGATCCAGACAAAGGCCTTAGTCCAGACCAAGTAAAAAGAAACCAAGATAAATATGGGCCAAATGGTAAGTACTACTTACTTAATGATTTATGTAAACAATGGATTTATTATTTAAATGTTGATAAATCAGTCAGAACTTTCCTCATAGCAATGTATACAAAGCCACCAGAAAACTATGTGCACTATTTACATTCAATCCAGTGAACTACATTACAATTTTTCACATAAATAATATTAGACACCTACATAATAATAAAACATATCCATTAGATTTGTGACATATAATTATGCAATATTAACATAATATATTAAAACAATAATTCAATATATTAAAACAATAATTCAACATTAACTTAATATATTAAAACAATAATTTAATATATTAAAACAATAATTCAATATATAAACAAGGTATGAAGATAAATTGGCCTTTGTTTTCATTATCTGTCTGTCCTCATAAATCTTACAGGTTTATATTTTCCAAATTTTGAGTAAAGCAATGCACCATGTGTAGAAGTGTTTCTAGAGTATGAATTTCCTATTTGATATTACATGATAAAATTTCATGGCTATTTGTTGATTATATAAATACATATATGACACATTTTTTTTACAAAGATCTATTGTTATACCATTTCATTTAGTAGCCCATCAAGAGATAACAAAACCACACATCATATTTAGCAGAAAATACAGCTATCAGCTGACCAACCTATAACTTGATAAATCAATACATACTTTTTATAACATAGTTAAAATTAATTCAAAGTGACGAGGGAGAAAGCTATGTCCAATATTAATTCCATAACTTATGATCCTTTTTTAAGTGTATACTTTAATATGCATAGTTCATACTTCTCCACTTCTTTGGCAATTTTAAGGACATTACAGAAAAGGTATTTCTTTGTCTCGGTGGTGCAGTGGTCGAGCACACGGCTTCTGATCCAGAGGTCCGGGTATGATTCCTGACACTGACTCACACCAATGACTTTTCGAAATTGTTTTTGGAAGTTATGTGTGATAAATATCGATGACTGAAAACTTTGTGCCCTGTATGGCAATATGTTTGCCACCTATTACATTTGGGACATAAACATAACGGCGAGACGAGGCCTAACAGCCGCTGCCTGCAGCTTCGGGTAACAAAAGGCGTGAAGTTATGTTATGTGTATTTCTTTGATGATCATGTTGTCTTTGTATAAAGTCTGAGTGTTTTCAACAGATAGTAATAAATGAAAAGCCAGTTGCCACACATCAGTGAGTAATGACATAAAACCACTCTGTGTGACAGGTCTGAATTTTCCCATGATCTTCCAAGGAAAAGTCCTGTTTCCATCCCCAGGCTACAGATTATGATTATAAAATTTCTACCAAAACAGCACACAGTATAGTACTCTCACAACATGTTCCTGTAATCTGGTTGTTTTATGAATAATTAATACAATATTTTGATTAACCAAATGATAATATTGGTAAAGTGTGTCTGCGAATTACTTGCTCAAATAAACTGATAACAAATTCTCCATTTCACCAAAACAAAGCAAGTTATTTTTAAATTGTTATACATACTTAGATTGTTTTTATTTATGCATCTATATTTGTCTGTTAAATAAACAATAGTCAAAGTGGAAACTGTATACACTCAAAATACAAAATTCTTTATTTACACAAAAAAAACAATTGCAAATCTATACTTATATTATAAAGCGGAAGAGTTTGTTTGTTTGTTTGAACGCGCTACTCTCAGAAACCACCGGTCCGATTTAAAAAATTCTTTCACTGGTGTATAGTCCATTTATCGAGGAAGGCTTTAGGCTATATTATATTTTCAAATAAATTAGGGATCCTTACTATAAGTTCAATAATGTAACCCAAGGTATTTATTTCTAAGGTTTCTAAGATTTTCGCGAATCTCACTCATTGATTAAAACAACTTTTAAGATTATATCGCGTTTATTTATTATTTATTTACCGACGTATCGAACTCTTTACAGAGATCATTTTCACGAGTCGATCATTAACCCAAGGTGTAAGAAAAGACCCGAAAAAAAATCTTACATCGCGAACGCTGCATAAACTATTGATTATAAAACAAAACAATGTTACTACACTTTCACAGAACATATAATTGTCGACAAAAAAGTCGCGATGCTATATGTCTAACTATTGTAGTTATCGCACAAGAAGGGTTTTTTTGAATTTTTAAAAATAATTATAATGAGGTCGTTTTAAAAGTTCTTTATTTTGTACCTTGGTATTAACTATACTCAAAATAAATTACTTCAATATAAAGATAGATGAAATACCTTTCTAGAACTTTTTGAGTGATTCAATTCGGACATTTAATTCAAAAGATATCCCAAAATACAAAATGTAAGTATTCGTTTCTTAGGCAAATATTCCGCGCACATATATATGGGAGTCCCGCCCGACTCGGTCATAAGCGCCGCTCATAGCTGGCAGGTGATTTTTTTTTAATATACTTAAGCTCACGCCTGTATCCTATGGGGGTAGGCAGAGACTTTGGCTTTCCACAAGCTACGATCCTGACACACATCTTTCGCCTCATCCACAGTCATACATCTCGTCATGCATTTACGTCGGTTTCGGGTGCTACGCATTTTGCCTTTTTTAAACAGACCACTTATTTGGTCGTGGTAGCTCCGTCTTGGTCTCCCGATCCCGACCCGATTTAATATTCTTAGACATTTTTTTGTTTCTTTTTGTCCTAATGAGTTTGTAGTACTTAATCGTCTTTTGGGGTATATATATTTTTATTTTGTAATAATTAATAGGTGATGTGAACATGTAACGTCTGTGACCCCGTGTCTATTTATACACATAGATTAAAATTTGATCTATTTAAGAGTATAATAAACGGGAAATAACGCGACACGTTTAGGTAAACAAATACTTACTTTTATTATTAGCTTGACGTTTCGGCCTGGTTGCACTGGCTGTAGTCTCAAGCAGACAGATAATTTGTTTACCAAAATGTGTCGCGTTATTTTCCGTTCATTATAATAATATTTATGTAATATGCAACGCGAATATTAAAATATTTAAAAATATTTTCATACTTAGTAACCAAAGTCATGGGTCAAAGCTAGAGTTAGTTTACAGTTAGTTCCTCACGCAGATATTATAATATTATCTATAATTCTTTACAATATTGCAACTTCATATAAATGGACGAAGCGCAAGATAGGCATATTTTGATCGCACCTGAATCTTGGCGTCTTTTGCTAAAATATAAAGACTTTGCGGGTTAGTTACCCGTCTGCATACCAGTTCATACCACATAGAGTTGCCCATCTATATTTACATTTTTAATATCGTGATCTCTTTTAAAATTTAGTGAATTTATTTTGATAAGAGTAATACCAAGGTGCCAAATCGACATCATTTAAATTATAAAAAACAAACACTTACTGTGAGTTAGCCATACTGGTAAGAACATGTGGTGACCAGGTTTTTTTTTAAATCGACGACAATGACCAATTAAAAAAAAAGGTTCAAGCAGTATTAAAAAAAACTAAAGATTGACAAAAAACTTCTGACAAAGGCCCTGGGGCTATTGATTGAAGTTGATAATATTTTTTTTATGGGATAGGACGGCAAAGGAGCAAGCGTGTCAACCTGCGCCGCCCTTGGACACCGGCAACACTTATAGTGTTACCGTTGCGTTGCCGATCTTTAAGGGAGAAGGATGGGGAAGGCAGCTGGACCTCCGGGTACCTCTCTCACTGAACGAAACGCGGCATGTGCCACTTACTACGTCGATCTTCTGAGAGGTGGTGTTATTTCACCGGTTGAGCCGGCCCATTCAATAATCATTAATCTTATTAATGATTATTGAACGCCAATAATCTTTTTTGTGGAAAATGGCGGTCTGCTAGTTTATGTATAAGAATGAATGTTTATTTATTTATTTGTATCTTATCCTGCCAGTATATTGAATTGATTGCTATAAATCTCTTTATATTTTTTCCGTATGCATACACAAAGATGGAACTTGTGTGAGGCTCAGCAATTTATTTCAAATATCATTTACTTTCTATTGCTGCCAAGATTAATTATCAGGTGTATTAATTTTACCTTGTTTTAAATACCCAGCAATTTTTTCATAGCAGACATTTTTTTATATCTCATATAGATACAAATTTTATAAATATATATATATATACATCAATTATAAGATTATAATGTTTGTTATTATTACACCGAAATAACACCTGAATTGTTATCAATAAATTAACTATCATCCAATACACAATACTGATATATCCAACTGATTTAATTTATTATCTTTTTAAAATTGAAATTATATTTACTATGCTTATAAACAATCCCAATAAAACATTACATTAAAATACAAAAATCATTAACACATTGCCACCTAAATTATAAATAATGTCCAGTTAAAGTACTTTTAGGAAACCAAATTATTAATACAACTATCACTTGAATTCTCCAATATAAGGAGCATTAGCTCCTTATATTGGAGAACATTAGTTCTATCAGAATATTAGTGTGGAGACTTAATAACTGATGATCATCATCATCCATACTATAAATAGTACACATGACATACAGAAGTTCAGTAAGAATTATGAATAATCAATCAATTATAAATATTCAATTTAAAATTGAATATTTGAATATGCCAAAGTGTCATCGCTGTCACATGTAAGAAAATTGTAACAGATTTGTTGACAAACAAATAATAGCCCTTGTTTCACTTTATTTTATAGTTGAAAAGGTTGTTATGATTGAAAATTTATTATGATGAAGATTTTGCTTATTCATTATGTTCGGGGTGGCGTTAATGCAACGTTTTCTATAAAAACCCACAAAAAGCCATACCAGTATAATACCAATAGCCTGAAATACGCTTCAGAGAGTCCTCCATGGTTTATGTCTGTCTGTTATGGATAAGCCACAACGACCATTTATATTTTTTTTATTTTTATGACAAGAAAGACAAGACGAGAAGAAAATATTGTGCATTTAATGTTAATCAATATATGACCCTTTACAGCATGTAATTTAATGAATATTTTATAAGTCGTCGCGTTCCGATAAATAGCGCCCATTGAACTTAAGAAATACAAAATTTACTCATATATTACTTTTGTCGTGGAACAAAGTTCGCCAGCTCAACTACTATTCTATAAAACGTGAAAAACTGAGTAACTTACAATGTATGAATTAGGCCACCGTAACCGCTTACCATCAGTGAGTCGTGGCCCTTGTTTGTGGCATATAAAAAATATGTCCTACGTTGTAAGATAATACTACAGTAGCAAACTTTGCTAATCAGTTAACGCTACTTGCGTGTATGCTCTGGTATTAACGTACATTATTATAATGTTGATTTTTAGAGTTTATGACGTTGTTCTTCTTTGTCAGGGACAGAGACACAACATCTACAATACATTGATTTTCTTTCTTTATTCATAACGCAGTACTTGCACCAAAGCTAGCTTGCGCAAATGGAAAATTAAATTGCGAACGACTAACCAGATACACATTGCAAAATCATTACATAGTATAAAACAAAGTCACTTCCCGCTGTCTGTCCCCTTATATGCTTAAATCTTTAAAACTACGCAACGGATTTCGATGCGGTTTTTTTAATAGTTAGAGGGTGTCAACGGGGTGGTTTTAATCTATAGTTCATATATGATGTTGTAAAGAAAAAATGATTATTTTCGAGATTTAGCACTTTAATTACAAACGCTGGCTGAATCTTAAGTGATAGATCAAAACAATGTTCTACATTATTAAAGACATCTAGAAGGTCTACAAAAAAGTCCGCGAGGGTATATGTCTATCTCTTAGGGACTCTCTTAGGGCTTATTTACGAAGCGATTTTAAACATTACAGCATTAGTTTTCATCCAAATAAGTGTCTTAAATAGATTGTGCATTTAATATAGATGATCCTGGCCCTTTACAGCGTGCAATTAAAACGCCTATTTTCGAAGATATTGCAGTATTAACATAGCGGGACGGCAGTTAAAGCCGATAAATAGCACAAACTGAACCTCATGATATCCAAAATTTACTCATTTATTACTTTTGATGTGGAACAAAGTTCGCCGGGCCAGCTAATCGTAACTATTTTAGAGATCACGTCGCACTATCCATGACCAAATTGACTGTTACTTATTGGAGGCTGACGTCACAAAGCCTTAACATCCGACGAGCGACTATGACGAGAGTTAAGCAACGTCAACGTCAATGTGTGTGAGATACGTAAAACTCATGATATGTGGCGTTCAGTCCATTGTGCCCACCCATCAAGGGACTTGGCGTGAAGTTGTGCAATTTATTCTTGAAATGAAGAATGACGTGTTTTCTGTTATTTAAGTTGACGAGGCCTTGAATACATGTTTAAATTTACAAGAAAATCTAGTGTCGCATCATTTGCTCTATGTCCAATATTACTTATCTATGAATACGATTATAAGGTCAGTTGTATTGTTGTATGAATTAACATTTATGTTGCATTCTGCTTCTTGGACAATTTATTTTTTAAATGTTGACGTGCGTCGTTATTTTCGAGCGAATGTTTGATTTGCTGACCGACTTTTAATAATAATATTTATCGTATAGTTTTAAAAAAGTAATTGTGAATCTTATCCGCTATATTTTAACGTACACTCTTAACATATCCCATTTCGGAGATAGTGCGAAAATAAACACGTTTTGAGATTCTATCGCTGTTTATTAAAGACAGTATTTCCTCATATACACTGGGCAATTTTCGGTTCCGTGGTATAAATGGGGCACCTCTTGCACATACGACCAAAATCATTGCATATTAAAAAAAATACATGTTAAATATATTGGTCACGTACAAACCGTAAAATATTTTGCTTAGTCGTATGACCGCAATAAAGTATTATGGTGATCGCATGATGAGTATGATGATAGGTGAATATATACTTTATATTCAGACGGTTTATTTATAGGTAACAGGTGGTTGATCATCGTTGAGGCGACAGGATACCAGTGGTGCGTGTGCCCGAGCACACCGACCATGAGGGACGGTCTCCTCACGCGTGACATGGCTTATTTTATCCACAGAGAACTCTCAACCTAAAAAAAAACTCGAAGATTATCGTTTAAACTTTAAATTATATATTAACAAACGTCAGTGTATTTATTTATATTATATGACCAAAAGAAATATTACATCTAGATGTCTCTAAATATAGATTATACTTACAAATTGTATTTCCTCAAATATCTTTCCATTTAGAACATTTGTATCACAAATTACCGAGAGTTTAATTATTTGTGTCCAGATGTTCGGCAGCTTACGAAAAACTTAAGTGTGACTGGCTGAACTTTGACCAAATTCATAAAATGTTCCAGTTCAAAACTGAAATTAAAATATTATTATGATTTGTCGCTTAGATTTATAACGACAATATAAATACAAAATACAGTATTGTATTGTTGTAAAACTTATCAAATGTGTGTGGAGACGACACTATCTGCTCGTAATGCAAATTAAATTTGTTGTTGAAATTCTGAAATCCGCTTACTCTCATATTCAACGTACAGCTGATCCGATCCGTTCACAAACGGTCCGTGTTAATATTTAGATTGAAACTTCTGCGAACCATATCAAAAGATTGAACTAATGTTTATTGAAATGTTCCCTGTTAAAAATAAATCACAGGAATGCAATAAACTGGAGATCAAGAATTTGATTACAATTGAGTACCTTTTGAAATCAATAGCGAAGTTTTGTCACGTTGAAACCTATATTTGATATTTCAATTGTTTTAATATTGTCAAAAGGGGGCAGATGGATTGTTGGCAAACGATAACCTTTGAAAGTTATTAAGATATATATTTTTTGCTATTAGAATGCTACTATATTCATAAGTAAGATTGTCTATAATTAATTTCTTTTCTCTTTATTCAAGTTCCGCTCGAAAATCCCGTCAATCTAATTATATTTATATATTTTTACCCATATTTGTAACCTTTTGCAAGGGCGAAGCTGCGGCCAGAAAGAAGACTTGATAAATATATAGAATTGATTGTTTTTTTTTTTTGTATATGCGGTTTTAGATAACTGGTTATTATTATGTTCACTAATGGGTCGTCCTTGAAGCAATATCGCCACGCAACATTATATAGTAGAAACTAGCGTAGCTTCCGATAAAAGAATACCGATAACATAACCGCTAGTGCATTTATTAAGCCATACGCCATTATCTGCTCGTAATAAATGGGTACAATTGATTGCCTGTATGAACTCTGAAAACTACGAAACTTTTAGGTGAATCTCATCCCTATATTGCTGAGATTGATCAACATTAGCTTATTATCACATAGGTTTTGTTTCTTCAAAATCCTATGTCTGTGTATAAAGTTATCAAATTTGTAGTTCCCTATTAGGGAGCTGCCCGAAGCAACTAGTAAAGAAGAATATTATATATTAGGAATATCCCTATTAGGAATTTCAACTAAAATCTTTACTAAGATTTATTGACGCAGATTATAAAGCTTTAGTCGACTGGTCTATCGTAAATACCAGTATACAAATCAATAGTTGACCCAGTATTTCCTGATTGTGTGCGCGCTTAGTATTCATACGCGCACAAAAATGACCTGTATAACGTGTATTAATTTATTATCAGTATTATTATATTGACCGATTGAATGACGCTCTATCAATGTTTTCTGTGCTGGAAACCACAAGTTGTAAGGATTTTTTATTCGCTCAAAGATACTAAGGCTAGATAAGAGAGCAGTAAATAAAGTAGTGTTCTTTGGAGCAAATACTTAAATCTTAAATATAACCTAACCTACCTTAATAAATAAATGAGACGGAATGTAGGTTTTTAAATTGAGGAACAAAAATCTATAAAATCGGCATCAGTCTTAAGACTGTAGTTGTCGTTAATATAGTTCACTACAGAACCTTTTCATTAAGCCAACATCATCTGTATCTGTTTGTCTGACCGATGTTTAAAGGCTATCGCACTTCAATTACTCTGGATTTTCGGCTATTTAAACATGTTAAAACTAAAATCGGAATATGTTGATGATATTATAAAAATACTTCAAAATTCAACTTGACTGATTATCGGAATGTCTTTCATTTAGGAACCAAATACACTTATCTCTGATATTTGCAATAGATTTAATGTCTATTCGTATGCAATAGTGCCAATGCGCTAAGTTCAGCTCACTCAGCAGCCGGTAATGCTGACAGCACCCGCGGCAAGATTCGAGTGCCCGGTAGTTGAAATATTATATAAGTACCCAAGTTTATTTTGGACTATCTACGTTGGCGGATTGCGTCTACGAATGTGGCTGACGTGCGATCCGCACGACCATTGCACGTTACAATATTTTATCTATTTGAAAATTATTTCATCCCAACATCTGCGACTCCATTCGCTAAGTAAATAAATACAATAATAAAAATTTCACACTTTTTCGTCCATCCTTGTCACAATTTCGCTTGAATTTGAAACGTTGTTAGCCGAATCCAAATATATTTTCCAAAATCAATCATATTAACTGCAGTTTTTTTTTTACTGAAACTCACTGATTTACTTACTATCTAAATCACCAACTGGAACGCAAGTGATTTCTATTTCCTTTCACTATCTCTCGATATCGCTAAAAACTTTGCGAAATACAACGAAAGAACAAAACAAAAAACATTGTGTATCCACTCACACTTTCACGTTTATTTGGTTGTGACATAGATTTTTACAGTTGAACGTTTTAACGCAAAAACATTTACGGTTAAAATTTCTACAGATATCGATTCAAAATCGGTAACGAAGAAGACACACTAGCAAAATCTTCTAATATATATAGTAATATATATTTTTTGTTTCAACAATTAACTCTATAAAAAGGCATGTCTATTGATTATTGCTTGGGGTGATTTGTAGATTGAATTGTAATCTTTATGGCACATAAACATATCCCTGAACGTGGTTAACGATTATTATGTATTATGTGTGTAGACGATTCAAAAGACTGCATTCTAGGCACGTAGATTCATTTTTTTTAAATCTCCAGTGTGTCAACACGTGACAAGCCAGCAACAATCTGTATTCGATTGCAACTCGATTAGTTTCATCGATACGAGTACGATGCTGACAAAGCATTCTCAGTATGTTTTGATTCATTGCATACATTAACCACTATGAGTCTGCTGGCCGGCCACTCTTGTATACGCAAATAGTCGAAACATCGATTGACTTTGAGCACGTGGTCCGATCGAAGCGTATTCCCCCCCTCACCCCCCCCCCCCCCCCCCTAAATTAAGACGTAAAAGTAATGTTCCTGGCTCCATTATGCTTGTATATTATTGAGACGTTATTATTATTGCTACTTTGTCCAGACATTGTGTTGTCGACGAAAGAGGGTCCATCGAATCAGTCGTCTTACCTTCATCGACTAGTCAGTCGATGGAAGTCTCCCTGAAAACAATTACGGGCTTGCATAAATTTGCGTTGCTTCATCTGTAGGTTAGTCATCAAACTAATTGGGAGTTGTAATAACAACAATACAACTTCAAGCCAAGTACCTAGCGGGGTAGACAGATTAAAAAGCGCGCTTTAAGATACGATATTTAAGCATTTCGCTTCGCATTCGCTTCTTTGTCTTTCTTTAAATCCTCTTGTAATGTACGCCCTTTTTTAATTGCTTAGTTGACTTACTATGAAATATAAATTTATAGTTTTCTATTATATTTGGGGTTTGGTTGAATTTGGTACATGGACTATTAGCAACAACTAACTCTTACATTTCTTTGCGTACGATCTCTCATTTTATCAAGTAACATCCGAATTAATAAGATAACAGTGTCTAGGATTACTTTGCTATCTCTGTTGATAAGGTGGTTCTGCGACCTGTGAATAAAAATTTAATCTAAATACGCATTACGAGAATACGAAGTCGTTGATTTTTTTTTTTCACATATTAAATTGTTTAATGATCAGGTTCTTTACGAAAATATCGATTAGACCGTAATCTTAGTTTTTCGTGCCCTTATCCCACTTTAAGTGGGGTCGTTAACTATCCATGAAGTCCAAACCTTTGGCTGTGGTTCTATGACGGGCCGCCTGCCTGTCGTCAAACCTCCTTGGGATTTTTTTCGTTAGTGGGATAGGGAAGGGGTTGGAAGTGGCATGGATAGAGAACGGAAGGGTTTCGAAATGGGATAGGTAGGGGTTGTGCCTCCAGACGCCTCTCACCGAGCGAAACGTGGTATGAGCCGATATCCTGTAAGGCATATCGGCTCATTCATACAGCGAACTTTGTGGCTCGCCACTCGCATTAGACCAGAATGCGGAAACCAAATTTCTATTGACATTTAATAAATACGTTTCTAGCCAATTTAAACACACGTAAGAATTACATTAACATAATTATTAAGTAGCTATTTTGGTGAATTACTTGACTTTTCGTGGATTTTTTTTTATTAAACTGGATAGGATGTGTTAATAAATTTTTTGTTGCATATTTAACGAGTCTTTGAATATTTATTAAAAGAACCTTTTTAACGACTTCGAATTAGTTTGACAAATAAATATTATAAACTAGAACGAACAAAAACGTTCCTAAAACGGTAGTTGATGAGTGTTTTTATATTTATTTACAATTATTATCCCCACTTAGTAATAAATTATCTATTCAATCAGTTCTTAATTTGAAAAATGTTAGTAACACCATATAGTTATCATCACATTATTATATGCAAAAAATCGAAGCCTCTCCCGTATACTTCTGTTCTAAGTCATATTTGCGATAATTTCCGGCCAGCATTAACACTATATCGCCATTAACACTTCATTAAAAAAACAAAACACTTGATGGCCTATATCATGGACAACAGTATAATATAGAATAGTGTTGGGATTTGTAAATTAATTTATCTAAAATCTACAGTTCATTCAAAACTTTAAAAAAAGAACAATTGAAACACACTGTCTGCTTACACAAACTCGAAGACTTTACACACCTTTATTTATATGTAAATATTATCACACACACACACGCACATGTTATCTACGTTGTGTTTACTATTTATTTTTGTACCCCATCCGGAAACAAACTAAAGTACCGAACTACAGACTCATATAAGTCTTAAATAATTTGGTGGTAAAGTACTAGATACCTCTTTAAACTAGTAATAATCTAGACCAGTGTTTTTCAATCTGTTTGTCGCGACCACCCAGGAAAATTAACTTAATTTATTGCTGCATTTAACAACGGATAAAAAATCCACCTCCAGTCCAGTGTTCTCCAATATCTATTGCTTGAGAAGTACGAAACACTGATCTGGGATGAATAAAACTATACTGTAACACGTTGTTACGTCACTGCGTGATGGAAAGCTTGATGGTAGCTATTACCTATATATCAGTGGCGCGGATGAATGCTGCTGCCTCGAGCAGCCGACCGCCTCTCTGTATCCATAGTGTATTTATGTATCCCCACGTTCGTAACAGCCGACATCAGACATGGATCGCATATGCCCGCTCCGAATGCTTTATCGCCCACTACATTAACTCTCCTCTTTGATCTTTCATTGAAAATTCTAATTATGGTTTTTTTTTCTCCTTTCAGAACTGCCTGCTGAGGAGGGTAAGCGCTACATTCACTACACGTACACTATTATTAATTTATAATTCTGATAGATACCGATGACCCAGTTTTGTTTTCAATTACGTAGTCTGTTTTCAATGCTTGCTTGCATTTGGTTTCGTATTGCAGGCGAAATTATTTGAATTGCACACACAATAAAGCTATACAATAACTATTGGCTATTTGAACGACCAAGTAATTAATTAGTTTCCTGTTTTTAAAATTTAAATTTGTTTATCGCAAATTCGAGTTCATTTATGGAAGATTTTGTGTTGTGTGGAGTTTACTACGACGCAATATTGTCAGAATCTTTTTATTTTTTCTTTTAACTATGATTCTGTTAAAGGTTATTTACAGTGTGCTTGGAAAAAAATATTAATTTCTATATATATATATAGAATCTATGTATATTGATATACATAGATTCTCGATAATAGGATATCATAATTAAAGATCATGACGCAATTACATCTAATAATGATGAAACGTGATAACATAGACAGGCTTGAATGGTGATTATTAAAAATATATGCATTGTAAATTGTACTAAACATAAATTGTTTTGATACAACCAATAAAATTAATTGTAAAATGCAAAAAATGCTGTCATAAAATATCTTTATACAGAAGTATCTCGTATAATCTCGAATTGAAATATTTTGATTGCTATGAAAGTTTTATTAGGATGTAATTATATCCATATATCTCTGTAGGTAGATAAAATACATTTAAATAAAACTTTACTAAATGTATCACGTTTTACACAACTTGTATGTATATATCTATTTATGGAAACCAGAGTTGGGTATGGCAGAGTGTGTATGAAAGTTGGATAAACGCGGTCAAAAGGGCACTGCCCACAATTTGCAGTGACTCTCGCTGACCGCGACGAAAACAAGGTTTTATGGAAGGAATTTGGATTGAAAGAGAGTGTCCGTGTAAAACTTAGAAAGGGCATGCTTCAATGCTTCGGACATTTAGAAAGAAGGCAATGCAAGATTGACTAAGCCGATATACAATAATGCAAAAGCGGAGCGATTTAGTATTCGAGGACAAGACACTTTCCTTGGCCAAATAGAACGAGTCCTGTATGTTGGATTATGATGTCAGGAGCCTTTAAAATAGACGAGCGTGTATAACAAGAGTTATGAAAGACAGAGAAGCGAGTGAAGCGTGTAAGAATAGTGCCGTATAGCTCTCTGTTTTCTCTGTCCCCGCATGTGACTCGGCGTGTACATTTTAGTAAAGTAAGCAAAAAAATGAGAGATAAATATGGATTGAAAGAAAAAGACGTTAGGTGAGACAGTTTTTCTCGTCACAAGAATAAAAGTCGTTTGTCAATTTCAGTTCAAGTGGCCTGTCCTCAATCTAAGGAAATGGTTTTTTTATTTAAATAGTTTTATAATATTTGATAATACTGCTTATAACATTGTTTACACATTGAATTGTCTGCTGTTTGAATTTTATTCTTAATGGGATCAAATGAATCTGTGTCAAGGTTTCTGTTTCTGTAAGATAATTTGTTAGACTCTCGACCTTGGCAGTGCAAACTGCATATCGGTATACCTTTTATTGTTTTTAACGGATTAGGTACAAATTTGCAATTCGAAATACGCTGAGTTTATATTTTTACTAGCCAATATGTGTCTGTGGCTTGCTTGATATACCAAAATCTCAAAATATACAGATTCTTAGATACATTGAGATGATAACAATATTAATATTTAAATTTTATATAATACTTGTCGATATTGACGAAACAGCATTTAGTAGGATACTCATGATAAATAATTCAAAATCGTATTGAGCCTGTTACAATTTTATTGAATTACTTACAACACTTGAAATGTTCTCGTTAAATTGATATTATGTATTTAGAGTGAGAGAGAGTGTGTCGGTGTAAAAGTAAGAATGCGCATGCTCCGATAGTTCGGATATGTAGAAAGGATGGATGATGCAAGATTGACTAAGCAGATATACAATGCAAAAGCGGATGGATGCAGGAGTCGAGGACGGCGAAGACACACATTCCATGACCAAATAGAACGTGTTCTGGAGGAAGGTGATGTTAGAAGCCTTAAAAATCGACGCGCGTGCATGAAAAGAGTTATGAAAGTCAACGAAGCGAGTGAGCCGTGTAAGAATCGTGCCTTATGGCGCTCTGTCCTCTCTGCCTACCCCGCAAGGGATTTGGCGTGATGCTATGTATTTAGACGCAAATAAATATTTGAATTTGACTTAATCGATACTACAGGGATATGATGTTATTTCTTTTTTTTTTCTTTAGGCAAAAGTATATGGCAGTTAGTCCTGGAACAATTTGATGATCTTTTAGTCAAGATTTTGCTGTTAGCCGCTATTATTTCATTCGTAAGTGTACCATAACTTTTCATTGCAATTATTTTTAACAAGAAATTACTTAACCTTCAAACCCTAATAGAATTTCTCATATTAAATTTACTTTTGCATTAACAGATTATTTATTTGAATTAAATACATTGATAAAATGCACTCCTAAAAGACCTCCTAATATCACGAAGCTATTTCGACGTTAATCTGTTTGTAATGTTTTTTTTTCTATCGATTTAATGAATATTATAGCGTTCTAATATAATTGATTTTGTTACAGGTTTTAGCTTTATTTGAAGAACACGAAGACGCATTCTCCGCCTTCGTAGAACCTTTCGTTATTTTACTTATTTTAATTGCCAACGCTATTGTTGGAGTATGGCAGGTAAAAATCATAATCATTACATAGTATAAAACAAAGTCCCTTTCCGCTGTCTGTCTCCTTGTATGCTTAGATCTTTGAATTTTCGATATTTAGGACTTTAATTTGTAAACGCTGGCTGAACCATAAGTGATAGATCAAACCAATGTACTACATTATTACATATACAATTTCAAATGTCTACAAAAAATGTCCACGATGGTAAATATCTATCTCTTGGGGATAAGCCACAGAGACCATTATTATTATTTCTTTACTTTTTATGCGGAACAAAGTTCGCGGGGTCAACTAGTAATATTTAAAATGAGTTGTAGAAAATAAAAAAATTATCCATGTAAAAAACAAGCTACAGTATGTAAATCCGATATCCAAAACCTCCAAACATTAATATTTACTAGAGTTTCGGGGCTTATCTAAATGTGTATACATAAAGTAACATACCAGATGTTTCTCGCTACGCTTGAAAACAATTCAAGGAGGCAACTATCTCTAAATATAAATGGATCAGATTGTGACTATATCATTTATTTATAGGAAAGAAATGCCGAATCCGCCATCGAAGCTTTAAAAGAATACGAACCCGAAATGGGTAAAGTAATCAGAGGAGACAAATCTGGTGTACAAAAAATCCGAGCCAAAGAAATCGTTCCCGGAGATGTCGTTGAGGTGTCTGTCGGTGACAAAATTCCCGCCGACATTCGTCTAATTAAGATTTTCTCAACAACCATTCGTATCGATCAGTCTATCCTCACTGGTGAATCTATCTCGGTCATCAAGCACACAGACCCCATTCCTGACCCCCGTGCCGTCAACCAGGACAAAAAGAACATTCTCTTCTCTGGTACCAATGTCGCCGCTGGTAAAGCCCGTGGTATCGTCATTGGAACTGGACTGAACACTGCCATTGGTAAAATCCGTACTGAAATGTCCGAGACTGAGGAGATTAAAACTCCCCTGCAACAGAAACTGGATGAATTCGGTGAACAGCTCTCTAAAGTAATCTCAGTTATTTGCGTTGCCGTATGGGCTATCAACATTGGACATTTCAATGACCCTGCTCACGGAGGCAGCTGGATCAAAGGTGCCGTCTACTATTTCAAGATTGCTGTCGCTCTCGCCGTAGCCGCTATTCCTGAAGGTCTTCCCGCTGTTATTACCACCTGTCTCGCTCTCGGTACTAGGCGTATGGCTAAGAAGAACGCTATCGTAAGGTCGCTACCCTCTGTAGAAACCCTCGGTTGCACTTCTGTCATCTGCTCAGACAAAACTGGCACTCTTACCACTAACCAGATGTCTGTATCTCGTATGTTCATCTTCGAGAAGATCGAAGGATCCGACAGCAACTTTTTGGAGTTCGAAATCACTGGCTCCACATACGAACCAATTGGCGATGTTTATCTAAAGGGACAAAAGGTTAAGGCTGCTGAATTCGACGCTCTACAGGAACTTGGTACCATCTGCGTTATGTGCAACGACTCCGCCATTGATTTCAACGAATTCAAACAAGCCTTCGAGAAGGTCGGTGAAGCCACAGAGACCGCTCTTATTGTTTTGGCCGAAAAGATGAATCCCTTCAATGTACCCAAAACTGGACTCGACCGCCGTTCCTCAGCCATCGTCGTGCGTCAAGAGGTGGAAACTAAATGGAAGAAAGAATTCACACTCGAGTTCTCTCGTGACAGGAAATCTATGTCAACTTACTGCACACCCCTTAAACCTTCCCGCCTTGGAAATGGTCCCAAACTGTTCGTTAAAGGTGCGCCCGAAGGTGTACTGGAACGTTGTACCCACGCTCGTGTTGGCACATCTAAGGTGCCTCTCACCACCACCCTTAAGAACCGCATTCTGGACCTCACTCGCCAATACGGTACCGGCCGTGACACCCTGCGTTGCCTAGCTCTGGCTACCGCTGACAGCCCTCTGAAACCTGACGAAATGGACCTCGGTGACTCCACCAAGTTCTACACCTATGAAGTCAACCTTACCTTCGTCGGTGTCGTGGGCATGTTGGACCCTCCACGTAAAGAAGTATTTGACTCTATCGTACGTTGCCGCGCTGCTGGTATCCGTGTAATCGTCATCACTGGTGACAACAAGTCCACAGCCGAAGCTATTTGCAGGTAAAATAATCATTAGCAGATTTTTTTACTTCACCCAAATTATAATAGACATTAGAACTAACCCAATTTGATATATTTCAGGCGTATTGGTGTATTTGGTGAAGACGAAGATACCGTTGGCAAATCCTATTCTGGCCGCGAGTTCGATGACTTGCCCCTGTCTGAACAACGTGCTGCCTGTGCCAGGGCTCGCCTTTTCTCTCGCGTGGAGCCTGCGCACAAGTCCAAGATTGTTGAGTTCCTGCAGAGCATGAACGAGATCTCAGCTATGGTACGTACAACTGCAAAGATGCAAAAATCTGCATATAATATGCGTCCTTTCAGTAAAAAAATTCTATAACAAAGCGAATAAAGATAAAGTTTTCATGCATCTTTATGCATTATGCTTTATCTATATGCATTTCGTCTTTATAACTAGTTCTCCCAAAAACCGTATTTTACGACCTAAATGAAATGATGGCGGAAGCTATTGCCATACACTTGAGCATTACGTCTCACTTGTATGTCACTACGAATAAACTGTATGTGATTTACAATCCCATTACTGTTTCCGTCTAACTATAGCCTAACAGTGCTGTTATTAATGTTTGGATTTCATTTACACTCGAGTGAATCTTATCGATATTGAAATGACCATTTTACTGTCGCGCTCGTTTAGTACACTACTAAAACCAACAAATACCCCAAGTCGAGTTTGTGAATAAACCAAACAAAAAACTATATTTAACTGTTAATTTTGTAAACTATATCTTTATAATTTAGTGTTTAAAACATTAAAACAACTGGTGTGTATTACGTGTTTACACATTGTATTACATATTGTAAGTGTTATGTTTACGTTATGCCTGGGTATTGTTTGTAAACTCCGCCATTTGTGAATGATCATTTGGCAGTATGGTCAATAAACGTTTCGTATACACATGGCTTGAAGAGATGACACTGTTTTGGTGGTGACTTCAAAGGCTTTTTCTAATATTTACAGTTTATACTCCTCTTTGTGTGTTTTTTTAATATCTACTGCCCGTTTTATTATAGAGTAGACCAATGATCTGTTACATATTTTCAAAAATATTTTGTTGCATAATGTATCTTCTGTTATGAAAATTAAAAAAAGGAATTGTGTCTACCCCTACGGCGGTCACGATCAGTGTCCCTTCGGAGTATTCACTCGATTAAAAGCTTTAAATCAAATGTACCGTGAAACCTATAGGAGCAACCTGGTCCTAATGTTGTCCATAGAAGTCAAACGGCTACAAATTAGAAGAATTATTTCATCTAATTTACTGTCATCTTTGCAGACTGGTGATGGTGTGAATGATGCGCCTGCTCTTAAGAAGGCCGAAATCGGTATTGCCATGGGTTCCGGAACAGCTGTCGCTAAATCTGCCGCCGAAATGGTGTTGGCTGATGACAACTTCTCATCTATTGTAGCCGCTGTTGAAGAAGGTAAATTTTCTTCTTTATATCTAGAAGGAAACCAGGAGATATGCAGGAGCGATCCCCTCAATATGTTATATTGTGAAAGTTATTTTAAGAGTCGTATGTTTTAACCAGGCCGTGCCATCTACAACAACATGAAGCAGTTCATCCGTTATCTGATCTCCTCAAACATCGGTGAAGTCGTCTCCATCTTCTTGACTGCCGCTCTCGGTCTACCCGAAGCTCTGATCCCCGTCCAACTGTTGTGGGTCAACTTGGTCACTGACGGTCTTCCCGCCACAGCTCTCGGTTTCAACCCACCTGATCTCGACATCATGGACAAGCCCCCACGTAAAGCTGACGAAGGTCTCATCTCTGGATGGTTGTTCTTCAGGTGCGAATACTATCGAATTAATTTATTTTTTTACTAGTAGTCCAAACACTAAAATATATTCGACGAATTTAAAAATGATTGTTAATTTTTTTTACTCAATGCTCACTTTCTTCACTTTTCATCACTCATTAAGTGATGAAAAGTGATTAATATAGTAGTTACTTACGATATTGAAAACCAATAGGAAATTATAGGTGGTGTTATATCTGACTGAGTCCTGGAGAGGTTTATGTATTTCGAATAATAAGTCTTTGGCACGATCTGAAACCGTAAATGTCTTACGAATTTTAGCACTAAATGTGCCATTAAATTAATCGTAACTGTGGAGAGAAAATGCTGATATTGTTTACAGAAATCCCACTGTTACAAGAGATGTTTTTGTTAGTTCAAAATACGAACTATTCCAAATAGTTGCAGTTTTTATAGATATTTGTTTGGGTTACAAATAGGCTATTATAAGACGTTCGGCAATTCTGTCTGTTACAGATACATGGCTATCGGTGGGTATGTAGGCGCAGCCACTGTAGGTGCCGCTTCTTGGTGGTTCATGTACTCTCCATTTGGACCTCAGATGACATACTGGCAACTGACACACCATCTGCAGTGCCTCGGCGGCGGAGACGACTTCAAGGTACACACACACATTCAAACATCAGCTTTTTATATCATTAATTCCTTATTCTCTATATTTAAGCAACTATGCATGTATAGTTGAACAACAATCAAAGGAATCTAAAGCTGTAAAATACATTAGTTTCAAACTATAAAACTTCATCCTATACATACAGAATAATATACAGGTATATTAATCAACAAATTGTGACAAAATTTAAAAACTTTAGATGCTTAACATGTGAGATTTTTTTTCCCAGGGCATTGACTGCAAAATCTTCACTGACCCTCACCCTATGACGATGGCACTTTCAGTGTTGGTAACAATTGAAATGTTGAACGCAATGAACAGTTTATCTGAGAACCAGTCTCTGGTCACGATGCCGCCCTGGTCTAACATGTGGCTGGTCGGCTCCATGGCACTCTCGTTCACACTTCACTTTGTCATCCTCTATGTCGAGGTTCTGTCGGTGAGTAAATGTCCATCTCATTTTCAAGACCAACCTTGTGACAAGTAAATGCAAATTACGATACAATTTGCTAATATATTTTAGAGTTCATTTAATAAAAATATTCAGAAGCATTATTTACTCTTATGTGATGGTCAAGTCAAGTCAAGTTTCTACCCAAGGCGATTCAGGAGCTCCAATGACCATGCGTGTGCAATAAATATGTCCGCAGGCCGTGTTCCAAGTGACGCCTCTGTCCGTGGACGAGTGGCTGACGGTGATGAAGTTCTCGGTGCCAGTGGTGCTGCTGGACGAGGTGCTCAAGTTCGTGGCCCGCAAGATCTCGGACGGTGAGACCCGCTCGGTGCTGGACTGGCTCCACGGCATGCAGTGGATTGTGCTCATGTGGGCCGTCTTCTTTGGCATCATCATCTACGGACCCCTATAAGCCAAACCCACCCTCACCCAGCGTGTGCAGTGACATACAACCCATTTGATTCACATATAATAACCTCCCAACGATTTGTGCGCCACCCATATGTTACACTTCTTAAGCCCACACAATTCGATTGAATAGATTATTGGATAAAACTCGCGGACGATTGCCAGTTGGTTCGATTTAATCCATTTGTCCTAATTTCTTTTTTTTTATTTACTAGTAATCAAAGATGACAGAATATTTCTGTGATCAATGGCTTCGTTGGACAAATAATAGTATCACATGCATTCACTATAACTTGCAGACAAAATTTTAGCAAGATTAACCAAGTCTGTTTTATATACATACATATGATTTAAATTAATTGCACAGTAAAAAGGAATATCTACATAAATAGTGCTGTAATTAAAGTTGAAAATTTATTAACTGGAAAGACATTCAAGTGTAGTGATGTCCAATAGACTATAATCGAAATACGTGGCTAGCAGCTGTTTTTTTGTTACTATTGTATTAATATTAAAGGATACTTTTTTGTGAATTGTGAATCGATGAATTGTATAAATGGGTAGCGCACAGAACTGTGACTGTGGAAACTAGTATAGACTATGAGCCGTGCTCACCACAGTACATCTAACAGTTTGGAATGCTAATACTTGGCGCACGCGGTGTGTGAAGTGACACGTGAGGGCCGACGGACAGTGTGGAGCCACTACTAGCGGACAGTACTCGCGTCAATGTGAAGGTGCTCTTAGCTCTCAGCTCAAGCTCATTCCTTGTCTCCACCACACACGTACATTGCAATACATATATTTTATTTGTGACTATTGATTACCTCCGTGTTTCATCTGACCAACATACCGGTCCACCCAATACCTGATTCTAAATATAGACATGCACTTCTTCAGACTAAATAACAAGTTTTTAAAAGAATATTATTCCAGTTCTGAAATATATTTAAATGATCATACTGTAAATATAGAATGCAAACAAGCGGTATGACTCAATCAATTAGTCAATTTTAGTCAACATTTAATTTCCTCTGTATAGCAAGAAATAAAATTTAAAAAGTTCTCACAATGTTATAGATAATTTCGAAAGACGCGGAGACAGCCAATAGCTAGTAATAAAATAATTGTATTGCATATAATAAATGATGTTTTAGTATTCTTTTACTGCTTAGGAGTAGATCTGAGAGAAGAGACGGTAACTGATAAACGGTACGACTACCCTCTCTCGGAATTATGCATTTTGTATGTGCGAGACAATAATTTATTTGGAGCAAATTTGTTAAAACAGTAGAACAGTGTGAGTTCAACAAAAAGTATATTAACACAAATTATCACTGGGTACATAATATTATACCATATTGTTTGATGTTTTTTGAAGTGGCTGTGAAGAACTTCATTATGATAAATGCTAATTAATTTAACACCAAAAAAAAATATTTAATAAAAATGGTTTTGGAAAGTATTTATACATAAGGTTAGTTTTATTGCATTTCATGATTTTACATATTTGTATACAATGTTATTATTGTAAGATGCTCCAGTATGAATTGGAAGTTAATAATGGACTCGCACATGGCTCAGTACCTTGGTCCGTACGGACACCAGACATGTTATAAAAACATATATTATTATAACAAATAATAGTAATGTGCATTGTTAGTATAATTTAATTATTCATAAGTGTATTATTAGGGATGTGGTTACAAATTTCTCAGCATAGGTAGTATACTATTTATATGAAGAATGTCATCTTCTCTGTCCTTTTTCCATCTGTGCTCGCTTCTTAACATTCCTTTGTGCAGTTTTTCTTTTAATTCAAGGTGTCGTCTATATATTTCAATTACGATCTACTTCGCTAAAATCTTCAGTAACAAACTAAATGATAAAAATTAATATTAGTAAACAAATATAAAACGACATATAGTCCAATAGTTAGACAGCCAGTCTTTCTGGATGTGTTGGAGCATAATAAAAATAGTTTATATTCCACGATGACTACTATCTAACATAATTCAGTATAGTGAATGGATCAGATGTTTGCAATATTTAGTGGACACCTTGATAGCGCACTAATTTTTCTAAGCATTTAATTAATAACCTGAATGTCTTTGAACTAACCTGTCAAGTGTTGGAAGTATGATCTCCTTCACCATCCATGGATGTATGTCTCAGACTTTATAAGAAGAAGAAGAAGGCTGAGATATCCACAGAGCACCAAACTGTAATTATTCAACCATCCAAACCACGTTATACGTTTAATCCAACGTTAATAATAGTTATCGTCATGTTTCGTGTACTATGTAACAAGCCCATTTTCAAAGCTTTGTTTCAATATAGTTAATTTTAGTACCTTAATAATTTTATGTACTGTGTATAAATTAATTTAGTTGTTGATCAATGAAATATAATATTGAAATAAAGCAATACAATCTGTGTATGCACAAACTTTAAATTCAATAGTGATTGATCCTTTTTACATTTTTTTTATTTTATTTATTGATATTGTTCACTGACTTTTTTTTATTATTACATTTGTCGTCGTTCTTGCACAAAATTTGAATAAATATTCTAATACCATAATAGGTATTAATGAGGTTCATAAAAAAAAACGAAATCAAATTTGTTCTTGAATGTGGTGCACATAAGATCTTTTTTTTTAATAAAACAAAGCATGTGAACATTGCATGGTGTACGATTTTGATGAGTGCAGTTTTCTGATTAATGCTTTAATAATATCTTATTTATTGTGATTATTGCTCTATAAACAAATTTAAATGAAATTGCTGCGATAAATATCTGTCTATATTAATCTATTTCTTATGAGCAAAATTACACTCCACAGATCATATACATGTGTTTACATTTGCAACATCGAAACTAGTGATAGGAATACCATGTCAAAATACAACATAATTAATGGCATTACTGTAGTACGAGGGTAAGTTATTGAAATGGTGGCAGTTGTCATTATATACAACTAAACCTACAAGAAAGAAACTCTATTATCAATTAGACCTTTTTAAACAATTGAAATTGGAAAATAAATAAAATTACTGCTAGTGAGTCGACTGCTAGATAAATTTCATACACTCATGCTACTGTAGCGCCATTGTGGAGAGATTGAGAACTTATTGATGACAACTGGACCTGTTCTTTTTCTCTACTCTATACCAACGGTAGCCAATTCTACAGTTTTAATTGTATATCTACAGCTTTTTGGGAATGTCCCGAATTTACACAATGAAAATTTCCAAACGGCGTTCGGAAGTCTACATTAAAATTTAGCCAGTATATTTGACCGAATTTAAATCAAGAACTGTCGATTTTCAACTTTCTACATTTTCATTCGTCATGTCTACTATATATAAATAAGATAAAGTTGCCAACATGCCTTTACCTTTACACAATTTGAAAGAAAACTACGTACCTAATGCCTTTACATAGAGAAAGGTTTTTACAGATTGAAATCCCACATTTATGTTGCAACATTACATTAGTAGGGCACGTTTAGTACCTTTCCATTGTTGCGAATATCCACTCAACATCCTACCTACTGTTATCAAATTAACTTATTGAAGTGTACAGTTGTTTATACATTTTACGTATTAAAATAGTCAATAATATAGTGTCTGAATTATTTACCCGTTCTATCCATTAGTGAAACCACTATGCACATCCCGTTTATGAAATGCGAACTTTATGAATCCAGTGTGATAATTTCGAGATATACCTACCTACGTGATTTGTTGCACTTTCGTATTCCCCGCTAACATTTTTCCATACAACGAGTTTTGCAATAATTTTGAAATTGTAATACCAACGTAACAATGAATTTTATTTTTTAAATTTCGAATACGTTCAGAAAACAAATTGCAGAACTAGTTGAACCCCTGTGTCGGTAGTATGAACCCGCACGCCGCACTGACCCGCATGCACTAACGTGGTGTTGTCCTTGTTTGCCCCCAGCCCAGCCGACGTGGAAGCTGTAAGCGCCGGTCGCCGTCGCAGCGCCACTGCACGCACATATTCCATGAACACTCATTGTTTGTTGTGATCCCGCAGTGAAACTACACAAATTTATAAAGTAACTAGGACACGGTTGTGATAACTGCATAAGATCTAGTAAGTTCGGTCGGCAGCCTCCGCTCGAGCGTGTACAACACTAACCACCAGTATTGTTTTGCAGTGAACGAGGTGGTCATTGACAAGTGGTAAACGCCACCGATACATAGTTCCTCCACTCGCTTCTCTCTCTGCTACTTCTACTGCTCTCGTCTTATCAATTGGCTTTTAGATGTGTACGTTATTAAAAGAGACATAATATCACGTACCTAATGATCACAAATAGACGACATGGCAGAGGAGAGGCGTTAGATCATCGTCTGTACAGCGTTGTGGTGGGAGCGGGGCGCCGCTTTTCGCCACCTGCTCATCAGCGCCATTTCACCAGAGGGGACATGTTGTTCATAATGTGTATATATTACAGTATACTTAGGAGGTTTAAATCAATTTGTTTTATTACGTTGTTCTAAATAAAGACTACATGGTGCCCGTCAACATAACCAGTGCAACAGACGATGTGTACTTAAGTTGGGAGCACTCATTAATTTATTGTTATATTTTTATTATCTTATAATCTAGTTTGCTTATATAGAGTCAAGTCATTTCAATTAGTGCTGACGCCTCGACGAGCAATAGGGTGTCTGTAAGGGAAGGATAATTACATGATTGTCCAGTGTTTGGGACCTGAGTCCGAAAGTTTAAACATACCTGTACATTTTATTGTATTATTGTTTTATACAATAAATCGTTATAAACGGCAAGTGTTTCATTTCACTTATTATAAACGTCTCATTATTAATTACTGCTCTTCCAATTCATTTTTGTGGCCCACCGTCGTATTATTTTTCGATCATGTCTTCTCTGGGAAGATTTTACCAAAATTTGGTGTAGACTTGATGTGTAGATGCAGTACAAAACTACACTGAGAAGTTGCTGATTGCTCTTTCAAAATAAATTATACAAAGCCTTCGAATACAAAAGCTTGATATATTTGGTAACTAGTTTTAACCAATCAGAAAAGACAGTACCGTCAAATGGGGTGACTTGGGATCTAATGGTGAATAGAGATGAAATTTTACCACCTCAATTCTATTTGAGTTTATACTTATATATTTAACTTTTTTGTATAATCTGCAAATATAGGCAACCTATTTGGGTATTACGCAAGAAAGTATTAGTTGTACTGTACTGGTTACTAAGTAATTGAGGTGAAAAATTTTATCTCTATTCACCCTTAAATCCCAAGTCACCCCATTTGACGGTAAGGAGAACCAACTCAGTGTATGCGAACAAGGAACAAAATAGAAGGCGCTATACTAGAAAATGGAAGGATTTTAAAAATAGCGCCACAAATTGTTAGAGTTGTACTAAAATAAAAAAGGAAAGAAAAGCTTCCGTTTTGTTACAGTAACATAACATAACTTCACGCCTTTTGTTACCCGAAGGAGTAGGCAGCGGCTGTTAAGCCTCGTCTCGCCGTTATGTTTACATCCCAAATGGAATAGTTGGCGAACCTATTGCCATACCGGGCACAAAGTTTGTCAGTCATCGGTATTTATCACACATAACTTCCGAAAACAATTTCGAAAAGTCATTGGTGTGAGCCAGTGTCTGGAATCGAACCCCGGACCTCTGGATCAGAGGCCGTGCGCTCGCCCACTGCGCCACCGGGATTGTTACAGTACTTTACTATTATCTTTATTATTACTATCATTATTATTTTTTTCTGGTATGAATATTTTTAACTTAAAGGTGTGAAGTTATGTCGGTGTAGGCAGTGGTTGCTGAGCCTCGACTCGCTGTTGAAAAGAGAAAAGAATTTCGAAAAGTGATGTGTGTCAGTATTCGAACCCGCGACCTCTGGATTCAGAAGCTCGACCACTGGGCCACTGAGACTATATATGTGCGCCATCGAAATGGCCCATATTTATGCAATTGTTCATTATGAACAATATGTCTCGTCCATATTTAAGAGTCAATGGATTCTACCCACGAAGTATAGATATAGGGAGTCTGAACGTGATCTTGAACGAATGGTCTCTGTTTAGTGGGAAGAATTTACGCCCGTACAGCGCGCCATTCTTCAAAAAGTAGTTGTTTTTATCCTCATGCCGGAAGTTTTATCACTATTCTCAGCTCTGTTTAATATTAAATGCGAATTGAGATGTACGTACCACGTACATAATCATCAGATTCTAGCGCAGCCAGTGGCAGAACTAAGAACTCAGTTTATTATGTACTTTATTACATACATAACTTCACGCCAAATCCCTTGCGGGGTAGGCAGAGAGAACAGAGCGCCATAAGGCACGATTCTTACACGCCTCACTCGCTTCGTTGACTTTCATAACTCTTTTCATGCACGCGCGTCGGTTTTTGAGGCTCTTAACATCACCTTCCTCCAGAACACGTTCTATTTGGTCATGGAATGTGTGTCTTGGCCGTCCTCGACTCCTACATCCATCCGCTTTTGCATTGTATATCTGCTTAGTCAGTCTTGCATCAACCATTCTTTCTACATGTCCGAACCATCGGAGCATGCCCTTTCTTACTTTTACACCGACACTCTCTTTCAAACCAACTCAAGGAAGGATCCTTACAACCTTGTTTTCTACGCGGTCAGCGAGAGTCACTCCGCAGATTTTGCGTAGTGCCCTCATTTCTACCGCGTTTATTCTACTTTCATGCACACTCTGCCATACCCAGCTCTCGCTTCCATAAGTTAGCGTTGGAATCAGGACTGCATTGTGGATTGCTAGCTGGGCTTTTCTGCTAATGTTTTTCGCGCCCAGGAATCTGCCCAACGCTCCATTTACGCTATTTCCTATCGCCACTTGTCTTTCTACATCCGCGGTGTACCTTCCATCTCTGCTAAAAGCACATCCAAGATATACAATTTCATTCACTTGTTCCAGCACTACATCATCAATCATTATCCTTGCATCTGTTCTGGATTCCTCCCTTTCATGTACTTTATTAATAAAGAAAACTCCTGGACTCCTGTTTTTTTTATAATTCTCCATCTTACTCTTAATTACATTTTAGTAAGAAGGATAAAAAGTTTGCAACGGATACTATTGAATAAAATTTCATACAGTATAGGAGTATAGTCTGAATTAGTGACTATTGTTACACTTAGCTTAACTTAGAAGCAATATTGGTTAAATGAAGTTAAAATAAAATTGTATGTGTATCCTCAGAAGAAAATATGGTTTCCAACTTTACCCTGTGAGACCTGTCCTAAGTGGGCAAACCGGCTAATAAAAAAAAAAATATAACCTCAAATATTCTTCCTTTCCATAAAATGCATCATTTTCATAATACAGGATACTGCCTCTAGTTATATGATTTTCATTAATTGAGCTACGTACGTTTTTTTTATCTACAAATAGAAGCTCTGATCCAATGTCGTCACTTCTGCGCTGCACTAAATTTGGGCAGTATTTTACTGCAGCCAGAACACTTATCCTTACTTCAGGCAAATCAGCTGAATCAAGTTTGTTATTTAATCTAAACAGTTTAGGCACTGCTAATAAGTGAGTAGTAAACTTAACTACAGCTTTGAATATAATCTATTTAATTTAATATTACGTATGTACGTAAGTACCTACCCCAGGAAATATTTCTACTGCACATACTGTAACAGCCTTAACTACTTACTAGACTGAGCTTAGTGGAGGGATGTCGATCAAATAAATTTATTTGACACTTGAATTTTTGTTTTGCATACATAATTTTACTGTTTAGTTGACCCTGCGAACTTTGTTTCGCTTGAAAAGTAATAAATGAGCAAATTTTATTAAGTTCAATTAACACTTTTTGTCTACTATATTATACATACAAAACACCCTAGTGAAACCATCGTCCATCTAGAATCTAATGAATGTTTCAAAAATCTAAGCATATAAGGGGACAGGCAGCAAATAAAAAGCAGTTTTATATTATCTAATTATGATTTCAATATTAAATTTTAGTGTTTTGCTGAGAGATTATGCAACATCTAAACAATCTGCATTGCAAAAATTAGATGCTGACTTAAGGAGAATTGGTAGAATTAGTAAAAAGGACATTGACAAAATATTTGAGGAAATTAAATCGAAAAATGACATCACTAGTTCACAGTCACTATTGGTTATCAGATGTTGTGGTGAGTATCAAAAATTGGGTCACAATTTATATCCTTCTTGGAAAGGAATTTCAAATTGATCCAGTAATTTATTAAATATCGCAGAGTTGATATGGGATCTTAATTATTATTCAATCCTATATGTATCCTATTAGTTTGATGTCTTGACTAAAACATAAAACTTTATTATCATTAACATGACATGTTCAAAGATGTAGGATATACATATGAGTAATTTATTGGTTGTGTTGGATTGAATTGGTGTATAATAAAGAATATTATTACCAATACAAACATACTAACAAATAATACATACTATTGCTTGTACTAAACAAGCAATAGTATCAAAGTCAGCCAATAGTAATATAAAAACGTTTTCAATCTTGATGCGTTTATTTATTACTTATTATATTTATTTCCTGACGTTTCGAACTCTTTACAGAGATCATTTGTAAAGAGTTCGAAATGTCGGGAAATAAATAAAAATAAGTAATAAATAAACGCGATATACTCCTAAAAGTTGTTTTAATTTTAGTTGAACTTTAGTTTTATTTTTACCTACTTCACTAGAGGGGAAATACAAGTATTAAGTAAGCAGATTTATTACAATAATTTACCTCCTATCCCCCTTGTCAGCCAAAACAAGCAAAGCAAAGACCCCACCCCTCAACCTGCCTATAGTTGCTTACATAATACTTGAACGGACCCAGAGTAAATGTAGTGTACCAATTGGAATCTAATTGGAATTCATTGGATAGAAAAAAAAACAAACAGACTGACATTTAGAATGATTTTTACAAATGTGTATATACCAGAATTCTAACTTCAAATGTGAAAACTTAGACAATTTATTAAAATTCAGTATATAAATAGTAAAATTCAATAAAGCACCTAACAAGAGTCCCCTACCTTCACCCTACTCATATACAGTAAACCAATATTACCAGAAAGTTTGGCTTAATAGTATGGCCTGCTTAGTCGGCTGGTTACACAAGTGTGTGCCACAGTTGTGTAACCAGCCGACTAAGCAGGTTTTTAATAAATAAATATTGACACTATTCTCTCACTAAGCCATTGAAAATATATGTTTGTACCTTAACACCAAATCTCTAACATGGTGACATAAGTCTGAATTCTTACTTTAATCACCCAGTTGTTTGACTTTTGCATAACCCTTGTCATACCTTGTGGGATAAGATTTCCCAATATAATTTGACTTGTGTATATTTAAACCTAATAACTGATCTTAGGGGAGCTCGCGCAAGAAGAATTACCCAAAGAAAGGACTTTACTTGTCCAAAAAATATGGAATGCTCTGATAGAACGTGGAATACCCATGGATATATCCCATTATAATGCTTTGTTAAAAGTATATATTGAAAATGAACATTCATTCTCTCCAACACAGTTCCTAGAAGAATTAGAAAAGAAAGGGTTACAGCCGAACAGGTAATATCTTCAATCTGTATTACAATCAATATTTAGTTTGTATTATGTGTCTTACATTACCAAGTAAATAACTACAGAATATAGGATATTCTCCAGATAACCTCATTCAATGAACAAAACGTGGCCTGAGCCACTTAATATTGATTCTGTTATAGGTGGTGGCTCTTCACCAGTCAAGGCTGTCCATTCATGTAGCGCATTGCTTGGCTCTACCATTATGTTAAATTGTTGCTTGTATTCTTAAAACTAAAAAGAAGTTCACTATGATTTTCAGGGTTACATACCAAAGACTTATGTGGCGGTATTGCCAAGAAGGTGATATTGAAAGTGCCACAAAAGTTCTAGAAAAAATGCGGGAGCTCAATATGGCCATTTCAGAACCTATCCTCAATGCTTTGGTTATGGGTCATGCATTCCATGGTGACATAGATGGCGCCAAACTTGTATTGGAAACAATGTCAAGTTCTAGCTTAGAGCCAACCAATACAACATATACTTTGCTAGCATGTGGATATGCTAAGAATGGGGATATGGAAGGTATTGAAAAAACTATTTCTAATGCAAAGCAAAAAGAGGAAGTTTTCACTGATAAGGTAAATTTCTATTATCTATTCAACATACTTCTATCATAATCTTCTTCTTTCTTCCTATATAAATTACGCCAGAATAGTTCATATCTCAATTTATAGTCGTGATTTTATTTTATTGCAAATTATTTGTTAACTCCAAATGATTGCGTACAAATGGCGCTGTTACTCTCTGTTGATTGGATTAAGTATTTTTTCAATAGATGGCGCTATGTTAACGCAAGTGTTAAGTTGCGTTTCACAACCACAGATTCCTATAAAAATAAAGTTATTGTTATAAATATATAATCCTAGTTTTCCAATTAGAGTATTATAGCGCATTATGCGGCATAATGCTTAACTTGAATGTTCCAACTACAGCATCGCTACGCACAATCGGGCACTCTCACTCAAAAGTAGTTCCCTGTAGTGCTTTGACGTGATGCGTACAATGGATACTAACATTACCAACTCATTGACAGAAAATTATTAAGTGTTTTTTCTTTATGTTGGCATTGATCAAAATATCTTAATTAAATTTACTTTAGTAATTATAATATTTGTTGAAAAAAATTTATAGCATTCGTTTCATTGTAGTGTTTTGGAAATAGTCAAAGTTAATACAACCTGTGTTAAATAAAATTAATATAAAGATTGATGAAGGCACAAGCATTGACTTTTTTATATTTCACATTTAGTGTCAACACTGAAATTAGCGCACTCTACTAGCGCATTTTAACACCAATTCTTGTTCCAATTAGGCTTCAGGATAATTCGGCATTGTGCGGCACTGAGCTACATAATGCTCTGTAATTGGAAAACTAGGAATAATAACGTGGCGTTAAAAAACAAGTTATTCAAGTATTATTTTCATTGGTATGAATCTTGGTAAACCTAGTATTTTTAGCGTGATAATAATCACTAACAAATTACTTCGAAAGGGCTTGCCCTATTTTGATGAAATTTTGTGTGCATATTGGGTAGTTCTCAGAATCGGTCATGATCTATTTTTTATACTTTGTAATAATGGTCCACCGCCTATTTATTTGGGCGAAACCACGTTTGCGGGGCAGGTAGTAAAACGTAAATATATAAATTATTTTTTTTCTTTAGAATATCTTGGATGTAGCAGAACACCTTGCTGTTAATGGACATGGAGACAAAATCGATCAGCTATTCCAACATCTGGTAAAGAACAAAGGCTTTAACCAAGATGTTTGCAATGTTATATTAAGATTACTCAATAAAGGCCAAGAAGAAGCCGCCAAGAAAATCTTGAAAATAATGCATGAGTCGTCGTCACCAAGCGCGAATACTTTCTACAAAGGTGCATTCTTCGTCAAAAAACTAGTGAGCCTGGACACACCATATAATGATATCATCAAAATGTGTAGAGAACTCAAAGAAGAAGGGTTAATACCTAACGCCTTTTATTTTGCCACTGAAGCAGCACTTGTAAATGGTCAAACGGAACTAGCACAGAAATTGTTCAGTGAGCTTAAAAGTGAGGGTATTGAAATTAGAGAGCACTATTACTGGCCACTTTTAGTTCAAAAAGCAATAGAAGATGATGAGGAAGGCTTGTTGCAAATTCTGCGTAATATGGCTGTCAATGGTGTACGCGTAACGGGAGAAACAATAAGGAAATATGTCATTCCATATTTAATTAAGAAAGATACCCCAGATAATACTATACTTAAATTACAAATTGCCAGTATACCCGTCATAGTTAGTGCTGGAAGTATAATTATTAAACTGTTGGATGATAATAATATTAAAAAAGCAGCAGAACTGGTAGCACAGTATAATCCGGAAGGTAACTTTGGTTTTGTAGCTGACGCTCTTGTAAATGCTTTAGGTCGGACAAGAGATGTGAATTCCTTTTTATCAATATTGCAAATAATAATTAGGAGAGGATCAGGTCAAAACTTAGTAGAGAATGAGCCCACACAAGAAGATCATTTTGATAAAAACAATATCATCAACAATGTAAGTCAAATAGTAGAAGTATCTGTTAAAAAACTGTCAATACCAGATTTGTGTGAAACACTTTTAAAAGGTATTTATAGTAAAGGCTTGAGGATTAATACTGATGCAGCCCAAGCTATAGAACAACATTTTGGTGATGATATGACAACTAATTTATCACTTTTGCTATCTAAATTGACATCATCTGATTTGGATATGACTTTAGTCCAAGATAGTAGAACAACTTTGAAATCATCAGCTGAACTTGAAGCGCAACTAACTTTCTTACAAAACAAAGGAATTCAGAAAGTGGGCCGTGTCCAAGAACAATTAATATTTGCGTACGTTAAAGAAAATAATGTTAACAAATTGAATAGTCATTTGGAAGAATTAAATACTTCAGGATTTAAACTAACGCCAACCACATTGGCGAGGTTGTTTGAATTCTACTGTGACAATGACGACATTGAGAAAGCTCGTGAGTGTCAAGCCCAAATTAAAGAGAAGAGTCCTACATTTTTGCTAAACAACAGACCAGTGCACATGGCTCATGCTTTGTTGAAAGCAAACAGAGTGGACGAGGCTATACAATATTTAAAAGACAATAAGCCAGATAAGTTATTTGAAATTTCAAATTACAAAATCGCCTCAAAGTGTTGGCAGATGTTGAACACTCTAGCAGAACAAAACAATGTTGAGAAGGTAAGCATTGAAGGCCTTTCCAGTTTTTTGAAAGTATTCGCATCTCATAATCTCAGAAGTTCCTGATATCAAACAAATAGACAAATTGTTCAGTATTATAATTTTATTTTTATGGTATAGGAGGGTAAACGAGCAAAGGGCCATTAAAGAATAACATAAGCAGATTTATGCCCGTTTTCACCAACAAACCCTTAAAGTACTCCTAAGTAAGTGTCTCCTTAGATAAGGGACCCCCTAAATCCAATACTTAACTAAATTACATTTCACCACAAACAAACTGTCACTTAACTAAGGGACCCCTAGTTAAGTGACAGTTTGTTTTTTTTGTTTTAATGTTTGACATATCGATGTTTTATCGATAAAGTGCTTAATCAGTGATTATCCTTAAAATACATAATTAATAAATAAAGCACCAGTATCTGTACCGAGACAAAATATTTTTACATCCTTTGCAATGTACTTTTAAATAAAATACTTATTATAAAATAAAATTTCAATGCAAACGACACGCGTAGGCTGTATGACTAGATCGCCTTTGCGCAATGATAAAAAAAAATAATTGTGAATTCAATTTTGTTCGCGTGGTTTGTTGTATAAAGTTGTATTCATATTATTTCTTATATTCTACTCTTAGTTTGTTCGTTAATCAGTTGTTTTGGGGAAATTGTGTATTTATTAAAATAGTAATCATTTATATCCTTTCCTATAAAATCATATTATTACAACTTCTAAATGTCGGAAAAGAGGAAACGTGGGCAAAACTTTTCGGCCGAGGAAAAAGATAAACTTGTTAAATTATTAGCTTCACATAAAGATACTATATTAAATAAAAAAAACAGATGGCTCTACAAACGAAGCAAAAAATAAAGCTTGGATTGATGTTACCAACTTGTTTAATGCATCTGCGACAGTTTACAGGTAAATACATCAAATTTATCAACTATAATAATAACCTCCAGTGTTTACTTTAATATTTCTAGTTCATATACATTGTTGGAGTGTATACCTAAGTGTAACAATTTATTTCAGGACTAGAGATTCATTGATGAAAGTGTGGGAGAAACTAAAAACGGAGAGCAAATTATATTATCAGTCGACAAAGCGGAGTGTGACTGGAACTGGGGGTGGTCCTTCACAAGACTTGAAAATTGATTGTATTCTGGAACAAGTCTGTGCACTTCAAGGTCGAGCTTCCACAGGCATAGTGGGTGTGCAAGACTGCGATACTGTTGTATTGTTAGAAGTAGAAGACATACCTCCTAAAAAATTTTGTGCAAGCACCGAATCTAATGAAATAGTGGAGAAGAGTGGTGTAGAACCAAAAAAAGATCACACTTAATGTCAGCTCATTAGATGAAACTACAAATCAAGAAATAAAAAAACAGCTGCTTCAGGATGAAATCGATTTTAAAAAACAATTGTATGACTTACAATTACAGGCTGCGGTGAAGGATGTTGAAATTAAGACAGAAGTCTTAAATCAATTAAAAGGTATTCATTTTATAAATAAAACTATATTTATTTTAATTTCTGTGTGTGAGGTTAGCAAAATATTGGGTCATATAGTTTCTGGTAAACCCATAACTGGGATCAACTGTAGCTCGAGGAGCCTGTGGAATTTGTCCATTTTGTATTAGCTCATCTAAATTTGGAATAATTCCATCATAAACTGGATCTTGTTCCTTTCTTATTATGCATATATTATGCAAGATGCAACAAGCCAATATTACATTCACAGCTGTATTAAGTTTTAATCGTAAACCTACAGCTAACACGGGGAATCTTCTTTTTAATACTCCATACTGTCGTTCAACTGTGTTTCTGGTTTTTATGAATGCTTCATTATACTTCTTCTCTCCATAATTTGTAGGATTCAAGTATGGAGTTAAAAGATGGCTCTGAAAGTAAATGATTTTTTATTCATTGTACATTAAATTTAATTAAATTAATTACTTTTTACAGGTGGCACTATAAATATACAACACTTGTTTGGTGGGCCAAAGAAGAATTTGGAATAAAAAAAATTATTAATAAAAGAATAAACTTGACTGTGATCTATTTATTCCAACAATCCCTGTCTTTGTTTTAACACACATTTCTTAAATTGTACATGTACACCTTTAATGGCTATGTGTGTATAATATACCTTTAATGGATATCCACTGTCTCCTAAAGGATAGGCTACACCATAAGTTCCTCTTTCAAATATACTATATCTGGTACTGTTCTGGTATATAGTGGAGTCGTGTGTCGAGCCTGGCCAACGTGCAACCACATCGGTTATTAACAAATGTGCATCACTTATGGTCTGCACATTAATAGACATATAGGACTTCCGATTTCTGAATAATTCTGCGTCGTCACATATCACGTATATAGAATATATTATTATAAATATTAGAAGTTAATAACTATAGGTACATTATAAGTTGTCAAAGAAGTAGGTATAAATGAAAAACTCTTACCTATCATCTTTATATTCTAGAAGATGTTCAATCTTTGCCAACAAAAATAATACATTTTAACACTTTGTTTAGATAACCTGTATTTCACGAAAAAATCTTGATCATCGTATTTGTTGAAATGGTCAACTCTTTGTCGATACACCCGTGGTCTTTTTAGTAACGAATTACTGGAAACCAATTCTAAAGATTCAACAGCATCTAAACTTTCAAAAAACAGGCATAAATCGTCCTCCATTGTAAAAAACTAACACAAATGAACACAATAATCGTCACCTAGAGTTAAGGGACGGTTATGGAACGAATAATCGGGCCCCTAAAAATAAGGGATCACTTAAGACCTTAGGTAACCCCTAAACGTTGGTGAAAACGATTTTTGCGTTAAGGGTCCCTTAAACATGGCTAAGGGATCCCTAAATTTTAGGGATGGTTGGTGAAAACGGGCATTATTACAATTAATCCTTCCCTTTCCACATAATTACGTAAACATTTTTCAACTAATAGGTATACTGTTTTTTATTGAAACATTTTTTATGCCATCTTTCTAAAATGTAAATATCTATCGATGACTTATTATCATCATTTGGACCCCCCCCATGTCATCTAAAATAAGCAAAGCAAAGACCCCCTGCCCCGTCAAAGTGCTTAAGTAATACTTGAACGGTCCTCAAGCGGGTGTCATGATAGTAAGAGACTTTTGCCGCCCATGGACTGCTGTAACACAGATCGTATTAATTACAGTTGCGTGGCCGTCCTTTACGGAAGTAATGGGTGGGCCTCCTAATAGCTTCCTTACCGGTCGAAACACGGAATGAGCCACTTTTATTCTATATTCTGAGAAATCGTGGTAATTCACCAGTTGAGCTGAACTCTACCACGGTTTGATTAATTTTGTAAATATTTAAATTTCAGGTACTTGAACTGACTAATGTTCTAATAGACAATAATTACATAGAGCCGTCTAACGTATTATTGGGACCTGCAATCAAAGTAAATTTGTTAACAGGAGATATCGAGAATGCTCTGAAGATATTTGAACAATTCTCTAGACAATACAGGTGCACACCTTGGAAGGGAGAGTTAATGAAAGCTCTTATTAAGAAGGAAGATGCAACTAAACTTCAGTGGGTAGCAGATCTTAGTACTGAGGTCAATAATTCTTCTATTAATATCATCAATTGTCAATAAATTAAAAACTTTATAAACAAATATACATACATACATACCTTCACGCCAAATTCCATGGCGTAGGCAGTGAGAAATGAGATAACATAACATATTTCACGCCTTTTTCTACCCGAAGGTGTAGGCAGCGGCTGTTAAGCCTCGTCTCGCCGTTATGTTAGGTGGCGAACCTATTGCCATACCGGGTGCCAAGGTTTTTTTAGTCATCGATATTTATCACATGTAACTTACGAAATTAATTTCGAAAAGTCATTGGTGTGAGCCAATGTCACGATTCGAACGCGCGATCTCTGGATTCAGAAGCGGAGTGCTCGACCGCTGGACCACAGAGACTTAACTGAATGATGAGAAATGAGAATTATAGATTATTTAAACAAATATATATATATATATATAGACTGAATTGTTAAATACTTAATTGCCTATTAAAATAGAAAATTTATAACATAAATGTCGCTAAAACCAAGAAAGATTAAAGCACGATTTTATTACTGCCTTTTTTTGTTATTGGGTTACATTAAACTACTAGAGCTAATAGTGCAGATGGATTTTACTGATTAATTTTTTATTAAAGCTTATACTTTGCTATAATACTATACATTCTTAAGCTATAATAATACAAGCTTTGTTTATGTGATGTAATATGCTTATAGATCTATGGGGAAGTGAATTCCCTCCACGACTTGGTACTCGCTTTCGTTGAATGCGGCCGAATGCGTCAAGCCCGACGTATCCTCGAAACACTTGGACCACAAACTCCTCGCAATCGACTGGAGAAATCTTGTCAGAGATATGTTGAGGTTGGGGAAAAAAATGTTAAATTTTGTTTTAATTCTAGCATTTATTCCGATTACTGATTTGATTAACAATTTAAATTTGAATTTATATTACAGGAGGGTAAAATTGAATGCTTAGAAGGATTACTAGAGGCTACTAAAGATTTGTCGCATATAGACCGTGCGAACTTATACTATCATTTACTAGTAGCATATTGCAATAATGATAACACTGACAAGGCTTTAGGATTATGGACCTTACTGCAAGAGGAAGGTGAAATACCAACTGATCAATTCCTTCAACATCTTGGTAAGCACCTCAAATCAAAGAATAGACCAATGCCGTTTGTCATTCAGGATGAACAAACACCACAACAAGATTCTGTGATGGATAATAATCCATCAATGAAAGAAAACATCTCTAATGAAATAAAAACAATGCTTGATAACGGTCAGCTGTCACGGGCAGCAGAAGTTGCAATGAAATCTATTGAACATGGTGACACGCCAAGACATAATGTTCTAAAATATTTATTAAAGTTGTTAGCAGAAGCCGGTGAAGTCGAGAAGATTAAGCAGTTTGGCAATATAATTAATAAGCGATTGTCACGCCATCTTTCATACAGTAGTAAATTGACTCTGGCTTTATTTGTGAAAGGATCCGGTCCTCAACATATTGATAATTTACTGAACTCAGTACAAACGGCTAAAACTGATGGTGATTTGGAAAATGCCCTGATAAACTTCCCAGTGAGCACTGCATTAGAACTTATAATGAAAGACGAGGACCTTATTGACAAATGTGAGTATTATAGCACAATAATTAATTTGAAGTTGTACCGGCTACTGTGATGTTAATTTTATTTATTAGATGCAATTACTAATTGTGATACATATTTGTAATTTCATGTAAATAGATATAGTTATGCAGTTTATATGCAGTTCACATCGCACCAGATAAAAACTTGAAATGAAGTTAATGGAGTAATTTTGCCTTACAAGTATATTATCGTTATCATCATTACATAGTATAAAACAAAATCACTTTCCGCTGTCTGTCCCCTTATATGCTTATATCTTTAAAACTACGCAACGGATTTCGATGCGGTTTTTATTAATAGTTAGAGGGTGTCAACGGGGTGGTGTCGATCTATAATTCATATATGATGTGGCAAAGAAAAAATGATAATTTTCGAGATTTAGCACTATAACTGCAAACGATGGCTGAACCCTAAGTGATAGATCAAATCAATGTTCTACATTATTAAACACCTTCAGAAAGTCTAAAATAAGTCCGCGAGAGCATATGTCTATCTCGTAGGGATAACATACAATGACTATTTTACGAGAAATAATGGCTTATTTACGAAGCGATTTTAAACATAATAGTATTAATTTTCATCCAATTAAGTGTCTTAAATAGATTGTGCATGTAATGTAGATAATTCTGGCCTTTTACAGCATGCAATTTAAACAAATATTTTCGAAGATATTGCAGTATTAACATAACGGGACAGCAGTTAAAGCCGATAAATAGCGCAAATTGAACGTCATGATATCTAAAATTTATTCATTTATTACTTTTGATGCGGAACAAAGTTCGCCGGGTCAGCTAGTTACATAATAAAAAACAAAGTCGCTTTTCACTGTTTATCCCATTATGATCAGATCTTTGAAACTAGGTAGAGTTGGAAATAATGAAATTGCAACTAATAATAATTTTACATACTTTGAAACTATTTTGGTGACATATAACGCGATGGTGTGTGTCTTTCTCTTACGAATAACCCACTATGAACATTTTTATTTCTTTTCTAGTTACAAGAAATAATGGCTTATTTACGAAGCATTAATCTTTGAAATAAAAGAAAAAAATAGGAAATTTTCTTCAAGTTAATTCTCATTCTCATCTTGATTTGCCTAAATTCCTAACATTTGTTTGATACATAATTTATTATTATGAGTGTGAACTTAGTTGAGTGTTTTTTTTTTTCGTAAGGCCCTACTCCATGGAACACCTGATATTATTGACTTCTGTTTTCAAATATTTTGTCTAAATTTTAGGTACCAAAATTGCTAATATTGCTGCAGAGAAAGGGAAAATATTACCAGTTAATCTATTATGGATGGAACTATTGTTATGTGGCAAAGACAAGGAAGCCAATGAATTGTGGACGAAATGGTTGAATAAAACTCCAACCATACTATTCATGAGATTACTAAGAGAGAGTAATACCAGAAAAGAACCGCAACTTATGGAAAATCTAATTGCATTATTAAAAACTAATACCAATGTTTCCAAAGCCGCCATTGGAAATGTCTATTCAAAACTTATAAATTATTATTTACTAGAAAATAAGGTTGAGGAGGCCGAGCAAAAATTCAGAGACGCACAAAAGTCTGGTCTGACCACATTAGATATTGGTAATACCACTTTAACAAGATTAAAGTCTGCCATTCAGGAAACAGGGCGGGAATTTAATATGGCAATTTAAATGAATGTTATAGAAATACCCACGCCATTCACATTTAAATGTATTCCTGTATAAATTTCATAATAAAAGGAGTAGTTAAATATTTTTGGTTATAAAACCGGAAGGTTTTCTGCGGTTTTGTGGATCTGGAAAAAGCGTTTGACAGAGTGTTACGAAAGGATCTGTGGGATATACTCCCGGGCTACGGGGTGAGCGGAGCACTGCTGCGCGCTGTGCAGTCCACTTATGAGGGCTGCACAGCGTGTGTGCGTGTTGACGGCGGCTTGTCCCCCTGGTTTGACGTCAATATCGGCGTCAGACAGGGTTGCGTGCTGTCCGCTCGACTGTTCATCCTGTACCTGGACAGTTGTCTCCAGAGAATGAGATCGATGGATGTAGGGATGCGAATGGGTGACCTAGTTGTGAGCTGCCTGCTTTACGCAGATGACGCCGTGCTTCTAGCCGAATCGCCGTCGGACCTGCAAACACTAGTCACTACTATGAAAGATGATTGCATGATTAAAGGCTTGCAGTTGAATGCGACGAAAACGAAAGTAATGGTGTTTGAAAGGGAGGAATCCAGAACAGATGCAAGGATAATGGTTGATGATGTAGTGCTGGAACAGGTGAATGAAATTGTATATCTTGGATGCGCTTTTAGCAGAGATGGAAGGTACACCGCGGATGTAGAAAGACGAGTGGCGATAGGAAATAGCTTAAACGGAGTGTTGGGCAGATTCCTGGGCGCAAAAAATATTAGCAGAAAGGCCCAGTTAGCAATCCACAATGCAGTCCTGATCCCAACACTAACTTATGGAAGCGAGAGCTGGGTATGGCAGAGTGTGCATGAAAGTAGAATAAACGCGGTAGAAATGAGGGCTCTACGCAAAATCTGCGGAGTGACTCTCGCTGACCGCGTAGAAAACAAGGTTGTAAGGAAGGAAGTTGGTTTGAAAGAGAGTGTCGGTGTAAAAGTAAGAAAGGGCATGCTCCGATGGTTCGGACATGTAGAAAAAATGGTTGACGCAAGACTGACTAAGCAGATATACAATGCAAAAGCGGACAGATGTAGGAGTCGAGGACGGCCAAGACACACATTCCAAGACCAAATAGAACGTGTTCTGGAGGAAGGTGATGTTAAGAGCCTCAAAAACCGACGCGCGTGCATGAAAAGAGTTATGAAAGTCAACGAAGCGAGTGAGGTGTGTAAGAATCGTGCCCTATGGCGTTCTGTTCTCTCTGCCTACCCCGCAAGGGATTTGGCGTGAAGTTATGTATGTGTATGTAAGTACCAGAATCGCAGTTAATGAGTATTATTATTCAATTATTATGTTTGAATATTGTACTGAATTAAGTTCTAATACTCTCCACATTCAATAGTTTATTTATTCTCCATTAAATATGAAGCCAAATCATGAAACTGATACTTAAAATGAAGTTGTAATGTAGTCATGTAGAATTAATTTTAGTTTTTAATAAATTAATTATTTGTTAATGATTTCAATTTTATTTATTCTGCAAGTCCACTATCTATAGTTGCTGTGTAATTTTTATTTTATTTATCAATGGAGAATGTTATTGTAATAGTCTAAGGAGCCCAGTGGTCACGGTCCTCGCTTCTGAACCAAGAAGAACCAGAACCACTGAATTCACGGTATACTATGTGTGATAAATAATTACTAACAGTGCTGCGACTGGTGTTTGGCAATAGGTACCGCCTCCTATTCCAATCGGGACGCAAAATTTGGTGAGTCGAGGCATAATAGCCGCTGCCTACACCTTCGCAAAAAATCAAAAATACTCGAGCCCTGAATACGTCATAACTTCGTAAGTATTGGACAGAGTTGCCTCTATCACGCTTACCTAAAAAACAAATCTGATGCCCTTGTTATATGTCAGTCTTCTGACAAAGAGTATATAAATATGGTCTTCTGACCTACTGATTTAATTATATTTTTAATAATTTATTAAACTAGCGAACTTCGTACCACCTTTTGTCTATACTAGAGAGTACATAAATACAACAAAGTCAACAAGGTCTACAACAAAGAAAGGCTAATAATTAGTGTCCGACCGAAAGTTCGCTTTCGGCCAAAATTCGAGTTTCGGTGGAAGCTTCGGTTTCGGCCAAATTTGGCTGAAACTTTTGCCGAAACCGAAACTATTGTAGTACTAATTTTGACTCGTGGCTAACTTTGTTGACAGTGAAATAGTACATACATACCTACATATCTTTATACCAAGTCTAAGGGGTAGACAGTGAAAATAGAGCGCCATTAGGCACGATTCTTACATCCCTTACTTCTTTGACTTTCAATCAACAATAACACACATGTTCGCCAGTTTTTAAGACTCCTGGCATCACCTTTCTTTAGGACACGTTTACTTTGATCATGGAAAGTATGTCGAGTCCAACTTGACTTGATGAGGGCGACCACATACTTTCCATCCTTCCGCTTCTTCTTGTACATCTGCTTAGTCAATCTTGCATAAAACACTCTTTCTACGTGTCCAAACCAACGGAGTAGGCACTATCTTAATTTTTACACCTACACTCTCTTCCAATTCTCTTTAAAACTTCCTTCCTTTTTTCGACGCGTTCGGTGAACCTCATGCCGCAAATTTTGCGCATTTCGACTGCTTTAACATAATTTTCATGCACCCTCTGCCATGTCCAACATTCGCTCCTCTCTCCTCTCTCGCTCCCTCGCTAACAGTGCGATAATTATGAAAACGAGATTTCATAAGTATCGCACTGTTAGCGAACTGGGTTTTGTTGCTCAGACTGTTTGCTCCCAGGTATCCCCCAACGCTCTTTTAACACTGTTTTATAATTTTACTGTGCTTGCTACATTCCCGGTGGCATTAGAAAACAGCGTAAATGGAGAGTTGGGCAGATTCCTGGGCGTAAAGAATGTTAGCAGAAAAGCCCAGTTAGCTATTTATAATGTGGTACTAATCCCAACGCCAACTTATGGAAGCGAGAGTTGGGTATGGCAGAGTGTGCATGAAAGTAGGATAAACGCGGTCTAAATGAGGCACTGCGTAAAATCTGAGGAGTGACCCTCGCTGACCGCGTCGAAAACAAGGTTTTAAGGAAGGAATTCGGATTGAAAGAGACTGTCGCTGTAAAAGAAAGAAAAGCTGTTTGGACGTGTAGAAAGAATGGATGATGCAATATTGGCTAAGCAGATATACAATGCAAAAGCGGATGGATGTAGGAGTCGGAGACAGCCAAAACCCACGTGCATGAAAACAGTTATGAAAGTCAACGAAGCGGGTGAGGTGTGTAAGAATCGTGCCTTTTGGCGCTTTGTTCTTTCTGCTTACCCCGAAAGGGATTTGGCGTGAAGTTTTGTAAGTACGTATGTAGATAAGCGGTAGAGCCACGCAGTTCGCTGCATGAATAGACCGGCTCGACCTCTGAATATCAGCCTCAAGTGGCTCCTGCCGCGTTTTGCTCAGTGAGGGAAGGATCTCGAGGCCCAAAGCCTAACCATCTCCCCTCCTCATTCCACTTCCAACTCCTTTCCTATCCCACCAACGAAAACATTCCGAAGGAGGATTACGTCAGGCAGGTGGACGGTCATAAAACCGCAACCAAATCTTTGGACAACAGGGATAGTTCTATAAGATGACATACTGTGCCGAACTTAAAGTGGGAAAAGGACTGGAAAAAGATAATTATTTTTAGATAAGCAGTATCGCAAAAGTGATTGACGATTCTTACGAGAGTAAATTCTAAACAATGTATTAAATAATAATATCTCAACATACCAATACTTAGTATTTCATTAAACAAAAACAATTAGCGATTTGAATATTGGATAATATATATTTTTTTACATTTTTATATCTGGCAAACATTTTGCCTACACCTTCAGGTAGAAAAAGGCGTGAAGTTATATTGTTGATTGCAACAAAATTAATACATATACCCATTGTTTTTCATTTTCTCTTCTAATTGACACAAAATAATGGGAAAAAGCATTAAATTTCAGTATTTTATGGAATTTTATACGCAAACACGTGATTTTTGGTTTCGACCGAACATTCGGTTTCGGTTTCGGCCGGAAAACCAACTCTACTAATAATGTAATGTTTTACTGTACTGGCTGTAATGTTTTACTAATAATAATACTAGCGTGATGATATATGAAATACCTAGCCAAACTACTTTAGTTAGATTAGTGATTGTACTTATACGTATACTATTGCTAGGAATAATATGAGATTAGTCAATGACAACCCCTGCTGTGAATTATGATTATTGAGTTTGGCGGGAATATATAAGAAACATGTCTGTCCGTTGCATTATGTTCTAAAATTTGTGTTTCAATGAATAATATGGAATAAAATTCGTGGCGATTTATATTTTCGACGTAGCCGCCGACAAATACATCACTCACCTTCGATTTGCTGATCGTATCGGTATCGTGGTCGTGGCAGAGTCTTGACCAATGTGTGCTACTAGGTAGTTATGACACAAGGAACTGAAAGTGATATTTGAGGAGTTTTGGCGGGAATGTTAAAGAAATGTTTCAATGGATATTATTGAATAAAATTCGTGGGGTTTTATTTAATACGTGTTTTTATATGAGTGCAAGTGTGGAAAATGGTGTAAATAACGTTTGCATGCTCTTCTATTTCATCGTCAAAACTCCCTTGGAACATCATGCATATAGTGCCACAACCATACGGATGAATCAGTTAGGTTTAGTTGAATAAATTATCCGGTTAAATTTATGATACCAACTGAAGGAATATACATCTTTGGTCATGAAATAAAATATTTAAAAAATATAGATGACACTATTCACTGGTGAGTGGTGACAGTTCATGTTCATTCATGTGACAGACGGTGGACAGCTGCGAGCTTCAACAGTGTTTCTTGAACTTTCTTGTTTGAATTTGAATTTATGTGCCTATGAAAATGTATATATTATGAGAAATAGTTGACTATCTGTATAATTATGGAAGTGTCCAAGTAAGCTTATCTTATCGTATCCAAAGACCAGACATTTATTTCATATTTTCACTTGTTTACCATAAAATGAAACTAAGGTATACAAATTTATAATATCTATACTTTTTTACAGGGTTGAATCGGATCTGCCGAGTAAAATGGCTCATTTAGACTTAATGGAGATTGTGGATGAGAATATTGACTCCACAGAAAATAAACCTGAAGTATCTTTATTGGCACCGCGTGTGCTAAGGAAACGAAAAAGTATTATGCCAGAAGTAAGTAAGTCATCTAATCGTCGAGTTAGTATGAAGCCAAGTAAACGAATTATCACTGATAATGGAAGTACAAAGAAAATTGAGGCTTTATATCTTGACAAGAAGATCAAAGCAATGTCCCAAACACTTGAAACCATATATGAAGAGCCCAAGAATCACAGTAATGAAACTGAAGTATTTTTAGGAGGTAGAAAAATCAAACGACATCTCACATTCCAACCAGGTAATCATTATACTAAAGAGAAAATAAAGAAGCGGAGAGCTAAAATTAAAAAGCTTCTAGGAAACAAATCATTTCTGAATAGAAAGAAAATACCAATGCAGGTGTTCCTTAAAACAATAGAATGTTTAGAATTAGATGAAGTAGTACAAACTGTAACACCACAGACTAGTGATCATAAAGAACTCTGATAAATGTAAGATTTACTCATGGTATTGTTACTTTTTCTAAAATAATATACAAAATAAAATTTGTAATATGTTTATCTCAATATTTTGTTTCTCTATGAAAATTTTTCAACTTAACTGTTTTGTTTATATATAAAATCTTTTTAAACTGCAACTTAACATTGTATATTTGGGACAATTTTTAACTGTTAAGAGTAGAGGGTAGGTTTTTGGAAATTAACCATTTTTGACAAACTTCATGTTTTCCTATAACAATATCTCAAACAAGAATTTCATTATATTTACAAACCCAAAAATTATTTGAGAAAAGTCCATAACAACATAACAAGCAACTGAATTAGAGATTAGATTTAAACAAGCAAACAATAAAATTAATATGTTTTCTATATAAAAAAAAACAGAAGTGGTTGCCACTTTTGGTGAAATATTAACTATTGATCGACGAGAATATAATGGTTGATCATTTTGGGGTGGCTTTATTAAAAGGGTCTGATACTTATTTTCGAAAATAAAATGGCCAAGATGAAAAAAACGATATTATCTTATATCTTTAAACGAGCAATTCTTGTATATATATATATATGTATATATATATGTATATTAATTGGAACTCGGAATCGGCTCCAACGATTTTCATGAAATTTAGTATATAGGGGGTTTCGGGGGCGATAAATCGATCTAGCTAGGAATCATTTTTAGAAAATTTCATTTTATCGTGTTTTATCGATAATCAACTTAAACATCAACTTACTTTTTGGAATTCCTGACATCTATTGGCGAATGCTATAATTATTTTAAATTGTGAGCAACTAACTTGCTTTAACGACAACAACACTAAAGCTATTCCAGCAGATGGCGTTGTTTATAAAAAAAAAGAAAATACCGAGCAAAGCTCGGTCATCCAGATATTATTAATAATAACATTCAAATAAAACCTTTTTCATTTACTTGTTCAATTTTTTATTGATAATAATGAGGTATGTGCAATATTTGTACTAACAATCAGCTTGGTTATTACTTGGTATTACTATTAACATTATGGCTTTATTATACATGATGTGGACTTGTAAGGGCACTTGTCATATCTTTTGAGTAGACTTGAGGAAGAGTTTATTTCATCCAAATTCAAACATATACACCGAGGTTCTTCTACACCTGGAGTGTAGTACTGTCTTGGAACTCCCGCCCAGCTCCTCTTTATGCCCCCACTATAAACAAATATTTAAGAATGTATCAATATACAATAAAATCACTAATAGTAAATAAATAGTCAAAATCAATTTATTATTAGTAAAAGCAACCTGACAAGCTGCCTATTGTTCACAGTAACTATTGGCAGGCAGTAGATAGACAAGCCTCAGATAAATTGGCAAGTTTACAACAAAGGTTTGAACAAGTTGATTATGGAAGTTCTCCCTTGATCTATCAGATACCCAATTCCCATCATTCTATCTGTTTTCCTGTTTATCTGAACTGTTACCTTTCTTCCAAGTATGTCTTCTCATTCCTACCTATTATTTACTTCTACCAACTTACAGTTATTGTAATTTAGTCTCGTTGGTCCAGTTGTTGAGCTTCCTGCTTCTGATTTAGAAGTCATGGCTGTGATACCTGACCTGACCTGACACAACACAATTGTCTAGGAATTCTTTTTGGAAGTTATATGTGATAAATATTGATTGACTGCCATGTGCACGGTGTAATGGCAATATGACACCATTCCATTCAGTGAGTCAAGGCAACTGCCACTAAAGTGTCTATACTTTCAGGTGGAAAAGGCATAAAGTTATATTGTATAGATCTAATTGTTGCTATTGAGTATTGGTCATGTTATTTAGAGGCAATAAGGTGTTATTAGGAGATAGATGAGAATTAATTTTACATATTAGGAGACAAAATATGTACTTTATAAGAGCATGAAGGGTGACAGTGTGGTAATGACAAGTAATAAATGAGAATGAAAGAAAGTGAGTGAGATTAAAAAAAAAAAAGAAAACGGTGCTCACCCTACCTGGAGGGGTAGAGTAAGCACAACATGCCAACTTTTTTTTATTATCTATTGCTTGTCAAAAGGGGCAGGTTAATGATGAAACAAATGAACTATAGCACTATTTTTTATTATATTTTTCTTACCTTTGTGTAGTACACCACACTTTGGTGCCCTCATCTCCACTCCAAGCAATATTACAAGGAGGATATTTAATATTTTCATTTTTGAGATTCTCTTTTTCTATATCACATTGATTTATTTTATTCCTCAATTGTTTTGCATAATCGGTCTGATCACCATTTTTGTTAAAGAATCTACCTTCTAGTTTACCTAGGAGGAAATGGAAAGGGTCAAGAAACAACAATAAATAAATAACAAGTTCAACTTCTATTCAACTCATTTTACAAATTATTATTTGTATTCCTGTTTAGTTGTCTTGTATAATAAGTAACCTAAGCACTTTGAAATCATTAATTATTTAGACCACTACTTAGAGGTGCAGATTCCCTTTCAAGTTCATTAAAATCCAATCATGTCTAACATGCCCCAAGGCTCTTCCGGTATTATATATGTATAATTAAATAAATACACACCTACTTCTATATACTTTTTCCTGAAAGTATTCCTCCAGTGGAGCAGTGTAAATAATTCATTACAGGACAAATCCATAACATGATCCTTATCCTTTGTTTCATTTTCAAAATCACCTGTTACGAAAGCTCTAGATCCATCCTTTCCTGTAATTATAAATATGGAATAATTTAATCAAAAAGCCTCAATGACTGTTTTAGGTAACGTGGTAGAGCCAAGCAGTTTGCTGCGTGAATGGGCTGGCTTGACCGGTGAAATACCAGGACCTCTCAGAGAACCGACGTAAAGTGGCTCATGCCGCGTTTCGTTCGGTGAGAGAGGTACCCGGAGGCCCACCCCCCTTCCCCATCCTTTCCTATCCCTTAAAGGTCGGCAACGCAACATTAACACTGCTGGTGTCCATGGGCGGCGTTGGTTGGTTACCATCAGGTGACACGCCTGCTCATTTGCCCTCCTATCCCATAAAAAAAAATCTCAATAACCTAGTTTGGTTGGTTTGTCACAGGGTTAAGTACTATAAAAAAAATACTCTCGTAATTTCTCTTACCTATGAAATAATGATATCCAGCTCCTTTTTGATAATGTCTCTGTCCTTCAGTCACATCAAAAACTATTCCCAATATCGCTAAATATAACTTATCTTGTTTATTGCCATCATATTGTGCTAATTTATTTTCCGAAAAAATACCCATTTCATTTTCAGTTTCTCCACCAAAGGAGTTGAAATATATCTTGAGCTTTTCATAATATATTGCAGTGGTTATTACAACTAATGAGATAATAGTTATTTTAAAATTAAATAAATATTTATACATGACTTCGTTTTTATTATACCTAAATAATAAATCACGAGAGAAAGTTACTTTCTAAATTAATGTTTTTTTTTTTTTTTTTTTTTTTTTTTTTTTTTTTATGGGAAAAGGGGGCAAACGAGCTAGCGGGTCACCTGATGGAAAGCAATCACCGCCGCCCATGGACATCCGCAACACCAGGGGCGTCGCATCAGCGTTGCCGGCCTTTAAGATAGGAATATGCTCGTTTCTTGAAGGTTCCAAGGTCGTAGCGGTCCGGGAATACCGTTGCCGGCAGCTGGTTCCATATAGGAGCAGTGCGTGGCAGGAAGTGACGGCTGAATCGCACTGTCGTAGATCGCCAACTATTAAGCCGATGTGGATGGAAACACTGGCGAGTCGGGCGATTGCGAAAGTCAGCAGGCGGTATAAGTCCGAACAATTCCTCAGAGCACTCCCCGTGGTATAAGCGGTACATGATGCATAGAGATGCAACATCTCTCCGCAACGCCAACGGATCAAGCCGATCGGAAAGAGCTTGGTTGTCGACAAGCCGAACCGCGCGTCGTTGAATGCGGTCAAATGGAGAAAGCTGGTAGTGGGGTGCCCCCGCCCAGAGATGAGAACAGTATTCCACGTGAGGCCGGACCTGCGCTTTATACAGTTGCAAGCGATGACCTGACGTGAAATACCGTCCCGCTCTATTGAGCACACCAAGCTTTTTTGAGGCCAATTTGGCCTTGCTCTCCAGATGTTTATTGGTCATGAACCAACCATGTAGGATTTTAGAACATATTCACTTGGTGATCACAGGTACACCCTATTAGGTACTCTATTTGGTTATATTTTGTAGGCATATCTATAAAATTAATTAATTTATTTGCATTTTCTATCAATTCAAAAAATCGCTTATTTGGCCTAATTCACAGAGCATATAAATAAGAGTCGGCACTCCATACAATGTCCTGAGCTCATTTAGACTGCATCTTTCACCAACATAATAATCATTCGTTTTTCCTCTGTACCTAATGTTGGCATCGTTGCCGTCACTGCCAAACGTCAGTGTCACTGTCAAATGTCACTGTCAAATGTCAGTGACACTGTCAAATGTCAGTGTCACTGTCAAATGTCAGTGTCACTGTCAAACATCCTCATCCATATTATTAGTCGTAGGAAAAAATAAAACATTTTATTTTGATGTAATTGATATATTTCGTAATATATAAAATGATTTTACATTCAGTCAGGGTAAATAGACAAATAATAATGCATATTTCATTCACACATCTAAGTATTGATAAGAAAATTAGAAGCGATATTAATTCAAACTCAACTTTGTTTTAAAAGTCTTTAGTTAACCTAAGCAAATAAAAGCAGGTTATTTGCAATATTTTCAGCGATGTTACTATTAGTAACGCCCCGTTTCCCCATTATCGCTGAAAAGTGGCCTTAGCCGCGTTTCACTAGCTGAGAGAGGTATTTGGAGGCCCAATCCCTTTCCCCCTCCCCTTCTGAAACCCACTCCCGACCCCACCCATATCCCATTGTAGGGGCCGGCATTTTTCTAGTTTGTGTTGATTATAATGTAACGCGTAAATTCTTGATTTTCTGATTTAAAGCGTCTGTGAGACAATGAAACTGTATTTGTTACAATATACCTTTGGTTTCAACATTTGGCTTGTTCCTTTGATAATATTTCACATTCACCATGTGTGAAGGTCCCGGTACTTGTGGTGAATCTGAAATATGCAAAAAGAAATGTTTAGATTAAAAAAATACTATTACAAGTAGATAAACAACCGTGTTACATGTTGTATTAGTAGTCCCTTTATTAACACTAGCTTTGATCAATTGCATGTCATGAAAGATGGAGATAATGCATATGCGTTTCTTTAAGATAATCACCGCATCCTTAGATAGCTGCACCGCAACCTTAGATAGCTACACCACAATTAAGTCTGGTACACCATAGTAACCTTTTCTGAGTAGCTATTTGTATAATAAATTAAATGCTTTTTTGAATATATATCACCTTCCTAGAAAGAAATGCAAGCAATACATACTACTAACAGTGGTAGAGCCAAGCAGTGCGGTGCATAAATGGGCCGGCTCGACATGTGAAATACCACGACCTCTCAGAAGATTGACGTAAAGTTGCTCATGCCGCGTTTCGTTCGATGAGAGAGGTACCCGGAGGCCCACCACCCTTTCCCCATCCTTTCCTTTCCCCTATCCCTTAAAGGTCGGCAACGCAACAGTAACACGTTAGTATATGTGTTGCTGGTGGCCTAATGGCTGGCCTAATTCACCGAATTTATGTATTTTTGTTTTCTTTTTGTGAATGTGTAAAATGTGTTTAAGGCTTTATTCGAGGCCTTTTAAGCCTTATTGTTACAGCATTCTTAAGTCTGTTACACATACTAATAATGAGCATGCTCATGAATTGTATACACGTGCTACCGATTAGCATGCTAGTTTCAAACATATTACTAGCATACTCATTAGGAAAACCTGTTCACACGCGTTAAAATCACCCCCCCAGTTACACATACTCATTATTAGCATGAGAGTATGCTAGTATCGAGCATGCTCTCGATACTAGCATGTGTGTGCAGATCTTGAGCACGCTAGTTTCAAGAATGCTCGAAAATCGACAGCCATGCTAGTATCGACCATATATATTCAGTAGTATGGATGAAAATAGAATGTTTTTAGGCTTTCGCGTTGCATATTACTCAGTGATGAACGGGAATTAACGCGACACTGTTTTACTGCACTGGCCGTGGTCACAAGCAGACTGCAGACAGTCTGCTTGTGACCACGGCCAGTGCAACCTGGCCGAAACGTCAAGCTAATCAAGGTAATTATTTGTTTACCTAAAACAGTGTCGCGTTAATTCCCGTTCATCACTGAGAAAATAGAATGCTTATTGACAGTAAATGACATAAGCATGCTCATGATGAGCATGCTCTTTATTAGCATGTGTAAGGGTACTGTTGTTATTAGCATGTGTAAGATGAGTAGAGCAAACATTCTGACAAATCAGATTTTCATACAAGTATATTTCGCAAGAATGAAATAAACTCATTGACTTGTATATATCGCAGTTTTCCAATTACAGCATTTTAGCGCATTATGCGGCATAATGCTTAACGTTGATGTTTGTGTTGTTAAGCCAAAGTCTGTGCCTACCCCTATGGGATACAGGCGTGATTGTGGCACCAGACCCGGATCGCTTGGAACTCTCAATTCTCTGATTTTAATTTTCATTCTTAAAAATTGAAACTAGCATGCTCATTACTAGCAAGGCCTGTACACACATGCTAGTATCGAGAGCATGCTTGATACTAGCATGCTCTCATGCTAGTAATGAGCATGTGTAACAGTAGTTTTACATTCGTAGGTATCACTAGAAACTGCGTATGTGAGTAGTTAATACTATTACAGTCCCACCAACTTATCTGTGAAATGGAAAAAATAGGAACTACGGCCGCCATGTTGAAATGTCATTCGATTGTCAGTATCTACAACATTCGGGTACTCTGTGATTTCTGTTGCTAAATTGCTATATTTACAACGTTAATTATGCCGAAAGCGATTAAAAGTGATGCTCGAAGCATTATTCTAAAGGTTAAATCCTTTTTTGAAGAAGAAGCTCGGGAAGCTTTAATCAAATATACAAACGAATTTCGGCAGCTACAGGTTAGTGTTCCCACTTTCTTTTTGTAAATTTCCCAATATTTATGAATTTGTTGGATGTAAGAGTCAACTAACCCGCAACAAGAAATAGGTACATATCTACTGATATTTACTTTTGATATTGCCACTATTCATTCGTACTTACATATAGCAAACATTGTGTGTGTGACGTTAAGGGGTTGATGATGATAATGTGTTATTTATTTCAGGTGTGAGTCAAGGACTCATATCTAAAATAGTAAAAGAAGGGCATGTGGCAGAAGAGACTGGTACAAAAATTCAGACCCCAGGCAAGGAGAGGCAGCGTAAAACGGGATTTATACATGTTGATGATTTTGACATGGGAGTTATTCGAAGAAAAGTACATGAGTTTTATTCCATTAAAAAGGAGCTACCAACTATCAAGAAGCTACTAGAGGTCTTAAAGACAGAAATTAATTACACAGGACAACGAGAAAGTCTTCGAAAACTGCTTCACAAGATGGGTTTTCGTTTTAAAAAGACTCAGAGTAACCGTAAGGTACTAATGGAGCGTAATGAAGTATCAGCTTGGAGAGCAAAGTACTTGCATGCAGTAGAAAAAAATAAAATAAGTCCACAACCTCAGCCGCTAATTTATTTAGACGAGACATATATTCACTCATCGCATACATCAGGTAAATGTTGGCAAGGCGAGGGTGTAGACGGAGTATTAGAGCCTGTATCAAAAGGACAAAGGTATATTATTATACACGCAGGAGGGGACACTGGATTTCTTAATAATGCACTTCTCGTTTTCAAGTCTAATACTAAAAGTGGTGATTATCATGATGATATGAACAGTACTAACTTTAAAAAGTGGGTTATTGAAAAACTGGTGCCTAACTTACAGCAGCCATCAATAATTGTAATGGACAATGCTCCCTATCACCGTGTTTGCATAAATAAGGTTCCAAATACGAATTCTTTAAAAAGAGATATGCAACTATGGTTGACACAAAATAATGTTGACTTTGGAGAAGAGTTCACAAAACCTCAGCTGTTAGAACTAATAAAAAGAAACAAGCCTGAACCTGAATATGAAATTGATAAAATATTAGAACAAAATGGGCACAAATGCTTGTACTTACCTCCCTATCACTGTGATCTTAACCCCATTGAATTCATTTGGAGCACAATGAAAAGAAAAGTAGCTGAAGTAAATATTGACCATAAAAATGCTGAGATTCCCCGCCTGGTTCAAGAAGCCTTTGAAACCATTACGGTTAATGAGTGGGCACAGCATTGCAAACATGTTCACAAGTTAGAAGAAGAATATTTGAAACAAGATTCGTATTTGGATAAGCCTTTTATAATAGAAGTAAGAAGTGACACAGAAACAGAAAGTGATAGTGATGATGATGATGGTTGCATGGAAATAGGAGGTATATTTCCTCACAGCCTGACTGAAGTTGGGCGTGCAGGTTGTTCCAAAGACCATAATTATTGTAAACCTGGTTTCAATAAATGAATTATTCTAAAACTCATGTTTTATTATATCCAATTGCTAGGTCAGCTCTTGTATCTATCCTGTAGATATGAAACTAGCCGACCGCCAGTGACCTAGTCTACTGACAACTCTGCCCTGTCCCGTCGCTCTTATTGGTCGCAGCGTGATGTTATATAGCCTAAAACCTTACTCTAAAAAGGGACTGTCCAACAGCAGCTAACATGAATTTTAGGTTACAGTTACAGGTTATCTACCCCTAATCAATTCATCTTTGCCAAGGGTTTTCGAATATTTTTTACACACTTAATGAATGAATTAATGTATAGACATAAATAATATAATAAGTACTAATTATATAGATTACCTTAATAACGTAACTAATTTATTACTACGCTATGTACTAGGCAAACATGCCAAATTCTGGGAAATCTATAATAACTTGCAACACTATGTCGACGGTGTCGCCGCCACTCAGTTCACAGATAAGTTGGTCGAGCTGTAAGTACAACTCAACAACAACTCGAGTTTTGTTGACCATCACTATTAACATAATAGTGATGGTCGACAAAACTCGAGTTGGGCTTGATTCAGGTCAATTCGATTTTGTCCGACCCGAGTTCAAATACCAACTCTGAATGACATGGAGCTACGTTTTTTGTTTACGTTTAAAACCACTTTGTAAAATTCTCTATTTTTGTTATATTATTTGATTTATGCAGGAGAGTACCTATGGTACGATATCAATATGTCCATCAAACATTTTACACAATCTATAGCCCGCAGAAGAGTGGTTGTAACTGGCTTAGGAGTTGTATCTCCCATTGGAATAGGCTCTGAACTAGTTTGGAAGAATGTAATAAAGGGTGAATGTGGTATAAACGCTTTACAAGGTGAGGGATATGCCAAGCTGCCATGTAGAGTAGCTGGTATTTTGCCTTCAGATGAAAGAATAACAAAGGCTCTTTCAAAGGCAAATTTAAAATCCATGGCTCCTGCTACGTGTTTAGCCCTCGTAGCAACTGCTGAGGCATTAGAAGATGCAAATTGGTTACCAGAATCAAACACTGATAAAGAGAGCACCGGGGTAGCAATTGGAATGGGGATGATTGATCTTAAAGATGTCTGTGAAACCAATGATGCACTAAAGTTAGGATATAATAAAGTTAGCCCTTTCTTTGTTCCAAGAATATTACCAAATATGGCTGCTGGACATATAAGTATCAAGTACGGCTTTAGAGGACCAAACCATTCTGTTTCAACTGCTTGTGCAACAGGGGCCCACTCCATTGGAGATGCCTTTAGATTTATTAGGAATGGTGATGCTAATGTTATGGTTTGTGGAGGAGCTGAAGCCTGTATAAGTCCACTTGCCATTGCAGGATTTTGTAGGCTAAGAGCACTAAGTACATCATTTAATGATAATCCAAAAAAATCCTCCAGACCTTTTGATAAAAGGAGGGATGGGTTTGTTATGGGTGAGGGTGCTGCAATTTTGGTATTAGAAGAATATGAACATGCCCTCAAGAGAAATTCTAAAATCTATGCAGAAATAATTGGGTATGGGTTATCTGGTGATGCTTCCCATATTACTTCCCCGAGGGATGATGGCAGTGGTGCTGTCTTGTCGATGAGTCGTGCATTAATAGATGGTGGCATTGATAAAAATAGTATTTCATACATAAATGCTCATGCCACGTCTACTCCCATAGGAGATGGTATTGAGGCCAAAGCCATAAAAAGTTTATTTAAAGAACATACTCCAAATATACAAATTTCATCTACAAAAGGTGCTCATGGTCATTTATTGGGTGCAGCAGGCAACTTAGAAGCAATATTCACTGTACTGTCTTGCTATCATGGTATGTTGCCACCTACACTCAACTTGGAAGAACCTGTTGATGACCTAAATTATGTACACGAAGCTAAACCATGGCAAACGCAAAAAAGAATAGCACTGAAAAATTCTTTTGGTTTTGGTGGTACTAACACAACTTTGTGTATTGGTGAAATATAATGTAATAAATTACACGGCTAATAATAATATGTTAGAATGTTGTAGTTTTTTATATAATTCATAACCTGTAACTTTGTTTCTTCTATCACATCTTAACTTTTTAAGAATTAATAATTGTATCAATTATCCTGTTTGTTATATAGATACTTATTTTTTCACATTTAGGTGAAACCACTTTGTTTGTGATATAGAATACAAATAAGTAAAAGGAACATGACTGCTAAGTAGATAGTACTAGCTAAATGTCTACCTTATTAGCTCATGTAGGCAGTGGCTGTTAAGCCTCGTATATAGATATTAAATATGTAAAAAGTAGTAAAAATGAACACTTGATTGTAACAAGACTGATTGTAACTATGAACTATTTTAAATAACTTCCCTAGATACCTACCTGGTGTGATACTTTCCCTAACACAAGTAAAAATGCTTTTGGAGATTTCATTTTTTTTAAGACTTTTTATTTCTATTCCCTTGAGATGAACTCTCAAGCGATAAAAAGTCTTTATTTAATTATAATCTGATACCTGTAAAAAAATATCAGCGTTAGAATGAACACCCAGGCTGAGCTAGAACTGATATATAAATAAAACATATTATTACTGTATGTATTATAGAGTATATTTAAAACTGAGTTTACAAATGTTTTCAGACTGCAATAACTATGGCGAAATAAATCCATGGTACCTTCTGATTTTTCAAATAATTGATAACAAGCAATATTTCATTGTGTACCACATAATATTGAGTCACAAAGCATTGAAATAAAATAATTTGATCAAAAAATGCTACTTTAAATACTTCATTACTAAGCTTTCTAACAATTTAAACAGTATATATATATTAAATGCTGGTTCATCTCCAGTCACAGTATATGATTAGAATGATTCAAACTGACACCTTTGTATTAGATACTTGTGAAAAACTTTTACATGAGAACAGATAATAAATGGATTTCTATAATTTAATATTCAATGATTGACAACGAAACGAAATTTTTTAAATAATTTCTATTACAAAACTATCAAGAAATTTCAAAGCAATCATTGGACATGTTTATAGTCTAAATCAAATCAAACAATGACATTCATTGGTTGGATCGATTCAACAGTATGTATTGGAAACTAGCATTATATTTAATAACCACCAGTATTTTTGTATATGAGTTATTACAAATAATTCTGTGGTAATTATAATATTGCGTACTATAAAAAATCCGTTAAAAATTTAACGAATCAGATGTGATTAACATCTCAACACTATTGTAACGCACCAAATATGAAAGTGGTTAATATTATTGTACAGAAATGGGGGTAGATTTTACAAAGTGCAGTTGAATGACATGACATGCAAATGGCTGCTGTTTAAGCGGGCTGCTTGTCCCGAGTCTGCAACAAGGGCTGTACCGGCGGCGTGTTCACGCACAACTGAGCGAATTTCTGGCGAAGATTCTGTCGTAACTCCTGTCTCTTCTCTGTTATATTTCTACGTGACTTGAACTCCATGACTTCTTCTATAGGAATATAACTAGTATCCTGCTCCTCGTCTGACGAACACGTATCCTAAAATAAAATCGTATAATATATTATTTATTTAGAATAGTTATATTCTGAAGGTACCCCATCACTTCCACTTCCTCGTTGGTCTTAAATATTCAATAGAAAAACTAATATCTAATGTAAAAGTAAGAGAAAATTTCGTCTTCAATGACGTCCCGCCGTGCTAAGGATCACTAAGCTATTGCACCTTCCTTACACAAACATGTTTGCCACGGCGAGACGTCATTCAAGACGCCATGACGAAGCGTTCTTGTGTAGAAATTTGACCCGGCGAACAACGTTCGCCGGGTCAGCTAGTATCTATATACACTGTGAATTTAAGGTCGTTTTGGAAACGAAAAATTTGAATTATATATCAATAAGAGAAGCTATATATAACGTTAATTTCATAAAATAAAAATACTTTATTTTATCAACATCGAGATTCATATCTCTTATAGTGAAAAAGTGAGAAACGGTAGTAACGCTACTCAATCTCACGTAAATCAAATACTATGTATTTTACTATCGATGTCATTCACAATTTTTCACACAAAATCAAATTCACCATTAAAGACACCGACCACCGCTATGTCGGCGCCGCCAGCCAATCACGCACCTACCACCACTCTTGCGCATCCCCGCACTTCCGCACAACAGGCGTCCTTTCTTCCTTCTCTTTAGTACTGTGTGACAATCCCGTGTTGACACGCTTGTATTGTTTACGTTCCGCGCGAAAATGAGTCGTCAGTACGAATACTCAAATGTGGAGTACTTGGCAATGGTACAGCTGTATGCTATTGCCAACTACAATCTAGAAGAGGCCCGGCGTTTGTATTCCCAGCCAGAGCACTTGGATGCGCTACGGCTGCGAGGAATTGAAAGTCCTCAAGTTCCCTCTACGCCCACCATCTTAGCTGTAACCCAGCGCCTTCTCGACCATGGACAATTCCGTGCGCCGACTCATGCGCAAGGCCGAGGAAATAACAGTAAGTAACAGTAAGTAAAAGGACTCCATTTCGAGCAGTTGCTTCGATACAGAGAAGTGTAAACAAACTGTTAGAGGTATTTAAAAGTTGAGTGAAACCGTGGGTGTGTAATACACCTCTACCTACTCTTTCAGGAATACAGGCGTGATGCTATGTTTTTTTTTTCCTATTTTAAAAGTTGATTATTCTGTGCTGAGGGACTAGTGTATTGAATTAATTCCTTTTTTAAATATTTCTATCATACATCACATTTAAATATTTCTACTTAAAACTTGAACCTACTTTATGTATTTTATTTTAAATAATAACTTTGAAATACGATAGGTAAGTACTCGCTCGCTCGTTCTGTCGCGCCGCCGTAGGTAGGTAGGTAGGTATCAGCTGAGCTGCGGTGCGTTGTCCTTTCTTATGGCGTGCTTCATTCACAATGTGTTTGAATAAAATGGCGATGCGTTACTATTTCCTAACTCGAACGAGTGAAAATATTTATTAAAATTAAAACTTTTTAATATTAAGTATTACAATTAATTTATCCATTCTTAATAGTTCTATGAGTTATTCCAAATTCACCTGTTTCGTTTCCAAAACGACTATAAATTCACGGTGTATATATCTCATTTAAAAAGCTATCATCAGGAGAAAAAGGACACGCATGTGTGATGTGAAAACAAAGGAAGCAAATAACAAAACAGAAATCAAGCTCCCAGTGTTTTGGCGATTTGGACTTATCTCTCAGCAAGCGTTTTGGACTTAACTAGATTTGAATCAAAATTAATCACTTACCATTAACATTTCTTGTAACGACAAAGTAAAACCAGAGCATAAAATCTTTTCATTCTTAGTCATATCTAAACAGTCGCCTCTCTCGTGATTACAGAATCCTTCAGAGCAGGCCACCTCTGAACCTTCAGGTGAGCTCATGAGAGAAGAAGAACCTGACATAGTCTCACAGCAACCTCCGTTGTTCCCTGATGAATATCCACAGTCTTGGGAATGTTCATTGGGCGAGAGGTTGCCATTTTTGACCCGTTTCTTGGCAGTCTTTTTGGGAGATCGACGTTTGGTTGTATCATCGTTACATGACTGGCATCCGTCACCGCTGGCCTCGTAACACTGATGGTTAATATAATCACGCGGCGATAATAGATCAGTGGGTGTATCTCTTTCCTCCATTAAACATTCCTCGCATTGGCACTTCTCATCTGGTTCTTCAGAGTCAGCCTCCTGTCAGGTAAATAAAACTTTAGAACCAAGAAAATTAAAAGGCGAATGAAACCTACACTATATTACATAAAACATTAGTTGGAAGAGATTTTTCTACAATTATACCTTGCATTTGCTCTCAACGGCCTGCCGCTCCTTCTTCTTGCGTCGTTTAAGTTTCTTTTGTTCCTTCCTTTGTTGTCTTGTAACTTCTTCTTGAGTGATTTCATCATACAAAAGTTGCAGTTTTGACACGCCAGTCTTATGTTCAACAGCCGTTTCGAATTTTCGATAAAGGGCTTCTACAGCGACAGCAGCCAGAGTTTGACATGTACCTTCTTCTTCGCGTAACCTTAGAGAAATGCGTTGAAGTCTCTCATAAATACATATACCTAGACAAATGAGTACCTGCAAAATTATAGACATAAATCTCAATTCAAATGGAAAATTAAAACTTAGGAGCAGAATCATCTCAGAATTCCAAAAAATACAGTAACATTTTTAAAAAGATTAGAAACACTGACCTCTTCTTGTGCGATTTCTAGAGTTTTAGCATGTCTTTCTCTATGATTTCCGAGTAATTCTGGTTCCGCTCTAGCTATAAGGTGTGCAATGTAATCAGTCTTGGCTTGTAAATGTAAATGTTTATCCAAGAGACATCTTTTGATTCCCCCATAAAGTGCACCAACGTAACCCTTCTCTTTTTGTGGTTCCTTTTCTTCAACTAACAACTGATAAGCCCTCAAGACCTGATGAAAATATCACAAATAATGAAATAATGTTACCATCAGCATCATATTTCTTAACTTGTAGTTAAAAAGTAATTAAATAGTATATACATTTAGTCATTTTCAATGTATACAGTTGCTTACCAATAAAAAGTCGTAAAAATAATGTATATAAGTACAAGTAATAAAAACAAATCACCTTAGTTTTACAATCGGCACAGAAGCGGTGTTTCCTCAGGTAATTATGAAGTGTATCATGCAACGTATTGAAATGTACTAGTGTGACATGGTCTCGTGCGGAAGCCCTCATGGCATCCCAGGCGGCACGCCACGCAGCTCGCCCTCCCCACCCCCAGGCAGCCCATCCCCACCCGCATGTTGCACCTGGACTTGTACCACTGCCACCTGCTCCTGCACCACTGACACTTGTTGCACCCCATCCTCGTGCAGTGCCAGCTTCTAGGGAGTGCAGTGTGCATCTCTGTGACTTTTTCCATCGTGGTTGGCTAAGTATTAGACATTCAATGCCAGAACTGGAAAACAAAATTTGGAATAAGAACCACTCTTTTATTAAAAAATATTATTTTTCTATTGAATTTACATTAGTAGAGTGATACCACTATCTCTTAAAATATCACGTAAAGTGGCACATGTATGGCCCAATAATCAATCATCCGCTTAGATCCCCACACAGAACCCATATATTCCTTTCAGTTAAATCCATAAGAAATTCTCAAACATTCTTGGAAGATAACTGTCCTAACGGTAATAGTCAGATAATTAGGTAGATTAATTTTCCCCCAAATGAATTTATTTTAAGGTACAAACTTTAACACAATTTTAAATACCTGTGTCCATTTAGCAAGGTGGCTAATGATTGTGAATGTGTAATTTTGTCTTCTCTAATGGTCATTATTTCATCTGGTGTTATCACCAACGGGTCCAATGTGGGATGCCCTGATTTACATAGCTGATAAAAGAGACGTTCAACACTGAAAAAAAAGTTAGTTAGTTTCAAAAAATTGCATCTATACATTTAGTAACTCTTGGAAAATCATTTACCCTTTCTATACTACAATTACAATTTAACACAAATAACCGAAATGAAAATCTGAATGACAGGATGATTACTATATTTGTTTTGGTACATTTAAATAAAATTTTACCTATTTTCAGACTAGTATATATCTATCTATACTTATTAATTCCGTGTAAGGTCTACTTAAAAAATAAATTTTAGTATAGTTAAAAACTATGATAATATTAGATCATATCACAAAAAAAAAACTGCACTGCAAATGTAACCTACACTACTGGAAAAAATTAAGGGATCAAAAAAAATTCCAAATTTTTCGGTAGTTTTCAACAGGCCGTAACTTTGAGAGAAATGGTCGTACAGGAAATAAAAAAAAAGGAAATTGTAGCTCCAAGTGTCTAGTTTTTAGATTAGAACTTCAAAATTTTGTAGTCTCCGCGGTTTCTGAGTAATCGTAGAAAAACCAGCAGCATAAAAATTCTCAAAATTTTTTTAGTTTTTTTTTTGGTCTACGGGCGTGAAAAAAATTTTTTTAGCTTAACTACCATAAGGATCGGATACTTTGTTCAGTTAGCTTTAATTTCTTTTTTTAAACACCCTGATACATCCACTCCTCGCTGAGATATCGGTCTTCAAATGGAAAAGGATCTTTTTGTCTTTGATTATCGATATCTCAGCAACCAATGATCGCACAGAAAGTTAGAGGTGGGTTTCAAGAACTTAAATGAATTTCCCTTAACAGCTGTCCATTGTTTTTTCGAAAAAGCACCATCTGAAACGATAATGTGGAAAAAGCTCGAAAAAAACAATTGTTTTTTCTCATTTTTAAAAATTATGAGCTTTTCAGAGCAAAAAACGTGATCCTTTAATTTTTTCAAAAATTCGATCAAGTGAAACAAAAAAACGGCTGGCTGGATTAATTTGATTCTTTGTAGGGTTTTTGTGGACATATTGAACTGTAAAAGGCACACTTAACATTAGCGGTTTCCTCAATATTTTCGATCCAGCGCTTGATTTTCCAAAAAACCACCAAAAGCCCTTTTTTTGTTGCATTTTCAAATTCATGTGACAGAACGAAAAAATTTTTTTTTCGAAAAAACAATGGACAGCTGTTAAGGGAAATTCATTTAAGTTCTTGAAACCCACCTCTAACTTTCTGTGCGATCATTGGTTGCTGAGATATCGATAATCAAAGACAAAAAGATCCTTTTCCATTTGAAGACCGATATCTCAGCGAGAAGTGGATGTATCAGGGTGTTTAAAAAAAGAAATTAAAGCTAACTGAACAAAGTATCCGATCCTTATGGTGGTTAAGCTAAAAAAATTTTTTCCACGCCCGTAGACCAAAAAAAAAACTAAAAAAATTTTAAGATTTTTTTTGCTGCTGGTTTTTCTACGATTACTCAGAAACCGCGGAGGCTACAAAATTTTGAAGTTCTAATCCAAAAACTAGACACTTGGAGCTACAATTTCCTTTTTTTTTATTTCCTGTACGACCATTTCTCTCAAAGTTACGGCCTGTTGAAAACTACCGAAAAATATGGAATTTTTTTTTGATCCCTTAATTTTTTCCAGTAGTATATTAGGACAACAAATGACTGTCAGAATTAAATTTGTTAGGTTAACTAGATAGAGAAGGTTGTATTATAATTTTAAAAGCATGTATGACATTAATCATAAAGATATAATATTTCTCAGCAAGAAGATGCTTAATTTTAGTCTGTTTTTGTTATAATATCATGTCAAATCTATTTCATCCAACTTTCACAATGACAATGCATTAAGAATATAGATTACCTAGAAAACCTATAAGAGCTATTTATGAAGATAATTTTAAAATTCATATTTTTTCTTATTAAACATTTTTTTAGAAATATCCAAGAAACATAAACATTGGCATTCACCATGGAAGAAAAGATTAAGAGAGTATACTTTTATCACTTTACTTCCACTGGTTCATCCAAGGTACCCTTAATGTAGTCCTGTTGGATTTTTATTGGTAATTAAACTGGACCATTGCTATAAGCATGGAAATGTGCCTACTGAAAAATCTGGCTAAGATGTGAATAAAATTAAAAATAGGTCCAATGTGTGCAAAAAAAGAAAAAAAGGTCCATTCTGTGCTTGTTACTGACTGAAAATTCTGATAAGCTACTTTTACTTAATTCTCAATGATATTGCAGCGCAGAAGGTCTAATTTATGAGGAAGATAAGTACTAATTCAGAAACTTTGTAAGTGGTAAACTACCTTCTCCGACACCCTACGCAAGGAATGCTTTGATTTAGAACATTAAATATATCAGAAGCATCAACTCTGAGCGCTGCTCGCAGTTCTTCTGTTGTTAAAATTTTATACTTGCGCATAAACTCTTCATATTCGCGACCTTTAACTTGAGGATTGTCACAAATTAAACCCATTGTGTTTAAATCCATGATCATCTGAAACAAAAACAAGCATAGCTATTAATCAACAAAGAATTAAAATCTTTAATAAGGTCATCAGCAAGTCATTATTAGTTTCTATGTAAATTAAACATTTAATTAAATTCAAGTAATAACAATAAATGATTTTAATCTGGCGACGAATATTAACCCACTTTGTGTGTTTTAAAACTAATATAGATAATTTTTAATAAATTCTTCCTAACTACGCTTGTGGTAATGTCAAAGTGCATGAAATCACTTACGGTAAGATTTTCATAGATCGTTAAAGGCAATTGTCGTCTCTTTATCACAGGTTCTTTTTCGCTATTATATATGTCAACTAATTTCGCCATCATATATGATAAATCACATAAAATTGCTGTTCTAATACACAAATATTACAAAATGACTGCCAACTTTCCTAGGAATACACGTCTTGAGTGTCATTTCACGCAGTGCAAGGCGAATTTGACAGCTAAACCAAAGATAAATTTTATTTTTTTTCAGTTTTGATATTTCGCCACACTACACAACACAAATTAAACAGTTTGTGTGATTGAATGAAAACGGACCACTCTATCGACCTATGGTGTAAACAAGTACATATTTATACAATATAAAATATATTCGTGAAGTTTCTCGTTGTCAACATCATCGCATTATGCTTAAATAATGATATTTATGATACATGAAAAAATTCTCAAGGTTAAGGTTAGTAAGGGTTAAGGTTTAAAAAAAATCACAAATGCTTAAGACCCAAAAAATACACGATTGATTATTTCTTAGAAATTAATTGAATATCTTGGAATGATGCTGAGTTTAAATCTTTGGAAATTTGTATATATATGGAGTAAAGAAGAAATCTGTACATACATAGCAAAAAACATAGCATACAAATTATTTAACGCACATTATGTGAAGAAAAATCTCTTTTGTATTCCTAAAGAAATTCAAAGAAATAAATAACTATTTAGTCATATGGGTTGCAATAGCCAACAGTAGCGATGGTCAGGTCCCTTTGCTTATTGTATTTTATTTGGTTACAATGAGCGACCACACCAACCGCTAGGTAATATTGAACATTCGCTTTAGCCCTAAATTTGAATAATCCTAACTAAACTCAGAGTGTGGTACCACCTGCCACCTCAACCATTTCTGCATCCTCTTGGGGAGAGTTGCCCCTGAATTTCTCCACTCCCTACTAACCGATTGGGTTCCGTAGCAGATTAACACCTGATGACCGCGCGTTACCCCCGAGAGCTAGCTTACACTTCATTCTGTGCTAGGGGCGCCAGAGAAGCCGGCTAGTAATACCCAGCCGGTTCCGGAGTTGTAAATTCATACACCTACTCATCGGCCGAAGCTTAGCTGAGTCGACCGTCACAGCCACTTAGGAAAGTCGCACTACTTACTATCCTGGCAAGTACCGGATACGTAGTCTCCTTCAGGAAACCAAATGTGAGCACACTTACTGCACCCGCGACTCAGGGGGACCTCAGGAGCCCTGCTCGACCGGTTTGCACAGCCTCTTGCTGTGCATGGGATCGGACGCATAGACACTATGTTCAGTCCCTACAGCTAAACCGCAGCCCCTATATGCTCTGTGATGTAGGGCTTTTCTCTGCTCTGATGTTATAGACATAAATTACGTAACTTAAAAATTTAGACATAACTTCACGCCTTTTTCTACCAAGGCAAGGTGTAGGCAGCGGCTCTTATACCTTGACTGGTGGAATCGATAAGTTTCCCCTCAAATAGAATAGATGGCGAACCTATTGCTAACCACCACGCACGTTGTCAGTCATCGATATTTATTACATATAATTTCCGAAAATAATTCAGAGAAATCATTGGTGTTTCGGAATCGATTCCACGACTTCTAAATTAACGGTTTGAAGAGCAATAAGATAAATCATTTTGGGAGAATACATTGGGAGAGGCCTATGTCCAGCAGACTCCAGCAGTGGACTGCAATTGTCTGATGATAATGATTTTCGCCGGCTCGTTTGCCTTACTTACAATCCCATAAAAAAAATATATATATATAAATATATATTCTTAAAACATCGACTAGTTGATTTTATGGAAGTCCAAAAATCGATTCTTTCTAATTAAATAGACCGTATAGACGATTGATGTTGTTTAATTTATATGCTCTGTGGTTTAATTTGTTTATTGAAATCAATATATATATTCACCATCCATGAGAGGTTACGACCTAAAGTTTGTTTTCATTCTCGAAATAATTTACAGAAATCTAAATAAAGATTTGTAGAAGTCATTTACGAACCTCCCTGTCTGTAGCTTTAGATAAATAGTGTAATAACTGTGCCATTATTAACCTATCACCCAGTTTATTGGCTTGTTTAATCACACCATGTCTAAAATTTTTACACCTACAAACCAAATACGTTTAACCAACGTTGCCATAGTTCGGCTAAAAAAAGGTGGAAAAAGATTTGAAATAGCATGTTACAGAAATAAAGTACTGTCTTGGAGAAATAAACTGTAAGTCAATTAAAAAACATTATTTTTTACTTCAGAGATCAGGGTAATGTTAGTTTTTCAACTATAGTGGGGTGGAAGTAGTTTTTAAGGGGACAGTCAGTTTCTATAGTAAACCATCTTTCTGATATCTATCTTTATCTAGATTATTCATGGTAATGTTGTCTGCTTGTTTGTAGTTCTTTTCCAATATAATAAATCATATTATTGCTCATTTTCAGAGAGAAAGACATTGACGAGGTGCTTCAGACACATACAGTTTTTACAAATGTATCTAAAGGGCAAGTAGCAAAGAAAGAAGACTTGCTTAAAATCTTTGGTCAAGATGATCAAACGAATGTATGTAAAGAAATCTTAGAAAAAGGTGAACTACAAGTATCAGACAAAGAAAGGCATTCTCAAATAGATTCATTATTCAAAGACATTGCTACAACAGTTGCTGATAAATGTGTTAATCCTGAAACAAAACGACCATATCCTGTATCCATTATAGAGAAAGCTATGAAAGATATTCACCTTTCTGTAAATGTTAATAAAAGTGCTAAGCAACAGGCACTTGAGGTAATACAGATGTTAAAGAAGGAAATTCCCTTAGAGAGAGCTCAGATGAGAGTAAGAATATTGCTAACAGGAAAAGATGCAAAGAAAACTAAAGACAAAGTTATCAAACTTGCTATGAGTGTGGAAGAAGAAAACTGGGACTCGGGCACAGCAAATATTATATGTTTAATAGATCCTGGAAACTTCAGGAGCTTGGATGAGATAATCCGTACTGACACCAAAGGCACTGGCCAATTTGAGTTATTAAACTTAAAAGAGATGGTTGAAGGTGAACAAGCACTCTAAACATGTACTTATTTGTTGTTATTTGTATACTTTTAGGAAACTAAGATATATAGGTAATAGATATAACATGTTACATTTTATTTAGGGTTTCATCAGAACCATTGTTAACTTATCATATTAAATAATTTGGCTTCTTAATATAAAATTTGTTAATAATATGTTTAGTATCAATTTATTTTGTACCTCATTTTAATTTTGGATAGTAGTGATAGTAGTTTTGTGTAAGTCATACTGTATTAAGTGATATGTTTTAAGCAAAGGTTAAAAATTAGGCTTCTAAAATCTCAACCACAATTAATAAAATTTGCAAAAGGACTTTTAGGTCCTAGTCAGCAGTGGTATACAGCTTATTGCATGAGCCGGCTCAACCGGTGAAATACCATGGCCTGAGTGACTCATGCCACATTTCATTCAGTGAAAGAGGTGCTCAGAGGACCACTCAACTCCCCCTTCTTTCCAATCCTACTCCTTAAAAGCCTGGCAAAACTACTCTGTGTTGCAGGTGTCCATGGGCCCCATTAGTTGGTTGCCAAGAGGTGACTTGCTTACTTGTCCCTATTTCATGAAAAAAAATTGTATAGTTGAACAGAGCTAGTTAAGAACTGGATAATAAGCCCAAGCTTAATGTTTGTCTCATAAGGAATCCAGGGCTAACTTCTCTTACAGTGAACTTTAGAGCCCTCATATTTATTAACGACCTTATATTGTCCTTACAGTAATTTACAAAATGAGATGATGTACTTGGCATATGTACGGCAATGGATAATTGTAAATGATAGCCAAGACTATCTTGATCACATCAACTTGGAAATAAAAAAACGCATTAAAAACGGGTCCTCTGAGGAGCTATGATATCACAGACAGTCACACAGGGACTAATCAAATAGTCCTATTTGGTGGTGGGATAAAAACGTAATATATTAATAACGTAGCTGATATAAAAAGTCGGCGGAAGGAAATACATAGGTAGTAGTTAATAGTGAATTAGCGGCTATTTCTTTGAAATTTTGGAATTGGAAACTTGTCAGCTTTTGCTTTATAACTTTAATTATATGTTTAGGCCAATGTTTTAAGATCATATTTGTAGGCGTGATTTGCTATTTGCGATTTGCTCTTGGCGAATTTCTTGTAGGTCGCTTTACAATTAGTTCCCGAGGTATTGTGGACGACTGCCCGGGAACAAGGCTGGCAACCCCAAAAACTTGGGGTTAAGCTTGGATTGGTTCCTCCTTGCGCAGGGCTCTGTTCTAGGCCCAGTCCTGTGAACGGATATAACTGGGTTCTCCGTGGCGCTCTCGCGCTGAGGTCACTGCGACAGAGACCCTCATGCCCAGCATGCCGATGCCGTCCACGAGGGTCTCTGTCGGCAAGACGGAAGGCCTCCTCTTCCACGACCCTCGCCGAGGGCCCCCCCGAGGGTCGATGCCCAACATGCAAGGAGTAGAAGTCCGGGTGCAGGCCGGAATGAAGTACCTCGGTCTGCACCTGGACGGGAAATGGCGGTTTGAGGGTCACATGGCTAAGCTCGCCCCTAAGTTGGAGGCTACGGTTGCTGCGCTTGGCAGACTGCTGCTCAATATCGGCGAACCAGGGTCGCCCTGTAGACGACTATACAGTGGTGTCATTCGCTCCTTAGCACTGTATGGAGCACCAATCTGGGCGGACAGCCTCGTCTTGGCTACCGTACCGTGTCGTGGATGGCGGCCACTGTTTTGGCGGGCGACCCACCCTGGAAGTTAGAGGCAAAGGTCCTGGCGGCGGTCTACGAGCACTGCGTGGAAGTGTGAGCTTGGGGCGGGCTGGCCAACGTGTCAGTGGTGCGGACTGCGGTCCGCACGGCTATGCTCTGGCGGTGGCGCGCGGACCTCAGCTGCCCGGCTGCCTAAGCCGACGTCGCAGCGGCGGTCCGCCCTGTCCTGGAGGGATAGGTGGACCGCCGCCATGATCTGATGACTTTCAGACAGGCGCAGATGCTTCCCGGGCACGGCTGTTTCGGTAAGTATTTGTGTCAAATAGCCCGGAGAGAAATATATCCGGGCTGCGTCGAGTGTGGCGCGCCAGAAGACACGGCACGCCACACCCTCCAGGTGTGCGCCCCCTAGCGGGAGTATCGGGACGACCTGGTGGCTGTGATAGGCGGGGACCTATCGCTTCTGGCAGTGCCATGGTCAGCAACGACAGGTGCTGGCAAGCAGTATCCGACTTTAGCGAGGCCGTAATCTCGCTGAAAGTGGGGCTGCCGATGCGGACCCGCTTTGTCGAGCGAGGCCTGGGAGGAGGCGACGCGCGATATCTTCGGGATCCGGATCACTGCGCTCTGCGACGAGCCGGACTCGAGTAGGAGTCGTTTTCAGCGTCGCAGCCCGACTTGCTGGCGCAGTGCTTTGCGGTGCGTGGTGATTCGGGCCCAAGTCGACGCCTGACTGGCCCCTCTTTGCGCTCGCGCGCTGTGTCTGTGGCTGGTCGGACAAACGTCGGGGCGTCAGGTGTAGAATGCTAACGTCGAACCTCTGACGCCCCAGCTAAGACGGAGAAGTACGCCACAGTGGTTTAGTGAGTATTCCGGCCTAGCACACCAGCCGGCGAGTCCCACATAACCCTGACGTCGCCACGGAGCCGGGCGACGGCGGGGTATTCGTAATCGCATTCCACTGTGAAAACTAAATATGGCTTGGTTCCTCCACATGTCACAAGAATAAAATTGCGTCCTCTAAGAAGAAAAGCAATATTGAGCCAGTAAATGAAATTCTAACATTTCAACGGACTAAATTCCGTTGTATTATTACGGGCGTCAGACACAGACAACTCTTTTTTTCTATTTGTCGAATTGTCTTCTAATTAGATACAAATAAGTAAATAGATGATGAGACGAGTAGATGTCTTTTACAGAATTTCAAAAATGGGAAAGCTCTAAGCCATAAATCAAATATTTTCTCAGAAGTTGTTTACTAACTCTTTTATGCTTTGCACTGTATTACATCATCATTGTAGATCGGGATCGGCTTATCGTAGAAATAATAGCTAGTGCTCAAAATGGCTATGTAAATGCTGTAATACCACTGGAAGTTTGAAACACATGGATTTTGCATGGATAGACCGCGTGTAGAGGAGCGGTTTGCGTCCTGATAAAACAATGGACAGACAGGTCAGATTTCGTCCGACGGTTTATTTGCCTCACCACAAACCCAGCTTATATTCAATGTAATAAATTATTGCAGTTTTCCCCGTTTCTCGAGACCTTAATTACAATTAATTTACTTTGCTAAGTGTACATCTTATGATTTAATAAGATAAGTATAGAGCACCGGTATTAACTGTAGCGTGTAATGAAACGTAGAAGTGAATGTACCATCCACCAAATGACAAATTAAAAAGTTTTTATTTTTCTTCTATTGGTACGAGATTTTATTGATTGTTTTCTTTCCTAAGATTTTCAGCCAGACGGCGACTGAAATTGCAAGTTACTGTGATATATTTATTTTTATCAACTATTCTTATCATCCAATTAAATGAGCAGGGATAACGAGTTATGTCTATAAGTAATGGAAGGTACAGAACTGGGTGGCGACCAGCAATTTTGTTTGAGATGGAACAATTTTCAAGCAAATATAACATCTCAATTCGAAGCATTGCGCGATGATGAGGACTTCGTGGATGTCACCCTGGCGTGTGAGGGGCACCGGCTGGAGGCACATAAAGTGGTTTTATCGGCATGTAGTCCATATTTCAAGGAATTATTTAAAGTAAGTCCATCTTTCACTCCCCACACTTTGATGTGTCACCATTACAATGACTCTAGTGAAAGTTGTTATGTATAAAACACTTGATCTACTTACAAATGCCATGTCTCGCGTTCCGGTTAAGTACTCGTGATTTCATTTTATTTGTACCTACTTTAAAATTCTGTTTCACAATTTCTAATTAACTCATTACCATTGGGATTATAGATGAAATGTATGTCTTGGTAGCGTCATAATTCCTATGTAGAGCATAATGTGACCACAACAGTTAATGGTAATGAATCTGTCTAATTTTCAATAAATTATTAATGCTTTTGTCACATATCACCTTTTATCTAAGGTCATTGATTCTTAAATCCTTGTAAGAATATAAACATTCTCTATTATTTATAGTGAAATGGTAACCAATCATAATTATAACATATTCAAAGAGACACATAGTAATTAAATTAACACATTGAATTTTATTTATAGATCAAATTGATTTTGTCATCATTTTATTTTAAATAATAGGCCTACACATTCTTGTTTACTAACGTTTAGTATCAGTTTGTAATATTTCAAATTGTAATATTGTCTCCCAAGATATTTTATTGCCAGCCATGGTATTATCCAAATGTTAACCAAGTTTCCATTCATGTACTTAGATGCTGTGTCAAATCTTACAAGAATGTGATATATATTAGATTAAAATTTGTAGGTTATATGCAGATTACATATTATGTTAGATTTTTAAAAAGCGTTATGGGTCTATGTCTGTGATCATTATGAATAATGAAGAATTAACATCATTTGTTTCATAACAAAGCTATTAAACATTACACCATTTTGAATGCATTTAGTAATTTGTAATGTAACAATTTATCTTAGTAACATTTGCATAATTATGTGCTTTTGTTCATATATTTGATATTTGCTTACTTTGCAACTAACAATATTAATCCGACAGTTTTAAAAAAAAACTCTACAGCATTAGTGTTCTTTGCCTGAGGTTAAACAAACTTAGTACAGTTCTACAACTGCACTGTAACATTTTTTATTAACTTCATATATAGAGTGAACCAGCAACTTTTAGTGCATTATCTAGACTAAAAGTTAGATGGAAACTAATGGTGTCCCTACAAATTATTGAACCTAGTAATTTAGGTTTCTGCTTCTGAATCAGATCTCATTTAATCTAGATGCACAATAATGTTACTGTGATACCTCTTTCAGTTTTCCACAGTTAACAAGTGATAAATAATAATGGCTGCAAAAGTTGTGTTTGATGTATGACAATAGGTTCTGTAACTCTGCAGAAAAAGTCAATAAATTGATTGTTTTTATTTTAACTATTTTTAATTTCAATATTAGTATATAGTTAGTTAACAGACAATGTTATTTATATATAGTTTAAATGTGTTTATTAATTAAAAAAACTGAATTTGTTTTTATTAACAACAATTGCTTTTTATAACAATTGCACACTTTCATATTTGATTATTTGAATTATAAATGTATTAATTACATTTTATAATGGTTAATTCATCCATCATATTATAATGGTTAATTCATCCATCCACTTACAGTCTTGGCACTTCTTGATGGTGAGGGTATCAAATGACATTTTTGCACCTTTTAGATTCCTAAATATCTTGTATCAGATTGTCTTGCAATTGTCTCTGTCTATTTCTTCTTTAAGAATTCTAACAATGTTAAATTTTGATTTTCTGAAGATGTTAGTTGCTCAATCACGGTTCAACTATTGAACAGATTTTGTTATATACTTGTATTGGCAAATCTAAATAATCATAACTTGCCTGGATTAATATGTACATCCCTTAATGAGTTCCCTTAGAATAATACTTATACCAAAAGTTTTGTCTTTATCTTTAATATGTTGAATTTCCCTAGGGTTGCTCCTGCATCCTGCTTTATGTTTATTATATGATTATGATTTGAATACAAGCATGCAAGCAAAGCCACAGGTTTAAACTAGTATGTGTATAAGATCTTGATATTGTTAAGTAGTTTAGGAATAAAGTTCAAGAACTTCATTTGGTAATGTAATGTTATAAAATGTTTTATCAGTTACATAACTGTTGATAATATTGTTTAATCATGATAGTTATTGTTGATTAATTAATTGTTGTAACATAATGGTTGGTTTCAGAACAATCCATGTCCTCACCCAATAATATTTATGCGCGACTGCGAGGTGTCGCACGTTCGCGCTCTCCTTCAATTTATGTACGTGGGTCAAGTGAATATTGCTCAGGCGCAACTTAGCGCGTTTTTGCGCACCGCTGATGCACTTCAAATAAGAGGACTCACAGACTGCTCACAACACAATGAAAAAGTAATTATTAATATACATATACAAGTGTTTATAATTTAGTAAATAAATGGGGAGTCTATAGTTTATTAATTTTCAACAGAAAGTGAATCGAAAATCACCACCATCTCAATTACGCAATTTGCTGAGCGCCAAGCCGTCACAGTCTACCTCCTCCTCCAAAGCCGCAAACCAAAATGTGGAGACGACATCCGTGGATGAACAAGAACAGAGCGGTGGTCGTCGCTCCTCGCATAATTCTCCCGACGTTGCCAGAAACAATCTCAACGATGATGCTCCCTTTCAAACTTCTAGTCAAATGAGGCCTAATAATGACGACTATAGAGAAATATCAAATTACCCGGCGTTAAGGGTGAAAACTGATCTCGAAGCTACAGACGTGAAAAGTGAAGAGAACGATATACTCATGGACCCAGGTGACCAGGACAGAACAGATAAAGGTCAAGATTTTAACGCGTCAGATCTTTTAGAACCAAAAATGGAAATGATGGAACAGGAAGCTAGCGATGAGGAGCGTTCTAATTTTTTTCCTGTTTACAATGAAAATAACTCGTTAGCGAATCCGTTTGCTGCCTTGCAAGGTATGAGAGAGACGATAGTTTAATAGATATAAGACGCAATAGACAGTGGGTGATGTAAATATTTTTTGTACAGGTAACATTGAGCTGATGGCCGGCATGAATGCGGAGCTTCGGGACGAGAACGCTGAAGGTAAATATGTTGTTGTGTATGTTCAGTATCACGTCATCGTCACACGCACACGTCGACTCGGACAGCCGCGCCCCCGGCGAACCTCTTTGAGCACATTTGATGATTACAATCGGTCGTATTAGAGAGCGCGCGCTTCTTGTAACGAGTCAGGTGGCTAGGCGCGCGGGTGTCGGGCGACGCGCGGCCGCCCCCCGCAGCCCCCCCGCACACTACGCTCGTATTGTTCCACCGGACTGAGCCCTTTACATAGGCACGATCTCACCACTGTTGTGCCTATTCAAATGCTTATCTATTCATTGACAAGACTAAATCTATGAGATAAATTATGAATGCTTTATTTCACATACCTATACTATATTGAAAATATTGTAACTTAACAAGATTTTTCCACATATTAAAACATATGCTATTATGAATTCTAGATCCAAGACCTGAGGAATGACATGTTTAGGATCCGAAATAACTTTTATTTTCAATTTTTTTGCTATTAATTATCTAACTATAATCTTTTTATTTTATTTATTTATTTTATAATCTGACCAAGACACTAAATGTCAAAGGTTTAACTTAATCCTAATATAACTTAACAATTATCAAAATGTTGGAGTCTATAAAGAAATATATTTTCGTGAGTTTAGACCGTTGTACCCATCAACAAAGTTAATGTCTGAATCTGGTCTATCCCTAACTGGCTACTACAATCTAGGACACCTACCATATCAATTTAAACTGTGATATTTTATGGTAGACTGTTTGATGTCATAATCAACTATTTATTTTAATTGTGGAATTATCATGTTTTGTTTGGTCACTCGTATAGATATATCTCATGTTTAGTTTTTATATTGTAAATTTTAATTTGAGACCAGATAACTTGAAAATTATTTTTATTAACAATTAACGATAATTGTTGAGAGCACACGTATTGTTGCTATAAGAAATGAGAATGATGTGATCATTTAGCATTTGAATACGGTAACACTGGTGGAGTATGTGCGGGCAATGCGGGCTGGTTGTTGCGGGCGGCCAGAGCGCTGGTGGTGCGATCGTGGCTGGTGTTGTTGGCAGCGGGAGTGGGCGCGGGCGGCGGCGCGGCCGGCGGCGGCGTGCAGTGCGCGCTGTGCGGCCGCCGGTACAGCAACGCGTCCAACCTGCGCCAGCACGTGCGGCTCATCCACGAGGCGCAACCTGTGGCGTGCGCCACGTGCGGCCGCAGCTTCAAGACGCCGCTGTACCTGCGGCGCCACACGCTCGCGCAACACCCGCCCGCGCGCTCGCGCCTCAAGCCTCCCCCGCCGCTCCCCGCGCTGCGGCCCGCCCAGCGCTTCCTTCAGTAGCTGCTCCCTCCTCCCCGCGCGAGAGGATCGGTACCGCCGTGGAGACGCCGCGTTGCGTCCGCTTGTGAAGATATGTGGCTTATAAAGTCGTAACGAAGACTGTCAATAGATATCTAGTCTGTGATCGGAGTGTCGCCGGGGGCCTATTTGCCGTCACATCTCTCCGCTTATTGTGTGCCTTTCTATGATAGACCGATTCCAGATATTTGTCAATGTAACAAGTTTCACTTTAAAAAGTCGAAAATATAGTTATAGAATATCTGACACATATTTTCCTGGAACGTCATGGTAGGATTATAATTAAACCAGAATTTAGTCAATGTTGAAATAATCTCATTGTTTTGTAATAAAAGGGTGTATAATTACTTAAAATTTGTGAAAACAGATATGAGAACTCCGGTTCCTTATGCAGAACCAAATTCTATCACTGATTCTGTGTAATATCGCAAAAATCCAAAAGGATTCATGGCAGGCTTTGGTGTTGGCCTATTTCTTATTCCTATTTTGGTGACGTCCTGCTGGAATACGTCCATATGAGAATGTAGAAAGTTACTTGATCTGTGTTGAGTGGAAAAATGCCTGGGTGGATAGTTAGCATGAGCATCTGCAGCGCAGGCCAAGCTTGTGCGCAATCATTTCGCGAAATCCATTTCTCTTTCTATTTTGTGTTAAAATTTGAATTTATATACAATTTTACAAGCATTTCTCAAACTTCAGTGTGCAATTTGAAAATATATATTTAATTTTAATCTATATGGTAATAAATACAGGGTATGTTAATGATGTTATGAGAATCGGACACTCTCACTTCACCAATTGTTTCTGGCTTCGCATCACAGCTGATACGACTTAGCCAATTTCCTCATTTTCTGTACAAAAAGTTCGGGACACAGGAATTTGTAAGGTTAGGAGGAGAAAATGAGTGGTTAAGATGACTGCAGGACTTCTTCAACCAGAATAGTAAAAGAAATTGAGCTCCTCCCGGACAATGTCGATGATCACATTTTCATAAACATCTTATTATCATGATAGTCACTGCTGGCCAGTATTACTAATCTGAATACAGTAAAACCTCATTCATATTCGTCATAAAAATAATGTGGTAGTTAAGTGTAATTTGGATGACTTGCGAATATCCCCATAGGCTTAGTCATGGAAAATATTCAAATATGAGTCAGCCGGGATAGATGTTCCTTGAACTTGAACACGACTAATTGAAACTTGTTATTGTGACAAATACCGTCACCTTCCTTTCTGACAATAGACTGATTCTTGTTGAAGCATATGTTGCAAACCGGTGCTGATTTTAGATAAACATAGGGTTATTTACTGGTTACATAATTTATATACACACACACACACACACAGACATACATACATTATACAATTTATCCACAATTGATCGACATATTTTGTGCCATATATATATATATACAATATACATATATAGCTATAGCTATAAATAGGAGTATTTTCTATAATAGACTGTATTTGTTTTTTTTTGTACAGAGCAAACTAACGAAATGTGTCGAACGATTATTACAGTTTTTTTTTTCGGATACGCGGTCTCGAGCACGTTGAGTCAAAAGCCCGCGCTCTCAACTACATACAATAGTGATATTTTTATATACAATAATAGTTTTTATCTTTACACGGTGTTATTGTTGAGTGATTGGACGGCTCCCGGTATATAGTTTGTACAAAATGTCAGATTATTTGATCAATAATAACAATAATAATAATAATTCACATTCACAATTATATGAAAATAATGAGAGATGATTAAAATATATACACCATATAATAATAGTCGTTTATATGAGATAGGACACCATGTTGTTGTTTTTTGTTGCCATATACGCCACAAACGCAACAGTTTTGCAGTAATTTTTAAACGATTCCTGTACTAAATCTAAGGATAAATAAGGCTATTTAATCGTATAAGTTGACTAGGAAAAAATAAAACCTACTTGGTGATTTAATTTTTTTTTTGACATGGCAACATTGTCTTTCGGTATTTTTGTTACCGGCTCTACCGTTGCAGCCCGGCTTATCGTTGTAAGTTTAAAATAGACTAAGCCTTATAACACATTTTGATTTTTTTAGTACATATTAATCAAGAGTTTGGAGATTTTTAGTAGGAGAAACGTACAGTAGAGTTTTAGTTTTCCTTGTCACATTATGCATAAATCATTTAATGATGCCTTACTATCATGCATATTATGGCGTCCTCATCTCTGTAGGTACATTAAATAGTATCAGAAAACACTATTAATATCTAATTAATAATTTATCGAATGAAGTTCCTAATATTAATAGTGTTTATGGGTTGTTGTGACTTACTTTCTTTATATATGTGCAATTATCAACTCTATATTTATGATGACCTGTAATATGCATGCACCAGTATCTATAGAGATAATAATAATGTGAAGTAAATATTATTGATATATACTTATGTTCTTATATGCTCAAATGTGGCTTCAAGATGTTAGTCCATTTTAAGATGTGAATCAATTATGGTTGTCCAGTATCCAGTGAGGCCCAATGTATACGGGGGTAGTGATTACGTAAATGTACGCTATTGCATTCTGGACTTAAAGAGTACTTAATGTACTTTATTATGCCAGTGCAAAAAAAAATCACGAAAAAGTTTTTATTTCTTTTTTACAATTATCTTTGTTTTAAGATCGGCTTTTTTTTTTCTTTAAATTAATTTTACTTAGTTTTATATATCAATTATTGCCATGAGAAAAATCACATCTAGTCATTTTTATAATAAAGCATTTAGATGAGACTCTATGAAGAAGGTATGATTATAGGGTTGTGAATGAAAAAAAAAAATTAGTCTAAACATTTGCTTAAAATATAAATTAATATTCATTCGGTGTAAATAATGTGTGATCTCAATTGATTTTGAATGATCTCAAAATTTTTTTTTAACAGTGCATTTATTTTATTTTTATTACCGGCCGTTCATAAAATTTAAATTGTAACGGTTGCAATAATTTTAAATAAATTATAATAATCATCACTAAGAATAATCGCTTATACGTATTAGTGATAGTAATCTTAATGAAGCACTTTTATTGAATAAATAATTTTAATTCCAATTACTAAAGTTAAGGCGCAGCTTTTGTAACTGAGCGTATATATTGAAAAAAAAAAGTGTAAACTTATAGAATATAACGAATCTCTCTCCCTACAAAAATGTTGAATAGAAATACTTACAAAATAGAAATAATAAAAAGACGAAAGAAATAACGAAAAAGTAAAGACATCTCCTACGAAAAATGTGTTAAATTTTTGAAGTATTGCAATGCGCTTGTTGCAGTTCTTTTTTTTTTCAAATAATTTCTTTACATGTTTTATAAAAGATTATTGAATAAGTTAAATTATTTTTTTTTCCCAGTTTTGGTAATTGATTTTTTTTGTACTCTATTTATTTTTTATCTGTGTACTAGGTAATTACGTCGTTACATACTTGTTTTTTAAAATGCTTTTGTCTGATTTATAAAGAAAAGTGATGTTTTTAAAATGCGATCCCTCACCGAGAGATATTTTCTTGGGTTTTTCATACGCATAAAACTTCTAATTTTGATTTGTACATTATTTTGTAATACTACTTTTTACCGACTAGTGTTGTCCTCAGCGAATCCAGTAGTATATTTCAATTTAATCAATACAAAAAGCAAGAGAGCTATTACTTTGAAATTAAAATTAAAGATACTTTTAATCCGAAAATCCGAAAAATAATTGTATTGACAAAGTTCAGTCCTATCAGGACATTTCGTATGGAGAAATGTTTGTACTGAAGAAATGTCTCCTGGTGAGGAACCGCTTTTACAGATATACTTGCCTTTATCTGCACTCCGGCTGGCAGATTGACTTATTATTAGTGTACATACAATCAATGTATTTTTTATTAAACATCAACAAATAAAGTATTGGAAAAGTAATTGTGATTTTCTATTACTATCTGCTTAGTATATGGACTTTTCGTTTTATCACTGTGTATATATATATTATTATTATATTATTTCATTAAGTGTCCATCTATCTGGAATCGATACAAGCGCTGTCCGATCAACGTGTTAGCAGTTATAATTTTTACGTTACATTTTTGATTTCATAATATTTATTTATATATTCACCATTAATTATATATAGATATATATACAATTTGATATGTTATTTATGATATGGTTTTGCGCGTGTGCGAATTAGCCGTAGGCAGATGGGACGGCAGGCGCAACCGTCCAGTTCCTGATGCGGTGTGGCTTGAACAGCATCGACGAGCATTACCATTTGTCATCAAGAGGGAAAACGAACGAGGTGGAGGTGTCGTTCCACCGAGACTTGTGAGTTATTTACCGCTAATTCTTATCATTTTGTGTATTTCAACTATTGCTATCTACAATTTAAGTAATTTAGACGTGACTTCTAGTAGTTTAAGCCTTGTCCTCTCCTCTGTAGGTAATCTCAAGTTTCGAATACTCAACCATATTAACGTCTATGGCAGTCTTTTACATAGTTACCTGGTAATATTCCATCAGGCAACAGGATCTCTTGACTATTCTTAAGACCAAACATTGCATTTGACGCTCTAAAGTAAGGTAAAGCTGTTACCTCCACCAGGTAACAATTAGTATGGCTTTTTTTTTGTAGTTGATCGATTTTATTGTATGACTCGCGATTAAATTATACGTTTCTCTCGATGCTCTACTAATCTCCTGCAATATATTTCTTTTGTTATCGCAGCTTTGACGCTGGATGATATTCAAAAACAACACGTCTGGCAGACATTGTAATTGTCGGAATTCGTCGAGATTTCTATTTATAGCAATATGTGAAGTGATAGAGAGTATAGAGTAATAGCTTTTCTTCTTAGCTCATATATACGGCTCTGTATTAAGAATTATGGACTATCTAAGTCGAGAGTCGGGCAAGAGTTTTTTGGCGTGTCACCTGATGATAGCTAACGCCGCCCATGGACACCTGCAACACTGATAGCGTAAGAGTTGCGTTGCCGACCTTTAAAATAGGATAGGGAATCGGTCGGAAGAAGGATCGGGAGAGTGGATGGGGTAGGATCTTCAGATAGCTCTCTCACCAAGCGAAACGCAGCATGAGCCACTATACGCCGATATTCCGAAAGATCCTGGTATTTCACCTGTCTAGACGGTTTATGCGGCGAACTGCGTGGCTTCCACTGTTTGGTTTGATTGTGAAGTGTTGTGTGATAAATATCGGTTACTGGAGCTATTGGCAATGCGATCAAAAATAAGCATTCATTGCCGCAACCTTTACCCACATCTGGAGCTAATAAAGGTAGGAGGTATATATTTGAATGTTAAAAAATCGATGGTTTTTACTGTTGTCGTACTAGTGTTGTCAGTATAGGCGACGTCTTTCAGATAGATAATGCTATCAACCGCTCGACTCAATGAATCGGCAATATATGGCTAACGCACAAGAGACACATTTCTTTTATGCTTATTATCAATTTCAGGGGTCAAGAGATACACTTTCACTGAATTATCGTAAACTGCTAAAAACCACTGTTGTTGTATTTAGTTTTGAGATATATCTAATTATCTTTCCATAGATAAAGTTGGGCGAAGGTGTCGAGATACGCGAAGAACTGTTGCGCGGGGTGAAGTGGGGTGATTATAGGAAGGTAACTCGTGGATTGGCAGCGGCATTGTTTTCGCCTATTGAACTGGCGACATGTTCTGTGACCGGCCAGAGGTGGTCGCGGGCGGGGCAAGAGTCGCGACCGACAAAGCCACCCTTGGACCGGCGTCGTGTCCACGCGTTAATATCTTATGTCAGCCGACACTTCCCCGACGTGGAGGTCAGTCGGATCAAGCAGGTGCTGGCGTACAAGTGCAAGGAGAATTGTGCTGCACTACGGATGAGAACTGCCAGGTAAACATTGTGTCACATCATTATTTCTAGTCATCTCGGTAATTGTGATATCGAGTCCGGGCTAACCGATGAATTATCGGATTTATATTCGGATATTATGTGTTTAATTTCGATGACTGACAACGTTGTGCACTGTGTATGTGGATAGGTTTTGCCACCATTCCATTTGGGACGTAAAAAATGTTCGAATTGTGCGAAATTGTGCGAAAACCGACGTAAATGCATGACGAGATGTATGACTGTGGATGAGGCGAAAGATGTGTATCAGGATCGTAGCTTGTGGAAAGCCAAAGTCTCTGGCTACCCCCATGGGATACAGGCGTGAGTGTATGTATGTAAATTGTGCGAATCTGGGCTATTGTTTGGATTGAAAAAGACAGAAAGTTATGAATAATACAATACAATACAACGCCGTATTATATAGTGGACCCGGCATTAAAAAAATCTGAAGTCCACTTCACTGAAATCTGAAGTCCAATCCACTTCACAAATTAGATTCCATAAATTATTAGTCGATAAGAAGACTTGATGTATGTTTCCATTGATGTCATAAACCATTCTTCTTCATTCGTTATTGATGTCATAAACCAGAGGAAACGGATGAAGAAAGTGGAGTCACCTTAATTTCGACAGCCGTATCTGTCTGTAAAGTTCCTTGTTCGTTGACACATGGCGCCAAGTAGGTACCTACTTGCCACTGACAAGAACTACTTTATTATGTTTGCGGGTGTCAAAGTTTATCGATTTCACCATAAATATATGATCGCGCTTATCGCCATGAGTTGGTTACGTTTAGTTACTACTACACTCTTATTAAGACATAATATATCGTAATTAATAAAAAATAATTAGAAACTGAATCACGCTAAACGAACAACGATAAGAAATATTTAAGTATTTTAATTTTTATAATTTAATGTCCATAATTCAGAGTCTCGGTGGTCCAGTGGTCGAACACTCCACTTCTGAATCCAGAGGTCACGGGTTCGAATCCAGGCTGACACCAATGACTATTCGAGATTAATTTCGAAAGTTATGTATGATAAATTATATCAATGACTAAAAACTTTGGGCTCGGTATGGAAATAGGTTCACCACCTATATTCCATTTGGGACGTCAATATAACGGCGGGTTGAGGATTAACAGCCACTGCCTACGCCATTCGGGTAGAAAAAGGCCTGAAGTTATGTTATAATATAATGTTAGTTTGTTATTTTTATAATTCATTCATAGACATCGGCCATTATGCGTCAATATGCTGTTTGTTGATCCCATGAAGTAGGTTGCGGAATTTATGCTCATTATCGGGCATTGCTAACCTATAAGTCCTATAACCTACTAAAAGCTAGTTTACAACAAGTGTGGGGGGTTAACCCATGACCTTCCAACAGAAGTCTTCGTACCAGGCCAATGTTAAGGCTATCAAGGCAAATTAAATTTTACTAAAAAGTGTTTTTTTACCACTTTTAACCAGAAACATTAAAAATGGCGAACAAAAAATTCAGGCCGGTTCATATGATATTTAAATTAGAGTTCATGTTGTTTTTGTTTATTGAAATTTAAGATATATATTTTTTACCACTATAAAAATGTTATCATCATTACATAGTATAAAACAAAGTCACTTTACGCTGTCTGTCCCCTGATATGCGCATATCTTTAAAACTACGCAGCGGATTTTGATGCGGTTTTTTAATAGTTAGAGGGTGTTAACGGGGTGGTTCTGATCTATAATTCATGTATAGTTTAGTAAAAAAAGTGATAATTTTCAAGATTTAGAACTTTAATCGAAAACGCTGCCTGAACCCTAAGTGATAAAATCAAATCAAAGTACTACATTATTATAAACCTTTAAAAGGTCTACAAAAAAGTCCGCGAGGGCATATGTCTATCTCTTAGGAATAACCCACATTGACCATTTTTATTTTTTTACTTTTTACGAGAATTAATGACCTATTTACGAAGCGATTTTAAACATTACAGCATTAATTTTCATCCAATTAAGTGTCATAAATAGATTATGCATGTAATATAGATGATCCTGGCCCTTTACAGCATGCAATTTAAACAAATATTTTCGAAGATATTGCAGTATTAACATAGCGGGACAGCAGTTGTTACTTTTGATGCGGAACAAAGTTTCGCCGGGTCAGCTAGTTTAATATATTCTCTGGGTGCTTATTACCTGACCGTGAAGGCAGACAGAATGTGTAAAGAGAAATAGTCTGATGTTTAGTATTACAAACTGGAGTTAGTTGGCAAAGGGGTTTTATACGATATCCGAAAGATATGTTTGTATACACATATACATATTTTATGGGATAGGAGGGTAAACGAGCAAGTGGGTTTACCTGCGCGGTTTTGACATATTAGTAGATGCACTTCGCACCGCCAATGAACACTGTGGTGCGTTGCCGTCCATTATAGGAGTATGAGGGGAAAGGAGGGGAAAAGGGGGTCGAGCCTCCGGATACCTCTCATCGAACCAAACGCGGCACGAGTCGAGCCAGCCCATTCATGCAGCGAACTGCAACACTACCACTGTTAAAGCATTTATTTTTTTTTAATTTATTTCATTTTGCAAGATTCATAGGTACTATTATTGTTGTTGTTGTTTCATACGACTTGTCTCGAGGCAGTTATACAATTTGTAGCAGGCTGTCGAATTGTTTCAGTGATTCAACCAACTATCTGCTTAGTGCCGCGGCTCGGCCTCCGCCCTGCGACGTGGACGCACCTGGAGGCAGCGCGCGCTCCTCATTTTCCAACTAGTGAGTACACTGTCCGCATTCCATAATTGATAAAACCGCGCAGTGTGCAGCCTGTATGGGTCGTCTATACCGAAGAAAATCGACGATAAAGTGGCACATTCCCGTTTCGAAACGTATCAGGAGGGTTATTCCTTCCCCAGCTATGGAGCTGGGGAAGGAATAACCCTCCTGATACACGTATACAGATCACCTGGTGGTATGCGCCTAGCGCCGCCGCCGATAGGTATGGACCTATCTCATCTAAATCTAAAAGACTAAAAAGCAACTGTGATCCTCTCGGTACTGCTGATGTCCATGGGCGGCGGCGCTAGGCGCATAACACCAGGTGATCTGGGGAGCAACTCTAAAAAAAAATCAGTAAAAATATATTACATACCTTTGGTTAAAAACGAATTAAAACTAATAAAAAAATATATATATTAAATCTAAGATAAAATAAAACCTCTTAAATTTATTTTTACAGTTATTCCGCTCTCAATGTTCAACCATACAAAGTATTATTTAACAGAGCGAAATATTTATACATAATAAAAATTCTAATTTGACTGGCAGCTAATTTTAAGCCATAACTCGTATTATAGTGTCTGAAGATTTTATGTTTAAATACGTTCTATTAATTTGTATAATCGCCATATAGTAAACTAGTTGACCCGGCGAATTTCATTGTTTCGCCTCAAAAGCAACAAATAATAAATTTAGAATTTTATCATGTAATGTAATACATAAAAGCTGTAATTGTGTGTCGAAAATAATACTGTTTCTCTACCATATTATCCATGAATTATACATACAAACCACCCTAAAAACTAGTAGTTTGAAAGATCCTAAGCATGTAAGGGGGGAGACAGCGTAAGGCGACTTTCTTTTACATATGTAATGATATAATAAATCGTTTGTAATTCGCAGTGAGACTTCGAAGGGTCCAGGCGGGGCGGGGGCGGGCGGCACAGGCGGCGGCGATTACGCGCGCACGAGCGGAGCGGCCAGCGGAGCGGCAGCGGGAGCGGACGAGGCCGAGGGCGAGGCGCAGTGATCGCCGGCGCTACCGTTTTGCATATCAATTACATAATCTTGTTATTTTTTACCAAAAAAAAAAAAGAGAAAAAGAACGTAAAATGAAGATGGACGCGACCGCTGCAGCGGACACACTCCCGTCGCACGTTTGGTAAAAAGATTTATATATTTATTTGCGCGCGGTGAGAGAGAGGAACGGCGGCGGTGAGTTAGTTGCCCGTCTGATTGATATATTCAATATTTATTTAGGTGATATTTTTCTATTGGCTACTGATAAGATTTTATCTCGTTATGTATCCACCGGCCGCGCCGGGGGTGCATTGTCGTTTGTAAGGATCGCGGGGGGGGAAGGGGAGTGGAGTCGTGCCCGAAGCTCTAGCAATAATTTATCAGGTTCCTAAAACATGTTTTGTAGTTAGATTCTATTTGCACGAATTTTCGCGAACACTGCCGCTTTCTAAATTTTTTTTTAAATATATATTTATAGAGACATCGAGTCAAGTCAAGTTATATTTGCTTCCTGATTTTTTTTTAATATATATTTTTAATTGTTTAATATGAAACGAGTCATTATCGAGGTTACGTTAAAAGTTTTTTGTACACGAAGCATTTATGTGCTGTATGAGGGACCGTTGCAATTGCAAAGTGAATATATATACACATATATATCAAAAATGGCATAATTTTAGAGCTATCTTATAGATATTATAGTCATTTCGGTTTTTAGGTGTATAAATGGTAATAAAGAATTTATTTTGGAGTGTCAAGGTTTGGATATTGTAATGTCTATGGAATATGGAAGCTGTGATCATGATGGATATAAAATGCAGTCATATTTTTAAAATATACATTAAGATTTATAACGTAATAAATTACATTATTGTACAGAGTGTCTGTATAATGTTGTGAACGTAAGTGTTATCGAGTTATAATCGCGACCGTTAGCGACCTCTGGTGGCGATTCGTGCGCAACACCAGCCAGCGCCAAGCGCATCCGACACACGGTCCTAGAAACGCATCTGCGCACAGATGTGGGATAAATCATATCAAAATAAGCAATAACTATTATTTTATTAAAGAATAATTTTAAAAAAACTCGATTTTATTTCACATTTAAAAAAAATAATATTTTAACCAAGTTGTTATAAATAAATAATAAAGTAGTTAGTAAATTGGAAAGATCTCTTGAGAAGTCCACGATCATTTATATAAGAGTTCTTTTGAACATATAAATAACTAAACATCTTAATAATGATATTATGGTCTCACATTCACGTCATATCAAATTTTGTAATGATTCTAGTTTTTCACTGTTTTGTAAGAGTTGTACGACTAATTAGTTTGTAACCAATGTTTATTGGCAACGTTGGACTATAGAAACTGTCTTGGACGAGGAAGAGCATTTACTTGTGTTCTTATCATAAGACCTTAAAAGAAATCAGAAAAAAAAAACGTTCCTAATGTCAGTCATTAGTACTATCATTGCAGATTACATATCATAAATTATCAAAAATTGGAGGTACAATGTATTTTAGGTCAAACATCTATTATATTTGTTCCATATTCTAACAGAGACAGGCTAATAAGTTAATAAAAAAAAAACATTCTCACATAATTATGACCACTAAAATATAGCAATCGAAATTACTAATCGTTATTTAAATTAGTAGACATTACTGGTGTGTGAACTCTGTTCACTTAACATCATCTAGTCACAGACATACATTTAAAAATGACATTACACTGACTAAAGATACCATTTGGTACTTTTTTTATTGGACATTCGCATGTGGCAGTTTAGGTAGTCGTAAGAATTTCTCTGCTGTCAAACTGTTTTTTTTTTTATTATTAATGGCAAGAATATATTGTTGAAGTAAAGAAAAGACAATCATTACTACAGAAAAAGCAGTATGGCTTCTAAGCTTAAGCCTGTCCAAATTGGGCACTATTTTAAAAAATAAAATATTCATTATAAAATTCTTCAAATTTTGGTGAAGCTCGAGAGTTTTTAAAATAAAATGTTGCAGTTTCTATGGTCCGAGTCTGTGTACAACACTACACTGTGCACAATACAGACTATTTGCACATATTTAGAGATCAGCTGTAAGAGATGGTATATATAAATAAATACATATATAATTTGCATAATTTACAGTTTAGTTACCAGAGATAGGATATTTAAGTAGCAAAGATATTTGAATGTTTGTAGAGTGAACATTGGGAACACATTATCATGGTATTTAGTAACAAAATATGGCAAGAAAATTTGTTAATATTTAACACAATCAGTAATGTAATATCACAAAATATAATGTCATTGATGAGTCACTTAACAATAATTTTGATCTCGTTGTTCCCTAAAACATCACTCTGGAATATTTGAATGTCTTTGAATGATAGTGAAGCAACGCTACTTTGTAAATTATTACTAATATCTAGTGTATTTTTTTTACAATGCGAATAATTGAAGAGTCTTAATGCTCAATTTTGCCAAATTTTACTTGCCCAGAGCTCGTCTTGTCCATTTATAATTTGCGTGGTGCATTTTTAAAGATGCACACAATCACGCGGCTGAACAAAAAACACGTTTGAGTTGTTATTATTATAAATTATTTATAATTTAAAAAATTGTGAGAAGGGAATGATATGTTTGCTCAATAAAATAATACTACATATATGAAGAAATACAGAAAAAAAAAATCACGGAACAAATGTTTTTCCTAGCTCATAAAACGTTGAAAGAAAAAAAAAATTTTGGCCCAATAAAGTTAAATCATATTAGAAAATTTAATTGTAATTTTAGTGAATTATAAATTGACTATATATAATATATATTATTATAAATTATGTGACGAATATTCGTGATTGCAATACGTTAATTTAGTGCCAAATGATAAGTTACTTGGTAGCAACATATCCTAAATGCTCTTGTGTAATTTCTCATGCGTAGTGTTTAATAATAACCTATGAGGTTTTGATGGTTTCTTTTACAAGACTATTTAAATATATTTATACAGGGAAAGTGTTAGATATGTACTGTTGTTTGGATTTTAAGAGTGTTGTGTGGGGTATAATACTCATTTTGCAGAGTGTACTGGCAACTTATCCATTATACAGCTGAGCACTGTTTATTTAATTATTGGAAATTATTATTTTTACTTGTTATCCAACTATGAACATGTCCATAGTCCATAATAACCCTTATTAGGGCAGAAGTTTTTGCATTGGCATGGATACAGGGGTTTTTACACTCTGCCTCTATATAGCACTGAATGAGCAATGGAACAAGAGAATTTATTTACTCAAATAAGTTTTTTTTAAATTATTTACTATATATTTTTTTGTTTTTTAATAAATTTTAATATATTTATTATATTGCATTTTGTCGGTGTAATGGCAGCTGTCCGTATCATGTGAACGATACAATCGTTAGTTAATAGGGTTTCATTAAATAAATTAATTAATAACGATACATCGAACATGACACATTGGGCACAAAATATTGTTAAAAAAATATGTATTTTTTTTCTTTGCTTTCTATTATTATTATAATTGATATGATTAGACGAATTGAAAACTAAATAATATTGTTCCTGATACTCAATCTTGATAAGCTTTGAAACCCTAGATGAGTTTTGAAGAAGCGATTGTCGCTCGCACTCGGCCTATATTTTGTCGGCTGCTGATTGCCGCCCTTTGGCTAATATTCGCCGAGCTATCCTTAGGTTTTCACTTATAAAAATAACTATAGACTTTTATATATATACTTACATAAAAAGAGAACAACATCGATGCCACTGTGCTCTGGGAGGACACAGCGTTGTGCCAAAATTAAGTGCTAGTCTATAAAACAAATATTGTTATCATTTTTCAGATTTTATTTAGTCCAGAATGTGTTTGTTCCTGTGCTGTGAAAATATTTCCTAACAAACCAACACTCGGTGGTAGGGTGGGGTGGGGTGGGGCTATAGGCAATGTGGTCGCTTTGTTCTCGCGGTTAACTACTCTTAGTTGTAGGATTTAGAATATTTATAATAATACATATTTGTGGAAATTAAATTTCCTTACTAAATTTCCGTAGATTACGATATATATTATATATTTAATAGTTTAGGGGCAGCGGTGATAATTCATTGGTCGGATTTGCGACGCTTTGTAAGAAATCTGTCCTTTGTTGTGTAATTGACCACATTGTGAATTTGAAAATGAAAAAAGTCTCGGCAACTATAATCAGAACAAGTTTGATGAAATTAGTAATAAAATTTCAAAAACACATTATCTAATATTCGCCATAAGTGTGGGATGATTTATATACTCATATGATTTATATACACGTTTTTTTCTGTGATATAATTTTGCTTTCATGGAATCGAATTTAACAACAACGCATTTTCAGTGAGATATTTTAAATATTTGTTTCTTGTAGATACAACAAAATGTTGGAATATGTAAATATTTGATAAATTAATAAATACGAAGCGACATATCAAGTTCTGAATTAATTGTGGTTGCCGAGGTTATAAATTTTAAAAAAATCGTGTCATTTAAAAACGAGTCATGAAAATCTAATCTGTTAGAATTATGAAATGTGTTGGTTTGTTGTTATATTTATAGTATTTTATATTTATAAAAAAAAATGCACACGATGATTTAGCTTCAAGCTAGTGCAATATTATTCCAAATTATTTATAGAGGAAGAACTGTTATGATTATTTCTAAATTGTTATATATTTTTGTAATCATAAAAAGACATAGACAACATAAATTATATTTTTTTTTGTTGTGCATTTATTATCAAAATGTTTATATGAACCACAAACTCATTGTGGACTGTAATGTCTGCCTGTGAAAACTGTTAATTAGGTACATTTTTTTTATACATAATATATGCTAATATTGTGAGTCAATTCTAGTAATGTTAATGATGTTCCCTTTTATTTAGAATAATTTTATGTTTATAAACAAATTAATCTAAGATTGCTCAACCAAGATGCAATGCTAACTGCAATGTAGATTTACGAAAAATATTTTTTTTTTATTTGTCATTTATATTATGTTGTTTATCTGATATTACAGTTTATCCATTTGTGAGGAATGGCAGCGCATGTTTAGTGTTATGTTTATCCTTAAGAGAGGCCAAATGTTGACTTGCTTATGTGAGACTGTTTTGCCAAGAATCAGAAAGTATATTATTACCTACATTGTTTTAAAATAAATGCTTTTATATAAATTTGGTGTTTTTTTTTATTTGTACATCATTTATTTTATATCCCCCGCCATCATATACAGTACTAGCTGACCCGGCGAACTTTGTTTCGCATCAAATGTAATAAATGAGTAAATTTTATTATATCACACATAAATTATAGATACAGACCACCCCGTTGACACCCTCTATCCATTAAAAAAATACCGCTTCAAAATCCGTTGCGTAGTTTCAACTATCTAAGCATATAAGGGGACAGACAGCGGCAAGCTACTTTATTTTATACTATGTAATGATGATGACATACGTATGTTGTGATTACATTATTATCAATAGAATATACAATATATATTTTAACTAAATCTTTCTAGACTAGGCTAGGCTCTAGTTCGTTTTCAAATCTCCTCTGCATTGGTAAGTGGAAATGTGCGTATGTTCTTCTAGCTCGAAAAAAAGATTCAAAGTTTATCCACCGTAGCTAATTGAATGTGAATGTCGGTAATAAGATTCTCCACTATTCTGGTTTGCACAGCGCCTTCGGATGCCAAGTTAATTAACTTTTTTTTTATGGTATAGGAGGGCAAACGAGCAGGCGTGTCACCTGATGGTAAGCAACCAACGCCGCCCATGGACACCAGCAACACATATAGTGTTACTGTTGCGTTGCCGACCTTTAGGGGATAGGGGAAAGAGGGTAGGCCCCCGGGTACCTCTCTCACCGAACGAAACGCGGCATGAGCAACTTTACGTCGATTTTCTGTGAGGTCGTGGTATTTCACCGGTCGAGCCGGCCCATTCATGCAGCGAACTGCTTGGCTCTCCCACTGTCTCAATGTTTGTTAAGGAAATGAACTTTAATAATGTATTTAATACCTGTATGTGGCCATTCAAGTATTACGTAAGCAATTTTATTTACTCCCCCACCCCCTTTTAAGCAAAGGTTTTACCTCTTACTGTGTGGCTTTACTATTGCTAATATTATCACTAAATAAACAGTGAACCTGGACTGGTCCATGTCAGTGTGGTGTAGGAGTTATTCACTCCTCCCGCTTTGCTTCCGGAGTAAAAAAATATGAGTTGGTAGGCCCGAGACATCTCTGGGTTCGTATAAAACCGGGGATCATACGAGTCTTCCTGATCGCAACTTATGCTCCTGTCAGCGCCGCTGATCCCTATTAACTCCAGGAGTTTTGGGAAACTGTTATAGATATTTTGTATTTATTTGACGGAAACGAAAAGATAATTCTGTGTAGTGATCTTAATGGATGGGTCGGAACCAAGAAAGACGGCCTGAAGGCTGTCCTTGGTCCGTATGGTGACAAGAGAGTGAGTGATGCTGGTAAGCCAATCGGGCCAAGCTTGACGGACCTCGTGGCGCATTGGTACAACTACCAGTTGCAGCAATGAGGTCGGGGGTTCGATTCCCACCCGAGCACAAATATTTGTGACAAACATGAATATTTGTGTGGCGTCTGGGTGTTTTTCTATGTATTAAAAGTATGTATTTACAAAAGAAAAATATATGTATATGTATTAATATCCGTTATCTAGTATCCATAACACAAGCATTTAGTTGCTTAGCTTGGAACTAGAGGGCGCTGTGTGTATTGTGTCCAAGATATTATTATTATTAATCTTGGGCGTATGCTTGAAACGGAACCTCCTTGTGTCGAACACATTATTCCGTCATAAAGATGTTCACACGTATACGTGGAGACGGAATGACAAAAGACTATCATTGAACTGATTCTGGTAGCTAGATAGTCGTCTCCGAAATACTCTAAGGGATACAAGAGCCCACAGAGGCCTTCGGAGAGCTTTAAAGGATAAGGTGTGAGAAATTATAAGATGAAAGTGTACTGAGTATGTATGTAGACCTAGTCAGTAGAAGACTCAATGACACGAGTCGTTCTGACTCAGGTGTTGAAGGATGCTGGAAAATAATGAAAGGAAGTATAGTAGATAGTACAAAAGAAGTATGTGGTTCTGCAAAGAGTCATAAGATTCTCAAAGGTGATGCCTGGTGGGAAGCGGATGTTAAATCCAGCGTCGAAAGAAAGAAAAAAGCCTGGTCGTATTATATCTCATGCTTGAATCAGAATGATAGTACAACAGAGAATACGTATGAGAACTACCGCCGCTGCAGGAATGTTACCAAAGCTTTAGTGAAAAAGAAGCGTGAAAGATTATTTGCGAAGGAGGAAGTGAGGTTGGCGGAGAACTTAGAAGCAAATAACAAACTCTTCTGGAGGGAAGTTAGAAAGTGTCAAGGTTCTTCGTCAACATCTAGAATGGACAAAATAATGTCTAAAGCTGGTGACATTCATCAGTATGTCCCGGATGTGGGCACCGCGGGTAAGTCTACGACTGACGCCGCTGCGCAAACATCTGAGGAGGACATTACTCCTGGAAAATATTGAATGGTCGATACGAAGTATGAAAAATGGTCGACTGTTCATCATGTACCTGGACAGTTGTCTCCAGAGAGTGAGATCGACGAATGTAGGGATGCGAATGGGTGACCTAGTTGTGAGCTGCCTGCTTCACGCAGATGACACCGTGCTTCTAGCCGAATCGTCGTCGAAGGCGTCGAACCTGCAAACACTGGTCACTGATAAGAAAGATGACTGTTTGATGAAAGGCTTAGAATTGAATGTGATGAAAACAAAAGTTATGGTGTTTGAAAGGGAGAAATACAGAACGGATGCAAGGATAATGGTAGGTATTTATCTTGGATGCGCTTATAATACGAATGGAAGGTATGTAGAAAATGGAGTGGCGTTAGAAAATAGCATAAATGGAGTTTTGGGCAGATTCCTGCGCGCAAAAAACAATAGTAGAAAATCCCAGCTAGCAATACGGTACTGGTCCCAACGCTAACTTATGGAAGCGAGAGCTGGGTATGACAGAGTGTGCATGAAAGTAGGATAAACGGGGTAGGAATGAGGGCACTGCGCAATACCTGCGGAGTGACGCTCGCTGACCGCGCCGAAAACAAAGTTGTGAGGAAGGAAGTTGGATTGAAAGAGAGTGTAAGTGTGAAAGTAAGAAAGAGCATGCTCCAATGGTTTGGACATGTAAAAAGAATAGATGATGCAAGATTCATTGCAAAAGCGGATGGATGTAGAAATCAAACACGGCCAAGACGCACCTTCCATGACCAAATAGAAAGTGTTCTGGAGGAAGGTAATGTTAGGAGCCTTAAAAATCGACGCGCGTGCAAGCGAGTTATGAAAGTCAACGGAAGCGAGTGAGGCTTGTAAGGATCGTGAAATAAGGGCTCTGTTCTCTCTGCCACAAAGGAATTGGCGTGAAGTTATGTATGTATGTAGTACGGAGATATTGAAGCGGATAAATAATTCTAATAAAGCTGGTTACGTAATCGACAATTCTTTGTATTTTTATCGACACTTGGATGTACTTTTTACATACAGTAAAGGTAAGTAGTCTAAGAAAAACATGTACTCTTATTTTGATATCCAAAACAGCCTAATTGTTATAACAATAGACTTATTTCCTAATAAAGTATTAATTCTACAAATAATTTGTCGATAAATAATTTATATCGATACTTAATATATATCGATAAAGGTAAATACATATTATATCGATAGTTTTATGATTAAGGGGCCGGTCATTAATCACGTGATGTTTTTTTCATCATTTTTTGACCCCCCCTTCCCCATGGTGATACGTGGTGACATTTAAAACTAACCCCCCCCCCCCCCCTTATCCAACATCACGTGTATTTTTAGTACATACAAAGAATCTTACAGTTTTTAGAGTATTATTTTTAATTCATCACATTGGTGATGAATGATGAAGAAGTAGGCCGCTCGAGTACCCGACCATGGTGCAATCACCATGGTCGGGTACTCGAGCGGCCTACTTCTGAATCAGAACTACACCCCCCTCCCCCCTCGTGATATTTCGTGATTTTTGTTAGACCCTCCCGCCTTTCTAACCTCACGTGATTAATGGACGAAGAATTTTTTTATCAATTAATCAATCATTTATTTAGGGGCCTAAATAAATGATTGATTATTTGATAAAAAAATTCTTCTGGGCAGCACTAAAACCGCCATTTTATGCGACCAAATTACGTCACAGTGGCTTCAATTTTATGTTGACGTGTCATCTCTATAGGTTTCTTAATTCCTACTAGTGCCTACTACCTTATAAGGGGTCAACAGGTCAGAAGTAAAAATGTTTGAGTCTCGTTCGTTTCTTTCTCAAAAAATATTAAATTTGTTATTTGATATGTAAATAATAAATATGTAATGTAAATAAAAAACGCTAAAATATATGCGATCCCAATTCTCCCAAAAATCGGGGTGATCAATAAGGGGTTACTTGGAAATGTTACCAGGGCTGACACTCTACAATTATTAATTTAAACGTAAGTTTAAAATACATGAATATATGTATTTTAAACTCCCGTTTACGGTACATGAATAAATGGATGTTTAGACTAAATATCTAAATTTGGTGAATGCAAAAAAACTGCACAGCTTTTGGTATTTTTGATTAAAATTTTTGCTCATAATTTTGTCTTCCGTTCATGACTCTAACTTAATATTAAAAAATAGTAAAGTAAAAACACGATCATGTTAATTTTATGTAGAAGTATACACCTACCATAAACTTCTACATAAAATTACTAGCCATATTTGAAGATCTTGAAATATACGTGTGTGGCGTGTCTAAAAAAAATTAATAATGTTAGCTACTTGAAATAAATTTTAATCATCTAAATTTAATAAGTAACATATTATCAACTTATTAAAATTTGTTTTGAATGTAGAATTTAATAGTGACAACCCTATATATTCATAACCATTCTTACTAAGTAACTCATTTTTATTCAACCTATACAGGTCCCTTTTAACTCCTATGTCATCCTAATTCGTACTTAGTTAAATGTTTGGGCGTACCAAGTCACCCCGAATAACAGAAATTTGCTAGAATAAGTAACGAAAAAGTGGTAATAAAAATTAACAAATAATACTTACTTCGGTTTCATTTGAGAGTTCTAAGAGTAGATAACTTATCTTAATCTTAACACGAATTCAAAAAAGTTGTTAAAAAGTTTATATGAATATGTTCCTGAACCCCAAATTTCTGTCTAGGAGCAGAGAGTAACTTCAACCAATATTTTCAACAGTTTGCCGCGAATTTAAGAGTGGTTAAATTTTGCCAGAAGTAATGTTTAATGATCTACTTGAAGTCTAACAAGAATGGTATAAACGGTAACCACAAAAATGGAGGTACAAAATTGTAGAAAAGTTTTCCCACTTTTATCTCAATTCACCCCTCAAGTCCAATTCACCCCATTTGACGGTACTTCATTGAAGTTCATTGGCCTTGACGCACTCGAGTCTATAATAGGGATGTTCAAGTAAAAAAAAATATCGTTATTTCTGTCGATATAATATATCGTAATGTTCCATCGATACTATGCGATATATCGTATAAATATATCGATATTTTCATTATATCGTAAGCAATTTGTATTTAACTAATCTTTAACATTGAATATTAGATAGGGTTCAGGTAAATATGGGTAAAGCAGAGTAAAGAAACAAATCAACTTTATTTATAAATCCCAATACTTTTTCCTAGATCTTGCAAAAACAAAATTTTATTTACTGTTTTGGCTCGCAGTCTGCTTCTCTGTTTAGTTAAAACCTGTGCGGTTTTTGAGAAAAGTCCCTCAGATGGAACAGAGCTATCCACCATTGTTAGATATTTCAATCTTAAATTATATAACTTTGGAAACTGTACTTTGTAGTCTACCGACACTTCTAATGAGTTTTCTTTAAATCTACTAACCGGAGTTCTCACATAAAGCAATAACTCATCAGAAAGACTTTCATCTGTTTTATTATCTTTGATAGCACTTTAAAATCATGTTAGACATACTGTATGAAACGTAAACTGTAGTAAACGAAACAGATAATAATTATCACAGCTTGCTTCTTTGGACAAATGAATAGTGGCTGTTTTATATATCTTTATGCACACTAACTTTATTTACACATTTTGTAAACTGTAATAAACAAAACACTAAACACACAACTTTTATTTACAGGATAATTTGTACTGAGAGAGAACGAAGCGAGTAATCACAAACCACAAATTAATTAACTTTAAAGTACAGACTTATAGATTGCGAACAACTTATTCGCAGACAGGTTTAAATATTTTACAAAAAAAAGAAATGGGATGTGTTTTTAATTTCTTTCGATATTTAAATATCGTATGAAATATATCGATTGTACATATCGATACTAGATGATTCGATAATATCGGGTTGTATCGATATATCGCATACATATATGGATATTTTACGAAATATCGATATATATCGAGCACTAGTCTATAAGTGACGAGCAGTGTTGCCACCTTAGCCCTTTTCGGGCAGAATCTAGCCCATTTTTGGAGGCTCAACCCTTTTTTTAGCGCTTCAGCCCCAAAAGAGCAATCTAGCCCTTTTTTTTTTCGTATTTCGAGGTTTGTTTTTTTTAATTTCCAATAATTAATTTCAATCAATTCTGCGAATTATTCCATGTTAAATGAAAAAAGATGGTTGAATAGAATAAAAACCTTGAAAATCCGATGTCCATTTCTTTAATCATCGTCCTCGTTTAAATTTTCATTAAAAAAAAAACTTCGGCAGAATTTCTTAAGAAAAAAAAAAAAGGTCATACCGGGATTCGAACCTGAGACCTTCTACCCATAAACTTTAAAATAGTTTAAAATGATGCCACGGCGCAATCGAACTATGATAATACACCAGAATAATTATATAAATTGATAGCGATTTACTTTTCCGATCTGATCGATTCATTTATCATTAAATTTGTGGATTGAATAATTCGTACTCTGCTCATATGGTGATATATAGTAATACCCACTCAGCAATAATTTTGAAAAAACAGATCAGCGCGCGAGTACCGCTTGCTCCCGACAGTAGCGCCAGAATCGCTGCAGGCACGAACTAAAATGGGAAAAATGACGGGGGAGTGGGAACACCTCTCCACCTCTATACTTTATGTCAATTCAGCGACGGGAACATTGTCATACAATCCCTTTCAGTTAAATTTAGCATACAGCACTGAACAGTTGGCATTTTCAATCATTTTCATTAATTTAACGGCTTTTTTTTTATTTTTGGCCCTTTCTAGCCCTTTTTTGCCTCCCGAGCACTGAGCAGCCCGTTCTCGAAATCTCAAGGTGGCAACACTGGTGACGAGTCAGTCTGCGGATTTATTTGTTTTGATTTACACTGATAAATCTGATAATCAAGACATTACAAGAATTAAAACATAAATCCTTTGTATTTGTTACTGAGGATTACAAATTTATGTCTTAATAATATCTTTGTACTATCAATTTATTAGATGGCGTTTCCCCAACCTAATGCTCAAAGAGGTTAGAATTTATATTGTTCTTAACTTGATTGTGAATCCTATAGAGGCCGAAGGTTTACATTATTATCAACTATATTTTTAATTACATTATACCAATAAGTGTACATATCACAATGTTTTATATATAGCTCTGATGTGTTAAATCCCATCTTAAAAGTGTATGATGATTAAATATATCTACTTCCCGGAAATATCTACTCCTTCAATGTGAGTTGTGACTCCGATTGATAGTACAATCGGAGTCACAACTCACATGTTTATTATTCTAAATTAAAATTTCAGAATTAACTAATAGGAAAATATTGGAGGAGCTGCAATTAAAAAAGCAGATGCTTCTGAAGCAGGGTGCAGTAGCCCCTCTAACTGCTACGTCAATTTCGCTGCCACAACCTAATCCTGTCAGCCAGCTGCCTATGTGTTCCATACCACCAGTCTCTGCGACTGCTGTGAGTATTCAAATCTACACTACTTACCATTTCCTAAACTGATATTTCAGCTCATTAATGTAAGGCTTAAAAATAATATTATTTATATCCTAGATCGCTATTTGTCAAGTGATTTGATAACAAATCCTGTACACTAAATTTGCAATGATATTATTTCTAAAACGTATTATTTAATAAATAAACTTATCAATTTCTTTTAGGGATTCCCTCAATTGCCTGAAGCAAATATTGTAAACACAAGTCATAGAGCAGCTTTACAACACGCTAACGCAACATCCTGTGGCTATTTTGTATCACAAGATTCGTCTTTCGGCAACCAAATACTACCTGTTTTGCCGAGGTTTGAAAATAAGTGAATAGGCTCATGACGGCTGTAATTAAACTTAAGGCTCTTCAGGGCCACCTAGAGGATTTGTCAGGATTCACTCATCCTAAAATACAGTTTGAACAATATGAAACACCAGCCCATCTTGCTGCCACTGCTCTTTACACAATACAGGTATAATATATCACAATATTTATTTATATTTTTTATTCAAATACCTAAAAAGTTTTGTTAAATTATTTAATAGTCAACATAGTATTTGAATACATAAGAGAATTTATTTAATTAAGCCAACTCACTTTTAGACACAATTTGAATCGATAGAAAACTGCAGAGTATTAGATGCAGGCTGTGGACCAGGCATTTGGAGTATAGGAGCGGCCATGCTAGGTGCTGGTGCTATCACTGCAATTGATATTGACTCTGAAGCCCTTCAGATTCTCAAAGAAAATGTGGATGAGTTCGAAATTACAAATATAGATGCAATACAGTGTGATTTCCTTAATATGAAAGCTTCCAGGTAAATATTATGCATGTTTCTTAACATATATGCAGACATGACTTTTTCCCATGAGGGTAGACAGAGACTCCTTTAGCTACGAGCCTGACACACATTCCTTTCTCCCTCCACCCTCATTATTGCATACATAAATGTTCATCGGTTGTGGCTCTTGATCTGGCCTCTCACCATACAAATACACTTTAAAATTACTCTTGTCCAGTCGGGAAAAAATGACTAAAATAATGTATTCTTAATTCCGTAGGTGGGAAAACTATTTCGAAACGGTTGTAATGAATCCTCCGTTTGGTACTAAGAATAATTCTGGTATTGATATGAAGTTCCTTCAAATGGGTACTGTACTCAGTTGCGATAGTGTTTATTCGTTACATAAATCTTCGACAAGGTATAGTATTTTTTTTTTTATGGGATAGGAGGGCAAACGAGCAGGCGTGTCACCTGATGCTAAGCAACGCCGCCCATGGACAGCAGCAATAAATATAGTGTTACTGTTGCTTTGCCGACCGTTAAGGGATAGGTGATAAGGAAGAATGGGGAAGGGGGGTAGGCTTCCGGGTACTACTCTCACCGAACGAAACACGGCATGAGCCACTTTACGTCGATCTTCTGAGAGGTCGTGGTATTTCACCGGTCGAGTCGCCCATTCATGCAGCGAACTGCTTGGCTCTACCACTCATCGAGTTTGGAAAGTGATTAATTCCAACTAATTGAAACCAAAACTAAACAGACAAAAGACTGATGTTATTGAAGGAGAATTAAAATAAAAATACCACCTATATGGAATAGGTTGGTGGGACGAAAACAACAGCGAGACGAGACTTAACAGCCGCTGCCTACACCTTCGGGTAGAAAAAGGCGTAAAGTTATGTTAAATTAATTTAAAAAAGTTGCGACAGACAGTGTCATAAGAAAATACTGATGGAATAGTTTCATTACGAAAAGAATAATGAAAAGAAAAAATAAATTTAAAAATTAGTGGCGTTCCTCAATGCAATGCCTCAGAGCGAGGTAAAGTCGCATGAGTCATGTTTTTTCGTGCGTGCAGACGGCTCCATCGAATTATAAGACGTAGTCTCGTCAGTATTCTAAGTCCTGGTTAGCGCTGGTCGACTGGCAAAATTGCTACCTCGTTTTGGTAGCAATAAATTAATATTGGGTAGTAAGTTTTGGTAGTCAATAAATTTAGGTTCTAAAATTTCCTCGAATCTCGTAACTGTCACTGCTTACAACTTAGAAGTTCAATAACGTTAAGTATTATCTATAATATCTATATTACAGGGCCCATATAGAAAAGAAGATCAAGGAATGGGGAATGAAGGGTGGTGTTATAGCTGAAATGAAATATGAACTTCCCGCCACTTACAGATTTCACAAACAAAATACCAAGGATATAGCTGTTGACCTATGGCGGGTATACCATCCACACTCATGATATAAGCACATACTGGCTTCAAACTATGCAGATAACCTTAATCAACTCCGAGCATAATGTGGAGCCTTCCTAGATTAAGATTAATAACTTACTGCTGACGTACGCTCTTATCTAAATCTTACTACTGAAGTAATGGTTTGAGAAAAATCGGGTGTAACATAAAATAATTATGTAAAAAATAAAACAATATTTACAAGACAAGGTTTTTTATTTCAAATTAGCATTGACATTTATGTGCAACATTTTTTTCTCTAATGCGCGCTCCTGGGCGCAAAAAATATTAGCAGAAAAGCCCAGCTAGGAATCCACAATGCGGTACTGATCCCAACGCTAAATTATGGAAGCTGGGGGTATGGCAGAGTGTGCACCAAAATGTAGAGTGACTCGCTGACCGCGTCGAAAACAAGGTTGTAAGGAAGGAAGTTGGATTGAAAGAGTGTTTTTTTATGGGATAAGAGGGCAAATGAGCAGGCGTGTCACCTGATGGTAAGCAACCAACGCCGCCCTTGGACACCAGCAACACATATAGTGTTACTGTTGCGTTGCCGACCTTTAAGGGATATAAAAGGATGGGGAAGGGGGGTGGGCCTCCGGGTACCTCTCTCACCGAACGAAATGCGACATGAGCCACTTTATGTCGGTCTTCTGAGAGGTCGTGGTATTTCACCGGTCGAGCCGGCCCATTCATGCAGCGAACTGCTTGGCTCTACCACTGCTAAGATGTAAAACTAAGAAACATACATGTCCGATGGTTCGGGCATGTAGAAAGAATGGATGATGCAAGATTGACTTAGTTATGAAAAAGTTATGAAAGTCAAAGAAGCGAGTGAGGCGTGTAAAAATTATGCCTTATGGCGCTTTGTTCTCTCTGCCTACCCCGCAAGGGATTTGCCGTGAAGTTATGTGTGTATGTAGAGAGTGAATAAGGGAGAAGAGACGGAAATGTGTTACAAGAAACTTGGGAAGAGTGCCATTTGATTTGACTAATGAATGCACGTGGTGGCGGGGAGATACTTGTACGAAGGTGAATGTCTGTGGCCGAGTTTAGCACTTTGCTACTGTAACAGGGGTTCAGTGACCAAGTTAAGGATGATAAATACAATCAGTATTTCTTTTTTTAAGACATACACCTTCGTACAAGTATCTCTCCGATCATGAATTTTACAAAGCAGAAACGTTCACATTAACTTTCAGAAGTTGCTCTAGGTTTGGGATGCTTTTGTGCCTTACCTAGGTACCCTAAGTATGTAAGGAGTTGGCCCAAGTTGCACCAATACCTCTCCAAATGATGTACCAAACCTCTCCAACTTCGTCCATAGTACAAGAAGTGGACTACTAACACACAAGAACAGTATAAAAAACGTAGTTAGGTAAGAGTCAGCATTTGTGAGTGCTGTGTTATGTGCATGCGTCCTTGTCGAGCGGCCGGCTCGTTACGCGCCCGCATCTTGCACCGCAACAACTGTAAGGTACTCTCCCATAGACGAGTCTGTTCCTCAACGACGCCTTGTCGGGAACTTATAGCTTGCTGCTCCTGAAATTGGACCAAAAATAAGCAAGAAAGACAGCAAAAATATTTAAATAAGGATTTTAAAAACTTATCCATAATCAATTTTAATCGATCAATTTAAACATAATAATTAAACTAACTGGATATCTGACAGCAAAACAGTTTCGAAGTTAACCGTTCTCTGGCAAAGTCGGGTGACAAGTTGAAATATTTTAACTACTCATTTCTAACCTAACATTTTCTTACATAACTATTTACTTGTAAGTAGCTATACAAAGTACGAAAGGTTGAAAAGCATGTTGAAAAAGATTTTACGCGCCATTTATCAAAAGCAACATCATGCATACCTATAACATTTAACGTCCACCACGCCACCTATTCCATTTGGGACGTAAACATAACGGTGAGACGAGGCTTAACAGCCGCTGCCTACACCTTCGGGTAACAAAGGCGTGTAGTTATGTACTTTAAAAGTTTTAAGTTTAATTGGTTGATACCGATCTAAATAATACAAAATGTTCCTCTTACTTCTTCTAAACGTTTTACAATTTGTTCCACGTCGTAAACTTTTCGCGTGAGTGCTTCCATTTTAGACGGTTTCCTCGGTGACTGCATCGAATTTTTCATTTCAAACATCACAACCTCTTGCAAACTTTCAGCCTTTGTGATTTTCTGTCGCAAGTTCTTCCATTCGTCCTCTTTGTTGTTCAGCAAGTCGGTTAACTCCTTCACTTTATTCTTCAAAGGCTCCATCTGCGATGTTATGTTTATCGATGTTGCCTCATAAACTCTCTTCTTCTGTTCATATTGTTGTTGAATCGCTTGAAATTCTTCTTTTACTAGCTTTATGCCATCGGCGAGCGGTTGTATTTCTTGACGAACTTGTGATAACTTTTGTGCCGTGAGTGCAACTAGCTGGAAAAAATGATCGCTATAGGCATGTTTAAATTATTTAATATATTAAAGGAATATAGGTATCTATATAATAATAACTAAATCCATGAGAACCGCAAAATTTGCGGTATAATTATAAGTAAGTACATACTTACCTGAGATAGATCATGCAGGGATTTTTTGGTCAGATCAGGTGTATCATCTTTATCCGGATTTTCATCATCATCAATTTTCATTTTTTTATGATTCACCACAGCCATTTCAACAGTCGGATCCGTTGCACTTATAATATGTAGAGTTCTTGACAATACACCCGCCTCCACCTTTATCGATAACAACAGGTAAGTATATTATATATAATTGAGCAGTAGATATTATTAAAAATGAACCTCCTTCCAGTCGGCAAAAGAAATAATTTTAATGAAAAACTTTTAAATCGCTCCTCTGGATCAATGCGGTCAACGGAGCGATTTAAAAGTTTTGATAAGTTTCAGAATGATATTACCTATTTAACTTTACTTAGAAAGATGTTTAACGATACCCGAGATAAAAGAGATCTACTTATAGGCAATGATGGCACTCGTCTCTATTTGCTAATGCCGTAAAGGACTTGATAAGAAATGAATGGTTTTATGAATATAGTCGATTAATCAAGGACAAATATTCCCTAATTCACCAACCCATTAGCTTATTATAGGCAGGTAAACTTACCTTAAAAGTTGAAAGATTAGCTCTCTGCCTCTTATATACAGTGCTCTTGGTGCGCAAAGAGTTTACGTACTTCTTTAACTCTTCTCCTCTGAGGACCGTATCACCGAGGAGTTGTTTGACCTGTATGAGTAGTAAAATGTATGTAGAACTTATTATTTTATTTTTTAGTAACTGTTCAAAGTTGTTCTGTTCATCTGTGAAAATTTCAACTGTCTAGCTATCACCGTTCTTCAGATACAGTGAGGTGACAGACGGACAGCGAAGTCGTCCTGGAGGCCTATTATGAGCCAGCCAGCTAATGCAGTGCCTTGCTAATTCGTATTTCCAACTACAAATTCCAGCTAATCAGTGACCACTCAACACTGACTAACTCAAATTAGTAGTTGAAAATACGAATTAACGTAAGCTGGCTGAAATTAAGAGCTCATAATAATAGGCTCGCTGTTTTGGGTAGAGATAGTAATTTAAAGTGGGATACTTCTTTTCAGTGATGCATGTATAATTTCTTTCAAATTTTACAAGCGTTTAATTCACTCCCAAAGTTCGAGTTATTCTAACCTGAGACTGGAGATCTGCCAATGTCGCCTCATAATCCTTCAGCGTGGCGGCCAGCTCATGGACGCGTGCAGCACTCGCCTCCTTGTTGCGACGTATGACTGCAGCTTGCTGTCGAAATGGGGCGAGCTTATCCTCCTGAGGGCCAGCCATTGCCAACTTGCGCTGTACTAACTGCTCCATCTCACCGTTAACTACCGCAATCTTGAAAGAAATTAGAATTATCCACTCACTGATTTAATATTTAAACTTGGTGTCGTATTTTCTAATAAATACTTTTTTATCGAGTTGAGGCGAATCGAGGCTTTAGAAAAAAGGCAGAAGGTCACGTTTTTTAACGTTCATATATATATTTTGTGATTAATCTGTGGGTTTGATCATCTCACCTTAGAAGTAAAATCTGTCAGTGCATGATTATGCATGTAAAATAAGCAATGAATATAGAAATTGCACAGTAATTTTTGTGATAGCACTTACCTTATCCTGTACGGTGACCAAATCTGAGCGAGTTGGATGTTGTTCTGCAGCGATTGTTTGCATGATGTTCAACTCCCTTTGCAGAAGTCCATGTTCCTGGGGTAGTTTCTCTTTCACCAGATATGTATTCAACTATAATGAAGTCAAAATCACGTTTGATTAATGATATTTTTTAAGTCTCCAGAAATTCCCAGAAGAAATTGTAACAGGTAAAATTGTACTTAGAATATTACCTAAATTCCTAGTAGTATTTAGGTATACCTAAGTGCTAGGTGATTTGCATCGGGATAAAGTCAATTGATTACCTGAATTTCCTCTTGCAAACGTTTCATTACTTCGTTAACTGTTTTAGGGGTAGCACTTTGACCGTGAATGACATTCAAATATCGTTTTAACTGCTCCGAAGCCATTTTTAATTGTGTCTGTTGGGCGTCATACTGTAAAAAAATAACAACTAAATAAGACAAAATCAATGCATAATCTTATTAAGAAAATTACATCTAAAAGACCTTTTTTCTACCCTGAAGTGTTATTTAAGCCTCGACTCGCGAATCGATACGTCCCAAATGGAATATATGGCCATTTAGGTAGGTAGGTAACTTGTGCCCGGTAGGGCACAAAGTTGTTAGTTTTCGATATATGAAATCATTGGTGGATCGATCCTACAAATTCTGAATAGGAAGCTTGATCAATGGACCTCCGAAATTGAGACCGAGACCAAGAAAGTGTAACTGACTTTTACAATTCTCACCTGATGTTCCAACTCTTTTGCCTTTTCTTGTTGCAATCTCAAAGCTCTGCTTAGATTTAAAAGATCTTCTTTGTCGTTGACATCCACTAGATTTACTTGTACATTTTCTAATCTTTTGATCACTGAAACACATAGGTAGACATATAATACCTATCTTAAAAACCACAAAATCGAAGTAATTTTAAAAGCTTAGAAAGAAATAGTAGAATGGCCTCGTGGTGCATTGCTAAAACTACCCACTGCAGAATCTAAGTCATCGGGTTCGATTCGAAAATATTTATAACAAGCATACATTTTTGCATGGCGTCTGGATGTGTTGCTATGAGTTAAAGGTATGTATTTTAAAAAGAAAAGTATATATTAGTATTAATATCCGTTATATAATTTCCATAACACAAGCATTTAGTTGCTTGGCTTGGAGCTAGAGGACGCAGAGTGAATTGTGTCCAAGATATATTATTATTATTGTTATGTTACCTATATCTCTCTCAACCGCCATCTCTTTAATATCGTTAATAATTTCCGACGCGTTTTCTTTTTGAAGCATTCTAGTCCGTTTGTGAACATCTTTGAATTCATCTATTAGATTCTGATACAGATCCAATTGATCTTGAATTGTGTTATTGCGAGCAACGTCCGGGGGTATGTCAGGCAATTTCAAATATCTAAAAATCATCAAGTTACGCATAGATAATATTCTTAAGGATACCTACTACCCCTACTACAGGGCGCATGCTTAAAAAAAATAAAATAAATATAATTAGGTCGTAGAGATAATCATCATTTTCTACCCTTATCCCATTTAACTAGGGTGGCACACACCAATGACTTTCCGAAATTAATTAATTTCGAAAGTTAAGTGTGATAAATATCGATGACTAAGCCAGTGCCTACACCTTCGGGTAGAAACAGGTGTGAAATTATTCACCTATGTAATAAAACTTCAAACTGTTTTTCGACTCGCCGTTATTTGACTGTTACGCCCCTTAAGGAATATTTTTTTTTTTTTTTTTTTTTTTTTTTTTATGGGATAAGGGGCAAACGAGCTTGCGGGTCACCTGATGGAAAGCAATCACCGCCGCCCATGGCGTCTGCAATACCAGGGGCATCACATCAGCGTTGCCGCCCTTTCAGATGGGAATAGGCTCGTTTCTTGAAGGTTCCTAGGTCGTAGCGGTCCGGAAATACCGTCGTCGGCAACTGGTTCCATGAAGGAACAGTGCGTGGCAAGAAGTGCCTGTTAAAACGCACTGTTGTCGACCGCCAACCATTCAGCCAATGCGGGAGGTAGCGTTGGCGCGTCGAACGGTGGCGGAAATCAGCTGGCGGTATTAATCCAAACAATTCCTCAGAGCACTCCCCGTGGTATATGCGGTAGAGGATACATAGAGATGCCACCTCTCTCCGCAACGCCAGAGGATCAAGCCGATCAGTAAGAGCTTGGTTGTCGACAAGCCTAACCGCGCGTCGTTGGATGCGGTCAAATGGAGTAAGCTGGTACTGGGGTGCCCCCGCCCAAAGATGTGAACAGTATTCCACGTGAGGACGGACCTGCGCCTTGTAAAGTTGCAGGCGATGACCCGACGTGAAACACTGTGTCTTCTTAGGGTTGAATTGGACTAAGTTTAGTCGGCCCCATTCCGAAACCTGACTAAGCAGAGTTTCGATTTCAGACACAAGTTTATTCCGGTGCTCGTCGACGTTTTCCCGAGAAATACGCGGGTGGCCGGTATATAAGGCATCCCCGGTACTGTCATCTGCATAACAATGAAGATTGCTGCTAAGCAGCATGTCATTGATATGCAGAAGAAACAGCGTAGGGGATAGCACACAGCCCTGGGGGACTCCAGCATTCACAGGTTTTAAGTCGGAGCATGACCCGTCGACAACAACTTTAATGCTCCGAGCCGTGAGAAAGCTGGAAACCCAATCGCATAATTTCTCGGGAAGCCCATAACATGGAAGCTTCGAAAGAAGTGCTTTGTGCCAAACCCGATCAAAGGCCTTCGCTACGTCCAAACTAACGGCCAGCGCCTCTCCTTTACTCTCAACCGCTTCCGCCCACCGATGGGTTAAGTACGCTAAAAGATCACCAGCTGAGCGACCTTGACGGAATCCGTACTGACGGTCACTTATCAACTGGTGCTCTTCTAGATACTTAAGGAGCTGGCGGTTGATGAGTGTTTCCATTATTTTGGAGAATAGGGAGGTGATGGCGATAGGTCTGTAGTTGGACGGATCTGAGCGGTCACCTTTTTTAGGGATCGGATGGACTAAAGCAACCTTCCATGATGCTGGCACAGCGCCGAGAGAGTAGGAGTACCGGAAAAGACGCGTTAGAACCGGTGCCAACTCTGGAGCACACGTCTTCAGCACTATTGCTGGGATTCCGTCAGGCCCACTCGACTTGTGGATATCGAGGGATAGAAGTATGCGTCGCACAGTACTTTGCCGGAAACGAACCTCCGGCATGGCGTGACCGCAATGTGGAATAGTCGGTGCGATGTTACCCATATCGTCCAAAGTCGAGTTGGACGCAAAAAGAGTGCCAAGAAGGTCGGCTTTCTCTTTTGCGTCGTGGGCTAGTGACTGGTCCTCCCGGTGCAACGGTGGAAGAGACGGCTTACAAAAATTCCCAAGAACAGCCTTGGCGAGCGACCAGAACGCACGGGTTCCCGAGGGAAGGCGAACTAGTTTCTCGCCAATTTTGCCTATGTACTGAGACTTTGCTACGGCTATAACTCTTTTGAAGGACCTGGAGGCAAGGTTGTACTTCTTCTTAAGAGGGCCGGTGTCAGAGTCCTGGGACGCCACTGCTTTTGCCCAGGCTTGATAACACTCATGCTTAAAACGTAATGCCGTTTTGCATGAGCGATCAAACCAGGGCTGGGATCTGCCGCCGATTGGCACCACTGAGGATGGAACAAAGAGCTCCATTCCCTGCAGTACCACGTCAGCAACAGAGTCGGCAACGACGTCAGGATCATCCGGCGAGAAGCAAACTTGCCCCCATGGGTAAGATGCGAAGAAATTTCGCATCCCATCCCAGTCCGCTGACCTATAGTGCCACACACGGCGGCGACTCGCAATGTGCGGTCGAAGTGGGCACGTGAGTGGTACCGTACTCCTTATCAGACAGTGGTCCGAAGAACCCAATGGGGCGTCTACAGAAACCACATATCTGTCCGGATGGGAGGTCAGCAGAAGATCCAACAGGGAAGGTATATGATTATCAACATCTGGGATTCGCGTGGGTGCGGTAACCAGTTGTGTTAGATCATATGCTAGAGCAAAGTCATGAACAGATCTACCCGCGTGGTCGGTGGTGCGAGATCCAAGCCACTCGACGTGGTGGGCATTGAAATCGCCCAGAATAACGATTTCCGCGGATGGGACCTGTTGAAGTACGGAATCTGCAGCCGTTTGAACGTGGTCCATGAGTCGGTCTGTTTCGGTATTACCGCTGTGGGACCTATAAAGACATGCGTAGATGCGGGGGTGGTCGTCGCTATCAACACGCAGCCAGAGGGTCGATAGGTCCCTTCCTTCAAGGCTGCCGAGGCGTCGAGCACAGATATCCTCCCGGACAAACACACACACTCCGGCCCGCGGTACAAAGCTGTATTCCAGTTTGTATCCGGGGTATAGGAGATATGAGGTGTCTGCCGGAGAAGATATCTGTGTCTCTGTAAGGAATAGCAAAGCAGGCTTTGCCGTTTCCAGGTGGTGGTGAATGGCAAGCAGATTTGAGTGGATGCCCCTGATATTGCAAAAGTCCACGTTTAGCGTGGCAGGGGGAGTCGCAATGCCCTTACGTTTGCCCCGGACAGTTTTTAGTGACGAGCGAGATTTTGCCCTCCCCAGACTACGAGGGGCAGCTTGAGCGTCCACGCCTTGGTGAATATCAAACCGTGGACGCTCAAGGGGGGATTCTCCAGTGCTGTGGCAGCTGGTACCCCCCTGGGGTAAATGATCTTTTAATGTCGCTGCCATTAAGGGGAGGGTGAAGGGGATGGGCCTCCGGATACCTCTCTCACCGAACGAAACGCGGCACAAGCCACTTCACGTCGAAATTCTGAGAGGCCGTGGTACTTCACCGGTCGAGCCGGCCCATTCATGCAGCGAACTGCTTGGCTCTACCACCAATAGGTGGCGAACCTTTGCCATACACATAAGGTTGTGAGTCTTCCATATTTTTCACATACGACTTCCGAAAATAATTCCGAGAAATCATTAGTGTGACCCCGGAATAGATCACACAACTTCTGAACCAGAAACGAGAAGGTCGGCCACTGAGATTGTAAGCTAGCTAAATATTAGCTACTAAAATAATTATAGAGATGATACCTTGCAAGGTAGGCAGTATTCTTAACTTGTTCTTTATTAGCTAAGAGCCAGTGTAAGACATGGTGTATAGTTCTCGCATCACCTGCAAGCAAGCGTGCTCTGAACAGAGTTGGCTCCACTTCCACTGGGGGCTGGTACTTAACGCTACCCAGCATCTCTAACAATCGTAAAGACACCATCTCCGACTCGTCTTCATTTATATCCAGCTGTAAAAAATCGCAGGAAAGGCTCGTAGCGTACGTAGCGTATATATTATAATATTCATACGCTTACGCATAAGCAAACACACTCATTTTATTTATATATATATATATATATATAATTTAAAAAATATAGATTTGTATATTTTTTATGGGGGTAGGCGGTCATGTGGGTCACCTGATGGAAAGTGACTAACCCATGGACATCTGCAACACCTTGAAGTCACATCGCCTTTAGTAAAAAAATCTATATCTGTATTATTATATTTCTAAGATACTTAAATGTTTATTTATGTATAACTTTAGTTTCTAAGTTCACGACTTTTATACCCTGAGGTGTAAGAAGCAGCAAATATATTGCCACTGGCCGAACCTAATGCCATACATCTGGCCCAAGTAGTGGCACCCAAGGGTACTATCATAGTCCATAAACTTTTATGTTATATTTTTATTTATACGCTTCTGTGTTGTGTTTGTATTAACACTTACGCGGGGTCTTAAAATGTGATTTCGGGTAAAAACTTATTGCCCAACAATCTGCAAAGAAGCCTTCTACCATACCATTGACCCGTGACTTTACATAAGGTACATAACTTGAAAAAAATACGAGCCATTTTACGAGACTTTTATAGTCTCGTAAAATGTTTAAAAAAAGTTATAATACTAACTTATTGGAATTAATACCCACCTTTTCTCCAGCATTGAAGCTGACGAGTAGATCCACGAGTAACTGTAACAGTTGTTTCTCATTCAATGCGTCAAATTTTATCAGGTCGTAATTTCTTCCGAGACTCGCGTTCAGTTCCTTCACTATATATTTCATTTGCTCTGTCATTTTGTTGAGAAATATTAGTTCCCGATAAATTAAATAATATCTATTGTAATACAAGACAAGACAAGTATTAAGTACGCTAAATATTGACTAAAATGTGTTGATTGAGCGTTGCTATGGTAACCACCCGCTTAAAGCTAATCGTCACCAAGTCTACTTCGGGCTAATCATCATAGCTTACCATGTAGTGCAGGCTTCTTCAAAGTAGAGGAAAAAGAGGATAAGTTGGTATCTAAGGCAATGTGGCAATGTATGTTGTTACAATTATCCAGAAATCACATTTTTTCGGCCTTGAGTTTCTTGCCAGTTCTTCTCAACGCCGGAACTGGCACTTAGATTCGCTTTTACATTCAAGACAGTGTAACGAAATGGAATCTAAGCTCCACGTATTTTAGCTAGTAGTTTTGTATGACGATTCTAAGTACTTTGTAAAGTCTAAGGAATAAAGATATTTTGAATTTGAATACTGTAACACGGTCAGCAGGCCTATTATAAACTCTTAATTCCAGCCAGCTTACGCGCTGCCTTGCAAATTCCTGTTTCCAATAACTGATTCCAGCAATAGGTCCGCATGAAAAGTGCGCGCTGATCATGGTTTAAAAATAAGCATACAATACTTTTTCCAAAAACAAATTCGTGCATAAATAAGTTGACTGTGAGGAAATTTCTTACAAACATTCTTTGGAAAAAAGCAAAGAATTTTAGCATCCCTTGCTCGCTTTCAGGACTCCAAAGAAGTGATATGATCAAATATGATATGAATTTTCACATTAGAAAATTGTATGATATGTATACCTACATATACATACATATCTTCACGCCAAGTCCACAGCATGATTCATACACGCATCACTGGCTTCTTTAAGTTTCGTAACTCTTGTGGTATACGATCGTCAATTTTTAGGGCACCTGACATCACCTTTCTCCAGAACTAGTTCTATTTGCATATTCCTCGACTGCTACATCCATCCTCTTTTGCATTGTAGATATATCTGCTTAGTCAATCTTGCATCATCTTTTCTTTCTATATGACCGAACCATCGTAACATTCTTACTTTTAAACCGACCCTCTCTTTCAATCCAACTTCCTACCTTCCTTACAAACTTGTTTTCGACGCGGTCAGTGAGAGTAAAATTTTGCACAGTGCCCTTATGTGACCGTGTTTATTCTACTGTCATGCATACTCTGCCACACCCAACTCTGGCTTCCTTATGCCAGCGTTGAGATCAGTATCGCATTGTGGGCTTTTCTGCTAACATTATTTGCGCCAAGGAATCTTTCCAACGCTCCATTTACGCTGTTCCCCAACGCCATCCTTCTTTCGACATCCGCGGTGTACCTACCGTCCCGGCTAAAAGCGCATCCAAGATATACAATTTCTTTCACCTGCTCTACATCATCAACCATTAACGTTCTGATTTCTTCCTTTTCAAACACTATAACTTTCGTTTCCGTCACATTTGTTGTCGCAGTCGTCGTCTTTTAATTCTTTCATAATAGTGACTAGCGTTTGCAGGTCCAATGGGGATTCGGGTAAAAGCACGGCGTCATCTGCGTAAAGCAGGCCGCCCATGACTATATCACCCTTACGTAGATTTCACTTTCTAGAGACACAGTACAGGTACAGGATGAACAGCCGAGCTGACCTGTCTGGCGCTGATAGTGACGTCAAACCAGGGCGACAAGCCGCCGTCAACACGCACACACGCTGTGCAGCACAGTGCGCAGCAGTGTGCCGCCCACCCCGTAGCCCGGGAGTATGTCCCACAGATCCTTTCGTCGCACCATGCCAACGCTTTTTCCTGATCCACAAAACTGCAGAAAACCTTCCGGCTCAAAGCCAGTTGCATCTCTACGATGTTGCGGAGTGAAGAAACCTAGTCCACGCACACCTACCACATTCAAAACCATCCTGAGCCTACCACAAAACAAAGTGATTATCATTGCAATGTAATGGTATATATAGTACCTACCTATATCTTATAGTGTTAGAGACCAGTGAAACATCACGACCTCTGAAAATAAACGTAAAGTGGCTCATGCCGCGTTTTGTTCCGTGAGAGAGATACCGGGAGGCCGCTTTTCTATGCATCCTTCCCTTAAAGGTCGGCAACGCAACTGTAACATAATGTTGCAGGTGTCTATAGGCGGCGTTGGTCACTTAACGTCAGGTGACACGCCTTCCCTTACTTTTACCCTTCTAAAGCAATAAAAAAATCATCCAGTTTGTTGCATGAATGGGCCTGCTTGACCTATTATATACCAGGACCGCTCGGAATGTCGACGTACTGGCTTGTGCCACGTTTCGTTCAGTAAGAGGTATTCATATGCCCAACATCTACCCATCCCACTTTAGACGCCTGCCTACGCTATTCCAGGCCCCAAAAAAAGAGGTGTTAAATTTAAGGCATTTTATATCTATATTTTTTTCCAAATTCAGCATAACATACCTCTCATATGACGCTAGTTATTTAGTTGCTAGTTTGAAGTAGTTTGTCCCATGTCCCATGAAAATAATTAGTTCACTATCTGGTTACAGGAAAATAAAAGTCAAGTCCATTCAATAAATTATATTATTTCTTTACACTTTTTTTTCCAGTTTCATAATCGTCAAAATATTAACAAATCTTCCTTAAACTACAGACTTTGTGCTACCTCAATGCAGTAGTAATTGTAATCTCAGATGTCAAACACACATAATCATACATACAATCACCTCACAGCCCTATGATAATGAACTGCCATTTGGATTTAAATCTTCACAATAATTGAGGAAACAGAAGCGCTGATTAAACAAATAATCAATAATATCCATGAATAATATTATCAATTAGGAATTCAGGTGTTGCTCACCTTCACTTTTGACACAAGCAATAGGGGGGTTAAGGCAGACCTGATCACGTGTTGAGTAGCATTTTTGTGACATGGTAAAAAAAAATAGGTTGTTTTTTTTCGAAACATCTAAGCATTCCAATCTCAACAATATTTTGACTTATACATAGTTAACAATTATTTTTAAACCAGTTACAAATGAGGAAGTTGTTCAAAAAATTTGACCTCAAACAGTGTGATAATATTTGTTTTATTTAGTCATCAGGGATTTTTTTTTAAACTTTCCTCATTGAAAGAGAGAGATATAGTACTCACAAGAAAGATATGCTTAAACAGTCAGTAAGTGTTAAGTATGTCAGAATCACTGGCTGTATTAATTATCTAGCACCAATTTCAATAACCTAACATCAATACAAATTAAACAATACTGTCTGCCATACAATGAAGAACAGAATCAAATATTGATTGACGAAAGGAAGAACTCACAGAACTACTTACCCTACGGTATGCACAAATATTTTATTCAGACCTCTTGTGTTTTGATATTAATAAAAAAATAACAAAAAAACGATACAAACATTTTGATAGGGCAAAATTTTCATTCTATTCATAATCAATGTCCTCAATTCAGAACCAAAAAAAAAATTGATAACCCAAAAATTATTCATTATGAATTACACTAAATATGATTTATCAACAAATACTTTGTACTCTCCCTAAATTAACTAATGGAAATTTAATTATTTACAATACACATACAAAATGTATAACTATTGTTCCATTAAATGATAATCATAAGCATGAAAATACTACATGAGAGATAAGATATTAAGAATATGTAAATAATTAATGATTAAAGCACCTACTAAACCTAATGTTAAGTCTCACTATTCTCCTAACCTAATTAGTTATTACAACCCTTTCATAATAATTATTAATACTACAGACTTCAGTTGCAGGTTTGTTCGCTTTATAGTATAATAAAATTTATGAAAATTTTATAGCATCAATTAGCGTATTTCAATAGTATATAAATCATTTTTTTCCTATTAAATTAAAAAGTTACGCTGCGAATTAAATGCGAGCCGACAACGCCCACTCTCAGGTTCAAATTAAACGTTCAATCCGGAGATTTAATAATCATTACAATCACGAGAGCGGGACACGCTCACAATAAATGCAACTAATTACGAATCAACAATATAAAAAAAAAACAGGTCAATGGTAAAAAAAATGAGGATAAATTATGCTAAAGCGGACGGTGAAAATTACAATAAACCTCCTTTACGTCCAAATAAAAAACTCAACGTGCCGAGCGCACCCGAGTGCGGCGCGGCGGGCTGCTGCGACGGGACCCCCAGGGGGGGCAGCCCGCCCCCCGCGCCGCCCACCGTGCCCAGGTCAGAGCGGGGGCGCGGGGCGCGGGGGCGGGGCGCTCGCCGTACGCCCCCCGGCCCCGGCGTCGCGTCCAGCGCCCCCTGTCCCGGGTGCGCCGGCACCCCTAAAGGGGGCTCCGATACGTCGGAGGCGCGGCGCTCGGGCGGCGCGGCGGGCGAGCGCAGCGTGCGCTTGAGGCACGTGAGCTGCTCCATGGGGCTGCGGTGCACCAGGCCGGTGTAGAGCGAGCCGGGCGTCTGCAGCGCGAGCGGCGCGGGCGACGCGTCCCCGGGCGAGGCCAGGCGGCGGCGCCGCAGGATGGACGTGCCGCTGGCGATGAGCGCGTGCAGCGAGGGCGGCGCGTCGCCGGGCCGCGGCGAGGCGGGCGGCGTGCGCTCGGGCGAGCCCAGCAGCGGGCTGTTGGCGGGCGTGGCGGTGGGCGAGAAGCGCGCGCGGGGCGGGGGCGGGGGCGGCGCGGGGGGCGGCGCGCACAGCGAGTCGCGGCGCGAGTGCACGGGCGAGCCGCGCGCGGAGGAGCGGCGCGAGGTGAGGCGCGAGCTCCAGGCGCTGCCCAGCACGCTGCCGGCCAGGCTGCTCATGCCGCTGCTGCACACGCTGCTCGTGCTGCTGCCCGCCAGGCTGCCGTCGTTCGGGTGCAACACCGTGCTGCCGAGTACAATAATCACGTTCTTTAATTGTTTCGTACTGTGTTCTGTCACTACTTGTCTCTAATCGTTGCTTACATTGATGAATAAAAAAATGAATAATAATATTCATCCATTAAAACGGCTAGTTTAGGTGGGTCCTAAAATACTCGGAACGTCCTAGCGGATAAAATTGAGATCGTTCGATCGTAGTACCCCATTAGACGTACGTCGATATATGCGGATACATTACAGTTTTTGATATGAAATAAACTGAGGCTGAGATAAACTGAAAACAATAAACAAACTTGCGAAAAATTTCGGTTCAATAGTAGAATACCGCCACCCCATCTCTTCCAGTGGGTGTCGTAAAAAGCGACTAAGGAAAAAGCTAGAAGAATGGGCAGCAGCATTCTCTCTGAAGAAAATACAGCCTACTGCGATCGCCAACCCGCCTGCCAAGCGTGGCGATTATGGCAAAGCCCCCCATGATTGACCAGACCGGCAATTATGGCGCTTTATGGGGGAGGCCTATATCCAGCAGTGGATCTCAAAAAAAAAAGGCTGATGATGATGAGACAGTGACGGCTATACGTACGTCTTTGTAGAGGACGGTTATAGCACTATTTTTGGTACTTGGATACTTAACATTATAATCTATTTGAATAGTCGGCATACTTTACATGATATTCTATTCAAGATACTATATTCGAAGCTTTATTTCAGTAGAGTATGATCAAGTAACAATCTACTATAAAACTCACCTGTTAGTAAATGTATAAATATGACTAGAGTGTGGCAACCGCGGCATATCGTCGTCCTCTTCTACGTCGGATAGACGATACAGTCGCAGTCCCATACCGCCGGAGGAACGAGAACCACGTACACCCACACCTTCCTGTTCTTCTAACAGGCCTGCAAAAATAACATAAATGTAGACAAATATGCATTAAGGGGCATGATAATGTAGTTGGTTAATTTTGGTCTTAGGCGTAATTTTTTTATTATTAGAAACAGGTCTATTAATAATCCTTTACAAACAATCACAACATAAATTTTTAATTAAAGATATCAGCACCAGACATTGAAGTCGGTTTACCTGACATGGAAGGTTTGGCGAGTTGCGCCCACGTGTGCAACGTGAGCGAGCCCTCTAGGGGCTTCACAATCTGCAGCTTGTGCGGCGACCGGAACCTAGCCAGCCCGCCTGCTGCGCCCGCACCCCAAACTGCACTCTCCTCGCTCGAATCTCGATCTGTAAAATATAGAAACAAATTTTATTTTAAAATTAATAGCATTCTGTTTACATTTAGTAAGCTTGTAAAAGATAACATATTGATACAAGAGTCATTAGTTTTTTTAAAAGGGGTCGTCCATTAATCACGTGCGGCTTGAAAGGGGGGAGGAAGAGGTGTGACAATATTTTAAATCTCACCACGTATCACCGAGGGGGACAATGGGATTAAAATGCTTAAAGAAGATCACGTGATTAACGGAAGGTAAGAAAGGTGTTCGCTTACTCACTAAACTTTTTTCTCTATACTAACATGGCACTTTTTATGGGATAGGAGGGCAAACGAGCAGGCGTGTCACCGTAAGCAACCAACGCCGCCCATGAACACCAGCAACACAAATAGTGTTACTGTTGCTTTGCCGACCTTTAAGGGATAGGAGATAGGAAAGGATGGGTAAGGGGGTGGGTACCTCTCTCAGCGATCGACACTTTACGTCGATCTTCTCAGGGGCGTGGTATTTCACCGGTCGAGCTCGCTCATTCACGCAGCAAACTGCTTGGCTCTACTACTGTTAACAAATGTATACGTACGCGTGAGTGTGGCGGGCTGCGGGCGGCGCGCGCGCAGCACGTGCGAGGCGGCGAGCGAGGCGCGGCGCGAGTCGATCTCGTGCGGCGTGAGGCGCCGCAGCGCCGCCGCCAGCTCCGCCGCGCCCGGCGCGCCCGGCACACCCACGCCCGGCCCGCCACTGCACACATGTAGCACGGAACTCAGTTAATCATAACGGATCTGTTGAGCTCGTTCGCTTCATTTTAAATAGTGCTAAATAATATAGCCTAAAGATGACATTATAACGAGAAACTCATATTTTTGAAAAAGTCTTGAATATACAATATATGCATTCTGCATTTTAATATATGAAACATGTTTCTGCACAAATACGCTCCAGACTATAATGGCGGCTTAAATGACGTCACACCGTGGGAAACATATTTGTTTGTGTAAGGACGTTGCCAATGTTTTTGGTGATTTCACAGCGTGACGTCGTTCAAGACGTCATGTGACCCGATGCCTATTTTTTAAGATTTACTTACTTAAAATGTTACATGTTTTAAAATCTATCTCGTTAATCAATAATTATAAACTATAATCCATCCCATTCATTATTGGTAGAAACAAGCCTATCAACCGGCTACAATGAGTTTAGGATTAGGCAACCACGACAATAATTTCGCTATTGTTTTTTATTCAGATGATACTTTCAAAGTCAAATAGATTTTTAAATAAACTTTGTAAAGTTAAGTTTAGTAATGTGGTTATCACTAACGGGTATAGGTCGTCGGAGTCTGTGTCGGAGATTTCGTCGAGGAACGAGTCACTGGAAGGTTTGCTCGGCTTGTATGGCGGCGCGTGGGGCGGGACGCCGACCGGACCGTCCGCCGCGTCGGAGCCGGCCAGCGAGGCGGCCGAATGCGCCGACTGAGCCGACCAGCGCGATGCGCACTGCACTGTCTCGAACACTTTGTGCATACTCGATCTGATAGTAGCATTAAACAACATTTATTGAGAAACTAAATTTACTAATTTTCAAATACATTAGTGTAAATACGATCAGAAAATTAAATATGGTGTCGTGGGACACCAGGTAGGAACGAAGTGCCTTCGGCTAATGTAGAATCGATACAATTTGCAATAAAAAAAATCGTGCTCAATTTTATGTAGGTTTTCTGGACTTTTCTCTTAAATTTCCTGATTAGTTTTTATTTAAGTACAGGAAACTATTTAGTAAATTCAGTATTTTAAGAAATAAAAAAAATAAAGCTGAAAGAAGAAGAACGAGAAAGGTATTATACTCGCTTGTGTATACGACTGTCGCGCCTGCGCACGTCACATTTAACGGTTTTATTTCACGGACTTTTTTTTACGGTTTTACTATCACATTCTTTTCAGTTCGATCGTGCAGCAAAATCCCTATCTCTCCCAAGCCTGCGTAAGGAGCTTCGTTCCAATAATTTCAAATTTTATATTAATACAGGAATGATAAAAAAAATGTTATTTTATTAGCTTTTTATTAACTTCACCTGTATGTTTGTAACCGACTTCTTTGGGCGCGATTTTGACCCACTTTAAACGGCCAGATTTCGTTCAAACTTTGTAGATTTATTGAGGACCGATGACAATACACTAATTTGATAAAATTATTCCATTTTTCAATTTGCAAAATATGATTTTTGTTAATTTTTTAGTGTTCATAGTTCACTTCTCGCACCATCTAGTGGCAATCAGCGGAAAGTCTACGTTATCAACTTGAAACGAGTTCCTTGTATAAGTCACAGATGGCGCTATTCCTCAAATTCTGTTTTGATATCCGTTGTTAGCACGCTTTAAAATAGTTAAGCAATAGTTTAAATAAAAACTAAGAAACGCGCTTGTTATAGAAAACCGAACTAAAAAATATAAAATTAATAATAGTTTAAAAAAACTGAAAAACACGCTTTTTATAGAAAACCGAACTAAAAAATAGAAAATAAATTTTAATGAATTTAAATTAAGAAAATAGTGTTAAAATTTCAATGAATATAAATTAATAATAGAGTGAATAAAAAAAAAATTATTTTAACAAAAGCGTGGGGTGCTTTTTAAGATATTATCGAAATGATAATCACTCTACTCATACCTGTCAATAAAATATTTATAACTATTGACACCATGCACCCCCACGCTTTTTTTAAAATAAAATATTTTTTTTTTATTCACACTATTATTAATTTATATTCATTGAAATTTTTAACACTATTTTCTTAATTTAAATTCATTAAAATTTATTTTCTATTTTTTAGTTCGGTTTTCTATAAAAAGCGTGTTTTTTAGTTTTTTTAATTTCTAATAAAATACATATAACTCACTGTGCAAGTGGATCGCCGATACCCGAGTCGAGACTGAGCTCGGAGAATATTGAGGAGTGCATCTCCCTGTGCAAGCTGGGCGGCAACAGTCCAGCCGCCGCCGCCACGCTGGGCATGAGCCCGCGGACCGGCTCGCCACGTTTTCGTAATGCACGCAACTGTTCTTGGGCTTCCGCCAAATGAGCTGCCACCTCAATGTACCGCTCCTGTTATAATTAGGGATGATGGATGAGAATAGTAACTTCATGTAATTTTAAAACTACTAAAGTTCTAATAAGGTGATCCCAAATTCATGATCATTAATTACTTTTTTGATTTTTTTTTACTAAAATTATATGTTTCATTAATATAGTGTACTAAAGAATAAAATATTTTACGATTAAGATTTTGTATCGGTCAGCACCACATGCCACCCTTTCCATTCTCTTCCATCACTTGTCACTCATTTACAGCCTTCTTAAGGGCCGCCCATTAATCACGTGGTGACATTTACACCTCCTTTCAAGACCCACGTGATTAACTACCAAACCTCACATGCACTCTTACACAGCCCATCCATCTCTTTTTCTGTCTTACTCTATAGTAATATCCATCCTCATTAATTCTCACATTCTATAAACATGTAACAATTATTTCTTCCCTCCTCATAACATACCAAAATAACCAAGAACAATGTTAAGGTAAACATCGTTATACCTAGTCTAATATATGTAAATAATGATTTCATGTATATTTGTATGCCACAAATGTAGTTAGACTAAGTACTAAAATTAACCTTGCTCACCGCAAATGACACAACATTTTGTTATGTAAATAAATTATCTAGACACGTCTTCAAAAGTAAATAACCGTTCAAGGCTATAAACACTACAATATTTGACGTATAATTTAGTTATTATATTTTTATGTGACAGCACAGTGACTAAATAAACAAATTGGTATTATTTCGAAAGTTGTCACTTCTTAGCAATATCGTTTCTCCTGGAGTGTCAGTCTTCTGCAAAATAATTTTAATTTTCTTTTTATTATTTACCTTGGTGTCGGCCAGTTCCGCTGCGAGAGCATTTTGATTGTCCTTTGTAATTTCTAAGATGCGCAACGTGTGCTCATGATCTACTGTTAGCTGTGGACAAGGAAGGTGCTTTATAATATACAATTTAAACAATATTTTCAGCAGCTTTTTTACACATATTATGACAAGTTGTAATGATATTATGAACCTACCACGATCAAATTAATGACGTTTGGGTGTGAGGCTAGGTCAAGAGTGGCCACAACCGACGAGCGTGTATGAAAGCCATAATTAGAATGGAGGAAGCAAAAAAATGTATGTCAGGATCGTATCAAACGGAAAGCATTAGCCTCTGCCTATCACCATGGGAAAAAGGCGTGATTGTATGTATGTAGTGATAAACGTACCTGCTGGTAATTCCTCTCGCTGACAGCGAGTCTTGTGTTGATATTGTCGAGCTGCTGTTGAAGGTCCACCGAACGTGTACGTTCCTCCAACAGTTCAGCGGCCAAACAACTCGCCTCTGAGTTTGCACTAGCTGTAAGGTAAAAAAAAAAAACTATATAAAGCTTTTTGCTATTGAGAACAAGGGAGAGAATTATAAGATACAGAATAATTCTCACGTAATTAATGGACGCTACCCTTAAATTATAATAATGTGTGTGAATAGGAAAAAAAAGTGAACATACTCAGAGCGCTAGTTTTACATACAATTTAAACAGGAACTGTATTATATTACAATATTTTGTCGCTAATAAATAAGAATGGTTATTTTTAGCAGCCCATACGAATATGCCCATACAATAGCGATTGTGACGTTAACTTGAACTGAGACTACATTATGACAGTACCTCGAAATGCTGTTATTAGTAGTGAGTACTAGGAATCGGTTTGAGAAACAAAGTCGATTCTTTAATAACCGCTACATACATACATAACTTCACGCCAAATCCCTTGCGGGGTAGGCAGAGAGAACAGAGCGCCATAGGGCACGATTCTTACACGCCTCACTCGCTTCGTTGACTTTCATAACTGTTTTCATGCACGCGCGTCGGTTTTTGAGGCTCTTAACATCACCTTCCTCCAGAACACGTTCTATTTGGTCATGGAATATGTGTCTTGGCCGTCCTCGACTCCTACATCCATCCGCTTTTGCATTGTATATCTGCTTAGTCAGTCTTGCATCAACCATTCTTTCTACATGTCCGAACCATCGGAGCATGCCCTTTCTTAACTTAATAACCGATAAATGCCAATAAAGTCTTATAGGTTACAAATATTTCTTGAACACCAGCTACCTTCTTCTTTGTTCTTGTTCTTGTAATTCTTTGGGATAGTTGCCACGACGATTGGAGACCAATTGAAACAAGTATGGTCTGACAGGGTGCAAGGTTTAAAAGAAAACACGCTGCTAGGCCATCTTGGGTCAAAAGGCTCATTATAGTTGCAATAAAAAAAAAACAACTATCATCTTCGGTCTTCTCTATACAAATATAAACCTAATATAAATAACAATAAATTCAAAATATGCAATAAAATATTGTATTTCTTTTTAGCAACGGGTAATATACAGTTTCCGTACAGTAATAATAATATTAACTGTAAAGTCAGTGAAACAAACTCTAGCACTTTACATTTGTGTAATTCTACTAAATATTACAATATTTTATATAGTTTAAATACGATTAACATTTAATCCAATAATTGAGTAGTGATTAAACATTTATAATCTTTAGTAAATCCTATATTTTGTAGAATTACAATGGTATTAAAATAATTTCTGTTACAATAAATAAAATAATACAGTTTCACCTCCCGAAATAATCCAATAGGAGTTCCATTTATAACACAACTTAAATTCACGCCTTTTTCTACCCGAAGGTGTAGGCAGCGGCTGTTAAAGCTGCGACACGCAAAATCGTTATGTTACCTACCAAATGGAATAGGTGGCGAAACTATACACCGGACACAAAGTTGCCAGTCATGGAAATTTATAGCATAACTTCCACCACTAAACCACGAGTTCTAAATCAGAAACTGGAACCCATACCAATGGACCGCCGAGATCTACAAGAGTTACAATTATTAATTAAAAAAAAAAGAAAAGTTGTCAGATGTGACAGATAAGTTTATCAGCTCATTAAATACATTTATCATTTTATCACTTTCAATTTATCTTGTAATGCTAAGTAGGTGAACGCGTGCCTGCGCCGTCTGATACCTATACAATATACATTGATCTAAACGAAATTGATATAGACTTTAATTTAAAAAACACATTAATATATTAATTGGTTTCTTAAACAGTTATTAAAATATCTACACTAATATTATAAAGAGGAAAGGTTTGTATTTTTGTATGTAACGAATAAACTCAAAAAGTACTGGACCGATTTTAATAATTCCTTTTTCTTTAGGTAACAGGCTATGTGTAATCATCGTCGTCATCGACATTTTGTTTGTATGCGAGTAACACCGGGAGGCGGGAAGCTACATACAATATAGCGGTACGAAGTTCGCGCAGTCTGCTAGTATATATATATGTATATACAAGCTGACCCGGCGAACTTTGTTTCTCATCAAAAGTAATAAATTTGTAAATTTCTTTACTATATCATACATGAATTATATAGATCGAAACCGCATCAGAATCCGTTGAGTACTTTCAAAGATATACTCATATACGGGGACAGACAGCGGAAAGAGACTTCATTTTATACTATGTAATTAGTCACTTCATTAACACTGTCACTGGATGAGTCTTATCAAGTTAATATCTTATCCATTATAAATAAAAAACACATGAAATAAAATTGTGTGTTGAGGGTATTTTTACTTTTATTATGAGTCAATAAAGTTTGAGTTAAAATTTCAAGGCAGACCGATGATGTATGGCAATCAAAAGGTTTCGCCACCTATTTGGTTCGGGTCTTCGGGACCAAAAGATACGGCGAGTCGAGGCGTAACTACCACTGCCTACACTTTTGTGTATAAAGAGGCGTATGAATGCTTTAGTTTTTTTTTCTAATGTTAAAACCTTGTAAGATTTGCTCAGATCAGATCAGATCAATAACAAGTAATAACAACCTTGTCAAACTACAACTTGTAACTCGAGGAAGATTATACAAGTACGGAACATCAAGGTTAAACGGAAAATTGATCACTTGGGCGAATAATAGGATATTTTTTTGCAATCAGTTTCAGTTAAATAATGCCATTATGAAATTGACTTTCAGTGAAATAAAATTCACATTTTTATTTCAACATAAAAAAACATACAAAACATTAGATAGTAGTATATGGGTTATTAATTATTATTATAGTATTTTTTTACTAAGTAGGCTGAGTAAACGGTGAATCTGTTTGACTGATAACGATATCGAAAGAAGGACACTTTTGATACCGACACCAGACGTAACAAAGATTTTTAATGCGATATTTTAATATTTATACATGTGAAACGTCATTACAAAGCGGATGCGATAACCTTTTAGTAGTACATAAAGCAAACTCATAACTGAACATAACTTCGCGCCTTTTTCTACCCGAAGGTGTAGACAGCAGCTGATAGGCCCCAACACTCTACTTGGGACGTTATGTTTACGTCCCAAATGGAATACGTGGTAAGTGAAATAAGTGGATAAGTCCAATATCGATGTTTAATATTTATAATTCATTCGTTATTCAATCAGTTCTTTGACTTACTTTGAACAAGGTTGTTCAATATGTATATTGTAAAACGATTGTTTAAAATACAATGGATAATAAATATAATATCGTAGTAAAAAAAAAATGGGTGCGTGTACTTATGTACGCGCGTGAGAAGTTATACTTCTTTGGCATCATTAAAATATATATATATATATGTCATATATAATTATTAAAAACAAAATTTAGAGAATAATAAATATATAAGACATTATTTTGTAAATATTAAATAACCAATAATAAGTATTTAGCATTAATAATTTAGTAATATTTAGTGTTAATTATATTAAATTAAAGTATTTTAATTTATATCAATAAATAATACATACGGATAGTTAACCTCAATTATATTGGAGCACTTGAAAAAGTATATAAGCACAATTTTTTTCACTAATATTCACAAATAGTAAGTAATATCAATCAAAATATTCAATTTAAATCACTACTGAATATAATTTATTAGCACATATATAATTCGCACTTGTATGAAACTCAAACTTCATACTGTTAATTTTGTGTCACAGATGCGCGCGCATCTTAAAATTTCACTCTCATCATTTTTTCATAACGCGCCTAAAGAAGCATAACTTCAATAATAAACTCAATATATTTTCTAGAAAAATTGTAGTAAAATTAACAATTACAGTTTCATTACATATTTTTGTATACCAAGAAAACGAGCAGAACAGACGTTTGTCTCTTGTCACATGTTTTTGATAATTAAAAATTTATAACCAAATTAAATTGAAGTCAATCACTACTAGTAAGATTATAAACATCTTCATAGGAATCCTTATAATAGTTTGGAAGTTAAATTAGAGTTTGCAGAACTACAGACAAATTCCGCTAACCTTAAATTATAATACTAGTTGACCCGGCGAACTTTGTTCCACAGCAAAAGTAATAAATAAGTTAATTTTGGATTACTATATTGTACATATAAACCACCCCGTGGACACGATCCATCTATTAACAAAAACCGCATAAAAATACGTGGCGTAGTTTTAAAGTTATAAGCATACATAAGGATATAGGGACATAGAAAGCGACAGTATTTTATACTATGTAGTGTTAAGATATAAAGAAAACATTTTTTAATAATAATTATAGATGCTGTAATAACCAAAGGCATAATAATAAGGCATGTACTTACACTTCGTGAGAAAATGACGGTGGTATTTTTATTACTGTAATGGAGTGTATGAGATAGGAAACGGTAGTAGCGTTTTGCACGCCTCGATACTGAGAAGCGGAAAGCCTTTTTTACGCGATTAGTGTGAGACACGGGTTACGGTAGATTTGTTTGTTTATACATTGTTTAGACGAAGGCTTCTTCCCTTCTTCTGCCATCTGAATTGTACTGTGTTGATATCAAAGTCGTATTATAAATTGGAGGCCATAAACGAGGATTTAAACATTCTATTGGTGATTCAATGTCACCGTATCTAATATGCAATACTATATTAATCTACTATTATACAGTACTAGCTGTCCCCGGCGAACTTTGTTCCGAATCAAAAGTAATTTTAACTGCTTTTACAATAAAAGTTGTTAATCTCGGTAATTACCACTTTTCCTTTAATACATTATACATAAATTATACATAAAAACCACCCCGTCAACACCCTCTATGTATTAAAAAAACCGCATCAAAATCTGGGGCGTACAGTGGAAAGCGAATTTATTTTATACTATTTAATGATTAGTAATTTTTCACGCCAATAAAATAAAATGTTCTGTATATTGTGATAAATATTATACCCAAAAAGAAAAAGTACCTAAGTTGTTTTTTATGGAATAGGAAGGCAAACGAGCAGACGTTTGGTATGTAACTACCGCCGCCAATGGACACCTACAATATAGATAGTGTTACAGTTGCGCTACCGGCCTTTAAGGGAGTACGATGGGACAGGAGGCGGGAAGGGGAGTGGGCGGAGGCCACCGACCACCATCATCCGTAGGGATACCTCTCTAACCAAACGCGGTTATCTCTCTAACCAAACCACACGGTATAAACCATTTTACGTCGATATTCTGGGAGGCCGTGGTATTTCACCGGTCGAGCCGGCTAATTATATTGAAGTTAGACGACAGTTCACAACGAATCACTTTTTCTTTTTAGACGTCGCTATTACCATGTTACTTGAATCATGTGCCCAGTTATCATTTTTTAATTGATATAAATATAAACTTTTTAGTCTATTTCTGTTGGAAATAGAAAAAATCAGCGTAGTTACTAATATTATTGGTATACAAATAAGGGACAGGATGTTTCACGTCAGGCAGGCAGCCTGTCATAAAACCACAGCCAAATCTTTTAATAGCATGGATAGTTTTCGAACGGCACAACATGCCACTTAGAGTAAGATAATGGTAGGGAAATGGTGAATATTGACTTAACTTATATTTTATATTGCACTGCATTCAAAAGATAATCTTGTGATAATACCTAAAAGCAATTTCTGCCAATAAATAATTTGATAACAAGTTATAAAACGATACAAATTAGCCAAGTGGTTTTATATGTCTTTAAGTATTATAAATAATACAAGTCACAAAAACATCATGTAAAATGTAACTGTACAGATTAATTTGTGATCTGTCTTTGTACTGGATTCTAATCTTGTCAAAAAAGGCTATATTAAAGTTACACTCTAAATTGTTAAGATCCTTAAAACTAATTTCTGTGATAAGTTGAGAAGACTGGTAATAAAAAAACAACTGTCAATTAGTTTAAGGTCTCGGTGGTCGAGCACCCCGCTTCTAAATCTAGAGGTCGCGGGTTCGAATCCCCAGACTTTCGAAGTTTTTTTCGGAAGTTATGTGTGAAAAATGTCGATGACTGAAAACTTTGTGCCCGGTATGGCAATAGGTTCGCCACCTATTCCATTTTGGACGTAAACATAACGGCGAGACGAGGCTTAACAGCCGCTGCCTACACCTTCAGGTAGTAAAAGGCGTAGAGTTATGTTGTTTTTTTTTGTGGTATATATCACACATATGTAGTTTCGAAGATAATTTCGAAAAGTCATAGCCAAAGTCAAGCTCAATAAAGAAGTAAGCAAATGGTGACATTTTAAAACATAATGATATGCCTTACTGAGTTGATGTGCGATGTCCCTGAGCAGCTGTCGCTCCGCCAGCTCTGCGGAGTCGGCGCCGGCGGCGAGCCGCGACGCCTCCTCGCGCAGCGCGCGGTTCTCTCTCTCCAGGGCGCCTGTTCGTTTACGAAGCAGTGCTGCAGTAGCCGCCTCCTGCTCCGTAGGGGATGTGCCCTCCTCTGTGTCATTTGTTAACACCTGCCACCACATTATACAAGCAATGTTATAACACCGTCAGTTAGGGTATCGGAGAATGGAAAAGATAATAAACTAAACTAATTACTCAATCGAGATATACTCTAAGTTTTAGAGAAGATTATACACTTTTAAAACTACCACACACAACTTCCGAATAGTAGACTAGTAGACTAGCAAGCGTGGTATCCATTCAACAGAAAAGTTAAAAGTCGTTGTCCTCACCTGTAATAAATCTGTTTTCGCACTAAGGTCGTGTCTCAGCTGCGTGATGAGATCCCGTGAGCTTCGCAATTCACTTTCGAGCGCAGTGACTCGTGCCTCCAAACGTCCATTAGCCGACAGCAATTCTTTGCCGATGCGAGCCGTTAGCTCCAAATCCTTCTCTTTCTGTAATACGTTACAATTTATTTAAATCCATTCTCCACCATTGAACACCAATCACAAACGATATTATCAATGAATGTGTTGATACTATTGTATGAGTAAAATAATAGAAAAAAGCGCCAAATATTGAAGCGTAAGCTAAAATAGACTAAGGGTATAACAGCTAAATCCTTTACACATTATCATCTATATCAGTTGTTATTACTTGTACTTTGGCTCTGGATTTTTAAAGACCGAAACACAATCAGACATATTTTCTTCACTTTCGAGAGTTAGGTCTTCTTTGCTAAACTACATCTAAACATGTAAACGAATTATCACTTACTTCTTCTAAGAGCCGAGTTACCGCTTCGATGTCATTGTAGGTTTTTGTCATTTGGCTCACCCTGTTGCTGCATAGAACTGCAAAAAGAATGCCACCATATAACAAACAGTAGGTATCGCTGTCAAAATAGAATTGATGAAGACTTTGATGTAGCGATAGCTAATACTCTAATCCAGTTAGTATCAAGTTTACTTTAACTTGATACTTCTATATAAAGTTTAGCTGCTATAATGAAGTACGAGTGGGTATGTTAAAATGAATGAAAATAGCGTATGATTAGAATATCGAAGAGAAAATCATCATGTGAATTCCTAAAGAAAAACTACATATTTATGAATATTTATTCCCTTTTATAAATTATTTTAGTCAAATCCTTTTCGATTTAAATTACGAACATAACGCATGCAAGTTTCTCAATTAAAGTGATGAACACCGATAAATTGGTAAAAGTGTACAAATTCATAACAATTATTTATTTATACCAGATAATATAAGTATATATTACAACATTACATTGTGAAAACGGAAAAACAATAGCCACCAATATGAATCGCGAAACCCATAACCACCATCATTTACAAAGCTGAGCTTCATTCAATTCTGTACATGGGGGCATGGGTTCAAATCAATTCGCATCTTTGGGTATTGTTGATATGCAAAAAAAAAACATCAATCATCTGCAAAACCGTACCTAATAAACAGGTTTTAAGTGATATTTTTGATCGGAAATATAATCGTTTATTTTTTCTTTTAAAGCCACCTTTTAACAGATTCGGTATTGATGCTAACACCATATTATAAAATAATATTAATAATTAAGAAAAAAAGTGCGCGAAAGACAAGGTTCGTGTGTAGAAAACAACTATTAAAAAATACAAAAATAATATGTAATACAACACGACAAATACAATCAACAATTCAATCAAATAATAGATTTACAATTTCCCTTCGTGGTATTAAAATTAATTCGAATTAATTTAAGACAGGTTTTTTCGACGATAAACTTACAAATTTACAAATCGTAGTAAAGTAGTAAAAATAAATAAGAAAGATTTGTTTCTTTTATATATATAAACTCAACTCTCAACTACGAATTTTAAGGCCTCCTTCAATTTCAGAAATAGGCATACTTAATTCAGCAATAGCTTGAGCTTTAATTGCTTTTTTTAATAATCAGGGTTCCCAACAAAACTGCCAACGCTTCTGACTTGTTTCAACTTGGACGAGGACTGTCAAGGACGAACCTCGTGGTGCATTGGCAAAGCGAGACTGCAAAATCGAGGTTGGTGGGTTCGATCCCCACCCGAGGACAAATATTTGTGACAAGCATGAATTTTGTTTGTATGACCTCTGTATGGGTGTTTTTATATTTATGTATTACAAGTATGTATTTACAAAACATAAGTATAAATGTATTCATATCCGTCAGTTATCTAGTATCCATAGAACAGGGACTTGCTTAGTCTGGAAGTAGAGGGCGCTGTGTGTATTGTGTACAAGATATTATTATTATAGTTAACTTTACTTCTACACCAAATAACAGTTTTCCTTCACATGAGATTCTTTATCCTATCATCTCCGTTTTCAGACTTTTCAGTCTGATAATCATCTTCTAGTTACCTATTCAGTCGGACCAATCATCTATTTGAGTACCCTCATGGTTCTACAACAACTGTGGCTCTTGCTGAGATCGCCCATCTGCTTGTGTTATAAATTTACACGTGCAGCTTACGTCGCGGGTGGCCACTAATAATAAAAACATCGCGGAAAAGGGGACATTTCATTTAATCCCTCTAGCTTATCTAGCTTCCTATTCAAGTCAACTCATTTTTAAAAGCACACAATTTCCCGGCGAATTTTACGGGGCAACAGATAAAACTAACTTTGTGTCACGGTGCTTAGTTCACTCACTTGCCAAATTTAGTAACTTTCATGATTCATCATACGTACATGCATTTTAATAAGCCTTTTTTAAGGTTCCCTCCTCTGAGAGTGCCCTGTCAATGGAGGTTTAAGACACTCCTCAAGCCTTACGTCCATCTACTTCTGCATTATATACCTGCTTAGTCATTCTTTCACCTTTCCAATTTCAAAATAAAATAGAATAAAAGAAACCGATTATACGTTTAGTACTTGTTGGGAGACATTTGCATTTCGTTGGTGAGGTAGAGAAATCTAAAACCAGCTGCATAACTTATTTAAATATCAATGCATGTACATCCAGTATTTTAAATGGCTGGAAAAGGATGGAAAGCCATGGAAAACATTCACAAATGGAAAGTCATTAGTATAATAAACTAACTTTAAACATATACTCGTAAGTAAATGTCTAGCTACACCAATAATTTAGTCGAGTTCCATAAACGTCGTTGTAGGCGACGTTCGTAGGCAGTGGTTCCTGGAACGGGTAGCGGAACCTATTGCAAAAATCCGGGCAAAATTTTGTCAATCATCTATATTTATACAACTTCCAAAGAGAATAAGAATGTGAACCTAATAAATGACTCAATTAATATATGTATATTCTAAATTAAAATTCTCAAGAACAGCCTCGAATTTATTTAACAGCCTAGGGATGGATTCTCCATCGACATGTGTTAAAGATTGTATATAAAATGGAATAATTTCCATTTTGTTGTAGTACCTACATTAGTAATATGCGATATAACCTTGCTGGAACGTACAAATATTTAACAATACAGTTATCTACGTGGAACGTTTCTATTCATAGTATCATAAGCCGCTCCTATCTCTCTCTCCTGTTTGATTCATCGGTTACATAACAGCACATCAATTAGGCCACGGACGTAATGATTTATATTTAAGAGACCCCATTCCACCGGTCGGGTCCAGGAATACACCCGCATGACCTGTCCTGAGTACCGGCTGCGTTGTATTTTTGGATGTTCAGGAAGTGAGTGCCGATTGCGGTGCTGACGTTAGTTTCTTATAGCATTAATTGTACTGATAGTGTTGTGCACTTCGATTACGATACGTGAAGCGATTTATATAATGTAAAGTAATCAATATTAATAGTGAATAAAATATAACCGATATAGCTAGCTATAAAATATAGGAAGTCATAATTCCGATCAGTCATCATAAGATCAGTGATTTTCTTTTATAGAATTGAAAGGCAATAGAAGAAGAGGGTCTCCTGGTGGTAACACTAACATGGACACCTGCCACACAGATAGTGTAACAATTATGTCGCCGGTCTTTAAGGGAATAGGATGGCGAAGGAGAAAAGGAGGCAGGCTTTCGGATACCTCTCTTACCGAGCGATATTCTACGGGGTCTAGGTTGTGGAAGTTTTAATATTTAAGGTTTAAAACAACATTTCTTTTAGCAATTAATATGTACAATTCCACATTAGTATAACAAAGATAAGCTCATCCGGGAGGTAAGTTAATAATGTTACACTTCTATCTACCTACAGATAACTTTGCTGTTGAATCTAATGACGTTTAGTTAGACACGTCATTTACCTTAGTCTATGGCATCCCTTCTAATAACATAAACAACATCATTTTACTAGGACCACATGAGTGAAATAAAATTTGATTGATTACAAAATCATAAAAATGATGCGATTTTTTTTTAATCAATCAACAAAACGTTCTGTTAACATCAACATACCTACTGCATAATTTAAAGAAAAATAAACTAAAATGATATTCAGACATGTATCTTATTTCCTACACTCAAACTCTAAGAAATATTTAGGCGACTTCCAATTACAAGTCAACACATGACTGTGCTCATCAATTTATTTTAATTGATCACACGCACAAAAAAAAACATTAAATAGAGAAGCTTAAAATAAAAATACGTGTATTATGCCTTACTGCCACGACGTTAATCAGTCCCAGAAAATTCATCACACACACTCTCATATGCAATAGAGTAATTCTCACTTCATTTCCTAAGGCTGTGGTAGCAAATATTTCTTTGCGAAGCGATTTAAAAATAACTCACATTTGGACGAATATAGGCGACGACTTCGTTAATATGCTGTGGTATTGCTGAACCGATTAGAGGCGGATATTACTAACCGGTGACCGTTAGCGGTCAGCCGCCGCGTATAATAAAAAAAAGTGCAGTTACTAAACTGGATGTATTAAATGAACTAGGTTCGAAAGCCCGCGTCAGAGTAGAGTCCATACATCGGACACTTCTCCCGTCGTTCAGTGGGTGTTCCGGCAACATGGCTGCACGATGTCAGCGTGTTCAACATAATCCTATACGGTAGTCGTAACTAATGTCACTGCATTGCCACGCCATATCTTCTGAGGGGTCGTGGTATTTCACCGGTCTAGCCGGCCCATTCATGCAGCGAACTGCTTGGCTCTACCACAAAAAATATTCAAATATTCTTTTCAAATATTTTATTCGGACTTGTAAACGAGCAAGATATTTATCGTTCATTATAACAATACTAAGGTAAATTTAATTATAATAAATAATAATTATTCAGCAAGATGCATCTTTACATGTACATTGTTGGAACAGGTAAAATAACTGTCACACTTGTAGGTTAATTGTCTCAAAACTAATTGTTGACTAGTGAAATAACAAGATTAACTTAACAATGGCAGCCTGACAGAGGTGGGGGATTGTTAAATTTAATTAACTAAGTAGGTGTCTCGTATTACACACAGACACAGCACACATTGGGACATTTTTATATATACATATGTCTAATAACAGTTAAGTTTTATGTAAAAAGTATGTCAATATAACATTTATTTTAAACCAAATTACATAGCTGAAAATTTTCAAAATGTGAATATTTTTATTAAAAGCTAACATGTATTGTATTAAGCCATTGTCCGATTATTGTAATATCTGTTATGAATACATTTGGAAAGTATTCATTACGGTCGCGGGTTCAAATACGGGTGTGTACTCAACTTTCCGGAAATTTTGTATGATACAATTTATCTAGCTGGCCACCTATTACATGGGCATAATTTGAGGTTTCACGAAATTGCGAACAAATCTGCCTATATAAACTTGTGTATGAAAAACAAATACAAACCTGGGCAGAATGTAAAATAACCGTAGTTGTTCATTGTTAATTGTCACTTTTTGATAAAAGCTTTTTTTTAACGAACATCAAATACAAATTAATAACTACATTTATATTTTATAAGCCACACACATTTTGACATCGGTCGCTTATACTTTAAGCATAACAATAAATGAAATTAAATGAATACAATATATATTATATTATAGGACTTGTTTTGTGCAAAATATAAATAAATGTATGTATTTACAAATAATAGTTTAAAAGAGCACGACGAAAGTATGCGCCCACTACACTCCAAACACTGCAACAAAATAAATTCACTGTATACAATACTTTACAGCTTCGATCAAATTGATAAGCTATCATGGTCCTCAAACAATTTCGATAATCATAATAAATATAGCTTTTGTTTTCAATATTATCATTACATACCTATAAAATGAAGTCGCTATCCGTTAAGTGTCCCCTTAAATGCTCATATCTTTGAAAATACGCAACGGATTTTGATGCGTTTTTTTTTAATAGATAGATGATATCAACGGGGTGCTTTTTATCTATAATTCACGTATGATGTAGTAAAGAAAAAGTGACAAATCCAAAATTTACTTATTCATAACTTTTGTTGCGAAACAAAGTTCAGAACTAGTTGTAAATAAATGGTAAACTAACCATCTAGTATGTCGTACGAGTCCGTCCTCGGCGAGTTCATCGAACTGGTATTGTTTTCTTATAGTTATCCCACAAGACGAAACATTACACTACGAACCGATTATTAACCAGAACAAGTATTTATTTATATGCACAATGTTTCAAATCAACGCATTAATACGAGCGTAGCGCATACAATCTTGATTGTGACTGCGAGAGAGAATACGAAGCAAAACTACGGCAAAGAGTTAGCAGTTGCCGTAGCTGGCACAAAACCCACTATACTATTGTTTGTACGGGCAAAATGTGGGAAAAATGGATTACAAAAGATATATATGAATATACATAAGCTTTTTACTGATAATTTTGTACTTATATTTGTTCTTGTTACACATTCTGAGGCGGCATTGTTTTCAGATGCAAAAGTTACACTTTCGATTCTCCAGTCTCTGTGATTGTGTTTACAATAAAACATACTTCACGCCTTTTTCTACCCGAAGGTGTAGGCAGCTGTTAAGCCTCGACTCACCGTTATGTTTACATTCCAAATAGAATAATAGGTGGCGAATCTATTGCCATACCGGGCACAAAGACGGTGTTTTAGTTTATGACTCGTTTGTTGTGTTTGTCGAAAGTTTCGATAGATATAATATACTTGTATCAAGCAAATAAACACTCGACTCTTATCGTAAATAGCGTAAATTTAAGTCTTAAGTACGATTCATTTTACAAGATAAGTGATAGGTACTTGACCGTTTGTATAATAGACAATATTGTCTATCAAATAAAATAATTAATTAATGTTGTTTTGTAATTGTAAAAGACAATAAATATTATATTTTAGCTTTCATGGAGAAATCGCAACATTCCTGGTTAAAAATCTAATGTGGTAAGCAGAAATGATATTCACAATATATTAGATAGTAATGGATAAGTAATAATTTATAATACAGCCTTGTAGAGGCATCATTGAACTGCATTTATCCATCAGCCACAAAAAAGCAATTCTTCGAATCCTTTATATAATAAAGAAAACAAATTTGACAAACTATGAACAAAAATAAAGTCTCGGTGATCCAGGGGTCGAGCACCCCGCATCTGAATCAAGAGGTCGCGGGTTCAGGCTCCAATGACCAATGACATAAAATTAATTTGGAAAGTTATAGTTAGTGATAAATATCAATGACTGAAAACATTGTTTGTTCGTCACCTATTCCATTTGCGACGTAAATATAAAGGCAAGTGGAGGCTAAACAGCCACTGCCTATACCTTCGGGTAGAAAATAGCGTGTGAAGTTATGTTGTCATGTTATGAACGAAAATGATTGATTTCCTTTTTATACAAAAGCACATATTATCATTGCACTTCATTACATAGTTTAAAACAATTAACAAAGTCGTTTTCTCTCTCCCTATGTATGCTTAAATCTTTAAAACTACGCAAGGGATTTTGATGCGGTTTTTTTAATAGATAGAGTGATTGAAGAGGTAGGTTTATTATATGTATAAAATAACATCCATTAGATAGTGATGGATCAATATGACATTAACTAATCAGCATCGCTGTAAAGACAATCGTCGAAAACGCGAAGTTCCAAAATAATTTCGCGCCACACGATTTCATATATGTATACTAAAAATATACGTTGAAAAGATTGTAAATATACCTACAATACGGATATAGAATGCTTCAGTCTCGGCGCCAAACCACACATAGTTATGTATGCACTTTGTGGTGACCGACAACTTAACCGCTAGGTATTTGGAATCTGAATAACGTGTTCGACTGCTTCAGGTTGTTCGGACAGTCAAGTTGCGACGGAAAGTTTTCATCCGGATTAACGCACAGCTTACTTTGTTGGTGTTTATAATTCAATAATTCAATTACATTACAAAGTATTTTCGTATTAGCGGTTTCACAAATTCTTCTGTAACTATAAGTTTCTGAAAATTTGTTTCTGAAGGGTATATCGAATAATATCGATCAGTAATGTAATAAGACAATCATATTTTAGTCATTAAACACGTAATTAATTATGAATTAGTAACAAGTTGTATTTTCGGTATGTACGAAGCTAGAAAGCTATTATTACAAGGCAAGAACCTGACTATATTATTTTTCTAACGTATAAAATGGTTTCAAGTTGCCACAGAAATAGTGAAGTTTTAAAAATAACCCACTCCGGGTGACAAGAGTCGCCAGTTATGGTATTTCTATGGATGGAAAAGAGCATGGTTTCAAATTTATTCATCAAAAATGTGAACGACGAAATATTAAATGTCATATGGAAGATGTCATATGACATTTAATATTTCGTCGTTCACATGAGAATGACTGTGGATGGACACATTAGTAGAGGAAGGCCGAAAAAGAGATGGATGGACTGTATAAAAGTTGATATGAATATGAAGGGAGTAAGTGTGAAAACGACGAGTGACAGGAGAGAATGGAAAAGAAGGACATGTTGTGCCGACCCCACATAGAGTGGGACAAGGGCAGGAAAATGATGATATGGAAGATGTCATATAGATATCTTGAAATTTGTAAATCAACAGTGGTACCTAAAGCCAAGCAGTTTGTTGCATGAATGGGGCCGGTTCGACCGGCGAAATGTGATATTGAACTATCAAAAAATCGATGGATATCGATAAGTCCCTTTCCTTTCCCCCTCCCTATCCTATTTGAAAGGGCTGTCCCTAGTTTTATTAATATTAATTGTAAGACAGTTGCATAACAAGTATTAGGTAAGTGCGTCCAGTGTTTTGTATTTACTAGTGATTAAATATAAGATATTGTGTAACTCATAGTGAGAGTAATATTATTTAGGTATATACAATACGTTTTAAACAGATATTAGTGAATAAATAATATAGGTAAACTAAATGTAAGAAGGCATGAGCGGAGTTAGTGTTAATGGTCACATACAAACCTGGTGTTCTTTTAGGGAACAATAAGCAGAACGATACGTAAAATTATTTTGATAAACATACGTAAAGATATATAAAGAAAAAGCAAGATGCCGGTTATGGTGTTACAAGTTGAGAATGAGAAATGAGATGTGAGACAAATGAGACCGCATCCAGCTACATGATGCTATTATACCTCTATCAAGGAGCAATGTCCTGATGACGCGAAAGTATAATCTGCCGAATTTGTCCCTGGCGATGTGGTAGATGAAGTCGGGATATTCGCCGAGACACTCGCGCAACTCCTCGTCGGGGAGACAGCTGAGCTCTTGGAAGAGTTCCCGATCGAAGCCTGGCGGCGGCGAGGCACGCGAGCCCTGCGCGCACCCCGCGCCCGTATCGGCACAGCCCTCCGCCGTGACGCGCCCGAGCCGCGTACATCTGCCCCGCCTGCCTCACGCCGGCGAGACACTTCCAACACTAACTTACTCGTATTAATGTCCACTAAATTCCCTTACACCACGTCTCTTGTGTTCAGTCACTGACAAACTAAACTTACAATCCATTTTATTTGCACTTGGATTCAATCAATACGTATATTGTGACGCAATTGTCTACCTGTAATAACGCCAAAGACCGTGGAAACAAGTCTGACAGGACCGTGCAAGTGGAGTTTACAAATTGGTTATCTGCATCGCGGTCGGCTGGTCATGCGCGAGCCGCTCAAATTAACTGGAGTTATGAAATATAACATAATGTGCTAAACACGATTATCGCACGTACGTCACTTTACAGATAAATCTATTTTAACACATCCCTATATATATATCTTGAAGATTACCACTATTTTTAACATTTTGTGTATTTTATTTTAACAGTTTGTGTATTGTAGTTTGTGTATTGGAATTTGTTCACTTTTTCGGAGTGGAGGCGTTCTCTAATAATTTCTGATAGCTTTTTAATTGTAAATTTGCCTTGATATGGTGTTCACATTTATAATAGAAACTTTTTTTTCTTTTTTATTATTCGCTACAATTTTTGTACAACGTTACCACTCTAATTAAAAGGTGTCGCGTCAGTTGTGCTCGACTACTGTGATCGCATAGAATTTCTTAGTTAACTTGTAGGACGTTGATTTTAATTTGGTTGGATCGTGATTGTCGAGTATTCTGTTTGCTACACCTTTTATTCACCAACCTACTGATTTGTTTTCAGTAGTGATAATAATGTTGTTATTTATTTCAAATGGTTTGAAAAGAGTATTTGGCACATGAGTTTCTTGCCCGATTCTTCTCATGATACTACACTCGGAATCAGGCCGCTCGTGGCGATTGCGTCCGTGTCTTTTTTTTTGTTCCACGGAGGCACTTTCCACAAGCGCTCGTTTGTTTTTTTTAATTAATTTTAAATCATAATGTTACCTGTACTTGTTGACTATTTTTAAGTGTCTGTGAAGACCTATAAAAATAAAGTTATTTTGAGTTTGAGTTTGATTTCTGCACCCGCATTTCGTTCTAATTTTCCATTTATTTCCAACAATGAAATTCGCATAATGATACATTTCCACATATGAAATAACAGGTGGAGTAAAACTAAAGTTAATCCTCAGTTCTCCGACAAATTCATTGCAAATATAATACAACTACTGTAAATAATGGGTTCGATTGTTGCTAAGATGTGTAATGCATTTCACTCCAAAGTCCAAATGGATCAATATACTACTGCTGTACTTGAAAGAGCAATAAATTTATTTAATTGCAATAACGAAATTCTTTGTTTTTGTATGTTATGTTAATATAATATAAAGCAGCATAGTATCCCCTTATCGGATCACAATCCTATCTGGCAACATATGGAAATATACCGCGATATCTACGTGAAGGTTTTGAAAATACAATATATTATTAGCTTGTTTAATAATTATAGCTTTAATCGAATAATACAGAATTGAAATAAATAGTTCGTTCTAGAAATAGCGTGCCGTGACGTCACAGACGCTTCCAAACACTTTTGTATATAAATAACTCAAAACTCATTGTAATCTTGATAATATACATTGTACTAATTGTGTGCTTTAATGTATTATTATTGCGTACAAATCGTTTATGATAATACTATTAATAATATTTTTCCGTACCATAGTTAAGCGAAGGTAATAACAATTTAAAATGGCCGCCCCATGCGTGACAGTGACATTTAGAAGACAATATTAGTAATGCAATATCTGCATGTTGATGGGAGAAAAAAATATCAGAGAAAATGGATTTTCAAACAATTTCCAGCAGACTTATCGAATTGTAATTAAAAAATCTGATACGATGGATGTTTTTTTTTTCCATTTACAACCTCGGTCTAGAAACTATATGGACAATGCACTACGGAATGGATGAATGAAAAATGATAGTAGCGTAGAGTAAATGACGTGATGACGGAACTTCGTGTAACGTAACGACATCTGTCGTTTTTATCTAAAATGTTTTTAATACAACTATCTTACGCAAGGAATAAATTAAAGTTTGATCCCAAATATTAAGTTAAGCACTTCGCTTTAGATCAGTACCACAAAATATGACTCACATGTCAATAAACATATTTATTTAAATTTGAATAGTGTTTTCGTAATAAAATATTCTTTGTATTAAATGCACATTAGCAACGAGAAAACAAAACATAAGTACTTGGTATTTTCCATTCTTATGATTAAAATTTGATTTTTTCTGGGTAGCTATACAAATTACATATTATTTAAATTTAAAAAAAGAATAATGGATTAGGTATATATAGTTGTATTTGGAAGCATTTTCTTTTTTTTAACATCTTAACTGATTTATGTTCATAACTAAGAATTTATGTAAATTAATAAAAATGCACCTATTACAGGTTTATTTAATTGCAAGCAAGGACGACACAGAACACAATCTACATGGATTGAATTTCTTCTCCATTGTGCAAATATACAATAGACCATTCGTTATTTTTTTTCTTCGATGCTTATCATTCTTTATGGGGCCAAAGTGTTTAACTCATAAAAATAACGATGACAGCTCAATGAAACGAATTTCCATTTCACGGTCAAGTTACATTTAAATAATAAAATGTAATTGCTCGGTTGTCACTGAGATCCCATGACCAACCTCATGGAAAGACTACTGCTGACATTGTCATGGAACCAGATATTCTAGGTCAAATAGTAATTACAATCGTATAAAAATTATGTCATCGAATCAATAATTCCAATAATAACTATCAAGGTTATTTGAATTTCGAATGATCAACTATAAGCTGTTAATGTTTTTTTTTATAAGCATGGCAACCCTGTTTACTTAAATGCAGAAGTTTGATTCGAGTTAAACACTTGGAATATCAGTGTTATAAAATTTAATTAAGGTCTATAAAGTGTTAAATTGCTAACATATCTATCCGTTTTACACTCTACTGGTCATGACACTAGTATTTCTATAGGAACGGTTTGTAAGTACCAGTTAGTTAGGAAGGTCAAATTGCACGTGATTCAATGTTCACGACAAAATGTTACTAGTTTTTTTAAATTATACCACCGGCTGAATGTTGTACAATTTTTTTTTTAAATGGAATATTACATCAGCTGACAATTTTTTAACATCGACTATTGGCAATTTTTTTTTGTGGAGTATATCACCGGATTTGGGGTTATGTCTTTAAGTAATTTAGATTAGGGATGACACTGGAACTTATTAAATAATAAAATTTCACCTTTAATTACTTCTTGTCTGTTATGTTATCTACATATAAAATAAATAAATAAAATGCTCGTCCAATTATGATATAACGAATTCAACCCAAATTGATCATCTCGTGGTCATGGTCAATTTTAATCGGCGATGACCTTTTTGCTAATATCCGATTAATGCCGCGTTTTCATTAATAATTACGGCAATAATACGTTCGCGTAAGTCAAGTAATTTTTGATACACATGAATTAACACTTGTTTATTAAATACGATATGTAAATTGTAATATGATATATAAATATAAATGTAATCAACCGAGTGCAGTACGTTTCATTTATCTGGATCTAATCATTACATATAATGGTCTATAAAGTGGTTTATTTTTTCAATCCTCGATAACGATTGGAAATTACTCGTTTCGGAAAAACGTCATAATCGCTTGAGGTTATTAATTGGTGATAATATCGATATTAATAAAGCTGATAATTACGTTTAAAGTTCAAAGAAAGTCTATTTCTTTAACCATTGTTTATTCTTAATCTCTAAACACGTTACCTAAAGTTACGGATCGCTATATAATACATACATACATACTTTATATACAGATAAACATTACTTCTCTTTTAGCACAGTCGGGTCGTAGTATTTATCGCTAAAGTTCACTATGACGTTCACCTTGTAAGTTTTAAACAAAATGAAAGTAAGTAGGTTATTGAAATCGTGACGCAATATCGGCCCTGTACGTTCTTAAAGCAGAATCCCAGAAAACTACTTAACACTAGCCGCTGTCAGACATGTATTTTTTGAGAAAAAAAGACCATAAAATATATTAATATATACCTCACTTTACATGCAATAGGAACAGAGAGACCGGATATTTTAGCGCAGTTACAAAATAACTGCAGTTTATACACTCTGTTTTAGACACGAAACATTTTTACATTCTTGTTAATATAATTACTAAAAATAAAATAAAAACTTGAACGTGCATTGAACTTGTTCCACAAACGTTCCACTAATAAATAAACACACATGGCACAATTTAATCCGTATTATTGTTACATCAATAAATATGCAATAACAAAACTATTAAATGTAATAATCAGTACGAAATTAAACGCAAACGAGAGAAGAAAAAAAAACCAGTTTTTTTTTTATCTCAAAAACAATGAGCGATTTCTTTTTAATAACGGTTCTGATAAATGTTTGAGGCCAGCGGTTTGTTAAAATACTTTCACGATCAGGTGCAGACGTATCTCGCTTCAAGTGCGTTAATAATAGCTAACACAAAATTTCTAAGATTTTAGTACACATGTGATATATATATTGAGAATATTGAGAGAATTAGCAAATCGTTATCGACACGTCCGCTTCCGTCGATATCACGACGATTACTAAAACTATACTTTAACTTTAAATTATATATTCTACACACTACACTACACTTTCATCCAAGTTACACTGTCGACGTCATATCCGCGCCGATTCTTTGTATAGGTAATGTATATACCTAAAAACGTGCTACTTATAAATGCCTCATAAAAAATATTAATCAGGATAAGCCGACGCGAGCCGATAAGACAAGTGAATGCAAAGTTCTATTAATATTATCTTATCAGTAACGAACTACGATTTTTCTACATTCCGAATGAAAAAAAAATACAATTCAAATATGTAGTTGTAAGCAAAGTAAAAGCAGAATTTGAAAAGTTTATTAATTCATATAATATTTACATTTATTTAAATATTTTATTTAATCATTATCCACGGATTATTTCATAAAAATTAAAATCGTGTTTATGGCTTTCAACTAGCGTAATTATGACAAGGTAATTTGAGTCAAGTATTCGTGTTTTATTATTTTTCAACAACAAATATCTATGCTAATTTTAGCAATTCGAATCAACAATTCATTTAGATAGTATTATTGATCCAATCATTTGAGTATTACTAATTGCTAATCATTATTACCAAAACGACTATAAGAAGACATTAGAAAATTTTCACACAATGATTCACGATACAATTAAAAGAATATGTTTTTTAAATTCGTTAATTAATTATTATGTCTCAAGGTGAACTATAGCTTCAAGGTTATTATATATAGACCAGACTATTCCACCCCCCTTTTAATGATTCACTCCCTTATGTAGCGTGGTATATCATATATATACATATAGGTATATATAGCCAAGCCTAGACATTCGCGACAGACGCATTCGTCGGCCATGATGGACGCGGTGGGAAAAATCAATACGGTCTTCCTTTATTCGGCAGACTAACTTGGAATAGTCTATGGTATCTCAATTCCTCATTATTAGTAGATTTAGTAAGTATAGAATATATTTATACGATATAACAGAAACCATAGTAATTGTATTTTTAGAAATAAATAATGTATTGTCATAGACTTCAACGCGTTGCGTACGAGAATCTCTAACTACTAGGCTATATAAGCGCGAGTTGGAAACGCCTATCCCAAATATTCTGTGGAATAAATTCAGTCAGATAAAATAAAATTCGTAAATATTAAGCAATTAATAGTATTTACCAATACTTAATATACATTTTGGCTACAATATAATATAGCAGGGTCAATGCATCTTCGAATTCCAACACATGACAAATGTGATGTGTTGAAATCAAGTTAAAAAGTTTCATAAATACGGTTTGCAAATCAATTACTACTATTGTAATTTAGCCAATCTGACATATAAAAATACATAAAACTCTAAGCATAATAGTACTTGAATTATAAATGTCTACATAAACGTTGATAAATTATTAAGCAACAAGATCATGAACTATTGCGCAGATACATTACGCCATAATATCTTTAATACATGCATTCGCTCGGAATATTTATAAAATAAAAAAATATATGAAGTTGCAAATTCATATTAATATGTCGTTATAAATAATTAAACAACATAATAATTATGCTCTCACGGTCAAGTTAAGTATCTGGTGCACAGCTGTTGCGCGTTGCGACGCCGGGACGCCGCGCCGCGTATCTCCCGACAACCAAAAACCCGACCACCCCTTGAAATCGATTTCAACGACGAAATTTGCCAATTACCTTTTCAATTAATGCGTCACACGAAAATCCGGTGAATCTATACAAAATACATTTACAAAAAACTATATAATACACTGTATCACTGCGACTGTATTGTTACAAAGCATATTTGCAATTTTCGATACGATTAAATAGCTTGATTTCTACGAGAGTTCGAACATTATTGTCAGATGAAACGACGCCTACAAGATCGGTACACGTTGTGACATAGGTTCCAGTGCAGCAGTGCACCTACGGTGATGGTAGGGAAAAAGTATGCGCGGCGCACGGCGTTTTTGCTTGTGGAGTTATCGATCGACGCCTTGTTGGCGAACGAGATGGAAGCACGCGTGTCGCGCGTATACCGGCGAGACCAGCACTGTTCGGCGTTCCGTATGCTCGCGCATGCGCGATACTGCCACAGATACCAAAAGTACCGATTAGCGGCAGCCCGCAACGCGCCTGACAAATACGTCATCCACACTACACTCAAACATAGCGGCCATCAAAAGAGTCTCGACATTTTATAAACACAAGACAACTATAATTCTCACAAATCGACTACTCGAATATATGTATCGAATAGAATAAAAAAAGAATGAAGGATTTCCTGAATCCATTTCCCATTCAAGATGATTCTAAATTTGTTTAAAATGTATTCATTCGTGTATCTATTTATTATTAGTATTAGGTGTATAAATATTTATTAATGTTATTAGATAATTAACAGCGAGGGTTATTATAATTCATCTAGTACGGAAACACGGAAAACTATTAAAATAAAGACTTCCAAATTACATACAGAAGAATAAAAATATTATTATCCCACTTCTGATTGTCTTTTGGTTCATTTTTATATCTCATATCACCTTCTTCTTCTCATATCATATCATCTTTGGGGATCGAATCTACGACGTCAAAGGTCTACGGAAAACACGAGTCTCTTAAAATTACATCAGGCCCTAGTCGTCTCAACAGATCTTCACTAGCAGTGATCAAAGTTCACGACAAGTAGGTACACAGCGACCATGACCTTGCCGATGCCCTTGCCAGAATATCTTTGACTTTGCAATGGTATTATTGTCCAAACTTTAAACAATACATAAGCATAATTTAATTATTATTAAAATTTTATATAAAACATGATCATACGACGTACCTGAGAAAGAATTATAACTTTGACTAGTGTTCTGCTTTTCTATGAGGTGTCAACATAACTGAACGGTAACCGTTTGGCTTTTGTTAATATTAATTAAGAAATCGTTGTCTCCTAACCCATGGTTGCAAAGGTTGCAAAAATCTGATATTCCAATCAGGGAGTATTAATGAGTGGCAAAAAAAGTTTCATGTGAACAATATATCTATCTACACAGAGCCTTTAAAAGAGGCGCGAGGTTACGCCCAATGGAATTGACAAGGTCGTCGAAATGCATCAACCAAATGCAAGAAACAAGAACAAGAACTCCAAGATTTTTTTTTTGACCAGAACAAAATCCTAGCGGTGTAAGAAAGAACACACACTATTGTCAGATATTAAAGTTCCTTACATCGCTTACAAAGACATTGTACTCTTTTGGTTTTGACTACTACGCATTTCAACTACGTGACGCTAACAAGCGGATATCCAGGCCAGGGTAAAAAATTGAAATTTTCTGAACACAACAGAACAAAATAATAATGAAAATACAGGAAAATGTATTTTAAAATTAACCCAATTTAACAGGTTTTAAAGATCTCCGTGCATATGTTTACTGACCCTGTCAAGACCTGCCCAACAAGTGTAACCATTAACTTCTGTATTTAAATTACAAGTAAAATAAAATAATAGTGTCGGCTGTGTTACGAGCGTACAATATATTGTGAAACAACTCCAAAGTGAACTGAATAGGCTCAATTATAAATTTTTGTTATACATATTATAAACTTACTGTATTGTATAGTTATACAATAACTTGGCCGCTTTTCCGCTTCTATACTGACCTTGTCATTTTATGCAACTAAATAATTACACATATATATTATAATGTTTTATATGTCTAGAAATTTCTTAAAGTTTAACACTTTTAATTTAATAATTTAATTATAATATATTTAATATAATAATTAAATTTAATTTTAATGTAACAGATTGAAAATCTGAAAAAGTTGTTAAGAAATCAGCTTCGGCGTAACAGGTCTTCATTTTTCATAAATCCTCACCGTTCACTTCTTTCAAACAATCTTGGGTCTTACTATTCGCCTGTTTTATTTAGATATATAATTATTTTCGAAATGCGTATCGTCCCTCCTCATTACATGCTTACTTACACCACTCGATGCGATTTTGTATCAACTTCACAGCTAAAATTGAAGCTTCCTTCTCAATCTCAAATTATATGACGTTACGAAAAATGAGATTAATTTAATGTAAATGTCAATACATAATACTAGACATGACTAATACATATAATCCATTTTGAATTTTGAGTAAGGAAACTAGCAGGACTGGGTATTCAAATTTTTTTTTTTTTTATGTGATAGGACGGCAAACGAGCAGGCGTGTCACCTGATGGTAAGCAACCAACGCCGCCCATAGACACCAGCAACACATATAGTGTTACTGTTGCGTTGCCGACCTTTAAGGGATAGCAGATAGGAAAGGCCGGAGAAGGGGGGTGGGCCTCCGGGTACCTCTCTCACCGAACGAAACGCGGCATGAGCCACTTTACGTCGGTCTTCTGAGAGGTCGTGGTATTTCACCGCTCGAGCCGGCCCATTCATGCAGCGAACTGCTTGGCTCTACCACTGTTATTAAAAATATTATTAAAATACAAATATTCCAAATATAAACTGTGCTATACAATCTGGCGACCCCACTGGCCAAGTCATTAATATGTATTAGGTGTGTATAATACTGTGACCTCATAGCGCCGTGACTCATGCATGCAAATAACGTCTTGGGTATCTTCATCTTTGTAGTTTGACATATTAATTATTTGACACAATGAATACACAAGCAGGCTCGAAACACCATCTTCCCTACAAGCACCAGTAATTCCAGAAACTATATGTATTATCCCCTAAGAACATTAAGGTTTTATAGGTGAAGATAATTCAGTGTAGCATCTCGCTTTTAAATCCAGGACTTCAAACAGCCGTATAGCGTGTTAAGTTATGATCAGTTTGGCTCAAAGCCTCTGCATCTCCGACTGCCTCTGTTACTGTACAGTACATGTTCTTAAAACTATTGAACATTGTCATGATCAACATCGTCATATTAGAACATATAAGTGCGTGGTTACCACGGACATTCCAAAACTAATAAGAAAAACATTGAATTAAGAAAGTATGTCGATGCTGGACCAATTCAACAGCATTGGTACGTATAAAATAAATATTAGGTCAGGTGTCAGTGGAAGTAGCACACAGCTGACCCCGGGAATTTATTCCAGAGATATTATTGCGACCTTTTAAGTTTTCCAATATCAGTGAAAATGTTTAATAGTCATACATTTATATTTTAGCCTATAATAGATATCTTGGCCTATTAATAAGGTATACACATACATAGTCAATTTAGAAGGTATGAAAGCTTTTTTATTTAGCGAGATTTTGAGAGAAAAAAGGAATAATTGCAGATACATCATCAATTTAAGATGACATGACATAAGTAAAAAATTTACTGAATACGAAAGTGATGCATTGGGCGATTTCAAGATTATAACGTGGGTTACATATAGAAAGTCCAGCACAGGGTTTCCGTTTAGAAAATTCCAGTCATTTCATAATAGAATGGTTATTTATACCTGGTTATATATGGTTATGTCAGGTCACAGCAATAACTTTATTTATTTTATTAAACTTATGGTGCGGTTTTCAAAATAATTATTAATTAAAAATAAAACAAATATAGAGTATACTTGTTTCTTTCGTTTTATATTAGTTCTGAAAAAAGTAGCTTTCTATAATAAATATTGAAATCGGTCCATCACTCTCAGAGTTTATAAATTAAAAATCTTTCCTCAAAATGTTATCACGACTTTACAAAAATGAAAGTATACATGAGTTATGTTCGTTTTCTGCTTCACATGTTTTGATTACTTAGCTCGGAACTAGATGGCGCTGTATGATATTTTTACGAGGTGAAACTCCTTAAAAATAAAATATCTCAGGCTTGTCGGCGACCGGTTTTCTTGGTGTCGGAAATCGGAATACCGACTATTCCTTCGTTTCCAAAGGCACCCGATGATCTCCGATCCACATACGCATCAGTAAATTATTCCTAAGATAGCTAATAAGAAACCAATCATGCCAACTCACGAAAGTAATTGAGGGTCTCCCTGATCTGGTCAGGTGTGAGTGCTAGATCCTTGTCGCTCAGCGGCAGGGCGGGGGAGGGTATAAACCAATCCTGATTCTCGTACCCTGAAAACATATGGACATCATTAGTTAAGCTTATGTAGTGATACATTAATTGCAATAGATCATTAGTTAATGTCCTAATTAAAATTTGTATTCATGTAGGAAGTTATTGGCTGTTGTAAAGTTACTAAAGTTCTATTTCCTATTCCGCATGGGCAGTCAGTGATTCTCTTTTAACATGCGTCGCTCAATGGCAACTGTTTTATTTTTTCGCTGGAGAAACTTTGGATAAAACACTTTAAAATCCTTGTTCAAGATGAAGTGGCACAAGTGATTAGAAGGATTATCTAGTAGTCGCAAAATCTGCGGAGTGACCCTCGCTGACCGCGTCGAAAACAAGGTTATAAGGAAGGAAGTCGGATTGAAAGAGAGTGTCGGTGTAAAATTAAGAAAGGGCATGCTCCGATGGTTCGGACATGTAGAATAGAAAACGGCGTCTGAGAATCGGACAATATCTATTTTTCATATCTAAAATGTTCAGATATTTTTGTTTAAATTATTTTTATGAAACAGCATACTAAAATACACATACAACCCTAAATTTCCACCTCTCTGCGATCAATCCCAATTTTTTATGTCGATCAAAAACTTTATTATTTTGGCAAGACAACGTTTGCTGGGTCAGCTAGTGATATACATATTATCTATTAGTCTAAATATCAAATACAATATAACTTCAAATTATTAAGGGCTCTATAAATCTTATATCTTTAAACGAGCAATTCTTGTATATATATATATATGTATATATATATGTATATTAATTGGAACTCGGAATCGGCTCCAACGATTTTCATGAAATTTAGTATATAGGGGGTTTCGGGGGCGATAAATCGATCTAGCTAGGAATCATTTTTAGAAAATTTCATTTTATCGTGTTTTATCGATAATCAACTTAAACATCAACTTACTTTTTGGAATTCCTGACATCTATTGGCGAATGCTATAATTATTTTAAATTGTGAGCAACTAACTTGCTTTAACGACAACAACACTAAAGCTATTCCAGCAGATGGCGTTGTTTATAAAAAAAAAGAAAATACCGAGCAAAGCTCGGTCATCCAGATATTAATAATAAGTTAACATACCGCCTAAATTAATTAATTGAATATCATGTGTAAATTTTTAGTCTGGCGACCTTTGTTTTATTTAATTTATAGCTATTTTGTAAAATACATACATACATAACTTCACGCCAAATCCCTTGCGGGGTAGGCAGAGAGAACAGAGCGCCATAGGGCACGATTCTTACACGCCTCACTCGCTTCGTTGACATTCATGACTCTTTTCATGCACGCGCGTCGGTTTTTGAGCCTATGAACATCACCTTCCTCCAGAACACGTTCTATTTGGTCATGGAATGTGTGTCTTGGCCGTCCTCGACTCCTACATCCATCCGCTTTTGCATTGTATATCTGCTTAGTCAGTCTTGCATCAACCATTCTTTCTACATGTCCGAACCATCGGAGCATGCCCTTTCTTACTTTTACACCGACACTCTCTTTCAAACCAACTTCCTTCCGTACAACCTTGTTTTCTACGCGGTCAGCGAGAGTCACTCCGCAGATTTTGCGTAGTGCCCTCATTTCCACCGCGTTTATTCTACTTTCATGCACACTCTGCCATACCCAGCTCTCGCTTCCATAAGTTAACGTTGGGATAAGGACTGCATTGTGGATTGCTAGCTGGGCTTTTCTGCTAAAGTTTTTTGCGCCCAGGAATCTGCCCAACGCTCCATTTACGCTATTTCCTATCGCCACTCGTCTTTCTACATCCGCGGTGTACCTTCCATCTCTGCTAAAAGCGCATCCAAGATATACAATTTCATTCACCTGTTCCAGCACTACATCATCAACCATTATCCTTGCATCAGTTCTGGATTCCTCCTGGATGTAAAATACATCGTACAATTCAAGATCCTACGTTTGTAGGATCTATGTAACTTAAATTTGAGCTGCAGACAGTCGTACATGAATGAGTAAGTCGCAGAGACGCCGGGTGAATGAAATGTAAATAGAGCGAATGATTCAGATAAACTCTTAACAACAGAGATGGAGCCACGCAGTTCACTGCATGAATGGGCTGGTTCGACCAGTGAAAAGCCACGAGCTCTCAGAATATCGACGCAAAGTGGCGGATGCCGCATTTCGCTCGGCCCTTCCTATCCCACTTCGAACCCTTCCATATTCCGGCAACGCAACTGTAACACTATCTGTGTACAGGTGTCCATGGGTGGTGTAGCCGTTGTTTACATCTTTGAGTTAACAAAGGCGTGAAGTTTAGAACGTGTGATTTTTTTTTGTAACCTCCCTATTCCCAAATAAGCGTGGCGTAGAAACGAGTACTGGCTTAACAGCCGTAGCTCGCACCTTCGGGCAGAAAAATGAGCAAAGTTATAAGAAAAAATTGCAACGCGCTAAATTTCAAATACATTAATAATACAGATATAGGTATATTTAAATCGGTCACGCTTCAACAAATGAATCAGTTGAACCGTGCTAATATTAGATCACTCTTACTTTCGTTACGACTGTTTCGGTACGACCTAATGAAATCAATGCACCAGTAATTGGCACACCTATTTTAAAGTGACATCTACACCTCGTGCGTATAAATACATCATGGAATAAGGTTTGATTTTTTTTGGGATAGGCGAGCAAACGAGCATGCGTGTCACCTGATGGTAAGTGACCAACGCCGCTCATGGACACCTGAAACACATATTATTATAGTGTTACAGTTGCGTTGCCGACCTTTAAGGGAGAAGGATAAGATAGGGTGGGGAAAGGAGGTGAGTCTCCGGTTCGTTCGGTGAGAGAGGTATCCGGAGGCCCACCCCCCTTCCCCATCCTTTCCTATCCCCTATCCCATAAAGGTTGGCAACGCAAACAGTAACACTATATGTGTTGTTGGTGTCCATGGGCGGCGTTGGTTGCTTACCATCAGGTGACACGCCTGCTCGTTTGCCCTCCTATCCCATAAAAAAAAGAAGTGGTATTTCACCGGTTGAGCGGGCCCATTCATGCAGCAAACTGCTTGGCTCTACCACTGTTACATTTTAAGTTCTAATCTCGCTCTAAACACGATAAAATCTCGGTTTCGAAACCTGACTCACAAAAAATGCATTTAATTTTCATGACTCACGATATTGTGCCCAATGTCAACTATAATGTCTAGACCCTACTCCTATAAGCATGTAGAAATTAGACGAGCACATCTTCGGACTAAAACATCTATATATATATATAAGAGATTTCCACCTATATATTGACTCATCACGATATCTCTGGAACCATAAGGCGTAGCGACTTGAAATTTGGTAGGATTATTCCTTTCGCCGAGTAGAGGTCAGCTAAGAACGGATTTTACGAAATTCCACCCACAAGGGGGGTTGCGGGGGTGTTAACAATGGAAAATTCCCATTTTTAACCTATAGCTGCTATCGACTTCAAATTTGTCGTGTTATGTTTGTTATGTTATGTTATGTTATATTGCAGTATTAACATAGCGGGGCAGCAGTTATTACTTTTGATGCGAAACAGAGTTCGCCGGGTCAGCTAGTTATAAATAAATGTGGTGATTGTATTTACATAATTAAATTTTTAACGCCTACTCTAAACCTTAGTAAGTTCTTATTTTGTAGAGAACCAATTGAGTATTTAAAAAAAAAACATCTAGTTCGAAACCATCATGACAATTTGTGAGAAAAAGCCGTAAAGAATACAATCACAGCTGTGATTATGTAATTAGCGATAGTGTTCTCGCGGCGTGACGATACCAATTTGATGACTGAACAAGAGAGAAGAGGAGAAAAGAGTAAAGAATATAATATCTGTGCCTCTTCTTCATGGAATCATTAGTAAGTTTTAACAGTGGTGGAGCCAAGCAGTTCGCTACATGAATGGGCCGGCTCGACCGATAAAATACCACGACATCTCAGAAGATCGACGTAATGTGGCTGCTGCCGCGTTTTGTTTTGTGAGAGAGGTACCCGGAAGGCCCACCTCCTTCCCCATCCTTTCATATCCTACTCCCTTAAAGGTTGGCAACGCAACAGTAACATTATATGAGTTGCTGGTGGTGTCCATGGGCGGCGCAGGTTGCTTACCATCAGGTGACACGCTTGCTCGTTTGCCCTTCTAACCCATAAAAAAGTAGATTGTAGAGATACTATAAATTTAGTATGTACCAATAATAATTGTAACCAGAACCAGAACCAGTCAAATTTCATAGAAAACCAAAATATTGTCAATGAAATTTGAATGAAGAAAATGTGAAACGCGAAGTAAAAAAAAAAAAATTAAAATCTCCATCGATACCAAACAAACAAATCCTTCCTCTATATTATCTCATAGAGTTGTATGGTCGCATTCCATAAAAGCCATTGCCCGAAGCGCCTTGAAAACCATAGACAAATATATAAATAGATATAGCGTATCTATAGCGGGGAATAATTCTGGAATAACATCGTATCCACTAAGAGAGGGAATAATCTGGTTGACATGACATAGAGGCAGACGCCGAGACCGGTCGTCGGACGATGACTCCTGCTGCGGATGAGACACCATTATTTATATATAGCGTTAGAGAAACGACGTTATGGCGCCTGTGACGGAAACCGCGCCTTGTCCACTGCCTAACAGCTAAGTGACTAAACAGTACAATGTACTACTTCAATGCAAGCGTTTGTTGGATTATTTCAGTTCAATTTATAGATAGAAATGAATGAGTGATAAGATATGTGTGATTAATTTATATTTGCGAATTAAAAAAAAAATTAAAAATTATATTGATAACAGAATATTGGTTTGCAGGGAAAATTATTGGTAAAAATGTTTTGCGATGTTTTGTATCGTAATGTTTGTATATTTTTTTAATGGATAATCCCATAAAAATATGCTTTTATATCAGATAGACAATTTATAGGAGATGGCTATATAGTCCAAAAAATACAAGAGGTATAAAATTAAATAAAAATCACTTTTGGGTTCCGTTTGTTCACTCCTAATCGTCGAAATCATTTTCTTGATAAATATTGTTTCAATGTATCCTTACTATATTTATACTTTTTAATTAATTTGAAGATAAATTTACATCTTTGCTTTCTGCTACGATTAGACAACATTTTATAAGTGTTTATGATGAGAATTTCGGATGTATACCAGTATGAAGTACGTACCCGGTGCGTGTTATTAATACGTATTTCCTGAAGACTAAATTATTATAAAGACTGAATTCTCTACAACTAGGTTGCGGCCCAGATTCTAAACTTACTCGTATTTACTCAAGAGTATCTCGTGCTAAATTAGAATAGAAAAATACTTTCTCGCCTCGAATATTATGACACTGTATTTTAATTTGTAGTATTAAAATTATAATTTGTATTATAACGTAGGGCATGCTGCGAAGGAGCGAATTTATGACTAAGCAGATATACAGTGCAAAAGAGAAATAATGTACTGTTTGAAGAAGTCACGGCATATTTTCAGTAACAGAATTGAAGATGACTTCAAGAGCATTAAAAACTGACGAGCGAGAATATCAAGTGCTATTAAGGTCAAAAGAAGCGTTTGACATATGTAAGAACTAAAAATCCTAGGTTAAGACGCCTATTTTGTCTCAAAAACCAAATCTCTAGCTGGATTGACACAAAGACCAGTTCTTTGTGTTTGTTAACCCAGCTAGCTTTGAGATAAATATTGGTGATAGACAAAATAGTCCAATATTTTTTTTTTTGGGATAGGGAGGAAAGCTAGCGTGTCACCTAGTGGTAACGTAGATAGTGTAACAGTTGATTGGCCTTTAAACTGAGATAGAGAAGAGGTCAGATGTTGGATAAGAAGGGAAGAGGTATGAGCCACTTTACGTCTATATACTGAGAGCTGGTGGTATTTAACCGGTAGTGCCGACGCAGCGAAGTGGATGGCTCTACCACTGATGGCGTAACTCTACCACTGTTAGTGTATGGCAAAAGGCTCTGCGACATATTCTTTGGGACTGGATATTTCAAATCTCGTACCGGGGCTTGATGGCACTACTTACACCTTCAGATCATCATCGGATATTGAACTTATATCTACATTTAACTACATTTTTAGATTCTCTTCAAATATTTATAAGTAATTATTTTTGTGAGTTATTATTTCATTCGTGTCTAAAACATAAGTCAATTCCAAGTTAGACATTTACGCTACTCGTCTAAATTTAGATGTTACGTAAAAACAAATGCGCAGAAATCAAAATATCTTATAGTGCCAGGTCGTACCTGTTCCCGGTAATTCAAGTATTGACACAGAACTGATACTACTAGTAAAAGTCTTTTACGCAATAAATTGTCGTTTGACTCTTTTATGCATACGAAAAAATTCCAAGTACTAGTTATGTGGATTATCAGCCGCCGCCTAAACCTTCAGATAGAAAAAAGGCGTGAAGTTGTGTTATGTTAGTTAAGCAGAGATCTGGAGTTCAGTTTTCATCTAATAAGAAAACGTAATGATTGTGTTGCGAGTATTTCCGTAATAAATATATAATTTACAATGGTACATTGTAAAATATGTCAAATATTAAACAATCAGTTATACAGATAGATAAAATATTTAAAAAAAATGCATGTCGAATGAACAGAAAAATATTTGGAAGCATTAATTACGTTATGAAAAAACAAAGTTGTTTTAAAGAAACAATATTGTTGTGAAAATAAAGGAAAATTCTGATGTATGAAGATTTGGCGACGGCAATTGACAAATTTAGATATAAGTGTGTGTTACCGGAAAAATCTTAATTTTGCCTCAATGACGCCATTGTCCAAAGGCAATCATTTGGTCATGTGATGGTACAAAAAACAGTGGTTTGAAAAGCGATCTAAACACATTGATATTAGCCGTTTCAAAAGCAATATTTTTTTTTGGAAAATAATTGTTCCATAACATGACTTTACGCCCATGTTACCCGAAGGTGTATGCAGCGGCTGTTAAGCCTCGTCTCGCCGTTATGTTTGCTTCCCAAATGGAATAGGTGGCGAACCTATTGCCGACCGGCCACAATATATAATTGTTAAGTATAATATACCGACTGTGTTCTATTAGTACTTTATACATTTATTTGTAAGCTCAGTATAAATCAAAGAGGGGGTAGTTATTAAGTTAAAATGACCAGCCCATACCGGTTACCGCTGCAGAAACGCGGACATTCTTTTTTGACACTAAGATTGGTTGGTGGTGGGATGCACTGTTGTGGTCACTGGATATCATGAATATCAGTGTACTTGTAGCGGCTAATATAGTCAATCTTATCAGTCTTGGGGGTTCAAAACACCGCTTCTTAGAGCAGAGGACTCGGGTTTGAATACACAAACCGTCGGGATTAATACCAATAACTTTACAGAAATCCTTTCGGGAGTAATAGGTTTCGTCATCTACTTATTATACTGGCCCAAAAGTATAATTGTGGGATGCTTTACCAATGGGTTGCAAAGGGTTTCTTACGCAGTCCGGTAAAAATAAATCCACACAACGAATTTGCGTAATTTCCTTTTCCACGCGGACATGTAGGGTATACATGATAACAAGATTAAGATAAATTTAAAGCTACCCAGCTAAAATACATCCAGCCGTTTAAGCCAAATAAATGTAGGTAATCATTATAAACGATCGAAAAACAACAATTCGTATAGCTCAATTAGATAAAAACAATCTACTTTCAGAAATCTAACCAAAACCAGTAACTTCTTGTGAATAAGATCACAGCTTAGAGATAAACAGTAGATACAAAGCTATTATTATCGTAACAATTCTTTTTTTTTTATTAAGTGTGCCAGTCAAACAGAAAAAGTATAACAATGACATAGCGTGGAACCAAAAAGTTTGATCATAACGCATTTCTCATCAATTAGGATGAAATAGACAAAAAAAATACTAGAAATTAGTATAAAAAGCAATTATTTTACGGCGCAGATAGATAAACGAGTATGCGGGTCACCTGATGGTAAGTGACATGTGCAACGCCGAGAGGGTCGCGGTTGCGTGCCCGTCTTTTAAGACACGATAGAAATGGAGTGACAGTGAGGGAAAAAAATCTCCAGATACCTCTTTTAAAACTCAGCATGAGCTACTTTGTGTGATTTTTTTGAGAGTTCGTGGCATTTCATTGATCAAGCCGACCCAATTATGCAGCTAACTGCGTGGTTATACCACTTGTACAATTAATTATTTATTATAGTGGCCCAGCGTAAAATGTGTATAATTACCTCCGAATTGTGTGAGGCTGTCCGCTCTCAAACGATATTTCGGTATGTGTTCCTGTAGGAGACTGACTATCTCTACCTCGGGCACCTCCTCGCTATTGCACACTTCTGTTGACAAAAGAAAACAAAGTTTTTAAATGATTCCAAAGGTACAAAAAAAAAATATGACGTGACTGAACCGAAATAGTTCCGCTACAGTTCAAAGTGATTCATATAATATCTGTATAGTAGCCAGGTTAATAAAAAAAAAATAAAATCAATCGAAGCGCAATGCAGTACCTAAATGTGTAACATTACAAATAAATACATTTCGTACGTAGTGCAGAATGTCTATACTTTGTGTGGGTTCGGTGTGGAAACTCCAGGAGCGTTCCAGACAAAATCAATATCCACGTCCCGGTGTGACGGGGGTAGTGGAGGGAGAGGGTGACCGACCGCTGCGGGAGGCATCAGTATGCACTCCAGACATGTCCAGACATGTTCCCACCCCACAGATAATTACATTCATTCCCGTATAAAATGCATTCGTGTGGGTTATATATACAATTTCTCACAGACACACACATAGAACTCGAATAGGGGATGCATCGAGACAGTGTGAAATTTGAATTTATATGACTCGAAGACTCATTTCAAAGATTAATTTATTAACTATGTCGCAATGATAACACAAGCAATTCAGATGTTTGATGTATTCAGTTAGTTTATGCGGCAATGATATTTAAGCTTTGATGAGTCTATAAAGAACAAGAAATTTCTGACTTTGACTTTAAATTTTTGCCCTTTACAAAAATGTTAATAAACAAATAATTAAAAGTTTACTTATAATTTGTAAATTCACGCCGTCAAAAGTGCCGAATGTGAACGGTGACAATTACACGTCTATGCTCAATTATGCTGGATAGTTTGGTCCCACGTGCCGGACCCTATTTCAATACATATAACTTAACTTTACGCCTCTTTTACCGGTGCAGGTAGGTCTAAGGTGTAGGCAAGGATCAAATTATGTCAATCATCAATATCTATCACATACAACTTCAGAAAAGAGTCATCCGTGTGTCTAGAACTGAACCACACACTTCAGATACAGAAGCTGAATCACTATGCCCAGCGAGATTTTAATTACTTCATTTTAAACTTATATCTGCAAACAGATAAATAAATAGCGATAATTGAATGAGTGAACGACCAATTATCTAAATAAATTTAACAATATTTTAACATGGAAATTTCCGTAATCATATTATTATAAGTTGTGACATAATGACATCAACAATTAGCGAATTATCTGATAACGGGAATGCCATTATATACTTTCATAATTGCATTGATTTAATAATGGAAAAGGTTTCTATTGGATTTTGTCTATTAGTAAAGAGTAAGGACATACTGTACCTACCTATTGTAGTAAAAAAACCGATTGGCAGTTGTGTGCGGTTCCATATTTTTCTTTGTGTGATGTTGGACAATATCCAATATCATAATGCTTGTAATAAATACGCAGTTTTCTTCCTCTGAACAATATATAATGTTTAAATATAAATAAATTATGTAACTACAATATTTTCGAATATATTCAATACGACGTCTCGGTGGTCGAGCACCCCCCTTCTGAATTAATAAGTCGTGGGTTCGAATCCGAATCACACCAATCATTTTTTTGAAATTGACTTGAATTGATGACTGAAAATTTTATGCCCGGTGCATGGCAATAACATCGCCAGCTATTTATTCCATTTTTTGAGGTAAACAAACGGCGAGTCGAGGCTTAACAGTCGCTGCCTATACCTTCGGGTAGGAAAAGGCGTGAAGTTATGTTGTTAATTTAACTCATAATTTGAAAGATTTATATATGTTTAGCTTGTTTAATTAATAATTATCTATGTAAATTACACGTCACTATTTTCTGCTATAAACTCCTGTAGTCAACAGGAGTTTACATATTAAAATTGCCAAAACTCATCAGTAGATTTACATAAAGTACTTTTTTGCCACAAAGTTCGTTGTTAGTAAGTGCAATATATAATAATCTTAAAAAAAACAAACACGAGTAAACGAGTACTATTTTAATATAAACCATAAATCATTGCATAGTATAAAACAAAGTCACTTTCCGCTGTGTGTCCCCTTATATGCGTATATCTTTAAAACTACGCAACGGATTTTGATGCGGTTTTTTTAATAGTTAGAAGGTGTCAACGGGGTGGTTTTGATCTATAATTCATATATGATGTTGTAAAGAAAAAATGATAATTTTCGAGATTTAGATCTTTAATTGCAAACGCTGGCTGAACCCTAAGTGGTAGATCAAAACAATGTTCTACATTATTTAACACCTTCAGAAGGTCTACAAAAAAGTCTATCTTTTAGGGATAACCCACAATGACCATTTTTATTTTACTTTTTACGAGAAATAATCGCTTATTTACGAAGCGATTTTAAACATTACAGCATTTATTTTGATCCAATTAAGCATCTTAAATAAATTGTGCATGTAATATAGATGATCCTGCCCCTTTACAGCATGCAATTTAAACGAATATTTTCGAAGATATTGCAGTATTAACATAGCGGGACAGCGGTTAAAGCCGATAAATAGCACAAATTGAACCTCATGATATTTAAAATCTACTCATTTATTACTTTTGATGCGGAACAAAGTTCGCCGGGTCAGCTAGTATATATGTTACGGTAAGAGTGATTAATTGAAGATTATTAATAATTATCTATTATTATTAATAATTACCGAAAGTCGAGGTAAAAGTGATAAATTAATCACATTTGTCGGTTATTATTAATAGTTTAACCCTAGTGGTGATAAATGTAATAAGTGGCTCGGCTTAGTTGGCTCGGTGTTATTGTTTTAAAAGCACGTGCATGTTATTTGTTGTTGCTTACTAGGGTTAGTTAGTTGTTTAGTTTAGGTTTAGGTTAGGTTAGGTTTTAGGTTTTTTTTTTCTACTCAGGAGTCGTAATCCTCATGGACACCCAAACTACGTCACGTATGAGGTAGTTTGGGTAGTGCCGGACTCTTACCGGCTAAACCTGTCTCCTGCCCTCTATGCTTTCTCCCTTTTTGGATTAATTTTGATATTATTTGAATTTGAGTGATTTTAAAAATTGCTCCCCAGTTCTAACTAATTCGGTATTGCAAAATTTTAGTTTGATTTACTGTTATCATATGTTTGTGATAATAATTCGTTTTCGGTTTAAGTAATAAGTATAGTAATTTACTCGCGCATTTATGTTTGGATATGTGACGATGAGGTGAGTGAAACAAAGAAAGTGAAATAAGTGGTTAGGTTAGGTTAGTTTTAACCTTGTTTGTGTGATCTCTAATTAATATAATTGTAAGACTGTGTTTAATATTATAAATAAATACCTGCTGGTCAAAAAACATTGGGTTTTTATTTATTTTATAACTTTTACCAATATGTGTCGTGAATTATTAATAATTACTACTAAAAGTAATAAATTTCGATCGTTTATTCACATTTACCAAAACATGTGGTTATTATTAATAATTTTGTAAAATTATTAATAATTTTTCAATTAATCAAATTTACCGTAACATATATATAAAATATACATACAGGATGAGAGCACATTCAAGGCATATTCATAAAAGGTAAATAATGCATATCATTTACAACGCTATCATTGTTTCGACAAATATGTACATGTCTCAGTATGATTTCATAACTATTATTATACAAGTCTCGGTGGCGCAGTGGGCGAGCGCACGGCCTCTGATCCAGAGGTCCGGGGTTCGATTCCAGACACTGGCTCACACCAATGACTTTTCGAAATTGTTTTCGGAAGTTATGTGTGATAAATATCGATGACTGACAAACTTTGTGCCCGGTATGGCAATAGGTTCGCCACCTATTCCATTTGGGACGTAAACATAACGGCGAGACGAGGCTTAACAGCCGCTGCCTACACCTTCGGGTAACAAAAGGCGTGAAGTTATGTTATGTTATTATACAAGTTTTATAATATGTATCAACAAAATAATTAATATAATTATAAATCTCACCATCAGTCCAGGCGAGCAGTAATTTCTGTTGTCTCTCGCACAAAGGATCACGACGTCGCGGCCGAGGCCGGGCATTTTTATCATTCATATTGGGACACATGTATGTGATCTCACTTTTTGATATACACTTCACATAGCACTGTATTTTTACAGGTGTTTAAAACATAACTTTCACCGATACATCGGCGGTCGTGCACAGTATAACGAACTATCAAACAGTCGAACACGTAATTAGCTGCCCTGATATCGAGATAGTGGAATTATAACGTCACTAAATTTCGATAACGAGAACAAACCGATCGACAACAATCAATACAGAAAAGGGAGGCAACGTGACTTACTTATCTAAAACGATGTATATACATATGTATATGCAATATATGCAACAGTGATACTTCAATAAAACTAATTTACTTTCTAAGGATTACTGGCGTTATTTTTTTTTGTCTATATGGCAAATTGTCGATAGTTCGCAGCAATAGCTGCCAGTATCGTGTAATGGCCACTAAATAACTTTTTTTTAAACTGTCATTACTTGTCAGCACCGGAACATTTGAATTTAGAACACCAAATTTTCAAATAGTTTATCAAACACTTGTTTAAGTAACGCCATTCTACTAAATTTTAACTGCAAACGTTCAGTCTCCGCTAAACGTACGTCATGTCTAGTGACTAACACAATTCTCAAGTAAATAGGATCCGATACCAAGCAGGTATTGCAATAATAAGATTATAATAAAAGTCAATGTTATTATTATTAGCACAGCTGTTTGTGATATGGGAAATAAAATGTCTGAATACTGTATGTCTCGACTGCAGCGTTTTGACCTTTAAAGTGAAAATTTTACCGTAACCTGCATTACATAGTTATATTCTCGATAAACCGAACAAGGTCGTGAAAATAACAAGCAATTATTACCAAGAAGTAAGTCTAAAGGAAGTGCCACGTGGTATCAGACACGATAAAAACATTTAATTACTAATTAACAAAACATCTATTTTTTGTATTGAATTTCAAATAGATTTAAAAAAATGTTTTAACACTGGTAGAGCCAAGCAGTTCGCTGCATGACTGGTGGATTGGTAAAACACCGCGACCTCTCAGAAGATCGACGTAAGGTGGCTCATGCCGCGTTTCATTCGGTGAGAGGGGTGCCCGGTGGCCCACCTTCCCTTCCTACTCTCTTTAGGGTCAACAAGGGCAACGCAACTGTAACACTACATGTGTGTCCATGGGCGGCGCTGGGGACTTACCATCAGGTGACACGCCAGCTAAAAGTCAACATCTGCAGATAAACAGTACAGCAACATAACATATGAACGTTTTTTTATTTCGCCTCAACTTCATAGTGGCTAGCTATAGTCTTTTTACCAGTAACCCTGTAGAATGAAATCAGGTTGCCTACTGACCTTAATAATAAATCAATTTACATGGAAACGAGGTATAAACGCGTTAACAATTCTCCGATAGTCGTAAATATATACATATGCGGGTGGGAAAAGCAAATGAAAGTATAGTGGCCTAGCTACGAGGAATAGAGATAGATTTAAATGTTTAGCTGCAATTTAATTAGTTCAAGACTAAGAACTAACCCTAATTTAAGATAAAAGTCATAAATCGTTTTACATTAAATTTGTGCATAAATATTTCTTTTACGATTGTTAAACATAAATACGAAAGTTTCCAATAGATAAACTACGAAATAAATATGATAATAAAAGGAATAAGATAATATCAGCTGTTAGATTAACATAACACAACTTCACGTCTTTTGCTACCCGAAGGTGTAGGCAGCGGCTGTTAAGCCTCGTCTCGCCGTTATGTTTACGTCCGAAATGGAATAGGTGTCGAACCTATTGCCATACCGGGCACAAAGTTATCAGTCATTGATATTTATCACACGTAACTTCCGAAAATTTCGAAAAGTCATTGGTGTTGTGCCAGGATTTGAACCCAGTACTTCTTGAATCAGAAGCGGAGTGCTAGCCACGGCGCCACCTAGACTGTTAGTTTAAGATCTGAATATATTCGTTCAATAAATGACTTCACTAAAAAGCTCCTCCGATTATATATAGAAGTATTAAGATACAGAAAATAATTATTTATCTTGGAGGAATATATTCAGGGTGTCAGCAATTAGTTAGGGACATTCTAAGATGAACCATTAAAATATATTAGTAATAGTCATCAATTGCTCCACCACTATGACTATTGTTCACCAAAATGAGAGTAATTCTAGTATTTTCTACAAAGTTTATCGATTACAAACCAAAAAAATATCATTTAATCGATGTATGTATATGACCAAGTTTTAAAGAATCTATAAAGCGTAAATAAAAGTCATAACTATTAAGTTTGTTAATAATAATGTGTGGTGGTAAGATCCACAGAGTTATCACTTGTAATATACAAAGATCAAAGGGCACCCAGACAGCTCCATAGGGGAAGGGACATGACCGACGTACTCGTACTAAATAACTAATAAAAAAAAAAACAAATAAGGATGTAAACAATATGTTAGAGTCGTTATTAAACGAGGTCACCGACGAAACTGGCTGCCAACCCTACTGACAGTAATTGCAGGCAAATAGAAGCGGCGTTATATTTTTTAGTCCATTGAGATGTTACATTAGTTTTACGTTTCTTAGACGAAGCAAATTTTATTTTTGGCACACTTGTGCCAAAAGAAGTTTAACCACGAGTTTTCGGAGGTGCCCACGGCCGTCATCTTGAAAAAAGACTTGCGGCCATCCTTTCCGCGAAATTTCGGAAACTATGCGTCCTACGAGAAATTCGCAAAGATATAATGTATAGAAAATCGCTTTTAGTACAAATATTTTCTTGTAACTTTTACACTAAACTTTAAATTTAAGAAGTTATAAGGAAAAAGTGTCATTGGTGCGAGCCGAGACTTGAAACCGCTGCTTACAAAGGAAAAGGCTTGAAGTTATGTATTTAATATAAAAAAGTGAGTAAAACTCCAATTTCGAATACCGAATTTAAAAATTATTTTTCTAACGAAATTAATTCTAATTGAAATGTTACAATTTAAAGAACTATTTGATTTACAATTTAATTTACTTTTTTCGATGACGCAATTCTTGGGACAGATTGAGTGTTTTGTTTACACTTCCTTTTCCAAGATGGCTTTTATTGACCCCCCCCCCCCACACACACACACACAAAAGCAAAAAAAAATGCTATACATTTTTGAGAGGTCGAAACTTTTTTTTTACGTAACATTTCAATGGACTATTGCAATAATTCCCGATTTATTTAATCAACGTTGGGAATCATCTAAGAATCATTTATTGCAGTTTGTTATTTATCAAGTTTTTAAAACAATAATGAATGTGTTTCGGTTACACGGTAATTTAATTTTACTTTAAGTTTTACAACAGACATGTTGTTAGAGCAGCGCGGACGTCAGATTTTAACGAAACGCGGTTATTTGTTGTATCGAATTCATTCGTAAGAATATGAGGGATCAATAATTTTCCCACGAGATAAATTATTCTTTTCGCTTTTATTATTTAAGATACATACATACTTACATAACTTCAGGCCAAATCCCTTGCGGGGTAGGCAGAGAGAACCGAGCGCCATTCTTACACACCTCACTCGCTTCGTTGACTGATAATTCTTTTCATGCACGCGCATCGATTTTTGAGGCATTGATTTTTTCTTTAGGATATAGCGTAAAATAACGTTGAAACTTGTGTTAAAGTGAGATGAGTAAGTACTTTTTTACTCACTCTAAACTCTCTGTATTCATTCTAAATTGGATTTATCAACGTATAATTCCATTTAGTCAGTCATGAGACTCATGAGTAGTCTAGACTAGCTGAAATTAGCAGTTAGAAATACGAATTCGCTAGGCAAAGAACAACCTGGCTGGAATGAAGAGCTCATAATATGTCCCCAGATACGGGTTCCCACACGAAATTAATTTGAGAATTTCTTTACGAAAGCCAAGTGTGATGTTTGCCGGGGACTAACATAATTGTGCCAGATGTGCGGCAATAGGTTTCACCACCATTCATTTAGTACTTTTCATTGTATTTAATATGAATAAATACTACAATAAATAAAAGTAGAAGAAGGGCGATTCCGCTATAGACGATTTCAGACATGATTTCTTAAATCACGCTGTTTGCCATTTTTTTATTATTAGTGCATAAAAGTTAGTAGTATTTAAATTTTTAATTCATTTTACGTCATATTTTATTTCTGGCCGTTTGAAAATATTACCATCCGAAGAATTAGTGTAATCTGTAAAATCATTGATGTTGCACCCGCGATAGTTAAAAAATATAATAATTATTTATTTATTTTTGTTTTGTTTAGAGTTTTTATTTTATATTATTTGTTGCGTTATTACATTTCTGAATATTAAGGTACAACAAATTAAATGTCTAAGAATTAACAGAGTTATGTATTTTTTGTTTGTAATCAGGAGGATTGGGCCAAATCGGTTGCACCCGCTATGCCACTTTGAACCTTTCTCCTGGCTATGAAAACGTGATTTTGAAAACGTTATGAAAACGTAAAAATATAGTCCTTTAAAGACTAATTTCTTTTAAAATGTTTTATATTTATAGTTATATTAAACTAAAACAGACGTCTAAATGTTGCACCCGCGATACTGGAATGACCCAGAAGTCAATTTTGCTTAACATTAATTTTGTGACATAAAATTTAAAACTTTTGAGCATATTTAACATTTAAAAGCTACGACTAACGAAATAGCATTAAAAGTTATTTGGAGTTATTATTATTATTTAACAGCTTTTTAAAAATACCTCAATTTGTTAACACCGATCTGTAAAAATAAAAATGGAACAAAATAAATTAAAATTTCTTTGACTAAATGCATGTTGGCTGCATACACATTATAAAACGTTGTTTTCAATTTTCACATGTCGGTCTGTTGGTTAAGGCTAGTCCCAGAAACGTTGGGATCGATTGTGACGGTAGATATAATAAGGAGTATTTACATTTTTTTACTTTCAAGTTCAAAATTCTTTTGCCCAATTAGTTATAACATTTTAACTGGCTTATTTTTTCTCATGTGATATAATATATTAATTAAATGAATGTAGTTATGGTTTTTTACTGTTATTATATAACACTATTATTAATATTGAATAACACTACTGATATATATTGTCTGAATCGAACACAAGAGATTAATCGGTTCGTTATCTTTGACATAAAATCACTTTCGATTCACTTTCGATTTAATTTGTTTTTTTTTTATTAACAAGCCAAAGACGAAAACATAAGTGGACTGATAAAGTCCATGTTACGTCTTTTTAGAAAGTAATTTTCAATGCGTTAGTAAATTATGTATTTGAAATATTAAATAACAATCTTTCATGAATGAAATATAAAAATATTGTTAGCGAGTTGAAAAAGTAATGACAAATACATGATGGAATGAGTGAAACAAAACTTCAAATTCATGCCACTCAAGATGAAAATTGTGATAGAATATAAGTCCAATACCTTTCATTCTTGGTTTAAGTCGAAAGTTCAGGTTGTCATCTGGTGACCTTGACGATAAAATAAACAAAAACACTATATAATTACATCATCGATAAATCAACTCACTGGGGCTTGACAAATAAGGCTTAATTCAATGAATTTGTATTTACTACGTCGCTGTACCGTTTTTGTTCGGCACCGTTTAATATTTTAAAAAAAGTAAAAATTTAAAAAAAGAAAAGAATACCTACCCATTAGTATCAAACGACCGTGCTAACATTCCTGTTGATCATTTAAACGATCGTATCCAGTTTGAAAACTAAGGGAATACAAAAACTTTTAAGATTTAACTTATGAACAGATTTGAAAATAAGCGGAGCAAAACTGGTTTAATCCAAGTCACTTAAAAACGTAATCGTTTTAAGACATAACGCCCATGGAGGCGGCGCACGCGGCGGTACGCGAGTGACTGTACTCTCTAGATGCGTGTGCGCAAGCACGCTTAGAATAGACTCACTGGCATAGAGCCAATCACACGTTTTTACAATCATTTCACCCCATTCACAAATATGTATTTACATAAAAACCCATCACATAACGGCAAACAACCCCGTATTGCAGGTCAAATTAAAAAAAAAATCCATAAATGTTTACATGAGTACACTGTACCACAGATTAGTCATACATAGTAATTTACAACAACTGCGTTGCGTTACTACGCGTATGATCAATCCATAACGATTCGAGGGAAAGATAAAAATTTTAATCAATATTATTAACGCCTATTAATTACTATTAAACATGGACAGAATGAGCATATATTTTTCTTTATGTGTTTTGTATAGGAGAGATATCGTAATTGATTTGTTTGTGACCGTCACAGAGTTTTGTGACTGCTGATTCGGTGCCAGGTGATTTCACTGAACCGGCCAAATCCATCGGTTAACAAACAAAGGTACACATCACAAAGTTAAAGAAAATTATTACTCATATACGCGCCCATGGTTTGAACGAGTTGATAGTTAAGTAACGAAAATCTTTGGCAAGATAAAAGTAATGCCCTTTAAAATTATATTCTTGGTAGATACGATTACATTTTTGAAATGATATGCTGAAGACTAGTAGTACTTCTGACTATTATTTTAACCCAAAGACAAAACCGTTTAACAAACCCGTGGCCAACCAGTAGGCCAAGTGTCACGGCTACAGTATACCTTCAAGACGACGACTTAGTAGCTGTACTGACCTGTGATAGTTCCAACGTTACGTGTTGCGCGATGTGCTAGCGAGGGCGCACAAACCGCATCCTGAATGGCCGCCAGCTTGACGAACTGCCCTTTGAACAAGAGAAAAGGCAGATTAAAAGGAGCTGGACAGTGGTGGAGAGAATAATACCTCTCGATCTCTTCCCGTGCGTGTAGCAATAGGCAACTAGAGTTTTAGGACGCGAACCATTTATCCTATGATAAGTTTCGATGGGCTAGTAATAGTAGTAATATAGCAGTCCGACTTTTACTTCAAAGATCCAGAGTTAATGCTGGCTCGCCTCAATGACTTTCCCGACGTTAAATGTTATAAATATACATGACTAACAAAAAACAGTCCAAAGATCGAGCTCTTGCATCTGTATCAAGAAATGACTGAGAAAATTGTGCCCGGTGAATGGCAATAGATTCTCACACTTATTCAATTTGGGATATAAAAATTCAGCGAGTGGAGGCTTAACAGGCGCTGCCCAAACTTTCGGGTAGCAAAAGGCGTCGAGTTATGAATAAAAAAAATCCATCAAATATGTGCCCGCAGCGATAGGCATACATGCAACATTGATCTTCTGATAGGCAATGAAACCCTCTGTAAGATGCCATATAACGCACTATTGTTTAGCTACTTTCATCCTATTATTGTCTTCCCTAAGGATAAAATTATAACTTTATTTACAACAGTAGCCAAGCAGTTCATTGCATAAATGAACCGACTGGACCGGTGAAACACCACGGCCTCTCAGAATATCGACGAGGTTGTAAGAATCGTGCCTTATTGCGCTCTGTTCTCTCTGCCTACCCCGCAAGAGACTTGGCATGAAGTTATATATGTATTGATTTGTGATAGGTTTTTAATGTAATAACATCGATTAATTGTATTACTTACACAATATAAAATTATTAAATTCAACTAAATTTACTTACAGAATCAATTCGGGAGACTGTCGCTTATTGCATTTGAAACCTGAAAAATATGAAATTATGAATAACTAGATATTTTTACGAAAAAACAGTATGTAATGTTGTTGTTACACATATACCTAGCTAGTTGACCCAGCGAACTTTGTTTGGCCTCAGAAAAGAAATAAAAATGGTCATTGTGAGTTATCCCTAAGAAGTAGACATATAAATGGCATCGTGGACTTTTTTGTAGTAGTGTAGATACTACATTGTTTTGATCCATTAGTTAGGGTTAGCCAGCGTTTGCAATTATAGTGCTAAATCTCGTAAATTATCACTTTTTATTTATCACAGTATACTTGAATTATACATATCTCTATCTATTAAAAAAAGCCGCATCAACATACGTTGCGTAGTTTCAAAGATCTAGGCATATAAGGGGACAGCCAGGGAACAGCGACTTTGTTTTATACTATGTAAGAAATACTGATAATGATAAATTTCTAGAGAGTAGAGTTTTCTCTAGACGCTGCAAATAACCAGAAGTCGTCCGCACCAGACCACGTCTATCACGTCTGTATTTTTTTTATCAGGACTTCAAAATCCTGGTTTCATATCCCTACAAATTAACATTTTAATAATTACTAACGGTATTTAAGAAAGTCGTCTGCTTATGGTGAAAATTATGAAATCGGAGTTTCTTTTAATTTAAACTGTCTGCTTTGGGGCTGATCAAAGTTAAACTGTTCATGGGACAAAAATTGTCATCTAAGAGTGAGCAATTTCAGTAAGATAAGCAAAGATTTTTTTTCTGTTTCAATGGATACTACTCAGTTGCTATAATCTTGATTTCATTTACTTTCATATGCTATAAACAAATTAACGCTTTTTTCTACCCGAAATTGTAGGCAGCGGCTGTTCAATTCGCGGGAACGTTACGGCTCAAATAGAATAGGTGGCCAATATATTGCCATTACACCGGCCACAAAGTTGTGAGTCATCAATATTTATCACACATAACTGCCGTCCGGAATCGAACCCACGACTTACGAATCAGAAGCGAGGACTTCGACCACAGGACCACCAAAATTTTAAAAATCGTTTCTATTAATATTTAAACCTTATTTAATTAACTCATATAAATACGTAATAGTAAAACGTAAAGTATATTCAAGTAAAAAAAAAACATTATCATACAAAACAACTGGTAACGTTGTGCATGCAGACATATAATTAGCAGGTTTTTTGCTCTTCATGAAATCTCTTTTTTTTTTAAATAATTATATGTAGATTTATGCACAGATCTGTACTATGTGGAGGAACAATTATATTCTGTCAAGTTTTTAACTCATCTTATATTATTTGTATAAATATAAGGTTTAAGAATCAACAAGCTTTATAAAATTTGACAGTATCTGTGCTCACCAAGACTCTGTTTATAGGGATTCAGTAGCTTGGAGGTTGGTTGAATCAAGTTTTCTTAGATACCAATCCAGGCTTTTCAGCAGTGTCTTTTCAGAAGTTATCAGAGTTGAGACTTAACAGCCTTCTTTAGGAACTTCAGGTAGATAATCAGATAATGTTTCGTCAACTCGTTTGAGTAAGCTGATCACAAGTTGGTAAGCAACTAGCGCTACCCACGGGCATCTGTAACACCAAGGGAGTCGCAGTTGCGTTGCCTGCCATTACCATGGGTTAGAGAAGATTATTCACCACCGAAATTGTAGTGGTAGTAAAAATGTAGGATATAACACACAAGGAAGCCGATGACCTGGTAGCAAGTGACTAGCGCTGCCCGTGGACACCTGAGTTAAGAGTTGCGTTGCCAGCCTTTAAGTCAGTAGAATGGAAAAGGAGTAGGAAGGTGAAGTAGGAAGCATGAGCTACATTACGTCGATTTTGTGAGAGCTATCTATAATTTCTACATGTTATTTTTGCAGTTGCAATGTACATGTTATTTCGTTTTGGGCAGTTTATAAGGAAGATCATCTCTGTGCTGTGCATGTCTATGTTTATAAGGCTGTTTTCCCTTTGATTATGGGCACCTGTGTATAATAGTGCATTTCTATGTTCCATATTAAATCATGCAGAAGTCGTATGGTAGAAAAATTATAGGCATGACTTCTATTATGCTTATAATCTTAAATTTGACAACCATAACCAAGACAATATGCACAACGTTAATAAATACTGTAATCTGAACACAGAGTCTGTCTCTGAGTACTAACTTTAATAACAATTTGCAAGCCATTATTGCAGGGAAAAATCTGTCCTTCAGTTAAGTCTGTGTTTACACTAATTGATGTAACTTGGAACTTTGTTTATTCTAGCATAACTCTTTTATCTGTGTTTATTTATCCAGCTGTCATTAGTTTAATTTAGTGGGTAACCTCACTAATAATATACAGGGCATACCGTCCAAAACTTAAAATACTATTATAATTGCACATTCATATAAGTATTTATGAAACACACGCACTCAACTGAGTGCTGAATGAGATTTAGTGTTTGCCTGTCTACTTAATTTTTTATTATAATCTATTTTTATTACTATCAAAAATATTATGACTTACACAAAATTTTAATATATACTTAAAAATATAACTATCAAAATTATTACAATTCTCTCTCTCTGTGTGTGTGTTGTATAGGTATGGCATAGTTGAGTGATTTAAATTTAAGCATTTTATAAAAATAAGACCAATACTCTTAAAGCTCTCTCTTAAACTTTGTACATATGCTTATAATAATATATCCTTAAATACATCTTTTTTCTCAAGTTATATTGCAAGGATAAGAATAAGATTCAGGTATTTTTACCTCAAATATCTGTGGAATAACCCTAACCTTCCCCTTCCCTGTACTCTAATAAAAGCTACAATGGACCATTGCTTAATTATGAATTTCAAAATGGACTTCTTGGAAATTAAGTACTACTAATACACTACTATTCAACACTGTTTCATTCAGTCAGTAAACAATGAAATATAATAAACTGGAGATTTAAGTGTGTATGCGCTTTTGTTGTAGAATTATTATAATTTACTTGAAAAATATCATAGTGACAGTTTAACAGAAGAAATACACCCTCAGTGTACAGACTCAACAATTACCACAAGTTCAATGTAATAAAAGTCAATTAGCGTAGAAATGTTTGAAATCAATTAAAACTTACTGTAATTTACATCATCGTATCATCGCTGAAACACGAAATGACCTTGCTGAACAAAACCCCAAGACTTCATCTGTCTAGTTTGCTGCACACAAGTCCACAATATAAAGTGAAATTTGACTTACACATGCTATTTTTAAACTTAATACATAGACGTTTGTACTAGAAAACACTCCTCTAATTTTATAACACCTACAACACAATATTTTAAGAGACACAAATAATTTAATATAATTTGTCTCGGGACCAAACTTCCAAACCGTTCCAAATCGCTATTTTAGATTTTTAATTCAATAATTCAATACACACACAGAGTAATGATTTATAGTGAATATGAAAAAAATGTTAACAGTAGTTTTTTTTTTAAATTCTGAACGTTTTCATTGCTTAGATGGCAAAGGTAACAAAATTTATGCCACCTAAGTAGGCATGTCATGAATTAAAGACTCCACGGTCCAGTAATGCTTTCCTACGCCAATCGGACATGAATAATGATAATAATATTTTTTTTATATTGTTCAAAGCGAAAGAAAACCAAAATTCTTAGAAAAACAAAACACAATAATGTAAAATGAAACGATGCATTCTTTGAAATTGGGTTTATTTTGCTCAGTTTTCTAATTACATTTATTCTGATACAGATTTAAGTTGCCTTTATTTATTAAACACAACATAGAAAAGAAATAGGAGCACAATTCCTGTTTATGACAATTCTAGGCAAAATTACATTTCATATAATACAATACAATAAGGCTAGCTAATAAATTTCATGATAATATCAATTCAATGATTCTACGGAATTAATGAGCGTTACGAACGGATTGTCTTATTTTTAAATAAAAAAATGTTGATTATCCTTTTAGAATATATCTAATTTCGAAAAGAATAATTATTATGAGATATATTTTTAATATTATTACACCGAAACTAAATAAGATGACTATGAGAAGGAAACCTGAAAAAAGTACAACAGTTTAACATAAAACGTTTAAGATTTTTAACTGCTCAAACAATACTTATCAATTATCAAAGATCTTGGAGGATTTTTTAATTTTTCGGAAGTGACTTCTTATGAATAAGACTTAGTGCTTAGATTTTAAAAACAGGCAAGATAAGTAAAAGGGAAACAGACTTTTTTATTGAAATCATGTGAAATATAGTTTATATTAATTATTATAGGCTTTTCAATAATATAAAAACCAAAAGTTATATTACCTTCAACTAGTAGTATTATTACTACAAAAAATATTACTCCAACTATTGCAACTGTAGCGATAAACAAAGCATGAATAATTAACACCGTAAATGTTGCAACTAAAATCGTCGTAAGACGAGGTTTTCTTAAGAAAAAACCAATTAATAAAATTATTGGCTGAATAGAACTTGCAGTGATCTTGCGATATTTCACTAGGCAAGGCCCTGCAAAAAAATATATTTCGGCTGATAAAAAATATGTCAACAAAACCTATTAGATAACTTAATAGACAAGGTTTACCAAGTGATAGTTTAACTGCCACCGTGAACGCATTATTAATATTTATATCCATTTTATCAAAAAATCTTAGAACAAATTTTTATAGCAGGTAGTTTAAATTATTTTAGAACACTTGACACCGGTGAAGATAATGTTGAAATACTGACAAACCTGAATTACTATAAAATAAAATAGAAATTTATTCACGCTTGGTCTTTCAATCTACTCTCAAGCGCCTCTCGGCTTACCCACACTAAGGATGCGATTTCTTTTAAAAACTATACAATCATTATTTATTTTCCTATATTGATTGGTCCACACGATTCATTTATAATTGAATGATTTCTAAATTAGTTTATAAAATTATTTCGGGTAATTAAGTAGTACTTGGTGATAAAACTGATTAGTCTCAGTGATTAAAAATACTTTAATTTGTTTAGGTTACTAAAGTCTTAACCGCCCTAATAAGATATGAATAGTAGTATAGTTCTATTACATTTGAGCCTAAAATTATGAATTTTAGCCTCAAATCCACACTATTCGGGTGGCTGTGTTCCTTATATCAGATGGCTGTGCAAACTCCAGAATGATCAACATCAGCCTTTTGGTGTACGGTTGGACGTAGGCCTAGCGCCATAGCTCATTGCCCTGTGCCTTCCGCATCCAGTGAATGATACTAAAAACCTAATCACTAGCAACACTCTTTACCCCGATCTTAGTTCTCTTTTCTGCACTAGAACTTAGGATGCACCGATTCTACTTTTAAACGCGTGTTGACTTAAGAGTGCTGCATTAATTAATTTTTTTTTCAGCATTTATCCATAATAACGACAGCAAAACTTCCCGCTTAAGGCACAGAGCATATAAATATATGGCATGGATTCAAACGAGTACTTCTTGAAAAATGGCGTTCCTCTACAGGCCCATAATCCATATTATTGGACATAAGTCCAATACATAATGTTGAAGGAATAGTCTCCATTCCATTCAGGGGAAAGAACCATCGCCGTTAGTGGGTGACAAGCACTCGACTTTTACACTGTTTACGTATAATTTTAATACCTATACTCTGTTCACGATAAGAAAGGTTTTTTGATAGGTCGCCAACTGACATAGTTGATGATGTCCGAAAGTAACATCGATCGTATTAATCAATCGATATTATAAACATAACTTCACGCCTTTGTTACTTGAAGGTGTAGGCAGGGCTGTTAAGCCTCGTCTCGCCGTTATGTTTACGTCCCAAATGGAATAGGTGGCGAACGTATTGCCATACCGGGCACTGAGTTTTTCAGTCATCGATATTTATCACTGAAAACTTTGTGCCCGGTATGGCAATAGGTTCGCCACCTATTCTTTTGTATTGATTTGTAATGACTCTGGAGAACAGTTTGTAGACATGGTTCAAGAGTTTTAAATTATAGTTTTTCAAGCGGGTCCTGTCACCCTTCTTAAAAAACAGCATCACCATCCTGGTCCATGCCTCTGGAACGTCGTCCCCGAGCACGACAGAATTGAAAAGCCTCTGAAGAGCTCTTAGAACCGGCTTGCCGCCTGCCTTCAGTAGCTCGGAAGTAACTCTATTGTCACCCGGTGCCTTCCCGTTCTTTTACTGTTTAAGAGCCATTTGGATCTCGTACAGACTGACGTCCGGGATATTTTCAGTAAAGATTACATACTATTTATATACTATAATATTTTTGGCGTGGGCGGTGACTGTTCATGAAGTACATTAATTCTTATATCATGTTTGTATGAAATCTTATCTGACACAATACGAAACTTCATGAGCATGAGCTGTCCAAAAACCAATCATATAGTGGACAGAGTAAAAGTACGTACGCACGTTATTTAATTATTGGTGCGTCTGAAATTCTCACGCAGTCAGTAGCTGAAAAGAACTAAGATCTCACTAAGAACACTTGTACTCCTGTAATTGGTCTGTACAATTTACAATAGCCATCATTCGACTATTGAGTTTTGGCGGGACTGTGGAAGAGACATCTCCGTTCTTTCCATTATTTTTTCAGATTTGTGTTTCCACGGATATTATTGAATAAAATTCGTGGCGTTTTGTATAATAAGTGTACGTATATGAGTGCAAATGTGGGGAATGGTGTAGATATCGTGTTTAGCGTGCTTTCCTACAGTGTCGTCAAAACTCCATCGGAACATCATTCATAAAGTGCCACAACCTTATGTATGATTAGTAGTGTCCGACCGAAGATCTATTTTTGGCCGAAGCCGAAGCCGATTAATCGGCAATCTCCACAACCTTCGCCCGAAGCCGAAGGTTTATAAACTATTAGTAATTTAATAATTTTCTTCAATATTATCCACAGCTAAAGAAGAATATCGGCGTAAAGTGGCTCATGCCGCTTTTATCTCGGTGGTAGAGGTATCCGCACTGAAATAAGTGCACTCACTCTTTCGTAATAATTCTTTTAATTCCTACTGTTTTCGGACCTTTGACGGGACCTTCGGGACCAGAATCAGCTGAAGCCGAAGATCTCACCGAAGATGGATTTTTGGCCGAAGGTGGCCGAAGCCGAAGCCGAAGCTTCGGTCGGACACTAATGATTAGGTTACGTTAGTTTGTTAGTTTTAAGTTTCATCATCATCATCATTACTTCAAAAAAATAACGGCAGCTTTAGCCTGTCCAATAATGGCCAAAAAAAAATCAATCAACTACTCTGTAGCTATCAATCTCGGCTGAACTATGAATTTTTCAAAAATAAATTTTGATATAAGATTTATGGCAAAATAAATAAATAAGTATTTCTTTTAGTGTTTTTAGTTGAATTTACGTTTTTATTAGTTTCTTGTACCTCTGAGATTTGCTGCTTTTTGGCGGTGGGCGCACACACAACGCAAATAAACTTGGTATTTTAAAAAGGCGCCAACTTATCCACATAGGATTCACTTTATGTTTTCAAACCTCGCTAATTAATTCTAATAATTTCGAGAATGGTAAGTATTTTAATTTGGTTCTAATTGTCGGATAATCTTTACCATTTATTCTAAACAAATAAATTTGCGTGTTATTCAACTATTTTAAAATTTTCATTTTTTGTGTCAGAAAAAGACTTAATTTTTACTATATTCCATTATATATTTTATGGTAATTGTGCCGAGTGCACATACAGTAATATGTATTTGGTAATGTTATTAATTCCGAGTCATTATGTCAACAAGTTGTTAAACACTAGTGATTTAAGAATCAATAAGTATTTAGTAATATATGAACAGCCATAGAGACTTGTTTTTTCAATACTCTTCACCTCTACTAGCCGCTACAGTAATCCATTTAGTTTCAATATATGACAATAAAGTTATATGTTCATTTGAAACATATTAAAATTATATTAATTATATATATATTAAACTTGAGAATCAGAACTTCAGAAACTCTGTATCAGGGTTTACGCAAATATGACCACATCACCGAATTTCATAATAAGCTCAAGTAGTTGCCCATTCGCCTTTGAAGGAATACTCACATTCTCTGTCTTCTGTATAGTACTCTTTTCAATACTGCTACTCCTTACTATCTTAAAAAACGTTTCGCGTTTCTCCATGACACGATTATGTAAATCATAGGTGTTCTATTGTAAAATGGAAAATTACTATTTTATGAGGTTTATGTAAATTTATACATTTAAATTGTGGATACAAAAATAAAACAAACAAAATTTAATCGATATGGTTGAATAAATAATAACAAGATTGATATCTATGAGGAAATATGGAGCATAAATAATATATTTATGCTGAAGTCAGTTTAATATAAATATCACTTATTGAAATTTCAGGTGGGCAACAGTGATGAAAGTATGTTATCAGACATGTTACCAATATATTACAGCAGACTGTTCCCTCAAAACATTTTATGTAGATGGCTCTCATGCGGTAGTTCACCACAACCACTTTCAAATCGAGAACTGTCCTTCACATTAGCTGATGATGTTTACTTAAGATATTTGTCAATCTGCAATCAAAAAGAGCTACAAACATTATTGCAGAAAAAATGTCCGCACAAATTGGATATTGGTGCAGTTTATAATACCAAGTGAGTTTTTTATTTCTTAATCTTATTGTACCATTGATATAATAATACAATATTGCCACATCCTGGTGTTGGAACGGGTCATAAAAGTATACCTGTGTCATACAGTTGATGATAATTGTTCAATTGACTTTATTTAGTACTCACAATTCCCTCAGTTTAAGTCATTGGTGTGGCCCAGCATTCTACTGATAGCTGGTGATAATGAACATTTATCTTAGTTATCTATTCATGTAATATTTTCTTTTCATAACTTCACGTCAAATCCCTTGTGGGGTAGGCAGAGAGAACGTTTTCTTTTCAACTCAAAAATTATTTTGTGTAATTTTCAGGCCATCCATTGGTCGACATGATGCAGTTGTGCTGGCTAGAGAACTGGTCTTTGATATAGATCTTACAGATTATGATGAAATCAGAACATGTTGTCAGGAAGCCAAAGTTTGTGAAAAATGTTGGCAATACATGGTGATTGCTTGTGAGATTCTTGATAAATCCTTAAAAGGTGATTGAACATTACTACATATTAGTATTCATTGCTTATGTGAATGTATGTAGGAACCAAATAACTTTTGATGAAGGTGACATAAAGTTCAACAAGCATGTATGATAAGGAAGTCAAAGAAGCGACCAAGGTGTATAAGAATAGTGCCCTATGGGCCTTTATCTCTGTGTCTACCCCACAAGGGACTTGGCATGAATTTATGTGTGTATCTTTATCTGAAATAGCAAAATTTGTGATGAATATATTTATAAACTCAGTATACTCAATCACAAGTCTCTTACATAGATTTTAATATTAAAAAAATAACTTATAATTACAGAGGATTTCGGATTCCAATGCATTCTATGGGTATTCTCTGGTAGGCGTGGTATCCATTGCTGGGTGTCAGACTATGAAGCAAGAACGTTAGACAGTCCTGGCAGAGGTGCGGTAGCTGATTACTTGTGTCTTATTACAGGTGGAGATAATCAGAATAAGAAAGTTAATTTAGGAAATGATAATCTTCATTCTAGTATCAAGTAAGTATTTTATTTAAGTGAAACATCTAGAGATGCGGGCTTTTTTTGTATGCGCCGCCCATGGACACTAGCTACATTTACAATGTTACCGTTGCGTTGCCGACCTTTAAGGGAGTAGGATGGGAAAGGGGGGTGGGCCTTCGGCTACCTCTCTCACCGAACGAAACCCGGCATGAGCCAGTATACGTCGATCTGCTGAGAGGTCGTGGTATTCCACCGGTCGAGCCGGCCCATTCATGCAACATGATTGTCGCCATGGCGAGCGAGGTTGTGGCGAAAATTTACCAAGCTATATTATACGCAGTTTAGTTTGTTGCTGCGTGTTCAGTATATTACTAGTTGTTTTTTTTTAATAAAGTATTATTAAAAAAAATTTAATGTATTTTTAAGTAAATACATTTTCTTTGTAATCTTGCTTGTAAACATAAGCAGTTACCTAACTGCTTATGTTTTTTATTTGTTGTAGGAGTTCTCCTGAAAAACTAACTGTCTTCACATAATACTAGGGATTAAAAAATAAATGTTATGAAAAAAAACTTTAAAGTTAAATTTTGCGCTCATATATAAAATGTGTTTAATTTGCTTTTATAAAAATTTCAGGAGAGCTCTCAGTATCATTGACAAACATTTTGAAAAGTTACTAGAAAGTCAAGAATTCTTCAGCACTCCGGATAGGCTTGAGAAGCTATTGAAAATGATACAGGACGAAATGTTAAGAACACAAGTGCAAAAACATTTAGAACACATAACAGACTCTTTGGAGAGGTGGAGAACATTTATAAACGTCTATGAAAGTTATTGTAGAGAGGTATGTACTGGAAGAGAACTATGTGAATAGAATTATGAGAATTGTTATGAATTTTACAGTGGTAGAGCTAGGTAGCTTGCTGCATGAATGGGCCGGCTCGACCGGCGAAATACCACAACCTCTCAGAATGTCGACGTGAAGTGGTTCTTGCCGCGTTTGGCTCGGTGAGAGAGGCCCAACTTCTTTCATCATCCCCTTTCCATCCCACTTCCGACCCCTTTCATATCCCATTGTAAAAATAATGCTGTGGAAATTAAAATATCTCCAAGCTATAAAGTGTACATATCGGAAATAGAGTAAAACAATCTGATAACGTAATCGGAAACTATCAGCAGAACTATTGTTAAGAATTGCTGTATGGATTATCACGACTCCAGTCACGACAATGTTATCGCGTCTCCACGAAAATACTCCGTGTACTGGACGTGCATGGAGTATGAGAGGAATCCCAGTCCAGTCCTAGTCCCAATAATATTAATATATTGTGACCATGATGCTGTGCCTATATAGCCATTCATCAAGCACAGTTTTGTTAGTTATTAATAATTATTACTCATAGCTTTAGAAATGTCCGTCAGCCAAGATTCGAGCTAAAGATTTCTTAATTCAGAAGTATAATACGAAGTAAAAACGTTTTATTTTCAGTCCGGAAACAATGTAAGGAAAATAAGGTACCTTATAGAAGAGATCAAGATACAATACTGCTATCCCAGACTCGATGTGAACGTAACAAAAGGATTTAACCATTTATTGAAGTCACCGTTCAGTATACATCCGAAAACAGGAAAGGTATCCATAGTCTTCAAGCCGAGCAATGCAAAGAATTTGAAACTCAACGAGATACCATCCATCTATAGTCTTCTCGATGAGAATGCCCCAGATAATGCGCTGCATCAAGCCAATATGAGATCGGCTGTAAAGAATTTTCAAGAAGTTGTGTTCTCTTTGGAAAAGTCCGAAGCGATCAGAAGAAAGGTTGATGCAAGTAAGTAATATGATTACTTATTTTGTTTCTTGATTTTCCGATTGTTTACATATCAGTATAATCTTGTAAATCAACCTATAACGGCCAAGTAATCATTGGCATTATTTGGGATTCGAAACTGAGACTTTTGGATTCATATGCGAGATTCTTATTACTCTACCCATCATCATCATAATTAGCCTATTGCAGTCCAGTGTTGGACATAGGCCTCTCTCAATGTGCACCACAACATCCGATTCTCTGCCTTCTGCATCCAGTCTTTTCCAGCAGCCTTTCTGAGGTCGGTTTAACATCGGGCTGGTGGGCGTCCTACGCTACGTTTACCAAGACGCGGTCTCCACTCTATGACCTTCTTGCTCCATCTACCATTGGTCCTTCGACAGATATGACCAGCCCATTGCCAATTCAGCGAGCTTATTCTACGAGCTATGTCGGTTACCCAGTTTCCTTGGTGATATACTCATTCCGGAGTTTATCTTTCAGAGATACCCCGAGCATAACTCGCTGAGCGATTTTAAATTTGTCGACTAGCCTTACCGTAAGTGTCCACGTTTCGGCACTGTAGGTCATTACCGGTAAGCTACTGGTCAAAGACTTTGGTCTTCAGGCATTGCGGTATAGGCAAGTTGAAAACTATACACACCATGATTTAATAAATTTTAAACCTACCAGTTAAGTATAGTAGGACTGTTCAAACCATGGCCCTAGGCTTCCCTTGTTGCGGCCCGCAGAAGCTTTTGCATCTTAAATATATATTTTTGGTTTTAATAAATAAATTACTGAGCATATTATTTTTCTCCTGATGAAATTCAAATGTTTTGGGTTTATACCTATTCCATTCACGCTACATATCTATTGATATGCGGCGTGATGGAATAGGCTGTTTTTCGGCCCCCAAATGTATTTAGTCATTCTTGTTGTCCCTGGTACCTGTTTAGTTTGGACAGCCCTGAAGTATAAAAATTGTTCTATTAAGTTTTTATTTACCTTACATGTAATTTCCATATTTCGTTACAGATGTTTCATTGGAGTTTTAATCACAGATAAGAAGAAAGATTCATTAAAACGCTATGACGAGAAAAAGGGATCAATGCTATTTTTATACAGAGATTGATGAATAAAAAATATATTGAGACTACATTTTTTCTTTTGAATATTATTCAATTCGTAACAATATTACCAACAGTGATGATTGTAGTGGTTGAATGATTGTGAAGACAGAAACATAATATAAAAATCACCATCATCATCACCAATAACTTTTCGATTTTTTTTTTCGGAAGCAATGTGTGACAAATATCGATTACTAATATAATGTTTAATCTTATTTTATTCTAAAATTGAGGAAGAAAAAATAAATACACGTGATATCTCACTACACCCCCCCTACTCCCCCGTGATATTTCGTGATTTTTGCCAGTCCCCCCCCCCCCCCCTTTTTTGACCTCACGTGATTAATAGACGACCCCTTAACACGTGTATGCATTTCCAGTAAAATTAAAAAAAAACATTCCAGTATTTGTATATATTAGTTTATTACTTATAAAAAGAAGAGTGAAAAACAATATCTTTAAATACAAAGCTCCATCTGTGTACTTTAGTGTGCAACTAATTAAAACAAGTATTCAGGTTTCAGAAACTTATCACGTCATATAACATTTATAATATAAATAGCTAAAATCTAAATAATACATCAAAGTGCGTTGCACTGTACAGATAATTTATAAGCGGGATAAGCATAATATGAAGGCAAAATAGCAATACTTCGCGCTAAAAAAATATATATCCATCTAGTTAGGCCAGATAGAAATAAATGTACCTAAACACTTAATTATAAATTGTTGGCAAATGTAATGTCATGTAATATCTAGTACACTTTAGTACAGCTGTAATTGTAGAGTAAAATTCTTCACAAAAAATAAACAGCTTTCCTTAGAAATAACACAGAAACTAGAATTTACAACCACACAATAAGCTTATCGAACTAGTATAGTTTAACTACTCTTAATAATAAAATATTGCATTTGCTGGCAGACAGATCACGTACTAGGTAATAATTTAAAATTTACCATTAATTTTGTTAATAAGCACCATATTTCAATACATTTTTCATTTAACATAGGGTGTGATAATCCCAAAGAATTAGAAAAATAATGCGATTTTTAATTTTACAATTTCGCTGCAAGTGCTTATTTTGTTTTAATAAATTTACCCCAATTTGATTTAAAAATCTAGCAGTATCAAGGCACAAAAAAAGAATATACGACGGAATGATGGAATTAAGAGTATTTATATGTCATAATATATTATTTTCATATTAGATTAAAACTAAAACAGTTTTAGCAAAGGTAAAAATTACAATAGTGTCACTTATATATTATTTATATTATATGTATTACTATTATATAATATAACTTCCCCTTGAGCTTTAGTGTACATCTCGTGAATGTGAATTCAATCATTGACTTGTATATATGGACGAGACATATTGTTCTATACGTACAATTGCATATAAATATTAGCCATTTCGACGGCGCAAACATAAACATATATCTGTCTCGTTCTTACTCAGCACTGTCACTTGCATGTAAACAGTATTTCAGTACGTACTTATAGTGAATGAATACGGAAATAAGATTATACGTAATATCTACTGACGCCAAAAACTCGCAAAGCATGGCGGATTTTCTGTCAGTTCAGCCGGTAAAATGTGTTGGGAAAAATTTTACTGACAAAATTTCTTTAAAAGATAATTCCGATCTAAATAAATTTGTTTTATTTCGTAACGAGTAAAAACCTACATAAATGTAATAATTAACTGATCTTAGACTGGAAGGTCTTAAGAGATGCATTTGTAACTAAAAAAATGTTCTGAAGATGTTTCGTTTTTTTTATCACGCGGTCCCTTTATAAGTTTAAATCTTAAATCATTCTCATTTACTGTGGGGCGCATCTATCTAGTGACGCGTAGGCGTACGCTCGTAAACTGGCTGGAATTAAGAGCTCATAATAGGCCCGCAAGTCTAAAAGTTATCCCGCTAGACTTAATTATATAATAATCTATTCAAAGCGTGGCGATTGTTTTATAGTTAGATATTCGATCGTGCATCCATCTGGAGTGTCATCAGGTACTAACATTGACTATATAAAAGTCCCAATTTTAATAAACTCGTTACATAGGTAATAAATGGGCCAAGAGCTTATTGATTAGTAACTCTTACCCGCACAACCGCAAATATTAGTAAAATAAAATTTTGCAACTAGTATTCGAAATGTTTTCGTTACTTTTATAATACATATATAAAAGTACAATTTTATCATAAGGTCAGGCGGGTGTTTCTTATTTATCACTATATTCGTTCATAATAATACTAGGAGTTATGATGTGTCTGAGAATCTTCAACTAAAACGTTATATATAGCAAGCGTTTCAAATCTAAATGACGTTAAATTGATTGTAATTGACCGTCTTCGGCACGAAGTATAGATACAAGGAGTCCGAACATTATCTTGAACGAATGGTCTCCATTTAGAGGAAAGAATTTTCGCTGGTAAAGGGCGATATTTTTTACGAAGTAACATAACATAATTTCACGCCTTTTTCTACCCGAAGGTATAGGCAGTGGCTGTTTAGCATCGACTCGCCGTTACGTTTACGTCTCAAATGTAATAAGTGGCGAACCTATTGCCATACCGGGCACAAAGTTTTTCAGCCATTGATTCCGAAACGGGTGCTGGACCACTGGACCATCGAGACCATAAGTTTTGTTAAGATCTGGTTTTATTAATGTGTATATACATTAATCATATGGAAAATCTATGCCGTTGGGACTCCTTGCTGGGACTTCGTAATTTTTGGACATCGATAAGATCCTATTTAAATGGAATAAAGATATTACAATGTTCAGTCAGATGGCGTAAAAATAAATGTCTTATTTTACATTAAAATATCTAATAAATATAATTATCTGAAAAATATAATAAAGCAGGCTGTTTGTAATAAAATAATATCGACTCCACTATAACAGTCTCTTTTTTTCTTTCTTTCAAATGGAGCAACTTAGTGCCACATTAAGAAAATCTTCGAATGCAATTGTCACGGTACCGTTCTGCTGAGTGTCGCGTGCTCTGAACGCTTCAGTAAAACGTTGTATTTGTACACACAACACAATGAACTGGTCCACAGATATTTTTCCATTCGTTGGATCAGATCTTTTCGCCAAGAAACTCACAAACTCCGGTGTGAATTTGAAACCCATCTGTGTCAATGCTGAAAGCAAAAATTGTCTATGGAGTATCATTTTATGAAACATAAATAAAATTTTTGATTGCTGATATTTAATTTAAAACACTTAAATTCTCGGGTGGGCAGAGAGAATAGAGCGCCATAAGACATGATTTTTACATGCCTCACTCGCTTCTTTGACTTTCATAAGTCATTTCATACACGCGCGTCTATTTTTAAGGCTCGTAACATCACCTTCCTCCAGAACTCGTTCTACTTTGTCGTGGAAGGTGTGTCGTGGTCGTCTTAGATAATACTAAGGTCATTGGCGGCTGTTGTATCAAAGGCTACAACAGCAAGGCAAACTCCTTGCAAGGAGGAAGGAACTCCAAAGAAATAGTAGGTACCCACTGCAATAGAAAAAAAAAACAATAGGATGTAATTACCATTGGCAAGTTCTTTTTCATCTATAAATCCTGATTGATCCAAATCGTATGTTTTGAATACTGTAAGCCACTGATTGACATATGTGTAGAGTTTCTCGAATTCCTCAACGTTGATGTGACCAGAGCGATCCTTGTCAAACATGCCTGGAAAGTAAAAAAAATATATATTTTCCATAAATTTAACAAGTTCACGAATTGAACTGCCTACACCTGCGTCAATAACAGAAGTAAACGTAACGTCACGCCTTTATCTAACCGAAGGTGTGCAGCGGTTGTTAACGCCCCGACTCTCAGAATGGTTACGTTACGTCCCAAATAGAAAACGTGGCGAACCTATTGTCATTACACCGGGCACAAGCTTGTCAGTCACATCACTTCTGAAAATAATTCTGAGAAATCATAGGTGTGAGTCCGAACGAGACGAACCCACGCCTTCTGAATCAGAATCGGGGGGCTTGACCACTGGACCACTTAGCAGGCGTAAATTTATAAATTTTATTGATAATCAAACAGACCATTTATTGATGATACAAGTTAAAGATTTTTTAAATGACTCACCAATCATAAGATTGCAAGCTATCTCTGAGAATTTTTGGCCTTGAGCGTTAATCAATGCCGCCTTCAATTCTATCGCCGTGATCGCACCAGATTGATCTTTATCCACAGCACGGAACCACTGTTGTACTTGGGGATTTACACCACCCGCGGCAATTGATGGATAGGGTCCATGACCCATCTCCAGTCCCTGTGGTTGCCCACCGTATCCAGGTTGTCCTGGTTGACCATATCCTTGTCCCATTGGCATTCCTTGAGGTTGACCTGGTTGACCATATCCCTGTCCCATTGGCATTCCTTGAGGTTGGCCACCATACCCTGGTTGTCCGTATCCTGGCTAGAAAAAAATCGTAACTAATTATATCGAAAAACAAATATATGAAATAACGCATTAATTGAGTTTAACGTGCGCATAAGGACAGTGGAACAAGAAAACATGGACCTTATTCGTCCTGAGTGAAAGGACTTGGAGAGCATGGCTACCATGAGAAGAACCGGGCCAGAACCTCCATTTTCAAAAACTACTGCATTCGGACATTACACTAGATACCTATTATTAATTATCTTTTTACTTTGAAAACTGGTGAATAAGAAACAAACAAATTACGGTAAATATCCGGTGTCTTCTCTAGGTATATTAAAAAATATGCCGTCCGGATACCGGATAATAGACGAGCATCCAGCTGGACATTAACTATTAAATAAACACGTTAGCTTTAAAAGAAACTGAACTCATTTAATTACCTAATATTCGAATTTTTTATTATTTTTTATTTATTTATTTATTTTTAAGCATTATAACACCATAACAGTATAACCAAAGCAGTGTTACAAGAAAGATACATTAAATATATTGTTACATAATAAATAATACAATTAACAATACTATAAACATATATATATATATTATAAATGTAAAGCTTCAATTAGGAGCTGAGAGGCTGCTGTGAGTTTCGGCAGGCTGAGAGCAAAAATATCAATACCGTTCGCCGACAACGCGTTTATTAGACGAACAGCACAAGACAACGGAGCAAACTTGAGCAGGTTCGTTCTTGACAAAGGAACATCGAGCATAGCGGGGCGACGGCGCGCGCCCACCGCCCCGTCTGGTGCACACAGCCTCAGGGCCATCAGCACCCCCGGGTGGTGCAACTCGCCCCGCAGCACCCTCGCCACATACTTCACAAGAGCCACCCGTCTTCGGACTGACAGCCTGCAGTAGCCTACCATACCCAACACGAATAGACTCGGGTACATTAGCGGGTAATACGGATACACCCCAAACTCCTTTAAATAGAGAAAGCGCGTAAATTTATTTTGAATTCTCTCTATCATGAGGTTATATTTAGCATGGTGGGGATTCCAAATAATTGCATTGGTCTCCAAATGGCTCCGCACCAGGGAATTGTACAATATTCTAACCGCGTGTGTTCTTTTAAAATTAGCGCATTGCCTCAATATGAAACCAAGATTTCTAAATGCTTTGCTGCAGACACTGATAACATGGTCTCTAAAAGATAAATCACGTACCATCTGGAGGCCTAGGTCACGCACACGATCTACTCGAGGCATTGCCACGCCACCCACCTCATAATGATGCAGAAGCGGGTGGTGCGCGCGGCCATAACTCATTACGCAACACTTAGACAAATTAAATAGTAACTTGTTAGATAAACTCCATTGAACTACCCTATCAATATCATGCTGGAGTTTAACACAATCTGAAGAGTCCGCTACAGTGAGAAACACCTTTAAGTCGTCAGCAAACAGTAAACACTGCGCGTATTGTATGACGTTCGGAAGGTCATTAATCACAATAACGAACAATTGTAACATAACATAACATAACTTCACGCGTTTTGTTACCCGAAGGTGTAGGCAGCGGCTGTTAAGCCTCGTCTCGCCGTTATGTTTACGTCCCAAATGGAATAGGTGGCGAACCTATTGCCATACCGGGCACAAAGTTTGTCAGTCATCGGTATTTATCACACATAACTTCCGAAAACAATTTCGAAAAGTCATTGGTGTGAGCCAGTGTCTGTAATCGACCTCTGGATCAGAGGCCGTGCGCTCGCCCACTGCGCCACCGAGACTTATTCGAATTGTATTGTGTACATTACATTACTCTAGTCGTGATGATGAAACGTTATTTCACTGTATTATGAGGAAAATAACGTTTCACTTCAGTGTAAAGTGTTTAGCAATACTGCATACTGCTACAGAGAAGGGAAAATAAATTTCCAAACTATATTAATTTTTGACAGTGTCCGATAGAAAATAACGCCAGGAGACTGACAACGACGAGTGTGATAGGTACTCATAAAAGTAACTGCTCAAACGCGTGAAGTTTTGTACTGTATAGCATTAACTGACCATTAAAAGGGACACAATAGCTACTAACAAGTACCTATGCCTATGCAACCGCCTACTACGCCTCTAAATTGCCCTGGAGTATTGTTGGCATAAAAATGTTTACTTTTCACATTTTTTAGTTTTTACTTTTCTCAAACCATGGGCAGAAAAAAAGATGTGCACAATATGGTGTTGAAGATTGTAACTTGTTTTGAAAATGGGAAGAAAAACCAATCGTGAAATATCTGATGAATATAAAAGTTAGTGATTCAATGCAATTAATGTGTCGAATGTTACCTAAATGTTATCTTTGATAACATACACGCCTTCTTCTACCCGAAGGAGTAGGCAGTGGCTGTTAAGCCTTGACTCGCCGTTACGTTTACGTCCGAAATAGAAATGGTGGCGAACCTATTGCCATACCGGGCACTAAGTTTTAGAAAATAAATTCGGAAAGTCATTGGTGTGAGCCAGGCTAGAACCCGCGACTTCTGCATTCAGAAGCGGGGTGCTCGACCACTGGATCAATAATAATAAAAAAATATAGTTTTTTTTGCTGACGCTACCACTCGAGTGATGTCATACCGCCAAAGGCAAACTTAACGCGAACGGGTAATATTGTATTTTTTTAATAATTGTTATAAAATTTATAATTTCCAAATAGGCACTGTAATAAAATTAGGTCCATTAAACTCTTGGGAAAGTTCGTTTTACACTTGGAAAGGTTTCATATTTAGAGTAATAACGTCATATTTAGTCGAAATAATTTTATTTTGTAAAGTTTATAAATAGTTACCATATTTACAAAGTATAAATATAAACAATGAAAACCTGCCTATTCTTACTAAACATTACGTTTTGACATTAACACCTATTAATACATTTCTCCTCCAAAGTTATTTGTATACATTTAGGCACATACTCTAGTACTACTCATTTATAATCACCATTAACTACCAGAAAAAATGATTGGAGACGGGTGTTTATACGAAATATTTTTAAGTAGTATTTGTATATCAATCTAGTCTTGGAAAGTATTTTAAATTCTAATCGCAAAAATCCTCAATTGATAAGTTTTAATTAAAGAATAGGAGAGCATATGAGCAAGTAGGTCACCCGTCACCTGACGGCAATCAACTACGTCGTCAATTATATGAATAATAATGTATCAATCTCCAACTATAGTTGGAACAAGGAAATTAATGATACAGAGACACAATAACTTTGTTCTATCAATGAGTACTTTCTTGGAATGCATTTAAATTCCATATTGGATAACAGGAATTTTAAAAAGCTATGGATACAGAAAATAGTGTAAGACATACATTTTAGAAATTATGTCTCTAAAAAATATTTTAAGCGGGAGTAATTTCAAGTGCATGCTAAATATGATATCCCTTTAACCAACTGAGCTTTATTTATTGGTTTTTATTTTCAAAACTAGTTTGTTCTATAAATAGAGCAGACAGCTCAATATTTTGAATGAAAATTCAGGACTGAATAAAAAGAAAAATAAGTTTTTATGTAAATATTGTATATGAACAAGTTACCTACTTAAACATACATAAAAAAACAACGGCAAATCATGACAGATGTGAACTAATGAAATTTAAGTATGATTTTATATATATTTAAATTTAATATATCATCATTAATAACATTAATAGGTTTTTGATAAGTCAAAACTAATGACAAAGTTAGTGTGTTTTAAAAACAGCAGCCTATTAGGAGCTTGATTGTTTCCTCAATTATTCATATTTTAATTTCAGCCATCTTTATTTTTGGTAATGCCACAGTGTAACATTAAACTCATCTGCAATTATGAAGTAAAATGTTATTAAAGCACACACAAAAATTTGACTTATTGAAAGACCTACTAAAATTATTGCAATGTGGTATTTATTATATAGTACACATATAGTTTACACACTTCAAGCTCAATTTTCACTGGCATTACAAAATTCTGATCATTTAGAAAATTTTAACTTTACTAATACACATCTAGATACATTCCACTTAAATAATACATTTATTTTAAGCTTAATATTAAATTTAAAACTACAGGTGGATTAACAAGATAATACAAAAACAAAAATCTATGTCCATAGATATACAAAGCAGGTTGCATTGTTCTATGTTTTGTTAAGTGTAAAATGTACATAACTGAAACAAATATATATTTTTTACTTACTTTACAATCTTAAATACATAAATTGTTTGGGTTAAGTGCACTTTTATATTTACAGCACATAAGACACAGTGTGTCTTCATTATCAAAAAAATCAAATAATACTTAAATAGACTAATTAAATTAAGTTTCAAAATAATATTAATTTCAAAGCTGCTTGGTAAAATCACATCATATAGCTGCTAGTAACTGTTATAAAATAACATTTATTTTTATTGCCTATTTATTAATATTAGAACATAACAGTAATCCACTATTATACTTAAATGACATTCAGTCTTTTACATAAAAACCAATACTGGCAAGTTTGTTACGTTTTGTACTAAGCAATCAAGTTACAAACACACTTAACTTTATTGCCATTTCACTAACTACATAGTATTAAAAAAAATATATATATTATACCTAATAAACCAGAAGAGCATTCAATGTAATGTTAATTACATCAACCACAAATAAAGAATATATAAATGTAAATTTAGTATAAATATGTAATTAGTGAAATCGCGTGAAATATAAACAGAGGTACACATTATTGTAACCATTATCTATGATCAACTACATAATGCGATCTTTAGAAAACTGAAACATTACCATTTTGACTAGAAAAACTATAAGTAGCCGGTGTTACAGATGTATTCACACAAACTTGTATAGACGGTTTAAAGGACGAGGGCAAAAGTTTATGAGCCTCCTGCACTGGAGAGTAATTATGACACACAGTCTCAAACTGCACTTGTTCAGGTCTATCAGTAGGCACACCATCATAACTGGCTTGCTTAGCAGAATCACCTGTTCCGCTATCTTTGCAAGATGAGTGCTCTGATACATTGTCCGAAAACATTTGGGGGGACTCACTATCACTATGCACAACATGTGTCATTTTTATACTTTCAGCTGGAAATGTGTGCACTGCACTTGCTGTTCGTCTCCGTGTATGATAAATAATCACTACCCAGATAATAGAAGTTCCCACTGCACAACACACTGCTGTAATTATTATAATGCCTGCCATATTCTCTTCATTGACCATAAGGGCCACAGGAGGTAAGACTCTTAATTCAGTCATATCCTTCTTAGTGCCCAAATCGTTGGTAATTTCACATTCATATTGGCCGCCATCACTTGATTCCGTTCCAATAATAATAAGCAGCTGATCATTTGCAGCAAAATAAAGTCTGTCAGTGGAAGTCACTGGTGTACCATCCTTCAACCACTTTATAACAGGTTTTGGTGAACCTGATATCATACATGGTAAAACAACATTATCACCACTAGTCACTTCTTTATTTTCCATAACTCGTACAAATGAGGGCTCTTGTAATACTGTTAGCGTAGCATTTGCAATAATGGTGCCAGCTGGATTCTTAGCTGCACAACTGTATATTCCCATATCTGTGGTTTTAGCATTAACTATAAAAAACAAATGATCTGTTGGCATAACATTCATCCTCCTTTCTCTAGCTGCTGGAAAATCATTACCACCATCCTTTTTCCAAGATATTTCTGGAGGAGGGTCTCCCGTTGCAGCACAATTAAGTGTAACAGTTTCTCCAGTTTTTACAGTGACATTTGTGGGAGTTTTCGTGAACCTTGGAAACGTAACTATGTTTACCCTAGCCTTGGTAGAATATGTAGTTCCAAAGTTATTGCTAACAACACACTGGTATTTTCCAGAATCTGCATGAGTAACATTAGGGATGACTAAGAGAGATGTTGCACGAGGATGACCATTAGATCCTATAGTTATATTTTCAAACACCAAGGGGTTACTGACATTACCATTGTTCTTCCTCCACAGAAATGTCATATTATTGAAGGGATTAGATGTTGCAGAACATATTAAATTTGCTGGTCTACCTTTGATTGCAAGATGTGTTTTAGGATGTTCCACCACCTTTGGCTTTGGTGAATCTCCACAGTTCTCCTCTTTCAGTTTAGTTATAGATATTCCTCTCACTTCTGATGGATAGGCACAAGTTGCTTTAACATATTTCTGTTCAGTCTTCTGTTTAATCCATTCTATGGTCCATAGTAAATTACAATCACACAAGAGTGATGAGGAATTTAAATGCAATTTTCTCAATTTTGTCAAGGAATCAAAAGCATGCTGTTGAATTGAAGTTATATTGTTGCCTTTCAAATCCAATTCCATAAGATTGGATAAACCCTCAAATGCTTTGGAATTAATTGATTTGATGTGATTGCTGGTTAAGCTAAAACTATTTAAGTTTCCTAACTTAGAAAATGGCCCAGACATATCTTCAACTGTCCAAGATATTTTATTATTGTTCAAGTAAAATGTTTCCAACAGAGTCATGTAGCCAAAAGCGTCCTGTGAGATTGAAGAGATTTTGTTGTAGCCAAGATTAAGTGTTTTAAGATTAATCAAATGTTGAAATGTCTGCACTTCAATTGCTGATAAGTGATTGTGTGACAAGTCTAAAACTTCTAAATTTATAAACCGCTCCCAGCTACCAGGATCAATTTCAGAAATCAAATTATTAGAGAGAGATAATGTAATCAATGATTCCAATCCATACATCCATCCTTTAGAAATATTTTTAATTTTATTAAAGTCTAGTTGTAATAAATTCATGGATTTGAATCCAAAAAAGGCACCATCCATTATATTGTCAATATTATTAAATTTTAATTTCAATGATGTCAAATTGGTCAATTCTCTGAACAGAAGTGAACTGATCATGTGTAATTTGTTGTGGTTTAACTCTAGAGTCCTTAAATTCACCTGATATTTGAAAAGGTGATTGGGAAGTGATTGTAAATCATTTCTATTTAATTTCAGAACTTCCAAGTGTGTCAAATTTGTCAAAACTCCTTCTTCAATAAACTTAATATGGTTATTGTTTATATTCAGTATTCTGATAGAACTATTGGACGGAAAAGTGCCCTTGTCTATTGATTCAATATTGTTTCTGTTCAAACTCACTTCCTGTATTTGTTTACAATTTATAAAATCCGGGATATACTCCAATTCATTTTTATCTAATCTGATTTGCCTTAGGTTTAATAGTTTGTTAAAGCCGTCAGTTATATTGCCACTCAACTTGTTTGAACTAAGATCCAATCGTTCCACCCACTTAGGAATTTTTGGCACAGACACGAAATTTTTCTTTGAACAATCAACGTACTGCTCTAGACATTCGCATTTATGTGGGCATTCATTAATTTCCGCTTTGATGGATACACACATTGAACGCATTATCGCCATAAACAACAACAAATGAGCGAGTCCCATTTTCATGTATGTAGCACCCCTTTAGACACAACAAACCACTTGTTTTTATTCTTACATAATTATGAACTTTTACGACACTTATTTATAGTCAGGAGACAAATAAATCATTTCAATATTCATTTCTGACCAATATCGCATTGTAATTGTAATAAACTCTTACAATAAATACAATTACACATATTTACTACTATCCGCCACTCGACGGCCATTTTATTTTGTTTGATTCTTCGGTTCGCTTAGTGCGTAGCATTCGCGTCAGTTGGTGTAGAGGTAATCGATTAATACAAAGAATCGATTCCAAAAAAAAGCGGATTTGATAATACTATTTATTTTTAGATGGTCTTTGATTCAGTTTATTATTAGATTAAATGTTTTAGAGGAATTGGCACACTGTGCATGACCAATTTGAAGGTGATACACAGGAGCCTTTAAAACTGACCAGCATGTTTATTATGAGCTATGCTATGTTTTAAAAGGCGCTTTGCTTCCTCTGCATATCGCGTAAGTAAAGTTGAAAAAAAGCAGATATGTGCCGATTATGGCTTTGACCGACTAGTTGATTAGCCCACTAATCGGTTACAAAGAAGCCGACTAATCAGCCAAGCCGATCGATTTCTTTGATTTCCTTTTTTCCACTTTGACAGTTCGTTTACCGCTGAATCGCGCTTTAGGATACTGTTACACATGCTAATAAAGAGCATGCTCATCATGAGCATGCTTAAGTCATTTGCTGTCACTAAGCATTATATTTTCAACAATGCACTAGAATATATATGGACGAATGCTAACATCGTCCATATATATTCTAGAGTATGGTTCTGTCGATTTTCGATCATGCCCAAGGTCTGTACACACATGCTAGTATCGAGAGCATGGCCTCATACTAATAATGAGCATGTGTAACAGTGCTCTTATGCTTATGGCGTGCTTAGCCCCGCCTGCGAACTTGTCCGAGGAATCGATTGCAGCCAGAGAGGGTAGAACCTTTTGTATTTTTACATTATACCTTACATACATACATAACTTCACGCCAAATCCGGGGTAGGCAGAGAGAACGGAGCGCCATAAGGCACGATTCTTACACACCTCACTCGCTTCGTTGACTTTCATAACTCTTTTCATGCACGCGCGTCGATTTTTGAGGCTCCTAACATCACCTTCCTCCAGCACAGGTTCTATTTGGTCATGGAAGGTGTGTCGGGTCGTCTTAGATAATACTAAGGTCATTGGCGGCTGTTGCATCAAAGGCATCAACACCAAGGCAAACTCCTCTTTCAATCCTTATAACCTTGTTTTCCACGCGGTTAGCGAGGGTCACTCCGCAGATTTTGAGCAATGCCCTCTTTTATCCTACTTTCATGCACGCTCTGCCATACCCAGTTCTCGCTATAAGTTAGCGTTGGGATCAGTATTGCATTGTGGATTGCTAGCTGAGCTTTTCTGCTTAAATTTGTTGCGCCCAGGAGTCTGCCTAACGCTCTATTTACGCTATTTCCTAACGCCAGTCTTCTACATCGTCTACATTCGTGTTGTACATTCCATCCCTGCTAAAAGCGCATCCAAGATATACAATTTCATTCACCTATTCCAGCACGACATCATCAACCATTATCTTGCATCCGTTCTGAAGCCCTCCCTTTCAAACACCATAACTTTCCGTTTCATCACATACAATTGTAAGCCTTTCATCAAACAATCATCTTTCATTATAGTGACTAGTGTTTGCAGGTCAGATGGCGATTCGGCTAAGAGCACAGCGTCATCTGCGTAAAGCAGAGAGTTTACAACTAGTTCACCCATTCGCACCCCTCCATTCTTCGATCTCACTCTCTGGAGACAACTGTCCAGGTACAGAATGAACAGCCGAGCGGACAGCACGCAACCCTGTCTGATGCCAATATTGACGTTAAACCAGGGCGACAAGCCTGTAAACGTCAACACGCACACACGCTGTGCAGCCCTCATAAGTGGACTGCACCGCGCGCAGCAGTGCGCCGGTCACCCCGTAGCCCGGGAGTGTGTCCCACAGATCCTTTCGTAACACCCTGCCAAACGCTTTTCCCAGATCCACAAAACCGCAGAAAACCTTCCTGAGAAACAACTGACTGTTAGCCAGTTAGTCAGTTGTTTCTCCACGGTGTTGCGGAGAGAAAAAATCTGATCCATGCACCCTCTTCCTTTTATGAATTATACCTTAAATAAAAAATATATGTAAAAACATAAAAAAACGTAACTTCACGCCTATTTCTACCCGAAATTGAAAAAATATAAGTTGTAAAAAATAATGGTATAGCCATAGAGTTCGCTACAAGAATGTGCCGGTTCGACCGGTAAAAAGTCCCACTTTACGTCTATATACGTCATGCCTCTCAGAATATCGACGTAAAGTGGCTCATGCCGCGATTCACTCAGTGAGAGAGGTATCCGGAGGCCCAATCCTTTCTATTTCCTCCTTCCAATCCCAACTCCGAGTCCTTCCCTATTGTTTTTTAAAAGGCCAGCGACATAACTGTAACATTATCTGTGTTGCAGGTGTTCATGGACGGCGTTAGTTGCTTACTATTCGGTGACACGCCTGATCGTTAAATCTCGTTTGCGCCATCTCCATAAATAGATTTTTAAGGGTTACAGAGATGGTCATATTTTTGTGTCTCAATTGTTATTTTGATAGAACAAAATATTATGTTGTTTTTTTCTTACTACAGATACAAATTTTGTTTAATAAATGTTACAGGTACGTTTTCTTTAAAGGCAAATAATTTCAGAAACATTTAATTTAATTACGAAATGTTTATGACTACTCAGATTTTATTTAACGCACTCCAATAGTAGTAAAAATCCGGACTTTCGGAACCGAATACGATAGTAGCCGGATAGGCAGCTTTACCGACCACTAAGTAAATGTCTAATAAAAAATGATTTGTATGAATATGTATATAATTTAAAAAATAAAATCGGTGTTGTTTTCCTTAATATTTGTGTGTGCAGTATGAAAAGATAACATAGCTTCACGATTTTGGCCCATTTACACCTTTACCCGAAGGTGTTAATGGCCTAAAGGTGTAGGCAGCGGCTGTTATGCCTCGACTTGCCGTTACGTTTACGTCCCAAATCGGGTGGGGCACGAAATTTTCGATGACTGAAAACTTTGTGCTCACTGCTCAGTGTATGTTATTTATCATAGACAACTTTCGACACTAATTTTCAAAACTCATTGGTATGAACCGGGAATTGAACTCTCGACTACCAGTCGTGACGTGCACGAAAAAAAGACATATACGTGGACGCGGTGGGGTGCGACGGCCACAGCCGCGCGGTCTAACTTTCTACCTTAAAACTGGCGCGCTTCTGTAAATTTTGCGTAAGTGCTCATATCTTAATCGCGTTTATTGGCGTACTTTTGCTTAGAGTAATTATGCAGCATTGTGTAAGTAAGCTGTGATTTCCTGGTATTTACTACTAATAACTAATTAATTGCAATAGTTTAAAAAAAAAATCAAATGGATATATATAACTGCAGATTTTTATGTAGACCTATAAAAGATAAATATTTAGGCACCATTTTCAATGAAAGCTACACAGAGTAATATTAAAATATTAGTTGGAGACCTATTTATCATTTTCTTATGGGATTCCCTTTTTTTTATAAGAGATAAATATTCATGCATCATTTTCAACAAAAGCTTCAAGTCGGCATAGTTATTTCAGACGTCAATAAATATCTAATATTTCAACTAATTTCAAATAGAAGCTTCATGAATTATGTCCAGATTCCACTGCTGTGCATTGGTAAAAGAAGTACAGACTCTTTAGTATAGGTTAGCGGGCTTGATGCCCACCTCAACACAAATGTTTTTGATGACCAATAATGTTTAATAAACTGTATGTTTTAATTAAGTTATTTTAGATAAAAATAAAGTATATCTATTAAATCTGCTCCTAATTCCACAGCACAAGCATTAATTGCTGAGTATGGAATACAGATGAGTGATGGTTTCATAAATTGAATGCAAAAAGTAATGTAGTAGTAGTGAGCTAGGATTGAATTCAGTCACAATTCATTCTTAAACCACTAAGTTGGTGAGATTTATGTTACAAGGTTTTCTGCAGATCAAGTTCCATAGTCACCTCTTGTGACAGCTACGAGAAGATAATATGGGGTAAGGTGGTCCTATAAAGTCCTATTCTCCAGGTTGGTACTACTGATAATTAGTGGCAAATATGTGTTGATAGTTTTTTAGGTAATAATAGATTAACAGAACAAAGAGGCAGCATTAAATTTGGTTGTGAACAACCAATTACAATTTATTAAGTTAAGTAGATACTCACATTAAAAGCCATGGCAAAAAATCCTTTCAAACCTGTAAAGTAAGTTAACTATTATAATTTATTAAGGTGCTTGGTACACATAGCTATAGGTTTTAACAGTTGGTATTAAAAAAGTTAAATTAGGCTATTTAAATACCTGTCTATAGAAAATTGCACAATTTTGTCGTAAAAAAATGTTATTCTTTATTTCAAGACACGACACAGTCATTCCAAAATTCACAGCTGACAGCTTTTTTTTAAGGGTTTAAATGACCTGGTAACTAAGACCTTTAAGTCAAAGCTGACAGCTGAGGCCACAGGTTAATGTGTTTCATGGTTATTTGCATGAAAGAATATAATTTTTAAATATACCTGTTTTACGGTATTAATACCAGTCCTTAAACGATGCATGGAAGGTAAGCCACGTACTGTCGCACAGTACGTAAAAATGCGTAAAAATGTTTTGTCGTTACGAAGATAACGAACTACGAAGTGGAGTTTTGGTCGGAAAGTAAAAGAGTCATGTCCGTTCTTGACATTATTTCCTAAAATTGCACTGTCAATGGATATTTTTGAATAAAATTCGTGGCGTATTATTTAACAAGTGCTCGTATCGTATGTGTGCTAATCTGGAAAATGGTGTAAATATAGTATGTAACGTGCTCTTCTAAATTATCGTCAAAATTTCTTTAACACGTCATTTTTAAATTGCTACGAATAAATTATGATATAATGAAGAAGTGTAACAAAGTAAAAAAGACTCGACTTAAATGTCCTAGTAACTAGGTAGTAAAAACCCAAAAAGAAAACTATGAAGACTACAGAGTAGTACAGAGTACTTTAGAAACCTATCAAATTAGTCAGAATCGTAGTAAAATTTAACTGAATCAATTATATATCTTGTATTGGCTCATGATAAATTGATATACGTTACAATGGAAACATATGAAAGTATATTACTAGTAAAAAATGAAGTATTTGTGTTTAAAATACCACCAAGAACCTCTAATAGAGGGTACAGGTAGGTAGTCCTTTCACTTTGTAGTGGTGGATTAGTGAATAAAAAACGAAACTGAAAATTTGTGGGTGTTTCAGGGCTGCTGATTGGAATTTACAGGAACCACAATGGACGGGACGTATGAGACTAGTTGCAAAAGGAGAAGAGTTAATTATAAAACTAGAAGACAAAACTTCGGGCGAGTTATTTGCTAAGTGCCCAATTGATAAATATCCAGGGGTGGCTCTAGAGTCTGTCACTGACAGCTCGCGCTACTTCGTTGTGAGAATTCAAGATGATAATGGTAAAATTACATTGATGACTGTATAAATGTATACTCATTTTAATTATCATTAAGTCTTTTCTCATGTGGTTAATTTCTGGTGAAAAGTAAAACTAAAACTGGGCAGCAGGCTATAAAACAATATTATTAGTGTCTCCCTCCTTTTTTTCTTTGTAGTTTGCATATAACTACTAAAGGAATACATGGGGTATTTGAAAGAGGAAAATAGATGACAGCGATAGAAAAATGAGAGTAAAGAGAAAGCAACTGAGATAAGACATAGTGCGTAAAAATTTCTGATAAGTTATATTTTAGTATGTATGTGGTGACATTGTCTTTTAGCTCCTAACAGGCTCTTTGTAAGCCTTATAAACCAATGCGTATTTAGAACAGGAACTTTAAGTGTCCTGTGGGCCTTTTTAGCTCCGCTGAAAGGCTAGAAACTTATTAGTAAATTATCCTTTAAAGTTTTACCCTCTAGGTGAATTTTGCATATTTATTTGTGTTTCAGGTCGTACAGCATACATAGGCTTGGGATTTGGAGACCGTTCAGATTCATTTGATTTAAATGTTGCATTACAAGACCATTTCAAATGGCTCAAAAAGGAGCAAGAAGGTGAAGCTGCGCCTCGCCAGCAACTAGATTTGGGTTTCAAAGATGGTGAAACCATTAAAATCAATATGAAAATCACTGTAAGTTCTTTGTTATAATAGTCTATAAAAATGTTTCATTGCTTCTGCTCTGAGCCATTTTTTGCATGAGTTTTTTAATTCATACTATTTTGTTATATTAATGTATATGAAACTAGATTTTACCAGTTACTTTTTTTTACCAGTAAAATCTTTTGTTACGGACATGATTTTCTTTTTTGCCTATGTATGTTTATTTACATTAAATTATATTGTGCAAAGTTAGTAGTATTTTTTCATAACTTTTTGACAACTTTAGAATGTATTCTGAGAAGCATTCAGGATTGGGATTAGTTTTTTCAGAAGTGTTTTGAACAAAATTTTGTGTAAAATAACAAACTTTTAGCATTTTGTAATAATGTATTTCTGAAAGGGAGGAATCCAGAACGGATGCAAGGATAACGGTTGATGATGTAGTGCTGGAACAGGTGAATGAAATTGTATATCTTGGATGCGCTTTTAGCATGGATGGAAGGTACACCGCGGATGTAGAAAGACGAGTGGCGATAGGAAATAGCGTAAATGGAGCGTTGGGCAGATTCCTGGGCGCAAAAAACATTAGTAGAAAAGCCCAGCCAGCAATCCACAGGATTTGGTGTGAAGTTATGTATGTATGTAAATCTGATGTGCCAATTTAAACATAAACATACATAACTTCACAACTTTTTCTAACTGAAGATTAGCCTTGACTCACCGTTATGTTTACATCCCAAATGGAATAGAACCTATTGCCATACTGGGCACAAAGTTTTCAGTCATTAAAATGCCAATTTAAAAGTTTTTAAATCTCATATTTATAGAAGAAAGATGGCAGTGAAACCAGTAAGACACGCAGAGGTGTAGGTGGAGGTGCGGGAGGAGGGGGCTTGTTACCACCTCCACCGGGAGGTTCCAGATTACCACCACCACCATCTCCACAACATGGACCATCGCCATCTGCTGCGGCTGGACCTGCAACCACTAATTCTGAATGGGGAGACTTCAATTCTGCCAGGTATCCTTAATGACTTGATATTATTTCTGATGTACATACAACATGATTGTAATTTTGAAGTCGTAGAGTGGTAACTGCATGAATGACCTGACTTCATCAGTGAATTATTGGTCACTGTGCAAATGTGACTTGAATATTTTTACAAGTATTTGTCTAAATTAACTTTCAAATTTGTTTTTATTTTATTACAGTGCTCCAAGTGAGAAACCGTTGACACCGGGCAATCAGCAGAACTGGGTGCAGTTCTAATATCAAATTAAGACTTGTTATTGTGATTTGGTGTCTGTTTTAGGATGGCACTTATGTGTTTTGCACAATACTTAAAAGAATACTTAATAACATAGAGATACTATACAAATAGCTCTTGTGTTCTTTATTGTAGTAAGTTAAAAAAAAAATATTTTTAAGGGTTAAATTATGCAATACATATGTTGTTGAGATGCCAGATCACAAGTGACACTTGCAATAAAATATTAATAATATATATATATATGTTGTTCTATCTGTATAATATGTTGTAATTCTTGTATACTATCCTATATTCTGTTATGTATATTTAGTAGACTATATCATGGCTCTATGAAGAATATTATTGTTAGTGTGTGTTGTTGAGAAGATGCATGTCATAGACAGTTCTTTTTTTTTTTAAATGTAAATAATGTTGTATTTGAAAAAAAAATCTTGTTATTCTGAGTCGTTAGTGTTGGGCCTGATTGATCATGTTTCTCTTATTGTATAGTTATTAGTTCGAGTTGCAGTTACTAGTGTGGTAAAACAGGAAAGTCTTATTCACGAGACTGTTATTCTTATTTATTTTTTTAATATTTTATTTTAATTATTAAATCTTTATATTATTATGTAGATGTAAGTTTATTTATCTATATAAAAGTTAATTGTTTAGCTCTCGCATGCCACGTGGATTTACATAAATCTAGTTTGTTATGATAGGTACATATTTCAGATTGGCAATAGTTGCTAGCGAACAAGACCAAAATTGAAATATTTACATTGCTTGCTTAATCATAGACTGACTGATTACACAGGGAAAGAGAGAGATACATTACAAGGCTCTCTATCGACTAATACAAGAATCTTACGATACGTTATAATTATTCTGAGTTATTGTTATTTTCCCGCCCTTTTTACAGCCAGACAGTACTTATAATTTTTTTTTTACTTGGGACAGTCTAGTAATAAGCGTGTAATATTTTCAGTTTCATTAGCGGTACCGTATTCGTTCTCTGTCTAAGAGACGGTAGAAGTTTTGACAAAAATGATTAGAAACTCTTCGGATACTCATGCTGCATCTATGGATACATTCCAAGTCTATGTTATTTATGAATAATTATGTTAGCTTATAGATTTCCTGTTGCAGAGATCTGTAATTTTGGTTGATGTACAAATGAAAAGTATAAAGTAAAGCATGGATATAATTAAATAATTTATTTTATTTAAAACTAGCTGACCCCGGGGAACTATGTTCCGCATCAAAATCACAATCTGTTTAAGACACTTAATTGGATGAAAATTAATGCTGTAATGTTTAAAATCGCTTCGTAAATAAGCCATTAATTTTTCGTAAATAGTAAAAAAATTAAAATGGTCATTGTGGGTTATCCCTAAGAGATAGAGGTATGCCCTCGCGGACTTTTTTGTAGACCCTCTGAAGGTGTTTAATAATGTAGAACATTGTTTTGATCTATCACTTAGGGTTCAGCCAACGTTTGCAATTAAAGTGCTAAATCTCGAAAATTATAATTTTTTCTTTACAACATCATGTATGAATTATTGATCAAAACCACCCCGTTGACACCCTCTAACTATTTTAAAAAACCGCATCAAAATGCGTTTCGTAGTTTTAAAGATATAAGCATATAAGGGGACACATCGGAAAGTGACTTTGTTTTATACTATGTAATGACAAGGAGGCTATTGACCTTAACTACTAGCGAACCTGGTGGCGAATTAGAAATTTTTCTTCGCTTTTATATTATAAATATGATTAATAATATTATTTATGTATGAATTCCTAAACGTTAGTGTTACCAGATTTGGGTTTATGGCGAATGAAATATTTTCTACTTTGGAATACTTGGATTTGGAATTATTTGTTCAGTCATATCAGCTTCATTTTCCTGCCCTTACCAAGTGTGCTTATATTGTTGTCAAAAGATTTGGCTGTGGTTTTATGACCGGCCGCCTGCCTGATGTCAACCCTTCTAGAAAGAGTTTGCGTGAGGTTAGGACCACTTAAGGAGTAAACCAAACCAGGAGTAAAATGCTGCACTCTATGATGTTGCCCTGTAATTTTTATTATTTGGCCTTTGCGATCCTCTTCTAGATTCTGTCAATCCTGACCGCCGGGTTGCTATATTTATCACCAGTACATACGACTTCTAAATACATATTTGAATAAAAGTCAAAGAAGCTTTATTTTCGTAGGTCTACACAGACAATCAATGTATAAAACTTATTATTTAAAATGATTTTTTTAAACACGAGAGCTTGAGGGAAGTGCCTCGTTGTAGCAAGGAAACAAGGACGCAATCGTCACGAGCGGCCCGAATCCGAGTGAAGGGGCTATCATGAGAAGAATCGGGCAAGAAACTCGTGTGCCACTCATGTGTGTTAATAGGTAGGTCTCTATCTGCATTTATTTTTTGTTTCTAGGCAAATATAAACATAACTACCAAACTGATAAGAACTATTAAATGTACCGTGTCACCTGATGTTAAGTAACCAGTGCCGCCCATGGACACCTGCAACACTTATAGTGTTACAGTTGCGTTGCCTCACCTTAAGGGAGTAGGATAGGAAGGGATGGGGAAGGGGGTTGGGCCTCCGGGTACCTCACTCACCGAACGAAACGCGACATGAGCCACTTTACGTCGATTTTCTGGGAGGTGGTAGTATTTCACCGGTCGAGCTGGCCCATTCATGCAGCGAACTGCTTGGCACGTTCATGCTAATATGTTGATATACTAATAAGGGAAGGTAAGTTATTTGTAACTTCACTTCATTAATACCCAATGGCATAGGCAACGGAAATCATGCCCGAATATACTTTACGTCACAGTAATTCGTATATGCCAGTTATACACTCATCCGTCCATCCACCTAGGTATTGTCGTGTACCTACTCTGTACGGTGTGTCTGTGTTTTAATGGCATAAGGGCGGAAACGAGCAAGCGGTTCACCTGATGGTTAATGACAAATTGCGTAGCTGAGTTTAAGGGAATGAGATGGAAAGGGAGGAAGAGTGTGGATCTAGGGAAACCTCTCTCAACAAATGATATAAATGATATGCGGTTTCAATCACTTGATATCAATAGTCTGAGAGGTCGGGGTATTTCACCGGTAGAGCCGGGCCGGCTCTACCGGTGAAATACCCCTATTCATGCTGCGAACTGCGTAGCTCCAACACATTTGTTTTCCTATCCCGGCTTTACATACCCTACCTGAATATCAAGAAAGTCTATTAAATTTAATTTTAAAAGGTTCGGTATCGGAGGGAGTGCTCTCACAGCCTATTTCCAGCTCAATGATGTGTGAATAATATAGATAAGCAGAAGACCCGTGAAGTTCAGAAATGTCGTTCTCAGGTAAAAATCTCTGTGATCTTGTAGGTACATTACCAAATTTTGTAAACTCATTCACTTAAGTGGCAACGTTAACGATGTTACCTGTCACGTGATATCCCCATTTTCTATGATTTATTTGCGCAGGTATACCTATACCAAAAAACAGTGGTTTAATGTAAATGTTGGGATCCAAAGCAAAGTAGTTACTGGTTGTTAATCTTATCCCGTTGATGAGTGATCCGACCGTCAGCTGCTCAAGTACGGGTGAGTTTGGACCGTGTGCGGGGTCAATCAGCAAAAAAAGATTTGGTGTCGTGGGACACCAGGTAGGAACGAAGTTCCTTCGGCTAATGTAGAATCGACACAATTTGCAAAAAAAAAATCGTGCTCAATTTTATGTAGATTTTCTTGATTTTTCTCTTAAATTTTGCGGATTAGTTTTTATTTAAGTACAAGACTTACTACAGGTAGCTTTGTGACGTTTTAGTTTATAAATACCGGATAATTCTGAGGAACAGTGATCGCACTTTTACGTACCATTTTCTGGGGGTATATTATGAGCTCTTAATTCCAGCCAGCTTGTTCGCTGCCTAGCGAATTCGTATTTCTAACGACTAATTTCAGCTAGTCTAGACTACTCATGACTGACTAAATGGAACTAGTCGTTGATAAATCGAATTTAGAGTGAATTTGACAGTGACTACTCGTCACCGACTGGCTGAAATTAGTCGTTGAAAATACGATTTCGCTAGGCAGCGATCAAGCTGGCTGGAATTAAGAGCTCATAATATGCCCCCTGGTCCCTTCTGTAAAAAAAAACCATATATAAAATATGAAAACATGGCAAATAAAACCCCAAAAAAAGAATTCCGATACCGGGATTCGAACCTGAGTCTCCTGGATGTGAGTAAGGTAACCTAGCCACTAGACCATTTGGGTAGTTATACATTGTTCTAAATAAGCCATTAAAAGATGTATTGTGTCGTGACAACTTTTCGTAAGAATTTTTCCGTCTAGCTCCCTTTCACAACGCGCGATAAAGAACTTCGTTCTAAAACCTGACTTCAAGTGATGCTACGCCGGATGGAACATAAATCTGTGATTGAAATCGATACCCACTGGGGGTTACTGATCCTTGATTCGATTATTATTTATCCGAGATCAAACTGTTAAAAAGAGATAAATGATGATATACTCCATCGGCATATAATCACTACCTAAAATACAACCGTACCTACCTGAAATGGACAGAAAAAAGAAAAGTGTGTGTGTCCGCTCCGACGCACGACTGGAGTTTACTCCTCAAGAACGATTATAAAATAAAATAATAAATATTTACTGTCTACAAATATGAACACATTTCTTCGTAATAGAGAATGGCGTATCGCTATAAAGAGTGTTTCTATAAAGAGCTCAGGACATTGTATGGAGTGCCGACTCTTATTTATATGCTCTGTGACTATAGCGCATAACGCATTTCGTGTGACATGCTATACTCTCTAGTACGATTTTGGTCCCCATAATTTTCATACCCCGGGCCTATATATGTAAATCGATTCTTAAGGAGTAAACTCCAAAAAAATATCATAAAAAAGGTTATAAAGAACAGTATATAACGGTTATAAATGCACTCCAATCTTATTTATTAGATAAAAGCAATATTAAATAATATATCTACCCTAATACTACTTAGCGCGTTCATATTGTGATGGAACCTTGTCACAATAATAGCTGCGTGACGTCACTCGCTTCAAAAAACGCACGACTTTTAAATACTTTCTTACTTATTTTAACGAGTAAGTATGATGTTTAACAATAAATAAATCACAAAAGTTATATATTTATTATATATAGTTATAAATTCAACAATAACAATTTAAACTCAATAGTATGCGCTTCACAACGATGCAAACGGTACTGACACTGAATCTTGCACAACGTCATCACCGGCGGCGGCTATTTCAATCCCAATATCAACGCGCTATGATTTTACATATATATATATATATATATATATATAAGTATATTGCTTACGGTTAAGACGAATCTCCAAAGTTAGTATCCAGCTATTTAGGCGACAGACTGCGTCAAAGAAAATACATATCTACAAATAAGGACATTACACGTACACGTCTTTCTGATATAGGTAACTGTCATTTCCTTTCAGAATTGTAGTAGGAAATTCAATAAACAGGAACGTGTCTACCTGCTGCGTGCCTGTCAGTTGGGTGCCTACCGACTTATGTCATTGTTAGGAATATCATAAATATTTTAGAATTTAGATATTATTGCTAACAGTGCATCGTGCAGCAGTGCTCGCTGCATGAATGGGCCGGCTCGACCGGTGAAATACCACGACCTGTCAGAAGATCGACGTAATATGGCTCATGCCGCGTCTCGTTCGGTGAGAGTTCCCATCCTACTCCGTTAAAGGTTGGCAACGTTAGTGTAATCCGAACGAATCCTGGCTCACACCAATGACTTTTGGAAATTATTGTGTGATAAATATCGAGGATTGAAAACTTTGTGCCCGGTATGGCAATAGGTTCGCCACCTATTCCATTTGGGACGTAAACATAACGTCGAGACGAGGCTCAACAGCTGCCGTCTACACCTTTGGGTAGAAAAAGGCGTGAAGTCATGTGGTGTTATAAATTACCTAATCTATTTGGAAACATGCCTTCGTTAAATATAAATTCAATATTCTATCATTATCGTCTAACGAGATGGTTACGTGGGCATGTTTTATTAATTTAATTTATTTAATACAGAGGCTTAATGTTGTAAAATGTATTCTGGGTAAGCAATGATCAATAATTAGGTACTGTAAACTCTTTGGTATTTTTAAATATAAACTCTTTTACGTGTTTCGAAATTTGCGTTTTTAAATTTTTAAAAAGATATTTTTGATTAGTAAAGTATTCTGATGTGAATAAAATAAAAGATTAATTGTTAAATAAATTTTGATCGAGTAGTATCAAAAAGATACCAGAGTTATATTTTAATATATGAATTAATTCGTTAAAATTAAATAATATTATAACCACTGAACGAGGCGCTGAGAAGGAGAGGAATATCGAAGGAGCCGGAACCTGGACGAGGTGCCCAGGGATAGAGCATAAAGGATAACCAGTAGTAAATCCGGCACGTATTATCTTTATTATTTTAATACATAACATGATATGATCTATTGGCATTATTATTTATCACACATACACTGAGCTCATAAATACCCTGATAGCAGATTAATTATATTACATTAAATGGAGGTTCTCAAATCGGCGTTCCTTTTATTAAATAAATTGAGGAGCTGACAAACGAACCCATTGTATTACAATACAGACTCGATATATACGAGCTCGTTACAGTACCTACTTATATTTAACGTTCAATCTGATTATTTTATAATATACTTAATAATTTTCAGAGACTCTTAAAATGTTTTTTTTTTTGTTTATGGGATAGGATGGCAAACGAGCAGGCGCGTCACTCGATGGCAAGTAACAAATGGACCACTGTCCATGGACTCCTGAATGCAGATCGTACCTATTACAATTGCATTGCCGACCCTTACAATTGGATATGGAAGGGCTTGGAAATGGGATGGGAAGGGGAGTGGGGAAGGGGGCCTCCAGATACCTCTCTCACCGAGCGAAACGTGGCATGTGCCACTTTAAGTTGATATTCTGAGAGGTACTGGTATGTCAACGGTCGAGCCGGCCCAGTTAGCGGACTACTTGGCTCTACCACTGTTAAACAGCAAACCTCTTCGGAGTATATACTTATAGAAAATAGGAATAAAAAATTTAGATGTCATTGTTTATTTCAAAGATACGTAAATATTGCTGTCATTATATTTATGTCATATTTGTATTGACGGCCTGTTTTTTCTGCCTATCCCACAAGGTGTTTGGCGTAAAGTTAAGAAAGTAAGTATATTTATTTATACTGGTTTGGTGTGATATTTTATCCTCATATCTGTGAAAAACAATTTTTAACGAAGTAATATTGTCGGGGTGTAAAGGAACGTAAACATTAAATTGCTACGAAGTCACTTTTGACTTTCACTATATGACTTTTACTTTTGGTAGTCTCATATAGAAAAGTTTCTACAACTCCGAGTCGGTCGTAACTACAGTCAAGTAGACAATTATCTGACATATTTAGATATTAGTCTTGTTATTACCTATATAATGTGGACTTTGTTTGTGACTCTTTCATGCTGAAACTACACGATTATTTTTCCTGATAAAAGTAAAATATTTATATGTTTGCTTCTCAACATTTACTACTTTCACTTACAAATCTGAACGATGTTTACTAAGCAATAAGAACAAAGAAAGAGCCTTGATATGTTTGGCCAATTTAGCTCTTTTGCTCATTCACGTAAAACCAATTACAAGGAATACCTCCTTATAATAACCGAGTTTGATATGCCAACCACAATTTTATATTTAAATATTAATTTCAATTACACTATAAATGTATAGTCTATGTGCCAACAGTCCGCATTTCAGTTTCAAGAATTTATTAGTAGCCAGTTATAGAGGTAATTATGGAATGGAAATGCTCATTCCGTCAGCGGAATGAGCATTTCATAAGTAAGTGAATTGAACCGTCAGCGGAATGAGCATTTCATAAGTAAGTGGATTGAAGCTAGCCGTTAGGGATCGCTTTGCAAAACGATAAATTTAAACTATTATTTCTGATTTTACAGTCTCGGTGGCGCGGTGGTCGAGCACACGGTTGCTGATCCACAGGCCCGGGTTCGATTCCTGACACTGGCTCACACCAATGACTTTTCGAAATTGTTTTCGGAAGTTATGTGTGATAAATATCGATGACTGAAAACTTTGTGCCCGGTATGGCAATAGGTTCGCCACCTATTCCATTTGGGACGTAAACATGACGGCGAGACGAGGCTTAACAGCCGCTGCCTACACCTTCGGGTAACAAAAGGCGTTATGTTATGTTATTTCTGATTTTAAATTAGAAAGATTTGTACGATATTTGTACGGAATAATACGTATCCCAGTTTTTAAATAAATACAGTTAAAGAAAGTCTAAAAAACACGCTTTTTGCCACCGGAATGTAGCAAAGATATTATCATCATTGCATTGTATAAAACAAAGTCACTTTCCGCTGTCTGTGCCCTTATATGCTTATATCTTTAAAACTACGAAACGGATTTTCATGCGGTTTTTCTAATGGTTAGAGGGTGTCAACGGGATGGTTTTGATCTTTAATTTATAGATGTTGTAGGGAAAAAAATGATAATTTTCGATATTTACATAATATGACATACATAACATAACTTCACGCCTTTTGTTACCCGAAGGTGTAGGCAGCGGCTGTTAAGCCTCGTCTCGCCGTTATGTTTACGTTCCAAATGGAAAAGGTGGCGAACCTATTGCCATACCGGGCACAAAGTTTTACAGTCATCGATATTTATCACACATGAATTCCGAAAACAATTTCGAAAAGTCATTTGTGTGAGCCAGTGTCTGGAATCGAACCCGGACCTTTGGATCAGAAGCCGTGCGCCACCGAGACTAGTATTTAGTACTTTAATTACAAACGCTAGCTGAACCCTAAGTGATAGGTAGATCAAAACAATGTTCTACATTATTATACACCTTGAGAAGTTCTACAAAAAAGTCCGCGAGGGCATATGTTATCTTAAAGATAACCCACAATGACCATTTTTATTTTTTTACGTTTACGTTATGGTGTTTGAAAGGGAGGAATCCAGAACGGATGCAAGGATAATGGTTGACGATGTAGTGCTGGAACAGGTGAATGAAATTGTATATCAAGGATGCGCTTTTAGCAGGGATGGAAGGTACACCGCTGATGTAGAAAGAAGAGTAGCGTTAGGAAATAAAGTAAATGGGGCGTTGGGCAGATTCCTGGGCGCAAAAGATACTCATTTATTACTTTTGATGCGGAACAAAGTTCGCCGGGTCAGCTACTTATAGCATAAACACAATAGTATGCGTACAGGATTTGTCGGTATTTCGATGAATGTACTCTGAATAAGAAAGCCATTATTACCATAGAAGTCTCAAAGCGTTTGTATTGTGCTGAACGCCCGACTTTCATGCACAAACGCACAAACGTTGCGTGAGAGTAAGAGAGATAGAGCTAGTCGGAAACAAATTGTTGAATCCTGGCGAATCTAATCAGGATAATCAGATAATTTGCTCGGATTGTTGCATTGTTATAGGTCTATAACAGGTGTGGAAAGTTAAAAAAAAATGGATCTTTCAAACTAGGAGAAAATCGAGTTCCAAAAGTAGTTCATACATACTTATATACTCAGGTCACTGAACATCATTCAATATAATCATGTTAAGAAGAAACCATATATTTCATCCAAATATTATTTACAATCCAGTACAAATAAATATACTGACTTATATAGTCTATACGTAAAAAATAGCTAATCAAATGTTGAGCTTGAATAAGGATGTGCCTTATTCAAGTTCAAGATTAGATCAGCTATTTTTTCCAGCCCTCCCGAGTGAACTTACAACTTGACAGCAATAAAGATCTCAAATCTTTTGTCGGCGCAGTCGGGAACGAAGTATTGTTCAAGATTGAAATTAACTTTCATTATATATTTATTGCTTTGGTTTTGCATTGGTTTTTGATGGGATTATTACAAAAAAGGTGGGCCTCTCTTTTAGGGATGTGAAAATTATTGAATACAACAATCGATTCTGATACTTATCGAATGTACACACAAAATTCTTATAAAAATCCGGTGAAGCCGTTTTAGAAGAATTTTGCAACAAACAAAATTAGAGATTATGAGAGAGGTATCTGGAGATTCAGCCCCTTCCCATCTCCCCTCTCTATCCCATTTCCAAACATTTCCCTATGCCAGTTTAAAGGTTGGCAAGGCAACTGTAACACAATCTGAGTTGCAGTACTTTATGGGCGGCGTAAGTTGCTCATTATCAGGTGCTACGATACTCGTTTGCCCCCCATAACCCATAAAACAATATAGGTATATCTATATATTATACAGTATAAAACTATACAGTGTCAAGGTTAATTGAGTTCACAAACTCATAGTAAGTTTTTACTTAACTCACACTAAACACAAAACTCCGATATTCTTAGACATTGTTTCTTTCGTTCCATTACCTTAAATTACTTTGACAACTGTGAAACTTTGTAACACGTTTAATCTATATTAAGTACCTATACAGTATACCTATTACACTTTATATTACATTTTAGTTGTTGGTCCTAGCTTTTAACTTTTGGTTTACGTTTACTTTTAACTTTAGATATATGTATCTAAAGTTGTCATCATCGGATTATAATAAAACAAGGATTTATTCATAGTTTTAGGTGAAGATGTGGTAGTCACGCAGTTTGCTGTACGAATGGGCCGGCTCGACCGGTGAAATGCCACGACCTCTCTAAATATCTACGTGGCTTTTGCCGCGTTTCGCTCGGTGATAGAGCCGACCGCGTCCATATTCTATAGTAAGTGCCGGTAACAAATGTAACAGTAAATATGTTCAAGTGTCCATAGGCGGCGTTTGTTGCTCGCCATCAGGTGACATGCTCTTTGCCCCCCTATACCATAAAAAAAGATCAATCGACTTGTGTAAAAAGGCTGAATCTTTTTAATTATGTTAGGAGGTCTATTCGAGGTATATGTATCTGTCGCTGCCTAGACCGTAACCAAATTTACGGCTTGAAGTTATATATATATATTATTGAGGAACTTCAAGCCGTATACATATTATGTATTAAATACGTATTAAGTCAAAAGGTAAACTATACTATTAGTACCATTTCACAAGCCGAGAGTAACTCTTTTTTAATAGCCTTTTGTGGTAACATTTAGATTAGTGCGAACTCTTGTATTCCCCATTTTTCTTTACGCAGCAGAAACGTGGAAAGTACGAGAACTGGAAAAGAATAAGATAAACGCTCTAGAGAGAGATGTGGTGCTGGAGGAAGATGCTGGGAATATCGTGGACAGAATTCCGAACCAACGTGTCCATACTCCAGGAACTCGGCATCACGCAGCGTTTATCGGCGGTGGTTCAGTCACGTATTTTGCAATATTTCGGTCATGTTTCTAGGCGAAGCAGCGAGTCCATAGAACGTCTAGTCATACAGGGAATAGTGGAAGGAACTAGATCGCGAGGTAGGTCAGCAATGCGTTGGACTGTCCAAATAAAGAGCGCATTGGGAAACCGCATATCTGACTGCGTCAGGCAGTCTGTCAACAGAGAAGGTTGGAAAGAGGTCGTAAGAAGGGCTCTGTTCGCCTCTGCTGTCGATGTGGCAGCCACAAAGTGACCACGACCGCTTTGTCAAGAGCGAGACGACAGAGAAGAAGAAGAAGAAGAAGAAGTGGTAACATTATCTTTCAGCATGTGTTAGCGTGTACTTTTGGGCATTCCTGTAAGCAAATATAAGTGCTTCTAGTGACTATGTTGTAATTATGAATTTCTATGTTGTAATTATCAATTAAAAATGAAGAATGTTTTTAAAAACAAGTCCTGGTCGAAAAGTGTAACTTATCATAACATTAATTCACGCCTTTGTTACCCGAAGGTTGTAGGCAGCGGTTGTTAAGCCTCGTCTCGCCGTTACGTTTACGTCCCAAATATAATTGGTAGCGAACCTATTGCCATACCGGGCACAAAGTTTCCAGTCATCGATATTTATCACACTTAACTTCCAAAAACAATTTCGAAAAGTCATTGGGGTGAGCCAGTGTTAGCATTCGAACCCGGACCTCTGGATCAGAAGCCGTGTGCTCGACCATTGGAACAACGAGACTCACCACGAAAAGTGTATTATAATAAAAAATAAGATCTTTTATTTGTTGTACAAAAACTTGCAATTTGTAATGTCCATAGTTAATTCAATCCTTTCATCTCCCTATTGACACTGGCAGAGTCGAGTTTTAGTGAAAAGACCAACATCAATATTGGCATCGTAAACGAGGGGCCGATGGACAAAGAGAGTGTTCCCAGTCGGCCGTCATTTAACCGAATAAAGGCACATTATTTAAAGGATTTCAGCGTTCTAAAATTGAAAGCATTTGAATTTGGAATATTTGGTAAACCGAAACGAAAGAAACAGAATATTTAAAATAAAGTACGGACGAAATTCGGATATATGAAAAGAATTGGTGATGCAAGAAAAGCAAGAACGACTAAGTAGATATGCAATGCTAAAGCGTCTATGTAAGAGTCGAGGACGGCCACGACACATTTTCCATGACTAAATAGAAAGAGTCCTGGAGGAAGGTGATGTCCGAAGCCTACGAGCGTATATTACAAGAGCCATGTAAGAATCGTGCCTTATGACGCTCTGTTTTCTCTGCCTACCCCGCAAGGGATTTGGCGTGAAGTTCTGTATGTAAGTTTTTAATGATTTTTAATGAGATTATCAATAATACTGTTAAATACTTTTTTGGCGGTGTTGGTTAATTTGCAATTGCGTTATTAAAAATGACGAAAACTTGCTCTACTTTCGGGAAGGTGACCAGCTCTCCCAGGGGGGTGTCGGTTTCCTCGTTCACAAGGACCTCGTTAGCAGCGTTGTGGAGATCATTAGTGTGTCGACCAGGGTAGCGTACCTTGTACTGAAACTCACCAACAGGTACACCCTGAAGGTAATACAGGTATATGCGCCGACCTCGACATACTCTGACGAGATAGCCGAGGCAATGTACGAAGATATTGCAAAAGCAATACATGGTACCGCCAAGGCTCACTACAACGTTGTTATGGGGACTTCAATGCCAAAGTGGGAGTACAAGAACGCGGCGAAACGAAAATCGGTCCATATGGCTTGGGGTGCCGGAATCACAGGGGCCAGATGCTGGTCAACTTTCTGGAGTCTGAAGGGCTCTTCTTGATGAACTCATTCTTCAAGAAGGGTCTCCACCGGAGGTGGACTTGGCGAAGCCCGGATTCTGTGACAAGGAACGAGATAGATTTTATCATTACGGATAGTAAGCATATATTTAGAGATGTCTCTGTGATCAACAGGTTCAATACTGGAAGTGATCACCGACTTCTTCGAGGCTCTCTAAATATTAACCTGAAAGCTGAAAGGACCCGGAAGATGAGGTCTATTCTCCGACCTACGCCACTCCAAATAGCCGAAACCGAAAAGTTCCAAATGGAACTTCAAAATTGGTTCGACCTGCTGGAAACCACAGGCAACGTGGACGAAAAGGCCGCCACTGTGGTCAACACGCTGAGGAAAGTGTCTCAAAGGTTGTTCCCGATATCGCAGAAAAAGGAGTCCAAACTCTCTGCTGAGACGCTCGAGCTGATGAGGCAAAGGCGAGAAACTCCATTCGATCAGCTGTCTTCGTCAGAATGGAAAAGCCTAAACCAGCAAATTAGAAAGCTGATGCGGCGCGACCTTCGTCGGTCGAATACTCGAGCGATCGAGGACGCGATCGACCGCAACAAAGGGTCGAAAGTGTTCGCTCAGCAGCTTGGAAGGTCCCATCTGACGAAGCTGAAAACTGCGGATGGACGTGTCGTCACCTCTAAGCCCGGGATTCTCGCAGAGATCGAATCTTTTTATGGGCTCCTTTATTCCACACGGATGACCAAGCTGACGAGACACAGCGACGATGACCACAGAGCCCCGCTAACGCGTCACTATAGTGAGGACATCCCCGACTTTGCAGAAAGCGAGATTAGTGCGGCTCTCGAGCAACTCCAGAACAACAAGGCACCCGGTGATGACGGAATCACAACAGAACTTTACTTCTAAAGGCCGGCGGGACTTCTATCCTAAAGGAATTAGCAAGTCTTTTTGATTCCGTCATACAACAGGGTATAACACCACAGGTTTGGAGCAGGAGTGCGGTGGTGCTGTTCTTCAAAAAAGGCGATAAGACCTTACTGAAGAATTACAGACCCATCTCACTCCTGAGCCATATTTACAAGTTGAGAACGAGGGTCGTCACGAATCGTCTCGCTGCAAGACTCGACGAATTCCAGCCTCCGGAGCAGGCCGGGTTTCGAAAAGGCTTTAGTACCGTGGACCACATCCATACTGTTCGGCAGATTGTACAGAAGACCGAAGAGTACAATCAGCCGCTGTGTATGGCATTCGTGGACTACGAAAAAGCCTTCGACTCCATCGAAACTTGGGCAGTTCTGGATGCATTGCAGCGATGTCGGATTGACTGGCGTTATATCGAGGTGTTGAGATGCTTGTATGACACCGCCACGATGACTGTCCAGATACAGGACCAGGTGACGAACTCCATTGAGCTAAATCGAGGTGTAAGACAGGGAGATGTCATATCTCCCAAACTCTTCACCAACGCTCTGGAGGACGTCTTCAAGACACTGGATTGGACTGGACAGGGTATCAACGTAAATGGTGAGTACATCTCGCATCTTCGGTTCGCCGACGACATAGTTGTAATGGCAGAATCGCTGGATCAGTTAAGCGGAATGCTGCGCAGCCTAGACGAATCCTCTCGACGTGTCGGTCTGGGCATGAACTTGGACAAGACCAAGGTCATGTTCAACGAACATGTCGTGCCCGGATCGATAAATGTCGATGGGTCAATTCTCGAAGTCGTAAACAAATACGTCTACCTAGGCCAAACTATCCAGTTAGGTAGACGAAACTTCGAGAAGGAAGCCGACAGGAGGATTCAGCTGGGTTGGGCCGCATTCGGCAAACTGCGTCGCATTTTCGGCTCGCCTATACCGCAATGCCTGAAGACCAAAGTCTTTGACCAGTGCGTCCTACCAGTAATGACCTACGGTGCCGAAACGTGGACACTTACGGTGGGGCTAGTCCACAAATTTAAAGTCGCTCAGCGAGCTATGGAGCGAGCTATGCTCGGAGTATCTCTGAAAGATAGACTCAGGAATGAGTATATCCGACAGAGAACCGGAGTAACCGACATAGCTCGCAGAATAAGCTCGCTGAAGTGGCAATGGGCTGGTCACATCTGTCGAAGGACCGATGGTAGATGGAGCAAGAAGGTCATTGAGTGGAGACCGCGACTTGGTAAGCGTAGTGTAGGACGCCCACCAGTCCGATGGTCAGACGACCTCAGAAGGGATGCTGGAAAAGACTGGATGCGGAAGGCAGAGAATCGGATGTTGTGGCGCACATTGGGAGAGGCCTATGTCCAGCAGTGGACTGCAACAGGCTAATGATGATGATGATGATGATCCCTTAAAGGTCGGCAACGCAACAGTAACACTAAATGTGTTGCTGGTGTCCATGGGTAGCGTTGGTTGCTTACCATCACACATCAGGACACGCCAGCTCGTTTGCCCTCCTGTTCGATAAAAAAAAAATGAAAACACCCAATTACTTCCGCGTGACGAGTTGACATTTCAGATTTTTTTAAAGTCAGAGGTGTGTTCTCTATATTTTTTGAACCCAGAAACTTCCAGACAGTGAATCCATATACCAAATCAATAAGTTTAATGACACGAGCCACAGATTCATTAGTGTCTATACTATTTATAATTTCATTAGGCAACTATTATATATTTTTGAATACACACATATTCTATAGTTAAATCTTAATCGACATTCAGTCGACCTAGAATTATTTGATTACAAATTTTATGGGTTTTTCAAACACACAATGTTTAATTATATACGCAGTACCAATTGAAAAAGAAACACATTACAGTTCGCAGCACCGAAGGAAGTTATAAATTGAAAAGAAAATAAACCAAATTTCTAAATTATTTTTTATGATAGATTAATATAAATCATCTCGTAGTCAATTAATATTATATACATTCTAATATTATAATAAAAATACAGTTTCTAAGTTCAAAATTTTAAAAAAGTGAGTCGCCATTTCTGAATGCTCCAAAAATATTAAAAAAAAAATCACGTGTCACTAAGATGGCGGGAATAATCTACCTATTGTTGTCAAAACTGAGGTTATGCAGGTGAGTTAATATCCGTGTTTAATTGCAACGGTTATTGTAATTGTTTGTGTTCTATATTTAAAAAAAAATATCGATCAATAAAATCAAGTTCAATTTACCTACTGCCGTAAATAAGGCATGATTTTATTTCTTATCGATATTTATCACACATAACTTATGTAAAGTGCGAGAAATGAATAAGAACTCGGAATCTCTGAACAAATAGTTGGAGTATTGAACTGTAATACTAGGCTATCGAGACTAAGAAACTAAAATATTATAGTCATTGGAGATTCTATAACATAACATCAACAAAAGAATAACGAGAAATCATTGGTCTCAACGACTGATCAGAAGCAGGCAGCTTGACCACTGGACCACCAAGACGAAAAATCGTATGAAAAAAGAAATTATTTTGAACGTTCCAAGGTTTTGATTATCTCATAGTTGGCAATAAATGCCTTAATCAACTTTCTCAAGAACACTTTTAATTAGTAGGTTATATATAATTAATATGTAGGTTATATCCCTTATCTATATTTTTACTTTAAGTACATTTCCATTTGATTATTGTGTGATCTAATCGGATAAACAAAATGTAGGTACATGTTGTAAATACACAAAATAACTTTTGGACATGACGCCATTATGGATTAAAATATACATCTAATTTTCCGAAGTTGGTCTAACTTGAAATTTTGCGCCTGTCCTGCAGAAAAATGTTGTTTCTATAATGAAAATTAATGTGAAATAATATGTTACACGAAATTCTTCGGAATTTATAATGTCTAGACAGCTCAACCACTTCTGTTGAAAGGTTTCGGGTTTGATACCCATTAATGACTTTTGGGAAAACCTTCTTCTAGGAATCTTTAGAAGTGATAATGAATACGATATTTTTAAGTTTAGTCGCAGGTACTCAAATCTTATTTAATACAAACATTACATAACATAATTTTATAGTCCGCTGTTAAATCTCGACTAGCCGAATCGTTTCATCCCGAATGAGTGCAGAACCTATTGCCATGTACTGGGTATAAAGTTCTTAGTCATCGATATTTATCACACATTAGTTCCAAAACTAATTCCTAGACTTTACATTGATATGTACTCGGAATCGATCCCACGACTTGCGAATCAGAAGCCAAATTTAACTTATTTATTAAATAAATTGTTAATTGATTATCTAATATCGATAAGATTCTCTATGTGATAAGTATAGAGGACTATCATAAGTATTACATGTCTATTGGTGAACGACCGCGTGATATTGGTATTTCGTATAGACATTGTATTATACAAGTAGTAAACAGAAACCGTGTGTAATATTATGGGCAAATATCGATAAATATTTGTCGAGTATATTCGATGATATTGGAACTTTGCGACGACAGTTTTCAATATTTGCCAGTACCACCCGCTGCGGCGAATGTCCGATGTGCGCCGCTCCGCTCGGCTTTTATTTGCCACATTTATGTGCCCATGAACCGTAAAAGTTTGTTCAATTTTGTTTGAGCACATTTTGCTGAGTAACGTTTTTCGTTAATGTTCCTGTTCTGATACGTACGTGTGCTTGCAACGCGAACAATTTAATGTGAGTGAGTGAGTTGTGCGAGTTCAATTATTTAATACACGTCATAATAAAATTATAGGTATTTTACATTACTGTAAACTTTAAGTAACTAAACAGGCTATATTTTATAGTCTCGGTGGCGCAGTGGTCGAGCACACGGCTTCTGATCCAGAGGTCCGGGTTCGATTCCAGACGCTGGCTCACACCAATGACTTTTCAAAATTATTTTCGGAAGTTATGTGTGATAAATATCGATGACTGAAAACTTTGTGCACGGTATGGCAATAGGTTCGCCACCTATTCCATTTGGGACGTAAACATAACGGCGAGTCGAGGCTTAACAGCCGCTGCCTACACCTTCGGGTAACAAAGGCGTGAAGTTATGTTATGTCATGTTATGTTGTAAACAGGCTATTTTAAAAATTATTTTACGACATTTTACGCCAGTTTCAGTTTCATTTTAGTGGTCTCGATGGTCCAGTGGTCGAGCACCCACTTCTAAATATAGAGGACGTGGGTTCGACCGTGGGGTCGTGGCTCACAACAATGACTTTTCGAAGTTCTTTTAGGAATTTATGTCTGAAAAATATCGATGAAAACTTTGTGCCTAGTATGGCAATAGGTTCGCCACGTAAACATTGGCACGTAAACATAACGGCGAAGCAAGGCTTAACAGCCGCTGCCTAGACCTTCGCGTAGAAGAAGGCGTGAAGTTATGTATGTACGTATTTTACGACATTATCACATACGTAAATATTATGTGCGAGCAATGCGCGATCTTGAAAAAAGGTGACGTGATTTTTTTCGTTAATAATATAAAGATTTCATTAAAGTAACACTGATTAACATTAAACCGTGTATTTAACAAATATTAATCAGTCCCAGTACCGGTAAACAAACACGAGACCAGGGCAGTTGGTCTTGAGTTTGTTTGTTTGTTTGTTAACCTTGAGGATTCTTCTTTCTTTTAAATTTAGAGCCCATAACCTTCGAGGAAACAACAAGGCTAGTGGTCCTGAATTCTGCTCATGGTTACCCACTCCATTAGCGATAAATTTTATCACGCAATAATTTTTCAAAAACACCAACCACTATTTTATAAAGCCTTGAGAATAAACTTGAAAATAAATGAAAAACAGTGAATTTCCATTAACGATCTATTAGTCGGATGTGCTCTGAGAATTTTAATGTTACTACAACGGTGAACTCTTGAAGTAATAAATACTTCGTGAAATCAATTACTTGAGTTTTATTTTTAAAAGAACTTTACTTATTTTCAATAAAGAGAAGTTACAAATAAACATTATTCTTAAAAAAATAATGCAAAAGGATAGATGAAGTAGTTGAAGATGGCCGCGACTCTGGTGATGAACATAAAACACACTTTTTATGGGAGAAGTGATCATGCGAGCAAGCCGGTAACCGGTAGCTTGTAAGTGACTAGCGCCGCCCATGGATATCTACAACACGAGAGGGCCACTGTTGCGTTGCTGTCCTTTAAGATCGGACACGGATGGGGATAGGAAAGGGCCTCTGGATACCTCTTTCATCTTTACGACGATTTTCTGACAGTATTTTACTAGTCGAGCCCACCAATACTTTTAGCGAACTGCTTCACGCATGTAGTTTTGATATATATTTGTAACTACATGGAAACCATCACAAAACTCCTTATTAAGAGAATATATCAAGAAGTCTTGTTGGGCCAGTGGTCGAGCAGTGGCTCACACCAATGACTTTTCTAAATTAATTTCGAAAGTTATTTGTGATACATATCGATGACTGAAAACTTTGTGCCCGGTATGGCAATAAGTCCGCCACCTATTTCATTTGGGACGTAAACATAACGGGTACTCGAGGCTTAACAGCCACTGCCTACACCTTCGGGTAGAAAAAGGCGTGAAGTTATTTATGTTACATCAATAATACTATTTAATGTTCATTATCACGATTGACTAAATTGTGAAGTGCTCTCTAAATTTTGATCAAACAGAAACCCTTGTTATTTGAACAAACTTTAAGTAATTTGATTGTTGAATTATAAATTAATTTCTTTTGTGCGTTGCCTTTCGTTGTTACATGCCGTAGAAGTTTAGAAATAAAACGTGTTTAGTCATTTTATTGGCGTCCATATTGGATTTGCATTTTGTTTTGGTTGAGTCTAATTAATTTGTGTATATGATTATATGAAGCGGCGAGAGTGATGATACGTATGTAAACTGAAATGTTTAATTGCCATTTTGGATTTTAATTATAAAACATTGGTAAGCAATTTTTGCGAAGATAAATGGGTCGACTCCACCGGTCGAATCTTTCACCAATCTTTAGATTTTTTGTTTCGGACTTTCACAAAATTGATATAGAGTAGTTTTTGCTGTGTTTTGTTTGGTTAGAGAAGTATCCGGAAGCTTTAAAGATCAGCAACAGCGACCCCGTCGGATTTGCATATCTCCTTGTGCGGCGCTAGTCGCTTACAAACAGGTAACTCGCTTACCCCTTTTCCACAAAGTTTAGCAACATTTATGTGTTGCTCCTGGTCACAGAGTTAACGGCCGAGGTAGCCGCTTGGATACACCAGATGAATCTTCGAATCTTCGAAACACCAATTCCGGGCTTACACCAAAACCTTTTCGAATTTTTTTTTCAGAAATTATGTGTAATAAGTACCGATGACTAACAACTTTGTGCCCGGTGTATGGCAATAGGTTCGTCACCTATTCCATTTGGGACATAACATAACGATTCGGGGCGACTAGAGGCTTGACAGCGGCTGTCTACACCTTCGGGTAGTAATGTTTAATTAATTTTAATTCATAAAATTAGTTGATTTAATTAAAGTAATATTGAAACTCATAAAAAAAATGTATTGATGATGTACCGATAAGTAACTTTCTGTTCATTTATTTGCATAAAATGTGAGGGAGAGAATTGGAACGGAGACTTTTCAAAAGTTTATAGTCAACGTGGAACGTAACATAAATATCAAGTTCCAACGAAATGTATGAGTTTCCCTATTGGTAGTCTCTCATATTGAAAAGTTTCTCCAACTCCAACGAGCTATAAGTCATTTTCTGACAGAATGATATACAAGTAATCTACGGCGTCTTTGCACACACAAGATTTCGTAGTTACACCAGTTTTATATTTTGAGTTCATAATACCGATTTTGCGAGGCTATCGCCGATCAGTAGTGTCCGACCTGGGGTCTATTTTTGGCCGAAGCCGAAGCCAATTAATCGGCAATCTCCACAACCTTCACCCGAAGCCGAAGGTTTATAAACTATTAGTAATTTGATAATTTTCTTCAATATTATCCACAGCTAAAGAAGAATATCAGCGTAAAGTGGATCAAGCCGCTTTTCTCTCGGTGATAGAGGTATCCGCACTGAACTAAGTGCAGTCCAATCCGTGAGTCACTCACTCTTTCGTAACAGTACGTTTAATTTCGACTGTTCTCGGACCTTCGGCGGGACCTTCCGCTTCGGGCCAGAATCCGACCGAAGCCGAAGACCTCGCCGAAGATGGATTTTTGGCCGAAGGTGGCCGAAGCCGAAGCCGAAGCTTCAGTCGGACACTACCGATCAGTCACGTGGTCGTCGACTCGCTGGAATTAGTAGTTGGTAATACGGATTTGCAAGAAAATTCAGTTTACGCCTGGAATTAAGAACTTGTAATAAGGCTCCAGTTATATCCACTGAACCACTAAAATCGTGTGAATTCTTGTCAAAGTTACAATAAATTTTATAACGCTGGTCCTTAAATATTGCATATAGACTTTTCATACACATTTTTCATTCACATACATTTTGATATGAATTGCTATAATATAATGAAGACAATTTTGCACGCTGCAGCTACTAATAATCAAATGCTATGTATTTATTTCTAAGACTTTCGCGAATCACGCTCATGACATTAAAACAACTTTTAGGATTATATCGCGTTTATTTACTACCTACTTATTTTTATTTATTTCCCAACGTTTCGAACTCTTTACAGAGATCATTTTCACGAGTGATGAACAAAAAAGATGGTAGTTGTTCAAAAGCTATTTTCATTGATACAGAGAGCAACCACATTTTGGAAATAAAAATCAAAAAAGTTGATGTTAAAAATATTATTTTTACTATTGGTAACCCTCATCGTTTTAATGTCACAATATGCTATATTTAAAGATCTATCACGAGAAGCACTAGTTTCCCTGAACATGACGTGATATGTGATGTAATGCCAAGAATACATAATAGTACGAATGTAGGTGGTTCAATCGATGAAACCAAATATATATCCATACTAATATTGCAAATTTAAAATGAAATTAAATATGAAATTCACGCAAAAACTACTCAACCGATCATCATGAATCTAAAAATTTGTCAGAGAAATGAGAGAACTGCGCACAATCTGCGGAGTGACTCTTGCGAACCGCGTTGAAAACAAGGTTGTAAGGAAGGAACTTGGATTGAAAGAGAGTCTCCGATGGTTCGGACATGTAAAGAATGGATGATGCAAGATTGACTAAGCAGATATACAATGCAAAAGCGGATGGATGTAGGAGTCGAGGACGGTCAAGACACACATTCCTTGACCAAATAGGACGTGTCCTGGAGGAAGGTGATGTTAGGAGCCACAAAAATCGACGCACGTGCTTGAAAAGAGTTATGAAAGTCAACGAAGCGAGTGATGTGTGTGAGAATCATGCCTTATGGCGCTCCGTTCTCTCTGCCTACCCCGCAAGGGATTTGGCGTGAAATTATGTATGTATGTATGTAAATTTGTCAAATAAAATCTCACAATCCGGTTACTTTAACACTAGCTATACCATACGCCAGTATCTAACATGAAACATATTCTATATCTTATTGACTCTTTTCTACTAATGATCTCTGATACATATTAGATACGTGCGAGGTCGCGGGTAAAAGGTAGTAACTTATAAAGACCTGGAATGTCTCGCCGGGGAATTATTTCGTAAGCATGTTCAGCTCAACTATATTAAAATCAGACTATACTTAGAAAAGTGTATTATTTAACCTGGACCCTGGACCTAATGTATGCAATAGTCATAATTATCACAATCCTCAGGCTTTTCTATGTATATTCATAGACAAGTTATGAAGCGAAATCTAAAAGTCAAAGCTTTTAATGTTTACATAAAAGGACTAGCAGACCTGCAAGCAAAAAATCTTTTCTTATCGGTCACCAAGTTCAAAAAGGGTAACTTAGAAAAAAATGAAAGAAAAAAAAAGAATTAATATTAAAAAAAAACAAATATAATTGCATCAGCTGATAAAATATGCAATGGCTTTATCGCGGCAGTCCTCGAGTGCCACACGTTTATAATCTACTAGCTGACCCGGCGAACTCTGTTTCGCATCAAAAGTAATAACTGCTGCCCCGCTATGTTAATACTGCAATAATTTGAAGTCGATAGCAGCTATAGGTTAAAAATGGGAATTTTCCATTGTTAACACCCCCGCAACCCCCCTTGTGGGTGGAATTTCGTAAAATCCGTTCTTAGCTGACCTCTACTCGGCGAAAGGAATAATCCTACCAAATTTCAAGTCGCTACGCCTTATGGTTCCAGAGATATCGTGATGAGTTAATAATAGGTTGGGGAAAAAGTATTTTCGTATTTTTGTATGAAAAGTCAAGACATTTTTTTCAAAGTTTATTTACATTTATTTACAATATATATGTACCATTTTGTTGAATAACTTTCTGCCATTTTGTGGGCAGAGACATTATCCCGTTACTGTAGAAAGTTTGGGACTTCTGATCAAAAAAACGGGACAAATAGTTTTGGCAGTACTCTCTTGAGGTCAACCTTACAGAACCTAAAGAATTATGAAGAGACCGAAACAGGGGAAAATCTGAAGGCGCAAGGTCAGGGCTATATGGTGGATGCACTAGGACCTCCCAGTCGAACTCTCTTAATTTTTGCTGAGCGGCTAAAGATGTGTGTGGTCTAGCGTTATCGTGATGAAAGACCACACCCTTCCTGTTGATCAATTCCGGCCGTTTTCTCTCGACTGCTTCCTTTAATCTCATCAGTTGCTGGCAGTAAAGATCAGAATCGATGGTTTTGCCGGACGGTAAAAGCTCATAATGAACAATGCCCTTCCAATCCCACCATACACACAGCATCACCTTATTTCGTGTTAGGCCAGGTTTGGCCACAGTCTGTGAAGCCTGGCCAACTTTCGACCACGACCTTTTTCGCACGTTCTTGTCGTACGTGATCCACTTTTCATCGCCAGTTATCAATCTCTTCAAAAACGGCTCGGTTTCATTACGTCTCAATAATGAATCGCAAATGAGTACACGGTTCATTAAGTTTCTTTGAGTGAGCTCGTGTGGCACCCAAATATCGAGCTTTTTTGTATAACCAGCTTTCTTCAAATGGGTCAAAACTGTTTTGTGGTCAATTCCCAGTTCTTCAGCTACATCGTAACTACTAATATGCCGATCTTGCTCCACTCTTTCAAAAATGGCGTCCATTTTATTCGTAACAGGGCGACCAGAGCGAGGTGCATCTTTAACATCAAAATTTCCGGACTGAAAACGTTTGAACCAAATTTGTGCTACTCTTACTGACACTGCATCAGGTCCATAAACATCACAAATTTTTTTCACTGCTTGAGTTGCATTTTTGCCTTTTTTATAATAAAATTTTAAAATGTATCGAATTTCTTCATTAGATTCACTCATTTTTACGGAGAGAAAAACAAATGAAAAATAGCGGGAAACAACTTTTTTTTATTTTTTTCTTTTCTTTATAATGTAACCTTTTTAATGTTACCAAAACCAGCCAGACACAAATAGTACAGTCAAAGAAATTTTATAATAAGTTTATACCTACGTTATGCGAAAAGACTTTTTCCCCGACCTAATATATAGGTGGAAATCTCTTAGATATATATAGATAATCATTTTAAATATCTATAATGTTTTTAATAAGATTTTCCGACAAACGGAATCTCCGATAAAATAAAGAAAATCATTGCCACTAGTTGAGTCCAGTTTAGTAGGAAATCTAATATCAATAAAGGCATTGATATTAAGGGGCTGGAAGGAAGAAAGTATTCTCAAGTGGCCGTCACGTAACAGAATTACTATTAAATATAAGAAATATTACAGCAGATAAACGATCTGAAGCGAAAATACTCGCTAAAATATTTCCAATATATTTTTAGAAGTGGAACTTTAAATGCGACTTGCAAGCGTTTAACGTATTTAACGCCTCCATGCGGATATAAAAGATAATATATAATAACACGATATAAAGGCGTCCATATAAAAGGCAACATCAGAAATCCTTTGTTTGAATTTAAATCATACAGAGACATCTAGAGCTAAGTGATGGGATATAATACGTATATTACACATAACTATACACTTGCATGCAGGACAGCCTAATAGTTTTAACAGAAAAATGCCAGTGAAAGAGAATGTTTGAAAATTATTTAAATTTGGGAAATACATCTGCGCTGCGAGTGGTAATGAAAAAATAATGTCGAGAAATCGTTGGTGTGAGCCCGGAATCGATTCCACGATTTGTAGCGGGGCCTCGACCTCTCAACTACTGAGGCTTTTCATGGATTAAAATATGATGTTTGCAAAAAAAAAATATCGTTATCAGAATAACAACAGTGCATGTATTAACTATAACTAGTAGGCAGATAATTTAATACACATATTTATTTGGACATAACACAAAACTAGTGACAGATTTCTTTCCTCGGCAATGGAATAAAAACAAAAAATAAATAGAGGAAAAATACTGAAGGCTTGATATAATCAAGCTTGTTACTCGCAGAGCGTGCGAGCGATGTTGCGAACCGTGAAATGCAATTTGCCGACGTTGCAGCGAGCGAAAACCGTTACCTCATTAGGAACACGAAAATATATTACTGCTATATACCTAGCTGCTATAAGCGCAGTACTATTTATATACATAGTGTGGTGCTAATTTAACTGCTCAGAAAGAGTTTATTTTTAATTACTTTAGCAGCGGCTTGTAAGATTCAAAGTATGTTACGTCCCAAATGGAATTGGTGGCGTACATAACCTAAGTAAAGAATTCCGCGAAATCATTTGTGTGAGCCGGGAATCGATCCCACGACTTCTGAATCAGAAGTGGGAAGCTCGATCACTGGACCACCGAGACATTTATATTATTATGTATAAGTGTATACTTATTTCAGCCTTTGTTGGGCATATAATTTATACGAAAGCTTTGGGGAATATACTTTTTGTTTCTATAAAAACATACCTTTATGTACAGTAGGAAGGGTTGGTATTAAGTGATATTTCTTGTTTACTGTCGTACTGTAGTTGGGCTGGGATACCTTTTTTTATCTGTTATAATTAAAGAGGCTGCTAATCCTTTTGATCAGAACTTAGTACAGGCAAAAACACATAGGTAGGTATACTTATATATTCTTAACACTTCGGTCGGATACAATCTAACTCTGTGTACAATATTTAAACATATTATACAAGTTTACCCCAGAACTATTTATTTCTTAGATTTTCGCGAATCCCATTCATATCATTAAAACAACTTTTTATGGATTATATCGCGTTTATTTAGAACTTATTTTTATTTATTTCCCGGCGTTTCGAATTCTTTACAGAGATCATTTTCACGAGCGATGAACAAAAAAAACTGTTTTGTTTTTTCTTAACGAATCATGATATATCTTTACTTAGAAAAAGGCTAGTGTTCTACATATATTGTTAGTCCATGACGATATGTAAGATAGGCTAACTAGACCAAGTAATCACGGTTACTTATATAAACTTTGCTCCCCTTTTTTACTTTCTTATTGGTAGAATTTCAGAGAATGTTATGTTATATTATACAAACAATAAACCTTCCAAGTTCAGGTGTCATCAATCAGCGGTTAGGCTGAGCGTTGATCACTCACTCTCAATTTATTTTGTATTTTAATATCGCCACATTTGAGACGTAAACATAACGGCGAGTTGATGCTTAACAACCGCTGCCTACACCTTCAGGTATAAAAAGACGTGAAGTTATGTTACGTTTGTTTATAAAGTCCCAAGGCTGATTTAAGGGAAGCTGAACGAACTGTGAATATCTGTTTCACTATTCACTATATCGTAATATCTATGAAACGGAATGACCGATTTCAATAATTCAAAGTAGAATGTATTGCGTGACCGTCCTTGACTCTTACATTTTTTTTTCATCCATAAATGTTGAAAACTATGTTATTTATTTAAGCAGTAACATTATTAATTCTCCAGCTTCACGGTGTTAATACTCAAAGTCTTAGGCTGCAGCAATTGTCTTGACACGTCGCATTTATATTCTACTAGCTGACCCAGCGAACTTTGTCCCGCTACAAAAGTAATAAATGAGTAAAATTTGGATCTTATAAAGTTCAATTTGTGCTATTCATCGGCACGCGTTTTGGCGCGCAACGCAACTGCTATGTCCCGCAATGTCAATACTGTAATATCTTCGTAAATATTCGTTTAAATTACATGCTGCAAAGGGTCATAAAAAGCACATAAAAATATTAAAAGCACAATCTATTTAAGATACATAATTGGATGAAAATCAATGCTGTAATGTTTAAAATCGCTTCGTAAATTAGCCATTATTTCTCTTAAAAAGGAAACAAATAAAAGTGGTCATTGTGGGTTATCCCTAAAAGATAGACATATGCCCTCGCGGACTTTTCTGTAGACCTAAAGATGTTAAATAACGTAGAACTTTGTTTTGATCTATCACTTAGGGTTCAGCCAGCGTTTGCAATTAAAGATCTAAATCTCGAAAATTATCACTTTTTCTTTACAACATCATATATGAATTATAGATCAGAACCACCCCGTTGACATCCTCTAACTACTTAAAAAAACCGCATCAAAATCAGTTGCGTAGTTTTAAAGATATACGCATATAAGAGGACAGACAGCGGAAAGTGACTTTGTCTTATACTATGTAACTAGCTGACCCGGCGAACTTTGTTCCGCATCAAAAGTAATAACTGCTGTCCCGCTATGTTAATACTGCAATATCTTCGAAAATATTTCTTTAAATTACATGCTGTAAAGGGCCAGGATCATCTATATTACATGCACAATCTATTTAAGAAACTTAATTGGATAAAAATTAATGCTGTATTGTTTAAAATCGCTTCGTAAATAGGCCATTATTTCTCGTAAAAAGTAAAAAATAAAAATGGTCATTGTGGGTTATCCCTAAGAGATAGACATATCGCGGACTTTTTTGTAGACCTTTTAAAGGAGTATAATAATGTAGTACGTTGTTTAGATTTATCACTTATGGTTCAGGCAGCGTTTGCAATTAAAGTTCTAAATCTTGAAAATTATAACTTTTTTTTTTACTACACTATACATGAATTATAGATCAAAACCACCCCGTTAACACCCTCTAACTATTAAAAAACCGCATCAAAATCCGTTGCGTAGTTTTAAAGAAATGCGGAAATAAGGGGACAGACAGCGGAAAGTGACTTTGTTTTATACTATGTAATGATGATAATGATACTAAAATACATAGCGAAAATTATGTTTTTTGATACAAACAACTTCCAGAAAAACATTGGTGAGAGCCATAATCCAATTTCGGAACCTAGAAATCAAATCTTTAAACCATGAGGCCCCTAAGACCTCAGATACGAGAAATGGCCCCCATCAGGTAAAATCTATGAGCCGGCTCTTACGACACCCACGGGAATAGCTAGGCTGGCACTATTCCCTAAAGCCGTGTTTCTAGCCGCAACTTATAATCTCCAAAATCTTAATAAACATATTAAATATCCCCTATCTTACAAAATTTAATGTTTAAATTAAAATTTTATTGACGTTTTGTAGCGTCTCGAGTTGTTTGTGAACAATTTCGTCTTTCAGTTGGAAAAAAATAAAATTTCAGTAACGGCCTGATTAATCCATAACAGCGGAAGTACTCAGACCGGTTCGACGGCTTGAGATCAAATTGATGCTTTCTTTTTATTGTTATTTGTTTCTTCGTCGTCGTTTCTTCGTATTGTGGTTAGTAGTATTTAATTAGTCTCGGTGGTCCAGGGGTCGAGCACATCGCTTCTTAATAACGAAGTCGTGAGCTCACACCAATGACTTCTCGAAATTTCTTTTCAGATGTTATGTGTGATAAGTATCGATGACTGAATTTTTTGTGCCCGGTGTATGGCAATACGTTTGCCGCCTATTCCATTTGAGACGTCAACATAATGGTGAGTCGAATTTATGTTACCTTTGTTTAAAAAGTCCTAAGGCTGATTTAGGGGAAGCTGAACGAACTGTAAATATCTGTTTCTGTATATCAGTAGTACTCTTCTGGTTAAGACTATTGTGTTTTTTTACGTGTGAGCAAATACGCACGTGAATCATATGGTGATAAGTGATTAGCTCCACCCATGGGCATCTGTACTGCACATATAGTGTTACTCTTGCCTGGCTAGCCATTCAGATAGGATAGGGGCGAGATGGGCAAGGAAGCTGGGATCAGGACAGATCTTTCATCGCTCAGCACGCGTCATCAGCCACTCTACCTGGACATTCCGAGAGGTATTGGTATTTCACTGTTAAGGTTGTTTAATTATAAATGCAATCAGAAAACGTTAGCAACGGAATAAAAATACGGAATATATATATATATATATATACTTAGTCATGCCATAAATATTGTAACAAAGAAAAAAAATTTTTTTTAATTGCAAATAACATTTATTACTTTTACAGTGTGTTACTTTAATACATAAATATAAAACGATATAAAATATAAAAAGCTTATTCAAAGTGGTCTCCATTGGCTGCAATACAGGCCTTTAAACGTTGAGGCCAGTTATCAATAGAAACACGCACTCTTTCCGTGGGAAAATTCTTCACTGCCAATCGTATGGATTGTTTTAGGGACTCTAAATTATTATGACGTTTAGAGCAAGCCGTACTCTCTAAAACTGACTACAAATCATAATCCAGTGGATTAAGATCGGGACTAGACGACGGCCAGTCTTCTGCTCTAATGAAGTCTGAAACGTTCCAACCAAGATTGCGTGGACCGAGCTTGATGACCCGGTGCCGAGTCTTGCTGGAAGGACCATACTTCCCTATTGAACATGGTGTTGTTAAGGGGCTTGACTACCTTTTCAAGAATGGTATCTTGATACACTTGTGCCGATGTTTTGATACCCTTTTCACAAAAATATGGCTCAGTCACTCCTTCGTAGCTAACACCCCACCAAACCATCACTGAAGTTGGATAATGCCCACGTTGCACTCTGTCAACTAATTGGGAAGCTTCCTTAGAGATTTGAGCATAAATACGATCATTTTGTTTGTTAAAATGTTGCTCAATTGTAAAAACTTTTTCATCCGTAAACAATATTTTTCTTTGACCTCCCTTTGCTTCAGTAGTTGTTTAGATTTTAACACCCTATTCTGTTTTAAATTATCAGTTAATAAATGACCAGTGCGCCTCTTATAGGCTGCAAGTCCTAAGTCATCTTTTAAAATACGCGACATTGTTCTAGGTGCTATCTTCATCTCCCGAGATAAAATCTTTTGCTTGCGGACAGGATTTCTTCGAATTCTTTCCCTTACTACTTTGACCACCTTTTTCGTACGAACACTACGTGGACGGCCAGGTCTTTTTCTGTCACAAACAGAGGAGGTGTCATTGTACCTATTAATAACCGGGTACACAAACTTTTGACTAATACCAAGTGTATGGAGAGTTTTAAAAATTGCATTTGGCTCCATACCTACTTTGTGTAATGCAATCACAGCGATTCGGTTCTCTTTATCACCCCACTCCATTTTAATATCGCAAAATATTGTACAATATATTGGCGCCAAAACGAGAAAACACAATGAACAATCGTATAAAAATGACAGATTCCAAATTCAAATGTAATATTTTTTTATTTTTAGTTGTAACAGTATTTATGGCCAGACTAAGTATATATATTCACAAATTATAATAATTTTAGTTTACCGTTCCGAAGGAAGTTGTAAATTGAAAAGAAAATAAACCAATATGTAGATTTTCAATGTCGTAGTATTGCTTTCGTCTTGTAGTTGAATTGATTTATATATTTTGTGGGTTATTTAGTATTTAGGTCACTGTGCCATATATTAAATGTCCGAAGATAACAGCCATAGTATAGTAGCAATTACTCGGTGGTTCAGTGGTCGAGCACCCCGCTTCTGAATCAAGAGGTCGCGGGTTCCAATCCCAGCTCACACCAATGACTTTTCGAAATTATTTTCGGAAGTTATGTGGGATAAACACCGATGACTGAAATCTTTGTGCCCGGTATGGCAATAGGTTCGCCACCTATTATGTAGGTAGTACATTCGGTCAAGTTTTTTTTACTGTGGAAGAGTGGTAAGCGACTAGTGCCGCCCGTCTGCATGCTCGTTTGCAGGGGGCAAACGACCACGTGGATCACCGTTCTTGTAAAAATGCAACTGCAAGGATAGTAGATGATTATGTTTTAATAGAAATGCTGTATAAAGTTAAACTTTGAGTAAATAAACAGGAAATCATATACTTTCAAATATCAACCGAGTACCAACTAGTACCCAACGAACGGAATATACAAAAACCTGTTCAGCTTTTGATATTGCCAATATTATCAGTCGAGTTCCAGGCTTCCTTTCATATCAAATTATAATTGGCAGAAAGATAACATTTTATAATTAACTTGCTCAACAAACTTCGAAGATCAAAAGGAGCTGTCGACTCGATATAAACAATATGAATACACTAATTTTTACCATCGTCTTCGTTTGCCTTTTATATTCCTCTTCTATATATCTGCAATAATTTTGATTGTCGTAGAACCACGCAGTTCACTGCATGAATGGACCGGCTCGACCGGTGTAATCATCATCATTACATAGTATAAAACAAAGTCACTTTCCGCTGTTTGTCCCCTTATATGCGCATATCTTTAAAACTACGCAAAGGATTTTGATGCGGTTTCTTTTAATAGTTAGAGGGTGTCAACGGGGTAGTTTTGATCTATAATTCATGTATAGTGTAGAAATAAAAAGTGATAATTTTCAAGATTTAGAACTTTAATCGCAAACGCTGCCTGAACTCTAAGTGATAGATCAAAATAATGTTCTGCATTATTAAAGACCTCCAGAAGGTCTACAAAAAAGTCCGCCAGGGCATATGTCTATCTCTTAGGGATAAACCACAATGATGATTTTTATTTCTTTACTTTTTACGAGATATAATGGCTTATTTACGAAGCCATTTTAAACATTACAGCATTAATTTTCATCCAATTAAGTGTCTTAAATAGATTGTGCATGTAATATAGATGATCCTGGCCCTTTATAGCATGCAATTTAGACGAATATTTTCGAAGATATTGCAGTATTAACATAGCGGGACGGAAGTTAAAGCCGATAAATAGCACAAATTGAACCTCATGATATCCAAAATTTATCCACTTTTACTTTTGATGCGGAACAAAGTTCGCCGGGTCAGCTAGTATAATATATATAATAGTAATATCCGGCCTCTCGGAATATCGGTGTGAAGTGGTTCCTGCCTCGTTTCATCCGGTGAGATAGGTATCCGGAGGCCTGATCCCCTTTCCCCTTCTTTTCCCCTCCTACTCTCTTAAAGGATGGTAACGCACCACGGTATTCATGGGCGGTGAGAAGTTACTTACCATCACGAGACCCACTTCCTCGTTTGCCCTCCTATACCACAAAAAAACGATAATCACTTTTTTCTTTTACCCTCATACGTCGTAATAGACGATGTAATTCGGATTCACAATTAAATAATTTATTTAAAGCATTTTGTATTTATCATTGTAAATAGAAAGCATAGACTTTGTTATGCCTAAATATAGACTTAATTCTAGTCTATTGTTATTGGAATTTCGTTAAGACAGAATTTAATATTTGCCAGTCCAAACGTTGAGGAAAATGCGGTGTCCGCCGTTCGGGGATTTAATTTACTTTTATGTACAATAATAAATCATAAAATAGTGTTCAATTTTCCAGAACATTCTGCTGTGTAATGATATCCGTTTTATGTTTTGTCGACGAAAAAGACGTTTAAAATTATGTATTTTAGGGATATTATTGGCAAAACATAACTTTTAGACACAATATAGGTGTTTACTTTAAATATAAATATCCCTATACACATAAAAATAGAATATGGACTGAGCTATCAAAATATAGTCATAATTATGATATGATGATTTTGTATGATCATGGATATAGGTAAACTGATGTACATACATACATATCTTCACTCCAAGTCCTTTGCAGATAGGCAAAGAGAACCAAGCGCCATAAGGCACGATTCTTACACGTGTCATTCGGTTCTTGGTTTTCATAACTTTTGTCATTCATGCTCGTCGATTTTTCAAGCTCCTAGCGTAACCTCCCTCCAGAACTCGTTTCATTTCATGGAAAGTGTGTTGTGGCCGTCCTCGACTACATCCATCCGCATTTGCATTGTATATATGCTTAGTCAATCTTGCATAATCCATTCTTTCTACATGTCCGAACAATTTCGGAGCATGCCCTTTCTTACTTTTAATTATTCATGTTAGGGAAGTAATTATTTTTGATAAAATAATTGTTGGCCAATGTTTATTATTTAAAATAACATAACATAACTTCACGCCTTTGTTACCCGAAGGTGTAGGCAGCGGCTGTTAAGCCTCGTCTCGCCGTTATGTTTACGTCCCAAATGGAATAGGTGGCGAAGCCATAGCCATACCGGGCACAAAGTTTTCAGTCATCGATATTTGTCACACTTACCTTTCGAAAACAATTTCGAAAAGTCATTGGTGTGAGCCAGTGTCAGGATTTGACCCGGACCTCTGGATCAGAAGCCGTGTACTCAACCACTGGACCACCGAGACTATTTAAAATAATTTTTATACAACTTATCAGTTTTCACTTATGTAAGATGTCTTTTAATTTTATCGACAACATTGAACTTCCATTAACGGTTTACCTATCGTCAAGAGCCTCTTGAATCTTAATAACATTACAAATGTTTTGTAATAATCACAAATAGCTGAGTACCTACTCTTGTTAAGATAATCATTCTTACTATCTCAGAATATCGACGTAAAGTGGCACATGCTGCGTTTCGATCGCTGGGAGAGGTACCCCGAGGCCCAAACCGTTTCCCTCTCCCCCTACCCATCCCACTTCCGATCATTTTCCTATATCATTTTAAAGGATATGATAACATTACATAACTTCACGCCTTTTGTTACCCGAAGGTGTAGGCAGCGGCTGTTAAGCCTCGTCTCGCCGTTATGTTTACGTCCCAAATGGAATAGGTGGCGAACCTATTGCCATACCGGGCACAAAGTTTTCAGTCATCGTTATTATCACACATAACTTCCGAAAACAATTTCGAAAAGTCATTGGTGTGAGCCAGTGTCAGGAATCGAACCCGGACTTCTGGATCAGAAGCCGTGTGCTCGACCACTAGGCCACCGAGACTAAATGATATAATGATGTTAAAGAATACATCTGACTCGCTTCTTTGACTTTAATAACTCATATGACTATGCATGTCGATTGTAAAGAATCCTCACGTTATTTTATATGATTTTGAAAGTATTTAAAACAAAGTTTACTACAAACGAAAACGTGTCTCAGTAGGCCAGTGGTCGAGCTCTCCGTTTCTGATTCACGGGATCGATTCCGGGCTCACACCAATGATTTCACGGAATTTATTTTCTGTGCCCGGTGTAATGGCAATAGGTTCGACACTATTATTCACATTTTGGTCGTAACATCACGATTCGGCGAGTTTACACTTCACTGCCTCTGCCTATGACTTCGGATAGAAAAACGCCTATAAAATCTAATATCATAAAAGTGTAAATCAAAATGATTACAATAATTGTATTATATGGAACGGTTTTTATAGCTTAAGCTATGAATTATTTTCAAAACTATTATACTTATTTATATTTAACTATATTGTTGTTTTTCAGTTGTTTTACTGAAGTTTACTGTTTGTTTGTTCAACAATTTACTCCATAAATAGATCAATATCGGGTCAATTAAGGAATTTGTTTATTCAGATCATCAAAGTAACGTAGGTATATATATATATATAGCTATATATACCTGGCTTGCTTGCTATACGTTGCTCATAAATATTGACATTACCAATAGAATGCAAAAATAACACTAACGCCAGTCAATTTGGCATTAATTCTTTACGATCTTGTGTATTTATTAGCTACGATATTAGCCTGTCGTGAAATGTAACCGCCAGAGTTAGTCATGGACCGGCGTTTTTTTTTTCATCGACCAATATTGACAGTTGATTGATAAAACTTCATTGACAGATTTGAGATTTGTTTACTAAAGAGTGACTCAGGCTAGTTTTTTTTAAATTTAATTTTGTTTGAATTCCTCTCCGACGAAGTTATTCCCGCCAAAATCCTACAGTGCCTTTAGTCTAACGTCTATGACGGTTACCATGTGGGTTACCAGTAATGACATATGGAACTGAGACGTGTTTGCCTCATGACGAAGCTCAAAGTCGCTCAGCCTGCTATGATTTTTCAAAATTATAACCCAAGTTTATATTTGAAATTTCATTTTGTAATTATACATCATAAGTATTTCTTCCAAAATTTAATTGCTGTGCAAAAAAAAGTTAATTTATTGTTTTAGGTGACGTGAAAATCTCCAAATGTTGTATATAATATTGGTATCATATACATGTAAGTTATCTCTTACAATAAAAATATAAAAATAAAATAAAAATAATTATACTTAAAGACTGTCACGACTTTCACCCAGTGGTAACCAGTTTTAGGTACCATTAGCACCGTGGGATGCCGGTGGTTATGTTGGAACCCCCATCCCTCTTAGCCACCACCACCGGGACAGTATACCAACTAAAACCATTGGGCTTCTTTATTCTCCTCGTGAGGTGCTCCGGAACACATAAAGCACGAACCTTAGTCATCCAATTTCGTTTCCCGTTGGTTCGCTTTTGGCGACCTCTACGCAGAGTTTCACCTGTTCTTAGTCAAGGACTAATGGCAAACTGGAACTAATTCTTGACTCTGAAATTGTTTTCCGAACTAAAATTACCGGTACATACATACCTACCGACGTCACATATGTGCCGGTCGCGTTCATATTTACAAATAAACCGTCGCGTTCAGTATACTAACTCAGTTTTATGTGATGAAAAATATGGAGCTACACATTTTATAGGTTTCTCTAAACTTACACTTTAATAGCTTGGTTTGTTAAATTAAATAGATTAAGTAAAAAATAATTCTCTGTATTATTTTTGTCAATAAAAAACATACTCCGCACTTTTTTCTGAGATAGGAGGGCAGACGAACAGACCTGAGGGTAAGTAACTAACGCTGTCCATGGACACCTGCGATTCAGATAGTGTTACAGTTGAGTTGCCGGACTTTAAATTGGGATAGGTATGAGTCGGATGTGCGATAGGGAGAGGAGAAGGGGAAGGAGTTGGGTCGCCGGATACCTCTCTCGCCGACCGCAATGTGGCATAATGCACTTTCCGCCGATATTCTGAGAGGTCGTGGTATTTCACCGGCCGAGCAGGTCCATTCATGCAGCGTACTACGTGGCTCTACCACTGTTAAATGACTGACACTTTTTGACGTATTCAGTACTTATTTTAGTAAGAAACTTACTGAAACTCAAGTATATTTTATATGAACCTAAGTATACTTTACATGGGTAAATAAAATAAGTTATCTTAATATTTCTTTTCTCCGAAACATTATAATGAACAAAGGAATTTTACTGTATTTGGGTGAGTGCTTTTTTATTATGATGTGAATATGGTTAGGTTAGTTATTTTGAGATTTTACATTAAGTAACATACATAACATAACATAACTTCACGCCTTTCGTTACCCGAAGGTGTAGGCTGCGGCTGTTAAGCCTCGTCATTGCTATACCGGGCACAAAGTTATCAGTCATCGATATTTATCACACATAACTTCCGAAAACAATTTCGTAAAGTCATTGGTGTGAGCCAGTGTCAGGAATCGAACCCGGACCTCTGTATCAGAAGCCGTGTGCTCGACCACTGGGCAACCGAGACTTTTAAGTAAATTAGTTTTATATGAGTTATTGTTATATTTTTTTTATTTAAGTCACTAGTTTACACAGAGTATTTGCATAGTTACATAGTTTTCAGCAAATGTACTATGTATCTATGGTTATAAATTAAATATATCCACAGAGTCTAGAATATACGCTTTCTTTTCACTTTCGAATATCGAAACCGTGAAGCTATGACGCCGTATTCTATGTTCTATTACGCATCTCTGACAACAAATTGCAAATTGATAATATTACGATGTCTAATAAACGGTTAACAGTAACAAAAATACAAACAAAACAGCACCTTCCCATTTATAATGTAACTGAGAATATTATTAAGTTATATTCGAAATAACGAAACAAAAGAAATCTGATAAATCTCTTAAAAAGAAGCCAAAAGGCACAAAGGAGGAGAATATATAAAAACGAAAAAATGTTTTCTATAAGATCTTATTATATTAAATTAGGTTCGACAGTGAGAGTTTATACTTATAAGAGACGGGTTATGTGAGAAGGAGCAAGATGTCTACTCAGGTGATGACTTTCCGGAGACGATAATGAGAATGTAAATTGACGTGTGAGGGGTGCTGCGCAGGGTGGGAGGGCGGTTAGGGCAGCGGGGGGTTATGTCCGGGCCGCCCAACCTGTGGCGTATCTGTTGCGCCGCCCGCCCGACCGCGCGGCCGGGCCTGGCCGCAGGCAGTCTGTGTCACCGCGTCGCCGTTGCATGTGTCGTCGACAACGCAACGCCCTCTCGTAAATAATCGCGCTCATACACTTTTCCGGTTCAAGCACGTGTGTAATCAATTTAAAATATCAATTCATGCGTTAAACAATTTAGATTTTTTTTCTCGTTCTTTTTTACATTATTTGAACGATATAGTATTTATTGTATGCGTGTAAATAAATTCTATTGTTTGTGAAAGTAAAAAAAGTGAATTTTGAGTTTTAATTTTATAATAATTATATTGGTTTTAATAATATTACTGTTCGATGGGATTTGGTGACATCTTAACACAAAATGGAATGTGGTATTGGAATGATATCCGTTAATTATTGCGAATTTGATAAATAAATTTATTAATACTTCAGATTTTAATAAATTTGTTACGGATAAACTACAGGTAACTAAATATATGTTTTTGTTTTAAAGTTACAAATAGTATAATGTTAAATATTGGTTCGACATAGTTTTTAAACTATTTGATTATTTATCCGATCCCACACTCGAGAATTTATTGAGTAGATTTAATTAAACAACCCTTTTTATTACTAAACATTATATTCTGATTCTGGTTAGGCAGATCTATTATCAATTAAATGAACAAAATTAACCCAAGTTATCAACATTTTTATAGTTAAACTTTTTTACTTATATATTTATACATATAAAGTTTTCATTAAAGTAACAGATAGCGTCTTATTTTAATAATCTTTTATTATTAAATGCAATTTGTAACTCGGGATAAAAGCAGTCTGTGTAAAATGTGTAATTATGTTTTGAATACTTATTTCTTTGTTAAAATTACTAAGGTCTCAAGTCAGCTGGTACTCGGATATTTCATATTTCGTTTGAATAGCCAAGGGATTCATTATATAGCTGAGGGTCAGTACAACAATTTGGGGCGCTGTTACCAGTCTCTATTTACTCGCAACACAATGGACCCCTACGGGAGACCCTCGGAGATTGTACACAGTTTTGCGAGTGTTATAATAGCTAATGCCGTTCTGAATTAACTTACCTACTGAACAAATAGAAATCTGGCTAAGGAAAACTGTTGTCAACCTGCCATATAGGTATTATGTCAAATAACTATTAATTTTAAGTATACTCTCGGTGGTCCAGCGGTCGAACACCACGCTTCGGAATCAAGAAGTAGTGACCTATTGGTCACACCAATGATTTTTTGAAATTCCCTTCGAAAGTTCTATGTCGATGACTGACGTTATGTGAAGGAAAGAAAGAAAGAAAGATTTTTTTATTTGCGAGATATGTGGTACATTTCAAGCTGTTACAATTGTATGATTCCAAAACATTGTCGGTGTATGTCAATAGGTTCGCCACGTATTCCATTTAGGAAGTAAATATAATGGCGAGTCGAGGCTTAACAGCCACTGCCTACACCTTGGGGTAGAAAAAGGCGTGAATATATGTATGTTTATATTGTAGTACAGAAAGTCGAAAAAATTAACAACAACCAGTGTTACTATATTTTAAATAAAAAAAACACATTTGCAAGTAAACAGGTTAAATACTCGTACGTAGAAATATTAGCATATTTCTGTACAAGCTAATTAATGGCTTGGTTTTGTGCTTATTCACATTCCGCTGTTATAGTGTAAGCTAAAATTTGTTAGCATATTTATGTATATACTTCAGAAACGCCAATTTGTTTTAATCTTCACGCTATTAATACCTGAAAGTGTAGGCACCGTAGCATTGTCCCGTCTAGACTAATTACAACCATCAATCATGTCTTCCAACAACAAAAGAGTTCGGTGCAAATCTGAATTTCAGTTGAAGGCTCTATATATTACTTGGTATTGTTTTCATCATTTATATATAGTTGTCGATTAGTGTCGTTGTAGTTCACCACTCTGCTTCTGGATTCAAGGTCTCCAGTTCGCAATAGGACTTTTAAGAACTATTCGATAGTAAACTTGGAACAGTCATGCCTGTACATTGGAGATAACGGAGGAAAACTAATGACATAATAAGAGCAGTCGAAATCGAAACAACAGTTTTTTTAATTTCATTCCGTCTATTATTGCATAAAGTCTTTACACGGCTTCTGATCCGGAGGTCCGGGTTCGAATCCTGACACTGGCTGACACCAATGACTTTGTGTCCGGTATGGCAATAGGTTCGCCACCTATTCCATTTCGGACGTAAACATAACGACGAGACGAGGCTTAACAGCTGCTGCCTACACCTTCGGGGTAACAAAAAGCGTGAAGTTATGTTATGTTAATATACTAAGCACTGTATATATGTGTTTCTCTTTACAATAGTTGTACAACGGCTTGACTGATTATTGCGGAACTATCACTAGCAGACAGATTATATATTAAAGAGTAACAACATACTCTGCTTTTATTTAACAAATCTTGTTTTATTTGTATAACGTCATAATTCGAATATATATAATTACTATTTGTATAAGTATAATTATTATTACATAGTATAAAACATTGTCGCTTTCCGCTGCCCCTTATATGCTTATATCTTTAAAACTACGTAACGGGATTTTGATGCAGTTTTTTTTAATTAGATAAAGGGTGTCAACAGGGTGGTTTTTATCTATAATTCATTTATAGTGTAGTAAAGAAAAAGTGACAAATCCAAAATTTATTTCTCTATTACTTTGATGCGAAACACAAAGTTTTTTTTTTATGGGATAGGAGGGCAAACGAGCAGGCGTGTCACCTGATGGTAAGCAACCAACGCCGCCCATGGACACCAGAAACACATATAGTGTTACTGTTGCGTTGCCGACCTTTAAGGGATAGGGGAAAGGCAAGGATGGGGAAAGGGGGTGGGCCTCCGAGTACCTCTCTTACCGAACGAGACGCGGCATGAGCCACTTTACGTCGATCTTCTGAGAGGTCGTGGTATTTCACCGGTCGAGCCGGCCCATTAATGCAGCGAACTGCTTGGCTCTACCACTAAAGTCAGGTCAGTAAAGCATTTAATATAATACTAGTGGACCCCGTCCTGATGTCGTCCCTGTATGATATACCAAAGAAAGATAAATAATATAAGAATTTTGTTACTCTTTATTTTGAGATAACATCATTTTATATTTATATTATCTTATTATATTTACTATCTATGTAAATGTATATCTATATTAACTAAAATAGAGAAATTCAAATAAATATGTATTTGTAAACAATCTCTAAAATACAATTTTACGCAGTTCGTATTTTAACTCTCGTAAGAAAGTCATTGAAATATAATTTCAGAGATTTTAAAATTTTGTTTAAAGGATCCTTAATATTAAAAAAATGTTACTATTGCCATGCTATTTCTGTAATGTATTAGCTGTTTTAACAGTGAAAAAAAGTAGCGTAAGAGATTTAATACTGTTTAGGTTATCAATAAAATATTACAAAAACAAAAAAAAGGAATTCCGCACTCTTTTAATTGATACGGAGTAGATTGATGGAGAAATGAGAAAGTAATTGCCCAAGGAAATGCGACGAGTATCCGAGCAATCTCGGTGTTCAATAATCCGGTATTTATCTCTTATTACTGACAAGGAATTATTAGAATAACTTTGATATAAGCGGACATTTTATTGGAAAAAACATAAACATACATAACTTCACGCCTCTCTCTACCCGAAGGTGTAGGCAGCGGCTACCAAGCCTCGTCTCGTCGTTTTATTTACGTCCCAAATGGAATAAGTGGCCAACCTATTGCCATACCGGGCACAAATTTTTTTAGTCATAGATATTTATCACACATAACTTCCGAAAATAATTTCGAAAAGTCATTGGTGTGAGCCAGGATTCGAACCCGTGACTTCTTGATTCACAAGCGGTGTGCTCGACCGCTAGACCACCGAGACCTAGTGGTTCAGTGGTCCCGGGGATATATTTGTATTACTAAAACTTTTTTTAAGGGGTAGGGGGAAACAAGCAGACGGGTCATGTCATCGCCCATGGACACCTGCAACCCAGGTAGAGTTATAATTCCTTTGTCGACCTTTAAGATGGGATAGAAAAGGTATCGAAAGTGGAATGTGAAAGCCAACTGTTTGTTTTACAACTGTTGGAATAAAATAATTGCAATATAACTCGTCATGGATCCTATTTAGGTAGGTATCTACCTTAACAATAGTGAATATATTACGAATATACTTATATAGAGTAATAACTCAATTGATTTCCTTGAATTGTATAATATATTATTAAATAACCCTGACCCGAATTAACCTATTAGGTACTAACTAAATTTACTCTAGTGCATGGATCTTGGGCTAATTTTAGTTTGTAATGTTATCATACCGATACAGATTTTAAAAGTTTCATTACTGCTTAATAACCTATTACAAGCTTGATTTCTACATTATTTGACTGGAGACCTCTAATACTTATTTAGGTACTATAATTACTAATCATCATCTCATCTTCCAGCTCTGGTCCCATTATTTGCAGTCGGCACAACAAGGTTTTTTTCCACTTTTCCCTATAATTCGCATCTTCCACACTAACACCCTTCTGACGCAAGTCATCTCTCAAACCACTCATATTTTCTTAGTTCTTACTCTTCTCTTATTTCCTTTCCTTATCATTCTTCTCGCAACATGTGTATTACTAATATATGAAGATAACATAATATAACAAACATAACATAACTTCACGCCTTTTGTTACCCGAAGGTGTAGGCAGCGGCTGTTAAGCCTCGTCTCGCCGTTATGTTTACGTCCCAAATGGAATACATAGGTGGCGAACCTATAGCCATACCGGGCACAAAGTTGTCAGTCATCGATATTTATCACACGTAACTTTCGAAAATTTCGAACAGTCATTGGTGTGTGCCAGGATTTGAACCAACAATTTCGTGAATCAGAAGCGGGGTGCTAGCCACTGCGCCACCGAGACTGTTATATGAAGATATTTCTTATTATTATAAATACGGGTATACATACCACATAGACAATATTGGTGCGCAATCATAAAGATCATTCGATTAATCTACTATCATTATAAACTTATCCATAGATACGATATATTATCTATTTGGGAATCTAGATCAATAGTTTTTTTTTTACGATTCGTAGGCATATTTATTGTAATACTTATTGCAATATCACACTCCCTCGTACTAGTTTCACGATTTTAATTTGTCAAAATCAATATGGTTATTTAACTAATTATATTTTTGTTTAAGTTTTGTTGAAAATTCGACTGTCGATATATTTTCAAATGTTTGATCTTTTATTAATTTGAAGTTCAAACATTAAACATCACAGTAAATAAAGTGCAGTGTGGTGTAAAGTTGTTTTTTTTTTATAACCGGTTCAGTTGGTGGAGGTTGTGATTCCGGATGGCCGGCATCACCCGGCCTCGCTGAATCGATCCCGCCTAACCGGCGCGGCTGAACCACGTAAGTGCAACTGCTATGTGTATACTTATTACTATGTGTATATTTAAATTTAATTTTGCCACTAAAATCTAAATTAAAATGAAAATTTATATTCTAATCACAGTGGTATTTTAACGACATCGCTCACAAATTACGGGTCTCGTATTGCAGTGGCTTAAGTACCAACTGCTTAGCTACTGCTTGCGGTTGTTTAGGTCTTCATTATTCGGATCTCGGATTACTAGATCAAAAGACCGGAGAATGGACTTGATTCCCATGGTCCTGAGATTTTAAACAGTTTGAGAATTTTCTTTAAAACGTATAATTATCGTATAATACACTGTGGACCCAACTCTACTTACTGTTCGAGCTATTGTACTTTTAATTTAATTCGGTATTATTTGAAGACTTCAAATTTTGCAAACAAACGATAAATCCATAATTAAAAAATAATCTAACTTAATAAAGTTTCTTCAAATATTAAATTCATATTGATCTTAACCGCAAACTTTATAAAGTAACCTTAAAATACCACGAAATATATTGAAAATCCTAAGATATCACGAGATTTGGAAAATCCGGCCGCAATCTTGAGAAAAATAGAAAAATCCTGCAATGTCAGAACAAATCCTGAGATATGGTAACCCTATCCGCATCAGATTTTTTTTTTTTTTTTTTTATGGGATAGGAGGGCAAACGAGCAGGCGTGTCACCTGATGGTAAGCAACCAACGCCGCCCATGGACACCAGCAACACATATAGTGTTACTGTTGCGTTGCCGACCTTTAAGGGATAGGCGAAAGGAAAGGATGGGGAAAGGGGGGTGGGCCTCCGGGTACCTCTTTCACCGAACGAAACGCGGCATGAGCGTCGTGGTATTTCACCGGTCGAGCCGGCCCATTCATGCAGCGAACTGCTTGGCTCTACCACTGTTAACTATATTACTATATGTATATACTATATAAATATTAGTGTGATAATGAATGAATGAATGAATATATGAAATGTTTTTGTGGCATGTCGTTGTTTGTCTACGTATTTATTTACATAAAAACGTATATCATATGTAATATACCCGTGCAATACACCCGTTTTGGTTGTTTTCATTGCAATTAGTTAAAAAATTTGGAAAACTAAAATTTTGGTCGTATGATTAGGGTTCGAAATGTATCATCAAAAGGATATAAAACCAAATTTAAAACTTACGCAGCATTAGCCACTTTAGGTACATTAATTATCCAAGATGTCGTTTTATTTCACTGGTTGAGTTGGTCTATTCCTGCAGCAAACTGCGTGACTCTACAACTGTTACTGTTTTGTACCAAAAATACACGTGTGAATTACAGGTATCAATTAATGGCATCGCGCCAAATCTCTTGTGTAAGTATCATTTCCCCTTTATCAAATGTTTATCTCTTACAAATTAAGTTTGTTAGGAAATTAATTAAAATGATCGAATCCTGACTTACAGCAATGACATCTCGAAACTATTTTGGAAGTAATTGTGCATTGTATGACAATAGTTTCTTCCACCTATTCCGTACATCAATTTTTTCGAGTTGAGTCTTAATAGCCGCTGTCTAAATCTAAGTATAGAAAAATGCGTGAAGTTGTAAAAACAATACACCGATGAAAAAAAGAATATTTTACCCTGAAATATCGAGATCATTTTCAAACATTCTTCTACATGTGGTAGAGCCAAGCAGTTCGCTGCATGAATGGGCCGCCTCGACCGGTGAAATACCACGACCTCTCAGAAGACCGACGTAAAGTGGCCCATGCCGCGTTTCGTTCGGTGAGAGAGGTACCCGGAGGCCCAACCCCCTTCCCCGTCCTTTCCTATCCCCTATCCCTTAAAAGTCGGCAACGCAACAGTAACACTATATGTGTTGCTGGTGTCCATGGGCGGCGTTGGTTGCTTACCATCAGGTGACACGCCTGCTCGTTTGCCCTCCTATCCCATAAAAAAAAAATTAGAATGCCTGACTTGTTATTTATTTAATAAAAGATACTACACTTTAATATTTGTTAGATATATACTTCCTGTTTACTAATACTAGTAGGAATGGTTAAGTGTATTGATCTTATATAATAGCTTTTATCTTTTTTTAAAACTCCATTAAGCTCCGCGTAAACCCTTTTATGTGGAAATGTACGATTTATGGAATTAATATATTCCAACTGACATATTTTTTATGAAAAGGAATTAATAAAATGAAAAGTAAAATCATGGTGAAATAAGTGCTATTGACTTATTTATTTTTGACCTTTTCAACATACTTTGAAAGTGTTTGTGATTGAAATATGAAAATAAACTTACATTTCAGATGAATTAGTTAATAAGCAATATTGTTTGAGATTGTTTTATAATATCACAGCTGAATAATACTTGCTACAACCATATTATTATGTTCTCATAAAGTCTATAAATTTCTTAGTTTTTCTCTAGAATCATATTTATTGTAAACTAGCTGACCCAGCAAACGTTGTCTTGCCGAAAAATAAAATTTAAAAAATAGGGGTTGATCGTAGGGGGTTGAAAATTTAGGGTTGCATGTATTTTTGTATCTCGTTTTATAAAAAAAATAAGAAACAGAAATATGTCGAAAAATTAAAAAAAAAAATTGAGGGGTGGGCTACCCTTGTGATTTAGGGGGATGAAAAATAGATGTTGTCCTATTCTCAGACCTACCCGACACGCACATAAAATTTCATGAGAATCGGTCACGCCGTTTCGGAGGAGTTCAATTACGCACATCTAGACTCAAGAATTTTATATATTAGAAGATAAAAACATATTGAAAGAGTGTTGAAGTAAGGAAGGGCATGCTCCGATGTTTCGGACATCCGTAGAAAGAGTGGATAGTTCAATATCTACTAAGCAGATATACAATGCCAAAGCGAAAAGATGTAGGAGTCGTGAAACACTTACTATGACCAAAGCGAACGACTCGCCGAGTAAGGTAATGTCAGGAGTCTTAAACTGTTATGAAAGTCAAAGAAGCGAGTGAGGTGTATAAGAATCGTGCTGTATTCTATTTTCTCTACCAACCACGCAAGGGATTTAGCGTGAAGTTTTTGTGTCTCTATCAGTTACCGTAAAATTGTTTTACGATACGTTTTGTAGTATAGTTAAAAATATCTCAGCCAGCGAATAACCGTCTCGAAGCGATGTGTTTTCTAAAGTTAATAATGAATCAATTTTAAATAAACATAACATAACTTCACGCCTTTTGTTACCCGAAGGTGTAGGCAGCGGCTGTTAAGCCTCGTCTCGCCGTTATGTTTACGTCCCAAATGGAATATGTGGCGAACCAATTGCCATACCGGGCACAAAGTTTTTCAGTCATCGATATTTATCTCACATAACTTCCGAAAACAATTTCGAAAAGTCATTGGTGTGAGCCAGTGTCTGGAATCGAACCCGGACCTCTGGATCAGAGGCCGTGTGCTCGACCACTGCGCCACCGAGACTGTTATGACATATTATAACTATTTTATAACTTAATTTAAAATTGCTTTGAATAAAAACTGATTGCTAAAACTGTATTATTCTAGAGAGAGATATCAATAAAGTAATTCGAAGCGTTTCAATCCCAAAGTGCTTATTCAGTTCTAAAACAATAAAGTTAAAATCGTTAACTCGCAGTTGGCGGCGGAGACAGTAAACTTTTATCTGTTGGGACAAAAGATTATATTCAGTCAAACAAAAGTTTGAGAAACTCAATGATTTTACTAAATCTAATAGCTATGATGTTATATAAAACTCATGTTTTCTTGTTGTCCCGGTGGTCTGGAGCTCGATTACACCGATACTGGATCAAGAAGTCGTTGGTTCGTGTTATGGTTTACAGCAATGATTTTCTAAATAAATATTGTTAGTGCCAATGGAAAACACGTTATACTAAATTAATCTTTTTTTAAAGATATTTACTTATATATCTTATCATCGTCATCATCAGCCTTTTAGAGGTCCACTGCTGGACATAGGCCTCCCCCATAGAGCGCCACAACTGCCGGTTCGCTCAATCATGGGGGGTTTTTGCCATAATCGCCACGCTTGGCAGGCGGGTTGGCGATCGCAGTAGGCTGTATTTTTTTGAGAGAGAATGCTGCTGCCCATTCTTCTAGCTTTTCCCTTAGTCGCCTTTTACGATACCCACGGGAAGAGATGGGGTGGCGGTATTCAAAGCCGGGGCCACACAGCTATATATCTTATATGTAGAAGTAAATAGGAGAAAAGGAAGACTTTAAAAATATGGATGGATTGTGTGAAAGATGACATGATTAAGGAAGGTTAGTGTGGAAAATGGGAATGATAGAGAAGTGTGGAAAAAAAACCTGCTGTGTCGACCCCAAATGGGAACAGAGCCCAGAAATATTATGATGTGTTATAAATATCGATGACTGACAAAAAATGTGCGCGATTTATGGTATTAGGTACCGCCACAAATCCGATTAGGGATTTTTCGATGAATAGAGACGTATACCTCTTTTTTTATTTCTAAGACTTTCGCGAATCTCACTCATTAAAACAACTTTTAGGATTATATCGCGTTTATTTCTTATTTATTTATATTTATTTCCCGACGTTTCGAACTCTTTACAGAGATCTCGTGAAAATGATCTCTGTAAAGAGTTCGAAACGTGGACGACGAACGAAAGAAATAAACGCGATATAATCCTAAAACTTGTTTTAACGTATACCTCTGCTTACACTTTCTGGTCGACACAGGACATGATATTTTAGAAATAAATAAAGTGTACCCTACATGTTGTTCTAGGTACTGTAACGAGCTCGGTCTATCGAGTCTCACATATATGTATAGGGTTCATCTCTCAGCTCCTCAATTTATTGAATACAAGGAATGCTGCATTGAGATTCTCCTCTTAAATGATAATGTAACTTATCAGGTTAATCTGATATAGGGGTATTATAAGCTCAGTGCATGTGTGTGATAAAATAAGAACACTAGTAGATCTCAATATTTCATATTATTCAGAGTAATACTATAATATAAATAATACATGCCCTTTATAATAAATTTGTAGTGTTGCTCCGCATCAACTCCTTCGTTGCTCTGCCCTCGGCACCACATCCAGCTTTTTACTATTTTACTTTTTAATTAAGCGCAAACTACTTTTTCACATGAACTCTTTTGATATTTACGCGACGTTTGATATTTACGCGACGACGCGACGCTATTTTAGTTACTCCATTCGAGTTCAATCATAAACTGACTTTACTTATTTATTGACATACAAATATTACATTATTCAAAAATGTTTTCTTAAAAATTCAAAAATACAAATTTAGAAATATGTCAAAGAGTTTATATTTAAAAATACCAAAGAGTTCACATCATCCTCACATCATCCCCCCCTTATTAAAGCCTGGATTATAGCTGTTAAGCGTTTAATCATGACCAACAAAATATAATTACCAATGAGGATGATGCCCCTACAGACTTAACGATGCCCTACCTAAAGCAGGAGGTTTCCTATGCCAGCCACTCAAGATGTGGAATTTACTCAAGCAGTATATCAACCTCCTTGAATAAATTTTGCCAAGCAAAACCTGCTGAAAGGCTTGACACTGGAAGAACTCCTAACAATACAATGTTTGGGTCCTGACCCCTATACAAACAATATTACATATTTTTTTATTTACCTCATCTCTTGTACACTTAACTTTTCATCCAACTTGAATTGAAAAGATGCTAAACTGTCACAACTGTCATACGGATCCTCCCGCAAAATTTTTGTTGCACACAGGTTATAAACGTCCTTTGGGACATTTTTCAATTTGATAGATTGGGACTCATTCCAATACCTAACTAACCTATTATTAATTACAATACTCCTATTATTAAAATCAATCTGTACACCTAAATCTGAAAGACAGTTAACACCAAGAATTATCGTCTCTACCGAATCACATACGACAAAATCACCCATATACTCTTCCTCCGCGATCTTAATCTTGATTTTTTTTAAATGTCCGTGTATTTCTCTTCCATCGACTGCTCTAATGATAGTAGCCGATTTAAATTCATCCATCTTCCCTCTTCGCTGCTTGAAAATGTGACCGGGGAATACAGATAACTCCGCTCCTGTGTCTATTAAAGCTGTATAAGATTCGTTGTCTATTTCTATTTGCAACGTGGGACAACCTATATTCCCGGTACCGTTTAATTGTCATTGATTCCTAGGGCGCAAATTATATCCATTACCTGCACCTCTAGTTTCCACATTCTGTGGTATGTTTTGTCTTCGCATCATAGACATTTCACCACTATTGTTATTCCTATTGTCAATTTGTGCTCTTCTCCGCCAATTAAATTGATTATCTTGAACATATTTTCTTTCTTCATTCATTTCTTTGTTCATTTGTTGATGTTGAAAATATTTTCTTTCTTCATTTTTTTCTTTATTCATTTGTTGATTTTGACATTTTCTTTTTTCATCCAGGTTTTTATTCATATGTTTTACCAAAATGGATATATCCTCAATGCTTATATACGCATTTCTCTAATTTGTTTTTCCATGTGTATGTCAAACTCTCCTCAAATTTTCGAATTATCACCTTTTCATCTACAATACTCGCTGTTTTGGCCAATACTAGCAACCTTAACCAGAATTCTTCTGGACCTTCTTCCTCTCTCATCCTTAATGCGAAGAATTTTTCCAGATCGGTTTTACTTTCACATTTGCTAATGATAAATTTCTTTATCTCTTCATAGTTTCTTTCATTCCCGACAAACTCTAGGAAAAATATATTTTGCAGCTTTTCTGGTAATAAGTGTTTTAGAATGGCACACTTATTTTTATCCTCAACTGCATTTAAAATAAAATACAAATCTAATTGATCTACTGCTTTCTCTGGATAGTTCCAGTCTAGTCTAGTTATATTACAGATGCTCTCCATTATTAATATTCAATAGGACACAAAATATATACATAAATTATACATTCAACACATGCATTCAGATCATAAGGGCGCCTCCACCAATGTAACGAGCTCGGACTATCGAGTCTCACATATATGTATAGGGTTCATCTCTCAGCTCCTCAATTTATTGAATACAAGGAATGCTGCATTGAGATTCTCCTCTTAAATGATAATGTAACTTATCAGGTTAATCTGATATAGGGGTATTATAAGCTCAGTGCATGTGTGTGATAAAATAAGAACACTAGTAGATCTCAATATTTCATATTATTCAGAGTAATACTATAATATAAATAATACATGCCCTTTATAATAAATTTGTAGTGTTGCTCCGCATCAACTCCTTCGTTGCTCTGCCCTCGGCACCACATCCAGCTTTTTACTATTTTACTTTTTAATTAAGCGCAAACTACTTTTTCACATGAACTCTTTTGATATTTACGCGACGTTTGATATTTACGCGACGACGCGACGCTATTTTAGTTACTCCATTCGAGTTCAATCATAAACTGACTTTACTTATTTATTGACATATCTACAAATATTACATTATTCAAAAATGTTTTCTTAAAAATTCAAAAATACAAATTTAGAAATATGTCAAAGAGTTTATATTTAAAAATACCAAAGAGTTCACATCATCCTCACAGTACGCATATTTATTTAGGTAAAGCTAATAAATAGACTGTGTGTGTGTGTGACCTTTCACAATAAATTTTTTATCCTTTGCTTGTAATACCGATGACTGACAAACTTTGTGCCCAGTATGGCAATAGGTTCGCCACCTATTCCATTTGGGACGTAAACATAACGGCGAGACGAGGCTTAACAGCCGCTGCCTACACCTTCGGGTAACAAAAGGCGTGAAGTTATGTTATGTTATGCTTGTAATAGTGTTAATACGTCAATATGTTTTATTTTATTCTATTCTATTTGAAAATACTGAAAATGTTTACTGAATCCAAACTATTGCTTTTCATTAGCTTCTGTTACATGGAATTTGATCATCATAGATCGAGTAATTTAAATCGGTGTACCGGAAAGTAATTACCGGTTTTTTTTCGATACTTAACTACATAATTCTGCTAATTGTTTTTGAGTTTGGGTTGCGTTTTCATTCTGAAGTTCCTAACTCCTAAAGTTTCGCGTCTTCAAACTTATTTACTTTTGGTCTACCAGAACGTTCTTTATCTTGCACTTCGGAATCACCCCTTTTGAATTGTAGAAGGTTAGAGCATGCTCACCGTAAGTCTATACTAGAAAATTATGACTTTCAGCGGCGTTTTTATAATGTTTTTTACAATGACGGTGTTATTTTCGCCAAAAGTGATATATATATAGCTTTAAAGCTTAACGTAAGCAGAATAAAATGCATATTATGTGTCAAATTATAACATTGCACTGAAGCCTAGAAAACATCTGTTAGAAAAACCAGTAATGACTTTCCGGTACATCTGGTAAGTTTTGTAAAGAAATAAACATTAACAATAATATAACGCATTTGTAGTAATTGTTTGCATTTTTTTTTATAAAAGGAAGGATAATACGACTTGTAACATTTTGGGTTCATATATTATTTAATGATTGTCCGACATCGAACCATTTGGAATACAAAAATTACTTACAAGAAAAATAACATGATAAGAATTATATCACATCTGAAATGTGACGTGACATACAGTGCCCAGGGGTACAAAACATTTTTTTACTTACCTTTTTGGCGGAAAAAAATAGCACATTCCTTTAACTTGACATCCATTATGGATATAAAATATAAAAGTATATAGACTTATTACATTAAAACAACTTTTTATGGATTATATCGCGTTTATTTAGATCTTATTTTCCATTTATTTCCCGAGGTTTCGAACTCGAACGAAGCGGTTTAACTTTTTTTAAAGTAATTTTTTTTGTTCATTACTAGTCAAAAAGATTTCTGTCTTTACAGAAATCTTTTTGACGTGTTCGTTATTTATCGCTTTCTAGAAACGTAAACAACATAATCTATAAGTATATGAAAACAGTACCTCTATAACTAAAAAGCGATAAATAACGTAACTTACTCATTTGTATACTTAATATAATATACAAAACGTAATACTTTAATAAATCATCATCTTTAACTGTTATAATATTTACAAATGTTACTCATTATTGAAGTTGGTGCAACATAATAGAGTACGTTACCTAGGCTGGCACCGACTCCAAAAATAAGTACCATTTGTAAATATAATAATAGTTAAAGATGACTTTATTAAAGTATTACGTCTTGTATATCTCGGAGGTAAACACTAAACAACGAAAACAAAATTTTCGAAATCGGTTCATAATTGACGAAAATATCGGTGAACATACATAAAAAAAATATATACATACAGACGAATTGAGAACCTCCTCCTTTTTTCGAAGTCGGTTAAAGATGGTAGTCGTTCAGAAGCTAAATAAACGCGATATAATCCATAAAAAGTTGTTATAATGTTGTGAATGTGATTTGCAAAAATCTAAGAAATAAATATATATTGACTTAAATAAGTATAAAGGAACACTAGATTCATTATAGATCAGTTTGCTCCATTATTCAGTGGCGTGGGTTGTCGGGCAAGAGAATGAAAAACTCACCGCAGCAATAAACAAAATATAATCGTTGTCTCCAACTATGGTTAATTATAACACTTAATTAAATAACACTCCACCGAACACGTAGCGCGTTATCCAGATGCGAGTGGAGTCAAATATCGTACTCTAAAATAATTGTTAAACGCGCCGACAAGTATATTATTTTTATTGTAAAATGTATATTTTTAGTGACTTTGTGATTAAGTCTGATTTCGGATATACTCGTATTTTTGTAAGTTATTTGTGATATGACAGAAGATCGGTAATAAATTGAACATGATCTATTAGACCAGGGTCGAGAATTTTTGAAACCAAAAAAAAATACAGTAGGACGAAACCCATTAGAAAAGCAGGGGAATATGATCAAAATGAAAGGAAAAATAAATTACGGTCGATCCAAGTTCGGGAAGTGGGAGGGGGTGAGTTTATAAGGGTAAAAAACGGTTTTTCTCGATTTCCGGCAAAACTAAAAGTCCTATGGAAAAAAGTTTAATGGCAAAGTTGTAGGTAATAAAAAGATCTAAAACTTTTGTATTTACACTTTTTTCACATAACCTCAAAATTTAGGTGAAAAATTCAAAAAACCAAGTTTTTTGATTTTTATTTTTATCTTTTACAATTTTTTTTTTATTTCCACGATATTTTGTGAAAAGTTTCCTTTTTATGTCCCAAATACGCTGTAATTTATTTGTTTACAAATATTTATTTTTTTTGGCTAATATTGAATTAATATCGAAAAAGCACCCTAATTTTCAATCGAAAATTCTGACGTCAAAATATCAGCTTTTTTCAAAAAGTTTGGGGACTTTTTGTTCGTTGAAATATCTTCTTTCTGATGGTGTAAAAAAAATTGTGCTATTTTAGTAAATTTTCTCAGAAAATGCAAATACAAATAAATTACAGCGTATTTGGGACACAAAAAGGAAACTTTTCACAAAATATCGTGGAAATAAAAAAAAAAAATGTAAAAGATAAAAATAAAAATCAAAAAACTTGGTTTTCTGAATTTTTCATCTAAATTTTGAGGTTATGTGAAAAAATTGTAAATACAAAAGTTTTAGATCTTTTTATTACCTACAACTTTGCCATTAAACTTTTTTCCATAGGACTTTTAGTTTTGCCGGAAATCGAGAAAAACCGTTTTTTACCCTTAAAAACTCACCCCCATCCCCTTCCCGACCTCAGATCGCCCGTAAATTATTTTTCCTTTCATTTTTGTAATATTTTCCTCCTTTTCTAATGGGTTTCATCCTACTATTATTTTTTTTCACTTTTTATTATTTTTGAAGGCATCTACCCTGGTCTATATCCCAACTTGTCAAGCATAATTATCGCTGTCCACGACCAAAGAGTACCCTCTCCCCTTCCTATCCCACTTCTGACCCCTTCTCTACACCTTTTAAACGCTGCCAACGCAACTATAACACTATCTGTTTATTTTTTTTGTGTTTATTTTAATATATATATATTAGTATATATTTATATATAGAATAAACACAAATATATCTGATACATAAATCTTCTTTATTAGAGGACATTTTAAGGGCTTATGTCGACATGCCAAGAATAGATATACATTTTTAAACTACATCTCAACACTCAAAAGAAAATGTTTCAGCTGCGAAGATTATTCTTTGAATTGAGTGGCAAAGTGCGAGATTTATTTGTCACTGCACTTATCTTTTATAGAATGAGTTTTAAAAATAAAAAGTAAATAGTACGCTTAACTAGTAACAGAGTTGATTTCTAATTAATAAATAACATTATCATATTGTGTTATTTTTACTTCGATAGAGGGTATGTATAAAATCTTCAATCTGATAAAAAGAGATTATGTAAAATTATTGACTAGCCTTTTTATATATTTGTTTTGAAAAAAAACACTAACTTGTCATTCTAGTAGTCTAGTTATTGAAATGATGAATACACACGTCAATTAACTCTGAAAGCTTAACATTCGAGTAGAGACATTATTTTCAACGATATAAGTAAGTTCATGGTCTCATTTTGTCTTATCTCGCAAGCATATGCCATTAAAAATGTTAAACAAAGGAGTGAAAAGTATGAATTTCTAAATTAAACATCCATTTAAGTCACAATTGCTGAGATTTTAACGAACTACCATACCTGAAACGTTATCTATCTATATTTATATAAAATAAAAATAAAGTGTCTGTTTTATTATATTCATTTAATTCATATTACATTTCATTCTTAAAAGGGCTGCTATTAAGTATCCGGAACTGGCCACTAGATAAAAATTATTTAAAAAAAATATTACTATATTTTAAAAATAGAACCCTTTGGCTTTAGAATGCAGCCTGTTTTATCCGGCTGTCAATTGTTTTACATGTGCGGCGCGATTTAAAAAATTGCTTAACGTTGGATAATGGATTTAACTCAAGAATATTTTCGTGGGATGATTTACTACGACTTTCGTCGTGGTTTAACTGACCTATAATACATCGAACTTTGGAGGATTTCGACTTTTGGAGATGAAGCAGCTTCAAAGACCACTGCGTATCATTGATGTAGTGAGTTTAATCGTAAACTTCCAATGGTTGAAATAAAAGATCGAGTCGACATAAATCAGTTTTTGTGCTACAAAATATGAATGCAGTTCGTGAATTAATAATGCAAGATCTACGTTACATATCGAGAGATTTGTGGCGTCTTCGGGCATTAGTATGACGAGTATTCATTAAATATTATATGGACAAAAAAATTTGTTCTCATTGGATCCCACACAACCTGACAGCAGATTAAAAACAGGATTGGTCCAAGAAAATGATAAAAAAAAATACGATTATGGTGCGTCAAATTTAATGCTTTCTATAATATCTACAAGGGCGATGAATCTTGAATCTAAGCTTATGATAGCTAGGGTGTTCCAAAACGAGCCGAACGCAACAAAAGTGGTTGGTGCAAAAAGCATTTTGAGACAAATGGTCGCCTGATGCTTGTAATAGAGAGACATATGGCTACTGTGGTAGAGCCAAGCAGTTTGCTGCATGACGGGTGAAATGGACTTGACGGGTGAAATACCACGACCTCTCAGAAAAACGACGTAAAGTGACTTATGCCGCGTTTGTTTGTTTGCCAGAAGTCTTTTGCACATATCAAGAAGAACGACGCAGGATCATTACACCTTCACCAAGACAATGCTAGCTGTCACACTTCGGGTAAAACAACTCGTTATTTCGAGGGTGAAATGTTTGAATCGGGTCATCCTCCGTAGAGCCCTGATTTGGCACCCAACGACTTCGTTTTATTTCCAGCTGTGAAGACTACCTGGTCACCGATTTTTAACCCGAGAAGAAGCCGTTGAGACATTAAATATCATGTTTATGAGATACCACCTTTGGAATGGAAATGGAATTATCTGTCTGTCTGTTCCGGGTAATCTCTGAAATGGCTGGACCGATTTTGACGGGACTTTTATAGGCAAGTAGGTGATGTAATAAGGAGTAACTTACTACTTGATTTTAGAAATAAACTTTTATTTATTGCTGCCGAGGCAAAATAAAGTTCTCCGGGTCAGCTAGTATGTCATAAATCTGGGTGCATATAACGGGTAGTCCCTTTGAACAAACATAATACTTAACACCCGGTCCTTTGTGTGACTCTATACACACTCTCTCTCTCTCTCTCTCTATATATATATATATATATATATATATATATATATATATATATATATGAGTATATATATACAGAAAGTCATTTGTTATGGACATTTACCTTGAAAGAGAAACCTGATACGCATCAGGGATGTACTGGAGTGACCCATTTTATTTTCTGCTTTCATTTTGAGGTAACATTGTATTTTTAATTCCACGTTTTTAACAAATCTTTTTAGCATTTAAAGGAATTTAGTAACGTTTTGTAAATACATTTTGATCCGTTTAGTTAGTTCTAATTATAATTATGTAATCCACTCTTTTGGATAATATCAATTGCGTTCAACGAAGAACCTGTATTTTTAACATTTTTTTTTTGAAGTTGTCATCTCAGAAATAAACTGATGAAATGTGTACTTTTCTTTTCCAGGATGTTTTCCTGTTTTTGTAAAACTATTTTACTCAATTTTCCCTCCTTTCATATTAAAAGGATTTATGATAGTGACGGTCTTATCTAAAAATGAAGACATACAATAAATAAGTCATCTTAATTCTTAATGTGTTATTCTTTGCTCAGTATAATTTTTATTATGTTATATATATATATTTTATGGGATAGGAGGGCAAACGAGCTGGCGGGTCAGCTGGTGATAAGCAACCAACGCCGCCCATGGACACCAGCAACACATATAGTGTTACTGTTGCGTTGCCAACCTTTAAGGGGTAGGGGATAGGAAAGGATGGGGAAGGGGGTGGGCCTCCGGGTACCTCTCTCACCGAACGAAACGCGGCATGAGCCACTTTACGTCGGTCTTCTGAGAGGTCGTGGTATTTCACCGGTCGAGCCGGCCCATTCATTTTTGAATTAATTATATTACTTTATTGAAGTGAAACTTCTGATAGTTCTAGTGTTGAGTAGGACATACAAGAGGCGCTTCATTTGTCCCGGACATGACAAAATGTAAGATTGCCTCGAAATTTAAAATTGTACTACTTCAATTTTTTTGTCGCGGTTGACCAAGGCAGACAAACGACAAGCACGTCACTTGATCACGTCACAGTCGTCGCGTCTGACATTTCGAGTGAGAGAGAAATATATTGTCATCCATGCGAGGCGAGGCGCCAGCCAGAAGACGCGTATTTAAAATTGAATTAATAATCTTAACGTTGCTTAGAGTCAGTGCCATTTAATTCGTATATTTTTTTTTCGAATAAACCATATCGCACAGCGCCATCTAGTTATACAAATTCAAAGATTTTTTATATTACTTGATGCATAACGTTATATTTTGGATAATTAACACCACATCTATAAATTATAGCCTATTTGTTATTCTGATGTAAGTATAAGTTATATTCTTGTAAAGTGTTTTTGCGTGAAAGAGTAACAAACATATATCCATCTATCCTCACAAACTTTCGCGTTTATTTTTAATAGGTATATTAGGTAAGAAATTTTCTAATCGTAATCATTTGGTTTGAGTACCTAACAGACTACAAAAACATAAAATTCATTTTTATACTTGTAAGATTTATAATTACAAAATATTTGTACTAAACAAACAAATGACATGACAAAAGCACGTCGCGTCTGACTTTTGAGGCGCCAGGAGGCGCGCATATTTCGTACTATAATAACTTCAAATGGTTGTACGCCTCGCCTCATTTGAAGTGGGACATTGTACTGGCTCAGGACAAAAAAGAGGCTACTCTTACAAACTCTTTTTCAAGTCATGTCCTACTCAACACTAGATAGTTATAATGTCTCGTGCAAAAGCGTCTAATGCTTTTAACGCTCCCTTGCGGCCACTTAAACTAATATACAGGTAAGAATAAAAACCGGACATATAGTCCGGTTTTTATTCTTACCACCAAAGACTTCAAACCAAAGACGAAAAAAAGTATAGCGACTTTTAAAACTACCCGTACAGACATCTAGTAGCGAACGTTGGTACTATACTACTCATAATTGATAATAAACTAATTTATATTTATTTTGCAATGTATGTATTTATTTTGTAAGTATGTATCGCAGACATGACCGAGAAATACTGTAGAGTCTAATTTAATCAAAGAATTCAGTAGATAACAATATTATTTATTTTGTAATAATTCTAACAAATGAATGATTCCGTCATTATTCCGACGTTTGACCAAAATTAAGTAATAACAACATCTTTTTGCATAAGAAATGGATCTACTAGACAATAATACTTAAAAATCAGGTTAATATTCAAAATGAAATTTTTAGATAATTATAACACCAGTAGTGTAACTAGTAGTACGATATAATTCAAATTTTTCAAATTCCAAATTTAATGTCTTTATTCCTTAGACTTTACAAAGTACTTAGAAGCGTCATACAAAGCTACTACTACTAGCTAAAATTCGCGGAGCTTAGATTCCCTTTCATCACACTGTCTTGAATGTGAAAGCGAATCTAAGTGGCAGTTCCGGCGTCATAGTTTGTAACTATATACATTTATTATTTTAATAATCAAACATTCCACAATCCTTCTGCCGATGGCGCTACTAGGATGTTTTAAAATTAATTTCTCTTATTTTGTAATTTTTTTTTATGGGATAGGAGAGTAAACGAGCAGGTGTGTCATGGACACCAGCAACACATATAGTGTTACTGTTGCGTTGCCGATCTTAAAGGGATAAGGAATAGGAAAGGATGGGGAAGGGGGGTGGGCCTCAGGGTACCTCTCTCACCAAACAAAACGCGGCATGAGCCACTTTACGTCGGTCTTCTGAGAGGTCGTGGTATTTCACCGGTCGAGCCGGCCGATTCATGCAGCGAACTGCTTGGCTCTACCACTGTATATTACATAAAACGAGTCGATATTATCTAGTATTATGATATTAAGGAAAAAAATATTATTAATATTCATGCAGCATCAGTATTAATTTAAGCATTTAAACAATATAAGGAAATATCACCAAAACAGTTACTAATTTTTAGTAACGTATATTGAATGGTTTAATCACTTAATTATAAATTTCGCGCATTTTATATAACTATATAATAGATTATTTATTGACATAAATATTAACATGTATTCTTAATAAATCGATATACCTAATTAAGTTTCATAGGGTTATTATTAAATACAGCTGACATACATACCAATACCGCTACATGGCGTGCTGCGCCGTATATGTTCGGGTGAATCTTAGAATTCAATTTTGAAGTAGATACTAGATAGTAGTCATCTTGCTGGTCTCGGTGGTCCAATGGTTGAGCACCCTGCTTCTAAATCAAGATGTTGTGGGTTCGAATCCTGGCTCACACTAATGAACTTTCGAAAATATTTTCGAAAGTTATGTGTGATAAATATCGATGACTGAAAACTCTGTGCCCGGTGTAAGGCAATAGGTTCGCCACCATTTGGGACGTAAACATAACAGCGAGTCGAGGCTAGGGTTCATTCGCGGGAACTCTCGGGTCGAGAATTCCCGGAAAATCGTAGGGCTTTGTTCCCGGGAAATCAAGCTCAAGAAAAGTCGAAAACTCGAGAAATAATAATAATATTAATTCAAATTTTTATATTTCAATAATACGTGAATTTTAGATATTACTGTTTTATTTCAAGTTATTTTTGTTTATAGTTGACACTTTCTAAATAACCAACCAGAATGGTGCTTTCATTATAATTAAGAGTCTGTATTATAACATTATAACAACTTTTTATGGATTATATCGCGTTTATTTAGAACTTATTTTTATATATTTCCCGACGTTTCGAACTCTTTACAGAGATAATTTTCAGGAATGATGAACAAAAAGATGGTGGTCGTTCAAAAGCTAGTATTATTTCAATACGAGCTGACCCGGCGAACTTTGTTTCGGCTCGGAAGCAATGAATCAATAAAAAAAGTATTACTGCTAATAAATGTCCTGTCAAAATTGGTCCAGCCATTTCAGAGCTTACCCTGAACAAACGGACAGATAGACAAACAAAAATTAAAAAAATAAAACTTACTTTACATACATACATAACTTCACGCCAAATCCCTTGCGGGGTAGGCAGAGAGAACAGAGCTCCATAGGACACGATTCTTAAACGCCTCACTCGCTTCGTTGACTTTCATAACTCATTGCGTGCATGCGCGTCTTTTTTTGAGGCTCCTAACATCACTTATCATTATTACTTCTTTACTTGTCGAAAACATCTTAAAAATAGGACCGGCGCGACCGGTGAAACACTACTACCCCTCATCTGGAGATATTTTTAATAATTTTCTACAATGAGTATCTAATGAAAGGGCTTTTAATAGTAACTCGAAAAATAATGTGACGTCATTCTAAATCCCATATGGCGGAATATACATTTTAAATATTTTTTTACAACATGGGTATAAATTAAAGGGCTTATTTAGAGTAACTTGAAAAATAATGTGACGTCATTCCAAATCCAGTATGGCAGATCATTCAAAAAAGTGTTTTAGTTATTCTATCAGATTCTAACTAGACCCACATAAATATTTATACATGGGTGGGGATCGAACCCGTCAATATCGATTCCACAGTCGGTAGTTTTACCAACGCATCAACAGACCCGTCGAAAACATCTTACTTACATTAGTAAGTACGATGTGCTTGTATGTATGTTACTAAGTTTCACTTCTTTAGCTCGGAGGGACTCCACGCACATTTTTTTATAATATATTACTACAGTTGCTTTTTATTATAATCTCAGCAAAGTTAAGAAATACCGCTGCATGGAGGTATGTAATTTAGATTATTTTTTCACCAAACATGTATAGGACTAAAAGGTTTTTCTATTTTTCGTTCATATATATCGAAAAATTAGCAAATTAAGCGTGACAAATCAGAATCGTATAATTTTTCAGCGACTGGCAATTTGCCAACATTCCGATTGGATAATAATTAATAAAAATCTCCGGTAGAAAGATCGATAAAGATCTCATTAATAATAGCACACAAGTTAGCAGATATATTTCCGTAAACTGAGGCGTGAAGAAAAACAAAATAAAATATATATTATTATTATAAGAATATATTTTAGTATAAAATAAGATTTTATTCACTTGATATATTTTTACGAAATAATCATGGTTTATATAAATAATGGTTGATGGTATACTATAAATTATCTTTTAAAATACACATAACATAACATAACATTAACTTCACGCCGTTGTTACCCGAAGGTGTAGGCAGCGGCTGTTAAGCCTCGTCTCGCCGTTATGTTTACGTCCCAAATGGAATAGGTGGCGAACCTATTGCCATACCGGGCACAAAGTTTTCAGTCATCGGTATTTATCACACATAACTTTCCGAAAACAATTTCGAAAAGTCATTGGTGTGAGCCAGTGGCAGGATTCGAACCACGACCTCTGGATTCAGAAACCGTGTGCTCGACCACTAGACCACCGAGACTTTTAATACACATAAATATTTATGTTAGCGAATAACATATTCTAATATGTGATATGGCGATTCTGTAAGATTAGTCGTGGTGTTGCTCGATCTCGTGTTCAATGTTTGGCAATGAAACTGAACGATTTCCGAAGGTGATAAATACTCCCCGGCTGTATCTATTTAGGCCATTACATGTCTACTTGGTTTACATTCAAACACATGGTACCCGGTACCAGAATCTATTTAAAAATAGTTAATATTTTTAGCCAATAATTACGTTGTTTAAATATATCAGATGCAGTCATGTTTTTTTTTTTTGCAAAAGTAAATGTAAAATCAACATTGAACACAATATTGTTATCGAAATAGTTATTTTTTGTTGTAAAATAAACGGTGACCATTTTTTTTTGTAAAATAAACGGTGACAATATAATATTTACTTAATATGAGCTGAATATACGATTTTGTTTCATTTTTAATACAATGATCATCTTAAAATAAAACTAATAGTACTTCTCAGGTGTATGGCATAGAATATTTATTAATATCTATACTATATCTTACTAGTAGTCTCGGTGGTTCAGTGGTCGAGATCGCGCTTCTGAATCAACAAGTCGAGGGATCGGTGAAATACCACAACCTCTCAGAAAGTTATTCACAGCAGTAACCCTCTAGTCCGCTTACCAGCAGGTGATACGCTTGTTTGTTGTCCCCCATTTTCTTAACAAAGAAAGAACATGAGGTGGGTCATGTGTCTGTTGCATGGTAAAAATATAATGATCTAAAACAAGGCTTAACAGTTCCTTAAACAAACGAATATTTGCTTTGGTAATAAATTCATAGATAATAAAGATATGTTTTTAAATCTTGGTGACATATCATCAGAGATAAAGCTGCAGAGCATTAAATATTTATTTTTTTTATCAGAAACTGTTCACGGTTGATGTCGACAATATGATTAAATCATAATTATCTCATAGGCCTTGGGCGTTCCTATATATAGTTCGAAATAGAAACCACTACGTGACGCTAGGCGCTTGGGTCGGGCGTTTTGAAATGAAAGATGTTTTTTTAGAACTGAAAAGAATTACATTCAACCTGGATCTATTTGACGGAAGACGAAGATGAGACCTAATATGGTACACCTTTTAGAAGGAGTCTGTCTCGCTGATCTTAATTAGGAACATCTTTGGTAGCTATTGATATTTATCACGCAAAATTAGAAATCGTGGCAGGGTGGGCTGGAATTCGAATTTGAGATCTTTGAACTGGGAAGTGGTAAAGGTAAACCACTCCAGACTTTTAATATTATATATATTTTTTAAGTTTTAGGCCCACTTGAAGGCATGTAGTAAATTTTTGTATTTGTATTATTTTTACAAGGTAAAAAAGTGGAGTCAGTCAAGACATTTTATTCACTTTCATCTTATCTTTCTTACTCTAAGAGCTTTTGGACTCGAAAATAAGAACGTAAAATTTTTATTTAAGAAGCAGGGCCGTGGAAAATTTTTAGATGTTTCATGTTTTGTTAAAACAATACTGAAATGCTAAAAGGGGATTTTTTTTATTAGAAAATGCTTCGATGGCATAGCGGCTAAGGACAAGAATTTCTGATCGCAAAGATTCGCATCCCCAGACCTGGATGTAGTTATTGAGTTTTCAAAAGTTATATGTGATAATAATCGATGAATGAAATATATTTAACATTTGAAAATATTTAATTCGTCGAGATATTCGAGAAAGTGGTCAACCGATAGATCCACCTCGGTTGGGCAGCGTTCGTTAGTTTCACGAACGCTGCCCAACCGAGTTGGATCTATCGGTTGACCGATCTTCAAAAGGCAATCTTCAAAATCCAAAATCCCTCAGTGTCCAAGGTTTATGACCAATTTGAAAAACATACGGAACTGAGATGTGGTCTTTAAATGTTGGCTTCATAACAAAGCTCAAAATCATTCAGCTTGCTATGGAGCTGGCTATGCATGTAATCTTCCTGGGAGATAAAATCAGAAATACGCTGAAGATCAGGTTAGCAAGCTGAAGAAGAGATGAGTAGGTCACATCGCTTGGTGATCCGATAACCGTTCGGGGAGAACGGTTCTCGAGTTGCGACCACGAACTGGTCTATGTGGAGTAGGACATCACCTCATTATGTGCACCGACGACCTTATCAAGATCGCTGGAGACCACCGAATGCGGAAGGCACGTTATATTTGTGAGGCTTACGTCCAGCAGTGGACATCAAAACGCTGATGATGATTTGTTCAGAGTTCAATAAGTAGTCTTACTTCACCCTGGAACAGTAAATTTTACGTGGAATGTCTTTCTCTAATTGTACCTATCTAAAACAATGATATTAACATAGTAATTAAAATTAATCAACGCCATTTTGGGCAGGATCTTTGATTAAGTTTTCATTAATGAATTTAATGTGACCCACGGACTCATTCAATAGTTACTGGCCTTTGAAGTCAACGTGGTCAGTACGTTTAATATTAATATTTTCATTACTGAGGAACCGTCCAAATGTCAGAGCAGGGTATTTACTCTGTTTTGAATGTCAGCCAATCGTGAATCATTGGGACAACTTCACAAAAGGCATGATAAATTAAGGTATTATATTAATAGGTTGGGGAAAAAGTATTTTCGTATTTTTGTATGAAAAGTCAAGACATTTTTTTCAAAGTTTATTTACATTTATTTACAATATATATGTACCGTTTTGTTGAATAACTTTCTGCCATTTTGTGGGCAGAGACATTATCCCGTTACTGTAGAAACTTTGGGACTTCTGATCAAAAAAACGGGACAAATAGTTTTGGCAGTCCTCTCTTGAGGTCAACCTTACAGAACCTAAAGAATTCTGAAGAGACCGAAACAGGTGAAAATCTGAAGGCGCAAGGTCAGGGCTATATGGTGGATGCACTAGGACCTCCCAGTCGAACTCTCTTAATTTTTGCTGAGTGGCTAAAGATGTGTGTGGTCTAGCGTTATCGTGATGAAAGACCACACCCTTCCTGTTGATCAATTCCGGCCGTTTTCTCTCGACTGCTTCCTTTAATCTCATCAGTTGCTGGCAGTAAAGATCAGAATCGATGGTTTTGCCGGACGGTAAAAGCTCATAATGAACAATGCCCTTCCAATCCCACCATACACACAGCATCACCTTATTTCGTGTTAGGCCAGGTTTGGCCACAGTCTGTGAAGCCTGGCCAACTTTCGACCACGACCTTTTTCGCACGTTCTTGTCGTACGTGATCCACTTTTCATCGCCAGTTATCCATCTCTTCAAAAACGGCTCGGTTTCATTACGTCTCAATAATGAATCGCAAATGAGTACACGGTTCATTAAGTTTCTTTGAGTGAGCTCGTGTGGCACCCAAATATCGAGCTTTTTTGTATAACCAGCTTTCTTCAAATGGGTCAAAACTGTTTTGTGGTCAATTCCCAGTTCTTCAGCTACATCGTAACTACTAATATGCCGATCTTGCTCCACTCTTTCAAAAATGGCGTCCATGTTATTCGTAACAGGGCGACCAGAGCGAGGTGCATCTTTAACATCAAAATTTCCGGACTGAAAACGTTTGAACCAAATTTGTGCTACTCTTACTGACACTGCATCAGGTCCATAAACATCACAAATTTTTTTCACTCCTTGAGTTGCATTTTTGCCTTTTTTATAATAAAATTTTAAAATGTATCGAATTTCTTCATTAGATTCACTCATTTTTACGGAGAGAAAAACAAATGAAAAATAGCGGGAAACAACTTTTTTTTATTTTTTTATTTTCTTTATAATGTAACCTTTTTAATGTTACCAAAACCAGCCAGACACAAATAGTACAGTCAAAGAAATTTTATAATAAGTTTATACCTACGTTATGCGAAAAGACTTTTTCCCCGACCTATTATATCTGTCTAACTTTAATATTGTGAACCGCAATATGAAGGCATTTCCAATTAAATATATTTTAGTAAATTCCTAATAACAGACCAGAAATGTTAGGTTTTGAAACTAAAACTTTTCTAACTAACAGTTTCTCACCACCTACCAAAAATTTTGGCAGGCTGAGAAAACCTTTGGGTATTTTAAGTTTGTCTGTCTCAATGTTTGCACCTTGTGTAAACATTTGATAAAATATATTTTCAGCAACATTTTAGTAGTCTTGGTGATCAGTAGTCGAACACCCCGCTCCTGAATCCAGAGGTTATCCAGAGGCTAACGCCAATAACTTTTCGAAATTAATGTTGAAAGTTATGTGTGATAAATATCAATGACTAAAAACTTTTTGCCCGGTATGGCAATATGTTCGCCACCTCCATTTGGGACCTACACATAACGCCGAGTCGAGGATTAACAGCCACTGCCTACACCTTCGGGTAGAAAAAGGCGCGAAGTTATGCTATGTTTCAGCAACATTTTCAGCAATGTATTTACTAGAGCTTAATATTAACTTTTCGTGCTGATTGTTATTGTTTTCTTAACGAACTTGTGTCTTGAATTGCTTAAATTTATCTGTTTTATTTTGCCTATTTTAAGCTTATGTAAGAACCTATAAAATAAAGAATTTGCTCACAAAAATCAGTTATCATTGACACAACAGAGTCTCATACATTCAGAGAAAAAAAATTGGATGAATATTGAAATTCAGGAAGAATGGCGGCCAAAATTTGTTCAAATATTTTTATATTACCGTAACTTCACGTATATCATAAGAAAATATATCAGCAGTTATGCGACTTGCCTAAATGTTTGGTCTCATGTAATATATTAAAAAACAGGGAGAGACCTTAAGTTTATTTGTTACTTTTTTTTTTTCACACATAACTTCTAATTTTTTATTTAAAATTTATTTACAGAGTTATAGATTATAAAAAAAAAAGATTGTGTGGTTTTATGAAACCACCGTAAAAGTGAAACTTTTTTTCACATTATAGACATTTAACTAAAAATTTTCGGAATAATATTCCATTAAGGGTATAAAAATTGCTTCATCAATCTTAATTTTATACTTAGAAAATGGGAATGATAATGGGAAATGATAAAAGTAGACTAGGTCTCCAACTAATATTTTTATTGAACTCTGTGTCTTAGAGTACGACATACATAATACTTAACAATTATTTAGATGATATACACATATTAAAACACTGAAAACAATATTTTATAATCGTTGAGTCATTTTTTAGGCGCCGCCATATTGGCCTCGGCTGCTCTGACGAGCGCCTTTCACTTTATCCCTACTCCGCGGCCGACCGTCACGCGACATGCAACACACAGACGAAAAAGATAAAAACAAAAGAACTATTAAAAGGCATCGAAAAATTCTTCCGCATCGTTGTCAACGGGTAACGTGCCCAGAAGACTGGCAGCATTGCCACGTTGAATGGCAATACTTATTCTCTGTACAAAGAACAAGCCAGCCTTCTGGTCACGTGTAACCTCTACCAGCTGCTTAGCGAGATCTTTATACAATTTGTGTGCACTTGGCCCCCATGGACCAAGTGTTTCGACTCCAAATGGCTCGAACACATAATCACCCACAAGATTATTGTATTTATTTAAAAAACATCAATCTAATTTAGATTTTATAAAAATTAAGAGAGAAGATTTATAGTATTTGCTATATCAATTTAAGAAACACATCTGCAGACTTACCAAACATGACTGAACACGAGAATTGTGTAAATGCGCCTCATGGAGCGCTACTCATTCCGATGGATCAGATATTTCACTCAGCGTATACGAGGAAATTCCGCCCACGACGCTTCGAGTATTAAATAGGTACGTTGGAGAAACAAAAATAAAATTTTGCTTATCTTAGTTTAGTCTTAATATAAATGTCAGCGAGGATTACGTGATCGTCATATTTCTAAAAATAGTGATTTATTTTATTACTTCACAATTTTAATATCTTAAAAGGTACATAGATAAGCTGTTTTCATCCTCTACTAATGTCAATGAAGCTTATTTTTTTATTTTTTTTTTATGGATCAGGAGGGCGAACGAGCAGGCGTGTTACCTGATGGTAAGCAACCAACGCCGCCCATGGACACCAGCAACACATTTAGTGTTACTGTTGCGTTGCCGACCTTTAAGAGATAGGGGATAGGAAAGGGGGGTGGGCCTCCGGGTACCTCTCTCACCGAACAAAACGCGGCATGAGCCACTTTACGTCGATCTTCTGAGAGGTGGTGGTATTTCACCGGTCGAGCCGGCCCAAATATGCAGCGAACTGCTTGGCTCTACCACTCTAGAAGATGTTAAGTGTTTAAGATTTTTTTTTATAGAATCCCCTAAGATTTTTTTCTAGAATAAACTAATAAGCGAATGGCGCACCGCCGCTCATAGACACCTGCAACACTGAGATTGTTACTGCTGCGTTTTGGTCACCTCCCACTCCTTTAAAGCCATAAGGTCATGGGACAGGACGAGATAGATGGTTGGGCCCTCGGAAACCTCTCTGACCAAACGAAACGCGTGTGTCACTTTATGTCAATATTCTGAGAGATCGTCGTCGTGGCCCATTCATGCAGTGAGCTGCACGGCTCAACTACTGTTACTTCTGCTAATTTAGTCTGCCTTATCTGCAAGGATTTTTCACGTAAATTTCTGCTATTGTTACCCTATATAGCTATATAGGGTAACAATCAAAAATATGATATATGGTATGGAAAAAAAACATTTATCTAGATATCAAAGTATCATATTCTATTGACAGCTTTTTTTAAAAATTGTTTACAATATTAATTGTATTTTTTAAAATTAATGACTCCTATGATCCCACATAGCGATATTTAATGATGAGGGTAGCGCGTTCCGTTGTACGTGACAATTTTTTGTTGTTAAAACTCGCCCGCATATTGTTGCTCAACGCATGAACGGAACGGTGAAAATTTATTTAACCATATGAAATTGTTGGTCGAAATATTATGTATTAATGATCATGATAACTGTAACATGTTTGAACATGTTCCCGTGATCCAACTTTAATTGGAATGATCCATAATTTCATCTTAGTTAGTTTGCTTGAGTACGTATTCCATCAAAGTAAATATACATCTTCACAATTTGCTGACATTTATAATTATGTTATTATTCCACGCCCTCGTGGAGTAACTTGATCGTGTATATTTTATCCACCTCCGCTACTGAATAATTTCAAGAGATTATATTATAAAATATCGACTGTTCCAATAACTACATGAACAAACAAACTCATAATCATATCATAACTATCTATGTCGGTGGTTTGGTGGTTGAGAATCTCGCTTTTTAATTAATAAGTGTCAGGGTGAAATGCAGGTTGACATGCTAATAATTTTCGTAAACACTGTAAAAATTGTGACATTAGGATTTTGTCACTTATAAAATACCGCCGGCTTAGAATACCGCCACCCCATCTCTTCCCGTGGGTGTCGTAAAAGGCGACTAAGGGAAAAGCTAGAAGAATGGGCAGCAGCATTCTCTCTCAAGAAAATACAGCCTACTGCGATCGCCAACCCGCCTGCCAAGCGTGGCGATTATGGCAAAAACCCCCCATTATTGAGCGGACCGGCAGTTGTGGCGCTCTATGGGCGAGGCCTATGTCCAGCAGTGGACCTCATAAGGCTAATGATGAATGATGATGAAAATACTATTTGGCTTGTAAAGATTCGATTGCTTTCATCCTAGAGTAGAAAACGGCGTAAAATTATAAAAAAAAACAGAAATAAATAATAAGTAAAGTACTATTAATATTCAGAGTTTTATTAATAAAAATCTAAATCTATTTCGAATGTTACTTGTTGATTCATATGTTTATTTTTTTCATCTCAGATGAGTATATATATATCAGATAGTTCTCTAAGTATTGTGTGAACAAGAAAAACATTAACTATATTAACAGTTAATATTCTTCTTGTTTTCCTTCTATCACATAAATATTTACGGAGCTTGAAATGTTCTCTATATGAAGGCTCTATGGTAGGAAATAGCAGAGTATTATAAGAAAGACTTTTTATGAGTTTTCTGTATAGCCGTCTGAATAGGCATAGTATAAAAAAAATTGCAAATAGCATATTATAAAAAAAACATTTTGCGCTGTTTGTCCCCTTATCTATATGCTGCGATCTTTGAAACTAAGCAACGGATTTTGAAGAGGTTTTTTTTATAGATAGACAGTGTCATTTATTTATGTACTAGCAGACCCGGCGTACTTTGTTCCGCATCAGAAGTAATAAAAGAGTAAAATTTGGATATTAAAAAGTTCAATTTGTGCTATTTATCGGCACGCGTTTTGGTGCGCAACGCAACTGCTATGTCCCGCTATGTTAATACTGTAATATTTTCGAAAATATTCGTTCAAATTGCATACTGTAAAGGGCCAGGATCATCTATATTATATGCACAATCTATTTAAGACATTGGATGAAAATTAATGCTGTAATGTTTAAAATCGCTTCGGAAATAAGCCACTATTTCTCGTAAAAAGTAAAAAAATAGAAATGGTCATTGTGGGTTATCTCTAAGAGATAGACATATGCCCTCGCGGACTTAGACCTTCTGAAGGTGTTTAATAATGTAGAACATTGTTTTGATCTATCACTTAGGGTTCAGCCAGCGTTTGCCCTTAAAGTGGTAAATCTCGAAAATTATCATTTTTTCCTTACAATATCATGTATGAATTATAGACCAAAACTACCCCGTTGACACCCTCTAACCATTAAAAAACCGCATTAAAATCCGTTCCGTAGTTTTAAAGATATAAGCATATAAGGGGACAGACAGCGGAAAGTGACTTTGTTTTATACTATGTAATGACAATGCATAAAAAAGTGGTAACTTTCGAGATTAACGCCCGAATACTGAACCGCCACTCAAATCTGACAATCAATAAAGTGCTACTTACTGCTCAAAATTTCATGTATTCTGTCTAATGTGACAGCTAATTAAACGTATAAGTAGGGCTTATATACTTGAGTGGCGCTTCAGTATTCGGGCTTTAGCAGTTTAATTGCAAACGCTGGCAAAGCTTACTTGCTTTTAAGGGTTCACCCTTAAAAGCGAGTAAGCTTAAAAAACAAGTACATTGTTTTGACTTATCATTAAGGGTTCAGCCAGTGTTTACATTATTATACACCGTCAGAATGTCTATCAAAAATCCTCGATTGTGTACCCACGATTTTTATTTCTTTTTATTGCTTTTGAGGCGGAACACAATCTAAATATTTTAATTTGTAGATTCTTCTTCCCAAACATTCTTCACACTACAAACTTAATTAGGTGAACTAGTACTATATATTTTAAAATAAAGTATGCCGTACTTATTTTATTTTTCAAATAAGTCATGCCAAAGTGGTAACCATTGCTAGTGACTCAACTAATCAAGAAGTGTTCGTTAATCAAAAGTTACGGGCAACTCGCAAATGAGAAGGTATTGATTTTTCCAACTTTATTTTATACTCAATAACAATTTTCTGATCAAATATTTTGAATAGATTAATCTACTTAAAACATTTCTAGATTCAAAATGGAACCGATGACGGAATTGATTTCTGTACAACGGGCACAACGTTATCAATCAGCAATAGAAATCTTATTAGATAGTTCTTCTTAATAGATATTAGTTACTTCTACTTTCTACTTCTTATTAGATATTAGTTAGTTAGATAGTCTTAGAGATAGTTTCTCAAAATAATTCTGAAAAATAATTTTCATATGTTTCAGCTTTCGAACTTCATCATCATCATCATCATAATCATTCGTCATAATCAGCCCACATCAGTCCACTGCTGGACAAAAGCCTCTCCCAATATACACCACTGAGCCTGATCCTCGGCTCTTCTTTTTCAGTCGCTGCCCACCGCTCTGCGTATGTCATCGCTCCACCTTTGTCACTGGGCGCCCTACGCTACGCTTTCCGGTCCGTGGTCTCCACTCTAAGATCAGTTTACCCCAGCGGTTATCAGTCCTGCGGCATATATGGCCAGCCCACTGCTATTTCAGCTTGCTAATGTCTTGAGCAATCACGTTGGTTCTCTGGCGAATGACTTCGTTCCGGATTTGATCCCTTAGAGAAACTCCGAGCATAGCTCGTTCCATAGCACGCTGAGTGACTTTTAGTTGGTGGACTAGCCGTACCGTTAGTGGCCACGTTTCAGCTCCGTATGTAAAAACAGGTAGGATGCACTGATTAAAGACCTTTGTCTTCAGACATTGCGGTATAGGCGAGGAGAAGACCCGACGAAGTTACCCGAATGCCGCCCAGCCCAGCCGTATTCTTCTTTGGATTTCTTTCTCGAAGTTGTGGTTCCCTAGGTAGACATAATGCTGGACAACTTCGAGTTGTAACATTGAAACAACTTTGTAAGGATTATATCGCGTTTATTTAGAACTTATTTTAACTATTGGTAACCCACAGTAAAAATCATATTTTTAACTTCAACTTTTTGATTTTTATTTCCAAAATGTAGGTACTTTCTGTATCAATGAAAATAGTGAAAATACTATGCTATACTATAAGTACTCGTGGAAATGTTCTCTGTAATGAGTTCGAATCGTCGGGAAATAAATAGAAAATGATGATTCGCGAAAATCTAAGAAATAACTTCGAGTTGGACTCCTTTGACGGCGACTGGTTCCGAAATCACGTGCTTGTTGTACACCACTTTTGTTTTCTCCAGGTTCATCCGGCGACCAATACGATGAGAAGAATCAGCTAGGCCATTCAGCATTCGTTGTAGATCCTGCAAGTCTTCAGCCAGTATGACTTCAAGTGCGAGATGTATTTGCCATTTATGTTGATGCCGCAGCCTTTCCAATCCAGGGTAGGTGGATACCTTCGGTTCGCTGTTTTTGTACTCAGCACCAATAGGTATCTCAGCACCTCGATGTATCGCCAATCTACCTTGCAGCACTGCAGAGATTCCAGAACAGACCAGGTCTCGATAGAGCCAAAGGCCTTCTCGTAGTCTACAAACGCTAAAGACAGGGGCCAACTGTATACTTCAGTCTTCGAACTTGATATTTCTAAATTAAAAACGGGGTTATCAATCTCTAGACCAACGAGACAATTACATTTTTATATAGATATTTTGACATGTATAAGTTTTGGCCTTGGAACTATTTACAAGGTATCGTCTATTTGGCATTCACCCAACAGTTTGAGAGGATATCGCACCTATTAAGATTAGTAATTTTATTAGTTTATTCACCTGCAATAGTCCGGCAAAAATAGTGAGTACTAATTTTTAAAGCCCAGACACAAATGATTGGAATTCAATATAGTTTTCAGTACTTTTCAGTGATGGGAAAAAATATAGTTTTTTTTTTAATGGGATACGGGGGCAAACGAGCAGGCGTGTCACCTGGATTCCAGCCACCGCCCATGGACACCAGCAACAACACATATAGTGTTACTGTTGCGTTGCCGACCTTTAAGGGATAGGGGATAAGGAAGGGTGGGGAAGGGGGTGGGCCTCCAGGAACCTTTCTCACCGAACGAAACGCGACATGAGCCACTTTATTTATTTATATCTTCTGAGAGGTCGTGGTATTTCACCGGTCGAGCCGGCCCATTCATGCAGCGAACTGCTTGGCTCTACCACTGTAACTTAAAATAGCAATAAATTAATGGGTTATTGTACTAAGGAATTGACAATTTTATAACGCCAAATATATTTTCATTACATTTCTAATTAAATGACCATTTATATTTTCTAGTTAAAGTATGACATGACAGTTCTTATGCCTATTTCAATTAAATAATATTTTATTTCCATTTTTATCTTACCGCAACCTAACTTATCAAATGTCTTAAATAATTACGTCTTATTAAATTTAAATATATAATGTATCTACATAGCGGAGTCGTGTGGTGGCCAAAAAACGTGTGTGTGTGAGCTAAGATTAGATGACTATCGCCCGAAATTAATAATCAATCTCCAATCTAAGATCATTGTGTATCTGTCGATCGATTCCCCAGAGAAAATCAATCCATGGATTCATTATTGGCACGTTTATTATTAGAAATGGATTGAAATATTGATCTTAGCAAAATTTGTATTGGGATTGATTATTGGTTTCGGCCGTAAGCGGCCATAGACGAGAGATTGCAACCCGGTATGTTTCTCAACCCGGCCCGGCCCGGTAGCATTCGCCGCCAACCCAGCCTGGTTGTTAGTGAATGTTTAGCAACAAAACTTTCAAAGTGTTTTATGGTTTTTTGGAACGAAGTTCCTTATCGCGCGTTGTGAAAGGGGGCTAGACGGAAAAAAAATCTTACGAAAAGTTGTAACGACACTTTTTCCTTGCTAAACTAAGGCACTTTCAAGTATTGGCTTATTTAGAACAATGTGTAACTACGCGAATGGTCTAGTGGCTAGGATACCTTGCTCTCATACAGGGGGGTTCGGGTTCGAATCCCGGTATCGGAATTCTTTCTTGGAGTTTTATTTTCATGTTTCATATTTTATATATCTATGTTTTTTTACAGAAGGAACCAGAAAATGGTACGTACAAGTGCGATCATTGTTCCTTAAATTATCCGGTATTTATAAACTAAAACGTCAAGCCCTAAAGCTAAGTCTTGTACTTAAATAAAAACTAATCAGCAAAATTTAAGAGAAAAATCAAGAAAACCTACATAAAAGTAAGCACGATTTTTTTTGCAAATTGTGTCGATTCTACATTAGCCGAAGGAACTTCGTTCCTACCTGGTGTCCCACGACACCACATCTTTTTTTTTATAAATGATTGGAAAAAGACAATTTTTGAAGGTTAATATTTACTACAAACTGGATTCTGACCAATTATCACAATAGCCAGTCTCTAATAATCACAATTAATACTGGACCGAAAGTAACATTAGTCGCCATTATTTGAAAATAGTATCAAAATAAGAAACTAATAACCCCAAAGAAGTAAAGTTAAACTTAAGGTATTAAACAAAAAGTTATTACTCGCAGAAATATTATTAATTAAGTTGACTAAAATCTTACGACGAGCCATTGGGACTGGAATCTTTAAGAATAGTGACGAGCAGCACCGTTTAAATTATTTTCCATCAAACGACGTTAATTATTTTACTAAAAAGGTTGTCGAAACAACGAAAAATGTTCAAACATACGAGTACAATGGGATTAAGCGTCATATCGATGGGAACATTCTATCGTGGTTTTCAGCAGACAAAATTCGTTATTTAACGTTGTTTACACTAATTTTCATAGTTAAAAATTCAATATAAAAGGTTGTGGAAAAAATCGTAGTTTGAAGATATTATTTAGGTACACTGAATTTTATGGACAATTCAATAGTATTACAAAATAACTGTTAAATCAACGCTTTAATTAAATTTAGTTAAAATAAACTAAATAGAATTTGGTTATCAAGACTACTGTGATTTAATACTACCCATAGCTAATAGTGAAATCTTAAAGTTTAGGTTATATTGTAACTGTAAACAATGAAACTAAATTAAAACTACATGTTAATATCAAAATTTAACATAAAATTCGTTACGTTTGGTAGGATTTACAAGAATAATATAGCACCGGGCCCGATCACCGGGTCCGGTAAAAAATGGCCGGGCCCTGGGTGCCTAAATAAATATTTTATTGAGACTATGTAATTAAGAAAGTATTATATTTTATTTTATTATTTTAGAACAAAACTCTATTTTATGGCAAAAAAGAAAATTGAAAAGAGTTGGAGGCGGAAAGTGTAATTAAATAGGATTATCTGTTTTCCGCAAGTTCGTTTACTCGGACATCTATCCCACAGACACTGTTAATTTTTCCGGGAATAAAATACCCTGGCGAACCCTTAATTCTATAAAGATCTGATCTGTATTGTGTGCTAATAGGGTATTTGAGTGATAGACTTACAGTCATTTATATATCTTAATATTTTCGTATAATAGAAAAAGTACGATTATTATTAAAAAAAAAATTATACGCGACAATATATAAAACATATGGCGTTGACATATTTCTCTTTTAATATTGTCCTAACAAGCTGTTCTCTTTCAATAAAAAAGGTATAGGGTCCATATAAGATCCTTTATATACAAATACACTCGAGAGCAATGAATCCGGGTCACTTAAAGAATCCTAAAAATCTCGGAAACTAAAAATGCTAGGTTAATGCAATAAATTGTATTTAATAGACAATGTAATACTCCTTAAATGAAGGTATTAAAACTTCTTAGTTATTGTAAAGTTATATCATAAAAAAATCAAATTTGAAAAAGGGCCACTTTCGAAGATGGAACTACGAAATTACAGCATTTGGTTTTGCTTTTGTTTGTAATCTGTCATTTATGTGGGTACATAAACCATGTTGATAGTGCTCTATATTCATTATTCAAGCTGAAATTATGTCGCTTACGCCTGAAGAATGCACCAGAATACTTACAATGCTGGAAACCGGCCGGAGTCAGCGCGATACAGCCAGGACTATTGGTGTGTCGCTGTCAACAGTACAAAGAGTTCTCCGACGTTACGAAGAAACTGGTTCTAACCTACGCAGACCAGGAACGGGCAGAACCAGGTATACCACAGCACGAGAAGACCGATACTTGGTGAACACCATGCTTCGAAATCGCTTTCTCACAGGAACTGAACTCACCAATCAGTTTCGACGCCTCGGAGGAAGTAACCCAAGTGCATGGACAGTAAGACGTCGGCTTGCTGAATCTAACTTAAAACCCCTTAGACCTGCAAACGGCCCTAAACTGGAGCGTGGGCATCGTATTTCAAGACTAAGATATGCCCAGAGCCACGTAAATTGGAGTATTGAAGATTGGTCAAAAGTTATGTTCTCCGACGAATCAAAATTTATGCTCTACAAGCACGATGGAAGACACAGAGTGTATCGAAGACCAGGGGAAAGATTCAAGCAAGCATGCATCGAGGAAAAAGTAGCCTACGGTGGTGGGTCTGTACTTGTGTGGGCCGGAATTTCTTCTGAAAGTCGCACAGAGCTGGTGATCATAGAAAACGGCTCTTTAACTAGCGTAAGATATGTGGAAGAAATCCTCAATGATCACGTTGGTCCATTTATGGTCAATTTAGGTGAGGATGCTATATTTATGCATGACAATGCCCGACCTCATACAGGTAGGATTGTGAATGACTACCTTCAAGAGATGAACATTACTCGTATGGAGTGGCCAGCGCGCAGCCCGGATATCAACCCGATCGAGCATGCTTGGGACGAGCTAGGCAGATGCGTAAAACAACGAAACCCTCCCCCAATCACGCTTCGTGAGCTCAAAATTGCTCTCACAGAGGAATGGGAGAATATTCCCCAAAATCGTATAAGGAACTTGGTGTACAGCATGCCAAACCGCGTAAACGCAGTAATGGAAGCACGAGGAGGCAATACGAAGTATTAAAATTCAAGAAAATCGTAATAAAGTTCAAAAATTTCATGTTTCCTATTTTTGTTTTAAGGAGAGATCAGCAGATTTTTTCTTTATGTAATTTTGTGTTAATAAAATGTATGGTGACTCATATTTTTTTTACTTTCATTTAAGGAGTATTACATTGTCTATTAAATACAATTTATTGCATTAACCTATCATTTTTAGTTTCCGAGATTTTTAACATTCTTTAAGTGACCCGGATTCATTGCTCTCGAGAGTATTATAGAACGTACCTTCTTTAGGATTCAAAAATACTTTTTAAAAAAAAGAAATTATTTTTAAAAAAACAATGCTATAATTGCAATGAAAAAAAAACAAGAACCATGTTAGTATTTTTTAAAAATCTTAATGTATGGCTTCAGAAGTAAAAAGAGTAAGATATAAATACACCATACATTTTTTATTATTTTTTTTTTTAAACTGACTATTTACATATTTTCCTATGTCATGTACTTTCTACATTTCCATATTTTTTGTATTCTAATTTTGATTGTTCAGAATATTTTTCAAGACATACAACAGTAAACGTTCGCAAACTTATATGTTTTTTTAATATCAAGATCACCTATTTATACAAAATCATCATCATCATCATTAGCCCTTTTGAGGTCCACTGCTGGACATAGGCCTCCCCCATAGAGCGCCACAACTGCCGGTCCGCTCAATCATGGGGGGTTTTTGCCATAATCGCCACGCTTGGCAGGCGGGTTGGCGATCGCAGTAGGCTGTATTTTGTTTATAGAGAATGCTGCTGCCCATTCTTCCAGCTTTTTCCCTTAGTCGCCTTATACGAGACCCACGGGAAGAGATGGGGTGGCGGTATTCTAAGCCGGCGCCACACAGCAAATGGATGTGTGAATACAAAATGGATGTGTACAATTATATTTATCTTCTCAAATTAGTTATTCCTATTTATATTAAAAAAAAAGGTAAAATCCATTTCCATCAAGTGTGAGCGCTGTAAAACGCAGAAACGGCAATGCCTATTGGGTATAGTGTTCAAATAATAGGCTCCGGTAATTCATCCGTCCACATTTAGCATACACGTTAAAGCTCTTTAATCCCCGATGAAATACCCGGGTTTAATTGCTCGGTCCAACTGCTGGGATTTTGTCCAACTAATCCCTCAACTGGGAGTTGAAATTAGGTGGAGTTAATGCAGTTTAACAGCAGCCTAAACGTTTATGTATACACATGTATAATTGTATATATAGACACGTTACTTTAATAGTCTCGGTGGTCCAGGTCCAGGTAAATTATTAGTAATTATTATCAATTACATATAAAATCAATTATACAAGAAAAATATAATAAATATATATTATGCAAGGAATATTTTTCTTGTTCGCTTTTAATTTTGTATTAAAGTGGACTGAATTTGGATTTGATTTATGAATCTAAACCATCCGGTTAGTAAATTTTCTTCATTCAAATGGGTCCAGCAGTTTACGAGTTCACTGTAAATACACTTACAGAAGAGTTTAAGCAAAGCTTGTTTATAAAAACTGATGATGTAATAATACATGATTTTGATAAATCTTCTCCAGATTTACTACGCCTGCTTTAATTGGATTTTTGATTAATCTGAACCGAATGAGATTAACAAAGCTTTGTTAATAATATAATCAATCTTTACTTAATTACTGTATTAGTTAGTGTAACTATACCGAAACAAAATTGGTATTTTACATCAATTAATAAATATTACACGTGTGATTTGAACAGTGGTAAATGTAAGCAGCTTACTGCATCAATAGGTCTGCTCGACCGCTGAAAGTACTACGACGACGATAGAATCGATTTTAATATCTTAATATAAATCGACGGCCTATTGTGAAAGTTTCAATTATTCGAAAAAAATAATAGTTTCATTTTGTAATATTTTCTATTCTATTCTATTCTATTCCCATCAACCTAATCCCATATCAATCTAATACTCTGTAATTAATAAGTTAGATTTAAATCTCAAAAAGAATAAGAAGAGATAACAAGATGTTACTAAATAATTATTTCAAGTTATTGGTAACATTGGATGACTGTATCTTAACACTTTCGCAGCGGCACTGATTTATCTGTACTTTTCTTTACTGCATTACGAGGCGTTTGAAACCCCGTTCTGAACCTTGTTTTTTTTGTGCTAACTAAGTCGAAATGCATGGTTTTTGCCAGGATTATTATTACCAATAAGTTGATTAACCTAACCCTACTGTCGCCCGTTGGCGGATTATTTTGTTTTAGATACTATAGGTAAAATAAATTTCAGGGTCTTATCTACCCCGTACCGCTTTGAAGAAGTGCAGCTTTTTATATTGTATAGGCATGGGAATAAAAAATATCGATTTTATTTAATTGTACTTATATATGGGCTTTATAAAACCTTTGTAAAATATATATTTCTAAATAGGTATTTAAAAAAACCCATGTAAGAATAGTGTTTTATAGTGCTCTATTCTTGCTGCTTACCTTAAAAGGGTATTTGGGTGAAGTTAAGTGACGCAAGTATTAAAATATCAAAGCCAACTAAATCTCACAGTAAGACTATACAAGACTATAACCATATATCATAACTAAGCAAGTAAGTGACTGACTGACATAGTGACATATCAACGCACAGCCCAAACCACTGGACGGATCAGGCTAAAATTTGGCATGCAGATAGATGTTATGACGTAGACAACCGGTAAGAAAGGATTTTGATAAATTCCACCCCTAAAGGGATAAAATAGGGGATGAAAGTTTGAATGAAAGTTTGTCAATTTTTAGTCTATCGAGCTGCGACTTTGTGTGCATAAAGCTACTATGACGTAGGTATCCGCTAGAAATAGATTTTGATCAATTCTAACCACAAGGTGATAAAATAGGGGATGAAAGCTTGTATAAATATTTGTCTTGAATAAATCTATTTTGACAAAAATTTCGCCATGAAAGGATTCTGATGTATTCTACCCGCAAAGGGATAAAATAGCGGATGAAAGTTTGCATAAAATGTTGTCAATTTTAAACCGATTGGTTTGAGATAGTAGTGGTATTGTGGCATAGTATCTTTATGCATGCAATATGCATAAAGCTACTATGACCTAGGCATTCGCTAAGAAAGGATTTCGATCAATTCTACCTCCAAGAGGATAAAATAGAGGATGAAAGTTTGTATGAAAATTTGTGAGCTGTGACTTTGCGTGCATAAAGCTACTATTACGTAATAGCGTAGTGGCAATAGGTATCCCATAAAACAAGATATCGATAAATTCTACCCGTAAAGGGATAAAATAGGTTATGAGGCGGGATGTAAATTTATTAGTATGAACCTATCAGTACCCAATCAATACATACATACAGAAGCTCACCCCTGTATCGTATAGGGGCAGGGAGAGACTTTGGCTTTCCACAAGCTACGATCCTGACACACTTCTTTCGCCTCATCCACAGTCATACATCTCATCAACATTGCGAGAACATTGCTTCTCCCAGGGAAGTACACCCAATAGCTTAATAGTTTTAGATAGTTTTACACAAGTTTTGAAGGCCATAATTTTTAAACAAACTAAACACAAAAGTAAAGCCGCAACAACTATACTTCATAACGCGAGCAAAGCCGCGGGCAAAAGCTAGTACATACATATAAACATACATACATAGAAAAACACCTAGACGCCATACAAACATGTTTGTCACAAATATTTGTAGTCGGACGGGGATCGAACCCGCCTACGTCGATTTAGTAATGATTTGTTTTACCAATGCACTACGAGGCACGTCAATATTTACATATAATTCTCGTAAATTCAAATTTTTACAAACAACATGAATCTTTTAACCTCAATAATTATCATATAGTGTATTTTGTTCAATAACCTGAACGTTGGAAAGCTTCATAGTTATATTTTATCAGTTCTTATCTACAATAATAGATTAGATAGGGCCATATGATATCTCGTATCAATAAGGCAAGTAATACGATTGCAGGCACTATGGCCAAATACAAGCTTTTACAATTTAAATGGCAGTTAAACATATAAACAACTAGCTTTCAGCCCCGCGGTGTTAATCGCGTATAAACAAAATGGCGACGATGATGATGACGATTAAATATAGCCTATGTTACTCTGGGTGAATGCAGCTTTCCAATGGTGAAAGAATGTTTAAAATTGCTCCAGTAGTTTTTGAGTTTATTCGTTACATACAAAAATATTAATGTTTCATCTTAAAATAAGTATCATCAGTAATATATACTTATATATACCTCAATATTAAAGTATAGATTAGGTTTATTGAGACTAAAAGTCTTGAACAAATATATGCTGTCTTAATAATATCAAATATTTTCACACAGTACTGCCCTCTAGTTTTACAAATTAAGCAACCAAATTCTTCTGTTATGGAAATTGGATAACGGATATTAATACATGTGGAATAATTGTACCATCTAGTCTAGCTCCCCGCTTCTAATTTCTATGTCGTTGGTTCGGTTCCGGACTCACACGAATGATTTCACGGAATTCTATTCGGAGCATTATGACGGATGACAAGTTTGTACCCGGTGTAATGGCAATAGGATCAACCTGTTCTATTTGGGGACTGTTGTGTGTGGCTGTTAAGTCTCGTCTCGACGTTATGTTCCCAAATGGAATAGTTGGCGAACCTATTGCTATAGGCACAAAGTTTTCAGCCATCGCTAGTTTTCACACATAACTTCGGAAAAGATCTTCGAAAAGACATTGGGCCGAGCCAGTGTGACGATTCGAACCCGAGACTTCTCCATTTAGAAGTGGGTGCTTGACCACTGGACCACCGAGACCGAGTACTTATAATATATAGAAACAATATGGTTATCATAAATATTTGTATTTAGATGATAATAGAACTTGAACCCATCACGAGGATCGTTATTATTAAAATAGATTATTATTTATTAAAACGCCCTCGTATAACTCAAAAAAATACATTTTACTCCATCCTATTCTCCTGATACTCTGGTGGTATGAGTTGATGCTCTTCACCGCTCCAACGATGCTTCAATTTTTCCCAGAGTCAAATAGGTCAAGCTAACGTGTGTACTTTTTCGCTGATATTTATGCAGTACTGCTACGCTGTGTTCAGAACCGCTCTACTTTTTGAAAGTCGAGATTGAATTTTCTAGAACGTCTCGTTGAACGCTCGAAGAATACTTTGATGTTGTTTAGCTCTTAAAGTATGAGTTTTCTAAAAATATTTCGTATATCTATTGCCTGTAGAAGGGTTAGCCCTATCTTTTTTAGTGATGGTGTCAATTTTTACGAAATAAAAAAGTAAATACGCGATAAATAAATACGTTACGTAATCAGTTTATTTTAGTAAATATAATAAAATGAAGTTTAGTCCTCTTTAGTGGTCTAGAAGTCCAGTATAACGCTTGTGAATCAAAAAGAAGTGGGGTATAAACGAATTCGTTTGTAATAAATATCCATGGCTGTCAATGTTGTGGCTGATATTCGGCAATAGGTTCCGCCGTACAGGCTTTACAACCGCTGCTTATTTTATCTCAATAGCGAACAAGTGATGGTAATAAAATTGGCAGAAATAAAAATGTAATGTACATGACAAATAAAAGTTTCAAAGTTATCAAATCATTTCGTTATTGATCCGATAAATTTACTGGATTTCTCCAAAAGAAATAAAAAGTTGATATTCAAATTTATCGAAGTAGATTAATAAAAAACAAGATTAATCTTTGATTTGTCATCATATAAGTGCTCACTTGTAGTAGGCATGATGAACATAGATTTGCTATTAAATAAACAACATGACTTCCAAGATGTTATAAATCCATAGATAACTAATATCTACTTTAATAGTATCTCATTATTACAATATTTGCGTGTTTTGAACAGTTGGTGATTGACGTATTTATCATTTGTTTGTTTCAACCATAGACTAATCTAATCACAGAGCAATTAAAACTGTTTTCGTCATACGTCATACGTGAACTAGAATTTGGTAATCGATATGGTATCATAGACTGTAGTAGATGGCACATGCCAGTAAAAATGTACTACTAATCATCACTGACAGCGCAACCGCGAGTAAGCGATTCTCAGGATCTATATAATTCAACACATGCACAATAAATATGTTCATAGTTGACATTTGAAAGCACTTTTTACGCACATATTGATAAGTCACTCACAAATCATCAACCCGACTTTGGTCTCGTTATTTTAGTGATAATTGCCGATCTATCATACTTATATCTATGGTATGTAGTAAATTCAGTCATAGTAATAGCTGAAAGATTACTATGACTGATTGCCATTTAGAAACAAACAAACGAAATCATATTCATCATCATCATCATAAAAATATTAATATGTATTTTTTAAAACAACGATTTTCGCGCCGAGCTATATGAATATATTTTTCAAGAAATTTGTAATTTATTATAATGGTTCCTCCCCCTGAAGCTATTAGGATTATTAAAATAGGAACAATCCCATTACAATATCGTTTATATATATTTAAAAATGTTCATCCTCCAACATTAGTGCGTGAGCGTGTCAAATGTTAGGCTCATTTGATCTGATTTAGATAAACTAAGGAAAACCCATTACGCGTCTAAGGCCTCTAAACACAACAAACAAGAAACAAAAAGATCTTGAAACAACACAGATAATGTAAAAGTAGAAACATTTGCTTTTTTTAATTTGTCTTATTTCTCTAATAAATAATGCATAAATATTTTTTATTGTATATCCATTTCATCCTTGGATAATCATTCAATACTTGGTCAATATTAGTTAAATCATATTATGAAATAAGTTTCTGAAAACAATGATGTTTCCTAGTAGATATTTTAGTCGTATCTACACACATAAATAAAATTGAAGTGTCTGTTTGTAATATTAAAACAACTGCGTTCTTCTACATTCGTTTTTATGGGGTAGGAGAACAAACGAGTAGGCGTATTATGATCCCGATGCAAATACATATTCTTAAAATGGCCGCCCAATTGCTTAGTGAAAAAGAAAGATTTTTGTATAACATTATTACATACTTCATGGATAGATCAATATGATTATTAACTAACGTAAATTTCGCAGGGTACAAGGGTAAAGTTTCGTTCAAGGACATTGCGAGGGTAAATAATATATGTTCAGTATAGGAGTATTAACAAACGGGATAATCTGTTATGAGATGAGCTCGGAGCCGGCGTAAGTCTAATCCACATGTCTTAATCATATTCACTACTGTAAATCTACTAATAAGGATCAGGGATGTATCATTTTTACTACTAATGCTTGATAAGGAACACAAAATGTTGTATTTTTTTAATGTAATATGAGGGCAAACGACCAAGCGGGACACCGGCAACACGTATAGTATTGCATTGAGGGCCTTTAAGGAATTAGGATGGGAAGGTGTGGGCCTCTGGAAAGCCTTCTCACTGAACGAAACGCGACATGAGCCACTTTCTGTCGATATTATTAAAAGCCGTGGTATTTCAGGGGTCGAGCCGGTCCATTTATGCTGTGAACAGCTTGGATCTATCACTGTTAGAACTCCTATCGTTTATCGATAAGTTTATATGAGGAAAAAGAGACCGGCAAAACTATATAATCTATCTATACTTTATTAACCACTGCAAAACTAGTGCCTTTACTTATAGTATTAAAGGTAAGTTTAATGTTGCTAGAATAATGATAAACCTGAACGTGGAAATATGAGAAGAGAAGACCTAAGAAAATATGAGTGGATTGTGTAAGAGATGACTTGAGTCAGAAGGGTGTTAGTGTGGAAGATCCGAATGATAGGGAAGTGTGGAAATAAAATACCGGTTGTGCCGACTCGAAATAACGTGAATTTGACATGAAGATGTTGATTAAAGGTAAGATTAAATCTTGTAATAATGTTTATTGCCAGAACAGAACAGCTAAACCAATCCTCTAGAAATGTTCTTTAAGTAATTAGAGTAACCAGATTTATTTGTATTTTTTTTAAACTTATCCCACTTGCATCCACCAAGCTCTAATATAACGTGACATCGGGAAAACTACTAACCTATATATTTTAACCGCAGGGCATATGGCGGTTAACCGCTTTCAGTTTAGTCAATCTCGTTTGCACTTCCACTATAATAACCAAAGTCACTATACTAGTTTGAAATAACATAACTTCACGCATTTTTCTAACCGAAGTTGTAGGCAGTGGCTGTTAAGCCTCGTCTCGCCGTTATGTTTACGTCCCAAATGAAATAGGTGGCGAATCTATTGAGTTACAGGGCACAAAATGTTCGGTCATCGATGATTTATCACACATAGCTTCCGAAAATAATTTTCGTAAACCTAACCGTAACCTAGTTTACTCACCGACATCAAAATCTACTACAGCGTCACGAGTTTTGCTTTATTTTTAATATTTCCAAAATTAAGACTTTTTCTTAATTAGAAATGTGAGCCCAGTCATAAATAGAAACCTTAATTTGTATTCTAGTTACGTCACCACACCGCAACAGTGGTGGGAGATAACGAGGGTGCAATTATTTATGGTTTTTGAATGCGGTTCAAATTAAAAGCCACTTGCAAATAGTGAGTAAATAGACACAAAATTTGTATTAAGAATTCCCTATTTGAGTCAGGAATTTATTATTTGAATGAAGAATTTAGATTGTAGATATAGTGGTAGAGTCAAGTAGTACGCTGCATAATAGGGCTGGCTCGACCGTTGAAATACCACGACCTCTCACGACCATTGAAGTAAATTGGCTGATGCCGCGTGTCGTTCGGTGAGAGAGGTAGCCGGAGTCCCACCCCACTTCCCTACCCTTTCTTATCTTACTCTCTTAAAACGGCGGCAACGCAACTGTAACACTATACATATATATGTTGCAGGTATCTATGGGCGGCGCCGGTCGCTTACCGTTGGGTGACACGGATGATAGTTTACCCCACTATCCTATGAAAAAAGAATATTTCGTTGTATTTATTAACATAACATAACTTCACGCCTTTTTTTACCCGACAACTTTTTGTAGGCAGTGGCTTTTAAGCCTCGACCGGCCGTTATGTTTATCTCCCAAATGGAATAGGTGGCGAACTTTTAGCCATACCGGGCACAAAGTTTTTAGTCATCGATATTTATCACACAGTGTGTGCCAAGATTCGAATCCGCGACCTCTGGATTTAGAAGCTGTATGCTCGATCACTGGACCACCGAGATTATTGTTGTAGTTGTATTTATTATTTCATATTAAGCATACATCATATGCCACAGTTTGTTGTAGTGTTTAGTTTATTAAAACGTATTTTCATAACGCAATTTACTAGTACTTGGATTTAGTAGGAATTATTACGTAGTGAAATGACGTATGCCGTCTGTGTATTATACATTATTGCCAGCTATGAATAAACCTGAACATTTCAAAGCTCTCAAATTATTATATTATGTTTGTAAATTCCTGATAAATTCCCACACTAAAATCTTAATAATATATTTATCTTAAAAATAATAATAATAACGATAAAAGAAGACAGCTTTTTGGAAGGAATGTTCTATGATCTGGAGGTTGAGTAGCTTGCTTCTGAATCTAGAAGTCGTGGCTACGAGTCCTGAATGACACTCATGTCTTTACGGAATTCTTTTATTAATTTATGTGTGATAAATATCAATGACTGATAACATTGGGGCCGATGTACAATGTGGCATTCAATTTCGACATAATTTGGGACATGTTTAGAAAAAGGCGTCAAGTTAAAAAAGAAAAGCTTTTAATATCTTTTCAAACGTTATTAACCTTTTATTATCCACGAAATATTTGTATTATTGCTTTAAAGGACTTGTTTGATACTTATGTCATTTGAAATATACATTTCATGCACATGCATTGCATGCCTTGATGCGTAGTCAGGCTGTGTCTGAAAAGGCACGCTTGACTATTCACAGTGGTGTGTTGGTACCGACTCTAATATACGGGAGTGAGTGTTTGGTACGACAGGCGAAGCATGAAAGTAAGGTGAATGCAGTGGAAATGCGTTCTCTGAGAAGTATGTGTGGAGTCACCCTTGCGGATCCAATGAAAAATAGCGTGATAAGGGAGAAATGCAAGCTGAAGGATGATGTGGTGACCAAGGTGGAGAGAAGTATGTTAAGATGGTTTGGTTATTTGCAAGAATGAATGAAAGCCGAATGACTAAAAGAGTATACGAAGCGAGTGTGAGTGGCAGCATCCGGAGACCAAGACAGAGCTATCAGGACCAAAATGGTCTGTTTTAAAAAGGCAAAATGCTACTCGAAACCGATGTGAATGCATGACGAGATGTATGACTGTGGATGAGGCGAAAGATGTGTGTCAGGATCGTAGCTTGTGGAAAGCCAAATTCACTGCCTATCCCTATGGGATGCAGGCGTGAGCTTATAATGTGTATCTAAATACACATTCATTACAAGTAGACGTTCATATGAATTCGTTTACATAATGTAGCGTAAGCTTGGCTATTTGCTTTACGGGTCAATAAAGCCATTTGAATACGAATATACCATCTTAGATCAACATAACCTTCTATGAAAATAATATTGCATATGTATTACAAAACATATGTTGATATGTGTAGGATGAAATTGTGTATGCGGGCTGCGCATTCAGGAGTCGAGGACCAGGACGACATAGTTTCCATCACTAAAACGTTCCCGAGTGAATTTGATAGCATACGCGGAAGGTACATTGGCGAATCCACCAGCCTTTTTGACATTCTGAATTAAGAATAATTATTATTTAATAAAATAAAATAAAGGAACATAGAATACAAAATATACAACACATATTAAATGCATGCATTATTTAATATCGTATATGGCAAATTGAATCTGCTCCTGCCAAAGGTGAGGAACTTTATAAATAGACGGGAGTGTAAGTATGACTAGGGTTGTGGAAGTTAAGTTAGCGAATGAGAACTGTGTTGTCTCTGCCTACCCAGCGAAGGACTTGTCGGGAAGCATGTCGATATAAATTGAAAGAACCATATTTGGAACAAAAAAAAACAAAATCATTATCAGATATTAACATATCTAAATAATCATACGATTTATATAATACTAGCTGACCCAGCAAACGTTATCATGCCGAAAAATAAAATTTAAAATATAGGGGTTGATCGTAGGGGGTTGATAATTTAGGGTTGTATGTATTTTTGTATCCCGTTTTATAAAAAAAATAAGAAACAGTAAATATATCGAAAAATTAAAAAAAAATATTGAGGGGTGGGCTACCCTTGTCCTTTAGGGGGATGAAAAATAGATGTTGTCCTATTCTCAGACTTATCCGATATGCACACAAAATTTCATGAGAATCGGTCATGCCATTTCAGAGGAGTATGGGAACGAAAACTGTGACACGAGAATTTTATATATTAGATGTCGATTAAGTATTTGCGCAGAGCGTTCACAGTTTGTAAGTTACACAAATTGTGTATTTAGGACTAGGTAGTTCTCGTGTAGTCTCAGTTTTCCAATAATATAGCAATGCTATTAAGTTATCTTATATTTATGAAGCCAAATCGCTTTATCATTACATAGTATAAAACAAAGTCGCTTTTCGCTGTTTGTCACCTTATATGCTTAGATCTTTGCAACTACGCAACGGATTTTGATGCTTTGATGCTTTTTAATCGATAGATTGCCACTCTAATTGTAACTGCAGTAAAAATTACATTTGATGCGGAACAAGGTTCGCTAGGTCAACTAGTTTTTATAAGCTTTTATTTAACTTGCACTGTATGTATGTATGTATGTATGTATGTATGTAAGTATGTATGTTCGGTGGAATCTTGTAACTCAATTTTGAAGTAGATACCTTCAACCGATTGAGCTGAAATTTTGTATACATGTGTACTTTGGATGACAATGCATGATATAATGTATGACATCATTCTATATCCAATATGGCGGACGACCCAAGATGGCGGAATGGATATTTTTAATGCATTTCTGCAATATGGGTATCAAATGAAAGGGTTTATTGAGTGTAACTCAAAATATAATATGACGTCATTCTAAATCCAATATGGTGGAATATCCAAGATGAAGGAATATATATTTTAAGCTTTCGTACAATATGGGTATCAAATGAAATGGCTCATTGGGAGCAACTAAAAAAATAATGTGACGTCATTCTAAATCCAATATGGCGGATCATCCAAGATAGAGGAACAGTTTTTTTTAATGCATTTCTACAATATGGGTATCGAATGAAAGGGCTTGTTAATAGTAGCTCGAAAAATAATGTGACGTCATTCTAAATCCAATATGGTGGAATAAATATTTGCGTTTCTACTATATGGGTATCAAATGGCCCTTTCATTAAAGAGTTATATGAGAATTTCAAAAACTATGTCTCGGTGGTTCAGTAAACTAGCCCGCTTCTGAATCAGGAAGTCTTGGGTTCGAATTTGGCCTCACACCAATGTCTTTCGAAATTCCTCTCGAAAGTCATGTGTGATAAATATTTTTGACTGACCACTTTGTGCTTGCTGTATGGCAACAGTGGTAGAGCCCAGCAATTCACTGTATGAATGGGCTGGCTCGACCGGTGAAATACCACAACCAGCTCACGCCGTGTTTCTTTGGGTGAGAGAGGTACCCGGAGGCCCACTCCCCTTCCCCATCCCTTCCTACTCCCATATCCTATATCCTACTTCCTTAAAGATCGTTGAGACGTAAACATAGCGGCGAGTCGAGGCTTAACAGATGCTGCCTACACCTCCGGGTAGAAAAAGGAGTCGAGCTATGTTATTTTATTAATTAATGTTATAAACAAATTAGAATGTGTATGAATATTATATATATCATAGGGTTTTCAATATGAGCGGCTAGATGTTAGCGGCCTGCTTTTTTGGGCGGTGTCAGTCAATCTGTTGTTTACTATTCAGTCACTGATGCCAAATCACCATGTCAAGATACAGGGTTAAGCGGCGCGTCCAAATTTATAATCAAAATGAGTTAGTGCTAAAATTGAGAACCTTACGACCACTTTACGGCTGAGGCGTTAGTCCATCACAGTCGACGGCTTTCCGTTGACCTATGTTTTAATAGTTAACAGTTTTTTAATTGTGGTCAGCCACGCAATCTGCTGCTTGAATGGGCCGGTTCGACCGGTGCAATGCCATGCCCTTTCAGGATACCGACGTAAATTGGACAGGATTTAATAACTTTAACATGATTGCTACACTAACGGATTTTAATGGTGTTATACGTATTATTAGAATTAAACACAGTGGATGATGGGAACGAACTATAACTTTTATTACAACTCACTCCTATGTTACACTCAGGTCGGCAAGTATAGAGTACTGATTAAAACAACAGATGGCGTTACACATCACAAGTAGTTAAACATATTTTGTTATTAAACAGCAGTCCCACATAACAAAATGAAGTTGCAAAATCAACAAATTTGAAAAACAAAAAAAAATTGTTTACTTAGGCTCGAAAATCTTTGCTGCTGGTCAAGCATACGTGGCCTTAAGTAGGGAAAAGACTTTAGGAGGTCTCCTCATTGAAGAGTTGGACTTTTCGAAATTAACTGGCAAACGACCTTGTAACAATGATGCTTTGAATGAGATGACTTACCCATCGATAACTAAAAACTTGAAAATAATTTAAAGAAAAAAACTTTTTTAAAGAAGCTTTTATTTAAACGCTCTAAAAAGAATAAAATAATTTTCACCTTAAACAATTTAACTATCAACTTATAACCTTATTATATACAATTTATGTGATAATAAAAGCTTGTCGCTATGTTTAACCCAACCCTTCCCCCCTCCTCTTCCCATCCCAATTCCGACCCCTTCCATTTCCCATGGAAAGGGCCGGCAACGCAACTGTAACACTAAATGTGTTCGGGTGTCCATATATATGTTATAAACCAAAAAAATATATTTGGATAATGCGATCCGTCACAGTAATCATTAAATCTAAAAAAATATTTCTAGATGGTTATGGATAGCCACTGATAGGTAATTAAACATAGCGACAAGCTTTTATTATCACATGAATTCTATTTAATAAGGTTATAAGTTGATAGTTAAAATGTTTAAGGTGAAAATTATTTTATTCTTTTTAGAGCGTTTAAATAAAAGCTTCTTTAAAAAAGTTTTTTTCTTTAAATTATTAATATATATATTTATAACAAATCATAATATAAACGTCGTCGTATAGAAACCATCTATCGTAAATTATTTACAGTAAATAGTGCTCTAAATATGATTTTCACATCAAGAAGTTTCTCGAGAATGCTGCAAAGGGTTTTTCAATTACTTATGCCCATTAACATGGATGAGCGCGTCCAAATGATAAAAAAATATCATCAAAATGAGTGCTTGTTAGTGCTAACATTGCGAGAATTACGACCATCCATTTTAAAACCGACGCGGTGGTCCTTCACAGTCGACCTCCGTCGTTTCGTGGAAAAATTCGACCGGTTTGGTGAACATTCAGCCAATATCCGTACGTCAAACGAACGCCCAATGAGCCGAGAATACAGTCATTGCTCACAATAATTATTTGATAGAAGTATTTGGAATTGCGAGTACGAATGCTTAGCGTACGCCAAAGTACTTGCAATTTCCAAAGGATTTATTGCCTTATGCAGACGCTTACACAGTCGTTATTGGTGGAAAGTAGGTCACATCACGACCTATATCACAGACAATGGTGATCGTAATTTTAATGTTTGAAAACGAACCATTAAAAACGTTTTTTATTTGCTTTTTCTTGAAGAGGAAAATAACAAACGCGGTTTTTGTATAATTCTTAACAATATTTGTTACTAGGTGTTTTGGTGTGTATAACTATCACTACCTATATCCGCGTTTCCTCATGTATATCCTAAATAAGTATCAGGTATTAGAATTGGATAAAATAACCGACTGCTGAATAAAGGTTAATAGTAGTAATAGTGTCTATGGGCGGCGCTGGTCACTTACCATCAGGTGACACGCCTGCTCGTTTGCCTTCCTATCTCATAAAAAAAGTTATATTTTAATCTTCTTAGTGCCCGCATTAACTCTAACATTTAAAGATCCAGCACAAATTATTTCTGGATACAAAGTGAGTCATTGTACAGAACAATGCTCTCTCTCTCTCTCTAACCAAACTATTTGCTGTTTAGTTAGATGTACAGTAATGTGCGTACAAACATTTAGCCTAGTTCTTTATTATATTAAATAAACGAACTAGTAGACTAATAGTATTTTTCTAACCCAAGGTGTACGGTTTATACGGCAATTACGATTCGAATCGCCGAATTTTATATCCCAAATAGATTAACTGGCAGAACCTACTGCTATACACCGAACGCAATATTGTCATTCAGTCGATATTTGTCACAAATTTAATTAATATGACTCAAGCTTCGTTCCCACAACTTCTGATTTCGGAAGTCCGGTGCTGGATCTCCTGACCAACGAAACTTTAGTATTAATTCTTAAGAAAATTAATCTAAAATACTTCAATGACAAATAATCTTTTATTCAACAAATTTTTCTAAGATAATATATATGTACTTATTCTTAACAAAAGTAAACAATTCGATTTCAAAGTTTCTTAAAACAAAGCAACAAACGCCATGAAACTTTATCTATTTGTACTGTTTAATAATTTGATTTATTTGAAACTTTATTAATTTTATTCATTATCACCAAATTGTAACATTGAATAACAAACGCTATTGTAATATGAATAGCTTAAAATGTAATCCGATTGAATAATATTGTTCAGAAAGTGAACATTATGGTTGAGAGAGGGAAGACGTGTATGGCTTAATTGTGCTTGTGACATGACGTAATAGCTAAGATGTCATTCGACGAGCCTCGTGGTTCCTTGGTAAAGCTACCGACTGCAGAATCGAGGTGGGCGGGCTCGATCCCCATCCGAGTACAACTATTTATGACAAGCATGAACGCTTGTACGGTATGGGTGTTTTTTTTGTATAATAAGTATATATTTACAAAAAAAGTATATAAGTATTAATATCCGTTATCTAGTTTCTATAACATAAGCTTGTAACTAGAGAGCGTGTGTGTATTGTGTCCAAGATATTATTATTATTTATATATATTGGGAATGGAGGCAAACGAGCACGCGGGTTGCCTGATGGAAAGCGGCTGGCGCCGACCATGCACGCCTACAAGAGTCGCTTTGCCTGTGTTTAATATGGGATAGTGTTGGGTTGTCAGAGGAATGGAAAAATGGAGAGGCAAATTATTTTTATGACCCAAGGGGCAAATGGGACATCTGTAGCTAATTGACCAGCGCTGCCGATAGAGACCCGCAACACATATAGTGTTACAGTTGCGTTGTTGGTCTTTAAGAAAGGTTATGAATAATGGGAGGGAAAGGAGTCGTGGGCTTCCAGATACCTCTCTCACACGATTTTCTGAGAGGTTGTGTTATATCACCTGTTTACCCATAAATGCAGTAAAAGTCGTGGCTCTACCACCGATAAAAGTGTTACCCGTAGTTATTAAATTACTGTTTTTTTTTAAAATATAATTTAACGACCTGGTTGCTAGGACCTTTAAGTCGAGTCTTTTTATTACAATTAACTTCTTAATTCTTAACCTAAACTAATCTTAACCTTTTTTTTCGCAGTGGAATGCATTTACGCATACCCCGCCGTCGTCAAGGACGACTCCGTGACGACGTCAGGGTTATGTAGGACTCACCGGCTAGTGTGCAAGGCCGGAATACCCACTAAACCACTGCAGCGCACTTCTCCGTCTTGGTGGGGCGCCAGGGGCTCGCGGTAAGCATTCTACGCCTGGCGCCCCGACGGTTGCCCAACCAGCCCCGCAGCGCGCGAGCGTAAAGGGGGGCCTTAAACTTAATTACTGTGCATTGTGTATGCTGTACAGATTAATGAAGGAGAAAAGAGGTTTAGATTAGCTTATTGTGTAAGGTATATGGGTATGGCAAAGTTCAGAGAGATTAATCTATCTCGCTCACAATGAACCAAAACGTCATGATAGTTATCTCGGCATTATATGAAAGAGCCATATAAAATTGCCTATGTGTTCTAAAGAGACTTTTTAGGGGGTAGTGTGAGACTCCCAAAGCAGTAAACTGCAACGGCGACACCAGGCGACACCAGGGGTCATCCTTCTCGGGCCGCAACGCGGGCGCACTTGCGGGCGGTGCACCCTCGTTGCCCGTCGGTGGCAGCGATCATTGAGCCCGCCACCTTCGGGAGAATTACGGCTTCCCGGAAGGAGACCACAGCCCTCCACTCCTCTTCACCCGCCAGCATTGCCGCGATCAATGCCGGCGGGGATAGGTCTCGTTCGATCCCGTCGAACAGGACTCGACGCTGGGCCGACCTCCAGCGTGTCTTGGGCGTGTCCAATTGTTGTTGTGTCTCTTCTCTTTTAATATTGACTGAAGCTCACGTGCCCGGTGAGTATCTGTGTCAACTCGTAGGAGGACCATCCTTACGAAGTGCTCTTCGAACCTCCAGCGGCTGTCCAGGGTGAGGCCGAGGTACTTGAATACCTCCCCACCGGGAAAGCCGTGTCATCCACCTGGCGAGGTTGGATTCTAAAGAGCTTAAATGCAACTCTTAATAATCGTGTGGGGCTTGAAATAGGGGAAGGATAGGGATTTGTCAAAAATCACAAATCACTTATAGCAGGTTGTAAGAATATCACGTGTAATTATTTTATCCTTAATTTCAAAATAAATAAGATTATACTTTACATTTAAAGAAAAATGCCATTTTTTTAGGTACTTAAATCTCACCAAGGGGGACGGGCAGTTTAAAAATGTTTAAAAAATACCAAGTTATTAAAGGAGGCCCCTAAGGTTTATAGTCGCACTTGAGATGATCTAACAAGTAACACATCTTTGTAAAAGTAGTTTATTTTAGTTATAATAGCAATACTCTGAAATCCGATTTATTTATTCCAAAAACGAAGAGTTTATTCCAACCAGTTGCAGTAATAATTAAAAGTGTAAGATAAAGCTGTTTCTATAAAATACTGTTCGTAAGAAAAGTTGTTGCTTTAGATCACGTTAAAACTGGAACTAAAAGCGTTAAAGAGTTTTTTTTATATTTGGAATGCGCAGCAGCAGTTGCGCATCGATTTACAAAATGTTCAAGTCCCAAATAAACATATAAAAACTCCTATATGCCGATGATTCACAAAAGTTGTGGGTCAAGTAGACTCAATTTTTGTCAGATATCGATATTTTGATAAATGTGTAGTTATTATTTTTGCATTGATGAACTGTCGTCATAACTTTTTCTACCATTGGCGTAGTGTGCACAGCTAGCGTTTTTTGTACCTACACGACAACTATTAACGAAGGTGTAAGCAGCGCAGTTAGAACGTAACTTCACGGCTTTTTCAACCGTGAGGTGAAGGTGTAGGCAGCGGCTGTTGAATAGAGGAATAAGTGGAATTGGAATAACTGGCGAACATATTGCCATACACCGGGCACAAAGTTGTCCGTCATGGATATTAATCACACATGACTTCTGAAAAGAATTCCGTGAAAAAATTGGTGTAAGCGCGTAATCGAACCCACGAATTTTGAACCAGGAGCATGGTGCTCGACCACTGGGCCACCGATCACTTTTATTTAATAGCTGCATGTAACAAAATCGAGTAAATAATTAATTATGCAAATATTTTCGTCATAATTATCGATCTGCCAAGATTATAATTAAATAAAAGTATTTTGATCTGGGCGTAAAATAACTTGAAAAGCGCGCGTCGCCCGACCTACATCAGCCTGTCAGCTGATCCCCGCCATTTTCAGTGGGGTGTCAATTATCTTGACTCTCGTAAAAATGTAACGTGGAATTTATAGAAAATCTTTTTATTTTGTATCTACATATATAATAAATGAAAAATGTAGCAAAAAATGCGTGTATTTTTATAGCGAAAGGTCTATGTCTGGTTACTATGATTTCAAAGTTTATTCAGAGCTAGGTATCTGAATAAACTTTGAAATCATATTTGTTAGGATTTTTTGCAATCCTTATAAAAATATACGGAATATTTTTTGTACAATATTTCTGTTTAATTTTAACTTTTCTGGATGAATTTTAGTAATACATCTGGCCGTTTGGATTACACGTTATGCCAATGAATTAGCTGTAGAAAAATATAGAAACAATCCGAAAACATAACCAACCAAAACATGAAATATCAATTAACCTTCCAAAGTAAGCGTAATTATAAAAATCAAATTCATATTTAATAATAATAATAATAATCTTGGACACAATACACACAGCGCCCTCTAGTTCCAAGCTAAGCAACTAAATGCTTGTGTTATGGATACTAGATAACGGATATTAATACATATATACTTTTCTTTTGTAAATACATATAGCTTTTTGAAATATTTCATTCCATTTCAGATTTTCATGATGAACTAGGTTATGCTAACAACCTAAAGGACCTAAACCAATGTCAACCACACATGAAAAGTTGAGGAGAAATCCATAGACACAATAGTTTTAGAATCTAGAACGGACAAAAATATAACATAACTTCACGCTCTTTTCTACCCTAAGGTATAGGCAGCGGTTGTTAAGCCTGTACTTGCCAAATTATTACGTCTGAAATGGAAATGGTGACGGAACCTACTGGCATACACAGGGTATAAAGTTTTCTGACATCGATATAAATCACACATAACTTTGGGAAACAATTGCGTGAAGTGATTAGTATGGGCCAAGATTCCATCCCACGACTTTTTGATTCGGAAACGAAATATTTTAAATGAAAAATACGAATTTTCTAAGGATTTAGTATAAATCTATATAAATATACAGACGTTACATAAATTACAAAATGTTATAAAATGTAGGTCAGATTAACTATTGGAGCTATATTTAGAGAAAATCCATCCAGATTATGCTCACTAGGAATACTTTAGACGAACTAATTTATGTACTAGAATTTCAAGCGGCAGCGCGTGACGCGAGACCTAAATTATTTAAAACAAGGAATTTTGACTCTCAAAACATAACAGGTTAATGCATATATTATGAGTATAATATTCACCTAAAAGATAATATTCGAAATCAACATGTTATGAAAGATAGATTAAACAAGTCTATTTTCTTGTTTCCTTCTTTCTTTTCTTTACGCTTTTTGTAGCCATAGGCAACGTCTGCTACTCCTCCACTTACCGAAATCACAAACCAAATAGGAGGCTCAATCTAGTCATACAAAGTCACAATTATCTCAGTAATCGATATTTTATTTCTCAAAAAATCATCGCTTTTGAGTCAGAATTCGATTCCACTTGATTCAGAAGCGGAATTCGCCTCGATCTCCAGATACGAGACGTATCCGGAGCCCCATTCTCTTCAAACGAAACGGGGCTTGATCCACTTTACGTGGGTAGAGCCAGCACATTTATATAGCAATATGAATGCCACTGTTATTTAACATATATTTTAATTCAACTAACTTAATGTAACTATGATAGCAAACACAAAAAAACTCGTTCATTTTGCTATATTGCCGTGTACAGGTACATTAAAATTAAATTACAGGAAAATTTACATTAAAGTACAGGAAAATTAAATTAAGTGAATGAACTGAAAAGAGTGTATCTTTTACGGATACAATTTCTGAGATTTAATTGATATGGATTTCTAAATTAACTTTCTATATACCTCATATAAACTAAACGCGTACATAGCAAATACTGATAGGTATAACTTTATTAATAGGTACTGTATTTATATTGCTTTATTTCCATTGTCTTCCAATCTTTTTATGGGATAGGGGCAAACGAGCAAGCAAGTCAACTGATGGTAATTGCCGCCCAGGTTCACCTGTAATAGTTATAGAATTCCAGTTGCGTTGCCGGCATTTAAGATAGGTAGTGCCATAATAAGAGACAGAGAAGGGAAGTGGGCCTCTGAATAGGACACGACGCACATTACTTCAATATTGTGAAAGTTCTTAATATTTCACCTGTCGAGCAGGCCCATTGATGCAGCGTATTGCTTGACTCTATCACTATTAAATATGTATGATTTTTTTTAAACATTTAATTTGATCTATTCAAGCATTTAGAAATGATTATGAAAAAGTTTTCCGAAAATTCATTAAATGTCTTTAAGGTCTAATTCGAGACTCCAATAAGTACAAGTAAATAAGCTTCTGATATAATGATACGTTGAGTATTGAATTGCGAAGTTAAAGGGCCTCGAAGGGTTTCAGCTTCATCCGCCATATTAACTCCTAGCATAGAGATATTGGATTATTATCATAATAGTAATTCTTATTTTAAATTATTTTCAAGACTAATAATAAATAGAAACTCGATTCCAATAAATTACAAATCGATGTTGATTCTTTTATAAAAAGTAAACAAGCTTAAAAATATACGCTTTGATACCAATCTTTAATGTCGTAGTAGTTCGCCAATCAGAGCTTTTTCGAAACAGCATGCAAAATGCTAAAGCCTCGACTCACCGAATCATTCAAATCGACCTTATTCACCTTACGTCTGAAATGGAATAGTTTGCGAACCTATTAATTGTCATTACACCGGCCACAAAGTTGTCAGTCATCGTTATTTACACATAACCTTCGAAAAGTCATTGCTTTGGGCAAGGATTCGAACCATGATCACCATGTTCAAATTTCTTATCACAGTAGATATAAAATCTTATGACGTGTTTAGACTCAATTGTCCCTGCATCATCTTCGAGTAAGAGTAATTAAAGTCTCTGCGTTATATCTCCAAAATTTGCCTAGTAACATAACATAACTTCACGCCTTTTTCTACCCGAAGGTGTAGGCAGCGACTGTTAAGACTCGTCTCGCCATTATGTTTACGTCCCAAATGGAATAGGTGGCGAACCTATTGCCATACCGGGCACAAAGTTTTTAGTCATCGATATTGATCACACATAACTTACGAAATTAATTTCGAAAAGTCATTGGTGTGAGCCATAATACACAATGTCTATAATAAAAATAATGAAATAATGTCATAGTTATTAGAAAATTGTCTGCAAATAAACAATATGTATATATGTCAATAAACTAAGCAATATGACAATTACAAAAAACTTTTGTCATTAAAAAATCATTTATACAATAATAACATTTCTGTATCAGTATACTTTTAATACTATACAATATTTTTAAATTGTTTTATATTAAAAACTTGTATGTCATGCGGTATTCTGTTATATATTCTTGGCAACATACGAAGTAGGCTTTTACTCATTAAACTTGTCTTAGCGCTGTGCAAACATAGTTTAGTATTATCACGTCTATTTCTTTTTATAGTATTTGATATGAGCCGAAATAAATAAGGATATTTGTATACAAATATTGCTATTTCTAGAATATATAATGACGGAAGTGTTAATATTGTGTACTTATTGTAATACGGTTTACAACTGTTTGTGAATTGCATACTAAACATTGCGCGAATACAGCATTTTTGAGCTTTAGGTGTATGTACCTGAATGGTGAATCTCACTACCATCCTTCACAGTTAGCTGCCGTGTCAAAATGTTTTGTTTCAGAGAGCACGAGGGATTTGTGACCAGGAACACATACCAGAGGAGATTCAGCATGTGAAAAAAGTCTTACATGCCAAAGAATAAGATAATTATCTAATAAATAAAAATAACAACAAACAAAAATTTTTTCTTTAGTAAATATATCTTTTAAATAAATATTTAATTTTTTGTTTCATGATCTGATGTGGGTTACCAATAGTAAAAATCATATTTTTAACATCAACTTTTTGATTCTTAATTCCAAAAAGTGGGTGCTCTCTGTATCAATGAAAATAGCTTTTGAACAACTACCATCTTTTTGTTCATCACTCGTGAAAATGATCTCTGTAAAGAGTTCGAAACGTCGGGAAATAAATCAAAATGAGTAATAAATAAACGTGATATAATCCTAAAAGTTGTTTTAATCTACAAAAAGCAGTCCAACAAAAGAAGTCCACAATTATAGTGCAGGTGAAAACTTTTAGGCTGTTTCGTTGCATATTACAAAAATATAATGAACATGAACAAAACGCGACACGTGCAAAGCCAAGTAAAGTCAAAAAAATAATAACACTATTTTTTTATCTCTATCATTTCTCTAAATAGCAAAACAGTAAATAACTGTATCAATTACAACTTTATTTATGTTCAGGACCATGATACAATATCAAATTACGAGTACACTGTCTGTCTTTGTTATGAGATTTGTGAAATAAACAAGGTTATCCTTTTTATATTTATATCAAAATAAGTTTATTTTCTGGCTTTTATTACACTTTATTAAATTATTTTTAAACATATTTATTGAAAAATAATGAATAGATATGTATTTAAAAATATAAAAATGAGTGGAAACCGCCGGGCATCGAGTAGAAGGAGCAAAATTAATTAATCTTTGTTCATGTATAATATACATGACATAACCTTAATATTTCTTCTTTATCTTAATGAAGGTGTAGACAGCAGCTGTTAAGTCTCGTCTCGCCGTTATGTTTACATCCCAAATGGAACAGGTGGCGAACCTATTGCCATACCGGGCACAAAGTTTTCAGTCATCGATATTATTCACACATACATTCCGATTATTACTACTGTATAAGTACTTGCAGTCTCGGTGGCGCAGTGGTCGAGCACACGGCTTCTGATCCAGAGGTCCGGGTTCGATTCCAGACACTGGCTCACACCAATGACTTTTCGAAATTGTTTTCGGAAGTTATGTGTGATAAATATCAAATACTGAAAACTTTGTGCCCGGTATGGCAATAGGTTCGCTACCTATTCCATTTGGAACGTAAGCATAACGGCGAGATGAGGCTTAACAGCCGCTGCCTACACCTTCGGGTAACAAAAGGCGTGAAGTTATGTTATGTTATAAGTACTTTCGTATATATTAGTAAGAAGTGAGTGAGAATATCCTGTAAGAATCGAGCCTCATAGCGCTCTATTCTCTCTGCCTGTTTGCAACTCTACTCGGCTCACCGTGACATTATGTGTATGTCTGTGTATAAATAAAATATTTCTATTTCTCGAAACAGTTCGTCTATTATTGAAAACAGTTCATTTAATAGTGAAAACCTTTTAACATGTTTATAAGATCTAAGCGAACACAAACCGGAAGTGACTGTGTTTTCTACTGTACAAAGATAACGGAAGGTAAATCATTGAACCGGTAAAGGGTTGAAACGGACAAGAGTTATGTCAGCTTGTTTACACATTAACTCGAATACTATTTCAACTGTAATTGGAATTTGAACAACTTAAGAGGGTAGTTAGCTGTGCAATAAATTACTTGGTTGAACTAACAGCCACCACTAATGAAGATATTGGCTTGCAGTATTTATATAGTTTCGTAAATAAAACTTTATGTGAAGAGCCTCGAAGACTAACTAATATATTGGTTATTAAAAGACCAATAAATTTAAAGGCTTATTTTATCAAGTCGTAAATTTAGTTTTGTCAGTGGTCTCGGATTCGAATCCGGGCTCACATCAATTCTCCGAATTCCTTTTGAAATTATGTTTGATAAAATTTGATGGTAGGAAACGTTGTGTCCGATTTATGGCAATAGGTTCCGTTATCTGTTTTAATAAGGACCTAAAATTCGGCGAGTTGATTCGTAACAGCAGTAGCTTACACTTTCGGTTAGAAAAAGGCCTGAACTTACCGTTACAGGTGATAGAGCTTCGCAACTCGATGTTTGAATGGGCTGGCTCGACCGTTGAAATACTACTAACTCTCAGGATACCGACGTACCGACGCACATCTCGCGTTTTGTTCGGTGATAGAGTTATCTGGATCACCTCCTTCTTCTTCTCCCTCCCTTCTCATTCTACTCCCATAAAGGCCAGAAACGCAATTGTAACACTATCTGTGTTACAGGTATCCACAGGCGGCAGTAGTTGCTTATCATCAGGTGACCCGCTTGATCTTTGCCCTTCTATTCCATAAAATAAATATATTTGTGATTAGAAATATCGAAATACCACTTAATAATGTTTGTTTAATTTTGGAATTTGAATTAATCTATAAAAAAGGTGGACCCGTCCACTCAGGAAGTTTATATTTGAACAGACCTTCAATCAACAACCTAATAATGTACATATATTACTTTTATGATGAGATTCTGTTGACCTATTTAATAAATTATATTTATACAAGTGAATCATTTTTATAAAATACAACCCTTTATTAATGTGGCTATGCTTAAAATATTAATTAAATGTATTAGAAATAACATTGACGTCAGGCAAATGGCCGGTCACAGCCAAATCCTTTGACAGCGTGGAATGTTGGAAAGGTACCACCATATATGTATTACCTTTCGTGTTGATTCATTTGTGAGAGAGTTACAAGTTTTGTGAGAAAGAAACAACTTTTGCATATAAACATACACATTTAACTTCACGCCAAGACCCTTGCGGGGTAGGCAGAGAGAACATAGTGCCACAAGGCACGATTCTCCGCTTCTTTGACATTCATAACTCATTTCGTACACGCGCATCGATTTTAATACTTTTCTTTAACGAAATATTAATGTTTATATTTTGTACCTACTGAAACTTTTAGCGCAGTAAATAAATATGTGTATATTTATGTCGTATATGCCCAAGATCTGTCACGGCGAAAAAAATGATAAATTGTGACACTAATAAGTATGACACATATGTACATGACACAGTAATCATTTGATACTTTCAAGAATATTATGATAAAGATGTCAGCTATATATATACATTAATAAATTATTAACAATTTCACTATACATTCTACAAATATTTATAAAAAAAAAAACCACATTTTTATTATTTTTCTTCTGTCTGCATTTCTTTAATCCTATCGTTGGACTCAGAAACTGACCAATTCTTTTATTGGCGTCTTTTAAAGATTGGTTGTTCTTCGTTTAGAGTTTAAGTTAGGCTTTTTTTAAGGTGAAAGAGAGTTTATTCATTACTTATATTATAACTGAATACACCTAATATTAGAAATGGCCAAAATTAGGACATACAATATATCCACTTAATATTAAAGATTTGTGCAAACTTCTCACGAGTCTAAAAGTTACAACCAAGATATTAAGAGTATTAATATTATTCTATGTTCCTTTAATCTTTAAGTTTGTTTTTAGACGTAATATTGCAAAAGCATAACATCACGCTAAGTGCTCTGCGAGTTGGCAGAAAAAATTGAAATATACATTCTACACAGGTCTTCTGTTTTTTTAAATGTCTCTTGTTTGATACTTACGGATTCTTCACCGAAATCAGATATTAACGAAAAAAATAGTTTAATTTATGAAGTAATACTCCGAATTAGTCGGTATTTACTGTTCAAGAAAGGTTTCGTTTTCAGATGCAAATTATTTCAAAACATCACAAATTGGGTAGAGAAACTTATTTTAAAATATATCTAAGAGTTATAAGTTAATGGTCTATTGTATGCCCAACAAAGGCTTGAGTGTTGTGGTTCCTGAAAGTTTGAGTATCCCCAAACCTTTTTCTAATACACAAGTTAGTGACAAGCCAAATAATAGAACTCTTAGGTCGGCCTGAAAATATCTACTATAAATAGCAAAATTTCTGTGACTGCTTATATCAAAAATTGAAATATTGCCAATTTATTGCAATTATAAGAAGTCTTTCAGTCTCAAAAACAAAATATGTAAGAATTGTTCCTTATAGCATTATCTGTTTGCTGCCTACGCCGTAAGGGACTTGGCGTGAAGTTAAGTATGTACGTATAAGACATTAAATCCGCATGGGCTGTAATATGAGATTAAGAGATATCGATATAAAAGAATACGTGGTATGAAAATGATGATGAAAGCAAAAGAGGTTTGGTATAATATAGACATTTTATTAGTGATGTAACCACGGATCGTCTTGTGGATAAAATACAAATCGATTAAGGGAATCGAATAGGTATATAAGCCACAGAAAATTCGAAACAAAATCCTATACCCGACACGTTCGCACCGGGTGATGTGGCAGAAAATTGTTGTCAACTATGGATGGGTGAATCTCTAAATGGAAAGAGTGTGGAGCTTTTTAGTGGAACGAAGTGGATCATCGTTGACAGCGAGGTCTTTGTTATTACTGCCTGATGCTGCCCTAACTCCACTCGTCTCTATTGTTAACTAAAAGACTAAAACTTTCATCAAGGAGGATCCTTAAAGTAGATATCTCTGAAAGAATAATTAATATTATTATTTTATTTAACTTTAGAAAAGTCAATTCAGGATTCGAACCTGGTACTCCAAACTCCAGCTTCTGATGTATCACACTATCGAAACGACATCTTCCAGTTAGAATGAAGTCAAAACTCCCAAAGTAGATTTGTGCACATAATTTGAAACCTACAAATTGAAAAAAAAAAATTAAATAGAGAATTAATGTATTTTTTTCTGAAACGACATCTAACCTACTTTACGGAGGCAGACTTGAATGAAATATGAATACGTAGGTCTGGCTGATGTAGAATGTTATTAAAACTGAACTCAGCAGCAACTGCAAACTAAATATAAATAATATCGTCCATATTCCTGTTTTGAAGTTGGACAAAATAATATTACTGCATTTTTAATGCAACTACACACATACATAACTTATAGCCATCTTTCTTGCGGTGTAGGCAGAGAGAATAGAACGTCATAAGTAACGAGTCTTAGATGCCTCACTCGCTTCTTTGACTTTCATACATACATACATAACTTCACGCCAAATCCCTTGCGGGGTAGGCAGAGAGAACGGAGGATTCATAAGGCAGGATTCTTACACACCTTACTCGCTTAGTTGACTTTAATAACTCTTTTCATGCACGCACGTCGATTTTTAAGGCTCCTAACATCACCTTCCTCCAGAACTGCTTTTATTTGGTCATGGAATGTGTGTCTTCTTGTGCCTTGTCCGCTTTTGCCTTGTATATCTGCTTAGTCAATCTTGCATCATCCATCCTTTCTACAATGTCCGAACCGTAGGAGCATGCCCTTTCTTACTTTTACACTAACACTCTATTTCAATCCGACTTCCATCCTTATGACCTTGTTATCGACGAGGTCAGCGAGGGTCACTCCGCAGATTTTGCGCAATGCCCTCATTTCGACCGCGTTTATCCTATACATAAATGACTTTCATCACTCTTGTCATACAGGCTCGTCAGTTTTTAAGGCTCTTCCTTCAATTTCGTTATATGAAGTTTATCATGGCCGTCCTCGACAATACTTACAATGTGGTTCAATAAAGTTTTTTGTTATAACTATAGTTTATAGCAAATGTTTTTCGTTAATATATTTCAAAAGAGTCGACTCATTATTACTTAAGTAACGTGTTGTGTTACTGCGGCGATGGTGCATGAAAGGTCGATCAATGAAAGATGTAACTACAATCTTGTTATCTTTTATTGGAACGAAGTTCCTTATGGCAGGCTTGGAGGAGCTAAGGATTTTGCTGCGCGACGGAACTGAAAAAAATGTGATAGTAAAACCGTAAGAAAAAGTCCGTGAAACAATACCGTTAAATGAGAAGTGCGCAGGCGCGACAGTCGTATACAGAAGGGAGCAGTGTATAATACCTTTCTCCTTCTTTCAGCAATAGAATTTAATGACGAGACTGAGTAATAAGAATTACTTATAATAATAATAACAATATTTTTTTTTGTCATTATTTCTATGTAATTTTATGTTGTCAAACAAAAATAAAGAGACATTATTTTAATTGATAATTTGAATTACGATTTTTATTTTTACGAAATTTATTATTCCCTAAAATTTTTGTTCCGAAGGAACTTCGTTCCTACCTGGTGACCCACGACACCACATCTTTTTAGTGTCAGCAACAAATGTCAGCCACTGCACACAGACCACTGCCGCATACTATGCGTACAGTGTTATACACTATTGCCGGCATGTACCATGTGCTGTCGTATTTAACATCCCTTTGATCCCAGTGGCGGTTTTACGTTCGATATAATAAAGTGCCACCAAAATTGCTTACGTAAACTAAAATTTAATATCATACTCTTTGTACCATACGTGTTAAATTGCGTTCCGTTAACCGCATATAGCTTATAGTCTGCACATTGAACACTCCTAAAACACTTTTTTGTCACTGGAATGACGGATACGTTTGCAACTTTTGGTTGCTATTTAAAAATGAAACGCGTAAACGATGCTTTAGCATTACATAACATAATATAACTTCACGCCTTTGTTACCCGAAGGTGTAGGCAGCAGCTGTTAAGACTCGTCTCGCCATTATGTTTATGTCCCAAATACAAATAGGTGTCGAATGTATTGCTATAACCGGGTAGAAAGAAAGTTTTCACTCATTGATATCTATCACACATAACTTTCAAAACTAATCTCGAAAAGTCATTGGTGTGAGCCAGTGTCATGATTCGCACCTCGACCTCTGGATCAGAAGCGGTGTGCTTGACCACTGGATTTGACCACGATTAGATCACCGAGACTATTGCTTTGGCATTAGTGTACAGATAACCTCCTCAGCTACCTGTACCGCCACACCTAGTTTCCCTGCTACCTCTTCCAGGTTCCAAGCGGCACAAATCTTTAAGGACGTTCCTTAAAATGGAAATGATACTGACATACCTAATCTGGGTATGTCAGTTACTAAAATTCGTTTGAGCAGAACTAAAATATAATTATGATTTACTTTCATAATAGGTTGGGGAAAAAGTATTTTCGTATTTTTGTATGAAAAGTCAAGACATTTTTTTCAAAGTTTATTTACATTTATTTACAATATATATGTACCGTTTTGTTGAATAACTTTCTGCCATTTTGTGGGCAGAGACATTATCCCGTTACTGTAGAAACTTTGGGACTTCTGATCAAAAAAACGGGACAAATAGTTTTGGCAGTCATCTCTTGAGGTCAACCTTACAGAACCTAAAGAATTCTGAAGAGACCGAAACAGGTGAAAATCTGAAGGCGCAAGGTCAGGGCTATATGGTGGATGCACTAGGACCTCCCAGTCGAACTCTCTTAATTTTTGCTGAGTGGCTAAAGATGTGTGTGGTCTAGCGTTATCGTGATGAAAGACCACACCCTTCCTGTTGATCAATTCCGGCCGTTTTCTCTCGACTGCTTCCTTTAATCTCATCAGTTGCTGGCAGTAAAGATCAGAATCGATGGTTTTGCCGGACGGTAAAAGCTCATAATGAACAATGCCCTTCCAATCCCACCATATACACAGCATCACCTTATTTCGTGTTAGGCCAGGTTTGGCCACAGTCTGTGAAGCCTGGCCAACTTTCGACCACGACCTTTTTCGCACGTTCTTGTCGTACGTGATCCACTTTTCATCGCCAGTTATCAATCTCTTCAAAAAGGGCTCGGTTTCATTACGTCTCAATAATGAATCGCAAATGAGTACACGGTTCATTAAGTTTCTTTGAGTGAGCTCGTGTGGCACCCAAATATCGAGCTTTTTTGTATAACCAGCTTTCTTCAAATGGGTCAAAACTGTTTTGTGGTCAATTCCCAGTTCTTCAGCTACATCGTAACTACTAATATGCCGATCTTGCTCCACTCTTTCAAAAATGGCGTCCATTTTATTCGTAACAGGGCGACCAGAGCGAGGTGCATCTTTAACATCAAAATTTCCGGACTGAAAACGTTTGAACCAAATTTGTGCTACTCTTACTGACACTGCATCAGGTCCATAAACATCACAAATTTTTTTCACTGCTTGATTTGCATTTTTGCCTTTTTTATAATAAAATTTTAAAATGTATCGAATTTCTTCATTAGATTCACTCATTTTTACGGAGAGAAAAACAAATGAAAAATAGCGGGAAACAACAACTTTTTTTTATTTTTTTCTTTTCTTTATAATGTAACCTTTTTAATGTTACCAAAACCAGCCAGACACAAATAGTACAGTCAAAGAAATTTTATAATAAGTTTATACCTACGTTATGCGAAAAGACTTTTTCCCCGACCTAATATATCGGGCACAATACACATTACGCCCTCTACTTCCAAGCTAAATTACTAAATTTTTGTAATATAGAAACTAGATAACGGATATAATACATAATATGTATTTATATATTATTATATACTTATAAAACAAAGAAAAACACCCAGACGCCAAACTTCATGCTTGTTATAAATATTTTTACTCGGGCGGTGATCGAACCCACCAAGCTCCATTCCGCAGTCGGTTGTTTTTCCAATGCACCACGAGGACCGTCAAATAATCAATAATGTGGAACTTGAAAAACATTCAATATGTCTTGATTCGTTTTTATAAGCTTTTATTTACCTTGCACTGTATGTATGTATGTATGTATGTATGTATGTAAGTATGTATGTTCGGTGGAATCTTGTAACTCAATTTTGAAGTAGATACCTTCAACCGATTGAGCTGAAATTTTGTATACACGTTTACTTTGGATGACAATGCATGATATAATGTATGACATTATTCTATATCCAATATGGCGGACGACCCAAGATGGCGGAATGGATATTTTTAATGCATTTCTGCAATATGGGTATCAAATGAAAGGGTTTGTTGAGTGTAACTCAAAATATAATATGACGTCATTCTAAATTCAATATGGTGGAATATCCAAGATGAAGGAATATATATTTTAAGCTTTCGTACAATATGGGTATCAAATGAAAGGACTCATTGGGAAAACTAAAAAAATAATGTGACGTCATTCTAAATCCAATATGGCGGATAATCCAAGATAGAGGAACAGTTTTTTTTAATGCATTTCTACAATATGGGTATCAAATGAAAGGGCTTGTTAATAGTAGCTCGAAAAATAATGTGACGTCACTCTAAATCCAATATAGTGAAATAAATATTTGCGTTTCTACTATATGCGTATCAAATGGCCCTTTCATTAAAGAGTTATATGAGAACTTCAAAAACTATGTCTCGGTGGTTCAGTAAACTAGCCTGCTTCTGAATCAGGAAGTCTTGGGTTCGAATTTGGCCTCACACCAATGTCTTTCGAAATTTCTCTCGAAAGTCATGTTGTGATAAATATTTTTGACTGACCACTTTGTGCTCGCTGTATGGCAACAGTGGTAGAGCCCAGCAATTCACTGTATGAATGGGATGGCTCGACCGGTGAAATACCACAACCAGCTCACAGCGTGTTTCTTTAGGTGAGAGAGGTACCCGGAGGCCTACTCCCCTTCCCCATCCCTTCCTACTCCCATATCCTATATCCTACTCCCTTAAAGATAAGATAATACGATAAGATAAGACGTAAACATAGCGGCGAGTCGAGGCTTAATAGATGCTGCCTACACCTTCGGGTAGAAAAAGGAGTCGAGCTATGTTATGTTATAAGCAAATTAGATTGTGTATAAATATTATATATATCATAGGGTTTTCAATATGAGCGGCTAGATACTAGTGGCCTGCTTGTTTGGGCAGTGTCAGTCAATCTGTTGTTTACTATTCAGTCACTGATGCCAAATCACCATGTCAAGATACAGGGTTAAGCGGCGCGTCCAAATTTATAATCAAAATGAGTTAGTGCTAACATTGAGAACCTTACGACCACTTTACGGCTGAGGCGGTAGTCCATCACAGTCGACGGCTTTCGGTTGACCTATGTTTTAATAGTTAACAGTGTTTTAATTGTGGTCAGCCACGCAATCTGCTGCATGAATGGGCCGGTTCGACCGGTGTAATGCCATGCCCTTTCAGGATACCGACGTAAATTGGACAGGATTTAATAACTTTAACATGATTGCTACAACGGACGGAACGGATTTTAATGGTGTTATAGGTATTATTAGAATTAAACACAGTGGATGATGGGAACTAACTATAACTTTTATTACAACTCACTCCTATGTTACACTCAGGTCAGCAAGTATAAAGTACTGATTAAAACAACAGATGGCGTTACACATCACAAGTAGTTAAACATATTTTGTTATTAAACAACAGTCCCACATAACAAAATTAAGTTGCAAAATCAACAACTAAGTAACAAAAAAATTTGTTTACTTAGGCTCAAAACTCTTTGCTGCTGGTCAAGCATACGCGGCCTTAAGTAGAGAAAAGCCTTTAGGAGGTCTCCTCAGTGAAGAGTTGGACTGTTCGAAATTAACTGGCAAATGACCTTGTAACAATGATGCTTTGAATGAGATGAAGAGACTGAGAAACTTACCCATCGATAACTAAAAACTTGAAAATAATTTAAAGAAAAAAACTTTTTTAAAGAAGCTTTTATTTAAACGCTCTAAAAAGAATAAAATAATTTTAACCTTATACATTTTAACTATCAACTTATAACCTTATTATATACAATTTATGTGATAATAAAAGCTTGTCGCTATGTTCAACCCAACCCTTCCCCCCTCCTCTTCCCATCCCAATTCCGACCCCTTCCATTTCCCATGGAAAGGGCCGGTAACGGAACTGTACCACTATATGTGTTCGGGTGTCCATATATATGTTATAAACCAAAAAAATATATTTGGATAATGCGATCCGTCACAGTAATCATTAAATCTAAAAATATTTTTCTAGATGGTTATGGATAGCCACTGATAGGTAATTAAACATAGCGACAAGCTTTTATTATCACATAAATTGTATATAATAAGGTTATAAGTTGATAGTTAAAATGTATAAGGTTAAAATTATTTTATTCTTTTTAGAGCGTTTAAATAAAAGCTTCTTTAAAAAAGTTTTTTTCTTTAAATTATTTATAATCATTTGATTTTCATTCGATGAATAGACTCCGGCCACAAAATTAGTATCAAACAAACGTTTTTTTTTTCAATGACTTCATTTCCTGTGAATTATGTTCCCGCCATTTTGAAGATATTTAATAAGATATCTAAGTCAAGCTATTATTGTTGAATGTTCCTTCATTCCCAATATTCACGAGAGATATGCCTTGAATATTTTCGGAAAAGTTCTATTAACAAAGGACTTTTTTATAGGATAGGAGCGCCTGCTGGTAAGCAACTACCCACTGCTCATGAACACCGTGAGTAAGTTGAAGGGGTTGGGCCTTGGAGTATCTCTCTCACTGAGTGAAAGGCGGCATGAGCCACTTTACGACGATAATTTGAGAGGTCGTGATATTTCTCCATCTGCAATCGTGCAGGATTTTTTGGGTTTAGTAAAAAAAAACAATGTATTCCTGAATAGTATGATTTTAGCTTTAGAAAGCCTGAATATATGCCACGTAAGAGAAAGGGGAAGAGTGAGTACTTTGTAATATTCTATTTCCAATTATTTAAGTTGGATATCTTTCCAGGTGGAAGGTGGAGTGCGCGGGCTGCGCGTTGAGGGGTGATGCCCGTGCGCAAGGGGCTTCTCGCGCCCCAGAACACCTTCCTGGACACAATCGCAACACGCTTCGATGGAACACGTAAGTATATTTTTATTAATTACTAGCTGTTGCCCGTGGAATTTCGTCTGCGTGGAAGGCAAAAATACTATGCTTGTGCAATTATAAGGGTTCATTGCTCACCCCAAATTAGTGATAGCGTAATAATATTTAGCCTATGTGTTGACACGACCTCTTGGCTATATTTATGCAAAATTGGCCATAACAGCATGCAGTACTTTTAGAGTTCATCCGTAACAAACGTATGTGGTTTTTAGAATTTTTAAAAATTCTAAAAACCACATTTTTGGGTTCTTCTACGCAACGGAATTTGATGCGGTTTTTTTTAATAGTTATAGGGTGTCAACGGGGTGGTTTTGATCTATAATTCATGTATAGTGTAGTAAAAATAGTGATAATTTTCAAGATTTAGATTTCTAATCGCAAACGCTGCCTGAACCCTAACTAATAAAACAAAATAATGTGCTACATTTTTATACAACTTCAAAAGATCTACAAAACAGTCCGCGATGGCATATGTCTATCTCTTAGAGATAACCTACAATGACCCTTTTTATTTTTTTACTTTTTACGAGAAATAATGGCTTATTTACGAAGCGATTTTAAACATTTCAGCATTAAGTTTCATCCAGTTAAGTATATTAAATAGGTTGTGCATTTAATATAGATCAATATTGCCCTTTACTTTAGATCGATATTACAGTATTAACATAGCGGGTCATAGTATAGCGTTGCGCGCCAAAACGCGTGCCGATAAATAGCACAAATTGAACTTTTTAGTATCCAAATTTTACTCATTTATTACTTTTGATGCGGAACAAAGTTCGCCGGGTCAGCTAGTATATATATATATAATTATTAAACCTACAAGAAGGCAAAATGGTTAACATATTATTTAAAATGACAAATAGTAGATTCTAAGATATTTTTTTACAGTTATAAGCGTGGATAGAATCAACGATTGTGCTTGTCGAATAGTTAGTGGTAGTTAGTTCAACAAGCGTGCTGCCTGGACTGTAAAGTAATTGTCAAAGAAATTTGTGGAGTGTGCTGGTATTTATAGAGTTAAGCCTGCTCATGATCTCAAGCATCTCCCATGTGTGTCATGGAGAAACGTGAAACGTTTTATAAGATAATGAGGAGCAGCAGGATTGAAAACAATATTGTACAAAAGACAGAGAATATGAGTATTCCTTCGAAGGCGAATGGCAACCACTTAAGTTTATTACAAAATTCGGTAATGTGGTTATATTTGCGTAAGCTAAATATAAACTTAATACAAATTTAAAATTTAAATACAAAGACGCTCAAGTTTATCAAGTAGCTTTTCATTGAGATCGAGATAGCTGTATCAGCATAGTCAAGAATAGGAAGAAGAATAGATTGTACAAGCGCAGTCTTAGTGGTAACGGGTAGAAAATTACGCAATCTTCTTAACGATCCTGCAGAACCGAACACCTTGCGGCTAACGTTCTCTACTTTTACTTGTACTAACTGAGGTTTTTTACCTTTTCTCTGTTACGGATAATGGTACCATTAAATATTACAATGTTGTCAAATCGACCTTAACCAGTTGTCGAGAACTACCGATTACAATTGCCGGAGTTTTCCTAGGGTTAACAAGGATTCCGTACCTTTGTGCCCATTTTTCAATTTTTGCTAAGTCGGCATCGATCACAGAAATGGCCGTGGATAAAGTCTCCAATGCTTCTTGCCAATATATTTGCAAATCTTCCTCATACAGGTGGTAGGAAGAAAGTAGTTCGTTAGAGATGGAATTTATAAATATAGAAAACAGTAACGGGGATAGAACGCCACCCTGTGGTACACCGATAGTGATTTTTGATCAAGAAGAATACGTATGATCCAATCGGATGCGCTGTCGGCGACCGAACAGGTAACTTTGAAACCAGTCAATTACTCCAGGAGATATGTTGAGAGAGCCCAATATGGAAAGCAAATCGCAGTCACATCGTAGTTAACAGTGTTAAAAGTATTGCTAAAATCTAACAGGCAGAGAACGGTTAGCTTTCCATTTTCCATGCCTGACCTTATATCATCCGTAATATTGACAAGGGTGGTAGTGGTTGAATTTGGTATCCAGAAATTATTTTTGCTGGTACCTAATCTAGTATTTGAAAAACCCGCTTCTAAATCAAGATCGTCGGTTCGAATCTGGGCTCTCACCAAGGACTTTACGAAATTCTTTTCGGATGTTATGTGTGATAAATATCGATGACTGACAACTTTACGCCCGGTGTATGGCAATAGGTTCGCCACCTGCAATTTCAGGTAGAAATAGGCGTGAAGTTATTTTTGTTTATTGGAATTTGGTAGATAAATAGTATTGTTGCGACATAAAATGACTCACTTTTAGAATTTAAAAAATAATCTGTGTCCTAGTAAATACTTAAGTACCTAGTGTTTCCGTTTTACTTCTGTTTCTAGAAATCATATAAACACAATTAAAATAAATTATCAAATTAAAATGATAACTTATTCCGCATTATTTACATGAATACAGCTAGCTTACCGTCCCACAGAATACCTTCAAGCCTGCGATTTATCGGGGCTATTGTCCGTTCTGTAAAAGCCCTGCCTGACGTTAATTGCCCAACGGATTTCCTAGTGTGACAATTTGGCATAAATTTACACCGCAAACGTGATGAAGTAAAATTTGCTCGAATTTGTGAAAGTTATCGTCGGTGATTAAAGTTGAATTTAATTAAACTTTTAATTAAGGTACTAATACTGGTTTATACACTGCCTAGTACTACTCAAAGTACTTCATATAGCAAAATATAAAAATATGTAAATTAGAATATTTATTTGTAAGCTTTTTGATTATATAATTATTGGGAATTAAAATAGTACATAATGTAAATGTCTTTTCGGAATTATTTTTTAAAGTTATGTGTGATAAACTGCTTTTCCATTTGGGACTTAAAAAAAATGAGGGAGTTGGGGCTCAACTCAAATTCGGGTAGAAATGGTATTTTTTTATGGGAGGAGGGCAAACGAGCAGGCGTGTCACCTGATGGTAAGCAACCAATTCCGCCCATGGACATTAGCAACACATATAGTGTTACTGTTGCGTTGCCGACCTTTAAGGGATGGGGGAAAGGACAGGATGGGGAAAGGGGGGTGGGCCTCCGGGCACCTCTCTCACCGAACGAAACGCGGCATGAGCTACTTTACGTCGATCTTCTGGTCGTGGTATTTCACCGGTCGAGCCGGCCCATTCACGCAGCGAACTGCTTGGCTCTACCACTGTTAAAAAAAGAACCACTGTGTGAAGTTATAAATTAAGAATTCGAATATGCGACTTGAAAAGATACTTCAAGTTAACATTACGTAATTAAATTATTTTTACAAGACTGATGTACGGACTACATATTTCGCTATCAACAATTTGAAGGATATTTCAATTTTCAACAAAACGACCCAAACTTCTGGAAACAAAATTCATAAGACATGTATTAATTTCATCAAAATAATGTCTTCCGACATTGATTCGAATGGAAATACTCTCATTTACTTTCTTTAATGTAGAAGAGTTATTAAGATGATTAAATATAAGTTAAATAAGAAAGTATTAAGATATATAGAAAGGCCGAGTTGCAAGGAGCGGGTAATTCAATAGCCAACCTCAAGCTAAGGTACGCTTTACGGCAATTCAGATGATTGCAAAGACTTATTTCCTCAAAGGGAACTTGGCTACGTTTCACAGAGAAGCAGAAAAGGGGTAAAATGTAATATTGTCGATTTGTTCAATAACTTCAAGACTTCAAAGGATATAATTATATATCCACGTAATCTCGCGTTTTCACTTTCTAGCTGAAGTCTTAAAATCGTTAATATATTTTGCAAATAACTTAAATTTTAATGTTTGTTCAAGTGGGATATTTACTAAAAATATTTCTAAATATTTATATTTATTTTGAATATTTATAGTTTTTATATTTATAATATATTTTTCTCATCTGAATGATGAAAACAATGTACATTTTTAGTAAGAAAGGCCATGCTGTGATGGCTCGGACATGTAGAAAGAATGGATGATGCAAGATTTACCAAAGCGGAAGCAAAAGCGGATGGATGTAGGAGTCGAAGACGGCCAAGACATACATTCCATGACCAAATAGAACGTGTTCTGGAAGAAGGTGATGTTAGGAGCTTCAAAAATGGACGCGCGTGCATGAAAAGAGTTATGAAAGTCAACGAAGCGAGTGAGGTGTGTCAGAATCGGGCCTTATGGCGCTTTGTTATCCATACCAACCCCGCGAGGGATTTGACGTGAAGTTATGTATGTATGTACATTTTTTTTCGATTGAATCAAGACCATATCTATTAGGGTATTGGATAGGGGGCAGAGACTTTTAGGATCTAATATTATCATTAGAGCCCTTAAAACCATGCCAACACTTTTAAAATTTTTGGTGTCGTTTTTATTTCTGCCTGTACTTGTATCTTTTAAAAGAAACTGCATTTTTATGTAGTAGGGGAAAAACTGCCACCGCCCACGGACATCCATAACACAGGTCATCTCTGTCTCAATGAGAAAAACGCGGTAAATTATGCCACTTAATGTCGATATTCTGAAAGGTCTTGGTATGTTACCGGTCGAGCAGGCCTTTAATGTTACTCTCACCGGTTAAATATGTTGTTGACAGGTGTTACATAAAATACCATTTTACTTCAACAAAATGTTATCTATTATTCAAACAAAACTTCAGTCTTAAATTTATTAATAAATGGCACATAACTGTAGAATAAACCGCAATAATTATTCTGCAAGGTGATGCATTTCTTTAAGATAGGTACTGGTCATCATCATCTTCTTGCTCTTGTCCCATCATTTGGGGTCGGCACAACAGGTCTTTATTATCCACGCTTTCCTATCATTCGCTTCTTTCACAGCAATACCCTTCCTAGTCATATCATCTTTCACACAATACATCTATGTTTTCTTCGGTCTCCCTCTTCTCTTGTTTCCGTCCACATTATTATTTCAATTAAATTGTTTTAACTGGACAGAATTACCACGATAATAATTCCGATATTGCTCACTAGATGTAGTTGAAATCGATACGGTGAAATGCCGTATATTGGTAGTAAATACACACGAATGTATAAGTCCAATGAGGTAATTCAATAGAACTCTATACTGGGCACCGATTTTAATCAAACTACCGTCTATTTCTGTGGCCGTTGAATCACTAGCGCATTGACCGAGCCCCTCCGCGATCCAGTAAAATTAGCTCGCTATTTGCAAGCGATGCATTGCAGTCACGATACGTTTAAAGATATTTATAAACGTAATATCTGTATTATCTCAAATGTTATGAAGTGTTTATTATAAATGTATATTGTTATTCAAGATAACATAACGTATTTGTGGTCCAAATTCTGCTTCCCGGTTTGAATATGTATATGCTGACTCTTCGAAGATTATGCCCTGATAATTACTGGTAACGACAATTTAATACGATCATGACGGCAGTACCACTCAATATGTCGACGTAAAGTGTCGAATGCCAGGTTCCGTAAAGATTTAAAAATGTTAGTAGAGTAAGTAAGATTGCAGATTATATAATATATGTACATTACTCTGGTTAAAAGAGCTTAAAAGTACATGTCATGTTCTATTTTCAAATGATTGCGTGCATGCAGTTGCAAAGAGCAGTTAACAAGTCCGGATACGTTAAAAGTAATGCCACTTCACCAAAAACTGTTTGGTGCCATCGTTCAAGTCTTGCACTAAAAGGATCTGCTTGTCGTGTTAATAGTATACCGCGAAGTATAGTTAGACAGAAGGCCAATCGGTATAGACTTTTCCATAGTATTAATGAACACAATAATAAACTGAGATCTTAGTCCTCTTTTCTGCCACTGGCTGCGCTAGAATTTCGGACGCACCGATGATTATGTACGTACGAATTATTAAACGTGAAAAGTTAAGTTAAAAAGTCGGGTGCTGTCGGCGCGAAGGATGGCATTCTTTCCCTGAATGGAAGTCATTCGTTCAACACTACTTCTGGACTCTTGTGTAACAACTATAATTCGTATAATATTTAAACAAGAATTTCTGTTTTACGAATAATCTTTACAACATGTGTAATTGTAAGTGTGGTATGTAATACACTAGCGCTGCCTGCCATTTAATCTACGTGGAATTTAATACCTAATAATAAATGATTAATATATTTATTTTGTTAACAATATTTTTTTCCTATTTATATTTAAAAATATATGTATAAAGTGTATGTAATAAAGAAGAATATATGTTCTAGATTAAAGACAGCCTGTTAGAAGAATCTAATTTCGTAATTAAAGAAGGTTTATTTTTTTGGGAACTATATAGGAAAGTCCAGTCGAGCCCTTTAGAACCCAATCAGCAAAATCTCTCCCAATTTGCCACTCATAAATACATTGCTGTCGTCAATAACTTCCGGAAAAATCTTTTAAACAAAATTGCTAGTAATAAACCCGTTGATCGGAAAGGGGATGGTCACTTCACTTACATAACATAACTTCACGCCTTTTGTTACCCGAAGGTGTAGGCAGCGGCTGTTAAGCCTCGTCTCGCCGTTATGTTTACGTCCCAAATGGAAAAGGTGGCGAACCTATTGCCATACCGGGCACAAAGTTTTCAGTCATCGATATTTATCACACTTAACTCCCGAAAACAATTTCGAAAAGTCATTGGTGTGAGCCAGTATCAAGATTCGAACCCGGACCTCTGGATCAGAAGCCGTGTGCTCTCCCACTGGATCACCGAGAGTACACTTCATTTATCAATGAAAAATATTTAAATAAGCAGCTAATGTGTTCCAAGATGGTGGGCTTCTCAAGACACTTTAGTAATTAATGTTACTGTAGTTTTTAATTGAAAAAGTTCAATTTAACGCGAATAAATTTCAAAAGTGAGTTGGTATTCAAGCTGTCGTTAGAATAATTTAAATTGTATCATTTGATAATTTTAAAATGTTTCCAATTTCGACAAACATTTTCGACTTTTTTTTAATGGGATAGGAGGGCAAATAAGCAAGTGTGTCACTTGATGGTGAGCAACAATCCTCGTGGCGCATTGGTAAAACTACCGGTTGCAGCAATGAGGTCGGGGGTTCGATTCCCACCCAAGCACAAATATTTGTGACAAACACAAACATGAATATTTGTGACAAACACAAACATAAATATTTGTGTGCTGTCTGGGTGTTTTTCTATGTATTATAAGTATGTATTTACAAAAGAAAAGTATATATGTATTAATATCCGTTATCTAGTATCCATAACACAAGCATTTAGTTGCTTAGCTTGGATGTAGAGGGCGCTGTGTGTATTGTGTCAAAAAATAAACCTGCGCCACCCATGGACACCAGCAACAGATACAGTGTTACCGTAGCATTTCCGACGATGAAAGGATGGGAAAATGGAGTGGGCCTCTGGGTACCTCTCTTACCGAACGAAACGCGGCATGAGCCACTTTACGTCTATCTTCTGAGATGTCGTGGTACGAGTATTTCACCGGTCGAGCCGGCCCATTCATGCAACGAACTGCTTGGCTCTACTACTATTAAAGAGATGGACTTTCTAGATATTACTTTTTTATTATTATTTCATATTTTTATCGGTATATATATTTTATTAATATTTACATAATATATTGTACCTAGTAAACAATAATGCGTTTACGACAAGTAGTAAATTCTCAAGTTACAATAGCAACATAACTTCACGCCTTTTTTTTACCCGAAGGTGTAGGCAGCGGCTGTTAAGCCTCGTCTCATCGTTATGTTTACGTCCCAAATGGAATAGGTGGCGAACCTATTGCCATACCGGGCATAAAATTTTTCAGTCATCGATATTTATCATACATAACTTCCGAAAACAATTTCGAAAAGTCATTGGTGTGGACCAGTGTCTGGAATCGAACCCGGACCTCTGGATCAGAAGCCGTGTGCTCGACCACTGCGACCACTATAATAGCAAAGTTTCAGTATTAGAATTATCATCATCAATCATCATCATCTCGGGACAAATGAAATGTTAATACTGCTAATTTGCTAGCACTGTAAACTGCTGTTATATGCAAAGGTTTGAATGTTTATACTTTAAATTTAACTTAACATAACTTAACGCCTTTTTCTATCCGAAGGTGCAGGCAGCGACTGTTAAACCTCCTCTCTCCGTTATGTTTACGTCCCAAATGGAATAGATGGTAAACCTGTTGCCATATTGATTTATTTATTTATTTATTTATTTATTGTTTGTCAACATAATATACATTGTTTCTTTTTACATTGCAATCTGAAATTATGACAAAATGATAAATGTTATTATAATTATAGACAAAACCTACATGCACTAGAAAACGAGTACGGCGATATAAATATAAATTTTAAATGTTAATTTAAATGTTAAGCATTTCAAGAAATTAAAATCAATAATTATACATTAAAATAAATATACATTATCAAAAATTATACATTTAAATAATTAAAGAATGCAACAGTACATAAAAATTATAAGAGTTGAATGAAATTTTTATAGATAAAATGAACAGCAATTTATTATTAATATTAGTGATATTGATGATTTAACACTAATAGTTGATTATAATTGATTATAATGCCGTCAGAGCGAGCTGATTGCCTTTCTAAATTTGGTAACATTATCCGCGAACAAGTCAACAGCCTCATGCTTTGAAACAGCTTGGAACTGGCGCACCATCCTGTTAAGGGGCGCATTGTGTCCCAGGTTAGACTTGCTACTTGAGGCTTTCAATAAGTTGAACCTTGACACTCTTGGTAAAGTGTAAGGTATTGCGAAATTCAAAGATGATAACAGGTTAGGAGCATCCAGCAGACCATTAGCAAGTTTGTATAAGAAAGTTAGATCTAGTATGCGTCTACGATCGGCCAGGGAACTTATCCCGAAGTACCTCAAGCGGTCAGTGTAAGTTATAAGCTTCTTACCAAGCTTACATGAGAAAACAAGATGCCACAAGAATCGTTTTTGCACGCTTTCAATACGTTTAATGTAAACATCGTAAAAAGGACTCCACACGACACTGCAGTACTCCAGGCCGCTACGAACCAGCAAATTGTAAATAAGAATCTTTGTTCTTGGGCACCTGAAATGTTTACAGTTGCGCAAAACGAATCCCAAACATTTAAATGCCTTCGTGCACATGTACTCGATGTGTAAGTTCATTCTCAGCTTGTGATCGATTGTCACGCCCAAATCCCTGATGTGATCCACTTCAAGCAGGATGTCATTGTTAATTTGGTATTGATGATGAGAGCGTGCGGTTTTCCGTGAGAAGTTGATGGCAAAGCATTTAGAAGCGTTGAGGTCCATGTCATTGTTATGACACCACTCTGTGAGGCGGTCGAGATCCTTTTGCAACAGCAATGAATCTTCAGCTGAGTTGACAACTTTGAAAAGCTTCAGATCGTCAGCAAATAAACAGTGTTTGGAATGTTGAAAGCATTCACCAATATCGTTGATAAAAATGTTGAAAAATAGTGGTCCCAAGTGTGATCCCTGTGGCACGCCTGATAAGACTGGATAGGAATCAGAAGAGTAACCATTGGCCACAACCATTGACTCTCTATGCGATAAGTAAGACTCACACCAACTGAGGAGAGGATCAGTCAGGCCGCCTAAGGAAAGCTTATGCAGTAGAATCTGATGGTTGACCCGGTCGAATGCCTTACTGAAATCAGTGTAAACTGCATCAACAGATGACCGACAGTCGAGTAATTGTGAAAGATCTTGTACGAAAGAAACTAAGTTTGTGGCAGTTGATCTTCGATGCATGAAGCCGTGTTGATTATTACTGATTAATTGTTTAACGTGCCAAGACAGAATGGGATAAAGGAGCTTTTCAAAGATCTTGGCAAACACTGGCAGAATAGAAATTGGTCTGTAATTTTTTACATGTTCTTTTGCACCACATTTGTGTAAAGGAACTACTAGCGCCACTTTCCACGAAGATGGGAAAGTACCAGTATTCAGAGATTGGTTAAATATTAATTTCAGAGGCGTAACTAAGGCGGATGCACTCCTTGCTACAAAGATAGCTGGTAGTCCATCGGAACCAGCACCTTTATATATGTCAAGTCTTTTTAGTATTTTTAAGACTTGATCGTCTCTGAACTGGATTGAAGCTAGGTAGTTATTTGTCAATTTTGCTGCAGCACCTATCACCGGAGAAATATTGCCAGAAGGAGCACTGTGAGCGGCGGAAAAATTTTTCGCGAAGTGATTACATATGTCCTTGCCGTTAGATGCTGTATGAGAATTATGAGTCATTTGTGCTGGATAATGGCTGTGGCGTTTCTTTTTATCTTTTACAAAAGTCCAGAAAATTTTTGGATTTGATCGTATGCTGCCCTCAAGCCGAGTAATGTAAGTTCTGTAACAAGAAGTCAGCAGGCGCTCAGACCGTGATTTAGCTAGTTCGTATGATATACGGTCCAGAGGATTGTTATTAAATTTTTGTAGCTTTTTTCTGTACTTGAACTTTTCCTTTAGGCGATTGATCAAGTCGCGAGAGAACCACAATGGGTATTTCTTTGATCTGGGAGATGATTTCGGCACAAACCTTTCTATAGCTTTGTGTAAATATTTATAAAAAATACAGAGCATCATGTCAACAGTTTTGCAACTAAGAAATTGGTCTTCCCAGCAGATATCATTGAGGAAAGAGATAATTTGCTCATAATCAGCCTTAAAGAAACGGTAATAAGTATTTTTATTGGGCTCAAGTGAGGCATCATTATAAGCAGATAAAAAGAATTGTATGGGAGGATGTTGTATGTCCATTATGGAAAGAGGGCTTAAAGTACTAGTAAGGTTTGATATACTAATATTGCATAAAACTAAGTCTAGAATATCATCTTTGTTATTTTTGACAATGTTATATTGTTTCAAATCGTTAAGAGAAACAAAATCCAAAAGTAAATTTGTAAACGAACTATTATTTGGAGTGGACATGAGACCCTGAGAGTCGACTATATCCGGAGGATTCCATTTAATGGAGCCCATGTTAAAATCGCCCACAAACATCACATTTGTGATAGCATTATACCCTAAGATCCTATTAGAATTAGATATGAACTCCTCCAAGATATGTCGCTGAATCGGTGGTGGGAGATAGACCGCGCATATGTGTAGATTTTCCACCTTACCGCGCTTATTGCGTCGTTCGATTCATACCCACAAGTCCTCACACTTAGACTCCAAGCTGGACTGGCGCACTGAGTGCAGACTTGTAGATACAGCGATAAGTACGCCGCCGCCATTCTTCCTGCTGTGGAAACCAGTCGATTCCCTATCCCTCCGATATACAACATAGCGATTGTCAAATAGTTCAGAGTCGAAAACGCCGCTATTTGGCCAACTTTCGCTCACTATAACAACATCATAATCGTTACAAACTACGTTATTAAAAAAGTCGACAGTCTTAGTTCTCAAGCCTCTTACATTCTGATAATAAAAGGATATCATATAAATAAGATCAAGATAAAAAATATAAGTGTTAGTTAATTGATTGGATAATAAGAGTAATAAAAATCTATAAATGAAATTACACAACTAAGAACCTATGATAGCTTGTCCAAAAAGCTGTTGTCCTTGACAAGAATGTAATTAGAACTTTCGGTTTTTCTCAGAAATACTTTGCCGTCGCGCACCCAAACGAATTTGTAGTTGAGCTCCTTAGCCTTACGACGAGTGGCGGCGTGCAACGCCTTAGTCTCCGAGGTATGGTGCTCGCTTACGAACACAGCACTCTTCTTGGTGCCTCCGTAGCCCAGATGGCTGGTGTTCAGCTTTTCACCAGGATTTAGTTTGTTGAACTTGATAACGCCGGCCAGGAACGTATCTCGCAGACGCCGACTGCTAAATTTCACGAGGATGGATCGTGGACGGGGACTCGACGCGTTGAGCTTAGCAATACGGCTGCAGTACTGTATGTCCGCGTCACCAACAGGACACTTTATGGTTTTTGCGAGCTGCTGCACAGTGCTGTAAAGGTTCTCGTTGCTGTGCTCCGGGACACACTGAAGTTCCACGTTATTGGTGCGGGATTGCAGTTCCACTTGATGAAGGCGCAGCTTCAGGTCGCGAGTGGTAGATCGTAGTTCTTCGTTTTCAGTTTGTAGTCGAGAGATCAATGTTTTATGGGATTCGCTGTCCTTGGTGATAATTTCGTACTTAGAATCGTAGAACGCTAAAGTGTGTTCAAAAGTATCTAGCTTAGTGTGAATCTTCTCGAGGTCGGCGCTGAATTTCCGATCTAATTCTTCTCTAATTATATCTCTGATAGCGTCCGCCGACAAGCAGCCGCAGCCACCAGAGCTGCGAGGCTTGGTGCGCAGTGTGACGTTGTCGTACTGGGACGGAGACGAAGTGGTGGAGCTATTTGTAGGCTTGCTAGTTGCTGGCAAGGGTGCACCACGTATAGGAGTATTGGTATTGTCTCCTAGCTTAGGCTCCTTGCTATGGCAAGACGGGCAGACCCACGTCTTCTTGAAATTTTGGTCCAATATATCGAAATCTTGTTTGTTAAAATTCATGCACGCGCAATGATATTTATCAGTGCACCGACAACATTGCAGAGAAAATGTGCCTTTTATAGAATTAGCACAAGCGGCGCATTTGTGTATATTCATTGCAGTTTTAATTTGTTGTTGACTAATATCAGCGCGCTGCATACAATGTAGGTAACACAATAGACAAACCGCAGCGATCAGTAGACCGGTTCTAGTACGACGATGCGAGGTCGCGAGAAGAACGTCGTAAGCGCCATGCAGAGCGTGTCACTTACGCGTCGCTCTGAGCTGCGTCACAGAAATAGGCAAATCGTCGGTTATTTAGGGTTATTTGCTAAAAAAAATCACTTTATTTCACTTTGTTAGATATAAACAATAACTGCATTTAATAGTTCACTAATTATCCTAGTAATATACTGAATTTTAGGCGAATATTAACGATAATTGTACTTATTTAGAAAATTAACGTGGGAGTAAATTTAAAACGCTGTTACTCGTTTGAGTTAGTTAAAAATAAATTCGATCAATATCGAGCACAAATTCTTTTAGTCATTGATATTTATCACACATAACTTACGAAATTAATTTCGAAGAGTCATTGGTGTGAGCCAATGTGAGGATTCGAACCCGCGACCTCTGGATTCAGAAGCGGGTTGCTCGACCACTGGACCACTGAGACTATAATTTACTACTTTTGTATTAATTCAATTATTGTTACGTACCTGCAATGTTATAACAACAATGCTACGACTTTAATTTAAGTAAGCAGAGTGAATATAGCGCCGTAAGGACTCGATTCTTCCACACTTCACTTCACTCGCTCCTTTGAGTGGTAGAGCCAAGCAGTTCGCTGCATGAATGGGCCGGCTCGACCGGTGAAATACCATGACCTCTCAGAAGACCGACGTAAAGTGGCTCATGTCGCGTTTCGTTCGGTGAGAGAGCTACCCGGAGGCCCACCCCCTTCCCCATCCTTTCCTATCCCCTACCCCTTAAAGGTTGGCAACGCAACAGTAACACTATATGTATTGCTGGTGTCTATGGGCGGCGTTGGTTGCTTACCACCAGGTGACCCGCCTGCTCGTTTGCCCTCCTATCCCATAAAAAAAACAACTTATTTAATAATTATTATATGTTTTTTTTTCATTAATATTAAAATCGAATATTTTTAATATTTTAACAACACCGCAAATGCCTGTTTTTATTGCAATAATAAATGTATTTTTCACGAAGAAAGAGATCAGAAATTAATGATTTGTTTTGTTTAAACGGTAATTATTTATCGCCGGTGAGATATTTATCGCAGGTAATAAAATATATCCCGCGCGATAAATAATTGCCATTTTACTCTGCCGAAGTATCTACATTAAATTGGAATGATTTTGTTTTCACTTTCATAGCCTTAATACCCGAAGGAGTAGGTATCGGCTATTATGTCGGCGACGATGAATTGACGTAAATATTTTTTACATATCTTCATGCCCTAAATTAAGTCCCGATACGCCGATTGAATTATATATAGTTCGCACGTCGAATGATGATCCCTATGACGTTTCAACTGACAGTTGTATTAGTGATGCGAAACTATTTTATTTTACTATACTTTAATTTTTATTCAAATTGCATAATTTAAAGAGTTTAGAATTCTTTTAGAATTGAATTTTAAAGAATTCATAATTGCCAGCTTCATGGAAAAATATTTAAAAGGAGGCCACAGACCTACCGTATTTTTTTAATTCAGTCATGTCATGTCTTGTCAGTCTGTTTTGTCTTCTTGTCACACCGCATCACATCGTCATACGAGTGCTCTAACGCCTTGTATGCGCCACGTCTTTCTTTGTTAGCTGAGTTTTGTTTCTGTTTTTGCTGTTATTTTGTGTTATTTGTTGATTTTCTGTTACCTGTTTGTTGATTTTTGGTTTTGCAAAATGCCGAAAAGACAGCGGAAAACTGTTCTCAACAGTGAAGTTCGCGAGTTTGTAGTTCGTTTGCGAGACTATTTTGTTCGTGAACAACAAAATGGCGGACCCTTGTTAGCGCTTGACAATGTTCGCAATCGTGTAGCCGATTCTCTAGGAATCAGAAAGGCTACTGTTTCTCGAATAACAAAGGAACAATTTGGGGAGTCGTCCATGGAGGACAATAAACTATTAACACCGAAGAAGAAAAAGAAAAGGTTATGTCATATAACAGAACCTGATGATTTTGATTTTGATGCTATACGCAATCATATTTATCGTTACTGCCTACGAGGTGAACTACCGCCCTGCCAGGAGTTATTATCTTCATTAAAAGCTGCTGAACTCTTCAAAGGCGGCGCTACTTCCCTTAGAGTTGTTTTGAAAAAACGTGGATTCCGCTAACAAACAAACAAATTGATAACTGGGAGAAGGTAGTATACCTTGATGAGACATGGCTGAACGCCAATCATACTGTAGGTAAGGCATGGACGGATGACACAGCCAAATGCAGCGCAAAAACTCCTGAAGGAAAGGGCCAGCGCTTAATCATTTGCCACGCTGGCACAGCTACAGCTTTTGTGCCGAATTGCCTGTGGGCTTTTAAGTCAGTGAAAACAACGGAGTACCACGAGGAAATGAATTTCGAAAACTTTAAGATATGGTTTATAAAACTATTAGAAAATTTGAATGAGCCTCACTATATTTTAATGGCCAATGCTTCATATCACTCAGTTCAAATTAACAAATCCCCCAGCAGCAATAACAAAAGAGCTGAAACTATAGAGTGGTTACAACGCAATGGTGTGGAAGCTGACAGTCAGATGTTAAAAAAAGAGTTGGTTAGACTGTTGAACTTACACAAACAACAGACGCCCCCAACATATTTCTTGGATGAAGTGGCCAAATCAAATGGACACACGGTAATTCGGTTACCGCCCTATGACTGCCAATATAATGCAATCGAGTTGATATGGGCGCAGATCTATATTTTTTATTTATATAATATTATGTATATGCATATATTTCTAAAAATAATTACTAAATGTACAAATATTTTCAGGTTATGCAGCTAGGCATAACACAACTCCGCCATTCACGGCAAATAAAATGATGCTTTTATTGGAAGAAGCTTGCGCTCAAGTGACAGCTGACGATTGGCGAAAAGTGGTCAAAAGAACGAAGAAAATTCGCTAACGAGACTGGTATCGAGGTGTACAATACGACAATATCATTGACCAACCGTTAATAATAAACGGCACGGATAGCTGCAGTTCAGACTCAGATTTTGAAGATCCGCTTGACCCTGTATCAGATTCAGAATGATATAAATAAAATACAAACATTAAATACAATCAAAGCATTTGTTAAATTTTTCCAACAAATTATCGATATTTTGTTTATCGATGTGTCCCTTCTTAGTCGATAACAGCTTGACGACGTAACCTTTGCAGAACGTACCATGTACATTTGCATTGAGTTTTTTTTCCATTATTTCCGAACATTACGTAATAATTTCTTATTAATCATTTTTATAATTTACAAATGTACACAAATATGATTTTAATGGACCTCTAAAGGATTTGTTGTGACAGGACGTCAGTACAATGTTAAGCGCTAACGAACTGTCATAGGAATCATCATTCGGCGTGCGTAGTATAGTCCCTTTTTATTTTGAATGGAAAGGGCATAATCTTATCAGTCATCGATATTTATCACACATACTCGTACTTATAACTTGCTGAATTTTCAACCACAAGTCGGAGTAGACCACTCGGCATATTGACTTAGCGTGTTCACAATTTTCCTGTCTTTATCCCACTCTAAATGGAGTCGGCACAACATGTCATTCTTTTAAACTATCCATGTTGTCCAAGGTTTAAGTTGTACATAGCGTGTTGTGCATGAACATTTGATATACAGCCTGCTCGTTTGCCTCCCAATACCATAAAAAAATAGTACTAGTTTATAAATGTAAAATAATAAAATTTAAAATATTAAACCTAACTAAACCATACGGATGCAACATAGATATTATTGGATACTCATAATAATATCTGACATAATCTAATATATAAAATTCTCGAGTCTAGATGTGCGTAATTGAACTCCTCCGAAACGGCTTGACCGATTCTCATGAAATTTTATGTGCGTGTCGGGTAAGTCTGAGAATAGGACAACATCTATTTTTCATCCCCCTAAATCACAAGGGTAGCCCACCTTTTAATTTTTTTTTTAATTTTTCGACATATTTCTGTTTCGTATTTTTTTTATAAAACGGGATACAAAAATACATGCAACCCTAAATTTTCAACCGCCTACGATCAACCCCTATTTTTAAAATTTTATTTTTCGGCAAGACAACGTTTGCTGGGTCAGCTAGTATTTCTATATATATAAACACGCATACAGAGATTGACTGAAAAACAATGTTCCTATAGATTCGTGAATCATCTTTCCAAATTATGTATAACAAAGTCATTTATAATTAAAATAATTACGTGTACTCACTTCTTGATTGTTCAAAATTAAATTATAAAAGTTAAAATTACTAACAAACAACTTCTGCGCAGCGAGTTGAACGTAAGTAGTCGAGCAGTTAATGCTATAATGGGGGGCACAGTTGTAATTAGGCAGCGCGTATACTCTGTTGGAGGTATAAAATTTGATATCCACTTTCTGAGAGAGCAGTCGTTTATGTGATGAAACAGTACTGCCATCAGGTTTGATTACTTTTTGTATCGCTTTAACTGTGTGTTTGTACCGATTAAAGGCGGTCTTGTACAAATTTGATGATATTAAAACCGTCTCCTTTCCTATCAACCTTCACTAATTCTTCTTTTGTATATTCTTAACAGTGGTAGAGTCATGCAGTTCGTTGCATGAATAGGCCGACTCGACCGTTGAAATATCACGACCTGTCAGAATATTGACGTGAAGTGTCTTTAGCCGGGTTTCACTCGGTGACAGAGGTATCATGAGGCCAAATGCCTTTGCCCCTCCCCTTACCATCCCACTCCTGACCCCGTCCATATGATATTGTAAGGGCCGGCAACGCAACGGTAACACTATATGTGTTCAGGTGTCCATGGGAGGCGTTTGTTGGTCACCATCGAATGACACGCCTGCATTGGATTTGCATATTCTATGGAATAAAAAAACATTTATATTAATCCACAATAAAATTGGAACAGGTCACTTAAATGTACACTGGAGATGTCGAAAATAAGATAACTTCGGGATAACAGCCATTATATAGGACCAGTGCAAGCCAACAATTGAACAAGTGGGATAACAATTATGATCCATTCCAAGTGGGGTCGGTACAACATGTCATTCTTTCGAACTATCCATGGTGCTTTTAGCTATGCTTTTATCACCAGCCGTCTACTTGACGTGAACCCCCCATGGGGATATTTTTGTTGGTGATTTATCCTCCAATAGCAGTAAAATGCAGTACCCAATAGAAGAGGTTGCTCTCTATTTTTTGTCTATCCATATGCCAATTTTCATTAATTCTGTACCGCGGTTTAATTGATTAACAAGCATCGGAACATCTTCGCAAACTTTCTAATTTAAATTATTAATAAGAGGTGAATCAACTAGTGAATGATATACTGAATTGAAACAATTAGTTCTTGAGATTCCTCAAAACAAAGTAACAAATAAACTTTAGATTATGACATTACAGCACTGTAATTACTCTATGGCTGAGTGCCTCTATATACTTTGTCTATGGTTATATTCACAGATGAAAACACACGTACAACATCCGGCACTACTTACTTGTCTGTGTTCCCAAAATCGAGTTAATTTGATACATTACCCGAGATTACGCACCAATTACCACAAACTACAATATTATTCCATTTACTGTTCCAACATTGTTTCTCTGGAGGGAAATTTGGAAACAATTTAGACATGTCTGAACCTGTTTATAGTTTAAATACATTAGAAAATATAATCGCGTCCAAAAATTTTCTCATCACTTTACATACCTTCATACGTTTAATAAAAGCAGGTGTAAACAGTGGCAATAATCCGTCAATATTAGATAACTTCATGCATTATTCTGCTCGAAGGTGTAGACAGCGGCTGTTAAGCTTGGTCTCGCCGTTATGTTTATGTCCCAAATGGAATAGGTGGGGAACCTATTGCCATACCGGGCACAATGTTTACAAACATCGATATATATTCGTAATTTCGTGAAGTCGTTGGTGTGGTCTTTGACCAGTGCGTCTTACCGGTGATGACCTACGGTGCCGAAACGTGGACACTCACAGTGGGGCTAGTCCACAAATTTAAAGTCGCTCAGCGAGCTATAGAGCGGGCTATGCTCAGGGTATGTCTGAAGGATACTTTTTTTATTTTATTTTTTTATTTTTTTTATTTGTAGGATAGGAGGGCAAACGAGCAAGCGTGTCACCTGATGGTACACATACACCAGCAACACACATAGTGTTACTGTTGCGTTGCCGACCTTTAAGGGAGTAGGATAGGAAAGGATGTGGAAGGGGGTAGGGCCTCCAGGTACATCTCTCACCAAAAGAAATGCGTCATGAGCCACTTTACCTTGATCTTCTGAGAGGTCGTGGTATTCCACCGGTCGAGCCGGCCCAGTTATGCAGCGAACTGCTTGGCTCTACCACTGTTAATACTTAAACTCAGGAATGAGTATATCTGCCAGAGAACTGGGGTTACCGACATAGCTATTAGAATAAGCTCGCTGAAGTGGCAATGGGCTGGTCATATCTGCCGAAGGACCGACGGTAGATGGAATAAGAAGGTCATAGAGTGGAGACCGTGTCTTGGTAAACGTAGCGTAGGCCCACCAGCCCGATCGTCAGACGACCTCAGAAAGGCTGCTGGAAAAGACTGGATGCAGAATGCAGAGAATCGCACATTGGGAGAGGCCTATGTCCAGCAGTAGACTGCAATAGGCTGATGATGATGATGATTATTGGTGTGACCCAGGATTTGAACCCGCTACCTCTTGATTTAGAAGCGGAGTGGAGACATTAAATCCCTCGATGGAAATTATTCTTTAGTAAAGAATGCATGCAATATTTCTGATCCGATGTATTGCGAATCAAGAAAAATAAGAAATATAGCCGAAAAGCTTTCTAAAAAGCTTTCTTTCTACACGGTGTACTTAATTCGCAATTTGAACCTGGGAATTCGTCCATACATGGTGAATGGTCTTCATATAAATGGTAGTATTTGCTCCTGTCTTGCTTCGTGAAAAACTCTTTTCAATTCAACGGGATCTACTACTCGATAAAACTTTATTTATTGATACATATAGATAGTCAAGTTTTATCGAGTTTTACCTCTTCGCTTCAAGCACCCTCAATCTATGATATCTTCACACGCAGAACGTACACAAACATAAGAGGAACGTAGCATCATCTTGTCGCATTCACAACTGCTTTTGTGCGAACAAGGACTGTGAGTCCCTTCAACAAAAGGCCGCCGTGCGTTGCGTTATTCAGAATTTGTTTAACTATGAACTGTTGCTAGAGTCTTCGCTACTAAAAATATCCTTTATCAGCTATATTTAAATAAATGTATTATTTAAATATAGCTGATAAAGGATTTTTTATGGGATGGGATAGCAAATTGGATCACCTAATAATAAGTAATTTCTCACCGCCCATTAACACCGTGGTGCGTTGCCATTATATAAGGGAGTAGAAGGGGAAATGGGATCGGGCCTCCGGATACCTTTCTCACCGAACGAAACGCGGCATGAGCCACTTCACTTTGATATTCCGAGAAGTTGTGGGTCCGGTCGAGCAGCAAACTACAAGACTACCACTGTTAAAACACCTGGAAAAATTGGCTGAACCCATTTCTGAATATCTGGCACAAAGTTGTCAGTCATCGATATTTATCAACAATTTTAAGAATTAGTGTGTGCCAGGATTCCAGTCCTACGACATCTTGATTCAGTAGTGGATGATCCACTTTTACGACATTAGCAATAATATAAGTTAAATTATAAATTAAGTTATACTATAATTAAATTACAATAAGTAATTTTGCTTTCTAAATACAAAATTAACGTTATTCTTGTTTGTCAACAGACAGTAATTTCGTGCTGGGAAATGCCCAAGTACCCTCGTATCCAATCGTCTACTGTTCCGATGGGTTCTGTGAGCTGACAGGCTGGGCGCGCGCCCACATCATGCAGAAAGGATGCGCATGCAAGTTCCTTCACGGCGCCGATACCAGTGAGGAGCATCGCCACGAAATTGACACAGCATTGGATTCTAAACATGAACTTAAACTGGAGCTTATATTTTACAAGAAGACTGGTATGTTTCATCCTATTATTTCACTCTTTTTAATTGTTTTATTTAGTTTAGTTCTGATCCAGAGGTCCGGGTTCGAAATGAATGGAATGACTTTTCCAAATTGTTTTTGGAAGTTAAGTGTGATAAATGACTGTAAACTTTGTGCCCAGTATGGCAATAGGTTCGCCACCTATTCCATTTGGGACGTAAACATAACGGCGAGACGGGGCTTAACGGCCGCTGCCTACACCTTCAGGAAACAAAGTCGTGAAGTTATGTTATTTTCTTTCACTTATGGACTTATTTCACAAGTGGACGCGTGTTTTAAAGCGTCAATAATCTTTGAAGCTAATTTAGCACAATCTATATTTATTAAAATTTGATTTTTTAGCCTTAATACCTTCGGTAAAAACGAGATAGATTGACGTCCTAAATTGAGCACAATTTACTTATACAATTTACTACACTACTAAAGAACCGGTTTACCACCATATACCAGAGGGTTGACATCAGACAGGCTGCCGGTCATAAAACCACAGCCAAGTCTTTCGACAACATGTATAATTCGAAAGGATGTCATGTTGGCTGGAAAATGATGACTAGCAAAGCATGCTAGTGGGTTTTTTTGTTAATCCTTTGTGTAAATAAATTACATTTAGCATTTAAATACTTATTTGTGGAGAAATTATTTTTTATATGTCTTGTTTGATCTTTATTACTGAATCTCTGATTGTGAAACATTATATTTATAATGTGTTCAATGTCTACTTTGACAAATGCGACCAATGAGTTAGAGTTTTTAATTTTACAAAACCTTTTTCAAATGCCCAAATTAGTCTATAATTTTTTTTTTTGACATGTTCATTCGAACAATGCATGTGTGATTAATTGAATATAGTTAATGAAAGCGAAATATTTGCGTAACTTTAATGTATTAGTAGTATAACACATTGAACCTGATTTCTTTGTCTTAATTTTAATGCACTACATCTGTTAAACTTGAATTTTGTGTATTTTTTTTTTCAACAAAACGTCGAACCTGACACGATCGTAAACAATAATTTACGAGTTAACATACAACAGTTTATGATTCATTCATAAAAACCCATTCATAACACGTTATAGCGATTTTTTTATTAATAAAATAAAAATCATTTATTGTTGTTCTTAGTTCAAGTACAAATTTTATACGTGCCTAAACTTAATATAATAATCTGATATTGAATTCTGCATTATGTAAAGTTGACTATATATTCTTCAACTTGTAATCCAAAGAAATCCATTCTGTCCAATTCTTTGTGGTTCAGACCCATGTTGGGCTCGCTATCATCCTGAGGTTACCCTTCCATTTCTTAGTTTGTCTAGGATACCCTTATTTCTTCAGGTGTCTATTGGGTATTATCGAGTTGTTATCGTTGATCACAATTAACTAATCAATCATAAAAAAAAGGATTTTTTTACTACTTCACGCGTTTCCTACTCGAAGGTAGTGCAGGGACTGTTAAGTTTCGACTCACCAAATTTTCATGTCCCAGATGGAATACTTGGAGGAACCTATTCCCATTCACCGGGTACGAAATTGTCGGAATCCATGTTTATTGGACGTAACTTCCGAAAACATCCGAAAACTCATTTTCACCCCAGCTACCATCTTACAGTTTCTTAGATATTAAGCGGAGTGTTCGACATCCAGAACCACCTAGACGACCAACAGAAAAGACATCAAGTTTATAAAAAAAGCGTTAAAAATCATAATCTTTACAGGCTCCCCATTTTGGTGTTTGCTCGACATCGTGCCAATTAAAAATGAGAAACGGGAAGTGGTACTATTCCTCGCCTCCTTCAAGGACATTACCAACACCAAAATGGCCGCCATGAACACTAACGAGAGCTTCGACAGCGGTAAGTGGCTTTATTAAAAAGACACTTGAAACTCTTTAAGTATAATGCAACCTAGACTTATTATAAATGTCCACCATTTTATTATAGCCGATTTAGTTTCAAAACTTACCAAGAAGTCTAAGTATATATATTCTGACACTTTGGCAAAATAATGTTTATAATGTTTGACGCACGTTGTTCTAGTGCTATAGGTACCAACATCTTTATGGTTGATATCATTATATTCAGCTCCCGTAGCTACCAGTTGACTAGAGAATTGACAGAATCACAGCACGGTAAAGTTCTTCCAACGAGTCCATATATCAGTCTGAGTAGATAAAATTAGTCTGTAGTTAGACAGGCAATACGTCTGAGTAGATAGTGAATAGAATTGTTAGTATGAATAATGTAGGTGTATTAATTGGTTTGATACTGTCTAGATATTTGTAAATAGATTAAACGGTGAAGCATATTTAAATTAAGTTGATCCAAAGTGTCCTTTTTTGTGTAAGCGGAAAATTTCTTACTTGATTTGTTTGTTAGAAAGTATGACAACGCACAGCTAAGAATTGTAGACGTATATATTATCTAAAAACTTACTCCCAGCTCACGAAAAATGGTAAAGTTAGTGATATTTTTACTAATATAAACAGCATATACTTTTGATTGTGATTTTGATTAAAATGTCTGTTAATTATTTGATCTTTTTCATCAATGTTGTCAGTTTTCTTTCCATGGTGGTGAATTATAATCTAAGTATATTCTGTTTATAGCATTACCTCAAGGCAGTAGGAGTTATAATTAACTCATCTTATTAAAAACCACCCTGTAAATTATATGTAACTGTTAGTTAAGTTTCTATAGCATTGAGATTCCTTGTCGTCAGTGTGCGTAACACATTTTTTTAGAATGCGTATATCTTCCTTGTTACATGCAATTTTTTTTCTTTCTTTGTTTATATCTGCACAAGTATAAAATTTACATGATTTGTTTTTTTTTTCTGTCCACATTTGGAAGTTTAATTTGGACATGTTTCAGCTCGGCAATAAACTTTTGGGCATGTGAGACAATTTAGCTGCTTTTGTTAAATTTTTATGTATTTCTATGACTAATGTTTAATTGATTTTCAAAAATAGACTGATAGATTCGGATGGGAAAAAATATATTAAAAAAATTGAAATTAAGGAAATACTGATAACTATCTTCCATTATTTTCGTTTAAACAGGGTAGATATTTCCTAAATAATATGTGATGTAATTTAACAAAATCTCATAATTTCATTTTTACTAACTACTGTGGAAAAATTTAGAAAATTTTCTTTAATTAATTATGTCCAAAAAATAAATGCAGCACTATTGTCTCTTATTTTTCTAATTGTCTTCTCAATTTCTTGCCGCATGCCTATTTTACAAGTACAATGTCGTAATTTAAACATATATTTGTAGCACAGTATTTAGAAATGTTTTACAATGATAACTAATATAGTCTATACCTACGTATTTATAGGACCTAAACTGTTTTTGAACGCATTTGGGTAGAATATTGATATATGACGTATTTATCCTCAAACACTAAATTGAAACTTATGATTTAATTATTATATAGGCTGCACTTATAGCAAAAAGGCCACGTGTGCAAATGTCACAAAAATGCTTAAAAAATATGTAAAATCTCTTTTCACTTCAATGTTTGTATCGCATTTTTTTTTAAATTGACAAATATTCCAATTAAGAAAGTTTCATTCCTTATTTGAAAACGAAATCACTTACTGCGAAATATTTCTGATCAATTCCTTTGTGAATAAATCCTTGTGAATAAATTGATTTATCAACTTTTTTATTGAATAAATAAAAGTTTATTTTTTTAAGAATATAACGAGATGTAACTAGTTATCTAGTACTTAGTTTTATATACTTAAATATTTTATTAATGAACTAGTTAGCCGGCGTAACCTATTGATAATGACGATTTTTTGGCACTGATATCAGGTTTAACAAAACTAATTTAATTTTTCACTTCTTTAAAAAAATTATAAAACTAGAAATGGAAAATTTGTTAAGTAGTTTTGAAAATCCCCTGAATTCCCGTGGAATTCTTTCTGTTCTTCGGTAAACTAAATTAGATCCAGGTATAGGTTCAAACGTGTCTAACAATTTCATTTCAACTTTTTTCTAATTGTATTGATTGCCAATTTTCATTTTAATTAAAATTATTATTTTATAGATTAATTTAATATAACAGTATATTCATATTTATTGTTAGTACTTTTTAATACTATGTAACTCATGCTTATTTTATTCTACTGTATTGACATAAATGCTTATTTTGTTATTTTTAGCGATATTGCGCTTTTAACGAATCATGAAATTTCATTCATCTACCCTAAACAATAATTATCATCATAAATATGGAAAAATTTAAATGGATATATTGTGTACCTATATTTTGAAATTTCGTGATATCGTAACAGAATTTGTTATCTACCACCTATAAATGCAATTTTCTATGATAAAATTTTAAAAAAGAACTTTACATATATCAGGTTTTGATTAAACGATGCCGAGGTTAGAGAGAGTTAATCTCTCTTAAACAAACAGTTGTCCAACTAACAGCTTCCGAGTCCAAAGAGGATGTACATAAACAAATAGACAGATTTAAAATGGTCTTTTTGCTATTCTTTGAATCTCTCTATGAATAACCTAAATGTTCCGTTGGTTTTTAAAATCACACTCGCTTGCCCACCTTGGCCATAAAATTATTAAATTAAAAACTTCATTCCAAACATTGATTGTTTTAAAAGAGATGTGTTCAAAAAATAAGGTCACTTTGTATTTTTAAGAAAAAAACATCTATTTATTTTTCAATATTCATGTTGTCCCCTTAATAGTAATCCCCGTCAGATAAGATACACTTATGCCAATGGTTTTTTCAATCCTCAAAGCACTTCTCATAAGCACTTTTCGGTATAGCCTTGAGCTCTTCCAGCGATGCATTTTATTTCACGTATTTTATTATTCAATCTAAGAAAATTGTATATAAATGGTGTTTCTATTATAAATGGTAGATTATTATTTATGTAGTTCGTATGCAGGCGGTCGTGTAAGTGTGTAACAGGGTGGTTTGTGCATGCAGGAGCCGCGGTGCGGCCTTCAGCTGGCGTGGTCACTCTAGCGTTATCCCCATTTGTACCCGCAGCGGCACTCTTGGGCGCCAGGTTCCGCGCTGAATCCACTTGCCTACTTCCAGACCCGAATGGCAATCTCGATCCAGAAGCCCCATCGCCCGCGAATATGGGCAGACGACGCTCTAGGGCGGTACTATATCAGCTATCAGGACACTACAAACCGGACAAGACCAAATTGAAACTCAACAATGTTAGTAAGGTAAATTTGCTTTGGCGATTTACGATAACATTTCCTTTGCAACCATTGAAGCCTGAGGCTATTCATATCGGATATTTTTTTCTCATATCTTAAAACAAAAATGTTTTATTTTCTGTCTATAAATAAGTAAAATTTCTTTCAGAATTTATTACATTCATCAGACCCTCCGCTGCCTGAATATAAGACGTCCGCGCTAAAACGATCAAGATTTATAATACCTCATTATGGATTGTTTAAAACTTTTTGGGACTGGCTCATACTTATTGCCACTTTCTATGTGGCAGTAGTTGTTCCTTACAATGCTAGTTTTGTTGATGAATATCATCCTAGGATAAGTGTGACAAGCGACGTTGTTGTAGAAGCATTGTTTATAATCGGTAAGTAAATTACTTCAATTACTATTACTATTTAATTACGTCTACGACTTTTCTCAATAAAAATACTATAAATAAGAGATGTAATCTATCTTTCAGATATTGTGCTTAATTTTCGTACGACCTTTGTCAGTAAGAAAGGAGAAGTGGTATCAGATTCTAAAGCGATAGCTCTTAATTACATAAGGAGTTGGTTTATTGTTGATCTGCTGGCGGCTCTGCCATTTGACTTGCTTTACGCATCGGACGTATACAGTGGAACGGTGAGTTCATTAAATCATCTTGTTTATTTTAAAAAAAGTAATCTAAACTTGTTTTGTTAGACCGCGATTCTCTCAGTATATACTACTCCTATTTTTAAAAGATTTTCATGCTACCAATACCTATTCTTTAAGAAGTAAAATAGAATGCACTCTATTAAAGACTTAAAGAATACATTACAGTGAGTAGTAATTGTTAGGCAAGTACAATAGGCGGTCTATTCATATGCTGCGATCTCTGCCAGACAACCGAGAAACAGTTATAATTAGGTAAAATTTGCAGTTGACTGCATCAAGGAATCTGGCTATCCTATAAAAACTTTACTGCCTTTTCTAGAAGTAGAATTACGGAAAATACATTCCTTGTAACAACATAACATCCAAATTTCAAGTCTTAATAATCAGCAGTTTAGTCTTTGCATTGGAGAAAGCATTTTAATATAGACTAGCTAACCCGACGAACTTTGGTCCGCTTCAAAAGTAATAAATTATTACATTTTGGATTTATAACTTTTACTGTACTACATCATATATGCATTATAGCTAAAAACCACTCCGTTGACACATTCTATCTATAAAAACAAACGCATCAAAATCTGTTGCGTAGCTTCAAAGATCTATTTAGTCCAGTCATTTAAGGTTAAATTAGGTAAGAATCTCGGAATTTGAGATACCCGGCTGTAACTCTGTAAATATTTATATATTGACACCCTAAAAGTTGTCTCAAAACCTAAATATGGTAGGGTGTACGCGAATATTAAATTTTAAGGTCAAAAAATCAAAGTCAAAGTCAAAAATCGGTATTTTGCGCTTTCTTCGTAAATATCTGAATTTCCAATGAGATTTTTGCTATATGTATTATGTATCAATATTATAGATTATTAAATTCTCTACAAATTTTGATAATTTTTTTTTTTTTTTACGGTGAACCGTCTGCGCGGAGAGCGCGCAGTCACAGGACCACTTCAGGTCAACCAGTGCCTCCGCTCGAAAACGCGCCATATATAGTTGTTGAACTATCGATAAATCAATGACTATATATAAATATTTGTCAGTTTTTACATAACTTGAAATTATACCTTAACTAGTTGACCCGGCGAACTTCGTTCCGCATCAAAAGAAATAAATTAGTAATATTTGGATCTTAAAAAGTTCAATTTGTGCTATTTATCGGCACGCGTTTTGGCGCGCAAACGCAACTGCTATGTACCGCTATGTTAATACTGTAATATCTTCGTAAATATTAGTATAAATTACATGCTGTAAATGGCTATATTGATCTATATTAAAAGCACAATCTATTTAAGACACTTAATTGGATGAAAATTAATGCTGTAATGTTTAAAATTGCTTCGTAAATAAGCCATTATTTCTCGTAAAATGTTAAAAAATAATAATGGTCATTGTGGGTTAACCCTAAGACATAGACATATGCCCTCGCGGACTTTTTTATAGACCTTTTAAAGGTGTATAATAATGTAGTACATTGTTTTGATTTATCACTTAGGGTTCAGGCAGCGTTTTCGATTAAAGTTTTAAATCTTGAAAATTATCATTTTTTTCACTACACTATTCATGAATTATAGATCAAAACCACCCCGTTGACACCCTCTAACTATTAAAAAAAACCGCATCAAAATCCGTTGCGTAGTTTCAAAGATTTAAGCATACAAAGGGACATAGGGAAAGAGAAAGCGACTTTGTTTTATACTATGTAGTGACGTGGCATTATCCCAGAAAATTGTATTTAGCAAATCGTCTGGAGCAGGTGGTAAAATTGTCAATGGGCTATATGATGGTTAGAAAGTTAGAAAGTTTGAACTGATAATATACTGGTGGAATATTTGAAAACTATCCAGGTTTATTAGGTTTTGTAGACTTGACATAACGAAGATGATCGAGACTTTTCACAGATTTCGGATTAACAGCTACTGCCTAAACCTTCGGGTATAAAAAAGCGTGAAGTTATGTAAAAATTGACAGTTCATCAACTATAATGGCGCATTTTTAACCGCAGGTACCGGTCCAGTGACCGCCCGCTCTCCGCCTTTTATTTCTAAAACGGTTCACCATATAAAAATAATTTTATACAAAATTCGTAGAGAATTTAGTAATCTACAATATTGATACTGAATACAAATCGCAAAAATCCCATTGGAAATGAAATATTAACGAAGAAAGCGCAAAATACCGATTTTCGTGACTTTGGACCTTAAAATTTAATAGTTGCGTACACCCTACCATATGTAGGTTTTGAGACAACTTTTAGGGTGTCAATATATAAGTATTTACAGAGTTACAGCCGGGTATCTCAAATTCCGAGGTGAACTTACTATAATGACTGGACTAATTAGAATATAAGGGGACAGATAGCGGAAAGCGTCTTTATTTTATACTATGTTAGCAATGATGATTATTTAGGACAAAAATGTGATGATGATTCTGAATACTGTTTCTATATTTATCCAGGAATCCACACACGGCAACGTGCATTTAGTGAAATTAACGAGACTGTTGCGTCTCGCCCGACTGCTGCAGAAAATGGATCGTTACTCACAGTACTCCGCTTTGATATTGACTTTGCTGATGCTCTCATTCACTTTGCTCGCTCACTGGCTGGCTTGTATATGGTTCATTATAGCCGACAAGGAGATTGAAATACACAAAAATGAGTCGTGGGACTTAGGTAATTATATTTACCATCTAATACTGACAACTTTGTGCCCGGTGTAATGGCAATAGGTTCTCCACATATTCCGCTCGGGACGTAACGTAACGATTAGGCGAGTCGAGGCTTTAACAGCCGCTACCTACACCTTATAAAACATCTTTATAACTAACTAACTACTTACGAAACTTTTCTGTAAACGATCGGGAGTTATCTTCTCTAGACTAAATTTATTTAATAAAGTGCATTTTAATTTTAATTAAATTTAAATGTCATAATCATCTTTTTCAAATCATCTTCGTCAAATCTTCTTCCAATCTCGCTGGAGGAAGTCGAGCACCCCTCTTCTGTACCAAGAAGTGGCGGGTTGGAATTCTGGCTAATCACACCAATGATTATTACGAAGTTCAATTCGGAAGTTATGCGTGTGATTAACATCCGTGATTGATAAACTTGTACCTGATATGTGTTCATAGGTTCCGCCACCATTTGCCGGTCAATTTAGGACGTAACAAATAAGATAGAGGCGTAACAGTCCCTACAAACCTCTTTAGGTAAAAACCTGAAGTTACATTACGTTAATTTAAAGTTAAAAGGTTCACTAAAACATATAATAAAATTGAGTCGTTGTGTAATAAGACTTTTAAATTTTGTTATTGACCAACATTAATATCTGTCACTTGAATAAAATATTTGTTTGTGGCTTGTTATTTATTTCGACGTTCCGTTCTCAGTCTCCTGAGAGAATTACAAAATTTAATGAAAAAAGCAGCGTTTAACGGGAGAAAAAGGTTACCTATTTACATTTAAGGAAATGTGCATTTATATTTTGTATTCTGTAAAAGTAAGTAAATAAATATGTTTAATTTAATAGTCTCGGTGGTCCAGTGGTCGAGCACACGGTTTCTGAATCCAAAGGTCGCAAAAAGAAGAGGGTAGAAAAAGGCGTGAAGTTATGTATTTATAAATATGTTTGGTTTCGTTTTTAGGATGGATAAATAATCTGGCTGAAAAAATGAAAGTACCAATACCAAATATATCTCATAGTGAGAGTTACGTAACTGCACTGTACTTCACTTGTTCATCGTTAACGAGCGTTGGCTTCGGGAATGTGTCTGCTAATACACTTGCAGAGAAAATTTTTAGCATTATAACTATGCTGATTGGAGGTATGAAGTATTTTCGTCTTAAATTTTGTATTAGACAATAATATAGTCTTAATTTCTTTTTTTGTGTCATAAGAATTCCAACTACAGAAAAGGCACTATGGCTACTAAGCTTTAGCCTGACCGAATTGGGCGAATGAAAAAAAAATACTATTCCATACAGATTCAGTAAATCTTACAATAAAAAAATGGCGGATATGAACCAGCTGATCAGTATTTTATGAATTGATTTACTTGATTTACTTTATCGTTATACCTAGTCATAGATTTCATCTTGTTCTTATTCAATTTGAAATATATATAAATAAATAGATATAATTTATGAAACAAGTTTAATTTGTAATTTGTATTGATTCGTAAAAGTTACCTAATTCAAAATTATCTTTGTTTACTATTAAACGAACAGAAATTTTGTTCAGAGCCGGAAATTATTTTGGAAGTTCTGCGCGATAATAATCTGTGATGGAACATAACTCTCGATTTGAACGCTAGATTAACCATTAAAATTTATAACTTAGCTGTTTGTACTGATAAAATGTATTTTATTTACTATAAAAATGTATCTATTTTAGCACTAATGCACGCCGTAGTGTTCGGTAATGTAACAGCTATTATACAGAGGATGTATTCAAGAAGATCCATGTATCAAAGTAAGTGGCGTGATCTGAAAGACTTTCTCACAATCAACCAAGTACCAAAGGAACTGAAGCAGCGTATGCAAGATTACTTCCAAACCATGTGGTCATTAAACCATGGCATCGATATACATGAGGTTTGATAATTTATTTTGCAGTTCTATAATCTCACTCTCTTTGTCAAATGATGAAGATGAAATAGAAAATTGACAACCATATTGATGAAGCTAAAATAAACAATGATTGAGCCGCATAGGTAGTTCACTTGATAAATGAGCTGGCTCGACCGGTGAATAACACGACCTGTAAGAAAATTGAGGTAAAGTGGCTCAAGTCGCTTTTTTTTTCGATATCCAGGGGCTCAACCTTTTTCGTCTTTGGGCCCTCTTCCCTCCATATCTTAAAAATCAGCGAGGCAACTTTTCGATATAGCAGATATTTATGGGTTTGCTCGGTTGCCATCTCTCCTGTGAAAAAGCCAAATAGATGTTACGAGTAGAACGAAGATTGAATCTTATAAAAATGGACAATTTAAAGTCTCTTTACTTACTATAATTGCAAAAAAAAAGTAGTAGATATGTATCTGGCCACACATCAATATAGAAATTATAAAAAAGTATTATTAGATAGAATATTAAGAATTAAACAAAAATCCTTAAACTTAAATCTCTTACTAAGCAACGAAAGTGTTAAATGAACTTTTTCCCGCCATTTAGAGGTTGATTGACCTTCGCTCGGAGCATAACCTTGGGTTTGTTTAATTAAAACCTGACGTAGGTATCTAAAATAAGTTGTAGTCATTAGAAGAGCCACGTGGTCTAACCTGAGGGCAACATCTTGTAATTGATATTAAAGAAACAAAATAATTAAGTTAAAATTACGTTTTATTTTTAATACTTATTAACAAGTTGACCTGGCGAACTTCGTTTCGCCTCAAAAGCAAAAATGGTCATTGTGGAATATCCCTAAGAGAAAGACATACACCATTGTGGATTTTTGTAGACCTTTCGAAGAGGTATAATAATGTAATTCATTGCTCGATTTATCACTTAGGGTAAAGCCAGCGTTTGCAATTAAAGTGCTAAATCTCGAAAATTAACACTTGTATTTACTGCATTATATATACAAACAACACACATATAATTTGTACCTTAATAGTAAAAACTGCACCAAAATCCGTTCAAAGATCTTCGCAGATAAGGGGACAGACAGCGGAAAGCGACTTTGATGTATACTATGTAATGATATAGATAAAATATGATTAAATTTTGGAGTCGATTTTATTTGCTACGGAAGGCTTAAAGGTTCACCTCAGGTAACCTTTGCTCCGCCCTCATCTGACCTCGCTCTATTCATCGGGGATACAGATTAAACAAAGATTTTCTGACCTCTACCGGCCGGACTTCTCTTGAAATCATTTCTTAAATGTATTACTAAGATTGTCTCTATATATAAAATTGGAATGTCTTCTTGTAATATTGCAATAACACCTTTTTACTACACATGTTTTCCTTCTATCTGGACGGATTTTGACAGGACTTTTATTGGCAGATAGAAGATGGAATAAGGAGCAACTTAGGCTATTTTTCCTTTAGCAAAGTACTTATACAAACACATATTTTGTTTCTAAGTCGAAACAAGTTTATCCGGTCAAGCTAGTGTATTAATATGAAACTAGATTTATTATTGTTCGTTTCCAGACCCTGAAAGAGTTTCCGGAAGAGTTGAGAGGTGATGTGTCACTACATTTACACCGCGAGATATTGTCTTTGCCGATATTCGAATCAGCATCACAGGGATGTTTAAAACTTCTTTCTTTACATATTCGGAATAACTTTTGTGCTCCTGGAGAATATCTTGTCCATAAGGGGGATGCGTTGACTTACATACATTATATCTGTAATGGTTCCATGGAAGTGATGCAAAATGATATGGTGGTGGCTATATTGGGTAAGTGACATTTTTGCCTTTTTTTAGTATTTCAACTAGTCTTTTATAAATAATGTAATTAAAATGTCTTGGTGGTCGAGCACATGGCTTCTGAATCCAGAGATCGCGGGTTCGAATACTGGCTCACACCAATGACTTTTCGAAATCTATTTCGGAATTCCTGTGTGATAAATATCGATGTCTAAAAACTTTGTGCCCGGTACGGCAATGGGTTCGCCACCTATTGCCATTATTCGTCCATTTGGGATGTTTACGTCCAGTCGAAGTTTAACAGTCACTGTCTACACCTTCGGGTAGAAAAAGGTGTGAAGTAACGCAAAAATACTCCGATGTTAAACCACAAATGACCTCACTTATTTTATATGACCTTTCGGCCTTACCTTTAGCTATTAACGCAATTAACGTATGCTTATCCTTCTCAAATTAGGCAAGGGTGATTTGGTGGGATGCGATATGAATACTCATTTGCAAGCTTATAACGGAACAGGATCAGGCCAGAATAATAACCCCGATGTCGTCGTAAAGTCCAGCAGTGATGTTAAGGTACTGTAATTATAACAAATACGGTCTTTAAAAGGTAAATTTATAGGGTTGTGAGGCAGGAAGTCAGATTGAAAGAGTTTATCGTTGTTAAAACAAGGCAGGACATGTTTTGGTGGTTAGAACATGTGAAAAGAATGGATGATGCAGGATTGACTAGACAGAGTTTAGTGCAAAAGCGGAAAGATTTAGAAGTCCACAACTGTCACCATACATTTTCCATAACCATTTTAAACGACCCTTTAAGGAACGTGACGTCAGAAGCCTTAAAAACCGACGAGGGTGTGGGTATGTCAAGAACTATGAAAGTCAACGAAGCGAGTTAGGTGTGTGTGATTCGCGCCTTATGGCGATCTGTGCTCTCTGCCTATCTCATAAGGAACTTGGCGTGAAGTTATGAGTACATAAATGTTTATTCTTATTACTTAAGATATTTTGGTATCTACAGGCCCTCACGTATTGCGACTTGAAGTGTATACACATGGGTGGATTAGCAGAAGCGCTTAGACTGTACCCGGAATACCAGCAAGAGTTTATGCATGATATTCAGCACGATCTGACATACAATTTGCGAGAAGGTTATGAAGCAGAACAGGAGTCTGATGGAAACGGTCACCCATCATTAACACTACCTTCGATATCAGAAGATGACGAGAACATTGGCGAAGATACCGCTTTAACACCAAAAAAACTTTCGACGTCGAATACAAACAGCCCACGGCATGCTAAATTCAGGTACAGCTTATTCAAACTATTTTGTAAGGGATAGAGCCAAAGAGACAGGCGGTTCCCGGCTGACTCCAGTGCCACTCACGGACACCTTTTTTTCAATTTTGTTTTATGGGATAGGAGGGTAAACGAGCAAGTTGGTCACTTGATGGTAAAAAAATTCTCACAGCCCATGAACACCGTGGTGAGTTGCCGGCTTTCAAAGGAGTAGGAGGGGAAAGGGGATCAGGCCTGCGGATACCTTTCTCACCGAACGAAACGCAACACGAGCCACTTCACGCTGATATTCCGAGAGGTCGTGGTATTTCACCGGTCAAGCTGGCCCATTCATAAAGTGAACTGCAAGACTCTAATACTGTTAGAACACTACAGGTAGTAAGTGACTAGCGCCGCCCACGGACACCTGCAACACGGGTAGCGTTACAGTTGCATTGCCGGCCTTTGAGATTGCATAGGCAGTGGGATATGAGGCGAGGGAAAGGGGTGGCCCTCTGGATACTACCCTTATGATCGAAAGTAACGCGGCATAAGTCAATTCACGTGGATTTTCTGAGCGGTCCCAGTATTTCACCGGTTGATCCAACCCATTAATTAACGAAGCGAACTGCGTGGCTCTACCGACAATTTTAACAATTTATTTAATGATTTATAAACAAAACTTATAAATATTAAAGTTTTTGTAATTCCTCAGATGTTCTAAAAATGATTGCCTACTTCGCCTGCCTTACTTTATTGATATGACTAATCCTGTCATGTCTGACGAAAATTTACGAGGGGATCTTAACTTACATAAATTTCGAAGTGAACCAGTTGGTACAAATAAAAATGTCCATTAAGTCTTTAGATGTTAAAAAGCTCTTACGTTTTATTAATCAGAAAGTTAATTCTGTCTTCTCGCGTTATTCATATATTTGAACAGACATTTTAATATATATTTAACAGACATTTAATAACAGTTGTAAAGCGACGGATGTCGCTACTTGAATGGGCCGGCTCCACAGGTGATAATGAAGAATATACATATAAAGTGGCTTATGCCGCGTTTATCTCGGTGAGAGAGGTATCCGGAGGCCTACCCCTTCTTCTTCCCAACACACTTCCTTGGCTAACCTATTTTTAAGGGCGGCAACGCAACTGTATCACTTATAACACTTCTGTGTAGCTGATGTCCATGACGCATCGTTAGTTGCTTACCATCAAATGACACGTCTGCCCGATTACCCTCTATGCCGTAGAAAAAAAAACTTATAACTCATTTATTAAATTTACATTACAAAAAATAAATACGAATCACAATTTGTTTTTGTTACATTTAAAATATTTATCAAAACATTAATATGGTTCATTAGAAGAGAAGAGAGTTAGGGAAAAAACACCGTTTTTAATTTTTCTGTTTGTGCATATATCTCTGTATTTCCTCTTTTGTCTCCGAGTTTATGCGATGAGTAGATTTTTTTTATGCCATAGGAGGGCAAACGAGCAGGCGTGTCACCTGATGGTAAGCAACCAACGCCGCCCATAGACACCAGTTACACATATAGTGTTACTGTTGCGTTGCCGACCTTTAAGGGATAGGGGATAGGAAAGGATGGGGAACGGGGTGGGCCTCCGGGTACCTCTCTCATCGAACGAAACGCGGCATGAGCCACTTTATGTCGGTCTTCTGAGAGGTCGTGGTATTTCACCGGTCGAGCCGACCCATACATGCAGCGAACTGATTGGCTCTACCACTGTTATACCATTAGCGAATGATTGACTTATCCTTGAAGCACGTCACAAATTTGGTTTCAACAACAAATTTGCCTTGAAAAAGTTACTATCATTACAAGGTCACTTCAGCAAACTAGCATTTTAATAAACAATAGATTTTAGTTATTCACGATAACTTTAGCAATTTCTATAACGATATAACGGTTTTTTTTAAGGAAATGGGAAAGATTAATGCGGATGTTTACGGTTCGAAACATTAGCCTCAATAAAAAAAAAAACATTTTTGACAGCTACATCGCTTACGATAATTTGGCGGTAATATATCAATATAACTTGTAGATTGGATGGACAACGTCTCACACACAGGGAATTGCGTGAAAGAATTGAAAGACAACGTTCCGTGGCAACACCGAAGATTAATAGAGCGGACTCGTTGGAAGGTCTAAATTTGGAAGTGCACAACACAAGGTCGTCAGTAGACAGACTTGATACACAGGTGTCGAGTTTACATCACGATGTGGCGGCCCTGAGCATGGAGGTAGATCAAATAGTGATGTCATCTTTACTCATTTAACCTCTTTAGTTAATTTGCCTAATACACATGAAGACTTGGTAATATTAGTTTAAACAGTGATGTCAGATATTGTCCTAAATACCTTTAAGATTTAAACTGATATTTAGATTAAAAATAAAACGTAATATTAAGAATTTTCAGTGGTATTTTGACAAGAAATTGATGTTTTCAAAAGGTCCGCAACGCTATACAAGCGCTTCAAGAAATGACTGGTCCGCCGCACGGCTGGCATGCGGCACATTCCAATCCCAATCTTCAATGGAATGCTCCACCCAATCAGTTAGCGCGAAGCTGTAGTCACCCACCGGATGTTTTCTGTTGGGATCAGGTAAAGGTTTCTCTCACTCTTTATCTGTTCTTCTCTGGTACTGCTTACTTTAATCGACTTTTTTGTAGCACAGAAATGAAAAACTTAGTATAAACTGTTTGGCTTCTTTCATTATCAAAAAGAAGCGCTTTTTTCAAGTGGATTACTTCTCCATTTTAAAATAACACTTTTTACAATTTCATGTTAGAATAAACTTTTCTCTCGTATAGCAGGAGAGGCCGGTCACACCGGAACGTCCAAAAATACACAGAAGCACGCAAACCGAACCATTCCTACATTCCGTGACTCAATATATAATGGAGCATCCAGCGACTGTTATGCTTCTCCTTGGCATTGATCCGATGGCGAATCTGACACCCGTGTTGACACCCGGCGTGGATTATTACGACACCCGTGGCAGAAGACCTAGCACGCTGGAACAAATCGTCGAATCAGAAACGAGGAGTCAAACTCCTTCTAGTACTACCAGCGAGAAATATGAACAACCAAAAAGCTTGAGTGGCAGCACAAGAGACCTTGACATCCATATCGATATAATCAGATCACCAGACAAAGATGCCAACACCAATTCAGGTGTTAGTTTGAAACGCAATCGATATTCGACGAGTGATTTGTGTGAAGCTTCTGAACGTCTTCTGGCTACTAAAGGAACACATCCGAGCACTCGCAGTCTCAAATTCAATATAAATAGTTAATTTTTTATCAATAATTAATAATTCCATTCGATATTTAAGGTCTGCTCACTAGTTTTTAGAAACGCAATATATTTAAACGCGATTAGTTTTTTTTTAATAATAAACACATCACTAATCTTCTTTTTAAATTGCACTTTATTTTAGTTAATTTATGAGTAATAATTTCTAGAATATAAATAATTATAATATAAATTAAAATCTTATAAATTTAGTGAAAAGTAACTATATATATAACTTCTTTATCAAATCAATCAACGAAATCTGTCTATGTCAATATTGTTACAAATATTTTTCTAATAAGTATGAGTGGACGTATAAAATACTCACAAAATACATACTTATTGTCTGTACATATCAAATTATAGAGATTTTTTGTCTATTGTTGGTTTAGTGTATAATAAATCTTTGATTTGATCTAGTCATTTTTAGCATTATTGAAGGAGTAAAAAAAATGGTCGAGACGTATCCATACTAATATTACCTATATAGCTGAAAAGTTATATTTATTTGTTTGACTGCGATAATCTCATGAACTACATGTTAGAATTGAAAAATTCTGTCTGAATAGGACAGTCAACTTATCGAGAAAGCTTATAAGATCATCATCACGCTATAATCGATAGAAGCGGAGCGCTGATCTTTTCAGAGGTAAAAGGTTACGAAGTTCGCGCAGTCAGCTAGTTGTTTATCATTATTTTCATCTAAACAATATAAATAGTGATGGAGCCAAGCAGTTCGCTGCATGAATCGGCCGGCTCGACCGGTTAAATACCACTACCTCTCAGAAGATCGACGTAAAGTGGCTCATACCGCGTTTCGTTCGGTGAGAGAGGTACCCGGAGGCTCACCCCCTTCCCCATCCTTACCTATCCCCTATCCCATAAAGGTCGGCAACGCAACAGTAACACTGTATGTGTTGCTGGTGTCCATTGGCGGCGTTGCTTGCTTACCATCAGATGACACGCCTGCTCGTTTGCCCTCCTATCCCATAAAAAAAATACCAAACAATGATTAAATTATTGAAGTAATAATAACCTTGACATAATATTTTAATTGATACTAATAAAATTATACCTAAGCTGTATTTGTTAAAATGTCTTTTATATATCATTCCTCGACATTGAAAATTAAACCTATCTCAAGGGTGATACAAAAAAAATATTACGCTTATATCTACCCGTACCAATTATACATATATTATATGTATTAAAAAAACTGATATAAATATATATATTTTCACTAATTAAGTATAACTTGATAAGACAAGATAGTTGTGTAAGAAACATTTTTATTTATGAAAATTTTGAAAGCGTAATAATATGATCTCATATCTATTATTTTATCTAATGTTTGTAAATTCTGAATGTGGTCCTTTTGATTGTTTTTTCATTTTATTTAAAGTTATATTTTATGTTAAATTACTTCCTTTCGTGATAAAGAAGATAGATGGAGTTACCATTGACTATGTGCCAAAAATTGAAATTTTATAGGACAATATTTTTCTTAATATAAAATAATGTCAACTTTTTATTTATATTATAAATAAAAAATCATTAATAAGCAAAGAACTTTCTTGAGTGTAGGAATATGACAATGTATGATTTAAAATACCAAAAACTGTTTAATTAAACGAAATCAAACTCATGACTATAAGTATAAGTTTTATGTATACTCTTATACTCCTTGTTTTTTTTCTGTAAATCCAATAATCTTTAACTTGAAGAAAATCTTAAAATACGTATACAATTTGCTAACAAAGATTTAGAACAATACCGAAAATGGTATTGCTTGCATATGGTTTTCTGCAAAACTTCGACATCTGTCAGCTCGTTTGGATAATCAGCTTGACTTTAGGCGTAGTAAATGTGCCCAAACCCTTATAAAGATATAGAACTTCCAAAACTTATAAATGACTTTTTTATTAATTGTAGTAAAAGATGTGTGCCAAGTAGCATTCACTTTTGGAGTTTATTCTTTGTTGAATATTGTATAATTTTTAAAAATAAATATTTTATCATCAAGTAAACTTCTAGCCTGGTGGTAACCTATACAAACGTACATTTTCGAAGAGTTCTTTTATAAAGTTGTACGAGTATGTAAGCTCTTGAAAGGGCTATAGGATGTCAGCGAGCGCTATATTAACAAATGGAGGGACATCGGCCGTTGACATAGTGAATCCTAAACATGATCGTATATATACTTATGTCTTATAAAGGATATGTCTGTAATTTATATTACAGATCCAGTCCATATAAAAATCGTAAACAATATTACGTGTCGTCTCTATATCTTGGAAGTCATGTGGTTTTCATGATTGTAATAATATTGTCTATTTCCTTACAAGGATAAAAGGAAACATGGCGGACGTTTGGTAAGACCCGATTTCAATCCAATTTTTGTACCACTTCTGTAGTGTCAATATTACTGTGTCTTTGTGTCTTTTTGTTTAAAGTATATTTTATTTTGGGGTACGTAGTATAGATACACAGGAGTCTAAACGTAATGTTGAATGAATGTTCTCCATTCAGAGGGAAGAACCCTCGCCGCTAGAGGGCGCCATCCTTCGAGAAGCACTTGATTCAATACGTGTTTACGTGTATATATAATATCATGTATAATATCATCATCAGTGAGTTAAAAATTCTAGCGCAGCCAGTGGCAGAAATGTTAACTAATATCTTAGTTTGTTATTGTGCACATTACCGTTCGGACTCCTGTGTACTGTAACTTCGTGATTTAGGGAATGAACTTCAAAAAATATAATATATTTGAAATCTAGTTGTGAGAAAGTATTCAAAAATTATCCATGATAATAAATTGTTGTAAGAACGGAAACGCTTATTAGAATAATATGAATTGAATATATTGTTAGGAACATGGTGTACATTTTTTAAGGCCCATGTATGTGATAACACGTTGAACACGTGCAGTGCCTAAAATATCTCAAATCGACTTCTTGTCTACTTGAAAAAAAAAATCTATATTCTTTTTTATTTTATTTAATAATTAAATAATGAACTATTTTTACTAAGTGTTAATGACTGTGCGTTTCTATTATTATAATGTATTGTAAATATTATTTATTATATATTGAAAAAGTTTAATCTTGTAGTACCTACAATAAAATTGGAGAAAAAAATAAAAAATTAGTTTATCGTAACGTTTAATAAAGACAAACTTGATGTTGAAATATGTATTTTATTTGTTTTACAATTTGTTTTTTTTTATTAGTCGACGATACAGACCTTTTAATATCTGAAATGTCAACATGGAACCGAAAATTCAGCACATATCCGAAAATTTAACACTGTTACTACACACTTACCATCGTCGAGAATTAGGGGCGTGTTGATACTTCAGAGGTAGTTTCAATACCCAATTTGACTATTGTTGTAAGTCCCTGATAGGTAAGTAAATGTCTACGGTTACCGCAGTCTCCCATTGGGTATAAGTCGTTTCAATTTAATGAAACACAACTTATTTGTCCAATCGAAAAAAGTTTAATATGTTATTTAAATCTTACTTGTAAATCTTCTATAAAAATCTTATTAAGTCTCGGTGGTCTAGTTTAGCTAGACTAGCTTCCCATTTCTGATTCAGAAGTTATTCCGGGCTTCGATCCGGACTCAGACCAATGATTTCACGGAATAATTTTTCGAAGTTATGTGTGTTAGTCTCGGTGGCCAAGTGGTCGACCCCCCCCTTTTCTAAATCAAGAAGTCGCGGGTTCGAATTCTGGCTCGCACCAATGACTTTTCGAAATTATTTTCAGAAGTTGTGTGTGATAAATATCACATAACATAAGATAACTTCACGCCTTTTTCTACCCAAAGGTGCGGCTGCTTAACAGCCTTAATATGACTGAAAAACTTTGTGCTCTGTATGGCAATAGGTTTGCAACCAATTCCATTCGGTACGTAATGTAACGATTCGACGAGTCCTGGCTTTATCAGCCGTTGCCTACACCTTGAGGCACAAAAAGGCGTGAATTTACTTTCGTTATGATATTGTATGACAGTACCATGTACCATTAATCTTAACAATTTTTTTTATGAGTAATTCATCTTCACTTGAACATTTAATGTAATGGTTTTTACACCGCAGATATTAAATTTTACGGCGTAAAAGATATTACAGTTTTTCTCGTAAAAGAATAAACTACAATACGTTAGAATTATAACATAAATTCAAAACTCGCGCCTGTATCCTATAGGGGTAGACAGAGACTTTGACTTTTCTCAAGTTACACTTATATCCTACTGTCATAATTGTCTCGGTTTTGTTTCTCGGAAAAGACTATTATTTGTTGGTCGATGTTTCTCCTTATTGGTCTCCCGACTGCCATTCACATTCGTTTCCTGGTAATTATTGCAACACAATTCGTTGTTGCGACATGACCAAATATTAATCTGTTATAGGACCACACTACATTTTGGAACATAACATAACTTCACGCTTTTTTCTACCCAGAGGTGTAGGTAGTGGCTGTTAAGCCTCGACTCGTCGTTATGTTTACGTCCCAAATTGAATAATAGGTGGCATTACATTGTATCAGCAGCTATTATAATAATATCTTGGACACAATTGCTTAGTGCTGTCTACACCTTTGCGTATTATCAGTATGAACGTAAGATCAAGCCCAAATATTTTATATTTCCTAGACAATTAGTACATAAAGATCCCTCAGTAACGTTTAGCCTCAGTTGGTATTTAGGAATGCCAATATAGTACAAAATGAGAATTTTGCTTGGAAAAGCTTAAGATTTATATCTTACGTTTCGTGCTATGCCATTTATGTACTAATCATGGAAAAATCCATGCAATTTCGAAAAAATAATTGTAAATATAACCGCGATAATGTGAGTGATTTAGTCGTCCCTGTGGTCTGGAAGTAGAGCATCCCATTTCTGAATCAAATAGTCATAGGATCGAAACCAGGCTCACAGAAATGACTTCTTGGATTTTTTTTATAGTATAGGAGGGTAAACGAACAGACGTCTCACCTGATGGTAGATGACCAGCGACGCCCATAGACACCTGAAATACATATAGTGTTACAGTTGGGTGGCCGACCTTTGAGTGAGTAGGATAGGAAAGGATGGGGAAGGGGAGTGGGCCTCAGGGTACCTCACTCACCGAACGAAACGCGGTATGAGCCACTTGACGTCAATCTTCTAAGAGGTCGTGGTATTTCACCGGTCGAGGCGGCCCATTTGTGCAGGGAATTGCTTGGCTCTACCACTGGGAACTTGTTTTATGGAGATATTACAAGTCACCACTTACACCTTCGAATAGAAAATAGCGTGAAAGAACAAAAGACGAGATTAAATCATTACGTAACATCCAATAAATGATACTTTGATAATACTATTGATTAAATACAGTATATTAGCAATAATCTTCTTAAGAGCACTTTGAAGGTAAGTAGGTATTGACAACTTCAGTAATCAAACACAAAGGCACTTGAATCTTGTTAACCTTGATCCTTACTGTGTTAATTGGGGCGTGAATTAAGCTTTAATCAAAGGTTTATTATTTGTCTCATTTATCTATCTATCTATGTCAGTCTATACTGATATTACAAAAGAGAACATTCTGTTTGTTTGTTTCTATTAATGTGTACTCACATACATAAATAAATTCACGCTAAGTCCCTTGCCGGGAAAGCACGATTCTTACATACCTGAGTCGCTTCTTTGACTGTCATAACTCTTGTTATTTACGCTCGTCGATTTTTAAGGCTGCTGACATCACTTTCCTTATGGACTTAGTTCATAGATTTGTACATTTAAAGTATGTTGATGATGATTCTTTTTTTATAAATAGTTCACCGTACAAACTGTTAAATCCCTAAAATTTTGTACCTAAAATCAGTTGGCCTCTGGCAGTCCACTGCTGGATGTAGACCACAATTTGCGCCCCAATATCCTATTCTCGGTTTTCCATTTGTGTCTATTTCGAAGATCTACCTATACATTGATGAGGAAACTGGGATTTTATTTTTTACCTTATTATAACCAAGTCCCTTGCGGGGTAGGCAGAGAGAACAGAGTGCCATAATGCACTATTCTTACACGCCTCACTCGCTTCTTTAATTTTTATATGTCTTGTCATACAATGGTACCTACACGTTCTTCGATTTTTAAGACTGACATTCCCCATTACTCCTTCCTAAAGGATTCGTCATATTTGGTCATAGAAAGTATGCCGTGGTCGTCTTCGACTCCTACAACCATCCGTTTTTGTATTGTTTATCTGCTTAGTAAATTTGGCATCATCGATTCTTTCTATATTATTATTATTTTTTATGGGATAGGAGAGCAAACGAGCAGGCGTGTCACCTGATGGTAAGCAACCAACGCCGCCCATAGGCACCAGCAACACATATAGTGTTACTGTTGCGTTGCCGACCTTTAAGGGATAGAGAATAGGAAAGGATGGGGAAGGGGGATTGGGCCTCCGGGTACCTCTCTCACCGAACGAAACGCGGCATGAGCCACTTTACGTCGGTCTTCTGAGAGGTCGTGGTATTTCACCGGTCGAGCCGGCCGATTCATGCAGCGAACTGCTTGGCTCTACCACTGTTATTAGTATGATATTACGAATAAAGTCGTCCACACTCGGTATCGAATCCGCCGATCATTACTCAGCAGTTGTTTGCATTTACCACAAAGCTATTCAAAACGTCTACTCCCTTGGGGTATTAAAAGCACGATATTACTATATTGATTCATTTATTTCGCTCACAGGAATGAATTTTTGATGCAAGATTGACTAAGCAGATATACAATGCAAAAGTGGATAGATGTAGGAGTCGAGGACGGCCAAGACACACATTCCATGACCAAATAGAACGTGTTCTGGAGGAAGGTCATGTTGGGAGCTTCAAAAATCGACGCGCGTGCATGAAAAGAGTTATGAAAGTCAACGAAGCGAGTGAGGTGTGTAAGAATCGTGCCTTATGAAGCTCCGTTGTCTCTACCTACGCCGCAAGGGATTTGGCGTGAAGTTATGTATGTTTTTATGTATGTTCTTTCACGTTAACAATGAAACTGAAGACGCTATGCAAAAAATTACAACATCAGTATTCTATGTTTAAACAAATATTACTCAATCGTTCAAACAAATATCTAACAACTATTAAGATTTAAAAACTAAAATGTTTAATGGACACACTGTAAACATACTTATACAACTGTAAATCAATGTGAATTATGTTTTACAAGAATAGATTTCAACAAACTTTCCTTATTATATTGCAAAATATATTTGTATTTTGTAATAGACGAACACGCAGACATGTTTTGTTATTGATACGTGTGTGTTCCGTTTGTAAGTTGTATTGTTACGAAGAACAAACCTAATGATGTCGTTATCTAAACCTATTATAACTTCACGCCTTTCTCTACCCGAAGGTGTAGGCAGTGGCTGTTAAGCCTGGACTCGCCGTTATGTTTACGTCTCAAATGGAATAAGCTGGTGAACCTATTGCAATACCGGGCACAAAGTTTTCAGACTTCGATATGTATCACAACTTTCGAAATCAATTTCGAAAAGTCATTGGTGTGAGCGAGAATTCGAACGCGCGACCTCTTAATTCAAAAGGGGGGCAAATTAAACACTACTTCATGGCTTCATAGCTAATGAATCGAATTCAAATCTTCTAACAATTCTACATAACAATGACTTTCAAAAACTTTTAGGGAAGAGATTTTTTATTATATTCGTTACTAATAACTGTATTAGATTTTTGCCAATAATGTTAGTCAGATTGTTCATGGTATATACATATCATTACATACACATAGCTTCACGCCATTTTTATCCGAGGGTGTAAGCCTCGACTCGGTGAATCCTTACGTTATGTCCGAAATGGAAAAGGTGGCGGAACCTATTACCATACACCGGGCACAAGGTTGACAGTCATCGATTTTTATCACACGTAACTTCCGAAAACCATTATGAGAAATCATTGGTGTGAGCCCGGAATAGATAAACAGTGGTAGAGCCAAGCAGTTCGCTGCATAAATGGGCCGACTCCACCAGTAAAATACCACGACCTACTGACACGTCTGCTCGTTTGCCCACCTATCCCATGAAAAAAAGATCCCACGACTTTTGTATCCATTTCAAATACAGATGAACTTAAATTAAAGAGAAACAGTATTATTCATGAGGGACAGATAAAATCATTTTAGAAGCGGAACACTCCTTGTACAGAATGGACTTTAAATTGATAGGTACTTAGAATAAGTTTTGACAGATTCCAAATTTGAATTAGATAAGGATGCGTTCGTGAAATACAATACATTTAAATCAGGTCGCGTTCATAAAGCAATAGTATGATGAAATTGTGTGACCATTTCGTTCGAAAACTATGATATAGATAAAATGTAAACACGCCGCGTAATCATCACGCTAGTATTTTTGTCTTTACGATCTAATAATTCAAGACAAGAAAGATTCCAATTCGTAGAATCTCGTGAAAACCGCACACCGGGTAGGCATGTGTTTCACATCAGAATATATCATGTAAGTAAAGAAATTTATATTCCTGCATTGAGTTAAAAGAGTTCTGACTGAAATAAATAAATTATCGTAGACATATTAATGGAAATAAATATATTTTTTGCTTTTGATAATAGCCTTCAAATTGTTTCTCTGTAATCAATCTACTAAAATCACAAAAAAAAACACCAACAAAGTTTACAAATTTCTATATGAATTTACTAATCAAAAATAATGGGATGACAATAAAATTACAACCGCAAAATTTTGCCAGGCTGTCACTTTCTTTTCTGGCTGAAATCATCATACTCAAGTGTTTATCGTTAAGAGACTGTAGACTTTCTAGTCGAGCATAAAAAGAAAAACTCTTCATTCGCAATTTTATAAAGTATATCTCAGAAATCATCAGAAACGATACGATACGTATTCAAATGTTTTCTTGTGATCAAAGCCACACTTTTAATTTCATCTGACTATTAATTTAAGTGTATAACGACTTATGTAAATAAATAATAAAAACGTTTACAGGGAAACTCAGAAGATAAATAAAAAAATAAAAAAAATACAAAAACATTTACTGTAAAGAACATCTAAAATTAAAAGTCGCAATTAGGTTTTATCTTTCTTTCCATTTCATTCATCATAATTAGCTTTTGTTTATTCGAAGGCGTCTTATTTAATTTAATCATGAATAGGGGAATATTTTTTATCCACAACGGTGACATAAAATGGCGAAGGCTCTGTTCGCTTTTGTACATAAATTTTGTTAATTATTTCAAATTTGCTACGCATTCTTAATTAGCATTCTTAGGGCGGCACCACGAGCGTTGCCATTAGCTTCTTCTTTGAGTAGCGAATAAATAGCTTGAATATTTGAGCTGGAAACTTATTAATGAGTTAAGGAACGTAATTCACTATGATCAAGAGATGCTCACTACTTCCGATCATGAAGACATTTCAATGATAATTTTAATCCTTGATGATATCTGTTGAATATTTTTCGGCGCCGTCTCAAAATACCTAAAAGTGTAGGCAGCTATAAATAGGATTTAACACTCCAATTAAATTGTCTATTCTCAAAAGTAGAGGTCCATAGCCTACTGACATTAATCGGTAACAATTTTGTTTATGAATCATATCAATCGCACTTAATTGGCAGAAAACTAATTGCAGTTAACCAATATGTACTCAAATTTCAGACCTCTGAACCAAAATGGTTCTACATTACACTATTGGGACTTAAGATATGTTAAATAATTCCTTAGTTGCCTTTTACAGCACTTACGGAAAGAGATAAAGTTACACTATTATTTAGAATGGTTAACTGATTTAAGGATAATTTCAGTACGATTTTAAAGTACTTAATGAGGCTTTATTAATTTAAAAAAACGGAGGATATATTAAAAAGTAAAATCCTACTATTTTTTTTTTCTTTATTCGCCCAATATGGACCGATTTGGCTATAGCTTAGAAGCCATACTGCCGTTTTATAAACTTAATGAACGTTGTTCCAAGCGAGTTTTGACAACCACACAGAAGAGCGTGATTCAAACGATTCACCATTTTCCACATTTGCACACACATACGAACACTTTTTAAATATAACGCCATGAATTTTATTCAATAAAAATATTTCAAAATACAAATTTTACAAAATAATGCAAAGAATAAGCATGACTTTGCTACATTCCCGCTAAAACCCCGCTTCTATAAAGCAATCTTGAAATGCGCGAATGCAATAAAGTAGAAGAGATTTTAATGGCATGGAACAATGTTGATGGTATTAAAAAAGCATTATTGGTGTTTTTAAAAATATAATTTGTGTGCAGCGACCCTTATAGAGATAACGAATTTATGTATTTGCTTAACAGGTACTAAGATTTACGTAAGAAACTTGTTCAAATTATTAATATTTTTTTTATACGTCTTCCTTCATTTATTGTTGAGTTAGTGTAAGTATATTATTTTTACAAATGGACAGAGGTTTTATTAAAAAATATTTATATAAATATAGCTATTATCTAGCTCATCTAGTAAATATTATTTACATATGTTGTGTTACTAAAATTATTAAGTTTTAATAAACAAATAAAAAATAGGGGTTGACCGTTGAAGGGTGAAAATTTAGGGTTGTATGTCGTTTTGTATGCTGTTTCATAAAGAAGAAATAAAAATTACGTGGTGGACCAGCCTTAACATTTACGGCAGAGAAAAATATATGTTTTCGAATTCAGCCGCTATGCCTACAAAATTTCATAAGAATTGGTCAAGCCGTTTCGGAGGAGTTCAATAACGCACACCGAGCATTTTATATCACTACATAGTATAAACCAAAGTCACTTTATCTGTCCCTATATTCCTATGTATGCTTAAATCTTTAAAACTACGCAACGGATTTTGATGCGGTTTTTTTTTTAGATAGAGTTATTGAAGAGGAGGGCTTATAAAATATGTGTAATAAGAACACAGTTTTTCAATAGTATATTTAGTATTAACATTGCACTCATGCAAAACCGGGGCGAGTGGCTAGTAAAGCAAGCTAGGTTTGGGTCCTTTTTCTGACTGTCTACTTTTCAGTTCCAATAAAAATCATTGTTTTCACAATCCACCGAATGTACTCTGTTAAAATAAACAACAAATGCAAAATTCGATTGAATTGACAGGTGGTTGATTTTAAATTTGGACTATTATAAACAAAACTAAAGCCTGTATTTGCATCGTTATTGCTGAAATAACACTGGGGCATATACATAACAAATGTAACATAACTTCACGTCTTTTTCTATCCTAAAGTATAGGCAGTGGCTGTTAAGCCTCGACTCGCCGTTATGTTTTCGTCCCAAATAGAATAGGTGGCGAACCTATTGCTTAAACCAGGCACAAAGTTTTCCGTGGTATCGAATTATGTAAAAAGTAGCATAACTTACTTCTTATTACTCTAGCTACTTACCATAAAAGTCCCGTCAAAATCGATCCAGATATTTTAGTGATTATCCAGAACAGCAAAGAGACAGACAGACGTACAAAAAGACCGACTAAAATTGTAATAAATATATTTTGGTGTATGTATGTATATTCGAATGCAGTTATTTAAATACTAGGAGAAAGCAGTTATTTCAATTCTGCTACTTTAATGTAGAAGAAAACATGCTACAATATATTAAATTAACAATACGAAAGAGAATTTTGCCATCGTCTAAATCGTACCTCTATACATACAGCTCTGATAGAAAATCGAAAAAAGTCCTAAAACAAAAAGCACTCGATTCCAGATACTTTAATTTTCTATTTCTTATTTTCCATTCCATTTCTGTCTTGGTGCTCCAGTGGTGGAGCACACCGCTTCCGAATCCAGAGGTCGCGGGTTCGAATCGTCACATTGGCAATGACTTTTTGAAATAAATTTCGTAAGTTTATGTGTGATAAATATCGATGACTAATAAATTTGTGCCCGGTATTGCAATAGGTTCGCCACCATCTGGGATGTATACATAACGACGAGACGAGGCTTAGCAGCCGCTGTCTACACCTTCGGGTTGTATATTATGTTTTTATTTTCCAACACTTAACATCAAAGTTATTAAAAAAAAATCATTCCGCCTCCTTGGGTCACCCATCTTTAAAGAAGGATATGATGACTTCGTCGAAGAAAATGTGAGTAAATTTAATGCAGTTTCTGATCGCTTACTCAAAATTAATATACATTCAGCTTACACCATTATTCGGTATTGTCTTTTTGTTCCTAAATTTACCCATGCCCTAAGGTCATCACAACTTTCCAACACTTATGTTTTAAAAAAAAATTAACAAAGCACGATCATCCATGCACCGTGTCATTATTTCTGAACACAATGTATAGATATATTATATATATATATGTCATGTATATTTAAAACACTAAATCTAGCGACAGTTTAGTATGGCAGATTTTGCATAAAAATACGGTAAACGGGGTCGAAAGGGGGCAAAATCTGCCGAATGACTCTCGCTACCCGCGTCGAAAACAAATTTGTAAGGAAGGTGGTTGGATTGAAAGAGAGTGTCGGTGTAAGAAAGGGCATTCTCCAATTTTTGATTATGGAGTCGAAGATGCCCACAACACACTTTCCATGACCAAATAGAACGAGTCCTGGAGCTGGTGATGTCAGGAACCTTGAAAATCAATGAGAGTGTATGACAAAAGTTATGAAAGTCAGCAGTGTAAGAATCGTGCCTTATGACGCTGTTTCTACCTACCTCGCATGTATGTATCAATGTATGAGTTAGCCTTTTTTATTTGTATGCGTATCTATAAAAATCAATTACATAAATGGATCAACATCATATTATATATCTTACATAAGAATTAACCAATAAATATTATATCGAATACTGGTCTTACAATATTCATTGTTGTAATACCATTTGATATGATCCATTCTATTCGATACTTATCGACCCGGTATCTGTGGAATGCGTCATATGAACTCCGAGCGTATCCTTGATTAGCTAATAGATCCATTATAAGCTTTTTTTATTAGCTCAGCGAATGTTGACTCACATCAGTACAAGATAGTATTATAGTTTTATCAGTTGTGCAATCGATAGTATTTGCTAAAAAAAAGTGTAGTTATAGTAAATTAGTTTCTATTAAATACTATTTTCTCACGCTGATAGACTAAGCAGATATACAATAGCTCTATAAAGCTGGCAGTGAAAAGTCAGCAAAAATGACTAAAATTTTCACGTGAATTTGTAGCTAAATAGTTGCTAATTAGTTGCTGCAAAACCGATTTTGTAGCTCTAACCGATTTCCCAAAAATCGAGTTACTGCTATCTTAACGATAAGCTAGCAGTAAAATCCCGAAATCAGGGTTAAATGAAACGACTAATCGGACAAAATTTGTTGCTAATTTGTAGCTGAAAAACAACGTCACAAAAAGGTCAAAAAAGTTAAAATCGGCCGAAGGTAGAGACCGGTCACTAATGATCACTGTCCCAGCAACCTCAATGCACGGTTCTTATTGACATCGGGTAGTTGTAGATTTTGTTGCTGCTCACGAATAGCACCAGACACACTCAGAGAGCCAGCAACAAAATAGAAACAAAAAATCGGCCAGGCCTAGTGTCCAGAAACTGGACACCAGTGGCCCTGCTGCCTTAACGGTTGGTTTTTATGGACTTCGAATAGTTGAAAATTTTGTTGCTGCTCACAAATAGCACGAGGAACACTGAGAGAGGCAGCAACAAAATAGAAACAAAAAATCGGCCAGACCTAGTGACCAGAAACTGGCCACCAGTGTCCCTGCTATCTTAACGAGCGGATTTCATTGACTTCGGGTAGTTGTACATTTTGTTGCTGCTCACAAATAGCACCAGACACACTCAGAGAGCCAGCAACAAAATGGAAACGAAAAATCGGCCAGACCTAGTGGCCGGAAACTGGACACCAGTGTCCCTGCTACCTTAACGAGCGGATCTCATTGACTTCGGGTAGTTGTATCTGTTGACGATCTTCGACTCATTGTACCCGCCGGTCTGGCCGATTTTTCGTTTCCATTTTGTTGCTGGCTCTCTGAGTGTGTCTGGTGCTATTTGTGAGCAGCAACAAAATGTACAACTACCCGAAGTCAATGAAATCCGCTCGTTAAGATAGCAGGGACACTGGTGGCCAGTTTCTGGTCACTAGGTCTGGCCGATTTTTTGTTTCTATTGTGTTGCTGCCTCTCTCAGTGTTCCTCATGCTATTTGTGAGCAGCAACAAAATTTTCAACTATTCGAAGTCAATAAAAACCAACCGTTAAGGCAGCAGGGACACTGGTGTCCAGTTTCTGGACACTACGCCTGGCCGATTTTTTGTTTCTATTTTGTTGCTGGCTCTTCGAGTGCGTCTGGTGCTATTTGTGAGCAGCAACAAAGTTTTCAACTATTCGAAGTCAATAAGAACCGCTCGTTAACATAGCAGGGACACTGGTGTCCAGTTTCCGGCCACTGGGTCTGGCCGATTTTTTGTTTCTATTTTGTTGCTGCCTCTCTCAGTGTTTCTCGTGCTATTTGTGAGCAGCAACAAAATTTTCAACTATTCGAAGTCAATAAGAACTGCTCGATAAGATAGCAGGGACACTTGTGACCAGTTTCCGGCCACTAGGTCTGGCCGATTTTTCGTTTCCATTTTGTTGCTGGCTCTCTGAGTGTGTCTAGTGCTATTTGTGAGCAGCAACAAAATGTACAACTACCCGAAGTCAATGAAATCCGCTCGTTAAGATAGCAGGGACACTGGTGGCCAGTTTCTGGTCACTAGGTCTGGCCGATTTTTTGTTTCTATTTTGTTGCTGCCTCTCTCAGTGTTCCTCGTGCTATTTGTGAGCAGCAACAAAATTTTCAACTATTCGAAGTCAATAAGAACTGCTCGATAAGATAGCAGGGACACTTGTGACCAGTTTCCGGCCACTAGGTCTGGCCGATTTTTCGTTTCCATTTTGTTGCTGGCTCTCTGAGTGTGTCTGGTGCTATTTGTGAGCAGCAACAAAATGTACAACTACCCGAAGTCAATGAAATCCGCTCGTTAAGATAGCAGGGACACTGGTGGCCAGTTTCTGGTCACTAGGTCTGGCCGATTTTTTGTTTCTATTTTGTTGCTGCCTCTCTCAGTGTTCCTCGTGCTATTTGTGAGCAGCAACAAAATTTTCAACTATTCGAAGTCAATAAGAACCGCTCGTTAAGATAGCAGGGACACTGGTGTCCAGTTTCCGGCCACTGGGTCTGGCCGATTTTTTGTTTCTATTTTGTTGCTGCCTCTCTCAGTGTTCCTCGTGCTATTTGTGAGCAGCAACAAAATTTTCAACTATTCGAAGTCAATAAGAACTGCTCGTTAAGATAGCAGGGACACTGGTGTCCAGTTTCCGGCCACTGGGTCTGGCCGATTTTTTGTTTCTATTTTGTTGCTGCCTCTCTCAGTGTTCCTCGTGCTATTTGTGAGCAGCAACAAAATTTTCAACTATTCGAAGTCAATAAGAACTGCTCGTTAAGATAGCAGGGACACTGGTGTCCAGTTTCCGGCCACTGGGTCTGGCCGATTTTTTGTTTCTATTTTGTTGCTGCCTCTCTCAGTGTCCCTCGTGCTATTTGTGAGCAGCAACAAAATTTTCAACTATTCGAAGTCAATAAAAACCAACCGTTAAGGCAGCAGGGACACTGGTGTCCAGTTTCCGGCCACTAGGTCTGGCTGATTTTTCGTTTCCATTTTGTTGCTGGCTCTCTGAGTGTGTCTGGTGCTATTTGTGAGCAGCAACAAAATGTACAACTACCCGAAGTCAATGAAATCCGCTCGTTAAGATAGCAGGGACACTGGTGGCCAGTTTCTGGTCACTAGGTCTGGCCGATTTTTTGTTTCTATTTTGTTGCTGCCTCTCTCAGTGTTCCTCGTGCTATTTGTAAGCAGCAACAAAATTTTCAACTATTCGAAGTCAATAAGAACCGCTCGTTAAGATAGCAGGGACACTGGTGTCCAGTTTCCGGCCACTGGGTCTGACCGATTTTTTGTTTCTATTTTGTTGCTGCCTCTCTCAGTGTTCCTCGTGCTATTTGTGAGCAGCAACAAAATTTTCAACTATTCGAAGTCAATAAAAACCAACCGTTAAGGCAGCAGGGACACTGGTGTCCAGTTTCTGGACACTAGGCCTGGCCGATTTTTTGTTTCTATTTTGTTGCTGGCTCTCTGAGTGTGTCTGGTGCTATTCGTGAGCAGCAATAAAATCTACAACTACCCGATGTCAATAAGAACCGTGCATTGAGGTTGCTGGAACAGTGATCATTAGTGACCGGTCTCTACCTTCGGCCGATTTTAACTTTTTTGACCTTTTTGTGATGTCGTTTTTCAGCTACAAATTAGCAACAAATTTTGTCCGATTAGTCGTTTCATTTAACCCTGATTTCGGGATTTTACTGCTAGCTTATCGTTAAGATAGCAGTAACTCGATTTTTGGGAAATCGGTTAGAGCTACAAAACCGGTTTTGCAGCAACTAATTAGCAACTATTTAGCTACAAATTCACGTGAAAATTTTAGTCATTTTTGCTGACTTTTCACTGCCAGCTTTATAGAGCTATATACAATGCAAAAGCTGACAGATGTAGTATTCGAGGACGGCCAAAGACACATTGCATGATCAAATAGAACGTTCTGTTCTGTTCCGGAGGAAGGTGATGTTAGGAGCCTCAAAATACGACGCGCGTGCATGAAAAGGGTTACGTACTAAAGTCAATGAAGCGAGTGAGGCCCGTGCCGTTGCTTTTTTCTTTCAGTAGCCTGCAAGTTTTTGACGTGAAGTTTTTTAACTTTCACATTATACGAGGCAGATTCCTGGACGCAAAAAACATTAGCAGAAAAGCCCAGCTAGCAATCTACAATGCAGTCCTGATCCCAACGCTAACTTATGGAAGCGAGAGCTGGGTATGGCAGAGTGTGCATGAAAGTAGAATAAACGCGGTAGAAATGAGGGCACTACGCAAAATCTGCGGAGTGACTCTCGCTGACCGCGTAGAAAACAAGGTTGTAAGGAAGGAAGTTGGTTTGAAAGTGTCGGTGTAAAAGTAAGAAAGGGCATACTCCGATGGTTCGGACATGTAGAAAGAATGGTTGATGCAAGACTGACTAAGCAGATATACAATGCAAAAGCGGATGGATGTAGGAGTCGAGGACGGCCAAGACACACATTCCATGACCAAATAGAACGTGTTCTGGAGGAAGGTGATGTTAGGAGCCTCAAAAACCGACGCGCGTGCATGAAAAGAGTTATGAAAGTCAACGAAGCGAGTGAGGCGTGTAAGAATCGTGCCTTATGGCGCTCTGTTCTCTCTGCCTACCCCGCAAGGGATTTGGCGTGAAGTTATGTATGTATGTGTATGTACATTATACGAGGCTCTTCACTATAGGCATATTATTAGAAGCAAATATATCATGTTTCGAATATGCTTATAATGGAGAGCCCCATTTCATACTTTGGGTGCAATGGATAAATAACGGATGCAATTTCCGAAAGGATTTCCGAAAGGATACCTCTCGGTCTTATTAGTAAAACTCTGGGAGAGCCGACCCATGCAACAAACGGCGTGGCTCTACCATTATTAAAATTAACATTCTCAGACATTGACAGACTCAAAATTTTCTTTTATATTGATTATGATGTAATTAATACAAGCATAGATAATTACATAATATCTATTTCTCTTAGAATGGCATTGCTAGTGGCCGAGGGTCGTTATCTCCATCTCCCAGAAGCCTCTTATTTGCTATATTTTATCAGGTTCTCTTGAGCCAGAGGTGTTAGTTGCCGACCATCAGGTTACACAGCTGCGCGTTTACCGCTCCATCCAAAAATAATGAAAAAGCATATTGTCTTTGCTTTGGGACACATATGGTACAAAGTTGCCGATTTTTCTAAAATCCTTTCGGAAATTGCATCCGTTATTTATCCATTGCCCCCAAAGTATAAAATGGGGCTCTTCCGCATCCCTACTCTGTTTGATATTAAAAATTGTAGCTCTCTCAATTGTATTGGTTGATATCTCTTTAATTTCTAACGATGTTATATATATTACCTATTCCAATATTTCAAACATTAATAATCAGACCACAAATATAATTAAAGTCAATATTAATAAGCGAATATTATCTACACTAAAATTAGCAATTTGCAATTAAACAGCGCGAAACGTGTCATTTTGTAATTATAGATTATTAGAAATGTTTATATAAGTCTTTAGTAAATATGAAATATTTCAAATTCATCTAGATAACATGAGATTCCTAACATAAGCGACTGGGCATGGCTACAGGCACACGTACCAGTTTGTTTAGGGGGTCTAAGTATTCGGAAAAATTCTAATGTTAGCTTACCGGCTTTCCTGTCTTCAGTCCATAGCACAGAAGGATTAACCAGTAAAATTTTCACTTATACATTAGGTAAATTTTAAGTGGGAACTACTAATGCTTGGGAACTGGCCTGTCTAAACTTAAATTTATCGACCAATGCATTTTCCCAGAGACAGTGGGAGGACACGCTCTGCACCATCTTAAAACAATCACTTATTAGTGGTTCTGTAAGTGATGCTGAGTGAGCTCGTTTTCTGGCTGTGGAAGACTGGGAGTCCGGTGATTTGCTTAAGGCACTGCCATCGCCCAATATAGGAACATTATTGGTCGACACTCTTATGCCATCACACCTTCCAAGCACGATAGGGGTGGCCGGTGCTGCTGCTACTTCAGTAGAAAATCTCAAGTGACACAAATACAGGAACCTTTTTTATAATGTTTTTGAGCCGTTTGGTGTTGAGACTCTGGGGACATGGGGTCCGAGTGCTCGTGCACTCTATAAAGATCTCGCAAAGAGACTGATCGAGGTCTCTCGCGACCATAGGGCTGGTCTATTTTGCCATTCAGCGTGGCAGTGCGGCCAGTCTTCTGAGCACGCTGCCATTAGATCATAGACCGACCGGAGAAATTTGATTTCAGGTAGTTTTTAATTGTATATAATAATATCTCGGACACAATACACACAGCGCCCTCTAGTTCCAAGATAAGCAACTAAATGCTTGTGTTATGGATACTAGATAACGGATATTAATACATATATACTTTTCTTTCGTAAATAAATACTTATAATACATAGAAAAACACCCAGACACCACACAAATATTCATATTTGTCACAAATATTTGTACTCGGGCGGGAATCGAGCCCCCGACCTCATTGCTCCAGCCGGTAGTTTTACCAATGCGCCACGAGGCCCGTCAAAATAATGTAAATAATGTAATTAGTTTATTTCTAAGAAGAAATAGTAAGAACTATTGTAAATAAATCTATATGAAAAAGAAGAAGCATAGATATTTCAATATGAACCCTTAGAACACCGACTAATCTCATATCCTTCCCTGGATCCTGGATAATTTCAGATCGGCATTCCGTGTCTACCTACTAATGTCGGTACATTTATCGCCATTATTTATTCAATAGGGGTATATAAATGGTTATAAGGGTCCTTGTTGACCTACAAAAGTACGTACATTTAAATGAAAAGACAAATAGAGTTGGGAGGTCGACCATCCTGCTTCCGAATCAAAACATCGGGGGATCAAATCCTGGCTGATTGAAAAATCACTTCTCGAAATTATTTTCGGAAGTTACGTGTGATAAATATCTAAAGGAACACTAGATTCGTCCACAATGTCAGTTTGCTCCATTATTCAATGGCGTGGGTTGTCGGGCAAGAGAATGAAATACTCAGCGTGGCAATAAACAAAATATAATCGTTATCTCCAACTATGGTTAATTATAACACTTAATTAAATAACACTCCACCGAACACGTAGCGCGTTATCCAGATGCGACTCGATCAGTTCTCCAAAATATGTAATGTCTCCCTTCGGTCGCGCCTGCGCACTAGCACCCGGTGTTGCGTCCGAGTGACATTTGACTCGACTGCAAAGAGGATATAAATGCTCGAGTGGAGTCAAATATCGTACTCTAAAATAATTGTTAAACGCGCCGACACGGCCAGACTGACATTAGCACGTCCTCGTGCGGCTCCATCTCTATAGGTCTGCTAATCTGTAAAGATAAGAAAAATGTAGGGAAATCACTTTCATATTGCTCGTCCTATCCTGACATTTCGGATTTTCTCGGATATCCATTCTCTTCGTTTCTCTTCATTCTTCTTCATTTCTCTTTTTTGTACACGCTCTCACACAATAGCACCCACATAATGTACAGTGCTACAGTTTGACCTCATGCAAACAAATAGCCACTATACTAGCCGACTTCATCCTCTCACCGCCCATAATGTACAGTGCTACAGTTTGACCTCATGCAAACAAATAGCCACTATACTAGCCGACTTCATCCTCTCACCGCCCATAATGTACAGTGCTACAGTTTGACCTCATGCAAACAAATAGCCACTATACTAGCCGACTTCATCCTCTCACCGCCCATCATTATCTCATATGATGACAGGTTAGGTACACGTCATCATCTCATATAATGACAAGTTATGTACATGTCATTATCTCATATAATGACAAGTACTGATCATACAGTGTCAGCGTCCCTTCGACCGATCATCATTCACATTCTGACAGTATACTCTCACAATATACTTCTTTACTCACATCTTATAATTCCTCGCGCTCTGAAGCTGTGAGGGTAGCCGAAAACGGGTTACAGAAAGTGAACTGTCACTGTCATCATCCGATGATACCCTCCCCTCTATCTGACCCTGGTCCGCCGTCTCGGCCTCCTCTTCATCATCATTTAGTAAAGTATTAGCTATATCTACTAAGCCCTCATGACCCCTGGGTACTGCACGTAGGTTTTCGTGAGCGTATTTGTACGTGGCTAAGAATCTGTGAATTACATTTTATCACGTTATTTTGTCCTATACCAGTGAGATATACCAAATCGCTATGTACAGTACCCCCTAAACTGTCAGCCAGGCTACAGATTACTAGCAAGCAGGCGGGTGCACTGTCAAAACGAAAAGAAACGGGCTCACCGGAGGATGTCGTGAAGGTACCGGTTGTTGGTCTGCGTCCACATAAATTGACCTCTTTGACCGCAGCATGTCCATCGCCCCCTTTGCGCTCTGGGCAAGCTGACGCCACATGGCCCTGATGACCACAAACGAACCATATGACAGGCCTAGAGTAGTTGTGAGTCTTCGCTGGCTGGTCAGGAGCTTTCGTAGTTGGTTTAGGTGTCGGCTCTTCGCGAGGTTTACGGCAGTCGACTGTTCGATGCCCTACCACATCGCAGCGATGACAAGTTCCCGAAAAGCGTGTGTCGGGCCGCATCCTTTTCGCATCAGATTCACTGCAATCTTGTATGTCAAGTCTTCGTTTCAATGAAATTCTGTTAAGAACCCGAAAGAGTTGAATTCGAGTAGACACAAGGCAAGATTGTAACTCTCGACGTACGGTGCCATCCTTTTTACATAATACCGAAGAAACGAATCCCGTGATAACATCTTATGACATTTCAGTTCGAGGAATGCGTTCTATTATATGCCAAAGCCGAGCCGCGGCTTCACTCGCGGTTTCTTTAGTACCTATTTGTAATCTCAGAATATCGTCGAAATAATCCTGTGGCTGCCTAGGCGTACCAAATTTGCTAGCAGTACTTCTTTTATATGCTCCCATGTTAGTTGTGAACTTTGAAACTTGGTAAGACATGTTGCTGCCCGACCTCGCAAGGCGTGCGTGAGGGCTAACAAAAGTTCGGCGCCCTCTAATTTTCTGCTATTCACCAATATTTCGGTTATCTTACACCAACCTTCGATATCCGCGTCGGTATCATCTGGGTTGAACCGTACCAACTGCGTCGTCATGTTGTTGGTGGCTTGAGACGCCGACGATGATTCTAAAATTCCTGATAACAACGATTCCATGCTTCGTAAAACGTTATGCGCTGACGTATCGTGGCGAGTTTCATTATATTCTCTTGGTGGATGCCCTCTGTATCTCACTTCTGATAAAGGAACACTAGATTCGTCCACAATGTCAGTTTGCTCCATTATTCAATGGCGTGGGTTGTCGGGCAAGAGAATGAAATACTCAGCGTGGCAATAAACAAAATATAATCGTTATCTCCAACTATGGTTAATTATAACACTTAATTAAATAACACTCCACCGAACACGTAGCGCGTTATCCAGATGCGACTCGATCCAGTTCTCCAAAATATGTAATGTCTCCCTTCGGTCGCGCCTGCGCACTAGCACCCGGTGTTGCGTCCGAGTGACATTTGACTCGACTGCAAAGAGGATATAAATGCTCGAGTGGAGTCAAATATCGTACTCTAAAATAATTGTTAAACGCGCCGACATATCGATATTTTTAATTACATTTGGGACTTAATGATTCGGCGAGTTAAGGCATAAAGGCCGCTCAATGCACCACATGTATAAAAAGGGTTCATATTCCAAATAATAATTGTGCAAAAGAATACGGTCTTCATAAATACAGAAATCAAGAAATCTATGATACTGTATCTTAAGTAAATATTTAATAACATCAATTTACGCGAATCAAATGATTTAAGAACTTTATAATTACAATCATATATTGTTCCAAACCAAATATTAACGTCAGCCATTATACCTTTTGATATTAATTAGTAATAAAATCGTGTTTAATTTAACACATAATAGAATAATCTCATCAAATTATATTACCTCGTTAATTCATTTACGAAACATCGCCGAATTATAATAATGGTTTATGAGCTTTGATACAAAAAGTTCACTTTCCTCAAATTTATGTTCGCCGCGTAAAATTAGTTAAGGAATTAATTACATCTAAAGGAAAACAAACTCTCAATGTTGGATTTTAATGACTAATCATTACATAGTATAAAACTTAACACATACAATTACATACAGCACATTTACATAGTATAAAACTTTCCGCTGTTTGTCGCCTTATATGCTTATATCTTTAAAACTACGCAACGGATTTTGATGCGGTTTTTTTTAATAGTTGAGGGTATCAACGGGGTGGTTTTGATCTATAATTCATATATATTATTCTAAAGAAAAAGTTATAATTTTCGATATTTAGCACTTTAATTGCAAGCGCTGGCTGAACCCTAAGTGATAGATCAAAACAATGTTCTACATTATTAAACACCTTCAGAAGGTCTACAAAAAAGTCCGCGAGGGCATATGTCTATCTCTTAGGGAGAACCCACACTGACCATTTTTATTTTTTTACTTTTTACGAGAAATAATGGCTTATTTACGAAGCGATTTTAAACATTACAGCATTAATTTTCATCCAAATAAGTGTCTTAAATAGATTTTGCGTGTAATATAGATGACTATGGCCCTTTACAGCATGCAATTTAAACGAATATTTTCGAAGACACTGCAAAAGTAAACTGAGCCTCATGATATCCAAAATTTACTCATTTATTGCTTTTGATGCGGAACAAAGTTCGCCGGGTCAGTTAGTTATTTATATATATACAAGATACGGCATCCAATACCTATTTAAAATCAAGATTGACTAAGCAGATATAGTTTGCAAAAGCGAGAGAACTCTGGAGTCGAGCACAAAAGTCTTAGTCTAAGTCGGTTTTTTGTTTTATCTCGCTTTATTCTTTCTGCCTATTTCGTATGGAACTTGGAGTGAAAGTAAGAAAATAAGTAACCGGTAAAATCATCAAGTAATAATTGCGACTGCCTACTACATAGGATATTAATGGCGTGAATATACAAAAAAATAAACTATTATGTATTGTATTGTACCCTTTTCAGACTGCTCGCTAAATAATTTATTATATGAAATATTTATCCAGCAGACTGATAAGGGTGTACTGTGTACGGCCAACTTGCAGAACAATGACAACCCCTGGGTCCATATGTTACTGTTGCGATCATATAACATGTGCTACTATCTGTGTTTACATGCGCTTTGTTCTTGTATGTGAAAGCCCGACTGTGCTAGAAGAAGGTTTTCGAATTAGAAGAATTATTAAACACTATTCGCTGAAATGGCCGAATCGAGGTCGCGGTGGTCCAGTGGTCGAGCAATCAATGACTTTTCGAAATTATTTTCGGAAGTTATGTGTGATAAATATCGATGACTCAAAACTTTGTGCCCGTTATGGCAACAGATTCGCCACTTATTCCATTTGGGACGTGTAAACATAGCGGCGAGACGCGGCTTAACAGCCGCTGCCTACACCTTCGGGTAGGAAAAGGCGTGAAGTTATGTTATTATATTTATGTTTATGTTTGTGTGTATATTATTATATTTATGTTTTGTTATGTTTCTTTGAATTTTAAGAGAGTCCTTCGAAAGCCAACTTAAATTTTCTGATTGTTGATTTCAAATCTGCTAATAATCGTCAAAACAAGAAAAAAAGTCCACGAAGGTGGTGGTGCATTGGGAGAATTAGCGACTACTAATTAGACATCGTAAATTAAATATTCAGTAGGTTTTATTCTAATATTTCTCCTAATGCACCTTCAATATTAATTAGTAATAAAAAACTAACATTAATTAGTAAGTAACCAACTTAACAGTGGTAGAGCCAAGCAGTACGCTGCATGAATGGGCCGGCTCGACCGGTGAAATACCACGACCTCTCAGAAGATCGACGTAAAGTGGCTCATGCCGCATTTCGTTCGGAGAGGTACCCGGAGGCCCACCTCCTTTCCCCATCCTTTCCTTTCCCCTATCCCCTAAAGGTCGGCAACGCAACAGTAACACTATATGTGTTGCTAGTGTCCATGGGCGGCGTTGGTTGCTTTCCATCAGGTGCCACGCCTGCTCGTTTGCCCTCCTATCCCATTAAAAAAAAATATTCAGTTTTATGTTTATAGATATATCTCTTATTTAGAAGTATAAAATAAATCAATATTAACGACTCCCTTGGATCCTATATACTCCATAATAATATGTATTAGAATATGAATGTTACGAAGAAATACGTTGAGATGAATGATTTTTCAATAACCAATTTTCAAGAACCGTTAACCGTTAACTTGGTAGAGCAAAGCAGTTCGCTGCACGAAGGGGCCGGCTCGACCGGTGAAATATCACGACCTCTCAGAAGACCGATGTAAAGTGGCTCATGCCGCGTTTCGTTCGGTGAGAGAGGTACCCGGAGGCCCACACCCCTACCCCATCCTTTCCTATCCCCTATCCCTTAAAGGTCGGCAACGCAACAGTGGCACTATATGTGTTGCTGGTGTCCATGGGCGGCATTGGTTGCTTACCATCAGGTGATACCCCTACTCGTTTGCCCTCCTATCCCATAAAAAAAAACACTGGAAATTCCATTTTGTTATACAACAATTTCCTGTAACAAAAATATAATAAAATTGATGCATCCAAAATTACTTATACATAATATTTACACAAACATAGCTTCACGCCAAGTCCCTAGCGGGGTAGGCAAAGAAAACAGAGTGCTAAATATGTTATTTGTTTTGTAACTGAGTTGAGAGAAAAATGGTAGCGTTGATTTTGGTCCATTTTTCGCTACATTTCATCTTAATGGAGCCCGTATTCGGTGTACTGATCTGTATTTTAATTTTGTTAAACAAAGTGCCACTTTCATTACGAAAACCGTTTTTCATAAATTATGATATTGAATATGTCATCTGAACTTTTATCTATATATTAAAAACATTAACTTAAACCTATATCTTTACACGTTGCCTGATTCAATAACACTAGCATTTAGTTGTCTAACTTGGACACCTAGATGGCGCTGCGTGTATTCTACAAAACATTACTATTATTATCTTACTAAATTCACGGGAGGCAGCATGTCATGACATGTTCAATAAAAGTAACAACACACTATTCCAGAACGTATCATTTCCGAGCAGTTCCCGCCACAGTCGTTTATATTCAAATTTTGGGTCCGAGTAACTGGAGTTCTGGGGTTCAGGGTCTATTGTGATGTATTCATAGGAATATTTTATGGACCTCCTGTTCCTGTTACTTGTTAAAAGATTACTGTGAGGAATTGAGATTATAAATCCTGAAAGGATTTATGAATTAACATTTTGAACATCTGCGATCTTTCCCTATGCGGAAATTGAACCCATGACCACCTTGAACCGTGTTAGTGATAGTTTTCCTATTATAGAGAAGGTCAGACGGGTAATCGAGTCATCTGGAGCCAAGCTACTAAAGCCGCCCATAGATATCTGCAACACCGCCGTAGTTACGTTTACGATGACATTGTATGGAGGGGGGAATTGCGGGGATTCGGGTACGTCTTCGGCTTCTTTACGTCTGTATACTGAGAGGTCGTGGTATTTCATTGGTCAAGCAAGCCCATTTTTAAAAGTCTGCCTTGATCAGTAAGTATAAGAAAATTATAAATCATTTTCACAACCATCAGATTCCAAATATTTATCAATCAATCAAATTAAAAATCAATTAATTAATCTCTAAATGACCATCATCATCATTAGCCTTTTTTTTTTTTGAGATCCACTTCTGGACAGGCCTCCCCCATAGAGCGCCACAACTGTCGGTCCGTTCACTCATGGGGGGTTTTGCCATAATCGCCACGCTTGGCAGGCGGGTTGGCGATCGCAGTAGGCTGCATTGTGTTGAGAGAGAATGCTGGTGCCCATTCTTTCAGCCTTTTCCCTTAGTCGCCTTTTACGACACCCACGGGAAGAGATGGGGTGGCGGTATTCTAAGCCGGCGCCACACAGCAATTATAAATCATTTTCACAACCATCAGATTCCAAATATTTATCAATCAATCAAATTAAAAATCAATTAATTAATCTCTAAATGACCATTTATTTGTAACCTCACTCGTCTTCTGAACAAAAGAAATATTTGAGCGGTAAAATCGTTTTGAACTAGACAATTCTTTGTCTCATTTCCAATATCTATTATTATCCACTAATTAGATACTTGGCATTAATTGGCAGAGGGCGGTGTTAAAAATAATGACAATTTCAATGTTTTTGTTTAATTATTCTTAAGTTAAATAAACATTATCTACCTACAGTTTCTTTGACGCTAGAGATGTCTCAAAATCTTAATATAGATACACTGTATAAATTACTTGTTTGGTGTGGACTTTGTCTAACACAGAATAGGAGAAGAATTATTGACTATTATCAGAACAAATTCTACCCGGGGAGGTAGTAGGTACATATATATTTAATTATTATCAGGTATAATTATTTATTAGGTAACGCTTAGTAGTCTCGACTGCCTTATGATTGGCAGGTATCGAGTTCCAATATCAATACCGTAGTACATGTCGATTATTTACTGAAGAATCTTCTTCAGATTTAAAAAAATCATGATTGAATGACGAGGCAAAATTTTAGCTGTTGACATCTTTTGCTATTACGGGCATGAACGTATGTTAACGCATCACTAACCACTATAAGCCACACTTTCACTGCGAACTGGTTTAATTGAAAAACCATCATATATTAATATTAGAGTTGAATTATTCCGTGTTTTAAAAAAAAATGTGTCAATTTCGTCACAAAATATTGATGTCCCTTAAAAGGTACACCACGCCGCTACCACCCGGTCCTTTCATAAGATTTAATTTTCATGAACCATTAAACGGTATGATGGAACACGAATGAGTTTATCCCGTCAAATATATTTTAAAATGTTTATTTTAATTAAGCCTTAAAGCATAAAATGTATGTAAAATCTTAATTTTGTTTTAACGATAAACCATTTTCCAGTATTTTGATGGCAAAGAAAACATTATTATTATGCTAAACGAGAAACCTTTTTATTTGATGAATATTTGATGTTATATGTCTTGGCTATGGCAGAGTGAGGAAATACTTAATAAGGACTTGTATGTCTCTTACCAAAGTTACGGCTGGGCGCTTTCAGAAGTATCTATGAGGGCTGTATACAAAATGCAAAACCGGATTCTATTTCGATTAACGAACTGTCAACTGTTTTTTGACATTTAATTAACGTTCGAGGACGCAATTTGAAATAAGAATTCTCCTGCTAGCCTCTTTTTAGACTCAAAATTAAAATGGGGCCCTCATATAGAGACGTTATCTGGTAGACAGCTCAGCAGCTGACGCTATAAAGACAATACGTCAGTTAACCGACATTGATACAGCGCATTTAGTTTATATCAGTTATTTTCACAGCATTATGTCATATGGCTTATTGCTTTGGGGTAGTGCTGCTGATGTAGATTCCATTTTTGTGCTCCAGAAACGAGCTGTTCGTGCTATCTATATGATGAGTCCCAAGGATACACTGAGAAAGAAATTTAAAGAGATAGGAACAATGACTTTACATTCTCAATACATTATTGAAAATCTTACAAATGTTCATAAAAATAAATTTAAGAAGAACAGTGATATCCATCAATTAAATTTAAGAAATAAAAACAAATTTGATGTGTCCACTACTAGGCTCCATAAAATTTCTAGCTCGTTTCCAGGTCAATGTATACGCTTTTACAATAAATTTCCAAATGACGCGGTTGAATTATCGTTGGTTAAATATAATGAACTTAAAATATGTTTAAACTAGACTACAACACCTTTGGTGTAGTCTAGTTTGCCCTTACTTATTACTATATCTCAGATTACATAAATGATAAAACCGTTTGGAATTGAATTGCTTCTTTTGAGTTATATTGATTATATCTAGTAGAGCAAATATTGTTAAACTGTTAATTAAACATTGCTGCTAAATAGTAAGATTATGTGCTGTATGACGTTTCTCACTGGTCAAGCTTACTAGTTTTTTTTGTCTGGTTTCTATAGATATGTCATGCTCACTGAAAAGTCCTTGCTTACGGCGGCGTCGTTGATCGGGTCGCCTCTTTCCCTAAAATATGGCGAGGGAGGCGATGGCTGAGTTATGGGTCATACTCGTGAACGAGTGCTGTTTTTGGGGACCGGTCTGTTCAAGCGTTCAAAGAACTTTTATTTACGTACTGTGTTTTATGTTTGACGTGAGAGACCTCATTTTGCTCTCTGTATTAATCTATTAATTTGTGTTTTAGTGCATAGTACTGTTATATAATAAAAATAAGTGTCTGTCCAAGACCTAAATTAAATAAATGAGTTTTGATTTGATTTTGATAGCGTCCGCGTCCAGCCACCATTGAGGCCAAGACCTATCTATTTATAATAATTAATATTACTCATTACATTTTTTTATTCTAGAATATTCCAAACTATATAATATTTCGAATTCTTCAGCTCATACTGGTTCTATCTTGTAAAAATTTTATTTTTTTGTAGAAAATAAAACTAATCAGATTATATGTGGAAAATAACGAACTCGAAAATAAATGATGAGCCAGACAAATTAAAGAAGATCAGCTGAAGCTGACAGAGTGACAGTTAGATCAAGTGACGTGGCATTAGGAGCTACATCTGTCTAGGCGAGAAAAACTTAATTATTATATTGGAGAGACCGATATTTTTAATAGAACATAATTCCTCTTTGCACTGGATAGCAGCAGAAATAACTTATAAACTATGTTATCGTCCTCAGAAATATTATAAATAATTATTTAGACCACTTAAATTGGATAAACACAATAGGAGTATAAAACTATTGAAAAAATATTTGTGACTAATAAAATTATGTCCGATCTCCTTCATCCTTCTGCACCTATCCTACTTGGGACTATGAGTCCTAGGTCACCGAGTCGAGGGCTAAAGCACAGGCAACTTCTGATGTAAAGTTACAAAGGAGAAAAACTATTCTAGATGAAAATACTGAAATAGCATGCTTAAAAATACTCTATAAAATATAAGATATTATCTTCATGTTTCGTAATTATGCCTATTTTACATATTTTATTGGCTTCTTGATGATTTACTTCCAGATATTGTTGAGAACAACAGGAACATTGTTCGTCCCTAATTGGATTACGCGCTAAGAGGTTTCTGAAGCTTATTGAAGATTAACATTCAATTTATTTATTGTAACAAAACAGTACAGGTACAGGAAATTGATGTAATTAGATAAAAAGTTTATAGACTGTAAGTTACTCGTTTTTGTAACCTTTTATATTAATGAATTATAGTTTAAGTTTAAGAATGTATAGTGTGAGGCATACTACAATATTTAAATAATACATTTGAGAGCATGAATTGCTGAAGCAAAATTAAGGCTATTCATGTACAAACATAAAGCATTGAAATAAAATATGATCTGTTTTATCGTTTGGAGAAAAATCACAACCAGACCCTATAGAACTTTTTATTGTTTCTCAATGTTATCACCACGCAGCTGAAATACACTTCTCCATCGCTAAAAACTGTTCTTATAACATTTATTCTACTCTTATGAGCGGGTGTCCAAAATGGCCGACTTGAACGCGTCGACTGCTTCTTCGCCGGACTGGACCTTTTAGGTAATGTAATGAAATTTTTAGGGCTTAGGTGAAGATTGTATCGGCCCGGCCACAGCTATGCGTGGCGCGAATGGCGGCACGTAGAGCGGCGCGATTCGCGGTGGTATGTCACAACTAAACTAGTTGCGACCGACGGCGCCAGTGGTGGACTTAAGGCGGAAACATACGTGTCGTGGCGTGTCGTGGCGATTACTGTCGTGACGGTGAGTGTGCACACTAAAGTGTCGTGTCGTGGCGTACTCTGGCGTTATTTCTGAACAGTACTTGACGAACCTTTGCAGCGTTCAAACATAAATAATGTTTTCTTCTGATTCGGATAGTGATTTTGATGAAGACCTTCAATTTCTCTTAGCAATGAAACTTCTTAAGAGCAAAAAAAAGAAAAGAAGATACTGGGTTCACCCTATAAACAGAGGGAGACAAGACAAAGGTGAATTTCATCGTCTTGTTAGAGAACTGGAGAGTGACGATGAGAAATTTCATCAGTACTTTAGGATGAACCAAGCACAATATGAGGAAATCCATTCGCTGATTGAAGGAGACATAAAAAAAGTACATACGAAATTTCGTGAACCCATAGGTACTAAAGAAAGACTTGCGTTATGTTTAAGGTAAGTTTTATTTTCTTTGAAAAATATAATTGACTGTGCTGTCATAGTGTCATAGTATATATACTGTCATAGTATGCTTTCATAGTATGCTTTCATGTTATCTGAAACAACAGGTTTTGAGTGTGATCCGGATGGAAATGATGATGACTGGATATATGTGGGTGACTGAGCGTGTATAGGTGACTGGGTGCATGTTAGTGATTGATGAACGTCTGCAGTAGTTTGGATGTATGTTGAAGAATCAGCATGATTTTGTGCGCGAGATGTAGTAGGAATTGATAACTCGATATATGTGGGTGACTGATCGTGTGAGGGTGACTGGTTGTATATTGGTAATTCAGCGTTTGCAGTAGTTTGGATGTATGTTGAGGACTGATGTTGTGGAGTTGATTGGATGAATCTTTGAGTTGTTATTTTTATAGGCGTTTTTAAAATTTTGTCTCTGTGTTCCAATTGCCGTATTAATGCTTGGGAAATAGCGGTGTGCAAGTCTAATTTTATTTTTGTTTGTTCAAGTTTTGGCAGCGCTTTTAATTCTTTACTCATGCTAAGGAAAAATAGATCAGTTTCGTCCATGTCTTGTCTAAAATTTTGCTTCTGACGTCTTAAATCTTGGGAAGATTTCATCAAATCATACAACTCTTGTAATTTGGGTTCTTTATTAGGTTTTCCACGTGAGGAACTGGATTGTGATTGACTGCGTGAAGTACTGGGACTTTCTGGAAGACTTTCGTCGGGAGACTCTTCTGTGGGTGGTGATTCTGGTGTAGTTGTCACATTTGTTTTTGTACTTCTACATTCCATATAAGGAAGAAGAAAACTCAAGCTTTCTTCATATTTCCAGGGCACCAACGCCGCCGCAGCCTGCCCACTTTTCTTATTCCTTCGTCGCTTCAAAGCGCTGGCGAAAGCATTCCTTAGTTTTGCCCAGTCATCCTTGCATTTATTTACTGTAACAAATAATAATAATTGTTTATTTCTTTTCAGATTTTTAGCTACTGGAAACACTTTTCGATCATTGGCCTTCAACTATCGAATGGGATTTTCTACTGTGAGAGTTATAGTACAAGAAGTGTGTGAAGCCATTTGGAAAAATATGGCACCTATTGTAATGCCTACACCTTCTGAACAAATGTGGAAAGATATTGCAAATAACTTTAAACAATTTTGGCATTTTCCAAATTGTATTGGAGCATTAGATGGCAAACACGTTAACATAATTTGTCCTATAAACGCAGGTTCTACTTTCTATAACTATAAACAAGAACACTCCATAGTTTTACTTGCATTAGTTGATGCTCAATACAAATTTATCATGATTGACGTAGGTGCGTATGGTCGAAACAGTGACGGTGGCATATACGAGAAATCTTTGATGGGAAAATTATTTGAGCAAAAAGCATTAAATGTACCACAGGATGAACCACTGAGTGTAAACTCACAACCTATGCCATACACTATTGTTGCTGATGCAGCATTCCCGTTGAAACCATATTTGTTAAAACCTTATCACAAAGACAAGCTAGTTAACAATGATGCAAATAAAATATTTAATTACCGCTTATCACGTGCACGCCGGTGTGTAGAAAATGCGTTTGGTATTTTACGGGCTCGATTTCGTGTATTTCATGGACCTATGCAAGTCCAACCGGACATGGTAGACAAGATTGTGCTAGCTGCCTGCTGCTTACATAATTTTTTAAGAACAGAAACATTGCTCCCTGAAGAAAATTTGATGGATTCTACTGACCATAGCAGCAACATCGACTGTCTAATTAATATTGAATCTTTACCAAGAAACCCATCAAAAAACGCTGTTTATGTCAGAGAGAAATACAAAGAGTATTTTATTAGTCCAGAAGGGAGAGTACCATGGCAAATAGAAATTATTCGCCGAGGTAGACAAAATTCTTAAATAGTATTAATTGTTAATTTTGTATATTTATTCATTATCTCTTTTCAAATAAATAATAAAGTAAAATACAACTTTATTGACTTACCTGGTTGTTCTAAGATTTCAGCGATTTCTTCCCAAGCAGCATTTCTCATGAAATGATCCTTGTAATCTTTACACTTAGAATCATATATAACTTTTCTTTGGCGTACGAGTTCTATGAGATCGTCAGTCATTTTTTAAATTAAAATTTAAACCCGCTAGATGTTTGCGCCACGAGCCACGCGCCGTATAGAAACACATTTGTCTGTTGTGCCGTGTCGCGCCATAACCCCCACCACCGCTCTGGCGCAATCGGTGGCGAGCAGTCCGCGCCACGACAGAACGCTTTGCGTCACGACACGACACGCAAATATGTCCCTAACCATATTAAATGTATGAAACCGATATGCTCCTGGCGCGCCACGACACGCCACGACACGTAAGTATGTTTCCGCCTTTATTTAAGCTATTAAAATTGTCTTTTAAAATGGCTATTCAAATTTAAAAAAAAAAAGACAAGAGTCACAATTTAGTGCGCGTTTGATATTTTAAAATATAAGTTTTATCATTTATTTGCGAAACGTATAGAAACAAATAAAAACACGCAATATTGATTAGGTTGAGTGTTTGTTACACAATATAATATAAGGAAGAGATGGTGATAGAGATTTCCAGCAGTGTGTATTGCAGTTTGGAGACTCGAATAATCACAGAAGCATAAAGCATAAGCAGACCAAGACGAATCTAATATAGTAGGCTAGGTATGTAGGAATATCTATTCAAAATATGTAGATATATATATAAAAGTTTTTTTATCATAAAATTACTTGTAATAAAGTGGTAATAAATACATACAAATATTAATAGGAAATTGTTGTTTTATTTCTGCCATCATTTTTATAGCATAGCATTTAATTTTTATAGCATACCTATATTTATGATGTGGATATGTTGACATTCATATTGTTGTAATTTTTTTTGTATCCATTATTTGTTATCTCAAAGTGCTTAAAAAACAAAATTATTGTTGCCCAAATGCGTCCATCTATGCGCGCCCTTCCGGGCTGTGGCAACCGTAGATAATACTTATTTAACATACGATAGTGGCAATTTCAATCCTCTCTAGTACATTTGTTTCATTCGCACCGCCGCTCGTCGCGACGCTTTTGGCTGTGACAAGGCCCTATGGAGAGTGGTCAAGAATGTCTACTTGTTTTAAATACTCAATCGATTGACGAGCACTATGTGAGCTTGCGTTGTCATGGTGCAGAAAGATACGTCGTTTTGAGTGGGATATTCGATGTTTTTTATGAATGGGAGGTAAACGAGCAAGCTTTTCACCTGATGATAATCAACTACCGCCGCTCAGGGTCACCTCTAACCGTGCTACGGTTGTGTGCCGCCCTTTAATCGAGCAGGATAGGAAAGGAAAGGGAAGGGGCCTTCGGATACCTCTGTCACCTAGGTATTTTTTCGTAATTTAGGTAATTACCAAAAAAAGGGTTCGTTATTTGTAATATGGACGAAAAAATCAGAAAAGTATATCTGCATAAACAGAAAAAAAAGTAGAAACATTCAGTAGCTAAGTACCAAAGTTGAATATAAAGCGGAGTTTGAATTGGTATATAATTTGTTGGAGTTGAACGAAAGAATTTGTTCGCCCAAAGTTGGTTCTAACTCAAATACGTAGTACAGGGGCTGCTATTTCCTGGGCCTGTTCATGTAGCAAACGGCGTGGCTCTACCACTGTTAAAGTTCAACTAAATTCTATAAGTTTAAAATTTTAGCCACAATAGTTTTAAAGACGTAGGTCTAGACGTAGGTAGTGGAAGAAAAGTAACAGGTAAAAATCCCCCTCACTTTTCTACCACTAGCTACGTCACACAATCACTGGTGGGATAAGTGCAAGCGAGCAAGCGGGTCACCCGATTACTAGCGCTACCTATAGACAAGACAAATAATATTACAGTTACACTGCTGCTCTTTATGAGACTGGAATGGGAAGAGATGAGAGCCTGTGATGGATCGTGATATTTCACCGATCGAGCCGACCGATTCATGCCACAAACTGCGTGGTCTACCATTGATAAAGAATTTGTTCGCATTTTCTGCTGTAGAAAATATGGACTAATGATAAATAGTTTCAGGTTAGATTTATCAGGGCGTATTGAGCAGTAAAAGGTATACGGTATTGCCATTTTATCATAAATTTCTTTATGTTCCATTGTATAAGTAGCTGCCATTAAATATGAATTAATGGTCTTCTGGCCTTATATTACGCTATTATTCTCACCATTTCTTGCATATATGTGTATACACAAAATTCTATACACATATATTTTGTAAGTTTTTGTAAACTTCATACACTATATCTGAAACAAAGATACACTTATATGTAAGTAGTTTTATTTAATAGCGAGATTCGATGTGGCTGCATCCACAATTCCAGGAAGTACAGAAATAACTCTGACCAGAACAGCTTATCTGAAAAGCGGACCAGGTAGTTGAGGTGTAAATATATAAGTAATGTTAACAATAGCGCCACCTCACTAGCTTCTTGGACATTCATTGTACGAGTTATATGTCTTACAATACTTACAGTACACGCGTTTCGGTTTTTAAGATTCCTGACTTCACCTTTATAAAGACGCGTTAAATTTGGTCATTTAAAAAATTCCGTGACCGTCTCGATTTCTACATCTTTCCGCTTTTGCACTGTATATCTGCTTAGTCACATTTACACTATCCATTACTTCTTCATGCCCGATTTATCGAAGTGGCATACTTCGATAAATCGGGCCTTTTCCTTACTTTCAAACCATCACTATCTTTGAATCCTACTCCCTGCCTTACTTGTACCTACTTGTATTATATTGTATTGTATTTATATACAGCATTAACTTTCAATGCAAGACTGTCCCGAACCTTTATAGAAGATAGCGTGTATATAATACGGGATAAATGTAATAAATACTCGTCTTATCTTTTCACTGTCGGTCCAATGAACGCGAACAGTATTTTTTTCTTTCTTTATGAAGCGACGTGATTGAATGTAGAGATTTATGAGAAAAGAGGCTTACCTGAATGTTTTATAAGGATTCGTACAAAAGGAAAAAATTAAGCGAAACGCGAATAGTTCGGAAAATAATGTTTTCTTAGGATGATCGGGTTCGTGAATAACTGTTATATTTATTTTCGATATGTTATGCAGTTTTGATTTGAATGGTCCAATGGATAGGTATTTCTTTTTTTTAGATCATGGTCCTCGATCTCCCATCCAAGTAAATACCAATAACACATGGGGAATCTCTTCAGAAGTTGTGTTATAAATATCGGAAAATATTAAATGATGTGAATAATTTTCAGTGGTTTTTAAAAATAATGATATTGCCGCACAATACCAAACATAACATTAATATTTGTTCATCAAAGTTTTGCCACAATAGTAGGAAATTGACAAATAATTTGACAAGAAAATTCGGAGTAACGATTTTGGGTACAAGTATCAGTTTATAACAATATTAATATGCAATATGAAAAGCATATTTAACCCAAATTCTGTGTTGTATATTCAGGTCGTTTCACATCCGACACAATATACCTTCACGCCTGCTATTAATCAGGGCTATTGTCCATGATATAGAGGAACCGTATGGCCTTAATTGCTAAAAAGCGTATCATAAATTTCCTCTTGTGACAGTTTAGACTCATTGGCAACCAGTATCCGGTTCTGATGAAATTCGTTTACTGTCACTGTGCCTTTGACACACTTTAAAACTCAAAGGGTAAGCAGCGACTTTCAAGATATAGTCTTTGGTTTCTTGAGGAAATACCTATTTGACTTTTCTGACTTCGTATTTTGCAGCACCAATATTTTTTCCAATCCTTTACCCGTAACGAAGGTGTATTTTCTTTTCTCTTACCAAACTGATTATTAAATTAAAAGAAATACTTTTATAGATTAAAGTTCAGTTTGACGGGTCTCGTGGCGCATTGGTAAAACTACCGGCTGCAGCATTGAGGTCGGGGGTTCGATTCCCACCCGAGCACAAATATTTGTGACAAACATGAATATTTGTGTGGCGTCTGGGTGTTTTTCTATGTATTATAAGTATGTATTTACAAAAGAAAAATATTTGTGTATTAATATCCGTTATCTAGTATCCATAACACAAGCATTTAGTTGCTTAGCTTGGAACTAGAGGGCGCTGTGTGAATTGTGTCCAAGATATTATTATATTAGTATAATTAGTTTTTTAATTATAAATTTACATAGGAGATTTTATTTTATCAATGAAAATAAATATCAGAGCAGCGAATACAATCAAATTTGATGATATTTAATTAATAAACATTGTACATAAATTTTAAAGAAATGCTCTGATTTTAACTTGAATAATCTCGATCAAAATGGAAGAGCCTTGTACTTACTTCAGACTTACAGAAAACAGCAGTAAATAACACTACTCTCCTGTTCATTTCAGCAAGTAAAGTTTCAAGTCTTTTGGTAACCGGGACAAGTGTCCCTTTAGCCGCTAGTATAGTAAATGCTCTCCAAAGGTTGTACACAGTCATTTACAAAGAACTCTTTTTCAAAAAGGTTGTGAATAGGCTCTCAAACGGTCGACGTACAAAGTGCTGTATAATACTGCCAGTGCCATGTGGAGACTGTAATATTACTGATTTAACGACAAACTCACTTTCCCAGAGGCAGTAAGATATATTGCTCTACGCCATCGTAAGAGAGTCACTCATTTGTGGTTTTATTTTTATTATTTTCTGACTGAAGAATGCTGTGATTCAAATATGATCGTTCACATTCTATGTTCATCATAAATAGGAACCATGTAAGGTGTATGATATTAAGCTAACCGCGACGCGACTGATGTTTATTTCATTGTTTAAAGTGTCAGGCAATAGTTTTGTCCGTGATATGACTAAGATTCACTGCATTCAAACTGTAAGTTGGCACAATTTTTGGCAACACAATGTCTACCAGGTTCAATATATACAACATTAATCTACATGGCATAGACAGTTATCATGAAATGGTAGTATATATCAATCATCTCAACAATTTTATGAGTAATGCATCTTCCCGTGAAATTACGTTAGTAATGGTTTAACACCGCGGAGGTAGAAATATTACTACTAAGCAGATATTACGGTTATCCCACACATAAAATAATGGCATAATGTAATAACGTTCAACATCACAAAAAGCAATTTCGTACACGTTCGTGTACACGTAAATTATATTCAAAATTAAGACTAATTAACTTAGTTTAACGATATAATAATTATTATATTATGATTATTTAGCAGAACAGTTATGTATGAGGATAATTTGTAAATTTATTTACAGTAATTCCTAAATTAATATAATTATTTTATACGGAAAGTTTCATGTAAAGACGTAAAGTTGTAATAAACCTACATATACGAAAACTCTTACTTTAAATGGAGGCTTAGACAATGAAGCGTCCATGTGGAGTCGATTCCTATTGAGGAACTGTCAACATCAAAACGAGTTTGACATTTGATTGTAACGTATATTTATTTATTTCTTAGATTTTCGCGAATCACATTCATAACTATGAAACAACTTTTTATGGATTATATCGCGTTTATTTGGAACTTATTTTCTATTTATTTCCCGACGTTTTGAACTCTTTACAGAGATGATGATGAGATGATAATGATATGATCTCTGTAAAGAGTTCGAAACACATACATACATACATAGCTTCACGCCAAATCCCTTGCGGGTAGGCAGAGAGAACAGAGCGCCATAAGGTTCTTTACACGCTTCTTACACGCCTCACTCGCTTCGTTGACTTTCATAACTCTTTTCATGCACGCGCGCCGGTTTTTGAGGCTCCTAACATCGCCTTCCTCCAGAACACGTTCTATTTGGTCATGGACTGTGTGTCTTGGCCATCCTCGACTCCTACATCCATTCGCTTTTGCATTGTATATCTGCTTAGTCAGTCTTGCATCAACCATTCTTTCTACATGTCCGAACCATCGGAGCATGCCCTTTCTTACTTTTACACCGACACTCTCTTTCAAACCAACTTCCTTCCTTACAATCTTATTTTCTACGCGGTCAGCGAGAGTCACTCCGCAGATTTTGCGCAGTGCCCTCATTTCTACCGCGTTTATTCTACTTTCATGCACACTCTGCCATACCCAGCTCTCGCTTCCATAAGTTAGCGTTGGGATCAGGACTGCATTGTGGATTGCTAGCTGGGCTTTTCTGCTAATGTTTTTTGCGCTCAGGAATCTGCCCAACGCTCCATTTACGCTATTTCCTATCGGCACTCGTCTTTCTACATCTGCGGCGTACATTCCATCCCTGCTAAAAGCGCAATAACTCACATAAATTTTTCGATACCGTGTATTTACTATGGCTCTAAGGAAACACAGGAAACTCTAAAGTTTTGCAATATTGCTTGCCAAGAAGAAGTATAAAAAAATGAATTTGTATCATGTGAACGAATATAGACCTAAATATAGAAAGAGAAGCAGTTAAGAATATTTATATTTAATACTAGTTTTGTGTATGCCTTTAAATTACGATAAGTTTGAAGTTAAGATTGTTCAGCGCTGTTTTGAGAAGCGCCGCCTAGAAAGGTCAATTAAAGACGTGAAGGTTTATACCATGGATTATAAAAGATATATATTTTTTAATTGAAACTCTCACGGTGATATCTGTTATAAGAATAGAGCTGCAAGTGAAACACCCTTCAAACACGTGCCAGTTGGAGATATCCGTAAAGTTTCAATATAAAATAAATAATATAAATAAATAAATAGCCTCTTTATTCAGATTTGCTTATTCTAAAGTTACATACAAATATATTATGTTCTTGAAATTAAACTTTTGAAAAGAAACTTGTGTACCTAAATACTTTTTACTTAATTCATCCTGTTCCTAAATCTTAATCTAATATATCTTAGTCTAATATATGCAATTTGTTTACATATTGCAAATCTGTGTGCCCTTCGGCAAAGGCCTCCTCCAACCTCTTCCACTCTTTCCTCTCAAGAGCTACTCTATTCCATGTTACTCCAGCCACTTTTCTTATGTCATCGTCCCATCTCTTCTGTTGGCCACCTCAAAGTTTCAATAGAAACTTATATATTGGAAAACGTACCCTGAAGTTTCAATTTCAGATCAAATGAACAGTATGTCAATTTACCCTAAAGATAATTTATCGTCCTCACGTTGCCTCGGGACTTATTATCGAAACTTATTGTTATAGCTATTGTGTTGTGTTGTGTTGATCGTTTGTAAATAGTCAGACGGAAATTATTTAGCGATCTCACGCTTTTTAAGCATAAATATGTAATATTTATCTTCTATTTTTTCAATGGCTACAGAAGATATTGTTCAAACTATCCGCTTCGACATCAAGCAGTTTCAGATTCGAATCGATATCTTTTGAGAATTATAAATATCAATGACTGATAAAATTGTTTTCGATATATGGGTCATACGTTAAACCACCTATTTCGTTTGGGAGATAAATAATCGGCAAATCAAGGTGAAAAAATGAAATTTTTCGTTGTTGTCTATTTACACCTTCAAGAGGGAAAGGCGTGATTTTAGAAAATATATTTCTAAGATTATGTTGATATAAATGTCTAACACTGGAAGTTCACTGGTTTTCGTAATTCCACAATCAATTTAAATGTTAGTAAACATTAAATGTTGTCGTCTCTTTGTGACAATTTAATTAATTTGTGGTTGCAACACAACAACTACACAGACGAGGTTATATCTCTTTATACTATATATTTTAGTACAGTGAAACCTGGTTAAGTGAGACATCAAGGGACCTGCAATGTCGTTTCACTTATAGAGGTATTCCACTTACCCAGTGTCTCAGATATACAGGTATAAATAAATATCTGTCTCATTTATACAGGTTATTTCAGTTATACCGGAACGTTTTTGTTACGAAGTTGCTTAACCCATGTTAGCAAACACTGTTCAAGTTCAGGATATTCTGATAAATGTACACGTTTTAGTTTTCCTTGTCCTTCAGAACATTGTGATTCAATTTTATGTTTAATCTGAATTATTCTACAAAGAGTAGATTTTGGCACATTAAATTCGGCACAAACTTCTTCGCGTGTCTTCCCACTTTCATAAACGGATATTAACTTCAGTTTTTCACGTAATGATAACGATTGTAGCTTTCGTTTTGACATTTTTCTAATAAACATCTGTATGATAGTAAAGCCAAACTAAAACTGAAGGTAATTGAAGCTCAAAATTTGTACTTACGTACTTGGAATTACGTGTGGAATTTGTGGGTAGAATAAGAATGAGTAAACAAACAATGTTATCTATGATGATAAATCGAAAGAACAAATCCCAGATATAGAGGTTTACCTCGTCCCACTAACAGAGCTAATTCAGTGCCAAAGTGTTGGGACCTCAGCATGAGTTCCAGTTATGGAGGTTTCTCACTTATCCAGGTCCCACTTAACCAAGTTACACTGTATTATAAAGATATGAAATGTGTTTATTGAAGTAGTAGCTAATTTCATTAAAAACGAATCCTAAATTAAATTTAAATTACTAACATATAAATGCGGTATATGTAAATCTGCATCTGTACTTGTATCGCATAAAAACTACAAATAAAAATCTTAAATATAGTTCTTCCGATGTATAGCTTCAAACATAACAATAACATAACATCACGCCTTTTTCTACCTGAAGATGTAGGCAGTGGCTGTTAAGCCTCGGCTCGCCGTTACGTTTACATCCCAAATGGATTATGTGGCGAATCTATCGCCGTACCGGGCACAAAGCTGTATCAGTTATCATTTAAAATGTAGGCACCATTTTACCACAGAAAACAACAGATTTTATAACCTGTATTTCATATATCTTTCATATTTTAAAATAGTATTGGAATATATAAAATACACGAGATTGCCGAAGAAAGAGCCAATACAAACGCAGACTTGAAACTGAAAAGCTATCATTTGTAAAGCGCTTCAACTGTAAACACGGTGTTACTTATATAATCGAAATAGTTTTTTCACGAGGTATCGCGTTCAACGAGGCTTACAACCGCTGCCTACAGCTTCGAGCAGAAAAAGGCGTGAAGTTATGTTATGATAAGTTATGTTATAACAACTGAATACAACACTGAAAATTAAATCTAGACTAGCTAAGAAAACGATGCCAATTACAATTGAAGTTTTCCTGATATGATAACCGACAAAGTGTCATCGACTTTATATATCCTGTTTGAAGTTGAGGTGGTTATGTGGACAGGAAATGTGGGCACCGGCAACAATCATGTTTATCAGTTAACTGTCTCATAAACAGAGAAAAGATATCTTAGTTTATTAGTTGAATCGGCGAACTTTATATCTCTGTATTATATACTCTGCTACTACGCTCCTTTTGGTAGATGTTAGTTGAGTTTCCATCAGTATTTTCTTGTGAGGCTGTCACGTTCAACCATCGTCAGACAGATCCCTTTGCCTACAGAGATTTTTTGTAGTGAATGACCCTCCGACCTGTAAGGTACATGCCCACTCACTTTGCCACATGCCATACCCTAACTGAAGTCTGTTTGTCGAGTCTTGGACCACAGTGTGCGGTAGGTCTTGCCGCCACCTTAAAGTCAATCAGCACCAAGTGCTATAACGCTTGAGCGTTATAGCACTTGATGCCATTTGGAGAGGTGCCCCGTGAGTTCCTCCACTCCGTATTGTGCAGTTGGGTTCCGTAGCTGTATAACGCCTGCTGACCACGCGCTACGCCCGAGAGTTAGCTGACACTTCTATCCGTGCTTGGGGCGCCAGAGGAGCCGATCCATATCCATGCAGCTACTCATCGGCCGAAGCCAGCAGAGTCGACAGGCGCAACCACTAGCGAAAGCCGCACTACTTGCTATCCAGGCAAGTATCGGAGATTTATCCCTTTCAGCATTCTAACGTTACGTTGATAGTCTAAGAGACTGTGATATTTCACCAATCGAACGAGAACGGCGTAGCTCTATTACAGTTGATTTTATTTTTTGCATTTTTATCTATAAGAAAATATGGACTAATAATAAATAGTTTCAGGTTATTATCGATCTAACAGGACGTATTGAGCAGTAAAAGGCATACGGTATTGCCATTTCATCATAAATTTCTTTATGTTCCATAATATATGTAGGTGCCATTAAATATGAATTAATGGTCTTCTGGCCTTATATTACGCTATTATTCTCAGAATTTCCTGCATATATGTGTATAAGATTTAAATGGAGGCTTGTCTGTCTAAGCCTTCCCTTTGAAGTTAGAGTTTTCCAATATTCGGTTTCTCGCATCTTCGCGTTTTAAGTTTAGACTTTTCGTATACCATTGCCTTATAAATTAAAATAATGATTAAAGAGTTTTACCAACTATTCTTATACAAAATCGTTTTGTTAAATAATCTTATTATAATAATTATTATGTCGTTAAATTAAGTTAATTATTATTAATTTTGAATATACTTTATATGTACACGAACGTATACGAAACTGCTTTTTGTGATGTTTAAACGTTATTGCATTATGGCCATTATTTTATGAGTGGGATTTTTTTTTATAGGATAGGAGGGCAAACGAGCAGGCGTGTCACCTGATGGTAAGCAACCAACGCCGCCCATAGACACCAGCAACACATATAGTGTTACTGTTGCGTTGCCGACCTTTAAGGGATAGGGGATAGGAAAGAATGGGGAAGGGGGGTGGGCCTCCGGGTACCTCTCTCACCGAACGAAACGCGACATGATCCACTTTACGTCGGTCTTCTGAGAGGTCGTGGTATTTCACCGGTCGAGCCGGCCCATTCATGCAGCCAACTGCTTGCTTCTACCACTGTTGGGATAACCGTAATATCTACTGAGTAATAATATTTCTACCTCCGCGGTATTAGACCATTACGTTATATGTCCACGGGATTGTTATATGTCCACGGGATTGTTATATGTCCACGGGATTGTTATATGTCCACGGGATTGTTACATGTCCACAAAATTGTTGAGATTAATGATATATGCTATCATTTTATTATAACTATCTATATTTTGTAGATTAGTATTACATTATGTATCATTGAAACTGGCAGATGCTGCAGTTGTCAAAAAAGTGCCATCTTACAGTTTCAAGTCAGTGAATCTATACAATTCTTAATTCATTAAAACAACTTTTAGGATTATATCGCGTTTATTTCTTATTTATTACATTTATTTCCCGACGTTTCGAACTCTTTACAGAGATCATTTTCACGAATTCTTCTTCTTCTTTCGTTATTGGCGACTGATGACCCTACTAGTCACTTTTGGCCATTAATAAACGGTTAACTTCGCGATACTTTTCAAGACAGTGTCATGATTCCGAAAGTTTGTAAAGTATTTATAGTCGAAAGTTTAACATAGCTCGAAATATAAATTATTAAGCCAAGTCATTTAAAGATAAAAACTAAGTTATCTACATAATACAAAACATAACATAACTTCACGCCTTTTGTCACCCGAAGGTGTAGGCAGCGGCTTTTAAGCCTCGTCTCGCCGTTATGTTTACGTCCCAAATGGAATAATAATAATATCTTGGACACAAATCACACAGCGCCCTCCAGTTCCAAACTAAGCAACAAAATGCTTGTGCTATGGATACTAGATAACGGATACTAATACATATATATACTTTTCTTTTGTAAATACATACTTATAATACATAGAAAAACACCCGAATAGGTGGCGAACCTATTGCCATACCGGGCACAAAGTTTTTCAGTCATCGATATTTATCACTCATAACTTACGAAAACAATTTCGAAAAGTCATTGGTGTGAGCCAGTGTCTGGAATCGAACCCGGGCCTCTGAATCAGAAGCCGTGTGCTCGACCACAGCGCCGCCGAGAGTAGATTGTAGAACATGAAATAACATTTTTTAATCACAGTTTTCTTCAGCCAGAAAATAATGAAAATAAAACCACGAATGCATGACTCTGCTACGATGGCATCAAGCGTATATCTTACAATATTTATAGTTAGTATGTAGTGCTACAGTTGGTCGGTAGTTCAGTATTCTTAAAAGTCAGTATCCAGATTCGCTCTAGCAGTATTACACAGCACTCTGTACGTCGACCATTTTAAAGGTCTATTCAAAAATAGCTCTTTGGAAATGACTGTGTACAACCTTTGAAAAGCATTCACTAAAATAGCAGAAATAAAACCTAAAACTAGTGTTATTTGGCTGCAGTTTTCAGTAAGCATGTATTCTCGCTGTAATCAAAACTTTGCTCTAAATTGCTAAACATATGCTATATTCATTATATACGTAACACCAACTTCAACTATATTTGCTTCTCATGTATTTATTTTCATTAATAATTTACGCAAATGTATAAACAGAAACAGAACTTCGTAACGGTAACTGAAAAAAAAGATTCTAAGATTAATTGTCAATCTTTAAGATTATTTTCTTTTACTGTAATATAAAAGTTATGTAAAAGAAAAAAAATAACACCTTTGTGTTATACTGATATTCGTTACCAGTGGTAAAGGATTGGAAAATAACATTGGTATTGCAATGAACTAATGGTATTGTCAGACAAGTTAAGTAGGTATTTCATTAAGAAATCAAAAATTATAATGAGAATAAGAATCTCTGCCTGCACTTAGAGTTTTAAAAGGCGCAGCGACAGCACAAGTACAAGCAGAAATTTCATCAGAACCGAATACTGGTTGCCAATGTAGTCTAAACTATCACAAGAGGAAGTTTATGATCCGTTTTTTTTTATGGGATGGAGGGCAAACGAGCAGGCGTGTCACCTGATGGTAAGCAACCAACGCCGCCCATAGACACCAGCAACACATTAGTGTTACTGTTGCGTTGCCGACCTTTAAGGGATAGGGGATAGGAAAGGATGGGGAAGGGGGGTGGGCCTCCGGGTACCTCTCTCACCGAACGAAACGCGGCATGAGCCACTTTACGTCGGTCTTCGAAGAGGTCGTGGTATTTCACCGGTCGAGCCGGCCCATTCATGCAGAGAACTGCTTGGTTCTACCCCTTGCACTTTTTTAGCAATTAAGGCCAGACGGTTCCTCTATACCATGGACAATAGCCCTGATTAATAGCAGGCGTGAAGGTATATTGTGTCGGATGTGAAACGACCTTAATGTACAACACAGAATTTGGGTTAAATATGCTTTTCATATTGTAAAATAATATTGTTAGAAACCGGTTCTTGTACCCTAATCGTTACCCTGAATTTTCTTATACAATTGTTTGAAAAACTCTTTGCACCCGTTGTACTTTTATAAAAATATTGATGTTATTGTTTTTATTTTGACCTACAATACCATTTCTTTTTAAGTACTCAAAATTATACTTATCATTAGGTATCGTCACACATAGCTTCTGAAAAGATTCCCGATTATTCATTTGTATTTACTTGAACGGGAGATCGACGATTCTAATTAAAATGTGAAATACCAATGCGGTCTTCATAGGTGCAATGGTACAATACCATTAGATCAAGACCGCATTACACGTGGAAAAGTGGACAACAGTTATTCACGAACCCGATCATCCTAAGAAAACATTATTTTGCGAACTATTCGCGTTTCGCTTAATTTTTTCCTTTTGTACGAATCCTTATAAAATATTCAGGTAAGCCTCTTTTCACATAAATCTCTACATTCAATCACGTCGCTTCATAAAAAAAAGGAAAAAATACTGTTCGCGTTCATTGGACCGACAGTGAAAAGATAAGACGAGTATTTATTACATTTATCCCGTATTATATACGCGCTATTTTCTATGAAGGTTTGGGACAGTCTTGCGTTAGAAGTTAATGATGTACATAAATAACTTTGAAATTATGTTTTTATATATTTACAATGCTGATAAGTGTGTGCGAAGTCAGAGGAGTGATGCTCAGACAGATTGTAAGGCAAGAACTAGGGTTGAAAGAGAGTGTCAGTATGAAAGTAAGGAATGGCAAGCTCCGATTATTCGGACGTGAGGATAGAATTAATAATGCAAGTGTGACTAAGCAGATTTACAGTGCAAAAGCGGAAAGATGCCGAGACGGAATACTTTAAATGACCACACCTTTGAACGCGTCCTTGGGAAGGTGAAGTCAGGAATCCTACAAAACCCATACGCGTGTTACGATAAGAGATATAACTTGGACAATGAATACCCAAGAAGCTAGTGGGATGGCGCTACGTGTTCACATTACTTATATATTTATACTTCAACTACCTTAATAGTCTCGGCGGTCTAGTGGTCGAGCACACGGCGACTGAATCTCGAGGTCGCGGGTTCGAATCCTGGCACACACCAACGATTTTTCGAAATTGTTTCGAAAGTTATGTGTGATAAATATCGATGACTAAAAACTTTGTGTGCGGTACAACCTATTCCATTTGGGACGTAAACATAACGGCGAGTCGAGGCTTAACAGCTACTGCCTACAGCTTCGGGTAGAAAAAGGGATGAAGTTATGTTATATTAACTAACTTGATCCGCTTTTCACATACGAGTAAGTTGTTCTGTTCAGTGTTATTTCTATACTTCCTAGAATTGTGGATACAGCCACATCGAATCTCGCTATTAAAACAAATTACTAATTATTTAATTAATGTATGTTTGTTTCAGATATAATGCATAAAGTTCCTGTAAATCTTATACATATACAGCAGTTAGCTGCATGAATGGGCCGGTTCGACCGGTGAAATACCACGACCTCTCAGAAGACCGACGTAAAGTGGCTCATGCTCATGCTGCGTTTCCTTCGGTGAGAGAGGTACCCGGAGGGCCACCCCCTTCCCCATCCTTTCCGATCTCCTACCCCTTAAAGGTTGGCAACGCAACAGGAACACTATATGTGTTGCTGGTGTCGGCGGCGTTGGTCACTTACCACCAGGTGGCCCGCCTGCTCGTTTGTCCTCCTATCCCATAAAAAAAAATATGCAAGAAATTGTAAGATTAATAGCGTAATATGAGGCCAGAAAACCATTAATTCATATTTAATGGCAGCTACATATATTATGGAACACAAAGAAATTTATGAAAATGGCAACACCGTATGCCTTATACTGCTCAATGCGTCCTGTTAGATCGATAATAACCTGAAACTATTTATTATTAATCCATACTTTATTATAGCGAAAAATACAAAAGAAATCTATAACAGTGCTAGATTTGTGGCAGACGCAGTTTGTGGCATGAATAAAGGTGATGGGTGGTGATGAGCAATGGCAGAAGGCTCAAAAGCCGATGGCATCAAGCGTATATCTCACAATATTTATAGTTAGTCTGTAGTGCTATAGTTTGTGGGTAGTTCAGTATTCTTAAAAGTCAGTATCCAGATTCGCTCTAGCAGTATTACACAGCACTCTGTACGTCGACTAAAATAGCAGAAATAAAACCTAAAACTCGTGTTATTTGGCTGCAGTTTTCAGTAAGCATGTATTCTCGCTGTAATCAAAACTTTGCTCTAAATTGCTAAACATATGCTATATTCATTATATACGTAACACCAACTTCAACTATATTTGCTTCTCATGTATTTATTTTCATTAATAATTTACGCAAATGTATAAACAGAAACAGAACTTCGTAACGGTAACTGAAAAAAAAGATTCTAAGATAAATTGTCAATATTTAAGATTATTTTCTTTTACTGTAATAGAACGATCAGTTATGTAAAATTAAAAAATAACACCTTTGTGTTATACTGATATTCGTTACCAGTGGTAAAGGATTGGAAAATAACATTGGTATTGCAATGAACTAATGGTATTATCAGACAAGTTAAATAGGTATTTCATTAAGAAATCAAAAATTATAATGAGAATAAGAATCACTGCCTGCAGTTATAGTTTTAAAAGGCGTAGCGACAGCACAAGTACAAGCAGAAATTTCATCATTGTCATAGGTCCCGAATTCTAATCCAATTGATTGCCAGTTGTTCAACTGCACCAGCTCTGCTATGACTTTTTGGCACTTTTAAGAAGTATGTGGCCACGCCAGGCAATGTCTAATAATATGTCTTTTGCTATGAAATTGCTGTTCTCCAATACATGGCGCGTGATTATGCGTAGTTGTGATTCGTGGCGCGTAGTTACGCGTCGCGGTGCATAGTTACGCGTCACGGCGCATAGGCGTCGTGGCGCATAATTGTGCGTCTCGGCGCATAGTTATGCGACGCGGCGCATAGTTGCGCGTCTCAACGCTTACTCGTGCGTCCCGGCGCATAGATATGCGTCGCGGCGCGTATGTGTGCGTCGCGGCGCCTTAGTGCGTCCCGGCGCATATTTGTGCCTCGCGTCCTACAGCCGTCGTGGTACATAGTTGTGCGTCGCGACGCGTAGAAAAGCGTCGCGGCGCCTTGTAATGCGTCGCGGCACATTGTTACGCGTCGCGGCACATCGTTACGCGTCGCGGCACATCGTTGCGTGTCGCGGCGCGTCGTTGTGCGTCGCAGCGCGTAGTAATGCGTCGCGGCGCCTAGTAATGCGTCGCGGCGCATAGTTGTGCGTCGCGGCGCATAGTTGTCGTCACGGCGCATAGTTGTGCGTCGTGGCGTATAGTTGCGCGTCGCAATGCTTACTTGTGCGTCCCGGCGCATAGATATGCGTCGCGGCGCGTATGTGTACGTCGCGGCGCCTTAGTGCGTCCCAGCGCATATTTGTGCCTCGTGTCCTACAGCCGTCGTGGTGTTTAGTTGTGCGTCACGGAGCGTAGAAAAGCGTCGGGGCGCCTAGTAATGCGTCGCGGCACATCGTTACGCGTCGCGGCACGTAGTTGTGCGTCGCGGCGGGCAGTAATGCGTCGCGGCGCATAGGCGTCGTGGCGCATAGTTGTGCGTCGCGGCGCATAGCCGTGCGTCCCGGTGCAAAGGCGTCGCGGCGCATAGTTGTGCATCGCGGCGCATAGTGCATCGTGGCGCATAGTTGTGCATCGCGGCGCATATATGTGCGTCGCGGCGCGTAGCTGTGCGTAATTTGTGTCATGAATGAGAAAGATCTTTAAACTCATGTGTCACAGATATCTGTAATAATAATAGAGCAGCAAGTGAAACATCCTTCAAACACGAGCCAATCAGAGATATCCGTAAAGTTTCAATAGAAACTTATATATTGGAAAACGTACCCTGAACTTTTAATTTTAGATCATTTGAAATTGACAGACTGTTAATTTGTATTTGCTCACGTTGTCAGCCTCGGGACTTATTAACGAAATTTATTGTTACAACTATTAGAATAGTTGTTAGAATTGTTTAGAAATAGATCTTTTCTTAATTGTCAGACAGATATTATTAAACGATCTTACGCTTTTTAAGCATCGAGATGTAATATTATCCTCTATTTTTTTGGTGACTAAAGAAGATATAGTTCAAATTATCCGCTTCTAAATCAAGCAGCAGAAAGTTTTGTTGTTAACACTTTTTGTTGTTAACCCGCGCCAACCCGGGTTGGCGGCGATGCCTACCGGGCCGGGTTAAGAAATATACCGGGTTGCCGGCCTGGTATTTATAATATGGTCCGTAGCTAGCGCACCACGCCCCGTTCAAATATTAACTCGCACTATTGCAAGTGTGCAATCCTGCGATGCAGTTTAGTATACTTTAAATGGAAAAAGTCAAATTATTAATTGTAACCAAATATTACTATTAAATAAAGGAGGTTTTTGATCGTAAATCCTCATTTACTCAAGCAAAATTGTAATCTGATAAGTTTCTTAAAAAAAAATTAATTGTGTCATTTAGTCTTTCAATATATTCAATAATTTCCTAAAATTTTATTAATACAATTTGAATCTTTGAATAGCATACACTGGTATTATTTAAGTTAGATATATCTGATTATGTTAAGTAAGTATAATAATTGGTAATAACGTATTTTCAGACCATATCATAATAAATAATAGTTTAAAAAAACTAAAAAACACGCTTTTTAAAGAAAACCGAACTAAAAAATAAAAAAATATATATTTTATTTTAACAAAAGCGTGGGGTGCTTTTTAAGATATTATCGAAATGATAATCACTCTATTCATATCTGTCAATAAAATATTTATAACTATTGACACCATGCACTTCTCGCACCATCTAGTGGCAATCAGCGGAAAGTCTACTTTATCAACTTGAAACGAGTCGGTTACAAACAAACATACAGGTGAAGCTAATAAAAAGCTAATAAAAATTGATAAGATAAATACGTATAATGTAATACTTTTTCTTCTTTGCGCGGATAATAAATATGTGCATTTGATTAGGGTGCCTTATGCGCACTAATATGCAACAATAACACCTATTGTCGCAAACACTTTTGGTTTAGTCCATTGTCAATATTTTATCTGGAGTTCCAATCGGTAGATATTTTTACTGAATTTATTTTTTACACCTTTAAAACCCAAAGCGGTAATTAATGCCACAACACGCCGAAGGGATTCTTTTTAATACTATCAGAAATATTTCTTTAGACATTCTTGTAGTGACTGGATTCGAACTCCGCACTTCTAAATAACAAGTCGTTAATGTTAATTCATAGAGGCTGTTATGAAGATATAATTCTTATTTATCTTATTCTTATTTAAACTAAATTTAGCATCATCATAAATATATACATTCTTTTTGAAACATAAATAAAAAAAAACAAGCATTTATTAAAAAAAGTTTTCACATTTGTTCTGGTTGTAACAAAACAAATATAAGTTAAATAAACTCTTGAGTGATACAGAACGGAGGTCTGAAGCCTAAATAATACGAGACGAATTTTCCCTCGCCAGTATTAATTACTTAGGGAATCCAAAGACTTATTGAGAACAAAGGAAATAATACATGTTGGGTTAGGTGGATATATTCATTTATATTTTAGTATTTATTTCTGATATTTAAATAACTAAAATTATTGTAGTAAGTATTTACAGTCTTGAATCTTATTAAAAGTTTTTAATCTAGAGTCCAAAATAGGACAATACCAGCGCTTCAGCCACTTCAGGCCGGCTCGCCCTGTGAAATATTGTCACTTCTATGAAAACAAAAAGTAAAGTGGCTCATGCTGCATTTAGTTCTTGGTAAGATTTGTTTGGCGACTCACTCCCCTATCACCCCTTTCCTTATTTCACTTTACTTGATTCCCTCGATGATTAAAGATGTCTATCGGCGGCGTTAGTCGCTTACGAACAGGAGACTAGCTCGTTATACAGACTATAAATCCCATATGTATCATAGTTCGAAAATAAGCAGTTGTTTTATTTTTATAACTGGTCAACGATATAACCAATATTTTTTTTATTAACGAACTATATAAATATACACGGAACTGTTCTTTCCTGGAAGATGATATTTGTGGGTCTCCGGCGACGAAGCCGACTCGTGTAGTTAAGTGCCCTAACTTATTCCCTAAATCTCTTTAATATATATCAGCTGGACTGTTCCCAGGTGATTTGTACGTTTGGTAATATACAAGACTTATTATTAACCGTAGTGAATAATATATACCTAATGCCGTTTTATCAATTATTAGATACTAGCTGAGCCGGCGAACTTTATTCTGCATCAAAAGTAATAAATGAGTAAATTTTGGATATCATGAGGTTCAATTTTACTATTTATCGGCACGCGTCTTGGCTGGTACTACTGCGCGCCGTAACTGCTGTCTCGCTATGTTAATACTGCAATATCTGCGAAAATATTTGTTTAAATTACATGCTGTAAAGGGATATTATCGTTTATATTACATTCATAATCTATTTAAAATACTTAGTTGGATAAAAATTAATGCTGTAATGTTTAAAATCGCTTCGTAAATAAGCCATTATTTCTTGTAAAAAGTAAAGAAGTAAAAATGGTCATTGTGGGTCATCCCTAAGAGAAAGACATGCCCTCGCGGACTTTTTTGTAGACCTTCTGAAGGTGTATAACAATGTAGTACATTGCTTTGATTTATCACTTAAGGTTCACTTAAGCTCGCTTGCGGTTAAAGTTCTAAATCTTGAAAATTATCTCTTTTTTTACTACACTATATATGAATTATAGATCAAAACCACCCCGCATCAAAGTCCGTTGCGTAGTTTCAAAGATATAAGCATATATTGGGGGACACACAGCGGGAAGTGACTTTATTTTATACTATATAATGATTTCTATTTAACATACATACATAACATAACATAACTGCCTTTTGTTACCCGAAGTTGTAGGCAGCATAACTTCCGAAAACAATTTCGAAAAGTCATTGGTGTGAGCCAATGTCAGGAATCGAACCCGGACCTCTGGATCAGAAGCCGTGTGCTCGACCACTGGGCCACCGAGACATAATACAGACATATTTCTATTTAATTCTATCTTTTCTATTCTATATCTTTTGTAGGGACGTAACCATTCGGTTAGGTCGAAGCTTAACAACAGCTGCCTAAATCTTATTAAATAAAAGATGTGAAGTTACATAATGACTCTATATCCATCCCAAATTACTAGCGAAAGGATTTTTAAAAAGCCCTTAGTTTATAACCGAGTTTAAATTTGGGACGTGGTGAATCTCTGAATTTTTGGAATACCGGTGTTTTAAAATTACAAGTACTGCTAGAAATATATTCATTGACCATATGAAATTAATATAATGTCTGAAAATGTATGTTTTTAATTTGTAACTTGGCTACGGTCGTATTTCAACCTGAACATAAATTAGTTATCGCAGCGAATGTTCATTATGAAGTTGAATGTTCCAAAAACGATTAGAATCGTCTAGACGTCTATCGAACTTGATTAAAACCGAGGTATTTTTCATAGCTCGTAAGTAAAAATAAAAACGTAACTTCACGCCTTCTTCTACTCGAAAGTGTAGGTAGCGGCTGTCAAGGCTTCGACTCGCCGAATTGGTGCGTTACGCCTCGAATGAAACAGGTGGCGAACATATTGCCATACACCGAGCACATAGATGTCAGTCATCTATAATTATCACACCTGACTAACGAAAAAAATTTCGAGAAATCTTTGGTGTGAGTCCGGAATCGAACCCACGACTCCAGACTCATAAGCGGGGATCTAGTTTACTGATTCACCACATACAATTAACAGTTATTTCACGTCCTCAGTTGAGCCAGGATTTGAACCTCTGTAATAAAAGTCTAAGTGCTGAGTCATCAGTACTTCTAATATGAGAGATATTCTTCTGTCAATCAATTCAAGTCTCTTATGACAACCAGGGGAAGAGATTGACCCTATTCTCTAGAACGCGCGGCACAATCTTTTTTCTTCTTCTATAACAAAATATGCCATGGAATGCAAATAATTTGTATATAATTCCTAGTGAATATGAGTTTTGTCTATGGCCCTGTCAAATACAATACTCGATAATAAGATTTTTTCTAGTTGCTCTCTCTCCCCTTGAGCCTTCCATACAAGACGTGTATAACGAGCGCACGTCGAAAACAGCCAAGTGAGCATAATAATATAACATATTATATCTTTTGTCAATGTTCAATATTATCCATCGGAAGTCTATTTTATTTCGCTACCTTTTTTCTCTGAAACTATCTTAACACTCGATTTATATACTTATCATTACATAGTATAAAACAAAGTCACTTTCCGCTGTCTGTCCCCTTATATGCGCATATCTTTTAAACTACGCAACGGAATTTGATGCAGTTTTTTTAATGGTTAGAGGATGTCAACGGGGTGGTTTTGATCTATAATTCATGTAGTGTAGTAAAAAAAAAGTGAATTTTCAAGATTTAGAACTTTAATCGCAAACGCTGCCTGAACCCTAAGTGATAAATCAAACAACGTACTACATTTTTATACACCTTTAAAAGGTCTAACAAAAAAGTCCACGAGGGCATATGTCTTTCTTTTAGGGATGACCCACAATGACCATTTTTATTTCATTACTTTTTACGAGAAATAATGGCTTATTTACGAAGCGATTTTAAACATTACAGTATTAATTTTCATCCAATTAAGTGTCATATATAAATTGTGCATGTAATATAGATGATCCTGGCCCTTTACACCATGCAATTTAAACAAATGTTTTCGAAGATATTGCAGTATTAACATAGCGGGACAGCAGTTATTACTTTTGATGTGGAACAAAGTTAACCGGGTCAGCTAGTATTTATAAATCTGCTTCTATATTTAAAACTTATATTTTTGTTTTGTTTTTATTAATTTGTGATAAAAACAAAAACAAAACAAGCAAGGTTGTAAGGACGGAAGTTGGATTGATGTTTAAAATGTTGCGATGGTTTGGACATGTAGAAAGAATAGATGATGCATCATTGAATAAGCAGATAATGAATGCAAAAGCGGATGGATGAGTCGGCCACGGCCACGGCACACCTTCCATGACCAAATAGAACGAATTCTGGAGAAAGGTGATGTTAGGAGCCTTGAAAATGGACGCGCGTACACGACAAGAATTATTTATGAAAGTCAAAGAAGCGAGTGAGGCGTGTAAGAATCGTGGCTTATGGCGCTCCGTTCTCACTGTCTACTCCCCAAGGGATTTGGCGTGATGTTATGTTATGTATTTTGTGGGAGGTTTTTAAAAGTTGGCATAAATGTTACGTATCACTGTTTTGAATATTTTTTGTTGATGATAACCTCAATACATAATACGTAGGGATATGTTAGGGATAGGGTGGGTCACTATCCGTCCTCGTCCGAATCTATGGATGAGCACAGATCTGCTATGTAAAAAATCACATAAAATAAACATTACATTCCTAGAGATAGTGGCATACCATTTAATAATGTGTATTAAACTATTTATAAAAATACTGGTAACTTATAATACTAATATGTAGCTACAAACTTTGCGAGGTAAAACGAAACGATTAATATCAGACACTGTACACAAGTCTTTTGGCACTCACACGTTATGCTCTTTAAGAAAATCCAAAATTAAAGGAGCAACTATTTCTGGATTGTTCAGATGTACGTGATGTGTTCCTGGCACAGTTTTTTGTGAAAATTTCCCGTTATTAGTCTGAATGTATTCACACATTTCTGCCGCGAATTGATTTGATGAAAGTGGTGAATCTTTCGCTTTGATATACAGTATTGGACACTTCAATCGTTTGAAAAGTACTTCGAGAAAAGCTTTGTTATCGGGATGAAACAGCACATATTTTAATCTAATATCACGAGAAAAACAGTATTTAGTTGGATCCTTCTTGGACTGAATTGCACCTCTTTTAATCAAATATTGGGCATTTTCTAATAACACCGACTTTTTACTTCCCAGATGCCATTTTTCCTTAATTTCATCCATTGTATAAGCTGGCGGCTCCTGTTCTACAAGTGTTTGGGCGACCAAAGCTTTATGCATCACTGCTGGATATTTATCGGCCAATGAATTAAAATTGTATGTGCCGTATGCTAAACCATCTATAGTTATTAAAAAGTCTATATCTTCATTATATATACACGCAAACCTCAATGCAGCTATAGCACCCATTGAGTGGCCTAATATAGAAATTCTGTCCCATTTGAAATATTCTTTTATGTGTAAAATGTATTGTGGTAACTCCCATAAGGAATATGTCATGCCTGAAATAAAACAATTTTAAATTAAAATGAAGTAAGAGCAACTATTGAAAAAAAAAATATGACGTAAGTAAAATTCGAAATTATAATATTCGAAATTTAAATAATTTTATGAATTGGATTAAAATAAGTTTTTTGTGTTTTTTTTTTGTTTTAGCGAACGCGGTTTACGGATTAGCCAAAATATACAAAAGTGATATATATGAAGATGGCGGTTTAAATTACCTAGAGGAAAAGCCGTAGATTGTCCATGGCCTGGAAAGTCAATGGCTAAAATAGATCTGTTTTTGATTATCATCGGTATCAATGGATCCCAGGTTCCGGCATTGTCTAGCCAACCATGTAAAGCCAGTATAGGTCTTTTATCACTGCTACCCCAAAGCTTTGCAGCGATATGGCCAAATTTTACAGGAATTCTGATTTCTTTGACAGCCACCTGTAAATATGAACCCACATAAGTCTAATTTAAAAATTCAAGTTCAGTTTGTAAAAAATGTTTCCAATACATCAGTATTGGAAACATTTTTTACAAACTTTTTACGTAACTGCTGCGATTGAGAATTCGAAGAAATCAAGGATATTTACTTAGTCTGGCCATAAATACTGCTACAACTAAAAATAAAAAAATATTACATTTTAATTTGGAATCTGTCATTTTTATACGATTGTTCATTGTGTTTTCTCGTTTTGGCGCCAATACATTGTACAATATTTTGCGATATTAAAATGGAGTGGGGTGATAAAGAGAACCGAATCGCTGTGATTGCATTACACAAAGTAGGTATGGAGCCAAATGCAATTTTTAAAACTCTCCATACACTTGGTATGTTACCAAATGTTTTTGTACCGTGCTATTAATAGGTACAATTGAGCAACATTTTAACAAACAAAATGACCGTATTTATGCTCAAAGCTCTAAGGAAGCTTCCCAATTAGTTGACAAAGTGCAACGTGGGCATTATCCGACTTCAGTGATGGTTTGGTGGGGTGTTAGCTATGAAAGAGTGACTGAGCCATATTTTTGTGAAAAAGGTATCAAAGCATCGGCACAAGTTTATCAAGATACCATTCTTGAAAAGGTAGTCAAGCCCCTTAACAACACCATGTTCAATAACGAAGTATGGTCCTTCCAGCAACACTCGGCACCGGGTCATAAAGCTCGGTCCACGCAATCTTGGTTGGAACCGAACGTTTCGGACTTCATTAGCGCTGAAGACTGGCCGTCGTCTAGTCCCGATCTTAATCCACTAGATTATGATTTGTGGTCAGTTTTAGAGAGTACAGCTTGCTCTAAACGTCATAATAATTTAGAGTCCCTAAAACAATCCATACGATTGGCAGTGAAGAATTTTCCCATGGAAAGAGTGCGTGTTTCTATTGATAACTGGCCTCAACCTTTAAAGGCCTGTATTGCAGCCAATGGAGACCACTTCGAATAAGCTTTTTATATTTTATATCGTTTTATATTTATGTATTAAAGTAACACACTGTAAAAGTAATAAATGTTATTTGCAATTAAAAAAAAAATTTTTTCTTTGTTACAATATTTAAGGCATGACTAAGTATTTTGAGTAGAATTAGTGCCCATAACCTACCTTCCTACCTTCTAGAGAACGATTTATTACATTGCCCAAATCGAACATTGTAACCACGACATCTATGAAATAAAACTTAAATGTAATAATCAAATTAGGATTTAAGATAAAACAATTATTATATACAGATATTGTAATAGCCGCCATCTAGCCAAGAAATATAAAAACTAGTTTCACAAGGATTAGGTTAGATAAAATAACTATTGTTTTATCACGTATAAATAGCTATGAATCTAATAGATAAAATAGATAGCCAATACAGATAATTTTATATATTTTGTCTGGGTACAATAATGAGACTTAATTCTTCTTCTTCAAATATTTAACAAATACTCTTAAAGTGAACTATTTACAAAAGCTTACATAACTATTAAAATAACTATGAACTCACCTGAGCCAAAGAGTGTATTCGGCTTTTCCGTAAATACGGCCATAACTGTTGTAACTTTGAAGTTTTATAGCTGAAAATAAACTGCGCAATGGAGCATCCGGCCATCTGAAGCGAGCTCACAAAGTTTTGTAAATAATTAACACAATTTGTATCAATTAACGTTATTTATTTATTAACATTCCTTGTAATCACTTATATAAATAAATGTAGCTACATAATTTTTTACGTATGTTGTTATAGGTTAGGTGGACACGGCACGATTACTTGGAATGGAACTTTGTAACCGTCTGTACTAGAATATTGAGGTACAAAGTCCAATAGGACAGTTGCCAATCTTATCGTATGTTTATAATGTTTTTTTTTTTGGTAGTATTCAAAGTCCACATTGAAATAAATATTATCAATACTGCTGCTGATTGCTAACCATAATAGCACAGGCGCGGGAATATCTCCTCTATGGATCATCTATTACATTATTTAATATAATAATATTGCTTGCCATGTACTGATTCGCGTGCATGTATGTTGAATGTTTATTTAATGATATACGATACGATTCTCAGACATAGCATTTAAAATTTTATGTCCTATTGTTAGGCTCATGAATAATTTGTCAGGCAAGGCCCTTAACGCCTACGTCCTTGCGCTAAATAATTCTCTATTTCTTATACATACTATTACATACCCTTCCTATAACCATAATAACTAAAATCATAATTATATATAAGGTATTTTGATCGAAGATGATTATCACCAAAAAGCGGAAAAATGAGAAGTTATGAGTCCGTAATCAAGACAGTAGAAAAAGTGTAGATTATTTAACTAGATAAAGCTTAGAGAGTAAATTCAAAATCTATGAAGATCTTCTCTCTAATTTACTGGTTCTTTTTTTCACAGTAACAATTCAACAGTGATTATGGAAATTTAATAAATATTCAGACAGAAAACCCATCAAAATACGTTTTTCGTATCCGATGGCTTATGACGCCATCTAGTTCATTCTAAATAAATCACGTTGTATGTACAGTTACGTTGATGTTAGGAGCCTCAAAAATCGACGCGAGTGCATGAAAAGTGTTGGAGCATGAAAATGGAGCGTTATGAAAGTCAACGAAGCGAGTGAGGCGTGTAAGAATCGTGCCTTATGGCGCTCCGTTCTGTCTGCCTACCCCGCAAGAGATTTGGCGTGAGGTTATGTATGTATGTATGTACAGTTGTCTGTCTTACTAAAATAATCTACTAAATGGCTGTGACAGCTGTACCGGAAAATTACCCGGACGGAGGTTGTGTCAGTAAGCCAAAAAAAAATACTAAATAGCAGTTCCAAACCCATTCCTCAAAGAGTATATAAATGTATATCCCATCAGTTGAGGCTTTCAAATCTTCCAATAAACCTACATTTAGAGCAACTCGGTATAAATGAACCAATATCGTTGCTGGCTATGTATTTATTTGTAAACAGAAATTGAACCGCCCACCAACCAAAAGAGTCTCGGCGGTGATTCAGGGATGTCCAAGGATGTCCCGTCTTACAGCTATTCCCTTATCTGATTCTCTATTTACAATAGAAACCTGGTTAATCTTTGCGCCATGGATTTCAAGCTACAAAAACCTTTTAGGTGATTGTTTTTGAGCCATTTGGGGTTTAGACTCTAGGGACACGGTGTCCCGAGTCCTCGTGCACTCTATAAAGATCTTGCAAAGGGACTGATCGAGCCCTCTCGCGACCAGAGGGCTGGTCTATTCTTCGCACAGAGGATTAGCATTGCCATTCAGCGTAGCAATGCGGCCAGTCTCCTGGACCGGGTGCGCTACCAGTAGACCGAGATACGGAGAAACTTGTTTTCTTTTTAATGAATTTACTTTTTCTTACTATTGTAAATAAACAAAGATTATAAATCCTCAATTTTATTGATATGTTGACCCAGCAAACTTTGTCCCGCACCAAAAGTAATAAAAAAGTAACTTTTGGATTTATCACTTTTCTTTACGACATTATACATGAATTATAGATAAAAATCATCCCGTTGATACCTTCTATCTGTTAAAAAAAAAAATCTGGTTGCCTGTAAAGTCGGTTTTACGGGCGAAGATTTTACGTGACAACGTCTTTTTCTCGGTAGAATATTTATTGATATGAATATAATTAAGTTGAAGGCATTTGCTCGTCCGTTTCCATTGTTTTGAGAGTGGTGATTCCTGTTGAACATTTGAAATTGAATGGATGAATTTTTAATTTTAAAGAATCAATTTGAAAATCAAAACACTTATTCAGATCGAAGGTTCAAATTTTTGCTAAATAAATTTGAAATTAATTAAAATTTGTAATTGTAAATGATGAAGTTGAAAATTAAAACATTTACTTAAATTAGATGTTAAAATTCTTGCTCAACACAGTTTAAATCAAGTTTTCTTATATCTGCCACTTTTTCTTAATATTTGTAATTTTAAAGAATCAATTCGAAAATCAAAACATTTATTCAGATCGAAGGTTCAAATTTTTGCTAAATAAATTTGAAATTAATGAAAATTTGTAAAATAATAATTAATTAATTTTAAACTAATAATTTACTTAACACTATCAACATTTATCAATAGTATGACATTTATTTATTTCGGCGGGCCTCTCTCTCGTTCGGTGACTCATCGTAACGTTACCGAGCGTTACACTTTTTCATAAGTGACTCCCAGCCGCAACCTAATTTAAGACGTTGTCACGTCAAAAAAAAACCGTATCAAAATCCGTTGCTTATTTTCTAAGATATAAGCATATGAGGGGACAGACAGCGGAAAGCGACTGTATTTTATACTAAGTAATGATAATTAATTCATCAAAATGGAAAAAACAAAACCAAATTCATACGTACATGTATGATGTAATTCTTTTATTAAACCGTTTGTCACAAAAAATTACAATCACACCTTAATAAATAATTTACAAACATCAAACATAACTGTAATGTATGATAAGATTGGTGTCATACAATAAAATAGTAAATAGTTGAACAATAGTAAAAGACAGTAAGTATAGTTCTTTATTTAAATGACAATAGTCTATCAGCAATCAAACCGGTTATTCCATTTGAGACTAAAGGCACTGCATTATTTTATGTCTCGTTTTATTCCATACTTAGGAATTACAAATATGATCATAATAAACAATCTTCAATAAACATTGGAGTGTGAAGTTTCATGATAAATTTTGGCGACCATATATTATCATACTCAAATACACTAAATATAACAATTAACAAATCCAAATAAAGATACGCGATGATTTTGAACTTAACAATATTCTGGTGAAATATATTTCATCAATATCATGACTTAGACATTCTAGATTATGCAGTGCATGAGAAAACTCACCATACCAAGTAATAACTAATTTGACAATGTTTTTTTTTTAGTAATGTCACTGGTTTTCAATAATTGGTACAACTGCTCACAGTCTAAACATAAAATGATAGAAACACAGTATTATTAAAAACTTCTAAAATATACAATGAAAATACTACATGTAATTGTAGGTCCTGATAATTTAAAGATAATATAGAGATAGTTTTTGCATTTAAGTTAACACTGAAAAAATCACTGGGAGACATCAGCAATACCCAATAATAAGTAGTTAGTAATTAATATAAGTAGTACACACAGGTTCATAAACTTATTATACATATGAATTATTAGAATACACAAAAATGTAGGTGCCAAATTTTTTTTACTGTATAGCAACAAAAGGATCATCTTAATATTTAATCTAAAACAGTTAGAAATACGAAGTACTCAAACATATAGATAAAAGTTACCAATTTATTGTCAAATTTACTTGAACAAACGTGATTTTTATAAATTTATTTTCCTAAGACACATTCGCAAAATTTTGTGTGCAAACTTATCAATTTGCTGTGCAATAATTTTTAACAGTATAATTCTACTGTGAATTTATTATTTTTTTCTTTCTTTTTTTTAGTTTATTATATTATATTCATACCAATTCCAAATATCTTAATAAACTACAGAAATTATTACTAATTTGTACCATCAAATGCACATTCTACTGTAATTTCTCTAATGTGAACTAATTAAATTTAGACATGACACAAAATCTACTAATATTTTTTTTAGTTTTTTTTCCAAAAACAAATCTCAATGACATAAACATCCATTCCAAAACAAATATATCTTACAAACCTTAATTGACATTTATTGAACACAATCCGATTATTGTTCAAACAAAAAATATATATGATTGCCATCAAACTCAGCAAATTCAACATATTATTATTACTGAAATTAGAAGCTTTCTTTTTTGATAATCTACAACTAATAATAATTAATATTGATAAAAAATGCAATAGGTACTAAACTAGCAACTAAAACTAAACCAACCAAAGCACTGGTTGCTCTAATGATATTTAAAATGACATTAAAAGAGAACCAAACAATACTCTACAATTTAAATAGTGTATACTGTAAATAAGTCTCACATGTCCAAATCAAATATGAGATCGTTTTTGAACATGACTTCCAAATATTTTCCTTTATTCAATTTATCCGGATTATAAAGACTGGTGTTGTGTTTTATATTATCACATTTAATAGACTGTTCCTTGTCTTTTTTCTGTATTGATGTTTCCCATATTTCAGAATCCGATTGATCAGTCAGACTATCTTTGCTATTGACTATATTCAACATTGACTTCTCTTCGTATGAATCTCCACAGTTTTTCCTATAATTGTCAACTGTATTGTTATAAGACTGGTCGTACGATGAACTTTTGCTTTCAGTTTCCGAGTCCGCAAGGCCGCTGTCACGTCGTGGTTTCAAAGCTGATTTTCTTGCTGCTTCAGATCTGGTCTTTAAATCCTGCAAAGTAATAGTATAACAATTGTAATCCCTTATCTATAGGGTTATTTGGAATTTAATCATCACATTGCAGATATTTTCAGGTAGTTAATTGTTAAGTTGTAAAAATTATTGGAAAAATTTTAATTACAGTGAATTTTATTTTAAGAAATAATTAGAGATGTGCCGGTCATGACTATTATGAACGACTAGTCGTCCAAGCCGATCACAGTTTCCTCAATATCCTTAACACTTTGTTTACCGCTGATTCGCGCAAAGTACTGCCAGAAAGGGCAGATGCATTCATATTTTTACATCATAATTGATCTTTAATTAATATAAGTAAATTGAAAGAAATGGTCGCAGAGCAATACAGTTCGCTGCGAATGGGTCGGCTCAACTAGCGAAATACCACGACCTCTCAAAATATCAACTTTAGGTCATACCGCGTTTCGCGGAGGCCCAACCCCTTCTTATCTCTCCTTCCCATCGCAACTCTGACCCGTTCCCTATATCTTTTTAAAGGTCTACAACGCAACAGTGTTGCATGTGTCCATGCTGCTCGTTTGTACATTAATATATTTTTGTTATGAGAAGATGGTGATATTTTAGTTTGTCACAATTGCTATTTTGATTGAAGAAAATATTATGTTGTCTTGTTTGTTACTAAGGACACTAGATTTGTTCAATCAATGTTATAGGTATGTTTTCTTTACATGGCGATTAATTTCAGAAACATTTAATAATAATTTCAAAATGTGTACGACTACTCAACTACTCATTTAACGAATTCCAATAATAGTAAAAATACGGATTTTCGGCGCCGAATAATAGGCGAATAGTTGCCGACTACGACAGTGGCTGAATCTCTAAAAAATAATGATATAGAATTAAGATAACATTTGGTTATTATAGTTTAACTAGCTGACCCGGCGAACTTTGTTCCGCATCAAAAGTAGTAAATGAGTAAAATTTGGATATTATACACTCGAGAGCAATGAATCCGGGTCACTTAAAGAATCCTAAAAATCTCGGAAACTAAAAATGCTAGGTTAATGCAATAAATTGTATTTAATAGACAATGTAATACTCCTTAAATGAAGGTATTAAAACTTCTTAGAGTTATATCATAAAAAAATCAAATTTGAAAAAGGGCCACTTTCGAAGATGGAACTACGAAATTACAGCATTTGGTTTTGCTTTTGTTTGTAATCTGTCATTTATGTGGGTACATAAACCATGTTGATAGTGCTCTATATTCATTATTCAAGCTGAAATTATGTCGCTTACGCCTGAAGAATGCACCAGAATACTTACAATGCTGGAAACCGGCCGGAGTCAGCGCGATACAGCCAGGACTGTTGGTGTGTCGCTGTCAACAGTACAAAGAGTTCTCCGACGTTACGAAGAAACTGGTTCTAACCTACGCAGACCAGGAACGGGCAGAACCAGGTATACCACAGCACGAGAAGACCCGATACTTGGTGAACACCATGCTTCGAAATCGCTTTCTCACAGGAACTGAACTCACCAATCAGTTTCGACGCCTCGGAGGAAGTAACCCAAGTGCATGGACAGTAAGACGTCGGCTTGCTGAATCTAACTTAAAACCCCTTAGACCTGCAAACGGCCCTAAACTGGAGCGTGGGCATCGTATTTCAAGACTAAGATATGCCCAGAGCCACGTAAATTGGAGTATTGAAGATTGGTCAAAAGTTATGTTCTCCGACGAATCAAAATTTATGCTCTACAAGCACGATGGAAGACACAGAGTGTATCGAAGACCAGGGGAAAGATTCAAGCAAGCATGCATCGAGGAAAAAGTAGCCTACGGTGGTGGGTCTGTACTTGTGTGGGCCGGAATTTCTTCTGAAAGTCGCACAGAGCTGGTGATCATAGAAAACGGCTCTTTAACTAGCGTAAGATATGTGGAAGAAATCCTCAATGATCACGTTGGTCCATTTATGGTCAATTTAGGTGAGGATGCTATATTTATGCATGACAATGCCCGACCTCATACAGGTAGGATTGTGAATGACTACCTTCAAGAGATGAACATTACTCGTATGGAGTGGCCAGCGCGCAGCCCGGATATCAACCCGATCGAGCATGCTTGGGACGAGCTAGGCAGATGCGTAAAACAACGAAACCCTCCCCCAATCACGCTTCGTGAGCTCAAAATTGCTCTCACAGAGGAATGGGAGAATATTCCCCAAAATCGTATAAGGAACTTGGTGTACAGCATGCCAAACCGCGTAAACGCAGTAATGGAAGCACGAGGAGGCAATACGAAGTATTAAAATTCAAGAAAATCGTAATAAAGTTCAAAAATTTCATGTTTCCTATTTTTGTTTTAAGGAGAGATCAGCAGATTTTTTCTTTATGTAATTTTGTGTTAATAAAATGTATGGTGACTCATATTTTTTTTACTTTCATTTAAGGAGTATTACATTGTCTATTAAATACAATTTATTGCATTAACCTATCATTTTTAGTTTCCGAGATTTTTAACATTCTTTAAGTGACCCGGATTCATTGCTCTCGAGAGTATATACGAGTATAAATGTTCAATTTGTGCTATTTATCGGCACGAGTTTTGGCGCGCAACGCAACTACTATATCCCGCTATGTTAATATTGTAATATCTTCGCAAATATTCGTTTAAATTACATACTGTAAATGGCAATATTGATCTATATTAAATGCACAATTTATCTAATACACAATTTATTTAATACACTTAACTGGATGAAAATTAATGCTGTAGTGTTTCAAATCGCTTCGTAAATAAGCCCTTATTTCTCGTAAAAAAATAAAAATGGTCATTGTGGGTTAGCCCTAAGAGATAGACATATTTTATGCCTTCGCGGATTTTTTTGTAGACCCTTTAAAGATGTATAATAATGTAGTACGTTGTTTTGATCTATCACTTAGAGTTCAGGCAGTGTTTGCGAAAAGTACTAAATCTTGAAAATTATCACTTTTTTTACTACACAATACATGAATTATAGATCAAAACCACCCCGTTGACACGCTCTAATTAATAAAAAAAACCCGCATCAACATCCGTTGCGTAGTTTTAAAGATATGCGCATATAAGGGGACAGACAGCGGAAAGTGACTTTGTTTTATACTATGTAATGATTGCCATGGCCAGCAATCGAACATTATGACAATTTTGAAAGGATATGAAATGTGCGTGGACTTCTATTTCTAAGAAAGCGAAAGAAACGTGGCATGAACCACTTTCTGAGAGGTTGCGTTATTTCAGTGGTCGAGCCGACCCATTCATGCAGTGATCCGCGTGACTCTACCACTGACGTAAACTTGGAACTCTGAATTACCTGTGATGCATTAAGATCATCTTCTGCCTCACTCTCGCTCTTTCGGCGATCACTGCGCTTTTTACTCTTCTTGCGTTGATTCTTCTTTTTCTGGCCTTCTATGGATGAATTGTATCTGAAATTTCCATACGCGGCATTTCATAACTTCGTAATAGGCTTCACAGTATGTCTATCCTATCAGTTAGATTACAGCTAGATAAAGAGTTACAACATTATTTCTCAATTGCTATAATAAGAGCCAATATTTCAATTACATAACATAACTTCACGCCTTTATTACCTGAAGGTGAAGGCAGCTGTTAACCCTCGTCTCACCGTTACATTTACATCCGAAATGGAATTGGTGGCGAACCTATTGCCATACCGGGCACAAAGTTTTCAGTCATTGATATTTATTACACTTAACTTCCGGATACAATTTCGAGAAGTCATTGGTTCGAGCCAATGTCAGGATTCGAACCCGGACTCTGGATCAGAAGCTGTGTGCTCTACCATTCGACCACTGAGACTGAATCTTTCAATTATTTATGAAATAAATGATTGAATGAAAATATAAGAAGAAAAATAAATGTTTTTTTTGTTTGTAATTGTTATTATAACACCCATAATGAGATAAAAATAAAAACATATAAAATAGATAAGGAAAAAAAAAACAGACCCAGATAGATAATTTATTTGCATTATCTTTTATAACTGTGTTACCAGTTGGAACAACAATTTGAAGGTCTGAATACTTATTTTGGATGGGTGAATATTGAACTAAGTTTTGTGAATTTAAATTTAAGTATACTTTCAGAAATATCAGAGATAAAAAGATAAAAATATGCAGCCTATATAAGAACAATATTTGATAGAGAGAAGAGTCTTTTACTAATGGAAAACGTGCAGTAAATGTAGCTAGTATTACTAGATGCAGTGATAGCACTTATCATAATAATCAACAAGGTGTCTTAAGTATGTAAAATTTGTTTGTATCTTACCTGTAAAATTGTTGTGCTATGACATCATTAAATCTAACAGTCTTTTTGTAACTGGATTCTTCATGTATGCAATCAGAGCTAATATAATCCATAGAGGAAGCTACATCTCCAAAACTTGATTCCGAAAAACTTCTCACTGCATTTGGTTTTCGAAGGATACTCTTAGCACCAGGCACAGTGTTACCAGAATCTACCACAATAATTTCCTTATCCATGGATGTTGGTGACTCATAATCATCTTCATCATACTCTTCAGAGTTAGATGATACAACAATATTGGTCTCAGTACCCAAATTAGTTACCTCAACTATAGGAGCTGCAACACTCTCATCCGACTTTTCCTCTACTTTTGTCTTTTTAACCTGAGACACATCAAAGTATTCACAGGTCATAGAGTCTTTATTCAATCCAATATTAAAACATTCTGGCATGTTTCCGGAAAGTTCCAGCTGCAGTATCACATTATTATCCCACGCTTCACCAGTCACATTGTCAAATTGAACTTCAGTTTCAAATGTGACAACTGCAGCATAGTGTACAGGGACAAATCCAGCACCGACAGATGTGAATTTAATGTATATACTATTGCCATCAGATTTCACTACTACTGAGTCCGGTTCAGTGTTTTTCACATGGAAAGTAAACGCCACAATATCATCTAAGACATTATGAGTATAATGAGGCAATATATAACCAAGTGTCGAGTCTAAAAATGTTTCTGACCGTTCACTAACAAAATTAGAAGGTTCAGGCTTTGAAACTTCCTTTACAGGAGCCGAAGCTAACTCTACTATCAAATTGGGGTGATTATTATCTTCATCACTTTGAGATCCAGAATTCTCTTCACTTTCAACACCACTGTCCACTCTTAAAGAGCTTGTACTAACATTATAACTACTAAGATTTTTTCTTATCACTGGCAAAGTCACTATTAGCATATGTTTACTTTTATCAAATTTAGCATGCCCACACTCATCATTCACTGGATAAGGTAGAATTAGATCAAGCTGGTATTTAGCTGGTTTGTTTGATATTAAATTGAGAGATTTCTCTTTAACATCCAATATACAGTCTTTAGTAGAAGACAGAAGTGGCAAATATATTTCTACTACAATGTGACTAGGAGTTGCAGAAAATTGTTTGCTATCTCTATTGTAAGTGAATTCTTGAAGATCCACACTTTTCTGTTGTTTTATCACATATTTGGGAACAGTATAACCATCTTGAGTCAAATGAGAAAATTCTTCTTTATTTTTCATTTTTCTGGGTGTTTTTATTTTTTCATCAATAACTGTTTCACACTCAGGTTTATGATGAGAATATATCTGTTGAGGGTATAATTTCTCCAACATTTCCTGCGATAATGTTTCAGAATCTTCTTCATTAGATGCTTCATAGGTGGGATCTTCTTTTCTGATAACAGCAGGAATGCACATTCCTCTATATTGAGTTTTAGTTAATCGAAAATTGTTGTTGTCCAGATGAATGTCATATGTTTGTTTTAGTCCTTCAAAGGCAGTTTTATTCACCAATTCCCGAAATTGTTTATTAACTGCCGCCATGCGCAGAGTATCCGGATGGAAAACTACGTCGTAAATGACGCAACGTTGTTTGTTACGATCGAAATCTTCCCGCGGTGGAATAATTGAATATGGTACTTGCCAATTCATACCCCTCTTACCATCTACTATTTCTACTTTATATGTTGGTTTTTCAACATTATCACTACTACAGATATTAATAAAGGCCTTTCTGTCGCCGGCGACACTTGTTTTGATAACATAACCTCCTTTTGGGTTTATAAATGTTACATCGTAACCCCTTTCCTTTTCCAGTTGGGTCATTTCTTTCTGATAAAGCTGCTGGTTAGCCGGGTCACGTATTTCCTCACAGTATTCGGCTAAAAGATCTCGAAATTTCTTGTTCTTCATAGCGTCCTGTATATTTTCAAAATCTTCCCGTGAGAGTTGGCTTTCTTCATCGCGAGGTTTTACACCTGTTGCCATAATTACTAATTTGATGTTTTTAATTTATAATAATTATTTAGTAGCACAATCCAATTCAGTCAATCCACGAAATTATTTTCAGCTAGGGACACGTAGGGACACGAAAAATGTATCGATACTTTGTGGTATTGAGTACTTTACCTTTTGAGACCGACACTTTTGTACTCGATACTTTTACTTAATGAGTACTTTTCAATAGGTATCGTATCGAATAATTCTCAGAAATGACCCATTTAGATTTTAAAGCTTACGACTGCCATCTAGTTCTGAACTGTCTAATCTACAATATTATCAAACTCGAAATCTTTCCTTCCGTTTATAATTCAGTCCTTAATCATTCCTTCATTTACCCAGGGTTCCCAACTTGGGAGTTTTCCTCCCGAATTTAAAAGGAAAAACGTCAGTTGAAATATTCGATACTTTGAAAAAAAAGTATACAAAAGGTTTTTTTATTAAGTTCAATTATGTATTGATTATTTAAAATTTACTCTCAGTGGTCTGACTAACATTCAATTATTAACGTGTGGCGTAGCCAGGAACATGCTACCGAATAGAAAGTATCGACACTGTACTCATAAGTAGTATCGAAAAAAGGGCATGGCCTACGCTACGTAGGGGCCTACACAGCGTAGGCCATGCCCTTTTTGGAATGAATTTTGAATTACTCAGAATCAGACCCAGCCTCAGAAAAACTCAGAATACACGAAAATACTACTCATTAGTCCAGTAGTCTATATCGATACTTTCGATTCGATGTCGTGTCCCTATCAGTCAGTCAGCGACACAGTTTTATAATCACATGACAGATTCAACACTCTGCATTGATAAAGAGTATTTAAATATCACAGTAGTACGAGTATATAAATATGACAAAGAGTATATAAATATGTGCATTGATATCTCATAAAATTGATAAAGCCCGAAATTATTGATTAAAACAACTTTTAGGATTATATCGCGTTTATTTATTACTTATTTATATTTATTTCCCGACGTGGGTGCTCTCTGTATTAATTAAAATAGCTTTTGAACAACTACCATCTTTTTGTTCATCACTCGTGAAAATGATCTCTGTAAAGAGTTCGAAACGTCGGGAAATAAATATAAATAAGTAATAAGTAAACGCGATATAATCCTAAAAGTTGTTTTAATCAATGAGTGAGATTCGCGAAAGTCTTAGAAATAAATATCCAAAATTATAAATTTTTGTTACAGAGAAATATATTTTACCGTTTGTTGATGCATTTCAATAAAGTAGTATGTAAGTTTTTTAACTGTCATTGTATGTTGTAATTTAAAAAATTGATAATCCCAGCTAAGTAATAAAATACGAGTTATCATATTGATTCATTTCTATTCACTTTTTTTAATAGCTTCAATGCGAGCGAAGCCGCGGGTAAAAGCTAGTAATAAAAATTATCGTAAATTATACAAATCGATACCGGTCTGTCTAAATAAAAACATTGATCGGTTACCTATTACAAAAGTGACGAAAATTTGTTACGATACAGTTCAAATATATGGGACTTGGCAAGAGCAGAGGTCTCACCTAAAATATCTTGTTAGATTACATTTGCACCGTAAAACGCCAACTCAAAAAAGGTTACAAAAATGTTTGGCGACTAAAACATTTTGTTTAACGGTTAGACAAAACGGATAAAGCGTTTTAGATTCGTGTCCGATTTTTAGACCCTACATTATATGTAAACACCATTGACTTGTTTAAAGATTTCCTTCTTCATTGGTGGACGCCTGAATTAATTTTGGAATCGATAGACACTGGATCTATGAAGAAGGAAACCTATAAACAAGTCAATATTATACATTACAAGTCAATGCACCGGATAGACATGATCAGTGACAGTTCAGTGTTTAGCGGTTAATCAAAAACATTTTTATGAACTAATTTATTATGAACATTACGGCACGCTAGGAATGAGGAATGTTCAAAGAGTATATAAATATGACCTGCACAAATTTAGCACCCCATCGAAGGATTTTTGAACTCAAAATGACCTTAATCGATAGGTCTACGTTAGGTCTGTATAGGTCCACCATCATTTTTGTTAGGTCACTTATAGTTTTTTTATATATAATTTTTTAAATTTTGTAAAAAAAAAATTACATCTTAGCATCTCATTTAAACGGAAACTCATTTATCTTTATATTTCTGCATTCTTTATCGTTAGGTCAGTATTGGTCTATAGTTTTTGCTTTTATATTATTCATTTAATTCTTTTTATTAACAATTATAAATAATTTATCACTGGCGCATGCGCTTTCTGCACAAATTTAGCACCCCATCGAAGGATTTTTGAACTCAAAATGACCTTAATCGATAGGTCTACGTTAGGTTTGTATAGGTCCACCATCATTTTTGTTAGGTCACCTATAGTTTTTTTATAAATATTTTTTTAAATTTTGCAAAAAAATATTTACATCTTAGCATTAGTATTCGTCGTGCTGATTTTTTATTAGAGTAGTAGAGGAGTAATTAGAGATTAAAATTATGAGATTATTTGAGCTTCATGAGAGAAGTTTGTGTTTTGATAATGAAAGCAATGAAAACGGAACGGGAAAACTTTAAATTTCGCACCATGCTATGACTACGTGCGTTGAGCGCATGCACCAGTGATAAATTATTTATAATTGTTAATAAAAAGAATTAAATGAATAATATAAAAGCAAAAACTATAGACCAATACTGACCTAACGATAAAGAATGCAGAAATATAAAGATAAATGAGTTTCCGTTTAAATGAGATGCTAAGATGTAAATATTTTTTTGCAAAATTTAAAAAAATATTTATAAAAAAACTATAGGTGACCTAACAAAAATGATGGTGGACCTATACAGACCTAACGTAGACCTATCGATTAAGGTCATTTTGAGTTCAAAAATCCTTCGATGGGGTGCTAAATTTGTGCAGAAAGCGCACGCGCCAGTGATAAATTATTTATAATTGTTAATAAAAAGAATTAAATGAATAATATAAAAGCAAAAACTATAGACCAATACTGACCTAACGATAAAGAATGCAGAAATATAAAGATAAATGAGTTTCCGTTTAAATGAGATGCTAAGATGTAATTTTTTTTTTACAAAATTTAAAAAATTATACATAAAAAAACTATAAGTGACCTAACAAAAATGATGGTGGACCTATACAGACCTAACGTAGACCTATCGATTAAGGTCATTTTGAGTTCAAAAATCCTTCGATGGGGTGCTAAATTTGTGCAGGTATAAATATGGGAATGTTGGTCTCTGTTCTTCTTCTTCTTTTGATGTTATAGCCCGTATCCTGAGTGATACGATCTTGCCAATGACGGTGGATTACGAAGCTTAATCGGTGTGAAGGAGAATTAAAGTTGTGTTGATTGGAGGTCTTGTTAAAAGCGATGTAAGATTTCATCGTGATTAGGGTTGTAGTTAAACTACTGCTTTGCCAGTGAGTGTTGGTCAGAGTTGGTCTCAACACTCAACGTTGCCGGGGTAACAAGCAATGACAAGCATTCGATAAACATCAACAAAGAGTCAAATTATTAGGTATATTGCTTCCTTCTACAATTGTATTTTACATAGACGCCAATAACGAAAGAAGAAGTATAATTTACTTCTGTGCTTAGCATTGGACTAGAAGTGAGCAGATAGGCAATAAAAATAGCGAAAGAAGGTTGTTTGATATTTTCCAAGAACATATTTAACTAGACAAATGATGAATTCTTACACCATGGAATCAAAAACTATGCTTTGTTTACAGAAATGCTTGTTTTTCAATTTATATCTATTTTCCACATGGATTATGGTCGTTGGATTTTTTTTATATTACAAAGTAATTCCCTATTCTTATTTTTATGTTTATTTATGTTTGTTTTACTATTTTTATAAATCATTAATTTTTTTCACCCTGTTCCAGATACACAGTTTTGGACATCTTACAAAATATCTATCTCTTACGGTCTATGTGCTGCTTATTGTGATTGAATCTCCAAGAATATATCTTGGTCACTACGGAAACTTATCTTGTAGAGTCAGTACAAATGTGTTATAGAAATAGTAGTTCATAAATTATTCTAACAACATAAACATATCTTAGTAATGAGCTTTGGCTCACACCAATGATTTTACAAAATCATTTTCTGATGTGTTAAAAATATTGATGACTGCTAACTTTGTGCCCGAAATGGAATAGGTTCGCCACCTATTCCATTTGGGACGTCAGCATAACGGCGAGATGAGGCTTAACAGCTGCTGCCTACACCTTTGGGTAAAAAAAGGTCTAAAGTTATGTTAGTAATAAAATATAATGATTAAATTTATAATACAACATTTATAGTCATAAATGAATAGGTATTATTCATGAGTTGCCAAATCTGTTTAACTTGATTTATTTTAAGTGCTTAGTATTTTTTTACTGATAAATTTTATAGTAACTTTTACTAGATTAATATAAATATTGTGTGTAATAATCCTTTCGCAGCCTACCCCACAGGGGATTTGGTGTGAAGTTATTCATGTATGTCAGTTTATAGAGTTACTATTTGGCAGTTTCTATTTGATATTTAACTTTTCCATTTAATTTGACAATGCTATTATTTTTTTGTTTCCAGGTACCAGAGTTGGCAGGATTTCTAATGCTGACAATTTTAATGCAAATGCCATTGGTTAGCTTTTTTATGTTCAACCCATACCTGGAAAGCTCTCCAATGGAGCTCACTCTACACATCATGTTATGTCTTCTAACAGTTTCCGAGATAGTATTCAGTTTCATGGTTTTGAAACAAGCATCAAATTATGCCAAAAGTGTTTACTTATCACAACCAAAAGATAAATGAATAACAGTTTCCCAACAAGCCTAATCTGGCAGTTGTAGTATTTTTACTTGGGCTCTGATCATTGTTAGGTACTATAACCACTTGAACATCCTCTTCACAGACCAATAGCAGAGAGATTTTAACATACTTTTTTAGCTTTCATAGGCTTTGATTAATATAAAAATGTTGACAAATGTAATTCATTGAAAGCTGTCTGACATGGAACAGTTTTGATAAAAAGGTTTGAATGAAGGGAATAGAGAATTAGCTTATTATTAATGTATCATTACATAGTATAAAACTAAGTTGCTTCCCGTTACCTGTCCCCTTATATGCTTAGATCTTTGAAACTATGCAACAGATTTTGAATTGGTTTGTTTTAATTTAGAGAGGGTGGCAATGAGTTGGTTTGTAAGTATATTTACTGTCACTACATACAAAGGACAATCTTTTATTACAGTACAGAAACTTAAAATAATAGCATTTAATTTAATCAAGGCTTTGTTATTGGTGCCAAAAACAACCACAAGTTTTATGAAATAAACATAAAATGAATTTAAATCATAATTTTAAAAATGAAATCCTATATTACAGTAAATTAAATAAAAGTTGTTTTTTATTTAGTCTGACTTCCATCCTTGCAGGTCCCTGTTTCGACTTGTCCTCGATCCGTCTTCTTCGGTCTAGCCTGCTTGATGGCCAGCCTCAAGGAATTCCTTGCCATACAGTAATCTCTATGCAGCTGTCTCCCTTTGAAGGAGTACTGGCTACTCTTTCCGCGGCACCGTTGCCAGGCGTGTCGCGCCCTTTTTGTGACCACCTGAAGTTTAGCGATCTCTTGCGACCACCACTGGGGCTGAGGACGTGCGAGCTCATTCGCCCCCAGGTCGGTGCTGCTTGGATCCGAAATAACAGCCGTCTCTGGGGCCAGCTTTTGGTCTAGTTGGCCGCGACCACTAGGAGGGTCTTGTGGCTCTGGGAGGGGAGGGACAGTAAATCGGATATATTTATGTTCCGACAGCGTGTCCACGTCTTCCTCTACTCTCCAGTCGGTCACACTATTTGCTAAAGCAGCGGTGGCGAAAGAGAGGTCCACGATGGATTCCTCGTGCTGTCGCACGCAGGTAAACGCGCGGCCCTTGTTAAGTAGCGTGAGGCCGGAGAGCAAGGACCACTTCCGGGTGACCGACCCTCTCGCATCTGATACGGTGTTTCCCCACGCACACAACTTCGCATTAAAGTCGCCCAGGACGAGTGTGGGCCTTGGCGACAAACGACCGATCGCCTCACTGACGGAGCCAAGGAAGGCCTCGTACTCTGCAATGCTGCGGTCGGGGGAGAAGTACAACCCCACGACTGCGAAGTCACGGAACCCCGCCACGACAAAACCACTGCATTTCTCTATGAGAGAAAGGGGAGGGCCGTCACCTCCACGGGTCAGAACAGCCACCGTCCCGCTTGAGTCACCCAACCAATTAGGCAGTGGAGGGACGCAGTTGGGTTCGCAGGCCACAGCAATATCAATATTCCACTCCTCTATGTATTGAACCAGCAGGTCTTGCGCCCCAGTGGAATGGTTTAAATTAGTTTGAAGGATGCTGCAATGCTGCATTGCGAACGTGCACCGTGCTCATGCCAGTCGGCCCGTCGACAAACGCTTGAACACAGCCCCTGGCCCGCGCTACTGCTGCAAGTAGTCCTTAAGTCTTTCAAGTCGGTGACACACAAGTCCACGCTCCCAGCAACGACAATGTCCGCCCCACCGTCACGGGGGTTTGTCGGCGTCTACACCGCCTCCGGGGACTGCCTATTGGGGATCTGTAGTACTGGGGTAGCGCTGCGCCTAGAGTTCACTCCCTAGTCTATTCCCAGCTTTAGGAACTCTACCGGCTAGCTGCACTGCAACCTAACCTACCCTAACCATCCTGTAAATAAAGAATTAAATTAGTCTTACATTTAATTGGAATTAATATTTACGGTCCCAGTGGTCCGGTGTTTAAGCACCCCGCTTCTGAATCAATGTTGGCTCACACTAATGAATTTTCGAAAGTCGTATTTCAAAACTTTATGTCATATGGTATGGCAATAGATTCACCACCTATTTATTCTATTTGGGACGTAAACATAACAGCGAGTCGAGGCATATCAGCCACTGCCTGCACCTTCGGATAGAAAAAGGCGTGAAGTCAGGTTATATTTGTAATTTAAAAGAAAAATTATGAATTAGAAAAATTATGTACTTATTTGTCGTAATTATAGAAAAGACAGGCACATTTGAACATTCAAATCAGCCCCCGTTCATTTATCAAATAGCACTGAATAGACAAATACTTACAAAAACTATAAAACAACAGATAATTTTGGAAAACAATTTTATGGTAAATATTTATTTACGTCATTACGTCACGATTTTTTTTTGGGGTTTTAATGACCTGGTAACTAAAACCTTTAAGTCAAGTCTTTTTAAGATAATACACATTAAATATTTCACACATTCTTAAACTGTTCCAATCGTATTCTTGATGTATTTGATTAATGGTTTGTATGAGTTCTTTTAACTTTTAATAACAAATGAAGTAGTGGAGGGCGAGATGGAGATTCACTACATGGGAATCACTTAGTTCACTAGCAAGCACTAATCTGTTGATGAGAAATTTTTGACAGTTGAAGATCATGTGTTCAACGGTTCCTTTAATTGATTCGCAATGTGGGCATATATCGTTAGCAACAATTCTAAGTCTTTTAAGGTGTGACGGACTGGAGTGATGTCCGAAGCGCAGTCTATTAATGGTAATAGTCAAATCTCGACAGGCATCTTATAATTGATAGTACCAAGGTTTAGTCGGTAAGTTCTCTTGGATACTTCCATACCACTTTCCCTTTGTATCTTGATCTTTTTTCCTCATTTCTTACCATATCTGACAAATTGTGACACCAACAATGTTAATGCCAGGAGAATGAAATGGGAAGGTAATGTGGGAAAACCAAAGTGAACGCCTTCTAAATAAGGCACTCCCTGGATAGCCATCTGCCCCGTCATCCCGGAGGCAGGAAAAACCTAGAACCCAGAAACGGGAACCTGGTCTCAACCATGTCTCTGAAATGGCAATGACTGAAGGCTGAAGTTTATTAATTAAGTGTAAAAGTTCATTTGTTTTTTGTCATTAATACTTCTGCTGTTCCACTGCAAAATGTGTATTGGATCCAGATTGATGTAGAAGTGAGGTAAGTTGATCAAATTTAAGGGCAACGGTAGACGGTAGGTTGTGAGGGTTTCTTAAAATAAGGTCAATTGATAAGGATAAGATAGATTCCAGTATGCTATCATTTTCTGGATTATGAGAATTATTACTTAGCGCACAGCTATTTGGCACTGATGATCTAGGAGTGGATATTAACTCACAATGAGAAGTTTTATCGTATGACTTACCTAACGCAGGCCAAAGGCGGGGAATGGCATACACAGTTTTGGTATACGAACGATTAGCAGAGGAGGCCTCAGTTAGTTTCTGTCTCAGTGGTGTAGAAGATGTTGTAGGTTGAGGAAGAGATTCTTGAAGAACTTCAGAAAAAGATCTGGAGGAGGAAGGGAAATATTTCGAGGTTTCTAAGTAAGAAAGATTTTCATTAGCCATAACGGACTTGATAGACTTTTGTCTTTCCAATTCAGGGCAAGTTTTACTAGTTGCAAAATGTCTACCTGAACAGTTTATACAATAGGCGTTAGCCTCCAACACCTCCCAACTGTTACCGGTATACTCCTGGGAGCAGCGGAAACACCTGGGCTTTGATCTATATTGGATTTTTGTGTGACAATAACGGCAACATGCATGCCAAATAATTGTCGGATACTGATAAACTTCAACCGGTAGAGAAGTATAGTACAAGAATGTTTATCATCCTCAAACTTTTTCCTATTTAACCTTTGTGCCTTGATAATCGTACCACATCCAGACGGTAAATTCAGATCTTTGACAAAATAGTCCATAGAAAATTGGGTAGGGGCCTATCGTACTAAGCCCATTCTCGTAATGTTGAATGAGGGAATTACAGCGTCATATTTACAAAGTGGAAGAAAGGGGGAAGAAAGAAAGCTGTTGGCATCTTGGGCTGACAGAAATTTGCGGCCAATCCTCTTAACACCATCTGTACAGTTATTGACAATTTATTGAGTAGTGAGAAATTGTCCAAACTTAATTGGACGTCTCGGTGGTCTAGTGGTTGAGCACACGGTTTCTGAATCCAGTGGTCATGGTTCGAATCCTGACACTGGCTCACACCAATGACTTTTCGAAATTGTTTTCAGAAAGTTATGTGTGATAAATATCGATGACTTAAACTCGATGACTAGGTTTAAATTAACTCCTGGAGGATAGAATATTGATTATCTGCTAATTTCAAAATCAGTACTTAATTAACTTAAAGTCGGGTCATTTTAATAGGCAACATTTGACAGTTCATTGAAATTAAACAACGTAAACTTGTAACGGCGGGCATGAAATAATATATTTTTCGTATTGTTAGAACTGTACCATTTGCTTTCTTGGTTATTTTTTTTTAATTACAATCTCTATTTATGGTACTAATGACCGATACAAGAAATTTCACTATTTGCTTTCACATAAAAACAATTCTAAACGTAACAAATAATTTCTGATATAAAAAATTGAACGTCGTCACCATGTTGCGTCGTCTAATCATCAACATTTTTAAAAGGTAGAATCAAATGTATAGATTACTTGTGAAGAAATACTACTGTAAATTAATAACCATGTTGGGCATTAATAAATTCCTAATTCGTAGAAAATTAAACAAAACATAATAATGTGACAGGGATTCACCCAAAGATTTTTTGAATTTTTCATGTCTGCATTGATTCACTTTAATCGATGTTTTTGTGCAGATCATCTCACTAAACTAATAAAATTGACAGACGTCAAAAGTTGCCTGGCCTATTTAATTAAATTAATGTCTATTAAATTGTCCCGATTTACCCGATTAAAACCTGTTACACAAGCTATTAAAGAGCATGCTCATTTTGATGCTTATGTCATTTGCATTTAAGCATTCTATTTTCAACCATGCTCCAAATGTATATAGTTGATATTAGCATGGATGGCGATTTTCGAGCATGCTGGAAACTAGCATGCTCACGATCTGTACACACATGCTAGTCAAATGCTAGTATCGAGAGCATGCTCGGGAAGCTCGATACTAGCATGCTCTCAAGAGCAAGAGCAAGTGTAACAGTACTAAGTGCTCTTACTCTGTATTTTTTTATTTGCCAGTTTGCTGCCAAATAATTTATATTTTTTTTTTTTTTTTTTTTCTTCTTGGCTCACTCGGCTTGAGTATTTGCCAAAGACATGTTTCAAAAGGTAAGGAATCAAATATTTATGTACAAAAGCAATTTTGAAGCGTATCTAGGAAATTGTTGTGGAATGGTAAAGAAAAATAATTATAGGATCTAGGACTACAATTTGATATTATTCGAAGATATATATACTGAAAGAGCATTATAAATATGAATATTGTTATTGAACAATAAAGTAGGAACAGATGTTGGAAGAGGAATGCGTAAGGAAATAATGGATGAAAAAAGTATGGAATGATCATATAAAGGGCAGGAAAGAATAATATGATTTATATCACCCACTTCCCCGCAGACACATTTATCGGTTTGAATAATTTTAAATTTAAAGAGATGGGCAGGAGCACATGTGTGACCGAGTCTTATTCTAGTTATGATACTAGTAGCATGCTTACCTAGTTTCTTATTAAAGAACCAAGGCTTATTGGGAATGTTTGGCTGAATCAAAGAGTAAAATTTGCCTTTAGACTGGGAACTAATAGACCAAGACTTATCCCATTCTTCTTTTAGATTAATTTTAGGTAGGGCTGATAAGTCATGACAAAAATTTTTATAAGGAAACATATCACCAGAATTCACCGCCTCTCTAGCAAGTCTGTCCGCCATGACATTACCGGCAATGTTACAATGGCCTGGTATCCAAACAAAAGAGACAGTTAAATTCTTTTGTAAACACTGAAAAAGTAAATTTCTTATTTCTATCAAAACAGGATAAATAGTTTTGCAATTAAAGGGAAATCTTTGCAGAGCCTGAAGGGCACTTAATGAATCAGAAAATATTACGGTTTGTTGAAGTTTCATGATTAATATATATTCTACAGCCTTTAATAATCCAAAACATTCTCCTGTAAAAACTGATGTTTCTGGAGGCAATTTAATTTTCTGAACAATGTTATATAAAGGATGATAGACTCCAATACCAACGGAATCAAATGCCTGTTTGGAAGCATCAGTGTAAACATGATGCCAGTTCACACAATTAACATTGAGAAAGTTTTTAAAATGAATATGAGACAAAGAGTCCTCTTTATGTATATTCATATCAAAGTTAATGTCAACAGAGTTCATCAGAGCATCAAAAGGGGCACAATAAAGAGGATAAGATAAAGATTTATGAAATGGAGTTCCAATAGAAGTCAGCTTATGACGAGTTTTAAACTTGTTTATGAAACCAACATCAACGACATTGGCGGAGTCTCGTCCAAGTTGACGAAGGGCCAATAACCACGGAGACAAGACGAGTTTTAAATTTTATAGTACAATATTGAAATGATAATTATCATTCTCATTTAAGGAATATAACTTGTAGTTTTACATCGCTATAATCGTTGGGCTTAGGTTGCGCGGAAAATCAAATATTATACTCGTTATTTTTGAATCATCTTTCCATAAATACAATATCAACAATGACCGGTTGCTTGAATAGATTGATGCTGAAAGCTTTGATAGAATACTCACCACTCCATAAATCGAATAGGTTTTATGGCAGGTGGATGCATAGGTCACCTGCCAAAGTTCTACTACCTCCGGAAGCTTACAAACAGGTTAACCTCAAAAAAGAGAAAATCATTGAATTAGATCCATCCATGCTTAGGAAAAATGAAACAAAGGAAACAGAAATCCCCAAGTCCATTGAATTAAAGGAGTCCAAATCACAAGTAAACACTGAGTCCAAATCTCTTTCCCGAGAAACCTTGACAAAAATAAAGAAAACGAGGGAAGAAAATCTGAAGAAGCAAAAATTTTATTTAAGTCAACAGAAAGTGTTTGATGACAGTGGAAATGTTATATATGAGAAGTTAAATGATAACGATTCCAAAATAGGGTAAGTTATAGAATTTTTATTGCCTATTTATTGTTATATTGATTGTGACTTAGGAGTACTAGTTCTATTACTCACTTTATGATGTTTGCACCAGTACATTAATATTTATTAATTTAAGACAGCATCTAGCAGTTTATACAGTAAATACTTAAATAATTACAGTAAATTCCTAATTAATGTTATAAGCTCAGGACAAATTTGTACAATAATTACCAAATTTGAAAAATATCATGGAGGAATATAGTTTAAGTTTGCTATAAGACAATAAGTCATTGGCAAAGTTACTAAAAATATTCTTACAAGTAGTATGAGATAATTATGGTTTATTTTTAAAAAAGTTGGTTCTCTAATTTAATCAGTCATTTTCACATACAACTTCCAAAAATAATGCCGAGAGAACTAAAATATGCATAGATGTTTATGTATGAGTGTTAAGATAAATGATAGTTAGGTATGAATTGGTAAAAATAGTTTACACTTTTAAATGTATTGTTACAGTATTTTGTGTAATATTAATATTCTTTGGGAAATATCTGTTACAGTAATCTCCTAGTGAAGGTGAAATCCAAGAAAGAAAGATCACGGTCTAGTCAGATGTTAGTAGAAGGGTGGAGACTGATTGCCGATGGTCTTGAGGCTAAATGCAATTTAAAATATGTTATATTTAGTAGGACAGAGGATTTAAATAATCTGAGACCCTTTTTGCCCAAAACTGGAGTGAAGTTCTATAAAATACCTTACAAAGAAATGCAGCTATGGTCAACTGTTCAAACAGCTCCGGGCATATTTGGTAGGTGTCTTATTTTTATGTCAGATGTGTTTTTATCTCAGAAGTTGAATGTGAAGTATTTATATCTGAATGTGTTATTAATATTTCAGGTATATTTGAAACCCCCACTCCTGAGAAAGTAAAGATTTTATCAAAACCATTACCACTGCAGATTATTTGCGACAATATCCGGGACCCTGGTAATATGGGTGCTATACTTAGAGTTGCGGTTGGTGCTGGGTGTGAAAAAATTTTATTGTCAAAAGGTATTCATCATCCAAACATTAATCTACAAAGGCACAAAGTTTGTAGTCATTCATATGTATAACACATAACTTTTGAAATTAATTCTGAAAAGTCATTGGTGTGAGCCAGGATTCAAAAGCCGTGTGCTCGACCACTGGACCACTGAGACTTAAATATTAATATTTCTAATTTGATATAAGTTTGTACAAATATATTGTAAAAGTTTGTTCAGATCCTTGCATGAAATAAATTGATTTAATATATATTGACTGTGACCTCCACAACCATAGTGATAGTACTTTTAAATTAAATCTTGATGGTCTGAAGGCTTAACAGATGCTGCTTACACTTATGGGTAGAAAAAGGAGTGAAGCTATAAAGAAAGAAAATAATAATATTGCTTATAATTAATTAAAGAGAAAAAGAAAATTAATAAGTATTGCTAATAGTATCACATTATTTCTTTATATTATTATTTCAGGTTGTGTAGATATTTGGGAGCCAAAAGTAATAAGGAGTGCAGCTGGAGCTCACTTCAGACTTCCCATTTATCAATCAATAGAATGGAGTGATATGACAAATCATCTGTCACCAGACACTTCAATATACATTGCTGATAGCAATACAAGTGTTGATGAGTCAGAGACAGATGAAAGGTTTAATAATTTGCCAGTCCTGCCTTATTATAGTGTAGAATTTTCCTCATCAAAACATACTACATTAATTTTAGGTGGAGAGACTGAAGGTGTTAGTGCAGATAGTTATGTGTAAGTCATATTATAATTCTTCATAATAATATAACCTGTACCCCATCATTACATAGTCTTTAATGAAGTCGCTTGCCGCTGTCTATCCCCTTATATGCTTAGATCTTTGAAACTTAGCCAACAAATTATGATGTGTTGCTTTTGATACATAGAGTATGTTGATGGGGTGGTTTGTATGCATAATTCATGAATTATGTAGTAAAAAAGAGAGTTCGAGATTTTCGAGTTTTAAGATTTTAATTGCAAGGACTGAACCCTAAGTGTATATAAGTGTTATTGCTTCTGGGTAAAAACATAGTTCGCTGGGCCAACTAGTATTTGATAAAATTAGTAATATTTAATACCAATAATACACCAATCATAATGTCTTTGCTATGTTGGAACTCTGGTGGTACTTTGACAGAGTTTCCGTAGAACAATCTATGTCAAACTAGCCAGTGTAGAATGATAAAAATAGGATTCTAATTAATTATTTATTTAATATTTCAGACTGACCGCCAGCAAAAATGGTGTGAGGTTAAATATACCATTACATAAAGGTGTCAACAGCTTAAATAGTGGGATGGCTATAGCAGTTATCGCTTTTGAAATAAGAAAACAGATTATTCAAGAATTGAGTAGGCAAAAGTTGGAAAAGCAGACAGTTCAAGTGTCTTAGGTTTATTAATTGATCTTATCTGTAGCAATTTGTAAATAAGATGTGTGTACATTATAGTATAGAAAAATACAATGTATCAAATACCAACTATTCTTTTATTATTGTTGTTTAAATTTCTCGCACTATGTAAATAATGTTTTTGATCATAGCAGGCTGTTAAGCCTCGACTCGCCGTTATGTTTACGTCCCTAATGGAATAGGTGGCGAACAACCACGCCATGCACTGGGCAATTGCAAAGTTTTCAGTCATCGATATTTATCACACAACTTCCGAAACGAATTTCGAAAAGGCATTGGTGTTAGCCGGATTCGCAACCAAGATGCCTTGATTCAGAAGCGGGTTGCTCGACCACTGGACCACCGACGCTATAACTGATAATTGGAACGAAGTTCCTTATCGCGCGTTGTGAAAGGGGGCTAGACGGAAAAAATTACGAATAGTTGTCACGACACACTACATCTTTTATTGCCTTATTTAGAACAATGTATATCTACCCAAATGGTCTAGTGGCTGGGATACCTTGCTCTCATACAGGGGGCTCGGGTTCGAATCCCGGTATCGGAACTCTTTTTGGAGTTTTATTTTCCATGTTTTCATATTTTATATGTTTTTTTAGCTTTCTCTCTCTATATTTTCATTTCTATTTCGCATTGAACAGTGTGGTGTCGCGACGATTATTTTCGTCGAGTGTATACAGGTTTTTTGTAAATAATAATGAAATGAAAAATCAAAACCATTGCTACAGTTTCTAGAGGAAGAATTTGATATAAGAATTAACAATAATCCAGCAGAATCAACAACAAAATATAATACTACCATTGATGCAGTTTTTTCAAGACATTTAAATAAAATCGAATCCCAAACATATGTTTCCTACTTTAGTTACCACAAGCCAATTATTACGAAAATTGAGCCTACTGATTAAGTTTATATTACATTATATTTGTTAATAATAAAAAAAATATTATTATAAAACATCCCAAAAAGATTGAATTTAGATCTACTGGAAGATCTGGGGGGTTATTAGCAAAACGGTTAGAAGATCTTGGCATATATTTTCCAAGACAAAAACTCTGTGCGTGCTGCAAGATTTACCAACTGTCTTCTACCGTTCTTTTTTTTGGTACGCTGTGAAAAAATGCTGTGGGAATACCGCTCCCACCGAGAGATGGAAGGGTTATGTGGGGCTCTAGGGAAATGGTATTTCAGTGTACCCACTAAACAACCCAGCGCCGTTCCCGCTTCGTCATGTTAGAGAAGAATGGAACACCGCTTTCAGCCGGTCCTCCCCGACGAATTGCCGCCCTTACGGCAGGCTCCGCGCGTCCTTCGCGATGGTGAGAGGCTTGGGACTGGAGACCACGGAGCCCTTGTCCGACCGGTTTTACAGCCTCTTGCTGTGCGCGGGATCAGACATTGTCTACCTCCAGGTCAACTACAAACCCCGTGAGTCCAACCTCAGTGTGCAGAGACACTGCGAGCGCCAGCGCACGAACGCCAGCGCCCGCAGTGGGGCTTTTCTCTGCTCCCGCGGTACCCTGATCTTGCAGATGAAAACGTGGTTCCGTCTGAAACCTCCCTACTTCCGGTCCTAGCAGATAGGAAGCTGGGGAGCGACAAAACGGCCCGACCGCCGCGACCGAATTGCGGCGGCGGCGGCAAATCTGAAGCTCAGCCGCATCCTCCGCCGCGCCACAGTGCGGGCACGACGGGGTCTCCTCTCTGCCGATTCGGCTCAGGTACGATCCAAAGCACTCGTGCCCGGACAGCACCTGGACCATTCGGAAGGAAAGGAAACCATGCTGAAGTGCTGGCCGAAATTCCACCCATTGATAATGAGCCATGATAATGGCCTTTACTGCAATAATTTTGCTTTCCACCATCATGGTGAGTGTCAGCGGAAGGACACCGCCGAGGACGGGGGAAGAAGACTGCTTCGGTCTTATGCAGTGCCACCTGAAGATGGATTCGTGGACTCGCCCGGCCTCGCGGATTCCACCCGCTGAAGCGAGGCTCGCCGCCTCCCTGTAGTCCCTCCCCCGGGCAACGAGAAGCGTGTCATCTGCATAACAGATTACACTCGTCCCACGTAGGAGGGCGGCCCGCAAAAGACAGTCAAAGCCGATGTTCCACAGGAGAGGGCCCAAGAGAGACCCCTGCCGAACACCGGACTCCGTGCCGTATCGCCGTAGCCTGCCCGTCTTGTCCACTACAAGGACGAAACAGTCCTCTAGATAGTCGGCCAGGAGCCGCCGTAGGCACCCCGTGATAGCGGAGCGTTTATAAGATCGTCGAATGGGGGACGGAGTTAAAGGCGTTGGCGATGTCGAATGACACCGCCAGCACCCCGTCTCCCACGCTCGAAGCTTCCCGCACCTGGCCCTTTAGATGGGCCAACGCGGCAATGGTCGAACGCCCTTTCTGGAATCCGAATTGAGCGACCGACAGATCCAGCCCCACTTGGCAAAGGTGATCGTTAAGGCGGAAGGCGACGATGCTCTCCAACAATTTGTCAACCTCATCGAAAAGGACGATGGGCCGGCATGCTGGGACGGAACCCGTCGGCTGTGTGTTCTTGGGAAGGAGGCACAACCGTCACTCATTCCAGGGTTTCGGAAACCTCCCAGTCGCAAGGCATGATCTGAAGAGGCTCCGAAACCTTCCCCCCATCTCGGTGGTGGCAAGAGCTCATACGCGTGCAGGGCCAGGACTTGTGCCCCTGGCCGCGAAGTCGCCGAGGGTAGAGGGTCCATAGCTGGCAGTGTAAAGTTGGCTCTGTTAGGAACAGAACCACCCCGTCCAGAGGTAGATCCGAACAGTATCCGTCCCTTCGTCAGGACGGCCTCAGCCGCTGCGACCTCGCAGCACCCGATGTTCGCGATCGCCGTTTCCACTTCCTCCTTGGCGACCGAATCGTCTAGATTGGTCACAACCAACGGCGCCAGTTTTACCGGCCGCATTACGCTTACCACGTCCGCAATTGCCTCCCACAGCTTGGAAGCGTAAAGATCCGCGTGGAGGCCTGGGCTGTGGCTTGGGTCCGGCGGCACGACACCGATGTGATCCCCAGCTAGGTGGGATCGACTATGGGCCGAGCGCGGGTGAGAACTTATCGAGTAGTCATACGAGATAGTCGGCAAAACATGTTGCTGTGAATGCCCTATTAAATAATTTGCAAGAAATAGTTCAAGCCTTAGAGGAAATTTTCTTTATGGTATACGGTAAACAAGCAGGCGTGAGCACCCGGTGGCAAGCAATAAAGGCCGCCCATAGACATCTGAACACAGCTAGCACAGAACTTGCGTTGCTGTCTCTTAAATATATGGAAGGGATCGGAAGCGGGATGGGAAGAAAAGGCTTTCCCTTTTGGGATTGGGTTTCCGGATACGCGGCATGAGTAGTAGTAGAGTAGAGCGGCAAACGTTAAAATAAATGTTAGTGGGCGGGGGCGGCATTTTTCAGTTTTTGCCCCGCATAAAAAAAATTGAAGATCCGGGGCTGGGCATATTATGCTGGTCTTACGGACCAGCACAATATGCTCAGCCCCGGATCTTCAAATTTTTTCTACACGCTTGATTAGAAAAAACTGCCAAGTCATAAAAAAGTGTACATTCATGATACAAGTTTTAACTAAGTATGATTATCTAAAATGTTAAATATCTTTAATTCGTACCTTTAGAAGAATCTTGATTTGTGATTCTGAACAGTATAGACACCAGAATTTTTTTTTTTCGAAGTAAAATAAAATCACACATGGTTCCAAAATTATACATACATATAGATAAATACAAATTAGACTATGTATATTCAGTTGAACTAAAATTGGAAGTTTAACTTCGGTTATTTCAGGTAAGGTAGACGTATTAAAAGATACGATTAAATAGAATGCAGTCGCTTCCGCTGTCTGCTCGCTTAAATCTTTTTAAATATTCAACGGGTTTTAATGGTTTTTTTTTAATATAAATTCCATACACTTATATAATATACTTAGTAATTATGGAAAAGTCTCCAATTTACGATGTTCGACGACTATGTAGAACAAATATGTAAAGGGAAAGGATGAACATAAAAAAAAGGAAGTAAGTTTATCGTCTCGGTGGTCGAGCACCACGCTTCTGATCCGAAGTCGTGGCTTCTATTCCGGCCTTACACCAAGGTTTTTCTCGGACTTCTTTTCGGAAGTTATGCTCTATTGAGCACACCAAGCTTTTTGGAGCCCAATTTGGCCTTGCTCTCCAGATGACCGCGGAACTGGACGTCACTCGATAAGTCGACACCAAGAATTCTGATAGCGGCTGAGGAGGGTAAGGGAGTGCTCTGAAAATAGGGAGCTGCGACAAAGGGTGTCTTTTTAGGGGTAAACGCGCAGACCTGTGTCTTCTTAGGGTTGAATTGGATGGTTTGAATTTGAGTCCAAACTAAGGGCCAGCGCCTCTCATTTACTCTCAACCGCCTCCGCCCACGGATGGGTTAAGTACGCTAAAAGATCTGGTGATCTTACTGATGGTCACTTATCAACTGGTACTCTTCTAGATACTTAAGGAGCTGGCGGTTGATGAGTGTTTCCATTATCTTGGAGAATAAGGAGGTGATGGCGATAGGTCTGTAGTTGGACGGATTTGAGCGATCACCTTTTTTAGGGATCGGGTGGACTAAAGCTACCTTCCATGATGCTGGTACAGCGCCGAGAGAGTAAGAGTACCGGAAAAGACGCGTTAGAACCGGTGCCAACTCCGGAGCACACGTGTTCAGCACTATTGCTGGGATTCCGTCAGGTCCACTTGACTTGTGGACACCCAGGGATAAAAGTATCCGTCGCACACTACTTTACCGGAAACGAATCTCCGGCATGGCATAACTGCATTGTGGAATGGTCGGTGCGATGTTACCCCTATCGTCCAAAGTCGAGTTGGACGCAAAAAGAGTGCCAAGAAGGTCGGCTTTCTCTTTTGCATCGTGGGCTAGTGACTGGTCCTCCCGGTGCAACGGTGGAAGAGACGGCTTACAGAAATACCCAAGGACAGCCTTGGCGAGCGACCAGAACGCCCGGGTTCCCGAGGGAAGGCGAATAGTTTCTCGCCAATTTTTCCTATGTACTGAGACTTTGCTACGACTATAACTTTTTTGTAGGACCTGGAGGCAAGGTTGTACTTCTTCTTAAGAGAACCGGTGTCAGAGTCCTGGGACGCCACCGCCTTTGGCCAGGCTTGATAGGACTCATGCTTCAAGCGTAATGCCGTTTTGCATGAGCGATCAAACGAGGGCTGGGATCTGCCGCCGATTGGCACCACCGAGGATGGAACGAAGAGCTCCATTCCCTGCAGCACCACACCAGCGACAGAGTCGGCAACGACGTCAGGATCATCCGGCGAGAAGCAAACCTGCCCCCATGGGTAGGATGAGAAGAAATTTCGCATCCCATCCCAGTCTGCTGTGCCACACACGGCGGCGGCTCGCAATACGCGGTTGAAGTGGGCACGTGAATGGCACCGTACTCCTTAACAGACAGTGGTTCGAAGAACCCAAAGGGGCGTCTACAGAAACCACATGTGCCCACTGGGCACAGTAACTAGTTGTGTTGGATCATACGCTCGTTGATACGCTCGTTGGATCCGTAGTGCGTGATCCAAGCCAATCCGTATGATGGGCATTGAAATCGCCGAGGATCACGATTTCCGCGGATGGGACCTGTTGAAGTACGGAATCTGCAGCCGTTTGTACGTGGTCCATGAGTCGATCTGTTTCGGTATTACCGCTATGGGACCTATAAGGTCATACTGCTCAAGGCTGCCGAGGTATCGAGCACAGATATCCTCCCGGACATACACACAAACTCCGGCCCGCGGTACTAAAGAGTGCTCCAGTTTGTATCCGGGGTATAAGAGATATGAAATATCTGCCGGAGAAGATATCTGCGTCTCTGTAATAAATAGCAAAGCTGGCTTTGCCGTTTCAAGGTGGTGGTGAATGGCAAGCAGATTTGAGTGGATGCCCCTGATATTGCAGAAGTCCACGTTTAGCGTGGCAGGGGGTGTAGCGATGCTATTACGTTTGCCCCGGACAGTTTTTAATGCGGAGCGAGATTGTGCCCTCCCCAGACTACGAGGGGCAGCTTGAGCGTCCACGCCTTGGTGAATACCAAACCGTGGATGCTCAAGGGGGGATTCTCCAATGCTGTGGCAGCTGGTACCCCCCTGGGGTAAATGATCTTTTATTTTCGCTGCCATTAAGGGGAGGGTGAAGGGAATGGGCCACCGGATACCTCTCTCACCGAACGAAACGCAGCATAAGCCACTTCACGTCGTAATTCTGAGAGGCCGTGGTATTTCACCGGTCGAGCCGGCCCATTCATGCAGCGAACTGCTTGGCTCTACAACTATTAGGTTCGCCACCTACTCTATTTTGGATGCCTAACAATCGGCGAGTCGAGGCTTAACAGCCGCTGCCTACACCTATGGGAAGAAAAAGGCTTTAAGTTATAATTAAGTATTAAAATTGATTAAAAGAGATTATCGGTGTTAAAGTAAGAAAGGGCATGCGCCGATGGTTCGGACGTATAGAAAGAATGGATGATGCAAGATTGACTAAACAGATATAATGCAAAAGCGGATGGATGGATTTAAGAGTTGAGGACGGTCACTCACTCATTCTATTTGGTCATTGAAAGTGTGCACTTACTTTCCATGACTAAACAGAATGGGTCCTGGTGGAAGGTGACGTCTTAATATCACCTTTCTCTAGGATTACAGCGTGTATGACATTAGTTATGAAAGGCAAAGAAGCGAGTAAATCGTGTAAGAATCGTGTCTTATAGAGTTCTGTTCTCTCTGCGCTCTCGGCAAGTGACTTGGCGTGTAGTTATGTATGTACGTAAGTTTAGTAAAACGAATTCCATTATCAGGCGTTAATTATTTGAGAAGGATTCCTAAAATATTAATAATTATTTTTACAAATATGTACGTATCCATAGCAGGTTAGCATTTAAACAACTATTACAATTAATAATGCTCTATATAAAACTTGGAATCTTCAGACAATGATTTAGACAACGAATTAATTTGGTCATTGTATGAAGGTCGTCGTAATTTTGTAATATGTACGTATGTAGGTGTCTTTAAAGTAATTATAAAAATTAAAAGGTACATGCCATAACTGACGTTGAAGCAACTGATAAATTAATGAGTATGTAAGTAAATATTATGTCCAAAAACTGACTGAATAATTCCGAATTTCAATACATATATGTATATATGAATTCACAGTTCTTAAACAACTAAACGGTGTCAACTTTTTATTAAATTTTGGAAGGAATTAAAATGTTAAAGTTATTCGTTAAAGTATGATATTGTCGATTTGTAGTAAGTTGTAAAAATAAAAATCGTTTTTATCCAAACTAAACATACATATAGGTACCTAAGTGCATAGCTGCTATATAAACATTTAGGTCATTTATATCATTACGAAAGAACCATGCGAAAGCATGTTGTAGTGATCCTGAGAAGAATTTTCATATTACAACGTTTCATTCATATTGGTAGAGCCAGATTTCTGTATGAATAGGACTCTATGACCAGTGAAATAATCATGACCTTTTAGAAAATGTAGGTTTTTTCGGTGAGAGAAGTATCGATTTTAATAGTCGAGGTGTAAAATGGCGCGTAGTTGCAAAAAAAAAACAGTGGTAGAGCCAAGCAGCTTGCTGCACGAATAGGCCTGCTCAACTGGTGAAATACTACTACCTCTCAGAATATCGACGTAAAGTGGCTCTTGCCATGTTTCGCTCGATGAGAGAGGTATCCGGAGTCCCAAACCCTTTCCTCCTGCCCTTCCCATTCCCCTTCCGTATCCCATTGTAAGGGCCGACAATGCAACTGTAACAGTATATGTGTTCAGGTGTCTATCGGCGGAGTTTGTTACTTACCATCAGGTGACAGGCGTGCTCGTTTGCCGCCCTATATCATAAGAAAACAATAAAATGAGTAGTCCGTAGTCCGTTAAGGAACACGACCTGGCGAGTACGGAGGATGACGTAAGGTTTTCAACTGCATCTTCTATTAAGTTTCTTACTACTGCTTCTCGTCTGGTGTGAGTGTCTCCACCGCAACATCGCAGTAGATTTAGCAAAGTAACGCCGCAATAGTCCCGGTGACCTAGTGGCTCAGCACCCATCTTCTGATTCAGAGGTCTCAATTTCGAATATCGGTTTTTACTCCGATGACTTGTAGGAAATGTTTGCGAAAGTTTTATTTGAATAATATCGACGAGAAGATGCTAGAAATAATGTAAATGATTACACCAATTTTTTTTCGAGCCATCAAACGTGTTAAATTACCAAAAATAAGTTCAGCAATATTAAGCACTTAGCAATTCTGCAATATTATTATTTCACACACTCCAGTGTCACTTCAGTTCGCTTGGCGAGTCACTATTCGTTGCCGTTTTGACGTCATCAATTATAGTCTGCTGCAGAATGCATGCTAACTAGGCTGTCGACTTAAGTAGAACAATTATGATTGCATTTTTTTTTTGTACGCACGCCTTTTACTACCTTAAAGTATAGGCAGCGGCTGCTCTGTCATGATTGGTTTAAAATATATTTATATCCCGAATCGTAGATAAATATGAGCAAATCAAGGTTCGTTAAAAGTATTTACATAAAAACATAACTTCACGCCTTTTGTTACCCGAAGGTGTAGGCAGCGGCTGCTAAGCCTCGTCTCGTCGTTATGTTTACGTCCCAAATGGAATAGGTGGCGAACCTATTGCCATACCGGGCACAAAGTTTGTCAGTCATCGATATTTATCACACATAACTTCCGAAAACAAATTCGAAAAGTCATTGATGTGAGCCAGTGACTGTAATCGAACCCTCTGGATAAGAAGTAGTGTGCTCGACCACTGCGCCACCGGACATTAAAAAGTTTGAGACATTTAAAAGTTCAGTTAAAAGTATTTAATATTACATAAGATAATAACGTAACTTGACTTCACTCCTTTTCTATCCGAAGGGGTTGGCAGCGGCTGTTAAAGCCTCGGATTGCCGAATTTACGTCTCAAATGGAATAGGTGGCCAACTTATTGCCATACACCGGGAGCAAAGTTGTCAGAATTACGAGGAATGTGAGGAATGTGGTAGAGCCAAGCAGTTAGCTGCATGAATGGGCCGGCACGACCGGTGAAATACCACGACCTCTCAGAAGATCGACATAAAGTGGCTCATGCCGCGTTTCGTTCGGTAAAAGAGGTACCCGGAGGCCCACCCCTTTCCCCATCCTTTCCTTGCCCCTATCCCTTAAAGGTCGGCAACGCAACAGTAACACTATATGTGTTTCTGGTGGCCATGGGCGGCGTTGGTTGTTTACCATCAGGTGACACGCCTGCTGTTTAAAAAAAAATCATTGGTGTGAATCCAGAATCCAACCTACTACTTTTGAATCTGAAGCGGGGAGCTGGACCACTTGACCACCGAGACTAATTAAGTGTTTTTACATCTAGCAAAGTTGCACATGATTTTTATTTGATAGAGTCACGCGCATTCCTTGAAATTCTGTTTCCTAGAGCCACATTAAAATCTTTCTTTCTTTCAAACTAGCCATTATGTTGGATCTTATATGATCTTTTACACTAAAATATTATTATTCACTGTAATTAATTTAAAAAATGGAGACTGTAAACTGCAACAGCGATATTCTGCAAATAAATGAAGCATTCAATAAATTCAAAATTGGAATATTTTTAAAAGTTAACCGTTAGGAATCGTTATTTCATGAATGCATAACATTAATTTTATAATGATAAAGTTATTTTTTTTTACCTATATTTACCTACAATATACAGAAATATTAATGTTTTTAAATAAGTATCTATCAATAGTGATTTTATTTTATGGGTCTTAGACGTGGGCTATCTCGATCGAGCGGGAAGGAATTAGAGATTTTTTTAAAGGAAGATTTGTAGTACGTAGTTATGGATGTGAAGTTGTAGGAAGGAGGCGTCGTCGGTCAATACTGGAGGTGGTGCGGTGCGGGCGCGGTGCGCAGGCGTGGCGCCCCCTGGCCCCGCTGCAGCCAGCCCACTCACGCAACTCGCGAGTCAGCCGCCGTGCGCTGCGATCGCGCGCGTCTGAGCTTTATATCCAACATTCTAACCATGTGTGATGAAAACATAACTGACGGCACCGTAATATAGAATTCCTTACATCATATTTCGCAACATCATGACTTATTAAGTCCTCCGAGGACTGTTGTATTATCGGGACAGATATATCCATTTAAGAACAGCTTTCGCCGAGTGTCTAGTTTTTCTCGTAAGCTCGTGGATACTGCAGCGTGCGGATTCCGCACAGCGCGAGTGTATGGTTAATTGGCGAATTTAATAGACGAGGACGTCAGTCAGCTGAGTCGCGTAAACATTGGTTAAAAAGTTTGAAAATCTAGCTGGACTGTTGACGATGTATCCGGCGTATGAACACGCGTAAACTCACCACGCCGATTTAACAATTACTTCGTCATGCGGAGTTTATTCCTGCTGTTCCTGATAACAGGTAAGCTGGAATGCCTATATTGTTTTTTTTTTTATTACGATTATTGTGCTTTTATACCAGCTTTGCTCATGAAGTCATGACCGACCATCGTTTTATTTTAAATACAGAACATGACTGTGCAGACCGGTTTTTTTTTAATTTGTCGATATAATATTCATTCTCGATTTAAACCGCCATGCATATGAAGTTCGACGATATCGAAATATTTCGCGGTAAATTATTTTCATTTTCATTTTTTTTCGTTTATTCTCTGGTATTTATTTCTTGCCATTTTGTTAGTATTTTAATTATTTATGGAAACCATTGCTCATTGGTGTGGCAGTCTTCACACATGTAATTATTTATTAGTTGAGGTTTTTTGTAAAAATTTTCGTATTTCTTATTTTTTTTTTAACTTAGATTCATCTCTTTGAATCCCTAAATACCTTTAACCTTAAGATTTCATCTTACAATTTTTGTAATAAGAATACCTTCACATCTAGTTGGAGCGATCAGATTATTATTATTGAAAGCGGTGCTATTGTTACAAGCACATCTGCCGGCGTCATCAATAGATCTAGCCTCTTTATATTACTAACTATTAAATACATTGCTACATTATATATAGAAATTTCATAATACTAAAGCTAAAAGACTGTTGTAATAGGTATGTATGGTCAAAAAAAGTCATGCTTGAACTTCGCTTGAAAGTGAAGTTCTATATTTAAATATTCTTTAAAATTTTTGCGTGTCTATGATAATATTCCAAATTCAAATAATTGGCAGCTGTGATTTAAGCTTAACAAATAATGACAGCGACAGGTGTTCAATGCACAGCAGGTAGAAAGACCGTAGGCCGTCCGACGGGTTTGGAAACTTTTGTTATATATAGGAATCGCTCAATCCAAGTAGCTAAACGCATATTCCGATCTTTGGTATCGATAAGAAAAAAATCGCTAATGCGTTTATCTTGCAAATTAGTAGTATATCCTCAGAAATATCCGACTAATAAACTAATAAGTAATAAGGAATATAACAAGCATTTAGTTAATTATACTTTTAGCTATACTACGTTTGAGAGACAAGATTAGAATAGATTCTTTTCAAACAGGAAAGATTAAAATTATTTAGAGAGAATAAAATGAAATATAGATTTGGCACATGAGTTTCTTACCCGATTCTTTTCATGATACACTTTACACTCAGAAACGGAGCGATTGCGTCCGTGTTTTCTTGTTCCACGGAAGCACCTTTCTCGAGCGCTCGTGTTTAAGGATTTCATTTTAAATAATAAGTTTTTTTCTAAATTGACTATTTTTATGTGTCTGTGAAGAGCTATGAAAATAAAGCTTTAAAAAATAAGACTTTGACTGCTCCACGTATGTACGACATGACCCATTCTGGACAGGCAAAGAGTATTAAGCGTGTTAAGCACAGAAATATATCTATTTCTGTGGTGTTAAGACATGACTTTTACGTAATTGTATGTTTTGCTAGACTCTCATAACTCTTGCCAAGCATTCTCATCGGTTTCTGCGGCACTCTAAGGCATATTTTAATAAGGCCTAGTCAATATCACAAGCCTCGATGGCCTAGTGGTTCAGTACTCCACTCACACTGCAAATTCTAGTTCAGGGATGCCGAGTTTAGATTTCAATTAGTCCAGCGCGACGCGCATAGAGCGTGAAGTTCGCGATAAAAACTACGAAATCTGATTGTTATAAACGACAATCGATAATTGTGTTAATAAAAGTAATTGATAATATTATAATTTTATATTTAGTTTTGACACTGGCTCACACCAATGACTTTTCTAAATAATTTTCGGAAGTTAAATGTGATAAATGTTGATGACTGAACACCTTGTCAATCTTTTCCATATCAATCAAAAGAACATAAAAGAAGATATTTTTTTTGATCTAGCAATAATATATTCCGATGGAATAGAATATAATAAATGAAAAAGTTTTTTCGGAGAAGAAATAAGGATAGTTTGGTAAAAAGTGGGTCTCCGACTCATCAATCTCGTGTTAGGTTGTATTGAATCCACTATACTGCGGGTCGGTCGGAATGACCGCATCGCAATGTTACAGGCAATCTTCCAAGTAACCCATGTCATATAAAACTTCTTTCGTCTAGCCTCAAGTTTTTTTTTTATATTTTGTCATATCACCGGTATGCAGTAAGTAACAAGTTGTTATTCATCTTTAATAATAGTCGAGCACATCGTCTTAAAGATATATAGAATACTTATTATATTAACTATATCGCACTTAAAATATAATGTGGTAGAAAATATACTACCAAAGAGTTCTCTCGAGTGATTTTTTTTTATTTGGAACGGATATGGATTGCACCTGGCGTCCGTTTCTTTTTTTTTTGAATCCATATATGTGAATCGAATAGAATTGTTGTTGTGATTTATGTTATTAGTATTGTAATACTACGGCTTCAAGTAACATTTAATTTCATCAGTATTTACTATTTAGTTATAATTAATAACTATTGTTTCGAATGAAACAAGTGCAAAATATTGAACCGTCGCGGTTTATTATTTATTTTATATGCGGTAGGTTTGTACGGGAAACTTGAATTTAAATTTTTGCCAGGGCTACCAACTTAGGGGTTTTCTCATTAAAATTAGGGTGAAAAAGTGAGATGGGGTTTTTTAGGGTTTAGTTTTTGACTTGCTTACATCACCAGAAAATCGAGACATTTTTTTACGGTTAAAATATTCTATATATAATAATCGCAACTGTTATCCAAAGAGTTTGCTCACTGTGGTGTTTATTTTTTCGCTCATTATTTCTAAAACTACGCTACAGAATCACGCAAAATATTCAAAGTATGTATATTGATCTAATTTTGAGCTTAATATAAAAGAAATGAATTAAAAGGCTCATTAAACAAATAAAATTATGCTACATCGTAATAATTGAAGCGCAAAAGACGGACGGGGACTTAAGAAATTATATTAAAAGAAGCAATTAAATTACTTATTGAAGTCGGACATTCGTGTTAAGTGAAACATCCGTTTCGTAATAAAATTTACTTATTTTTAAATCTTTTCTAAATTTGAATAAAGAATATCAAATCATGATTTTTTTTTAAACGCGTTCTAAATTTGAAGCAAGCGGGAACATTTCTTGACTGACTATCGAATATATGGCGTGTTATGTCTATGCCTATTTTGGGGTGTTGACAGAACTGGCATAATCAAAAACGGGTGCAGTCGATAAGTGGGCAGCGCTGGCTTTCATCTCAGACTCGGCGGTGTGTGTGTTTACACTAACGGTACTGCGCCCGACCGGCGTCTGTGGCTTACACATATCAATAGCCCAAGGGTCAGATACTCGTGTGAATATTGTTTATAGGAGTTCACAAGAAACAAAAAAAAGGATACGTTAACACTGACTTGACGTTTTTTTTGGGAAAAACTAATAAACTGGTTGTAAGTGATAGTGACTGCATTCACATCCAGCACAAAATATCATAAACATCAGCAGAATAGTATAGGTAGGATAGGGAGAGGAAGGGAAGGGGTGGTTTTCCTTTTATCTCTTTCACCGAACGTAAATCGGCAGCAGCCACTTTACGTTAATTCTGAACATGGTCGAAATATTTCATAGAACTGCGTGACGCTACCGCCCTTATTCATTCACTAAAACTATGTCATAAATATTTTTAAGCTTTACCAATGTAAGTACTTAAATACTGATAGTTAATATGGACCGGTACGAGGTCGTCGGGCGGTCAAAATTGCTTTAATCATGGGTATCGGTTTAATAAGGGCTATCAGGTTATTATAGTGTGACGATACTCGTAAAGTATATCGCACTGGTATTTTAATACCTATTTAATTTATAAGTAATTGTACCTACATAAGTTTATAAGATTTATCACCTATATATAACCATATTCGCTGTGTGGCCATTCTTCTTACAGTATGATTTTCGAAATAGCAAAATAAAATTATAAAAATACATATATAACTATATATTTACACACATAATACATGGTAGGCTCGGTGGTGCAGCGGTCGAGTACCCCGCTTCTGAATCAAAAGTGTCGCGGGTTCGAATCTTGGCTCACACCAATGACTTTTTGAAATTAATTTCGAAAGTTATGTGTGATACATATCGATGACTGGAAACTTTGTGCCCGACATGGCAATAGGTTCGCCACTTGGACGCCATTTGGGCCGTAAAGATCGGCGAGTCGGTGGCTTAACAGCCACCGCCTACACCTTCAGGTAGCAAAAAGCGTGAAGTTTACCACTGATCTTCTGAAAGGTCATGCTTGGCTCTACCACTGTAGAGCCAAGCATGACCTTTCAGAAGATCGAAGTAAAGTGGCCCATGCCACGTTCCGTTCGGTGAGAGAGGTACCTAGAGGTCCACCCCCTTTCCCATCCTTTCCTATTCTACTCCCTTAAAGGTCGGCAACGCTACTGTAACACTATATGTGTTGCAGTTGTCCATGGGCGGCGCTCGTTACTTACCATCAGGTGACACGCCTGATCGTTTGCCTTCCTTGCCTTTATGTGATACATAAAAAAAAAGTTATGTAATGTTATATAATTATACTTGGAAGACTATCTTGGAATAGGCAGAGAGCACAGAGCGCCATAAGGCACGATTTAAGTTTTACAAATTACATGTGATTTGTTTTTTTACTTTAATTTAAGTAGTTTTATTTTGTGTGTGTAATACAGTCGAATCGTACCTATCAAGGGTTTAACTTATCAATTGAATTGTTAATTAAAATTTGAACTACTCTCACATAAGTTTTATTTATTGTGTGTTTTGTAACGTTTTGTACTTAATGAAGATAAGTATCTTCGGATCTGCTTTGAGCTGTTTAAAGTAAGTATAGATTGTAATAATTTTGTTTTTTTTTTGTCAAAATATAATTTCGTAACATAAGAAAAGTAACATTGGATGAAAATGTCAGATGGCGTAATATTAAATGTCAACACAATAAAATTCCTTGCAGTATAAAAATCTTTTTGATAACCTAATTTTTTATGTATCTGGAATCAATACTTAATTGCCTGGAATTATATTCCAGGTAATTAAGTAAGTAATTAAGTAAGGACAAGGACTTTCTGTGATAAAAAAAATGATTTACGTCATAGAAAAAGAACATCATAAATATATTTTTAAATATAAACTTAAATTGCGCGGTAAATTTATAATAGTACATATCCACCTAAACTATTTCAATATAGAACTGATTTAATTTTTTATTCCTTTCGCCTACAACGGATATGATTTCCCAGGTGCGATTCAGCCAGTCTTAAATTTCCCTAAAGAATCCCGTCCGAACCCGTGTTGCCTAATCTCTAGCATAAATAAACTTATTACAAAAGTTGCCTCATTTGCCGCTTATGTTAAGACTGAAAGCAACAAAATGGCGTATTAAACTCGAAAAGGACTTTACATTTCAGAAATATTTAAAGTTTCTATGCAGGATTTTACGGGTAAACGCATTGCAGTAACTGGCTCAGTAGTCAGTACAAAATACAACAAGATGAAATTAATAATACTCTTTGTGTTATAAATGTCGATAACTAATAAATTGTGCCCGGTTTCCATATTATTGGTTTCCATATTATTGGTGGTGTACCCATATTGCTATGGCAATACACCACCAAAATATGGGACCGAAACTAGACCTGCAGAGGCATAATAGCTGCCCCAATATAGAGGGCGTACATTAACAATAATACTTGTACATAAATAGGCACTGTACTGTAATTTCACGCCCATAACACAGTATAGGCATATATGAATTTCCGGGTCGTATCATTTTTCTAATCCTAAATTTTATAGACGAAAACATCGATCACCATGAAATAGGCACAATTTTATTAGTCGTATCAATATTTATAACGCATTACTTCTGGAAAGTCATTGGATGCTCCAGGCTTCTGAACTCTGAACCAGAAGTCATATTACAATTCTATAAACAAAGCTTTTACTACGTCCGTCAATATCTGAAAAGAGTTCGAAATCACGCATTTTTTTGGAAATAACTTACATAACTTCACACCAAATCTCTTGCGGGGTAGGCAGAGAGAGCAGGCACGATTCATACACGCCTCACTCGCTTCGTTGACTTTCATAAATTTTTTCATGCACGCGCATCGATTTTTAAGGCTCCTAACATCACTTTTCTCCAGATCACGTTCTATTTGGTCATGGAATGTGTGTCTTGGCCCTTGGCCGTCCTCGACTCATCCATCCGCTTTTACTTTGTATATCTGCTTAGTCAATCTTGCATCATTCATTCTTTCTACATCTCCGAACCATCGGAACATGCCCTTTATACTTTTACACCGACATCGCGTCACTCTCTTTCTTTGGAAATAGTTTGCCAAAAGTATTAATTGCCTTACTGCCGTTCCATTTCAATTCTATTGATTTTCAATAGAATAGATAGATTCCAAAGTTTCAGATGTACACATGTTAGCGTGAACATAAGATAAGCAGATGACCCTGTGCACTTCTTATCGCTACAGAGTCAATAAGTTTAGCCTAATTGGATAACATTTGTGATTACTGCTCCGCTCTCTCGGATAGTAAGCATGAAGATGTATAGTATCAGAACTTGCCGCAGCTATCTAATGAATAAAATAATGTGTTAAATTACTATTTACCATCAGATTAGTGGTTATGAGAAGAACTGGAACAAATTAAATTGCATACTTCTAACAAGAGTGTGATAAGTCTCGGTGGTCAAGACGAACACCCCGCTTCTGAATCAAGAAATTGTAGCATCGAATCCTGCTTCACACTAATTACATTTGATAATAAACATGTGATGACTGACAATATTGTTGTTGGTTTATGATAATAGGTTCCGCCATCTATTCCATTTGGTACATACAAGTTCAGTGAGGCAAGATAGCCGCTGTCTACACTATCGAGTAGAAATAACCGTGAAATTACAAAAAAAGAAATTGTGTTTAAGAAATAACATAACATAACTTCACGCCTTTTGTTACCCGAAGGTGTAGGCAGCGGCTGTTAAGCCTCGTCTCGCCGTTATGTTCACGTCCCAAATGGAATAGGTGGCGAACTTATTGCCATACCGGGCACAATGTTTTCAGTCATCGATATTTATCACACATAACTTCCGAAAACAATTTCGAAAAGTCATTGGTGTGAGCCAGTGTCAGGAATCTAACCCGGACATCTAGATCAGAAGCCGTGTACACGACCACTGGGCCACCGAGATCTTAAGAAGACCGTTTAAGAAAACGGTTGCCATTTTTGCCATTTTGCAACACCAGTATTTATATTTGGGAAAGCCGAACTCACAAATAAATCGAGCTAACATCCCTTCGATAAAAGATAATATAAAATAAAGAAGGGATAGCACGGAACAAAAGACTGTAAGTACAGTCTATATAATTACCGACCTTGAAGAGAAAATGGGGAGTGCTTCAACAGTGGCACGTGCGCCAAGTAAAACGGTAATGATAGAGTGGCCCGGGGAGGCATAATCGACCTCGTATAACTAATTCAAGTCATTGAGCTTCAGTTTGTAGTCATAATAGAACTTTATATGGCCACCCTTGGCTTTTGCATTTCAAGTTTAGGGTCATTCGAAGGATGTTCCTATAAAAATGTTTTAAAAGAACCCCAAAAAGGCATTGTTCTTTTGACAAATCCATTAATATTAATCCACATTAAAGTTCAGATTATAATTTAGAATATTAAAGAGTAAGAAGAGAATAAAAATAACCGATTCCAGTGTATTATGCATTGGCGGAAATTGCTTTTAGCTTTTCACGACAAAGAATAGATGGTTTGATGTATAATAAATGGAGATAGCTGTCGTTTTGATAGACTGGGTAATTTTTAGGTTCACATCTTGACTGATATGATACTTACATACATTCGTAACTTCACGTCAAGTCCCGTACGGGGTAGGTAGAGAGAACACAACGCCATATTCACGACTTTTACACACCTCACTCGCCTCTTTGACTTTCATAACTCATGTCATACACGCTCGTTGATATTCAGGCTTCTGACATCACCTTCCTCCAGAACTCGTTCTTTTTGGTCATGAAAACTAGGTCGTAGCCGTCATCGACTCCTACATCCAGCTGCTTTTGCATTCTATATCTGCTTAGGCAATCTTTCATCTGCAATTTTATGTCCGTAAATTGCGTAATTTTTATTGATGTAAGCATACATAAGCACATATAGGCCGGGAAGTGACATTGTATTGGAGAAATATTGGACAAAAAGCTTGTGTTGTCTGTTGTACAAAGTCGCTTTGTATGTTACATTGTACAGATATGCGCAATATAACAACTGGGCCACATTGATAAGAGTATAATGAATGAAATAATGATATTTGACTTTGTTTTCAATGTTTATTCTACTGATATACTGGAATCATAAAAATAGTCTTAGTATCTAGAATTGAGGATTACTCAAAATAACAACTTCAACCCTTAAGGTTGACGAGCAAGAAGTTTCAATATAATAGTAAAAGAAAAAACGAGTAAAAACATTTCACTAATAGTGACGTACCCTATAGTGTCTATCTGGGCATACCAATATACGGAAATAGAAGAATTTCATGTAATGATTGGATAATTCGAAAAATTTGACCATGACTATGACGTCTAGGCATACCGGGTAAAAGAAAATTAAGTGCATCATCAATTTCCTGCGGTTATCCCAGTTTAAGTGGGGTCAGCACAACATGTCATCCTGGACTATCCATATTGTCAAAAGATTTGGTTGGGAGTTGGGGTGTTACAACCGGCCGCCAGTCTGAAGTCAACCCTCCTTGGAAATGTTTTCATTGGTGGTTGGCCTCGGGATACTTCTCTCACTGAGCGAAGCACGGCAAGAGATTCCTAATGGAGCCAAGTAGAGTATTTATTCTAATGCTTTTAACTTTATAAGAAAGATATAAGCATTAGAATTAATAGTTACTCTGTTTAGCGAATTTGAAAACCTTAGACGTAAAAAAGTTTGAAAACATAAAAAATATGATATTAATTACTACAGCGTTGTTCGTGGTAATTAAGGTTAGACGATAACTGTCCAACCCGAGTTTATACATACTGTAGATTTAATATTAACCAGGCATAAAATAAAAAGAGATTCTTAAACGTTATTGGTGATATCAGAGTAGCTAACTTGGATTCGTACTCCGGACCTGTCACTCAGATATTGGAGTGCCAAGCCTCAAACTCGGCGACATTAGTTATTGATTTTAATGTAATACTCGGGTATACGAAATAAAATTGCAAAATGTACAATATCTTCCCTATAATTGGGTCAGAGCGGTGAAGGAATGGCGGCTGGGTAGTGGGAGGGGAGTGTTAGCGTTATACCAAGTTGCGTACGAATGGATATATGTATTATTGCTTGGCTATATTACAACACACAGCATTCCACATTTGAAACTTTATGGTAATGCCACATACGACCCCTTTGGCCAAGAAAACTTGGCAGTGATTTCATTTTTTTCCAATATATCTTTTGTAAGTAGGTTTTCGTTTAAGTTTGAACTGTGATGAAGTTCAAGTGATCCCTTTACATGAGTAAAGTACCACAATAATATTAAATAAAGACTTAGTAACTCATGAGATAGCTTACAACTCTAAGTACATGATAAATAAGTGTCAAAAATGTTTCAAATGTGACACAGTGACCTCTCAACAAATCGATAATGAAACCATGGCTAAGATATAATAACAGTGTAGAATCGTGGTGCGTAATAGAATTTGATTAGAGTTAGATCATAAATCTTTTTTTTTCATTATCTCGGCCGACGCGACGCCGGGTTTGGGCGGTTGGCGCGGGGTGACAGCGCAGTCAAATCCACCATGTTTTGACATACATACCCTCTGTATTTATGTCATAAAACGCGCTTATACCAGTCTGACATGAGATTTATTAAGTCCACATATGTGCTGAGATGGGATTGCATTGCTATAACGCAGACTGAACTTGACTATCATTATTGTAAAGATAGAGGTCGAACTTTACGACTTTGTGTCTATATTTTATATGTATTTGTTTCTTTTTTGTCTATGGCTAAAGTTAACTTTGGAATAGTTGTTCTTTACACAATCTATGTATCTTTTATAGTAGGTACCTTTATTTTATACAATTACAGATCGATATTGAAGAAATGATTATCTATGAAATATATATTATTAGAAATATATATATATATCTGAAAATAATACGTGTATATTTTGCCTATTATTCGAATTACTGGCATTTGATAACAAAACTGGCGTGCTGCTATTACAGCGTTTTATAATTTACAAATCTAGAGTTTCCTATTATATGATCCAGAATAATGCATCAATAAGTATTAAATTTTGTTATTCAGAAGTAATAACTTCAGGTTATAATTATAAACAATTATAACTTTATCGGATCAGTTTCATGTTTATTTAAATATTGTCATTCCGCAAACATGAATATTTGTCATTCCAAAAGTATCATATTTTCAACTAATTCTCATTTATAATTGTACTTTTTGACTACCAAATGTATTCGTGTTCTCCAAATATTTTGTACATAAATTGGTCCAAATTAATCACCATAACAGACATTTAAATTGGAGACATTAAAATTTAACAGAGCAGACAGACATTTATATTAATCTTGGTATAAACTAATTAGTTATATTAAAATTTACGTTTTATGACGTTTGTGTCATTGTAAGCAAGCATGTAACTATAAACATAAAAAAATAATACAATTTTTATTAAATTAAGTCGCCGCTATATATCAATTTTGACAGTTAAATTAGAGGGTAAAAGTTTTTTTTGGGTTGGTGGCTACAGTCACTGGTTTTAGTTAAAATCCCCGTTCGTTCCAGAGTTCCAAAAATAACGGGGGCCCCTTACCCGCGTCTCGTAAAATCCATTCGGTGACTTACTTAAAGTGACATGTGGGACTCATGACTCATCCGCGGGATCCATTAGTAGCAACAATCTGCAGAATCACGCTCACTTTTTGAGGGCGCCTGCTTATATCCAACTGCTGAATGACATAACTGTATTTTTTTTGCTAATGAAGTTTTTTTTTTAAATAAACCTATAGTCTTTGTTTATAAATTGCGTCATTAAATGTGAATAGATTTTAAATATAATTATATCGATATATTTGATTATAAAACTCCTTTATAAATTATACTTCGTGTATACAATCCCGTAGAAAAAGTCTGTTGAAAGAATAAGTAATACTTTTTACTAGTTACGGCTACGTTAAGGCTATTTTATACTAACGTGTATATGAATTGCTTTTGCATGCTCTATATACTAAATAGCTTAACGAATTCCAACTTAGGATGAATATATTATAATTGTTCTGACAGCGAATTAAATGGTCGTATTGTACATAATTGTACCGAGAGTAAAAAGTACGCGTTTTTTTTACATTTTTACTTATATCTACCTAAATAATTTAAAACCAATAAAAAAGGTTAAATAGTATTTTACCTTTATAATGTTTAAAATATTATAAAACGATAAAAAAATAACATTAAAACAAAAAGCAACTGATTAAACACATAATGACTGAATTGCGTGAGTTATTGTTAAGGAATATTTACAATAAACCTTTATATTAATGATAAAACTGGCGATAAAATATTTACATACATTTCGCGTCATAGTCGACAATATTGTCAAGTGATATTAATGATTCTTCGACCAGCGAGTGCCTCCTATATTTATTTTAATAAAAGTATTTAAATATTTAGAGGTTGATAAGATCGAGCGATGCGATTAGATTTTCTCATGTCGCACTTCCGGGCCGGAGTGCGGGCGCAGTTGACGGTCACCGCCGGATAGGCCAAAACATGGAAAGCATTTTAAGCGCTTGTCCTATAATAAGGCCGCGCTCGATGCTATTGTTACATTTTATTTTTGTCAACTCGGTATTGATTCTTTGTTATAGTTAGTGTAGCAGTGCGGAATTATAGGTATTTATAGTGTTGTTGTTGCCCGCAGATCGGGCCGTCAAGCGCTCCTTTTATTGGCGATATTATTTTTAAATACTTTAATGAAATAAATTAATTTATCCTTTTCCTATAATATAACTTTGCAAAATGTTAGTTTGAGTTTGGATTTTTCCCTACATATTTTTACTGTGTTTAAATGGTGCCTATAAGAAGAAAAAAAATGATAAAATTTAATTTTGGCTTCTATTGCATACATACGACATCATATTTCTTTTTTTTTCGATATATTCATCCAATTTTATAGATATAGCCCTAAAACAATTTCATTATAACAGTAGACAACTTGAGTGAAACAAAATTGTTTTGAATAACTTACTTGGTATACTTATAGTATGCGTAAACACATAATTAGTTTCAAAGCGTAATTAATTCTCCTAAATGCGTAACATTTAATAAGAAAATATGTGCCGAGTATGAGATTGCCTACTTACTTACCTAATGAATTTACGCCAAGTCCCTTGCGGGATAGGCAGAAGGAACAGAACGCTGTAGATGTGATTCTGTTACGCTACTTTTTCCTTCACTTTATTTGACTTTTGTGAGTCTTGTCACACTCGCTCGTTGGATTTTAAAAGACTTCTGATATCATTTGCCGCAAGATCAAGATCTCTCAGAAAATGGATGAAAAGTAGCTCATGCTACGTTCCGTTCGAAGAGAGAGATACTTGGAATCTTACCTCTTTCTGTTAGGAGCCTAAAAAATCGACGCGCCTGCATGAAAAGGGTTATGTAAGTCAACGAAGCGAATGAGGCGTCTTAGAATCGTGCTTTATGACGCTCTGTTCTCTCTGGCTACCTCGCAATGGATTTGATGTGAAGTTATGTATGTATGTATGTACATCTTTCCTCTCCATTCTAGTAACTCTAGTCATTTGTCACCAGGCAATTCGCTTGCTAGTGTACACCATTTCCCGAAAAAGTATCTTATTTTCAAAAAGGCCTTCTAAACAGGAAGGTTTAACTCTATATTTGTAAATGTATATGTTACCTGAAATAATAGGTGTATGTAACTTTGTGCCGTGATACGTTTGCGGCTGCCACGAAGCCACACAATGCAGCAAGGAACTACCCATGTAATGGTCTGGCCATCTGATACATTTCAAATCAAATGAAACCTGAAACTAACTGGTTCTGGCGTACCGTAACATCGATTGCAAATTGCACTTATACAATTATAGAGACATAGACCTAAATTTTATTACATTTCAGCATAATTTCTTTAAAACTAGATTTTTATAGATACATTATACGAATTAATGGATGATGCCTGATTGACTAAACCTGCAATGCAAAAGCGAATGGATGTAGAAGTCGGCGGGCGACCATACCACACCTTTCATGACTCTGTTCTCTCTGCCTTCCCCTTAAGGGATTTGGCGTGAAGTATGTATGCATGTACACTAAATTAGTTTCAAGAAAATTAATATACTAATTGGCACATTATTTAATCTAATAATGTATTTTTTATGACTTATTGAAAAAAATATGGATTACTCTTTACCGATTGCCACTTCTAATAATACTACTAAAAATGTTATGTTTCTGTAAAATTGTACTAATTATTTTCCGTATTCTTTCTTCTAGGTAACAACAACTTCGAGTATTACGGGCGTAAAGTACAACGGAAGTATGTGTGGTAAAATTAAACAATTCCGTCAATTTTGTTGTGAAAGAAATTGGAAATTTTAAGGTAGTCATTTAAAACCTTGCTTAATATATACTTAACACAGCAAATATCAAGTAAAGTTTGTCAAATAAATTCTGTAGTAGAAAACAAATATTTATTATAATACTAAAATAATATTGACTTATAATAATGATCTACACAATCGCTGTTTAAGTCTCATGAATAATTTCGTTTACAATCATTGGTAGATAGAATTTTCGGTCGCATCAGAATAAAGGGCCTACTTAAAATTCCCCTCGGTCAATACTTGTAATTTGTGCGGAATCAGCTTCAGTAAACTTCCAGAATGATGTGAAAGTATGTTCCGCAAGTGTTTATCTATATATATTTTATATATATTCACCCTAGTTGGTCGCATGGGGACCAGATTAAACAGTGCAAATGTTGCATTTCGTAATTTCGTCGTCTGTGTGAGGGCATCTGCGTCCTTAAGACTACAGGGGTCGCTGCCACACCCTAACTTGTATGTGCACAGATATCGATTCTACCGAATACGTCATCGGGAAGAATCGGATTAATTTGGCTACACTATAACTTTTTATGTTGTCTACGGCAAATGTTTGATGTTCGCGTCAATCTCGTTGGTAGAGTCTATTGGCAGAATACTGATGGTTTTCGAAATGTATTCAACTATTCACCCTTAATTATGGTGAACATTGTAGTATTTAAATTTAAAATTATCACTTTTTATTTGCTACAGTATACATGAATTATACATACCATCCCGTTGACACACACTATCTATTAAATAAAACTGCATCAAAATTCGTCCGTCTCAAAGATCTATGTATATAAGGGGACAGACAGCGGAAAGCGACTTTGTTTTATATGTATTATGTAATGATGATTATTAGTATTTTGGTTGTCTAGCTAGTAAAGTAGGAAAAGTAAAGTAGGAAGTAGGGCTTCTGAATCAAGATGTTCTGGGATCGGATCCGGGCTCACGTTAATGATTTCTCGGAATTCATAACGGAAGTTATGTGTGAGAAATATCGATGACTGGCAACATCGTGGCCGGGTTCAATATCATCAAAAATCATTTGCGATTCAACTGGTAGCGGGTTAACTGCCGCTGCCTGCATTCTGATAAAAAATTCGTCAATTTATCTATATATATATATATATAAATAAGATATATATATAAGAGAATATATATATAAGAGATTTCCACCTATATATTGACTCATCACGATATCTCTGGAACCATAAGGCGTAGCGACTTGAAATTTGGTACGATTATTCCTTTCGCCGAGTAGAGGTCAGCTAAGAACGGATTTTACGAAATTCCACCCACAAGGGGGGTTGCGGGGGTGTTAACAATGGAAAATTCTCATTTTTAACCTATAGCTGCTATCGACTTCAAATTTGTCGAAGACATAGCGGGGCAGCAGTTATTACTTTTGATGCGAAACAGAGTTCGCCGGGTCAGCTATATTTATATAATTGTCTTGTTGTAGTTGGTCGAGACAGTCGTGTTAGGTATTAATTAATATGACTGTTTGTTATTAAATTTCCGTATATAAGTAGTAAAAAAGGTATGTAAAATGGTATGATTTGAAATTGTTTTTATTTTTTAATTAATCTTATTGGTAAAATATTACTTGATCGTATGCATTTCTTATATAACTAGTCAGTTGCTTAAGGAAACATTCCACTTTGTTGATAAAGCGGCACTTTGGCGACAATTTATCAAAGTCCTATTATCTATTTCGAGTTTGATAAAGACTCATTGAGGATCATCGTGTTATCTGTCATTACAATGACCCCAGCCCCCCTGACCCCATATTACATTACACTATGTACTTCTGAGAATACACAACAAACTGCATTTTGTTGTCTAAGTTAGTAGTAGTTATATTTTTATTTCACTTTACGTCATATTTTATTTTTGCGCGTTTGAAATTATTACCATCCGAAGAATTAATATAAGCTGTATCATATCAAATAATTTAATGTTGCACCCGCGACTGTTAAAAAATATAATAATTAATTATTTATTATTGTTTTGTTTAGAGTTTAGAGAGTTTTACAGTGGTAGAGCCAAGCAGTTCGCTGCATGACAGGACCGGTTCGACCGGTGAAATACCACGAGCTCTCAGAAGATCGACGTAAAGTGGCTCATGCCGCGTTTCGTTCGATGAGAGAGGTACCCGGAGGCCCACCCACCTTTCCCCATCCTTTCCTTTCCCCTATCCCTGAAAGGTCGGCAACGCAACAGTAACACTATATGTGTTGCTAGTGTCCATGGGCAGCGTTGGTTCCTTACCATCAGGTGACACGCCTGCTCGTTTGCCCTCCTATCCTATAAAAAAAAAGTCTGTATGACCATTATTAATATTTTGGACTTAACACACACAGCGCCCTCTATTATTCTAAGCTAAGTTACTAAACAGCTTGTGTTATGGACGCGATTTTTTTTTCCTGCCCGTATCCCACTCTTATCTAAGCGGGGTCGGCATAACATATCATCCTTTGCCATTATCTTCTATCCCTCTTCAGCTACGCACTTTCTCTCTTCGTAATCATATAAACTTTTATACAGTACCTACATCCACGTCTTTTTCGGTCTTCCTCTACCAATGTGTCCATCCACAGTCATTCTCATCACTCTCCGTGTAATTTGGCTCCTTTTCATAACATGTCCATACCACGCCAATATACCACTTCTATTTTATTCCAATATATGACATTTATAAATGCACTAGCAGACCCGGCGAACTTTGTTCCGCATCAAAAGTAATTTTTACATCGTTTACGATTAATGTGCAAAATTTCAAAAATTAACTCTATTTCTTTGCTACATTAGAAATAAATTGCACATAAAAACCACCTCGTTGACACCCTCTATCTATTAAAAAAACCCTTGTCAAAATCCGTTGCGTAGTTTCCAAGATCTAAGCATATAAGTGGACAGACAGCGGAAAGCGACTTTGTTTTTATAGTAATGATGGTGCATAACTGTGAAATAAATATACACTCTACGATCAGTACTCCTCTGCCTCTGTAGCCTCTGTATCAATCTTTATTTAAAAGACCACTTCACTAGAACGGTTTTATCATTATTTTCACAGAACCGTTTTCTGTTTATTTTTTTTTATCGTTCTATCTCAAGATTCTGTCGTCGCAATTCTTCTGTATTTCCTCTTTCACAAGTTATTTCATTTTCAGCAACAAAAGGCAACTGTCGCGGACTGTTCCGTAACTGAAACTTTATTTGGCTGACAGGATTAATGGTGCGCGACATTATGCTCCGAGTTCTGTTGCTAAAAAAAGAAAAAAAACTTTTGAACTTTAACTGTTTATTTAACCATTCACGATAAATATCGATGGAAAGGAAACTAAAAGAAAATATTAATCAATGATTTTATCTTATAAATGTTTTGAATGTCAGCGAAATAAGTTGTTTTCAAAATCCATGTCAGTGAAATAGCTCCCATGCCTCCAAGCGGGCAATCCTAGTGGTGTATTAGTTAAATAATCAACTGCGAAATCGATGTCAGCTGGTTCTATCCTCATCCGAGTACAAATATTTATGACAAACATGAATGTTTGTATTGTGTATGTGTGTTTTTCTATGTATTATAAGTGTGTATTTGCAAAACATAAGTAATATCCGTTATCTAGTTTCCATAACATTTAGTTGCTTAACTTGGAAATAGAGGGCGTTGAGTATATTGTGTTCAAAATATATTTTAAAGAAAAGTTAAAAACGACACAACACTGCATTTTGTTTCAGGCTGTTGATTCCGCCAGTTTGCTTTTATTGCTGAAACTGTAATGCAATTTTAAAGTCCATTAATCTTCCCCGAGCCGTTTAGATGTTCCCTCACCTACGCCGCTGTTGCGAGGCGATAAAATATTATATAAAATGTTCTCATAGAGATTTCTAGAAATTAATGAAAGAACTTCTAAGGTATGTGTCAATGGGCAGCGGTAGTTGCCTACCATCATGTGACCCGCTTGCACGTTTGCCCTCCTATTCTATATAAAAACCCCAGTGATTTTTCAGAAGCTTTGTGCGATAAATAGTGATAACTGGCAGGATTGTGCCAGACCCATTACAAATAAAATAGGTAATAACATAATTTGGGAGATAAAAACTTTCGATTACAAACAATAAATAAATTAATTAAAGTTAAAAAAAAATAGTAAGTGTATTGGGCAGCATATGGCTGCCCAATACACTTGAATTTTCTGCGTAGCCTTATTATAAATTAAGGTAAATGTATTTTTTTATTATGTATTTATAAGATATTAAATTTGATCTAAAACTACTTTCTCGTATCAATCTAATGGTAAAGAGGAATCGTTCAATTTTATTATATTATCAGGCCAAGGTTCAAGGTTATATGAAAGCTTCCCAGCGGGCGAGACATACGTGTAGTAATGTCTTTTACACATGCATTATGCAGATACGACACACGGAATTTGTGAACTTGAAGAATTTATTGACCATAAAAATGTACCTCTCGATAATAAAAAATGTTTTAAATGTTTACCAAATGTAAAGACATTACCTATATATTTACATTCAGGTCCCCTAGGGATATTGTGTGGACTGGGTCATAAAATTTTAGATATTTTGTAACAGTAAAACGTGTGTGATGTTATTTTTAATAACTTCACGCTTTTTGTCCACCCGAAGATGTATGCAGTGACTGATAAGCCTGGACTCGCTGAATTTTTACGTCCTAAACGAACTCAAACGAGGTCTCGGTGGTCCAGTGGTCGACCACCCCGCTTCTGAATCAACAGGTTGCGGGTTCGAATCCTGGCTCACACCAATGACTTTTCGAAATTAATTTCGAAAGTTATGTGTGATACATATCGGTGACCGAAAACCTTTTGCCCGTTATGGCAATAGATTCGCCATTTGGGACGCAAACATAACGGCGCGTCGAGGCGTAACAGCCACTGCCTATACCTTCGGGAAGAAAAAGACGTGAAGTTATATGTAACTTCTGAAATGGAATCTCAAATTCTCTCCTTGATATAGATGGAGAAGAAAATTGATGATATTAACTACTTTAATATGATATGTAGGTATTTTTAATAGTCTCTGCTTTGTAATTATTGCATTCATAACGATTATTTGCAGTTCGTTATTGGTGTAATAAAGCTTATTAAACGTCGGTCGGGTGGGTAATCAAATATCCCTTTGATATTGCTTTGAAGAATCAGTCTTGTGGTATTCTAACGGACGCCGATAAAGTTGGCTATTGGCGAGATTTATAACCGCGCCAAAGTTAACGACTCTCGAACCATTCAGGGCACGCAATGTTGCTAACTTTTTTCTGTTTTTTTTTTTAGACGAAAAATGAACTTTTAATGACGCCATGAACAGCTGACTTGAATAGCTGCGGAAAACGTGATGCGTATAGCGACTTCGTTCGAAAAAAACACGCTAATGTTTTTTAAAGGAATAAATATGGATATAATTTGCACAGTACTTACTAATTTATATCCTACTAGCACCGCCGGCAGATTAATAAAATTAAATGTGGAATTTGTTCAAAATAAATTAAACAGCAGTAGTCTATATTAAAAATCAGTTTATTGCCGGTAAAACTCCTGCCAAAAATAGAGCAAAAACCTAAATAATTCGGAGATTAGTTTGAAAATGACAAATAAAAATGTCTTTGGTATATCCATGTGCATGGTGTAAAATTAGCTTTTTTAGTAGGTATTACAAGCACACTGCAATTTTTATTTATTACACATAACATCACTTCTCGCCTTTATTTATTATCATTACATATAAAACAAAGTCACTTTCCGCTGTCTGTCCCCTTATATGCGCATATCTTTAAAACTACGCAACGGATTTTTTTAATATGATTTGATGCGGTTTTTTTAATAGTTAGAGGGTGTCAACAGGGTGGTTTTGGTCTATAATTCATGTTCAGTGTAGTGAAAAAAAGTGATAATTTTCAAGATTGCAAACGCTGCTTGAACCCTAAGTGATAAATCAAAACAATGTACTACATTATTATACACCTTTAAAAGGTCTACAAAAAAGTCCGCGAGGGCATATGTCTATCTCTGGGGAATAACCCACAATGACCATTTTTATTTTTTTACGAGAAATAATGGCCTATTTACAAAGCGATTTTAAACATTTCAGCATAAATTTTCATCCAACTAAGTATCTTAAATAGATTGTGCATGTAATATAGATGATCCTGGTCTTTTACAGCATGCAATTTGAACGAATATTTTCGAAAATATTGCAGTAATAACATAGCAGGACAGCGGTTAAAGCCGATAAATAGCACGAATTGAACTTAATGATATCCAAAATTTACTTATTTATCACTTTTGATGCGGAACAAAGTTCGCCGGCTCAGCTAGTTTAAATATAATTAATTCATCATCAATCTGGTCGAGTACTCGAACGGCCTGATTCTGAATCGTGGGATCGATTCTGGGCTCACACCATTCTTTTTTTTTCTAATAATAAGGTGGAAAAAATAAATACACGCGATTTCTTACCACACCCCTTCCCCCCTCGTGATATTTGGTGATTTTTGTTAGACCCCTCCCCCCCCTTTCTAACCTCGCGTGATTAATGGACGGCCCCTAATATGCTGCATCTGAATGGTAGTTAACCTTTAATTAAAAGGACCTATCTTAATGAGTACAATGTTTATGTCTTTGAAACAAGAGTCAATCGTGCCGTACGATTGTAACTGAATATATAACGAGCAATTATTATAATTAATTAAATAATCAGTTAATTAAGTGTTCAATTATATGAATTACATTTGTGACGCAAATGACCATGTTGAAACTTTGTGAAACTTTATTTTTTTATTAAATTAATTTAAAAAATGTGAATATTGTAGGAATGCATTAAAAATATCTATTCCGCCACCTTGAATGGTGGCCATATTGGATTTAGAATGATGTATTCTGCATTATCATAATAATGATGCATTATCATCTAAACCAAATGATAGGTAATTAAACCTTGTGACAGGCTTTATACTTGATTGTACATATTAAGCCATAAGTTGATGGTTGAAATTTTTAAATAAAGAAATATTTTGTTCCTTTTAGAGCCTCTTTTTTTGCGTTTAATTCATTTCCTAAGCAAAAACGGGTCTAAAAATATCCTCCCCATACTTGCGATTCTCTTATGCCTATAGTGAAATATGAATTCACCAAAATATTATTATAACCAATATCTATCTATCATTACCTAGTATGAAACAAAGTCACTTTCCGCTGTCTGTCCCCTTATATGCTTATATCTTCAAAACTACGCAACGGATTTTGATGCGGTTTTTTTAATAGTTAGAGGGTGCCAACAGGGTGGTTTTGATCTATAATTCATATATGATGTTGTAGAGAAAAAATGATAATTTTCGAGATTTAGCACTTTAATTTCAAACGCTGGCTGAGTTCTAAGTGATAGATCAAAGCAATGTTCTACATTATTAAACACCTTCAGAAGGTCTACAAGAAAGTCCACAAGGGCATATGTCTGTCTCTTAAGGATAACCCACAATGACTATTTTTTTTTTTACTTTTTTACGAGAAATTATGGCCTATTTACGAAGCAATTTTAAACATTACAGCATTAATTTTCATCTAGAAATAGATTGTGCTTTTAATGTAGATCAATATAGCACTTTACAGTGTGTAATTTAAACGAATATTTACGAAGATATTACAGTATTAACATAGCGGGACATGGGAGTTGCGTTGCGCGCCAAAACGCGTGCCGATAAATAGCACAAATTGAACTTTTTAATATACAAATTTTACTCATTTATTACTTTTGATGCGGAACAAAGTTTGCCGGGTCATCTAGTACTTATATATCTATCTATACTATTACTATTATCATAATCTACATCGTAGTATATTTTTATACCATTCTTAAGATGGGATGAACTTGCGAAGTTCGCCTTATCAACTATTAAATTTTTCTTCGTCTTAGAAGTGATAGAGCTACACAGTTCGCTTATTTAATGGGCCGGGCCGACCAATGAAATATCATATAACAAATATCAACGTAAAATGGCTTTTACTATGTACCGTAGAGGTCATTAGGTGGCGTTAGTTGCTTTCCGATTTTCGCTTGGCTGTCTGACGCTTTTGCCGCTTGCCTGTCTGTCACCTTACCAAAAAAAATTAAAAACAAAATTACCTAGTTATAACAAAAACTCAAATATCCATGCTCAACATTGAGATATAAAAAAATATTAATGTCTTTGATTGATTTATTATAGTATTTATATGTCCAATTTAAGATTTATTTTCGATACTACAAATGACATTAATCTTGACAGCACTGTACGAGTCAATATAATAGATTTATACTCGTCTCAATGTCACATATGTTATTCTGGAAAGGTAGTAAATAGTTTTGGTAACAGTAATACCATGATCGGCTCTTCAAGGTGGTCTTGAGGTCGAGAACCTCGCTTCAAAATCACGACGTCTTTGATCGATTCCTGTCTCTCATAAATGCAATGACTTTTCGGAATTATATACGGAAGTTACGTGTGATAAATATCGATGACTTGAAAATATTGTGCCCCGTGTATGACAGTAGTATCCGTCACCATGCTGATGCTTAACAGCCGCTACCTACACCTTCTGCGAGATAAAGGCGAGAAGTTATCAAAATAATAATACGATGGATTTAAATAAGACCGTCTAAGAAATACAGGTACGATTAGACTGCGTCCAATGCTCGACGTGCGTGTCTCGACATTAAACAGTACCCTTTGTTGGTAAAACGTTTAGCGATCAAGTAGAACGCCACAACCATTGTGAAGGCAGATTTATAGCCTTTTATATTATGTTCCCGCAACACCCGACAGTCCGGGGTTTTGGCGGGAATATGAAAAAGAGTTATATCTGCGTATAGTGTACAGTATTTCTATGAATGTATATTGTATACTATATTCAATGAGATTCCTTTGGGTATATTCAAGTCTTTTTCTACACGAAACAAATTTTGTTTGTCACCGATATTTACACATTACTTATGAAAATAACTCAATTGGTACTTGCTTTTCGATCACGGTGGTCCAGTGTTCTAGCACCCTACTTCTGATACAAAAGTCGTGGAATCGATTCCGGGCTAACACCAATGATTTCTCGGATTTCTTTTCGGAAGTTATGTGTGATAAATATCGATGAATGATAACTTTGTTCACAGTCTATGGCAATATCTTCGCCACCTATTCAATTTGGGACGCAACGATTCGGCGATTATATTAACGATTACGTTTATTAAAAAAACAATATCAAAGCAAATTTAAAATAAGAAAATTGGGTATGTATCACAAATTCCATAACGCAAGCTACACCATCCGCGTTGAGAAAACAACTTGACAGTCCCAAGAGAGATGCTAAAGAATACATAGTTACTATGCTATTTTCTATACTCTAGATCTTTTAAATAAAACTTACCACATTAAGGCTAGGCTTTAGATGTTGTTTTAAGCGCGGTGCCTTAATATCGGATTCATATGAACAAAGAAAATGGGGGTAACATAATTCCACTTTTAATGAATTACGAATGAAATAACTCTTTAAGCAAACTGGAGCCGCTTTATATTAGAATTCAAGATTAATTTGTTTTAAAGAAGCCACAGTTTGATAACTAAGTGGCTATATATCTTACAAGCTATTTACCGAGACTCAAATGCAATCTTTAAACCAAATGTTGGTCTTGGTGTCTTGACGTCAAATGCTTTCATCTCATTAAAATCAATTTTCTGCAAGCTGTAACATCATTATTTATTTAATTTTGCTTTTCACATTTTGCTTCTTTCTAACAGTAGTTCGCTGCATAAATGGGCCGGCTCGACCGGTGAAATACCAGGTCCCTCGGAATGTCGGCGTAAAGTGGCTTGTGCCGCATTTCGTTCGGTGAAAGAGGTATCCGGAGGCCCGATCCCCTTTCCCCTTCCTTTACCCTCCTACTCCTTAAAGGAAGGCAACGCACGGTGTTCATGGGCGGTGAGGAGTTGCTTACCATCAGGTGACCTACTTGCTCGTTTGCCCTCCTATACCATAAAAAAAATCAAGTAAAACGCGTTCATAGTTTTCAAATATCTTCCTATTTCTGTTGTAGTTGTAATGTTTTAGTACTCGGCTAATTACATAATATCACATTGCTTTGTCAGAGAATTCTGGAAGCAATTTAGTGAACTGAAACCGGTAAATCTTTCAAGTATAATAAATAAGTTGAATTTGATAAAAATATAATTTATTAATTTTCATTGTTTCATCAATTATTTTATACTTTTACCAATTGAGTATGTACATAAGGAGACATATTTGCCTTGATCTAAGTGTCTGTGAAGTTTCACAGACACTTAAAATAGTAAAAAAATACAAAGATTTTCAATGAATTATTTAAACAGGAGCGCTCGAGGAAAGCGACTCCATGGAACAATAAAACACGAACGCAATCGCCACGTGTGGCCCAATCTCGTGGGTAGGGGCTATCATGAGAAGAATCGGACAAAAAAACTCATGTGCCAAATACTGTTTTCTAATCATCTATAGAATTATATTATATTAATAATATTCATATCGCTACTAAAGACAGCATTAGACACGTAAAGGGGTTGCAGCCAGAATACCCGACCGAATTGTTCGTAAAGTTATTGAAAATCATTCTTCTAAATAAAAACAACACATTCTTTTCTTTCTATTCGCAAAAACATTATGTAAAATGTATACGGTCATCTACAAGATGGAGTTACCCCAGCCACATGTTCTATTACAGCCTATAAATCCCACCGCACCCTGCCTCTCTTAAAACCCAGTTAAGTATATTGGGTAACCTCCGCTATAGATAGACGTCTTTAGTTTTTCTTATTTACTCATTAAACTTACTCTATACTTATAACTATGACTTGTGTTGTTAACTTTAATTAGACAGATTTGATATAAATAAATAATGATACGTATAATATATATAAAAGTTACTTGGATCGACAATTAGATAGAGCGTCATAAGGCGCGATTCTTACACGCCTCACTCGTTTCTTTGACTTTTATACTCTTGTCATATACGCTCGTCGATTTTTAAAGCTTCTGACATCATCTTCATCTCGAACTCTTTCTATTTGTTGATGAAAAGTGTGTCGTGGCCGTCCTCGACTCTTATATCCATCCGCTTTTGCATAGTATATCTGCCAGTCATCATCCATTCTTTCAACTTTTCCGAAACAGCAGAGTGTGCCCTTTCTTTACTTTTCGGCAATTAACTTCATAAAATTATGGATTAACTTAAATAATATATTTTCCTAAAGATAGCATCTCAGGTATCCTCATTCAGTGTTCACGGCATATTGATGCCACTCTTATCCAAGTCAAACAAAAGGACACGAAGGACTTCTATAGTGTGTGTGTCTGTGAGAGATCGTTTGTTTAACGACGTTGCATTGTGGCTATGTGGAGGCTCGCCGTCTAGCCGCACTACGAATCTGACGCCACAGCGACGCCTTCATAACAAGGAGGGTTGATGTTACATCTACTGAAATAGAGGGGAGTTTGTAGGGGTGTTTTTTATTTTGTTGTTCTTACGCGAATGCTATAAAGAAAACAGGTTCGTTTGTAATCCATAGATAACCTCTGAAACCTTTTTTCACCGTTAGTAAGCTGCTTTTTTTTCAATAATAATTGTTTTACTTTGAAGTTGTTATATTTTGATGAGTGAAGCTTTGAATATAAGTTTGTATGAGGTTTCTATTTTTATAAACTCATTCCGCCCTTCACGCCAAGCAAGTAGGTAGGGAAAGAGAACAGGGCGCCATAAGGTACAGATTTACATGCCTCCCTTACTTCTACTAATTTCAGAATCCAATATCTGCTTAGTCAATGAAATCTTAATAACGCGTTGTATGATAACAATGAAATTCTTGATTAAGATATGCATAAGGATATTGATAGATATGATAAGTACTCCAATTCGTCAGCAGACTTGGCAAGCTTCATATATTCATATATCAAATATCTACTTTCTACACAATACATAATTATTTGTACAGTTGTATATTCGTCAATAATATAGTTATTTGAAATGTATTTTTACATTATCTATTCGTGTCATCGGGAATTGTATAAAAGTATTTAACTCAGCCATATTTTGTCGTCTGACCTTTCAACATTCTGACAGAAGTTCGCGGGCGGTCTGTTTTTATGCGCATGTTCAAAATACTCAAACTTCGTTAATTTCAGTCGGTATTCATTGGAATATAACTACACTATGTTTTATCGGGCTGTCTTGAAGCTAATCTATGTTTTATTAATACTTTTATTGACAGGAATAGAATGCTGTGAAATGTGGTAAAGTTAGTTTCTTCTTTCCGCATTCATTGATTTGTCCTATTTGCCACAACTTGTTCAACTTCAAATTCGAGTTCAATTCTGCCATACATTATTTAGTGATAAAGAGACATTGTGGCTAAGTTTTGTGACTGAATTTTATCTAGATCTGTTAAGCCGTTCCCATACTTCTCGCACTCCATAACCAATTGATATTGTACTTGAAATTTTTTTTTACTATTTAGTCATATACAAATAAACGAAATTATATCTGGAATGCATTTGCATTTGCACACTTGAAATTAAGATTTTTATATTTAACAACAAAACGGCAAGTCGTGTCATCTTGTATATATCGTAAAACGATAGTAAAATATATATATTACGAAGTAATTTTTATTGGCAATAAAGAACTATGCCATAATATTATTAACGGCGCCCATCAAATTTAACTACAAACTATGAAAAGTAGTATGAAAAGAAAACCGGATTTCCTCTAACAATTGCTCTTTTATAGCCATAGATATAGACGCCGCCCATAGACATCTGCAACACTCCGGGGCTTACAGTTTCTGTAAGATAAGAATAGGATAGTAGGGGAAGGAGTTTGTCCTCCAGAGCACGAAGCACTTAACGTCAATTTTCTAACAGGTCATGGTATTTCATTGGCTCTACCATAAATTCCTGTTTCGCACTTACTAATTATTTAGTCAGGTGTTAATTGAAAGTTCTTCATGTGATTTTTCGTGACCTGAGACTCCTGAGGAGTCTGTACCTACTCCCAAGTTTTCACTGACTTTTGTGAGTCGCGTAAAGTTTCGACGTTATTTACTGCTAACTTCCAGTTTTTGATTAGATTGAGACGCTTTCGTGTCACGAGTTTGCTTCCCTTTTAATTAGACTGCAAAGTTCATATGTAATAAGAGAAAATAAAAGTACATTCAATTGAGACATGTACCTTCTTGTGTTTTATTATCTTGCCTCTGGGGGAAACAAATAACTATCAAATGTTATCTTACTTTTGGAAAATAATGCTTTTAGTAAAACTCTGTGTGAGAGTCATTTAGTTGCAAGATAAGCAACTAAAGGTGAAAGCATGTTAATAATATCATATATTTGTTGCACATAGACATAACTTCTTTTGCTTCGCCTTTTCTCTACCGGAAGGTATAGGCAGTGGCTGTTAAGCCTCGATTTGCTGTATATTTACATCCCAAATGTACATCGGGCACAAAGTTTTCAGTCATCGATGTTTTAACTATTTTATAATCAATATATTTATAATAAATAGAAAAAAAATCGTCCGTTAAGCTTACATCCCTCACACAAATATTTGTGCTCGTTTGTGGATAGAACCTGCTGATCAGAATCCGGCTTTATTTTTTCCAAATCCTGTCCAGTTTGTCAATTTTACGTAAGTTTGAAGAAAGGACAGTTATGGAAGAACACTATTATAAAAACAAGATCGCATCATTTGCACACAGATGACGTAACCACAAATAGGGTTCCATAAAAATAGAACCTTTTAGTCGTGTTGTATTAAAGTCATGAAAGTAGTTGCAGGCAGCTATAGTTATCTTAAACTACTGTAATCTTGATTTGAGTATTAATAGTATATTTTTTAAAGGCAAAACCTCTCATAACTTATCTCACAAGTCTCCATTTAGTCTCTTTGGTAAACAATTGTTTTTAAAAATCATCACAAAAAGTATTTCTTGTGATTGTATTTTTTCCAACTTTCAACGAAGAGACTTTTCAAAATGGCCGCCGCTTAACTTATATTGCTTTGTTGTCCTTTTTAACCGTTTTGTATATATTTATATTATAAGTTTTATACCGTCGGGAAAACTTTCAATAGAAGTTTAAATACTATATCAATATAATATTGGCGGCAATAATAATTGTTTGCTGCTTTTAACTAATTTTATTGTCGTCATATTTAGAAATAGTGTTTTTCCGCACTTTTAATCGCATGGTCACTGTAATTACTTCGATCTGATTTTAATGAATCATAGTCTAAGTTATTCTCCAAGATCAAATTAAATCAATCTCTAAAATTAGAAAAGAAATCCATCTAATAGTTTCCAAGTCGTATGAAGAAATTCAGACATACAAAATAAATTAATAAAACCCGGTCTAATATCCCTTATATTCCGTTACTTACTTCTCATAATAATAATGTATATAACATAACAAACGTAACATTACTTCATGCCTGTTTATACCCGAAGGTGTAGGTACGGCTGTTAAGCCTGGACTAGCCGTGAGTTTACGTACCAAATGGAATAGGTGGCCAAGATATTGCCATTCACCGGGCACAAAGTTATCAGTCATCGATATTTATCACACATAACTTCGGAAAAGGTTTCATTTCTAAAGGTCATTGCTGTGAGCCCGGTTACGAATTCACGACTTCTTGATTCAGACGCGGGGTGCTCGACCGCTGGACAACTCAGACTGAATATATACGAGTACATAGATTCAATATACGAACCGAACTTAACATATTTACATTTGAACATAAAACGTAACTCAATCCAGATATGATCGCAAAACATATAGCCGGCTAAAATTACCATTTAAATTCAAACATAAAATGTCCTAATTTTAAGAATATTCAAAAGAATAACTGAATCATTCCTTCGGGCCATTAGCAAAGCGTCGAGCCTTATACATCAGATTAGGAGGAAATGGACAGCATCAGTACTGTGGCAGTATACCGTGTAACCATGATTAAGTGGTACAGTTCAGTGGGTGTTCAATCAAATGTAACCAATATACACAAGAGTTAACAGAAGCTGCCGCTCGCACGAATCAAAGCCTTCATTAATAGGCTTATTATTAAACGTGACGCTTGTATAAGCTTTCAAATTGTTCGTCTTATATTAATTATATGTAAACGTTTTTTTGTTTCTTACATTAATTACTATTCGATTTAAATTAATTATAAAGAATATTCGATTATAAAATAAAATATACGTAAGTATAATGTGTGAAGAATTATGTTTATAGTTTTTAATTAATGTTAGATTTGATATCTGAAACGCTATTTTGTGTTTGCTCTTCTTGTTTCTAGGCATGGACGGGCTGGTGTCCTGATTTCTATAACTTTTGAGTGTTTTTTTTTAATAAACCGTAGGTATCCATTCTAATTGCTGTAATTTTGGAATATATCTTTTGTCTCCACTGACTATTGTTTTTTTCTTTTTTAATTTTTAATACTATTATAAGTATCAAAATTGTTTTCCTGTAATCTTTAGTTGCATAGTTTAAGTGACGATACTTTATTGTTATTCTCGTATTTTATATTTTATTACTCGTATTTATTACTCGTATATTTATTACTCGTATTTTATATTCATCGCTTAAATAGGTAATATAAAAAGTAAATTGTACGTACGTACTTACTTCGCCATATTTTCGAGAAACATTTCCTGTTTAAAAGATTTCTTTTTCTTAAATAGCGCTATGAAAATGACAACGCAGACTCGAGATTTTGCATTAAAACTTTTCAAACTTCATCGGGGGAGGAATATTATTTACTTCAACTTCAACTCATCAACTTTTTCGAATAATCTTCTTAATATATATATATTACAACTTCACGCCTGTTAGGTATACGTCGTGGCGCATGCTTTTGCTGAGACAGTTATGCCTCAACTCTAATATGTGTGGACCCTATTGCCCAATTGCCAATTGCAATTTACAACTCGTAGATTTTAACCCGCGACTTTTTAATTCGGATAAGGGTTGCTAAATATCCAACCGGACTATCAAGACAACTGCACTATACTTCTATTAGTTTTTATCGTATTATATTCAAGCTGAAGATTAAGACATGAATTATATAATATCTTGTCTACATGTTTAAACAAAATTGAAACCTCTTATCGATTCTATAGCTGTCAATTTCACGTCAACTTTGACATTGACACCAACTGCCAATGTCAAAGTTGACAAGTAATTGAAAATTGATTGCGACAATTACATACAATGTTTGGAATTTTAATTCATCTTCTAGCTTTCCGCATCTATGGTTGGACCAGAGAGACCGTTTTAAGCTGTCCTTTTCTTTTCCAATAGCGTCGACTCTTAGTTATGACCTTGATTTGACCGACCTATAGGTAGACTTAGCGACTCCATGCTCTAATTCCTTTCAAAGATCACTGTTAAGGTCAAATCCCTTGTCACAACAGAGCCTATAAATCATACCTTAATATGTAGGTAATAATAACTTAAATATAAACAGGTAAAATAAGTATAGAGGTTGCTTGAAGAAATAGCTACCTAGGCAGCCCGTGTTTAACTCATGACTTTCCCTAACGACTTAGTGAAAATAATCGAGAAATTGACTTAGAAAATCTACTATGTTAAGACATTACCGACTTCTTTCTTTATTCATGAACTGATCCTATACAATTACATAAATAAATAATAATATAAGAAAACCCTCGGTAATATATTGTAATGTTTTGTTTTTATTTGTGGCAGTCGACTTTTATCTGTCATACAATAACTTAAGGTATAAGTACCCAATATATTAATTAAGAGTACTAACAATATTAAAGGACAGGCGCCATTAACGCGAGTGCGGCTCGTAACATGAGGTGCTTTTATAACGAGACCAGTCCTTAATGGGTGCCACGACCTAATGACTTCGAGAGCTCTTCAGGTAAAGCCCACTTTAACTCGATATTAATAATGGAACACCCAAAATTCTGATTGCCCGCATGAAGTCATACGAAGCTTTGTTTTGTTAAAATGTCCCGTTTAAAAAAAAGTCGATTTTTTTTTATGTAAAGGATGTTGACAAACAGACCTTTTGTTTATGCAGTACAAAAGTAATTAAAGCACTCGACCTTAATAATTAATACTCGGTGACATTTAATATGTTATGCATGTTAGTTTTTTTTTTTAATTTTAATTTTTTTTTTACACACAATAAGATCAATCAATCAATCATTAATTCTTCACTTATTCCTGGGTATATACAATATGACGACAGTATGAAATGATTACATATAAAATGTCAATAATAATGTCAAAGTTATTATAAAATAGTCTTCCAATATAGATATTCTATATACGTCAATAAATTAAGCAATATTTCAACTACAGAAAATTTTTGCCATTAAAAAAAAATATTTATACAATAATAACATTGATCTATCAGTGTAAGTTTTACAATATTTTTAAATTGTTTTATATTATAAGCCTTTATGTCATGCGGTATTCTGTTATATGTACTTGGGGCCAAACAATGTAGGCTTTGACTCAATAAACTGCTTTTAGCGCTAACATAGCCTAGTATTATCTCGTCTATGTCTTTTTACAGTATCTGATGTGCGCCGAAATAAATGAGGATATTTGGAGGATACTTCTAGAATATATCGTGATGGAAGTGTTAATATTTTCTACATAATGAAATACGGTTTACAACTATCAGTTGACTGCAAATTAAATATTACGCGAATACAGAGTTTTTGAGGTATAAAGACTAAACTGCAGTTTCGTTTGGATTGTCTTTAGGAAAATGGGTGCATCATGTGAATTCGTGTGTGTGATTCGTTTTTTTCATTCGTTCATTGCAAACAGGCTAAGGCTTAAAAGCTATAAATCCAATTTGATCTATCCCTAGGTTTAACATCTATTAACACTAGCAGTGATAACGATATGAATATCTGTCAAATTCAATAATCGATAAATGGATTTAACGGATATTGGTGGTTTCATGTCTGAGTGAATGCTGATATCGGGTGTGGTTGATGCTTGCGGTGCATTGTCCAGTCTGACATTTAATTAAATGGCTCACGTCGGTTTCGAATCTCTCGCACTGACATCACTCACATGCCATGATGGAAACGAACGAGTTATGAAATACATGACATGTTTTTGTAATGGTTATGGAACGTAAAAAATAATCAAGAACAATACTCTTTCTTATACTCATCAATGGTATACAAATGTATTTATTTTAAAAAATAACAGATTTTATTTTAAAATCGTTCTTTATACCATAAACTAAACCAAGATTAATTATAATATTATTTAACACCATCATAGCTTTATTTAGTAAAAGTAATATGGATTTGAACTCTATACATCAGTTAGCCGGTAGCTGTCTTTTAACCAAGTTTGTTATTATTTCTCTGACGAAATAGCTTTAACCCTATTTTTCATAAGAAAAATATTGAGTGAAATGTGTACCTTCTCACTATATCCCCATGACATATACGAGATGGCAGTATGACTTATAACCTTTAACGTATCTGAAATGGAAGAAAGAAAAAAAATGTTCAAGAGACAGACGTCTGGTTCTGTGGTCATTAAAATGGCGTCGTAACACTTCTGTGTTACGTCACAGTCATATGCCGCCACAACTGGCTTTCTGCACATTTTCATGATTGAACAAAACAGTTGTAAAGTGAAATGTACCTTTTCATTGCCGAAATTATTTTAATTATATTGCCTTGTTGTACACAAACTACGGTTTTACGCACCTCACTCAATTGGTAGAGCAATAAAAACATTTTAACGTACCTGTTGTGGGTTCTGTAAATGTATTTAAATCAATATACTAATTGTATATAATGAACGTTATTTATTGAATTAAAAAGCATTTTTTTCTCTTATAGCAATATAGCTTAATTGCTATAAGTCTCTCTATACTGCTATTGTGTATGTAGTACATCTCAATTACGTGTGGTATTCTACAATTTTCACGTTATAAATCTCTTAGATTTCCGTTCTAAGTAGGTTAACGCTGCTTCTTTTTTATTTAGTAAAAATAAACAATATGATATAACATATAACTCATAATAATGTGAGAACATTGTTTACAATTTGCTCGTTGCTTCCTTCGTGCGGTTAAAGTAAGGAGCAGAACCGTACGCTTCACTTACGTAACGTCTGACAGATCGATATTATTATTGTTAGGGAATGTAGTGTTATAGACATCTGGGGCATACTCAATTGCCTTCGACGGCTTGGTGAGTTTAATTGGATAGTGGAGACTATTGTTTACACAGATTAGATAATCGTTGGGAATTCAGGAAGATACGGGTTTGATGTTATTAAATTTTGTGGTGTCTACGTAAATTCACTTAGCTTGCATGGATTACCTATTTTAATTGATACTAAATAATAAGTATTAAGCTTGTTGCACTGCTGAAAATCAAAAGTATGTTAACATTTTTTTTTCCGTGCCTACAATTTTGTAGGCACGGAAAACACGGGAAGTAGGCACATTCTTGTAGGGTTGGATTTTCTGGAATTTCTTGCCCAATGTAATTTGGGTGTTTTCTTATCGCCGCGGCGTCGAGTTTTCTTCACTATCAAGCCTCATTTTCGCTTCCGTATTAAGGAACTTAGCGCCCATTTAGACACGCAAGCTTTCATTGCACATAAAATGGGGTCGAATGGCCCTACATATATAATCTAATGCATTTCGTTTTTGTAATAAATATACACTTATCTAAAAAAATCATAGACTACTTTAATAATAGATATAAAACGTATTAAGTTGATGAACTGAAATCTATTTAAAAATAAATAAGCTGATAAAAAAATAAGCATTAGTTCGATAAAGTTAGCTTATTAGCATGAAATTGCAACTTTTACCGTCTGAATCATATACACATTGGATTATCGAGAACTTGTTGTTATTTGTCACGTCCCAATCTGGATGTTCAGGCTCATGGTACAGAAAGCAGACGCATTCTCGGCGAACCGGCGCGCGGGCGTGTTGTAAGGTCAACGGTCGCAGTGCCCATGCGCCTGGGAACCACAGATAAATATTTGAATTTCGAACACTCGATACACATGCTTAGCAAATTAATTATAGCTTTTTAATTGTAAAAGTACTGGTTCACATATAAACGTCAAATATGACAGAAGCTTTAAAATGCCGAAACGTAACTGCTGTTATAACGGATGACGAGTCAATTTTATAAGAAAGCTAAAAAACGTAACTTCACGCCTTTTTCTATCCGACGGAGTAGGCAGGGGCTGTTAAAGCCTCGACTCGCCGAATCGTTACGTTACGCCCCAAATGGAATAGATGGTAAACCTATTGCCACTACACCTAACGCAAAGTTCTCAGTCATCTATGTAAGATTGTTACACATAACTTCCGAATAGAAATCCGAAATCCGAGAAATTGTTGGTGTGAATCCGTAATCGAACCCGCGAACACTGAAGCCGAAACGGGGGTAACAATAGATAGATTCTTACAAAATGTCATGTTTAATAATATCGTTATGTATTACGTCATATTGCGACACTCGAAATGATGTCTACGAGACAGTAATCTTACACTTCTTCATTTCATGCCGCACCGTGTTGTGAGATAAATCACAAACGAGCTGGTTTGAATGACATTAACGGTACACAGTATAGGTAGAAGTATTATACATTTAACGTTAACCCGAATCGAGTATAAATAAGTTGTATGATTGTTTAATCGATTGCAATCGAGAAAAGTTGAATGATCTTTTTTATGGTAATTTATAGTGGCTAGAATTTTCCATCGTGAATAAAGACGATGACTCATCTGAGATAATCCGGCAAAAAAATATAGCAAACCTCCTTTCACACAGCGCATTCTAGTTTCGGAGCTAAACAACTAAGTAATGAACATTTAGACACACACTATACTCGGTCAATTTCAATATTGTATTTTAGACAGATGGTAATAATAATCGCAATATAATTCAAAATATCGGTAACTTATTAGAAACCTTGATTTAAGAAAGCCGTATGGCGACGGCTTAGAATACCGCCACCCCATCTCTTCCCGTGGGTGACTAAGGGAAAAGCTAGAAGAATGGGCAGCAGCATTCTCTCTGAAGAAAATACAGCCTACTGCGATCGCCAACCCGCCTGCCAAGCGTGGCGATTATGGCAAAAACCCCCCATGATTGAGTGGACCGGCAGTTGTGGTGCTCTGTGGGGGAGGCCTATGTCCAGCAGTGGACCTCAAAAAAAGGCAAATGATGAAAATATAGATATTATCATGATTATATGTGGATAGAAATACGTAAAAATAAATCATTCGTCTGTAGAGCTCACTTCATCTGATGATGAATCTTCGCTGACATGGATAATGAGTTTGCTCTGCCACTTTATTAAAAGTCGACAACAGTCGATCGAATAATTTAACATTTTAATTACATTACATATAATTTAAAATGTTAACAGTGGTAGAGCGAAGCAGTTCGCTGCATGTATGGGCCGGCTCGACCGGTGAAATACCACGACCTCTCAGAAGACCGTCGTAAAGTGGCTCATGCCGCGTTTTCGTTCGGTGAGAGAGCTACCCGGAGGCCAATTCCCCCCTTCCCCATCCTTTCCTCTCCCCTATTCCTTAAAGGTTGGCAACGCAACAGTAACACTATATGTGTTGCTGGTGTCCATGGGCGGCGTTGGTTGCTTACCATCAGGTGACACGCCTGCTCGTTTGCCCTCCAATCCCATAAAAAAAAAAATAAAAAAAAAAATTACATGGCTAAAATCGCAGTGATCTTGTCTATGAAATATGGACGTATTGGTGTCTATTTTTTGTTCGAAATTGTAGGCTATGACGCTAGAACAAAGTTATTGTAACCAATAAGTCTGAGCTGTCTAAAATACAATAATATAACGGGCAGTGTATATTTATTTTACTCCCATGAATGCGTCTCTTTAGCAATGATTACCACATTCCTAATAATTACTGCAGGATTTTTTTACGACAAAGGTTTCTTACCAGATATGAGGAAACTCGTTCTACTTGATTGAAAACTTGTTTGTGTGTGTGTGTGTGTTTGGCAAGGATTTGCCACGATGCTAAGTGTCTGGCAATCGATGAAGTAATTTTTAATAATATTTTGCAGGTAAAATAAAAAAATGAAACTTTATACTTTGACAAAAGTAGATCGGTAAGAAGGATCACCTATAATTTCGTGAACATCAAGGTTGTCTGGCAAGGGGTTGCCACAATAATCTCTCTGGCAATTAAAACTTGTGGTTTATAATAATGTTAAGAACGCAATATCAAAAGTCAACCTTTGCAAAATGATGAAAGCAGATTTCTTTTTACCAATCTTTGGTATCAATGCCACTATGATCCAAACTTCACAATTCGCCATCGTTCTTACTTGTTTTTGGGACTATGACCGGACAAACTTTCAGCCTATGTAAAATGACGGGTTTACGAGCTCTTGGGCTATAAAGTAACACGTTGAAGAATTCCCGAAATATTCCCTATAATATCACTTCAAAATATATAGTAAAATCATAACTGTACACTAAGTTACATTCTTGTATTCAGTGCTGTTGAGTTATAATCGGTTTTGCTGTCAAATGAAAATCTATTTAATGTTCTGCAAGTACACAAGTAACGAACGAGATGCAGAGAAATAAGGAATTGCCAGTTTAATTGCTGGCAAAGTCTCAATATCTTATATCAAGCACACCAGTTTTCCACATTAATTTCCGATTGAAAACCGGTCAGAGACGAGTTTGCTTCGTACTTCGCTACTGTGTTTGATTGTAAAGATCTTGGCTTTTACTCGATGTTGTGTGTTAATTTTTTGCTTAGATATCGAACTTTATCGTACTTTATTTTTTCAAGTTAAGACTGCTCAATTTACCTTACCATATAAAGAGGTAAAAAAAATACCATCTACAGTGGTAGAGTCTTTCAGTTCGCTGCAAGAATGGGTCGGCTCAACCGGTAAAATTCCAAGACCTCTCGGTATATTGGCGTGAAGTGGCTCGTTTCGTACGTCGAAAGAGGTACCTGGAGGCCCAATCCCCTTTTCCCCCTTACTCCCTTAAAAGACGGCAAGGCACCACGATGTTCATGGGTGGTGAGGAGCTGCTTACCATCATGTGACCCACTTGCTCAGTTGCCCTCCTATTCCATAAAAATATAATAAAAGATGTAAAAGAAAAGAGCGATAAACAGTCGTTCCAGTTATTAATATTCAATTTCATATTCCTTAAAAGCGTGACTCTTTTTTCTTAATTTAAAATCAAAAGGTCTAATAAGCGTGACCGCTGGGATGTTATTGAATGGGGCGTATGGGTGATACTCGGGGTCAGTCACAATATAGTATATTAACGATTATCTTCAAGTTATAAATATTAATGAAACTTGTATTGGAAGAAGGCTCGATTTATGGATAAGTAAATCGTGTAAACTTCATAGGACCTTGTAAGGTGTTTGAGAGTGGTAACTTAACTTTCACGCCTTTTTTACCCGAAAGTATAGGCCGCGGCTATTAAGCCTTGTCTCGCCGTTATGTTTGCCCTCCTATTCTATTCTATAAAATAATTAAAAAATGACGTGTGAAATATTGATGACTAACAAAAACCGTGCCCGTCGTATGACCGTAGGGCATTTATCTGGAACGAAAATAATCGGTGATTTGAAGCTTAACAGCGGCTGCTTACACCTTTGGGTAGAAAAAAGCGAGAAGTTATAATAAAAGCAAAATAATTTTGAGGACAACAGTGAATTGATTAATTAGCGTGCACCACTAAGACCAAAACTTGCGTGTCATTAAATAAATTGTAAGGAAACAAAAGATTACATAATTGAAAGGAATATTTATTTAATATTAAGCTTGTATTATTAACAGAGATTAATGAGGTCATTTTATTTATAACAACAACAACAACAATATAATATCACGCCAAGTCTCTAGCGGGATTGGTAGATAATGCCGAGACACAATTACGTATCTCACTCGCTCAATTGCCTTTTACGACTCTTTGTCGTGGGTTTCGGTTTTTATGAGTCTTGAAATCAGATTCTGTTAATAAATCATTAAATATACATACATATATTGACGCCAAATCCCTTGACATTTTTAATGTTTTTAAGGCTCCTAATATCACCTTCCTCCAGAACTCGTTATATTTGGTCATAAAAGAATAATTAAAATTTACTAATAACAAATATAAGTCACTTAATAAATCACAAGATATCGGTAATACATATTTAAAATACAAGCTATAGTTGAACAAACAAAAGACTTCCATAATAAATATTTAAAACCGGCCAAGTGAAGCGAAGTCTCATTAACAGGGTCCCATTGTGTGTACGCAAACCTAAAAACTAAAAGCAAGTTATTTAAACCCTAAGTACTAAAAGCACGCTTTTTAAATAATTCGCGTGACAAAATCTTATACTCACACACCCAAATTCTGTTTGTGTTAAAACAAATAAGGCCAATCCTAAATTAAACGTCACTTACCGCTGCTAGGAATCGATTCACGCAACACACGCAACTGGATTGGAACGATTTTGATGAAAATGTTTTATTTTTATTTTATTTAAATTGACTAATGATCATGGCCCATATATTTAGTCCTTTAGCTTATCTTGAGTGATGTCATTTTTAAGCCATTGACTTTTGTCCTATGTATCTAGTGAAAAGTTAGCGCCATGCGATTATGTACTTGAGCAAATAACTTAAACCAAATTTGAAAAGGACCTCAATTTGATAGGGTTAGGTAGGTTAGTTTTCTAGTACTGCTGCTTACAAATCTACTACAGCTGAAAGCATTGCTGATTAATTGTAGGTTATCCTTAAGAGATAGACATACACCATATGGACTTTTTTGTAGATATTCTTATGGGGTACAATAATGTAGTACATTATTTTTATCTATCACTAAGGGTTCATTAACTAAAAACTAAGATTATTGGAACCTGCTATTCTGATAGCAGCTGCCAATAACCAATACTTATTAGGAAAATTCCTAGAAATGTCAAAATGTTGACTTTTGTGTCAAATTGGTAAAATAAAATTCGTGTAATGAAGTGTATAGTTTTTATTAACTACACTAGTCCTTTGGCCATAGGACATACATAATAATTGTCCACAGTGATTAGGCATATGTTTGTTTTAATGGAATCAAAATCAGTCGACTATTGTATAATGAAATGAAGGTAAAGTAAATGTTAGCATAACTGTCGCGCGGGACATTAGTGAGTCTAAATACTAACTTTAGTAGTTCAACACTCCACCACCAGATGTCGTGAACAGCCCAAGAACTTCATATATAGATTTGAATATACATTTCATAGACTTGGTTATAATATTATGTTAAGGTAAATTTACAATTTTTGTGCTTACTCTTTGTAACATAACTTCAAACCTTTTTCTACCTTACTTACTACTACTTTAATTGGCTGTTAAGCGTCGACTCGCGCTTAAGCTTACGTCTCAAATGGAATATGGATATATAATTAATGGAATAGGTGGCGAACCTATTGCAATACCTCGCACAAAGTTTTCAGTCATCCATAATTATCACACATGACTTTCGAAAAGAATTTCGAAAAGTCATTGGTGTGAGCTAGGGGATTCGAAAACTGCTCAACCACTGGACCACCGAGATTTTATAAAAAATATTTCGTTATAATAAATAGTTAACAACCCGCTTAAAGCTAAGTATTTACAAAAAGTTACATGATAATCGTAAATATAAAACTCACAATCGTTATGATAGCTGTACTTTTTTATTCTTTAAGAAAATTTCATATACAAAAGTGGAAACTAATATTGTTAGGTGCTTTCAGACACGAAGGGGCGTTACTGTAAATGTTCACCCATCAATTTTGTCCCTCAACCCCTACCACCAGCTCGTACAAACAGCTCGACTGTTTGCTATATCTATATATATATATATATATAGCTAAGTTGTTCTATAAAGTTTTAGACGAAAGTTTAACGTTTTTGTATTCAGCACGAACGCGCTATAAATTTCAGTTACAAATATTCTGCGAGTAATTTAATATAAAATATATTTTGAGTTTCTTTTTATATATAGAAAAATATATGATAATTGAATTATAACATTAAAACTTTACGCTTTTAACACAGATGCTGTAGGCAATATTTATTTATGTTATCCCTATGGATTTGTAGGCTTCCATGTAGATAAATAGCAGGCCTATTGCATCGTATACCGTTCATTTTTTGATACATTTATCCCAGTTTAAGTGTGATGGGCACAACATGTCATCCATTTCCATTCTCTTCTATATAGGTCTTCTATATACCTTTCCAACTCATATTAACTATTGTCCATCTGTGTCCATTCACAGTTAGTGAAAATGTACTATATAAAATTGAAACACATGATAAAATGTTTCACAAACCAAATAAATTACTTAGGAACTAATATTGTACTAGCGGAAGCAATAAATTTCACAAGCGGGCGTATATTCCAGGTAAGATGCTCCAATTTACTTAGATGTTCGGCGAAAATTTGCATATTTGAGACTGCATTCATCTTTTGCTTTGATGAAATGCTGATTTTATTTTGAGTGCTTGAGTGCAATAATGTAGTACATTTATTTTAAACTAGCTGAACCAGTGATCTTTATTTCGCCTCCGAAGCGAAAAAGTAAAGAAATGAAAATGGTCATTGTGGGATATCTCTAAAAGATAGAAATACACTATTGCAGAATTTTCTGTAGACCTTCTTAAAGTCTCGGTGGTCCAGTGGGAGAGCACACCAATGACTTTTCGAAATGGTTTTCGGAAGTTATGTGTGATAAATATCGATGACTGAAAACTTTGTGCCCGGTATGGCAATAGGTTCGCCACCTATTCCATTTGGGAGGTAAACATAACGGTGAGACGAGGCTTAACAGCCGCTGCCTACACCTTCGGGTAACAATGGCGTGAAGTTCTGTAATGTTATGCTTCTTAAGGTGTGTGTATAATGATGTATTAATTATTTTGGTCCGTCACTTATGGTTCCGCCAGAGTAAACAATTAAAGCTCCAGACTTCGAAAATTATAACTTTATCTCTACTATATTATCAATGGATTATAAATACAAACCGCGCTGTTAAAATCTATTACAGATTTAATTTCGAGGCGTAGTTTTGAAGATTTTAGCAAATAAGGGGACAGACAGTAGAAAGCGACTTTGTTTTGTCCAAGTTTTTGAATGAAGAAGCCGAGTGATCGATTCCCGATCTCACTGACTGACTTCTCGGAACTTGTATATGTGATATATATCATTTAGACGAATGACATTTTTTGTGCCATATACGGCAATACGTTCCATGTACGATGGTAAAATTCCGCAGCACTGTCGGGTAGAAAAAGGCTTGATTTTATAAAAAAGTTTATTTCCGCACCTATCACTTAATTTACTATCTATTAGGATTCCCTGGAATTAATTATCTTTTTTTTTTAATGGGATAGGAGGGCAAACGAGCAGGCGTGTCACCTGACGGTAAGCAACCAACGCAGCCCATGGACACCAGCAACACATATAGTGTTACTGTTGCGTTGCCGACCTTTAAGGGATAGGGGATAGGAAAGTATGGGGAAAGGGGGTGGGCCTCCAGGTACCTCTCTCACAGAACGAAACGCGGCATAAGCCACTTTACGTCGGTCTTCTGAGAGGTCGTGGTATTTCACCGTTCGAGCCGGCCCATTCATGCAGCGAACTGCTTGACTCTACCACTGGGTACCTGGAAGTTAAATAAAGGCATATAAGTAAAAGCGATTTCTGAGAATTTTGACGAAACCTCCCGTTAGAGAGACGAGACAGTTCTTATGAAAAATGTAAAGTAATAAGACCGTATATGAAATCTTAGAAAATAAGAATATAATTATTAATATAGCATAATTATGTAATAATAATGATCATAAATCATTAAAATATCAAACTTTAAAACTGGCCGTCGAGAATTGTAAACAAAAACTTTTCAAAATGAATTTTACTATTCTTTTTTTTCATACACCTACTTGATATGTAACTATAAGCCGTAAACATTGTCCTTGAGACGCAACTTCAGATGTATTTTTTGATACATACACAAAAGGGAGAAAAGACGGAAACTTGACGTAAAATAAACAAAGGCTTACGTCGTGAGCTTTAATACCCGAGGTAATATTGATGAAGACGGAAATGAAAACTCCTTCTTGTTCCAATCTCTACAACTTCAAGAACGACAACCTCAAACTTTTACTGGCATGGAGTACTTGAATTTACGCTTCTACTCCTCTACTACTTGAAACTAAAGTAGCTATTAACTACATTTGAAACTAGCATCTGCTTGTGATTGTTAAAGATATGTTTACATTGTATTCGTAATAGGGTATTGTCATAGAATGAAGAAGGCAATTTCTACGCTGCATGTTTGGGTTATAATTTGTACTAAAATTTTAGACACCTTGATATGAATGGATATGTTTCTATTCTATCCCAAATAATCATTGTTAATGATTTTATCCTGAGATAACAGTTCTAATTTTATGTTTTCAATGTTTTAGATTGAATTACATATAAGTTAGCGAAGGCGTGGGAAGCAACTAGTGGGGTAATATTTTTTTATTATAACAGCTGACACGACTGTTTGTTTGGTGAATTATTATTTCCGTTTAGAGTAACAATATCTCAATGTCGAGTGCTTTAGGGTGTGTCATATGCGCGGTCCCAGAATTGCACCTTGGCAAACCCCAATGAGTTTTTTAGTTAAGTGTGTATGGATACACAAATAAATATAGAGTATTGATCAAATTATGCCTAATATATCGTCAGGTTCATGTTGCTAAATATAGGTGGGTGGATTCAAAACCTACCCAGGTACAATAAACGTGATGGTCTTGAATGTTTGTCTATAGTCCGGGTGCAAATTTTTCATAGATTACAAGGTGTGTACAAGGGTTGCGTTATTTGTCATTTTGTGTAGGGAACCCGAAAACGTTAACAACCGTTGTCTGATTATGTTATACAAGCTTTATTTTCTTACCTTGGAACTATATGATAGTTTGTTAATTGTATTATTTGTATTGTACTTTTTATATCTTGAAAGCTAGAAATTATCTGTTAGTTCTAGAAGAAATATCTTAATAACAATCTTTGATCGAAACAAAATTAATTCTACATGTTCAGCATCTTTTAATTGGTTCCTGGGTGAGCTTGATAACAGTGTCAAGCTCGTGAGATCGTATTCAATAAACGATATAATTGATTTATTCGCGTATACCTAATGAGTTTCTGTTGCTAATTATTTGTTCTATTATTTTTCTATTAGAATTTTGTCATTTTCTTTTATTGAGAAGTCATATTTTTTTCTTTAATTTAGATTAGATAGTTTGATTTATTAGAAAGTCTTCATTAAAATAAAAGTAACATCAAGTGGTAGCTAATACAGCGTTTATTATGGCGTCAGCGTAATGAGAGAAACACGTTGAACGGAATTCTTGAAATAGCTCTCTTCTAGCGCGCTTCTCTAAAATTGAACAAGTATAAATATAGTATTTAACTCAAAGTTTATTGTTAACCTCACTATACTAAGGTAATTTAACTAATTACGAGAAATGACAAAATAACACCAAGGCTGCGATGAAATATTTGTCAAGTTTAGCAATAAACGTTGTAGATATTAGCAATATTAAGATTGATTATCTTCGTATTGTATTGTGGAAGAGAATTTATTAGTTCGTACGACTCAGCGGAACCCATTTCGTTCAAAGTGGATCAACTTTATATAATACTACTGTTTTTATTTTTAAACAATCTTAACACTAAAGATACTTATTTTTTGTTTGAGTATTCTGAGAACTATGTTGATTTTCTATACCCAAAACAGCGAAATCTAAATTCCTTTAAATTTTATTTTTAACCGACTTCGAAAAAAGGAGGAGGTTCTCAATTCGTCTGTATCTATAATTTTTTTTTATGTCTTCTGTACTTCTGTAATACTTTTATAAAGTAATCTTTAACTATTATAATATTTACAAATGTCACTTATTTTTGGAGTCGGTGGAAGCCCATGTAACGTACTCTATTGTGTTGCACCGACTTCAATAATGAGTGGCAATAGTAAATATTATAACAGTTAAAGATTACTTTATAAAAGTGTTACGTTTTGTATATTGTATTTAGTATTTTATTTTTATTTTATTTATTTTATTTTAGTATACAAATTAGTAAGTTTCGTTATTTATAGCTTTTTAGTTATGAAGGTACTGTTTTCATTTACTTAAAGATTTTGTGGTTTACGTTTCTAGAAGTCGGTTTAACTTTTTTTTTAAAAGTAATTTTAATGAATAATCTCTAAAATCGTCGACTAAATTAAGAGAGTAGATTTAAGGTTCGCGGATCGGCAATTTACCTCCATCGACTTCAGAGACCGCTTGTCATAAGACAGGCAAATATACTTATTATATTTGTTTGCTACCATCGTTGCTTAAGAAAATACCAGGTCTAAAGAAATTCTAAACAACACACACATATTACGTAACATAAGTCATCCATTAACATAATACAATAAAACCTGGCGCAGTTTTAAATCGCGATAAAAGCCTAATAATCTAAACATAAGAAGAAGTAAAAAGTAGATATTTACAAAGATACATTGTATATTTTATTCTTTGAATAGATTTTTATATTCAATGTTTGCAAAGTGTCGTTATCTCTGTATCGACAGGGAGCTGTTGAAATAGCTTTTGTTGAATAATATGTTTGCACAATGCCGTACAAATATTGTCTGAGTGTGAATGCCTCAGGGTAACTCGCTCGGTCCTTTGCTACACGACTACTGTGAAAGTTTGTTCTTCTATCTATTGCATTGTGTTGAATATAATTTCTGTAATGTTTTGTAAATGGCTTCACCTAAATTTATTGTTAATATGAAAATAAATTATAAAATAAATAAATGCATGACATGTAACTTCATACCTTTAATATCGGGAGGTAGTAAGCATGGATAATTTTTTATTTCTTAGATTTTCGCGAATCACACTCATAACATTATAACAACTTTTAGGATTATATCGCGCTTATTTATTACTTATTTTTATTTATTTCCCGACGTTTTGAACTCTTTACAACTCGTGAAAATGATCTCTGCAAAGAGTTCGAAACGTCGGGAAATAAATAAAAATAAGTAATAAATAAACGCGATATAATCGTAAAAGTTGTTTTAATGTTATGGACAGTTGCTTCGATAATTCGGATATTTTTGGTTCCAAGCAATAATTAAAAAAAAGACTCTTTTGATTCAGAAGCGTGATGTGGAATCGCTAGGATACCAATATTTAGGCAAATACTACGATCTTAAAGGAGCTATCAGAACAATTAAATTAAATAAAATGCTAGCATTATTATATAATTATATGTGACCTTAAAATAGAATATTAATATATTCGCCTGCAGCAATATTATCGATCACACTCAATCAATATAGCAGTACGGAATACTCTGTATAAAAATATAATACAATGTACAGCTTAGAAACTAAAAAAAACACATACTAAATGTTTTTGACATAGATATAAGCATTATGGATTGGCAATAGTCACCGAGGGTGAAGATGGGTTGTAGATGTATGAGTTACTTATCAATGTGTGCGTAAAAAGTGCCTCAATTGTCAACTTTTACATAGTTAATGTGCATGTGTTGAATTAAAAACATCCTGAGAATCGCTTACTCGCGGTCGCGCTGTCAGTGATGATTGTTAGTACATTTTTACTGACATGTGCCATCAGTGCCTCAGTGTGCACACAGTCTATGCTAAATCTATGGTTTCTAACAGCACTTTCCTGGTCAAATGACAGCGGAAACAGAATGAAATTTGAATTACAACATATTACGAAATTATTTGATTTGTGATACCATTGGAGTGCATAGCTAACATTTACAGAACCAAAGCTTCGTTGTCAAGCATAGAGCCGGTTGAAGCATCTCCACTTCCTGTCTCTCTCTCTCTCAAGCTTTAGTTTACCTACATTTAGTTGGTGCTAGAAGTTACAAGTGTCTTTGGTCGCACAATGCTAATGCGTTTTGAAGTGCCTCTTGATGGAGAATATTCCAATAACTTGTGATGACTACGTGATATTTGATGGAATGTGATTTCATACTAACTTAGTAAGAACTATTGAAGAAAAACTGTTTTTAGAATAATAGAAACATTTTTTTTATGGGATAGGAGGGCAAATGAGCAGGCGTGTCACTTTATGGTAAGCAACCAACGCCGCCCATGGACACCAGCAACACATATGGTGTTACTGTTGCGTTGCCGACCTTTAAGGGATAGGGGATAGGAAAGGACGGGGAAGGGGGATGGGCCTCCGGGTACCTCTCTCACTGAACGAAACGCGGCATGAGCCACTTTACGTCGGTCTTCTGAGAGGTCGTGGTATTTCACCGGTCGAGCCGGCCCATTCATGCAGCGAACTGCTTGGCTCTACCACTGTTAAATAATTATAATATATACTAGCTAACCCGCGCGAACATTGTTCCGCATCAAAAGTAATAAATTAGTAAATTTTAGAATTATCAATTTTTCTTTACTATATCATACATGAAAGATAAAAACTACCCTTTTGACACCCCTTATCTATTAAAAAAAAGTTGAGTAGTTTTACAGAGGGGGGATATAAGGGGACAGATAGCGGAATGCCACTGTATTTTATACTATGTAATAATTTACGCCAATTATCCTCATTTTCTTTCTCATCATATTTTACTAAAGATTTTTATTAAAATAAAAACCGCCATCTTTGGATTTTTAACAAATAACATAACTTCACGCCTTTGTTAGAGCGAAGGTGTAGGCAGCGGCTGTTAAGCCTCGTCTCGCCGTTATGTTTACGTACGTCCCCAGGTGGCGAACCTATTGCCATACCGGGCACAAAGTTTTCAGTCTTCGATATTTATCACACTTAACTTCCGAAAACAATTTCGAAAACTCATTGGTGTGAGCCAGTGTCAGGATTCGAACCCGGACCTGTGGATCAGAAGCCGTGTGCTCGACCACTGGACCACCGAGACTTGGATTTGGATTTTTAATTTGATAAAAAAAACCTTTTATGTGTATACCTAGTCTATGAATTCAGGATTATTATAAATAATCACGCCACCACTTAAAGTAACGAAACAGTAATCATAAATATTTGCAATTGCAATTTAACTTATTGATTTTAACACACGCTCCCAGTCCCGGGACTTTTAGCAATAAAGCTAATGAATTCCAAAGACATAAATTCCTTAAGAATATTGGCTAAACTTCTCAGGCAATCACCTATCAATTCCAGAAGACATTTCCAATTAAACTGTGCTTCTTAACTTCGCATTCCTTATTCCTTTACTTGTTCAATCATATTGATTTAAATACACTGTATTTATATATATACCAGAGGTCTGTACTCAAACTTGGAGAAAATCTAACATTCATATGAAATAAAATATTATATTCGATACATACAGCAAAATAACAAGACTCTGTGAAATGGCTGGACCGTTTTTGACGGGGCTTTTATTAGAAGGTAGATTGTAGTGTGTACTTACGCTACTTTATTTAAAGATTTTTTATATTATTGCTTCCGAGGCGAAACAAAGAGTCAGCTAGATTGTAATAATACATACATACATAAGCTCACGCCTGTATCCAATGGGGGTAGGCAGAGACTTTGGCTTTCCATAAGCTACGATCCTGACACACATCTTGCGCCTCATCCACAGTCATGCATCTCGTCATGCATTCATGTATGTACGTACTACGCATATTGCCTTTTTTAAACAGACCATTTATTTGGTTTTGGTATTTGGCTCCGTCTTGGTCTCCCAATCCCGACCCTGTCACTCACATTCTCTTCGTATACTCTTTTAGTCAGCCGGCTTTCATTCATTCTTGCAACATGACCAAACCTTCATAGCATACTTCTCTCCACCTTGGTCACCACATCATCCTTCAGCTTGCATTTCTCCCTAATCACGCTATTTTTCATTCGATCAGCATGTTAAGAAATATCTCTTTCGAATTTAATACTCAAGGCTTATGAAAATTAAAAGAAATATTGTATTTACATCGTTCTGAAAATAATCCCGTGATTCTGTGCCAACTTTTTTGAAGATCCACTTTAATAAAATGAAAATCATCCCTGAATGTCACCCGTGTATTTTTTTTGCTTAATTTTATTACTTAATTTAATTATCGTCACAGATATATTTATATACCTTTATAGCGACAATTGTATATATAGTCTTTGTTCACAATTCTAACAAAACTGTCGTTTCATCTATCTCAAATTATTTATTCTGGTCTAAACTGATAGGTATGGAATAGCTCGTGTTCCATCACACCAAATTAGTCAGAGTCAGCTCAGAAATAGCTATTAATTTATACGTTCGATATTGGAGATAGAACACGTCCATGCTAGTTCATTCATTCAATCACTCACATATATTATATAGCTAGCGAGCTTTGGAGGTGCTCTATAGAGAGGTATCAGCTCGGTCTGCTAATCAACTAATTGAAGATGAGGCTACAATATAACATTGTATATAAATTGTATATAGATAGGTTATATTGATTTAATAGCAATTAGTGACACTGTAATTACTACGCAGTCACTTAGTTTTAATTTAATTAGTAAATTTGTACGTAGTTTCGCTGTATCAATCCACTTAAACGTTTTGCGGCTTTTATCACGTAATAAAATCTAACTGTTGGAATTTAGATAAATGAAAACTTACCTACCTTACTTAATCTAACTTACCATAAGTTTTCTCCCTAATAATATAAATACGAATACAGTCTGTTTGCTGCCTCATAACCTAGAAATCGCTAAAGCGATTTCGATGAAATTTGGCGCGTAAATATTGAGCGAGTTTTTCCCTTGACTTGACAAGTGTCAATAGTGTGTAAAGGTAGTGTACCGTTATAGATAATGTATATTCTAGATTAAAACCAGGACAAGAACCAGGTCGCGAGATAGGTCCGCAATTCGTTGGACTGACGAAATAAAATCCAGTGACAGTCTGCCAACAGAGGAGAATGAAGGGAGGTCGTAATAAGGGCTTTGTCCGACTCTACTAACGATGTGACCAACACCGTTCTGCCAACAACTAGACGACAGAGAAGAATACTCTAGTATTTTAATAAATGAAGTTACACAATGAGTTTACGAATGAAAATCCTCTCGGACAGAATCATGGGCAGCAGCAGATAGGAAATATACAGAAAAAGTCATTAGGTATAGTTTGCCACGATCTTCCACGTGGCAAACTATACCTAATGATCTTGATGCTAAAGACCTATCTTAAACCAAATAGTTTGTGTAGCATCTGGGTGTATTTTTTGGTCATCATATTTAGGTAGAGCCACGCAGTTGACTGCATGAATGCCCCGGCTCGATCGGTGAAATACGACAACCTCTCAGGATAACGACGTGAAGTGGCTCTTGCCGCGTTTCGATAGATGAGAGAGGTAGGGGAGGAAAGGGGAGCCTTTCTATCCCAACTCTTTCCATTACCCATTGTGAGGGCCGGTAACGCAACTGTAACACTAGGTGTGTTCAGGTGTCCATGGGCGGCGTTTGTTACTCACCATCGGGTGACACGCCTGGTCGTTTGTCTCCTGACACCATAAAAAATAATAAACATGATAAAAACAAGTTTATTATACTTTATTATTTTTCCCTTAATGTAACATGATTATACGATTCAGGATACCAAATAAATGTGACATGTTCGTATATATGAAACTTTTATTTTATGTAACGTGCGTGTACAGTGTACAGAAAAGTTATAAACAGAACAAAATTTTGATTAGCCCCCATTTTCGTCCTCAAATTATTAATGCTTCGGATACGCTGGAAAACTTTGCGCAAAAGTTGTAAACGACAGCAGACATAATGCTTTAAAAATAATACATAAAATAAAAAATCCTTTATCAAATGTAAATAGCACTGGAAGTTTGCTTTTTGGATAGAAATGAGGAAATAAAACTGCAAAATGTTTGTTAAAGAGCGTGTGAAGTTCAACTTTGCATACAGGTATAGGCATGCAGAAGATCTTCTCATGAATAAATACTCCTTGAAAGTTGATCTGAAAACTTGTACTATAATAGTAACAGTTAGATTAATTATAAAGATATACCAGTATTTCTAAATGCAATTACATATTTTAATATTTCTACATCATCTAAAGATTGGCTGGTACTGAAATCTCTTTTAATCTGGAGGCTAAAGCTTAGAAGCCATACTGAATTTTCTGTCGTATTAATCAACTTTTTATGGCTAGAATAGAATACTGTAGTATGTAACCAAGCCTGCTGAGATTACAATACATATTTTGAATTATATCGTGCCGAGGGGACATTGTAGTGAATTGTTTTTAATCAAAATCATTTGACAGTTGTCCATAGTGTATAAATTGAATGAATGATATAAATATTCACAGACCTATCCTACCTATCTAATTGGCTGTTAATAATTATATCTTCCACTTCGCTAGATGTCTCGGTGGTCCAGTGGTCGAGCACCCCGCTTTTGAATCCCGAAGTCGCGGGTTCGTATCCTGACACTGGCTCACACCAATGACTTTTCGAAATTGTTTTCAAAATTTATGTGTGATAAATATTGATGACTGAAAACTTTGTGCCCAGTATGACAATAGGTTCGCCATCTATTCCATTTGGGACGTAAATATAACGGCAAGAAGAGGCTTAAGAGACACTGCCCACACCTTCGGGTGACAAAGGCGTGAAGTTGTGTTATATTCTTCTTCTTGTGACAGCCGCTGTCGAGGCATATGCACTAACTTAGTAACCAAATTCTGTCTGAGTTTTAAATATGGTTAGACGATGGGCAACATAGTTGGCCGAATTATCTAAATTTACATGTATTTTTTTGAAGATTTTTTCTGGATTTTGCTGCTTTGTATAGTTCTCTTTATAGTCATTGTGTTTTCGCGGTGACTGTATTATTTAAATATGTGTGGAATGGGAATAATTTAGGGGTTAAAACTTCGCTAAATAAATTAATTATAGTAACCTAAAAACATAACATACCATAACTACACTCCTTTTTCTACCCGAAGCTGTAGGCAGCGGCTGTTAACCCTCGTCTTGCTGGTATGTTTACGTCCCAAATGGAATAGGTGTCGAACCTATTGCCATAACGGGCACAAAGTTTTCAGTCATCGGTATATCACACATAACTTTTGAAAATAATTTTGAAAAGTCATTGGTGTGAGCCAGTATTCGAACCCGCGATCTCTTAGGTCAGAAGCGGGACTTCTTCAGGTTTCGCCTCCAATTAAGGCATGTTAGACAGCCCACATACTTTACAAGGCACACTATCAAAATACTACAAATGGTTGGTAGTGGTACAACAGTGGTAGAGCCAAGCAGTTCGCTGCATGAATGGGCCGGCTCGACCGGTGAAATATCGTTCGGTGAGAGAGGTACCCGGAGGCCCACCCCCCTTTCCGCATCCTTTCCTCTTCCCTATCCCTTAAAGGTCGGCAACGCAACAGTAATACTATATGTGTTGCTGGTGTCCATGGGCGGCGTTGGTTGCTTACCATCAGGTGACACGCCTGCTCGTTTGCTCTCCTATCCCATAAAAAAATGGTGGTAGAGCTGTGATCCGATATAAAAATAGCAAAATTGATTATAATATAAGACCTGTGTTCGCATCAGCTTAAAAAAAAACATGTAAATTGACCCAAATTTTATAAAAACTTGCATGCGAATACTGGCAGTACCTATAATAACAAATTATATTACTAAAAAGAAATAAAAACTTAGTTCTAGTTACAAACAATCATATTATAACTAATGCTAATAAATTCGTTGTCATGGCACACAATGTCACCATTGGTAGGTACTAAGTTTTCTCATATGTCTCTGCGTCAACTGAGAAGTTTTAAAATGACTGACTATTGGGGTTCAGAATCGTTTTTCACAAATTCCTTGCGGCAGAAATATTGGATAGGGAGTAAAATAGAGTCAGTAAAAAGGAGCCCTGTATTGAAAGTAGATATTAAATACTTCCATCAGTGCAGTTCTGTTAATAAAAACTTATTTAAATATTCAATATACATTTTTTATAAAACTACTCTGTGTTTGAAAGAAGTTATTCTATACTATATTTTTTTAATGTCGAATATAATCCTTTTTAAAATGAAACCTAGTCACGCTTACGGAGTTTTGGCGGGACTGTGGAAGAGTCATGTCCGTTTTTGCATTATTTTCTCAGATTTGTGTTTCAATGGATATTATTGGATAAAATTCGTGGCATTTTGTTTCATAAGCGTCGGTATATGAGTGCAAATGTGGGGAATGGTGTAAATATCGTGTTTAGTGTGCTCTCCTACAGTGTCGTCAGGACTCCCTCGCAACATCATGCATAAAGTGCCACGACTTTATGTATGATTAGGTTAGGTTAAGTTAGTTTAGGTTAATTTTAAGTTTCATCATCATCTTCATAATCATTACTTCATAATAAAAAATAACGTCAGACAAGGCAGTATGGCTTAAAAGCTTTAGCCTGTCCAATAATGGACAATTTTAAAAAAAAATAGTCATGCTTACTATTTACTATTGCATGTACACAATAAACGGAGTGTTTTATTTTGTTTCTTTAGAAGTCGGGATTAAATAATTATTTTATTAATGGAATTACATTACTTGTTTATTATGTTAAATTATGTGATATACTTGATATTTGGTGAAGTTAATATTAAAGAATGTGAAGAAGTAATTAGTAAATCGAGAAAAAATTAGTGACTCTGAAACGATCTGAAACTTTAACCTGTAAGCTTTGGTAATATCATGCAGTATAGAATTTTATCATATTTTATTACTTTTCGAATCAAATAAGTTAGATTTTCTTAAGAGTATTGGATATTTATTTAATTTTCTCACAGTTCGCTTATCTAACGTTCAGTAAGATTAATATCCAGAGATAATTGGATTTGTTTCAACTGTTACTCTCCAAGCTGTGTATTAATTGGATATCTTTAAACATCTGTAACAGTACATCTCAACAATTGCAAGTGTTTTCAAAGTCAATTACTAAGGCATATTTCAATGAAACCAGTTTGTGGATACAATTTCTTTAAGACTTAACTTCATCATTAACTAATACGAGGTAGAGCTGCATAAATGGGCCGGCTCAACCAGTGAAATACCAAGACCCCTTAAAATATCGACACACTCCAACATCACCTTCCTCTAGAACACGTTCTATTTGGTCATGGAATCTGTGTCTTGCCCGTCCTCGACTCCTACATCCATCCACTTTTGCATTGTATATCTGCTTAGTCAGTCTTGCAACATCCATTCTTTCTACATGTCCGAACCATCGGAGCATGCCCTTTCTTACTTTTACATCGCCACTCTCTTTCAATCCCACTTCCTTCCTTACAACCTTGTTATCGACGCGATCAGTGAGGGACACTCTGCCATACCCAACTCTCGCTTCCATAAGTTTTAAAGATATAAGTATATAAGGGGACAGCCGGCGGAAATCGACTTTGTTTTATACTATGTAATAATGATTCCGCAAATTCTACCCCGAAAATACCTGTGTCCAGAGTAAAATCTTCACAAATAAGATATAAAATAGGTACATCCAATCTGATTACGCGCGGACTGCCCCTTGATACAAAACTTGTAAATACCATATTTTTTTTATAGTTTTCATGTTTCGAGAAAAGGGAAAGTTGCGTCCAATCGATTTTCAAATAAACTTAACAAGGGTTGACCATCAAGGGTAGGTACGACCCTTGTAAACTATTTTATCACGAAAAGTACCGTACTCTTATTTACGTGTATTGGAATCTCGGTAAGATTTTTTTATTTAGAAAAAACGGTACTTTTCTAGTTTTAAGGGGTATTTATTATTTCATTTTAAGGTATATTTGTCTATTATATTACTTTATTATTGACAATAAATCTACTACAATAAATCTACTGGCAGCGTATCCAGAAGACTGGCCGCATTGCCACGCTGAATGGCAAGGCTAATTCTCTGTACGGAGAATATACCGGCCCTCTGGTCGCGAGTATTTACATGTGAAGCCTTTTAGGAATGAAAAATCTTGGGATTTTTAGAGAGTCCCATACGAGTCCTCTGGAGTTAAGTTAGCTGGTGTTAAGCTAGCGCCATGGACATACGTAACACAGAGAACACCACACAGGGAACACAGTTGTGTTGATTAATATAAGATATGGGGTGAGATGGCGAACAGTGTGGGGGATGGAAGAAGACAGAAGTAGTGCGAACATTTAACGACGACGAAATTTAAAAGAGAGAAAAAGAATCACCACACTACATCTCTCTACTTATAGATAGTTACGTAACTTATAAATGATAAGTTTAAAATTATAGTCATGTGAAGATTAGTGTAAGCATGTCCACTTAAGCTTAACATAACGGAAGAACTCGTTGATAAAATAAGTAAGCTTTTAAATTAAGTGTTGGACATTATGGTACTTTTTTTTCAATATAATGTATGCAGTGTAAGAATTTATTCTCGTTCCTTTTTTTTTACCAACCAAAAAACATTTAAACATCATTATTAAAGTAATTTGGAATCTGTAATTTGGTTTTTATTGTTTATTACTAAATAAATATCCTCATTATTTAATCTCTAATGAAATCCCTCCACTCTACAATGGCTAGAGAGTTCCTCGACGTTAGGAAATATTAATTTAACTTCGTTTAGTTACTTCCTGAATCGCGGTGTTCGGAATAAATAAGCAAAGCGATATTATTGTTTACGATTAAAAAAATAATAATGACAGTAAAAATACTGGTTGAAAATAAACTTAACGGCTAACTGTGGCAGTATACACGTTAAGTTTTTAACGATACAGTAAAACAAGTTTTTGATCCCAAGGAAACATCTATTTTTATTACATGGCAATGACCACGTGTAACCGTTCAATACGATGAAATCACCGATAGTTTAGAAGTCGGTATCGATTATAGCGAAACGCATTAGTCGGATAGGATCAAAACGAATTGTCGACTCGTGTCACCACTCTACGTTATGAACGAGCGAATGCCACGCCCCAGAGAACAATATACAGTATACAGAGTAAACATGGCCACGAGTCCTGATCATCATTACATCACATTACCATTAGTTGTTTCAACAATTCGTCCACGGTGATCAAATTAATTTTTGATTGCTATCTATTATTATGCTTTTACAGTTTGCCAGTTTGTTACTAATAAGAAATATTAGTAATGTAGATCCGGAATTCGCTAAGAACAATAAGTCCGTTTCGACCGTGGTAGAGCCCAGCAGTTCGCTGCATGAATGGGCCGGCTCGACCGGTGAAATACCACGACCTCTCAGAAGACCGACGTAAAGTGGCTCATGCCGCGTCTCATTCGGTGAGAGAGGTACCCGGAGGCCCACCCCCTTCCCCATCCTTTCCTATCCCCTATCCCTTAAAGGTTGGCAACGCAACAGTAACACTATATGTGTTGCTGGTGTCCATGGGCGGCGTTGGTTGCTTACCATCAGGTGACACGCCAGCTCGTTTGCCCTCCTATCCCATAAAAAAAAAAATTTCGACATCAAGTGACCCATGCCCCGTTTCGTTCGGTGAGAGAGGTATCCGGGGTCCCACACCACCAAAGGTCGGCAACACAACTGTAACACTATTTGCGTTGCAGGTTTCCATGGGCGGCTGTAGTTACCTACCGTCAGGTGACCCGCTTGCTCGTTTGCCCTCCTATCCCATTGTTTTTTTTATCTAATTTGAACGAATTTCAATTAAAAAAATAAACAAGTAATTCCTATGTTATAAGCATGTTATAAGCATAGATTTAGCATAGACTGTAGTAGATGGCACATGTCAGTAAAACTGTACTACTAATCATCACTGACAGCGCGACCGCGAGTAAGCGATTCTCAGGATGTTTTTAATTCAACACTTAAGCAATAACCGTGTAAAAGTTGACACTTTCCAAGTGTCAACTTACGCACTTTTTACGCACACATTGATAAGTTACTCACACATCAACAACCCATTTTTGGTGTCGTTGTTTGGGTGACTATTGCCGATCTAATATTGTTATATCTTTGGTTATGTGTGTATGTGTATGTTTAATTTGAATAAAACACAAAAACAAATGTCCATGATACAACTCTTTGGCTGAACTCAATATCCCAATAATGCATTTTCGCGCTATAAAAAGACATATTCTATTTGTAAGCTTCTCGTCGCATTGAAAAGTTGCAGTTAATATCCGGTATATGCTGGACGGGCTCTTTGAATAGATCGACTAAATAGGCACATCACGCCTGTTCATTCGAACTTCCATTTGCATAATGGATACAGGAACGCCTCGCCGACATGTCTGCAAAACGACCAAGAAGTTTAAAGTTCAACCGCTTTGTTCGAGCTGTAAACAGCTAGTTATTCTAGAAACGTAACTAATATTGAGAATTACGCTGTGCATATTTTTAGGGACTAACAGAGTAGATACGTAGGTAAATATTTTTTTAGTATTAGTATTTTTTAGTTTATTTTTAGTATTCCTGGACTATTACTGTTTATCTAAACACCCCTTGTTAGACATTGGTGTGGGTAGAAACTCCTCGTGCCGCCGAATACAATCCAAAGTGTTCTGAGCCCATTGCAACATATATTCGTGTATTTAGATTATTATCTCGTTTAGTTATATTTTTCATATACTACTGGAACTCATTTCACTTAGATAAAAATATAAAATAATGTAAGTATTTGTATTTATTACGTTATTTATTTTTCCCCGGGAGCTATTTTCGTGGGCAGCAATAGCTAATATTGGAAATTTCTTTGACCAAAGAATTTGCTGTCGAAACGATGAATTCCTTAACTGATCAAAATACCTAATCTTCCTAACAAATATATTTATGCAATCCAATTATTTATTCACGAATAATTCTTAAGTAAATATTAATTAAACATCGTGCAATTAAATTATTAATTTAAGATAATTTCGTCTATTTCGGTAAGTTCTTTATTGTTACTTCACTCCTTTAGTATATAAAAATATAGGCAGTTGAATATATGCCACGACATTTAATATTATAGCACAATCGTCGCATCTGTAACTCACATAATTAAATCGTTGCTGTGAACCAGGATTCGAGAAGCAGAAGTCTGAGTGCTAAATAGGGTCTTATTATATGAGAGTTGATCTGAACCATAAGCAAATCTCCTTTTACGACACCCAGGGGATATTTCGATGTGCTTTTGGTATTCAATTTTCAAAAATATTTTTTTCTTTTTTTATGGGATAGGTGTGCAAAACGTAGCGTGTCACCCAATGGCAAGCAATGAACGCCCTCCATAGACACCTTAACACACATAGTGTTACAGTTACGTTGCCGGCCCTTACAATGGGATATGGAAGGGGTTGGAAGTGGGATAAGATGGCGATGAGCCTCAGGATATCTTTATCACCGAGCGAAACGCAGCTGCAGCTACCGAGGTCGTAGTATTTCACCAGTTGAGCCGGTCCATCCAAATATTTAAAAATACTTTTATAACATTGTATATGTTTTATTATTTTCAGGTAAGGAATTCATGGTGACAGTGGATTGACAAAGATTGTGAGTATGGGTAGTCAACAGCTAAGATGCCAATCAAAGTTTCACGCTTATTCAGAACTCTACCAAACATTTACATGTCATCTGACGTCATCCAGGCAAGTCGTCTTTTTTATCACAGTTCTTAGTACTCCACGCGTCATTTGTGAAACCCTTAAGAGTAGCGGGTGTCGACAATGGTCTTTTTTATCTATGTGCACGTATCTACCTACTCTTTACAGCCGCGCATATACGCCATCGTTTGACGGTCATAAAGTTCCACATGACACGCCTAGTCTACCCAGGCGTGGAATTTTGTTGCTCTCCATGATGCCTCCTAAGGTCGTTTGCAGACGAGCCGTCTTGAGTTTTAACCAATTTTTACGTAATATCACGTCGGGTTATGTGCGAATCGGACGGATATGGCTTTAAATGGAATTCAGGCTTGATGTAAAGATAAGTAACTTATATATTTTTATGATATAAGAGTTACTTATCTACTCAGGTGGTTTGATTTTTATTACGCTATGAAGCTACTTCTATGTATTTTGAAAACATAAAACTGATAAGGTTCCGTAAAACAATTGTTGTACCTATAAGTCAACGAAATTATTTCCTTTAATTTCATTTAACAAGGCTTTATTCGGTCACAGAGGTATCCGGAAACCCACTCTTTCTGTATCCCATCTTAAAGACCTGTCCTATCTTAAAGACTGGCAAGGCAACTGTAACTTACCATCCGGTGATCCGCTTGCTCGTTTGAAAAAACAGTAATGCTAATCCCATAAGAGCACACGGCTTCTGATCCACATGTCCGGGTTCGAATCCTGACACTGGCTCAAACCAATGAGTTTTCGAAATTGTTTTCGGAAGTTAAGTGTGATAAATATCGATAACTGAAAACTTTGTGCCCGGTATGGCAATAGGTTCGCCACCTATTCCATTTGGGACTTAAACATAACGGCGAGACGAGGCTTAACAGCCGCTGCCTACACCTTCGGGTAACAACAGGCGTGAAGTTATGATATGTTATGTTTAATAATTGCATGAAAAAACAGTAATAAATACGGGGCTCCATTCGCGTCAAAATTGAAAAGTTTTGTAACTTTTAATTAACCGTCGTACTTTACAACTACTTTACGTAACAACTACACATATATGTAAATACTGAGATAAAAACTATAAGTTAAACGTTTTTATTAAACTACATGGGCAGTTTAATTGGCGTTCAATTCGATAAAACATTCCAGAAAGTTCCCGTTGTAATTTCAGATAAGTGCTCTCGGTAGTTAGGTAGGTACGTACGACGTACCCTGTAGAATTCAAAGATAAAAAATAATTTAGTATCCAAGTTCTACCAGCGCCGTTATCTTTGGAGGGAAGTACGGCGATGGGTGCCCGATTCTTTCAAGTCTCCCATATTTTTGTTTACACTCTCTCGGCCTAACCAAGCAACACAATATATCAAAGCTACATATTTAAAGTGTCAAGTAGGCTAAACAGTTCACCGTAAGATGTTACATGAGCCTGTTGTTTGTCAAACCGTAATTCTGTTACTGATAAGTTTAACTATACTATTAAAATATAGGTGTCACTGAAAAGAGGTTACAATTTAATAAATGCACCTACATGTTGCAACTGTTTCACAGTTCATTCGTATGTTTTGAGCGGGAAATTTTCTTTTAGGACTTTTTTTTTAAAAAAGAACGCGGTTATGCTGATTATTTTTTGTTATTTTTTTATACGTAATACAAATAGCGTCAATGGAATCGTTTAGTAAGAAAGTTATTTTTTCCCTTTTTATTTGGCGTTTTTAGTTTAAAAAAGGTTCTGTATTGGTGTTTGCTACTTGTTGGTGTGTTTGATAGTCGTTTTAATGACTAAAAATTTTCAAACATTTTTTATAAAAACGATAAAACATATACCTATCTAATAAGTGCCTAAAATAATTGTGATTTCTACAATTGTAATATATGCCCATATAAAAGATTGCGCACCGTTAAATCGAAAAATCATCCGTATCAAAAATAACGGTCGGGCAATGCAATTTTTTTTCAGCATCTCTCCTCTCCCTGGCAATTCAGTTAAAGTGAGAATGAAATAAAAGTTCACAAATCACGCGTGAAATTGAGTTGGGCCAGATGCCCGAAGTCATTGTTCACTCGGGGAAACTAACTGCCACTCTATCGACCGATACTTTATGGTACAGGAATGCCCTGCGTCGAAATAATACACCAGAAATACATTTCTATAAATACATAGTTACGTATTTAAAAGACATTAATGAGTTCGCATAGCAGTTGAAACTCTTTAAATAATTTTCTTATTTGGTACCTACTGCGGAATTCGAAAAGTAAATATAAATAATTTATAAGAATGTTGGGTGATTCGAAAATGGAATGCCAAAACTTTGGACGGTCAAATATGTGTACCTACATACCTTAAAAGGATACTTAATTCAAAAGTTTGGATTCTGTAGCAGACGGTAGGGGGGGTTATGTGTTGCAAAGATTCATGTTTTCAAAGCGGACGGCACCCTCGGGACCCATTTATCTACAAGGATAAGAGATAATTAATTGATATAACGCTGTCAACTTCACATAATAATCCTACAAAGTTTCTTTTTTCAAATACATAAAATTTATTTTTAATTCTATGCGGCCTGATACAAGCATACAAACAAACGTTACCTACATACATCCTTGGATCAGATTTTTTTTTTTTTCAAATTTTCGTGACATATGTACGAGTAACATACATAATTTCACGCATTTTTCTACCCGAAGGCAGAGCGACTATTAAGCCTCGTCTCGTCGTTATGTTTACGTCCCAAATGGAATTGGTGGCGAACCTATTGCCATAACGTGCTCAGAATTTTCATTCATAACTTTCGAAAAATAATCCGAAATGGCATTGGTGTGAGCGATGATTTGAACCCGCGACTTCTTGATTCAGAAGCGGGGTGCTCGACCACTGGACCACCGTGACATTTTTTACCTACCTATAACGAAAGAGAATATCTTAGGTACAATATTTGTAGGATAAACACAGTCCTTTGTATGTACAGTCGAAAGGTGTGGTTTATGAGCGCTCGAAGGCGACACGTTTCAATGTTCTTACATATATTAGGCACGTCGGTATAAACGTTATTGCATTTTCGAGTTGTAAATCGAGTCAATATCGATATAACGGTAGGTCGTAGTGCAGCAACACTTCCTCGCGTAACGTACGGGGTCATTTCCATAGTATTCGTGTCACGTCCGGTTATGTAAATGGAGCTCCTGTGCGCCACCAGTCCCCAGCCAGCTAGTTCTCATGAACCTTAAAGAAAACTGTACACGTCCGATCCACGTATCACTTAACACATTCACTCATCTTTTATCGAATATTTAATTTTACTTTACGAGGCTGCAAAGAGAATATTGTACGTGAATAAGACATTATATGAGGACAGAAAGTCAAATAGATATTTCATTTGCGAATCTTATGTGTGTACATCATCAGAGTTTAAAGGACACATGTTACAATATACATTTAGTGTACATGTTTTTAAATGATCATTATTCGTGGGTTGTTCTAGCCTATGTAGCCTGCACATATCCACTTCAGAGTGCTCACTTTACGGACTATGACGTCCCGTACGTCTACATATCTCCTTATTACGGATTTTATCTCGTCGAGATATACCGAGCCACAGAAATAGATCAAGATAGAACGGCCTCGGTGTCATATTTCCATACATTTCAAGCGTGTCACTTTTTTGAAAAACCACGCCCACAGCGTGACGTCATTTTCATTGTTAGCGGGGCGACTACTTAGGAGACACACACATTAGATTATCGATGTTAATATCGGCAACGTGTGTTAATTTTATTATTTTTATATTTTACCAACTTTATTGATTTTGTGTAACGATAATCATAGAAAGTAAAACATGTTAAATACTTTAATCCGACATATTAAAACCTAAAACATATTTTTCCAACAGTATATAAAATTTAGTTATAATTATTATACTGTCCTTGAAACTATACATATTTATTAAATATTTGCCTTTTTGTAAGGGTTGGCCTCACAGTCCTGGTTAAATAACGAAGCCGAACGTCTACATATACCTCGGTTACTGCCCGTTTGAGAAGAACAAAATGATTTTCCATCGGCGATTGGTCAAATTGGTGAAAACTTATACTGTCAAATAAACTGCTGCCAATGTAATTACGAAGCACTTTGGTTGAAATTTGTGGTGTTAGAATAAAGTAGGGACAAAGCAAGACATGAGCTGATACTCAAATTATTATTGAATTAATTTATCGATAAGTCCTAAGACTCAACGATACATGGAGTGCCCATCTCTAACATTCGAAGGCCAAACACAGCGATTAACAGACACAGCGATCAACTAGCAGGTGTATTGCGTATTTCGTTCGATTCGACGTACATTACGCGTATAATTTATACGCGCAATGTTTTTGTATACGAGCGTTGAATGCGGACAGCAATGGATATTTATCATAACGAAAAAATATACAACTTGTGATCGTAATTATTGAACATAGTAAAAGTAAAACAATAATTTATAATCTCAAAAAAACACTTTCTACTGATTTTCTGTACTTACTGATCATACGAAATATTTCCTTTTTTCATATTTGATTCACTACTTTTGTTTTTAGAATTTGCCACAGCATAATAAGGCATATATGTGAAGTTTTATCTATTTTTTTACGTCGTGAACGCATGGCAGGAACGCTCGTTGCGTAATGAGAGCGAGTTTCGAAAAGCATGCAATATAGTGCATGGTTTTGGCACGCTAGCCACGCCTATTCGCCGTTCTATCTTGATCTATTTCTGTGTACCGAGCCGTCTTCATAGCACGCTGAGCAAGCTTTAGCTTCCCCCAATAGGGCCAATATTTAAAGACACACACACACTTTGAATGGCACTGAGGTATTTTGGACGAGAATCTAAGCTTTCCAAGCTCTGGTCAGCCGAGTTGGATATTTAAAACCATATAATATTGCTACCTGTTAGCTTTTACCTTCGGCATTAATTGCTGAAGTCCTTAGTTAAGTGGATATCCAAAATCGTACGCCGTACTCAAAGAATCACTCACCCCTGGGGCAATCGCCAACGTAGTATCATATTCTTCTACGCAAATCCTTTACTGCACTGTAGTGAATCTCACTCTCCCATAGTCTCCCATTTCTTAATCTGGACTTATCTTACTGGACAACTCATTCAACTATAGCATAAGATAAGTTTTGTGCCTATAGGAATGCTGGCTGTTTTATTTACTTTGAGTTTTATTAATATTTAGTAAATTATATGTATGTCACACATAAGTATATGCGCGACCTACAATGTTAAACATATATACAATGCAGAAGCTGAAGGATGTAGGAATCGGGGACGGCCACGACACCTTTTCCATGATCAAATTTAATTAGTCCTTGAAGAAGGTGATCTAAATGAAAATCAAAGAAGCGAGTGAAGTGTATAAGAATCGTGCCTTATGACGCACTATTCTTTCTGCCTACCTCGCAAAGGACTTGGCGTGAAGTACCGTATGTATGAATGCGCGATGCCCACTTATAGATTACATACAAGTTCCTCTTATACTTTTAATCGTGCAGAGATCTCACGAAGAAGATACTTAACATCGTTAACTTCAGTAAAAGAAGCAAATGATCAACTATTTTATGTAGGAAGTAGAGTAGTTGTTTTAATTATGCGTTACTAATTTTTGTCCTGTGGTACTGGACCACAGGACAAAAATTAGTAACACGAACAAAAGGTCGAGCACACGGTTTCTGAATTCAGAGGTCGCGGGTCGAAAAAGTCTTTTCGATATTATTTATTTCTGAGATTTTCGCGAATAAGATTCATAACATTGAAACAACTTTTTATGGATTTTAACGCGTTTATTTAGAACTTATAATTATAATCCATTAAAAGTTGTTTCAATGTTATTTTCGAAATTAATTTCGAAAGATATGTGTGATAAATATCGATACCTAAAAAAACTTAGAGCCCGGTATGGCAATAGGTTCGCCATCTACTCTATTTGGAACGTAAACATACCGGCGAAATGAGGCTTAACAGCCACTACTTACACCTTCTGATAGAAAAAGGCGCGAAGTTATGTTATGTAGTTTTTATGCAGAGCTTCACACGTGTACATGTTCTCAGATCAAAATCATTGGAATGTCATAAAAGTGCAACTATTATCCCAGGGCAATACATCATCGGGCGGGATCGTCATATGTTATATGGTCAGCAAAAAAACATGTCTGAACTTCATTAGTAAATGATCTCTCAGGAGCTACTGGTCGAATTGTAAAAATATTTTACTGTTAGGCTTTAGGTTATACCATTTATCCATTTATGAATAATATGAGTGGAAAAATAATCTTCTTAGTGGTAAATATATATATGAAAAGTTTAAGTCTCGGTGGCGCAGTTGTTGAGCACACGGCTTCTGATCCAGAGGTCCAGGGTTCGATTCCAGACACTGGCTCACACCAATGACTTTTCGAAATGGTTTTCGGAAGTTATGTGTGATAAATATCGATGACTGAAAAATGTCGTGTCCGGTATGGCAATAGGTTCGCCACCTATTCCATTTGGGACGTAAACATAACGGCGAGACGAGGCTTAACAGCCGCTGCCTACACCTTCGGGTAACAAAAGGCGTGAAGTTATGTTATGTTATATATATGAAACACGCTCATTATCAAATTGATCAAAAACCTATTTATTTTCTTTGTCACTTTTTACGTAATCAGAAAACGAAAAAAAAAGTTGCGACCCAACTAATAAATGGCAACTAATAAAGAACATTAATTTGACTGGGACCCTAATTTATTTCAACGTCTAGTTCTACATTAAAATGGGATCAATATTATTCATTTGGTATGTTAATATTGCCTTTGAAACGTCAAGCTATATTTTTTTAAGCTTAAAATTCTAACTTTATTATGTTCACTTGCTAGTTAGCAAATATTGAATGTATCTAGACTAATATATTGAAGATTTTGTTGCTTTATGTTTTAAACGCGTCCTTGAAAATAGAGGGCAAGATTTGCTATTGCTGCATAAGACCACAGCCACTTTTGACAACATGGATAGTTTGCAAGGATGACATGTTGTGCCGATCCCTGGTGGGGGATAAACAACCAACGAACACATTGCCAAAGATTGATGTACGGCCGGCAGCCGATCATAAAATCGCAACCAAATCATTCGAGAACATTGATAGTTGGACCACACTTAGAATAGGATTAGAGCAGGAAAATGATGATGATGGACACACTAATATCGGGAATTACTGATTCTATTTATTAGCTTTTTATTAGCTTCACCTGTATGTTTGTTTGTAGGTTTGTATGTTTGTAGGTTTGTATGTTTGTATGTTTGTATGTTTGTATGTTTGTTTGTAACCGACTTCTTTTTTAGTTTCCGGTGATTGCCACTAGATGGTGCGATTTGTGAACTATGAAAGTTCTAGACTAGAAAACCGAACTAAAAAATAGAAAATAAATAATAGTTTAAAAAACTAAAAAACACGCTTTTTATAGAATACCGAACTAAAAAATAGAAAAATAAAAAAAAATATTTTATTTTAAAAAAAGCGTGGGGTGCATGGTGTCAATAGTTATAAATATTTTATTGACAGATATGAGTAGAGTGATTATCATTTCGTTAATATCTAAAAAGCACCCCACGCTTTTTTTAAAATAAAATATTTTTTTTTATTTTTCTATTTTTTAGTTCGGTATTCTATAAAAAGCGTGTTTTTTAGTTTTTTTAAACTATTATTTATTTTAAATGATTTTCAGTTATAGATACCCCACTTATTGGCGAAGGCTATACCTATATCATCACGCTATAAGTAATAGCAGTGAAGCAATAAGATTGTACAAATTTTGCCGTGTCAACTAATTTTTTATAATACAAATAGTATCTCGTAATTCACTATTTATCAAAAGATATTTAATGTGGTTTGCCTTTTGTCTATGGTCCCTGGTGTTACAAAACGTGCAAATATTCTAACCAATAAAGCACCCCATGTATTTTATTGCTGCCAACGAGTAACGAGCCTAAGGATTTAAGATGAAAAATAGCTTCGTACTCCATTTTGTACGCGCGCCATACAACTATCACGTACGTGATTATTAGTGGATCTACTCTGCAGTTGTAGCGCGAAGACTCAGCGAATCTAGAACGTTCTATGGCGAGAGTTTTGTAAGAATCTACAAATATTTTCCAATTTTGAAAGAAATATTAGATCGCATAGAATAGATAGCGATAGCGAATCTAAGCCCAAATTATAGTAAAAAATCGTTCGTCGTTAGTTGAACGGTTGAAAATGGTTTCATTTTTCAAAAGAAAATTTTAATTAAATTACTGGCGTTCCTAAATGGAAAGTCTCAAAACGAGGTAACGCCGCATCGAGGTAAGGCGGCATCGAGGTAACGCCGCATGAGTCATGTTTTTCTGCTGAAATTGTTTGCGTCGATGAATCTGCCTAACGCTCCACTCACGCTTGGTACTATAAGATATATAAATAAATAATACTGATCCTCAGAAGCAGTACAATAATACCTGTCATCTACAGTACTAGATACTCCGTAATACTCTTATCCAGATGTCACGTCTGCGTAATCAACCGGAATACGCTGTTACAAAAGAAACTGAAGGAAAATATTACCTTTGAAACGAGACCATATAATTCTAGTTACATTCGAGTAGAGCCTTCTCATTTCGATTTGTATTATTACGGGTCTTAGTTTTTAAAAGGCTTATAGATGCCGTGGTCGTGACTCGACAGTTAAAAGCGTAGCCTTACCCTGACTAACCTGAAGAATGCTAAATACTTTCATCTACAAAAAAACCTACAAATTTTATCCTATTTGCGTCATTTCAATATATTATTCGCATCAGGCAACCCTTACCTTTATAACCTTAACTTATTACATTGACTGTATTTTTTTTCATCATTTACTTATTAAACGTAGCTTAGTAGCCAAATAAAGAGTTTTAATTATCCATTTTAAATTTAATTAACTATGTAAAAATTAAATTTAAAATCCATTTCGGATTTTGAGTTGAAAACTTCGTTTAATCCATTTCGAAACGTTACTTTCAACTGGTCGATTAATGGGTCGATAGTCGAATAGGAAAGACCAGTGTTTTATTCATTACTTACATTAACACTGCTATTAGCCAATTATATCGTTCGTTGTCTATTGGTTTTCTTTTATAGGAGTTCCATGTCGTAAATAAAGTCTTTGACACCTTTCGTCATAAAAACTCTCCTGCTGTTCATATAAAAATCAACGTGTGAAATGGAACCTCAGAAATGCAAATCAATAATACATTTCTTACACTATCACACCTCATAAGTTCAATAAATACTTATTATATTGAATAATATGACACAAAATAAATGTATGATAAAATCATAAACTTTAATAAAAACCTCTTTTAAACAGTAGGTGTAGATTCTATAAAAAATCGTACTGGTTGCACAAAAGGAATCTAACCTTAAAAAAAAAACAACTTGGAATATAGGTACCTCGAAAACAAAAATTGTACTAGTCATTTAGAGAACAGTAGCCGAGCCAAGAGGATAGTAAATAATCATTTTTATCCCAGTATTACTATAAAATCTGATCTCAAGATTGGCTCTCAGGGAAAACTGCTGGGAAAAAAATACTGGTGAGATATAACAACACCATGGGATTCTTTCTCAAGAGAAAATACTTGAAAGGTATAGGAAAATATATATACCTATGAAACGTGGATCAGAAATTGGAATAAGTTCTTCTATGCGTAGCCGAAAAAAGTACTTAGTATCTTAACTGTAGGGGATAATCTGTGGATCCACTAAACCTATATAGATTTTTTTATTACTAAAGTAAGTTGCATTATTTGTGACCATAATTATTAAACCATAATTTTGATTTCACATATAAAATGAAACATATTTGAGATTGTATATCTTGACGATGTTATTGGTTTTTGAGTTTGCGATACTTTAGGCAGGAGCTAGTATTTAAATACATTGGAAGATAGAATTTTAAGCTTATAACGAGGGGTGCAATTAAAATTATAAGTGGGTGGTATGATAATAAGGGTGGTATGTGACTAAACTGGTGGTAGATTGTGAGCTGATAATACACGCGTCACGTGACATTATACAGTTTACGTTTGCGATGCTTGTCGCCTGAGGGCGTTATTTCTCGTATTTTAAGCATGTACACGCTTCCTTCTCTAATTAGAACCATTAATGACGTTTAATATGATAATGTTTTAATAAAGAATTTCTTTGTTATTTCATTAATTCCTATGCATTGTAGTCACGATTCATAATACCCACACATAGGGTTGGAGTAATAGAAAATTATTTGTTAGTATGAAGATATTTCTTTTGTTGGGCTGTGAAGAGTTTAAGTAGTAATCTGGGCGGATTATTGTGGAATTAAAACGGCCGTAGGGATAAATTAATGTATACTTACGAGGGCTCCAATGTTACTGTTAATACTATTGTAATTAGAAATAAATCCCTGTTCACGTTCCCTTACACATTTACCTAGTAATTTTACCAAAAATGTGGTCTGCAAATAATAATGTTTCAATGTAAACCGTTAAGTACGAGTAACCTATCTCATCGACAAGTTAATAGTTAAAGAACAATGTTTCCAGTACGCAATTAAGACATTCGAAAATTTATATATCATCCGCCATCTTGTAGCTTTGTGTTTGCGGCCATTTTGAAAATATTTTTACTGAAAAAACCGATGAAATATTCCTTTATCGGATGGATAACTTATTATTTAAGTGTATAAGTCAATCAATATACAATAGTTTTAGTTAATCGTTTTGGTTCTAGTAAATAAGTTTGAATTAAATAACAATTGTTAGGTCATTCTTTTTAAATTGACCACCAATGATACATTGGCGTTGATTTGAGCGATATTGTTTTCAATTGATGCAATGAATATGGACATTCAATCAATCAACAATATATTTGTTACGAATCGTTTCGTAATCCAATAGGCTTTGATGAGGGCATTGTCGCATAAGCTTTTTTTAATGGAAATATATTTGATGTGTGCAATTGATTTTTGATACACAGCTTTTACTTTTTTTGACATTTGACTTACCCGCCATTTTGACATAGATTAGATAATGTTTAAAAAATATACAAGTCCTCTGATATGATAATATTATAAGTTCTTCACCTCTAATATCTCTGTATATAGAAAAGGCAAGCCTTAAGTGAAACATAGCCTTCAATTTCCAAACACAAACATTGACAATTTTCAAATGAAGACATATAAAAACTGCTGAACGTACGTACTTAATATATTAAATACAAATTTGTATAATTTGGACTCCACATTATTATAATAGACCTGAAAAATTTAAAATAAACCTTTAGAATTTGTTTAATAAAATAAGTATGCAAAAAACAACCATCAATTTAAAAAATTACACATGCATTTCATGATACGAAGTACTTGAAGTGTAAATACAGATGTGGTCGGTGATATCTTTCTTCCTCCTATAACAAATGTGTCTGCAGCTAGAGAGATAGATGCAGCTATAATATCTCTAAAAGGAAAGAGAGTGCATGCGACATCATCATTTCTTTCTGAGGCATAACCCCGCGCCACTCACATGTGCTCCCGTTGATGGGAATGATGACAAATATCGTACTGGTTGTAAAACAAAAACTACTACTGACTCTCTATTTTGTTCTCTATTATCACACTGTCCTGATATTAAAAAGGGTAAGGAGTCTTATTGGTTCAATCTGATATTGTTTTTTATTACAAACTCTTTGGGGTAACAGCTTGGCGTGGAAAGTCTGGTTTCGACATTTGCGAATATCAATCATGCTGTCGTAACTTTGACCAAGTTCTGGTTACGTCATGCTTTGCTAAGTCATTTAAATATAGAACAGTCACAATTTTTTTTTTATTTGTTGCTATAATATTTTAGGTTTAAAATACTGGCCAGTAACAAACGTACTATCAAATCTATATTAACTATACAATTATGCCAGTGTCCATATTTATTCAATAAAGAAATAAGAATAATTAATAAAATACATATGACGTATAAAATCAACAGATCAATTCAATTTTGCAATTCATACAAATTATAAATTATACATCACGTACAAACGAATGAACATCATTCGACAATTCAATTTTATTATTTCTTCAAAATAAAATGCTATTTTATTTCAGCAAAGTGGCTTATATAATATTAAATTATTTCGTTACGTTCGAAAACCGCCAATACATTTTTCAGCTTTTATCGGATCACGTTCTACTGCATCCAATCGCTGTCAAATCTGTCAAAGTTTCACATTCAATGAGATCGTATATATCTTGTGAGAATTGAATAAAAATGTATTGAATATTTATATAGCTCCATCTAGTTTCAAACTGAAAATATAAAGTTTGTGTTGTAAAAGTTGAAAGACAATAAATAGGTAGATACTAATATTATAAAGTACATATCATAATAACATTTATTTGTTTTAGAGTGTTAATATCAAGGAATACTAAGTTTGTAGAGATTTTAATTATGTTTAAGCAAAATTCTGTTTAACCACGAGTCAAAAATTATTTGTAGTTCCAAACATAACAAATGGTTTTCTAATTTATCGTCTCGATGGTCCAGTGGTCGAGCGCCAAGCTTTTCGTTCAGAAGTCGTGGGATCAATTCTGGGCTCACACCAATGATTTATCGGAATTCTTTTCGGAAGTTATGTATGTTTGATAAATATCGATTACTAACAACTTTGTGGCCGGTGTATGGCAATAGATTCGCCACCTACCATTTGGGACTCGTAACATAACGATTCGGCGAGTCAGCCTATGCCAACATCTTCGGGTAGAAAAAGGCGTGAAGTTATGTTGAGTTATATTGTAATTAAAGTCCCAGTGACGTTAGTAGAGCCTGCTCTCTCATATGTAAAGTACTGGAGGTAGATCTTCTATAAATATATAAGAAAATGCTGAACGTGGGTAATAACAATCAAAACGCCACTCATCTCAGTAAAGTGTGGTACGTGGTACCCCTGTGATGGTATCCCGCTGAGGCGGCGGTTCTGACGCAGCAGGAGTTCGCGTTACTTTTTACTACAATTCGTCACGATTATAACTCCATGCTTACTTATAAGGGTAAATCCTTATTTTAAATTATGTACCTACATGATGCTTTACGCTACTTTCGTAAGTAGTAAAGTATGGTAGTAATTAAAATATAATATATAAATAAAATGTAACAAAATGAAAGTAACTAGAACGAAGTACTTGTGTGGATAAAATTATATATCCAGGGCAGGGCAGGGCAGGGATGATAGGTACACCGCGGATGTCGAAAGAAGAGAGGAAGAAAGGAAGAATTAATAAGAGTTACTAAATTATACAGCTACTAAAAAAAAATAAGAAAACCACAGTTGTACAACAATAACACTTAAGAAATTTTATGTTTGTACTGAACGAGTGAAGTTTCTTTATTACACAGAAGCACGACAAGTATTTACTTTAGAAGTACATTTGTTGAAAATTTTAAATTAACTTATTATATTCTACAATATATTACGACGATCTAAAGTTTAAATTTGAGTGTATATGGTTCATGAGTGTTTTGAAATATTTCTAGCACTTAAAAACTTATATAAACTAACGTACAATCTCTTGTGATTATAATACTACTATTACATAAAAACATAATTTCGCGCCTTTTTCTACCCAAGGTGTGGGCAGCGGCTGTTAAGCCTCGACTCGCCGTTATGTTTACGTCCCAAATGGAATAGGTAGCGAACCTACTGTCATACACCGGGCAAAAAGTTTCTAGTGATTTTATAGTTAGTGTTCATTAAAATTATAAAAAAAATATCTTCTATAAATTCATCGAGTTCATATTGAAATAATTATAAATATCTTATAATTATATTATTCATTAAGAAAAACTGCTGAAAAGAAAGCTGCGAAAACTAATGCTTTAAATTTATAAGACGTTAATTTTCCTCCAAATATTTTTTTGGATACATAAGAGAGCTCCGCGCATAATAAGCATTTTTTATGTAAGGTTTTTAATTCAAATTTACTTGTGTTTACAAATACAGATTCCGTATGCCTATTAAGGTTTAAATCTTGATAGATAAATCTAAACAAATAACATTGTAACGATATTTTATTAGTAACGTAACTATTATATGCGACGACTAATACTAATATCGATAATAACTTATTGCTAACCTATTGTCCGTATCCCGAAATATTTTGGTTGGCGATAGATAAAGTTAAATTAGTTTGCCGGTGACCTGGCCAAAATTAACTTACTTGATAATATGTACGGACTGATATATATATACGTACTTATACATATAGGTACTGATTTATGCCGCTCTAGTTAGTAGTAGCTGTTTATACTCTGCGGTTCGTAGTTAAGTCGATAGGGTACACAAAACCGTGCAGGAAATTCGCAAATTGGCAATTTTCCCCTGCAAATATATCGCTTGCTAAAGGAATAATTCCCAACTTAATTGTAAGTAATTTCAAACTAGAATCGTTCACCATCAACCAACAACAACAGATTATTTAATGAATAGTTGGATACGTAGGTAGTCTTTAATCAAAGACCCGCAAGGACCGCTAATGGTGCGTTCTGTGTGTTATTATCGCTGTGGGTGGTCAAAGATTTCTGTCTATCGTATTCTATATATATATTATAATATGGTTATAGACTTGATTTTTATTTTATGTGAAAATGCGGCGTGTTGCATAAACACTGCCCACACCTTCGGCCATTAAGCGTGTGAATTTACAGATTTTGAATATCGAATGACCATTTGATGCTGTTTTTATGGGATAGGAGGCAAACGAGCAAGCGGTACACCTGATGGTAAGTGACTATCGCCGTCTTTGTATACTTGCATCAGCGGTACTGTTATAATTACATTGCCAGCCATTAACGGAGTGAATTGGAATGGGAGAAGAAAGGTGGGCATCATGGCATGAGCCACTTAACATGGATGGCTAGGTCGTGGTATTGCACCAGCGACAATTAAAATATCAAATATTAAAAGCTTTTTATACATATATTAATAAAAATATTGAAAATGGTTTTAATATCGCGTCTCTCCACAAAAACGTGGACAAATGAGGGATGTGCACACAAAGATCAGGGGTCCTCCCTGGCGCTCCCTCCTCTCATTTACATTTTGATGGGCGACAAGTTAGCTGGATATACAGCGTCGGAACTGAGGGGTGGCAGGAGTGAAGGAGGCACCGAACACTGTGAGCCTGTCGTCACTTCCTTGCAACTAATCACTGACATTGAAAATGAGCTTTTGTAATTAAGGACGTTTTGTAATTGTTTGTAAATATTATGGTGCTTTCGGTGGTCTGATGGTCGACTCCCTGGCCTTGCCTGGATGAGATTCCCTGGCCTTGCCTGGATGAGATTGCTCTTACCGATAAGGCCGCCTTTTACATATAGATATAAGACCTATTTTATGTATTTTGATGAAGGAATTTAATGTCTAAAATATTCAAATAAAATGTTATATATCTATCCGCGCTTCTGAATCAAGAAGTCATCGTCATCTTCCTGCCGTGTTCCCATCATTTGAGGTAGGCTCAACAGTTTGTCCTTTTCCACGTTTTCCTATCATTCGCTTCTTCCACGGTAACACACCTCCTAACCATATCATCTTTTACAAAATAATCGATAAATATCGTTGATTGACAGACTACATCGTGCCCGATGTATGAAAATAGATACCGCTACCTATTCCATTTGGGAAGTTAAATAAGGCTTGAAGATATTGTAAAAATGAAAATTTTTATATACAAAATATGTACTCAGTTTTCTCTAAGTTATAAAGTATATCTATACTAATAATAAGTAAGGCGTCTAAGAATCGTGCTTTATTCTCTCTGCCTATCCTGCAAGGGACTTAGCGTGAAGTTATGTATGTATCTATACTAATAATAAAATACTAAGAGGGCTGGATGTGTACATTGGAGAATCTAATAACTACAGTGAATGAGAGAGGGTCGCTCACTTCCTTGTTTTCGTACAAATCCATCTCAATATTCTCGTCTCCACTACTTCTAATTGTTTATCATCTATCTCTTTTATTACCTTCCATGAAGAACCAGGAAAACTTTTTATATTCAGTTACAGATGAATTCTATGGATCAAAAATCTACTCTAGTGCCATGTCATAACGTTTAAATTTTCTTTTTATTGAACATGTATAATATTTGTCAACTTGGCGATTTGGATGTCACCAAATCCTAGACCTACCTTCCGAATCAAAAAGTAGTGAGATCGAATCCAGGTTCACCAATAGCTTCCCGGAATTCTTGGACTGGACAACATTGCGCCCGATGTCTCACAATAGGTTTCAACAACTATTACATTTGGGTCCAAAAAATTTAGCGAGACTACTTCCAACTACCGCTGCTTTCACTTTCTAGTATTAACCGTGAAGTTGTAAAAGAAGATTTATATATTCATAAACTATTGCCAACATTTTTTTGGTGATGAATAATGTTTGTCTATTGTGTGGTGACCAGTAAACGATGGCTTGAAAACTTTCACAAGTGTTTATCAATAGGAACAGCTGATGTGTTACATCATAGACAAACAGGTGGGCCGTAGAGAATCTCCATCATCAAACAAACGATAAGGGTCTACCGTTAGGCCGATGTGACAAGTGTCTTTACGGTGAACTCGCTGACACCGTCCGGAGTCCGGACCGTAGGACCAAAAGGTCTATAGTTTTTGGGATTTTTTATAGCTGTACCTATAGTGAAATATGATACGTTATTTAATAATTTTCGATAGTAAAATAATAAACATTTTTTTTGCTCTTTTTCTTTGGCTCAAATGTTTAAAATCACGAATTAATAATTTGAGAATTTCATATTTGTATATGGAATTGTTTTTTTTTAATTTATTTTTGTGTAGAAGATATATTTTTGTGTAGGAGTATCGCCACTAAATAGAATTCTTATATATCTAACATTTTAACTTTCTTTCACAACTATTAACACAGATAATTTGACGCAATTAAGGCAACTTTATAATACAAAGTGTATTCTGTCCTTCCTTGATTTTTGCATTCTTCCGCTCTAGAGCTGTGTAGCTGCTTAGTTAGTCTTAATCCTTCCTATCTTTTCTCTTGGCCCAACTGAATATTTATACTTATTACCAAATATATAACGTTGCTTACATAATTCAAATAATTACACATAAATATTTGAGAAAAGTTTCAAGCGCCATATTGTATATTATATATATGCCTACGCACGAATCATTCACAATGATTAGTAGAAAAAACATATACATACGACATATCCCACGGCTCTTTTCAAGATTTATTGTAAATAGTTAACAATACGTTAATACGTGTGGGTGGTGAAGTTTTTGACACCAGATTCCCACTGAGCAATATACATTATGAAACGGTTTGTGTAATTATATATATTTATTTTACTATTATAGTATAATGCAAAGAATTTTCTGGTGTCCGTAGTTTGGAGCTCGAACACCCCGCTTCTGAATAGGGAAGTGTCGGATTCGAACCTATGCGCACTCACCAAAAACTTTTTGTGTTTAGTTATGCGTGATAGATTTTGATTACTGAAAAAAATGTGCTCTATGTATGGCAATAGATTCTGTCGCCTATTTATTCCATTTGGCATGAAGTTATAAAAAAAACGCAAGGAACAAATTAATTTAGAAATAAATGAAAATTTTTGAGAAATATTTCTGAAGTGAAAACAAAACTTTTATAATTACTTGGGACAGCTACTGAAGATTGCTATTATATACCTATAGCAATGCATAATACAATTAAAAATTGCAAACATAATTGTTTATATCCAAATAAGAATAATATCTTGGACACAATACACACAACGCCCCCCAGTTAACAGTGGTAGAACAGTGGTAGAGCCAAGCAGTTCGCTGCGTGAATGGACCGGCTCGACCGGTGCAATACCACGACCTCTCAGAAGACCGACGTAAAGTGGCTCATGCCGCGTTTCGTTTGGTGAGAGAGGTACCCGGAGGCCCACCCCCCTTCCCCATCCTTTCCTATCCCCTATCCCTTAAAGGTCAGCAACGCAACAGTAACACTATATGTGTTGCTGGTGTCCATGGGCGGCGTTGGTTGCTTACCATCAGGTGACACGCCTGCTCGTTTGACCTCCTATCCCATAATGCGTATATACATTTTTTTGTTGCATGCTTGTTATAAATATTTGTACTCGGGTGGGGATCCAACCCGCCAACCTCGATTCCACAGTCGGTAGCTTGATCAATGTACCACGAGGCCCGTCAAAATCGTTATAGATGTAAAAATTGCTCATTTAAGTATACCTAAAAGATATATTTTAATTTATTTACTATTATTCCTACATAAAGTTGCTGTGTTATACTGTTCAGGAGTTATATAACGCGGGAAAAATTATCTTGAAGGAACATATTGTAGTCAAGTGCTTTCCATGGAAGTATGCTTCAAGCTCAAGTGGTGTTTGGGTGTTTGACGTCCGTAGTATGCCTTGTTGAGGAAACACGGTGTATTATTATAGTTACAGTTTTTGTATACAAAGAGGTTATTAGGAAAAAAAAAATAAAAACAAGTCGTTGCAGTATCGCCTGCGGAGTAATTGGCTTCGGGTACGAGACATCATTAGGGAAGAAATCTTCTATAATGACATCTCTTATAAAAGATCTTATCAATAATACTACTCAACATGTGGATATCGATTTAATGTAATAAATAGGAAAGTTTTTGTGAAAATATATGTGGGATTTTTTTAGATAGTAGTTGACCCAGCGCACTTTGTTTCGCCTCACAAATTAAATAAAAACGGTCATTGTTGGTTATCCCTAAAAGATAGATATATGCCATCGTGGACATTTTTGTTGATCTTTTTATAGGTGTAAAATAATGTAGTACATTGTTTTAATTTATCTCTTGGTCTTCAGTCAGCGTTTGCAATTAAAGCGCTAAATGTCGAAATTTATAACTTTTTTCACAACTACATGAATTGTACATACATACCACCCCGTCGGCATCCTATGTCTACAAAAAACCCCATCAAAATCCGTTGTGTGGTTTCAAAGATCTAAGCATAAAATGGGACAGACAGCGGAAAGCGACATTCTTGTATGTTGTAATGAATTTATGACAATTACGTATATTAAATCCTGACAAATATATTTCAAACACTTTGCCTAAGTTATTATGAAATGCTTTTTAAACCCATGCAAACGAGAAGAAAAAAATCATTCCATATTTTTCAATCACACGTAGAACTTGCAGACTGACAAAAAGAAACCAAAAAGTCTTTTAGTTATATTAATTATTTCAAGTTGTCAACACAAATTATTCTTAGATTTAATTCCTTTTGGTAGAATTAATTAAAGTATTTTAATGCTAGTATAGTAAACTATTGTTTAACATGTTGTATCAGTCCTCAAAACGTATTCTCCAATTTTTATATACATACTCAGTATAAGGAATATTATATTCACAATAACGATTACTGACAATATTGTGCCCGTTGCAATCGCCACCAATTTCGTTCTGGGAAGTAAATTTCGCGATACGAGATTTAACAGCCGCTGCTTACACGTTAAAAGAAAGGCGTGAATTTTCATTAGGTACATAGTATGTAATATACCTAAATATTCCTGGACTGTATGGTATTATTTATGAGTAAAGACTATATTTATACCCAACATTCCACTGGTAAGTCTATTTCAGACATTGTTAAGTCACCATACGTCCAGTTTTAGTGAGTCAGTCGCGTTCGTATTCGAAGAATTTGTCGCAACTAATAAGTTATGTACGGTCTGTCATTCTCATTAAGATGGCGGAATGCCACTACGTCTCCGATGCATTATTTTTCCTTTGACAATTAAGAAACTTCGTAACTCTTTCATTTTTATGCAAGTAGAATTGGGTACGTTATGGTTTTATTGAATAGCTATGGCATATAATAAAACTAGCTGACCCGGCGAACTTATTTCCGCGTCAAAAGTAATAAAGAAATACATTTTGGATTTATTACTTTTTTTCTGTATATTACACATGCATTATACATACGAACTACCACGTTGAAAATCTCCTTCTATAAAAAAACGCGTCAAAATCCGTTGCGTAGTTTCAAAGAACTAAGCATATAAAGGGGACAGACAGTTTATACTATGTAATGATTGAAGTTGAAATATGTATAAGATGCTATTATAGAGTCAAGTATATATTATTACAAAAGTGTATTCTCCTAGTTCTCGATGGCAACGAAGACATTTTCCTTATTTAACATGAAGAAGATATAACCTCGACTCAATAACAATGTAGGATGAGTATACCAAAATGGAACCGTCATTACGCCCCATCAATAACTCTCGCACAGGATTTGTAAGGCTTCACTCAATGGTTCACGAAGGTCCCATGGTTTCACGATATCAGCTTTACAACATTGTAATCCACTTTCAAACATGTCACAACACGTTCAATATTGTTTCGCGATGGGAATTTGATGGATTGCCTTTCGTTAAGGTGTGTAGGATAGGTGTACGTTAATGATTTGTTTGCTGCTGAGTTTTCATCAATGAATATGTACGGAAGATTTATATAAATCTTGTTATATGTATCGGTGGTCCATTGGTCGAGCACCCCGCTTCTGAATCAAGAGGTCGCGGGTTCGAATCTTGGCTCACACACATGACTTTTCGAAATTGTTTTCGGAAGCTATGTGCGATTATTATCGATGACAGAAAAGTTTGTGCCCGGTATGGCAAAGTTAAGCTAACCTAACCTATTCCATTTGGGACGTGAGCATAATGACGAGACATTTTCTTTAAATTGGAATGAGTCTTATGAGTTTATGACAAGCTTGCAATAAAATATAATAAAATAATAATAATCTCATCATTTTCCTGTCCTTAACCTACTCTAGGTGGGGTCGGCAGAAAATGTCATCCTTTTCCATTCTCTTCTATAATTCGTCATCTACGCACTTGCTACTTTCATACTCTTAACTAATTGTATAGAGTCCGTCCATCTCTTTTTCGGTCTTCCTCTGCCAATGTGTCCATCCACAGTCATTTTCATCACTCTCCGTTTAACATGACTTTCTTCCTTTCTCAAGCAAGCAATAAAATAATCTATTAAATAATTATTTATATCTTGAATAGAAACAAGTAGCTATTACTAAATTTAAGACATATTTCATCTTTGCTGGCAAATATTTATATTATTTGGCCTAGAACAATATAATTACATATCGTATGTGACCTAAATTTAGATATAATATAAACAATTGGTATGAAATTGTAAAAAAAATAAGATAAATATTTACATTACAATGTAATGAATAACGTATACTATCTTTGTTCTTTTTATATTTATGTAAAAGGAACGGCATAATGTTTGCTAGTTTTGAATTCTGAGAAATAAGCCGGTATCGATCCCACGACTTCTGAATCGGGAGTTCGGCCACTCGACCACCGATACTTGAATCATCTCGTCAAAGAGTGAGATTATAATTCATTCGTATTTGACTTAATTCATAATGTTCACAAACTCTTCTCATGGTACTACTACCTATCAACTATTAGTATTGTTAAAACTAGCTATATATTCCGCAAAGCAATATTGTATGATTGTTGTCTTTATATCTTTAAATTGAATTTTCAAATTCAATTTAAAGATTAATTTTCTGAGCTTCTCCGTACTTTTCTAGCAGCTATTTCTTTTTCTAGGAGTACAATATTTATTTGTTTTCGGCATAGAGATGGTAGAGCGAAAGGAGGTGGGCCTTCCGGACGCTTCCCTCAATGAAGTAATAATATAATAATAATATCGTGGACACAATACACATAGCGCCCTCTAGTTCCAACTTAAGCAACGAAATGCTTGTATTATGGATAGTAGATAACGGGTATTAATACATATATACTTTTCTTTTGTAAATACATACTTATAACATATAGAAAAACACCCAGACAACACACAAATATTCATGTTTGTCACAAATATTTGTGCTCGGGTGGGAGTCGAACCCCCGACCTCATTGCTGCAGCCGGTAGTTTTACCAATGTGCCACGAGGCCCCTTTACGTCGATATTCGGCGTGGTTCTCTTATGTGACACGCATGGTCGCTTGCCCTCCAATCTCATAATAAACAAAACATAACCAACAGATTATCTACTTTTACTTATTACTGTTTTAAAAACCTTTTTATATCTGTACAAAGCGAAAGCATAATGATATTCACACTTAAATTTGTTATGTGAAATTTGAAAGGGGAAAACAATTTGTTTACTCGTCCACCCTTGCCCGTCCTCAGGGGGGTTGCATAACATAACATACACATAAACATAACTTCACGCCGTTTGTTACCCGAAGGTGTAGGCAGCGGCTGTTAAGCCTCGTCTCGCCGTTATGTTTACGTCCCAAATGGAATAGGTGGCGAACCTATTGCCATATCGGGCACAAAGTTTTTCAGTCATCGATATTTATCACACATAACTTCCGAAAACAATTTCGAAAAGTCTTTGGTGTGAGCCAGTGTCTGGAATCGAACCCGGACCTCTGGATCAGTAGCCGTGTGCTCGACCACTGCGCCACCGACACAACACACAAACACACAAAAAAGTGGAAAACAATTTGTTTACTCGTCCACCCTTGCCCGTCCTCAGGGGGGTTGCCATGCTATTATTTTCACACCTCCCCCTTTCGCCTCAATATTTTTATGCAAAAAAGGGTGTTTTATAAAAAAAAAATTACGAGCTATTCGCGTTAAGGCTTTACTTCGGGAATTTAATTTGCGAAGCGCAGTAGACAAACAAAAATGGGATAATATCTTGGTTACGTTTAATGTGCGGAAAATTATGATATTTGGTAGAAAATATAAAGTATTTTATAAGTATACTATTTGATCCAGCGAACTTTGTTCCGCATCAAAAGTAATGAATAAATAAATTTTGAATTTATCACTGTTTCTTTATATACATACATGAATTATACATACTTATAAACCGCCCTGTTGGCACTCTCTAGCCCAAATACTGAACCGCCACTCAAATTTATAAGCGCTACTTATGCGTTTAAGTAGCTGTCACATTAGACAGAATACGTAAAATTTGAGCAATAAGTAGCACTTTAATGATTGTCAGATTTGAGTGGCGGTTCAGTATTCGGCCGTCTATCTATTAAAAAACTGCATCAAAAAACAGATTTCAAACTACGCCACCACGCAACTGCTCCGCTCCTATTAGTCATAACGTAGTAATATATAGCCCTGGTCAATAAAACAGAAGAAATAATTAGTAATTTCTCAAATTATCACCACGCTCAACCAAACAAATAATATCTTCAGTAGGTTTTATTCTAATATCTCTCCTATTCAGTTTTATGTCTCATCAAATATCTGTTTTTTCTCAAGTATTAAATAAATCAATATTAACGACTCCCTTGGATCCTATATACTCCATAATAATATGTATTAGAATATGAATGTTACAAAGAAATACGCCGAGATATTTGAAATGATTTTTCAATAACCAATATCAAGAACCGTTAACTGGAAATTCCATTTTGTTATACAAATTTCCTGTAACAAAAATATAATAAAATTGATACATTCAAAATTACTTTTACATATTATTTAGACAAAAATAGCTTCACGCCGAGTCTCTAGGGGGGTAGGCAAAGAGAACAGAGTGCTAAATATGTTATTTGTTTTGTAATTGAGTTGAGAGAAAAATGTTAGCGTTGATTTTGGTCCATTTTTCGCTACATTTCATCTTAATGAAACCCGTGCTCTGTGTACTGATCTGAGTTTTAATTTTGTTAAACAAAGTGCCACTTTCATTACGAAAACGTTTCACGTTCATAAATTAAAGAACAATATACAATATCATGAGTAAACTTTAACTTTAACTTTGTTTAACTTTTAATTGTTAATAACTTTTTTTTGAGTTAATTTCTAGATAGTCTTTGATATGAGCTGAGATTTGTACTTGGAGCTTCTAAACATAGTCAAAATCAAAGAAGCTTTATTTTCTTAAGTCTTCACAGACACTTAAAAATAGTTAATTTACAAAAATTTTACTAGGCTCGAAGGACCAATGCTGTGTGGCACGGCTTAGAATACCGCCACCCCATCTCTTCCCGTGGGTATCGCAAAAGGCGACTAAGAGAAAAGCTAGAAGAATGGGCAGCAGCATTCTCTCTCAAGAAAATGCAGCTGCGATCGCCAACCCGCCTGCTAAGCGTGGCGATTATGGCAAAAACCCTCCATGATTGAGCGGACCGGCAGTTGTGGCACTCTATGGAAGAGGCCTATGTCCAGCAGTGGACCTCAAAAGGTTAATGATGATGATGATAACTTATTATTTAAAATAAAATTCTTAAACACGAGCGCTTGAAGAAAGTTCCTCCGTAGCACAAGAAAACACGGACGGAATCGCCATGAGCGGCCCGATTCGGAGTGTAGGGGCTATCATGAGAAGAATCGGGCAAAAAGCTCATGTTACAAATACCCTTTTCAAAACCATTTAAAAATTAATAATATGAATATCGCTACTGAAAACAGTATATAGTAGCCAGGATACTTGATCATCACAATTAAGACCCAAACAATTTAAAATAATCGTCCTACAGGTTGAGCGAAATTCTATGAACTATATTAGTCGAGCACAATTGACGCGACATCCTCTATATGTATAGAGTAGTAGCGTTGTGCAACAAATATGTACAATAATAAAATTTATATGTACCATATATGAAAAACAACGTCAAAAAATCGGAATGCTGAAACACTGCCTGACCCCAATACCCACAATAACAATATACCATTGTAAGGCTGCATGGAACTCCTAAAACAATAAATAAAATCTGTATCAATATAAGTATCCAGATGTTTATATATCTATTCCAAATAAAATCTGCAAGCCACACATAATTCTAATTTCCAATTATTTTAGCACGAACGCTATCGCGCATATTCTGGCAAAAAGACACACAAGCCGTGTTTGAATTAAAAAAAAACAAGATCAAAAAAGCAGGGTTACCAACTTTGCATAAATATACAATAACATTATTTTGAATTTATTTATTCGCTGTCAATTTAAATTTCGCTTAAAGCTTAATTTGAAAATGTACGAGGTTACTTTTAGCGGGGAAACCTTTGTGTGTGTTGTTTATTTAGGACTCCTATTTGAGTAATGAATGCGTTAAAATATTTTGTTTAATATATTTTCATGTCCGTCCTCAATATAATTGAGTAATTTAAGCGAATGTTTGTAGTTTTTTACACTTGACAGGCAGGAGAAAAACACACACAGCATAGATTTATCATAAACTGGCACATGTCAGTAAAAATATACCACTAATCATCACTGACAGAGCAACCGCGAGTAAGGGATTCTCAGGACGTTTTTAATTCAACACATGAACATTATATTTGTAAAAGTTGACACTTGGAAGTACTTTTTACGCACACATTGAAAAGTCACTCACACATCAACAACCCATTTTTGGTCTCGTTGTTGGGTGACTATTGCCGATCTATTAATCTTATATCTATGACACAGATTTTGTTGTGAATAGGCCGGTTTTGGGACTTGTTTATCCTTTAATATGGTATATTATGTTATTAATCTACTACTTTATTTTAAGCTTACTAGTGATTATGCTTTAAGCTATTAGGGGTTGTGTGTAAGTCCTGAGATTTGGTATTCCATTGTTCGCTCTATAAAGCAACTGATCCAGGCTTTACGAGACTAGAGAACGGGCCTTTAGTCCACGCAAAGATTACCAATAATTAATTTAATTTTGTGTGTTAAATTTGTACATTTTTATATTTCTTTTTATTGTATAGAGGGCAAACGAGCAGGCGTTTCGCCTGATAGTGAGCAAGCGCTCATGGACACCTGAACATAGATATTGTTACAGTTGCGTTGTCTGCCTTTACATTGGGATATGAAAGGAGTCTGAAGTAGAATGGGAAGCAGAGCGGGGAAGAGATTGGGCCTCCGGATACCTCTCCCACCGAGCAAAACGCGACATGAGCGAGTTTAGTTCGATATTCTCAGAAATCGTGGTATTTCACTAGTCGAGATTGCGTGGCTCTACCACACTAAAAACAAAAGACCTCGAATACAGTCTTTTCATTCTGCTATTAACGTCAGGTAATTTAACATTCTTTTTTTCACCAAAATAAAAATGTCCAGATAAAATATTCCGCGCAAAGAAAAAAAAAACTGAGGCGTAAAGCACCCTTTATCCGTAAAGCTTAGCTCTAATGCGAGCTACAAGGGTGAAAATGCTATTAACTCGTTTTAACAGGAATATCTAACGCTTTTGATAAAATAATTCAACTTGATCTATATGTAGGTATTTTTGTGAAGGCTGGGCTTCATTTTAACGTCAAATTGCTGTCCAATAACTACGTGGTGTGACGTATGAACAAATATATATACCGTTAATGGCGTCCAGAATTATATTGCGTCCGTTACAATGCTTTTTAGTTTGGTTTTATCTTGCATACACACGTCATGCTGTAAATGAAAGTTACCACAATAAAAGGCCGTGTCGCAAAAATTTACAATGTACTATGTAATAATTCATAGTTAGTTTACAATAGTATTAATAAATAAAATGCGTTGTTGCATTTTCAATATATATAGTTATTCAAAGTCAAAGAATCTTTATTTTCATAGGTCTTCAGAGACACTTAAAAATAATCAACATGTACAAATATAACATATTATTTAAAATGAAATACTAAACACGAGCGCTTGAGGAAAGTGCCTCCGTGGAACAAAAAAAACACGGACACAATCGCCACGATCGGCTCGATTCCGAGTGTAGGGGCTATCATTAAAAGAACCGGGCAATAAACTAATGTGCCAAATACTCTTTTCAAACCATTTGCAATATATAACAATGTATTTAACACTACTGAAAACAAAACAGTAGGTTAGTGCATAAAAAGTGTAGCAGCCAGAATACTCAACCATCACAATTAAGACCCAACCAAATTAAAATCAACGTCCTACATGTTAACTAAGAAATTCTATGCGATCATAGTAGTCGAGCACAACTGACTCGACATCTTTTAATTAGAATGGTAACAAATGTTGAGAATAATGAAATTTATTTGTATCATAATATATATTTAATATAATATCAAGGCAAGTTTTATTTTATTTAGTCTCGGTGGTCCAGTGGTCGAGCACCTCGCTTATGAATCAAGAAGTCGTGGGTTTGAAGACGTATGGCAATAGGTGTGCAACCTATTCCATTTTGTAAACATAACGGCGAGTCGAGGCTTAACAGCCGCTGTCTACTGCGGTAGAAAATGGCGTGAAGTTATTTTGTGTTATTATTCACAATTTTAATGCATTGGTAAAACTATCGTCTAAATCCTGACTAAAGGTTGACGGGTTCGATGCTCACTCCAACAATATCCCAATTGATCATGAATTTTATGATTTTTATTTACATAACATTACATAGCTTCACGCCTTTTTCTACCCGAAGGTGCAGGCAGCGGCTGTTAAGCCTCGTCTCGCCGTTATGTTTACGTCCCAAATGGAATAGGTGGCGAACCTATTGCCATATCACCATCATTGCCATCATTGCCATACCGGGCACAAAGTTGTCAGTCATCTATATTTAGCACACGTAACTTTCGACACATTTCGAAAAGTCATTGGTGTGTGCCAGGATTTGAACCTACTACTTCTTGAATCAGAAGCGGGGTGCTAGCCACTGCACCACCGAGACTCTATATGTAATTTATATAAATATTAAAATAATATGTAGTATGAATGCTATCTATTTTACTAACATATCGCCACATTCGGGGCCAAATAGAAATTCGTCATGTCAAGTCGTAATTACTTCTGCTTACCCTCGAATATAAAAAACCTGAAGCTACAAAAATAAAACGGTACAGAAAGGACAAAAAATATTACAGTTCATTTGTCTTTCTATTTTATCTCTCATTCAAACTAAATCCACTTAGATATACTTAGAAATAATGAAAAAAGTCACATGTGCCACACCGTCAGCATTACTTTAATTAGGTTTTATTATCTCTAGTCTTTTAGCCTATTGCATTTAGGTAATCGGGACGAGTAACTTTCGCTGCCCACACCTTTGGGTATAAAAAGGCAAGTGATTTTAAAGAAGAATATTTGTCCATCGATTTTGTTTAAGTACCTTTTTATAACATAACTTCACGACAAATCCCTTGCGGGGTAGGCAGAGAGAACAAAGCGCCATAAGGCACGATTCTAAACCGCCTCACTCGCTTCTTGGATTTTCATAACCCTTTTCATGCACGCGCGTCGATTTTTGAAGCCCCTAACATCACCTTCAACCAGAACACGTTCTATTTTGTCATGGAATGTGTGTCTTTCTTTTTTTGTAAAATATAATTAACCATTTTTTACTGGCATCTATTGAGATATTAATTTATATTTTTATTTCTATCAATTAGAAATGTTTCTATTTTATACGCACTACCATAAAATATATCGAGAAAGCGTAGTCAATAATAATTAATAATTTCAAATATTTTTTATTTTGTTATTTAATTTAATTTTAATTTATATCTTGGACACAATACAAACAGCGCCCTCTAGTCCAAGCTAAGCAACTAAATGCTTGTGTTATGGATACTAGATAACGGATATTAATACATATATATTTTTCTTTTGTATATACATACTTTTAATACATAGAAAAACACCCAAATATATATAAATTTGGTAGAAAATGACCTAAACCATAATTTTAAAAATTAATATCCTACTCGAAAATTCTCGAAAATAAAAAGAAAAACACTGGAACGCTTCCACGTTATACACGTTTAACAAGACCTGGGTGTTCAGAACAGGTCCTATCGACTTGTCAAGATTGTGATCTCAGGCAGTTATTGCCCCTGTAATGTCCACAATACCCACTCCCCCATTATTGCTCTCTACAATCTAAAGTTGTAATCAGAAAACGCTATAGGTAACAAATATATAAATCTTTTCAAGCTACTGCCTTCAGAGGAAATTAAAATGCCCACAACGGTCTTCGATTATAAGAGTTGATTAAAAATGTCGATATTGATTGTGATCTTATAAATATATTGTTAGGAAATCTATATTTTTATAAGAAACTGTACAGTAGGTATGAAGCTATTAGTATTTGGCATACGTGTTTCTCTTGGTACTTCTCATGATAGTATCTGCATTCAGAGGATAGCAATTGCGTTTGTGTTTCTTTAGATCCAAGGAGATAGTTTTCTTAATTGTACGATATAATAATATGTATTTAAAATTCGAAAGTATCAGCGAACATTTATAAAATAAATGAATTTGTCAAAAATTTACCTTTGACGGTCTTGTTATATATCTGTTTAAAATAAAAGAGAGTCGTTTTCCACTGTCTTTCCCCTTATATGCTTAGATCTTCGGAACTACGCAACGGATTTTGAAGAGGTTTTTTGAATAGGTAACCGGCTGGTTTGTGTGTAATGTTGTAAAGAAAAAAGTTGTAATTTTCGAGATTTAGCACTGGCAGCGTTCTACTGGCAACGTGCCCAAAATACTGGCAGCATTACCACGCTGAATGGCAATCCTCTCTGCGAAGAAGAGAGACCCAGCCCTCTGGTTGCGAGAGGCCTCGATCAGTCTCTTTGCAAGACCTTTATCGAGTGCACGGGCATACGTACCCCATATCCCTAGAGTTTTAACCGGACAGACGGCTAAAAACAGAATTACCTACAATGTTTCCGTATTTGTGGCGCTTGAGATTTTGTGCAAATTTTGATCAATCAATCACGTAAGTTTAATATTAACCTCCTCTTTAAGTCACATAAAGAATGGTGACTTAAAAGTCAATATAGATAGCATGGTGATTCCCACAACGTACATTTTATTTGACGCCGTTAAAAAGATAATGTGGAATTTTGGGAAAGAATTATATAGGCACGTCAAAGTCACATTTTAACAACGTCACGGACTAAATTGTTTTATTATCCGCATCTTCCCCCTTCTCCAACTCTGCTTGACGTGAAGATATGGCATGGCAGCCCTTTTTAGAATTATAAAATACTTGTCTCAAATGAAACGCGCGTACCTGAAATTTCTAAACAACTGTGGGACATAATCCTGAATATCTATAATCAATCGTTGTATTTAAGCATTTATATTTAAAGAAATAAACAGTTTATATAATTTTGGTAGTATCGTCCAATTATAGTTTTATTTTCTTTAGTGATCTTTTAGGACATTTATTGAAATCACTATAGTCTACCCCCAAAGTGTAGGCAGCGGCTGTTCGACTCGCCGAATCGTTGCGTTACGACCCATATGAAATAATAGGTGCCAAATCTATTGCCATTAAACCGGTCACCAAGTTGTTAGTGATCGATATTTATCATACATAACTTCAGAAATGAATTCCGAGAAATCATCGGTGCAATACCAAAATCAAACTCACAACTTCTGAATAAGTAGCGAGGAGCTCGACCACTGGCCCACCGAGACTAACTAATAGAAAATTACGAAAATTGTATAAAACATTTTACAACTTATATGATATCTTATATTTAATAATACACAAAACTTCAGAAGAGATAATTTACAAATTCTGGCAAGATTTATTTATCTTAATATTATTTCAATAACATCTCAATCCAGAGCGAGTTATACTTATTTATTTTTGTTACTCGATCTATATTTTATGTTACGAATAAAAAATAATGAAAAGAAAACCTAACTCAATTAGAGAAGTAATACAATACATGAAGGGTCCGACCGCAGACAGGGGACAAATGTAACAGGAAACCTAATGAATTCCGCGAAGAACGTCCACAAGGAGAACGTGACACAAATTTTGGTCCAATAAATGAGATGAGTGACGATGAGGCCAGCGTGAAGCGAGACCATCTTTCTTTTAGATTATCTAAAAGAAAAACTACGACAAAATAAATAGTCTGAAACCAAAATGAAAGCTTGAGGATATTATGACTATGAGTCAGAATGAGTCGAAAATGTCAGGATCGTAACTTATGAAAGTCATCTTTATGGATACAAGCGTGGGCTTCTGTGTGTGTGTATAAAAATGGCTTTAAAAAGGATACGATTTTAGATCGATTTATCAATCGGTAGAGCCACGCAGTTGAATGAATGCATGAATGTGCCTGTTCGACCGATAAAATACCACGGCCTCTCATATTATCAACGTAAAGTGGCTTAGAGCACGTTTCGTTCGGAGACCCACCGCTATTACTTTTCCTATCCAACTGACTTAAGAATCGCCAACGCAACTGTAGCACTATCCGTGTTTAAGGGGTCCATTGGTGGCGGTATTTGCTTACTATCAGGCGACCCGTTAGCTCGTTTGCCCTCCTATTCGATAAAAAAGATCCTTGTAAATGCTAGGAATTATGTAAGGCTTACAATTGATATACGCTGTATTGTGTTTTTTTTTAATTGAATATTTGTGACACATATGCGTAGAATGTGTAGAATATAAGGAATGTTCGTTCAGATCACTGAATTTTCGTTATGAATTTAGTTTAAATAACACAAGCATATTAAATAACTTTATCATATCAAACTTCTCGTAGAGAAATTAATCAAGTGATATGCTTTAATATTTGAAGTTTGAAGTACAGTATAGACACGTCGATAGCCTCCATACATCGAGCATTGGAAACAATTATGTACCGTTCTCTATATTTATCACATATAACTTCCGAAAAATCATTAGTACCAAAATCAATTCGGGAATAACGACATGTTTGTAAACACAAACCATGTCTTGCTGCAGTATACAAATTTACTTGGAACGAAGCCAATGTTTTACTTCAACGCCTTCGCATCTCTCATCGGAATACCAAAAATAAAATACTTCTATCTATTTAACATTTCACACGTGTTATCCGTTCTCAAATTGATGACAAATGTAAACTATATTTTAAAAATAGAATTTTCTTTTTTTTTCAGGAACGGTGCACGCTATCGAAGTACACTTCGAAAACAAAGATAGCGGGTTTTTTCTAAAACACACGGCGAGATGGAGCGGCGCTGGGCCACCGCCAGAACCGGTAGTCACAGCCCTACCCGGAGCATTATTGTCTCTAGACCGTTTCACAGTACTCCAAGGATCTGCTCCTGCATCAGTCCGCGCTACTTACGGACCGTTTTCTACTAAACAAACAGTACCAGCTCGATATGCAGTACCGGATCCTTTAGAGCCACCTAAAAGGAATGCCTCATTGATGGAATTGCAAGATGCGTCAGCGCACAGACTGGATGTATCCGCACATTTAGTTTTCCGAGAACTTCCTCGGGACGCTCCAGTACTACGCGTACTGTTCCATACTGGCGGAGAAGGTGGCGCGCGACGAGCAGCCACACGACCACGCCGTGTTTGTATAACTTTACATGCCAGCTATGGCTCGAGGACCTTAACTGCGACATGTGGCCCGGAAGGTGAAGAGGGAGCCTGTTTAGCAGAATTAACTGTACCGGCTGCGTGGTGGCCAGCAGATGGGAAAGGAAAGCGACCGCCAAGAACTGTGAGACTGGCTTATAGCGCTGCAGAAGCTGGTAATGGTGAAACAGGGGAGAGTGCGTGTGGCCGGGTGTCCGTGCAACCTGCCTGGCCTCTAGGATCTGTGATTTTGGCTGGAGCTCGTGCTGGATACAGAGAAGCGCGTGCTGGAGATGCCGCCTTGCTGTTACCTCGTGCCCCATTGTACCCTCATTCACGTCTTCATTTACCCTTCGTAGTTCGACGTGACACCAGTCATACAATTTCACACGTTGTAATTAGGTAAGCTTTTACATATTTCACATTTTTTAAGGTACCTATAGAAAAATATAATACCATTAAACTGCAATTAAACTAATGAGCTTCTTGGTGAGTGAGAGTGAGAAGTTTAATTCTGCTGTTACTTACTTAATCAAACAGAAAGATACTGTGGAAAGGTTATATCTTAAAGATAATTTTAAATCAATCATAGCTATTATAGTAGATAGGTCTTACCTATATGTGGGACAAATAAATACCCACTTAACTTCATGTCAAGTACCTTGCGGTAAGTAGAGGAGAACAGAGAACTATGAGATCAAATATTAATACTTTTATTCTGTCACTTATTACCGCATAATAAGCAGTACGCATATTAGGTTCGGGATAGACCAGCCAATCGATATAGCCACTTCATGTCAACCAGGAAACAACTAGGGCGTCTGTGTTATGTCAACTTGACTGGTGAATAATGTTTATTGGTGTTCCGCCCAGTTGGACTGGTTTATTACTGGTCATGCGACATCTTCTACAACGCGTGGGAAGTCGTACAGTTCATATAAATCATCTTCTTTTATTGCTTTCCAATTGACTAAATATATACAGAAAGGCCCTGCCAGCCATTTATAATGCGGAATTGATCGCAACGCTAACTTATGGTAGCGAGAGTTGGGTATGGCAGAGTGTGCACGAAAGTAGCGGTACAAATGAGTGCACTGGTGAGTGACTCTCGCTCGCAGGAAGGAAGTTGGATTCAAACAGAGTGACGGTGTAAAAGTAAGAAAGGGCAAGTTCTAATGGTACGGACATGTAGAAAGAATTGATGATGCAAGATTGACTAAGCAGATATACAATTCAAATAGAACGAGTTCTGGAGGGAGGTGATGTTAGGAGACTTAAAAATCTACGCGCGCGTATGAAAAGAGTTATGAAAGTCAAAGAGCGAGTGAGGCGTTTAAGAATCGTGCCTTATGGCGCTCGCTTTTCTCTGCCTACATTGCAAAGGATTTGGCATGAAGTGTTAAGCAAAACATAATGTTTGCTCGTGTAAAATTTGGCAAGTTTTGACTGGTACACCGCCAATGTTTTCAGTCAGTAACTAGGTGCCAACAAAGCGGTCAAATTAATGTTTGAGTTGAACACTCAACAATGGTCGAATCTCAAGGCTTTGCACAGAAGTGCCGACCACAATGCGCCCATTAAAAACTTTTCAGTAATTGTTGCTTTTAAACAGTTTTATCCCTTCTATTGTATACAATACAGTTTTATATTTAAATTCTATTAATTTAATTTACACAATTTATTTTTATCAAAATTATAACCGTTTTTGGAGTTTACTCCTTAAGAATCGATTTACATATATAGGCCCGGGGTATGAAAATTATGGGGACCAAAATCGTACTAGTCACGTGAGTGTCACACGAAATGCGTTATGCGCTATAGTCACAGAGCATATAAATAAGAGTCGGCACTCCATACAATGTCCTGAGCTCTTTATAGAAACACTCTTTATAGCGATACGCCATTCTCTATTACGAAGAAATGTGTTCATATTTGTAGACAGTAAATATTTATTTTTGTAAATAAATACCGTAAAAACATGTAGAAAAAAACACCCCCAGACGAGGGATCGAACCCGCCCCGACCTTGTGTTATCGGTAGTGCGGTTTACCGATGCACCACGAGGGCCGTATGTATAATCGTCTAATTACCGTCCTCTTTACCAATTTCGACACATTTTCTAGGATCGGGTTTGTTTGTTTGTTTGTTTTTTACATACATACATATACGTAAGTACGTATTGCAGGCGGAGAAAAAAAAAAATTATATTATTGGAGTTTACTCCTTAAGAATCGATTTACATATATAGGCCCGGGGTATGAAAATTATGGGGACCAAAATCGTACTAGTCACGTGAGTGTCACACGAAATGCGTTATGCGCTATAGTCACAGAGCATATAAATAAGAGTCGGCACTCCATACAATGTCCTGAGCTCTTTATAGAAACACTCTTTATAGCGATACGCCATTCTCTATTACGAAGAAATGTGTTCATATTTGTAGACAGTAAATATTTATTTTTGTAAATAAATACCGTAAAAACATGTAGAAAAAAACACCCCCAGACGAGGGATCGAACCCGCCCCGACCTTGTGTTATCGGTAGTGCGGTTTACCGATGCACCACGAGGGCCGTATGTATAATCGTCTAATTACCGTCCTCTTTACCAATTTCGACACATTTTCTAGGATCGGGTTTGTTTGTTTGTTTGTTTTTTACATACATACATATACGTAAGTACGTATTGCAGGCGGAGAAAAAAAAAATTATATTATTTATAAATTGTGTTTTTATAAATTGTGTTTTTTGAAAATTATATTTAAGTACGAATTACATACTAATAAAATAATGAAATATCAATAATATTTTTCGATCTTTGGTAATGAAACGAGGGGCGCCACAGTAGCATCGCCAACATCGTACTCCTAATAAAAAGTGTGTGAATCTCGGAATCGGCTCCAACGATTTTCATGAAATTTAGTATATAGGGGGTTTCGGGGGCTATAAATCGATCTAGCTAGGAATCATTTTTAGAAAATTTCATTTTATCGTGTTTTATCGATAATTAACTTAAACATCAACTTACTTTTTTATTGGAATTCCTGACATCTATTGGCGAATGTGAATTATTTTAAATTGTGAGCACTTAACTTGCTTTAACGACAACAACACTAAAGCTATTCCAGCAGATGGCGTTGTTAACTAATTCCAGCAGATGGCGTTGTTAACTAATTACTATTTGTTTCTAATATAATATGTTAGTACATAGTATATATTAGTATATATTTATTATTGGAGTTTACTCCTTAAGAATCGATTTACAATGTATAATAATAAGAGTCGGCACTCCATACAATGTCCTGAGCTCTTTATAGTCACAGAGCATATAAATAAGAGTCGGCACTCCATACATCTTTATAGCGATACGCCATTCTCTATTACGAAGAAATGTGTTCATATTTGTAGACAGTAAATATTTATTATTTTATTTTATAATCGTTCTTGAGGAGTAAACTCCAGTCGTGCGTCGGAGCGGACACACACTTTTTTTTTAATTAGTTAAATTAGTCTTCTTTTAATTTTGTTAGAATTAATTGATATATTTCTCTTTGCTGACATTCTTTGTATATTTTAAAGTACCATTTTGCAGAGTCATCAACAATAAGCTTAATTAATATCTAAGAATTTATTATATTCTGTTGGTTTGGTTAGTTATAAATTTGTTTACTTTTTTCTAGAGTTAGTGCTTAATTTGAGTAATATGATAAAAATAACGTTTTAACGTTAAGTGCCATTTTACAGGTTCCATTTTCAAAAGTAGGTACTTGAAGGTGTACGAAACTGATATTTGAAGCAAATTATATAAATACTTTTGAATTATTTATGCATATTTTATCTGTGCCATCTGCTGCAAACTTAGGTAGATTAGATGTCTGTATTTATATTTGGGTTACGAGCCGGATTCCAGATTCAAACCCCAGGGAACACTTGTCACTGCAAACTGTTAAACGAAAATTTAATATCCCCTTCATTTTCACCAATAAATATTCTATGTTATTATTTCAACAACATCTGTAATTAATATTACATCTTGATTTGTTTATTGCTTTTTGATTATTTCAAAATTTATAAAACTTTCTAATCTCTCTGTAGTACATGATCCGTATACAAAATATATTGAGAAAAAAAAGTTACGCAAATATTCCTATTGATATATATACATATTTAACAGTGGTAGTGCCAAGCAGTTCACTGCATGAATGGGCCGGCTCGACCGGTGAAATACCACGACCTCTCAGAAGACCGACGTAAAGTGGCTCATGCTGCGTTTCGTTCGGTAAGAGAGGTACCCGGAGGCCCACCCCCATTCCACATCCTTTCCTAAACCCTATCCCTTAAAGGTCGGCAACGCAACAGTAACACTATATGTGTTGCTGGTGTCTATGGGCGGCGTTGGTTGCTTACCATCAGGTGACACGCCTGCTCGTTTGCCCTCCTATCCCATAAAAAAAGTTTCATTTTCTAAAAAAATATATATTAGTACTACTTTTTAATATTGAGATAAATAATAACAAGTGAAGTTAAGAAGTTTCAAAATGGATGGGATGAATCAAAATGTCATTGCATATACGCAAAATCGTCAACAATGTAATTTTGATTGGTTTTTAAATTTGCATTTATTTACTTGTCAATATCCTGTTCTATAAGTTTTAATAAACATATTAATAGCGCCATCTATTGGAATCTTAAGAAACAAATATCGTTAACGACGTTCAATGTGAATTTAACAATGAGTTGATTTCAATATAATAAATAATTACGCGATGTAAATCTACAGTTTACGTTTTTTACACAATAATTAATCATTCAACATCTGCTGTATAACCTATTTTTCTTAAAACATATTAAAACATATACATCACCTATATTTTTTTTCCTAGAATGAAAGTCAAATCTGGATTACGTTTGGTGAGTGTAACGGCAGCCAATTCCCGATGGGCTGTGACAGCTGAAGTGAAGCAGCGCGCAGCCACTGTCACAGCAACGAGACTTGAACAACCACTCAGGGATGACGATGGATCTGACGTGTAAGTACTTACTTAAAAGCTTTTTTTTAAAGTATGTAAGGTCCATTCCATATAGCTGCTACAGCGCAGCTGGAGCCGAAGGACGTCCACGAAACAGCAAATTGAAATTGCCACATTACAATTGAAGTAATTGCTCTCCGGCTCAGCTACTCTACTATAAAAAGAACTTTTGGAATTTATATTGAATAAAGTTTTAGATACTAGATGAACATTCTTCATGCCTTTTCTACCTAAAGATGCAGGCGGTTGAGCCTCGACTCGTCGAATCGTGTGTCCGAATGTTACTTTCCGAAAGGCAATGGGTTGCGGAACGTACAGCCATAAACTAGGCGCAAATTTATCAGTCATGATATTTATCATTTATATAAGAATTTCGAGAAGGTGTGAGCTCGGAATCGATCCCACGACTTCTGCATCGGAAGCGGGAGCTCGACCACTGGTCCATTGAGTCTAATTAAATTATTTCCAAAGGTATATTTATTTTCTTATTGGCTATAGTCTATACTTATTTGAACACCTACTATATCTTTGTGGAAAGCTTAATAATCTTAGTCCAAGTTTCCCGGTCGTGTTCAATTTGATATAACACTAACCGGCGCCTTCCGCTGAAGCCCAGGAGCGGTTAAATTGTCACAAAACTTAGTGATTGAAACTTAACGAAATTGGACACTGACAATCTCGTAACCCAGATACAATGGAACAAAGGATTTTGATCATAACTTTGGTAAGATAATAATTTTAAAGTGAGATTATATTACGCATTCTCTTGAAAATTATTTTATTTTATCTTAAAAGTTTTCAACTCGATAAAATGTAACATCGTATATAATAACCATTTCACAATCCCCAGAGTGTTTCTCAAGAAACAACCGAATCAAATATTTATAAAATTTGTAATGGAGTTTTTAAAAAATTTATCTTTTAAGCTAAATAATAAATGTAGGTAGTTTTATAAAAATTGTTAAATAATAAAATGCCTCGTCAAAATTCGTCGTCGAAATTTAATAATTGAGGTTAAATAGTAAGCGGAGAGAGATTCCATTGTCAGATATCAATATCGTTTGGATATGTCATCGACAATTATCACGAATTACTTTTGAAGTGATTTCCGAAAAGCCCTCAGTGGGCCGCATTGAAGGACAATACTGGATTTTAGTAACATATTATCTTACTTTTTTATGGGATAGGGGAGCAAAAAAGCGGACGTGTCACCTAATAAGCGACCAACGCCACCCATTAACAACAGCAATACATTTGTATCACTATTTAGTGATACATTTGCGTTACTGGCCTTTAAAATGGGATATCAAAGAGATCAAATGTGGGTTGGGAAGGACAGAGGGGAAGGGGTTGGTCCTCCGGATACAAACGCGCCATAAGCCGCTTTACATAGATACTAGAGCGATCTCTACTGGTGGTATTTCACCAGTAGAGATCGCTAACTGCTACAGCGAACTGCGTGTCATTTTCCCGTGATACCTTTATAGACAATAGTGTCACTCTGTCTCTTCCTATGGGTATCGTAGACGCCTATGAAGTTTGAATGTCAATTGACTATCTCTCCAATCATAAGCTCGAATGTCTTGGGAGTTTAGTACTTCAACTATAAATAGGTTCGAGGCTTCCAGTTCATAGTATATTATAAAGAAGTACAAAATTAAATATAGCAAAGCGAATGCCATGGAAACACGTAGGTGTATCTGAACCTCAAATGTCACATTGAACAAATGTCATCCTTAATACGCAATTTTAAAGGACTCATTCTTAATTGACTGTGAAAAAGGGATTACGATACGGTACTTGTCTTTTTCTTCATAAACCTTTCACAAATATTATTTAATACTACTATTTGACTACTACTACTTTGACTTTCATAATTCTTGTCATACACTCTCCAGGTTCCGTTCCATTTGGTCATAGAAAGGTTGTCGTGTCCGTCCTCGAATCCTACATTCAGCTGTTTTTGCATTCTATATGTGGTTAGTTAATCTTGCGAGAGATCTTCTTGAGAGAATGTATGATACATTCTCTATACAGATCCGAACTATCTGAGCATGCCCTTTTTTATTTTTAAACCTGTAAAATGTACACACACAAACGTAAATTTATCCATATATGTAACTATTTTATTATTTTCGGATTATCCGAAGCTAAGGCCATTTCGGAAAACAATAATTATTTGTTAACTGAACCAATTGGGTCCAATATAAGTCAATTCAGTGGCAATGTTGCATAATAAATAATCATCTCGTTGACACGACCATATTCTACCCACGCCTACGGCTATTAAAAGTGTGAAGGTAAAATAATAAAGAACGAATCACCGAGCATTAAAAATTTTATTGGTTAATATTAGTACTCTCTAAATGAATTTTGTTTACGCAAAAATCTTTTCTTCTTTTTAGACAACCCGCGTTATAAAATGTTGTACCCTCACATTTCCCTGAGCTTCTGCCCCTAAGAAGGATTTGTTCACAATTTCGCCAACGACCGTTTCGCATTCGCAACGCCATAAATTTCTCTGAAGGCTCCTTGTTTAATGAATCGCGATGTCGCGACTCAGTTTTTACTGTTTATACAATTTTCTGTTTCCTCTAGAAAATGAGAAACAGTAAATACATCCAAAGCTTTCTTGCCACTGTAATAATGTTGATAGTTTGTTATAAAAGTTGATAATATTACGAATATCGTTACTCATTACATAGTTATATATTTATCTCGGTCTATTGGCAGCAAATACATAGTATAAAACAAAGTCGCTTTCCGCTGTCTGTCCACTTATATGCTTAGATCAGTGGTACTCAACCTTTTTGTTATACGGGCCACAAACACGTGTTAGTCAGGTGTCGCGGGCCGCCAGCAAAAATAATTTAGGATTAAAATGATAACATTTTATAAAAAAACGTAAAACGTCTTTTACGTTTTTTTTTTATAAAATGTTATCAAAACGTTTTAGGTTTTTATGGTAAAAGGGCACAAAGAAGCATGCGGGTCATCTGATGGAAAGAGATTGCCGTCGCCTATGGACATCTGAAACAACAGAAGCGTTGCCAGCCTTTATGATAGGTGTATGCTCGTTTCTTGAAAGTAACTAGGTCGTAACCTTAATCGCCAACTAATAAGCCAATACTGATGATAGCATTGACGCGTCGGGTGATGGCGAAAATCATCAGACAATATCAATCCGAATAATTTCTCAGAGCCCACCCTGTGGTAACTGCGGCACATGATGCATGCAGTACTTGCCGGAAACGAATCTTTGGCATGGCGTGTTCATATCGGTGGAATCCTATCGTCCGAGTCCGAGTTGAATGCAAACGCTTACTCTTAAGCGTCGGGGGCTAAAGACTGGCCCTCTCTGAGCAGAGGAAGAGCCGACTTAAAAATCCCAAGGGCAATAATCTTCTAAGTACAAACGAAAGATATCTCATGAACGTAGTTTCAAGAGGAGTGGGAAACTGAATATTTCACTGGAACGCACCGTGGCTACTATTATTTCGTATAGTTTTACTTGATACATGCACTATTTCGCCGATGCGTGAGGAAAAAGACCCGAAATTCAAAATTACTTACAATTATCTCGAATTGTACGCGGGCCACTGATTAAGACTCGGTGGGCCACTTGCTGCCCGCGGGCCTCACGTTGAGTAAAGCTGGCTTAGATCTTTGAAACTGCGCAAGCGATTTTAAACAGAGGCTATTAACGAGGTTTGTTTGTATAATTCATATATAATGTTGTAATAATGATAATTTTCGAGATTTAGCACTTGAAATGCAAACTCTGGCTGAAACCTAAGTGGTAAATCAAAACAATGTACTACATGTACATGGGTACATTTTTAAAAGGTCTACAAAAAGTCCGCAATTGTGTATGTCTATATCTTAGGGATGACCCACAGTGACTATTTTTATTTCTTCTTATCCCTTCTGAGGAGAAACAAAGTTCGCTGGATCAAATAGTTACATATAGGTAAATGCAAAATCAATTTTGTCTATCTAATAACCTCATTCACTGTTAAAACACTGAACTAATTTAAAAAATGTATTGAAATAATTATTTCTCATTTAGCAATACAATTTTTCTATAATATAGCTAAAATCGAGCTCGGTGGACCACCGTTCCACAGAACTGCACTCTTCTGATTCAAAAATCGTGGCATCGATTACCGGCTATTTCTCGTAACTCTTCACGGAACTTATGTGTGATAAATATCGATGACTGAAAACTTTGTGCCCAGTATGGCAATAGGTTCGCCACCAATTACATTGGGGACGTAAATATAACGGCGAGATGAGGGTTAACGGCCGCTGCCTACACCTTCGGTTAGAAAAGGAGTGAAGTTATGTTATGTTATAGCTAAATAAAGGCTTCACACTATGCACGAAGTTGATCGAAGTTGCCTTAACAGGATAGTGCTGAGGTGTACTTTGTACAACTTTCCTGAAAAGCTCATAAGCATCCCGGACCTGGGGTAACTTCGTGAAGTTATCCCGGATAGTGTGGAGCTAGGGTAAAGTAACTGAGAAGTTAGAGTCAAAACCTATTTGCTTGCATAATTAGGTGTGTTCATTTTGTGTTGGGTATTTTGGGATAAAGTACTTTTATAATAATGGACTTGATGCCTATTTACAAAATAATAATGTAAAGTCAAGTTAAGAAAATTTCATAATCAAACCAATTTTAAGAGTGGTAAAGTCTTGTTAGTCGCTGCATTAATGGCTCTGGCCGGCTCGATCGATGAAATACCACGACCTCTCGAAATATCGGAGTGAAGAGGCCTTCATTTTTCCTCCTAATCCATTAAAGGATGGCATCGCACCACGGTGTACATGGGACGTGAGAATTTCCTTACCCACCCATAAAGTAATACGATCCACGTGTCACCGTTTGTACTGAAATCTTTTCGAAAATTACAGCATTCACTGCTTTGTTGTCAAAATATGGCCTTGTTTCTTTAATAAAATATAATCTTTCGGGATTTATCGCAGTTGGATCAGTTGAAGGGCACACGATAGTCAGTCCTTATTTGCACCTGAGATATCATTTAAAGAGGTCAGTTTATCGAGTTACGGACATAAGACTTATTATTAAATAGTAACACTAAGTGATCAGGCAAACTTTGTTTCGCCTCTGAAACAATAAATATAGTTACCCCTACACTAGCTACCTGCCAAATAATTGATTCCGAGGCGAAACAAAGTTGCTGGGTCAGCTAGTGTTAAATATGTTCAATTGCATATTTATAAAGATGTAGTCTGTACAGACATAACAATAACAAGTTTATCATTACATAGTATAAAACAAAGTCGCTTACAGCCGTCTGTCCCCTTATACGCTAAGATCTTTAGAACTATGCAAGGGATTTTGATGTTGTTCTTTTATTAGATAGAGAGTGTCTACGGGGTGGTTTTTACCAATAATTATAATTCATGTCTGATGTAGTAAAGTAAAAGTGATAAATCCCAATTTACTTATTTATTACTTTTGATGCGGAACAAAGTTCGCCGTGTCAACTGGTAGAGTAATAAAAATAAGTTACAAAAAATAATAGGCTTTTATTCCAGTGTGTTTGTTTTGTGAGAAAAATAAAATAACATTTTATAGATATTTTCTTAATTCTTATAATATTTTTATACAGAGAAGCAGAGGAGAGCAGTGTTGTCGGTGAACCAGGTTGGGAGGAGATCCTCACTTGGTTGGTAGAAGTCGGAGCTGAGAGCGAGGGCGACGGGGAAGGATCTGAAGGTGAATCTGGACGGGGAACGGCACGGATCAGCTGGTCAGCGAAGGTTTCCTCAGCACCAACCACTGCATCCACCACAGAAGAACCGCCACATGAACACAGAGTTAGTACGCGACTGGACATCGAGAAAGATGATATTCAAGCCGTACTTCCCATATCCAAGGTAAATATTCTAGTAAATATTATAGTTTTACTTAACATAACTTCACGCCTTCCCCTACCCGAAGATGTAGGCGGCGGCTGCTAAGCCTCGTCGCACCGTTATGGTTATGTCCCAAATGGAATAGGTGGCGCCCGGAATGGCGATAGGTTATTGCCATTCCCGGCACAACGTTTTTAGTCATCGATAATATCACACATAACTTACGAAATTAATTTCGAAAATCATTGATGTGAGTCACTGTGAGGATTCGAACCCGCGACCTCTGGATTCAGAAGCGGGGTGCTTGACCACTGGGCCACCGAGAACCTTTAATTATATTTTTACCTTAAAATTTGTCGTTAAAATTTATTTATTTCACCCCAGATGAATCAATTTATTACTAATTAAGGAATGTAATTAATTTTGAACGGATAAGAAGACCCTTTTGGGGACGTTCTCAGCAAGCAGGATATTTGCCGTGTATTAAGGTAAATGTTCTTAATTAAATTTTTAGAAAGCCCCCCTACCTACCCCCTCCTATTCATAAATGTGTCCAGTAATTACATTAGGTATGCAGGTTCGTCATTTTGACTACAGGGACCAGCGTCCTTTTTTAGCTATTAATTTAGTGAGTTCCTCTCGAAAATTTTAATAAAGAACTTTTAAATAATGGTGAATTGGTATTCATAATTTCAGCATTGGTTACTTTTTTTTAGTTTTTGATACAACGAATTTACACACACTCCTTTTAATAGCTTATATAACTGAATACAGGAACAAATGATGAATTATAGTTAACGATATGCATTTAAAATGTGGAGATCATCACCCACAGACATAAGGAAAGTTACTCAAGGATCCATGAGTGATGCGGCTTTAGTAGTTAATCGATGCTTTCCATAGTCATAAGGAATAAAGTACATAGTAGTACATAGTCATAAGTTTTAAACAAATGTGTGTCAATATACAAGTATGTATGAATATATAAATCAGATTTATTCATTTACAATCTTTAATGAGCATTAATAATCAGTTTTATTAACATAACATCACGCCTTTTTCTACCCGAAGGTGTAGGCAGCGGCCTCGTCTCGCCGTTATTTTTGTATTTTGGAATAGGTGGCGAACCTATTGCCATACCGGGCACAAAGTTTTCAGTCATCGATATTTTTCACACATAACTTCCGAAGAGAACTTCGAAAAGTTATTGGTGTGAGCCAATGTGAGGATTCGAACCCGATAACTCCAGATATAGAAGCGGGTGCTCGACTACTGGCCCACCGAGACATTTTAATCTTTTATTACCCCTTGAATACTATTAATAGATTAATAGAAAAAGTGCTATGGTGTTTACAAATACAACTCCAGAATACCTACTAAGTGACTATTATCAAAACAATTCCCAAGAAATCGATGAATTTAATGAGACATCGACTGTGACTATAAATTGGGTGAGAGACATATATATTTTCCTTAGCAATTAATGTTACTAAGAGAGTCCATTTTATTGCTCCAGCGATATCTTTATTAGAATGCCAAGGTTTTATTTTAATTGCGCGCCTTAACTTATATCTTCAGTCTGGAGACGTAAAAAGATATATATATATTTTTTATCAAATTAACAATATTGCTTTTGAAGAGTCGCATTGCAATAGTATTGTTGAAAGGTAGTAAATTAAATTAGTATTGCATTAGTATTGTTTTTTCTATCATATTAAAGGTTCAGTAGAAGTTTTTACGTGATTCGAGTACAAATATACAGACAAACAATTTAAAAAAATACTGTTGTTTTGATTGTTGTTTGTTACTCTAATTAAGTATATAAAATTCACGCCAAGTCCTTTGCGGGGTTGGCAGAAAGAGCAACAAGGCACGATCCTATTAAGTACAATCACTCCAATAAAGATCCTACGTATGCGTTTTTTTCTATCTCTCCATAACAGCAGACTATTAAAATTCTTTTAACAGTATAGATTATATTACCGTAGCTGCTAAAAATAATTTGAAATCTGTTAAAAAAGTTTTAAGATAACTGTAAAGAATTTTATTTGCATTCACGGTTTTTAGAATACCAATGGTCTTTCTAACCGAGCTAAATTAATATAACTGGTAGCTATGTACATAGATGTTATTTAAAACATAAATAAATAGTAATATTAGAAAAAACTATTTCAAATTTAAATTCAATTAACGTTTTTAAACAAAAACGCCGCTTTAAATAAAAAGTCGCTATACTTATTTTTTTTCCTACCGGTTTAATCGACCGCAGGAGGGCGTTAAAAGCATCAGACGATTGCAAGAGACATTAGAAGTTTCACTTCAATATGATATTATAAATACTTTGTATTTCAATACTTTTCTCCCTTTGCAAATATGAGATTCCTCGGAAAATTAAAATTCAAATAATTTCATATAAATATCAGATACCTTTACAATGCTTCAAAAGCAAAAGCTTCAAAAATTAACGTTTTTTTTTCAGAACATTATTTTTTAAGAACAATTTGAAATGCATATAATATACTGGCCAGTAAATGATTTGTAAAAACAAAGAAAAACAAGTGGCGAGACAATTAAAAAAAATGTTGATAGACTTTCGTTTTAATACACTATTATGTCATAAAGCATTCAAAAAGTAAAATGTGGGCTTGCTTGTGCGTATAGGTATGCATTTAATTCCAGATAAAATTTAAGTGGTTGTGTATTATGAAAGAATTGCATTGATATCAAATGCTTACGACTTGTAATGAGACGCTGGCTGTACCCAACAGCACAACGGGCGTTGACACAGAAATAGATCAAGATAGAACGGCCGCGATGTCATATTTCCATACATTTCGAGCGTGTCACTTTTTTGAAAAACCACGCCCACAGCGTGACGTCATTTTCATTGTTAGCGACTAGCGAGCGAGCGACTAGTTAGGAGACACACACATTAGATTATCGATGTTAATATCGGCAACGTGTGTTAATTTTATTCTTTTTATATTTTACCAACTTTATTGATTTTGTGTAACGATAATCATAGAAAGTAAAACATGTTAAATACTTTAATCCGACATATTAAAACCTAAAACATATTTTTTCAACAGTATATAAAATTTAGTTATAATTATTATACTGTCCTTGAAACTATACATATTTATTAAATATTTGCCTTTTTGTAAGGGTTGGCCTCACAGTCCTGGTTAAATAACGAAGCCGAACGTCTACATATACCTCGGTTACTGCCCGTTTGAGAAGAACGAAATGATTTTCCATCGGCGATTGGTCAAATTGGTGAAAACTTATACTGTCAAATAAACTGCTGCCAATGTAATTACGAAGCACTTTGGTTGAAATTTGTGGTGTTAGAATAAAGTAGAGACAAAGCAAGACATGACCTGATACTCAAATTATTATTGAATTAATTTATCGATAAGTCCTAAGACTCAACGATACATGGAGTGCCCATCTCTAACATTCGAAGGCCAAACACAGCGATTAACAGACACAGCGATCAACTAGCAGGTGTATTCTGTATTTCGTTCGATTCGACGTACATTACGCGTATAATTTATACGCGCAATGTTTTTGTATACGAGCGTTGAATGCGGACAGCAATGGATATTTATCATAACGAAAAAATATACAACTTGTGATCGTAATTATTGAACATAGTAAAAGTAAAACAATAATTTATAATCTCAAAAAAATACTTTCTACTGATTTTCTGTACTTACTGATCATACGAAATATTTCCTTTTTTCATATTTGATTCACTACTTTTGTTTTTAGAATTTGCCACAGCATAATAACGCATATATGTGAAGTTTTATCTATTTTTTTACGTCCTGAACGCATGGCAGGAACGCTCGTTGCGTAATGAGAGCGAGTTTCGAAAAGCATGCAATATAGTGCATGGTTTTGGCACGCTTGCCACGCCTATTCGCCGTTCTATCTTGATCTATTTCTGTGGGCGTTGAGGATAATAATGGACTCGTTTTATTTTATACAAGTCCAGAAACGGGTCTATAATTTCATTTGACCACTTATTGTCAAATATAATTTGACTAAAGTCTTAAAAGCCTCCTCAACTGTCACATAAGTATCCTCAATCAAAATAATTTCTACAATATATTATATTGGTACTTGAAGTATGGTACACAAGTACACATTACTAATATTAGAAAATAATCTAAGTCCATTTTATGTAGAATTATTTTTTTTTCGTTTAAAGTTAACATTGCGACCACAAAGTACCTATAGATACACAGGATTCCGAATGCTCAATGTTGAACGAATAGTCTTCTTTTTGGAGAAAAAAAAATCACCGGTAAAATAAGAAATAAGGCGCTATTTTATGAAATTCTTGCGCAGCCACTGGCAGTAAAGAGAACTAAGATTCCTGTTTATTATTGTGTACAATAATAATATGGATAAGCCTATACCGTTCGGACTCCTGTGTATCTATATTTCGTGATTAGGTCACTCGGCTGTAGACTGTCCATTGATACAGAGTAACTTTTTTCTCTCTATACAACTATACAGTATGTTGTCGGTGTTTTTAATTAATGTATAATATAACTATAATTGTATTAGAAGCGGCCAATACTTAACGGATTTAATTAAATTTACGCTCAAATTAACCGCATTAAGACCCTTGAGGATTTCTCTCTGTTTCCAAAAGGATATTTTAATCAATTCAAAAGTTCGAAAACTTTGAGTTTTGGAACTTTGATTGCTTGTCTAGCCGGTGTTTCGGTGATTGATTTTTATTTGTTGGTTTAAATATAACGATATATGTATGTATATTCATCATTGAAAATGAGTAAGTTATAAAAAAAATGTTAAAACTGCTATCCGCGCCAATAGTGTAATCTATATCTAGAATATATAATCTATATAAAGAATAACTTATGCTAATTATTTTTATTTCAGAAAAAAAAACTTTTATTTACATGAGTAAATTATATTATGATATATATGATAATTATAATATACTATATAATTATAGTATGACGGAATTGACAAGACTTGCTAATTCCTTTAGGATGGGAGTCACTCCGGCCTTTAGAAGTTCTGTTGTGATTCCGTCATCACCGGGTGCCCTGTTGTTCTGGAGTTGCCCGAGAGCCGCACTGATCTCACTCTCGGCAAAGTCGGGGATGTCCTCACTGTAGTGACGCGTTAGCGGGGCTCTTTGGTCATTCTCGGTGTCTCCCTTTGGCTTGGTCATCCGTGTGGAATAAAGGAGCCCATAAAAAGATTCTATCTCTGCGAGAATCTCAGGCTTAGAGGTGACGACACGTTCATCCGCAGTTTTCAGCTTCGTCAGGTGGGGCCTTCCAAGCTGCTGAGCAAACACTTTCGACGCGTTGTTGCGGTTGATCGCGTCCTCGATTGCTCGAGTATTCGATCGACGAAGGTCACGCCGCATCAGCTTTCTAATACGCTGGTTTAGGCTTTTCCATTCTGACGAAGACAGCTGATCGGGTGGAGTTTCTCGCCTTTGCCTCATTAGCTCGAGCGTCTCAGCAGAGAGTTTGGACTCCTTTTTCTGCGATCTCGGGAACAACCTTTGAGACACTTTTCTCAGCGTGTTGACCACAGTGGCGGTCTTTTCATCCACGTTGCCTGTGGTTTCCAGCAGGTCACACCGATTTTTAAGTTCCATTTGGTACTTTTCCGTTTCGGCTATTTGGAATGGCGTAGGTCGAAGAATAGACCTCATCTTCCGTGTCCTTTCAGCTTTCAGGTTAATATTTAGAGAACCTCGAAGAAGTCGGTGATCACTTCCAGTATTGAACCTGTTGATCACAGAGACATCTCTAAATATATGCCTTCTATCCGTAATGACAAAATCTATCTCGTTCCTTGTCACAGAATCCGGGCTTCGCCAAGCCCACCTCCTGTGGAGACCCTTCTTGAAGAATGAGTTCATCAAGAAGAGCCCTTCAGACTCTAGGAACTTACCCAGCATCTGGCTGATTTCGGCACCCAAGCCATATGGACCGATTTTCGTTTCGCCGCGTTCTTGTACTCCCATTTTGGCATTGAAGTCCCCCATAACAACGTTGTAGTGAGCCTTGGCGGTACCATGTATTGCTTTTGCAATATCTTCGTACATTGCCTCGGCTATATCGTCAGAGTATGTCGAGGTCGGCGCATATACCTGTATTACCTTCAGGGTGAGTTACCTTACCAGTTGGTGAGTTTCAGTACAAGGTACGCTACTCTGGTCGACACACTACTGATCTCCACAACGCTGCTAACGAGGTCCTTGTGAACGAGGAAACCGACATCCCCCTGGGAGAGCTGGTCACCTTCCCGAAAGTAGAGCAAGTTGCTCGACTGTAAGGTTATCGTGTCCTCCCCCTCTCGCCGGACTTCAGATAGCCCTAAAATATGCCAGTAGAAGCAACTCAGCTCTACCTTGAGTTCGGTGAGGTGTTGGTCCAGCCGAAGACTGCGTCCGTTATATGTTATGGCCACGCGTAGTTATTTTTGACTGCCTGCCGTAACCCGGAGATTCTTAGCACCCCTTAGCAGCGGTCATGGTCAGCGCTACCTTGGCCGGGAATAGTGGGACCACCGGGAACTGCGGGCCGTTGGATTTGCGCTTTTGTCATGAGAGGTTTTTGCCCATAGTCCCCACGCCGGGCAAACGTGTGGAGACCGCAGGGGTGAACCTTTTAAAGATAGGGACGCTGCTGCCCGCCCCTACCAGAACATTTAAGTTGACCCATATTTTGGAATGGTTATCCCGCCATTCTTCGGTGTAGAGCTGTGTAAGCTTGTCAGCCATATGTTGTTCTTTCGCTCCCAGCTGACTGAGAGAAGCCGATAGAAGCCGGATCAGTTAGTTAAAAAAATATTGTTGTTAAATACCAATAAATCAGAATAAATATGTATGTTTACGAACTCAAATCTCCAGGTCTTCTCAATTTCCTAACTCCCTAGTAGAAATATAATCAAATTTCAGTATAAATATCTATCTATTCATAGCTAGCTAGTACTACACGTTGTTACGCCGTAATAATACGTGCTCAACGTGTGTGGTCCCGGCGCGGCATTAAATGAAGTTACAGAATAATATTTATAAAGCAATTAGTTTATCTCAATATTAGCGTGGAGCTATTAACTCGGGCCCGGGGCGCTCGGTGCTCGACTTGCGCTAAAGTGGGCTAGTGTTGCCATGTGAAATAGGTACTTTTAGTTGTAGGTTAGTATATTTTATTTGAAACTGGTAAATTTTAGAATTTAACTTACATCTTTATACATTTTATATTTAAACAATACAATAAAACAAAACAATACATTAGCTTGTTTAAACTGGTGCGTAGAGGTATTTTTTTTTCAAGTTTTTTTTGAGTTTCCTTTTTAGTAATAACTAAAACATAAAATGTTCCTTTTTATTTTATACATATAAAGAAAACTTAACTTATGGATTGTACATATTTATTTAAAATATCGCCGGCTTAGAATACCGCCACCCCATCTCTTCCCGTGGGTGACGTAAAAGGCTACTAAGGGAAAAGGCGGGAGGAATGGGCAGCAGCATTCTGTCTCAACAAAATACAGCCTACTGCGATCGCCAACCCGCCTGCCAAGCGTGGCGATTATGGCAAAAACCCCCCATGAGTGAACGGACCTGCAGTTGTGGCGCTCTATGGGGGAGGCCTGTCCAGCAGTGGACCTCGAAAGGCAAATGATAATTTAAAATATAAACAATATATATGTGGCAACACTGAGTTCCATATCTGCGTACTGGCGGCTGAATGTGTGTGCTCCCTGTGCGCCATCCAACTAGATGATTAAAGCAATTAAGTTACGACATGACTGATGGACTATTTTATGCATAACTTTGTGGTCTTAGATTAATACAAGAATGGATGAATTATCAGATGTTTCAGTTATAGAACAGTTATTATTGTTGTAACAGTTATTGAAGCTGAATGTCATCTTTAAAACCAGTTACTCAAATCTACTTCAATATGCTTAAACTAATGACGCCTTAGATATAAAAAAAAAAAAAATATTCAAGAGACATTTAAAGTTTTGCTTTTATCGATGTAGTTTTTTTTTACTTGTTGTATTATTTCTGTTCGACGTTTTAACCATCAAATTATGATAGTTTTTTTTTTATTTAGACTTTTATGAAATTATTACCTATATTTTTGTAATATTGTTTTACTTTTACTCGATTTATTTATTATATCATTACATAGTATAGAACAAAGTCACTTTCCGCTGTCTGTCCCCTTATATGCTTATATCTTTGAAACTATGCAACGGATTGTGATGCGGTTTTTTTTAATAGTTAGAGGGTGTCAACGGGGTGATTTTTATCTATAATTCATATATGATGTTGTAAAGAAAAAAATATAATTTTCGAGATTTAGCACTTTAATTGCAAACGCTGGCTGAACCCTAAGTAATAGAACAATATTCTACACAATGTTCTACATTATTAAACACCTTCAGAAGGTCTACAAAAAAGTCCGCGAGGGCATATGTCTGTCTCTTAGAGATAACCCACACTGACTATTTTTTATTTTTTTACTTTTTACGAGAAATAATGGCTTATTTACGAAGCGATTTTAAACATTACAGCATTAATTTTCATCCAATTAAGTGTCATATATAAATTGTGCATGTAATATAGATGATCCTGGCCCTTTACAGCATACAATTTAAACGATTATTTTCGAAGATATTGCAGTATTAACATAGCAGGACAGATAAATAGCACAAATTGAACCTCATAATATATGACTCCAAAATTTACTAATTTATTACTTTTGATGCGGAACAAAGTTCGCCGGGTCAGCTGGTCTTTAACTATTTTACTGAATAGTTATGAATAGAATATAGCATCAACTATCTAATACCTTAATTAAACATATATTAATTACACAATAGCTAATACTATTTTGTATGCTACATAAAAACTCAAACAAAATATACAATCCATTACTGTATTAGTAATAACAGGTTCAAAAAACAAACCAGCTTTTAGCTGATACAATTCAAACTCAAATCAATTTGGGTTATTGTAACTGGTGAAAAAAATTGAAGGTATTATTTTTTTATCCGTAGAATTGGGAAGTACTGAACACAGCCGTGCTGACAGGACGTCAAGTGTCACAGGCTATGAAGGTACTTATCGTTTCACAAGCCGGTCAAGTTGCCGACGTGACGCTGCAGAGCACCTGCCATTCGGAAGACGAGAGCGTACTCAAGGTAAGAAAATGAAATATTTGTCGAAATTTGTTCACAGATTTGTCCACTTAAAAACTGCTTGGAGATGGAGAAAAGTGGATTTTAATACTTATATTTGAGTTATAATATTATGCGAACACATAAAATCAGTTAAATAATTTTAGTTAATACTCCACATATATTCACCGTAGCGATATAAAAAGTATCATCTATATTATTATGTACTCTTGACAATTTATACGTAAACTAACACTAATATAAATGATAAGTTACCAACTTACATTTACTTAGTCACAATTTTAATTACACATAACTTACAATAAGAGTTTGAAAGAGTCACAAACAGTCGGACTATCGAGAAGACCGGTATATTTAAATATTTATTCCATGTTTGCTAGGTATCATCATCATGCAGCTCTGTATACGTCGACGGCTCCGAAATCCGAGGGTCGTGGAATGCATCAGTCATTGTAAAATATGGCACATACACCGGCCTAGCGCGCTTCACTGTCTGGATGCCGGAATACCCTCTGGAGATCGATGTGGATGACAACCGCCTGTCCCAAATAAAAGGTAAAATATTTATTATATAACATAACATAGCTTCAGGCCTTTTTCTACCCAAAGTTGTAGGTAGTGGCTGTAAATCCTCAGCTCGCCGTTATGTTTATGTACCAAATGGAATAGGTGGCAAACCTATTGCTATACCGGGCACAAAGTTTTTAGTCATCGATATTTATCACACATAACTTTCGAAAAGTCACTGGTGTCAGCCAGGATCCGAAGCAGCGACCTCTTGATTCAGAAGTGGAGTGCTCAACCACTGGAATTTATTATATAAGTACTCAAATATGCGGGTCAAAATCAATATGTTCTATGTATACACTTCATTTAGAGATCAGGGACACCCACGCAACACAACGATTCATATGAATAGATACTATTTGTGCTTTGCCCATATATATAATATTAGAATATACCCTATATCTATTTATAAAGCTTTTATAAACGTCTTCAAAGACTTTAATACCCGAAAGTATAGTCAGAATTTTCTTGTTTTCGCTGAATAAAACATTCGAGTCGCGTTTCATATTATTTGCGTCACACTGTTTGAGTCGAGAAACTTATTCGAGTGGATCTTTAACGGACCACTATATCTAAAACGGACCACTTAAAGGATCCCATCATTTCCACTTAAGGAAAATAATAGTTGAATCTGGATTACCAATTAATATGAGAAATTTCACAATAATTATCTTTCAATGTCTCCTCGGTAGTCAAGTGGTCGAACACCCTGCTTCTGAATCCAGAGGTCGCGGGTTCGAATCTTGGCTCACACCAATGACTTTTCGAAATTCTTTTCGAAAGTTATATGTGATAGATATCGATGACTGAAAACTCTGTACCCGGTATGGCAAGAGGTTCGCCCCATTATTCCATTGGGAACGTAAACATAAAAGGCGAGTCGAGGCTTAAAAGCCACTGCCTACACCTTCGAGTAGAAAAAGGCCTGAAATTATGTTATGTTAATTATCTTTTCCCTGCCCTTAGCCCACTTTGTGTGGGGTCGGTACAACATGTCATCCTTTCAAACTATACATGTCTAAAGAGTTGCCAAAGAGTTGCCGTTGCTCCTTAGGAATGTTTTGAAGGTGTTGGAAGTAAGATGGGAGGGGAGAGGGGCAGGGGTTAGGATACCTTCGGATACCTCACTCACCCAGCGAAATGAGCCATGAGCCACTTCGCGCCGATATTCTGAGAGGTCGTGGTATTTCACCGGTCTAACCGACCCGTTCATGCAGCGAACTGCGTGACTCTACGAGTATTTTTACAATAATTTTACAATAATAGTCTGACATTCAACAACTAATCTTTGCCAACAGGTTGGAAAGTACCAGATGATGCAAATACCAAAGACAGAAGTAAGCGTTCGTTGTCGGCGCGGGGTTGGGGAGGCGCCAGGCCGGAAGCCTCTAACTCACTCAATGAACAACGTTCATGCCGGCTTAGATACCAGCAAAGTAATGTTGAGGTAAGATTTTGACTGCCTTAATGTTACCACACACAGGGTATTAGAGGAGAAACCTTGCTCATTCTTTAGATTTCAGCACTGTTCTTAGTCGTCTGCTACACAATATTTAGTAAAAACATAATTGATATTAGGTACACTTGAAAGTTTTATCGTTTCATACAACATAACATAACTTCACGCCTTTTGTTACCCGAAGGTGTAGGCAGCGGCTGTTAAGCCTCGTCTCGCCGTTATGTTTACGTCCCAAATGGAATAGGTGGCGAACCTATTGCCATACCGGGCACAAAGTTTGTCAGTCATCGGTATTTATCACACATAACTTTCGAAAACAATTTCGAAAAGTCATTGGTGTGAGCCAGTGTCTAGAATCGAACCCCGGACCTCTGGATCAGAGGCCGTGTGCTCGCCCACTGCGCCATCGAGACTTTAATATTTCATACAAAATATGTATTATGTATGTTTAATATATGTATTATGTATGTTTAACGTTATCCAACCAATCATTTGACTAATCAACGTTCAGGCTTTACTTCAAGGGACCTTGAAGACACTCTACGCGATCACTGAGTCTGCAGTTCAGTGTGTATATTTAAAATATTTGCCTACTAATTGTTAAAACAAGACTGTATCTCCATAGGTATACGCACGTTTCCTAGCAAAAGATCATGATTCTGGTCGAGTGTCATACTTCGTCTCCAGGCGTACTTGGTTGAAAGTTACGGAATTAGTGTTGACAAGGGTATCAGACCCTCGTATTGCGACACTAAGAGGCAGAGTATTGCAAGGAAGAAGTACAGGACGAACAGAAGTGCAAGTGCTATCACCCATCACAGGTAATCTTTAGAAAAGCTATTATAAATTAGTGTATAGAAATTGGCAAATGTCAATATTATGGAGCCAAAAAAAAAATTGGGAATACTTATGTGACTCGATTCAATTCTAAATTTAAACATGTTGAACCTAAATTATAGGCGTAGAACCTCCTTACATGTCGAAGCTTTATTTTTTTTTATTACTCATAATGAAAAATGTTAATTATTCCACCGTAACCAAAATAATATTAAATAATGTTTAAGTATTTTTAAATTACGTCTATCATATATGTGCAGAATTAATTATCGGAAAACTGATGAAAGGCAGAAAATATATATTTATTTTATCTGTTCTTGTTTATGCCTAAATAAAAAGGTTGAAATTGAGCCTTTCTATTATGTGTCAGTCTCAAGTACACATGCTTAAATAAAACTATTCAGACGGAGCACACCTTTACCTAAGTTGATCCCAAGTGTGACCTTTTCAAAGTAAGGTTATTTTATTATTTTCAACTTTGACTTTTGCTAGATAGCATTCTAAGTACCTTTATATGTTTATAACAACCATCAGTCCTTTTTTAATAAAGAATTAGTCTCTACCTACCTACTGTCCTCTACCTATTATCAAATATTTATTTGTATTAAATATTTATTTTGAATGGAACTTACGCAAATAGTAATTTTGGAAATGATTAAAATAATAATGTGCAATTAATAAATAAATTCAGCCAGCCCTCTCGTAGCGGGAGGTCTTGATCAGTCTCAATATAAATACTAATAGGTTTTGTTTTTTTTTACCTTTTGTTAACTAATATCTTCCCGTTTCCATAGGTCGTGTGATAGGTCTTCGCGAAGTACGCGTTGGCAATGACAAAGTTTCAATCTCAAAGTTACTGGTGCGCGTAATATCAGGTCTTCAGTTGAATATATCACCGGATACTGCCATTGAGAATGGCTATGTATCAGAAACTACTGTAACTAGACGTCTTACTGCACAATATCAGGTAACTGCTTCTATCATCATTTATCGTACTATCATTTATAGTACTATAACTGTAAGCACTGGTTTTTAATCTCGCCAAAGGAAATACATAACCTTACGAGATGTCAGTGGTGCTTTAATCTATTATATTTAATTTATTATTGTATCTATTGGTTTTTCATTGGTCTACGCCAGAACAACCACAAGGTTATCGATAGAAGTTTGCTTTTATTTTAGTTATTTTAACAACAAAACAACATAACTTGACGCCTATTTCTACCTGAAGGTTCAGGCAGCGGCTAAAAAGCCTCGACCCGCCGCATATTATTGATTTAAAACCAATCAATATTCATTAACAACAATAATATCGTCTTAGTACCGTCTCTACGTTAGTACTGTTCCCGTGATATACGATAACGATAATATTATCATGGTATACTCATATCATACTTTCTATAGTCTTTGGCCAAAGTCTTTGACCAGTGCGTCCTACCGGTGATGACCTACGGTGTCGAAACGTGCACACTTACGGTAAGGCTAGTCCACAAACTTAAAGTCGCTCAGCGAGCAATGGAGCGAGCTATGCTCGGGATATCTCTGAAAGATAAACTCCGGAATGAGTATATCCGGCAGAGAACTGGGGTAACCGACATAGCTCGTAGAATAAGCTCGCTGAAGTGGCAATGGGCTGGTCATATCTGCCGAAGGACCGATGGTAGATGGAGTAAGAAGGTCATAGAGTGGAGATCGCGACTTGGTAAGCGTAGCGTAGGACGCCCACCAGCCCGATGGTCAGACGACCTCAGAAAGGCTGCTGGAAAAGACTGGATGCGGAAGGCAGAGAATGGGATGCTGTGACGCACATTGGGAGAGCCCATGTCCAGCAGTGGACTGCAATAGGCTGATGATGATGATGATGATAGTATATATCACCTAATATTTTTAATATTACAGGAAGGTTTATTGGATATAGACTTGGAGTTCTCCGATAACAGTCACACAGCGTTAAGAGATGTTTCAGTATCTGATTACTTCTTGGTAGTGGAAAGTTTAGACCCTGAGGTTGTTGCATTCGCACCTATGTATGCTAGCAAGCATCCAAGGGTTATCGCAGTTGGAGAAGGTGAGTACACCACCATAATTCTTCAACCTGTCAGTTTCAGGTGTATATATTGTTATATTTGTTAGGTAGTACCTAATATCATATTAGGTATGAGATAGACTCTACGTCTGCAGGTTCTGATTATGATTAATCTATTTTTCACACAAGTCTATGTATTAATGTTATGGCTGTTAGAAATAAACCCATATGACTCGATTTTGTGACAATGATTTACCTTTTATTTCTTCTACTATTTACTACTAATTTAATTGCATCAAAAGGAGTTATGCTTTAGGAAAATATGTATGTTAGGGTGGCCCAAAAAAACCGACAATTTTTTTTTTTTGAGTCTCGGGTGAAAATATGTTAGTTTTTGATGTTTTAAGAGCCCTCTCCAAAAGACAGCTCAAAAAAAAATTTTTAAGAGGTCACTCCAAATTTTTTAAAATTTCCAAAATCGTCAAAAATCGATTTTTTTTTTAAATTATTTTTCCCATTATTTTACTTTTTTCTACAAGAAAAATGGTAAAGATCCTGAAAATCTCAAGTCGAAATTTTAATATTTAAAGGTCGCTCCAAATTTTTCAAGGTTTCCAAGACAAGTACTTTATATCTTTTCGAGCTACTTCTGAGTATGAATATCAACGAACTTGATATTTTTTTCTTGCATTTATATTTGTTGGTCCTGAATCTGAGACACGTGGGCAATGAAAAAATCTTGAAATTTTCACGGGAACAACACACGCTTTGATTTGTGTAGTCGGATTTCAATTTATTTTATACGTTGCTGTTTTATTCGTTTAGTTAATTATACAGTATTTTTCTTAGAAGACGTAGATAGTTCATATGTATTACACTCACTCTAAATAAGGAAAACAAGACGTCATTATTTAGTAATAAAGAGTAATAACTAGGTCTTTTTATGGGATAGGAGGGCAAACGAGCAGGCGTGTCACCTGATGGTAAGTGACCAGCGCCGCCCATGCAACACATATAGTGTTACAGTTGCGTTGCCGACCTTTAAGGGAGTAGGATAGGAAAGGATGGGGAAGGGACGTGGGCCTCCGGGTACCTCTCTGACCGAACGAAACGTTACATTGATCTTTTGAGAGGTCGTGGTATTTCACCGGTCGAACCGGCCCATTCATGCAGCGGAATGCTTGGCTCTAATACTGTTAGGGCATTATCTTTTCTAGTTAATTAATCATCAAAACTAACATTTCGGGACTCCAGCACCCATTTTGTACTGTACTTGTAGTAAATTTTATTCTTCTTCGCAATTACTTTACATAATCTAAGACTGAAAAAAGAGACACATTAAGTATCAAAATTCCAGGAAGCGGTGAACTTCTCCGAGTCACTCTCCTTACACCAGAACAGTGTCGATCTGGTCCTCTTCGTCGAGTCGCATTACCTGGTAAAGGAGATACAAAAACCCCAGCCAATATCAAGAACATACCTGGCGCTATAGCTACAGCTGCCGCTAGCGTTGACGTAGACTTCACTGGTGGAGATGCGCCTCAAAGACCTGACACGCCACAGAATGATGACATCATGGCTAGAGGTGGATTGAGAAGTGGTCTTGCTGAAATTGGAGACATTCTTAAAGGTATAACATACATAACATAACATAACTTCACGCCTTTTGTTACCCGAAGGTGTCGGCAGCGGCTGTTAAGCCTCGTCTCAGCGTTATGTTTACGTCCCAAATAGAATAGGTGGCGAACCTATTGCCATACCGGGCACAAAGTTTTCAGTCATCGATATTTATCACACATGACTTCCGAAAACGATTTCGAAAAGTCATTGGTGTGATCCAGTGTCAGGAATCGAACCCGCATCTCTGGATCAGAAGCCACTGGACCACCGAGACTTAAAGGTAAAAAAATATAAAATTACTTAATGTTGCCTTCAGGGATAAGGTTATAAGGATGTTAAGGTATTTTTATTCAAAAATCTTGTGCGTGTATCTAATAATATCTTGGACACAAATCACACAGCGCCCTCTAGTTCCAAACTAAGCAACTAAATGCTTGTGCTATGGAGACCAGATAACGGATACTAATATGTATATACTTTTCTTTTGTAAATACATACTTATAATACATAGAAAAGCACCTAGACGCCATACAAACATTCATGCTTGTCACAAATATTTGTACTCGGGTAGGAATCGAACCCGCCAACCTCGAGTCTGCAGTCGGTAGCTTTTACCAATGCGCCACGAGGCTCGTCATATAATGATCATAATGAATTAAAAAGTAAATATGATCGAAGTCAAATCACTCAAAATTAAAATCATTATAGGGAGTTGTGTAGGTTGCGTGTAAGAATCGTGCCCTATGGCGCTCTGTTCTCTCTGCCTACCCCGCAAGGGATTTGGCGTGAAGTTATGTATGTATGTATGCGTAGGTACCTTAATTTGACATTACATGGGTAAATTGAATGAGAGGGTATCGCTTTGTCAATTTCCCTTTATATTCTGATGTTACATGATCAGTTTAAATTAATTTCAACCTTATTTGACATTGAGAGTATATGACATATATGTGACCTTATTTCGTCAACCTTATGTTATATATTTTTTTTTTTAATTTGATCACGAATCGGGTATTGTACTACCATTTCTAATACTTTAATAAGTTTCGATGTTATGTGCCAGTTTCAATAAGCATCGTTATCTGCTGATCTTTTCGAGTGTTTGTTTAAACTTTTTAATCATCTAATCTTTATTTCCTCAATAAAAAAGGCTATAAGTAATTATTAATCTACATGTTATAAATACCCAGCTATTTGTTTTATTTATATTTATTTTGTACAAGTATGTTTTATGTTTTTCAGGGTATCCGTCATTTAAAGATGAGAACTCTCACGAGCCGACTATTGCCCAGGCACAGCAGTACAACTCCATCTATAGAAACCATCCAGGGATATCTTCACATCACCAGACCACGCAGACTTCCGTTGTTATCGGTTAGTAATTAATATATTTAAATAAACTATTTTAAAATTGTGTTTAATATAATAACTCAGGTCTAGAAAATCCTGGATACGAATCCAGTACAATCCATCAGACAAAGTTTTAAAAATAGTTTCTATTTAGATCGAAATTAAGTACCTAAATAGGCAGAATAAATTGTGTCCGATGCCTGGACTGGACAATTAAAAAAAAAACTATTTTCTTTTATAGGTATTTACGTGGTATTGGGCGCATTCTGCTTTGCTATCGTGGTAAGTTATGACCGACAAAACACCGAGTTATGTTATAACGGCCATTAGTTATATATAAATATAGTTATTAGTTCAAATATAACGTAAGCAATATAGGGCAAAGCAAGCAAGCAAAGCAAAGACCCCCCGTCTTTGCTTTGCTTATTTTGGATGACCTGGGAAGTCCAAAAAAGCCCTTAGAGAAATCTTGTAGAGAGTTTTGCTTACTTTTGCTGACAAGGGGGGTGGGGGAGGAAGGGGGGGTAAATAGCTGTAATAAATCTGCTTACTTAACACTGGAATGGGCCCTTATTAAAGTGAAACTTTTATTACATCGTCTCAAACTTTTTCGTCTGGTGTTGCATGTCGCGTGACGGTCGGCCGCGGAGTAGGGATAAAGTGAAAGGCGCTCGTCAGAGCGCCTTTCACTTTATCCGAGGCCAATATGGCGGCCATGTTGTTGTTTATGGATTTATTTCAATTTTGAGTGCTTGAATTTATTAATTAACTTATTTTGTATGAATATTAAATTAAGTCTTTTTATTTATATTCGGTCCATTCAATATATTTAATTTTATTTAACATTTATTTTTAGTTAAATGTCTATAATGTGAAAAAAAGTTTCACTTTTACGGTGGTTTCATAAAACCACACAATCTTTTTTGTTTTTTGTACTATTATTGAGATTCAGAAACAAGTAACGGCGGATTTCTAATATATATTGAAAATAGACATAATTATATAATATTGTCTTCTCTTTACGGAATTCAAGGCTCCTGACTCCGTACGTCACAGCCAATCTCCTAAACTCCCGGACCGATTGAATTTTCCCTATATTAAAAGTTAATTAGTATATCCAGATTATGTAAATACCTATTATAACTATACAATAATATTCACTTTCCCATAGGTGTTCGTAGTATCATGTGTAGTGTATGCCTCCCGAGTCAAGCCCACGGGTATCGAACGAGGAAACACCAGCGGTCGGGCAATGCCAGCAGTCGCGGAAGGTGGACGTCTCCAAGTAGCCGGTCTAGTCGGAACTACTCTAGGACTGGCTAGAGACAAACCGTCAAGGGAGTCAACAACAAACGCCCACGATTGGGTGTGGCTTGGTAAGACTTCTTCACAAACTTTCCTATGTTATTTTTTTAATTAATTTCGAAAGTTATATGTGATAAATATCTATGACTGAAAACTTTGTGCCCGGTGTATGGCAATAGGTCCGCCACCTATTCCATTTAGGACCTAAACATAACGGCGAGATGAGGCTTAAGAGCCACTGCCTACACCATCGGGTGTAAAAAAGCATGTTTACGACTCAAATGGAATAGTTGGCGAACCTATTGCCATACTGGGCACAAGGTTTTCAGTCATCTATATTTATCACACATAACTTCCGAAAACAATGGCGAAAAGTCATTGGTGTGAGCCAGGATTCGAATCCACGACTTCTGAATTCAGAAGCGGGGTGCTCGACCACTAGACCACCGAGACCTTTAACACTCACAATATACTTGAATTTAATTAGACAGATTTAAATCTACCTTATATCCAGCAACAGATAAAGAAATAAAATTAATTGGATAATTATAGGTAAGTACTTAAAGAAACACAATTAAACTTAAAAATAAAGCCTTCGATGTTGCAGGTCGTGCAACCATGGAACGGGGCAACCGTCATGTCGCCAATAGGAACTCCACACCGCAGACGGATAACGGCAACCCAGAGATAAGGATCACCAACAACCCTTTGAACTACAACTATGTAGATCCAGAAGACGCCATCAAAGACAACGGCAACGTTATGGTGACGAGTTTTGACAATCCCAATTCTATTGAATTGCCATCCCAAAATGACAAAAAGGAGAAAGTGATCGACTCGACCACGTATTGCAAGAAACCATCAAGACATGCCAGACATCACTCCGGCGACGGACATTGGCAGTAAGTAATTTTGCAAGTTTTTTTTAATCCTCCATATCACACCAATGGTGTATTATCCCAAGAGAACTCATTACATTTTCACATCCTATTTCTATCGATCAGCCAATTTTGATCGAATACTGCTCAACTGTTTTTTTTCTTTTATGGGATAGGAGGGCAAACGAGCAGGCGTGTCACCTGATGGTAAGCAACCAACGCCGCCCATGGACACCAGCAACACATATAGTGTTACTGTTGCGTTGCCGACCTTTAAGTGATAGGGGATAGGAAAGGATGGGGAAGGGGGGTGGGCCTCCGGGTACCTCTCTTACCGAACGAAACGCGGTATGAGCCACTTTACGTCTTCTGAGAGGTCGTGGTGTTTCACCGGTCGAGCCGGCCCATTCATGCAGCGAACTGCTTGGCTCTACCACTGTTGATTGATGAACAAACAACCTTCCATTAATACTTTATTTGGTCATCATTTTCTTCTCTTATCTCACTTTCAGTGAGGTCGGTTCAACATATTATCATCCATTTGAATTATTTATGTTGTCAATATATTTGGCTGTGGTTTTATGACTGGCCGCCTGCCTTAACATCAACCGTAGTTGGGAATGTTTTCATTGGTGGGAATTGGGATGGGTAGGTGAGAGTGGAAGCGATTAGACCTTCGGATACCCCTTTCTCAGAGTAATTCACGGCATGAGCCAAGCCGTTATTCTGAGAGGCTCTACCACTGAAAAATGAACATTTATTTCTCTTTTCTTTCTTAGAAGACACTTGGTTTTAGACGAAATTGAGGAGAAAAAACTAATACCTAGAAATATAATACTCTAATGACCAACGTCATTCATCATCCAGGGATCGTGGGTTGTCGCTTGTGTAATGCATGATGCAGTGTAGTTTTGAGTGTGCATTATTGTAATAATTATGGTTTAATTTACTACTCTTGGTCCGCAGCACGGATGGCGCCAACCACGATGACTACCGACCACCTGTGCCACCACACAGAAACTCATCCACACAGTCCCAAGCACCACTGCCTCCCAGGAACCCAAGCAAAGTAAGATACTTTTTCACATATATAAACGATTTCGTATCATTCGCTTCTTCCAGAGTAATACGTGGTAGCGTGGAAGATAGGAAAAACTGTTGTGCCGATCTCAAATGATTGTAGCAGGATGGGATTAATCCATTGTTGACCAAGTCAACTGAAACATAACATTACTTCACGCCTCTTTCTTCCCAGAGGTGTAGGCAGCAGCTGTTAGTTGAAAATCTTTCAAAAAATTTTTCTACTCCTAAAATTTAATATAAGGCTATCAATTTTCTCGGTGGCCTGGAGGTTGCGTGAGAAGAGGGGTCCTTCTGAATTAGAAGTCTCGTGTTCCAGACGACTTCACCGGAATTCTTTCGGGAGGTTATACATGTATATAACTATTAATGACTGGCCAAATTATGCCCGATATGAGGCACCTATTACATTTTGTATTAAAAAATATAGTTGGGATTTAATTGCCAATTTCGGGTATAAATAAGCGTGAAGTTACTGTAATCTGCATCAAGAACTAATAATAAATGCAGTGTATTTACATATATGTTTTGTGAATGTTTATAGATTTTGCCTGAGGCAGTCATGCCACCAACTAGACGGAGCCACAATCGCCATCAGCAAAAGAAACACGAGCGCGATTATGACTCCAAGCGATCTCCGGAGACTGGCCGCCGCTCAGACCGGTAACTAATACTTCCTTGTTTAGCTCAGTCAGCTTCGTATATCTATCTACTGATATATAAAAATACATTAGTATTTTTTCAAGAATATTTTATTTTCTTAAAAATAATAGATGGCGATTGCTTCCGTGTTTTTTGTTCCACGGAGGCACTTGCTTCAAGCGCTCGTGTCTTAGCTTTTTAAATATTATTTTAATTTTAAACATTTTTGTACTTTGACTATTTTTAAGTGTCTGTGAGGACCTATGAAAATAAAACCATTTTGACTTTGACTTTGACTTAGATAGGCAATAGTCACCCAAACAATTTCCAATACCCTTCAAATACCTAACACTCAGCAGTCAGCACGTTTACTTGCAGAATTATTGATTTGAACAAACTGGACGCCCCTTACCTACTGAACAAAGATATGAAAGATCACCAACGCGAATCGAACCCGGCACCACACAGGAACGAACTTGACGACAATCCAGTTGAAAATTTAACCGACAAAGATGATTGCGCTCGACTATTCGAATTCGACAACGACGCACCACTCATCATGGAGAATAAGGACTACAGGGAGATTGTTGGTCTGAACAGAAGCACAGAAGACTCTCGACGTACATTCACCAAACCTGAAAGCCCAGACTACATGCATGACTCTGGCATCGGTAAGTCCTTTGATTTTCTATTTAAACTGTATCCTTTGGCCAAAAAGTTTACGGCCGAAGGCAACAACCATGCTAGTCACCAAGTCTCGGTGGTCCAGTGGTCGAGCACCCCGCTTCTGAATCAAGAAGTCACAGTTTCGAATCCTGGCTCACACCAATTACTTTTCGAAATTATTTTCGCAAGTTATGTGTGATAAATATCGATGAGTGAAAACTTTGTGCCCGGTATGGCAATAGGTTCGCCACCTAAACCATTTGGAACGTAAACATAACGGCGAGACGAGGCTTAACAGCCGCTACCTTCCGGTAGAAAAAGGCGTGTAGTTATGTCCCCCATGGTCATCTATTTTTTTATGGGAAATGGAGGCAAACGAGCAGGCGTGTCACGCGATGTCAAGCAATAAGCGCCGTCAATCAACTTTAACACATATAGTATATAAACCTTAACACATATAGTGTTACAGTTGCATTGCCGGCCCTTACAGTGGGATATGAAACGGTCGGAGGCGGGACGGGAATGGGAAAGGGGAAGGGGCTGAGAAGTGAGACACCGGACGAAACGCAGCATGAGCCAATTTACTTGTTGATATTCTGAGAGATGGTGGTATTTCACGATTTATTCATGCAGCGAATTGCGTGGTCAGAAGGGGTCTAATTCAAATTTCACTTTTAAACAAGCTCACTTATCAATGCTGCTCTAATAATAAAAAAATCGAATTTGTTTGAACGCGTTAATATCAAGAACTACTGGATCGAATTAAAAATTTATCGTCTCGCTATAATCAATAGCTATCAAATCACAAATATATTTAGTGGTAGAAGAATTTAATATAACGGTATGAAGTTTTATTTTTTTCTGTGGGTACTCGTCAGATGGAAGCGAGAGCTGGGTATGGCAGAGTGTGCATGAAAGTAGAATAAACGCGGTGGAAATGAGGGCACTACGCAAAGTCTGCGGAGTGACTCTCGCTGACCGCGTAGAAAACAAGGTTGTACGGAAGGAAGTTGGTTTGAAAGAGAGTGTCGGTGTAAAAGTAAGAAAGGGCATGCTCCGATGGTTCGGACATGTAGAAAGAATAGTTGATGCAAGACTGACTAAGTAGATATACAATGCAAAAGCGGATGGATGTAGGAGTCGAGGACGGCCAAGACACACATTCCATGACCAAATAGAACGTGTTCTGGAGGAAGGTGATGTTAAGAGCCTCAAAAACCGACGCGCGTGCATGAAAAGAGTCATGAATGTCAACGAAGCGAGTGAGGCGTGTAAGAATCGTACCCTATGGCGCTCTGTTCTCTCTGCCTACCCCGCAAGGGATTTGGCGTGAAGTTATGTTATGTATGTAGTACTCGTCAGATTACTTATCATTTTAAATATAAACACATAAACATAACTTGTTGCCTTATTCCACCCGAAGGTGTAGGCAGCGGCTGTTAAGCCTCAGTCACCGAATAGTTATGTTACGTCTCAAATGGAATAGGTGAAAAACCTATTAGTTATATATCAGGCACAAAATTGTCTGCCATCGATATTTAATCACACATAACTTCCGAAAAGAATTCCGTAAAATCATTGGTGTGAGCCGGGGGAACTCCTCATCATATCTTAGACTATATTAAGTCAGCTGATATAAATGTAAATAAAATTTCTTATAAATTATACAGGACTACCAGAACTACAGATGAGACACAAGAATAGGTCCAAAGAATCTAAGGGAGATTTTGTAGAACCCGGTAATAAAAATAAAGGTAAGATTTTTTTTAATAGATAAACATTTTAATATCATACAGCCATATTACGACGTCGCTAAATTTTGTCTTTAGCATTTCTCAACGCAAATCTCAGGGAATACTGGATCGAATTGTAAATTTATTTACAATTCATTGAGGACCGTCCGTTATTCGAAGAATAATATAACATGTTATTATTAGGAGCGGAGTTAGGAGTTTTTTTTTTTTTGGTTGTAGTTTATAGTATGGCGGTACAAAGTACGCACGTTCAGCTAGTAAGATATAAATATAAAGTTTTGATTTTTAATGCATTAAAATCTGCTGCTTTTATTGATTTGTCTATAAAAGCGAAATTTTAAGTCACACCACGTGAAAACCATCCATCACATCGTTCTCAATTAACTTGCCTGGACGTACTAAATATTTTAACTATCTACCATCACGAGTGCTTAATATTAATAAAGTTAATTAGCGCCATCTGTCGACATTTTTGATTAATTTTACGATTCAAAGTCACCTCCAGCATGTAATTCAGCATCAATTAAACTGACATGTCCAGGTAGTAGTTCTCCGGAGGTAAAACGCGCCACAATAGTAGGCAACCCGATGTATTCCCGTGGCCAAGATGGTGCGCTCCTGCCCGCGGACCCCCTGGGCTTAGACGACCTACACATGGACTACGATCAGATCATGCATTATTTTCACAACTTGAAGGTATAAACGCACACGTCGTCCCCACCTAGCTTCTAGTGTAGTGTTGCTGTCGCTTGCATCTCTCCGGAGGAACTCCGGTCACCGGTCACTGGTCCTTCGCCATCCGTCACCACGCGGTCCTATCAGTTTGTGTCGTATATAGATGGACTTTGTTGATCTAGTTGTGAATGATACAGCCACCAATTTTGATGCATTTAAACATAAAACTTAGGATAATAATTTATATGACTACTTTTACATTTTATATGTTTATACATACAAATGCCATACAGTATTATAATATACATAAAAGTATACATATTAAGACTCATCTTATGTAATCTACTTCATTAACTCGCACACCCTGCAACTAAATTTTTTGGGTGAACGCCTGTACACTACATTCCACTATCTAATCACTTTCTAATCTTTTTTTTTTGTTTTGTTTGTCATCTATGTAGAATGCTAGAGAACAACTATTATCTAACACTAGCATAGATATTAGATTTTTAACTTCACGATAAATAGAAAAACCTATATAATATTAGTAAATATTTCAGTGCAAAAAAATTGTACTTAACATATTATTAAATTTTTCACAGGAATCAAACGCCTGAGTAGAGCAGATCATTGCAAAGATCCGGCAGATATTGTCTACGTTTAAATATCAACATAGCATCAAAGCTCCTCCAATCGACGTATACAATGCAACTAATGTTACGTCCGTGGCTGCCGGGCTAGAGGATAATACCAGTGACACACACAACAACAACTTATATTCAAATTCAAATATCGAACACATTTACGAGAACGTCAACAACGGAAACGTTCTGAACGTCGCGCCAACACAAATACTATGCGACTCAATCGCTCACAAAAACGACTTCATGAAACGTCAACTAACGTTTTTATTGGAACATTTGAGCGAAGCATACGAATAAACCTTGTTGTTCTGAGTCAATGTATTATCCTCAATACAATATGTGTCTAAAATTGGATCCTTGCAGTGATCGAAATCGAAAATTATAATTATAAAGTGTAATTGTTTTATACATACTTATTACAATTATTTAACGTACATACTCTAGTCATATACAAAGTTGCACATTTATAATATCTACAAGTACCTATTATGACAATTGTGTGCGTGTAGTTAATACTCATTTATGTCAAGGAGTGTTTTAAATTATTGATATTACCCAGTTCAGGTATTATCTGTATATTATATTATTGATATTAAAATATCTTTGTGTTAACGGGCTAAAATTATATGTAACTATATATATTAAACTGCTGCAAATTCTTGCCTATAATTCGTGCTCCTCTGGGACCTATTGCTATTATATTCCCCATACCAAATAAAAGTTGCATTCGTTCTATGTATATATTTTCCATTAGAAGGTAAAAACGCTACCTCACGTTTGTCTTAACTTAGAGCTTAGCTAATGTACGCGAGTTAGGAATAAGGACGCATTTATTAAAAAAAAAAAACTTCAAATACACAATTAATTTCCCGCCAATATTTTATACTTACATAAAACAATAGTTAAGATTGAGACTTTAATACGCCAGTTTCTAGGGAGTTATTTAAGTATAGTATAAGAAATATAAAAAACTAGTCAAATGTAATGATTTAATATTATGCACTATTATTAATAATCAGAGCTAATTGATTTGCTCAATGATGTTCCATACACATACATAAATGGCTTCACATAACCAGGTCTGAATATAGATAGGTATATATTTTATAAATCCAGTGTTGAAAATTAGTTTGTTATGTTGACTGATATAATAATTTATTTATAGGTTATGTTGTCAGGATATGTACCTAACCTACATTGTTATGGACCTATAACCTGAAGAACATTCACAATTATTATCTATGGCATGATTTTAGACTTGTGATAATAATAACGACTGGCCGGGGGTTGATTTTATATGTAGTCTTTTTTATAAACAAAAAGTCATATCATATATAAAATTAACGCTTGTATGATATTGTAAAACACACTAATTAATTTATTGAAAATGTAAATTTGCATTTGCATGTAAGTTAGTATATTAGGCTTTGTAAATATTGTTATGACGTTATATAATTTATAGGTAAACAGTGAGGAGATGACGATTCAAAATATATATTATTACTAAAAATATATATATATATATATGTATATTAATTTGGTAGAAATTGCTTAAATATGAACAAAAGTAGGTTGCACACGAGATATAATGCGTTTTGTGTCTGTAATGATTGTACACTACCTAAATAGTAAATGTTCTCATTGTGTATCGTGTATTAATGTGAAATTTAAATGTATTCATAGAAGCCAGACATACAAAAGAAAACTTATTTTAATTATTAGATTTGATGGCCTCATGTTCTGGTAGTAAAAAGTTAGCACTGATTTCAATATGTGATACGCGAAGTATAGATACAAGGGCAAAATCTTTATAAATTACTTATATTTAAATAAATTCAGGACTCGCAAGTCAATGCGTATATACGTGTAATAATAATGATAGCATCGGTACGTTGTAAATTCTAGCGCAGCTACTGGCAGAAAAGAGAACTAAGATCTGGGTTTATTTTTGTGTACATTCATACTATGTAAAGCTTATGTTGTTCGGACTCCTCATATCTATACTTCGTGACTTGATCGATGATATTAATATATTACCTATATCCTAATACAAAGTGTTGTTAAAGCTTTTGTCGTTAGGTTAGGGACAAGTCCTAATATACTACCGACAGTAGTAAGTACTGTATTGTACTCTTTAGTATTTGTTACTATGACATGTTTTATTTTATTTGTTGAGTTTTGCCATAATTATAAGAAATGAGTTTGAATAAATAATAATAATTAATGCTACTTATGTGGTATGCAAAACTGAGGCTTGTCACGAAACCCTTTCATGAAATGTCAAATTTAATAAACCATTATTAATTTGTGGTCGTTTTATTTCGAACCTGTTAACAATATATAAAAAAAAATGTGTTATAACTATGTGTAAGATACGAAGGGAGTTATACTGAGAGAATTTACAAATAAATTGATGTAAATGGCGACAAATTAGGTGGCATGATTTTTTTTCTAGAACTTAGAAAAACAAAAGCCATACTACTAGTAGAGCCACGGAGTTCGCAGCATAAATGGGCCAGTTCGAAAGGTGAACTACCACGAACTCTCAGACTATCGACGTAAGTGGCTCATGCCACGTTTCGCTCGATGAGAGAGGTATGCGGAGGCCCAAACCCTTCCCCTCTCCCCTTCTCAACCCACTTCAGACTCCTTCCATATTGCATTGCAAGGGCCGGCAACGTAACTGTAACACTTTCTGCGTTCAGGTGTCCATGGACGGTGTTTGTTCCTTGCCATCGGGTGCTTAAGCCTGGACGTTAGCCCCCCTATCCCACAAAATACAATAAAACTTTTGAAAATGCAAATCGGTCGAAAAATAAGTCGTGAAACGGCACTAAAAATATTCATTCGAATATAGCCAGTAAACTACTGGAGATAGGTTGTGGCAGGACGTGGATGACGACTTCTGGCGTAGAATATATAGATTAAAGCGCATTATAATTGAAATAAATTTGTCACCATTGGTCATTCAATACTTTCATTAATTATTTTCATATTAACCAAACCATTTTAACCGAATTAAATCAAAGTATCAAAACCGTTATAGTCGTACTATATAGTGTGGCAATATGAACGACAGTGGCCCAGCTATTCGGCCAACCATGTGGCCGAGTAGCCGGTTATCCGTCCGCCGGATATTCGGCGGAACTTAGCCGTTTGCTGCATTGCACATATCCGTAGGTGGCGCGCGAACGATTGGGTGGACTCGGCTAAATTCGGGTCTTTTCGTGAAGAAAGAAACGCGATAACCTGTGAGCTGGATTTTTATCTCAAGTCCGTGCGAATTGATCGCAATCGTGACCCTTATTCTTGGTGGGCAGCTAATAGCAAACAATACTCAAATTTAACAAAGTTTGCCAAGATCTATCTTTCAGCACCTTGCAGCAGTGTGAACAGCGAAAGACTTTTTACTAAAGCTGGCCTTATCAATGAAGATAAGCGAAAGCGCTTGCTACCTCTCAATGCAGAGAAATTAGTATTTATTCACCATAACTTGCCCTTAACCATTATGAGTGCTAATTAATTAATTTTCTTTCTATTATATTGATTTTGCTATTGTGTGATTAAAAATTTAAACTAATTATGTTTCTTAAGTGAAACTAAAGCTAACTAAATAAAGCAAATAATTACTAATATTTTTTTTATCCAGATTTTTTTTTAATTCGGCCGGATACCTATCCGGTATTCGGCCGATACCTATACCTATGTGATACCTATCCGGTATTAGGCCGGATAGTACTGAGGCCGCCGGATATGCCGGACACCGGGTAGTTACCGGATATCCGTTTCATCTCTAATAGATAGTCTATCGTAGTTCGGAAACTTGCAAGATTGGCCACTTTTTAATACATCACGTAATTGAAACTATAGATGTATAGAATATAGTAATTATAGGTACGTAATAAAAATAAAAAAATAACATCGTTTATTACATATTTTTTGTTATATTCATCTTCAGACGAAAGATTATCACTATCATGACATTTCTATGACTTAAATTTTTATACAGTTTTTAAAATTCTGATAAAGAAAATTATTAGTTACATAATGTTTTAGAAAATTTGTTATAAAGTATTTAAAAATATTGTTGCTCAGTCAAATTATTTATTAAATTGAGTAGTATAAGTTTTAGAGTGTTTAGTATAATTTGAGATGATTAACTATTTCACTCATTGTTAATTCATCTGGTTGAATAAGAACTGAATGCATCACTATTACTTTAAATGTGGCAACATTATTTTACAAAGTGACATTAACTACTGTCAGCTAGCTTTGTCTAATTATAAATACGACTATAGATACATATCAGTGTTGCCTGAGACAGCACAAAAGAAAGGGAGACAGTGTCGCAGATGAGAAGATAATGTTAGAAAAGTAACAGGTATTACTCGGAGAAGACCAGCACATAACCGTTGTCTATGGATTATTTTGTTTTGTTTCATTATTTAATTATTGGAAAAGTCTTGCGAGGGCCTATGCTGGAAAGCAAGACAGTCTTCATGTATATCATGTAACATTATCAAATAAAAGGCTATTATTATAGTCTGACAAAAAAGTTAAAAATAGCAATACTGAAATGGGTGCACTAGAATATAATTAGACTCTTTTATTTTTACCGTACACATAATACGATACTAATTCCAACGATAACTTCTGGAAGCAAGAGCAGGGGCAGGTTCCTAATGAAAGTAGAAAGCAATCGAAATAGGAGAACTTAAAAAAAATTGTATGGAAGAATACTGTTTGTGTTAAAGGGTATGCTCAGAGATGGGAGCATGTGAGAAGAATTGGAAAACGCAAGATTGACTAAGCCGATATTCGGTGCAAAAGTATGTAGGAATCGAAGAATGACATAGCTTTCTATCATGAAATCTACCATAAATATATTCATACAAGTGTTATGATCAATGGACTTAGGTATGCATAAAGGAATCATATCCTATGCTGGTATATTCTTTCTGTCTTCCCCGTAAGGAATTTGGCGTGAAGTTCCATTGTTTCTGTCGCCGTTACAGTGCAGCGCAATCTTTGCAACAGTCACGGGTCAAAAGTCAACCTCGGATTTTCAAGATTTTCAAGTGGAATACCAGTTTAATTAAAAATATGTTAGAAACATATCTAATAAAATGCTTTATTTCTATAGATTAAAAAGTTGACATAACATGGACACATCAAAAAGAAATAATAAATATAAATTATGTATGTCTGTATATTTGTATTAGCAATCTAATGATATTTTCCATGCCAGACATGATCAAATGGTGACAGCATTTTGTGGCAACCACCCATATTGTTCTGTATAATATATTTCATTGTATAATAATTTTGATTGTTCTCTTCCCTCCATTTTTCTTGTTCCGCCTTCTTCAATAATATCTGATGAGAAACTGCTTCAGCTTTGAAAGGTAACCTCTCTGCTATTATCCTTAGCATACGATGCACCTAAAATAAATATTTTTTTACATTAGCTAAAACAACTCAAATATTTCGGTTTTGAATCTTGACCCACACCAATATCTTTTCGGAAATCTTTTCTAATAATTGGTGATGACTAACAATTTGTGTTAAATTTACAGCAATAGATTCTGCCACTTATACTACTTGAAAAGAAAAAATAAGGCAGTTGAGTTGTAACAACTGCTGTCTAAAACTTCAGGTAAAAAATAGGTATAGTTACAAAAAATATATATACACACATATATTTAAAAAAAAATTGATGCAATTCACTACAGAGTGTGAGTTGCCTCTAAAGTGCAAAGGCTAAGGTACCCAAATCTTACAAGTAATTGTCCTATTAAAGTCGGGTCAGTGTAATAGGTAATATTTTATGTCTGTCAGATTTATCTTTTTAGTGAGATGAAATGCATAAAAACATTGAATAAAGTGAATGAATCGCAACAGACTTCTATATGTAAATTTTAAAAATCTTTAGGTAACTGACCTATTATTATTTATTCTTTCATTTTGAAGGATTAGGAGTAATTAATTGATTAATGCCCAACACTGACCACAACGTGATTAATAATATAATTTACAGTGGTATTTCTTCGCAAGTAAGCAATGCATTTGATTCTACATAAACGCTTCCAATTATTAAAGTAACATCCGTACTGTTAAAAAATAAAAAGGATACGGCGACTCAACATGGTAACGACGTTCAGTTTGTTAAATCAGAAATTGTTTGTTTAAAATTGTTTAAAAATCAAATAAAATCTTGAAATTTCTTGTATCGGTCTTTACTACAATAAACGGTTGCAAAAAAAAATAAACAAGATATGCACATGGTGCAGTTCTAACTAAAGAAAGAAAAAAATATTTAATGCCCGCCGTTACAATGTTATTTTATTTTATTTATTTTATTATTGGCAATCTGCTGATATGTTCAGCAATTACTGCCAGTGTCATGTAATGATTACTCATGGGATGAGAATAACAATGACCAAAACTATGTCAATATTCTTCAGAGAACAAGAATGCAAACAGCTTCTGATATCATAGATTATGGGACTTCGGAGTTTGTCTTTGAACGGACATTTGACAATTGACTCTAGGGCACTTCTGGAGTCTGAGAAGATAACAGCTTTAGTAATAGATGTATGTGAAGATATAAATAAACATGCCTCGAGAATGCCAAGACATTCACCAGTGAATACTGATGATTCAGGAGGGCATTTAAATTGGAGAAAGATCCGAGAATTTTGGTAATAGACACAAACACCTGTTTTACTATCTGAAATTTTAGAGGCGTCTGTAAAGAATTTATGATATTCCTTCCATTTAGAATTAACAGTAAAAGAGAATTGGACATTGGCCTGAATTGAATCCTTGCTAAGTCCTATTGATGGAATATAATTGTGTTTAAATTTGGAAATCTCGTATGGTGAATCATATATGGGGAATTTAGAACACTGATGAATGGGGGCAATGTCCTGAATTATTTGAATCTTTCTGAAAGAATTTAAAAATAAAGGGGGGGTTTTGTGCTTTCAATAGTCAGAAAGTCCACATAAGTTATCTAATTGATTTAGTTTTGACAGGATCCTATGGTTTTGGCCAGGAATTGCCTACGAAGGAGAGGAGAGGGACTTTCTACCTGAAGAGCATTGATAGGAGTAGATTCCATGCAATTTATATATAATAATATAAATACAATTCTAAGGGATTTTGATTGGATCAGATTTAATTTGTTTATGGCAGATTTGTTACATGGTTCTAGAAGGAATGAGCCATATTCTAGTAAGCTTCTTATTACTGCATTGTACACTAACTTTAAGGTATAAGGATGAGCACCCCACCAGACGCCTGCCAGGGCTCGCAGCATGTTAAGATGTTTTTCACATTTGGATTCAATGTAATTAAAGTGAGGGATGCCTGATAATTTTTGATCCAATATAACACCAAGGAATTTAACATTGTCTACTACTTTAATGGGGGAGGAATCAATTGCTAATTGTATGTTAGGGATGATTCTTTTCCGTGAAAAATTACTATGGAGCTTTGGGGGGCAGAAAGTTGGAGTCCATGAGATAACAGCCAGAGATTTAGAGAATTGAGAGATATTTGTAAGGATTCCGAAGCCAGAACAACAGATGTATTGGTAGTATATAAACATAGGTCATCAGCGTATTGAATTAAATTCCAATTTATGTTGAGCGATTTATGCAAATCAGATGTGTATAAATTGTACAATAAGGGACTCAGCACCGATCCCTGAGGGAGGCCACTCCATATCTTTCTGCTTTCTGGGATATGTTCGCCGGGAATGAATACCCTAATGGAACGACCAGCAAGCAAGTTGCATATGAAATTTCGTATCCTTGCCGGAACACTCAGCTGTCGAAGTTTTCTTCTGAGTGAGGAAAGAAGGACATTGTCATACGCTGCAGATATGTCAAGAAAGGAGGGTACAATAAACTGGTTAGAACTAAATGTAATGCGTATGGCCGTAACCAAAGTGGAAATTCCGTCGATAGTTCCCATCCCTTTACGAAAACCAAATTGTGAGCTGTCTATAAAGCCTTTGTGTTCAATATACCCCTCTAACCTATTCTTAATTAAATGTTGTAGTATCTTAACAATAACTGGGGAGAGAGCAATAGGACAGAAGAGATCTGGATTATCAGGAGACTTACCGGGTTTTAATATGGGGATGATAATTTGGGTTTTCCAGCTATCAGGTATGTAGGCAAGAGCAAAACATGTATTAATTAAATTTAATAGAAACTGGCGAGAATTTTGGCCAGATTTTTTAAAGAAAGAATATGGGTGACCATCCAAGCCTGGGGACGAGTCATGAACATTTTCAAGAATTACTTCTAACTCGTTAAGGGAGAATAGTTCTTCTAGTGGGTCATTAGGGTGGGTGATCTCATGGGAGGAAGTGGGACTCTCATCTTCAAGAGGAACAAAATGTGGAGCCAATTTGGAAGAGAATTGGAGGGGTATGTTCCGTTGAATACAAGAAAAGTTTTGGGGAAAGCAACCACGTTTATACCTTCTTAAATTTTGCCAGATTAAAGAAGATGGGGAAGGGGAAAGAGAGGAACAAATTTGTTTCCAACCTTCAAGTTCTTTCTTTTTAAAGAGGCGTCTGGATTTAGCTAGAATTTTTTTGTAAAGTAGGAGATTGTCGACAGTCATATTTATTATATATCTTCGTTCACCCTCTTTTCGTGATTTTATCATATTCGAACATTCTCTGTCCCACCATGGTGGGGAAGATAGTTTGTCAAGGGAGAAATTTTTAAGAGGAATGTTTTTATCTGCTGCTTTCGAAATAGCATTGGAGAATTGAATTAGGCAGTTGTCTACGTTATTAGGAGAAATTTCAGGGATCAAAAAGACCTCTTGCTCTAAATCTTGTTTATAAGAGTCCCATCTCGCTCCAGAGGTGCGGAGGAAGAGACCTGTTCACTAGAGTGGAACAAATAGGGAAGTGATCGCTTCCGTAAGTGGAGTCCAATAGTTTCCAATCCAACATGGAGGTCAAAGAGGAGGAGCAAATAGTAAAATGAACACAACTCTTATTCTAGTTAGGATAAAGAGTTCTAGTAGCTGATCCATCATTCAGTACGCACAGACCCGTTTCGTGCAACAATATTACCAATTCTGAACCCCAGGTGTCACAATGGTCAGACCCCCACAATGACAATTAAAATCACCTAAGAATATTAGTGGGCTGAATAAGTTACATACCTGTTCTAGATATTGAATACACAACCTGGAAGGGGAAGGAATATAGACAGATATGAAATTAATGCCATTAACATTGACACCAACAGCATTAATCTCATCTCCATGAGGGGGGAGAGTAATGGGAGAGGATGGGAAAAGATTGTTCACTAGAATAGCAACACCGCCATAACCATCCTTGCGGTCATCACAAGAGAGAGAGAAGAGAATTAAAACAACAAAAAATGCGTTTTGGTAAGGTTTGACCATCAAAGGTGAGAACAACAGAGGAAGTTGGCTTCCACTCTGGTACCCCATCATTAATAACTTTGTAATTAAGGCGCCTGATTTTTAAAATAGAGTCACAACCTGAGGGGACTTTAATATTTTTAGAAACGTCATCTTCTGACTATTCATTAGGGATACCTTTAACTACACCTATCCTAGTGATGTTGTAAGTAGGGATTGAAGCTGAGTATCCGTTACTGCTCAATTCACTGTTTGATAAAATTGCATTAGCATCTTCAGCTGACACTTCCATCAGATAAGATTTTTATATTAAGTTTCAGTAAAAACAGACCAAATTTGATTGGGTGGAGAGATGTATTTGGATTTAAGTCAGAGGAGGTATAAGATACATGGACTAGGAAGGGAGCTACATCTGTTGCAGAGTAACGAGATCGACTATATCTTTGAGGAGCTAGCTGGCGGATTTGTTTTGGAGCCGAGATGGAATAGTCATTGTTCTTGTCAGAGTCTAGAGCTCGTTTACGATTTTTAGCAGCTTCAATTAATTCGAAACTCGATAGGGCAGCTGTTAAAATGGACGGGAACTTGGAATTCGACATAGGTGGTTGAAAATCATTGTTAACAGGTAGTTTGGGGTCAGGGGGGCGACCATGGGAATCGTCATCCTCCATGGTCGTCGCACATTACCCAAATCGCACAAAAAATAAAAATAAATAACCTTATCCGATACACAAATAGCACAAAAAGACAAACACGCGTTAAGCAACACGAACACAAACAAACAGGCTACCAATAGAAACACCCAAATAATTTAATGCCCTTAAAATACAGCCAGAAAAATATCCACATGTGTTCACCATAAACACTCAACCAGAAGTCCGTTACAATGTTATGTTGTTGAATTTTGAAGAACTGTAATATGACAGTTCATTAAAATATTATGTTGGCTATTATAATCTATAGCTGTTAATATGGAGGTGGAATTTTTTATAGTTACCTCTTCATACTGACATTTGCCGCCAACTTCTATAATAATTCTGCCAGCTTTCACTGGTGTAACATAATGATCAATAGCCCCTTTTCCACCACCCATACGTTGACCTTGACCTTTCTTAGTGACAGGTTGCCACGGAGGGTCAACTCTCCAAATTGCAAACATTCTCTTTTGGTCTAAATGCCGAGCAACAACAAGACGAGCCATCTCAAAATGTTGATGTCGTAACCTGCCACCGCCAGTAGCCTGTAATTAAACATTTATATCCATGAAACTTGAATGAAACCATAGTCTTTCGACCTTTTTATGGGTTATTGACTTATTGATGCTAGTGTGTTAGTGCCACTAGTGTTCCAGCTGTGTTGCCGGACTTTAATAGCGTTGAATTTAATTAAAATACTTTTTCAGTTTATGAAAGTAGGAAATCAGCTAAACAATCACAACAAATTTGAGTATTCAGTGATAGTTTTTTCTGAAATGACAAATGTTTTTAACAGACCAGTGATAGGAAGTGAGATCTATGCGAACACTAATTTAACAAGTTATTTTTTTTTAATCATAAATAATGACATAATGAGCATAAACAACTATACTTATTAATTATTAATAGCTTTTCTAATACATATTGTACTTTATTTTAATGATGTCTAAATATAATAACATTGAGGTATGATCTTTTCTCAGAAAATTAATTTTTATAAATTGTATCCTCTATATGACCTGAGATACATACAAGTGAAAGGACAAAATTACAAACATTTTCCCAGACTAATCTGTGAGTTTCATGCTTCACTTTTTTCATATTTATCAATGGCAATTTATCAAATATTACATAGGGATAGACTATCCTACTGTTCTACAAGAAAAAGTGTAGTCCTATTTTCTCCTAAAGTATTAGAAAGCCTAGTCAATTCCCAACTTAGTTGTTTCCTAAACCAAAACAATCTCCTGAGTCCTTTCCAATCCGGTTTTCGCGTTGACCACAGCCCCGTTTCCGCATTGGTGAATATCATCGATGATAATAATATTCGCATGGGCATGGATCATGGACATTTTACGGTCTTATCCCTACTCGATTTTAGCAATGATTTTAATACTGTCGACTTCCATGTCCTGCTGGGTATGCTTCGCTCTCTTAATGTATCTCCAACCGCTATTGCATGAGTTCATAGGTACCTGTTTTGGGTGCCGGCAACGTATCCGTCTTGAAGACAAATTCTCCGAATGGATTAGGTCACTGCCGGTGTACCACAGGGTTGCATTCTATCACCACTTCCCTTCGCTATTTTTATAAATACAATCTCCAAAAATTTTACTTCAACCTACCATTTTTACGCTGATGATTTGCAGATTTATAGATAAGATCCTGACTGACAAATTAAGGCAGTATTTTAACTCTAAAAACCTACATTTGAACCCAATAAGTTAGTGGAGTTTTGATTATGGCCTTAGCATTAACCCATTGTAGACTCAGTTTATTGCAGTTAGCAGGTCCAGGATGATAGCTAGAGTAAATTATTCACTTTTGCCACAGGTTTGTCTGAATGCTTAATGCAGATGATCTTCAGCTCATATACGCAAGCTCCACTTAATACAATTTGGCAGGCATTCACGACTATGAATATGGATTTGGATAGAATTTGCGAGTGGAACAACAACTATGGTCTAAATGTCAATCCGTCGAAAACTCAAGTTATAGTTGTCGGCAGCTCCAGGCTGATAGCTAAATTGGATTTTTCACTTTTACCTCAGGTTCATTTTAATGGTATTAATCTACCAATCAGTACAAAAGTAAAAAACGAGTAAGAGTAACGACGAGAACGAGTAAAGATCGATAGTACATTATCCTGGGGTCCCCAATTGCAGGAAGTAAGCCGTAAACTTTTTGCTTCGGCGGGGTCTTTGCGTAGATTACAACATTTCTTGCCCATAGCCACCAAAATCGCACTTGCTCAATCTCTTCTTCTTCCTATACTCGATTATGCCGATGTCAGCTATCTAAATCTCACTGAAGCACAACTGGATAAACTTGAGCGACTTCAAAATGTCTGTATACGGTTCATATTTGGTATTCGCAAATATGACCACATCTCCGAGTTTCGTAAAAAACTCAAGGGGCTCCCTATTCGTTTTCGCCGGAATACTCATATTCTTACTTTACTATATAACATTTTATTCAGTCCGAAAACACCTCATTATCTCACAGAGCGGTTTGTGTTCTTAAATGACACACATTCAAAGTGTCTGAGGTCGTCTGAAAATCTGAGATTGTCTGTTCCTAGTCATTCCACAAACTTTTTTGCACAATCATTCATTGTTCAAGCTGTACATCTTTGGAACAAATTACCCGTTGATATAAGGAAATCGCAGCCCGGTGCTATCTTCAAATCACGGTTAAAACATCATTACTTATCACTGGATTGACTTTGTTATGTTTGTATTCATAAGTATCTATTATATATTCTTATTTGTTTTGATTGATATGCATCTTTATGTATATACTTATGTATATGTATGTATCACATAATATTTTATTAATAACTAGCTGACCCGGCGAACTTTGTTCCGCATCAAAAGTAATAACTGCTGTCCTGCTATGTTAATACTGCAATATCTTCGAAAATATTTGTTTAAATTGTATGCTATAAAGGGCCAGGATCATCAATATTACATGCACAATCTATTTACGACACTTAATTGGATGAAAATTAATGCTGTATGTAATGTTTAAAATCGCTTCGTAAATAGGCCATTATTTCTTATAGAAAGTAAAACATAAAAATGGTCATTGTGGGTTATCTCTAAGAGATAGACATATGCCCTCGCGGACTTTTTTGTAGACCTTTTAAAGATGTATAATAATGTATTACATTGTTTTGATTTATCACTTAGGGTTCAGGCAGTGTTTGCGATTAAAGTTCTAAATCTTGAAAATTATCACTTTTTTTACAACACTATACATGAATTATAGATCAAAACCACCCCTGTAACACCTTCTAACTATTAAAAAAACTGGATCATAATCCGTTGTGTAGTTTTAAAGATATGCGCATATAAGGAGACAGACAGCGGAAAGTGACTTTGTTTTATACTATGTAATGATAATTCAGCAGCGATCATAATTTGTATACCACCGACAACCTGTATTCTCTCTCACCTTCTTTCCGTCCAGTGGTTGTCCAGAAGAAATTGCCTTGCACGATAGGACCACCAATTGTACTAATTTAATGTTAACATGTTTTCATATTTTTGTAAATTGTTTAATTTGGTGTGCAATAAAGAGTATTTTATTATTATTTTTAAGTGTCTATGAAGACCTATGAAAATAAAACTTTGAGTTTGAGTTTGTATATCTGTATTATTTGGTGAATTATTATTTATTATATGTAATAAATTATTACAATATAGTAAGTATTATTTTATTTAAGCGTATTTAATGTATTAATTTAATTGGTTATATTTATAACCATAAATATATACATAATAACACCTAAAATAACCCATTTCTCAGCAACATTGTAAATTTAAAGGTTGCCTGGGAAAAAATGCTGTGATAATGCCACCATGTATACTTTAAATTTGTAATTATTGTTTGTTTCATAAAGGATTATCTATCATTTTTTTTATATGTAATAAAATACTCACAACTATTCCATATTGCTGTAACTGTAAAGTGTTATGTAAAGGTTCAGGTCCTCGCATATATCTTAAACGTTTCTGCATCTTTGGGGGCTTAATATTTGAGGGGTATATGGGCACTTTATCATAGACTCGCAGCCTCTGTCGTTCAGGTATTTCAATATCTGTGGTAAACATAAATTTTGACAAGATTAAAAATTATAATAAACTAATAGAGGGAATAGTAGTTAAGAAATATTCAACATAACAATTTTAGATAGGTGTCAATGGTCAAACAACTAACTTTCAACTTACGGTCATAATTAACTGGTGGAGGAAAGTATTTGATACCAGCACAATGAAGCACTTGACTACTTTCAAGGCGAAGTAGACCTAAAAATAATTATAAGACTGTAGAGTTTTTACATCCGAAACATGTTATGGCATTGTCGAAAAGGTTACACAAATAAACTGACCGGTGAGGAATCGAACTGAAGGTAATAACATTTTTGGATTAACAATTCTTATAGTAAATTACGTAAAATATGTGCATGCATGTACGAATACAAAATAAACAGCCCAACCAGAGCCCAACAGTCAGCGACACAGTTTTTTAAAACACATGTCAGCAGTGTTGCCAACCCCAGCAAATCAAAAAACAACATTTCTCTAACGAAAAAACAGTAGAAAACAGTAGATGGGTTCAAAAAGGCAGGTTTCAAACTTTTCTCATATATCTTATATCTTTTATTCTTGTCTAACATAATATAATTGGAACCTCGGAATCGGCTCCAACGATTTTCATGAAATTTAGTATGTAAAGGGTCGGGGTGAATAATCGATCTAGCTAGCAATTAGTTTTAGAAAATGTCATTTTATCGTGTTTTATCGATAATCATCTTAAAAATAAAATATATATATATATATTTTTGCCGGTAAGATCGAAAACTATTATTATCATATTTCATTTATTTTATTAGTATTTAATTCGTACTTAAATATAATTTATAATTTCCAAAAAAAAAACACAATTTGTTTAAAAAATACCGAGCTACTACTGTGAGAGAAACAAGAGTATGTAGTATTGTTTTTTTTTATTATTATAAAGGTAGGCAGATATCACAAGTATTTGACAAATTTTAAGTTTCAATTGTAGTAATCACTAGCATATGAGCTAATATGTTATCCAGTTACTTATCGTTTTATAACATAGACTTAACTATATAAATAGTTTCTTGAGGCAACAGGTGTTTCTCTACACTAAATAAAAAAACAGTAAAATTTATGGATAAAACAGAAAACAGGGACATAAATTGAAAAACAGTAGGGCTGGCAACAGTGCAGGTCAGGTTAAAATCAGTAAAAAATCAAAATGTTAGGAAATGAGGAAAATAGGTATCTCTCTCTCGTTCTTGTCTGAGGCCATTGACCTATATGTTCTAGACTTGTAATAACCTTCTCAAAGCGTGACCATTGGCCATACGCCTACAGGCTTATGCGAAGCTTTTATGTCAATTCAGTCATCTGTCAGACGCGAACCGATTAACAATAGGTACAAAATGGGTAAATGCGTAGTAAAAGAGTGCGATTCAAGATCGGAAACCCATAAGAAATTAACCGGAATTACTTTCCACACGTAAGATTAATGTTTACATTAATATTAAAATAGATAAAATGTTGAATTTTCATAATTAGCTTCAGTGATACCACTAAAAACTTAGTTTTAGTTTCCCACATTTGTAGGAGAGTTATTAATTATGGAAAAGGAGATTTTAAATATTTTTTGTTATAATAATAACGCTGCAGGGTGCCTAAAGATGCAGCACGCCGTGACAAGTGGGTGAAAATTATCCGATTGCTGAGAAAAGAAACTGACTGGCTACCTGCACCCGGGAGATCATTTATCGTCAATTCAAGTTGATCATTCACTTTTAATAATAAATACCATAATTAATAAATACTTAAAAATAAGATTGTATCACGAAAGCAAATTATTAACTCAGACTTATAAAAAAGAGACTAAAAGGCAATTTTATACAAAACTTATGTTACACAGCGGTGTATGATCAATAATTCATCTGCCTAGCTTTTTCCCAATTATGTTGGGGTCGGCTTCCAATCTAACCGGGTGCAGCCGAGTACTAGTGTTTTACATGGAGCGACTGCCTATCTGACCTCCACAACCCAGTTGCGTGGGCAACACAATCCCCCTTGGTAAGTCTGGTTGTTAGACTTTCTGGCTTCTGACTACCCGTAACGACTACCAAAGATGTTCAAATGACAGCCGCGACCCACCAATTTAACGTGCCTTCCGAAACACGGAGGAACTCGTCATGATAAGATGGTCACCCATCCACGGACCGACCGCGCCAAGCGTTGCTTAACTTTATGATCGATCGACCCGTGCGGCTGTTAGGCCCTGTCCACGTTAAATAAAATAATTCCCTTTCAATATAATGAATGTAAGTACATTATTTTACTACTCAAGCGTTTTCACTATTTTGTGTATCTGTACCTAATTGTGTACACCTTACCTACAGCGCTTTAAATCGCTGCTCTAAGGCAGGTGTACACAATTAGGTACAGATGAGTGTGATCCATTTTTTTTCGGAACAGCCGATCTAGCACGGAGTAAACAGAGATCGTTGATCCATTCATTATTTCATTTATGACGGGCCTCGTGGCGCATTGGTAAAACTACCGGCTGCAGCAATGAGGTCGGGGGTTCGATTCCCACTCGAGCACAAATATTTGTGACAAACATAAATATTTGTGTGGCGTCTGGCTGTTTTTCTATGTATTTTATGTATGTATTTACAAAAGAAAAGTATATATGTATTAATATCCGTTATCTAGTATCCATAACACAAGCATTTAATTGCTTAGCTTGGAGCTAGAGGGCGCTGTGTGTATTGTATCCAATTATTATTATTATTATTAAATTAAACATATAAAATCACTTAGTTATCTTCTAATACATCTGATAAGAAATTATTAAGTAATAGTAAAATATTGAATTTATATTTATTAAATATTTTTACGAGTACATGGCTTGAAAAAGTTGGGTAAAATTTCGCATGGGCAGGCCACCCCACACCGCCATTGCAAATTTATATTGCCATCTTTGTCTAATCAAAGTGACGGCAATGTATTTGCGATTTGTGTGACTGAGATAGACATATGTTTCATTTTAAATGTCTAGTGGTTTCAAAGCTACGTCATTACATCTAAAAAGTGGACACACTTTTTGTGGCGCATTTGAATGAGGTTTGCTCCTCTTGTATATTGAACTCAGTGTCTGAGGCCGCACCAGAGATAATACTTAATCCCTAATGTTAAATAAATATGAATATAAATTTGTTTGGTAAGCTTTCACGCGATAGCTACTCAACGAATCATCACGAAACTTTGTACACATATTCTTGGAGGTACTAGCAGTAACTTAGGGTTCTTTTTTTTCTTATTTCTTTCTTTAATTTACATATATTTGCACCCGATGGAGAAACTTATAATATGGTCTCCAAAAATATACAATAATACTCTGCATTTACTCTACATTTACTCTCATAAAATTGTTAAAATCCAAAATCATTTATTTTTGCTATAGAGAAATATATTTTACCGTTTGTTGTACATTGCACTTCAATAAAGTAGTTTGTAAGGTTTTTAATTGTCATTGTATGTTGTAATTTTAAAAATTGATAATCTCAGCTATGTAACAATAAATAATAGTTTAAAAAAACTAAAAAACACGCTTTTTATAGAAAACCGAACTAAAAAATAGAAAAATAAAAAAAAATATTTTATTTTAAAAAAAGCGTGGGGTGCTTTTTAGATATTAACGAAATGATAATCACTCTACTCATATCTGTCAATAAAATATTTATAACTATTGACACCATGCACCCCACGCTTTTTTTAAAATAAAATATTTTTTTTTATTTTTCTATTTTTTAGTTCGGTTTTCTATAAAAAGCGTGTTTTTTAGTTTTTTTAAACTATTATTTATTTTCTATTTTTTAGTTCGGTTTTCTAGTCTAGAACTTTCATAGTTCACAAATCGCACCATCTAGTGGCAATCACCGGAAACTAAAAAAGAAGTCGGTTACAAACAAACATACAAACATACAAACATACAAACCTACAAACAAACATACAGGTGAAGCTAATAAAAAGCTAATAAAAACCGAGTTATCATATTGATTCATTTACATTCACTTATTTAATGGCTTCAATACGAGCGAAGCCGCGGGTAAAAACTAGTATTAAATAATTATGTAGGGCACGATAGAAATCGATACCGGTCTGTTTAAATAAAAAGATTGATCGGTTACCTATTACAAAAGTGACGGAAATTTGTTTCGAATCAGTTCAAATTTGTGGGACTTGGCAAGTGGTCACCCTAAGATATCTTGTTAAATTACAGGTGCACCGTAAAACTCCAACTCAAAAAAGGTTACAAAATATTTGGCTACTAAAACATTTTGTATAACGGTTAGACAAAGCGTTTTCGATTCGTGTCCGATTTTTTAGACCATTGGACACCATTGACTTGTTTAATGGTTTTCTTCTTCATTGGTGGACACCTAAATTTTTTTTTAAAAGATTTAACCTCCTGGTTGCTAAAACCTAAGTCGAGTCTTTTTGTCCTAAATAACATGTTCAGTCTTAACCTAAACTAATCTTAACCTAACCTAGCCTAAACCTATAGCTTACTCTAACCTAACCTAATCAGCCTAATATAGTCGCATAATAACCTAAATAAGTCGTGGCACTTTATGCATGATTTTCCGAAGGAGTTTTGACGACAATGTAGAAAACATAACATAACTTCACGCCCTTTGTTACCCGAAGGTGTAGGCAGCGGCTGTTAAGCCTCGCCTCGCCGTTATGTTTACGTCCCAAATGAAATAGGTGGCGAACCTATTGCCATGCCGGGCACAAAGTTTTTCAGTCATCGATATTTATCACACATAACTTCCGAAAACAATTTCGAAAAGTCATTGGTGTGAGCCAGTGTCTGGAATCGAACCCGGACCTCTGGATCAGAAGCCGTGTGCTCGACCACTGCGCCACCGAGACTATATATGTAGAAGAGCACAATAAACACGATATTTACACCATTTCGCACATTTGCACTAATATACGAACACTTATTAAATAAAGGCAGGAGTGCGGTGGTGCTGTTCTTCAAAAAAGGTGATAAAACCTTACTGAAGAATTACAGACCCATCTCACTCCTGCGCCATATCTACAAGTTGTTCTCGAGGGTCGTCACGAATCGTCTCGCTGCAAGACTCGACGAATTCCAGCCTCCGGAGCAGGCCGGGTTTCGAAAAGGCTTTAGTACGGTGGACCACATCCATACTGTTCGGCAGATTGTACAGAAGACCGAAGAGTACAATCAGCCGCTGTGTATGGCATTCGTGGATTATGAAAAAGCCTTCGACTCCATCGAAACTTGGGCAGTTCTGGATGCATTGCAGCGATGTCGGATTGACTGGCGTTATATCGAGGTGTTGAGATGCTTGTATGACACCGCCACGATGGCTGTCCAGATACAGGACCAGGTGACGAACTCTATCGAGCTGAATCGTGGTGTAAGACAGGGAGATGTCATATCTCCCAAACTCTTCACCAACGCTCTAGAGGACGTCTTCAAGACCCTGGATTGGACTGGACAGGGTATCAACGTGAATGGTGAGTACATCTCACATCTTCGGTTTGCCGACGATATCGTTGTAATGGCAGAGTCGCTGGAACAGTTAAGCGGAATGCTGCGCAGCCTGGACGAGTCCTCCCGGCGTGTCGGTTTGGGCATGAACTTGGACAAGACCAAAGTCATGTTCAATGAACATGTCGTGCCCGGACCGATAAGCGTCGAAGGGTCAGTTCTCGAAGTCGTAAACAAATACGTCTACCTAGGCCAAACTATCCAGGTAGGTAGACGAAACTTCGAGAAGGAGGCCGAAAGGAGGATTCAGCTGGGTTGGGCTGCATTTGGCAAACTGCGTCGGGTCTTCAGCTCGCCTATACCGCAATGTCTGAAGACCAAAGTCTTTGACCAGTGCGTCCTACCGGTAATGACCTACGGTGCCGAAACGTGGACACTCACGGTGGGGCTAGTCCACAAATTTAAAGTCGCTCAGCGAGCTATGGAGCGGGCTATGCTCGGGGTATCTCTGAAGGATAAACTCAGGAATGAGTATATCCGCCAGAGAACTGGGGTAACCGACATAGCTCGCAGAATAAGCTCGCTGAAGTGGCAATGGGCTGGTCATATCTGCCGAAGGACCGACGGTAGATGGAGCAAGAAGGTCATTGAGTGGAGACCGCGTCTTGGTAAACGTAGCGTAGGACGCCCACCAGCCCGATGGTCAGACGACCTCAGAAAGGCTGCTGGAAAAGACTGGATGCGGAAGGCAGAGAATCGGATGTTGTGGCGCACATTGGGAGAGGCCTATGTCCAGCAGTGGACTGCAATAGGCTAATGATGATGATGATGATGATGATATTAAATAAAACGCCACGAATTTTTAGCATTTCCCGACGTTTCGAAACGTTGGGAAATAAATAAAATAAGTAATAAATAAGCGCGATATAATCCTAAAAGTTGTTTTAATTCCATGCACAACATAACATAACATAACTTCACGCCTTTTGTTACCCGAAGGTGTAGGCAGCGGCTGTTAAGCCTCGTCTCGCCGTTATGTTTACGTTCCAAATGGAATTGGTGGCGAACCTATTGCCATACCGGGCACAAAGTTTTCAGTCATCGATATTTATCACACATAACTTCCGAAAATAATTTCGAAAAGTCGTTGGTGTGAGCCAGTGTCTGGAATCGAACCCGGACCTCTGGATCAGAAGCCGTGTGCTCGACCACTGTGCCACCGAGACTATCAAAATCCATGCACAATTTACTATAATATAATGCATTGGAAGACATGTTCAGGACTCGTAAACTGTAAAGGATGTGGCCTAAACATAAACAGCGAGTACATTTCACACCTGAGATTTGCGGACGACATCGTCATCATGGCTGAATCTGCTCAGGATCTGCAACACATGATACTTGACCTAGCTGATTCTTCACCACGCATTGGACTTCGGATGAACCTAGACAAAACTAAGGTTATATTTAATCTTCACATCATCCCGGAGCCAATTATGCTGATAGGATGCCTCGCGAAGTGGTTCATGACTATACTTATTCTGGCCATAAATACTGTTACAACTAAAAATAAAAAATATTACATTTGAATTTGGAATCTGTCATTTTTATACGATTGTTCATTGTGTTTTCTCGTTTTGGCGCCAATACATTGTACAATATTTTGCGATATTAAAATGGAGTGGGGGTGATAAAGACAACTGAATCGCTGTGATTGCATTACACAAAGTAGGTATGGAGCCAAATGCAATTTTTAAAACTCTCCATGCACTTGGTATTAGTCAAATGTTTGTGTACCGGGCTATTAATAGGTACATTATGACCTCCTCTGTTTGTGACAGAAAAAGACCTGGCCGTCCACGTAGTGTTCGTACGAAAAAGGTGGTCAAAGCAGTAAGGGAAAGAATTCGAAGAAATCCTGTCCGCAAGCAAAAGATTTTATCTCGGGAGATGAAGATAGCACCTAGAACAATGCCGCGTATTTTAAAAGATGACTTAGGACTTGGAGCCTGTAAGAGGCGCACTGGTCATTTATTAACTGATAATTTAAAAAAGAATAGGGTGTTAAAATCTAAACAACTACTGAAGCGGTACGCAAAGGGAGGTCACAGAAAAATATTGTTTACGGATGAAAAAGTTTTTACAATTGAGTAACATTTTAACAAACAAAATGACCGTATTTATGCTCAAAGCTCTAAGGAAGCTTCCCAATTAGTTGACAGAGTGCAACGTGGGCATTATCCGACTTCAGTGATGGTTTGGTGGGGTGTTATCTACGAAGGAGTGACTGAGCCATATTTTTGTGAAGAAGGTATCAAAACATCGGCACAAGTGTATCAAGATACCATTCTTGAAAAGGTAGTCAAGCCCCTTAACAACACCATGTTCAATAACGTATGGTCCTTCCAGCAAGACTCGGCACCGGGTCATAAAGCTCGGTCCACGCAATCTTGGTTGGAAGCGAACGTTTTGGACTTCATTAGAGCTGAAGACGGCCGTCGTCTAGTCCCGATCTTAATTCACTGGATTATGATTTGTGGTCAGTTTTAGAGAGTTTCAGTACGGTTTGCTCTAAACGTCATAATAATTCAGAGTCCCTAAAACAATCCATACGATTGGCAGTGAAGAATTTTCCCACGGAAAGAGTGCGTGTTTCTATTGATAACGATAACGTTTAAAGGCCTGTATTGCAGCCAATGGAGACCACTTTGAATAAGCTTTTATATTTTATATCGTTTTATATTTATGTATTAAAGTAACACACTGTAAAAGTAATAAAAGTTATTTGCAATTAAAAAAAAATTTTTTTCTTTGTTACAATATTTATGGCATGACTAAGTATATACCTCGGACAAATATTGCATGTAGGGAAGAACAATTTCGAGAAAGAAGCCCGATGAAGTATACAGCTGGGTTGGGTAGCATTTGGAAAACTACGTAGAGTCTTTTCGTCACCCATCCCGCAAAGCCTTAGGACCAAGGTCTTCAATGAGTGCGTTCTACCCGTTATGACTTACGGAGCCAAGTCGTGGACACTGACTGGTTGGTCACCCATTTAAGGTCGCTCAGCGAGCCACGGAATGGGCTATGTTAGGAGTTTCTCTGAAGGATAGGATTAGAAATGAAAACACGTAGTGTGGGGCGCCCTCAGGCTAGGTGGGGAGACGATATACGCAAAGTGCCTGGCAGCGGTTAGAGACGAATGGCCGAAGATCGAGCTCAGTGGCGTGCTAAGACCTATGTCCAGCAGTGGACGGGGATGGGTTGACTATGAAGTAATATCTCAAAATACCAATAAGTACTTAGTATTTTTTATGTGATAAGCCGGCAAACAAGCAAGTGGGTCACCTGATGGTAAGAAACTTCTCACCTATGTACACCGTGGTAAGTTGCCGTCCTTTAAGGGAGTAGGAGGAAAAAGGAAGAGGAAAGGGGATTGGGCCTCCGTAAATCTCTCTCACCGAACGAAACGCGTCACAAGCCACTTCACGCCGATATTCCGAGAGGTCATGGTATTTCACCGGTCGAGCCGAGTCGATGCCATTTCGGCATCGAACTTTAAGACTCTACCACTGTTAAAAAAAAATGAAACAAAACCAACTGAAAACCAATTACGAATTTCATTTGGGATTCGGCGAGTTGAGGCTTAACAGCCTCCGCGCACACCTTAGCATTCAATAAGGCGTGAGTGAGTTATGTTGTTGATTGGAACAAAATTAATACATATACTCATTGTTTTTCATTTCATGTTCTAATTAATGGAAAATAATGGGGAAAATATAACAATGAATGAATATAATAATGGGATACATGCATCAAATTTTAGTATTTTAACGAATTTTAAACTTGAGGACGTGAGTTTCTGTTTCGGCGGAAACTGAAGTGACGGCCGAACATTCGGTTTCGGCCGGAAAACCGTTGTAATAACATTGAAAGTACCTCCACCTGCCACTAGATGTCTCTGTACGGTTTTTATTCTTGTTATAAAGAAGTTATAAGTCAGCTAATTAGTGCATTCCGTGTCGAACGTTCGCTCGAAACGCACGCCGCGACTAGCACGCAGCACTCAGCACTCGATATCGTACATTCGAAAAGGAGAGGATTGCACACAAATCACTATCGTTCCGAAGCTCGTACTGTACGGTCGCACGTACGTCCCAGCTCGCTCGTATTATTAACTTTGTCGTTGTTGTTCCAGTCGTACGCCAGCGTTCGCCAGTTCAACAGCTCCGGTGCTCAAGCTCGCGCGCTCTCTACAACTCAAGCTGTCCTCGTTCTGTCTATCAGGAGGGAAGCAATACAGGATTACCGGCCGCGGTAAGGGTTAATATTCTATTTTTACTAATATTCTATTTTTAGAACTTTCGTACGACTTACGTCGGCGACCGTTGGCGACGTCACGGAGCGTTGACCTCGGTCGCTCGCGCCGGTCGGCGACAGCTATTATTATTTATTCTTTAATATTATAATATTCTATTTATAGATTCTAATTTGTTGTTTACTTAACATTACTAGTATATTATTATCGTGTAGTACAACAGTTGTACTATACATATATATTTTTCTTTACAGGCACTCTCCTCCTGACCCTTGTCTGGTCAGGAGGGACTTATTTTACTTATATACACCTCGAGTATCTTACCCGAGGTGTGAGTGTTATTAATTGTGTTTTTTTAGTTCTGATTACAGGATTAGCATGCTGCCCTTCGAGCAACTGCTCGAGGATGAGGAGGTTTATAACCTCCTCAAGAAGAAGTTTGGAGACGCAATCCCCACGAGGCATTTCGCCTCTCCCCGCTCCCCTACCCCCCCAACCCCCCGCCCTCCGGTTCCATCTGCTTCACAGCCCCGCTCCCGCTCCGTCACCCCCTCGGAGGCATCCGAGGCGTCCATGGACGCTTCAGAAGCTTCAGAGAACCTCGAAACCTCCGAGGAGGAATCCTCCTCCTCGGAGGTAAACTCAGATTATACGGTCGTTTCCTCACGGAAACGAAACCGGAAATCCAAGAAGCAGCCATCCTCCAAGGCGGCCAAACCCTCCCCTCCCTCTCCCACTCCGGGCCCCTCCAAGGCCCCCTCCCCCCCTTCAACCCGTCCCTCCCCGCCGGCTACCCGCCCTCCCGCACCTGCCTCTACCCCCAACTCGACATCTACTCCCAAACTCCCGTCTCCCCCTCCAATATTCATTCAAGACAAGTCCAAATGGACTCTTATCTCCTCCTGGTGCACTCAGCACCGCATTAATTTCAGGGCCGCGCGCTCTACAGCCCAGGGGATCAAGGTGGAATTGATCTCCTCTCAAGACCACCGCTCCCTGTCCCGCATCCTCCGGGATCGCCAGGTCCCTTTCCATACCTACACCCTCCCCGAGGACCGCCTTCTCAGGGTCGTCCTCAGAAACGTCCCTAAGGAAATCCCGACAGACGAGGTCAAATCCTCCCTCGTCTCCCAGGGCTTCCCCATCCACGAGGTCCACCGGATGGTGCGTGGCAACACGCGTCAACCCTTTGACCTCGTCCTGGTCTCCTTGGACCTCACTAAAGAGGGCAAGGAGATATTTAACCTTAAAAACCTCTGTGGACTCTCCGGAGTTCGCGTAGAACCCCCCCATAAAAACTCAATCCTATCCCAATGCCATAACTGCCAACTATATGGCCACTCCTCCCGCCATTATTTTGCCCCCCCTAGATGCGTCAAGTGTCCAGGGTCCCATCACACCTCCGAATGCCCAAGACCCAAGGACCGGTCCCTCTGCAAGGACCCTCCTTTTTGTGTCCTCTGCGGGGAAAAGGGGCACACCGCCAACTACCGCGGCTGCCCCAAAGCCCCCAAACCCGTTCCCAAACGGCCCTCTGCCACTCCAGTGGCCCCCGCTCCACTCCGCTCGGCTTGGGGTGGAAACACCGCCAGCCGGGCGGCTTTCCCACCCCTTCCCACCCCTCCTACCTCTACCCCTCCCGCTTCCAACCCTTGGCTCAAAAAGCCTTCCCCCCCCACCCCCAAACCAACCAAGCCCATCCCAGTGGTGGCCCCTCCCAGGGCATCACTCCCCCTGCCCGCCCTCTCCGGAGACTCCGACCTGGCCATCGTGGCCAGGTTCGCGAATCTCATCAACTTTGATGAGATTCGCCTAATCGCCAACTCCCTTAGGGAAAACCAGGGCAACAGTCTTGCCCTGTTAGACGTCGCCATCCGGTTCTCGACCGTCATCGAGAAACTAGGCTCCTTCAAAATCTAACATGGATAGACACACTCCAAGCAGAGTCAAACCCCGATCCCTTAAGCTAGGCTTCTTCAATGCCGACGGCATTCTCCATCAAAAAGATGAAATAGGTACTTTCCTCAGGGACCACAACCTCGACATTTTACTCGTCCAAGAGTCTTTCCTCAAACCCTGCAATAGGAACCCCAAGATCGCGAACTATAGATTGATTCGCAACGATAGGCTAGATTCCCTAAAAGGAGGCACCCTTATCTATCATAAAAATTCGCTTCACTGCATCCCTATGGATCCGCCCGCACTGACGTACATTGAGGCTTCGGTCTGTAGGCTAGCCATGACAGGTCACCAACCCATCACTATAGTTTCAGCATACCTCTCTCCCGGGAGCAGCAAAAAACTGACCGAAGAGGATATCAGGGCCCTCGTCAATCTGGGAGGTTCGACAATCATCGCAGGCGATCTCAACGCCAAAAACATCTTGTGGAACTGCCACAGCACCACTCCCAGAGGCAGGACCTTGGAATCCCTCTCTGACAAATTCAACTTTGACATCATAGCTCCGTTAGAACCCACTCACTTCCCTAGGAGGACAGCGCACAGACCCGACATACTCGACGTGGCACTTCTAAGGAACATAAACTTACGTTTGTGTTCAATAGAAGTGCTACACGAATTAGATTCAGACCACAGGCCCGTAGTGCTAGAGTTCGCCCCCCGTATAGGTCCCACAGATCTCGGCCATACCCCCTCTAAGGTGATCACTGACTGGGGCCGGCTTGAGCACCAACTCAAGTCGGCCACGTCAGCTCACCTCGACAACATCCCTCCTAGGATAACATCAAAGGAAGACGCGTCGAAGGCGATCGACTGCCTCACCAGCCACGTTCATTCGCTCATTAGCGAATGTTCACGGCGGGCACCTGACACGAGCAATCGTAGAGGGCACCTGCCGGATGACGTGCGTGACCTGTTGAGGCGGAAGAACGCTGCGACGCGTCATTACGATAGGTTTCCTACTGAGGAGAACCGAGTTAGACTGCGCAGACTCCAAAGGCAAGTGAGAACTGCTGTCACAGACCTAAGACAGAAGAGATGGGATGACACTCTCCGAGAGATCAAACCATCTCACACCGCCTTCTGGCAACTATCTCGGTCCCTCAAACAGGATATAGTTAGTACCATGCCCCCTCTCACCCGACCTAACCAACCTCCTGCCTTCGACGACGACGAGAAGGCAGAATGCCTTGCCTCCAGTCTGGAACAGCAATGTACGCCCAGTGCCATACACTTTGACCCCGCCCACATTGCCCACATAGATAGCGAAGTTGAAAGGAGAGCTTCACTCCCCTTACCACCAGACCAGTCCGTCCCTGTCGTCACCTCTGACGAGGTCAAACATATCATCAAGGATCTCCACCCCAGGAAAGCCCCCGGTTCAGATGGCATCACTAACAAAGTGATTAAACTCTTCCCTATGACCCTCATCACTTTGCTTACTAGCATATATAATGCTGCACTCAGTAACTGCACCTTCCCCCATCAGTGGAAAGAGGCCGTGGTAATTGGTATTCCCAAACCCGGCAAAAAGAAGTCCGACCCGTCCAGCTACAGGCCGATCAGTCTCCTGAAAGGTCTAGGCAAGATATACGAACGTATAGTTCTGAGTCGGCTCAAAGCTTATGCTGAAGCCAACTCTCTCATTCCCCACGAGCAGTTCGGCTTCCGCCCTAGACACTCGTGCGTCCAACAAGTCCACCGTCTCGTAGAATTCACCTGCGACAGACTCCAAAGGAACCTCTTCATAGGGTCCCTCTTCTTCGATGTAGCGAAAGCTTTCGACAAAGTATGGCACAATGGCCTACTGTTCAAACTTTTCCAATTGGAAATACCGCAGTATCTCGTACTCATCATACGAGATTACCTATCAGAGCGGCACTTTCGCTACAACGTAGAAGGAACCCTCTCTTCACCCCGTCCGATTCATGCCGGCGTCCCTTAGGGCTCGGTACTCTCACCACTCCTCTTCACGCTGTTCACCAGCGACCTCCCAAAACTTAGTCCGGTCCAGCTTGCCCTTTTCGCAGATGACACTGCCATTTATTATGCCGGTTGCGGCCCTTCTTCCGTCTCTATTCAACTCCAGAAGGCAGCCGACGCCCTCAGCGTCTGGTTTTCCAAATGGAGAATAGAAATCAATCCCGACAAAAGTCAAGCTGTCTTGTTTCACAGGCGGCGTTCCCACCTGTATCCCGTCAAGTCTTTCCCTAATGTCCAAATTTTCGGCAAACCTATCCCTTGGGACAGGCAAGCCAAATACCTCGGAGTTATCCTTGATGATAAACTCAGTTTTAGACCGCACATCAAACGTGTGCGCTCCCGTGCCGCCCTAGTCATGGGCAGACTCCATTCCCTCATTAATCCCAAGTCAAAACTATCTCTATCCAACAAGGTTAGGCTTTACACGTCTTGTATTAGGCCCATCATGACATACGCGTGCCCCGTATTCGCCCACACACAGCCACACAGGATCCATAGGCTTCAGACACTTCAGAATAGGTTCTTACGAAGAGCCACGGGGGCCCCGTGGTTCGTTCGTAATTTAGACCTCCACGTAGACCTGCTTCTGCCTACTATCAGGCAATTCATGAAACAGTGTTCCATCAAGTTCTTTGACTCTGCTGCCACACACCCCAACCCGCTAGTGGTTGCGGCTAGCAATTACACACCCTCCCGCATATCGAGGAGGACTAGACCCCGTCACATCCTCACCGAGCAGGATGACGCCACCACCCTCGCGCAAATCGCGGCTCAAAAGGCTCGCGAAGCCATCCCGTCTCATGGTAGGCCGCGGTTTCGTCCTCGCGTCCGCGCAAACTCGCTCGCGTAACAGTCAGAAACGTGGTACAAACCACATTGCCAACAACCGTCCAAGCCGAGGTTCGTACCCCACAGGGGGTGCCCTTGGAACAGGTTGTTTAATCACTAGGTTGAGAGCCCTCTGCGCTCACCAAAAGTCCGCGTAAAATTGTAACAGCCGTAAGGCTAACAATTAGTAGTCATTCAAAAAAAAAAAAAAAAAAAAAAAAAAAAAAAAAAAAAAAAAAAAAACTAATTAGTGTCCGACCGAAGCTTTGGTTTCGTTTTCGGCCACCTTTGGCCAGAAAACCATCTTCGGCTTTGGCTCAGAAACCGAAGATCTGGCCAAAGGTCCGAGAACCGTAGGAATTAAACTGTTACGAAAGACTGACGGACCGGGCTGCACTTAAGTTTACCGCGGGTACCTCTCTCACCGAGCGAAAAGCGGCATGAGTCACTTTACGCCGATATTCTTATTTAACTTTAGATAATATTAAACAAAATTTATAAACCTTCCGCTTCCGTTTCGGCCGAAAATAGACCTTCGGTCGGACACTACAGCTAATAAACTGACTGGTTTATATCCAACTATCATTATTCATTAACCATATTTTATGGCCGCATGGGGGCGTTTAAATTTCAATAAAATGACTATTTTGCATGACATTTGCAAAAGAGAGAAGTTCCGCATGAAAACCTACACACAGTAAGAAATGCTTATAATTGCTTGCTTTTTCACAGCAAGCAGGTAAATTATATATTTATCTGTTTGGGGTGAAAAAGCTAGGTCTTTAACTAAAATTATAACAGGGTTAAAATGAATAGACATTTTGTACACATAGGTATTTATCTTATTAATTAATTAATAATTAGTACTCAATAAGCATAGATATTGTCATGTTGGTATATAAATAAATAAATCATGACAATGATTCACAACAATTGTCTTTTATTATTTCACATTTAAAAGGGTAAAACTATATGATCAATTATTTGTTGTAAGAAAATAGATTTTTTTTTTGTTAAAATTTATGCATCTATAAATTATGCCTTTTTAATATTTTACAAGGCACAACATAGGATTTAACCATTTATAAACGCAAATTATTAAAATAATAACACACAATTGGACTTTCAAAATCCATTAAATGGATGTTTAGTATCAATTAATTATAAAATAAATTTTATCTTTCATCACTTCTGCTTGAAGTCTCTGTTAGTACTAACACAGCAACATTACATTCTTAGGTATTGCAGTAATACACTATGTTTTACATAAACTATATTAAACAAGTCTAACCAGCACACAGCATATATCACACCTTTAACAAGTTAGTTAGCTCTTATGTATAATGGAAAACAAATCTATGACTACTTAAGTCTGTTGTGACATGTCATCAAATCATGTTGTTGTCTTTAAAAAAGTCATCAATTTTACATCTCACTAAATGCAGTGTTATGTTGTAACTTTGTAATTGCATTTCAAATTCTTTCACACAGTCCTCCACATCAAGAGACTTCATCAATTGGGGTAGACTCGGAGACATTTTGCATATCAACTGAAAAGAATAAGAAATAAGAATAAGTAAAACATGAACAAGTATATAGCCAAGGACAGATGTTGATTATTTAAAGAAGAATTTTCACACAGTATGGTGTAAAGACGATTCTAAATTAGTATTTGCATTTCAAATATATGCCATGCCATAGATAACAAATGCAAATAAAAGAACATTAGTTATTTGTCTATGGAATATTAAAACTATTAAAAGTAGTTTTATTCAATGACTTCTGTAAGTTATGTATGTTCATAACATTAAAACAACTTTTAGGATTACATCGCATTTTATTTACCTCTTATTTTTATTTCCCGACATTTCGAACTCTTTACAGAGATCATTTTCATGAGTGATGAACAAAAAAAAGAAAAAAATTATAAAATAAGTAGATAGTAATTAAACGCGATATAATCCTAAAAGTTGTTTAATGTTATGAGTGTGATTTTACTATTATTATATATACTATTTAATACACTTAACTGTATGAAAATTAATGCTGTAATGTTTAAAATCGCTTCGTAAATAAGCCCTTATTTCTCGTAAAAAGTAAAAAAATAAAAATGGTCTTTGTGGGTTATCCCTAAGAGATAGACATAATATGCTATCGCGGACTTTTTTGTGGATCTTTTGGTGTATAACAATGTAGTACATTATTTTGTTTTATCACTTAGGGTTCAGGCAGCGTTTGGGATTAAAGATCTAAATCTTGAAAATTATCCCTTTTTTTTATTACACTCTACATGAATTATAGATCAAAACCACCCCGTTGACACCCTCTAACTATTAAAAAAAAACCGCATCAAAATCCGTTGCGTAGTTCTAAAGATATACGCATATAAGGGGTCAGACGGCGGAAAGTGACTTTGTTTTATACTATGTAATGATATTAGTCCCTGATGATATACCATTTACCAACGGAAATGGTACATCTGTATATAGCTCTAGCAAACTTTACACTATTGCCATTTGCCTTTTTATTCCCTGCTTTTGATCACCATAATTTTCCTGCCCTGATCTCATAATTTAGGGTAGGCAAAACAATTGTGTATCTAGATGATTAGATCCTTCCACACAAATATCTTTAGGACTTAGCAAGGCGCAAATATAGATAAACAAATATAAATAACAGTGGTAGAGCCAAGCAGTTCGCTGCATGAATGGGCCGGCTCGACCGGTGAAATACAACGACCTCTCAGAAGACCGACGTAAAGTGGCTCATGCCGCGTTTCGTTCGGTGAGAGAGGTACCCGGAGGCCCACCCCCTTCCCCATCCTTTCCTATCCCCTATCCCTTAAAGGTCGGCAACGCAACAGTAACACTATATGTGTTGCTGGTGTCCATAGGCAGCGTTGGTTGCTTACCATCAGGTGACACGCCTGCTCGTTTGCCCTCCTATCCCATAAAAAAAAAATCTATGAGAATAAAATATCAATTTAAATGTTCAGTTATTAGGGCTGATCAAAGCCTCTCGCGACCAAAGGGCTGGTCTATTCTTCGCACAGAGGATTAGCATTGCCATTTAGCATGGGAATGCGGCCAGTCTTACAATACTGACTGTACAATACAGTCAGACAAGTCAATAGGGCACGCTGCCAGTAGACCGAGATGTGGAGAAATTTGATTTTAGATAGTTTTTTAATTGTATATATTGTAAATAATGTAATTACTTTATTTGTTCTTATTATTGTAAATGTTTTTTGTTTGTTTCAACTTGTATCTCTTTCTTTTCATTCTTCATATCATATCTCAGTCTAGTAAAATTTGTAGTCATATATATTATAGTTCTAAAAATGATGTTACAATGACATAAACTTACAGAAAATAATTGTTGTGTAACCCAATTATGATATTTTTTTACTGATCCTTCATAGGCTGACATAAAAATTCTCTTCATATTCACATCATTGTGAGCTATTTGTGCTTTTAAACTATTGACAACTTCCATAAATGTTAATTCAAAAAACAGCAGAGCTCTAGAACAGGAAAAATATTAAATACCTTTTTACTTCCTCTTTATAATGACTATATGGTGTGTGAAGTAGATAATTTAAAAAAAAGTATGGGAAGGATAATTAGAATTACACTATTCAGTTGATTTAAAATAATCTTACAACCAATTTTGAGAAGCTATAAAAGAGGTTCTAATTATGTTATACATTTCAATACAGGAGAAGATATTATTAAGTTAATTTAGTATAATAATTAAGGATTCACTATAGGGCATTTAAAAAATTGGGTTCATACCTGTTCAGCCATAGAATACCTTCAGCTGCAACAGTATTGCCTTTCGACCTTTCTTCAAGCATCAATGTTAGTAAACAAGAGTCCGAATGGAATTTGTAATGCTTCCTTATTTTCTGGAATAAGTCAATATTTTAAGGATAAATACCTCAAGTATTTATTTACTGGATAATTTATATATGTGATACGAATGAAGACACAGTACTTACCTCTATGTTCCCTTGCATGTCAATTTTTACAGGCGTAAATACAGTGCCCAGCCGTTCTGTGAATTATGAATAAGGGTAGGTATGTACGTATAACATAAAACGAATGATAAATTATTAGTAACGCAAAATTATTTCATCTTACCAACTAACGCCACTAAATCTGTCGCCGCTGCTAAAAACTCTGTAACATTTAATCGCCCATTGATAACTGGAGGAAAATGCTTCACTGTGAAAAAAAAGCGCTCGCCGGTAGTTGATGTGCCAGCCATTTTTACTATAAATTCGCTAATATCACTGGAACATCATTGCACACATTCTCTCGTCTTTGTTTTTTCAAACAAACAAAATTCATTTTTCACTGAATTGAATCTATTTAGAAGAAAATGACAGAGACGTCAATTTTCCAGTTACCTGTACTCGATCAGGGTTACCGTTTAAAAATATGCACACTGAAATAACTAGAACATGCATCTAAACATATTTAATTTTGCACTTGCTTTTGTCACTGTTTACGTATTAAAATATTACAATTTTTATATTGTTAGCTAGACTAGAAGAAAATACTGTCTGTATTATGTTTTATATATTTAAATTTTCTTCACTTTATTGTCATATTTGTTTGTAATACTGTTACGTCCACCTAGTAAGAAAAAGTCTGTTTAAGCACGTTTCCTAAATCATCCTCCACAACAATTGTCAGTACTTTAGTTTTAGGCGAAAAAGTGAATGGCAACAAAAATCTTTTCTCTGGTACTTGGTTAGTAAATTCGTAAGAATCTATAACCATGCCATTAGTTTCATCTCGGACCTCAACTATTCTAAGACCAGCAGTGGATATTATCATCATTTTATTTTTATCAAATTTTAAATATCTCGTTATTGCTTGTCTCTCTCTTCCAAATTCGTTATTAAACCATCTGTGGTAAGATAACAAGACTGCACAATTTCTTGTCCAATATATTGAGTCGTTACCGTTTGTTCGATTCATGTTTCTTCTTGAATCTGTTAATCTATTTGTTATGTTTGAGTAAACACTGGATGGTCTAGTTATAGGAGTTACATTTGGGCTTCTCCTTGTTATATCAGATTTAGACATTGAGGCAAAATTACCTAGTGTAGTTTTACTTCGTGGTCCTAATATTCTCAAGGGTTCAGCTACATTCATTGTAACACTTATGTTTCTCTGTAAAGAGACTGTAGAATGCTGCACTGGTTTTCCATTGATATTATTCATATTATCTTTTACTAAGGCTGACCGTTTTTCTCCTACAATAAATACACGGTCTATGTTATCGAAACCTCTTCCCATAATACCATCTTTTGTGTGTCCAAGATCGAACGTGTGACCAAGCTCATGAAATACAGATCCCAAAGTGGTTGCAAAGCATCCTCCTAGTGTGCCACGATAACCACTGTCATCCATAAATCTCCTAGTGTTCACTGGCGTGGAGTCCATGAATTTTGGTAAAACATCTTCCACAGTGATCGGCCATGTATACAGGCAAGCAGTACCAAACAGCGCTAGGCCACCTCCACCTAAAGCTGCATAAGCTTCTGTAATGGACGTAATTTCTTCATGGGTCATAGGCTTATCAATATCAGTGCCCTTGAATCGGGTACATGAAATGAACCCTAAAAATTTTCTATCATTGCTACCAAGATCAGAGAGCATTAATTCACGACCAAAATGTGACCATAATTCAGTTTGTTTCATTTTCCGTGCTTTATTTACATTAAGGTTACTCTTGAATACAATGCATTCTGGTTTTTTTGGGTTAACTTCGTGCTCCAGTTGAAATGTTTTCCTTCCGACTCCGCTTTCGAAAAGTTTTTCAGCCGTTAAAGTTTGTATTAGTTTTGCACCAATCGTTATGCGAGAACACGCACTTTCCAATGAGTTATCAATATCTGGTGGACTTTGAAAGCATCCGTCGTGTCCTTGGCATATTATGTAAACTGGTGTGACGCGCAGGTTTGTTTTTCTAGGCGAGTAATCAAGTGAAAAACTTCGCCGTTGTTGTTCCGTATATTCCAATTCTATAACATTTTCACCTCTTTGAAGTTCCAAAAGTATTTTAAACTCTCCATTGTATACAGTCCACTGTGTTGTGTTTCGATTATTATCACATTTTGTTATACACAATAGTTTCTCGTGATTATTTGAATTGCCTCTAGTTATTATACCTTTTATCAATACAAGCGAATAGTTCACAATTTCTCCATTTTGAAAATTCGTTATAAAAATCGAGGAGTTGTGATCGTTTTCGTCCTCTTCCGTTCGGTTGTCCATTACCTGAAAAATATTTTAATAACAGTTTTAAATGCAAGGAATACAATATTTCATCCATTTGACCTTCATTTATGCACGGACAGGTACACCTCCGCAGTAGTCTCGATTGATCTTTTAGTATCTCTAATTGAATCTAATTAGGTTAATATCACGGTGTGACATTATGATTGAAAGGTCTTAAACAAATGGTAGTATATAAATCGAGTAAGGTATAAATAGGTGGAGCGTTTCGCTTTATTTATTTCTGTAAAATAAGGTCGGTGTGATAACTATGAATGTATAGATTCGCACAGCAGCAATGACTCACCATGATGCGGTTATCGTTGAGCGCACGATGCCGGCGCGGCAGGAGTACTGTGGGTGCGGGCGGCGAGGCGATATGTAGCCAGCGTGCAGTGCCGTTCCTCCTCACTTCCCACTGAACTTGGACGAGCGCTACACTCGTACCATTGGTTTGCGCATGCCCGTCGATGCAGAGCGACACGACTCGGTAACGATTGCGCGCACCAAACATTGGCACCTACGCGTCTAGCTGTCTCCGTTCCCAGCGGCAGTGATTTTATTAAAAACAATGCAGTAAACAAAGATGGGCATGCGCTTATCGCCTCTCACATTATTGTTGTTTATTCAGCGACATGTTTGTTTACGTTACGGCAATGTGACGAAAACACTGTATACCGACTATTTAAATTATTCACATTCGTAATTTCATAGTTAAATGATGGTAAAAGTTTGAATTTGTTAACTGGGTAGGTGGTAGAGCTAAGCAGTTCGCTGCAATAATGGGCCCGCTCGACCGGTGAAATACCACGACCTCTCAGAAGATCGACTTAAAGTGGCTCATGCCGCGTTTTGTTCGGTGAGAGGAGGCCGGAGGCCCACCACCCCCTTCGCCATCCTTTCCTATCCTACTCCTTTAAAGGTCGGCAACGCACCTATAACACTATATATGTTGCAGGTGTCAATAGGCGGCGCTGGTGTCTTGTCTTTAGGTGACCTATCCCATACAAAAAATCTGATTTTTAGAGTAACTAGTAATGTAATGACTGTCGAGACATTTTAGTGATATAATACGTGGTCTTTTATTTGAGAGGACTAGGATACGAATAGGAAGTACCTATATAACATACTTTATTTGTGAAAAGAAAGAAAAATATGTTGTCTACATCATATACGATGATTGCGACAGTACACAAATAATTTTGGGCGCTACTACGATATTCTACAGTTCATAAAACGCCTGACAAACTTTGATAGCAATATGTCAAACGTTATTTTGCTTATTACATATAATAGGTACTGTGTTTTGTAGTGGTGGTTTATTTTGTAATCTAATTATTAGATTCTTTCAGGGAGATTTCGTAACGTTTTGTTGCGAAAAGATTTCCGTCTTCCTGACGTCAAGACTCCTCGGGAAAGTTTTGGTTTGTGCTTTATCCCCCACCCGAAGGAAAGTAATGTATGTACACTGTTTCATAGCCGATTTTTACGGTTGTACCTATTTGTACAGCTTGTATTATTAATAATGAAAATAGTTTTTTTTTTATAGTAAACACATATTTTCAAAGACATATTTTGATTTAAGAATGTTCTATTAATTATAAGGTAATTGCTATCAATGGTACGGAATGGTACCTACCTACTGTCGTTGCACATCAGAATTATTCAATCGTACATCATCATAGTTACAATACAAACTTAATATTATTGGTACACTGAATAAATAATTGTCTATTCACGAAAATATGGCATGAGTGACAGAATGCGGACAAGTCCGCAAGGGAGTCGTCAAACACTTCTAGCTCTTCTGTATAAAGTGAATGATTGATCAAAATAATATTTAAATTGCACAAATACATACATACCGAAAATACACGCCAAATCCTTTGCGGGGTAAGCAGAAAGAACAGAGCACTATAAAGCACGATTATTACACGCCTCACTCGCTTCTTTGACTTTCATAACATTTTTCATTGCACGTCTAATTTTTAAGGCTCCTAGCATCACCTTTCTCCAGAACTAGTTCTATTTGGTCTTGGAAGGTGTGTCGTGGCCGTCCTCGACTCATACATCCAATCAGCTTTTGGATTATATATCTGCTCAGTCAATCTCGCATCTTCCATTATTTCTACATGTCCGAACTATCGGATGTCCTTTCATACTTTACTTTACACCGAAACTCCCTTTAGTTATTTTTTTTTTGTTTCATTGGCAAAAACTTTCAAAGATTTTTCACGTGTTCTGTTTGTTGTTATAAAAAGCATAATATAGCTATTAGCTAATCATTATAATATATTAAGCAATTTTTTTTTTATGGGATAGGAGGGCAAACGAGCAGGCGTGTCACCTGATGTTATGTGACCAACGCCGCCCATGGACACCTGCAACACATATAGTGTTACAGTTGCGTTGCCAACCTTTAAAGGAGTAGGATAGGAGGGGATGGGGAAGGGGGATGGGCCTCCGGGTACCTCTCTCACCGAACGAAACGCGGCATGAGCCACATTACGTCGATCTTCTGAGAGGTGGTGGTATTTCACCGGTCGAGCCGGCCCATTCATGCAGCGAACTGCTTGGCTCTACCACTCTTAAATATTTCCAGTATTGGAAAATATGATGATAATTTCATATTTACTATGACTTTTAATTATTAATATGTTACAAATCGCAGTGGCATGGTATATGGACACAAAAAAAAATTGTTAAAATAAACTTACAATCAAATTATAACAGGGCTATGTATCTACATTTAAAAAAACGAATATGGTTTTTTATGTGTTACAGTTGCATTGCCAAACTTTAAAATAGGATAGGTCGGAAGTGGCATGGGAAAGGCACAGAGGAAGGGCCCAACACCTTCCTCTGTCCCTTCCCATCCCACTTACCTCTCTCACCGAGCGAAACGCGCCATGACCAACTTTACACCGATATTCTGAAAGGTCGTGGTATATCACCGGCCGAGTTTGCTTGTTCATGCAGCGAACTACGTGGCTCTACCATCACCCACAGTAGAGCCACAGTTTTTACAAGTGCCCTTTACTGATGACAGGACAGACAGATTCATATTTTATGTTTATGTTAGATTACACCATCAAACGATGTATTATATATTGTCAGCCGTTATCGACGTTACAAGTACATCACATAGTTACGAGATGGCGCTTTATGGAATTGTTGAATAAACAATGGAAGACTATAATCTTCTATAGGTGCCTAGTTACTTACACCCTTTTGCTTAATTCGTATTAATGCACACGTATTGTTAGAGGACATTTATTATTAGTGTTTATTAAAAAACAGGCCATTATTTTCTACATTAACTAGGCGTGAAATATCTCTCCTAAGATGACTCTCGATGATCTAGCTCTCCGACTTTTAATAGTCCCAATAACGAATCCTCGCCAACGCCAATGACTTTCCGGAAAATATGTCTGTTAAACATAGATCACTTAATAAGATTTATAGCAATTTGTTGCACCTACATTTAAAACTGGGAAATAAAAATTATTAATATCGAGGTATTAACAAAGCCCTACCAGAAAGCTGCTTAAAGCCTGCAGTCATCAAAGTACACAAAAAACCGTAGTAAGCAATTATATATTGGTACAATTACGGTTGGTGATAAGCGTAGGCGAGTATCGTAGCAAAGAAAAAAATCATTCAAATGACGCGACGCAACCAGCACTTGGTAATGATGAGCTTGGGGGACAGGAAAACGTCAGGGCTGTTGCCGTGAGCAGGAGCCGGTCGTTGTCCCAGTGAACGGAGTACTTTCGCTTTTATCGGCGAACGAACCCGGTCCATTACTAATTCACTCACGCTGTTACAACATAACCCGTAGTGTGTTTGGCGCTCCGATTTTGGCGCATATGCCGCTTGGTCGTGTGTACGGCATATAAATAACGATTTATTTAGGGTTGCCGATGTTTAGATTTCTCCATGCCAACGCTAGCTGTGGCGTTCGTTGTTTTTAAACGGTATATTTACAAAGACGGTGCACACGTAACATATTAATCAAGCAGTGTGCACATAACTTTAAGTCTTTTTTATTTATTTTTATTTATAAGTAACAGGTTTCGTGGATACTATTGGCGATGATATTTGCAAAATGGAAAGATTAATTTTGGTATTCATTGAGAACAATTTTTAATAGACAATGATATATATTCTAGTCGAGAATGGCTTTTTATAACTGTTATTATATTATCCTTTTAAAATAATATTCCCTTTATAGAAGTATAGAGACAGACCGTTTCTACCAGATGTGTAGACAGACTCGCCACTCACACGCCGCTTTTCATTTATCACACATATCTTCTGAAAAGATTTTGGAGAAGCCATTGGTGTAAGACAGAATTCGAACCCGACAACCATTGCTAAAGATAATTGATACTTTTAATTTACTTTGTGTGAAAATATTGGATTTATGACAACATACGAACCTATAAAACTACGAGGACTCAGTCGCGTAGCAAGAAAAAAGGTTGCCGCGATACACGGCCGCTGTGGGAGTATTTACACAAAAATAAGATAATGTCATATAAATATTTTTTTTTATCAGTGCTAGTTGCTTCAACCTTTTGCTTCTTTTTTCATAAGCTATGTGTGATACTCTGAAATCTATCAAAATTGTGTGGGATTTATGACAAGTAACTGAATTTTACTATCATTATCAAACCCAATAAACAAAATAAACGTTTTACTACATAACTTAAGAGCTTGAGCGTTTTTTGGTGAAGCTTAATTTGAAATCACATGTTCCCATGATCTCCCTGCTGATATAATTGACACTTTGATTATTTAATTTAAGTTTGCGTAATTTGATTGTGCTCCAACTGGCAAATGGAGAAGCCGGTGATTGTTAATAAAACGATAGTTATAGTAGGCAAGTAGCTGTCAAATTTGGTAATTTATTCATAAATAATTAATATCATTCATTACTTGTATCAAGGCTGTTCCCATGTTATGTCCGATTATAATAGATACTATGTACTTATTCACAATTAAATTGTTGATTGGTTATGCACGATATATATGATGAGAGATTTTACATGCATTGGATACATATTAAATTAAGTTTTACACATAAACATTACAACATATTTGCACAATAATAATAGGGGGAATTGTTTAATTTAAATAATTACTACCCACATGATGGTTTAATATTTTTTTGTCTATGATATAGATCCAGATTGCAGACTCCGTAGAGGTTTCGTTGCAGAGTTGGTAAAATATTATCTGCCTTCATCATAAGTAGGTATACCTGTTTGCTTGTACAGTCAATTTTTATATTATACTCAAAATACATGTTTTAGCATCCTATGCAAAATATGCATACATACGTTCATAACTTCACGCCAAATCACTTGCGGGGTAGGCAGAAAAAATAGAGCGCCATAAGGCACGATTCTTACACGCTTCACTGGCTTCGTTGACTTTCATAACTCTATTCATCAATTTCAATAAATTTTTGAGGCTCCTATCATCACCTTCCTTCAGAACACGCTCTATTTGTTCATGGAATGTGTGTATTGGCCGTCCTTGACTCCATCATCCATGTGAGAGCCACTATCGTCCACACTCTGAAATACCCAACTCTCACTTCCACAACTTAGCGTTGGCATCAAAATTATGATTCTCGAGTATATTTTATTTAAGTTTCAGGGCATATATTAAATTATATTTTCTGCTAGCTGCCAACCCTATCGCAAAGAATATATCCTTCTTATTTTTATCATCATCCTTTTTATTCAACTTCGAAAAGTCATTAGTGTAAGCCAGGGTGAGGATTCGAATTACTATACCTATGTTTTGCGAAAATACTACTATCAAATCATAAAATACTATATATAAAAATACTTTAGTCTACTTTAGTAGTAGTCTCGGTGGCGCAGTGGTCGAGTACACGGCTTCTGATCCAGAGGTCCGGGTTCGATTCCAGACACTGGCTCACACCAATGACTTTTCGAATTATTTTCGGAAGTTATGTGTGATAAATATCGATGACTGAAAACTTTGTGCCCGGTATGAAAATAGGTTCGCCACCTATTCCATTTGGGACGTAAACATAACGGCGAGACGAGGCTTAACAGCCGCTGCCTACACCTTCGGGTAACAAAAGGCGTGAAGTTATGTTATGTTACTTTTATTATAATGATGACAATTTTTGATAGTGGTAGTGCCACGCAGCTTGCACGCTTATGAAGTATTAGACTTTATGGTCTAAGACCAAAGCAGCGTTTTCTTACGTCGTCGAATTAAGTCTTCCGAATATTAGTCTATATCTATATGGGTTGGATGTCCTTTTGAATTATCCAAATAATGTGTGCTTTTTTTTTGCGGTTTGCAGCGGTGTTGCGTTCAGAAATTATCGTAGGTACCTATACATATTTCAATAAAAATTTCTTCACAACCACATTATTTCACATTGGAAATTCCAAATATTAATATATTATCGAAAATTGTGAAATCAATCGAACAAGAAACACGTTTTGAGTTCCTACGTATCTGATGAAGTCATTTTATTAAAAGGAGCTGTTTGTATTCTGTTCTTGTCACTTATAGAACGAACGATAGGTCTATTAAAATGTTAGCCCCATGAGTACTTATTATTCTCTATGGTATCGTGATACATTAGATATTCAAGGATATATTATTAATAACCATAGACTACAACATACTTCATGCAGATATTTGTTTAAAAAGTTTAAATTTTAGGAAATGTCAAAATTGGCGCCAAATTGATGGTGGAGGTGTAAAACCTGTATTTCACTTTTTGTTCGCGATGTGAATATTAGGCAAATAATTTGGTTTGGTTAAAAACCGGTTGATTGCTAGAAAACTATGTAATGAAAAAGTTATTTTTCAAAATTATGCGTTTTTTAATATCTGTTCTTAGCACAGAAGCTAACATTATGGCATTCCATTCCCTTCTTATTTTGGTAATAATAGGAGAAACAAAAGTATACGCATATATTACGTATAGTATATTCTAAAAGTCCGATAATGTAAGCCAAGGTGTAAAAAAGGACCTAAAAAAATGATTACATCGCGTACGCGAAAAGTATTGATTGTAGAGAAAAAAAAATGTACTACAACTTTGCAGAATATATAGTTGTCTACATAAATAGTTGTGACACCATGTGTCTAACTATAGCTATTGTAGTTATCTCACAATAAGTGTTTATTTAATTTTTTTAAATAATTTGAATGTAGATGTTTTAAATGCCCTTTATTTTGTACTTTGTTATTAATTCTGATTAAAATAAATTATTTACAATTCAAGATAAATTCAGTAGCTTCCTAGAACTTTTTGAATTATTTAATTCGGGACATTTCATTCAAAAGATATCGCAATATACACGATACAAGTATTTGATTTTTAGGCAAATATGTATTGCGCGCACATATAGTAACACGTTGTATACACGTTTATGTTTACATTTCTACAATATGGGTATCAAATGAAAGGGATTGTTAATAGTAACTCAAAAAAAATATGACGTCATTCCAAATCCAATATGGCGGGAAAAATATTTGCATTTCTACAATATGGGTATCAAATGAAAGAGCTTGTTGAGAATAACTCGAAAAATAAGGTGACGTCATTCTAAATACAATACGGTGGACCATCCAAGATGACGGCATACATATTTTTGATGCATTTCTACAATATATGAATTAAAAATCATCATTGCGATTAAATAGAAAAGAAAGCTCCAAGCTGAAATTGAATTAGATGATCTCCTTATTGAAGAGCCGGACTGTTTGAAATTAAACGGTAAGCTAACTTGCAATAATGACGCATTGAATAAAATGACACTAACCTAGCCAGCTATAACTAAAAATAAAAAAATAAATTAAAGCAAAAACCCTTTTTAAAGAAGCTTTTATTTGAGCGCTCTAAAAATATGAAAATAATATTTCCTTAAAAATTTCAAGTATCAACTTAGAGCCTCAGTATGTACAATTCATATAATAATAAAAGCTTGTCGCAAGGTTTGACTCCCTATCAGTAGGTAATTAAATTGCAATAGATAATATAGTAAAGTTAGTAGATTAATTTACATGAGTGTTTTGCCCATTTCTGCTCATGACAACCTTATACTCAGAATCGTCCGAGTGTTTTTGTTCCAATGAGGCAATTTCAAGCGCTCGTGTTTTAATATGTTATGCTTTAAATACAATAACAAGTTAAATAGCTGTATTTACGGACAATATTTAACTGTTGATTTGACATTATAAAATTAGTACAGTTTATTTACAACTCACGCGACAAGCTTTCATTATTATAAAAATTGTACATACTGAGGCTCTAAGTTGATACTTGAAATTTTTAAGGAAATATTATTTTCATATTTTTAGAGCGCGTAAATAAAAGCTTCTTTAAAAAGGGTTTTTGCTTTAATTTATTTTCTTTTCTACAATACGAAGTTACCCTTCTAACGCGGGGAGGGACTCCACGCATTTTTTTTTTAAAGTATATCACAAATTTCTTGTATGTAATACATGACTGATTTTATTTGTAATCACATTGATTTTAATTAGACCATAATATAGCTGAAAGTCATGAATCAAATTAATTGAATACGCATTCGTAGCACACACAAAAATACAATACGCTAAAGTTACTTTTCCTTGTATAACTATGATGCCACAGGCAAATAAATAAAACACATAGGCTCTCTGCTTGCATAGAGGGATATAATATAATTCACAGCATACCTACATAGTACACATGTACGAGTTCGTCCTTGTTGTGTCTTTAAGTCGGACTCTATGTGAAACTTCCTCGATTGGAATCGATTTTTCGAAAACATCACTTAATTTAATCGATGTTTAGCAACAGACGTAGCAAGTAGCTACACTCTGGTATCAAAAATTTTTACTTCGCATGATTAGGTAACGGCCCTCGACACTTTCGGCAGTACACGAAGGGCGTGAAGGGACACAAGTGAAATGTTTTAGACGGTAAATCATGTTACGTATTCTGTGTAGGTACAACGTGAGTTGATTTCGTTCGTATGATATTTCGGCTACTTTATAAGGGCCCAGGTACGTGCCCTATGACTCTCTAGAACGTACTAAATATTACGAAATCTTGTTCTTTTGTTAATAATAATGAAGATTTGCGCTGTTTCATCATAGTCGTGTTTGTTGAATAACAACGTTCGGTTGAATGAACCATTGCAACGTGCCCTTGTTTTCTCGTGGTTTTTCCATGACACGTCACAACTGTCAACTCTTGAAGTCAGCTCACCGATAATCAATAATGAAAAAAAAAACAAAACAAAAAAAAATAAAGAGCATACCAACCATGTCTATGATCTGATCAGTGTTGGAATAAATACATTAATAAAGATACTAAAAGAGAATTGATATAACAAAGGACAGGCAAAATGGATACTAACGTAATTTTACAGCTAGGGGCAGTTTAGCAGCGAATAAATTGACATGTTTTTGAATTTAATCAGTTTTAAAAAGATCTCCATTTTCGTCCTTATTAATATTATTTATGAGTATTTGTTACATTGTCTCTCGGCTTTAGAAACAAATTGGAAGAATAAACTGAATAATGACACGGAACATTCACTCAATCAAAAGTGTTCTATGGCACTGGTCAAATATTTCTAACATAATATTGATTTGTCCTGAAATATGTGAGCCTTTGCATTTTTTATTTCTTAATTTTTAAAATATAACAATCAGCGGTTTATACATGACAATTATACTTCATAGTACATCCAGTGGTAGAACCATGCAGTTCGCTGCATGAATAGGCCGGCACGACCGGTGAAATACTACGACCATTTAGAATATCGACGTAATGCAGCAACATTGCGAGTTTTGCTCGATGAGAGAGGTATCCAGAGGCCCAACCCCTTCCCGTCTCCACTTCCACTTTCAACCACTTCCATATTCCATTACCTCTCAGAGGATGTCACATGTCTACCTTTAATCAAAATTAAAACAATTCCTGAAAACTCTGTATATACTCAAATGTTAGTTTTAAAGCGGGAATTTAAATTGCGTTAAGTAGAAAATTTATTACTAGATACAACGATGCAACACAAATACATAGACGTAGCACTTAGCAGTATTTATCAAGCTTGTCATGGAGCTAATTATCATATTTATAATACCACATAATTTAATTAGCTGTGCCTTTACTGGTGAATCTATACTATAAATCTTTAACTACTAGTAATATTATATTTGTGAGTGGTTATCATATTTGACTGCCTAATGGTTCAGCAGTCCGACTCCTGGATCCATGCTCTTATATTCCAATCCTGGCTCACAGCAATGATTTTATCACTAATAATATTTAGGCCGAAATATAGTGATTGGTTCCACCACCTATATAATCCTGACACTTAAAAATATTCCGGCGTGTCGAGGCATATGTACTGCCTATTGCCAGGTTGATATATCATCAATCCTATTCACATTATTCTTCGATTCAATAATATTAGATAAGACAGGACAACATCGAATGGGTGAAATACGAATTAATGTATATAAAAAAAAAAAACTATTCACTGCATTTCCTGTAATATTGTTGCGATTTATATAAATTTAAACCTATATTAACAAGAATTACATAGTTTTAAATTTATTCGAAAATCGCAAGTCGCTCAATATTTCATTTTCAAGTTCGAAACGTTTCAGGAATTTACAAATACATACAGCATTCAGTACCTATTGTTATTTGAACTTAATAGCAACAAGAATATTTTCGAGGACCCCGCTTCTGAATAAGGAATTCTTGGGATCAGATCCGGATTAATCCGGACTAATAATTTCTCGCAATTATTTTCGGCAGTTAAGTGTGATAAATATCGATGACTGACAACTTTTTGCCCGGCGTAATTCAATTGGTTCCACCACCTATTCCATTTGGGACGTAAAAATCGACGAATCGTTACATAACAGCGCTACTTCGGGTAACAAAGGCGTGAACTTATAATATTAACATGTATTTTAAATTTTGATTTGTGTCACAATATAAAATCCACAGTACCTCGTCGGGACGTACTACGCGTCGAAAGCATTTAGTAGACCAGTAGAACATTATTCAGTTAAATAATTGACCCTGATCATGTACACACCAGATTTGGGGCATGCCCTTCGTTATCTGATCTAAAAGTTGATAGCTTGGTTGGTAGGTACTTTGTAGAACAATCACCTTTTCCTATTCAACGATTTAAAGAAACGCATTGTTCTTAGAACTTGTGTATTTTTATGTATGTATATAGTTCAGGCCCTTATGGTAGGCCCGATGGTATAGGAAGTGTTTCTTTGACAAGTACTAAGACTTTGAAGGAATTTTAAAGAAGGATATCATTTGATTCTATTCGCCACGCTGATATAGTGCTTCAGCTGTTTAGATAGAGAGGTCCCGAGTTAGAAACAGGGTCGGTTTCTTTTCTCTCTCCAACTATCTACCTTATACGAATAATAATTTATCGGGATATTCGAGGAATTGCATCCCTATTGTCCATAGCGTCTGATATAAAAAGGTATTATGCTAACCGCAAAGGCTACGACAAATGTATTAATTATTATGATTGAAGCAAAATGGATGGATTAAGATTTGATCAAATTTTCACAGTGGTAAGGTTACGTAGTCCGCTGCATGAATGGGCCGGCGAAATAACACAGCCTCTCAGAATATCGACGTAAAGTGGCTAATATCGCGTTCCGCCCGAGATATCCGGAGGCCCAACCCCTTTCCGAGTCCCTTTCTCATTCCACTTTCAACCACTTCCATATCCTATTGTAAGCACCAGCAATGCAACTGTAACACGGTAAACTGTGTTAAGGTGTCCACGGGCGACTTTTGTAGCTTGCCATCGGTTGACATGCCCTATACGGCTATACCGTAAAAAATGTGTCATCCTTTGGGACTATTCAAGGTTTTATAGGATACTTACAATGTTCTTGAACCCCATTCGCGTATTAGTATACTCGGTTCGATATCCGTGCAGTAAACTGACCACACACACTGAATATGAAATGTGCGCCGTCAATGTGTCACTTTTGACAAAAAGTAAGCATTTTGGAGTGCGGTCAACGACCCTGCCATTGCGTAGGCCGGCTACTTTCTCTCAGTGTTCCGGGGTGAAGGGGGACGGGCGCGGTGTGAAGGGGGTCCTGCCAAATTAAGTGCGTGAAAGGCTGCGGACTGTTCCGGTAACACTCTTGGTAATGTAACTTTACGGGCCCTTCCTACTCTAATACCCGTTCTATTGCAACAATGTCGCTGTACCGTTAATAATTATAAATTAAATTTGATTATTTTTTTCATTTTTTTTTAATCTTTGTACGGTTTAGTATTGACGTTGGCAACATTGTATTGTTGTGCAGCGTTGGCGCCACAAAGTTTTGTGAAAATAAATTGTTGAACATCTTCCGTAGAGCGGTTTTTTAACAGGGTCGGTGAACTCTGGCCAAAGTGCCAATCGCATTTCAGCAAAAAAACTTGGCAAATCGAACCTTGGTGTTGGATCTTACGTGCGCTGTTAAACAGTTGTATAAGCAATTGAGACGCTTTCTACACCTTCTTGTAATCAGAATAAGTAAAGAAGTGAGTGGAGAAATTGTCAACGATGTAACGGTTTTCTTTCAAAAACGAAACAATCAAATGAGAAATATTTTTGGTTGATTGTCCACAATGAAATGTGAATGTTGTTTGATGGTTTGTATAGGATTTGTGTGTAGATTCTGAATTTGTTGTAAACATAGCTTACACTTATGTTTATGTACTTTGTGTACATAATTTAGTTATGAGAAACTAGCTCGATATTTACAACTAGCTGACCTGGCAAACGTTGTCTTGCCAAAAAAATCAAGTTTAAAAATAGGTGTTGATCGTAGGTAGGTGAAAATTTAGGATTGTATACATTTTCGTATGTTGTTTTGTAAAAAAATTAAAAACCTTAAAATTATAAAAAATCAAAAAAATATATTATATATTTAGGAGTGAGTTTTATCTTTTATAGTTTAAGCAGCATACGCAAAATATGTAACTTTTCTGGTTGATTTTTTATACTTCGTGTCCGAAAACCCCAAATATCTTACGGAACCCTATTATTTTTCAAAATAAAATTTAGCCTATGTTACTCAGTGATAATGTAGCTTTCTAATGTAAAAAGAATTATTAAATTTGGTTCAGTCCTTTTTGAGTTTATTCGTTGCATACAAAAATACAAATCTTTCCTCTTTATAATATTATTATTATAATAATTATAATTATAGTGTAGATGTCTATATTTGTTGAAACAATTGTAGGTAGGCAGTGTAGGTATTTGTAAACTCGACTGACACAAAACTTATTTTAAATATAATCACCCTGAATTATGTGTATGTATAGCTGTGTATAAAGAGTTAAATCTGTGATAAACAAAGACGTAGGCAGCGGGAATTGTGTCTCGACAGGATGCTGGCTTTAAATGTAATAAAAATTCAGTAGTCAGACGTAGTATGTATCTTTTATCGTCACGGTGGTACTCAGCTTCGGAATCGAGATGTCTCGAGTTCTAATACTGGATTACACCAAAGACTAATATCTACATATATATATCGTTACACCTTAGGGTATAAAAATAATGAAATTCAAACAAAAAAGTAAGTTAGTACTTGCATTTTTGGGCCAGTAGTGAAAGGTCGCGGTGGTCTAGTGGTCCAGCACCCCGCTTCTAAATCAAGAAGTGGCGGATTCGAATCCTTGCTCACGCCAATGACTTTTCGAAATTGTTTTCGGAAGTTATGGGTGATAAATATCAATGACTCAAAACTATGTGCCTGGTATGGCAATAGGTTCGCCACCAGTTGGGACGTAAACATAACGGTGAGATGAGACTTAACAGCCGCTGCTTACACCTTCGGGTAGAAAAGGCGTGAAGTTATGTTATGTCCAGTAGTGAATCATGTTGTTTTTATGACTTGATGATAAGATGTGTGTAATAATAATTTATTATGACTGTATATGATAAGGCAATTCGCTCGCCGTGTTTCTTGTGGAGCCTGATATTTCATACAATGACATTAGGTGACACAGCTTTTATCGTTAGAGTGGCTGAACGAAACGCATTCACTGCCAAGTAAAATAATTTTGAGCAGCAATTGTTCCTGGTTTATCAAGAGGACTTTTATCTAAAAGGTACCTCATTAAAATTCTGACTCTAACCAAGTACCTTTTAGCTAAGAGTTTACTTTAGTTCCAAACCAATTAATTTTCAGAAACCATTTGCAAAGTTTCATTTGGTTAAGCAGCGATAAAGCGACTAAACTAAATGTAGGCGGTGTGTCTTAAGGCTCACCATATTCTCCCTACCCATTCAACTTTCTCACGGTGTTACAATGTCTTTGGGCAGTATTAGTATTTTGGCATAAGGTGCCTGTTTGCCTGTTTGCCCACTTTAGCTGAAAATCAATATTGACAGATTTGTCAAAATCTGATGCTTAAGCCTTTTAAGTGGCATTGTTCAATATATGAAGGCGATATCTTTTGAATTTGGTTTATAGTAAACTCTAGTATTGGTTGTGATGGTTAATGTGATGTTGCTCACGTTGTACTCGGGCATTGCTGAACCGCAACTTACGAAAAGTGCACGTAGCCGCCCCGTCGCGGGAATACCAATCGGGCCGAATTGGGCGCCTAACAAAGGTCGAAGGCAAAATTATTTATACATAATATACCTATATAAAAAAAATTACGAAACAAGTAAGTAGGTAGGTACATAATAAAACTTTGGTTGGCACATTGGACGTGCTCGACGACCCTGCGTTCTCTCTTTTTGAAGGTTAACCACGTGAGGCTGTGCGTGTACCGTTAAAATGACACTGTCATTTTGTTATTTTAGATGTAGGTACCATAGTTACGCTAAAATAAAAAAAAATAAAAAAATACATACCAATTGAATTGTGAACCTCTTCTTCACGAAGTCGGTTTAAATAGATAGGGAAATTACCTAAGCTGAGCCAACTTAATGTCTTCAGAATAATATGTTAACTTTTGTTACAATATTACCGATATGATTTAAAAGTCTATCGCGACTTTTTACTTGACGGTAGTTGTAAAAACTTTAGAACTCTAAGCTTATATAACATACTAGTTGACCCGGCGAACTTTGTTCCGCATCAAAAGTAATATATAAGTAAATTTTAGATTTATCACTTTTTCTTAAATACATCATACATGAGTTACCCGGTATCTATAAAAACACACATCAAAATCCGTTGCACAGTTTTAAAGATTTAAGCATACATGGGGATACATAGGAATACATAGGGATACATAGGGATACATAGGGACAGAGAAAACGACTTAGTTTTATACAATGTAGAGAAACTGATCTAGGAATCGATTTACTCATTTCGTGAGCTTAAATTTTATTCGCCAAAAAGAAATAAAAAGAAAAACAAGTTGCATGCAACCTCTTTTAATTTTGAGCACCTACCACAAACTCTTCCAAATAAGTGTAGGTTAGAAAACTAAGTTATAACAACACATATTACATTGTAAAATAAAAATAAACATTCGCCACAATGTGCCACATTTTGGTTTTCCAAAATATATGTCTTTTATATAACAACCATTTCATATTGTTAGGTATGTCGGTTGAATTTTAATTATCTAATAATTACTTCGCAACACAAATGTATAATCCCTCATTAGGAATTGTTGCCTGATGATTAAATTAAATTAAAACGACCATTATAACTAGCGTGATGTTATATAGGCTATAAACATGGTCAATAAATGGAATATTTAACACTGAAAATATTTTTGAAAGCGAATCAGCACCTGTCCCGAAATTAGAGCGTTCAAAAAACAAACGAAATCTTTATATTGTTAGCAGGGATTATAAAGATGTACGTTCACATCCTGTAGTGGATTTTGGTTTTGGTGATTAGTTTTATTAAACATATTAACTCCTGGATATTTTTATACCATTTCTTTAGTCACATTCTAAGATCATGATTATTTGATTATATTAATATATAATGTGGTGATGTTAGGAGCCTCAAAATTTGACGCGCGAGCATGAATAGAGTTAATAAAGTCGACGAAGCGAGTAAGGTGTGTAAGAATCAAGGCTTATGGTGCTCTGTTCTCTCTGCCCACCCCGCAAGTTATATAATCGTTTCCATTGAAGCACTCGCCATGGATTACAACTATCACGCGAGTAACGTATAGTTGATGTAAAAATAAAAGCTGAACCTCAAATAAGTATTTGATTACAAATGTTAAAATGATTTGAGATATTAATTGACGCTGGAGGCTACGGATTAAAACGTCAGAGTACTTTAATTTTGTTAAATTATATTCTAGCTAATGTTAGTCATCGTGAATAGAACTTCGGTCAGACGGGGCAGAAAATTGTTACTGTCTACTAGTATTCTATTGGGGGTGGACGTCTAGACCAAATAAATGAGAATCAATATACTACGATGCCATATCATAAATTAAAATATAGGAAAGGGGGCCAAGGACCAAAAAGGTAATCTGTAAACGTAACGTTGCCCATGGACATTGCAACACCGGTCATTCAGTCGTGTTGCCAGGCTTTAATATAGAATAGAGAAAGAGACGGGCGATAGGGAAGAAGGGAAACGCGGCATGATCCAATTTGCATCTTTTTGTTTACAGGTCGTGGTATTTCACCAATTAAGCCTACCCATTAATACAGCTAACCTCCTGGCTATACCATTGTGCCAAGTAAATTTTAAACCATAATCATATTAAGGACTATTTGTTAAAGTCTCGGTGATTCAGTGGCGAGCACTGCGCTTCTGATTCAAGAAGTCGTGGGTCGTCGAATCTCAGCTCACACCAATGACTTTTCGAAATTCTTGGGAATAGGTTCACCACCTATTCCATTTGGGACGTAAACATAACGACGAGTCGAGGCTTAACAGCCGGTGCCTACACCTTCGGGTAGAATAAGGTGTGAAGTTTTGTGAGCATTTGTTAATATTTTAACGTATATAGTTTGTTTGAGATTCGGTGCGGGCGCACTACCATTCTAGTAAGACGCCACGCGAGAGTGTGGTGCGCATGCACGCGGCTCTGGTCCCCGGCGTGCGGTTGGCCGGGGTCGGGTGTCGTATTTCTAGAGCATTGAACCTCCGCAACCTTGTGCGTTGAGTCCGGCCGCTCTCCGCACGCTTACGCAACCGCTCCAGCCCATTCTCCGCAACGAACCGCAAGCGTAACGCGTAATTATCTCCTTTAGGGCACACCTGTATGCAAACAACAACAATGGATGATTCTGATTTTAGTGATAATCGATTTACGAAAGGTTGAACTTATACCGAGGTTATATTTACATTACACAACGCTTGTAACAAATCATTATACATTTTAAATAATACATATCCGAATAGTTCTATTGTCGATTAAAGATATAATTGTGCAGCTGCAACTTTATTTGAAGTTACTATTTAAAAACATACACTATGTTGATATTCATATGCAAGTAGATACTTCTATTCAGTACTAATGATGTTAACAAGCCTGTAGCGCTAAGAAACAAAAGCGTCGACTCGTTGAAGAGGTGCGAGTGTTGAGCGCTAACGAACCATAGCCGTTCGCAAATAGTCCGTCAGAAGTGCGAAACGGTCGCGGGTCTACAATTGGCGCCTGCCCCGAGAGTGTTGCGAGGTGACGATTACGTAACCATCTGACATAACGGAGTCGACGACCGGCGCTTGCGCAACAGCTGCCGAACCTGCAACCCCACGCACCTCGCTTCCCCCTTAGCGATCGCTACGCCGCTCTTTACCTCCCCACCAACAGTCGAAATTACTTAATTGTGCCCAAAATGTATCAAAAGGACACTGGTAGTAACGCCCGAGTTACGACATCTCCAATCATTAGTGCAACTACCTTCTGCCTAGGTATGTGGCGGTCTTTACAGCTAGCACGTTTAGTTATTATACGATTAATACAAATATTTTATGACGTCTCTATATAATAGTTATATTTTAAACGATTCAATCGAGTTTCATTGCCAAGACACTATTAATAATAACAGTCGGTACGTTTACCTATAAAAACCTAGGTCAATATAAAGATCGTTCGAGTCGGTTGTTAAAAAATTCGATTATCGATTTGTTTTTTCTCGTTTTAACACAAATAACTGGTATAATATATTGATTGAATTTTATCGATTTTGGCTATGTGTGAAGTTGTATATACATAGCAGGATATCCAATTAGAATTTAATTGGTATAGGTTATCGAAGCCTTTTAAAGTTTAATAACCCCAGTGTGGCCATTTGAAATCTGCATATGGCGTGTTTATGCATTCGTCGTGCGATGTCTTGAGAATAAATAGTTGTCATGAGTTTTCTTTAGACGTTCGAAGTGTACCTAGAATAGTATCCAAAATTGCGGTCAAGAGCATCTCGGACGAAACAAGCAGTAGTTCTGTAGCTGTTACTATATAGAAATATGTCAAAAATACGACCTGAAAAGGTAGTAGAGTTACATTTTCAATTGACATGGATAGTTTTAGGTAGGAAGAGCTAAAAATATACCAATTTAAAATATATTACAAAGAACATGTAATAGAAGTGTTTGTGATCTATTACTTTTCTCTTTTTAGGTAATTTTCCAAGTGATAATTTCCGAAAACATAACGGCGAGTCGAGGCTTAATGGCCGCTGCCTACAACTTCGGTAGCAAAAAGGCGTGATGTAATGTTTTGTTATAATTTCTGAAGACATTACCTCGATAAAGAAAGCACAGAAGTTAGCCTTAGAGAGAGGTTTTTTTTGTTTATTTTTGTATTAAATTAAGCAGTGATTTTCACCAAACAACAATCCAATCAATATAGAGGACATTAATAGATAAACTAATACATAAAAGCTATAATGGCTCCGTTTTTGCCATTTCAGCAGCGGAACCCTGAAATGGCAATACATATTCTCGGCAGGTGTAAGGAACCGATTGGGTCGTAAACGGACTCGTGGGTATGTACGTGACGTATATGGTACAGTTATCCTTAGTGAACGAAAGTGAAAACTAAATGCGGGTAGAGTCAATGACCCGGCGGCAGGTCGACGACCGCGCCGAACTGCAAAGGCCGTTCGTGTGTGCTGAGGCCGCGAGAACGACATTTAGAACCGCGCATTGGACATATCAGAGCCAGCCCCCCGGCGAGCCTATTGCACACCACGACTTATAATGAGATCGTTAACATTTGGCAATCAAGAACATTAAATTATTGAATTTGAAAAAAAAAAGTAATAGTTGTAACCATTTTGAAATTCGAACGCTTCCTTTGCACTGCTATGAGTGAGGTTTTTGTTTTTTTTTGTAGTTCTCATATTCATATTAAAACTCATTACGATGATTATGTCAGTATAAATTGCTATTATATTATTAGTCAAATCTGATAAAATCAAAGTATAATTTTATTAAAAAAATTACCACGAATTACCGACGTACGTGCGTAGATAGCATTACTTTCTCTCCTCTCATGATAGTTATATATATATATATATATATATATATATATATTTATATTGGTTTTTAGCTCAATCAATATCACATATAATCTCTGTAAAGATTTTTGAAAACTTCCTTGGTCCGAAGTGGAAACGTAATTCTGTGTGCCAAATCACTAGGATTTCGACAAAAAAAAACGTGTTTTATGTTATTTTTTTTTTAACAATTTCGGTGTGCATATGTTACTATAATTGCGACAGTGTCATATTACCATAGGTTATAAATCTATGTGGGCATAATTAAAATAAATTTATTACAAAATTATTTTTTCATTAGCATCCTTTCGTCATTGCCTATACGAATTCCGAACCATGTCAAATGTCAAAAATGTCAATAAAAAAAAATTACATGAATTCAAATATCGTGATTTTTCATAATGTCGTCATAATATACTACGACATATTAGTATACTAGTTTAGTTTTATAGTAGATAGGCGAAAAAACCTATTCGTTATGATAAATCAACAAAACACACAAAAAAGATGTTTTCCAATTTCTCTTTATTTTATCTTCTTTCTACGTCCTCTTTGGACTCCTAAATAAATTAGATGAATTTCTTACTGTCTTTTTGGTTTAGTTATGCTCTTAATTTTGTATCATCCTACCATTTCAAATTACGACAACTCCTTCTACTTCAGGGAAAAAAAGAAAAGAGAACCCATGAATTAGTTTTCCAGGCTGAAGAGAATAAATTGATAAACAAAAAAACTCAAAACTCTGTTTAAATACTGGCTGGTTAACAGGCCTCATCAATTTCTAGTTTTATTAAATACTGATTGATTTTGTGTATTAATTAAAAGTTTAAACACTCTGAACGAATTAGTACTACAAATTACTTTATAAATTTATATTAGTATCAGTCGAGGTTTTAAACATACTATTTATATGCTCAGTTAAATGAATATTCAAAGGAGCACAACTGTTTAGAACTACGGGCGTTATGTCATAGGAATATATATGTGGCTATGTTTGATATATTGAGGGGAATAACCTTTTCAAAGGTTTAACTATACATAATGAGTTCGAGAACTGAAAATCGATCGATTACTACTAAATGATTTTTTAAAAGTGGAACTTCATATGCAACGTGTAAACGTTTAACGCATTTAACGCCCCCCTTGCCGACATAATTGGCAATTTTCGTTAAATTTATTAACTACGTTGAGTATACGAATCGCGCGGTGATTCAGTATGTTTTTTTCTTTACTTAATATTAATTAATGTTAATCCTTGTATTAGGCACCAATGATCATACTGTAGTCTCGGCAATCTAGTGGTTCAGCATACCGCTTTTGAATTGGAAGTCTTGAGTTAGAATACTGGTTTTTCGAACAAGTAATAGGTATGTATGTGCAATAAATATCGATTATTGATAAAGCAGTAGCCGATGCATGGTAATGGGTTACGATTTGTATTACATGGGACCAAATAAATTTATGTTAAGGAGTGGGAAAAAGTCCTGTGTGCCTGAAGTTTTTACTAGATAAAAATGTCAACGCAAAAGCTGACAGAAAAATTAAAAGTAAATCCTTTTCAGTTAATTTAATATTGTTATTTAATAAAAAAAACTAATTCATGACAAAACATTTGAAATCAATCAAGTGGTTGCGTGATTAAAATTTCCAAATATTTCATTTAATTTTTAAACCCTATTGTAATACCGTTCACGGGAAAAGTCACGATACAACTAGTATGTAGCTAGACAACAAATTTAAAGTTGTCTACGGACTATGCTACGCTACGTCTACGAAACGACTTAGCACATTCTTGCAGCAATAATTACACAAGTATATTCACATTTTTAGAGTTAATTTTTCTGATAATTATTTACGTTAGACTTGTTTTAATATAACATAACATAACTTCACGCCTTTTGTTACCCGAAGGTGTAGGCAGCGGCTGTGAAGCCTCGTCTCGCCGTTATGTTTACATCCCAAATGGAATAGGTACATACATACATACATACATAACTTCACGCCAAATCCCTTGCGGGGTAGGCAGAGAGAACAGAGCGCCATAGGGCACGATTCTTACACACCTCACTCGCTTCGTTGACTTTCATAACTCTTTTCATGCACGCGCGTCGGTTTTTGAGGCTCTTAACATCACCTTCCTCCAGAACACGTTCTATTTGGTCTTGGAATGTGTGTCTTGGCCGTCCTCGACTCCTACATCCGTCCGCTTTTGCATTGTATATCTGCTTAGTCAGTCTTGCGTCAACCATTCTTTCTACATGTCCGAACCATCGGAGCATGCCCTTTCTTACTTTTACACCGACACTCTCTTTCAAACCAACTTCCTTCCTTACAACCTTGTTTTCTACGCGGTCAGCGAGAGTCACTCCGCAGATTTTGCGTAGAGCCCTCATTTCTACCGCGTTTATTCTACTTTCATGCACACTCTGCCATACCCAGCTCTCGCTTCCATAAGTTAGTGTTGGGATCAGGACTGCATTGTGGATTGCTAACTGGGCCTTTCTGCTAATATTTTTTGCGCCCAGGAATCTGCCCAACACTCCGTTTACGCTATTTCCTATCGCCACTCGTCTTTCTACATCCGCGGTGTACCTTCCATCTCTGCTAAAAGCGCATCCAAGATATACAATTTCATTCACCTGTTCCAGCACTACATCATCAACCATTATCCTTGCATCTGTTCTGGATTCCTCCCTTTCAAACACCATTACTTTCGTTTTCGTCGCATTCAACTGCAAGCCTTTAATCATGCAATCATCTTTCATAGTAGTGACTAGTGTTTGCAGGTCCGACGGCGATTCGGCTAGAAGCACGGCGTCATCTGCGTAAAGCAGGCAGCTCACAACTAGGTCACCCATTCGCATCCCTACATCCATCGATCTCATTCTCTGGAGACAACTGTCCAGGTACAGGATGAACAGTCGAGCGGACAGCACGCAACCCTGTCTGACGCCGATATTGACGTCAAACCAGGGGGACAAGCCGCCGTCAACACGCACACACGCTGTGCAGCCCTCATAAGTGGACTGCACAGCGCGCAGCAGTGCTCCGCTCACCCCGTAGCCCGGGAGTATATCCCACAGATCCTTTCGTAACACTCTGTCAAACGCTTTTTCCAGATCCACAAAACCGCAGAAAACCTTCCGGTTAACAGCCAGTTGTTTCTCTACGATGTTGCGGAGAGAAAAAATCTGATCCATGCACCCTCGTCCGCTTCTGAAACCACCCTGAGCCTCCCACAACACTCCATCAGATATCACCCTCATTCTCCTTTCAATAATTTTCCCATACACTTTTGCTGCTAAACTGATCAAACTGATGGCCCTGTAACTGGCGCACTGCATACGTGATCCCTTACCTTTTATACAAGGGCACGATGACAGCTCGCCTCCAGTCCATGGGAACCTTACTCGACCTCCAGCACAGATTGCTCAAGGTCAGGAAAGCGTCCCGGACACAGGATCCACCGTGTTTGATCATTTCAGCAGACATCATATCAATTCCAGCTGCCTTACCATTTTTCATACTTCGTATCGACCATTCAATCTCTTCCATAGTAATGTCCTCATCAGATGTTGGCGCAGCGGTGTCAGCCGTAGGCTCACTCGCGGCGCCCACATCCGGAACATACTCGTACATTTCCCCAAAATACTCACTCCACCTGCCCAATACATCGCTTGGGTTTGCAAGAATGTCACCAGTCTTAGACATAATTTTGTCCATTCTGGATGTTGACGAAGAACCCCGAGACTTTCTAACTTCCCTCCAGAAGAGTTTGTTATTCGCCTCGAAGTTCTCCGTCAACCTCACTTCCTCATTCGCAACAAGTCTTTCACGCTTCTCTTTCACTAAGGCTTTGGTAACATTTCTGCAGCGGCGGTAGCTCTCATACTTTTTCTCTGTCATACTATCATTCTGGTTCAAACTTGAGACATAATCCAACCATGCTTTTTTCTTTCTTTCGACGCTGGATTTCACATTCAATAGGTGGCGAACCTATTGCCATACCGGGCATAAAGTTTTCAGTCATCGATATTTATCACACATAACTTCCGATGGTCAGACGATGGTCAGACGACCTCAGAAAGGCCCCTGGAAAAGACTGGATGCGGAAGGCAGAGAATCGGATGTTGTGGTGCAAATTGGGAGAGGCCTATGTCCAGCAGTGGACTGCAATAGGCTAATGATGATGATGAACTTCCGAAAAGTCATTGGTATGAGCCAGTGTCAGGAATCGAACCCGGACCTCTGGATCAGAAGCCGTGTGCTCGACCACTGGGCCACCGAGACTTCTTTTTAATATATAAAATTAATAATATCTTATATATTTTGCTTATAAATATAAGTAGTTTTTTTTATGGCATAGGAAGGCAAACGAGTAGGCGTGTCACCTGATGGTAAGCAACCAACGCCGCCCATGGACACCAGAAACACATATAGCTTTACTGTTGCGTTGCCGACCTTTAAGGGATAGTGGATGGGAAAGGATGAGGAAGGGTGGTTGGCCTCCGGGTACCTCTCTCATCAAACGAAACGCGCCATAAGCCACTTTACGTCGATCTTCCGAGAGGTCGTGGTATTTCACCAGTCGAGCCGGCCCATTCGTGCAGCGAGCTGCTTGGCTCTACCACTGTTTTCAAAAGGAGTTATTCTTTCGTGTATGCAATAACACTGAAACAAAAGAAATTGCGGATAGTCTAATATCTCCAGAAGAATCTTAATAAAATACAGGTATTTATGAAGTCATATCGTGATTTATATTATTCCTAATTATAAATCACTATTTATGTTATAAAATATTTTTTTTCGACACAACATGCACAGGGCTCTCTAAGTTTCACAAGTTAGATAAACGCTTGTGTTATGGACCAGAACGGATATCAATGCATATATTATACTTTTTTAAAAGTAAAATACTGGCCACCTAAACATTTTTTTTTAAATTTTATGTCATTAGTTTTTATTTTCAGCCATTTCGTTATTCAACGACAATATGAAGCGGCTAGTATGATAAACATACAATACACTTACGTAATATAGCCAATAATGAAACTGGTGTGTCAGGATAGTGGTTTTTTATTATTTTTTATAAATGTTTTTTGGCTTTTTAAGCTGCAATAATATCTGTAAATTACATATTTATATGTGAAACAACATATTATGTATACATACTATATCCATTGTGGACAGTTCTCAAGCGATTGTTTACTCAGATTGCAAATTTTCATATTTGTCTTCGCTCACATCTTCTCCCTACCAATACCTTTAAACGTATGGAGGGGATAATCTTGTTTGTTGATTACGAAAGCTTTGTTCCGTCCTGATTTAATGTTTAACTTTTGCGTTTCAGTTTTAACGCGGTGCAATGACCTCCTCCAAAGATATTTATTTATTATTTTTTACACATACATACATAACTTCACGCCTTTTGTTACCCGAAGGTGTAGGCAGCGGCTGTTAAGCCTCGTCTCGCCGTTATGTTTACGTCCCAAATGGAATAGGTGGCGAACCTATTGCCATACCGGGCACAAAGTTTTTCAGTCATCGATATTTATCACACATAACTTTCGAAAACCATTTCGAAAAGTCATTGGTGCGAGCCAGTGTCTGGAATCGAACCCCGGACCTCTAGATCAGAAGCCGTGTGCTCAACAACTGCGCCACCGAGACTTATTTTTTATTTTACAAAAAAAAAAATTTTTCGAAATCGCAGCAAACAGAATCATGGAGAATGGAGTCACAAGTACGCGACTAGTGCTGCTTATGAACATTTGCAAATCATACATACATATAAAACCATTTCGGTTCTTCCGTTCTTCCATTTTAATTTCAATGATCTTTTTCACAAAGAGCAGTACGGTTTTACAAAAGGTCGTTCTACTACTGATGCTGGCGCTACTCTTATTAAACATATTTTCGATGCTTGGGAGAACTCGCAGGATGCAATTGGCGTATTCTGTGATCTCTCTAAAGCTTTCGACTGCGTGGAACACAACACACTTTTACGTAAGCTGAGTCATTACGGTATTAATAACACTGCACTTAGTCTTTTTGCATCATACTTGAGTAACAGGATTCAGTTTGTAGATGTAATCGAAGTGAGATCGTCTGGATCACCAGTGTCTATGGGCTTTCCCCTGGGTTCCATTCTCGGTCCACTATTGTTTATTATTCATATTAATGATTTGCCCTTTTTTGTACAGAAATTTTGTGACATTGTATTGTTTGCTGATGACACTTTACTCCTCTTTAAGGTAGACCGTAAAAAACAGTTTTGACGATGTAAATTGCACTCTTACACAGATCCATGAATGGTTTACAGCTAATAATTTAGTTCTCAATTCGAATAAAACCAAAATAATAAAGTTTACTATGCCAAATGTTAAAGGTCTGGTTATAAATATATCTCTAAATAACAGAATTCTAGACCTAGTAAAGTCAACTGTATTTTTAGGTATTACTCTAGATAATACGCTCCAGTGGGGTCCTCAAGTAAAATGTTTAGCGGGAAAACTTAGCTCTGCTGCCTACGCGGCCAGACTAGTTTATTAGTTTATTAGTTTATTTCAGTTATTTTCATAGCGTCATGTCTTATGGCATTTTGCTATGTGGTAGAGGAGCTGACATTCATTGTATCTTTGTGCTTCAGAAACGAGCTATCCGGGCAATTTATAATCTGGGGACCAAAGTCTCCCTTAGGAAATTGGAATATTAATAGTTATTTTTCAATTTATATATGCCAATATAAAGTTTGTTAAGAAAAACTTAAATAGCTAAACATAGTGATGTACATAATTTTAATACCAGAGGCAAGCATAAACTTGTGTTACCGTGTCATCGCCTGCACAAAGTACATAAGTCGTTTTTGGGAATGGGTGTACAGTTATATAATAAGGTCCCTGCGCATATTCTGGCTCTCTGTTTCGATCGGTTTAGGCGGGCTGTGAAGAATCGTGTCGTTGCTGGTGCTTACTACACCATTAATGACTTCATGACGGACAAGTCGTCTTGGGACGTCTGTCAAATTGCTTGCTCAATGCGGATTGTGTAGTTTGCGTATTGGAATTTGTTCACTTATTTTGGAGTGGAAACATTCTGCAAACATTTCTAATAGTAATCAACATTTCTAATTTTGAGTTTGCGTTGATGTTGTTTTGATAAATGCTATATATAAGTTTTATTATTGTACATAGGTACTTGTTGCACAACGTTACCATTGTAAATAGAAGAAGTCGCGTCAATTGTGCTCGACTAATATCATAGATCTTACAATTTATCTCATTAACTTGGTGGACGATGATTTTAAGTTGGTTAGGTCATAACTGTGATGGTCGAGTATTACTGGCTGCTACACATTTTATGCATGAGCCTACTGCTATGTTTTCAGTAGCGATAATAATACTATTGTATCAATTTTAAATGGTTTTGTAAAGAGTATTTGGCACATGAGTTTCTTGTCCGATTCTTCTCATGAAAGTCCCTACACTCGGAATTGGGCCGCTCGTGGCGATTGCGTCCGTGTTTTCTTGTTCCTCGGAGGCAATTTCCTCAAGCGCTCGTGTTTAAGAATTTTAATTTTAAATATTTTTGTACATTGACTATTTTTAAGTGTCTGTGAAGAGCTATGAAAATAAAATCACTTTGAGTTTGAGTTTGAGTGGCCAAAAATATTACGTTTGCATTTTCAGAGGCTTATTTAAATATTAATGTTATTCTCACATTTGTTGTTTTAGCGGCAACAGAAATATATTATTGTCTTTGAAAATACCACCTGTCTAACTATTACGGTCTATGACAATGGTATATACAATGGACAAAGTAATTCAAAGGATTTCATAAGTAGCAAAATCAAAAAGTACAACAGTTTTTTTTTATTTAATTTTAACAGTCTTAAACTTAATGTTGAGTGTCGGATATGTCGGTCGTCGAGAACGACTCAAGTTTATTGTTACTATGTCTAGAGGCCGACGGTTTGAACACAAAGAGACAATTGAAAAAACCTTTTCAAATCACAATTTGAAAAGTCATTGTTGATCACGTTCCACATACCTATAACACAACCTTCATGAGCGAAGTACTCTCCAGTGAGCACTTGACATAATTACAAATAAAAAAAATTCGGAATCAAATATTAGTCAGTTCTTTTCGGATTTCTTTTTGAATGTTTTGTAATTGTAATGGTGTAAGTACTCAGTTATAGTCCAATATATAAGGAAGTTTAATTTGTTAATTCGTAGCCTATCTTTTTTACTCTATTTAGGTGTCACCCAAATTTTTTTTAACCCTCAAATATTGGGAAATTATTTCCCACTTGACAGTACCGTAATATTTCTTTATTATTTCTTTACTGGTAACTCTAATCAGTACCAATCCAGGAACAAAATAATTTTACACACTTTTTAAATATTTTACTTGGCAACATTTTGGACAAAATTGCGTAATGTCATCGTATGTCAATGTCAAAGTCACAATTTGAATTTTTTGGTGCACAAAACCGGTTCTCGCAGGACTTTCGAAAATTTTTGTAGAAAAAAAATCTGGTAAGTACATAAACAATATATTGATGTAAACTAGACTTATTTTCTGAATGCTTTTTACGGTTTCTGTGCTTTTTGCACTGATATTTCTTGGATTTTATTAGGTTTAATTAGGTGGGAAATAATTTCCCAATGTTCGTTCCTGCTTTGATAAACATCAGTGTCTTTATATATATATAAAATTGTTTGTCAGCTGTAATAATAACGGTATAGGAACTTGTAATACGATAGCGAGTAAGTCAAATTAGTGGCTTTTTGCAAAATTTTGACTGCGTTTATGTGATTTCTATGCTTTATTCCAAACGAAGCCACTTATAAGTTTTAGGACTTTTGTAACTATTTGTGCAATATGCTGATAAAACTACATAATTGCCAACTTTTTATAATTTACTTTCAGCTATTCAAATATGGACGCAAGAAAGGAACGTAAAGTGCTCTCCAAGAAACTATTAGAAGAGGTGGTACAAAATTTAGACGACTTGTCTGATTTATCAGGCTCAGATTCTGAAGATGACTCATGCTTTATCAACAGTATTCATTCTCCTTCCGATAGTTACCTAAATCAGCTCGATGATAACCTAATTGAACAACGTCTTGAACATATCTTTGGCTTTGGATTGACGGGAGACAAACAAGACCCACCTTCTCCCCCTATGCAAACTCAACAGATTTCAACGGATGCCTTACTGACAGTCTTAGATGAAACATCGCATTTCACAAACACACCAAAAACAGACAACAGTCTTTTGCCAACTCACTTAGGTACTGAAACTGAGCAATGTTATGATCAGCCTTCTGACGTTCACACATTTAATGAAGTTCAGCAAAATTTTGATGTCATTGATGCCCCCATGGAAGAGTTTTTGGCAGATGATGGGCAAGAGTCTGAAACTAACAACGAAGTACGCAGAGATCGTTCTCAGCCAAGAGTATGGGAGATAAAATCGGAAACCCATGAAGTTCCTCTTTTCGAAAAACGTTTTAAGCCCAAGGCTAACGATACTCATAAAACATCACCTCTAAGTATTTTTGAGCGGCTTTTTCCTGATGAACTGATGGTAATAATTGTGGAACAAACCAACAGATACGCCCGTCAGAAAAATAGTACTACCTGGAAACCTGTAACTCTACAAGATATTAAGGCGTATCTAGGAGTTTTAATCCTTATGGGCTTAAATCCTTTACCGGACATGGAACTCTACTGGTCATCAGATCCCTTTTAATACAATAAGGAAATTGCCCAGGTTTTCCCAATAGTAAGATTTAAAAAAATTACAGAAAACCTCCACTTAAATGATAACGAGATGGAACCACCAAGAAACTCCCCTGAATATGACAAATTATTTAAATTGAGACCCCTCCTCACAGAACTCAACAAAGTTTATCAAAGAGAGGCATACAATTCAGAAGTACAATCGATTGATGAGTGTATGGTCAAATTTAAAGGGCGCAGCTCCTTAAAGCAATACATGCCGAAAAAACCCATCAAAAGAGGATTTAAGGTATGGGCAAGATGTGACGCCAAAACTGGGTACTTGTACCAATTCGAAGTGTATTCAGGAAAAGGCGACAGCACCGAAAATGAAGGGTTAGGCTACAATGTTGTCATGAAACTCTGCAGTAACGTACCAAGAAACACTTTAATTGCCTTTGACAACTTTTTTACTAGCTGTAACCTCATGGAGGATCTTTACGATAAAAATATTTATGCAGTGGGAACAGTCAGATGCAACAGAAAGGACTTACCTGATATGATAAAAAAAAAACAACCGAAACCATTGCGATTAGATAAACATCAGTTTTCAGCGGTTACTGCAGAGCCAATCACAGCCATTAAATGGCTTGACACAAAGGAAGTTACTGTCCTGACAACAGCACATCAGCCCTTAGACACAAGGATGATAAAAAGAACCCAAAAGGATGGCTCTAGAGCTGACATTCTCTGCCCGGCTGCAATTGCTTCATACACGCTCAGTATGGGCGGAGTAGATCTTTTTGACCATTTTAGATCGTCATACCCTATAAACCGGAAATCCAGGAAATATTGGATGCGACTATTCTTCTTTCTGTTCGATGCATCTATAATTAATGCCTACATAACGTACAACTACTCCCATGTCCCGACCCTGCATGGCCACCGTGATTTCAGACTACGGTTAGCACGTGCCCTTATAGATAATCACACGACACGAAAAACTCACACACAAACAGATGTAGTTTTTAAAAAAAATAAAAAAGGTGGTAGGTTTGGCGTTCCCGATGAGATTCGGCTGCTAAATGTTGGCATACACTTGCCTGAAGAAAGTGCCACTTACAAAAGATGTCGCTTTTGCAGCACAAAGCACAAAGAACAGAGGACAAAAATAGTATGTTCCTCCTGTGGAGTAGCTCTTTGTGCCAAAAACTGTTTCAAAACCTTTCACACAGTTCTTACTCAGTAATGTTATTTTCATATAGTATTTGAAAAGTTCTTAATAAAATATTATTTGTAACATTCTAGTTTCATTTTATTTTTATAATTTTATTCAATCACTCAATCATGTTATATTGAATTTTTTATTTAAAAAAAATAAACAAGTAAAGTAGGAGTAAGTAATATGTATAGAATTTGTAGTAAAAATGTCCCCAAAAAATGTAACCATTCCGGATGATGGGAAATAATTTCCCACTTAATTATATTTTGCTTTTCCATACTGGATAATGGGAAATAATTTCCCACCGTAAAACCCCCATTTCCCCTCTTTTTATAAAAAAAATGATGTTTTTTTCGAAATCTACAAAGCCCTTTTACCTAGAAACCATGTTTAATTCATAATTTTATTTAAAAAAAAATCCATTTGATTAAGGGTTAACAGATATCGCTTAAGGAAGATTTTAGTTTTTACTAGAAATATTATTATTAATTATAATTTTACATATATCCTCCTTGTAACATGGTCCCTCGTAGACTAGTTACGAAAAAAAAAATCTGAGCCACGTCAGTGATGGATCATGAAACAGGATGAGGATGCAAGCAAAATCGCATACACCAACTGGTCTTTAAGAGTACATATTAAAATTATTAAGTGTATTACGTGATGTCACGTAGCGAAACCTTTTTATTTTTTCAATTATAAACATTGTTGCTGTCACAACGTTACTGCTTTGTAAATAAACAAAAATAAATATACAATAAACGGTTCTTTTGTATGGCTTGATGTTTATTGTTTTTTCGTGCGACAAGATGTCTCTATTTCAATATATGCATGCTATTTAGTCAAATTAAGTGCCATTATCACTCGTATCTGGGCGAAAGTAGTTAGTTTTTGGAAGTTGTTGTTGTGCGGCCGTAGTGCTACGCTATGTAGGTGAGTAGTCGTTCACAACTAGGCCGCGTTTCCACCAAACGGGTCTTGCCTTTTTGTTCGTGATGATGCGGAACAGAGGAGAGAAATTTTTGGTGAGATAAAGCAGCACCGGCTAAGGAGGGCAGGGTCACTAGGAGTCAATGGCTTCAAACTCAATGAATGTGGAGCGAGCGATGGTTTCTTCTTGGCCCACAACCTGTCCACCCGAATGCCATAATTGCCCCCGGGCCAAAAATAATATTTGAGTACCTACCTACAACAAACGTTTGCGTGCAACTATTTCTAAAAAGGTCTACATTTCAACATCGCGGTTCTCTTTTTTTTAACAGTATTTAGAAACATTTTTAGACCTTGTGTTTTTTTTTTCTTCATCTTAAGGAGTGCAAAGTCGCAAAATGCGAAAAAGCAAAAAAACTTTCTAAAATTATAAATTAACTAATAGAAAAATGAAAAAAAAAATTGATAAAACCTCTACGGTATAGGTATTTGAATGACATGCAAGTTTTTATTTTATGTGGACGCTTAAGTCGCAACACAAAGTCATTGTATGCTGTAAATGGTAATAAAATCCAATAACATTTTGGAAAGCACAGCGAGTCCTTATGTAAGAGTTTAACGTGACACTTTGGAGCGAGTGCGCGCGTCCGTTGTTCAGCGGGCCACTTTCCTAAGCGCACATTATTTGGACAGTTTTGAGAACTATGCCTATTTGTTTCTCTTGAAGATGGCGTTATAAAATGCTGGTATTCCACTTTCCAGACTTACCCTGTAGCTGTGTGGCAATAATTTTGGTGCTCTTACCGAAATTTGGACTTTAAACCTCAAGCTTGAACATTTAATTTTCTTAATTTACAGATAACAGTAGCGTTAATATCTTACACAATAAAAAAATTGAAATGATTCCATTCTTTATGCAAATAGTATTAAACAGCATTAGTTTTTTTGTTTCGTAATCAAATGACTTCTTTTTATATGTAGTATTTTCAGACAGTATTTTACGTTGAAATGTCACAGATTTATGATATTTTGGTAGGTATATGCTGTACTTACAATTCAGGTTTCTGAACGCACCGATACAGAGAGTAGGTGCATCATAACCCTTTGAAGCAGCTATAAAAACTGACTTTAATGACAGCGTGCTGGTGTAGTTGCAAAGACGACCTGGCTACTTTACTTACTACATCCTTATTTAGAAAATATTATTGGATACCTTTGTTATAAATATTTAAGACATATATAGGGGAAGATTTTGACAGCGTTTTCAGTCGAATTTTATCCAGTCATAAACAGTTATAATTATGTCACCAAGAATCGAAAACATAATCGAGAACTTTTTATAGCGAGATCCTGTGGTAAACCATTATACTATAGAACCAAAATATGTATATTATATGTATACCTATACTACAAGGGAGGATATAACTACCATTGGCATGTTCTTCATCTTCTTTGGCGAAGATTACTGAAGAAGGTTATTTTTTTAATCAGCAATGGTAATTATGTATAATTTTATCTGCACACCATACTAATATACGGTTGAAACCTTTCATGTCACAGATGAAACTAGTTAATAAATAAAGTGTAATTAAAATCATAAATATTTTACTATTAAACTTATAATTACTTCGCTTTTCTATTACGATTTTAACTTACCTATTACAATAAGAACTTTAGTGTGGTTATAACATATTTTAATGTATTCAGTAGGTATAAAATTAATGTGAGTCGAGAACGAGGACGGACTGTGAAATCGGCAAGATGTCATCTACATAAATCATCTTGAAAAACGTGTATTTACTTTATACTCACTGGAGCGACGTTTGTCGTCAAAATTCGTATCGTAATCGTACTACGTTTTTATTCAAAAAAGTATTTAACCTAAAATTTTACTAAAACAGTTGCGGCCGCAAAATTTGATAAAACCATTGAAAACTGGAATAGCTTTTGACAGATGTGTTTTGTTCTGCGTTGTGAAAAACTGCGTCAGATTATTGGACACAATTTTGAAGTATTCACTTTATACTCACTTCTCAAGTTAAGTACAAATATATGAGCGACGTTTTTCTTCAAAATAATCGTAACAACTTTTTATTCAAAAATGTATATAACCTAAAATTTTGCTAACCAAAAGAGCCTTCACTTGATCAAAACCACCTTAAATTGGACAGATGATAATGAACTTTTGACAGATATGCTAAAAAGGTTTATTTTCGAAATTCTGCGTAGTGATAAAGTTAAATCACATTATTTAATGCAATTTTGAAGAATTTATTTTATACTCACTTAAGTGTAAGCACTGGAGCGACGTGTGTTTTCAAATTAATGACACCAGTGATATTATATACAAAAAAGGATTTAGCCTAAAATTTTACTAACATATAAATGGCTTTTGACAGATGTGCTAAAAAGCTTAATTTCTGAAATTTCTCTGCGTTGTGTGCAGTAAAGTAAGCATAGTAAGTAAAATATTTAACTAAAATGCATACTGTCATTTTTCAATACTCACAACCAAATCGTTTATAAGTAGTCAGTAGACAAGTTATTATTACTAGGTTTTTGTAGTTGTTATTGTAATATCTAAGCATATATACAGCGGATGTTTGCATTGCAATTGCTGGCGTGTCGAGTGTCGTACGAAGAAGAGTCTCTCGTGCAGCAGCAGCCGCACCAACCTCGGGTCGTTGAACTCATACAACACTATACATTTTTGGCGAACAATGATTTGGAAGTGGAATGGTAGTTGCGAGGTGAATGGCCGCGCACGGAGGGGGCTGAGCGTGGGCAGTTATTGACCCATATTGGACGTAAAATGTAGATCAGTGGGCGACAGCGGCGAAATTCGACGCAGAGTCTCTAAGAGAGTCCGCCACTCTAACGCTTACATTCGTAATAGTGGCTGGCCAGTCCGCTTGGCACTTACATACACACACACACACATAGATACATACATGGATATATTTTGATGAATATATTCAACTTTTGCATTTCATGTAAGTCATGGCACAATAACTTAAATGTATATACGTTCTTACAATAGCAATGGTTTATAGAAATTAATTATTTGTTACAACTATTGTTGTGTATTTATATCAATAGATACATATTGAATAAACCATTCATTTTTACTTCCGTATACATTATTAAATTGTACGCTGATTGAATACATTTGCTTTAATCTATTTTATTCGTTATATAGGTGTATTGGACTTCTAAGTTCCAGGTCTTTGTTGGATTCAGGTTCGAATGATCAAGGGCAAATTCCTTTCGTTTTTTTTGCATAATTACCTATGTCTCATGTCTCATGTCGATATTTGATTTGAGGATTTATGATAAAACTACCAACACTTCCGCGTGTAATAGGTGTGAAGATGCAAAAAAATACTAATATTATTGTTAGGATTATTAGATTTTAACACAGTTTTGTAAATGTGGTATTGGAGTAAGCTCAAACTTAATAAAATAGCACTACTTAAACAGAAGATTTTAACTTTAAGTTTAAAGACAGTTAAAAAAAGTTTAACAGTGGTAAAGCCAAGCAGTTCCCTGCATGAATGGGCCGGCTCGACCGGTGAAATACCACGACCTCTCAGAAGACCGACGTAAAGTGGCTGATGCCGCGTTTCGTTCGGTTAGAGAGGTACCCGGAGGCCCATCCCCCTTCCCCGTCCTTTCCTATCCCCTATCCCTTAAAGGTCGGCAACGCAACAGTAACACTATATGTGTTGCTGGTGTCCATGGGCGGCGTTGGTTGCTTACCATGAGGTGGCACGCCTGCTCGTTTGCCCTCCTATCCCATAAAAAAAAACGTAAATCAGCACTATCATTTAATGTAAACCCCTCGCAATAAGGTTTACTGTGGAAAGGTGATACAGCCTGTCCATTTACTATGTCAGGACCCCACACAACCCAACAAGATTTCCGGTCAGTAAGATACATTTATTTAATCACCGGAAGTAAGGCAATAATTAATGGTTAGGAAAATTGTGTTCAGCGCAGGAAGTTGTGTTGTTTTTTTTTATATCTATATTTATTCTTTACATAAAACTGTATTTAAAAGACTCTCGCCCGAATACTGAACCGCCACTCAAATATGACAAACAATAAAGTGCTACTTACTGCTCAAATTTCACGTATTCTGTCTAATGTGACAGCTACTTAAACGCTTAAGTAGCGCTTATATATTTGAGTGGCGGTTCAGTATTCGGGTTTCTGTTCCACAAATGATTAGTTTACGTATTAACAACTAATACTATACATATTTTTTTAGTATTTGCTTTACTTTCAAACATAACGTACTTAATGAGTGAAACAATAATATTATATTAAGTTTGGACCTCTGAAAAAATATATTATTAAATAAACAACGCGTCCTAAATACACAAAAATTATATTCACGTATAAAATATTGCTTAGAACGTTGGAATTGAGTAACAAAAGGAAATTTGAGAGATAGCATCACAGATTTGCAGTTGAAGTTCAAGCACCGTTTCCAAGTCACGTGAATTTGGACGCTACTTTCGACGGTCACGTGTTTGAGTTTGTTACTCACAACTCCGTTCTCTTAGTAAGCAAAGAATGCAGACTCCGTTGCTAACCGCAAAACATACCTACTCATTCGTTCATCAGTATTGGCCACGCAAAAAACGGGCACATCAGGAAAGCTATTAATGAGATTAAAAAAAAAATGGCAACGTTTTTTTTTTTAATTGACTATATATTGAGACGTTACAAATATGCAAATTGGTATACTTAGCTATATTATTATGTCCGGTATGTTTTTTGTGATGATTTCCATATGTACTTTACCCTAATTTTTGTTGTTAGTTCTAAGTTACTTTGGTTTTAATATCAGTATCGAATTTAAATTATAAAGAATGCTTTTAGGCACTTAGCACTTTTATCAATCTGAAGCAGTACGTGGTGCCGGTACCAACCAGTATTGGCAGAACAACAGAGGTAAAGCCAGACAGTTTGCTGCATGAATGAGCCGGTTCGAACTATGAAAAACCACGAACACTTAGGATATCAACGTAAAGTGGTTTATGCCGGATTTCGCTCGGTAGGAGGTATAATACCAACCCATTACCCGCTCTCCTGCCTGTTCCTCTTCCGATCTCCCTATACCTTTTTTAAAAGCTCGCAACGCAATTGTAACGATTCGGACCCACAACCTGTTGATTCAGAAGCGGGATGCTGCGCCACAGGACCATCGAGAAGATTTGTAATTATTATTTTTTTATTTATATTTTATTTACAATAATTATATTATTAAACAATTTAATATTTACTAGAGAAAAGTCCAAGTGAGTCATAACGAATCTTCGTGCGCCAGAATGGACCATGGTAGCTATAATCCAAGAGCGTGTAACGAGACCTTGTACCGGAATACCTAATTATCGACACCTAATTAATTTCCGCCATGTAATTAAAAATCTATCGTTTAATTACTAATTAATTAAAATGATGTAAGTTTTTATACCTTCACGCGTTTAATATCCGTGGAAGGTGAAGAAGTAGCGTTTTCTCGTGACGCTAAGTGATATTTTAGTCCCAATGGTTTTATTTTCCATGGTTATTAGCAGTCTATCTGACCAGGCGAAGTTTGTTTGGTCTAAGAAGCGGTAATTAAGTAAATAAAATATTTTTTATAAAATAAAAGTAGGCTTAGTTACTCTTTATTACATCAGCTACCTGCCGATAAAGGTCCCCTGAAAATCGGTTCAGCCATTTCAGAGATTAATCGAAACAAACAAAGTAACAGACAGACAGATAAAAATAGTTAAAAGCGATTATTTGAAATATTACAAACAGACACTACCATTTTATTTAAATGTATAGATAATAATTGTTGTTCAAGTTTCAAAAAGTATTTGATTTTCATCAGTGTAATTTTTGTCAATTCGTTTAAAGTATATTCCATAAATGTTTCGTCAACTCTTGGTCGATTGTTCGTCGGACCAGGAACCAATTCCATTAACCCACATAGACACGTGCTCACCGAAGGCGCTACTATTAAATTTCCGAAATAAAGAAAACGCTTTATTGCCGTCGAAACTGGACGGCTCTTTGTCCACATCCAGACACATAAAACTCCGATGGAAGTCTTAATGGCTTTTCGGGCAACGGGTTAGCCAAAAAGGTTTTTGGATAACTTATATATATATATATATAAGAATATAGTTAAGTGGTTTTGTAAGTTTATTTCTTGTTTTGTGAGTTTATTTCTTGTTTTTTTTATATACCAAACCATTCTATTTTTATACAAGTAAAGACTTGTATAAAGGTTTCGCATCAAAAAAAACCCAGGCAATTGTAAATACAATGATAAGCTGATATGAATTATATCAGTTGCACGTAAGCTTAATCTGCTACCAACTAAATTGACAATCATACTACGTGTATAGATACGTGTCTATATCCGTATAATAAAATATAATTGTTTTATTGTTTTTTTTTTGCATTTTTTTATAGCATGGAAGTGATGTCTATTGAGTCTAGTTAAGCGATGTAAATTTTATAACATCTATATGTTTGATTGTGATGTATTAATGTTATACAGTCATGAAAATGTCAGCGAAGTTATATTTTACTCTGATTTGAATTAGCTACGAGATTATTTATATACTGAATACTAATTTTTACTGATATACTAATTTTTACATACTGAAGGTTTATACTAAAATCAGCAAAATTAGACAGAAAAAATTAGACAATTCAGCTGATCTTAATCCTTTATAGCTATCTTGGCTATTTCAATATGTAAGAGGAAGTTTGAAATTTACGCCGATACCTAAGAGGAAGAGAGGAAATCGCCTAATGATAATGATAATATGATAATGGTAATGATGGGGGATGATACACGCGTTGCGAGAAGAATGATAGACCTGAACGTGGATGGAAATAAGAGAAGAGGAAGACCCAAGAAAATGTGGATGGATTGTGTGAAAGACGACATGATTAAGAAGAGTGTTAGTGTGGAAGATGCGAGTGATAGGGAAGTGTGAGGAAAAGAAAAACCTGTTCTGCCGACTGCAAATAATGCTAACAAGGCAGAAAAATGTCAACCTACCCATGTTAATTCATTTAAAAAATAAAATATTTTTCCGGGTATTCTATCTAAGACGCATAGTTTCCGAGATATCCTTAAAAGTGTTTTCAACCCTTTATTCAAGGCGACAGTGGCGACCCCACAAACTTCAATTTAAGCTTCTATCAACCCCCCACATGCCCCAAAACTAAAATTGCAGTCCTCTAAGAAATGCAATACTCGCTCCTAAAATTGTAACATTTGAATGGACTAATCAGCAAAAGGTTGATTATTAAATTGATTATTTGTCATTTTATTATGAATTTCAAGGTTGTCAAACACACGCTTCACCTTTTGTTCTGACACATCGAAGGTATAACATATTGTAATATTTGTTATTATTTGACGTTTGTACGATTGCTACGTTCAAACAAAGAGGAATGAGCATCATAGTTTAAAGTACAACAGTAGTTACAACCTTGAATATTACATACTAAAACAATTATATCACAATCGTAAAAAATGAATCATTGTCATTGAAACTAACTGCACTGAGAAATATTAGTTAAAAAAATCTATAGGATACGAGCCTTTACCTATAGTTTCGTTTGCATACATGTACAGAGTTGCTGTTATTAATTAATTATTTGTTTTTTTTTTTATTTTTGTTTTTATTTTGTTATTTCTTAATATATCGCTAAACGACCGGGCATGGCAACAGGCATCCGGGCATCAGGCAGGAAAAGTCATTGGTGTGAGCCAGTGTCAGGATTCGACCACGACCTCTGGATTCAGAAACCGTGTGCTCGACCACTAGACCACCGAGACTAATAAAGGTTTAAGGTACATATTTAGATGAACTGCAGTAAATTCATAATTGACTTACAACAAATTGTATTACGCCGCGATTCTTAAAATAGACTAACATTCTGTCTGGGGCTAATAATAATTGATTAACTGATATACTTTATCACTGATAATATCTCGCTATCTTATTATATTGTGTGCTATATACTTTATTTTATTAATATATAATATCTAAAAATATACAATAATATTGTAAATAGCTTCTGATCACGGTGGTCTGAAAAATTACAAAAGAGAAATTGAATTTATATTTCAGGGACTATTATTACTCTTTTGCAAAATCAAAATTATTTGAAAAATGACACACAATAAGAATACATCACCATTTCTTATACATCAGAATAAAGTTTTTACATACATACATAACTTCACGCCTTTTGTTACCCGAAGGTGTAGGCAGCGGCTGTTAAGCCTCGTCTCGCCGTTATGTTTACGTGCCAAATGGAATAGGTGGCGAACCTATTGCCATACCGGGCACAAAGTTTGTCAGTCATCGGTATTTATCGCACATAACTTCCGAAAACAATTTCGAAAAGTCATTGGTCTGAGCCAGTGTCTGGAATCGAACCCCGGACCTCTGAATCAGAGGCCGTGCGCTCGCCCACTGCGCCACCGAGACTATTAGAAAGTTTTTAATTGTGAAATAATTATTAATACTGCGAAATTGGAAACGTCAGAGCGTATTGACTAAAAACCACAAAAGAAAAACAAACATTCCTCTTCATACCTACTTTTATTATAGTTTAGTTTATCTTTGGAAACATTTCAAGATATTACGTTTCACATCAATATTTTAATAAAATTAATGCCTGCTATATACACCGATACATTGATATCGTTTGACGTTAAATGGGTGATTTGTCAATTTAATTTCTGCTCTGCTCCCTTCAGTTGCAACGTGATTATGTATCTATATAGTCTTACTCCTTATAAGTACTATTATTAGTATATTTTTTTGTACAAGTGACATGCTCTGATGGTTCAGACCTGTTGAAAGAATGGATCATGCAAGATTGACTAAGCAGATATACGATGCCGAAGCGGATGGACAGATGTTGTCGAGGGCGGCCACGACACAGTTTCCACGGCTAAATACAACGAGTCCCTGAGGAAAGTGATGTCGTGAGCCTTTAAAATCAAGAAGCGTGTATGATTAGAGTTATGATGGTTAAAGAAGCGAGTGAGGCGTGTACGAATCGTGCCTTATGGCGCCTGTTCTCTCTGCCTACCCTGAAAGAGATTTGGCGTGAAGTTATATAAGTGTGTGCAAAAGTATTGAAATATTACGAAATATCTCAGTCTCGGTGGCGCAGTGGTCGAGCACACGGATTCTAATCCAGAGGTCCGGGTTCGATTCCAGACACTGGCTCACACCAATAACATTTCGAAATTGTTTTCGGAAGTTATGTGTGAAATATCGATGACTGAAAACTTTGTGCCCGGTATGGCAATAGGTTCGCCACCTATTCCATTTGGGACGTTAACATAACGGCGAGACGAGGCTTAACGGCCGCTGTCTACACCTTCGGGTAACAAAAGGCGTGAAGTTATGTTATGTTATGTTATTATATTCAAACCGCGACGGTACTATACTTAGGATTCGCATTAAAATGCAATTACTTATTATGAAGTCATATTGTCATGTAAATTGTACAGGACGTGTTTCGGAGAGCATTCGTGATATGTTTATATTTCCGTCTTATTTAATAAAGCTTCGTTCATTCAGTAAGTAAAAATGTGTTGTTCATACGTACTTTCAAATCTCAGTGAAAATTCGTAAGAGTTTAACAAAAAAAAAAACTATGAATGAAAAAAAAATAAACAAAAGTATCTTAGTCTTATTGGCTTGACCTTTTTGATGGATGTATTTTGTTTGGCATATATTAAAGAAATTATAAAAACAACTATTTCATTTGACGAGTAGTCCAGTAAAAATGTTACGTGAAGTTTAAATTTCATAAGGGACGCAATTTTATTTTTAGGAGTTGCCAACCTTGTCACCCGACCGCCACGTCGAAAAAAGAGGTGCAAACACCTTATAAACGATATCTTGGAAACTATACATCCCACCTAAATTGTTTAAATCCTGGCAATCTCGAAAACTTGGGATTATGCTTGATCCCCCCACAAATACAGAATAAATAATTCGGCCCTTAAATTGTAACATTTCAATGGACTAGGAAGATAAACGCCGCTACTGAAGACATAGAAAAAAAATCAACCACACACAGTCATTCATTGCAAACTTAAAAAAAAACATATTAAAGTTTAGTAATTCTTTGAAAGTTATATATAAACCACCATTCTAAATATAGTGCAGGCATACTCATTCAACTACACCTTATGTCACTAGACACAAGGTTACCAAGGCGTAGAAATAAGTTCTAGACAAGTTTCTGTATGCGACTGGAAGAAAGTACTTTTACTGAGATAAGGCGAGACTTGGCACAGTTTCCACGTTATGTGATGATACTCAGGGTTACCCAGGGTAATAATAATAATTTATTTTTTTAAAAATCAATTCGAAGATATTTAAGTTTCGTTGTTTGCGTTATTTCCATGTATACCTAAATTGTATTCAAATTAAATGTTATATTATGGATTTGAATTTCATACATTTATTTTTTTAATTATTTATTATGCCTGATATATTTTTTTTAGGTCTTAATTTCATCTAAACTGTAACGTATATAATTTTTTGGATATCTGTGGAAATAAGAATTGCGTATTTTTTGCATAGTTGGAGTTAAATGTTTTTTTTTTAGTTTAGTTTAACTTTTGTCTTTTTTAAGTTAGACTTAATAGAGTTATCGTACAACAGCTATATAATTTTTTATGCTTGTTATTTGTCAAGATAGTTTTATGTTAGCTTCTAGAACCGGAAATGGATCGCACGTGGCCATCGCATCCGTGTTATTGTTTAGCGGAAGTAATTGCTTCAAGCGCACGTGTTTTAGTTTAATTTTGATTCGATTATAACTTACCGTAAGTACCTTCATATTTTTAGTATCCGAAGGTTTAAATAGCTGTAATATTGACATGCCTCGACATGCCAAATTAATTAATCTTTCTTATCATACATGATAATATAAAAATAATCGATATCTGACTAATGACCGATTGGTATATTGGTAATAACTTGATAAGTTTCTTAAATAAATTGTCTAATTGGGAAAGTAATTTGGCATTCTTTGTTTGTATGATGGATTCTTATAGCTGGACTAGTTCTTCGATTATCATGAAATAAAATACATTGGAAGACAGAAAAAAGAAACATTACAGAGTTGACTTATTAATTATCTATTTAATAGCCTAATGCTCATAAGCTAATTAGGCTTTTACTTATGGGCATATTTCTTGTCATGAAACAGGGACCTATAACTGCCTATTTCTAGAAATTCATCAGTGTCTCAAATAATTTGAATCAGAGACATTTTAAACAGATTCCATCCGAAGACCGACGCGGGCTATACTACAATTGCTATTAACCCTATTATATTGTAGGGATAAAAACCATTGTCTCGGCGGTCCAGTGGTCGAGCTCCTCGCTTCTGATTCAGAAGTCTGACTCTTTAAAAGTTATGTTTAATTCTTCGATAGTTATGTTTAATTAGACGTTTTAAAAAGCATTCATGTTTTTTAATGGATACTATGGTGTGTAGGTGGCAACCCTAAAAATCACAAGCGTACCAGGCGCCTATGAAGACTTTTCCATTGACACTAACACAAACGTAAAGAGAGTGTGGATAAGATACTGCCTGTTTTATTGCTATAAATCACCGGATGGACACCGATATCTCTCCACATTATCCGGTTATCATCAAAACAGTACTTACCGTACTTAATACAGGTTGTAAGTCTATCAAAAACATTTATAACGTACAATTGCGAGTTTCCGCTGTAAATAATTTGTTTCATTTATGATCGCTCAGTATTGTTTTGGTAATATTGCAATATGTTCACTCCTTTTTCTACCCGAACGTGTAGGCAGCGGCCATCAAAAAAATGGCAGAACAATAGGTGCCATATAACGGGCCCAATTTTGGCAGTCATCGTTATATATCAGAAATTCCTTGAAAACTTTCGAAAAGTCATTGGTGTGATGGAACCCATGACTTTTTTATTTTATACATGCCCGATTGCGCAGAGAAGTGTGGTGCTCTTTTCTATGTCGGGCTCATGGATTTTAACTGGAGACGTGTCGTGTTAGTTCCAGATTCCAATCAGACCTAAAGATTGGGAATATTTTTGCTTTCTACTTACCTTATGTTTTCTTTGGTTAAAACATAACTTCACGCCTTTTGTTACCCGAAGGTGTAGGCAGCGGCCTCGTCTTGCTGTTATGTTTACGTCCCAAATAGAATAGGTGGCGAACCTATTGCCATACCGGGCACAAAGTTTATCAGTCATCGATATTTATCACACAACTTCCGAAAACAATTTCGAAAAGTCATTGGTGTGAACCAGTGTCAGGAGTCAAACCCGGACCTCTGGATCAGAAGCCGTGTGCTCGACCACTAGGCCACCGAGACTTTTCTTTGGTTAAAAATGCTAATTTTACCTAAACGTTGCCTACGGCTATGAAGGTATATGAAATAAACACGGGTAACTTTCTACATGCTTATGCGCTTTTAGCAGGATGGTTAGTATGTCGCGGATGTAGAATAAAGGGAAACAAGATTAGGAAACAGGGTAAATGGAGCGTCGGGCAGATATTTGGGCGCATCTATATGCTATAATGCGGTACTGATCATGCGGGTCCTAGTGCTAAATTATGGAAGCGAGAGTTGGGTATGACAAAGTGTGCACGATAGTAGGATAACCACGGTCGAAATGTGGGCACTGCGCAAAATGAGAATGACTCTCGGTGACCGCGTCGAAAACAAGGTTGTAAGGAAGTTCAAGTGTGGGTCAAAAAGTAAGCAAGGGTATGCTCCGGTGGTTCCGACATGTAGAATGAATGGATGATGCAAGAATGACTAAGAAGATATATCCATCCGCAATGCCATTAAATCCAGTCTTAAAAATCGACGCGGGTGCATGAAAAGAGGTATGAAATTCAAAGAATCGAGTGACGCGTCCTCCCTGCCTACCCTGCAAGGGATTTGGCGTGACGTTATGTTTCCACTTTCTACAGTAAATATACGTAGATAAAATATATTAATAGATGGTGCCATAATTAAATTAGATGTTCAAGTAATCAGGACCATAGACAATTTACTTTAGCAGCGGAAAAGGGTAGATTTCGTGTTTGATATTCACTCTCTATAATTTGGACTTATTCAGTAAATCTATTCTGTTACGTAGAAATTTTGTTAAAATAATAATTGGACCAAAATCAAAATCAAAACTTATTTATTCAGTTTAGGTCTTGTACAGACACTTATGAAGGTCACTTTTTTTTTTACTTCCGTCAATTCGATTACTCTCGCACTGAGAAGAATTGGCAAGAAATTCAGGGAGGTTTTTTTTTATTATTATTTACTAAACAGTACTTTGCACTAACAATACAAATTATTAGAAAATACAGGGAGCAAAATGAGGTCTCTCACATCAAACTTAGGACACAGTACTTTAATAAAAGGTCTTTGGACGATTGAACAGACCGGACCCCACAAACAGCACCCGTTCACGAGTATGACGCATATACGCCACGCATCCCTCACCATATTTTAGGGAAGGTGGCGACCCGATCAAAGACGCCGCCGCCTACCATTTATTCAAGAGGAAGGCTGAATAAGAGACGCATGTACTGTGTAAAAGTTGAAATGAGTAAGAAGGGAGTAAGTCTAGAGATGAAGACCGATAGAAGAGAATAGAAAATTATGACATGTCGTGCCGACCGCACTTAGAGTGGGATGGCGAAAAGGGAGTACACTCATAAATGTGTAAAAGGGAGTAAAGGTGTACCCCCATTTGACACGTCTAAGGGTGGATGCAATAAAGGCATCTTGTATACTACACAAATATAATGAATAGGAATTAACGGGACAAGTTTAATAAAAAAATATTTACCTTGGGTAGCAAGACGTTTCGGTCAGGTTGCACCGGCCGTGGTCACAAGTAAGTCTGCTAGTGACCACAATAATTTTTATCTAAAAGTTCTTATACCGGACTTCTATATGCTTCGAACGACTCAAATAATTTCTTCTAATTAAGTTAATCTAAATAAGTTCAGCGGTTTTAAAATTAAAAGTAACAGATAAAAAAAAAGGAACTTTCTCATTTGTATTATTATACTATTACTTCATCGCAGTTTATACGCAGATAACATACCATAACTTCACGCCTTTTTCTACCCGAAGGTGCAGGCAGCGGCTGTTAAGCCTCGTATCGCATTTATGTTAGGCGGCGAACCTATTTCCATACCGGGCACGAAATTTTTCAGTCATCGATTACACATAACTTCCGAAAAGAACTTTTCCTTCGAACCCGCGACCTCTAGATTCAGAAGCGGGGTGTGCGACCACTGGAACACCGAGACCACTTTAAAAGCAGATAATAAGAGTAAATGAAAATTTGATAAGCACTGCAAATATATTGTTATATTTATTAATAATCTGCCAATTTCCTGTCATTACATTACATGTCATAATACCGTTTATGACTTTGACTATGTATAAAAAGGGTGCTGAAATTTTCTGTCTTCATACTTTTCAATTGTGTTTGAGACAATAAGGTAGGTTTAATTATTATTTCGATACATAAAATATTTAATACAGATATTTTATTTATTTAATTACAAAAGAACTAGTCAACAAGAAGGTACTAACAATTAATAATTACAACATAACATAACTTCACGCCTTTTGTTACCCGAAGGTATAGGCAGCGGCTGTTAAGCCTCGTCTCGCCGATATGTTTACGTCCCAAATGGAATAGGTGGCGAACCTATTGCCATATACCTACTGGGCACAAAGTTTTTGAGTCATCGATATTTATCACACATAACTTCCGTAAACAATTTTGAAAAGTCATTGGTGTGAGCCAGTGTCTGGAATCGAACCCGGACCTCTGGATCAGAAGCCGTGTGCTTGACCACTGCGCTACCGAGACAATTAATAAATGCTAATTAAATAACACCTTTTTATTATTCTTAAAGGAAATATTGAACGAATAAAACAGATGTTAAATTTCCCAAAATTGTTGAACAATATTTTTTTATTTAAATGTATGTTTGATTATAGAAGAGTTGGCGCAAATATGAAGACTATCGCTGCATTGTTCGTCGTTCTGGCCTTAGCTGCCGGCGCACCAGTTCGGCCCCTGGTACAGCTCATAGTGAACGTTAACTCTCCTGCTGACCAACTAATACCCCCAAGGCCCGACTTACCTATTCCCGAACCTATCCCAGTTCCTATTCCTCAGCCCATTCCCCAGCCCATACCTCAGCCCATTCCAGAAATACCTGATTTTGAGATTCCTGAACCCATTGTGATACCTGAGCCAGTAGTTCCTGAACCGGTAGTTCCTGAGCCAGAAAACCCGGAGGTTGAGGCACCTGAGCCAGTAATTCCTGAACCAGTAGTTCCTGAGCCAGAAAACCCTGAGATTGAGGTTCCCGAGCCAGTAGTTCCTGAGCCATAAAACCCTGAGATTGAGGCACCTGAGCCAGTAATTCCTGAACCAGTACTTCCAGAGCCAGAAAACCCTGAGATTGAGGCACCTGAGCCAGTAATTCCTGAACCAGTACTTCCAGAGCCAGAAAGGCCGGAGATTGAGGCACCTGAACCAGAAAGCCCTGAGCCAGTAATTCCTGAACCGGTAGTTCCTGAGCCAGAAAACCCTGAGATTGAGGCACCTGAACCAGAAAGCCCTGAGCCTGTAATTCCTGAACCTGTAGTTCCTGAGCCAGAAACCCCTGAGATTGTAGCACCTGAACCAGAAAGCCCTGAGCCAGTAATTCCTGAACCAGTAGTTCCTGAACCGGAAATTGAAGCACCTTTACCAGAAAGTCCCGAAAATGAAATTCCTGAGCCTATTGTGAACCCTGAACCTGAGAGCCCTGAAATTGAGTCTCCCGAGCCAGTTGTGATTCCTGAACCCATTGTAGCTCTCCCTGACGAGCTCAACTAAAAACTGCCTGGATTATGGGATATTGAAAAAAATAACTGCTCTTTTGATACAGCGATATATATATTATGATCAATTTTAAAAACCAATAAACGCTTTTTTTAAATTAGTATCTCGAGTTTTTGTTCGTCTTTTTAATAATATGTTTTAATCAAAACGAAATTGGCAGTAGGTACATACGTTTTTACGTTCAATATTAAGTTGAGTTAAGTTACAGGGATTTTTTTGATTTACTCATTATAAATTTATATTTAGTGACTTTAAAAAAAAAGTAACTGACTCGACTCGGCGAATCGTTAAGTTACCGTCTCAAATGGAGGTGTCCGAAGCTTTTCCCATACACCGGGCACAAAGTTGTCAGTCTTTGTTATTTATCACACATAACCTCCGTAAATAATATAACATAACTGTAATAATATAACCTCACGCCTTTTTCTGCCCGAAGGTGTAGGCAGTGGCTGTTAAGCCTCGACTCACCATTATGTTTACGTCCCAAATGGTGGCGAACCTATTGTCATACCGGATACAAAGTTTTTAGTCATCGATATTTATCACTATAAATTCCGATTATAATTCCGAGAAATCATTGGCGTGAGCCCGTATCGATCTCACTAATCTCAAATCAGAAGCGGGAGCTCGACCGCTGGACCACCGAGACAATTTTAGAGGAATCGAAATAAAACTGAACGGTAATAAACAGTATATGTAATAGGTTATGTCTGGGTTATTTAACTTGTAGGTACATAAATTAGGTAATTTTAATCTTTGTACAGAGTGTCGTGATAGGTCGCGTATGATGCTTCAACCTTTCAGTCAGGATACTTCCGCAATAGCGCTAAATTCATTTTCCCTTTGGCTTTATAAGCCAGAAACAATGTAATCATGATTCTAAAATTTGTGGCAGCGGTAATTATGCCTCAACATATCGAATTTGTTGGTTTTATACATCATAGGTATTTATCACATATACCTTCCGTAAAGGTGTATGATCTCCAATTCAAATACAGGACCTCCGTAACTTAGAATTGAGCTGAGGGCTGAAAAATTAGGCCACCAAAACTGTTTTCTAACGCTGAAGTATGGTCGATGAGAATTAGTTTCTTTTGTTTTTAATATCTTTTAATAGTTGATTGTCATTGATTTTTAATGTTTTGATTAATAGTCCATGACCAAATTGAACGTGTTCTGGAGGACAGTAATGTTAGAAGCCTCAAAAATCGAGGCATGAAAACAGTTATAAAAATCAACGAAGCGAGTGAGGCATGTAAGAATCGTCCCTTATGGCAATCTGTTCTCTCTGCCTATCCCGCAAGGGATTTGGCTTGAAGTTATGTATGTATGTATGCATATGCATGTATGTATGCATGCATGTATGCGCATGTATATGTATGTATACGCAAAGCGGCGACTACACACAGGAGTGGTATTTAAAATAAACTTACACGATATGTAATATACACCTAATGTATTAATTTCTTATCAAAGACTTATAGAATTGTGAGCGATGTATGGTTTCATCACCTGTTTCCTTTCTACATTTGGGACCTGAAAATTCGGCAATTAGAAGAATAGCTGAAGGATGTGAAGATGCAAAATAAAATTAAAAAGAAAACACAGCTTTCTGTTGTTTTATTCATATTCTCCTGCTGGTAGCTGGTATTAAAATACCCTATAATTGGTAGAGCCAAGCAGTTCGCTGCATGAATGGGCCGGCTCGACCGGTGAAATACCACGATCTCTCAGAAGATCGACGTAAAATGTCTCATGCCGCGATTCGTTCGGTGAGAGAGGTACCCGGAGGCCCACCCTCCTTTCCCCATCTTTTCTTTTCCCCTATCCCTTAGGGGTCGGCAACGCAACACGGCATTAACACTATATGTGTTGCTGCTGTCCATGGGCGGCGTTGTTGCTTACCATCAGGTGACACGCCTGCTCGTTTGCCTTACTATCCCATAAAAAACCCTTTTACACATACAATTTTATTCAATTTATCATTTATTCCAACATAAATCAATTGAATCATGATATATTTGTTTGGAAAGTTAATAAAATGAATGGAAGAATCAAATTGAGGTTGGTGTGAAAACCGTTGGGGTAAGCTGGTATTAGAGTGGAGACCACGGATCGGAAAGCATATCGTAGGGCACTCTGTGACGTGGTGGAGTGATGGGTAGCAAAGGGGTGTCCATAAATTACGTGACAAGATTAAAGGGGGGTCGAGTCAAATCTCATCGAATCTTACGTTGGAAAGAGGGGGGTCTCGGCAAATAACAAGCATTTTTATCTGATTGAAACAAAAAAAAACTATTTTGAGTTACTGTACGCAAGCGTCAACGGCCTAGAGTGGCTTGATCAGAACCACTATGAAGTAGTAGATGATTTTACTGTATATCACATAGACATGTTGGCTTCAATAGTGTCTCTTGAAACCGCACATGATTCTCCATGGACTGATTTATTGTAGATATTATTTTGTTAATCAACGATTTATAATATAATTTACCGTTACCCTTTATTTATTCTATTGTTACGATTTATTGTAATTAACTCTCAGCAATATTGATTAGTAGTCTCAACTGGTCTTAAATGAGAGCACGAACCAATTGTTTTTTTTCTGTTTACAATAACAATCCAATGTGTGTAATAAAGCTACATTTAAAAAAAATAAACATTACGTGAGTTTGCGGTATGAGGGAGAAGGTTGAATAAAATGTCATGACATCTAACTAGGGGAGGGAGTGACTGAAAATTTAAAAAGAGAATATTATTTATTTCTAAGACTTTCGCGAATCACAGTCATGACACTGAAACAACTTTCAGGATTATATCGCGTTTATTTATTACTTATTTTTATTTTTATATTGTATATGTATGGAGTTCGGAACGTCGGGAAATAAATAAAAATAAGTAATAAATAAACGCGATATAATCCTGAAAGTTGTTTTAGAGTTAAGAGAATATTATTTAAAAACAAGTTATTTAAAAACGTACTTAATGAATTTAGCAGAGATGTGTCCATCACATGAACTATTTATAATTTGGAGGTACCATTAACTCATCAGGTACCATTGAACGCAAAAAGGATAATAATTATTGTTGATATAATTATAGATATTTTATATAACACTACGCCTTTTTCTACACTAAGCTGAAGGCATCTATTCACCTAATTTTGAAGTCACAAATGGAGTAGGTGGCGAAATATATTGCCGTACACCAGGCGCAATGTTGTTAGTTATCGGTATTTATCACATAAATTTTCCGACAAGACATTGGAGAGTGCCAGGTTTGATCCCACAATTTCTTAATTCAGAAACAGGATTGCTCGACATTCAGACCTTGCACACTTTACAGATTCTTCTATATATGTTCATACAGGAAGAGGTCTATTTATATCATAATTGGAATCAAAAATCTTTTCAACGCTCGAATTAAGAACGTGTAAAATATAAATATTTTTGAAAGTTTCAGATTTATAACATCAGTAACATGACAGGGATTAGTTATTTAAAGTTGAATTTAGTGACTTTTTATTAAAATTAAGATACATACACGGTTTTCGGAAGTTATATGTGATAAATATTGATGACTGACAAACTTTGTGCCCGGTATAGCAATAGGTTCGCCACTTATTCAATTTGGGACGTAAACATAAAGGCGAGACGAGGCTTAACAGCCGCTGCCTACACCTTCGAGTAATAAAAGGCATGAAGTTATACATCTGATATAGAATCTGATAAACACTGCAGATATATATTATTGTTATATTTATTTATAATCTGCCAATTTCCTGTCATTACATTACACGTCGTAATACCATTTATGACTTTGACTATGTATAAAAAGGGTGCTGAAATCTTCTGTCTTTATTCTTTTCAATATTATTTGTGACAATAAGGTAAGTTTAATTCATATTTTGTAATAATATGTTAAATATGTATATATTTATATTATGATAAATCAAGCATATTAATTAATTACTTAACTTAATTCATTAGTGAAAAACCTATTGATATTGTACCGTGTAAACCTATTGATTGTAATGAAACTAACGCTTAATTATAAAAGTGAGAGTCTCTACTTTTTTTTTATGGCCGAGTGTGTCCGCTGTGCAAAATCTGCGGAGTGACGCTTGCGGTAAAAAATTGAACTGAAATAAAGTGGCGGTGTTGGAGTAAAACGTAAAAATGCTTGAAAACTCGTCTTACGACGCTCAATTTGCAATCAAATGCCTAACTCAAAAAAGTTGAATTTTTGGTACATTAATAAAAAAATAACGAAAATGTTCTAACAATTATTTTTTCTTGGTTACAGAAGAGTTTCACTTCTACACAAATATGAAGACTATAGCTGCATTGTTCGTCGTTCTGGCCGTAGCTGCCGGCGCACCAGTTCAGCCCCTGGTACAGCTCATAGTGAACGTTAACTCTCCTGCTGACCAACTAATACCCCCAAGACCTGAGTTACCTCTAGAACCAATACCTCAACCTATTCCTGAACCTATCCCAGTTCCTATTCCTCAGCCCATTCCCCAGCCAATACCTGAGCCTATTCCAGAAATACCTGACTTTGAGATTCCTGAACCCATTGTAATACCTGAGCCAGTATTTCCTGAACCAGTAGTTCCAGAGCCTGAAAATCCTGAGGTTGAGGCACCTGAACCAGAAAGCCCTGAGCTAGTAATTCCTGAACCAGTAGTTCCTGAGCCAGAAAACCCTGAGATTGAGGCACCTGAACCAGAAAGCCCAGAGCCAGTGATTCCTGAACCAGTAGTTCCAGAGCCAGAAAGCCCTGAGATTGAGGCACCTGAACCAGAAAGCCCTAAGCCAGTGATTCCTGAACCAGTAGTTCCAGAGCCAGAAAACCCTGAGATTGAGGCACCTGAACCAGAAAGCCCTGAGCCAGTAATTCCTGAACCAGTAGTTCCTGAACCAGTAGTTCCTGAGCCAGAAACCCCTGAGATTGAGGCACCTGAACCAGAAAGCCCTGAGCCAGTAATTCCTGAACCTGTGATTCCTGAACCTGAAAACCCTGAAATTGAAGCACCTGTACCAGAAAGTCCCGAAAATGAAATTCCTGAGCCTATTGTGAACCCCGAACCTGAGAGCCCTGAAATTGAGTCTCCCGAGCCAGTTGTGATTCCTGAACCCATTGTAGCTCTCCCTGACGAGCTCAACTAAAAACTGCCTGGATCATGGGATATTGAAAAATTTAACTGCTTTTGGATACAGCGATATACATATGTTGATCAATTTCAAAAACCAATAAACGATTTTTGAAAATTAGTATCTCGAGTTTTTGTTTGTCTTTTTATTATTTTGATTTAATTACAAAGAAATTGGATGTATGTACATACGTTTTACGCTCAATATTAAGTTGAGTAAAGTTACAGGGATTTTTTTGATAATTATAATTATAATAATTATAAATTTATATTTAGTGACTTTAAAAAAAAAGTAACTGACTCGACTCAGCGAATCGTTAAGTTACCGTCTCAAATGAAGGTGTCCGAAGCTTTTCCCATACACAGGGCACAAAGTTGTTAGTCTTTGTTATTTATCACACATAACTTCCGTATATAACACATATAGACCAAATAGAACGTGTTCTGGAGGAAGGTGATGTTAAGAGCCTCAAAAACCGACGCGCGTGCATGAAAAGAGTCATGAATGTCAACGAAGCGAGTGAGGAGTGTAAGAATCGTGCCCTATGGCGCTCTGTTCTCTCTGCCTACCCCGCAAGGGATTTGGCCTGAAGTTATGTATGTATAACACATAACTGTAATAATATAACCTCTGCGGATCCGTCTGACGACGATTGCCACCCCCAGCTCGGCAAACCTGAGCGTACACAGCCTATTGTCATACCGGGCACAAAGTTTTTAGTCATTGATATTTATCGCTATAACTTCTGATTATAATTCCAAAAAATCATTGGTATTGGCCCGTATCGATCTCACGATTCTCAAATCTGAAGCGGGAGCTCGACCGCTGGACTATCGAGACTATTTTAGTGCAATCGAAATAAAACTGTAAATAAAACGGTAATTATAATCTTTGTACAGAGTGTCGTGATAGGTCGCGTATGAAGCTTCAACCTTTTAGTCAGGATACTTCAGCAATAGCGCTATAATTATTTTCCCTTTGACTTTATAAGCCAGAAACAATGTAATCATCATTCTAAAATTTGTGGCAGCTGTAATTATGCATCAAAATATCGAATTTGTTGGTTTTGTACATCATAAGTATTTATCACATATACCTTCCGGAAAGATGTATGATCTTCAATTCAAATACAGGACCTCCGTAACTTAGAACTGAGGACTGAAAAATTAGGCCACCAAAACTGTTTTTCAACGCTGAAGTATTGTCGATGAGAATTAGTTTCTTTTGTTTTTCATCATCAGCCTGTTGCAGTCCACTGCTGGACATAGGCCTCTCCCAATGTGCGCCACAACATCCGATTCTCTGCCTTCCGCATCCAGTCTTTTCCAGCAGCCTTTCTGAAGTCCTCTGACCATCGGGCTGGTGGGCGTCCTACGCTACGTTTACCAAGACGTGGTCTCCACTCAATGACCTTCTTACTCCATCTACCGTCGGTTCTTCGGCAGATATGACCAGCCCATTGCCACTTCAGCGAGCTATATCGGTTACCCTAGTTCTCTGGCGGATAAACTCATTCCTGAGTTTATGCTTCAGAGATACCCCGAGCATAGCCCGCTCCATAGCTAGCTGAGCGACTTTAAATTTGTGGACTAGCCCCACCGTGAGTGTCCACGTTTCGGCACCGTAGGTCATCACCGGTAGTACGCACTGGTCAAAGACTTTGGTCTTCGGACATTGCGGTATAGGCGAGCTGAAGACCCGACGCAGTTTGCTGAATGCAGCCCAACCCAGCTGAATCCTCTTTTCGGCCTCCTTCTCGAAGTTTCCTTTACCTAACTGGATAGTTTGGCCTAGGTAGACGTATTTTTTTACGACTTCGAGAACTGACCCTTCGACGCTTATCGGTCAGGGCACGACATGTTCATTGAACATGACCTTGGTCTTGTCCAAGTTCATGCCCAAACCGACACGCCGGGAGGAATCGTCTAGGCTGCGCATCATTCCGGTTAACTGTTCCTGCGACTCTGCCATTACAATGATGTCGTCGGCAAACCGAAGATGTGAGATGTACTTACCATTCACACTGATACCCTGTCCAGTCCAATCCAGGGTCTTGAAGACGTCCTCTAGAGCGTTGGTGAAAAGTTTGGGAGATATGACATCTCCCTGTTTTACACCTCGATTCAGCTTGATAGAGTTAATCACCTGGTCATGTATCTGGACAGCCATCGTGGCGGTGGCATACAAGCATCTCAACACCTTGATATGACGCCAGTCAATCCAACATCGCTGCAATGCATCCAGAACTGCCCAAGTTTTGATGGAGTCGAAGGCTTTTTCGTAATCCACGAATGCCATTCACAGCGGCTGATTATACTCTTCAGTCTTCTATACAATCTGCTAAACACTATGGATGTGATCCACGGTACTGAAGCCTTTTCGAAACCCGGCTTGCTCTGGAGGCTGGAATTCATCGAGTATTATTCTAGATGACAAGCATAAAGTGTCTTGCAAAAAAAGGTTTTTGATCAGCAAACAAAAAAAGGGTTTGATGTAGAGAGGTGAAAATTTAGGGTTGTAAGGATTTTTGTATGCTGCTTTAAAAATATGTAAATTATTTTTAAAAAATCATTGGTCGTCTCCTCTTAACATTTAGGTTGATGAAAAATAGACGTGTGCTCACTCCAAGAAGTATAGCAACCAATACAGTGATGTGATAATTTCATATATTAGATTTTGAGGAGTGGGATAAATTGATTGGCGATGGTACCTTGTAGTAACCAACTAACTCCCCTCAGGGAAGTCTGCAATCTTATAACATAACACAACTTCACGCCTTTTTCTACCCGAATGTGAAGGCAGCGGCTATTAAGCCTTGTCTCTCTCGATATGTTTACGTCCCAAATAGAATAGGTGGCGAACCTATTGCCATATCGGGCATAAAGTTGTCTGTCATCGTTATTTATCACACGTAACTTCCGAAAATGTCGAAAAGTCATTGGTGTGTGCCAGGATTTGAACCCGAAGCTTCTTGAATCAGAAGCGAGGTGCTAGCCATTGCGCCACCGAGACTGCAATCCCGTAAGGATAATAAGTTAACAGCCTCAATGCCTTATAAGCAGTTTCCTGAGAGATTGTGATATTTCTCTGGTTGAACCAGCCTATCATTGCAGCAAGCTGTGTTGGTCTACAACTAAACTACAACACAAAAGATATATAAAAACTATGCACTCGTTGAATCTTCTGCTTTAATAATTGTATATTTACTTATTAATTCTTTAATCTTCTATTCTTTTCACATATCCAAACAGCCATAAGAGAATATCCATTCTTGATAATGAAATATTTTCCATACATACATACATAATATAAATTTTTAACTATTTTCTGTAAGTAGTTAATTACATATTCTGTAGAGTCTTCCAAAAGCTAGTTCGTGAAACCTTTTATGAAACATCTGACTGACCCCAATTTAGTTGTAACTTCCATCCATCGACAAGTATCTATGTCTATCTGACGTATCTATAAAAAAATTAATGACCTGAACGTATAATACATACATAAGTTCACGCCAAATCCATTGCGGGGATAGAGCAGAGACAACAGAGCGCCATAAGGCACAATTCTTACACGAATCACTCGCTACGTTGACTTTCATAACTGTCTTCGTGTACTCGCGTTGATTTTTGAGGCTCCTAATATCACCTTCCTCGAGCACACGTTCTATCTGGTCATGGAAAGTGTGTCTTGGCCGTCCTTGACTCCTACATCCATGAGCTTTTGCATTGTATATCGGCTTAGTAATCTTGCATCATCCATTTTTTCTACATATCCTAATCAGGCATGTAGTGGTAGAGTCACGCAATGGAAACCTGAACACATAAAGTGTTACAGTTGCGTTGCCGGCCTTTAAAATTGGATATGGACGGGATTGGGAGTGGGATAGGAAAGCATGGGGAATAAGGGTGGTCCTCCGGATACCTCTCTCACCGAGCGAAACGCGGCAAAAGCCACTTTAAGTCGATCGCCTGAGTGGTCGTGTTATTTTACAAGCCGAGCCGGCTCATTCAATCAGCAAACTGCTTGGTTCAAATATTAATTACTTCTAATCTCCTGATGACATGGAAGCAAAGATGCTTCGAGAAACTCGGTAAGAACGTGTTAAGATAACTATAGACACGGACTAATCGAATGATTATTGGAATATTAACGATACATTATAATCGGCAGGATTTGTTAATATCTCCTTAGTCAGTGCACAAAAGAAAAAAAAACTTTATTAAAGGGATTTGCCACAGGAGATAACTACTTACTGTTAATAACGTAATCAGATAAATGGTTTGATATTTTATGAATTTATGATTTTGGATAACGTATAAAAACACTGTACGATGCAATTTTTAGTATATTTTTCATAAGCACTTGTGAAAATAGGTGAGTGATCATTTTGAATATTTAAAATATCTGTCTCTATTGTTCTGATATTAATCCTGTTTATTTATTTTTTTTGCGTCGGGGCATATATTCTATTGTGTAGTTGAATAAGAGTGATATAATCCAAAAATGAATTTAAATTACTATAATAAATTTTTTAACAGTGGTAGACAGTGGCCAAGCAGTTCGCTGCATGAATGGGCCGGCTCGACCGGTGAAATACCACGACCTCTCAGGAGATCGACGTAAAGTGGCTCATGCCACGTTTCGTTCGGTGAGAGAGGTACCCGGAGGCCCACCCCCTTTCCCCATCCTTTCCTTTCCCCTATCCCCTAAAGGTAGGCAACAACAGTAACACTATTGGTTGCTTACCATCAGGTGACACGCCTGCTCGTTTGCCCTCCTATCCCATAAAAAAAAAATAACTTAAACAATATGGTCTAGTGATCGAGCACCCCGCTTCTGAATTAAAAAGTCGTGAGTTCGAATCCGGATGGACTAATGATTTTTCGAAATTCTTTTCGGAAGTTATGTGCGATAAATATAAACAGCAAACTTTGTGCACGGTGTATGGCAATAGGTTGTCACCTATTCCATTTGAGACGTAAACATAACGGCGAGTCGAGGCTTAACAGTCGCTGCCTACACTTATTCGGGTAGAGAAAGGTGTGAAGTTATTTTATAATCAACATTATTTTAATCGGCATAGTATTTATATACAAATAAAGTTGCACTTATTATATATATTAATATATAATAAGTACATCTTTATTTGTCACTTAATTTAATTAAATTTCCATTATTAATTTCTTATCATTATTATTCATCTTTCCGGACAGAGAGTAACATTAGATGGTTTTTTATTCTATGACGAAACATTTTGTAGTGCATAATGATTGCTGCCTTTAAATTTGGGTATTGAGAGGGTGAATTTACAGTTAATTTGTTTACCGTATAGTTGATTTTTTATTAATATGACAATGAAATGAAGCCTAGTTTCCTCTTTTATTGTTTATGGCAATGTACCATCGACACCACTTGTGGAGTTTTATCACTGTTTCTTTAATTACTATTACTATAAATAAACTAGTAAATAGTTTAGAATTTCCAAATGAGTGGCATTATAGTTCCACTGGATTCATTCATCTTCATAACTTCACGCCAAATCCCTTGCGGGGTAGGCAGAGTGTACCATAAGGCACGACTCTTACACGCTTCACTCGCTTATTTGACATTCATAACTCTTTTCATGCACGCACGTCGATTTTTGAGGCTCTTAACATCACTTTCCTCCAGAACACGTTCCATTTGGCCTTGGAATGTGTGTTTTGGCCGACCTCGACTACTACGTCAATCCGCTTGTGCACTGTATATCTGCTTTGTCAGTCTTGCATCATCCATTCTTTCATACAATTTACTAATTCACTTTATACAATTTCATTCACTCGTTCCAGCACAACATCATCAATCATTATCCTTGCGTCCGTTTTGGATTCCTCCCTTTCAAACACTATAACTTTCGTTTTTGGCACATTCATCAAAAACTCTATAAGTGCGTGTATTGACGAACATGTTTAACAAGTCACTATTTTTCTCTTGTTACAGCCTAACCAAAAATGAAAACCATCTGTGCTCTTTTTGCCGTCTTGGCTGTGGCTTCGGCTGCCCCTGTCCTGCCCCTGGTGCAGCTCATAGTGAACGTTAATGCACCTGCAAGTCCTGCCGTCGTTGAAAAGCCCGACATTGCTGACGTCGTTCTTCCGATGCCCGTACTCCCCGGAGTTGTCGCTCCTGAGCCTATTATCCTTCCCCAACCTGTTCTTCCCGAGGTTATTGTGCCCGGTCCCGTCATCCTTCCCCAGCCTGTTCTCCCAGAGGTTATTGTGCCCGGCCCAGTCATCCTTCCCCAACCCGTAGTCCCTGAGGTAGTCTTACCCCAGCCAGTTGTGATCCCCGAACCCGTTTTACCCGAGGTCATCCTTCCCTCGCCAGTTGTACTTCCCGCACCCGTAGTCCCAGAAGTTATTCCCGAGCCCGCAGTCGTTCTCCCCGAAGAACTCAACTAAGAACTGCTAGAAGAAAACTCTCCATCAATTTTACAGCATGAAACCTGATGAGTTCCATGAAAACAACACCTGTTAAAGTAATCTAGTTTGCTGGATAATATTTAGAACTTATATCAGACGTAGATCATTTTGTATATAAAAAAATGCAAATACAAAAATACAATATTATTATTTAATATAATGGTCTTATTTAAATCAGGAATATCCCCAATAAGTTGTGTAAAAAATACTTTTGTACAGTGTTTACTCGCTATAAAGAACTTGGTAGAACGTGATAAATATGTACAACTGTATGACTCACGGATTCCCGGTCAGACTGGATTCCAAAGGCTATGTTCTGCTTTTTTTACTATTAAAACTTATCCAATCAAATAAAAATACTTTATTAAATACTTACTGCGATCAAATAGATACTATATTTCGACTTATATATTTAGGTCTTATACCTATTACTTATATCCTAAGACTTTGAATCTGCAATCAAGACGTGAAATAAAATTACTGATCATTTTCTTACCCACATGCCACTCTAAGTTTGAACAACATATCATCCTTTCGAACTATCTGTGTTGTCAAAATATTCGGCTGTAGTTTTATGACTGGCTGCCTGCTTGACGTTAACTCTGCTTGAAATAAAAGTTTCTGTTATTTTAGTTTGATTAATGATTTTAATTTATTTATAAGTATTAATTAAATAATGGTCTCGGTGGCCCAGTGGTCAAGAAAACGGCTTCTGACCCAGAGGTCCGGGTTCGAATCCTGACACTGGCTCACACCAATGAATTTTCGAAATTGTTTTCGGATGTTAAGTGTGATAAATATCAATGACTGAAAACTTTGTGCCCGGTATGGCAATAGGTTCGCCACCTATTCCATTTGGGACGTAAACATAACGGCGAGACGAGCCTACACCTTCGGGTAACATAAGGCTTGAAGTTATGTTACGTTATGTCATGCTAGCACTATTAAAACTAATTTCATTTAAATAGTAGAAGAAACAAAAACACGATATTCCCTACAAACCACGTAGAGGAAAACGACGGCAAATTAAATAGTTTACAGTAAAAATTGTTGGTGTTTTATTTTAATGATTATGATTCAAGTACAGACACATAATACCTATACCTGCGCAATGAGTCATACAGTCTAGAGTCTAGACTGACCAAAGCTCCCAAGGGTTGAATGAAAAATAGGCGCCATACTTTATTTTAGTCTCAATCCTATGACGCAGCATCAGACATCAGACATTGTTGCAATATAAATGAGCAATACAACCTGAGACAATGACGTCATCACAAGGACTATACAGCTTTATTCACGTTTCAGATTGTCAGGGCAATGGTATAGGAAAATTTTGTATCGATCGACCTTCAAAGTTTATTAATACTATTCTTGGCGTTCTGGTGATTCAGCAGTCCGATTCAGAGTTGAGAGAGAGAGAATTTGAATCCGGGTACATATCAATGGTTTTTCAGAAATCGGTTTGGAAGTTATGTACTATATAAGTACTGGTTTGTCGGTCAGATATTTGTTAATTATGTTTTCAAGCTATGTGGGTTTATTTGTTCTGTATTTAAGATCAGAGGTTTTAAGTACGAGGGCATTACATTGTAATTTATCTTCTTTTAAATGGGACGATAGATCTCGATGTTGGAATACTAGTAGGGAAAACCACAGCCAGTTGACTTAAAAAGGATTTAGGGCTTCATGAGATTCGCTCGGATGTGTCTTTTAGCAGGTAATGTAGTAAATCCGGAAACATAAGGGAAATGAGAATAAATTTGTCTTTCTCTTATATTATTCTTTCGTATAAAAGCTGAATTTTTATGATGACAACATTACGTGGTATAGACATGTCATAAGAACGGATGATACACACATTGCGAGATGAATGATAAACCTGATTGTGGAAAGGAATAAGAGAACAGAAAGACCTAAGAAAATATGGATGGATAGCGTGAAAGTCGACAAGATTATAATGGGTCTTTGTGTGGAAGATGTGAATGATAGAGAAGTGAGGAAAAAAACCTGTTGTGCCAACGCAAAATAATTGGAACAGGGCAGGAAGAGATGATAATGACAAAAAACGTTGGAAGTTTCCTGAGCTTTAGTGTAAAATTTTTGTAACGTAAAATTACCAAGTGACTTTTTTTACTGTGAACTGCAGTAGATTAAAACATAAACTTAAATGAATACGTGAAGTCGACGCTTGCAACAAGACGTTTGTGCATATAGATATAAATATATAGCCTGCAGGCATCCACCTGCATCCTTTATACTCGTCTTATTGTCTATTCTTAAGACTCCTTACATATTTAGATCAACAAACTCTGATACGTCAGTTATATTACTGTTTATACTATGACAGCTACAAAATCAACTTAAAAAGCTATAAAAAAAGAAAACATTATTTTATCATCTGCTATATATATGTGCTAATGAAAAAATAGATCAAATGTCAATTAAAAAAAACATAAAATATGGCAATAATGGTTTTATATCGTCTTAAAAAAAAAAATATATAGACAGTTATTGTTCTTCGCCTGATCTAATTTCAAAGTTAAAATTAGTAGTGAACCTTTCAAATAACTAATTTATGTGTTTCAGTATTCAAACCAGTTTCCACATAACCAAAGCCTCTGTATAAATCCACTAGACTATAGAGACGACAGTTATTTTTTTTCAATGATTCTTTTATTTCGAATATCCTGCATGACGTCATTCTGCCATGCACCATATGCATTCACCAACAAGATCTGTGAGTACAATAGATACCTACAACTGGTTATACGAACGCTCTCTCGTTTCCAAGAACTCTTGTTTTTTTTTTATTCTTCTCCTTTTTTTGTACACCTGCTCTCCATTCGAAACACCATGTTATTGTGACGGTGTAACGAATGCTGCCATCAGTTACCATTTACCATGACAGTATACTTTTTTGTTTCAACTCCACTTAACTGGTATGATTAATTGAGGCCGTGACGTCTCACCGAAACCTTTTCAATGGACAATTATAAAAGACTCTTTTTTTTTGAAGTCGAGACTCGTGGTTGTTTATTTATATGATGTACCTTAGGATTATTATCATTATTCATTATATGCAAGTATTTAATGCTTTCAGCTACAGGTTAGATGATATAAAGAGTAACAAGTACTTTAATCAAAGACAAATTTTAATAACCAATAAAACATTAGTAAGTAATAAATGAGTAGCAGTAGAGCCACACAGTCCACTACAAGAATGGACCGGCTCAACCGGTGAAATATTACAACCTCTCAGAATATCTATGTAAAGTGGTTCATGAAAGGTGTCGTTCGGCGAGAGAGTTATCCAGAGCTGCCCTTTCCCTCATTTCCCATCCTACTCCATTAAAAGCCGGCAATGCAACTGTAACAATATCTGTGTTCCAGGTGTCTATGGTGTCTATGCAGCGGTAGTTGCTTAACACCAGTAAATAAAAAATAGTTAATCTATTCAGTACGAATCATCATAAAAGATATTAATACTGTGCAATTAATTTGTTTCAGAACCCATAACTTTTGCTATATTTACTAGTATTTATATTTATTGCCAGACTTTGATAGTAGGTAACTTTAGTAGAGAGCCAATAAACTTAATTATCAAACGGGATAATAAAAAGGAAAGTTGAAGAATGAAGTGAGGTGAGTAAGAATCGTACCTTATTTCACTTTGATCCTTGTATATAACTCGCAAGGGACTTGGCGTGATTCGGGTGGATATAAAAAAACGAACTGCTTTTGGATTGAAGTATTCTAGGTTAATAGTTTTTTCGTGTTAGAAATAGATTTACTTTAGGTTTAAAGGTAAATTTATATAGATATTATAACTATCAGTTACTGCCATTATAGCAAGTTATGAAATTTTATTTAATAAATACTAGCTTCTGCCAGATTCTCTATTTTTAAGGTGTGCCTTGCCTAAAATAGCTAATGGATATTTAATTACATCGTGGGATCGATTCCCAGCTCACACCGATGATTTGTCAGAATTCTTTACGAAAGTTATGTGTGACAGATATCGATTACTGACAACTTTGTGCCCGGTGTATTAGGTTTGCCACTTATTCCATATGAGCCGTCACATAACGATTCGGCGAGTCGAGTCTTAACAGCAGCTGCCTACATATTAAAAAAAGGCGTCAAGTTATGTTAAGTTATATTTAATAAGTATATTATTTACATAGTTTCATCAACTATTTTATATAAAAAAAAATGTTATCATGATACAATGACAGGATAGAATGATTTTAATATGATAAGGATTTTAAAATTGTACTGTATCTAATTAAATTGTAAGTATCTCAACAATAAGAACAACTATTAATTACTGTCAGATAAAGCGACTTATACGTAATCATTCATGACTATATATGTGTGAGTTTTTTTTCTGTCTCTTCATAGATAGAAATGTAGGTATGGTAGTGTGTGTTTGGAGTACGTTTGTGATCTAGAGGCGATAATGAACGCCAGAGGTCGCGCTATCACTCCGAAGACTTCACGCTCATGTTGACCTTGCTCCAGATTGCCTGACCTTGTTCTCTCACCAAGTCGAGCCAACGAGTCAACTAACGCCTACCTATCTTGTATTCAAGTTGTTCATTATTAGTCACAATTACTTTGATCGATGTTAGTACTTATTTGAATAACATTAGAAGTATCAATGTCATGTGTAATATTTTGATTGGTTTTATGTTAGGAAATAATATTAATTTTGTTTTAGCTGCATTAATGGGTCCGGTCGACTACTGAAATACCACGACCTCTTAGAAGTTCAACGTATAGTGGCTTATGTCACGTTGTGCTCAATGAAAGAGGTATGCAAAAGTCAAACCCTTTCTGCCTCCTCTCCTCATCACGCTTCCTGTCCCATCATAAAAGCTAGCATCGCAACTGGTACCCTCTCGATTTTGCAGATATAAATGGCTACAACAAACAAATAAAACAGTCCAAGCAATGCCAGAAGTCAAGCGGGCGGCCAGTTTTAAAACCACGGCCAAATCTCTTGACAAAATGGATTCATTCGACACGATGACGTGTTGTGACGACCTCACTTAGAGTGAGATAAGGCAGAGAGAGATAGGGCAGGCGGCGCTACTCGCTTACCAGCAGATTTCTCATATCATCAGATCTGTATATATCTAAACCATATGAGAATTGTTGTGATTTATCACTCTATACATTACGAGGTGATTAGTTATGTCAGCCTTTCAGTTAGTAAATAGGCTCTACTACAAAGAGCGACAAGGTTACCGCCACTCAAATACTTCTTATTATATTCAATTCTGTCAGATGTGGGTTTTGTATAATTAATCATTGGGAAATCATTGTTCATTTTTTAAGTACTAGTTACCTTAACGAATTCATGTCCCACTTAATTAGTATATAGAATAGATACCTTAAGAGGTAGATAATAGAATCCCTTTTTTGTAATTTGGCCTTGTTTCCCTTAGGGTAATTTTTATTTTATTTTAATGCCTTTAATATAGGTATGCTTTGACTTTTATTGATTGTATTCAGATTGGTATTTTCGAGTATTGTTGTTTCGTTATTGGTTACTATGACGTTAGGGGTCAATAATAAATGAGCAAATAAATATATTAAAAATTAAATGTATTACAAACTTTTCGGATCATGAAACTTTCTCCTAGAGTATTTTTAAATAAATACTATTCTTATTTTCTACTAGCTGACCCGGCGGAACTTTGTTCCGCATGAAAAGTGTTTTTTACAGCGATTACAATTAAATTGCTAATTCTTGAAAATTATCACTTTTTCTTTAAATTATGAATTATACCTACAAACCACCCCGATGACACCCTCTATTTATTAAAGAAAACCACATCAAATACCGTTGCGTAGTTTCAAAGTTCTAAGCATATAAGAGGGCAGACAGCGGAAAGCGACTTTGTTTTATACTATTTAAGTGATAATGTTATTAAACTATGGATACCTATGCTCGCTTAGCATTCGCTTAGCGCTTAGCGAGTTGCTAACTGCGACTGATTGGCGCACTTTGACCTAGTTCGACATACGCCCAAATTTGGACGTATGGGCCATGGGCACAACGTATTTGACGCTTCAAGGCATATCCCGTGTCATCCGCGAGTTTACCACAATAAATGTACGGGGACGTTCCGAAAATTCAATGCTTTTTAGAAATTACTTTTCGGCAATTATGCCAAATGATTTTGTTAATTTGTTTATGAACAATTTTTTTTACATAATATTAATCAGAATGACAATATCATTCGCTAGTTGTATCGACACTAATGTCACCTGTAATATTAAATACAATCACATATATAATTCAGACGGCGTCAAAACCTATCCTATATCTAGTGACCGTCGTTTCTGTAAACATACAAAAATATATCTTTCGACATCGCTGTAACATAACCATTTGGCAAAGCAAACAATCGTAACTCAAACAATCGTGAAATGCACGCGATTGTTTGAACTGCATTGAACAAATGTATTTGTAAATTGTTTGCGGATACGCCCATTTGCAGCGGAGGTGAGGTTTTCTCAGCTTTCCGTACTAATATATCCCCTCCTCTCCCCTCTTACCCTCGGGGCGTGGGGCGTGAAAGCACGGCGTTCGTGCGCTGGCGCCGATAAGTATGTCATGCGGGTCAACGAACGCCGTCCTAGACCCACATCCAGCAATTGGGCCACAATAAGCGACAGTATACCGAGCGCGTTGACCCCGCTCGGTGAAATGCCCGTCTCTCTCCTTTACACTCTTTCTCTCGACTACGTATCAAGGTGCCCGCCGGCGGCTTTCCCGCCGACGCGACTACGCACACTCACTCACCTTCACAACCATCACAATGCTTTGTAATTTTTTTGTCTCGTCATACATTTAAATTAGGTATACGATCTTTTTTTATATAAACCTTTTCTGTATATAGTAATTATGTTGTGGAGTAATCAGAGATAATAAGAATAGCTTTTTGTGTTTCTAACTCATGCATGTATGGCTGATAGCTAAAACTTATATTAAGAAAAATTCATAAGGAAAATATTGGCGACCAAACCTGATTGTCACCTTTTCCTATACTGCAAAATTGATACTGGGAACTATTTTAACAGCTTTAACGTGGGAATTGCTATAAATTACGATCACAAGCGTAACTATTAAGCTTAGTATAAATAGCTCACTCACTAAGTTTTACATTTCCTATAAAATCGATTAAACTGTTATCAGAATAAAAATCGATTGTCACATATCACGAGGTAAGTGCGTTGTACCATATACTGAAATTTCAGTCAGATATGTTGAATATAAAAACAACAATTGCATATGAAATGCATGTATGTCGTGCTGTTTTATATATTTATATATTCTCTAGCACTTACCGTTCGCATGTGACTATCCGAACTATTCATTCTACTGACACAAGAAAACTGTCATTAAATATCGACTAATAGTAATTAATAGCAATCATATACGATCTTCTTACTCTTCTACTTGAGACAGGATATTGTTGCAAAAAAAAACAACTAACTGTCAAATGCCTTGTTAATTCACATTTCAATGAATAGTGTTTTTTCCGTTGCGTGATGCATTTGACTACGAGTATACGATCATTGAACGATGTCCAATTTTCACTTTCAGGTTTACTGTTTTCAAGATAAATAATAGTTTGAGTTAAATTTTCAAACAATAATAGAATATTGTATTTGTAACTTAAATGCATCTAAATAAATGTATAGTAAAATTGATTAACTCTTAAATTTAAAGGGCTTTTAGTTGATTAAAGCAATAACGCTGATCAATTTCGAGAAAGTAGCGAGGATGTTTTTTTCTTTTGTAAGCTATTTACTTATGACCTGAACACGTCAAGTCATTGTGTGTTTTACATAAAATATAGGTCATTTTGTCAGTAGTACTCAGTAATAATAACGCCCAGATTTGAATTATATACATCAAATCCCAAAGCAGAATGCTGAACCGACCGATATTTGAGAAATAAGAACACCAATCTCTTTTGAATAAATCATCAACAAATAAAATCACGCTAACATTATTGTAAAAAAAAATCAATGTTAGACGAAAGTGTATCTTTTATTTTAAAACGAATGTGAATGTGTGAATTAATGTTGATAGATAGATAGCTAGGTAAGTAAGAAACAAACAACAGCGAAAAGAAAGTAAAAATGAGTGCATTGCTACAAGAACTAGGCATAACGTGCGCCTTAGAGATATATACATGTATGTTCAAGCGAGCGCGGCCGTCTCATCTGGGGTAAAGAAAAAGTGACTGTGATCGAACTGGAAATTGTTTGTGATAAAACCAATACATCATTGTTTATATATAATGTAACTGATAGACACATTCCCATTACACACATCTCTCGGCTCAAGATTGCACTATGCAAGTGAACACAGTTCTGCTACCGCTTCACTTTCTTCATGTTGGCTGTACACTTTCTAGGCCTTATGGTGAAATGGTTTGTACGCTTTCTCAAACGTAACATTAGTGCAAGTTTTTCTTTTCTTACTTACCAATAACGAGCGTCTGAAATGAAAACGAGTTGATGATGCTGTCATTGATTCTGCAGTTGAAACTATGTTATTTTTTAACAACACTCCTAAAGTTTTTTTTTGTGAATATCCTATATGCCTGTGTAATGAATAGAAAAATGGATTCTTTTTTCTTCCGACTATTACTTAATTGAAAGTGGAGCAAACATTAAAATAACATGTTAATTAACTTTCAATTACCTAACGGGCTTCATAATGACCCATTCTGATGTTTGATATCGTTACTAAAATCGTTTGGTTTCTTAAATATTGACAAGAAAGTTGGTCAAACTAATTCGCTCTTGTTAGCGAGGCTTGTACTTTAGGTCAAAAGAAAAATCAATTCTGGACACTATTTCCGTAGAGCTTTGTTTTTCAGTGATCTCTGATTTTACAAGCAATTAAAAAAGGTTACGGTAAAACCCCAATAGAGATTCAATGTTAACATTGGGTTTAAGATTTGGCAACTATTTTCGGGTGTAAAGAAAGAATAATATGGCTAAACCCTAAATATGAAACGTCAGAAGAAGAAGAAGGAAATATGATGACGAACGATAAGAGATGCATTTAAAGCTAAGGATATATTTGCACGAAGCCTCCCCACTTGATCTTCTGAACATGGAAGTAATATAATAAATTCCTTATCTCCTTTCATTTGTGGACGATGTAGGAGTGAATTGGTCATCTGGAGGGCATTAAGGAATTGTCAATAACATTGAAGAGGTTAGGCTTGGAATACATTCTGTATAATATCAAGACGCAGTAAATTCCCAAAATTAGTCATAGACAACTAGTACACTGTAGCTAGTAATAGTTAATTAATAATTATATTAGAGTAGATGTTGAGAGATATCTAAAGATAATATAAATATGTAGTCTATTTCCGCATATGTTTAATGCATTGCAACGTTCATATTTAGGTCACAGTTTCCATGTAGGCTTGTTCTGGAAATCTGCATAGACGGATGTCGGTGTGTTATTAGATACTATGACAAGTTTCTCTGTCGGTGAAACTTTCGGAGTGTATTGAACTAGGTGACGTCGCTGGTGGTTCCACTGGAAATGGGTCCAACAGAATAAACTATAAAACATTGTCTATGTAGGTCATCGGCGTGAGCCTTGTGAGAGAGCGGGATTGCCCCGTCGCTTGTCAGCCGCCAAGTGCTATGCAAATGTGTAGGAACTTTCTTCCGGCGCGTTTGTGAGAGGGCATTGTGACGATTTCTCCCGCGGAAACGTACTGTGTTGTTCCTCAGTTATTTTGATCTGAATATATCAATATCAATGTCAATGAAATATCAATGTAGCTTGTATCAATAAACTTAAATGACATGGCAGCATAGTAACTAAAAAAAATAAAAAAAAATGGGATTAAAAACTTTTTCTAAATACTTTTTTTAAATTATGTGTACGTTCTTAATTTAAATTTGTAATATAATTATGATTGTAATGTGAGAGCGTTCGGCGTGTCGGTGTGTGAGGAGGTCGATATCCGTAGACCACGACCCGCACAATACAGCAGCGCGGCGGGTGCGCGGGCGCACGCGGCGTGTTGTAGCGCTAACCTACTTGGCGTGCGTTGATCTCATTGTTTGTAAACATGGCGTCGCCGGCGCCGACGCACAGCGCCCTCTACACACTTCGCTAACTATGAAAAAGTTTATTTTTTTTGACACAAACTTTCACAATTGGTTCGACGTTCTACTGTTTTTAATCATTTTTTTCTACTATTTTCTAAACAAATCGATCAAACGTTCCGACTAAAGATTTTAAACTTTAATATTTGTATAACAAAATCTTACTTTTATATTTAAACGAGTTTATACATATTAGAACGTCATTAGAAACATATTATGAAATATCAATGAATTATCATCCATTTAAATTATTAAGTATTTCTTAAAAAAAATACTAGATGTCGCCTTAAGAAATTGTCAGTCTGCATTGGGAATCCCCGCGAAACTATTCCCCGGGAAAATGTAGGCTATATGCTATAACAGGCCATAATTAATTTGTGGGTCAGGTTACTTTGAGGTTACATTATATTCAAAAACATTGAAAGTAGTGGCGGTATGCCCAATACTCTAGCTATCTAATCCTTCCAGGGATGAAGTGGTGCCCAATACTCTAGCTACAAGTCCCAATCCTTCCAGGGATGATATTCACCAGGTTGGTACAAGTAGTCACACATCGTGATACAAAGTAAAGTTTTCTTTTTCTACCTGAAAGTGTAAGCAGTGGCTGCTATGCCTGAACTCGTTGAATCATTACGTTCCAAATGGTGGTGGAAGCTATTGCTATATAGCCGGCGGATATGACATAATTGGTGTCATCAAAGTTATTCGGAAGCAGTAATAAAAATCGAGTGAGTATCAAACTCTGTTATCTCCATGAGGATCCCTAAATTCATTTTTTGGCTGCTGTACCATATATTTATAAAGCTTTATCTTGGACTTTTTAACTGCAAAAAGTGAGCGGCAATTATTTGCCAAGGTTAGAAAAAAATTTCCACTTGTTGCTCAATCTGTTCGAATAAATTAAAAATGGGTTTGATAAATAATTGACTATTTTAAATAAATATTTAAAATTCACGTAGATTTTTTTATTATTTTATAGGAACCTAAAGTCATCCTAAGTTTTATACAGATATATATGTTTTAAATTTACTGTGGTTGAGCCAGGCAGCCGCTTCCCAGAAAATATATGAGAAAATCATCGCAACGTGGCTCATAATGAAAGGTGAGAGAGAGAGATCGGGAGGTCCACTCTTTTCTCTTTCAGTCTCCACCCGCCTCCAAATCCTACCAAAATGGGCGACATGTAATCATCTCGTTATTGCAGATATCCCTGGGCAGCGCTAGTCACCACCAGGTGACCAGTTTGCCCGTTTTTAAAAAAATATGCTTTGTGATTACAGAAATTCACTTACATTTCAATGTATTTGTATTGATGACATAATATGGATGTATTTTCTATTACTGTATGTGATTAAATGAATAACATGCAAGTTATCAACACATTAATTACATAACTTCACGCGTTTTTCTACCCGAAGGTGTAGGCAGTGGCTGTTAATCCCCGACTCTCTGTTATATTTACGTCCCGGAATAGGTGGCGAATCTATTGATATACCGAGCACAAAGTTTATAGTCATCGATATTTATCACGCATAACTTTTGAAATTAATTAATTTAGAAACGTCATTGGTGTGTGCCAGGATTAGAACCCGCGACCTCTGGATTCAGAAACCGTGTGCTCGACTACCAGACCACCGAGACTTAATTAATTATTCATATAATATTTTTATTTATTTAAGTAATAGGAGTCGAGGACGGATACGGTTTACATGTATACAAGTAGAACGAGTACATAAGGAAGAGGATTTCAGGAGCCTTAAAAACTGACGAGCGTGTATGACAAGAGTTATGAAAGTCAAAAAACCGAGTGATATGTGTAAGAATCGTGCCTTATGTCGCTCTATTTTCTCTGCCTACTCCGCAAGGCGCTTGGTATAAAGTTATGTATGTATTTAATTAATATTTGGTGATCAACAAATCACACTTCAACATATTATTATGAGTTTAATAATCTCTGTACGATGGCTATTGACTGACGGCCCCAATTATTTATTTACTCATTTGTATTTATATATACTCGATTGTACAATAACTTTGAATCACTAATCGCAGTTAAAACACCTGATATATATTAAGTTAATAAATAATAACAAAATTTGAAAGGGAAAATGCATAATTTCTTAAAAATTGTAATGATAACACGCGACCGCCAAATGATTTCGACCCTCAAGCCAAGCTAAGTTACATTACGTAAGCAACTGGGCCTCTTGGCCAAAGAGGCTGATCCCTTCACATTGTCAGGGGTTATTGAACCGGTACCATTTTGCTCTGCCTCCAAAGAATGCAAGGACGTCGATGGCCCGTCGACTCGCGCGATTCGGACCAAAAAGCCACTTATCTGTGCTCACACATAGACAATTTTAAATGTCAGTTTCATAATAAAAAAAATAAAAATAAAAAAACGTATCTTTATTTGTATTATGACATAACATTATTTACTGCTAAAATTTACGTGTGTTGTGAAATATCCTCTCAAACGCCATCTGAATGTTTAATATCAATAAGTTTAGAACGCGCATAAATGATTTTCTGTGAGATGTATAATATAGTAGACTAAGAGGTGAACGAACTTTGTTTTGAAGTCGGTACATAACTTATTAAAACAAATTAGGTAATCGTTTATAACCTTTATCGCTGTTTGTAATTCTAGTTTGACTAAACTAATTTAAAAGCAATAATCATTTGAGCAAAATCAAAGTCCTTTATGAGATAATAATAACATTATTTTAATGTTATGTAACAGTATCCGTGGTCCAGTGGCTGAACTGGCGTTTCTGAATCAAGAAGTCGTAGGGTCGATTCCGTGTTTAACACTAATGTCTTTTTGGAAGTTAGATATGATAAATATCTATGACTGACAACGACGCGTCTGGTATATACCACAGATTCGCCGCCGTTTGGGACATAAAATTCAACTAGTCGTGACTTAACAGCCGCTGTTTACACCTTCGTGAGGAAAAAGGCGTGAAGTTATTTATGTTTTTTCTATGGGATGGGAGGGCAAACAAGCAAGTGGGTCACCAACTCACTGTCCATAAACACCGTGGTGCGTTGCCGTCCTTTAAGGGAGTAGGAGTGGAATGGGAATCGGTCCTCCAAATACCTCTCTCACCGAACGAAACGCGGCACGAGCCACTTGACGCCGATATTCCGAGAGGTCGTGGTATTTCACCGGTCGAACCGGCCCGTTCATGCAGCGGACTGCGTGACTCTACCATTATTAAAAATGTATAAAGTATGTTTGTATGTTATTTTAATGTTAATAATTTTATTCGTTTTTATTATTAGTTGATATTGGCATCAGATCCTACGTCATCGTAGAAAGTGGGTATACCGAAATTAAGGTTATAAAAGTATTAATAACTTGAGAAAGTTAATTACAAATATTATACACTAGTTGGTGTCCGCGGGTCCACCCGCGTGGCCTTCCTGATGACGACATTTTTCAGAGAGGTTAGATTCTAATGAAGAATAGTCTCTATATATGTCATGCTCTAAGCTAATAGAGGTAATTTAAATTCTGTACAAAGTGTAGGAAACTGTCCAATATTTTCAGAGTACAGTGAAGAAATACAGAAAGTCGTTTTTTTTAAAATATCTTGACCGTGTCCCGATGTTCTCTTTTAATCATTCGTACCTATTTTTTTTTAAATAAATAGGGACGAAGTTCTTACAAATTTATTAGTAAAGATCAGTGGCATTCTTTTAATATTCATTATAACATATATATTTGTGTGTTAATAATTTTAGATATTTTATAAAATTTGATTTTTTATCGTACAATTAAGCATTTTAATTATACCTCTAAGGATTATGGACTCTTATATTCTAAGGAGAAAATATTTTTTTATCAATATAGCATACAATAGTCTTTATTTTTTATCAATATAGTAATACTTTGTAATATATATGATAACTCATTAAAGAATAGCTGTGAACCCTTATAATGGCACATGCATAGAATTTTTGCTTTCCACGCAGACGAAGTTGCAGGCAACAGCTAGTACAAAATAAACTCTATGAATTTATTAGAAATAAACTTGGCGTTGTAAGGGGTAGCGAGATTTATCCCGCTCAAAAGGGAGGTACCATATGGTAGTACCACAGCCTCACAGTAACCGAAGCTAAGTAAGGCTGTCACGGGTAATGTATGCGATACAACCTTCTAAATGTTCTAAAAGGATTGCCCCCTAACGTCACATCACTAAAAGCGCGCCAATCGCTTAACATCTGTAACTGGACTGTATGCTATTTTGCACCGATGCCATTTAAAAAAAAACTTTATTGGACGGCAAAACTACAATTTAAAATTTTTATACCTACTACAAATTTAAGAAAAAAAAAACATTTGAATTTAGAACCAATTCCTTATTTGAATTCGATTATAATATAAAACGTAAAACAATAAACGCTTCCTTGTGACAAATATCTTTCACTCTTTCACATTGCATTCCAACTTATCAATATTCAACGGAGAATGTTAATTTTGAATTAATTGACATCTATTTTTAGCACAACTCATGTATTTTCCTGCTTCGTGTCAGATATAAATAGCTCGATCACCCACCATGTTGGTGCAGTGTTCCTGGAATTTCTCTATTATTGTACAACAGCTGCATCGTACGGGGGTAAAAAGCCTCGAATACATTGAACCCTGGCTGTTGGAACTGGTCGACCACCTTTAACGCACCAAATAAAAATAAAAGTCGGACGTATGGGATGCGAGTATTCTAGACGGTACAAACGGGGATAAAGGAGAAAAAAAAAGAATCTAGTACGTTCACTGGCCGAGCTCGTGGTGACGACCGTTCTTGTCAGTTTCTTTCAATAAGATATTGGCGTCGAAAGTAAAAGAATATACAAGGCAATAAGGAGCGATTGAGGTCTGGCATGTGGTTCCATTGACAAGTATACCATATTAGGAACTTCATTGAGTTGATGTGCATCTCACTTCACGGCAATGATATTGACCGCCAACGAACTCTCCACTAAAGCTAAAAGTCTATTAGTTTATACATTATCCCTTAATTAACTAGCTATTGTTTCCAGTCCCGCCCGTGTGGCCTTACTAATGTCATTAACCTCTTTCTGTAGACATCCGATTTTAATAAAACAAAAACTATGAAAACCATTGTCATCCAATCTCGAATCGTTTCGAAGTCCAGACTAACAAAAAAATAGATATGTTTTTTTGTGTAGTCTGTCTTCAAATCGTCTAAATTCTTTTAGGGATCATTTTAAATGTGTCGACTCGAATGGTTGAGCATTCGGATTATATTTATTTAGAAATTTTAGAAAGCGTCGGGTTCGAAGATTTGCTGCGCCAATAATTATTCGGGATTTTTTTGGGAAGTCTTGTCTGATTAGCATATGACAATAGTCCCAAATATAGAGAGTGCTCTATATTTGGGACTATAAAATAACATTTGGCGTGTGTTGATGCATGGTTACAGCTACCTACACCCTCGAGTTATTCCCTCGAGGAGTAACTATTAAATCTACAATAAAAGAAACATTAAAGATTGTTACCTGTACGTTGAATCATGAAATATCATAATTGGTATACATACACCGTACTACTGACCAGCAAGATACAAGGAAAAATTTAACTTTTCAACACAAGGCTGCTGGAACGTAAATTACACTTACGTATTTCCATAAATATCTAGGAAACAATATTCTGAAGAAGTATGAAACAAGAAAAAAAAGAGCGCATTTTTTTTTCTACTCGAATGCAATGATTTTGGCATTTGCCAGTGTACCATTGCGATCAGAATAGGTTGATAAAACGGTAATGTCCTTTTAAAAGGTATGCGGATAGCAGCTCGGCCGTCTACCTCGGCATAACCTTGCATTGTGTCAGTAACACTGACACCAGGATAACTGTAACTACGATGGCTGAATAAGAATTACACCAGCAGCCTCCATCCACATCCTCTGTAAATATCTAAATCCAGAGCTCTAGTTATCGCATAATTAATATAATCAATGAATCGTAATCGAAATAATCGATGTAAATTTTGTTTATGTGAATGGTTAATTCTTGTTCGCAGCTCCGTCCGGGAGTTTTGGCGGGACTGTGGAGGAGACATGTCCGCTATTTGCATTATTTTCTCAGATTCGTGTTTCAATGGATATTATTGAATAAAATTCGTGGCGTTTTATTTAATAAGTGTTCATATATGAGTGCAAATGTGGGAAATGGTGTACGTGTTTAGTGTGCTCTTCTACATTGTCGTCAGGACTCCCTCCGAGGGAGTCCCTCGGAATATCATGCATAAAGTGCCACGACTTTATGGATGATTAGGTTAGGTTAGGTTAAGCTTTAGGGTTAGGCTAGGTTAGGTTAAGATTAGTTTAGGTTAAGAATGATGATGTTAAAATAAGATGATAATATAAGACACGACTTAAAGGTTCTAGCAAACAGGTCGTTAAATTATATAATAATAATTGCAGCTCCGTCCGCGTAGTACTTTAGTATAGATATTTTAAGCCTTTATATGTTGGATTTTTATAAAATAAAGGATATAAAAGCTTCAAACTTGCGTTAATCAGTATCTAAGATACTCGTAGGTACGAATCCAATTAAGGAACAAATATATCTAAATAATAAATATCAATAGTTATTGATACAAATACTTTTCCAATAAAATACTTTGTTGTGTGTGTGTGTTCATAGTAAATTTCTCAAATGCTGGACCGATTTTGATGGGACTTTCACTCATGTAATAAGTTAGTTTAGGATTAGGGTAGCTAGTTACCTAACTAGCTGTACAGCCTTAAAATTCATATTATAATTATGAAAATTTGCAAAGATGTTTGGATGTTTGTTATCTATTACTATATACTACGCTTATTGTAGTACGTTCTATGAGAGTACTGTAGTTATAATGTTATTAGCTGACTCGGCGAACTTTGTTCCGCATCAAAAGTAATTTTTAGCGTTAACAATTAAAGTGCTAAATTATAATTTTTTTCTTTACTACATTATACATGAATTATACATAAAATCTACCCCGTTGACATCCTTTATCTATTAAAAAAACTGAATCAAAATCCGATGCGTAATTTTAAAGGTAAGGCATTTATAGGGACATACAGCGGAAAGCAACTTTATTAAAGTGAAACTTTTATTACATCGTCTCAAACTTTTTCGTCTGCGTGTTGCATGTCGCGTGACGGTCGGCCGCGGAGTAGGGATAAAGTGAAAGGCGCTCGTCAGAGCGCCTTTCACGTCTATTATCGTTTATTTATTTATTTATTATTAATAAATTACCCAAATATACACTTTATTTTTGTAAATAAATACCGTAAAAACATGTAGAAAAACACCCCCAGACGAGGGATCGAACCCGCCCCGACCTTGTGTTATCGGTAGTGCGGTTTACCGATGCACCACAAGGGCCGTATGTATAATCGTCTAATTACCGTCCTCTTTACCAATTTCGACACATTTTCTAGGATCGGGTTTGTTTGTTTGTTTTGTTTTTTACATACATACATATACGTACGTACGTATTGCAGGCGGAGAAAAAAAAATTATATTATTTATAAATTGTGTTTTTATAAATTGTGTTTTTTGAAAATTATATTTAAGTACGAATTACATACTAATAAAATAATGAAATATCAATAATATTTTTCGATCTTACCGACAGAATAATAAATATATACTAATATCTTACAGTGGTAGAGCCAAGCAGTTCGCTGCATGAATGGGCCGGCTCGACCGGTGAAATACCACGGCCTCTCAGCATTTCGACGTGAAGTGGCTTATGCCGCGTTTCGTTCGGTGAGAGAGGTATCCGGAGGCCCATCCCCTTCACCCTCCCCTTAATGGCAGCGATATTCAAAAATCATTTACCCCAGGGGGGTACCAGCTGCCACAGCACTGGAGAATCCCCCCTTGAGCGTCCACGGTTTGGTATTCACCAAGGCGTGGACGCTCAAGCTGCCCCTCGTAGTCTGGGGTGTGCGCAATCTCGCTCGTCACTAAAAACTGTCCGGGGCAAACGTAAGGGCATTGCGACTCCCCCTGCCACGCTAAACGTGGACTTTTGCAATATCAGGGGCATCCACTCAAATCTGCTTGCCATTCACCACCACCTGGAAACGGCAAAGCCTGCTTTGCTATTCCTTACAGAGACACAGATATCTTCTCCGGCAGACACCTCATATCTCCTATACCCCGGATACAAACTGGAATATACCTTTGTACCGCGGGCCGGAGTTTGTGTGTTTGTCCGGGAGGATATCTGTGCTCGACGCCTCGGCAGCCTTGAAGGAAGGGACCTATCGACCCTCTGGCTGCGTGTTGATAGCGACGACCACCCCCGCATCTACGCATGTCTTTATAGGTCCCATAGCGGTAATACCGAAACTGACCGACTCATGGACCACATTCAAACGGCTGCAGATTCCGTACTTCAACAGGTCCCATCCGCGGAAATCGTCATCCTCGGCGATTTCAATGCCCACCACGTCGATTGGCTTGGATCTCGTACCACCGACCACGCGGGTAGATCTGTTCATGACTTTGCTCTAGCATATGATCTAACACAACTGGTTACCGCACCCACGCGAATCCCAGATGTTGATAATCATATACCTTCCCTGTTGGATCTTCTGCTGACCTCCGATCCGGACGGATATGTGGTTTCTGTAGACGCCCCTTTGGGTTCTTCGGACCACTGTCTGATAAGGAGTACAGTGCCACTCACGCACCCACTTCGACCGCACATTGCGAGCCGCCGCCGTGTGTGGCACTATAGGTCAGCAGACTGGGATGGGATGCGAAATTTCTTCGCATCTTACCCATGGGGGCAAGTTTGCTTCTCGCCGGATGATCCTGACGTCGTTGCCGACTCTGTTGCTGATGTGGTGCTGCAGGGAATGGAGCTCTTTGTTCCATCCTCAGTGGTGCCAATCGGCGGCAGATCCCAGCCCTGGTTTGATCGCTCATGCAAAACGGCATTACGTTTTAAGCATGAGTGCTATCAAGCCTGGGCAAAAGCAGTGGCGTCCCAGGACTCTGACACCGGCTCTCTTAAGAAGAGGTACAACCTTGCCTCCAGGTCCTTCAAAAGAGTTATAGCCGTAGCAAAGTCTCAGTACATAGGCAAAATTGGCGAGAAACTAGTTCGCCTTCCCTCGGGAACCCGTGCGTTCTGGTCGCTCGCCAAGGCTGTTCTTGGGAATTTTTGTAAGCCGTCTCTTCCACCGTTGCACCGGGAGGACCAGTCACTAGCCCACGACGCAAAAGAGAAAGCCGACCTTCTTGGCACTCTTTTTGCGTCCAACTCGACTTTGGACGATATGGGTAACATCGCACCGACAATTCCACATTGCGGTCACGCCATGCCGGAGGTTCGTTTCCGGCAAAGTACTGTGCGACGCATACTTTTATCCCTGGATGTCCACAAGTCGAGTGGGCCTGACGGAATCCCAGCAATCGTGTTGAAGATGTGTGCTCAAGAGTTGGCACCGGTTTTAACGCGTCTTTTCTGGTACTCCTACTCTCTCGGCGCTGTACCAGCATCATGGAAGGTTGCTTTAGTCCACCCGATCCCTAAAAAAGGTGACCGCTCAGATCCGTCCAACTACAGACCTATCGCCATCACCTCCCTATTCTCCAAAATAATGGAAACACTCATCAACCGCCAGCTCCTTAAGTATCTAGAAGAGCACCAGTTGATAAGTGACCGTCAGTACGGATTCCGTCAAGGTCGCTCAGCTGGTGATCTTTTAGCGTACTTAACCCATCGGTGGGCGGAAGCGGTTGAGAGTAAAGGAGAGGCGCTGGCCGTTAGTTTGGACGTAGCGAAGGCCTTTGATCGGGTTTGGCACAAAGCACTTCTTTCGAAGCTTCCATGCTATGGGCTTCCCGAGAAATTATGCGATTGGGTTTCCAGCTTCCTCACGGCTCGGAGCATTAAAGTTGTTGTCGACGGGTCATGCTCCGACTTAAAGCCTGTGAATGCTGGAGTCCCCCAGGGCTGTGTGCTATCCCCTACGCTGTTTCTTCTGCATATCAATGACATGCTGCTTAGCAGCAATCTTCATTGTTATGCGGATGACAGTACCGGGGATGCCTTATATACCGGCCACCCGCGTATTTCTCGGGAAAACGTCGAGGAGCACCGGAACAAACTTGTGTCTGAAATCGAAACTCTGCTTAGTCAGGTTTCGGACTGGGGCCGACTAAACTTAGTCCAATTCAACCCTAAGAAGACACAGGTTTGCGCGTTTACCGCTAAAAAGACACCCTTTGTCGTAGCTCCCTGTTTTGAGAGCACTCCCTTACCCGCCTCAGCCGCTATCGGAATTCTTGGTGTCGACTTGTCGAGTGACGTCCAGTTTCGCGGTCATCTGGAGGGCAAGGCCAAAGTGGCCTCCAAAAAGCTTGGTGTGCTCAATAGAGCGGGACAGTATTTCACGTCAGGTCATCGCCTGCAACTTTACAAGGCGCAGGTCCGTCCTCACGTGGAATACTGTTCACATCTTTGGGCGGGGGCACCCCAGTACCAGCTTACTCCATTTGACCGCATCCAACGACGCGCGGTTCGGCTTGTCGACAACCAAGCTCTTACTGATCGGCTTGATCCTTTGGCGTTGCGGAGAGAGGTGGCATCTCTATGCATCCTCTACCGCATATACCACGGGGAGTGCTCTGAGGAATTGTTCGGATTAATACCGCCAGCTGATTTCCGCCACCGTTCGACGCGCCAACGCTACCACCCGCATTGGCTGAATGGTTGGCGATCGACAACAGTGCGTTTTGACAGGCACTTCTTGCCACGCACTGTTCCTTCATGGAACCAGTTACCGGCGACGGTATTTCCGGACCGCTACGACCTAGGAACCTTCAAGAAACGAGCCTATTCTCATCTGAAAGGCCGGCAACGCTGATGTGATGCCCCTGGTATTGCAGACGCCATGGGCGGCGGTGATTGCTTTCCATCAGGTGACCCGCAAGCTCGTTTGCCCCTTCTCCCATAAAAAAAAAAAAAAAAAAAATATATACTATGTACTAACATATTATATTAGAAACATATACTTAATTTTTTGCAGTGATAAACTGTAATAAAAGCAAAGCAAACACACATTGACTTCGTGTAAGTTAACAACGCCATCTGCTGGAATAGAAATTTCATGAAAATCGTTGGAGCCGATTCCGAGATTCCAATTTTATATATATATATATACAAGAATTGCTCGTTTAAAGATATAAGATAAGATAGTGCTCTTTATATATGTATTTGTCACATTTTCATAATAAATCAAAATATCATATTTACTGGAGGAAAAAATATCGTTTTGTTTTGTAAAGATCCTTTGTTGTAATGTTGTTAACGTTTAATAGGTGTCGCGTTATCCCTAGTGCCGATGCTGGAATACTTGTCGATTCGGGCGACATCTATCGATATAATACGATATTACGGCAGAATCATCAATAGTAGCAACCTAGTAGCGCCATCTAGGAATTCTTAATCTTCAGTCGTTAACTTCCAAAGAACTTGAAAATGATGAGATTATCGAATTAATTGATTTAAATCTTTAACTTAAAGTTAAACGAAGCCAAAGCAAACTTTTAAAAAAATTGCTGTGAAGTAACTGTTTTACACTGTTGCACTCTAAAAAAATATAAATGTTAATCATTTTATCAGAATCATCAATTTAAAAAACTTACTAACTAAATTATTGAAAAATAATTATTGAAAAAATATTTTGTTTATGTATGTTTAGCCTTATTTTGCCCCTCGAGGTTCGCCAGATTTAATCTGTCTAGACGTCTAGAGTGCACGACCGTCAGACTATTGGATTATAATAAAACATACTCAATTCTTAACATAACATAACTTCACGCCTTTTATTTACTACACCCGAAGGTGTAGGCAGCGGCTGTTAAGCCTCGTCTCGCCGTTATGTTTACGTTTCAAATGGAATAGGTGGCGAACCTATTGCCATACCGGGCACAAAGTTTTCAGTCATCTTTATTTATCACACATAACTTCCGAAAATAATTTCGTAAAGTCATTGATGTGAGCCAGGATTTGTAACAGCGTCTTCTTGATGCAGAAGCAGGGTGTTCGACCACTGGACCACCGAGAATTCTTGAAGAGAAGATATCAGTCCTATTTTAAGGCACCTTTTTTCGTAGTTCGTTTCTTTAAGAAGCATATAGTCCAGGTGGTCCATCGGTTTTTCGTTTGGATTCAAAAGTCGATCGATCAAAGGCTTTAATTCCAGGCTCACACCAATGAATTCTTTTCGCAAGTAATGTGTGATGAATATCGATGACTGAGAACTTTATGCCTGGTGTAATGGCAATAGGTTCGCCACTTATTCTATTTGGGAAGTGGCGTAACGATTCCGCAAGTCGAGGCTTTAACAGCCGCTGCCAATAACTTAAGGTAGATAGAGCCGTGAAGTTACGTACGTTTACTTTACATTTTTAACTAGTAAATCTTATTCAGTTTTAAGGTCATTATTTTTTTTTGCTGTCATTTTAATAATAGACCTCCCATTGTAATAATATTTACACAAAACGCGGTTACATAATGTTATTATATTACATTCTTTATGTTCTTAACCTAAAATGCTCCGCAAATTGAGCAATTTTATTGTTGTCAAAATCTCAACATGTTAGATTTTTTGTTTGGAATGATAAATTTAAGACAAAACGAGATTAGTACATAGATATTATTAATACAACCATTGTTTACAATTATCACGAAAATTACACTTGAAATAAATAATTCTTTGTTGTGATTATATGGGGCAAACTAGTAGGCGTGTCACCTGATGTTAAGCAGTTAACACTGTCCATGAGCACCTGTAACACAAATAGGGTTACAGTTGCGTTGCCAGCCTTTAAAATGGGATATGGAACGAGTCGGAAGTGGGATGGACAGGGGGTTGTGCCTCCGGAAAGCTATCTCAATGAGATAAACGCAGCATGAGCCACTGTACGTCGATACTTTGAGAAGTCGTGGAATTTCACCGGTCGAAGTAGACCATTCCTGCAGCAAACTGCGTGGTTCTACCACTCTTAAAATTTATCTATTTACAGATATTATTATTATTTGATGAAGCCGGCTGCACGCACGAAAAAACATGACTCATGCGGAGTTACCTCGATGCCGAGTTACCTCGATGCGGCGTTACCTCATGTCGTGTGCAATTTAATTAAAATTTTCTTTTTCTTTTGTAAAATTAAACCATTCCATCAGTATTTTCTAATAACGTTGTCTCACTTCAACCATCGCGTCGTCAGTAAACCGACTTTACAGGCAACCGATTTTTGTGACTAATGGGGGACAAACGCGTAAAGGAGGTCACCTGGTGGTAAGCGAATAGCGCCACCCATCGATATTTACAGTACAGAGAGTTGACATTTATGTTACTGGCCATTAATAAACAACTAATTAATCACGCAATCAATTTCTTCTGATATTAAAACAATGTAAGCTCAATGTAATACTGAACTTATATAGGAAAATATGAGCCAAATGTCGGTCGTAATTTTTTTTGATTCCGTAACATAACTTTTTCTACCCGAATGTGTGTTCGAATCCTGGCTCACACCAATTACTTTTCGAAATTATTTTCGGAAGTTACGTGTGATAAATATCAATGACTGAAAACTTTGTGTCCGGTGTGGCAATAGGTTCGCCAACTATTCCATTTGGGATGTAAACATAACGGCGAAACGAGGCTTAACAGCCACTGCCTACACCTTCAGGTAGAAAAAGGCGTGAAGTTATGTACGTTACGTTATGTTAAAATAGTGATACAGAATGTTTATTAGGTTGTGTATAGACTATAGAAGGAGTAAGACTTACGCGCGAGGTCGCACTCAGACGGCGTGAAGTGTGAAGGTCGGTCAGCGGCCGAGCTGTTATCGGACCAAGCAAAATAACTCACAGCATCAAACACTAAGATATCGGCATAATATAGTACATTCGATACACCACGTGCTATTTATTTTACCAATTGCTAGCATTCCGCCTCGAGGTTGTTACTCGCGTACAAACAAAACAGCGATGATGATTGAATATAGCCTAAGTTACTCTAGGTCCTAGAGGAAGGCTATATTCAATTATCATCGCCATTTCCTTCACCATTGGAGAGCTGCATTCACAGAGTCTAGGTGAATGCAGCTGATTTTCCAATGGTGAAGGAATTTTTGAAATCGGTCCAATATGTGTTCAGGTGTCGATTGCGTGACTCTACCACTACATGCCTGGTTAGGACATGTAGAAAGAATGGATGATGCAGGCATGCCTAAGCCGCTATACAATGCAAAAGCGGATGGATGTAGGAGTCGAGGACGGCAAAGACAGGCATTCCGGCCGGAGCTCAGGCCGGAGCTCAGGCCAGTCAGGAGCAGGTACGGATTGAGCGCGAGGCCTTGGTAGAGCGAATGAATCTCACACTCAAGGCAGTCTCCGATTGGGGCGATGCCAATCTTGTGAGCTTCAATGCTTCCAAAACTCAAACGTGTCTTATCACTGCCAAAAGGAGCCCTTTCACCTTGGCTCCTACTTTCCAGGGTGTGGCATTGGAATACTCCGACCGCCTACAGTTATTGGGTGTTGAAATATCTCAGAACCTTAACTTCGGGCGGTTCATCGAGTCCAAAGCAGGGATAGCAGCAAGGAAGCTTGGAATTCTTGCGAAGGTGAAGCAGCATTTCACGCCAGGACAGCTTCTAACACTGTACAAAGCTCAAGTCCGGTCTTGCGTGGAATACTGTAGTCACATTTGGGCTGGTGCTGCCAAATGTCACCTATCGTTGCTGGATTCGATGGAGAGGCGGGCTAAAAGATTAATTGGCGATCCTGTGATGGTCGACAATGATCTGCAAAGCCTCGAGCACAGGCGGAAGGTGGCCAGCCTCTCGGTGTTCTATAGGCTGCATTCTGGTGAGTGTGCGCAAGAGTTACACAACTTGATACCTCCATCCCCATTCTATCGGCGAACCACCCGACGTACTTACCGTCTACACCCGTACGTTGTTGAAATCCCACCTGTACGAACTAAGCGCTTTGGGTCCTCTTTCATCATCCGCACGGCTGGTGAATGGAACAAACTACCTGCTTCGGTGTTTCCCGTTAACTATGACATAGGTCTCTTCAAAAGGAGAGTGAATAGGCTACTAACTGGACAGTGCGCTTCACCATCATCGGCCTCGTCATCACTTACCATCAGGTGAAACGAGGTCAAGCGCTGCCCAGTAAAACATAAAAAAAAAAAAAAAAAAAAATTCCATGAACAAACAGAACGTGTTCTGGAGGAAGGTGTGGTTCAAAAATCGACACGAGTGCATGAAAAGAGTTATGTAAGTCAACGAAGCGAGTGAGGTGTGTAAGAAACATGACTTATGGCGCCTCGCAAGGGATTTGGCGTGAAGCTATTTATGTATGTATGGGTAAAAATATTAAAAATGTATGTTACTTTAATACCTATCTCTAATATATAATAATCACGATTCAACATAAAATGCCTTATTTACAGCATATCAGAAAATAATTTATTTTGTTAAACTATTTTATACTGACCCGAACTTATTATATGTTTAGATTACTACGTACTGTTACGCCACCAAACTATAATTGGATAAATATTTCGCGCACGCAATCTTAGGTCATATTGGGGGCTGTCAATGCCTTTATTTAGATACTAGCCGACCCGGCTAATTTAAATCTATATGAAGCCAGTTAAATGGCCTGTACTCCACACCTGATTCATTTTAACACAATAACACACGTCGAAAAGTTCAAATTAGTTAAATCTTGAAATTATTATTAACTACATTAACTCCAATGAAGAAGGAAATCTATATACAAGTAAGTGATTAACTCGCATTTAGTCAGAACTGTCATTATATCAGAGCTGTCATTAGTAACAAATTTTCCCGCGTAAGGATCTTAACAAGTACCTCTTGAAAAGTAGCGCTCTCTACCGGCGAAAATTCTGTCCCCTAAATGGAGACCATTCGTTCAATATTACGTTCAATCAATATTAAGTTAAGAGCTGTATGGCGCCGGCTTAGAATACCGCCACCCCATCTCTTCCCGTGGGTGTCGTAAAAGGCGACTAAGGGAAAAGCTAGAAGAATGGGCAGCAGCATTCTCTCTCAAAAAAATACAGCCTACTGCGATCACCAACCCGCCTGCCTAGCGTGGCGATTATGGCAAAAACCCCCCATGATTGAGCGGACCGGCAGTTGTGGCGCTCTATGGGGGAGGCCTATGTCCAGCAGTGGACCTCAAAAAGGCTGATGATCATGAATATTAAGTTTTGAATATTACTAATTTGTAATGGTACTGTAACGAGTCCACCAATGTAACGCAATCGTGTATACGGGTGAGTAATATAAAGGGTTCGTGTTCTCAGCTTCCCAATTTATATAATATAAGGAACGCCGACTTGAGAACCACCATTTAATGCAATAGTCAGCGCATGTGTGATAAATAACGGCAATGAACGAAATTATGAAGAGGTAAAGAAATTTATCATTAGCAAATGTGAGAGTAAAACCGACCTTGAAAAATTTTTCGCATTGAGGATGAGAGAGGAAGAAGGTCCAGAAGAATTCTGGTTAAGGTTGTTAGTATTGGCCAAAACAGCGAGTATAGTAGATGAAAAGGTGATAATCCGAAAATTTGAAGAAAGTTTGACGTATATATGGAAAAATAAATTGGAAAAATGCGTATATAAAAGTATTGAAGATATATCAATCCTGGTGAAGCATATGAATAAAAACTTTGACGAGAAAAGAAGATGTCAAAATCAACAAATGAATAAAGAAAAAAATGAAGAAAGAAAATATTTTCAACATCAACAAATGAACAAAGAAAAGAATGAAGAAAGAAAATATGTTCAAGATAATCAATTTCATTGGCGGAGAAGGGCACAAATGGACAATAAAAATAGTAATAGTGGTGAAATGTCTATGATGAGAAGACAAAACACACCACAGAATGTGGAAACTAGGGGTGCAGGTAATGGATATAATTTACGCCCTAGAAATCAATGACAATTAAATGGTACCGGCAATATAGGTTGTCCCACCTTACAAATAGAAATAGACAAGTAAATAGATTTAAAGGTTTTTCTATTCAGGATGGTAAATTAATTCATAAAAGGAGATATATGGATACGGAGATAGACAGGCTAGTTCTACCTAAATCTCTCTTATATGGGAAGCTGAGAACACGAACCCTTTATATTACTCACCCGTATACACGATTGCGTTACATTGGTGGACTCGTTACAGTACCTATATATTGTGATAATAATAGAATTTTAAAAAGATAAGGTAATGTTAATTTTAAAACAGATTAATACCTCGATACGCCTTTACATTAAGTGATAGATAAATATAAATATAGACATAACTTGCAATAATACCAATACAATCGCGTCGCAATTCACATTTATTGAAACGTGATACTATTCTAAGTATAACATATACTATTATGTGGGTATTATAATATTATAACATAACATAACTTACGTACGTCCTTACGTCCCACATGGAATAGGTGGCGAACCTATTGCCATTATACCGGGCACAAAGTTATCAGTCATCGACATTTATCACCCATAACTTCCAAAAATAATTCCTAGAAACCATTGGTGTGAGCCCAGAATCGAGCCCACAAGATCTGAGAATCAAAAGCGGGGAGTTCGACCACTGTACCATCAAGAACCGAACTTAAATACAACTAACATAGATATTATTATAATTTAATTCTACTTATTACAATAACCATTAATATGAAGTACAAATAGCTATAATATCAAGGTGATTTGGTGTGTAGCTTCATCAGTGGTAGAGCCACACTGCATCAATGGATCGGCTTTACCTGTGAAATACCAAGATCTCCCAGAAAATTAAAGTAAAGCAACACACCTAAGAGTAACTGGAAGACTACCTTTTATCCTACTGTACCCATTCCTGTCTCTATCCCATCTTAAAGAGGGAAATTTAAACTGTGAAAGTGAGGAATCCAGAACGGATGCAAGGATAATGGTTGACGATGTAGTGCTGGAACAGGTGAATGAAATTGTATATCTTGCATGCGCTTTTAGCAGGGATGGAAGGTACACCGCGGATGTAGACAAGAGAGGCATTAGGAAATAGCGTAAATGGAGCGTTGGGTAGATTCCTGGGCGCAAAAAAACATAGCAGAAAAGCCCAGATAGCAGTCCGCAATGCAATACTGGTCCCAACGCTAACTTATGGAAGCGAGAGCTGGGTATGGCAAAGTGTACACGAAAGTAGGATAAACGCGGTCGAAATGAGGGCACTGCGCAAAATCTGCGCTCGCTGACGGCGTCGAAAACCAAGTTGTAAAGAAGGAAGTCGGACTGAAAGAGAGTGTCGGTGTAAAAGTAAGAAAGGAGATGCTCCAATGGTTCGGACATGTAGAAAGAATTGACGATGCAAGTTTGACTAAGCAGTTAAACAATGCAAAAGCGGATGGACATAGGAGTCGAGGACGGCCAAGACACACATTCCATGACCAAAGAGAACGTGTTCTGGAGGAAGGTGATGTTAGGAACCTCAAAAATCTATGCGAGTGCATGAAGAGTTATGAAAGTCAACGAAGCGAGTGAGGTGTGTAAGAATCGTGCCTTATGGCGCTCCGTTCTCTCTGCCTACTCCGTAAGGGATTTGGCGTGAAGTTATGTATTTAAACTGTGATGATGATGATGCGCAGCGCAAATCGCTTAACATCAGGTAACTTGTTTATCTCCTTTCTTAGTTAACAGGTATGTATATGACCTTTGAATTTCATTAAGGTTACTCATACACTTTTGATCCGAATTAATTCTTACTGATTATTTAAATTATCGATTTTAATATCTTTATAGGTATATCTTCGATGCTTGTATGCAGCGATTGTCTTATTCGACTAGTACAAAAGTTCGACTAGTTATATTCGGGTGGATATCGAACCCACGGTACCTACACAACGGCCAGTACCAATTGTCCACAACCCACAGACAGTCTTCAAATCTTTTTTAAATTTGTTTAAAATCTTTAAATTACTGTAACTGTAAAAGATTTAAATATTTTTTCAAATATGTAAATACATCTACTTCACTAAGATAAAAAAAAACACCATAATATATTATCTATTTTTCATTGACAACTTCAAACGGCCAATTGATAAACCTATTGAACAAAACGGTTAATGGACAGAAAAAAATTAAAATATCGCTAGCAGCAAACAAAAAGAGACGATGAATGTAAAATTAAATCAGTCTCCCCTATAAGACCCGATACAAAATTTGAATCAATTTGAAAATCAAATATATTGTTCCAAGTCAAGTTCTCGAATGACATTAACATTTTTTAAAGTTTCTCGCTATTGGTCACAAACATCAAATCATTCGATCATTGTCAGGCCACGTGATTAGAGGCCCCATATCTTCAGATAGGTGACGGCAATCACAAGTTTACACCTTGTTTTATCATATTTATAAAAAATACAACAAATTTTACATTGACATTACACGAGATATAGTTTCATAAATTCGGTGAGTGTTTATTTTATATTAATATTATCAATAACTGCATTAAATGGTGTCCTTCGTAAATGTTTAGTGACGCGAATCGTTCCCTTCTATAGCCATGTTTTTTATGCTTCAGTTGGTAGCATTGACTGTGTATTATAATTCCATAGACTAAAGATCAAGTAGGTAAAAACTTATTTGTTTGATGGTGTTACGATTCGTGTAAATTATTTTGTGTTGGTTTTTTTTAAAGATAAGATTACGCTGTGATTTTTTTTTCTGTTCGTGATGGTAAACATTACGTATGTTGCCAAACCTAAAATTACGTAATGACTATGACATTTAAAAGTGCTTAATTGTACTTTGACAATATTGCGTGTTTTATGACGTCACGATAGTCTTTGCACGGCGATTTCTGTTTGCAAGTATTAGATTCGAGCCCCGGTAATGACTGTACATAATAATTATGGATGACTGAAAAAAAATGTGCTATGTATGGCAAAGGCTCGCCTCCTATTTCATGGGATTAAGTTAAGTAAACTTGGCTGCAACGCTACAGAAACGTAAATAATAAGTGTATGTTTAAATAATATTCACGAACGCGAAGAAATGACTGAGCAGCACCTACAAACAAATAACTTAAAAAGTTTTATAAATTATTTTTAGACCGTTACCTATCCTGAGGACTGAGTATTTTCTAATGAGGTGGCGAATTTCTTTGTAGTTTCAAATTACTTATTTAGATCTTATCTTTTAAAAGTAACAATAAAAAGAAGTTTTTTCGTTTCTATACTTTTTTTTTGGGATAGAAGGCATACGAGTAGCCCTCTCACCTGATGGTAAGCAGCTAACGCCACCCATGGACACTTGTAAACCTGCAACGCACATAGTATTTTAGTTGTGTTACTTGTGTTAGGTATAGAATAGGGAAGTGGGATGGGAAGAAGAAGATTTATTTGGAAAAGCGAAGATACTGAGTTACATGAGGCTTTGCTGGAGTCAAAAGCTTATAATCTATAACCACGCTGTAATTAATAATGTTCATTTAATTTTATTAGAGTAAAAAAAAGTATAGAAACGAAAAAACTTCTTTTTATTGTTACTTTTAAAAGATAAGATGGCTGGACCGATTTGAATATTTTTTGTGTTGAACACACACACACACCAGTGGATTTAAGGATGGTTTAAATTAGGCACGTATAAATAACATAACTTCACGCCTTTTTCTACCCGAAAATGTAAGTTATGGGTGATAAATATCGATGACTGAAAACTTTGTGCCCGGTATGGCAATAGGCTTGCCACCTATTCCATTTGGGATGTAAACATAACGGCGAGACGAGGCTTAACAGCCGCTGCCTACACCTTCGGGTAACAAAAGGCGTGAAGTTATGTTATGTTATATACACAACACATCAATTAAATTTGTCCAACCGTTTAACAGGAGATCACTGTCAACAGACGTACAGAAAAATTAGATGTATATACTTATATATAAGGATATGATAACTATTCTGCGACCTATGAGCCCAGATACCTATTCACGAATACCTTAAATATATAATACTACATATAATACTATGAGACAAAGGCGGGAACAAAGAAGCGGAGATATACATTAAGTTCCTTTTTTTTTTAAAAATACCTAACCTGGCATTAGGAATACGCATTCCGCAGACAACGTACTTCTTTTTTCTTCTCTATATCCGCACGTCTACTAAATAAAAATAAATTTATAGAAGCCATTCGTCTTTTGTTTTAGTTCCCAATGGATCTTTTATTTTTATTCCTGTGCACGTTCGTCTGCGGATTTTGGCTATTTAAAAAACTAAAAGAATGGAAGAATCTACCGCCCGGTCCTTGGGGACTGCCGGTTCTGGGTTATTTACCTTTCCTCGATCCTAAGCAGCCTCATCTGACGTTGACGAAATTGTCGAAGCAATACGGACCTATATATAGCGTGGGTATGGGTAATGTCTCTGCAATTGTCCTATCTGATCACAAGTTGATAAGAGATGCTTTTGCCAAAGAGAGCATTTCTGGAAGAGCTCCATTGTATCTTACCCATGGAATTATGAAAGGAAATGGTAAGCAGACTAATATTATTCATACAGCTACTATTTACTATCCAACACAAAACGAAACTAACTCCGTGCTATGTATGCTTCAACAACAACATAACGCCAAATGTCTTGCGGGATAGGTAGAGAGATTGCCATAAGGCACGATTTTTTGACACTCATAACTTCAGTCATACACGGTAATCGGTTTTTAAGACTCTTGACGACATCTTCCCCCAAAATTGTTTGTATTTTGTTATGAAAAATGGGCTTATTAATATGATTCAAGCAAAAGTAAATCCATATCTATTAGAATACAAACCCAGAAAATAGCAAAAAATAGCATGCGAATACGTGCAATACGCTTAGAAGGCCGTTACTATGTAATAAAATAATTCTGACGTAATAGCACGTCATTTCTGAGCTCCACAAAAGACAGCAGGAAATCTATCTAATAGTTTCAGAGTACAAAAAAATAGAGAGATTTTTTTTCTAAATATTTTGTGTTTTGTTTTGTTACTCAATTTTCATCCACTACATTATTACATTTTAATAAATATTATATTTATTAGCAACTTAACATCGCGCCAAGAGGGACATAATTTTCCACTCATTCATAAAATTATTGTTTGTCTTAAGTTTTAAATAAAATCGTAATAAGTGCGATTTATATTATCTCTCCGTTTATTTCCGTCGATATTTAAATAGCCCTTCGTAGAATTTCGTGATCAATAAACACATATTTATCTCATAGCTTCCTGGATTCAATACTTATTATATATTGTCTGCCTGTCTGATTGTTTATATATGTATAGAGCTAATCTGTACTATCTGTATAAAGTATTTATCTTAGTAATATTTTAAATCCTGTAAACAGTACCCTAAAAAGTGGAGTGAGTTAGAATACGATGGGGTGCTGAATTTTCAAATCGGGAATGGTCGGGAACATTCTTCGTCTTACGATATGAACATAAAACAATTGTTTCAGGTATAATATGCGCTGAAGGTTTATTGTGGAAAGATCAGAGGAAGTTGATCACGTCCTGGCTGAAGAGCTTCGGCATGAGTAAACACAGCGTGTCGCGACAGAAGTTGGAAGCGAGAATAGCTTCAGGAGTTTACGAGCTGATCGAGGTATGGATATATCGCAAAAATAGTTTCATTTTTCATTTAATGACGGCATTTTATAATAACAATTGCCTGTCTCTACCCAAAGGTATAGGCCTCCTTTCCTCGATCTTTTCAACTTCAACGTACCAAATTGAATAAGTGGCGGAACCTATTGCCATACATCGGGCACAAAATTGTCAGTCATCATCGTTGATAGGGGAACAGAACAATATAAAAAAAAATCAGCAATTCGGTCGCCGGCGCTGCGTTACGGTTTTAGAGATTTTTTAGAATTAACTATGACAAAGTATATCAAAAATGTTTATGTTTTGTGAAACATCTCGAAAACGTGCTCTCAGCAATGACACTATTTCCAAACTAACGAAAGGCACGTTTTGATTACATTTACTAGTTTTTGTATGTATCTAACATAACATCCAAACACCTTTTTAGGACTATATCGCGTTTATTTATTACTATTACTGCTTACGTATTACTACTACGTATATATACTTACTAAGAGTGGTAGAGCCAAGCAGTTCGCTGCATGAATGGGCTGGCTCGACCGGTGAAATACCACCACCTCTCCGGAAATCGACGTGAAGTGGCTCGTGCCGCGTTTAGTTCGGTAAGAGACGTACCCGGAGGCCCATCCTCCTTCCCCATCCCTTCCTATCCTACTCCTTTAAAGGTTGGCAATGCAACTGTAACACTATATGTGTTGCAGGTGTCCATGCGCGGCGTTGGTCACTTAACATCAGGTGACACGCCTGCTCGTTTGCCTCCCTAACCCATAAAAAAAAAATATTTTTATTTATTTCCCGACGTTTCGAACTCTACCATCTTTTTGTCACTCGTGAAAATGATCTCTGTAAAGAGTTCGAAACGTCAGAAAATAAATAAAAATAAGTAATAAATAAACGCGATATAATCCTAAGCAGGTGTTTTAATGTTAAGAGTGTGATTCGCTAAAATCTGAGAAATAAATATGTATGTAACATATTCCCCTCAGATATTACGTAATCACTGGTCAATTTCGAATAATTAATAAATGTAGGTTTGATACTTATTATTGTACCTATTTAACAAGTTTTTAATTGACAAACTATCGAACAAGTTTTTATTGATTAAAATAAAAAAACTCGCATCACGCTGAGTAATAAAATTATTTATTTATATACATTCCTATAATATGTGTGCAATTTATTTATATACTCTAAATAAATTGCACACATATTATAGGAATAATATAATGGAACTGAAATACAATATTAATATATAATAACATAACTTCACGCCTTTGTTACCCGAAGGTGTAGGCAGCGGCTGTTAAGCCTCGTCTAGCCGTTATGTTTACGTCCCAAATGGAATAGGTGGCGAACCTATTGCCATAGCGGGCACAAAGTCTTCAGTCATCGGTATTTATCACATTTAACTTCCGAAAACAATTTCGAAAGTCATTGGTGTGAGCCAGTGTCAGGATTCGAACCCAGACCTCTAGATCAGAAGCTGTGTCCTTGATCACTGGGCCACCGAAACTTTTTATATATTAATATATTAATGAATTATATATTAATATAAGTAATTATGTAGTATATAGTAACAGTCTCGGTAGCGCAGTGGCTAGCACCCCGCTTCTGATTTAAGAAGTAGTGGGTTCAAATCCTGGCACACACCAATGACACACAATTTTCGGAAGTTAAATGTAATAAATATCGATGACGGAAAACTTTGTGCCCGGTATGGCAATAGGTTCGCCACCTATTCCATTTGGGACGTAAACATAACGGCGAGACGAGGTTTAACAGCCGCTGCCTACACCTTCGGGTAACAAAGGCGTGAAGTTATATGTATGTTTAATAATACTATATAATTATTTAAATTAATATATAATTTTATTACAAAGCTTACAAAGCTCTCATTTTAGTTAACTTACACTTAAATTAAAATAAACGCGAAATTTGAACTCAAAATAACATCAAAGCAATTTATTCTTCAGGATGATATTTTTAGGATTACAAAAATCTGTAATGATAAATTAATTAATTACCTTACTTATCACCATTTTCCTACCCTTATTCCTTTCAAACCATCCATGTTATACCAAAGATTTGGCTAGACCTAGTAATAACCGTTTTAATAATCAGAATCAGACATGCGTGAACCTATTATGGACTAGTTATGCCAATATTTGACACGATCCAAATGCTTTTCATTCAATACTAAATGGTGTGACCAGTCGCCTTCCTGACATCAACCCTCCTAGGTAATGTTTCCCTTGGTGGTTCACCTCCCAGCAGAGATTGGCACAACGTGTCATTCTTTTGGACTATCCATGTTGTCAAAAGAAATAGTTGTGGTTTTATGACCGACCACCTGCCTCACGTCAACCGTAAGTTTTCGGAGGTCAGTGGTCCTTCACCAGAAGGCATTACCTTATTCATTTAAAAATATCAAACATAAAAATAAAAAAAATAAAAATTTATATAATATAAAATAAAAATATAATAAAATTTAAAAATATCATTCATCATTGATAATTTTAAATTTTCGTTCTAAATACAAAAAAGTAAAGCGTTTACTGTAATCCCGTCGGTTGTTTTTTTTTCTAAACGCCAAATACTAAAGTTCGGTAGCCCAAGTCCTTTTTGACCTTCAGTAATAATGAATATTAAAATTAATCAATAGCTATAGGTCAAAATATCAATAATTCGATGACATTGAATGACATCTAGAACAGACCTTTTCATTTATGCTAATTAGTTATAATGCAAATCATACCACTCAACATTCATTTTAGCATTCACTTAATTCTAGTTTTGTCTAATAAATATTACATACATACAAACATAACTTCATGCTAAGCACCTTTCGAGGTAGACAGAGACAATAGAGCGTCATAAAGCACGATTTTTACACATCTCATCCGCTTCTTTGACTTTCATTAGTCTTGGCATATCCGCAAGCCGGTTTATAAGGCTCCTTACTCCTTGTGAAATGAGGTTCGATTTGCCATACATATTAAATACTATCACTAACTATTAACTACTCCTCATTTAGAACGTAGAGAAGGCTGGTGATTCGCCCATGGACCTTCCACGCATGCTCTCAAATTCTCTGGGGAACGTTGTCAACGAAATCATATTTGGCTTCAAGTTTCCACCTGAAGATAAAACATGGCACTGGTTTCGGCAAATTCAAGAGGAAGGTTGTCATGAAATGGGTGTTGCTGGAGTCGTTAACTTTTTGCCTTTTGTAAGGTAAGTAAATCTTCAAATATAAAATAAATAAATAAATCTACTTTAAACCTTAAATAACTCTTACAGAAAAATAATTTATAGTCATTCATCGGGCCAATAAGATGACGACGCATACAGTCGATGAGATAATGTACTATGTATGCATGCCAAGCTAGATTTGTGTACTATTGCTGTGCATTGTAACTTGGCGCCTTTTTCTAACCGAACGTGTAGGCAGTGGCTTATAACACATATTCTTCAAAAAGACCTTGATGTGAACCAGGATTCGATTCGACGACTTCTTGATTCAGAAGCGGGTTACACAAAGTCCACCGAAATATGTTCTGGTTTCAGTAATGAAATGAATTAAATTTGAGTAGAGAGATAAATGTTAAATTATTTTTTAGATTTTTTTCATCATCTATACGGAAAACAATTGAAATATTGACTCGTGGTCAAGCGCAAACTCACAGATTATATGCTAGCATAATAGAAAGACGGAGAAAGATGATCGGGCTTGAGACACCTGAAGGTGCCGCTTATCATTTGCATGATGGCCTGTTCAGCGAACACCCAGACGGTCATATCAAGTGTGTGAAGTACAGCAAACATGCTTTGACTACTGAAGAACATTACTTTGATCCAGGGACATTAATACCAACCGATGGGGAATGCATTCTTGATAACTTTCTTATAGAACAAAAAAAGAGATTCGAAAGCGGTGATGAATCCGCTCGTTACACTACTGATGAACAGATGCTGTACTTATTAGCTGATATGTTCGGAGCTGGTCTTGATACCACTTCTGTGACGTTAGCTTGGTTTCTTCTTTATATGGCGCTTTACCCAGAGGAACAAGTATGTTCATTTTATTTAACTTAGTCTTTCGAAGCAACTATCCTTTCTTTATTTCCAAAATATCTTCTGAAATCTTATAACATACATACAAACTTAAACATACGCCTGTATCCCATAGGGCTAGGCCGAGACTTTAGCTTTCCACAAGCTACGCCTCTCGACTCAGCTCATCACGTCCGTTTCGGGTGCTTCGCATTGTGCCTTTTTCAAACAGACCATTTATTTGATCGTTCCCCATCTTTGTCTCCCGGCCCCGACTCCACCGCTCACATTCGCTTCGTATACTCTTTTAGTCAGGCTTTCATTTATTCTTGCAACATGACCAAACCATCTTAATATACTTACTTCCACGATGGTCACCGCAGAACCCGCCAACCTCGATTCTGCAGTCGGTAGCTTTATCAATGCCCCACGAGGCTCATCACAGTAATCACAGTATTTTTTTGTCTCCGGCACGTACAAACATATGAAACTTATGGGCTATGAATTACATGGTAATTAATATGAAATAAAACTAAATATAATACATTGATTGTATAACTGTATTCTTAACTATATAATATTATTATATATTTCTACTTTGTTATGATATTACGTAAAACATTTTGTTGTTACAACAAAATCCACTACATTTCCTACATATGTTGCAATATTTAAATAATCGTGCCGACTGTAGTGTGTTGTTGCAAACTAAACTAATTTTGATCTCACTACAAATAACTACAATTGTTTCTTGAATATTGCAAAATAGATTACCTACGCATAAATATAAGTAAGTTATGAAGAATTCAAAAAGTGCATTTATATTTCGTTTCCCACGCTGCATAATTTGGCCGGCTCGACCGGTGATAATCCACGAATTCTCAGAACATCGAAATAAAGTGGCTTATGCCGTGATTCGATCGGTGAGAGAAATATCCAGATATCCAACACCTTTCCTTTCTCTCCCAATGCCGTCCTCCTCATGTTGCATATGTCCATAGTCGGTGCTAATTGCTTACCATCAGCTGACTGGTCGGATTGTGTTCCCCCTTTTCCATAAAATAGTCTTGAATAGCAAAAAATGTTTCAGGAATTAGTGCGTAGTGAAATTTTGTCTGTGTATCCAAATGAAGACGAGGTTGATGGTACTAGGTTACCCTATTTGATGGCAGCTATATGTGAGACACAACGTATACGATCAATAGTTCCTGTGGGTATACCCCATGGGTGTATTGAGGTAAGCACTATTCATAGTTTACGGAATTTCCCACAGGAAATTTCCATAGCGGTTGACATGTTTTGCAGGGACCCCATTTTCAAGAAGCTACGAAAATTAAAAAAAAATTACAATACTATTATGTTTGTTACGTACCATAACTTCACACCTTTTTCTACCCGAAGGTATAGATTGTGGCTGCTAAGCCTCGACTCGCCGTTATGTTTACGTCCCAAACGGAATAGGTAGCAAACCTATTGCCATACCGGGCACGAAGTTTTCAGTCATCGATATTTATGACACACAGGTAACTTCTGAAAAGATATGTCTGTTTATAACTTTTGAAAAGTGGTATTTATGGAGTATTTCCTTTAGAAGTTATATGTAAGCTCGCCTATGTCTGTTGTTTGTTAATGGATCCGCCGTATATTCCATCCAAGGTAGATATATAATAATGATGGAATCACCCTTTTACATTATTTATTTATTTTATGTATTTTTGAATTAAATATTTAAAAAAAAATAGCAACTTCGTCTCGTAGAAAGCAAAGATACTATTCCTGTGTCATTCAACTGTTCAACGATTTTATTATATGTTTAGATATAGATAATTGAATGCAATGTCTTTATTTCTAAGACTTTCGCGATTCTCACTCATTGATTAAAACAACCTTTAGGATTTTATCGCGTTTATTTCTTACTTATTTATATTTATTTCCCGACGTTTCGAACTCTTTACAGAGACTCGTGAAAATGATCTGAATTATCTGAATGAATGCAATATAAAGAAAATATTATGTATTGGATACATATATCCCCGCAAACAAACCCATACAATAACTTAATATATGATTTTAGGACACGTATTTGGGTGAATATAGAATACCTAAGGGTGCCATGGTCATACCTCTGCAATGGACACTACACATGGATCCCAATGTCTGGTCGAACCCAACAGAATTCAAACCGAGTAGGTTCTTGGCGCCGGACGGATCCTTACTAAAACCTCAAGAATTCATACCATTTCAGACAGGTAAAGTTTCATATTAATTTTATAATACTAGTTGTTACTGCAAACCCCGTACCGCTTATTTTTTATGGAATAGGAGAGCATGCGTATCACCTGATGGTAAGTGACCACCGCCGCCCATGGACATCCGCAACACATGTAGCGTTACAGTTGCGTTGCAGACCTTTAAGGGAGTGGGATGGAAAAGGATGGGGAAGGGAGGTGGGCCTCCGGGTACCTCTCTCACCGAATGAAACGTGGCATGAGCCACTTTACGTCGATCTTCTGCGAGGTCGTGGTATTTAACCGGTTGAATGGGCCGATTCATGCAGCAAACTGCAAAACTGTTAAAAAATTATTGTGACTTATATTTTTATTTCTTATTGGTTGACCTAGAAGTGTTTAAAATCACTTCAAATGTCAGAAACTGAAGCGCGAAAAGAATCTAGTGGTGGCACCAATTGCAGTAAATTTACTTTGCTTCCGACACAATATAGCCCAGTACACCTATCATTGTATTTCAACGCCTTACAATATTTACAAATAATGGTCATTTCTTTAATTGTCATCGATCTGTCGGCACAATTAAAGAAATTAGAAAAATACAGCACGTTCTACAACTTTTAAAATAGCACCATCTATTGAATCCTTACGTTATCCAGTCAACAGATATCGCCATCTATACGCAATGGTTTTGAACTAACAAATAAACTAATATTTTGCTATAAAATAAAATCGTGACTTTATATTGAGATATGAACTATCCTATCTCTCAAGTTGGACCGAACTGCATACGGTGTGCAAATTTGAATAAAATCGCTTTAGTAGTTTAGGCGTTCATCGCGAACAAACGACGTGACATAATTACACGTAATTTATATAAAGATTTTTTGATGATTAATGATTTTAAAATTGTTTATAAATAAAAGCACTAGGTTAAAGACAGGTGCTTTTAAATTTTATCATTGGAGTTATTTACTCATAAAAGTTTTTAAAATTTTCGTCAAATTTGTATTCATATTATGAAATTATAAAAAAGCAATTTTCTCATGACATTTGGTGCTGATATATATATATATATATATATATATTCTTTTATATTAAAGCACTAGTGTTACTAAAGGTTTACTAAGAAAGAACTGCGAAATTTGAGCGAGTTAAATTGTGAAGCTTTACTTATAGTACTACGTTTTGACTATGTGATTATGCAAAATAATATTAAAAAAAAATATAAAAACAAGCCGGATATTGAACAGGATATTGTCATAAACCCTTAGATATGGGCTACCGGAGTGGAATATTTATTCCGAACAGAAAATAAATTTTTTTTTCCTTTAATATTTAGTATAATATAAAAATTATAGGTCGGATATAGAGAACGCCAATCTTCCAAATAATGTGACAAATCAGTAATTATCACCAGAATTATTATTGCAAAATATACCAGAGTGCATTATTACATACCGATAGTTATTGTTTGGTCTCAACGACAATATTCTACTATCAATGCACGTCCAAGGAACTTCGGTCTACTTGGGTAGACCATGGCCCTTCCACCATGCCGCAGTCACAAGAAGTGCGTCTCCAAACAAGTGCGCATCCATGCTTCTTAAAATAACTAACTGAGTAATCGGTACGCCCGAATACTAATCACTACGTACTACCGTATTATAATGAGTTGTCTCGGTGGTACAGTGGTCGAGCACACGGCTTCTGATCCAAAGGTCCGGGTTCGAATCCTGACACTGGCACATACCAATGACTTTTCGAAATTGTTTTCAGAAGTTAAGTGTGATATATATCGATGACTGAAAAACATTGTGCCCGGTATGGCAATAGGTTCGCCACCTATTCCATTTGGGACGTAAACATAACGGCGAGACGAGGCTTAACAGCCGCTGTCTACACCTTCGGGTAACAAAAGGCGTGAAGCTATGTATGTATAATGAGTTATGAAATCAAAAGTAGTTCACGTATTCTCCGAAAATGGCGCCACTGTGTTCACGCTCCGACATGTATATGCGTCAAACAATGAATGAATCTCAAAGGTGATATTGTTAGAATAAAAAAAAGCCATTAAATATTATTATTCATTAGTTGTATTATTTTTTTACTCATACTTATTCCGTACATAATAATACTCACGGTTTATGAATGAAAATATCACGTGTACGTCTTAAAACAACTTGTTTAGGCTCTAAATGCTCCAATAAATTTAACCTACTTATTTTTTACGGTACAAATTTTGTTATTTTAATTAGTATAAATTTAAGTCCCCGTAACCTAGTGCGTTTAGCATTTAGCTTCTGAAGATTTCGAAGATATCGTCTTTGAGCGAGTGATTTTCACATACATAATACGCAACATAACATCACGCGTTTTTCTGCACGAAGGTGTAGGCAGCGGTTGTCGCCTCGACTCGCCGGACACACGCCGGCACAAAGTTCGATAGTTATCACACATAAATTCCGAAAAGGATTCCGATAAATCGTTGGTTGAAATCGATCTCACAACATTATATAGGTTTATCTTAGAAACAACTAGTAGTAAGTAGTCGTTCAGAAGCTATTTTCATTGCAGCAATGAAAATAGCTTCTGAACGACTACCATCTTTTTGTTCATCGCTCGTGAAAATGATCTCTGCAAAGAGTTCGAAACGTCGGGAAATAAATAAAAAATACGTTCTAAATAAACGCGATATAATCTATTAAATGTTGTTTCAATGTTATGAATGCGATTCGTGAAAATCTAAGAAATAAATATGATAGATGATGTTTAGAATATTTCACTGTTTGTATATTGAAAAAAAAAAAACAATAAACTTAATAAAATACTAAAACTTAATAAATAAAATAAAAAAAATAGTCCTACGTATATAGCTGGCTTCCCCTATAAAGCACATTCTAAGTCTATTCCTCGACTAGACAAAATTATAGCTCTATCTAGAAACTCTATCTATCTTATAGTTCGGTGAGAGAGGTATCCGGAGGCCCAACCCCTTCTCTTTGCCATTTAAAGGCCGACAACGCATCTGCAACACTATCTGTGTTGCTAGTGTCCAAGGGCGGCGGTAGTAGCTTACCATCAGGTGACCCACTTGATCGTTTGCCCTAATATTCTATAAACAAAATCTATATCTATTCAATCTTTTATTCTAGGTAAGCGCATGTGTCCTGGTGATGAACTATCAAGAATGTTGGCTTGTGGTCTAGTTGCGCGTCTATTTCGTCGTAAGCGTATACGACTTGCTTCGGAACCACCATCACCTGAAGCAATGCAAGGAACTGTCGGCGTGACCCTTGCACCTCCACAAGTGGACTTTTATTGTGATCCTTTGTAATATATTTCAAAATGTTTATTGTATTAGCAATGGTTTGAACTGTCATTTTTCTGCTAGGGAATAATTTGATAAAATATTTACATATTAAAATATTTTTGATGAGATATTTGGCATTTTATTTTAAAATGGATAGAAAAGGATAAGAAATGAGTATATAAGAGGAGACATGAAAGTATCACCAATCACGGAAAAACATAGATGCGGTAGCTTGAAGTGATATTAACTTGTTAAGAGTAAAGAAGAAAGTCATGTTATTACAAATGAATAGATGAATTGACGTTAATATGAGTTTGAAGGAAGTAGGTGTGGAGATGACGAGGGATAAAAGAGAATGGAAAGGACGACATGTTGTGCCGACTCCTCTAAGAGTAGGCTAAGGGCAGGATGGTGATGAAGAATTGGTATTTTGTTTTAAATACACAGTTACGCTCTTTTTTGAATATTTTAATAATAATAATTTATTGTAATGATGCAACTAAACGCCTTTTTCCACACAAAGGTGTAGACAGCGGCTGTTAAGGCTTGACTCGCTGAATTTCTACATGCCAAATGGTATAGAATTAAAACTAAAGTTCCGAAGATTTAATAACATTTTTTTATAAATGTTCCACCCAAAATAACTATAAAAAAAGATTTAATATATATATAATTATAAAAAGGAGTCTCTGTAAAGAAGTTTTAAACAACTTGTTTTTTTTTAATACTGAATCGGTTCGTAACGAGACCTTAATCTGTCATTGGATTGAAGGTTACCTGTGGAGGAACAGTCATGATATCTTTAATAATGATGATGGCAGTCAATTTTGTGTATTCATTTTGGGGTCTATTGTTAGATATGAATGAATCAGAAATAATATTCTCAGAAGCCATTTGTTATTACATATATCTTGATTTTTAGAGTTCTGTATTGGAAGTTTTAGGTAACATTTTGTTGAAAGTTCTGCTATTTCTAAATGAAACATGAAAAGCTGTATGGTATTTTTTTCTAATATATCAACATTAGCGATAAGTACTGAGAAGCACTATACTTATACGAAAATGACAAAATATTTTTTTATGGATAAGAGGGCAAACCAGCAGGCGTTTCACCAGATGTTAAGCAACAAACGCCGGTCGTACACAGACACCTCAATTCAGATATTGTTACAGTTACATTGTGATATGGATGGGGTCGTAAGTGAGATGGAAAGGGGCCAGGGGAAGATTTTGGACCTCAGGATAACTTTCTCACGAGATGATATTGGACATGGCCGGCCGATTCATTCAGCGAACTGCGAGACTCTACTACTGTTTAGAAAATATTTTATATTTTTGATGTTAAAATCTAAACAGTGTTAGAGCTAAGCAGTTCGCTTTATTAATGGGCTAGCTCGACCGGTGAAGTCAAGATTCGAAAATAATTAATTTAACTTTAAAGTTTGAATTTTATTAAGGTTCTATAATGCAAGACTTAGAGACACACAACCATGCTTTACTTTTTTATCATCAACATAGATGGTCTGCGAGTGGATGGATATTAGATGGATGGTATAATACTTAGAGTGGTAGAGCCAAGCAGTTCGCTGCATGAATGGGCCTGCTCGACCGGTGAATTACTACGGCCTCTCAGAAGATCGACGTAAAGTGGCACATGCCGCGTTTCGTGCGGTGAGAGAGGTACCGGAGGCTCACCCCCCTTTCCCCATCCTTTCCTTTTCCCTATCCCTTAAAGCTCGGCAATGCAACAGTAACACTGTATGTGTTGCTGGTGTCCATGGGCGGCGTTGGTTGCTTACCATCAGGTGACACGCCTGCTCGTTTGCCCTCCTATCCCATAAAAAAATGGTAGATGGATTTCTAATGACTTATAAGCATGCAAATTCATATTCAGAATATCTTTATTCCTTAGACTTTACAAAGTACTTAGAAACGTCATACGAAACTACTAGTTAAAATCCTCGGAACTTAGATTCGCTTTTGTCACGTCTTAAATGTGAAATCGAATCTAAATGCCAGTTCCGGCGACAAGGCTTCTTGAGAAGAACTGGTAAGAAACTCAAGGCCGACACTTTTCAGTTGTCAGTTTAACAATATTTGACATAGTAAATACAATTAACATAACGTAAGGGGAACAATTCAATTCGTTTTTATTATTTATGTAATCTAAGATACAGTAGTAAGCCCTTTGATTTAGTCTAGTTTTAACATATTTCTTAAATTTACCCATCGATGATAATAATTGAACCGCGTCTAACCGTGCTAAATTTCATATTTCTCCTTACGCTATATATACAGATTATTTTCGAGTCATTTTCTTACACCTTGGGTTACATTATTGGACTTATAGCAAGGATCCCTAATTAATTTGAAAATATAATATAGCTTAAAGCCTTACTCGATAAATGGACTATATACCACTGAAAGAATTTTAAAAATCGGACCGGTGGTTTCTTAGATTAGCGCGTTCAAACAAACAAACAAACTCTTCCGCTTTATAACATAAGTATAGATTACCGCAAATTTCATTACAATTTATAAAACGTAAGTATTATAAATTAATTATTTCAATAAAATCGTATTTCGTCATCGTGTTTTTTATTTATTTATTTTATGTCATTACTCGCGTCAGTAGTTTATGTATTTATCGCTAGTCACCCGACTTCTCCGTAACGAATGAAAAAGACCGTGAGTAATGTCGTGCTAGTGATACCTACCTGCCTACCTTCGAGACAGTAATTGTTGTGAGGCATATTGATGACGTATTTATTATGTACAGGTCATTCACCTTGTATGTTACTTAATCATATTTATGTTCACGCAACTGGCACCTCCACAATTCGGTTGTTTTTTTTTTTATAATTACGAAACACCAAAAAGTTCTAATATCTACTTTGTTTTGTATACGAACTATTTGTTTCTAAACTATTTGAATATTAAACTCTTAAATTTATTACTGGCAGGATATATATCTCAGATGAAAAATCATATTTGATTGATTACCTATATGTTAGAATGCCCCATAGGTTGCATTCAAACAGAAAAAAAGAAATCAGTGTGGGCAAAAGATTAATTTATATTGACTATAAGATAAATATTTGTTTCTTTTTGTACATGTTAACTTCTTATTTTTATTTTTAGCCGGTAGCAAAAAGGGAGGGAGGAGTCAGGAGGTAATATTTATATGTACGTTCAGTGATATCTGTGTCTATTTTTGATGGAATCGAATACAGTTTTTTTTTCAATAGAAATAGTATATTTGTATTGTTATTGATATATTTAATAATTTCTAGTTTATTTATTAAGTATATTAAGTAATCAATAGACGTCAATTACTTTTTAAAAATCTTTTTCAGAAGTAACGTGTGTATCATAAGTAGAGATGATTGTCAACATTACTTATAATTGTATTTTATGGGGTAATATACAGAAACAAAGGATTAAAATATTAATTCAAATTTATTATGTAAATTAACAAAACAATTTATGAGCCTACAAATGGTAGCTATATTTGACTGTAACACAATCCAAGACAAATTTTAATGATGTTTATTATATATATTTACGGAATGTTATGTTTCTACTTCCGGTTACATTAAACAATATACTTAAATACATTAATATCTATGAACACATTCAAATATGATAATACTAGTTCACGTTCATAACTCATCAAACATTAAATTCCCTTACAGCCAAAAACAATCATACCAACTGACTCTAATAAATAATGACCTAGAATTATACATTATTTTGGTACTTAATATAACTAGAACTTACAAAATTAATGTACTATATACTAATACTAAATAATTATAAATCTATGCAGTGATATATCAACCCCTGTAACGTTCAAATTATCAACGTTAATACTGCAAATATTAAACAAATATTTATAAAATAGGTAAATATTTTTTGTTTTTTAATTTTTCTCTTTCAAATCTCAACGATCGTAATACAGATTATCTATGAGTCGGTTCTATTGTTTATGAATAATAACACAGCCTCGGAACATCGTAACGACGATATTGTTGTAATCTATACTTATACTAAAACTTGAACGGGATGGTGCCTATATATTGAAAATACGGGCGAGATATAAATGGGAGAGGTTTTATCAGAGAAATAGAAGCCAAAATATTTTTTTGTCTGTATTGACTATTATCACTCACTGCACGGATTTTGTTACAAGTTTCACCAATGTATTTTTAAATCTAAACTTACAATAGTCTCCAGTTTATCACAGGAAATATAATTTCATCCCGCCGCAAGAGAACGGATGTCATGAAGAACTAAACAGCTATTCATGCGATTGAACAACACCTGATGAGAGGATGAATGAAATTTGTTTCGTTCAAACATGATGATGGCTTGAAAAGTCCACGCGGGCATCAGCCGCGGGTAACCTAATATAGTTTTATAATAATTACAACTTAAATAAAATGGTTTGACGATACGCTCTAAAACGAGCGATCATAAAATACTGGTGGGTCTGTAATGGAGGCATTATTGCAATGCCATAGCGTCGCTAATGGGAGCCGACATGACGCAATGGTACTTCAGATGTGACTGTGTCGAGTGGATCTTGACTTCGCGGCACGAATCTGACTTTGAAAGGCTTTGGAGCGATCGTAGCTCCGACTATTGACTCAAGAGTAGGCGGTTCGTTCTCAACTTCGGACTGCAAGTCAAACTTATGCATGATCGAGGCAAAGAACAAAAACATCTCGGTGCGGGCAAGCGAATCACCCAAGCACATACGGCGACCAACACCGAATGGGATGAAGTATTCTGGGCGTGTCGCTCTACCGGTTTCGTCAATGAATCTGCTGGGTTCAAACTCTTCTGGATTATCCCACAGGTTCTCGTCCATGTGTACGTAGTTCAGAAGTGGTATCACTTGACAACCGGCCGGAATGATGTAGCCATTAATTTCGACATCCCTAAGAAAAGAAAAAATATATATATTAGAAAATTTAATAATAAAATGATGGCTTTTTAACTTTACTCGATTTAAACATATATATATATATATTTAAAGTTACGTCTGTATGTTATTGCTGATAGACAAAGTCGTGTCAAAGCTCAATGCTAAAAGTAAATAGAAAAGAATATTTGTCTTTATATCGCAAAACTTACTCTGTTGGTGAATGTGTAGTTCCCAATGGCACAATGTTGCTAAGGCGAAGAGTTTCATAAATAACTGCTTCTGTGTATGGTAGACTTTTGAGATCATCGATACTTGGCTGGCGGTTCCTTCCAACAACGGCATCCAGCTCTTCCTGTACTTTTCTTTTAACTTCTGGATGTCTCAACATGTACACGAACGTCCACAAAAGCGATGACTTAATTGTCTCCATACCAGCAGAGAAAAGATCACCAAGGATTTGTTTCAAGTGCAATTCTAAAACCACAAAACAATACATAGTTAATTTTTCCTCTATAGTAAAAAGATAACAAAACCATAGTTCGTATATGTTTTTTGTATATAAATTATTGGATAGATTCTAACCGTGGTCTCTCCCTTCGAATAATTCTCTAGATTTTCCTTCCTTCTGGGCTTTCATCATCGCAACCAGATAAAAATCAAGGAGATCTCTCATTTCATTTGGATTGAAAGTTTCATAATGCTCATCAATAATGGTCTGATAGAATGCAAAGGTTTCTGCTCGGTTTTTAGCAATTCTCTTCTGGGCCTCAGCTTTGCCTGGCAGATACTGTAAACGAGAATTTTTCATTAATACCTATCCTTATTTAAGTTATGGGTGATAATAGTATTTTTATTGTTTATATTTGGTTGTTATTTTATTTGTAAAAGTTATTTTTTTATACTTACATTATAAAATGATAAGTATTCTCCATAATGAAGTTGACCGAACAGTCTCATTCCTTCTTCAATCAGGTAATTAAGTCTTTCAAAGCGGGGATCGCCGTGCTCGAAGTGTACAGACATTGTGATACCACAAATAACATTGGATACGGCAATCGCAAGTGAACTATTCGGATCAATGGGTACACCTTCTGATTGGTCCAAATGTTCTAAAATCGAACTTACTTCTTTCTGTTAGACAAAACAAAAAACACAAATTTATTAGCAATAATTATTGCACAATAGCGCTGTTTCATTCATGATTATAAAATAATTTAAATTTTGAACGCACATAAATTTTTTGTAATAATTATAAACCCACCTTGACTCTCTCCTCCATCTTGTGCTTGCCATTACCAACGCAAGTCATGCCGAAATCGCGCAACACTTCATTTAGAAAACGGCGCTGCTTCCTCCAGAGGTCGCCCTCGCTGTTTATGATACCTGTAGAGAAAGAGGCGGTTTTAAAAGAGTGCTCAACGTAAGTGGGCGGCGCGTGCGCACGTCGGGAGGGACAGCCGATCAACGACGCCCACATGGTAACGTGCAACTGCAACACTATTTGTCGGCTTTTCAGATCTTTAATTTAATTATTATAAAACGAATATAGAGCTTCAAAACTTTAAATAAAATTATCATAACAATAATTCTTGTAAGACTAAATTTTTATTTCAAGAAATTTTTGGCGAGTTTAAAAATATATTAATGATAAATATTTTTATTGTACTTACCTAGACCATCCAAAGTATGCATTAGCGGAGTGCTGGGACGTCCAGTGAACACAGGGTTGCGGAAAGCTTCTCTGATGAGTTTGTGATCGCTGATTACTACTGTCAATTTACTTCCAATTCTTGCCGAGAATATTGGACCGTAGTAGCGAGCGAGCTCTAAGAACTTCTTGTGGCGGACTCCAAGGAATGGCAGATATCCCACGATGGGTAGAGTCCAGGGGCCAGGGGGTAGTTTCCACCATATACGTAAATATCTATAAGTAGGCGGCGTCGCCCTCACTACAGCCACCACACATAGAAACACCAACAGAATACGCGTAGCACTATATTTTAGCACTTCCCCTAGTGCCCACACCAATGCTGAATCTTCTAACATCGTTACAACGTTATTTTTATTATAGTCTTTATTTAGTAGTCTTTAAAGTAACAAACTAAAATTACTTGTGTGTTTATAAAATATACAAATATATTTTATAAGAAAAAAAAAAAACAACAACTTAGCGCGCGTAAATTAAATCGCGAAATTGAATATATAAATGGGAGTAGTCAGAACGGTGATTGTATAGCGTGCGAGCGTCGTATGCGCACTGACGCGCGGTACTGTGGCCTTGCCAATAAATATGCTCTCTCATACGCCGGGGTGGTGCGCATGCAGGCTCGTCCCACCGCAGCACAACTGCTCCTCTCTCCAACGATTTTCCGCTGAACGCTGTACCAGTAGCAAACTGCTACGAAACCGTAGCACTCGTAGACCCCACCTATATATAAATTTTACGTAGCACACAATTCTATTTTATTCAAATTAATCAACTTCTACTGATATGACGTTCGACGAAATTGCTGTTAAAATTGTTTATATACATATATAAATAATATAATATCTTAATTTTTTTGTTTTTAATATACAAACGTAAACGTTTTAGATTGAGGTATATTTTATTAGGCCTCTATTTCATGTTGAATTTTGATCCCATTTGAAATACTTATCTGATTATCATAGAATTTACTCAACCATTTCATAGAACCTATTGCCATACCGGGCACAAAGTTTTCAGTTATCGATATTTATCACACTTAATTTCGGAAAACAATTTCGTAAAGTCATTGGTGTGAGCCAGTGTCAGGATATTGTTTTCGTCATGAGTTCGTCTATCTATTCTATTGTATATTTATTTTAAAATTGTTTGACATACTTATATGTTAATATTAAGTGTTCTTGTAGCTGTATAATACATGTAATTAAAAATGGTCAGTTGTGAATCTTTTTTGGTAGTGACCTCAGTAGTTGTACCTATCGTTTGTTAAATTCGGCGAGGGGTGAGCGGTGCGTTATCAAGGTCGCGCGGGTGATGCCGTTGATAAGATTAACGTATTGCGTAAGTTAGCTGTTGCAAGGTTACTGCGGGTCGACGACTCGCGATTCAGAGCCTTGGAGCCAACTTTACACGCCGCACCAAACATACAAGTGACGCTTAAACATTACATTCAATTATACAATCGTTACATGTCTGTAGTATATACATATATATGTTTGTATATTAATTGAACAGTAGAACATACATAACATAACTTTACGCCTTCGTTACCTGAAGGTGTGGGCAGCGGCTGTTAAGCCTTGTCTCGCCGTTATGTTTACGTACCAAATGGAATAGGTGGCGAACCTATTGCGATACCGATCACAAAGTTTTCAGTCATCGATATTTATCACAGTTAACTTTTGAAAACTCATTGGTGTGAGCCAGTATCAGGATTCGAACCTGGACCTCTGAATCAGAAGCCGCGTGCTCGACCACCGGATCACCGAGACTATTATTAAGAGCAGTAGTAAATTTGTTTGTTCATATTTGCAATTTAATATATAAACATGGCAGCGTTATTTGTAATGAGTTCAAATCTTGTTTGACCATCAAGCACTTAATACACAAAGATGTGAGCAGTGGTAGGTAAATATTCCTCGATAATTCGAATGAAATATTAATACTATAAAACGGTTTTGTGCCATACAGAATTTTTAGTTTTGATTTGAACGTGAGTCCTCCTGGGAGTATTTGATTATTAATATGATTATTACCTAATAGCAGAAGTCTGCTCTGAGCGGTTTGACCATCGCGAGTAAGAGTTTCCTCTTGCAATATCCACAGTAAAAGACCAGTTAACAGTTATACACTCAAATATACAATAGACGCAATTCTGCTAGTGTATATTACGACTTCCTTAATGCCACTTATTTTTGAGGAAATCATTAGAATATTATTAATTTAAACCTTTTTACAATTAATGTAAGTATAAATTTTAAACTTGTTGTAGCAATTTAAAAAGCTATTTATATGCAACAGGATGCACATAAGAAGCATTTTTAATAATGTGTTTTGCATGTACCAAAAAAAAATTAGTTCACTTTATACGGTTGGATCAAAAACGGCTTGTATGAATTAGTTGTTTATTTTTTGTACCTGCATACTTTTTAATATACAAGGGTGTGGCAGCAGAGTTTTCTCTTGTCTCCGAATAAAACAAATATTTCCATGATTGATTTCACAGTGGTAGAGCCAAGCAGTTCGCTGCATGAATGGGCCGGCTCGACCGGTGAAATACCACCACCTCTCAGAAGATCGACGTAAAGTGGCTCATGCCGCGTTTCGTTCGGTGAGAGAGGTACCCGGAGGCCCACCCCCTTTCCCCATCCTTTCCTTTCCCCTATCCCCTAAAGGTCGGCAACGCAACAGTAACACTATATGTGTTGCTGGTGTCCATGGGCGGCGTTGGTTGCTTACCATCAAGTGACACGCCTGCTCGTTTGCCCTCCTATCCCACAAAAAAAAAAATGAAAGTCATGTCGTGTCGTCACATGTCGTGTTTAATTTGTTAAACCATCGAGGATTTTTATTATTAAATGTATCTAATTCCCGAAATATTTATCGAAAAGTAATTGATTTCGATTTGAACTTGATGCATTATATACAAAAATGTTCTTGTTTAAGCTATTAGCCGAGTGATTTCGAAAATATAGTATCGCCTAGTGACTATTGCGCACAGCGGGTTCGATATCCACCTATTTGTACATTAAGTAAATAGATTAATTAATAGTCGATTAACCAGTCTATTAATGTCTACAGCTTTTGATTAATATTCCTAATACAATATTGTATTTACCCAGAGTACGATGCTGAGTTTCTCAGTTTGCGTCTAGATGGCGTTGTATGAATTGTGTCCAAAAAGTCGTACACCGATTTTAAAATATTCAAAATTTATTGTTGATTTATATACATGGAATTAGTAGAAATAAAACAAAAAATGTTTATTTCCATTTCTTTTTAGTAATCAAACATAACATAACTTCACGCCTTTTTCTAACCGAAAATTTAGGCAGCGGATGTCGAGCACAAAGTTTTCCGCCATCTTTTTTTTATTATACATTGTATATCAAAATATTATCTAAGTTTCGCTCCACTAGTATAGTATATACTATATACATATTACTATAAAATATCTAATATATATTCTTATATCTATTTATTGTAGAATTATATGATAACGTTTGCTTAAAAAAAACATACTTAAAAGTTTGTTTTTTTTTTAAATTACGTCATATTATTTAGATCAAAATAGAAAGCTTAATAAACCTCTTTTGCTGTCATTGACTGGAAAGCCCCGAGCACAAATTAAATATTCATTTAACATGAGGAAAAATATTTGACAGAATCTCTATAAGTGATTCATAATATTCACGAATTAATTAGTTTTTCACACAGAGAAAATGTGTTAAATAGCTTTATAAAAATTGGGTAAATAAAAAATTGGAAAAAAGAAAATTATTTATTTCAAAATAACAAGTTGAGTTACTTAAACTGTATTAATTTAGAAACTTATGGTGATGCAGAAAATTATGAAATTAGTTTTAACATACATCTAATTTTAAAATAAAACATTAGTTATAGTGTTGTTAATTAAGTATTATGATAATTAAAAAGTCATCTCAGTAGTCTAGTGGTCGAGCACCACGGTTCTGATTCGGGCTCGATTCCGGGCAATGATTTCTCGGAATTCTTTTCGGATCTTCTATGTATGAACAATATCGATAGCGAACAGCTTTGTGCCCGGCAATAGGTTTGCCACCTATTCTATTTGGGATGGATAACATAACGATTCGGCGAGTCGAGGCTTAACAGCCGCTGCCTACACCTTCAGATAGAAAAAGGAATGAAATTATATTATAGTTAACAAGGTATTCAATAAAATAACCATTTGACAAAAACGGATAATTATTTATTTATAAAATATCTTGGATACAATACACACAGCGCCATCTAGTTGCAAACTAAGCAACTAAATGCTTGTGTTAAGGATACCAGATAACGAATACATATGTACTTTTTTGTACTAAAAACACCCAGGCGCCATACAAAAATTCATGCTTGTCATAAATATTTGTACTCGATCGGTGGAGATCAAACCCGTCAACATCGATTCTGCTATCGGTAGTTTTACCAATGGACCACTTGGGTCGTCAATCGGTAATAGGAAATAGCTGTTGAATCGAGGTCAACAGGTTCGATCCCCACCCCAGAACATATCTGTGATGACCTGTCTCTATGCCGTCTGGAGCGATTCTCATGCATTTATTATATTTACAAAAAAACATATACGTATTGGCTACTTCCGGTTTAAAAGTTCCACAACACAATCTTCAGCTGATTAGCTTTAGCTTGGCTTGATAGTGCTCTGTGATATATTTATTTAAAATAATAAATGAAAATAATAAATGAAAAGATATTTAACGCAATTAGTGAATAAATTTGGGACAGAATAAAAAAGAGAGTACGGTTAATGTTATTAAATGGTTAGTACTGAAGATGTACATACAATTATAGTTAATATTAATGTTTTTTTTCCTTCAAATGATTAAACCAAGTGTGTAATATGGAAAAAAACTGGTATTAGATAATAAAATCAAACTATGATATATATGTAAATATCATATTTTTAGGTGTATTTACCATATTATATGTAAAATAAAATTTACTTTACTTAAATATTTGCCCTTTACTTAAATATTTGAATAGAACGGAGACGATAACTACGACGATCTACGTGTTTTTTTTTATTGGATAGGAGGGCAAACGAGCAGGTGTGCCACCTGATGCTAAGCAACCAACGCCGCCCATGGACACCAGCAACACATATAGTGTTACTGTTGCGTTGCCGACCTTTAAGGGATACGGGATAGGAAAGGATGGGGAAGGGGGTGGGCCTCCGGGTACCTCTCTTACCGAATGAAACGCGGCATGAGCCACTTTACGTCGGTCTTCTGAGAGGTCGTGGTATTTCACCGGTAGAGTCGGCCCATTCGTACAGCGAACTGCTTGGCTCTACCATGTGTAGAAGAAGTGCATAAACTACTAAAACAAATAAATACAATTCCAGAAATATATTATAACTAACTGACCCGGCGAACTTAGTTCCGCATCAAACGTAATAAATGAGTAAATTCCGGATGTTGACACCCTGTTGACAACCTCTCTCTAGTAAAAAAAATTGCATCAATAACTTTTGAGTAGTTTCAAAGATATAAGCATATAAAGGGACAGGCAACGGAAAGCGACTTTATTTTATACTATGTATATATAATCGGAAAAAAAAGTAAAATAGGTTTAAGGCATTTTTTTAATAGTTACTACACTCTTGGCGTTACACTCGTTACAAAGTGACATTCGTTTAGCGCGTAGAGAGACAGAAATTAAAAAAAAAAAAAACATTTTGTCTGTTGCTGCCCTTCTCTATTCGCCATTTTATCTTATTCTATGTTTATTGACATGAATTTTTGATACCTATGGTATGGTTATATATAATAGGTATATAAAAAAAAAACATTTAGAAACGGTCGGCGAATTCAAAAGTTTGGTTTACCGTTTGAATGAAAATAATTACGTTCATTTTGTTTGAATAAATTTATTTAGATTATTATAAACTTTCAATTTTCACACTGAACGCACTTTCTTACTACAAATATCACTCTTACGGTCAATGCCTGATATTAAATTAATGAAAATAATTTATTTTTATTTTTGCATTGTTAAGTGGCTCGCATTAAAAAGTCAAAAACTGTTTCTTTGTTTCAAAAACTTATTCTACTAACTAGCTATATGTTATAGTTATTTCAATTTTTTTTATATTTAAAATAACTTTTCAATCAATTACATTTTGATTTTAATAACATGTTACCTATATTCTAGTTTTCTCATACATACATACATACATACATAACTTCACGCCAAATCCCTTGCGGGGTAGGCAGAGAGAACAGAGCGCCATAGTTTTCTCATTTTTCCAAATCCGAAATAGTTTTTGGCTTTGGTTTTAAAGCCGTAATAGATATGTACATATTTAATTTTTGTATTCAGATTAAACATTTCATATATGTACTTATATTTCAATATAAATCTGGCCATAATATTCAAGCCTATTCAAATTAAATTCATTAATTATAACAGTACTGAGAGATTTAAAACAAATGTTAATTCTGAAAATAATTGGATAGGCAAATTAAATGGGATTACTGATAAAGTAAATAATAAAATGTGGAATTATTTATTTATTATATTATACATACAAAACTCAAATTATTATTATACAAGCAGAGACTCACGTGAATGTTTTGTTCTTATTCTATCAGATATTGCTATAATTATCCATAGTATAAAGCAGCCCTAGCTCTTAGGTAATTTATTCATTCGCTAAGTTTCACACAGATACATTTAGCAGTTCTGACTCTGAATCTCTATTCCGTCCGCAGAATTTCAGGCCAGTCGCTTACCTCTCTGCATCACCTCATCTGCGTCACGTCAGCGAAGATCGTGGCAAGAAGCCAGAAGAGGCGACCATTGCATTCTTGTTAATAGTTAGCCTTTATTTTCATTTCCAGTAGTTGTGAAAGTAAAGTAAATATACAACACTAAACAATCACTGCTTTGACTTTGTTTTATACTATATAAAACAAAGTCACTTTCTCTATCCCAAAATTCTTATGTATGCTTATATCTTTAAAACTATGCCACGGTTCTTGATGCGGTTTTTTGGAATCTATAGAGGGTGTAAACGGAGTGATCTACATGTATAATTCATGTAGTAAATATAAAATAATAAATAATAAAATAACAAAGTTCGCCGTATTAAATAGTATTAATATAAATAATTTCTATGTAGTTTATATACAAAACAGGACGTCAGTACAACAACAACTACAATATTCTCATGGGAATTAATGCTGAATAGTTAAAACGTAGGTAACTCTATCTGTCTGTATGTATATCATATTCAAGTTAGTAATAAACAAATCTCCAAGTCACGTTGTGCGCTAGAGAAGCGAGTTCAATGACCGGTACTATTATCGCTGCAGTTAGTATAATTTTATCTGCAGTGGTTATCGCTTCCAGCTAATGCCTATCAACAGTTTTAATGCTGCCAGATTACGAGTACACAATTCACGTGTCAGTTCTAACGATTAACAATCAGATCATCGAGTTATGTAATCGATTCTAGTCAAATATCGATGACAATGTTCAAAATTTTTAACGTAACTAATTATTATCTAATCGTGTTTGTATTTGTAGTTTATTAACTTTTAGACGCGTCTTTGAATTATTGATTTATTCATTCCACTCCTGAAATCGTCTCTACTGGGTTCTTTCGAACTCGAGCAATTGGAGCCTCCTATTAATTAGATATGAATGAATGCAGTGAACCGAACAATGCAATATCTAATTATGGATGGGGCGTCACGAGGGCAATTCGTGCAGACAGAAACTGGTTTATTCATATTTAGCAAAAGAAATATATATTTTCTTCCTAAAGGCTTTTGATATATAATTATATAAACTATAGGTAAACGACATATTTCCAAAAAATATTTAGACACATAGTGCCCTGAGCTTGGAGAAATCAGCTCGGAATAAACACAAAGACAAACGCGAGTATTTGTTGTAAACATATTGATCACTATTCACTATTTTTCTTGACGTGTATGGAAATTTCAAAACAATTATATAAGTTTTTCTTTATCAAACATAATTAATATTGTTTATCTATTACAAAATATCTGATACTATATTTTATCTGTAAATAACGTATATATTTATACATAGATTTAATATTTTCAGGTGAGATATATCTGTTTAAACGGATCTTAAATATTTTATCTCCATTGACAAAGCTATAATAAATATAATTTATTATTAATATATATATTTTTTATTTATCATTGACCTCAATTCTATAATCAAATAACGCATCACTTCCTATTATAATCGTAAGAAATATATATATATTTATTACATTGAAGGTTTTATGTTATCTGCTTAGAATTATATTAGTTGTTATAATTTATAATATATATTAATATGTTGGTCGTCTGAATGTGTGAGTGATTTATAGCTCGGCGACTTATGACTGCAATGTTAATTTTATTTTTACTTCACGCCTTTTCCTACCCAAAGGTACAGACTGCGATCTTACCTCGACCTACCAAATTTCGACGTTCCAAATGCAATTGCAGAACCTATTATAGCTAAGCATCGGGCATAGTTTTGGCAGTCATCGATATTTATAAATGATATCATGAATAACTTCTGCAAACAATTCAGAAATGTCGTTGTTGTGAGCCAGGATTCGAACCAGAAACTTCTTGATTCAGAAGCAGGGTGTTCGATTTCAAGACCAATTTAATAGGGACATAATATTTGTCGGGACATTATACCGCTGACATCACCTTTTCAATTAAGGACGTGAGGGTAAAAAAATAATAACAATCTCAAAAAAAATATGTATAGTCACGTGATCTGATAAAATTGGGATTTGATCTGATAATCGAATTTTAATTGCAGTTAATTGGGATCGGATTCCGGACCTCTCCGCAGAACAATTATGTTACAACAAAAACCGTAAATTAGACATGTCAGTCTCGGAAGTCGCTTTTCATATTTGGAATGTTCTTTTTTTAATTTATTTATGTGTCAGTCTCCGAAGACAGCCAAACTCGTTCGTTTCTACGTTAATAAAATACCATAGAAAAAAAGTGAAATAGTTTCATGACAGATGATGTCATTTAATTAGGTCATCGCTCTCACCATAGACAATAGTTGATCATTGACAATGGCTATAGGTGTTTACGTCAGTGGACATGTGCGCACATGTTACGTTTGTTTGTTTATCCTCGTTTAAACTCCTTGACATAAATATACATGTGCATTTTTATTTCACACCTTTTCAACAAATTTTAAATATATTTCTATGTAGACGAGATTTCACTGGACATTTTTACACAACAATCATTTATTTTTAATTAAAATATAATGTATGCATAAGTTCTCGGTGGTCTAGTGGTCGAGCGCCTTGCTTCTGAATCAAGAATGCGTGGGTTCGAATCTTGGCTCATACCAATGACTTCGAAATTCTTTTCGGAAGTTATGTGTGACAAATGTAGATGACTGAAAACTTAATGCTTGGTGTATAGCAATAAGTTCGCCGTCTATTCCATTTAGGACAGCCGCTACCTACAACTTCGGGCAGAAGAAGACGTGAAGTTAAGTTATAAAAGAATGTGTGAAAATAGTTAGGAAAATAAGAAAATCCAAGCATGCAGAGCAGCAAAATATTATTGATTCGCATTCTTTAATATTTTAAATCTTCTAGTTTTTTTTCATCTTGTCTCATTTTAATATTTTTTTTTATGCTAACAACAGCAAAAGGAAAATTATGTTTTGAAATATTTGAGATCTTGTCACATCTTGTAATATTAATGACTGATAATTTAATTAGAGTTAGGAAATGCATCGAAATTTAAAAGCCCGTTAGCTCAAGCCAAGTTTAAGTTAGTTAAAACATTAGCAGTTCTTGGTGATCTTGTGTTTTTTTGCATATGATTAAAGGTTCAGGATTCATAAGGATTCGAGACACATGAGGATTACCTGATAATGGAGACCAGCCACCTTTAAGCGAATCTTAACAGTCTCTGTTGTAGCCTAGCCTCTATCATATAGCTGTTTAATATCAATAGGACCAAAGGGACCAGCATAAAATAGACGTACCGAAGTAGACATCTTGAGTTTTTAAGGGAAATAACTTACGTGTATATATACATGTACTAGTTGACCCCATGAACTTTGTTCCGCGTAAAAAGTAAAGAAATAAATATGGTTGTAGTAGCTTATACCTCAGAGATAGACATACACCATTGCGAACTTTATGTAGACCTTCTTGACGTGTATATTAATGTAGTACATTATTTTGATAGATCAATTAGGGTTCAGCCAGAGTTTCCAATTAAAGTGCAAAATCTCAAAAACGATCACTTTTTCTCTACTACAATAAACACGAATTATAGAAAAAAAAACACCTTGTTGACACCTTCTATCTATTAAAAAAATCGTATCAAAATCCGTTGGGTAGTTTCAAACATATAAGCATATAAGGGGATAGAAGCGGAAAGCGACGATTTTATACGATTTTATATTTGTCATGATGAAATGATAATGATACATAGGTAAGTATTTTACTACAAAACACCACGAGATGAATGCGTGCATAAAATAAAATAAAATATCAAAACAATCTTAATAAGTATAGTGCAATATAGACAAGATTATGATAAATTAGTTAACACACAATAAATTATTCTTATTTATTTAAAAATAATAATTTAATTAATATCAAAATGATCTCGATACACGTAGAATAGAAAAGAAATGATTCATCATTATAATTAATATATTAAAGACGCCGCTTTGACATACTTGAGATTATAAGATAGATATTCTTCAATAGGACTGACTCAGTCAGGATCTACAAAACTACATCGGATTTTCGAAAATCCAGGATGCCCATGTGTTATATAAAAATAATTTGTAATTTCACAGACGGCTGGGCAATGGATAATGGGCTGGCTCCACCGGTAAAATACCACTATCTTTCAAGAAGCCGCCGCGAAGTGGCTCGTGCAGAGTTTAATTTGATGTAAGAGGTATCCGCGGGCCTCGCTTCTCCTATCTCTGTTCCTCTTTTTTTGTAACCCAGTGAAAACCACTTCTGCAGTCCCTGTCCCTCCTAACTACCACCATGGGATGTTCCTCTTCACCACTATTCACCAACTGCGACGGGGTCGCGGGGAACGTGCTGACATACACCTACCGACCGGTCTGTGGTTGACCTCCTTGGGGGTCACACTTTCATCTCCACATTTAGAGCGCCTTCCTAGCCCCCAGTAAACCGCTCGGAGGTCCCTTGAAGGCGTCAAGCGGTCGGCGTCAGTCCGTCTCCTGCGGCCCCTTCTTCCATGGCGGATCAAGGGTGCAAGAAGGTTGTTCTCGCGCATTCTCTCCGCAGCCACTTTCTGGGACATGATAGCGCCAGCAAAGGCTAGCAAAGCAAATGGATGTAGAAGTTGAAAACGGCCACTACACACTTTCCATGACCAAATAAAACTAGTTCTGGAGAAAGGTGATGTCAGGACTCTTACAAATTGACGGGCGTGTATGACAAGGGCTATGCATGTCCAAAAAACGAGTGAGGCGTGTAAGGATCCTCCTTAAGGTGCTCTGTTCTCTCGGCCTACCCTGCAAGTGATTAAACGTGAAGTTATGTATGAATGTAAGTAAGTAAAAAAAAATTTCGTAATATCGTCTACACACGTTCAATTGTAGAATTTATTCGCGTGCCTACAATGTCGCGACCTCAATGGACATATGACAAGTCGGTTATTTTTCTCAATTCTCAACTGCTTAGCAACCAAGACTTAAGACTAAGACAAAACTTTATACGACAGTGCATACTTTATGTGGACGTTCACGACAGCATTACTGCAGACAAGAACAAGTAATAAGAAACAAACAAAGAACAGTGATTTTAATAATCACAAATCAGACTAGCGTAAGGTTATTATGGATCTGTTCTTCCAATTTGTGATAAGGTCAAAAATCTCTTCATTCTCTTAATACTAAAAAGTGTCCATGTCATTTTTGGCTGCTACTAATCTTATAAAGACGCCATATTATTAGATAATATTATCCCCAGTATGAAATACATAGATATAAGAATAATAGATCGGCAATAGTCACCCAAACAACGCGATCAAAAATGGGTTGTTGTTGTGTGAGTGACTTATTAATGTGTGCGTAAAAAGCGCTTCAAAGTGTCAACTGTTACATAATGTGTTGAAATGTAAATATCCTGAAAATCTAACACACGCGGTTGCGCTGTCAGTGATGAATATTAGTACATTTTTGCTGACGTGTGCCATAAATGCTAAATCTATTGTGAAATACAAGCCAGTGTTATCTACAAATTTAAAAAATAAGTAATATCTTTCATCCATAGCACCTATAGTCCAAATAGAGACGAGTAAATTTGATTACTTTAAAAATTAATCGTCTATTTCTTAAGATCGTGGTGTGAAATAAGCTAATAATGAGGGAAGTGTAGAAACAGATAAACTGTTGAACAAATCCCAGATGAGGGGAACATTGATGATGAAAACAATTTCTTTTGATTTACTACGTTGCAAGAATTTGACTTTCGTACTATAAATTTTTATCATGAGACGTTTTTTTTGTAGTATAGTATTTAAACAAGAACAAAAATTAATTGAAATAACTAATCAATATTAATAATATACGACTGATCCGTTGACTTGTCCGTGACATATCCATAATATTAAATTTGATGATTAAGAATAAAAAAAAATGAATTATAAATATTATAAAAATGAATATTATCAGCGACCTTCAAGAAATAAAACTGGGTGACACAATTCCAGATCAATACCTACATACGTTATAATGGAGTATGATAGCGGATGATAACTTGAGAGCCCTACAAGAGAACATGACAACATAGACAATAAGATTTCAAGTCGTACATACTCTGATTGCAACAGAAACGACGATAAATAATTCTGTAAAAAAATCTTTTATAAAGATAATTCTGTAAAATCAACTATTATTATAGCTGTATGCTTTTAATACGCGAAGATATAGGATGTAGATTTTTGTTAGCTAAACTTTTCACCATCCGTCAGCCATAATATTTGATATCAATAACATAGATACGACGGTGAAATTCTTTAGTATTAGCTCTACAGATGACAACAAATTCTGATGATCTGAAATGACATAGATTGTTATAACCATTCTTTATGTTAAACAGCAGAAAACATTTCTCGAAGAATGTTATAAACTCACTGTTATAAATCTTATATGTAGCCTACACAGCCCCACAGAAAAAAAAAAAACATTTCTCAACTGCTCTCTGCTCTGGGTGATCTTAAAATATGATCAGCACCGTTAATTTTTAAACATTTCTATGGAAGGTGGATGTCAGCCATACATAGGGTCATAAACAGTCAAATCTTTTGTTATGCTGACCCCATTTAGGATAAAATAAAAGCAGGAAAATTATGATTTAATTTTGATGAATCAAACGTAAACTGTAACAAATTGTTTTGGACTTCTCAAACAAATTAATTGTAATATCGCTAGAATATTTACTTTATTTATTAGATAGTAGATTCTCCTCAATACATCTTACGACGCATTTCTTCTCACACGTGCTTACCCACTAAACCTATTTACAACTACCTGAGCCGACAATATATTTTAAATTAATTTGCAGAAAACAAGAATTGTTGACTTTTGATTAATGATATTATTTTAACAGTTCATGGTCCATGCTAAGTCTATTAAATGAATTCATCTATTAGTTTTGAAGTCTTTTTAAGACAAAAATTATTAAGTGTCGCTGGCTTGGAGCTACCCAAATCTGAATATAAAATGCCTTTCTGGAATTATTTTCATTATATTCATCTATACATATGATAAAATCGTAGGAGAGTCAAAACTGAACATTTAGAATACTTGGGACTTGATCTTCGATCGATACCGAGACTAGACATATGGTTTTTAGAAAAATGTATATAAATATGTATTAATGTATAAAAAAAGTATTTTGTAGTATCCGATATTTCATGTTTCCCCGAACACATTTGCAAAACAACTATTAAGTTTCCGTGCCAGTATGGATGTCTCGTATTTCGACTGTAACATTAAAAATGGCGATTCGAATGCAAGTAGAGTCGCTTTACATCAATATAAAACTAATGAGATCGCTGTATTACAATTCTTAAATCGATATTGTCTGAAGTCGAACAACATCTGGTAACTGACATAAGAATTTTTATGAATCATATTTTTGTTTTTATCTATCCAATAACATAAATATAACATAACTTCACGCCATTGTTACCCGAAGGTGTAGGCAGCGGTTATTAAGCCTCGTCTCACCGTTATGTTTACGTCCCAAATGGAATAGGTGGCGAACCTATTGCCATGCCGTGCACAAAGTTTTCAGTCATCGATATTTATCACACATAACTTTCTGAAAACAATTTCGAAAAGTTATTGGTGTGAGCCAGTGTCAGGATTCGAACCACGACCTCTGGGTTCAGAAGATGTGTGCTCGACCACTAGACCACCGAGATTTACTTGAAATCAAAGGAAAGTCCTAAATGGGCTAGGTGACATGATCTACAAACGTTACCAAACACAAAAATATGGTTTTAAGATTTTTTGTTTCTTTATCTTTGTTTGTTACGGATATACTATAAAAGTACTGCATGTTTTTATTTCCAATTTGGCATGAATATTACCAAGAGGTCAGGTCCACACATAGACTAAATATTATTGCGCTATCACTAATTGGAGGTGAGCAATGAACCCTTATAATGGCGCAGGCATATCAATCAATAATTTATTTATTCATAATATTTTGGGTATTTACAAAATGGTGACAATAAACATTTTCGTTCCTCCAAAATTTCAAAAAAATTAATTAGAATTAAAATTAAAGTCAAATATAAAATAAACAATGTTCATTTAAAAAAAAATGTTGACTAATAAAAAAATACCAACATACGTCAAAGTTAGATAAAGCTACGCAGTATATAGTACCTATAACACAGTAAAAAATCATCTTAGTATTATTTTGCTGCTTGCAGACGTCCATGCAGACGAAGCTGCGAGCTATAGCAAGTAAAATATATAGGTACATGTTATTGTTTTCTAATTTCGTTTATTTTTTTCACTTCGCAAAAGAAGTTACAAAGTGCAATATTAATAAAATAATCACATACAATTATTTATTAGTTCTTTGAAATCTCTACAACAGAAGTGATTGTGACATATAATATAAATAATAATATATAAGCCGGTGAGTAATAATTCCATTAATTTTGCGAGACAAATTTATGTGGCCAACGATTTAGTAAATTGTTCAGAACAAAGTCACCTTTTTTGCATCGCGCGTACTATATATATATATATATGAGTACATACATATATAACTTCACGCCAAATCCCTTGCGGGGTAGGCAGAGAGAACAGAGCGCCATAGGGCATGATTCTTACACGCCTCACTCGCTTCGTTGACATTCATAACTCTTTTCATGCACGCGCGTCGGTTTTTGAGGCTCTTAACATACTATATATTATATATATGAGTAATATTTTAAAATGAATATTCTGTATTGAATATGACATGTTCGTGTATATACACACACGTAGGCACTTTCATGCCCTTAAATGCCGGCTGCCCACACCTACGGCTTTATTGAGAGCGTGACGTTACAAAAAAAAATATTTTTCGTTAAAGGGACTTTTCTTTACCGGAACACTCGAAAATATTTGTAGAGATTGTAATAAAGTCTTTGTATAGTATAATAAGTAGGTTTTACTTGATAAATATTAAAATGTATAACTTCATGCCGTTTTCTACTCGAAGTGGTAGGCAGCGGCTCGTTGATTTTTTGCGTCCCAAATGTAATAGGTAGCGGAATATTATTATTATTATATATTTATCGCATATAACTTCCATATAGTCTCGGTGGTCCAGTGGTCGAGCATACGGCTTCTGAATCCAGAGGTCGCGGGTTCGAATCCTGGCACACACCAATGACTTTTCGAAATTAATTTCGAAAGTTATGTGTGATAAATATCGATGACTGTAAAACTTTGTGCCCGGTATGGCAATAGGTTCGCCACCTAGTCCATTTGGGACGTATCACGTAAACATAACGGCGAGTCGAGGCTTAACAGCCACTGCCTACACCTTCGGGTAGAAAAAGGCGTGAAGTTACGTTATAACTTCCATAAAAATAATTCCAAGAAGTCACTAATGTTAGCCCGGATTCGCCCACAATTGCTTGAGTCAAGAGCGGCAGACAAATGAGACGACAAATATTCAAAATCATCATATCTTCAAATTCATTCAATATATTATAATAAAATTTAATCGGTAGTATTTAATCAAAGTATCAACTCTAATTTCACACGAGGTTCACGTCGCATTAAATGGAAGTATGACTGATCGTCCATCAGCTTGGAGTACTGAGTATGAGTGACGAAACTGTTATGTGTTCCCGGGATTGCAGAGCAACGACGCTGATACGTTGTAACCAGAACTGCTCACGTTACGCGGACCACATAACCATACGTTATGTAACGCCAGAGAACATAAAAAAAATATGATGACACGCCTGCTTTCCTTTAGTCAAATATTACCATGTGATGTGAGGAGCGTGACAACGAGCAATGCCGCTAGATTATTAATGTTGCCATCAAATGTCGAACAACGAAAGGCTTTTTAATGGCCAGTATTTTTTTTTGGTGTTAATTTTTACTAACCGACACGGGACTTTTCAGTTTTATTTTTCTACTAGAATATATTTAAATTATGTATATCGATAAACCATTATCATGAATCATGCTATCTATTGTTGTTTTTTTTTAAACAGCTGAATCCAGTTGAGATATACTAGGTGACAGGGATGTTTCCATGTTTTTTTTAAAGAGTTAATTTATGATAACTAAACCAAACTTTATCTTCAGCATAGATATCCGAGAACCGTGATCCCATCATCGTTTACAAACAACAAGTCTTCAAACAATAAATAGATTAATATTATGACTTATTGTGAAACTTATACAACTTTATAAACATAAACAGAAGGCTCAGGTTCAAATTCTATGAATATGTGCCAATAATCCGTAACTGAGCTTGTTAAAAATGACTGGACTTTTTAAAAACATGTCTCATTGTCGATGGTATGGACAAAGAGTGATAGTGACTTGTGAAAAGATAGGAACTTAGTAACTATATTGAACAAAACCAGCACCTGGTCCTGATATCTGGAGCTTTCGTAATCTGCATATCTGCGTGAATGGCTGGGGAGAATGACCTGTTTGGTAAGGACCGAACGTAAAGCGAATTTGATAAGCACTTGCGTAAGTGAAATACGCCTTCCTAAGGGATTTGCTATATTAGTAGCAATTGCCGAAAGGTATAGATATTAAAGACTATCTAGAACTAAAGTGCATACTAATGTTATGCGTAAATGCTGATTGTATGACTTCCCTGAAGGGTCTTGGATTTTATCGAGCTACGGAAATGAGTGGTGGTTTTGTTACTAAAGCCTGTAATATTACATAACAAATTTAGATTTTGTAGAGTGATTCCCGTAACCGTTTTGAAGTATTAAATAGGTATATTGTCTGGAACTGAGTCTTTATTTTTCATTATAGGATTCAATTTATTTATAAACTAATCAATTCATTTATCACATATATTGTATTACGTGTTTGTTTTCTTTCTGATCTACGAGTTTTCTCCACGGCTTTTCTACCCGAAGGTGTAGGCAGCGGCTGTGAAAGCCTCTATTAGAGCCCTTATGTATGTATGTAACTTCCAAAAAGAATTCCGAGAAATCATTGGTGTTAGCCCAGAATCGAACCCACGACTCTGGATGAGAAGCGGGGTGCTCGACCATTGCACCACCGAGATTAACCGAAAGAGGCGTAAGCATTGACAATTACACGATTGGAGAAATTTTTGCCAAACAATTTAATCACAGATGTTTTCCGAAACAAATTAAAAATGTAATTCTCGTATGTTGGTTAGGTCTGCACTAGACCTGGGATCATAACTCCGAGTGACAACCATTGAGGATTGAGACGACTCTTTCTTTTTTTGGGAAAATAAGCATTTATTATAGTTACGTACGAGCTGATTGGAATAGGGAAGGTGGATTATCTTAAATAGACAAAGTCTATGACGTTATTTCATCAAAACTATCAACGACGCACTTGTCAGGTCACACTGATAACCCAGAACCTACTTATGATGTATGGTTACTGCGTTGCAAAAACTACTCCCGATAATAAACTAGTAACATTCCTATGATTTCTATCTTTGGTGTATAGATAGTCTAGTGGTTTAAGAGATGTATAATAATAATATCTTGGACACAATAAACACAGCGCCCTCTAGTTCCAAGCTAAGCAACCAAATGCTTAACATTAAAACAACTTTTTAGGATTATATCGCGTTTATTTATTACTTATTTTAATTTATTTCCCGACATTTCGAACTCTTTACAGAGATCATTTTCACTCGATTCAAATCTAAGAAATAAATATGTAAACCAAATGCTTGTGTTATGGATACTAGATAACGGATATTAATACATATATACTTTTCTTTTGTAAATATGTTTGTCACAAATATTTGTGCTCGGGTGGGAATCGAACCCCCGACTTCATTGCTGCAGCCGAGTGCAGCCGGTAGTTTTACCAATGCGCCACGAGGCCCGTCATGTATGTCTGTTTCGATGGCCTCAGGTTTGGAACCTTAAATATTTGGAACATCTTTTTCTTAAATTAATACTCTCACCGCCATTATAGGACCGGAAATTTCCTTTCCCGACACACGAAGGAACGCTGTTCACCGTGAAGTATTAAGCGTGAAGTTATAAGAAAACTATACCGTGAGATCGATGAATTTTACATATTTTTATTAAATATTTTCTGCGCTAGAGGTCGCTTCAATATGTTTTATACAGATTCAAATATCTTGATACATTTTGATTTTTCGTGCGTCATTGTAACTATCCTGTAATTCTTAAGGAGAAGTAAGTACATGTAATTATTATTTATTAATATTAGGGCTATTATGTACTTTTAAAATTTGATACAGTGCACAATATTCATTGTTTAATTATAACCTTTGCTATTTGTACTCACACTTTATTACGCTTCGCTTGTTGAGGTGAGGACTTCCTTTGTTTGTCTTTGAATTATCAAGGTCCGAACTAGACAAACACAACTTAGAGTATAAAAAAGATACAAGAAAATAGAATATAATATCTCCTACTTAAAATCGAATTGGTCTTATCTATACTATAATAATTTAATAATAATATTATAAAGAAGAAAGATTTGTATTTTTGTATGTAACGAATAAACTCTTAAAAGTACTGGACCTATTTTAATAATTCTTTTTTCTTTAGAAAGCTACATTATCACTGAGTAACATAGGCTACGTGTAATCATCGTCGTCATCGACATTTTGTTTGTACGCGAGTATCATCGTGAGGCGGGAAGCTACATACAATATAGCGGTACGAAGTCCGCGCGGTCTGCTAGTTATTTATATTTTACATACCAACAATAAATTAACTAATTGTACGACTATTACAATATTCATTAAAGAAAAAGTTTTAATGCCTAAAAGTTACACAGCTAAAAAGCCTAAAAAGGCAATAAACAATGCATAAAATGCTAGCTATATTTTTCTTTAAGATTTAGCTGTTTAATCCTGCAAACACTTAAAATTGTATGAACACGGTTCACATTTTACTAGTACCTACAAGTTAATCATTACCCGATTTTTTTTGTAATTTACTGCCATTCATTTATATAATATCAAGATAAATAAATTAAAGCAGGTGAATACAAAATACTAATTGTGATCATCATTAGAACAATTGCAGTATTTTCCAAAAATATATGAATTTAATTATTTGCAAAGTATTATGAAATAAACTGCAGACTCTTTATTTCCTTATGATTTATTATGGAGATTTAAAATTGTCATTAGCTCAAATGTGTTAACTTTTGTTGTGATGCTCCAAAAATACCTCTCAAACTGAACTTAGCGACGATGCTATACTGGGACTGATGGATAAGTCTACTACAATACAGTGGACTTAACTGTGGCAGAGCCACGCGGCTCACTGCATGAATGAGCCGGCTCGACCGGTAAAATACTATGACCTGTCAGAATATCGACGTTTCGCTCGGTGAAAAGATGTATGCGGAGCCCCAACCCCTTCGCCTATCCCAATTTTAAGTCAGTTAAAGCAACTGTAAAACTGTGTTGCAGTTGTCCATTGGCGGCGTTAGTGGCTTACCATGACAATACTTAATCTTCGAAAGTATACACTGCGATTATCATGTCTCGATATGCTGATTTAAACTGATAGCTGATAACTGATTTTATAAGTCACACGCGTTATATGGATAAGCACTATTCATGCATCATTTTGACACTAGGGACCACTAAACCAGCAATAATGCTTTTTTAAAAGCTTTTATTTAGCTTGCACTGTATGTATGTGTGTATGTATGTATGTATGTATGTATGTATGTATGTATGTAAGTATGTATGTTCGGTGGAATCTTGCAACTCAATTTTGAAGTAGATATCTTCAACCGATTGAGCTGAAATTTTGTATACACGTTTACTTTGGATGACAATGCATGATATGATGTGTGACATTATTCTATCATCATTCATCATCATTGCGATTAAATGGAAAAGAAAGCTCTAAGCTGAAATTGAATAAGATGATCGCCTTATTGAAGAGCTGGACTGTTTGAAATTAAGCGGTAAACTAACCTGCAATAATGGTGCGTTGAATGAAATGACACTAACCTAGCCAGCTATAACTAAAAATAAGAAAATAAATTAAAAGCAAAAATCCTTTTTAAAGAAGCTTTTATTTAAGCGCTCTAAAAATAAGAATATAATATTTCCTTAAAAAATTCAAGTATCAATGATTAAAACAACTTTTAGGATTGTATCGCGTTTATTTATTATTTAATTATATTTATTTCCCGACGTTTCGAACTCTTTACAGAGTTCATTTTCACGAGTATGAACAAAAAGATGGTAGTTGTTCAAAAGCTATCTTCATTGATAGCTTTTGAAGCTTTTGAACAACTACCATCTTTTTGTTCATACTCGTGAAAATGAACTCTGTAAAGAGTTCGAAACGTCGGGAAATAAATATAATTAAATAATAAATAAACGCGATACAATCCTAAAAGTTGTTTTAATCAATGAGTGAGATTCGCGAAAATCTTAGAAACAAATATTCAAGTATCAACTTAGAGCCTCAGTATGTACAATTTATATAATAATAAAAGCTTGTCGCGAGGTTTGACTCCCTATCAGTGGGTAATTAAATTGCAATAGATAATATAGTAAAGTTAGTAGATTAATTTACATGAGTGTTTTGCCCATTTCTTCTCATGACAACCTTACACTCAGAATCGTCCGTGCGTTTTTGTTCCAATGAGGCAATTTTCTCAAGCGCTCGTGTTTTAATATGTTATGCTTTAAATATAATAATAAGTTAAATATCTGTATTTACGGACTATATTTAACTGTGTGTGAAGACCCAAGAAAATAAAGCTATTTTGATTTGATTTGACATAATAAAATTAGTACAGTTTATTTACAACTCGCGCGACAAGCTTTTATTATTATATAAATTGTACATACTGAGGCTCTAAGTTGATACTTGAAATTTTTAAGGAAATATTATTTTCTTATTTTTAGAGCGCTTAAATAAAAGCTTCTTTAAAAAGGATTTTTGCTTTTAATTTTTAACAAACAAGTCATTTCAATTTCCAAACTATAGGGGTTAGCTTCACTCCAGAACATCGTGGTAGAGTAAAACATATCCCGTTATGTTCAATTCTGCTATTCTTATAGTTGACAAATATATTTGTAGGTACTTTATTAAACAATAACTAAACAATTTACCCGCGAGAGAGCGACCAAAAAATAAACACAAGTTAAATTTACGCGCATTTTTATCAGTTATCAGGTTACGTAGTAAACAATTTCACAAATTTTATTGTGAAGTTCCACGCACAGATAATAATTTATGTATAGGTATGTATACAGTCAATTATTAATAAATATATATATAACTAGTTGACCCGGCAAACTTCGTCTCTGAAGCAATAAATAAATATATTTAGGTTTGTATTCAGTTATTATTTAATTAAATTATTACCCTTAAGAGCCAGACAAACACGATCGCAGACTTTTTTGTAAAAATTGTAAGGTGTTTATTAATGTTGTACATTATTTTGATCTATCACTTAACGTTCTGTCAGCGTTTGCAATTAAAGCTACAAACCTCAAAAAATATCACATTTTTTGTACTATTTTATCAATCATTACATAGTATAAAACAAAGTCGTTTTTCGCTGTCTGTCCCCTTATATGCTTATATATCTTTAAAACTACGCAACAGATATTGATTTTCGCGGTGTTGTTTCAAATATTGACTTTGTATTGACTTTGTTGTAATGATGATAATGATATGACGTTTCATGACTAAAAAATGTTTTCATAATTCGGAGTAAGTATTTACACATTAAAAACACTTATCTGTATATTGGATTTTTTAAAAATAATTATTATGATATAATATTATGAAAGGCATTACAAGGCATTACGCCATTGATAACCGTGCAAAAGTCATGTATCATCGTCATATAAAAAAAAAAACTTTCATAATAAGCATATTAATATGATAACAATACGATAGTAGTAAAATTACTGGGATCTTTCGATTATTGGTTCAAATGTTAAGTATAGTGACGGCTTGTTTAATTTCTACGTAGCTATTTCTACGAGTTTATTTAAAAAAAAAAAAAACAAGATTTATATAGATTTTTAGAACTCATAAAATTTTGATATCAATTGTTTTTTTTTTCCATCCATCTGCAACACCAAGAAGATCACAGTTGCATTGCCGGCCTTTCAGGTAGGATACAGTGGGACACGGGTGGTCCTCTGCATGTCTCGCTCACATCGAAAAACAACATGAATCACTTTACAATTAATTTTTTTAAAGTCACAGTTATCAAAACAAGTACATACTGTATGTATGTATTTACATAAATTCCCTTGCGGTGAAGGCAGAGAGAATATAGCGCCACAATTTACAATTCTTGCACACTTCACTGTCTTCTTTGATTTTCATAACTCTTATCATACACGCTCGTCGGTTTTTAAGGCTCCTAAGACCACCTCAAGGGCCCGTTCTATTTGGTCATTGAATGTGTTTCATGGCCGTCCTTGACCACTACATCCTTACACTTAATCCGTTATTAAAATATTTGTCAATACTTGTACTTGTACTTTATAGTCTCGGTAGCCCAGTGGACAAGCACACGGCTTCTGATCTAGAGGTCCGGGTTCGAATCCTGACACTGGCTCACACCAATGACCTTCGAAATTGTTTTCGGAAATTATGTGTGAAAAATATCGATGAGTTTACATATTTATCTCTCAGACTTTCGCGAATCTCACTCATAAATTAAAACAACTTTAAGGATTATATCGCGTTTATTTATTACTTATTTTTATTTTATTTTTCTTTTCTCCGTTCGGGAAATAAATAAAAATAAGTAATAAATAAACGCGATATAATCCTAAAAGTTGTTTTAATCTATAAATATCGATGACTGAAAACTTTGTGCCCGATATGGCAATAGGTTTGCCTTGCCACCTATTCCATTTGGGACGTAAACATAACGGCTAGACGAGGCTTAGCAGCCGCTGCCTACACCTTCGGGTAACAATGTTACTTGGACGTAAAGACTCTTAAATTCAACATTGATAATATGAGTGAATTGTCAAGTACATAGGTCACGAGTTCAAATCCGACTTGAAAATAATGTCAATGGTTTAAGCGTCACGACGCAAGAGATTAGGCAGTGTATTGTTTTCATGGGTTATTTATAATTATCAACCTTGAACATTGAAGATATAAATTATTTTAGGCAATTCTTAGTTATCTTTTTTTCACGTCACTCAAAAACTAATGGATTTTACCACCCTATTTTACTATTTAATATTACTATTTTTGATTATAAATGTGTGATAAATATCGATCGAAATATTGATTGATTAAGTTTGCAACTCATTCCAATTGCGACATAACTATTCGGCGTGACGAGGCGTAACAGCCGCTGCCTATACCGTCGGTAGAGAAACGCGTGAAATTATGTTACGTTACCGAATTTTCGCTCAAATAGGTATTTCTTTAATCATAAACGAGAGAACGAAATAGTAAACGAGAAGTCAACGCGAAAACAACTAAATGGAAATTAAAAAAATAATAATAATCGTTGACGTCATCTGTGACTATTATTATTACTAGTTGTTTACCGGTGGTTTTGTTTGCTCTTAATTCCTTTTCCACTGTCAATAGACCTTGAATAGTTTGTTTTGAGAAACAAGTTAAGAAATGATAATATTTTATTGTGACTTTTTTATTTATTTATCTTCACAGTAGACGTCATCCCCTTTACATGATATAATATAATATCAGAAATGAGTAGAGTAGAGGATTTCTTGTAACTGCATAAAGAATAATTAATACTACAAAATAATGTACAGATTAAATTCACACCCACGAAGTACTAAGCAGCGCTATATGTACTTATCTATCTTATAGAACGGTCAGACAAGTACATTTCCTGACAAATCAACTTCATACTTACCAACAAAATTAACATACAACATAGTAACAAAAAGTTAACCAACAGGTGTGGCTATACAAACATTCTAACACAAGATTTGTATACAAAATTATCAGAAAATAAATAATAAAATATTATTATATGAAAGTTTAATATTAAAATAAAAGTATATAAGCACTAGTTGACTCGGGGTAGTAGGACGCCCACCAGCCCGATGGTCAGACGACCTCAGAAGGGCTGCAGGAAAAGACTGGATGCGGAAGGCAGAGAATCGTATGTTGCGACGCACATTGCGAGAGGCCTATGTCCACCAGTGGACTAGGACAGGCTAATGATGATGATCACCCGGCGAACTTTGTTCCGCATCAAAATTAATAAATGAGTAAATTTAGGATTTACTCATTTACTCATTACCACCACTCTCTAACAATTTAAAAAAACGCATCAAAATCATTTGAGTAGTTTCAAATATATAAACATTTAAGGGGACAGACAGCGGAAAGCGACTTCGTTTTATACTATGTAATGATATAGATATTTCTAATTTTAAAAAATTAAATTGCGACTGCGTTTTCTCTACCTGCCATGCTGAGGAATTTTGTGTAATTAAGTAAATTAACAAAGAAATCAGTAAACAAATCTTACTTATTAAATACATTAGTATAGACTGATTGCACTTGTTTCCTGAAGGCAGATAACTTTTTCATGAATATTAGATTTCAAATAAACAAAACCTTGCCATGTTATGTTCCAAGCTAAAGATAAATCAATGTCTAAAAGTTTTAAAAAACTTTCTAGGTATATCAAGGACATACGAAAATGAATAAAATATTAAACGAGGAACGCAGAATCAAGGTTGGCGGGTTCGATCCCCACCCGAATAGGTACAAATATTTATAAATAAATAACTTCACGCCAAATCCCTTGCAGGGTAGGCAGAGAGAACGGAGCGCCATAAGGCACGATTCTTACACACCTCACTCGCTTCGTTGACTTTCATAACTCTTTTCATGCACGCGCGTCATTAACTTCCTCCAGAACAAGTTCTATTTGGTCATGGAATGTGTGTCTTGGCAGTCCTCGACTCCTATATCCATCCGCTTTTGGATTGTATATCTGCTTAGTCAATCTTGGATCATCCATTACCATCTACATGTCCGAACCTTCGGAGCATGCCTTATATTACTTTTTAACCGACACCCTCTTTCAATCCAACTTCCTTCCTTGTAACCTGGTTGTCGTAGCGGTCAACGAGAATCACTGCATAAGTTTTGCGCAGTGTTCTCGTTTTTGTTTTTAGAAGTTGTGCCCGGTATGGCAATAGGTTCGCCACCTATTCCATTTGGGACGTAAACATAACGGCGAAACGAGGTTTAAAACCGCTGCCTACGCCTTCGGGTAACAAAGGCGTGAAGTTATGTTATGTTATGTTCTCATTTCAACCGCGCTTATGTTACTATCGTGCACACTCTGCCATACCCAACTCTCGCTTTCATTGGTGTTGGGTTCTCCTCAGTCAAAAGTAAATAAGTATAATAATATAATAATAATATCTTGGACACAATACACACAGCGCCCTCTAGTTCCAAGCTAAGCAACTAAATGCTTGTGTTATGGATACTAGATAAATAACGGATATTAATACACATATACTTTTCTTTTGTAAATACATACTTATAATACATAGAAAAACACCCAGACGCCACACAAATATTCATGTTTGTCACAAATATTTGTGCTCGGGTGGGAATCGAACCCCCGACCTCAATGCTGCAGCCGGTAGTTTTACCATTGCGCCACGAGGCCCGTCGTATAAAATATATTTATGTGCTTACGTAACAATTTAATCATGTCATTCATGTCCTAATTCAACTATTATTTTGCGTCTTGATGGCGTAGTTATTTCGTTATGTACAACTAAAACTCGTGATTCATTCACTCACTAGTTTATTCATTCATTCATAATAATAATAATTTTAATGTTTACTGATTAATATTGTACACGTAATTCAATAGAATTGTTTATTATATTAGTTGCAGATCCCATTGTCAAGTTCACTAACCTGACAGCAGATATGTAAGGAATGGTTTGCAGTTTGCAAAGTAATAACTTCAAACCACTCGGTACTTGAAGTATTTTTGACCGACTTTCAAACGAGAAGGTTCTAAATTTCGATATTTATGTTTTATATATGTTCGGACATGTCTCACTATAAAAGGATTTTGCAATTTTAGGTTTTTGTCTATTAAAAGTTAGTTCCGAAATGGTCCTATTTAAATTGATTGAAGATTTTTTTTATTCATTTAATAAATATAAAATAAACTAAAACTAAACTAAAGAGTGGTAGAGCCAAGCAACAGTGGTAGAGCCAAGCAGTTCGCAGCATGAACGGGCCGGCTCGACCGGTGAAATACCACGACCTCTCAGAAGATCGACGTAAAGTGGGCCATGCCGCGTTTAGTTCGGTAAGAGAGGTAACCGGAGGCCCATTCCCCTTCCCCATCCTTCCCTATCCCCTATCCCTTAAAGGTCGGCAACGCAACAGTAACACTATATGTGTTGCTGGTGTCCATGGGCGGCGTTGGTTGCTTACCATCAGGTGACACGTCTACTCGTTTACCCTCCTATCCCATAAAAAAAACACTGCCCAGCGCGGGGACTATGGGCAAAAACCTCCCATGACCAAAGCGCAAATCCAATGGGCTCCAGTTCCCGGTGGTCCCACCATTCCCGGCCAAGACAGCGGTTGTGGTAACGGTGGGACAGGGGGTGCTAGAATCGGATGTTGTGGCGCAAGTTGGGAGAGGCCTACGTCCAGCAGTGGACTGCAACAGGCTAGTGATAATGATGATGATGATGATGATGATGATAAAACTCAAGAAATTCGATGATGAAAAAGATCATCTAAAACAGAAAACTACACTATTCTCGGATTAAATAAACCATGTATTATTAAGTTATAATTAATATTACAAGCCAAAAAATTCAAAAAAAAAAAAACAAACAGCAGTTTGTCTTTATCTGACTAGCAACCATCTACATTGGTAGGCAACGAAACAAAAAATGCAAAAAAAAAAATAATATCACATAATTAATGGACCACCCCTAACATCACCGGTTTTAAAATTAATTACATGATATTATTTAATAACATGGTAATTATTGCGAAATATAAACATGACCTTGTTAGAGTTCAAGGCGAATTAATATTTATGAATGAAGAGATACTATACACATTTTGTTTTTATACTAGTTTTTACCAGCAGCGTACAATTCTAGCAATCCACCATTCATAGTTTGACCTAGCCTGATTCACTTAACTCCATTCAAATTAAAACTATTTGAAGAACTAAATATATTGAGTTCTGAATTCCAAAAAGAGGGTTTACTGATTATTGATCTAAATTTCCAGCCCTTCTTTCACTTCCTCAGGGTGAAGTAAAAACAATTCAGTCCATAACTATCAATCAACCCCTACCTATACGACATCATCAACACATTATTCTGCCCTGTTCCGATTATTTGGGGTCGACACATCAGGTGTTGATTTCCCACATATTCGCATCTTCCAAATTAACACCCTTCTTAATCATGTCGTCTATCACACAATCTATTCTATTTTATTTTCTTTCTGTTTGTGGTGTACAATAAAGTTTATTCTATTCTATTCTATTTTTTTATTCTATTCATATCTTAGGTCTTTCTCTTCTCTTATTTTCATCCACATTCAGCTTTATTATTCTTCTCGTAACATCTGTGCCATCCCTCTTCATAACATACCCATTACATTTTTACCTATACAATATTTTATTTTCATTTTCACATTCGTAATAATAATAATAAAGATATTACATGAACAAACCAAATTTCTAATTTAATTGCTTACTTGTTTTGGCATTTTAAGTAATAAATTTAACGCGATAGAACACCCATACAATAACAACATAAAACTCGAATATTCTTTAAGGCCAATTTAATTCCGTTTGGGTTATTGTTATATCAGTTCATCTGAATTTTAAATACTCTTTGGTCATTTAGTAAATAAGGGCAATTGTCTTACTGCTTGTTTATATTGAAGGAACAGTAACACTTAGCGAAAAGAATACCTTTAAATGCCCCATAAAACTACCTTTTAACATGTGTAAAATTGTATTGGGCAATTCCAGTGTCAGATTCGCTTGGTAAGTTCCATTGCCAAAATCATTCTGTGCATATTTTGTTTATGGCGTCGCGTTGGAAATATTATCATCCGCCCACATCTGTCCACTAATGAACATAGTCCTCTCCCAATATGCTCCACTGAACCCGATCTTCATCCTTTATTTTTCAGTCACTGCCCACTCCTCTGCGTATGTCATCACTCCAGCTAGTTACTGTAGCTAGGCACCCTACGGTAACTTTGCGATCTGTGGTCTTCACTCTAAGATTAGTTTACCCCAACGGTTATCAGGTCTATGGCATATATGACCACCAGTTGTGAATATAGATATATCTATTGTAATCTAGAAGAATCTAATAATAATGGAATATTTATCTATACGACTCACCGGCCATGATCTTGTTAGGAGATGCGACAGGTTATCAATATTTTCCCAGTGATTACTCTAACAAGAATCAACAGTGATGTCATATGTAATAAAAATTTAAATAATCATGGAAACTGATACAAAAGGTATATAAGTATTAAGCCTTCGCTCATGGGTGTGAAGGTATTTAAGTACGAATACGTTTAATCTAAATATTTGGATGATAAAATGAAAGGAACAGAACACCAATGAAACTTTTTTTCAACCCGAACACAGGGTTGGTTAGTTCATGGGAATATTGATAAAAGGTGTATCTTCACCATCGGCTACTAAGTACCAACTTGAAGGTACAAAAAATGCACATTTTATTGCAATATGTCATTCAACAACAAAGTATATCAAAGATAATATAAATATTTGCTTCTGATAAAACACAATCATATGAGGATAGATCAACTTTGCAACAATGTCTTACGTAGTTATGCAATTGTATATATTACGCGCAGTTGACTTTGAGTAAGTGCAATAAAGACAATTTAGATATTTATATATTTGTTTGATGATACCAATTTTGTGTGTGAAGACGTTAGTAGAGAACGGTCCCAATTGATTCTAATGGCTGAACGTAAGGAGGTCGGCGGGTTCAGGGACTACGACTAATAAAAAAAAACAAATTTGACATTTATTTACGCGCGATATTTGACAGATGCGTGGTTAGGTACCTATCTACGATTTAGTACCTACTTCTTATAGTCTCATTATGTTAATAATGTACGTGGCCCTCGGAACAGGAACAATGATCACGGTCGTTCCAAATACATATTAGTTAAACACTTGTTTAGTTTTATCTGCATATTTATATATACTAATTTTTAAACCGCACCTACACTCGCATACATGTACTGAATGTACTCAAATCAAAACCATTTGAATAACACAGAAGTAGTTGAACTATTATCTCAGAGGAATTCCTCACGGAGATTGTTATATGTTTTATGGTTTAGGAGCCATTTATTTAGCAATTTTCATCCAATTCTGCTTATCGTCTGAGCAACGAATCAGTAGCAAACATGCAAGCAGCCAAATATCTGCACAAATTTAATACCAGGGGACTTCGTTCCGGAAAATCTTACTTGAAAGGACCGCATATGCCAGAGCGCGCAGTGCATCTGTAACGTAGGTTCATGTTCTATATTTTCTATACATATAGTAAAATTATAGGAAAATTGAAACTGTACATTGAATATTTTTTTTTAGAATACTTGAGACATAATCTACAATCGATACCGAACCCAAATACATGATTTTTAGAGTTTTCGTCTGTTTATGTGTATGTGTGTTACGGATAAACTCTAAAAGTATAGCATGCTTTTATGGTACGGCGGACGAAGTAGCATATTGTGTTGCGCGCTACTTCGTCGCTAGTATTTATACATAAAAGTAGCTGACCGGGCAAACGTTGTCTTGCCAAAAAATAAAATTTAAAAATAGGGGTTGATCGTAGGGGGTTGAAAATTTAGGGTTGTATGTATTTTTGTATCTCGTTTTAAAAAAAAAGAGAACACGGAAATATATCGAAAAATTAAAATAAAAAATTTAGGGGTACCTTTAACATTTAGGGGGATGAAAAATAGATGTTGGCCGATTCTCAGACCTACTCAATATGCTCACAAAATTTCATGAGAATCGGTCAAGCTGTTTCGGAGGAGTATGGGAACGAAAATTTTATATATAAGATGTCATGCACACGGAACATATTAATATTTAATTAACATGCCACATACTTGCATACATAATTTAAAACTAATGAATAAGATAATATCTTTATATTGGACATATATTTTATTAAACCTTCACGCCCTTAATTTGCGATGGTGTAGGATATGTACATTGAAGATAATTGATAAAATCTTGGGTTAAAAGTAAACACCTAAATGTATAATAACCTGCAATATAAATTATTAGAATTTTCATACACTAATACAATGTTGCACGGATAACATGTTTTTTTTTTTGTTTAAATTACACATTTGGGTTCAATAATGAGTTTGATAATGAACGTCAAATTAAATACATAGTTTTGATATGCAGAAACTATTTAAATAACCAAGAATATTTAAGTACCAGATGAGTAGCATCGCTCAAGAGAATAGTGTCTCTCAATCTGGCTCTCGGAAGATCTCATATTTGATTTAAATTACAGAGGTCGAAATTTAGAATCCTGGATTAAACTAATTACTTTCTGGAAATAATTAGTGCTAAATATCGACTTATCGAGTTAGATTTTTTTATATTATTGAAAAAAAATAGGACTTGTTTTGACGCACTTATGTCAAACAGAATTATGTGTTAAAAAAACGTTCCAAAACAAATTAAAAAAAAAAGAACTATGAACAGGTTTAAAAAAAAAACAATTTTCACTGGCGTTTTATGCAAAAACAAGCACAGATTAGCTACAAGCATAGATTAGCTTGTATAATAGGTAATATATTTTTTATACCATGTGATAAATGTTATATAAAATCAATATCGTTATATGCAAGTTTTTATTTATTTTTTTAAATACGTATTAGCTATTGATGATGATGATGCTGATGATTTTTATTATTTGGTGCCGAACATCTCTTACTTATTATTTTTCCTTTGGACATTGCATGCGTGAAGATGCAAAAAGTGATCAGTGATCTGGTTTCTTCTATGAGTGTTGACTTTAATGATTCTGCATTGGTGTCAGTCATTTGAACACTAAAGTAAACTCGTTGTTCTGACCTGAACAGGTGTTGAGTATAAACCAGTTAATTCTTTTAATACTTTACATGAAACGGGACTAAATTGGCGCGAAAAATTTTTCGATTCGTGACAGATATTAATAATAAATCAATCTAATAATAACAAATAATTGAAGACATTTCATTTTAACACTAAAATGGTATTTTGTTTGTCTGTTTTAAAACGATAATCAATTTTTTTTTGTATCCAAGATGTCACGTTTATTGAAAAAGCTTTTAAAATAAATACGAGGAAATATTTTAGATATCTTTTTGGGAAGCTAAAAATATTATATTAATAGTAGCATTTAAATATTTTTATGATTTACAATCTCAAAGTATAAAGGTAAGTACTTTGGTAAGTCCTAAGATTGAATTGAATGACATGACTTGAATTGATTGAATTGAATGTCATGACGTGACATCTGCCTTTTCAAAAGATCATTCTTATATTCATTAGATGACGCTCGCCTAAACCTTCAAGTACTGTAAGGTATATATTAAAAAACAATTCACTTCCGCACAAGAAATACTTTATTAAACAGTGTACATTTGTACATACCCATTTATTTTATTAGTATTGAACTAGTGATACGATGCGATGATAGATCACGGTCGGTTCCTGAACCCGGCAGTGATCAATAAATAAACACGTGTCTAATATGTAAACAACATCATCAGTTAAGGTTACGCAATTGTTTTGTTTCAAGGTCCCATGGGGCCGGCCGTTTAATTAGATCGGCATTTGTTATTATCTAAGTACCGGGAAACTACCAACTGTAAGCGGGTAATTGCCTGTTTTTATTTGTAATGTTTACAATGTAAGATAAATTGCTTAGGGAATGTTTTTGATGAGTAATGTTAATATTCATTCATCTCTAGTTTATGTATATAGGTATGGACATGTGTCGTAGGGGAGATACACATGTTACGAGAAGATATTAACTTGAATGTGGAGGGAAATAGGAGAAGAAGAAGACCTAAGGAAACATTGGATGTATCATTGGAATACTCGCAAAATATTTTACCTAGACAGTGATAACAGTAATAAACAGTAAATAAGAATACTACGACTTCTATAAATATTGGCGTGAAGTGGCTCGTGCCGCATTTTGTTCGGTGAGAGAGGTTTCCGGAGGCCCTATCCTCTTTCCCCTCCTACTCCCTTAAAGGATGGCAACACACCACGGTTTTCAAGGGCGGTGACCCACTTGCTCGTTTGCCCTCCTATCCCATAAAAAAATAAACTAACATGATACCTTACCAGGGCATATCTGTTTATTGTTCAAGAATCAAATCTCAGTAGGTACCTGTACTATTTTTTTTTGAAGATGGAGTGATTCTCTTCGGAATGTTTCGGTTTTGAAGTCGGATAATTCGCATTGCAATTAATCTGTTTCGAAGTATATCAGCAACACTAATTGAAAATTTTATGAGGTGAATAAAATTGTTCTGAAAAAAATAGTATTAGTTTTTTTAATTGTAAAACTCACGCTTCAACTACAGATACATTCTTCGGACAAATGTGAACAGTGAACAGATAAGACAATTTTACGGTCATCGGTACTCATTATTTTTAATAATAATTGTTTGATTGTAATTATATTTATTGGCTTAATTAACCAAATTAACTGTTATCAAATTATTTAGATTATAACATTGTTCTGTTCCGATTTTACAACCAACTAAAGGAACATTAAGTTGGCAATCATAGAGAAATTTACAGAATAAACTGATCATCATTTTCCCGACCTTATCCCACTTTAAGTGGGGTCGGCACAACGTCTCATCCATTCGAACTATCTATGTTTGCAAGGCTGTGATTTTACGACCGACCGCCTGGGAAGGGGTTGGAAGTGAGATGGCGAGCAGGGAGGAGAAGAGGTTTGGCATCCGGATACCTCTCTCACCGAGCAAAACGCAGCCTGAGCCACTTACGCCGATATTCTGAGATGACAGACTAGACACACAAAAATACCAATTTTATTGATATTGACATTTCGTTGGTTTGGTTGAAAGCACTATTGTCAGAAACTATTAATCTTATTTTAAAAAATCTTTCAGTGTTAGATAACACATTTTTTAATGGAAATCTAGTCTATAGTCTATTTAATATCATCACGCTACAACCAATAAGAGCAGAGCATTGTCTGTATCAGGGGTAAAGGAATATTTAAATTTAGTGGCAATACGAATTCCGCGTGTTATGAATATTGCATGTTACATTTCATACATGGTAATAATCTACAAATCTTAACGTAATCTCTTTCTTGGCCATGTTTAATTTCATCATTAGCCTTTTGTGGTCCACTGCTGGACATAGGCCTCCCCCATAGAGCGCCACAACTGCCAGTCCGCTCAATCATGGGGGGTTTTTGCCATAATCGCCACGCTTGGCAGGCGGGTTGGCGATCGCAGTAGGCTGTATTTTCTTGAGAGAGAATGCTGCTACCCATTCTTCTAGCTGTTCCCTTAGTCGCCTTTTACGACACCCACGGGTAGAGATGGGGTGGCGGTATTCTAAGCCGGCGCCATACAGCAAAGCCGGCGCCACACAGCATGTTTAATTTATATCCATTCAATCTTCGTCATACTCACATGACCTCATCAGAAGTAAAAACGAAAAACGTTAGAGAAATGGCTACAGCAATTGGTAGTGGTGGACACCATAATGCACATGCCTGCGTTTTAAAGAATTAATCTTAACATCGAAATGAAACATGATCTTTTTGTATGGGATAGGAGGGCAAACGTGCGGTCGCTCATGGACACCTGCAACACATATACTGCTACAGATGCGTTGCCAACTTTTAAGGGAGTAGCATAGGATACCGCGACATGAGCCACTTTACGTCGATCATCTGAGAGTAATATTTCACTGAACGAGCCGGCACATCCATTCAACTGTTTGGCTCTACCACTGTACGATTAAAACGTACATTTAATATAGATAACTAATAAATAACTAATTTATTTGAACCTATGGATAAGTCATATGAACTAATGTTTTCAGCCTTGACCCTTTAATCAACGCGAAGTTAGGTACAAACAAATATATCAACATTATTACGTTTACTTTGGCAAGGAAAAGATGACCAATTCGGTGTAGTCAACCTTCGCTGTGCACACCTTCGGGGAGAGATTGCGCAACTGCCCAGGTCAAGGGTGAAAAGGCGCCGCACTTACATTTTGGCAACCTTTATATACACATATGCAATGCTAATTTTATCCTTCTGTATTACCACAGAAGCAAACATAGTGTGAGCAAGCCCACATTATCATAAATCCTTGTGGGAAACTTTTTTTGGACAATTCACAAAGAGGTGTATGGAATAAGGTACGTTATTAAAAAAAAAATAACTTCTTTTCAATCGAACATATTCGAAATTTAAAATACCTATTTTGACATTACTGGCGGATAAAGAATTAATACTTCTATTCAAAAAAATTCTTATTCCAACGGCATTATACCAGGAATCCATGTAGTATTTTAGTAGTCTTTAAAGAAAATAAATACAGACAGACTTTTTTTTATTTCTTTGATCTACTACACCACTATAGAACCAAACTTATCAGTTACGGAATCAGTTACTAATCTCCTTTTATCGACGAAATTATTAACATTATTAATTATATTATAGAATTACTTACTGAGGTTATATACGAATTCTACTGCCGTATTAAGCGTTAAGAAACCTTTTAAATCTTGTCCTATTCAAAAATTTATGTTCAAAGATTTAGATTTTTTTAAAACACCTGTGTTTTAATATTATTTTCACAGCAATAAATTAATTGTAAAAGAACAGATGGACCACGATGACATAATCTACGCAACATCAGTAGTTTTATTAGCTAAATATTCTTAGAATTTTAATAGACTATTATTCGAAAACAAATGTTATTGACTTATCTATAAGTAAGTAGTTTTCAAGGTTACGATGACTACTACTACGTAAGTGATAAATAGTTGAAAGCAAGACACGACGAAATCTGTTGGAAATGATTTTATTTATATATTTTAATAATACACTTATCTAAAACTAGATAATATGGTGATTATGTGGATTTAATCCCAAATAATCGTGTTGGTATTTTAATTTTGTAGCAAAGATATACCTAAAGATAGATTTATTAATGTCACAATTCAATAACGTATTATTGTAATATTTAAAATTAATATTAATAAAAAAAAAACACTAAAAATAACCCGCATTAATTTACTTAATGTGTACTGACAAAGTTAAATAGTGTATTTTTTTTCTTAGCGTACGAATTCAGTGCAGACATTTTATCGATTCCGCCCGATTCGAGTATGTAATTATGGCGCCAAACTACTTTTTGTGGGTTTCCGACCTTGACCCGTCTGAATCGAACCTGTTTAAATCCAAAGGCTTTCGCCAATCGTATTTATAAGACATGTAAAGTTCTACTAATACATTCACGGTCAGCTGCTTTAATATCACTAATATTTTTTGCATATATTATGGTCACATTTCTCTATGGAAATTTTTTTTTTATTATTATTATTCTGATTCAGAATTCGTGGGATGGATTTTAGGGTCGCACCAATGATTTCGTGGAATTCTTTTTATAAGTTATGTGTGATAAATATCGATGAATGACAACTTAGTGCCCGGTGTACGGCCGTAGGTTCCGCCACCTATTCTATTTGTTGACTTCTCTTAAATTATAGTTGTTTTGTTAAAATTGAATTTACTGGAAAATAATGAGTCGTTAAAGAGAAATATTAAAAAAACCCGTTTCAACTATCTTATTGCGTCATATAAGTATATTGTGATCGTCCTATTTAAATTCTTTAAAACAATAAACAATAAAATTATCGGAATGTACCAATAAATTTTAATAGTACCAGTATTTTTTTCTAATTCACAGATATATCAGAATTTATAATAATAACAGGTCTCAGTGGTCCAGTGACATAGGTCTCGGTGGTCCAGTGGTCGAACACAAGGCTTAGGATCCAGAGGCCCGGGTTCGAATCCGGATACGGGCTCACACCAATGACCGTTCGAAAGTTAAGTGTGATAAATATCGATGACTGAAAACTTTGTGCCCGGTATGGCAATAGTTCGGTTCGCCACCTATTCCATTTGGGACGTAAACATAACGGCGAGATGAGGCTTAACAGCCGCTGCCTACACCTTCGGTTAACAAAGGCGTGAAGTTATGTTATGTGTTGTGTTATGATAATTTATTTTTATTTTATTTTTTTGTAGTATTATCATTGCGTTAAGTGTAGGTTTTATATATTATGTTTAATATTACATATTTGTTTCTAAGGTTTTCGCGAATCTCACTCATTAAAACAACTTTTAGGATTGTGAAAATGATCTCTGTAAAGAGTTCGAAACGTCGGGAAATAAATATAAATAAATAGAAATAAACGCGATACAATCCTAAAAGTTGTTTTAATAATATTACATAATTTTTCAGTGCTATAATGGCGCTGTACTCTAGTTAAAAGTCTCGGTTTATTAAACTAAAATAGTTTAGGTGATATATGTAAATAGATAGGTTCTTACATGGATTTAATTTAGTATTGGAACTAGTTGAGAAGGATTCCCTTGCAGGGTAGGCAGACAGAATAGAGCTCCACGAGGCACGATTCTTACACGCCTTCTTTTCATAAATCTTTTCTTGAACACGCGCCGATTTTTAAGGCTCCTAACATCACCTTCCTCCAAACTCGTTTATAATTTATTTTTTCATCTTACTATCATTACATAGATTAAAACAAAGTCGCTTTCCGCTGTCTGTCCCCTTATGTGGTTAGATCTTGGAAACTACGCAACGGATTTTAAAGCGTTTTTCTTTTAATAAATAGAGGGGGTCAACGGGGTGTATTGTACTCGTATGTACAACTCTATTGTAGCAAATTTTTGAGATTTAGAACTTTAATTGTAAACTCTGGCTGAACCCTAAGTGATAGATCCAAAGCGTAATTATTTTATATATGCGTATAAATGTGCGCATTTTAAAGTTCTACAAAAAAAGTCCGCGATGGCATTGTCTATCTCTTAGGGATAACCCACAATGGTCAATCTTATTTCCTTTGTTAGGCGAAACAAAGTTCGCTGGGTAAAATTTTATTTTTGTTAAATATAAACTAAAAAGGGAATGTGTGCCCGTGTTGATAGTAGATGACTCATATATTCTAATACAGCGGAAGGAGGATCATGCAGTGAGCACATTCCAAACCGAAATAGTAAGAACCATAGATATAAGAATAATAGATCGTCAATAGTCACCCAAACAACGAGACCAAAAATGGGTTGTTGATGTGTGAGTGGCTTATCAATGAATCCGTAAAAAGCGCTTCAAAGTGTCAACTATTACATAGTTAATGTACATGTGTTGAAATGTAAATATCCTGAAAATCTAATATACGTAGTTGCGCTGTCAGTGATGAGTATTATTTCATTTTTCCTGACATGTGCCATCTATTATAGTCTATGCTAAATCTATGGTAAGAACACAAGAAGAAATGGCTGTTATTTTTTCTTCTTTTATCATGCACCCCTGTCAACATATGTCAACAGAAGCTCATTTAAAAAAACCACTAAGTATTTAAACGTAAATAAGTAACATATATATTATATAAAATTACTATTATTTATGATACCTGATATTAGATAGAACACTTTGAAATAATAGAATAAACATGATTAATGCAGTAATGAACCTGTACTTAACACATTTAATTAGTACATTTATTTATTTATTTTATACTAGCTTTTACCCGCTTCGCTCGCATTGAAGCCATTAAATAAGCATCAAAGATCATTACCATAGAAATGAATCAATATGATAACTCTATTTTATTGCATATCTGGGATTATCAATTTTTAAAATTACAGCATACAATGACGTGTAAAAAACTAACGGTAAAATATATTTCTCTGTACCAAAAATAATTTTGAACTTTAACATTTTTATAAGGTATAAATGCAGAGTATTAATGTACGATATTTTTGTAGACTATATTATAAGTTATTCCTTCGGGTGCAAATATATGAAAAATAAAGAAATTAAGAAATAGAAAAGTATCCTATGTTACTTCTAACACCTCCAAAAATATGTGTACAAAGTTTCATGATGATCGGTTGAGTAGTTATCACATGAAAGCCTAACAAACAAACTTACATTCACATTTATATACTAGTAGGGATAGGGATTTATAGAGTCGAGAGACTGTGAATATTTTGAACTTCACCCGACCGATTATTGTGTTGTTATTATTGTTTGGTGAAAGCTATTTTTAAGTTAGTGCAGTCATGAGTGCATTTGTACGTTAAACTGTGGGTCAACAGACAGTGGGTAAGGTTCATCCGATTCGTTCACACTTGTGATGAACAGTAATACCCTGGGCAATACCCTTACGATATATAGTTGGTCTATGAACTACACAGCTCAATCAATTTCAAGAAGTTCAAGAGATCTCCTACACAGATACTAATAAGACATACCTCATATAACTTATTTCTATACTCACCTACAATCACCCATTTTTCCCATGAGGGTAGGCAAATACTAATTCTCTGTATTTGCAACGATCCTCCACACATTTCTTTCTACTTCCACCCTCATCATCGCTTTCATAAATGCTGGTTGTGGCCACTCTTGACCTGGCCTCTCTCCAACACATCATTGATTTGATGGTGATAGGTTCATTTAGGTCGACCTTTACCGGTTTGCCCTTTCACACTTGTCTTGTTTCTTCCATATTTTCTATACCCATAACTTATTCTATTCCTTCTTAAATGGTGCCTGTTTAAGATGGAACGGTATATTTGTATATCTGCTTAGTTGGTCTTGTATCTTACATTCTTTCTACATGAACTAACAATCGGAGCCTTCTTTATTTTATAACCGATGTTCTCTATCAGTTCTATTTCCTCCATAACAATCTTGTTTCAGACTTGGTCCGCAAACAACACTCTAGAAGAAGATACAATATACTTTCTATTGTGTTAGTTGATTACTTATGGTAGCGAGAGCAGGGTATGGCAGAGTGTGCATGAAAGTAGAATAATCGCGGTAGAAATGAGGGCACTGCGCAAAATCTGCGGAGTGACTCTCGCTGACTACGTAGAGAACAAGGTTGTAAGGAAGGAAGTTGGTTTGAAAGAGAGTGTCGGTGTAAAAGTAAGAAAGGGCAGGCTCCGATGGTTCGGACATGTAGAAAGAATGGATGATGCAAGACTGACTAAGCAGATATACAATGCGAATGCGGATGAATGTAGGAGTCGAGGACGGCCAAGACACACATTCCATGATCAAATAGAACGTGTTCTGGAGAAAGGTGATGTGAGGAGCCTCAAAAACCGACGCGCGTGCATGAAACTAGTTATGAAAGTCAACGAAGCGAGTGAGGCGTGTAAGAATCATGCCTTATGGCGCTCTGTTCTCTCTGCCTACCCCGCAAGGGATTTGGCGTGAACTTATGTATGTATGTAGTTGGTTTGTGTGATTTTTATGAGAAGAAGTCATCATCGTCTTCTTGCCCTGCTCCTATTATTTTTCTTTTCCACACTTCCTTATCATTCGCATCTTCCACAGTAACACCTTTATTATATATTTTCACCTATATTTTCTTAGGTCTTCCTCTTCTCTCATTTCTTTCCACAGTCAGGTTTATTAGTCTCCCAACAAGTGTATCATCCCTTCTCATTGCTTCTTTGAGTAGAATTAATGCTCATAATAATAAAAATACAAATATAAGATGATTAATTTAACTGATACATTTTAACTTGTATAGACTTAGCAACAATAGCAACAGTGTCATGAAATTTGTAAACACGACACATTTCATCTATTAAGATCAAGGGCGTTAAATACTTTGCAGTCATAAATCAGATGAGCCGACACGGCTGTTAAACATGGCGTTTGTTATTTTATTAATTATAATATTCACCTTGATATTAAGAATAACATTAGTGGTGTGCTCGATTTTTCAACTTCAAATCTGTTCGTTCGTTGCGAAAGCGTGCAAAATCAAGTATAAGGTTAGCAGTGACCTTACGCACAGGCCGATTGTAACACAAGTGGGTCCTAGCTATAGTTACTCAACGAATGTAGGTACATATTTATATTGTTACTCCATCCTATTATGAACCGTTTAAATATTTTGGCAATAATTGTTTAAGTCATTTAAGTCTTGTTACTAGGAGAGTGATGAGAATGAACGTGGATGAACTTATGACAAAAGAAATGGATGGATTGCAAAGAGTTGATATGAGAATGAAAGATGTAAGTGTAAGTGATGACGAATGATATAAGAGAATAGAAAAGGATGACGTATTGTACCATATTAGGCAGAATAATTATGAATTTTGTTGAAATTAAAGGTTCAAATAATAGTTGCTAAATCGCCTGTTCCTATGTATAAGTCATAGGTTATACTCAAAAGATATATACATAACGAACACATCTATGAGATATTAATATTTTATAATTGATTGCTATATTATACTTTTTTTTGGATAGGGAGCCAAACTTTTAGTCGCGTCACAGGATGGTAAGCAACTGCCGCCACCCATGGATACTTGCAACACAGATAGCGTTACGGTCGTGTTGCCGGTCTTTAAAATATGATAAGGAGGGGGTCGGAAGACCTCTTATTTTAAAGGGGCTGGATCTACGGACACCTCTCTCACCGATCGAAACTACTGTCGATATTCTGAGAGGTCGAAGTATTTCAACGGTTGAGCCGGCCCATTCATGCAGCGAATTGCGCGACTCTAACACTGTTAACTAGTACTAGTTTTATATCTATTAACATGATAGTAGGATTTCCTTTTAAATATTCCTTCTGTGTCATATAATTAATATATTTGTGAAGGATTTTAATGACAATGTATCACTTTCAGAATTGATGGAACTACTCTGAGGCTTTATCTAATTGAAATCCGGTGCCCCGTAGAGCTGTGTAGCATTTATAGAAAAATATTAAAAAAATGGCTACGCGACCTGTGTTACGACACTATGTTAATAGTGTCGTAACTTGGTACACATACAAAAAAATACCTAAATCTATACATAAATTATTATAGGTTTTTAATATTAAGGTACCTAATTAACACACTTTTATATAACCTTGCATATAAGTACCTATGATGCATCTTATAAAGAATTTAACTTATTTATACTAGATACTGGTCTATACTAGTAGCGGCAGCAAATAACAACAGTTAAAATAGAATACATTTTTAGCCGCTGTCATGAGAAGAGAAGAAAGTTACATGAAGGATGTTGGGAATTACTGTGCATGGATATTCGATCTTCCTCTACCAATAAGAGGAAGACCGAAAAAGAGATGAATATGATTATGAAGGCAGTAAGTGCGGAGATGACGAGTGATAGAAAAGAATGGAATCGCAACCCAACCCAGAGATAAGACAGGATATCTTATTTCTGGGTAGAGTCGGGACAAAATGTCATACTGCAGAAAAATAATGAGTTTTTTAAATAAATTTAACTAGCTGACCCGGCGAACTTTGTTGCGCATCGAAAGTAAAAAAAAACCCGTGCGTGGAGTCCCTCCGCGCGAAAGAAGTGTAACTTCGTATTGTAAAAAAAAATTGCATTTACTCCTGGGACCTCTTAAACCAGTAGAAGTGCTTGCCTCATCGTCTCGCCCGTAAAAATGTATTTATCTTAATAACTAGCTGATCCTGCGATCTTCGAACCCACTATAAGTATATTCTTTCTTTTTTAATACTTATTCTACAATTCGAGAACTGCTTATTAGAAAAGAAATAACAATCCTACAATAATTTTATTGTTTGACTTAATATTATTTTGTCAAACTATAAAAACCCAAATAACATTATATTTTATTCTGTTTTGCCATTTTTTTGTTTGAGTAATAATAATAATAATATTCATCATCCCTGTTTATGGACCAACCTCGTATTTCAGGAAATATTTAAAAAAAAAATAGCGAAATCGGTTCAGCTTTTCTAGAGTTTTGTACTCACAAACACATTCAGTTACTTATTTGCAGAGATGTACAAAATGGATTTAAAAAAGCATTTAAATACAAAATACTTTTCAGATTTACTATTTCAAATGCAAATTACTAAATAGTATTTCGTTTTTTTTATGGGATAGGAGGGCAAACGAGCAGGCGTGTCACCTGATGGTAAGAAACCAACGTCGCCCATGGACACCAGCAACACATATAGTGTTACTGTTGCGTTGCCGACCTTAAGGGATAGGGGAAAGGAAAGGATGGGGAAAGGGGGGTGGGCCTCCGGGTACCTCTCTAACCGAACGAAACGCGACATGAGCCACTTTACGTTGGTCTTCTGAGAGGTCGTGGTATTTCACCGGTCGAGCCGGCCCATTCATGCAGAGAACTGCTTGGCTAAAGATTTCGTTTTGTATTTCAAATGCAAAATGCAAAATAGGTATTTTTAAAATACTTTTTGATGAAATCTTGAATGAGTCTCAGTGGTCCAGTGGTTAAGCGTTTGGGGTTGAGAATCTAGGAACATGGGGTCCGAGTGCTCGTACACTCTATAAAGATCTTGCAAATAAACTGATCGAGGGCTTTCTCGGCCAGGGGGCTGGTCTATTCTTTGCACAGGGGATTAGCATTGCCATTTGACGTGGCAATGCGGTCGGTCTTCTGGGCACTCTGCCAGTAGATCCAGAAGCGGATTTGAAATAATGCGATTGGGTCTCCAGTTTTCATGCGGCTCGGCGCATTAAGGTCGTTGTCGACGGGACATGCTCCGACTTAAAATCCGTGAGTGCTGGAGTCCCCCAGGGCTGTGTGCTTATCCCCTACGCTGTTTCTTCTGCATATCAATGACATGCTGCATTACAGCAATCTTCATTGTTATGCGGTTACGGTACGGGGCTATGCGGTACGGCGGATGCCATATATAGTGGCCACCCGCGGATTTCTCGGGAAAGCGTCGATTCGTACCGGAATAAACTGTGTCTACAATCGAAACTCTGCCTCAGCAGAGGACTTCGACGGATTTCGACTTGTCCAGTTTCGCGGTTATTTGGAGGGCAAGGCGAAATTGGCTGAGAAAAAGGACGGTATTTCACGTCAGGTAATCGCTTGCAGCTATATTAAGCGCATTTCCGACATCACATGGAATGCTGTTCTCATCTTTGAGCGGGCCTCTGCCAAAAGATGAGTACCAGCTTACCCCATTTTAACGCATCCAACGACGCGCGGTTCGCCAGCAACGGTATTCCCGGACCGCTACGACCTAGGCACCTTCAAGAAACGAGTCTATTCCCACTTTAAAGGCCGGCAACGCTGATGTGATAACCCTGGTGTTGCAGTGCAGCAGCAGCGGTGTTGTATGTATAACTTTGAAAAATCATTTCGAAAAGTCATTAGTGTGAGCCAGGATTTGAACCCACAACAACTTCTTGATTCAAAAGCGGTGTGCTCGACCACTGGACCACCTATTAAATTTTACGTATAAAATTATAATAACCTATAAAAACTTTAAAATTTTAATACATACGATAAATAACAAACTATACTAAAATTGTACTTACAAAAAAAAAATGGCATGAATTTGGCTAAAATTAATCAGAAAGTATTTTGTATTTTGAAATGACTATAAAAATACAAAATACCTCTCGAGAGGTATTTCAAATAAAATAACTAACAAAATGCTTTCAACAAAAAGGTATTTAAATACAAAATAGGTATTTTGTATTTGTATTTTTAATAGAAGTATTAATAAGTCACATCTCTGCTTATTTGTACATTGTAGATGTATGTGAATGCGTCAATATATATTTTCAAACTAAAAAACAATCAATATCTTCAAGGCACGTACCTTGGCGTTGTAAATCCGTCGCATTATCTCTTGGATTGTTATCACTCATTATTTATAAATCTTATCCACTAAATTCTAAAATAAAATCACTCCACTATTAAATTAAAAGTGTTAAATTAAATTTAAAAAAAACAATTATGCGATGATATAAATAATAAAAACACGTAAACAAACTATTACACACTGCTAACTTCGCTTCGCGGAAAAATCACAAAACACAATATTTTTTGAGTGATATTGACTCACTCTCTCTCTTTCCTCTTCTCTCTCTTTCCTCTTCTCTAACCTTTATCATTCTTTCTCTTTTCCTCTCGTTTTGTAATGTTCTGCCGTCAAAAGAAACAACTAACATTTTTTTTGCAAATTGAATTACATACATATTTGGAAACTTAACAAATGTTTATGATAATCATTAGTGTTTGTTTGGTGTCTAGGTGCTTTTCTATATGTTTTAAGTATATGTTTAGAAAAGAAAATTAGATAAAAAGTATTAATTGCAAGGACATCTATTGGAAATTGGTGGTACTACAACGAAGCGAGTGAAGTATCAATTAAATAAACTGTGTGCTGTGGAATTATCATCAAAACAGTGACTATATAACTTGAAAATTACTTTAACCTCATAATTATAAATGTAGTGTATTTCACCGATGTCCATTAGATTTTAGTAATATATTCACATAAATATCAACATGTAATTATGTATAATAAATCAATTACCTAAAATGATAAACGGCTATAGTTAACTACAGTTGCCACTAGATAGCGCCCTGCGTCAATATTTGAAACTTTATTAAACTGCTGAGTTTCATTTCGGTGACTTTTGTAATATGATGTATAATGTAATCATATATATTTTCACAATATAATAACTTTTATCATCTTAGTGGTTGGAGCTGCGGGTGTGGCAGCATCTAGCAGCGGATGGTGGTACTATTCTACTAATAATTTATACCTATCAATTATGCGCTAATAGTACCACTATGCGCTACTAGATGTCTATATACTGCGAAGAATCAGGCTTAAGCAATTTGCTTCGTGGATTTATATATAGACCGGTTCAGTTTCGCCACTCATACAAATATATAATATAATTAGCGGCCGCAAGGGGGCGTTAAAAGCGTTAAATGGTTGCACGAGCCATTAGAAGTTACACTTCAAAAAATAAGTAAATTTTGGATTTATCACTTTTTCTTTACTGCATCATACATGAATTATAGATGCAGACCACCTCGTTGACACCCTCAATCTATAAACCCCCATCTAAAAAAACCCCTCAACATCCGTTGCGTTTGTTTCAATAATAATAAAGCAGCGTGACAACCTTGTGACAAACTAGTTTTACACGAAAAATATATTTAATTCAACATTTATATATTTACGATAGCACCTAAAGTTGTATAAATAGTATTTTATTTATATATATATGTGCGATAACGTCATCATAGGTGTCAAAGTTCTGTTTTATAACTGTGAGGATGGCAGAGAAGCACGTGGCTGACTGTTACCACGACTTATGGTTATGGACACTTGCACAGACCCTTTGAAAATCGATGATTCATTTAAGTCCCTCCATAAACGAGAGAATCCTTTGATTAGGCTTTTGAACTCGCTATGTCAACTGCAAAAAGAACTCGAAAGCCTTGAATTTTACCTACACGCAGGTGTTCATTGCCAAATATTTACTTTGCTTGGTTACAATGCTCGCCAAATTGGGGTAAACTAACAGTATACCTCAATTCTGTTGATCTGTGATACAACCTTGTCTGTCTACCCTCTAAATTATATGTTATATGAAGATAAATTACAAAACGTACGAGACTTGCACCAAATATGTACCTGAAATGTACTGTCTCCAAACTCAGACAATAATAAGTAGTAGTAAGCACGATATAAGTACCTATAATAAATAAATATATACAAACATATTAAAAATATTTGTTTACAAAGAATACTAGTAACTGAATGATGGTTTGCTTTTTTTGACTGTACATCAGTCTTAGTATAAAGATTCTTCACCTATTAAATTTTATTCAAAGTTCATTTCTTATACATACTTAGGTACTAAATTTAATCTTAATTTAACAATTTATTATTTAATCTGTTTTGTGCTGATGCATGATAGCCATGCGCTTGAGGCGTGACTCAAGATTTGAGCTTTTAAAAATTTTACTTTAAAAGTGGGCGTATATATAAAAATGAAGAGATAAAAGTCACTAATTATAAAAGAAAGATGACGTAATAGTTATTAAAGGGATTAAATTTATTTTATTAATTAACAGATTGTTGAAACGTGGTTTTTACAATAATAATATCTTTTTTCAGAGACTCTTTTCAGTTGAAATCCAAACGGCTCAAACACGTAATTTCTTACATGATTAATCCAAATAAGCACAAATCTATTGTGATTATTTGGCTTACATCTAATTCCAACCTGAGATCAATCGCTCTACAATATATGCTTGTGGCGATTGCATCTGAGTTTTCTTGTTCCACGGAGGCACTCTCCTCAAGCGCTCGTGTTTAAAATATGAAGTGTAATCTTTGTATCTGTCGACTGTTTTTAAATGTCTCTGCAACCTATGAAAATAAACCTTCTTTCGCTACATGAATGAGCCGGCTGGACCGGTGAAATACCACGGTCCATTAGTCATTTTCAAAACATTTTCTCAACACGATAATAGATTGGGTGGTACATACCATTATCTATAACCATGCTCAAGTACCTACTATATCTTTAAGTTTATGTCTCGGTGGTCCACAGATTGAGCTCTCTTATTGCTTAAAATTCTTTTCGGACTATATGTATGATGAACATTAACGTATTCAAAAACAAAGTTTTTAATTGATTAAATGACAAAGTATATTATCGTATAAATAAATGATTATCTCGAGGACCAATTTAAATGACAAGTGACAATGAATGACTTTGACTTGACAATTGCAATTTTTAGTATATTTATAAAATTTTATTGGACTGCTGTATTGTTGTTCTTGTACAGATTTATATATTTGCATGCCAGGTGGTGGAATATGATCATATTGTATACTGAGACCTGTTTGGACCCATATTTGCAAAATTAATGGTTGATTTTATTTGATAAATATCGATGACTGACAACATTGTGCACGGTATATGGCAATAGGTTCGCAACATATTCCATTTGTGAGGTAAAATAAATATTTTATTTTAGCGAGTTAACTTAACAGCCGCTGCCTACACTTTCGAGTAGAAAAGGATCGGAATTTGTGTTATGTTATGTTATAAATAATTACGATAATACAGTTGATGTTGTTATTGAAGTAATTATCATAACTATGTTGCATTTGTTGAATGCCATGCTATACGACCCCGGCATTGATATAACAGCGAGAAAACATTCACCACTGTTACCAACTGACTAGTATAAATCTGATACTTTTTACTATTTAATAAATAAATCTTACTAAGATACTATTGTTTTTTTGTTGTTTATTTATCACTACATAGTATAACGGCCGAAACCAATAATTAATCCCAATCTGAATTTGGCTCTCTAAGATCAATATTTCAATCCATTTCAGTAGAAATGAATCATTTATTAGTAAATAAGCGTGCCAATAATCAATCCATCGATTGATTTTTTTTGGGGAATCGATCGAAAGAATCTTAGATTGGAAATTGATTATTGGTGTTGGCTGTAAGACGCTTTCTCTATCTCTTTATTCTTATGTAGGTATACGTAAATCTTTAAAACTACGCAATGGATTTTGATGCATTTTTTTTTATAGATAGTGGGTTTCAACATGGGGGTTTATATGTATAATTCGTGTATAATATATAGTAAATAAAAAGTGAAAGATCCAAAATTTATTTATGTATTACTTTTGATGCAGAACAAAGTTTGTGGGGTTAACTAGTATCTAGTTCGACGCCTAACAGCCGCTGTCTACCTGTCTCGGGTAGGAAAAGGGCGTGAAGTTGTTATTATTATTAATTTATAGGACAGGTAGAAGGTTTAATTTTGATAAATAATGATATCAATTCACTTAAAACAACATATGAACTTATTTGAGTTAACAACATATTGTAATAAACAATATAGTTAGGTGCATTTTCGTCTCTAGAGTTACAATTGTTTTTTCTTAAGCATTATGTAACAATTGAAGGTCGTAAAAAGATCATTTTAACGTTATTCACAAAGAGAGAGGTTATCAAACCGACCCGCTTGTATACCTATATTTTGAGCACTCGTCGTGAACATAAAAACATACCTACAATACGTAGTGTACAGCTTGTAGTACAAATTAATCTTCTAATGAATGGAAACACACTGTCATTTTCTTGTCTAATTATTGTTAATTTAAAAGACTGACGTTTATTTTTTAAAATATTTCTTAGTCATTCTCTAAGACGTGTATGGAAGTTTGTATTGGAACATGTATGCTATTGATATATGAAGTGATTTAGAAATATATTTTAAAGTTTTTAACAAAACTGGAATCATTCTATTTTATGTATTTGAATTTATATATTTATAAAATAATAATAATATATTGTTTTATCATTAATAACTATAAAATGCCACACATGGCGTAAATAAAACTACAGGCTGATAAAAATGAAGATAGTAGTTAAAGTGAAAGCAGTTTATAAATAAATAATTGGCAATAAATTTACTGATAAATACTTAATTGTTTTTAAATACTTAATTATAAAACAAATCAATATCTGGTAATGATATACCCTGTTGATAGAATTATTACATCACATTTAGAATCTAGCTAGTTTTTTGTATAATAAAATCAGGTTACCACAGATAAAAAAGCAACACACTTCGGTACAAATTGGTTATACGAAGTAATATCGGGAATATGGCAAATGTAAATACTATGGTGCAAAGAAAACAAAAAAAAAATATTGTGATTGTGTTAAATGACATATGAAATGACAGCAATGTCAAAATTTAAAAATCGAATCAACGTTGTGCTAGCCGCCATGATTAAACGACTTCGTGATCACTGAGTTAAATATACTATTATATAATATAATACTAATATACTAATACTATATAATATATAATATTACTATATAATATTACTATATAATATAAAATATACTATATAATATTATCATATAGGTCAATGTTCGTGATAGAGAGTCAGCGATTGACACTATTGTATTTCAAACAAGAGTAGCTAACATAACTTATCATTATGGACAGAATACAGCAGCTAGAGAGCTGTTTACAAGCTAAACAACTAAATTTTTGAACTTCTTATAATATAATATACTTATCATAATATTAAAAAAACTTAGACGCCATACAAATCTACCTATTGCTTATCACAAATCTTTGTTTTTGGTTGGATAACTATCCCGCCGTCTTCTACTGTGCTGTCGGTCTTTTACCATGAGGTCTGTCCGATCGTATGTGACTATTGAATAATATATTCAATTGTTATAATCGATTAATAAACTAATTCACTCGCTATCGATTCAAAATGTCAACGATTAAATATCATAATTGGTACTACGAGTATGTCCATGGCTGTGCACGTATGCTAACACGTGAGCAAACAGACAGCATTCAAACTAGATAATGTTATGAGAGATTATAAATCTATTGTTTACTTATCGGGTACAATAGGGTCAATGGCGTACAGTTATCAACGACGTGATGCTCGTGTTCCGTTAAGAATTCAGGGCTTTTACATTGGACGGATAGATTCCACAGTAATGATATAGTGTGTGCATTTCTGGAAGTATCTTTCTGGGATTTTACCTATTTACAAGTTAGACAAATAAAAATATCATGATTGGATGAGATAATGAGATGCATGTTTGCAGTGATGAAAAGGGACAAAATACGGAATGAGTGTGTAAGATGAAACTTAAAAATAAAGCAAATAATTGAGAGGGTAAAACTAAATGGTATGGGTATGTAATGAGGACGGATGATACACAGGTCGCGAGAAGAATGATGAATCTGAATGTGGAAGGAAACAAGAGAGGAGGGAGTCCGCAGAAAATATGGATGGATTGTGTGAAAAATGATATGGTTAGGAAGGGTGCTGCTGTGGAAGAAGCGAATCATAGGAAAGCGTGGAGAAGGAAAACCTGTTGTGTCAAATGATAGGAACCCCAAATTATAGGAACAAGGCAAAAGGATGATGACATATACCACATAAAAATATCTCGGCACTGGGTACTACTCCACTAAACAAAAAAGTGTCAGTTGTGCGTACAATTGAAATATTGGTTTATGTAAAAAATTTACTCGATTATCCATAAGTTTAGTATCACCAATATGGAGAAGACTAAGTCATAACGTAATAGGCTTGTTTCCACTAAGATCAAATGAGATAAATTAAAATTTTTAACGATTAATGAAGAAACACAGCTTTAAAAAAATAACTTATCAAAATATTTTTAGAAAAGAAAATCTTTAAAAATGAGCATTAAGTCACGTGTCATTAAAAACTATAAACAACGTCTTTACACAAATAAATTAAAAGCAAAAATCCTTTTTAAAGAAGCTTTTATTTAAGCGCTCTAAAAATAAGAAAATAATATTTCCTTAAAAATTTCAAGTATCAACAACAACAAAGCCTCAGTATGTACAATTTATATAATAATAAAAGCTTGTCGCGAGGTTTGACTCCCTAGCAGTAGGTAATTAAATTGCAATAGATAATATAGTAAAGTTAGTAGATTAATTTACATAAGTATTTTGCCCATTTCTTCTCATGACAACCTTACACTTAGAATCGTCCGTGCGTTTTTGTTTCAATGAGGCAATTTTCTCAAGCGCTCGTGTTTTAATATGTTATGCTTTAAATATAATAATAAGTTAAATATCTGTATTTACGGACTATATTTATCTGTGTATGAAGACCCAAGAAAATAAAGCTATTTTGATGTGATTTGACATTATAAAATTAGTACAGTTTATTTACAACTCGCGCGACAAGCTTTTATTATTATATAAATTGTACATACTGGAGGCTCTAAGTTGATACTTGAAATTTTTAAGGAAATATTATTTTCTTATTTTTAGAGCGCTTAAATAAAAGCTTCTTTAAAAAGGATTTTTGCTTTTAATTTATTTGTGTAAAGACGTTGTTTATAGTTTTTAATGACACGTGACTTAATGCCCATTTTTAAAGATTTTCTTTTCTAAAAATATATGCGCTTGAGAAAATTGCCTCATTGAAACAAAAACGCACGGACGATTCTAAGTGTAAGGTTGTCATGAGAAGAAATGGGCAAAATACTCATGTAAATTAATCTACTAACTTTACTATATTATCTATTGCAATTTAATTACCTACTGCTAGGGAGTCAAACCTCGCGACAAGCTTTTATTATTATATAAATTGTACATACTGAGGCTTTGTTGTTGTTGATACTTGAAACTTTTAAGGAAATATTATTTTCTTATTTTTAGAGCGCTTAAATAAAAGCTTCTTTAAAAAGGATTTTTGCTTTTAATTTATTTTCTTCTTTTTAGTTATAGCTGGCTAGGTTAGTGTCATTTCATTCAACCCATCATTATTGCAAGTTAGTTTACCGCTTAATTTCAAACAGTCCAGCTATTCAAGAAGGCGATGATTTTTAATTCATAGCCATATTGTAGAAATGCATCAAAAATATGTATGCCGTCATCTTGGATGGTCCATCGTATTGTATTTAGAATGACGTCACATTATTTTTCGAGTTATTCTCAACAAGCCCTTTCATTTGATATCCATATTGTAGAAATGCATTAAAAAAAACTGTTCCTCTATCTTGGATGATCCGTTATATTGGATGTAGAATGACGTCACATGATTTTTTCAGTTACTCTCAATGAGCCCTTTCATTTGATACCCATATTGTACAGAAGCTTAAAATATGTTTTCCTCAATCTTGGATATTCCACCATATTGGATTTATAATGACGTCATATTATTTTTTGAGTTACTATTAACAAGCCCTTTCATTTGATACCCATATTGTAGAAACCTAAATATTTTTCCCGCCATATTGGATTTGGAATGACATCATATTTTTTTCGAGTTACTATTAACAAGCCCTTTCATTTGATACCCATATTGTAGAAATGCATTAAAAAAACTGTTCCTCTATCTTGGATGATCCGCCATATTAGATTTAGAATAACGTCACATTATTTTTTCAGTTACTCTCCATGAGCCCTTTCTTTTGATATCCATATTGTACAGAAGCTTAAACTATGTTTTCCTCCATCTTGGATATTCCACCATGTTGGATTTATAATGACGTCATATTATTTTTTGAGTTACTATTAACAAGCCCTTTCATTTGATACCCATATTGCAGAAATGCATTCAAAATATCCATTCCTCCATCTTGGGTGGCCCGCCATATTGGATATAGAATAATGTCACACATCATATCATGCATTGCTATCCAAAGTAAACGTGTATACAAAATTTCAACTCAATCGGTTGAAGATATCTACTTCAAAATTGAGTTGCAAGATTCCACCGAACATACATACTTACATACATACATACATACATACATACATACATACATACAGTGCAAGCTAAATAAAAGCTTTTAACATATATTTCCTACGGCTAGACGTCATTCAAGACGCCATGACAGTCTGAAGTACTTTTGTACATATATATATTAATAATATTTGAAAATGTAAGTTTTTTTTTCAATAATATCGCTGTTTCGTAATAATAAAAACATTGAGCTATATTATTAATCAATTCTTAAAATTCATTAGACAAGCCTATTGTTTGCACTTAAAGGTTCAAGTTATAGGCGACTTGAAGGTCTACTCTTAAAAGCACTACTTTTAACCAATAACTACATCACGTAGTGGAGTGTGGCATTGCTCTAGAGAATAGTGCATCTATCCTCATGAGTACCGATTAAGGGATTTCCATCTTCGTTACTGGATGCAGGCCCTACTTGACCACGTTGTTTCTGTTGTTGGGTGTGCGGTATGATTTGTGACTAGGTTTCGGCATGTACTACTTATTTTCCTGCCGTGCCAAATCACTTACGGGGTAGGCAGAGAGATTCTTACGCGCCTCAGTCACTTCTTTGATTTTAATAACTCTTTTTATACGTAACTATACCTAAAACTATATGGGCAAATATTATATACACACAATAGATAATGTATGCAAAGAGAAATAGAAGAATACTTTAAAATCCAAATCAATATTGTAAAGCTGAGAACTTATTTTATTTAAGCACGCTATTCTCAAAAACTACTGCTTCAAATTAAAAAATCTTTTAATATTCCATAGTAGATTGATTGAGGAATGTTTTCGGCTATATATAATCACATACATACATACATACATAAGCTCACGCCTGTATCCCATGGGGGTAGGCAGAGACTTTGGCTTTCCACAAGCTACGATCCTGACACACATCTTTCGCCTCATCCACAGTCATACATCTCGTCATGCATTTACGTCGGTTTCGGGTGCTACGCATTTTGCCTTTTTTAAACAGACCACTTATTTGGTCGTGGTAGCTCCGTCTTGGTCTCCCGATCCCGACCCTGCCACTCACATTCGCTTCGTATACTCTTTTAGTCATTCGGCTTTCATCCATTCTTGCAATATGACCAAACCATCTTAACATACTTCTCTCCACTTTGGTCACCACATCATCCTTCAACTTACATTTCTCCCTTATCACGCTATTTTTTATTCGATCCGCAATGGTGACTCCACACATACTTCTCAGAGAACGCATTTCCACTGCATTCACCTTACTTTCATGCTTCGTCTGCCACACCCAACACTCACTCCCGTATGTCAGAGTTGGTACCAACACACCATTGTGAATCGTCAAGCGTGCCTTTTCAGACACAGCCTGACTACGCATCAAGGCATGCAGTGCACCATTAACTCTGTTACCCGCAGTCACTCTCCTTTCAATATCTTCTTCACATTTTCCGTCTCTTGTAAACATACTTCCCAAATATACAAACTCATTCACTTGCTCCAATTTCTCGCCATCCAATATTATATCACACAGTGTGACCTCTTTCTCTCTCTCCACAACCATAGCTTTCGTCTTGCTTACATTTATTTTCATACCTCTTTCTCTAAACCCTTCATTCACCAAGATTAACATGTCTTGTAACTCCGACGCCGACGAAGCAAGTAATACCTGGTCATCGGCGTACAGTAGGCACTTGACACGCACCTCTTCCATGCTTAAACCACATTCAGTCTCTTTCAGATTTCTCAGACAACTATCCATATAGAGATTGAAGAGCCATGGTGACGCAACACATCCCTGTCGAACACCTTTATAGATGTTAAACCAGTCTGAGTGCGCCCCATTCACCCTGATGCAGGCTCTAGAATTCTCATATAGAGAATTTAAAGCCCGCACCAGGCGCTCGTCAACCCCATATGTATTCGACAGCGTTGACCATAATTCATTCCTGGGTACACGATCATAGGCCTTCTCCAGATCTACAAAAGCACAAAATACTTTTTTGGACTTGGCTAAATGTTTTTCACAGATGGTCCGCAGAGAGAAGATCTGATCGATGCACCCCCTTCCTCTCCTAAATCCCGCTTGTACATCCCACAATTTCTCATCTGTTACATTCGTCACTCTTTCAATAAGAATCTTCGCATACAATTTACCTACAACACTGAGAAGACTAATGCCTCGGTAGTTTTTGCAGTCCTGCCGCGACCCCTTCCCCCTGTGCAAGGGCACAATGACTGCTTTGGTCCAGTCGTCCGGAACACAGCCATCACGCCAACACACATTGAAAAGTAGTCGCAGCAATCTTACAACGACCCCTTTGCCACTTCTCAGCATCTCGGTAGTTATCCTGTCATACCCTGCAGACTTACCCAATTTCGTACTTTTTATTGCATTCACTATTTCATCTTCCGTAATTTCTTGAACTGCATCGTATTGTGAGTGAGTGGGAGTTGGAATGTTCACCGGCTCATTATTGTGAAGATGTCCCTCACTACACTCAAAGAGTTCTTCGAAGTAACTTTTCCAACGATGCAGAACATCCCTTTCAATACTCAACAATCGTCCATCTTTCGCTCTTATAACGTCCAACTCAGATGACCTTGAACCGCCGCGACTCAATCTAACCTGCTTATATATAATCATGCTGCTTATATATAATATATAATCACGCTATGATCAATCCAAAAGGAGTGGAGTAGTAATGTTTTTAGTAGCATAAGTATTTATTGTATTAATTATAAGCTAGTATAAATGAGAATGTCAGAATAACTGATGTAGATCATCGCATATTGCGTAATTGAATGACATCAGTTCATAAGGATTTTAACCTTCACCTTACTCTAATGTCAACATGGCGCCAACTAGCGTCTGAACATGCCAATTATGTAACAATTTATGATAACCGCATGCAGAGGAAATGCAAGCCATACACAATAAACATTTTATTATTAAATTATAAAACCGACATGTGAGCTATTTCTTTTTTTAATTTACGTCGTATTTACAACTAAAAGTATAATTTAACATAACATAACTTCACGCCTTTTCTTACTCCAATGACTGTTAAGCCTTGACTCGCCGAATCGATATGTTACGTCCCAAATGGAATATGTAGCAAACTTATTGGCATCGAGGCACAAAATAGCCAGTCATCGACATTTTAATATTAAAAAATCGAAAACTTAATATTTAAATTATAGGTATATATCGTTTGATACCTGTGTGAAAAGTTCAAGTCTCTATTAGGGACAATTTAGTTTGGAATAGGAAATCCAAAAAAACAACCTTTGAAAAGCGTATGTAGCTTTGAAGAGCACGGCGACAAGATTTTTGATACCGCTGTTGTATAACTGGAAAATTCGAGAACTTACACCCTAAAGCGTGAATATTTTCTGCTGGAACTGTTTGATATTTCGATCTATTGATAGAAACAGGGAAATAATTCTTATCGGGAATATCCGAGATATTAATTCAGCAACATAGTGTGCAATGTACAAAGGTGTCAAAGGCAGTAATGATTTTATTTTTACCAAAACATGTACCTATCAGTAATTTCAAGCCCATAATATTAATATTGAGTACCTATATAAGAGGAAGTTTTGAAAGTTGCGCCATTATCTGAGAGGATAAGAGGAAATCGCCTTGAGTAGTATGAGCATGTAATTAGGAGGGATGATACACATGTTGCGAGAAGAATGATAAACTCGAAAGTGGAAGGAAATAAGAATAGAGGAGGACTTAAGAACATATGGTAGGATTGTGTGAAAGACGACATGATTAAGAAGGGTGTTAGTGTAGAAGATGCGAACGATAATGAATGATAAAGAAAAACCTGCTGTTCAGAACACAGATAATGGGAAAAGATCAGGAAGATCACGATGAATAGCTGAAGGTGAAACCAGTGGCAATTATGCCTCTACACGCCGAAATCATTTTTTAGGCCCAAATGTAGATAGTCTCGGTGGCGCAGTGGGCGAGCGCACGGCCTCTGATCCAGAGGTCCGGGGTTCGATTCCAGACACTGGCTCACACCAATGACTTTTCGTAATTGTTTTCGGAAGTTATGTGTGATAAATACCGATGACTGACAAACTTTGTGCCCGGTATGGCAATAGGTTCGCCACCTATTCCATTTGGGATGTAAACATAACGGCGAGACGAGGCTTAACAGCCGCTGCCTACACCTTCGGGTAGCAAAAGGCGTGAAGTTATGTTATGTTATGTGTTATGTAAATGTAGAAAGATCCCAAAATCTAACACACAAATTTGTTACCTATCGATATTTATTACAAATAACTTTTGCAAAGTCATCTTCGTAGAATCAATATTCCGAACATTCATCGATGACCTACAAAGTATTATCGAAATCGATTATGAACGTTTTGATTCTAGATTATTATAATAGTCCGAATGACATTCGTTCATCATTAAATAAATTCACGTTTAAAATGAGTAGGTACGATTTGGTTTTATCGATAAAGAAATATATTATGATTAAACACCAATAATATGGTTCATACAATTGTAGTTAAGATTATGAAATCAGATGTTACTGCCCTAACAATGACATTTTAACATAATTTAAATAATGTTCACCTGCCTACTGCTTTTTAGGGTTATATAGTGCAATTGATAATAATTAAACGGTAAGTTGTTTCGTTATATTCGTTTGTATGTCATAACTATTTTACTCAAGAATTACACAGTGCATGTTATGTGAATAACAGAATTAATGCGAGATGGATGAATTGGTGGCAGGTCTCGGGAACAGAATGTGACCCACACCGACCCACCGGTTTGTATGGAGCTAAATGTTGTCTAGTGAAAGAAGTGGATGAAAGGAGAGCACATACAAAAGATAGAGTTAAGATGTATATGTGGTGGAACAAAATTGGATAAGAAAGGAAATGAATATTTGAAACGTTTACGTGTAGCACCAATCACGGAAGAAAATAGAAGTGGTAAATTAGCGTAGTATGGACATATTGTCAGAAGGAAAGAAGTTGATGTTACCAAGATTGAAGAGATACTCGTAGATGGAAATGACTGGGTGGACATATCCGTAGACCGAAAAAAACATGGATAGGATGTATAAAAGTTGATACGAGCATGAAGGGAGTAAGTGTAGAGATGACAAGTGATAGAAGAGAATGGAAATAGATAACACGTTGTACCGACCCCCACTTAGAGTGGGATAGGGGCAGGAAAATGCAGATGCCAAGTCATTAAAGACATATTTTCAGAATACTGAATTAACATTAAAATATTATTAAAATATAAATTAACATTTTTGTTCAGCAGTTTATACACATGCATGTCTTTTGATAACCCCTTGGATAACATAACATAACTTCACGCCTTTTTCTACCCGAAGGTGTAGGCAGCGGCTGTTAAGCCTCGTCTCGCCGTTATGTTTACGTCCCAAATGTTGCTGTACGACTGTGTGGTGGCGAACCTATTGCCATACCGGGTACAAAGTTTTTCAGTCATCTATATTTTTCAAACATAACTTCCGGAAAGAACTTCGAAAAGTCATTGGTGTGAGCCAATGTGAGGAGTTGAACCCGCGACCTCTAGATTTAGAAGCGGGTGCTCGACCACTGGACCACCGATACTTGGATACTGACTAGTTATATTATTATTATTAAATTTAATTCTATGTTTGAAATTTTGAATGTTTTAATCGCATAGTTTCAAAGTTATCGCGCGCAAACGTGCGGAACTTTATACACACTCTGGCACTATTTATCGCAGTGCATTTTAAACAGAGATGTGACTTATTTGAAATACTTCTATTTAAAATACAAATACAAAATGCAAAATACCTATTTTGTATTTAAATACCTTTTTGTTGAAAGCATTTTGTATTTTTTTTAAATACCTCTCGAGAGGTATTTTGTATTTTTAAAAGTCAATTCAAAATACAAAATACTTTATGATTAATTTTAGCCGAATTCATTCAAAAGATGCTATTTATTTTTGTAAGTACAATTTTAGTATAGTTTGTTATTTATCGTATGTATTAAAATTTTAAAGTTTTTAATAACCTATATTATAATTTTATAGGTAAAATTTAATAGGTGGTCCAGTGGTCGATCACCCCGCTTTTGAATCAAGAAGTTGTTGTGGGTTCAAATCCTGGCTTACACTAATGACTTCGAAATGATTTTTGAAAGTTATACATACATACATAACTTCACGCCAAATCCCTTGCGAAGTAGGCAGAGAGAACAGAGCACATAAGGCACGAGTCTTGCACGCCTCTATCGCTTATTTGATTTTAATAGTTTTTTTTATGATATAAGGAGGCAAATGAGCTTGCGGGTCACCTGATGGAAAGCGACTACCGCCGCCCATCGACATCTGCAACACCAGTGGTATCACATCAGCGTTGCCGGCCTTAAAGGTGGGAATAGGCTCGTTTCTTGAAGGTGCCTAGGTCGTAGCGGTCCGGAAATACCGTTGCCCGTAACTCGTTCCACAACGGAACAGTGCGTGGCAAGAAGTGCCAAGGGGCTAAGCCGATCTGACAGAGCTTGGTTATCGGCAAGCCGAACCGCGCGTCGTTGGATGGGTTCAAATGGGGTAAGCTGGTACTTATCTTTGGGCAAAGGCACCCCGCCCAAAGATGAGAACGTGAGGTCGGAAATGCGCTTTATATAGCTGCAAGCGATTATCTGACGTGAAATACCGTCCTTTTTCGAAGCCTTGCCCTCCAAATAACCGCAAAACTGGACGTCACTCGACAAGTCGACCCCAAGAATTCCGATATCGGTTGAGGCAGGTAACCGAGTGCCCTCAAAAAAGGGAGCTACAACAAAGGGTGCCATTTCAGCGGTAAACGCGCAGACCTGTGGCTTCTTAGGTTTGAATTAGACTAAGTTGAGTCGGCCTCAGTCCGAAATCTGACTAGGCAGAGTTTCGATTGTAGACACAGTTTATTCCGGTACGAATCGACGTTCTCCCGAGAAATCCGCGGATGGCCGGTATATGGCATCCGCCGTACCACATAGCCCCGTACCGTATCCGTATAAAAATGAAGATTGCTGTAATGCAGCATATCATTGATATGCAGAAGAAACAGCGTAGGGGATAGCACACAGCCCTGGGGGACTCCAGCAGTCACGGATTTTAAGTCGGAGCATGACCCGTCGACAACGACCTTAATGCGCCGAGCCGCGAGAAAACTGGAAACCCAATCGCATAATTTCAAATCCGCTTCTCGATCTACTGGCAGAGTGCTCACAAGACCGACCGCATTGCCATGTCAAATGGCAATGCTAATCCCCTGTGCGAAGAATAGACCAGCCCCCTGGTCGAGAGAGCTCTCGATCTGTTTCTTTATAGAGTGCACGAGCACTCGGACCCCATGTTCCTAGAGTCTCAACCCCAAACACTCAACCACTGGACCACTGAGACTCATTGAAGATTTCGTCAAAAAGTATTGCATTTTGCATTTGAAATACAAAACGAAAAACTATTTAGTATTTTGCATTTGAAATAGTAAATCTGAATTTTGTATTTAAATGCTTTTTTTAAAACCATTTGGTACATCTCTGATTTTAAAACTAATAATATGCATTCATGTTTCATCAGATTTTTTTTTACACTTACAACTTTGTTAATAATTTCGAGCGTCACTCGTACAACCCGGTCAAGGTGGCAGAGTGCCTCCAGAGGTGAACTATATTTATAATACGATATTACTGTCATATACATTACTATATTAAACAGATGTTTGTTATTGTAAGATGTGAGCACAAGAATTATGTCTCAATTATGAAAAATCATATACAAATAAAAAACAAATAATGACTTTATCCAAACAAACAAATTTTCTTTAACTAAGAGCTTTCATACAAAGCATATCAACACATTTAAATTGATTAGATATTTTGATATCTTAAATTTCTTTCAAAGAGATTCATAAGGTCGACTTGCATAGCCATTTCATTTTCAGGAGAGTAGAAATTATTCCTGCGGCGTATGCGTGAAATGCTCCTAAATTAATGAAGGAAAAATAACTAAATTTGAACATCATTCTCTAACCAACCATTTTAATGCACTCACGTACAGCAATAAATTTATGAAAAAAAAACAACGTAAGCGTTATAAGTAGGTAACTACCTACAATTTGATTGGACGTTGTTACAAAGTCACGTGCATTTGATAACATTTAAAATAAATGCACGATTTTATTTAGTTTATTTATTTATTTATTTTCTTAGTAATCACAATAGCAAAATGCAACTGTACAGCTGTAACATCAAGGTCAGTATGAATGGGTATCTGTCAAAGGCGTAGCCACTTGAATCCCTCTCCCATGATAGTTCATTCCCTTCAACCTTGGTGATTGTGTTCGAATGGCTTACACGTGGATCAGTTAAAGGTACGTTTCAATATCATTAATCATATTAATAGCAGCAGCAACAAAATAATTTCACGACTACTCCTTTGCGAAGTAAGCAGAGAGAACAGAGGATTGATTCTTACACGCCTTACTCGTTTCTTTGACTGTTATAACTCATGTTAGACATAATATAGTTTCATAATTTGTACTAATATTGACTCTATCTCTTATTTCATTCTTGAAGATTTCCATTAGAAATATAGTGAACAAGTAAAACGTAAAAAGTCTACAAACCGCCACATTTGTCACCAAACATTTTTATAGATCAAGCGTGCTTGAAAATATTTATAAGTCTTTGAAGATGAGTAAATAATTACTATTTTTTTGGATATTCAATTTCCAAGCTTAACAACCAACAGGTTTGGTAAACAAATATACTTTTACTTATATCTATTTGAGAAGAAAAAATACTTAGATACAATACGTAATAAATACCCAAACGAATGTTTATACCCATGGTTTTATACCTCTTTTTCTGCAGTCTGTAAACTTACCAATGAACCACGATGCCAGTATCGCCTGTTGTAATAAAACTATTTGCTACCTACATTTTTTTGCACTAGTCATTTAGTGATCAGGTGTTACAGACGCACTAATAATGGAACCATATTATGAAGTAATATTAAATAATATGGCACTGTAGTGTTAAAAAATATTTTCAAGTATTAACAACGACGTCATCGCCTTGGATGAGTGTAATATTAAAAATAACCTCTTTTTATAAAATTAATATGGACGGTATATTTATCCAAATAGCAGTTAATATCTGATTTAGACGTAACTTTAAGAGTAACTACTCAATTTTAAAATATATATTTTTTTAATTCCACGTGGGGATATGAAGGAAATATCACAACATAATTAGTTAACATATAAAGTTGATTATACTTGAAATACCACGACCTATCAGAAGACCGACGTAAAGTGGCTCATGCCGCGTTTCGTTCGGTGAGATAGGTACCCGGAGGCCCACCCCCCTTCCCCATCCTTTCCTATCCCTTAAAGGTCGGCAACGCAACAGTAACACTAAATGTGTTGCTGGTGTCCATGGGCGGCGTTGGTTGCTTACCATCAGGTGACACGCCAGCTCGTTTGCCCTCCTGTTCCATAAAAAAAAAAAAAATGTATGTTATGTAGGTATAGTATGTTATAAAGATATCGATTGCCAAAGTATTATTTATAACTACTTATGGAGGTCTGCTAATGATTCCATCAAGAAGAATGACATATTTATTTGTTAGATTTTCGCGAATCACATTCGTAACATTGAAACAACTTTTTATGGAATGGTTCAGAAGCCGAGTCGAAACATTTAGCTTCTGAACGACTACCATCTTTTTGTTCATTACTCGTGAAAATGATCTCTGTAAAGAGTTCGAAACGTCGCGAAATAAATATAAAATATAAGTAAAAGTAAGATATAATCCATAAAAAGTTGTTTCAATGTTAAGAATAACATAATCAAAATATTTTATTATGCGAGAGATTTACATAAAGAAATTAATGATATTATTAAATATTATGTATCTTATTATTTTATATTGTGGACAGCAATTTGGTATTTTTACCTGGAAAGTTTTGCAAGAGATTTGAAAATTGTTTTATAGGTTTTGAAATTTACAAATTTCAAATTATTTACGAATTTCAACTTTGCCACATTACGTTCCGCTTGCACGCGCGCAGCCATATTGAAAAAATGGTGCCTAAAAGCAGCCGACGCCTTTTGCAGGAAAATCATATCATACAAATTATTTTAAAGATCCTAACATTTATGTCGAATCGTTTTTTTTCCTAAAATAAATAGTTGTGCCGTAAAGTTAAACGTTAAAATGTATAAAATTACCAAGTTCAAAACTGCCAGAAAGCTTTTCTAACTAACTAATCCCTATTTCTTCAATAAAATTACAATACTTGTACTAAAGTGAGACAAAAATTTTAATGTATCAACAACATGACAAAACAGTACGTATCAACTGATGCGCAGTAGGAAACCATTAATTATTTATTTACATTCCTCATTAATTCCAGATAAATATCTGTAATGGAACCGAACTTTAAGACCTTGAACTTGTGTTAAAAAAAGGTTAAACAGCAAAGCACGTGATTATTTAAAACGACTCAATAGGGGGGACCCTTCCGACCTTTGTATTTAAAAGTATTTAAAATACGAGGTCGAACCTATATAAAGGGATAACCAGTGCGTACTGAATAGGCGTTATATAACAAGGCATAATTTTTTAAAATATATTTTGCACTAGCTCTTTGCCGGTGACTTTGTTCGAGTCGAAACTTTTAGTTTTCAAATTTAGTGTTTTTTCACAGTCTCTTAGTTATTTATGCTCTTGCGATAAATAACACTAGTTTCTAATTTATTATTTTTACGCATATCCCTTATCATCAGTTTTTTAATAACTTTTGTCACAATTATATCCGTTTAGTATTTTGTAGCATATGGAACAACTTAACCCACCTTCTAGTAAAAAGAAAATTATTTTCAAATGCTGCCCAACCGTTACTCAGAACAAATGAAAGAAAGAAAGAAAACGGACAGACAATAACAATCTCGCATAATAAAATATTTTGATTATGTTATTCTTAACATTGAAACAACTTTTTATGGAATGGTTCAGAAGCCGAGCAGAAACTTTTAGCTTCTGAACGACTACCATCTTTTTGTTCATTACTCGTGAAAATGATCTCTGTAAAGAGTTCGAAACGTCGCGAAATAAATATAAAATATAAGTAAAAGTAAGATATAATCCATAAAAAGTTGTTTCAATGTTAAGAATAACATAATCAAAATATTTTATTATGCGAGAGATTTACATAAAGAAATTAATGATATTATTAAATATTATGTATCTTATTATTTTATATTGTGGACAGCAATTTGGTATTTTTACCTGGAAAGTTTTGCAAGAGATTTGAAAATTGTTTTATAGGTTTTGAAATTTACAAATTTCAAATTATTTACGAATTTCAACTTTGCCACATTACGTTCCGCTTGCACGCGCGCAGCCATATTGAAAAAATGGTGCCTAAAAGCAGCCGACGCCTTTTGCAGGAAAATCATATCATACAAATTATTTTAAAGATCCTAAAATTTATGTCGAATCGTTTTTTTTCCTAAAATAAATAGTTGTGCCGTAAAGTTAAACGTTAAAATGTATAAAATTACCAAGTTCAAAACTGCCAGAAAGCTTTTCTAACTAACTAATCCCTATTTCTTCAATAAAATTACAATACTTGTACTAAAGTGAGACAAAAATTTTAATGTATCAACAACATGACAAAACAGTACGTATCAACTGATGCGCAGTAGGAAACCATTAATTATTTATTTACATTCCTCATTAATTCCAGATAAATATCTGTAATGGAACCGAACTTTAAGACCTTGAACTTGTGTTAAAAAAAGGTTAAACAGCAAAGCACGTGATTATTTAAAACGACTCAATAGGGGGGACCCTTCCGACCTTTGTATTTAAAACTATTTAAAATACGAGGTCGAACCTATATAAAGGGATAACCAGTGCGTACTGAATAGGCGTTATATAACAAGGCATAATTTTTTAAAATATATTTTGCACTAGCTCTTTGCCGGTGACTTTGTTCGAGTCGAAACTTTTAGTTTTCAAATTTAGTGTTTTTTCACAGTCTCTTAGTTATTTATGCTCTTGCGATAAATAACACTAGTTTCTAATTTATTATTTTTACGCATATCCCTTATCATCAGTTTTTTAATAACTTTTGTCACAATTATATCCGTTTAGTATTTTGTAGCATATGGAACAACTTAACCCACCTTCTAGTAAAAAGAAAATTATTTTCAAATGCTGCCCAACCGTTACTCAGAACAAATGAAAGAAAGAAAGAAAACGGACAGACAAATTTTGACAAAATAAAACATAATAATATCCTTGTTAGTAAGTACCCTTTCTGACATAACAGGCAGACACTTCAATTATTTATTTTTTTTATATAGACGAACACATGCCCTTTTGAATCATTGTGTGATGTGGGAATTGAATTGATCAAGGGCGCAGCAGCCGTTGGTGATGTAATTTTTGAACGAAACGATACCGTTTTTGAATACTTATGTATAGGTAACTTATCCCCTTTGCAATGGTCTGAATAGGGAATTAAAAAGGTAATCTCATTTATTGTTACTAACTAGTCTCTGCCCATAGCGGATGACGGTAACTTTTTTCCACAGACATCACAGATTTTAATTAATTCAAGTTTATTTTTCTCTTCAAATAATGTTATAAACTAGAAAAGTTAAAATTATCCCTATGCTCAGTGATGTTTTTTTTTTAAATTCTGATTCCGAACGAATGCAATAAAACCTTTTTACAGATTAACCTGCTTAAGTAGGAACAATTTCAAATACAAACTAACCTATTTATTAGATAGTTAGATCTGTGGCTATTATATCGGTGAAAACTTTAAAGAGTTTTGGCGGGACTGTGGAACCGCCATGTCCGTTCTTTACATTATTTTCTCAAATTTGTGTTCCAATGGATATTATTGAATACAATTCGTGACAAATGTTGAATATGATTGAGTGCAAATGTGGAAAATGGTGTACAAATAGCGTTTAGTAAGCTGTTCTACATCGACGTGAAAACTACCTCGGAATATCATGCATAAAGTGCCATGACTTTATGGACAATGAGGTTAGGTTAGGCTAAGCTTTAGGTTTAAGCTAGGTTAGGTTTAGATTAGTTTAGGTTAAGAATGATGATATTAATTATAAAAAAAGACTCGACTTAAAAGTAATAGCAACCAGGTTGTTAAATCCAATAAAAAAGAAAAGAAAACTTTAATCAAACGGTGAAGCAGTTTCATCATAACTCACAGACAAAATATCTATAGTTCTGCTTTTTATATAACTTCACCCCCTATTCTTCCCGAAGGTGTACGCAACGGCTGTTTATTTGCTGCTGTCGCTCTAGTAAACACTCCTCCTATAGTTTTTCTCCAATATTTCCAACGTGCATACGTAGGTGGTTCAGTGTACGTATATTGTAAGTATATATATAACTATTTGAATTGTGTAACCTCATTGACTTTAAATGTATCGTCAAATAAATACCTATCTATATTATTACCAGATTATAAATGAATTATCTGGTTTTTAAATGATAATTAAATATAATTAATTTGAAAAATATTTGGGTATGTATTCACCTACTCAGATATTATTATAAAATTAATTACAAAAGCTAGCCACATTCATACTATATTATTGATAATATATTTAAATTTTTGTTAACTTATATATTTTAATAACCGTTTGATGATTCGTAGTAAGATAATGAAGTAATTTATAAATATTGTGATGACCGTTTTTTTATTTTTTTGTAGATACCACGGGTACCTAATCTAAATAACTTAAATTAATTTTAATAAATATGAATTTGTGAAGCGCAAACTTTGGCTCCCTTTTTATGAAAATTAAGACAATAAATATTAGTCAATGCGCCACACCCACACACTACTACAATTCAATATCGTGTATTTATTTGAAACAAATACATAGATAATTTTGTTTATTTGGAATTCTTAGTGCCGGCTGGCGGGAATAGTCACAAATGCCGTAAAAAAATGAAAACCTAAGAAATAGTATGCCGACCGAAAATTAATATTTGCAGAACTAAAATTAATTAATATTTCGTACGTACTAAGTTGCGAAGTGGTTAAGTCTCAGTGGTCCAGTGGTTGAGCACACCGCTTCTGAATCCAGAGGCCACGGGTTCGAATATGTTATATACGTTCGAATATGGCTCTCGCCAGGAAAGTTGTATGTGTGTGTGTTTTCGAAAGTTATGTGTGATAGATATCGATGACTAAAAACTTTGTGCCCGGTTTGGCAATATGTTCGCCACCTATTTGGGACGTAAACATAAGGGCGAGACGAGGGTTAACATCCACTGCCTACACCTTGTAGGAGAAAAAAGGGGTGAAGTTATGTTATGTAGTAAACATTGTCAGCTGCCTAGGTTGCGGTGGAAAGACCGTCAGCTGACGCAATAAAGAAGTATTATACTGGAGCATTGATACTCGCAATTTCCTTTAAAAAAATTGATCGTGCAGTGTATACCTAAAGCATGATTCGCAGCTACCTCTTAAATTTCCTCGGCCTCTGGAGCAGGTTCCTTAAGCGCACTCGTGATCTAGCGGTCGTTTTCTCCTTCTCTTTTGGAGGGTTGCATGATTGCCGCCGTATGTAATAATTGGTGGCCGCAGATACTGAGCAGCGAAAGGTCGAAAAAAGTGTGTGTACTATTTACTTACTCCAGGAATAAAGATTAAAAGAGTGACTCAGGGGGAAAAATTATTGTTCATAAATTCTTTATTATAATGGGGCAATGACAACCTTACTATTGTGTAAACATTCTTCAATCAGGACTTTCCAGATATCCTTTGGAAAGTAAACAACTTTCCATGTGATAATTATCGATGACTGAATATTTTAAAACCCGGATTTGTACCCCATTTATGCCCGGTCTGCTATTGCTGCCGATTGTCCAATAAGATACTTTTTGTTTACAAATGAGAAATCGTCCTCACAGCCCTTATCAAAGCGGGGTTTTTGATAGATCGACTAACTGAATTTAGGTAAGATGCATGCGTACATTAAATCCCACAAAAATAGCTTAACATCAGCTGCATCCATATGCTTGTTGGCAGCGGATCTAGTTTAATTATATCATCAAAAATGAGTCTTTCTGAAATTACAAATATCCAAGAAAAAAAACTCATAAGGAACTAAATTATAAACTCTATAGAACATTACATACACATTCATAACTTCACACTAAATCTCTTGCGGGGTAGACAAAGAGTACAGAGCGCTGAAAAGGCACGATTCTTACACGCCTTACTCGCTTCTTTGACTTTCATGACTCTTTTCAGGCACGCCCGTCGTTTTTGAGGCTCCTAATATAACCTTCCCCCTTTCCCCATAACACATTCTATTTTGTCATGGAATGTGTGTCTTGGCCGTCCTCGGCTCCTACATCCATCCGCTTTTGCATTGTATTTCTGGTTAGTCAATCTTGCATCATCCATTCTTTCTACATGTTCGAACCATCGGAGCATGCCTTTTCTTACTTTTACTATATAACTATATAACATTCCATCCCTAAATTGGATGAAAGGAATTCATATAATAACACGTATACTATACTTATTACCAAACAAAGCCTTCAAGCTTTTCCTATCTATAAGAAATAGGACGGAAATGGTATTGTATATAGAAAGGCCAAATAGATACAGTGTAGAACTAATAAAAGTTACAGTCACGTATAGCCTTATTATTACTTTGTCAGGAAGATCAAGTTCCAAACAACTCGTAATCTTCCTGACAAAGTCTCGGTGGTCCACTGGTCGAGGATCCCGCTTCTGAATAAAGAGATCGCTGGTTCGAATCCTGGCTCACACCAATGATTTTCCGGAATTGTTTTCGGAAGTTATGTGCGATAAATATAGATGACTTAAAACCTTGTGCCTATTGCCACACCGGTGGTGTGGCGATAGGTTCGCCACCTATTACATTTGGGACGTAAACATGACGACGACTCGATCACTGACACCTAGACTTCAAGATTCAAAATTCATTTGTATATTAAGAAGTATCAAGCCTACATTCTAATATAACAACGTAATGCTTGACGTTGGATTACGTAAGCTAGTTAAATAACCAGTAGGTACTTTCTTGACTAACGCGCCATCTCATAGTTAAAAGTTACAACGGTATCAAAAAATGTGTGACGTACATAGTTAATGAATATATTAAAATACGTAGTTAATAATAATCACTTAAATAAATTATAGAGTCGGATCGGAGGTCTGGTCGTAGAGAATCCTGCTTCTGAATTGCATTCTGACTATGTCAAAATGTTACCCATGTGAGCAATAGATACCGCCGCCTTTTCCATTTCAGGTGAAACAGTTCGGCAAGACTATTCGTGACAAGCTCGTGCTAATACCAATCATGTAGAAAGAGGCGTGAAGTTTAAAAGGAAGTCATTGTATACTTTTGATTTAGTGAAAGGGCAGAGCGTTTAGTACCTGGTTGTATGTCAACATAGTATGGATGCCAGCTAAGGCTAAATAATAAGGCTCTGTCGGTTTTCCTTTTAATAAATTTATATGTCGCATCTTAGCTCAATGGCTAAGTTGTGTTTTTATTTTGTGTAAGCACTGACAATATGAGCCCATATTAGGATGGGCTGAAATTATAATAGGCTGCCAAATATTTACTTGGCAAAACAGGGCTTTTCTGCTGCTCAAAAAGATCGCGCGCAGGCAACTTTAAAACATAAATTTTGTATCGCATTAAAACTCTCTTTGATTATAGGTAACTGACGCCAATACGCTATTAAAATATACTTTTAATATCTATAAGTTCCGGCAGCGTTAACTCTTGTCAGTAAACAAATAGTATCTTTACATATTCGATCACGATTACTCAATCTTCAGACGTCTTCATACATTTTATCTCTATATCTGTTGCTTACAAAGATAACTTCATAACGATAATTTGTAGTGTTGCCATAAAAAAATATTAATAACAAACTACTCTAACAACTTTACTATTTACACGTGGCCAAGTTTGTTAAAGTCCATGCGAGATAACGTTGGGGGCATTAGCCACGAAGGTCATCCTGTAATAGTGTGTGAAGGACTTACATAAGCAACCTCAGATTGGATAACAGTTCATTTACCTCCATTACGATAGTATTCCGGGTTCAACATGCTGGCAAGGACGTACCATTCATGTGCCATGCCTCAGTAAATGAAACACGTGGTTTTCTTGTCATTTCAAATGTACACTCAATACATATATAGCGCAACGTTCATTTTCGTATAAACATTTCATTTATTTTCTTTCGCGAATTATAAATAGTGAATTTTACTATTAGTCTCAATCATATCACGGGTTGTTCACCTTTTAATTAAATGTGATACGGCAATTAGATTTTTAAAATAAGAACATTTTAATACTGGCGACCTTGCCACATATTTTTTTTATGTCTTACGAACTTGTTTGTATGTTTTTTTTTTTAAATTTAGTGATTTAGTCAAAGTGCCGACAAAAAGTGCCGACATATTAAAGGTATTATAATAACATTGTAACTCAATGTCTCGATGCCATTGTTTTTCTTTTTTTTGTCTCATTGTTCATTTATTTGGCAATGTTGCACACAAAAAAAACAAGACTCCCAGGTAATGTTTGTAATGCAAAACGATTGCAATGTCAGCTCATGAATCTTTAGTTTAGTCATTCTGTTTGTAATAATTAAATTTATTTAAAATACTCTTTGGAACTACAATGAAGACATTTTTTTTTCTTGAATTGTGTTTCCGTCAACAAACCGTGGTCGATTGCACAAACTTCCTTCAGTTTGTCACAACTATAGTACGGTGGTCCAGTGGTCGAGCACACGGCTTCTGATCCAGAGATCCGGGTTCGAATCCGGACACTGGCTCACACCAATGACTTTTCGAAATTGTTTTCAGAAGTTAATTGTGATTCATATCGATGACTGAAAACTTTGTGCCCGGTATGGCAATAGGTTCGCCACCTATTCCATTTGGGACGTAAGTATAATAGCGAGAAGAGGCTTAACAGCCGCTGCCTACACCTTGTGTTATTTTATGTGTAGTGTCCGACTGAAGCTTCGGCTTCGGCTTCGGCCTCCTTCGGCCAAAAACCCATCATCAGCGAGATCTTCGGCTTCAGCCGGATTCTGGGCCTAAGCCGAAGGTCCCGCCGAAGGTCCGAGAACAGTCAGAATTAAACGAACTGTTACGGAAGGAAGAGTGAGTGACTGACGGACCGGACTGCACTTAGTTCAGTGTGGATACCTCTATAACTGAGAAAAAAGCGGCATGAGCCACTTTACGCCGATATTCTTCTTTAGCTGTGGATAATATTGAAGAAAATTATTAAATTACTAAGAGTTTATAAACCATCGGCTTCGGCCGAAGGTTGTGGAGATTGCTGATTAATCGGCTTCGGCTTCAGCCTCGGCCAAAAATAGACCTTCGGTCGGACACTAGTTATGTGTTTGTAACAACACTGAAAAACTACGGCAAAATTTGTGACCTATGTTTGACAATAGGCACGTTTTCCAAAGCCGTCATCTTCGTGTATTAAGGGGGATGTGAACTTTTGGAGAGAAGAAGAATTAAATTTAAGATAAATTTAAATTAATTCATCATGTAAATCAAAAATGTTCGGATATTTCTCAGTTTTTGACTGAAAATTTAGTTGATAAAATATTTAAATAATATTAAGGAGAGACAATTATAAAGCATTAATATTTATTTTTTGCCAATAGGTATATTATTTTACCTGCCTTATAAAAACGCATTTATCATAAATTTTAAATTTGACATAATTAATAGTACTTATGTCAAATTTTATTAGTTACTATTGATCACGATTTTAAGGGTACCTACAGGCCACAGACACAAGTATATTAAGTACACCTATCTAATCTATTTCTGTGCGCAATGGCGAAATCTACCGACCCTAAAACAAAAAAAAATCTAAGACGTTTACGTAATTGCGCGATGTGACGTGGACAATATGCGTTTGTAACTTCGTATCTAGACAAAGGCACATAATCTAGTACAATATTAATATCTGGGTCATCAATTCTTGTCAAATATATTACTATTATTATGCGTACAAATCGTTCGACAATGTATTTAAAATGTCATCGACCTTAACTAATACTAACCTATATTACTAACTTAAATTGCTTTAAATATAAAGCTACTTACACACGATATTATTATTTTTATTAAATTAAAATTTCTATTAAAGTCGTTTCAATGGACTAGTTATTTTTAGTAATTGTGATTGGGATTTCGTATACGGGTAGGTACATCATCAATAAATTCATGAAAAACACAAATCCATTCAAAATTTTCCGAAACCAAAAAGGTTTTTGCTGTGTTCTGTTATTCCCATATAATCTATATAAAGTTTTGAAAATATTCTTAAACTGGCTAACCCAGCAAACATCATAACGAATAAATAAAGCCTAACTCCTGAATAAATAAAGACACCTGGTACCTAGATCTTTTCGAAGAGGTTTTGGCACTTTTAATAGAATGAAACTTTATCTCTTACACCTCGCAACGGAAGCTTTCAAAAATAAACCTTTTCCCTGGCTATCCCTGGTCTTTACTAGTTAGTGAACTACAAAATGAACTAATAAATGTACTAACCGAGCATTTTCGTATTTTTTTTATTATTAAGAAAATATGATCTATTTTCTTATTTCTTTTTTTCTTATTTGTAGTCTCGGTGGTCCAGTTGTCGAGCACACGGCTTCTGATCCAGAAGTCCGGGTTCGAATCCTGACACTGGCTCACACCATGACTTTTCGAAATTTTTTTTGGAAGCTAAGTGTGACAAATATCGATGACTCAAAATCTTTGTGCCCGGTGTGGCAATAGATTCGCCATCTATTCCATTTGGGACGTAAACATAACAGCAAGACGAGGCTTAACAGCCGCTGCCTAGACCTGTGGGTAACAAAGGCGTGAAGTTATGTATGTTTTTTCTTATATATTAGTATGAGAATAGGTAACCGCTACTCATTTCATTTGAGACGTAAAGATTCGGCGAGACGATGCTTAAGAACCACTGCCTACACCTTCGGGGTAATAATCATGTGATGTTATAAAATTTAGAAAATATATATTATTAATTTAATATGTACATATTATATCCGTTATCTGATTCCCACGACGCAAACTTTTGCCTTAGTTTTGGAACTAATTGGCGTTGTGTGAACTGTGTCCACACATAATTGTTTATAGGGAATTGTTTGCAACCACGTTATTCAACTGATTATAATTGTCTCTTATGTTTTGGAGAATAATATTCCACATAATAATTATGATATTTTATATTTTTTCCTTCGGATTATGTCGCATTTTTTTGTTTAAATCTGTTTATTTATTCCGAGTTTTCTTTTATTACCCGCGTGGAAATCAATATACTATATAATTACTGAAAAGTGCAACCAATATTTAAAATAAAATATTTCAATGATTACTTTATAAGCTTTTATTTTTACTTCTATACATGGTATTTAAAAATCGTAGCTGTCAAGTCAATTAAGTACTGTCAAGACGCCATATTGAAATCAAATTCTTATTCCATTTTCAAAAACAAAAAAAAATTAGTAGTGAGGACTATTCGCTATTATAATCACTTCAGCGAATATTGTGGTATATTCGATTGATGCGAATTACTGTTGTTGATACGTATCCGTCCAGTGTCCATCAACTGCCACTCGGTCAATAAACAAATTCGGCCAACACAATTGGCTGTATCGGTACTTCACCATTTCACTTTCATCGAGCCGGTGCCAAGTGCCGCTGCGAACGGTCTTCAAACGAGTCAACGAACCCGTGTCCTCGCGGCCGCGCGCCGATTAGATAATTTCCGCGGTGCTTGTCAAAATAACTACTCATGACCCATTGGTACAGTGAATACGAGATAGGGTGCAATGAACTCACTACGCGCAAGTAATTACGTGATTTGACTTTTTTTTTTGCCCGACCACAACAGCAGAGGTTGATTACCTGTCGTATGTTTTCTTAGTCATTGATAAAACACACTTCCCGGTATTATCATTGATAGCTATGATTGATTTTTTTTTAACTTATCCTTGATGATGTAAAAAGTAAAAAAAAAAACAGGGATCTAGAGAGCCGTAGATTATTCCATCCTCCATTCTATATTTATATGTATGATATGATATGTTTGTTTGTTAAAGTTAATCGCAGGAAGTATTGGTTCAAATTGGAGAATTATATGTATGTTAACTTTAGACTATATATTGTTATGATCAGGCTATGATCAATAGGAGCAAAACACTAATATATTTATTGGTAAATAATAATAATACTCTTTATTTGCACACCATAAACATTAGATCTTATAAAAACAATATGTACAGAAAAGTCTTATAGCTAGGAGCACAAACGGGGGCCTTATCGTTTACAGCAATCTCTTCCAGGCAACCTTTATGAGGAGATATAAGCAAGGAAGACGAGTAATGTTTTAAAAATTAAATTAATACGAAAATAATGTATCATAAAACAAAAACATACATATTTGCAATATCAGAATATATACTACATATAAACAACAAATATATCATATAATCATAATAAATATAACATATATAACATAAATAAATAAATATATTTAATATATATATATATTAAATATATTTATTTATTTATGTTATATATATATATATATATATATATATATATATATATATATATATATATATATATATATAAATAAAAACATACATAAATACACAAATACTAATAATAGACTATTGTAATGTTAAATAATACTGCGTAAGCTGTGACTTAAACGAGGTAACAGTCTGGGCTTTTCTTATGTCTTCTGGTAGTGCATTCCACAGCAACACAGCTTGCACGGAAAAAGATAAACCATAAAAATGCGTGGAATGCTTTGGGACAGCCAATCTCAAGTTTTCCGATGACCTCAGATATTATGAATGTGTGTCATGTAAGAGCTGGAAACGTTCCTTGAGATAATTAGGTGAAGTGGGATTAAATAGAACGTCATATAACAACGTGAGAACGTGAATATTCCGGCGAAAACGAACAGGAAGCCACTTGAGAAATTATGGATACGAAATTTGACCAGTCAGCGAGTGCTCTTAAGATTACTGAAGTATTACAGATAAATGCTTAAGCGTTATTTTTATTAACATAACCATCATTTTCACGCAGTCGGAGAAAAATAAGCGGAATTTTATACACGCCTCTTAAGGTTTGTTGTTGTAACCCATCACCGGATATAAAGACTAACATTATATTACTATGCAGATACTTATCTAAATACATATTAATTTATTTAACATAAATTCACGCCTTTTTCTACCCGAAGGTGTCGGCAGCGGCTGTTAAGCCTCGACTCGCCGTTATGTTTACGTCCCAAATGGACTAGGTGGCGTACCTGGTATTGCCATACGGATAACGCAGTTTTCAGTCATCGATATTTATCACAAATCACGAACCTGCGTCTTATTGATTCATAAGCGTGGTGCTCGACCACTGAACCACTAAGACTTTTATCAATTATAAATTAATAATAATTAAATAAATTAAGCAAATAATTGTATATTTAGTTTGATATCGACGTTTGTGTGTGTATGTGTGTGTTTAAAGATGTAAACATTATTTTATCTATTAAAATTGGGATTAGGAAGTTAGGGCATAATAATGATTAGGATTATTTAAATACAAGAGGGCGTTGAACTCGCATTACACGAAAAAATTATGTAGTTTGATTCTTCTACAATATTTACGATAAGACGATATCGGTCGATAATGTTTTTGATTACAAATCACTAATCGTACAAGTCAATATTTTGGACGATAAATTAAAAAAAAAAAGAAATTGTCAGACAAATGTCTTGCTCTTGCATCATAGGTCATTGGTTTGTTGGGAGGAAATTAACCAACGGAGAACTATGGCTTCCTTATTACAAAAGGAACTCTGTGTATATAAAACTAGAATGATTTTATAAAAAAAAACTGCTGAATGCTTTTGATCCTTGAAATTTGTATTATTAATGTCTATTTTATAATTAGGTATCCATGGTTATAATAAATAGTTCGTTGATCGTTTTCATATTCTGCTCTATTCTATTCTTTCCACATTTTCTGGTGTAGTTACTGAATTAAATAGGCACCTATAGGATGGGAATCAGAAAATTTATAAGAATGGTCAGATTTTCTGTTGAGTCTCTTAATCAAATCTCACGGCCTTGTCTTGTCCAAAATGTGATTTACAACGCTTGGGTTGTGGGAATCAGACAATGGATACAAGAAACGGTATAATACTATGTATACTTATATATCTTCTCGACCAGTCCCTTGCAGTGTAGGCAGAGAGATCAGAGCGCCATAAGGCACGATTCTTACATACCTCACGCTTATTCGCCTTTTATAACTATTGTCATACACGCTCGACGGTTTTTACGGATCCTGAGTAGTTCGCCCACATTTGGCAAACTCGTTTTCCTTACCAGGCAGGCGGAAACACACATAGTGCAACGAGTATTTTCCATGCCTAGCACAAAATTGGAATTTCCTTTTACGATCATTGAACTGCAAATATCTAAGCCGGTTGCGAAGGGATGTTTTTCATCTGTGACGCTTTGGTATTATTGATACGGGTGTTTGTTATTCCGGAACAATACTAGGCAAAAGGTATGTATCTATTTAGTGACGTCAATAACTGCAGTGGAATTGGAGTAAAGTTCAACAACACAATACATTGTCAGATAGAGAAGGCACTGGCAGTCACGTTGTTGTACTTCTGTACCAATGAGGTTAATCGGGATTACCAACCTACATGGTCATGATTGGCAAAAAAAAATATACAGTACGGGTGGGGCTTTACTACTGGATTCTTTGTGATGTTGAATATAATATAGTTTTTAATATGGTACTTCTGTATAATATATGAAAAGTTTTTGACGTGAGACGCCATTATCTTAATACTTTAACCCTTTCCTATCTGACGGTACAAATTTGTACCGGGTCATTCTCCGTCCATTAATTCAACAATACGATCGCGCATTACATATTTGACACTGACGATACCTCGGAGTACCACTAAGCTAGCCAATCACAGCGGTTTTATCAAATTTTACCCATCTACCGCCAACAAGTGGCACTTTCTAGTTTCGACTTGTTTCGGATTTTACAACGGCGGATTGCATTTGTTTTAAAAATCATTAAAAAATAGAATAAACGAGGTAAGGGTTCTTGTTCTATATTATTATATTAGATTGTAGTTTTAACTATTCAATTAACATTGTTTTAGATCATAATGTTAAATTTTAGTGATAAAATATCGATAAAATGCAGGTGGACCGCTGAGTACCATCAGTAACTTTCATAATGAATATCGCAAATAATACGGCTTTGATAGAAGCCTTACTTATGGAAGAACTTCCAGACTGTGCCGAACCTTCAGACGTGGAATTGTCTGACGAAGAAAACGTTCCCGAAGAACAACTACCCTCAACTAGCAATTTTGATGAAAATTTTGAGGCAGCATTAGAAGAATATATGCTGAGCCAAGCTGAACTTACAGAACATGAGACAGAAGATGCTTGTGTGGAAAAAGACCAAGAGGTAATTGTATATTCTATTCCCAACACTGCTCCAGATAATTTACAGACTCAGGAAACTGTTATATCACCACATGCAAAATCCAAAAAAAGAGGTATTGAGCCTAATCGTAAATGGAAGAAACGTGATGTGGAAATGTATTTACCTGAGTATTATGAGAACACGACGCCAACTGACATTTTTTTAGTTCTGATTAGTGATGTACTGGATAATATTGTGTATCAAAGTAATTTGTATGCAACACAAAGAGATAAAATTCTCAACTTGAAAAAAGAAGAACTAATAGCCTTTATCGGAATGAACTTCTATATGGGGTACAACACCCGCCCGTCGTGGACGGATCATTATTCATCGGCACCTGATTTGAATAACCCCCTGATATGTAAAACTATGCCTAGAGACAGGTTTGCAGCAATTTTGAGCCATCTTCATTGCAATGACAACACGCAAATGCCTTCCAATTGTAAAGATAAATTATATAAAATTAGACCTTTGATTGATGAACAAAATAAAAAATTTCAAGAATGCTATTATGGAACCAGAGAATTGAGTGTAGATGAGTCTATGATCAAATTCAAAGGCAGGTCGGTATTGAAACAATATCTCCCTATGAAACCGATAAAGAGAGGGTATAAGCTATGGTGTCTCGCTGACCAACGCGGATTTATCAAACATTTTATAATTTACCAAGGAAAAAATGAAGAAATAGCTGTAAAATTTGCAGATTATTCACTGGGAGAAAAAGTTGTTCTACAGTTGACAGAGAAAGAATGGGGAAAGCAGAAAGTTATTTATCATGATAATTTTTTTACATCTATTGCTTTATTAGAAAAAATGAAAACAGAAGGAACTTATGCCTGTGGAACTATAAGGTCTAACCGTAAAGGCATTCCCAATAATCTGGTAGCTGAATCTAAACTGAAGCGTGGCGAATATGATTATAGATTTTCTAATTTTAATATCGCATATTATAAATGGAAGGACAACAAAATTGTACATTTGGCATCTAATTTTCATGGCAATGAAGAAGCTACAGTAACACGCAAAGAAAAAAATGGGTCTAAATCTACAGTCACCTGTCCAAAAGCCATCAAGGACTACAACTCTTACATGGGTGGTGTTGATACAGCAGACAGATTGAGAGCACTGTACTGCGTGGACAGGAAGTCCCCAAAATGGTGGCACAGGTTGTTTTGGGGTATTCTTGACATTACATTTGTAAATGCATATATTATTCATGGACTCATAATGGAAAAGACATCTGTAAAAGAATTTAGGAGATCCGTTGCACAAGGGCTGATGTCTATGAAGGATATCAAAGATAACAAGAGGAAAAAGTTATCAAGAGATTCTGTGCCTAGCCCTGGGCCATCTCAGAGGCGCAAAACTGGCTTCTCAACATTGAAAGACGTTCGTTTAGGAAACCGCGGCGTACATTGGCCTACGTTTGTGCCAAATAGAGGGAGGTGTGAACTATGTAGCATGAAGAAAGTGCAGTCAAAACCTCACTCAAAATGTTCACACTGCAATACATTTTTGTGCATAAATGAAAAAAAGAATTGTTTTGCAGAATACCACGATGCTAATGTTTAATTATTTTTTAATTGTATTATTAATTCGAGCCAAAAAGAAATACTACCTATGTTCCTGTTTTTTTAGTCATTTTGTAACCCGATGTTCCTGATGGTACTTATAAGTCTAGGTTCTGAAAATATTACCTAGATATAATACAAAAATATGAAAAAAAAAATTGGTTTTCTTTACTGCCCCTTATTCATACAAAATCAAAAAAACTCTGTTTTTCATTACTTTTGGTATATTCGCTAGGAAAGGGTTAAGGTAGGAATAGCGGGAATCATGCTTTGACAATCCAGATCATTTTTATAGGCCCACATTTTGAATTTACTTATTGCATAAACGTCTGGCATAATTTTCCGAGTCAACGATATTTATCACATAAATTTTGTTTTACTATGATATCAGCCAGCTGTCGAACTCAGGACCTTTGAACTAGGAGTTGAGTTGCTGAAAAGGTAAGCCATCGAAACCGATCATATGATATATGCGCCGCTTAAGTAGCGCTTATATATTTGAGTGGCGGTTCAGTATTCGGGCTATGGTCCCTATCAGGGAAAAAATCCATTAGTTGCGAATAACCCATGTGAAAAAATGACGACAGATAGACAAAAAGGAAAATGAATATATATTATATTAATTCTGTAGTTAAATTTTTATCGCTCCTTGGCCAATATTACAGGTTAATCTACTGTGGTTTTTATGTGTTGCCAATTAAAATAAATTGAGACTAAGTACAATGGGTACTTTTTTGGTACCTACCGTCTAAAACCCAAATGTTAAGTGTACTTAAATTACGTAGCTACTTGACAAATTACACAGATAAGACCAATGATCTCTGCAATTAGTATAATGCACTTATAATTGGAGACATATATTCCGTCTTATTACAAATCGATGTACTAAAACAGCAAGTTAGGCTGGTTTAAAAGATCGTGGTCTGATTCGATCACAAATGGTTAGTACTCCTCCTCATTACAAATCGCAAACTATACCGAGTCTTGATTGTACTAAGATTGGCATCTCCCCTCACAGAGTAGAGTACACAATGATTCATTGATTTGAATGTAATTCGGTCTTATCGTTCAGTTTTGAAAGGTATAACCTGGCGGTGGTCCAGTGGTCCCCACTTTGCCAATAACGAAAGAAGCCTTGATAAAGCAATTTATGGTCCCGGAATGTAAATAACAATTGTAATATATTTGTAAAATGATGCGATAAGTGTGTGAACTGGACGCCACGCAAGCATTCAGTATCTTTGACTACTTCTTGTCATTAGGTCGTTTTAGATTCATGGATATAGCTTTTATATTTTAAAATGGATCAATAAAAGATAAAAAGTGGTAAAACTGGAGTCCTGAAATATATCTTGACAGGAAATATAACGCCAGCTGATTTCCGAGTCGAAACATATAGTAGAATATAAATTCTTACATACACATACATACATACATAATTTCACGCCAAATCCCTTGCGGGGTAGGCAGAGCGCCATAGGGCACGATTCTTACACACCTCACTCGCTTCGTTGACATTCATGACTCTTTTCATGCACGCGCGTCGGTTTTTGAGGCTCTTAACATCACCTTCCTCCAGAACACGTTCTATTTGGTCATGGAATGTGTGTCTAGGCCGTCCTCGACTCCTACATCCATCCGCTTTTGCATTGTATATCTGCTTAGTCAGTCTTGCATCAACCATTCTTTCTACATGTCCAAACCATCGGAGCATGCCCTTTCTTACTTTTACACCGACACTCTCTTTCAAACCAACTTCCTTCCGTACAACCTTGATTTCTAAGCGGTCAGCGAGAGTCACTCCGCAGATTTTGCGTAGTGCCCTCATTTCCACCGCGTTTATTCTACTTTCATGCACACTCTGCCATACCCTGCCATAGCTCTCACTTCCATAAGTTAGCGTTGGGATCAGTACTACATTGTGGATTGCTAGCTGGGCTTTTCTGCTAATGTTTTTTGCGCCCAGGAATCTGCCCAACGCTCCATTTACGCTATTTCCTATCGCCACTCTACTATATAAATTCTTAATCTCTAATAAAACTTTGAAGAAACAAAAAGAAGGAGAGTATTTTAAATAAGTAAGTACAATATGCTGCCTATAATTTGCACTAATTAAGCAATTTTATATGATGTTAAATTTCTAGATTATACATACTAACAGGGAACACAAGTTAAGAAAGTGAACTTAAATTGGCTTGGAAAAGGCGATCATCTTTTAGCAACTACAGATTCAGAGAGCAGGTAGTGAAAACCCACCATCAGCTTCACAGGACCAAGCAGTAATTAAAATCTGTCCTCGTGATTATGGTATTGTGGCGTTAACTTTGACAGTGATGCCGTGCAGGCAATGATTTAAGTTCTTCGGGTTGCAACAGTACATACTAACTTAATGATATGTATTCTTTTATTATAGTAAAGTATGTACATAATATTATTTTGCTATAGATTTATAATGGTCCAGATGTTGATGTCAGTGAACCGAGCTGTATGTAGTTCAGAAACACCCGTTAACATAGAAAATAACCAAGAATTGAGAAAAAAGGTTAGTGATAAAAACAATATTCTAATTGATTTAATATTGTAATATTATTTTTAATTTTATTGGTGCAACAGGATAATAAATGTCTTATAAAATGTATTTTCAATTTATTAAAATATTCTATATTTTACAAACGATTACTTCAGCACGGTGAAACAAAACTAAATTCTTTTCTTAACAATGCAGAATATCAGTAGTACTTCTATTCACAAAAATATGTATATAAAATATTCTTATACTTAATACATGTGGTCTCTTATGATGTTTATATATAAATATTGTATTTTATTATTATAAGTATTGTTTATTTAAATTTACAGGAAAGATACTAAAAGATATTCCGTTAAAGAGGTTTTCTTTTTGTATTCAATATTGCTATCTAATAGTTGTAGTTATTGAAAGTTGAACACTCATATAATATTAAAATAGTCAATATAAATTAAAAATTAAGATTTGCTACCTAGACAATAAGATAAATTTTATTATAGAAAAAAGGTAAAACTAAACAATACATATGTGTTAATAATTAAAATGTTCTTTTTACCTTTATTTTTTTATCCTATCACCATCAAAGGATAATAATAATTACTAACAGGTTTTGGTTACAGATTTCCGCTGCTTTCAACTTATCCATTAATATTAAATGACTTATTATAATTAATGACACCATTTTAAGACATATTAAAAGTAATTTGGAATTGATTGTTTCTTTTTTAATATTTCCATGTACAGTATTGGTTACAATGGGTGGTATTCTTTCAAGACCACTAGATTTGGCCACCAACATTGTCATCTTCTGCTGGAAACAAGCCTTCCTTCTTATCAATGGAAATGTTATGAACCTATAAAAATAAATTCACTAGTTATTGTAAGAATATATAGTCTTGGTGGTCCAGTGGTCGAGCACATGGTTTCTGAATCCAGAGGGTGCGGGTTACATTCCTGGCTCACACCAATGATTTTTCGAAATGAATTAATTTCGAAGGTTATGCATGATAAATCACTTAAATCGATGACTTAAAACTTTGTGCTAGATATGGCAATTGGTTTGCCACCCATTCTATTTGGGACGTAAACATAACGGCAAGTTCAGGCTTAACAGCCACTGCCTACACCATTGGGTAGAAAAAGTGGTGAAGTTATGGTATGTATGTTTATAAAGGAATACAATCGTAAACTATTATGTTAAATACACTATTACTTACTGCCCAACTTCGCAATGCACATGCTACCTGGATTTCTCCACGAGAATCATTGGATAAATCCTCTTATTAATTTAATAATCTGTTTACCAAAATCTTCTATATTGATTGCGAAAATTGTCATCACTTTACTCGTATAAACACATATGAGACTGTTGTTTTAGAGGTCGGTGAATAGTTTAGATTAATTTTAAATCTTCAAAATCAATTTACTTAGTCCTATTATCTTCCATTTTAAAAATATTTCCATATTGATGAGCAATACAACAACTCAAGCTAACCTCAAAAGTAAACAATTTTGACGTTTATGCAGTTGGTACCATCGTTAAACTAGGGGTCTGGCGAGACTAACTTTTTTTCCAAACATAGACCACCTAATTGCGATAATCTTCATTTTGTAATAAGAATTTTATTTGTTACTTGTCATAAACCTGACTCTTTCCTTAGTCTGTGTTTTGTAATAAGACGGATTGACTTTGTACTTACTTGACTAGTTTATTTTTTAGTAGTTTTTTTGCTTGGAAATACCAAAATCCAAACAGATTTATTGCTTCTTACGTATAGTTGATATTCCCTTGTCAATACGATTTAGTAATGTAGACGCCATTGCTCTTGTACGTTGAGTTAAATCGTGAAACATGATATTTGAACAACTTTATAAATTATTTCTTTCATTTAATTTTTCCAAAGCCGGCCTCATAGTTGTATTAAATCTTCAATGAGCTGCTCATGTGAGAGAAGTGCCCAAATCCTGCCCCACTCCCCTTGCCCTCTCTCTCTCCCCATCCGAATTCCAACCCCAACCAATTTTAAAGGCGAGCAACACAACTGTAACAGTATGTATGTTGCATGTGTCCATGGGCGACGTTGGTTGCTTACCAATATGTTACCCGCTTGCTCGTTTGCTCCCTATCCCATAAAGTCCCATAATTGTTGTCGTGTATTCGTAGAATAAATTATCATGGAACGAATAATCTTGGCAATACTATTGCTCAAGCAATTGTTGGTTGAAAATTTATTCAGACTTAAATTAGACTTAAAAATATTTGATTATTCTAAGGATATTCCAAAAAAAGAATAACAATTCATTGGTTTTATCATCATATCTAGCTCAGTAAAGAACATATTTTTTATATTTAAGAATCTAAATACCTATATTAAAAAAAAATAGACACCCGAATACAAATAATGGATGTTCGATTCAGAAGTCTTAGCATTAAACCACTATGCTCATAGACGATAAATACCTTTAATATAGTTAAACCACATCCCATCCTGGCTATATGACCGCCAACTTCGATGCCATACGCTTACACATTGCTAATATGAATGAGCGATCAGCAAATGATCGTTCACACCGGACGAGGTCGGCCGATCACCTCCTTCCCTTATGTAATCTTACTAATATTATAAACGCGAAAGTTTGCGAGTGAGAATGTATGTTTGTTACTCTTTCACGTAAAAACTATTTTAAATAAAACTATGAAATAATATAGGTTATACGGTTATACAGGCTACATAGGCTACAATTTATAAAGATATTACTTACATGTATTGATCAAAATATGGTGATAAGTGTCAAGTAAATTAGCCTTAAAATCGTGGACGCTGAGAGAAATGTGAAAAAAAGTTCTACAATTTTATAAACCAATTAATATCTACAAAAAAGTTCGCGGGACCACATTTTCAACTATTGAAGTCACGTATAAGTTAGTAAAAATGCCAATCAAAATCAAACTATTGTACATAGATATTATCTGCATTGAATTTTGGAAAAATAAATTATTTCGTAAGTATAACTGTTCCAACACCTAAATTATAACATAACTTCACGCATTTTCTACTGGAAGGTGTCAGCAGCGGCTGTTAAGCTTCGACCCTCCTAATCGTTATGTTTACGTCCCAAATGGAATATATTACAACTAATATATTACTGATTGACTAAGCAGATATACAATGCAAAAGCGGATGGATGTAGGAGTCGAGGACGGCCTAGACACACATTCCATGACCAAATAGAACGTGTTCTGGAGGAAGGTGATGTTAGGAGCCTCAAAAATCGACGCGCGTGCATAAAGAGAGTTATGAAAGTCAACGAAGCGAGTGAGGTGTGTAAGAATCGTGCCCTATGGCGCTCCGTTCTCTCTGCCTACCCCGCAAGGGATTTGACGTGAAGTTATGTTATGTTTATATTACATTCTAAAAATATTACGATATTAAAAATGAACAATGTACATAAACTGCTTTGACTGATTTTGTATTTGACTGACTGATCAACGTACAACTTAACCGCGGATCGTTGACAACCAAACCTAAGGTGTGTAATATGTTTATTGTAGAAATCCAATTTTAAATTTCCATCCAACAAAGGATTTTCCGAAATTCCCCAAAAAAAGGAAAAGTAGGTGCAAAAAATTATTACCTGCTTGGTCCAATCGTCTTAATTTTTTTTTACACTTTGTGTGTAGTTTGCCCTTAAACTATTTTATATAAGTACCATCACGCTATTATTATTATGTTTAAAACATTATCTTTCTTTCGTCAAGATATTTAATGAGGCGGTACGAAGTTCGCGGGATCTGCTAGTATACCCATAAAGACCACGATTCAAATAACTATAATATACACCGATCACGCCGGTCTTTTGATCTTGGACTGAATGCACAACACCTAATATTACGATGACGCATTCACAGGAATGAATTATTGCAGTCGTCAGATGAGGTCATCAACATTTCATGCAGACCTTAACATAAACATAACACAACTTCACGCGTATTTTACCCGAAGGTGCAGGCAGCGGCTGTTAAGCCTCGACTCGCCGAATGTTGCGTCCCAAATGATAAAAGGAATAAGTGGTTGAACCTATTTCCATATACATAAGGCACAAAGTTGTCAGTCATCGATACTCAACAAGTTATCACACATAACATGCGACATATCAGAGGTCACACCTTTATTTTTTCCAAATTGATCAGACGGCCTCTGAAAATCAGAAGCGGGGAGCTCGACTACTGGACCACTGAGATCTCTGTATATATTAAATCTAGCTGATACCCATAAATAACAGAAGTCTCGGATTTGAACTCTACCTTATGTGTTACACTTATCGATGAGTGACAAAATTGTGTCCGACATTGAATGGCAATAGTTTACTCCAGCGATTAGATTTGGGGGCTAATTAAAAATAGTTTAAAAACTACTCGAATTACAAAAATATGGCACAAAGAACCCCGCGCTTTTATTTTTAAATTATTTCACACTTTTTAGTTTTTACGATATGAAGCGTGATTTTTAGATTTTTTAAACAGAATAACCACAACGATGACATTATTACACCATAAATATTAGTATAGCACAATAGTATGCCTACGGAATTTGTCGGTATATCGATGAATGTATACTAGGGTGTTTTTTTTTCGGTCCCATCGTGAAATTTTGTTGCAAGTACCCAGAAAAAAAATACCCTGAAAGTTTGGGAAATATTGATTTTAGCAACTTGGTGCCAAGGACCTTTTTGTTGTTGTTTGCATTTTTTCTGTAGCTCTTGTTATTCACGAGATAACTGCGAAAAAACGCGAATTTCATGGAAAAATCAAGTTTAGAGGCCTGTACTACCTCGCCGGTTCGAGTTACGACTTGGACGATGGACACTTTTGTAGAGCATTCAATTCTGAAAAAAACCCGTCCAAAGTCGAAGCGATGCTATGAAATGCCACTGGGCTATAGAAATTTAAACATGAAAAAGCCTAGTTTCTGTGTTTTTTTAAGGGGAAATCTTCAAACGCCTCAGTCGAGTTCTTAATATTAATATTAAGGGCCCAAACTTTCAGGGTATTTTTTTTTGGGTACTTGCAACAAAATTTCACGATGGGACCGAAAAAAAAAAGTTGAAAAAAAGCACCCTAATGTATACAGAACAAGACGCAATTATTACTGAGCGCCCGACTAGCTCTATCTCTCTTACTCGCATGCGAATTCTGTAATTTTGCATAAGAGTAAGAAAGATAGAGCTAGTCGGAAAGAAATGGCTGAATCATGGCGGTTCTCATCAGGATGATCAAATGTTTTGATCAAATTATTGCATAGCCATCGGTCTCTGACAGTTGTATAAAGTTTAAATAAAATCGGATCACTCAAATTAGGAGAAGCTCAAAGAGTTTGATTATAAAAATAAAAATATCTAGTCAATGTAAAAAGCAATTTTAATTTAATAATAATTAAATATAATAATTATTTGAACATGGCACTGTATAGAAGTCATAAAGTCTTATATTAAATGAGATAAATTTATAACAATTACAATAGTTAAACTTAATGTACAGTCACATACAATAGTCTTATACTTAATATAGTTAAATAATTGTGCAATGTTTGTCGAGGTACAGACAGAATAGCGTGCTATCATTAAATTGATCAACTACCCATCAGTTTCGTTAATAAAGTTTTATGCTTCGATTTATAACTCTATGTAAGGCATACATCTATGTATGGCTCTACTCTATGTATGGTATGACAACGCCCAAATATGTAGGTACATGCATGGCCAGCAATAAGGCACTGTATACTATTATTTCATAATTAATACAATCAAATATAATTTTATTGCTCACACTTGTAAGGTCAATAAAGTAACAATACAATACTATTATCACAGTTTATTTCAAACACAAAATTTCTGTTTCTGACTGTACATTATGGAATAGAAGTTAAACGTCACTTCGATCACAAATATCCATATATTAAAGGCAAATGTCTGACTATTATTATTTTACTTTCAACGATAATACATAAACATAGCGACATCTAGTTTTCGAGCTAAGCAACCAACGTTAGCGTTATAAAACCCGATGATAGTGTCATCGACATCGTCGATAGTGAGTCAACAAAATATATACATATATTATATCCACAAGTCCAGAGACGTGTTAGGATATTACTTAAACTTTGTAATCATAGATAAAATTATTTTCAGCCTGTAAACAAATTACCATTTCCTTATTTACACTGAAAATATTGATATTAGATATATAATATTTATTTATAAGCAGATTAGCTACTAATCTCGAGACGCGACAAGTAACAAAATGGTTTTTAATTAAATATAAATTAAACGTCTTACGAATGGTCAAGTCGTCCACCACATATTTTATACGGACCAAATATTTTATTCGGCGTGATTTGGTGTCAAAAATTGAAAGACTATTAGATTTCCAACATCTATAATATAACATCACGTCTTATTCTACATAAAGGTTCGACTAACTTTCAAAAATGTTTCAGAAAAGTCATTGGTGTGAACCGGGATTCGATCCCACGACCTTTTGATTCAGAATTTCTAGACCACCGAGACTGTCAAAATATTAATTTGCAATAATGATCATCAAGTTTATACAAAGTTCATTTATCAACTAAATATACTCACAAAAACATATATTAATAAGATCTCGTGGTATTTGTATAATTATAGTCCATTACAGAACTCGTTCGTGTATTAACGAACCGGCAACAAATTTGGTTGGTGAAAACATATACAAATTTTGTATAGCAGTCTTAAGATCAGATATGAGTTTCAGTTGATAGATATTAGGATATTACTTAAATATTATGATATTTGTAACAACAACCCCGGAAAATGTTGATTATCCCTGCCTATATTTGCCGGGACGATCAACATTTTTAACGGATATATAAAAAAAAACAAAATTCACACTAGCACAACTTTCAAACAAATTTAGTAATATTGCAAACAACATTTTCAACATACATTCATATTTATATTGTCCATAAATATGTGTTTATTAAAAATCTTTATTTTAATATTTGTCAGTTATCTAACCTTTCGATGACTTTCAGCATTTTTGGTACAATTGAATGATAATATTCAGTTCAAGGTTACATTATCCTCATAAGTACTTTAATATATCATTTAGATAAAAAAAAAGTATTTTCATTTACTTCGTCGTAAAATAATAATGATAAAACTTACTACAATTATCACATGTAGTCACTTGAGTTATGACGCATCAGTACTGAAGTGAAAAATTTAAAAGATGATTTTCTTATTGACAACAATACGATTTCGTTGTTAATTTTAATCGTATTCCTACCACAGAACTTGGTAGACATCAGTGTTGCAACAGTAAAAATATTATTTTAATACTATTTTTAACAAATGTATGCAGAAATCTTAAAAAAATGTCCATGTTAGCTAGATTTATGTTTTTAAAAATTGCTTTTTGTCAGTTGCATTCGAGTTATTGCAATTCAATTCTATTTTTTTCCAGTCTTTACTCTTATCATAACAGAACATCTATTAACGATTTTTTTTCACCCCTTGCCTGGCTACATAATTTCTTACTTATAAGATATGTATTTAAGTACCTAATTAAAAATATATAGATACAATAATTAATAATAATTTTGAAAAGTAATAAAATTGAGATTCAAAATTTTCTATTCCTTTGATTTTATTATGGAAGCACAATTGGGTATTTGAAAAAAAAATTTTTTTGTGATAAGTTGAAAGATTATATATTAGTTTTATAACAAAACATTTTTTTTTTTTTTTTTTTCGCAATAATTCAAAAGTTATTTCAAAATAAAAATAAATTTTTGAATCCAGTACCGAAGACACGCCGACAACTCCCGAACAAACCCGAGCGCGTGTGACGTCTTAATGTTAGTTTTCACTCATTGCAGTTGATAGAAAAATAATAAATACAGTGTTTTGATCTATTTAATTTTGTTGTCATTATTAAATATTTAAATTTATATTAAAAATGTCGAACCTCAAAAGTTATCCTTCTTGTTTTGTACCATTATGTACGAATACTACAAAGGCAACTCCTGATAAAATGTTTTTAAATGTTCCCCAAGATGACAAATGTCGAAATAAATGGTTTCAAGCAGTGCACCGTGATAATCCCCAAACAAAATCGAATTTTTTTTGTTGTGAAGATCATTTCGATGTAAGTATTTCTTAATACCATTTTTATTAATTATTATTTATCTAAGTATACAAATCAAATAATTATTATATATTTAAGGAAAGTTCAGTAAATAATTTTTTTAATGTAAATAGTTTTATTTTCTTCAAAATGTGGATCAGCAACACAAAAGATACTTTATTTTTTACCAGTCAATAACATTTGTAGTTGCATTTGAGCATTACACTTCAAGCTGACTTTACCTTTTGCTAGAAAAATATCCAATGATTTATGACTGGTGGGACATTTTACTTCAACAATGGCATTGCTTGTCATTCCATCAGGAGATGCTGCAAAAATCGGATAACTAGGTACAAGATACATCCCCGGACGCGTTATTTTTACTCTTAATTCTTTCTCAAGAAACGTCGTCGTCGTCGTCGTCGAACGTCATTTCTTAAAAAATCGGTGATCATAAATATATCAACATCAGGAATATTATCAGACTTTGCCTTAATAAATCCTTTATCACACATAATTAATTTAAATCAACTAACAACTCGTATTTTAGCAATAAATTTCCAATATTATTGTCTAGACATGAGTATTAGCCGTAAACGCTGTACTGTTATTAAATAGCTATAACATTATGACGTCACAACTATAGTGACCAATCATGGCGCGTTTATAGTCACGTGATTTTTATTTAAATTTCATCAATTTTTAATTGTTTATAATTAATTGAAAAAATAATTTTTTGAAGTTTTTGCATTAAATATCAATATTATTAATAATAAAGTTTTAAAATACATAAAAAAAAATCAATATTTTTTTTTTTCAAATACCTAATTATGTGAAATATTATTTCAACTGATTATTATATTACTAATTTATATGTATATTTATAACGATTAAAGATTGAATAAAAATATAAAATACATAGACTAGATAGACGAGACGACAAAGATATAACAAGATTGTTTCACAAATTTGAAAATTATGATAAAAATATCAGCTGCCACCAGCTACTCAACAATACGCCACTTCACGCTAGCTCAAATGCGGGGTAGGCAGAAAAAAACGTAGTTCACTCACAAACTAGCTGACATAGAATGGCATATTACTCAATTCCTTTGTTGCCAATCTTGCTGCTCTGTTCAATGTCACATTACAATGTGTATGCAATGCTTCTAAGCGATCAGACTCTTTCTTACTCCACTTGGACTCCATGGCAATGGAGAATGCTGTACAGGAGAAGGTGCACAGCAGACTTACCAGTATACAGACTCTCATACGGAGGGCGTCACTTGGTTGTTCCAATAGAGTCATGAAATTAAAATTGACGTCATCGAAGAGTATCTTCTCCACCACGTCCGCATGTTCAGGTAAGTCCTGCAGTACAGTTATGAGTAGTCCAATAATATTCAGTACTATTCTGGGTGACTTCGAATCTGTTAAATGAGAATGGTTTATATATTTAGTTTCAATTTTTTTTTTTGCCGTTACTTTGTTAATACGTTGAAATGTTTGTTCAATTGCAGTGTTTGATCAGTCGACAATCACACACAACTTTCCAAAATAAATTCCCAACATACCCAAAATACACGACGGACCTCGTGGCGCATTGGTAAAACTACCGGCTGCAGCAATGAGGTCGGGGGTTCGATTCCCACCCAAGCACAAATATTTGTGACAAACATGAATATTTGTGTGGTGTCTGGGTGTTTTTCTATGTAATGTAAGTATGTATTTACAAAAGAAAAATATATATGTATAATATCCGTTATGTAGTATCCATAACACAAGCATTTAGTTGCTTAGCTTGGAACTAGAGGGCGCTGTGTGTATTGTGTCCAAGGTATTATATTATATTATTACACGTGCAGAATTCTATCTTAATTTTTTTAATTCAAAAACTGACTAATATTATAAAGAGTAAAGAATCACATCGTAATATTATGTGAATTCAGTAAGATCGACTTGCTCGATCACTATTTAGAAAAGGTACTTGATTCAAAATTACCATATTAATTTATTTTTATTTGAATCATTAATTTTTCCATATGGAAATGTAAGGGATATTTATAAATTATCGCACAGACAAAGAGGCAGGCACAAGCTAGTTTACAATATCTATACATATAAATAAATTTGAAGTGTCTGTTTGTAATATTGAAATAATTATCACTACTGCAGTCATATGAACGGTAGATACTTACATACACCAAAATAACATTTTATACAATCTTTGTCGTAAACAAATACGTCTACCTAGGCCAAACTATCCAGTTAGGTAGACGAAACTTCGAGAAGGAAGCCGACAGGAGGATTCAGCTGGGTTGGGCTCGCCTATACCGCAATGCCTGAAGACCAAAGTCTTTGACCAGTGCGTCCTACCAGTTATGACCTACGGTGCCGAAACGTGGACACTTACGGTGGGGCTAGTCCACAAATTTAAAGTCGCCCAGCGAACTATGGAGCGAGCTATGCTCGGAGTATCTCTGAAAGATAGACTCAGGAATGAGTTATCCGACAGAGAACCGGAGTAACCGACATAGCTCGTAGAATAAGCTCGCTGAAGTGGCAATGGGCTGGTCACATCTGTCGAAGGACCGATGGTAGATGGAGCAAGAAGGTCATTGAGTGGAGACAGCGACTTGGTAAGCGTAGTGTAGGACGCCCACGAGCCCGATGGTCAGATGACTTCAGAAGGGCTGCTGGAAAAGACTGGATGCGGAAGGCGGAGAATCGGCTGTTGTGGCGCACATTGGGAGAGGCCTATGTCCAGCAGTGGACTGCAACAGGCTAATGATGAATAACATGGCTACTTTTTTTTTAGAAAATATCTTTCATTTACTGCTTCTGAGGCGAAACAAAGTTCCCGGGGTCAAATAGTATTTTTATATAAAGGTAATACTTACATTGTGACAGAAACTGTGTGAACACTTTGTGTGCGTTGTGCGCGCTGATGGACGTCGCCAACTGACGCACGCCGCGACACGAGCGGACACACAGCCACGAACAGACCTCTATCATGCGACCGACACCTTGCACCCTGGAAATAATATTAACAACTATTATATGTATATATATCTGGTGGTGGTACAGCACCTCGCTTATGAATCAAGAGGTCGCGGGCTCGAGTCCTGGATCACACCAATGACTTATGTGTAACAGATATCGATGACTAAAAACTTTGTGCCCGGTATGGCAATAGGTTTCGCCACCTATTCCATTTGGGACGGAAACTGAACGGCGAGTCGTGGCTTAACAGCCAGTGCCTACACGTTCGGGTAGAAAAAGGCGTGAAGTTATGTTATATATATCTTTATATGGAATATGAGTGCACACGAGCAAGCTGGTCACCCGATGGTGAGCAACATAGATAATGTCACAGTTACGGGGCCAGCCTTAAGGGAGTAGAATGGATAATCATGATGACATGACTTCAAGCCGTCAATATCCCAAGGTATAAGCTGAGGTATTTATGCCAAAATGTAATAATATTGCGATACTTAGAGAGTGATTCTATTTTTGAATTTTACCAGTGTATATGCTAACCTTTCTTGTGCTCCCTCTTCTTCGCTGTTTTTCATGAGCGTATTAATTGCTGCCACAAAACTGTAAACCACTTTCGCTTCAAGATATACCTAGAAGACACAAAGAACAGGAAAATATAAATTAATATATTTTAATAAACTAGCTGACCCGGCGAACTTAGTTTCGCATCAGAACAAATTTTGCAGTGTTTACAATTAAAGTGCTAAATCTTGAAATTATTAGTTTTCTTGACTAAATATATACATACGAAAATCATTACGTTGGGACCCTCTATCTATTAAAAAAAAACGCACTAAAAACTGTTGCATAGTTTCAAAGTTTTAAGTGTGTCTTGGCCGTCCTCGACTCCTACATCCATCCGCTTTTGGATTGCATATCTGCTTAATCCTGCATCATCCATTTTTTCAACAAGTCCGAACCATCGGAGCATGCCTTTTCTTACTTTTGCAGCAACACTCTTTCAATCGAACTTCTTTCTTTACAACCTTGTTCTTGAGGCGGTCAGCGAGAGTCACTCCGTAAATTTTGCACAGTGCCAATATAAAACGTGATAAATAGTGTAGATATACGCACAGTCTCGAGATAACAACCTCGGTGGTCCAGTGGTCGAGCACACGGCTTCTGATCCAGAGGTCCGGGTTCGAATCCGGACACTGGCTCACACCAATGACTTTGCGAAATTGTTTTCGGAAGTTAAGTGTGATATATATCGATGACTGAAAACTTTGTGTCTGGCATGGAAATAGGTTCGCCACCTATTCCGTTTGAGACGTGAACATAACGGCGACACGAGGCTTATCAGCCGCTGCCTACACCTTCGGGGAAAAAGGCGTGAAGTTAGGTTATACGTACGTCCTGTATGTTGAGCAGCGTGTGGCGCGGGGCGGAGGGCGCCAGCGCGGGCAGCGCCAGCAGCGCCGCCACCGCGCCGCACACGCGAGCCCCGCCCCGCGCCCCGCACCGCGCCGCGCGCCCCACCACACCCACCACCATCACCACCTGCATGCACATTACACAAATACTTACAAATGCATACAAACTCTTTTTAATGTTTTTTGAATTTGGAACACATATTTTTTTAAAGTTTTTATTTTTAATAACTTTCGAGTTTGGAATACACGTTATTTTAAAAACTTTTTCTAACGATTTTAAGCCATTGCACGTTGTTTTTCGTGTTCATTGGTGAATGGAATGAAGTGTTAAAAAAATAAGGAGTGCATTGATCCCTTTGCACAGGTACAGAACATAGCTTTGTTACAAGTTCCCTTAGACACAATGGATATATATTATATATATATATATATATTAATGGATATATATATACATGTGAATAGATTCGTGGCCAAACAGACTACTTTTAAACTAAGACTGATCAAGATACATACCATGTTAAGTTGAGTAAGAGACTCCACATCACCGTTCATAACTTCACTGATATTAGAATTTAAGAATGCCTCCCATTCCTCTAATTCTATTGATGATGGTTCCGTAACTGTAAGCAGAATAATTCACAACGAATTACTATTGGTGAGTACTAACAAAATTAAATTTTGTTAGAACTCACAGTATTATTAATAGAAGAATATAAAAATAGTCATTATATTACTTAAAATTTAAACGTATATGTGTTCTAGCATTCCACTATATGGTAGGAAATAGTAGACTAAAACATTTCTAATAGTTACCATCATTCTTATCTTCCGTTAAGAGTATTCTGTCATTATCAGCGACTTCTTTATCATCGCAAGTCTCTTCGATAACTTCACACTTTTCAATATCTTCATCTTTCTCCTCTTTAGAACAATGAATTTTGTCTTTCTCCTTATCATCTATGATACTTGGTACCTCAATATTAGGTTCACTCGTTCTCCTCTGATTATCATTCTTATTTTTATCCCAACTTCTGCTAAAGTGAAAGGATCTCTTGATACTTCTCGTCAATTTATTCCCTCCGCTAGCAAATCTGAGTTTGTCTCGTGAGAATTGCAATAACTTTTGTTTGTAAGAAGGCGGAACACTTTTACTCAGACCGGAGCTGACATCGCTGCTACATTTGGTGGAGCTTTTGGGATTATCCATACTGTGAGAAGCTGTATCCACAGATTTGACTTTTTGTTGTATCTCTATAACCTCTTGTTTGATTGGCTCACTATTACTCAGAGGTTTCAAATCTTTATCGATATTCGGTTTCTCTTCATCGATTTTGTCCATTATATTTCTGTCAGTATGTTTTTTATTAACTGCCATCAACTGTGCCATATTGTTTTCTAGATTACATACAACTAGATTGGAATTATTGAGCACATTGTACTCGTGTCTTAGTAGTTTTGCGTTGGCAGCCGTGATCGGATGCGATTGGTCCTCATCATCAGTCTTGAGGCTGTCTCTGACACTGAAGGCACTAGTTGCTCTCACACTATCGTCGTCTGACATTGGTACACATTCCATGGCTTGCATTACTTTTACATTTCGTAAATCGTGCTCCTTTGGTTTTGACTCCGATATCGCTCTGGGGAATGTAACATTATTATAATTACTAAAAAGTATGTCTAAAAGGAATATGTCACAAGGTGTCAATAACAATAGAACAAGTCTTTGAGAAGGCTGATATCAAGAGCATTAGAGACGTTTAGCCTCCGGATACTTCTCTCACCAAGCGTAACGCGGCATGAGCAACCTTACGTCGAAATTCTGAGAGGTCGTGGTAATCCACCGAGATCATGCCACAAACGGCGTGGCCAAGATATTATTAATTCAATTGAGATGCATGCATGTATCCCATACTATATAAATCCTGGATACACCAGTCAATGACAAATTTAATAGTATATCAGCAGATGATTTTTTAAGTTCCAAATTACACTTCCATCCTTAATTCTTGATTTTTAAGGTTTACACACAATTAATACAATAATTTTGGGTAGAAATTGCGTGGAGTGTTGTTATGTTAATTCATTTTAGTCTATTCACAACACACTTGTTTTACAAATCTTACAACAGTGGTAGAGCCAAGCAGTTCGCTGCATGAATGGGCCGGCTCGACCGGTGAAATACCTCTCAGAAGACCGACGTTAAGTGGCGCATGCCGCGTTTCGTTCGGTGAGAGAGGTACCTGGAGGCCCACCCCTTCCCCATCCTTTCGTATCCCGTATCCCTTAAAGGTCGGCAACGCAACAGTAACACTATATGTGTTGCTGGTGTCCATGGGCGGCGTTGGTTGCTTACCATCAGGTGACACGTCTGCTCGTTTGCCCTCCGATTCAAAAAAAAAAAAATGTTAGTAAGCTACAAAACGGCAATGTAAAATGATTAACCTGGTGTTATTGCAAATTTTATCCTTCTGAAGCTGTTTAGCTTCCTGCTGACTGTGGGTTAGTGGCTTCGTGAACGGTGATTCACTTTGCACATCCTCTGGCAATATAGTGATGTGTCCCGCAACGAATGGATGTTCCAAAATTTCTGGCCAACTCAACCTCTTCATAGGATCTTTGTGGAGTAATCCCTGGAAATTAACACAGAGTATAATTATAGTACTCAAATTAATCATGTTATTCTGTTTTTCTTAATATTAATATTAAGAAATAGCAGTTGCCTAGGCCTTGATTCATGTCACCGATCTATTTTACCCACAGCTTACAATATATAGCAAGAAGGTTTTTTTTTTATGGGATAGGAGTGCAAACGAGGCAGGCGTGTCACCTGATGGTAAGCAACCAACGCCGCCCATGGACACCAGCAACACATATAGTGTTACTGTTGCGTTGCTGACCTTTAAGGGATAGGGGAGAGGAAAAGATGGGGAAGGGGGGAATGGGCCTCCGGGTACCTCTCTCACCGAACGAAACACGGCATGAGCCACTTTACGACGGTCTTCTGAGAGGTCGTGGTATTTCACCGGTCGAGCCGGCCCATTCATGCAGCGAACTGCTTGGCTCTACCACTGTTAGGTGCTTTCAAAATCAGTCTAGTCATTCACAAAGTATTACAATGGTATTTGGTTTACTATTTGGTTTACTAATATATTACTAATATATATATTCCTATCTCATCTAAATAAATATATAAGACAGCCTCGGTAGCCCAGTGGTCGAGCACACGGCTTCTGATCCAGAGGTCCGGGTTCGATTCCTAACACTGGCTCACACCAATGACTTTCCGAAATTGTTTTCGGAAGTTATGTGTGATAAATATCAAAGACTGCTAACTTTGTGCCCAGTATGGCAATAGGTTCGCCACCTATTCCATTTGGGACGTAAACATAACGGCGAGACGAGGCTTAACAGCCGCTGCCTACACCTTCGGGTAACAAAAGGCGTGAAGTTATGTATGTATGTATGTAAATATCCTATTTCAATTGAATAAACAATAGTTTAGTAATAACATTATTGTATATCCATAGGAAAACTTCAAACAATTACCTGAAGAAATGATCTTGCATCTGTGCTGATAAAACTGGGCCACTGAACAGCCTTGTGTCTTATCATCCGAACTAGCTGCCATATTGACATAGTACAAAATGGTGGTTGACCTGCTATTAACTCGTATACTATGCAGCCTAAAGACCACAGATCTGCCTAAAATTAAAACCATACATTGTCAAATCAATACAATATATCACATTTTTATATAAGGATACATACCTAGGTAGTTAATAAACACAATATATACAATTAGCCAACACCCATATATCAAAGGAAAGCTACCGACTGTGAAGGACAATTGCTTCAGCCATAAAATGATTATAATCTCGCTCGCAATTCTTCAGCAAAACAACACAAAACTGCTCAACAATATAACTTAGTATGGTGATTTTCCATCTAGTGATTGAATAGTAAACAACAGATTATACAGATAGTGCCCAAACATGCAGGTGGCTACAGGCGTACAGGCAAACAACATCTAGTTGCTCTTTCTAAAAAATCCATATTTATAATAATAACATAACATAACTTCACGCCTTTTGTTACCCGAAGGTGTAGGCAGCGGCTGTTAAGCCTCGTCTCGCGGTTATGTTTACGTCCCAAATGGAATAGGTGGCGAACCTATTGCCATACCGGACACAAAGTTTTCAGTCATCAATATTTATCACACATAACTTCCTAAAACAATTTCGAAAAGTCATTGGTGTGAGCCAGTGTGAGGATTCAAACCTGCAACCTCTAGATTTAGAAGCGGGTGCTCGACCACTGGACCACCAAGACTAATTATATAATAATAATTTATAATAATACAAAGCAAATTACTTGTAGAAATATTATTGGGTAAGAATACATATAAAATAAATTAATGTATAAGTACCTGATGATCATAAGGCTTTTCTTCAATTAATTCTGGTGCCATATATAAAGGTGTACCTTTTATGGATGTTAGAATATGTGTGGAGTTTGTCATGATTCTTGCTAAACCAAAATCACAAAGCTTAGCACAACCGGAGCTGTCCAGCAAGACATTTTGTGGCTTTAGATCTCTGTAAAATGCAAAGTATTGTTTCAAAGAGCATCTAATCAAACATTTAAGTTAACCATACATTACAAAACTTAAGCCCGAAGACTGAACCGCCACTCAAATCTGACAATCAATAAAGTGCAAATTACTGCTCAAATTTTTCTATGTCATTAATTTATTGTGGTCATGCATGGTTTTATTTTCATCAATTTTTTTGCCAAATGTAGGTATCTCATAATAAGTGGGCATTAATATTTATGATTCTGGTATATATTCGGTAGTCTTACCAGGCCACCTATCAAAAAAGCATTCAAGCAAGCAAGATTCAATTGTTTATTGGTTCAAAAGAGACATTATGTTAGAAATATGTATCTATATGAGTATGTAGATAGTTAATAATTATTTTTTAGATGCATTCACCTGTGAAGAACCCTATGTGAATGTAGATAATACAGTGCAGATACCAAATCCCATGTTATATTCTTAACTTGATCTTCATTTAAACATCCTTCCTTAGCCAAAATACTATGCAATTCTTTTTCTGCATACTCAGTGACTACCACTAACTCTGAATCCGTGTCAAAACTGTCTATCATGCGAATTATATTCGGATGTTTGAGTTGTCGCTGAATGTCACATTCTTGACGAAGATTTTTCAAATCTCTCACAGAACGCCCTTTCTGTAAAGTATGTTTAACTCATCAGTTTTGAGTGTTTTTAAACAGAGGAAAAAGTTATAGGTGGAGAAGTGTCTGGTGTTTTCAATAACTATAGTTAATTTAACATAACAGAACTTCACGCCTTTTTCTACCCTAAGGTGTGTGTAGGCAGCGGCTGTTTAGCCTCGTCTCGTCGTTATGTTTACGTCCCAAATGGAATAGGTGGCAAACCTATTGGCATACCAGGCACAAAGTTGTCAGTCATCGATATTTGTCAGACGTGACTTTTGAAAATTTCGAGAAGTCATTGGTGTGTGGGATTTGAACCCACTACTTCTTGAATCAAAAGCGGGGTGCTAGCCACTGCGCCACCGAGACTGTTAGTTGACTTGCTAGTTGACAAGTACTTAGTTAATTTAATATTCGATTATAATATAATAATAGATAAATATAGCGAACTAACCTTTCTTATGACTTTTAAAGCCACCACTGCTTCAGTGTTTTTATGTTTGGCTTTAAAAACCCGACCGAAAGATCCTTCTCCAATAAATGATAGCACTACATAACTCTCCATTTTATTTGCTTATCAGAAGAATACTAACTTTGTGTTCATATTTATCATAATTCTATGAATACCGGAGTTACAGCAATATATTTTGCTAACTTCACTTCATTTCACTTCTTATTATTGGCTTCGCATACTAGCTAATGCGACTTAGCCACTCTCCTTATTTTCTACTTCGAACGCTTCAGACAGAAGAATTTGAACGGTTAGGAGGAGAATATGGCCAGTTATGATGACCGCAGGATTTCTTCAACCAGCGTATTAAATGAAAACAGAATTCTCCTTCATTGGCGCGTATTTATAATGACTGGTTGTTATTTATATTCTGCCAGGCTTAGTTGCATTGATGTCATAAACCAGAGGAAACAGATGAAGAGAGGTTTTAAATAAACAAAATTTCGATTGAGTATTTTATGACCCATATGATTTAAACATACAACTAATTTCTACCTACAACAAAAAAGAAACAAACACTATTGCTAATTACTACCAGAACACTTATAAAAAACGAAAATATGAATTTTAAACAAGCGATAATAATGTTATAATTATTTACTGCTACAGTTTACAAGAAAATATTTTTTTTAACGAATTTACATAAGATGTACCGTAGTTTATGTGAAGATATGAGAGAGAGTAAGCATTTGAGAGAAACCTGGAATCCGGAAACGGGATCCAGGCCTCAACCATGTCTCCGAGACGGCAATGATAGATGGGGAAAGAATGTTGATTAAATGGGTCAGTTCATGCTTTTTATTTCGCACGCTCCGACAGATCCACTATAGAAGGATCACCGGATCCATGTTGAGAAGTTAGGGATACTAGATGAGTAAGTTTGGAGGCAACGTGGGACGGTAGGTTTTGAGGGTTGGAAGAAATAAAATCGATCAATAAAGATAAAAGAGTTTCTAAAATATTTTCTCTTTGAGGAAGAAGTTGGCGGTTGTTTAAAGCACAACCGTTTGGCATAGATGATGGAGGATGAGAGGTAATTTGCTGATGAGCAACTCTATCATATGTTTTACCCATTGGGATTGTAGAGAGAGTAGAAGCAGATGCTGACAGTTGTAATCGAGATTTTTGAGGAGCTGAATGAACAGGCCTAGGAATTTGCTGAGCTTTAGAGAGGGAAGGAAATGTAGGTGAATCTTTAGCTACCTCGGAAAAAGGGCGAGATACAGCAGAGAATTGTGATGAGGCTTCTTCATATGAAACTGAGTTTTGGGCCATTACAAGTTTTATTGATCTCTGTCTTTCACGCTCTGGACAGGCATTGCTCGTGGCGAAATGCCGACCAGAACAAAAAAGGCAAGAGGATTTAGATTCGGTGACTTCACAGCTTTCCCCAAGATGTTCTTGAGCACAGCGGAAGCACCTGGGTTTCGACCTACACTGGGCCTTAATGTGACCATATCTGGAGCAAGAATGACACTGGATGGTTGGATAAATGTATATTTCAACAGGGAGAGACGTATAGTACAAAAAAACCCGAGACGGTAGGGATTGGCCTTGAAAGGTGACCACCACTGACTGAGTAGGGACCCAAGTAACTTGACCTTCATCTATTTTTTTTCTGTTTAATCTACGCGCTTTTAAAACTTTGCCGCAGCCAGTAGGTAAGTTGACATCTTTCGCAAAATCTTCCATGGAAAGATCAGTGGGGACCTGCCTCACCAATCCCATCCTGGTAACATTGAAAGTAGGTACGGAAGCTACGTATTTGCTCTGTAATATGGGAGAGGTAGTAAAATCATTAGCATCCTCAGCAGACTTAAACTGGACTGAAATTTTATTTCGTCCGACTTTTTTGATGCCATCTGAACAAACATTTTTTACTTTGTGGGTAATAAGAAATTGGCCAAACTTAATTGGACGGATAGTTGTACCAGCTGATGGATCCGGAGATGAACGAGACACATGTACTATATAAGGACCTTTGTCTAATTTAGAATAGTTATTGATAGCTCCAACAGTATAGGATGGGTCAGAGTAAACAGTTTGAATCGAAGGGGTGGCTGAATCAGGGGAAATAATTTGTTTTTTAATCGGATTATTGTTATTAGGCTCAAGTCGTCGTTTCATAGCCGTGCACGATGTACTCGCGCCAATCACCATCAATGAAGGATCAGGAGGATCAGGAGGATCAGGAGGCGGCGGCCGAGCCAGCGCATCATCCCAAATATCAGATTGCATATTTGAGAATAATCTCAAATACGCATGGACGTAATGTCAAAAATATGAAAATAATAACTTACCGCTTACCGGTGCTAAAATACACAAATATTACTATCACAACTAAAAATACACTATAATAGTCAAATCGGACATAAAAAACTAAGCAAAAAAGGTCTTTTCCAATAAATAAATAGCTAACACGCGAATTCAGGTTTGATCGTCAACACTTCCAAAAGCAGAATCATTTTGCTAACGAAATATCTACAAAACCTGTTGTTTATTGTTTTTGACAGTTTTTGCATTTTTTTTTAAGGGCCTGGTATGGTAAATGACCTGGTAACTAAGACCTGTAAGTCAATCATAGTTTTTGTATGCTAGTGAACTGTGGCTAGTGATGGTCAACTCGAGTTACTATCTCGAGTCAACGCGAGTTGAGCCTGACTTGAGTCAACTCGTCTTGAGCCTGACTCGAGTTCAAATACTTAATTCTACCGACATGGAACGGAGTTTGTAAGACCTTTTATTTACTTCTAAGATTCACATTCATAACATTGAAACAACTCATAAGGATTATATCGCGTTTAAATATAAATAAGTTCTAAATAAACGCGATATAATCCATAAAAGTTGTTTCATTGTTATAGTGAGACTTTTTGAGCCTTGTTTTTTTATGACATTCGTTCATAGCAATTGTTGTTGATTTGAAATTAACTTATTTTTGTTCAGTGTCTCTCAGTTATCTTTCGTCTCCAATTTATTTCCAATAACAAAAATAAACTGTAAATTTTAATTCCAATTTAATATAACTACACGCAAAGTCCCTTGCAATGTAGTCAGAGAGAACAGAGCGCCACAAGACACGATTCTTACGAGTCAAAGGAGCGAGTAAGGCGTTTACTCGCTCCTTTGACTCTCTTAACACTCTTGTTTCACAAGCTTGCTCCAAGAATCGTTCTATTTGATCAGGAAGGGGTATCTTGGCCGTTTTCGACTCCTACATCCAACTGCTTTTGCATTGTATGTCTGGTTAGTAAATCTTGCAACATCCTACATCGGATACATAGGAAGATTTTTTGTTTATACTTAAATAATTTAACCTACAACCTTTTTTAACTACATATTCTTACTCATAATCATGATGGGATCCAGACACTTTCTGTAGAAGTATCACCAAGTTAGGCTTAGTGTTTATTTTTATTTATTTTATTTGTATTTATTTATAATTTATTTTAGTTTCTCTCTTGTTAAACATGCTTGTCAATTTTTAAATCTCTGACATCACCTTCCTCCAGGATTCGTTATTGTTAAAGTGGTCGGTTTATTTGGATCAAAAAGACAGAAAACTTATTTTTCATTTTCACTTTATTTAGAAGCACATTCACGTTCAATAGCAAAACAAGGAAGAGGAAGGGCGCAGATTTACAGACGGCGTTCTACGTGGGACACTTCCCCAAACCAAATAATAGATGGCGCTACCTGTTCCATCTGAACAATACCAAGCTTATATAATTTACCTAAATACAACAGTTATATTTGGTCAAGGAAGATGTATCGTGGCCGTCTTCGACACTTGCATCCATCCGGTTTTCCATTGCATATCTGCTTAGTCAATCTCTCATCATTCTACATGTCCAATTATCTGAACCATCGGATAGATATAGATAATTTTAAGTGGTAGAGCAAGCTTTTGGCTGCATGAAAGGGCTGGATCGACCGGTGCAATACCATGGCCTCTCAGAAGATCGACGTAAAGTGGCTCATGCTGCGTTTCGTTCGGTGAGAGAGGTACCAGGAGCTCCCCCCCCCCCCCCCCCTCCCTCCCCCATCCTTTACTATCCTACTCCCTTAAAGGTCGGCAACGCAACGGTAACACTAAATGTGTTGCTGGTGTCCATGGGTGGCGCAGGTTGCTTACTATCAGTTGACACGCTTGCTCGTTTGCACTCCTAACCCATAAAAAAAACTACAACATAGATAATAAAAATAATGCTTGATACCATGTCTTTTCAGCTTTAGACTGTTCAATATCGGCGGACGAAATTTTTTTTTATATTAACTTCAAAATAACCCTAACTCGAGTTGCAACTCTAGTTACGTGCATTTTTAGTGCATTCATTCTTAACCTAACCTAGCCTAAACCTACAGCTTAACCTAACCTAACCTAATCATCCATAAAGTCGTGGCACTTTATCCATGATGTTCCGAGGGAGTTCTGACGACAGTGTAGAAGAGCACACTAAACACGATATTTACACCATCTCCCACACTTGCACTCATATACGAACACTTAATAGATAAAACGCCACGAATTTTATTCAATAATATCCATTGAAACACAAATTTGAGAAAATAATGCAAATAGCGGACATGTGTCTTCCACAGTCCCGCCAAAACTCTGGGTACACTTCTAATGAATACAAATTCATTAGAAGTGTACCCAGAAACCTATGAGGCACATCGGTCTACAATTATTTATGCGTAAATGTAAAAAGAAATCAAAATTAGGATTGCAACAAAGACTTAAGTAGGTAGGTAGGTACCTAATCTACCTACTACTATGTCTTTGTTCCAATGAGAATTATTTTACGAAGTTTACGATTATTTGACTTGGCTACTTTAATATATAGTTTTTTTTTTAATTGATCACTACAAAATAATCATAAATTAATAATTATATTTTATTAATACCTATTGCTATTTATTTATAGCATATTTCTCACATGTCATTTACAAAATATTTTTTTTTAGATACAATATAATTAAAAGAACATTTTGATTGATTGGAGTGAAAGTGAGCCGGCGAGTAACCTGATGGTAAGCGCCGCCCATGTACATCTGCAACACATATCAGTGTTACCGATGCGTTGCCGACATTTATGGGAGTAGGAGGGGGGGAGAGGAAAGGATGGGGAAGAGTGGGCCTCCGTGTGCCCCTCTCACCCGAACGAAACGCGGCATGATCCACTTTGTGACAATCTTCTGAGAGGCCATGGTATTTCACCGGTCGAGCCGGCACATTCATGCAGCAAACTGTTTGGCTCTACCACTATAAATAAATTAATTAGCACACTGAGCGTAGACCATCTAGACTTACAACTTTTACCTAAAGAAAATAGAATTCATATTTGAAACGAAGTTCCTTACGGCTTGGAGGAGATAGGGATTTTGCTGCGCGATCGAACTGAAAAAAATGTGACAGTAAGATCGTAAGAGACCGTAAGAAAAAGTCAGTGGAATAAAACCGTTTAATGAGACGTGCGCAGGCACGACAGTCGTATACACTGGCGAGTAGTGTATAATACCTTTCTCTTTCTACTTCTTTCAGCCTTAGAATTTAATGACAAGACTGATTAATAAGAATTACTATTATAATGCTATGTGGCGCCGGCTTAGAATACCGCCACCCCATCTCTTCCCGTGGGTGTCGTAAAAGGCGACTAAGGGAAAAGGCTGGAAGAATGGGCAGCAGCATTCTCTCTCAACACAATGCAGCCTACTGCGATCGCCAACCCGCCTGCCAAGCGTGGCGATTATGGCAAAACCCCCCATGAGTGAACGGACCCACAGTTGTGGCGCTCTATGGGGGAGGCCTGTCCAGCAGTGGACCTCAAAAAAAAAAAAGGCTAATGATGACTATTATAATAAACTTTTCTTGTAATTATTTCCATTTCTATGTAATTTTATGTTGTCAAACAATATTAAAGAGACTTTTGTTATTTTAATTGATAATTTGAATTACGATTTCTTATTTTACATAAAACAAACATTCGTAACATCACGCCTTTTATCCTTGGTGTAGGCAGGGGCTGTTAAGCCTCGTCTCGCCGTTATATTTACGTCCCAAGTGGAATGGCGAACCTATTGCCATACCGGGCATAAAGTTTTCAGTCATCCGTATTTATCACACTTCCGAAAATAATTTCGAAAAGTCATTGGTGTGAGGCTGTGTCTGGTTTCGAACCCGGATCAGAAGCCGTTTACTCAACCACTGGGCCACCGAGACATATATTTTTTATTTTACGCAATTTATTATTTCCTAAAATTTCATTCCGAAGGGACTTCGTTTCAACCTGGTGTTCCACGACACCACATCTTTTTTTATAATTAAATTAATGTGTAGCAGTTCGCTGCATGAATGGGCTGGCTCGACGGTTAAATATCTAGATTTTATTAAGGTCATACGTTCAAGGGTGAGGAACCGATCAGAAATTAAGTTCAGAAATCGAATGTCAATAATTAAACCGGTTGTGGCAACCATAGATAAGAAGGACAACCACGTTGTGTAAATAATAGAGAAATCTCCTAAAATAGTCACCCATTAATTATTTGTCAATTTAATATCAGTTTTCATTTAACTTTTTTTATATTTTTAATATTTACCTTTGGGTACAGGATGAAATTCCTGTTCTGTTCGTCAATGAAATTTAACTTGCACGCACATGCAAGGTTGACCAAGCAGATAGACAATGCAAAAGCGGACGGATGTCGGAGTCGAGGACGGCCAAAAAAACACCTTCCTTGACTAAATAGAACGAGTTTTGGAGGAAGGTGATGTTAGGAGCCCTAAAAATCGACACGCGTGTGTGAAAAGAGTTATGAAACTCAAAGAAGTTAGTCCTCACTAACTATAAGAATCGTGTCTACTGGCTCTCTGTTCTCTCTGCCAAACACACAAGAGATTTGGCGTGAAGTCGTGTGCGCACATAGTGACCCATACATATACGCATGCAACAAAAAGATACGCATAATTTTTTATCCATAATTTTCTATAGCTAGTGCTTTGTTGTATTAGGGACATTAAAATTTTGGGCTACACTAATATATTTATCGGAAGATCCTTAAAAGTTCAAACAATGAAATTTTTATAAATATAATATAAATAATGTTAATAGATAAATAAATGTGTTTTTATATCAATTTTACATTGAATTTTATATAAGCATATATAAACCAGATTATCCAAACTTCCCGAGGTCGAACGTTCGACAACAGTATGAGTGAGATGGTATCCGATACGAGTTGGAGATTTGTTGATGCTTTGTTGACTGCAAGCTATTTATATCCAAGATTATCCAACAACTTAGTATAGCAAACAGCTGTACGATATAAAACTCACGATCCGTGTACCAACTACACAATAAACCAGTGTTACCAACTCACAAAAAATTATCTCCATAAAGCTCCAATGTAAAACCCTTACAATACAATCCGCACAATTACTAGAAATTCTCTCAAAATTATATTATTTTTTCAAGTTAATAGTGCATTGTAAATAGTTATATCATTAAATAAATAATAAATTTCAAACATTCAGTATTTCATTTTACTCAGCAAGAATGTCTTTTGAAATTTTTATTGCAAATTATCGATAACTCCAAGTAACAGATACTGTTCGATAATAGTGCCCTATGAGAATAACTAAGAACTTAGAGTAGGTACTCACCAGACCCTTGCAGATGCTGGTCATGGGAAGCTGAGGAATGTAGTGTACTGATAGATAGGTAGGTGATGTTATGATGTGTCTATTGTCTGAAATATGTGTGTAGATACTTCCCTGAGGATTCGAGACCGGGAGGAATAGCCGAATCCTTGCACACCACACTTAATACCAATTCAAACCAAGACCGGGCACGGTGGCCAAAATATGACCCGATTACTGATTCTAAGAACTACAACCGACGCCTAACTAAAAGTCATAGGCAGAGTAAGTTTTTACGCGATAACAAACAACGTGCGAATTTATATGTTACACACGAAAACTATAGCGTTCAGACCGTTCAGACAACGCGGCCATACCATTTTTATACTACAAAAAACGCCATCTGGCGGCACACGGTCGCGACACGAACGAACTACCGAAAGAGACCGATAAATATCGAACAGTCCCCCGCCCCAGCCAGACCGTGTCTGGATGAAGGCATTCTAACGGAGGTTAATCAATCGGTAAGCGGGAGAGAGTCGCGACAGCCCGCTTCAAAACTGAATCTCCAACCTTAACTTCAGAGACTCGAGGAATACCATCCGACCCGGGAAATAATTGAAGTATCCGACCGAGCCTCCATTGCAAAGAAGGTAAGTTCGATTCCTTTAAGAGGACAAGATCGCCTACACGCGGTGGGTTAGTTTTATCTGTCCATTTAACCCGTTGCTGCAGCAAATGTAAATACTTCAAGGATGACCGACGGTGGAATGATTGCGTAATTTGCTGGAGCAGCTCAAAACGCGACAATCGATTGGCAGCGACATCAACAAACGGATACTCTGGCAAGGAAGTCAGGGGACTGCCAATTAAGAAGTGACCTGGAGTTAAGGGTTCCAGGTCACTGGGGTCAGACGAAATAGGACAAAGAGGGCGCGAGTTCAGGACCGCTTCGACCTTACAAAATACTGTCTGCAACTCCTCAAAGGTGAGGATCGTTTCCCCAATCACACGGCGGAGATGGACCTTGGCGACCTTGACGGCAGCTTCGAATATTCCGCCCCACGAAGGATAGCCGGGAGGATCAAAAATCCAAGTCACACCACGTTTGGACAACTCCGAGCCGATGTAGGTGTGATTATCAGATAAGAATTGAACGACTTCCTTCAAGTATCGGTCTGCACCCTTAAAATTTGTTCCACAATCTGAACGGATCAAATGAGGCAATCCGCGCCGACTAACAAACCGTGACAGACATGCAATAAAGGCCTCGGTGGACAGTGCTGAAACGAGTTCCAAGTGCACAGCCTTTGAAAACAAACACACAAATACGCACAAATAAGCCTTAACATGTCTGGCATTACGAACACTTGATGTTTTAACCGAAAATGGACCCGCAAAATCTATGCCAACATTGACAAAGGGCCGAGCGGGTCTGACCCGATCCGATGGTAAGTCACCCATTAGGGGTTGAGTCAATGTGCCTTTCAATCTATAACACGGAATACATTTAAATATGACACTCCGAGCCGCTCGCCTGGCAGACAAAATCCAAAAGTCACGCTGCAGACAAGCCAGTAATGCATTCAATCCAGCATGACAATTTCGAACATGGCGGTCCTTGATAAGCAGCTCAACAAAATGACCGTGCTTCGGTAATAAAAGGGGATGTCGAGCCCCGTAAGATAATTCTGAATTACGCAGTCGGCCCCCTACTCGCAACAATTCAGACTCGTCAAGAAACAAATTAAGACGAGCAAGACTACCTCGCAGCTGTTGCTTCTCCTGACGGAGAAGTTTGATTTCCTTACCAAACGACTGAACTTGCACAATCCTAACGCAAGTGAGGAGGGCATCATGGCGTTCTTGAGGAGATAAGACTGAGGAAACTACTGGCTGTGACCGATTTCGACAGTTGTGAAGAAATCTTCTTATCCAACCGGTCACAGCAATGAGCTTGCCGAGAGTACTAAATCGGTTAAGCATCGGATCCGGCGATCCCTCTTCAGCTATCTCAGCAGCGAGTACCCTTAAACCTGGAAGAGGATCGACACACTCTGTCATTGGGGCAGGCCACATATCTTCAGAAGAGGCCAGCCAATCTGGTCCCCACCATAAGGGATGATTGATGATTTGTGAAGCAATCAGCCCACGTGATGCACAATCGGCTGGGTTGATCGGACCTGGTACATGACGCCAATCCATTGAAACCGTTGACGATCGTATTTGAGATACGCGATTGGCCACGAAGGTTTCCAAGGCATGAAGAGAAGCCTTAAGCCATGATAAGACAATTTGACTATCAGTCCAAGCTGTTACCGAATCAAATTTAATCCATTTCCCTAAGGTGTTGGTAACGACATGACTCAGAAGACGAGTGAGCAAAGCTGCTCCTGACAACTCTAATTTAGGAATTGTTAATTTGGTGCGCAAGGGCGCAACCTTACTTTTTCCTACGACTAACCGAACATGGACTTGACCGCTACTATCAACGGTGCGAAGATAAACAACAGCCGCATAACCATACTCCGATGCATCCGAGAACCCATGAAGACTGGCTCGACAGCAACTGATGGGTAGAATAGAACGAGGTAAATAGATATGCTGAAGGTCTGCGAGTGTCGCATAAAACCGTAGCCAATAGGACAGCAAATCTCCTGTCAAAGGACTATCCCAATCGAGACCAGAGATCCACAACTCCTGCAAGAAACATTTAGCCCAAAAAACCACAGGAGTTACCCAACCATTTGGATCAAATATACGTGCGACCGTGGATAAAACCAAGCGTTTCGTCCACCGTTTCATTGGCTCTGATGGCTCAACCGAATAAGTGAATATATCCTGAGCTGGCCGATACTGAACTCCTAGTACTGCGATGGAGTCCGGACTGTCAGGATTCCGAAAAAGATGAGGTTCCTGCTGGTGTTCTGGCGGCAAACCCTCCAAGACATCTGGAGAGTTAGATATCCATTTCCTTAGCTCGTAGCCACCAGCCTCAAGCAGCCCTATCAACTCATCCTTCAACACCAACGCCTCTTCCACCGACGAGGCACCTGTGCAAATATCGTCGACATATACGTCTGAGGGGAAGACGGCGGCTGCGCGCGGAAATCGCAGACGTTCGCGATCGGCTAAATGCAACAAGGAACGGATTGCAATGAACGGGCTGGACCTCAAGCCGTAAGTGTTTGTATTCAATTCGTATACTTGCAGTTGACAATTAGGATTCTCTCTCCAGAGTATCAGCTGGAAACGCCTATCATCAGGGTGGATTACTACCTGACGGAACATCATTTTAATGTCGGCTACAAAAACAACCCGATGGCGACGAAAACCAGTTAAAATATCCGCAATATCCACTTGAAGCTTGGGACCTGACATCAAGCAATCATTTAAAGAGACACCTGACGATGAAGGTGACGAACCATCAAACACCACCCGAATCTTACCATTCTTGAACACGGCGTGATGAGGAATGAAATAATGCTCATGGTCTTTCCACTTGAACTGTGACAGCGTCATGTGGCCCAGCTCCTTGTATTCTCTCATGAATTCTGTGTACCTTATGCGGAATTCGTTATCATGACACATCCGGCGCTCCATAGACAGTAACCTCCTTTCGGCTACAGTCCAGGAGTTTAACCTAGACGTGGACGGGGATCCAGAAAGGGCAATCGAGTAAAAAATCTACCTGTAGCAAAACGACCAGTATTTGCCAAGAAATATGACTCACATTCGTCATCGACTGGTCGATTCCGGGACGCAGCAGGGGGCTCCTCAACTTCCCAAAATCGCTGAAGAGAATCAGCGAGAGAGAGTCCTACCTGCAACGTGGTATCCGAAACCTGAAAGGCGTGGGAATATACTGGACCCATAATGACAGATCCCAAGTTTGTTGGAATCGCGACTAAACCTCCCGACTGAAGTAAGATAGTTCTGTCCAGTTTCAGTAGACCGATGACATCCGCTCCCAGTAAGAGCTCCACAGGTCTAGGTAGGTGGAAATGAGAGTCGGCTAATGTTAAACCGGATGTAAGACGCCGTACCTCCGGTGATAAAGAAACCTGAGGATGATTACCTAAGACGTTCCTCAAAACAACAGCACTTAAATTATATTTTATACTAGGGTGGAATAAGGAAGAGAAGGAGAACGACACCTTACCTACTACGTTGTCCACCGGAACTCCACCTACTCCAATAATTTCCTGACTCCGTGAGAACATCCTTAAACGGAGACGCCTCGCCAACCAAAATGACATGAGAGACCCCTGAGCACCGGAGTCCAAAATAGCCCGTGCCACTAACCCAGTTCCGCGAGGTGAGTGCACCATAACCTGCGCGGTGGGTAAGACAATAGTCGCTGGAGGGGATGTGGTTGGCGAGACTGCTGCTGCGAGTCAACATAAATCGGCACGCCCTGGCGACTGCTGACTCCAGGATTCCCGTTGCCGCTGTTCTTGAGGTGGACCGAAGGTCATATGGTCATACGAGTCCCACTCGGGCACCGGCGGCAGCCGATTAGCGCGCGACCTCATCGCCGAACCATGGACACTGCTGCCCGCTCGCAACTCACGAGTCACGCGAGGGCGCTCAGACGTAGGTGGCGAGAATGGCCTGTACTCGTTTATGTGTGCCCGCTCCGCGATATTAACTTGAGCGGACGGTGCACCACCATGTGAATACCTATGAGGCGCGACCACCGTCCCTATAATCTGCTGTGAAAAAGACGATGAGGCCTGACGACGCACGGGAGACGAAGGTGAGTGGTGTCGATTCGAACCCCCGCCCGTGTGAGCCGGTAACAACCCACCTTGATTGCCAGTCCGGTTCGGCTGACAGAGGAGTGTGTGGTGAGGCCCACCACAATGCCGACACGGTTGCTTGTCATCACATACATTGGCCATAATATGTGACCCCAAACAAGTATAACAACGCCCTAACCTACGGGCGAGAAAACGTCTTCGTGACACACTAGCTCTCAGAAACTGAGTACACTCTAAGGGTGTGTGATTTCCCCCATAACACACCCCACACCTACCTGGTCGCTCGACGGCCATAACGCGAGGCGGACGTCCCGGGCCCACGTCTCGCATAAGTTGCGGACGAGGTGGACGGGGCCTGGACGAATCAATAAGATGCGAACGCCCCGGCAATGGCACAGTGGGCAAGTTTTCTATTTTGCGACTCTGATCCTCCAAAAAACCCACTAACAAGTCAAATGTCGGTATGTCCGAGGCCGAGTCTCCACCGTGCAACTGTTCAAAACGAGATCTAATTTCCCCTGGTAACTTATTCAAAATAATATGTAATAATATAAAAGACCACTCGGTTACGGGGAAGTTCAAACCCTTAAGAGCATTTATAGCGACTAAGAGGGGGTTCAAAAGATCGAACCGCAACTGGTGAACCGATGACAGTTGAGGGATTTTTAAAATAGCCGCCACATGTAAATCAGCGATCCGTCGCGTATTTTGATAACGACGGGTTAATAAATCCCGAGCTATACCGTAATTAATATCATTAATTTCCAAATGCTTAACTAAAGAGTGAGGCTCATCCTTTAAACACGTAAGTAAATATCCAAACTTTTGCGAATCCGCCAAGTCCCGACGGCGGTGTACTACGCTTTCAAAAAGTGCTACAAAACTAGGCCATTGTTCAAGAGAACCCGCAAAGGTCGGCACATTTAAGGTCGGCAAACGCTCATGGTAAATACTATCCGACAGCACGATGGAGGGGGCAGGTGATTGGTTAACCTGCCCCGTGGCCGCTGCTTCCATCAGCTGATCAACCATCGTCATGCAATGGTCGTACTCCGAATTACCGTATTCTATTAGTTTGGGGTCATCCGACTGCAGCAATACCCGGTAGACCGAATCCAGGACATCCACCTTGATAGGCACCTTTTCAATACGGTCCTTGAGCGCAGCAACCCTATCCGCACGACCGACTAAAGAAACAGCTGACGCAAGCCAGCGAGCTATATTCGATAAACTTGCTTTAGCCTCCGCAATTGTTAATGTCGGTGCCATTATTTAAAAATAATAAACGAAACGGTTACAAACGAACTGCTAAACACTCGGATACAAGTTGTAGTAAATAAGATCGATGTAACAAAAATATTATTTTATAATATAATTCAGAACGAACAGACGGTCTGAACGATATATTATGTGTATATGTTCTTCAAACGATATAATCAAATAACAAAAAATAAATAAAATAAATATCGAAAATATTTCAATAACGATATAAGAAAGTAGTCTGCCTACGACACGCAAATAACAGGCGGTATGCAAGTTACGTGAGTTATAAAGTTATAAATGTAAATACCTATTACAATCGACAAGAATAATAGTACCTAGAATACTCTTGAGAATGTTCCTCCAATGAGTCAGTAACTACCTACATTCAGAAAAAAAATATGAACACTACGTATTAAGTACAATTGAATACGATAAAAAAGTTACCCACTTATTTTAATTTTGATGCAAATAATTTTAATAATTTTCACAAAGGACTCAATAACTATTACGAAACCAATATTTTAATATATTAAACCACGCTCTGCTACCAGAATTGTTCGATAATAGTGCCCTATGAGAATAACTAAGAACTTAGAGTAGGTACTCACCAGACCCTTGCAGATGCTGGTCATGGGAAGCTGAGGAATGTAGTGTACTGATAGATAGGTAGGTGATGTTATGATGTGTCTATTGTCTGAAATATGTGTGTAGATACTTCCCTGAGGATTCGAGACCGGGAGGAATAGCCGAATCCTTGCACACCACACTTAATACCAATTCAAACCAAGACCGGGCACGGTGGCCAAAATATGACCCGATTACTGATTCTAAGAACTACAACCGACGCCTAACTAAAAGTCATAGGCAGAGTAAGTTTTTACGCGATAACAAACAACGTGCGAATTTATATGTTACACACGAAAACTATAGCGTTCAGACCGTTCAGACAACGCGGCCATACCATTTTTATACTACGAAAAACGCCATCTGGCGGCACACGGTCGCGACACGAACGAACTACCGAAAGAGACCGATAAATATCGAACAGATACTTTCCTTCAGCTGTATTTGCAAAAAATAAATTAAATAATGAAATAGTATACAACCAAGTTGCTTTCCGCTGTCTGTCCCCTTATATGCTTATATCTTTAAAACTACGCATCGGATTTTTATGCGGTTTTTTTTTATAGTTAGAGGTTGTCAACGGGGTGTTTTTGATTTATATTAATATATAAAGTTGTAAATAAATGATAATTTTCGAGATTTAACACTTTAATTTCAAACGCTGGCTGAACCCTAAGTGATAGATCAAAACAATGTTCTACAATATCGCCACGCTAACATGAATGGGCCGGCTCGACCGGTGAAATACCACGACCTCTCAGAAGACCGACGTAAAGTGGCTCTTGCCGCGTTTTGTTCGGTGAGGGGGGTACCCGGAGGCCCACCCCCCTTCCCCATCCTTTCCTATCCCCTATCCCTTAAAGGTCGGCAACGCAACAGTAACACTATATACGTTGCTGGTGTCCATGGGCGGCGTTGGTTGCTTACCATCAGGTGACACGCCTGCTCGTCAGTCCTCCTATTCCATAAAAAAAAAAGCAATCAGGTTAACCCTTGCATAAAGATGGTTCACGGCAAACATCCTTAAAAAAATAACACCCCTAAAATTTCAATTTTTTCCCTAAATTTGGGGAGAAAACCCTATGGGTAACCCTGCAATAAACACCAAGTAGTTCAGTAGTGGGGAGGTGGGAGCATTATTTCACTTTGAAACATATCATTCTACAATTCGCAGACGTGCACATATCTATAAACAAATAAGACAGCCCTGCGTGGGCGCTTGTATATACTCGTATAAATTCAGATATATTTTTTTAGTAACTTACCGCTATGTTTAATTATTTTCTATTTATTGTTTGTCTTTGATATACAAGAAAAAACGTTCACATGAATAGTATTTTTTTTAAATTTATCTATCAACTAGGGAACGTAGTTCTAAATAGATTATAAATGCTGATCTTCGTTATCTCGGTTGTCCAGTGATCAAGCACCTGGCTTCTTAATCAATAAGTCGTAAGTTCGAATCCGGGCTCACACCAATGGCTTTTCGAAATTATTGTCTGAAATTATGTGTGATAAATATCGATGACTGATAACATTGTGCCCGGTGTATGGCAATAGGTTTACCACCTATTGGGGCCGAAACATAACGGCGAGACGAGGCTTAACAGTCACTGCCTACACACTCCGTTAGAAAAAGTCGTGAAGTTATGTTTTGTTTCATGAAGTTATGCTTTAAGTTATGTTTTTAGAATGGGATAGGGAAGGGGTCGGAAATGGGGCGGCTTATGTCTCCGGGTACATCCCTCAGCGAGCGAGATATTATTATTATTATCACTGGTTAATATTTTAGAACATTTTCAAAATACCCAACAACAGTGCAACAGTGTTAAAGCCACGCAGTTCGCTCCATGAATGGGCCAGCTGGACCGGTGAAATACCCCTACCTCTCAGGATATCGACTTAAAGTGGCTCATGCTGCGTTTCTCTCGGTGAGAGAGGTATCCGGAGGGCCGACCCCTTCCATGTCCCATTGACCCTTTCCATAAGTAAGGGAAGGCAGCGCAACTGCAACACTATCTGTGTTCAGGTGTCTATGGGTGGAGTTTGCTGCTTACCATAGGGTAACATGCCTGCTCATTTACCCCCCTATCCCTTTAAAAAACACTGAAAAGCCAAATAATACTAAACGACCTACTAAGTTTTAGCCTGTCCAAACTGGGCAAATAAAAAAAATCATTTAGTTTCTTGGAATCATCATGGAATATAATGATAATGTTCCAATTTAAAGAATTGTTTTACGAACTGCCAACACCGTAACGGACGCTCAAAATAGTCCGGTCTCAAGAGTTCCAGTAGGTAGTAGTAGGTACCAACCCATAAAAATGTATTTGATTAATGTTTAGTACATTTGTATTGGCACCCGCCCATTACATTACACTATGAATAACGATAGTTTCTTGCTTACACGTCTCATAAATATATACAAGCTAAAAGCATGGCTTTGTATGACTTGGCCGTGGTGATAAGCGAAGTACCAAGAAGTAATAGCATGAAATTATCAGAGAACTAGTTGACCCGGCGAAATTTGTTCCATATCAAAATTATTTTACAGCGTTTACAATTAAAGTGCTAAATCTGGAAAATTATCACTTTTTCTTACTACATTATACATGAATTAAATACAAGAACCACCCCGTTGACACCCTCTATCTATTAAAAAAGACCTCATTAAAATCGGTTGCTTAGTTTTAAAGATCTAAGCATATAAAGGGACAGCGAAAAGTTACTTTGTTTTATATTATGTAATGATAGGCACCATAATCTTTATTGATATAATATTAAGAAGGGGTTCGAACTTGCCATTGGTGTGAGCCAGCGTCAGGATTCAAACCCGGATCAGAAACCGTGTGCTCGTCACTGGACCACCGAGACTGTAAAGTGTGATAAATACCTAGGACTGAAAACTTTGTGCCCGGTATGGCAATAGGTTCGCCACCTATTCCATTTGGAACGTAAACATAAAGGCGAGACGAGTCTTGGAGCAGGGATGGAGGATGTGGGAGTGAGGCAGATCACGGCACACTTTCCTTGACTGAATTGCCTGGCCAGCGTGCATGAAGTCATTAAAGTTACGAGAATCGAAGTATTTTATATTGTGCTTACGCTGTTATGGACTTATTATAGCGTGAAATAAGGTTGGTATAGTCAAAGCCGAAGCTTCGGTCGGACTCTACCGACCGAAGCTTCGGCTTTGGCTTCGGCTTCGGCCACCTTCGGCCAAAAATCCATCTTCGGCGAGATCTTTAGCTTCGGTCGGATTCTGGGCCGAAGCCGAAAGTCTTGCCGAAGGTCCGAGAACAGTCGGAATTAAACGAATTGTTACGAAAGAGTGAGTGTTTGACGGACCGGACTGCACTTAGTTCATTGCGGATACCTCTTTAACCGAGAGAAAAGCGGCATGAGCCACTTTACGCCGACATTCTTCTTTAGCTGTGGATAATATTGAAGAAAATTATTAAATTACTAATATTTTATGAACCATCGGCATCGACTTCGGCCGAAGATTGTGGAGATTGCCGATTAACAGGCTTCGGCGTCGGCCAAAAATAGACCTTCGGTCGGACACTAGTATATACCTATCTATACTATATCTATACTAATATCATAAAGAGGAAAGATTTGTATTTTTGTATGTAACGAATAAACTCAAAAAGTACTGGACCGATTTCAATAATTCTTTTTTCTTTAGAAAGCTACGTTATCACTGAGTAACATAGGCTATGTGTAATCATCGTCGTCATCGACGTTTTGTTTTGTACGCGAGTAACACCGTGGGGCGGGAAGCTACATACAATATAGCGGTACGAAGTTCAGGCGGTCTGCTAGTCAGATATAACTTTCAAAACTATAATACATTCAGTCGTCTCTCCATTGACCAACGGTTTAACAGCTGGACATACGTTTAAAAGGTCAGCTTCGAGTCCCAACATACGCTTATGACTTTCGGAAGTTCTGTGTCATATTTATGATCAAATTATGGCACTGTTCCATGTCACGCTAATAATTCCAAGGTAATCAAATAACTAATCTATACATATAAATAAAATTTAAGGGTCTGTTTGTAAATTTGAAATAACCGCTTTCTACTACTGTCTGTCAGTCTGTTTGTTCCGGGTAATCTCTGAAATGACTGGACCGATTTTGACGAGACTTTTATTGGCAGGTAATAAGAAGTAATCTATGCTACTTTTTAGGAAAAATATTTTATTTATTGCTTCTGAGGCGAAAAAAAGTTTTCCCTGTCAACTTGTAAGAAAATAAGCTTGATAAGAACTAAAGCAATAGTGAATATAAGTTTAATAAGTGTCAAGTTTAACAATCTCTGTTACTGTCCTTCTAAAATTGGAACGTTGCAAGTGGAATATTTTGATTTAACTCATACGTACTGCAATAGCTCTACGTATTTTTTTAAGAGAGAAGAGGAAAACTGGTGTAAGAGATTAGCGATGTCCATGGACATCTGCAACACTGAGAGGGTCACCGGCGATAGGGAACGGAAGGCGGAAGGAGGTGGACCTCCGTATACCTCTCTCAGTGAATAAAATACGGCATGAAGCACCTTACGTTGATGTTCAGAGAGAATGTGGTATCCAATCGGTCAGGCCGGCTCTACTACTATTTTCTATATTTGTTCTTATACGATTCACTAACTAAACGTAATAATGATAGCGATTACTTATAATAAATATTGTTTATTACCCTTAATGTTGACCGTACATCTCTAATTGAACTCTTAAAAGCAATTTAGTTAGTACAAGTAGTGGACTCTTATAGCTAATGTAAGTACCTATCTATTTATATTTAAATAGAATCAAAAATACACATTCTATTGAATGGAATGTATTTGAAATAAAATAATATTAATAATATTATATTTGTAATACAATACTTAACACTGAATGGTGCCCTTTGATTTCGTTCGCGCTATATTCTATAGTTTATTTAAGACAGGAACGGTACGTAGGTACCGTCAAATGAGGTGACTTGGGATCAAAGGGTGACCAGAGATGAGATTTTCTACTTTAATTTCTTACTAACCAGTATAATATAACTTTTAATTTTTTGCTTAGTCCGCACACAGGCTGCCTATCTGCCTAATTCCTTAAAACATTTTCTTTTTTCGGGCAGTGATTTTCTGACAGTCTGAACTCGTTACATTTATACTATTTTATACGCCCCAAAGAGAATTATGTTGCGGAATTTTGTTGTAGTATGAGTATATAGTTATTGTATATCGGTTATCAAATAATATTCAGTCTATATATCAGTCAGTAATTTTCTGATGATTTTTCAGATGACATTAGTGTGAGCAAGCAACATATAAAGAAATCTTCTAATTCAGTCAAATTGCAATTCTTGGTCATCCCTACCTAGCGAGGTGTTCGACCTCTATACCAAAGAGACGACAATATTTTAAATTGTGGCTTGTATTGTGTCTGTAAAAAAATTATTTGGACAGTTAGTGGGCGTAAACGCGTACCAAACAAACAAACAAAGTCACACTCGCATTTATTATATTAGTTAGGAATATTATTAATAGCTACATTACGTTGGTCGGACTTTATTTATAAAAAAATATGTCTTGAATAAATTTGTCAACGTTGGTACAGGTGAATGGTCTTGGGAGGTCAAAAGAACGTTATTGGTACGAACTATTCTTAGCGCCATTTTTCCCCATCCATTATTTTTTCAATAGGTACTTATTATGGCAAAAAACCAGGCGTGTCACCCGATGGCAAGCAATATACGTCGCCCATGGCTTACACAAGGAAAGAACATCTATTAGCTACAAACTGAATATTGATATAATATATTTGAAGATTGTTTCCATAGTCCCGTTTTAAAAAAACTATTCTAACCGTAGTAGAGATAATTAATACTACAGAAAAGCCAGTATGGCCTTTAAGCTTTAGCCTGTCCCAATTGGGAGCATGAAAAAAATATTTAATTTTAAATATCGAACCCAACTCTTAGACTTACAGCGCAATGTATTAAATTTCAATAACTATAAAAGTGATAAAATATGAACGCATGAGTCTGGCATTACAAGCGTGGGCATGAATTAAACTCGAGTCTAATTAGCGAACACTCATGACATATTCGTGTGAACAGAATTAATTATATTTCTGTACTTTCATCTACAATAGTATGTACATTGGACAATGATTTTATATTGCGAACTTACTAGAATCTAGTATTTTATGACAATCCGTTCTCTCTGCCTACCCATCAAGGTATTTGGCGTATTTCTGGACCTGTTTCTGGTCTTTAACTCTCGAAATTTTCAATTATTTTTTGCTTGTCGTCGTCTCGTTAGTGAGGTTGGGCACGACCGCTATACCCCACTTCTGAATATAGGGACGTAAAAATTCAGCAAGGCAAGGCTTAATAATTTCTGGTAGAAAAAAAAAATAGTAGAGTTTGCTGTAAGAAGATTCAATTTAATAATACAGTTCTTAGTTTCATTTATTAGAAACCAGCTGACCCGGCGAACTTTGTTTCGCCACGGAAGCAATAAATTACATTTAAAAAAATAAATAAAATAATTTATGCTTCTCCTTATTACACCAGCTACCTGCCGATGAAAGTCCCGTCATAATCAGTCCAACCATATCAGTGATTACCCGGAACAAACAGACAGACGAAAACTAAAAAAAATTTTTTTTGGTAGGTATATCCTTACATATGATATATGAATGTAGTAGAAAGCAGTTATTTTAATATTACAAACAAACACATAAATTTTATTTATTTGTATAGATATGTAGCTAGTGTGAGAAGTTACTTATAAAATTTATATTTATGTCAATATATTAATTAGGACGAAAGCAATAACAGAATAAGTAGTGCAGTTTCCTTTAGACTAAGAAGATAATCTTTCAGTAAAAAAAACTGATGTTTTATCGGTGTTTATGACCGATCTGTAGCGGAGTCGTTAAGGCGGGCGGAGAGGCTGTGCGGGGCCGGGAGCGGGCGGCACATTACACTCTCCGGCATTGCACGCACCGCTTGTTTACGTTTTTCATAACCACGTTTCTACTAAAAATACCTTAGCATCCTGCCGTTTGAGGCTCACGCGATTGGTCGACACAAGCGCAGGAAACTGAGGAGAATTTGGGGGGCCAAAGGGGCCGCTGATGCCCCCCGCATACCGCACACCCAGCCCCTTACCTAAATGAAAGTATCCGTAAGGCCAGCCCAAACCCGTGAGCCAGCAGAAATAACCCTGAACGCTGGAATCACAAGATTTGCGTGCAGTCGTGTTGTGCGTCTCACAGTGATAACTAGTGACATCAAACATGGTTCTGGACACAGAAGACTGGGTAGGTCCAGAATGAAATATAAAACAAATAAACTTTACTATAACAAAACTTACAAAAAAAATACATTAAGTTACCAAATTAAATTAATGCTAATATTTTAAAACGAAATATGAAAAATATTTTCGTGTAGTCAAAAGGTGATATGTCGATGAGTGGCCGTTGACAGTTGTTGACATATAAGCTCTTTGTAAATATTCAAACAATACAGCGCTTGAATGACAGCCGGTGTGACAAGTAACTTTTGCGCGCCTATTTTTCATTTTCTAACTGCTAAATAAACTCGTTCTGAAAACATGACATGAAACGTATTTCACCTGTCAAGAATATATCGCTTTAGTGGAATAAATACATTACTCACACCTGTATAACTCGTAAAACATTAAATAATTATTAGGTGACAAAATATGTACCAGAGTAAAATATATTATTAATATACATATTAACAAATTAGTTATAATATATTAAACAGTTATTAATACACTATGGGTAAATTATTATATAGGTAAGCATTCGAAAAAAAGTTCGTTTAGCAACTGCAATTTCTAAATTTTTTGATAAATTAATAATTGTATCACATTTTTTTTTTGCTGGTAATTAAACACTTAAATTTAAATTTAGTATTACGAACAGTTTTTGTTGTCGTGTTCCAAATTTGAATCATTCAAACGTCAAGCAAGAATACATTTAAATAATGCTGTCTGGTTTTGTTTCAACTGATTTTAATAAAAAAGAAAAGAAATTATAAACTTACGTAGGTACGTTACGTTACGTAAACACCAAGAAATACCTTTTTTAATAATAGTATGATGGAAATAACACTTTCTTGGATAAAAAATCCGTAAATCTGTTTTATTTCTAGAGATTTTCTTGATAACTGATTTAATTTTTGAAGACTTTCATTTGCATGAAGTTTTACTAAAACTAATTTGACTTTTTAATTGATATTGAAACAAACGCTGTGTCGTTTTTATTTTGTTTTTCTTCGGAAATCACAATAAATTTACTCTTTGTTCTTCTTTATTAGCTAGTTACGCCATTTTTCTGTTAGTATATTATTAAAATTTTAATGCATTACCTCATTATTTCACGTATCTATAAAATTTTCTTTACCCGCTAAAAATGAAAGCTATAAAGCGTCAGAAACAATAATCCACAAAGAGAAATATTTCATTTAAATTATTATCCATCTCAAATCTGATACAACTGTACATTTCTTACGCCAGCAACATCTAAATCTATTTCAGTCTCGATTGCACGTAAAATAAATTTATTACACTATTTATTTATTTTAAAACATAACGACCCGCAATATATCTAACAATAAATTATTTGATATTCGTATAAATAAACCTACCTCTTATAAAATTAATTATGTTATTGAAAAATGCAGCTGTTACATGTTTTTATTATTTCTTACAGCTTTATAATAATAAATTGTTCCATTTTTAAATTTATCGTTTTGTTTTTTTTTAAATTTTTCAGGCAGATGAGCTCCCGCCAGAACAGATCGCCGGTAAGTCCATAGACTATGGCAAATTAGCAATCTTTTAATGCTTTGGTTTTTGGTAATAACGGCTAGCGAGATTAATATTAATCAAAATAAAGCAATCCGATCTGAGAGTTATGATTTGCCTTACATAAGACTGTAGTGAAATAATTCTATTTTAAGTCCACTTTTTTATAGTTCATAAGCGAGGGTAAGATTTGAAAGAATCATGATGTTTTGCTACTTTGTCAGGTGAAGGACAGTGTTCCTTTAACTGTAAATATATTTATGATGAATCCTTTCGAAACTCTACACAAACTAAAAGAGGATGATGAGTAGGATTTTAAAAGGCCGGCAACATACTGGCGTCTGTCACTTTCCATATGAGGGCCATGTAATTCTTTGGCATCATCATAGTTTAAAAAAAAGAGCAACAGCATGATTAGCGGCCTGATAAAGCATTCTCATTTAAGATTATAATATGAATATAAGTCTGAAGGTACGCCTACGCAGGTGGGTGCCGTGAATTCACAAATTCCAGTTTGGCATAATGCCATCCTCCGCCATACAGGAAAATTTAATAAAAATTCGCTAGTTACAAATTAATTATTACAAATCTTGTTTGATCTGCGTGTAGTTGATTAAAATAGAATAAATGCGAAGAAATATTAATGTATCTGTAACATCACGCTATGATTATTACAATAATGAAGGCAGCCGCAATTATATCTGGACATACCAAATTAATATTTTCTGGTCTAAAGTCGTAATAGATGGCGGAATCTATAGACCTATATCAGACTCAATTTTATTACCCATCCATAATTATCACGCAAAAAATTCTGAAAAGTTATTAGTGTAGTCTAGGATTCGAACTTGGGCATCAGGAGCGAAGAGGCAGTTGTGCAACCAAAGATGCAACACGCACTACATTGAGTTAAGGCGGTTAAGAAACGGCAACAATACCGGTATTTTTTTCTCTACCTCTGATTACTGCAATTGATGGAACAATAACATCCGTCAGAATTTTGTTATAAGAATGTAAATAATTGCATTAATAGGCATAACTTGTATACATATATATAAATAAAATACATAAAACATACATAAATATAAAATACAGTTTATATGCACTCGAAAGGAAATTAGCTACATGAGTCGCCCGACTCGACAGGTTAAGTTAAAGGAACTCTCAGAAAACGGACGTTAAGCAGCTCATTCCGTTTTTAGTTAGTTAAGAGGGATAATAGGAGGCTACCTACTTTCCCTCGTCTATTTCCCTCCCCAATCGAATCTTGGCATTCAATTGCATTATGCGGCCCATGGATATCTATGAACACCGAGTGCGGTGTTAGGCAGTTATCTCCGCTTTCTATCAGATCACCTGATAGAAATACACCTCTATTCTCATAGTATATATCTGTTATTTCTCGGCTTTATTAAAGAATTATTAATGAGTTAGTTTAAAAAAAAAATCCTTTGCGAAATTCAATAGAATATTTTCAGTAGTATCAACAAAATTTTGGCAAACGAATGCTATTGTATAAATAATATACATAAACACTATACCTACATTTATCAACATTTTTTATACAAATCAAAACAGTCTCGGTGGCGCAGTGGTCGAGCACACGGCTTCTGATCCAGAGCTCCGGGTTCGATTCCAGACACTGGCTCACACCAATGACTTTTCGAAATTGTTTTCGGAAGTTATGTGTGATAAATATCGATGACTGAAAAACTTTGGGCCCGGTATGGCAATAGGTTCGCCACCTATTCCATTTGGGACGTAAACGTAACGGCGAGACGAGGCTCAACAGCCGCTGCCTACACCTTTGAGTAACAAAAGGCGTGAAGTTATGTTTATGTATTTTTTTCTCTACCTCTCAGAAGAGGTAGTGAAAAAAATACAGATACAAATACTAACGACTTAAAGTTGGACTGTTGAACCAGCGCATCCATAGTCCGTATTAAATTAAATTTTTAGTCGCCTCTTTCGACACCCATGACTAGGGGTTAGAACGGTTTCGTACGTCACAAAAGTTAATCTTATAATTTTCATTCTTAGTTCCCATTGTTGGGGATCGGCAAAACAGGTTTTACTTTTCTACACTTCATTATAATTCGCATCTTCCACTCTAACACCCTTTTTAATCATGTCGTCTTTCACACAATCCATCCATATTTTCTTAGGCTTTCCACTTCTCTTCTTTCCATCCACATTGAGGGTTAACATTCTTCTCGCAACGTTTGTATTATCCTTCCTCATTACAGATATTTATGTATGACCTTAAATATCTGCGTAAAGTTAAAAGAAATTAATTACACTTCGTGAAATATTGTTCTGATATCCTGTATTCGTAACCTAAATAGCATATCTATAGAGTTTCTAAAATCTATAAATAACATAGCTACCTACTCACACATACATGTCTATATATTCATACTAGCTGACCCGGCGAACTCTGTTTCGCATCAAAAGTAATAACTGCTGCCCCGCTATGTTAATACTGCAATATCTTCGACAAATTTGAAGTCGATAGCAGCTATAGGTTAAAAATGGGAATTTTCCATTGTTAACACCCCCGCAACCCCCCTTGTGGGTGGAATTTCGTAAAATCCGTTCTTAGCTGACCTCTACTCGGCGAAAGGAATAATCCTACCAAATTTCAAGTCGCTACGCCTTATGGTTCCAGAGATATCGTGATGAGTCAATATATAGGTGGAAATCTCTTATATATATATAGATTATAAACACAACAACAAAACAGAGTACAAATCGAGCATTAAATAAATGATTAATTGAAAAAAGTTCGCACATGTAGAAATAATGGATGTTGGACGATTGACTAAGCAGATATAAGATGCAAAAGCGGATGGATATAGTTGAGGATGGCCAAGACACATTTCCCATGACCAAATAGAATGAGTCCTTGAGAAATGTAATATCAGGAGCCTTAAAAATCAACGAGCATGTATGACAAGAGTTATGAAAGTCAAAGAAGCGAGTGAGCCGTGTAAGAATCATGTCTTATGTTGTTCTGTTCTCTCTGCCTACCCCGCAAGGGACTTGGCGTGAAGTTATGTATGTTTGTATTAATGTATAAAAAGTATACAAAATTTGTTTGAGTAGGAAGTATTATTTATTCCTCAGATTTTCGCGAATCACATTCATAACATTGAAACAACTTTTTATGGATTTCGCGTTTAATTATAACTTATTTTCCAAAAAAATTTTTACTCATAACTTGCGAAATGATCTCTGTAAAGAGTTCGAAACGTCGGGAAATAAATAGAAAATAAGTTTTAAGTAAGTAAAAGTATTATTCAATAGGCCACAATCTATAGTACAGTGCACGGAATAAAAAAATCCTGTTTATTGACCAGTGTTTACAGTGGTAGGCTCGCTACGCAGTTCGACCTCTCAGAATGTCCCACAAAGCCTCATGCCGCGTATTGCTCGGTAAGAGGTATCCAGATGCCCAATTCCTTTCCCACTCTGCTCCCCGTTCCACTGCAGACTCCTTCTCTATCCCATTTTAAAAACCGGTACCGCAACAGTAACACCCGGTGTTGCAGGTGTCCATTTACGACGTTAGTTGCTTAATTGCCCTCTATCCCATAAAAAAGGCCCAATCATTGATCGATAATGTTCTGTCATGTTTTAAGATCCAAACGGACAAAATAATTCTGATTTATCTTGCGAAAGTAAGTATACCTATGTATTTTCAAAGTTAAATACATTAAAATATATACATCAGACGATTAAAATATTACATTTAGACTATAACTAAAATAAACTTGCTCTAAATAATTGTAGAGAACACCAAAACGACCCGAATAATGTCATCATAATAATTTGTCGTTTTGAAATGAAAACATTTTCTTGTGTAAACACAGAAACTGTGACGCCATTTTGTGCTATGAAACCGCGCCGCCATTTTGTGCCGATGCTCTCAAATGTTTGTGTTTATTTTATGTAATTCTTGTAATTTATTGTGAATGTTCTCTTGTAGAAAATAGAGTTGTTGTGAAAATTTTACTGTAGGCAGAGTTATTTTAGTGAAGAATCATCATCTTTATGAATGTGTTATGTTTGTTAATCTGGAATATTGCCTGTTATATTTTAAATTATGTGTTGAGAAGTTATAATAAGTTGTATATCTTACGAAATTGTGAATTCTTGCAGTATGAGTGCGTAACCTTATGCCGTATTTCTCGGCGATTTTATTTATATTACTTTTTTATGGGCCATAGTAGGGCCAGCAGTGGTAGCAAACGAGCAGGCGTGTGATCACAATGGAACATGGAAAGGATCGAAAGTGGAATGGAAGGGAAGAGGGGAAAGGGTTGGGCCTCCTCAATCCTCTCTCACCGAGCGAATTGCGATATGAGTTACTTTCTACACTCATTCATGCGAACTGCGAACTCCGTGGACATACTACTGTTAAATGGCTTGAAACTTGTGAATCAGAAATTTTCACTACGTTTTTTTCACCTGTAATTTGTATTTTTAATAAAAATAAAATTTAAAATAAGGCTTGATATGTCCATACAATAACTTACTAAATAATAATGCTTATTAGAAAATAACAGTTCATAGATTTTTATCGTAGGTATATATTCACGCGCATAATGTAACAACTTCGCATCACCAATGCAAAATAGGCAACATTTTGTCACAGGAAAATACACGATTAGTCTTCATTTTCAGCCGTTTTTACAGCCTAGTTGTGCTTTTTCTGAAAATATAAAAAAAAATTGAATTGAAATCTGATAGCCTATGGAAATGTCGACATTTGAGATGCCGCGCATGCATACTGTGACAGTACCTAATATATAATGATTTATAGGTACATAATATATAATTATAAGTCATAAAGATAACAGATAGACCGAGTAAGAATATGTTATAAGATTCTATTAAGAACGGAACTTTGAGTCAATTAAACACTGTTTATTGGGTGTGTCATATTATATATAGCATAAAAGCTTTAAGCAGTTTTGTAAGCATGACAGCCTCGCCGGCGCCGGCATGGCAACACGCTTGGAATACCGCCAATTTACCGCGAAAATTTGAATTCACATGGAACAACATTCTAACGTCATTGTTTTACAAAATTATAATCTGGAACGAATTTCACTCGATTCTGGAACATAATAACTCGTTTTCATTATATCCAGCCAGTTGCTATTATCGATATTATCCCTCTTCGAATACGAACGATGACTAATCGAATACTGTGGTAATGTGTGTTTGCTGGTTTGATGTTTATATGTAATATAATTATTTTGGTATTTGTGTAAGCTTTACTGCCCCGCTTCCAATGTTTATAAATCCTCTGCTTTTTATGTACGTCTAGCAGTATTGTTTACGTTCTGTGGAGTATACATATAGAGGTGTATACAGTACCAGGGTTTTGTATCTTCACGCTACTAAGAGACTAAATCGTAGGCGTTAGCAATGCCTAATTTCGTCGAATGGAATATTTGGTTTACTGCAAATGTTGGAACAATAACATCCATCAGAATTTTGTTAAGAATGTAATTAATTATTACCTGTCAAGGATAACTTGAGTATCTTTTTTTGAGTGGGTTTTTGCTATTTATTAGATTTTTCCCAATATTCTGTACATTGGAGTTATGATTGTGTTACAATATTCTCCATAAGTGTTAATATTTGATAATAGAGCAATTAATTACATATCATTTATCATTTCATTATGTCATAGACTAGAATAGAGTTTATAGGATATTTATGGTACAGTTTTATATACATACCTCATTCTAAACTCAATTCGCTGCACGAACGGTCGACAGGTTAAGTTACAGGAACTCTTAGAAAACGGACGTTAGCAGCTCATTCCGTTTTTAGTTTATTCAGAGGGATAATATGAGGCTACCTACTTTCCCCAGTCTATTTCCCTCCCCAATTGAACCTGGGCATTCAATTGCATTATGCCGCCCATGGATATCTAGGAACACCGAGGGCGGTATTAGGCAGTGATCTCCGCTTTCTATCAGATGATCCGCTGGCTCTTATATCTCTATTCTCATAGAATACATACGTTATTTCTCGTCTTTATTAAAGACTTATTAATGAGTTAGGTATAAAAAAATCCTTTGCGAAGTTCAATAGAATATTTTCAGTAGTATCAACAAAATTTTGGCAAACGAACGGCATTGTATAAATAATATACATAAATACTATACCTACATTTATCGACATTTTCTGTATAAATAAACAACCGTCAAAAGCATCAATGGGCCGCCTCGACCGGTTAAATACCACGACCTCTCAGAAGATCGACATATAATGGCTCATGCTGCCTATCGTTCGGTGAGAGAGGTACCCGTAGGCCCACCCTCTTCCCTATAATTCCCTATTCCTTAAAGGTCGACAACGCAACAGTGTCTGTATTAGACCGCAACTATTTGAGTTGCTGGTGTCCATGGACGGTGTTGGTTGCTTACCATCAGGTGACACGCCTGCTCGTTTGCCCTCCTATCCCTTTAAAAACAACCGTCCTTATCATCATCATCTCTAATAGTATAGGAAATTAGAAGTTACTGTGTTAGGAGTAAGGGGATCAGATTATACCTACACTATATTCTTTTCAATAGTAAAATATTCCAAGTAAAAGAATTCTGCTATAATACACAACTCTTATTAATCTTGAGATCGGTCAGTCCAATTCAGATTCCTTTAGTCTCGCATTCGATTACTATCGGATGGTAACCATTCGGAATTAGTTCCGAAACTGATAAATATCGATGGGTGTCAAAAATATTGCCGGCGTGGCACGGCCACGCCAATTAATTTTGCACACACCTTCAAGCATTTACAGAACACGGACTTTTCACTAGATTTTACTAGAAACGATAATGATTTCGTAGCTAGTTCACGACCGGTATCTGTAGGCGGATAATTAATAAACAGCTAAAATCTTGGAAAATAATAATAATAAAAAAAGCAATAAAACCCACTGGCTTTGAGACAACTGCCAAGAAATCCGCGACGATTAAAACGAGCAACACTGGCTGATATTATGAAAAAAAAAAAGAAAAATATAAAAAGAAAAAGTTGTTCTTAAAACTATTGCCTGTTGCCAAATATCAGGGAACAGCTGCAAGATGTTGTTTTAATCCTCTATCTCTGACTACTGCTGATAATAAAGTTTAAACATTAATTCTCAACAAATTTAACTATATCATTACTAAATATTACACAAATTTTCTACCATTTAATTCGCCCTTGGTTTTAATTGAGCTTGGATATATGACGATTTGCGTCAGTCTGAATATTGCTGTACTCATATTAATTATAATAATAATTTTCATTTAAAAACATCGTAGTGATACAGAAAAATGTTATTTTTTATAAGATAGGGCGGCAAACGAGCAGGCGTTTCACCTAATGGGAGGCAATTAACACCACCCATATTCACCTGCAACACAGATTGTTGCGTAGCCGGCATAAAGTGGAATAGGGAAGGTGTCTGCAGTGGAATGGGAAGAGGAGAATTGATGTGGTTGGTCAGGATACCTCTCTCACCGAGAGATTTATAATTATTAAATGTCTTCAGTAATTTATGGTGACTTGACATGATTCACGGTCTTGAAGGCTCAGCCTGGAATTAAATAATTCAAATGTGATGAATGAAACGAAACACTGGTGTATAAAGAAAGAAAGCAAGAAGATTTACCAAGCAGATATCCAGTCCAAAAGCTTTGAAGCTTCGGAAAGACGTTGGAGTCGAAGATAGACAGGACATTTTTTTCTTGACCAAATTAAACTTGCGGATGTCAGGAGCCATGACAAGAGTTATGAAGGTTAAAGTAGCGAGTGAGGTGTGTAAGAATCGCACCTTATGACGTTCTGCTCTTTGCCTACCCCGCAAGGGTGTGAACATATGTTTATACTACGTCCATAGTGTATTACCGATCACGAACCGACATCTAAAAAGTTAATTTCAGAGCAGTACTTATGATTGCTATAAATGCTATTTTATTTATATAACAAGATCGGATGACGCACGATTCCCACTGACTCTATCAGACTAAAAGTCGAGTAAAATTATTAAGAAAAATTTATTACAGACGTTTAGTCATATGGAATTATTATTGATCATATATTTTAGTATTTAATATATTTTGCAAGTGTATCTCGTAAATTTATTTTATATATAGTTTAGGGTCGAAGATATAAACCTTGTAACAGAAACGTTTAACTTTTAGTTTTAAGGATATTAATCTTACATACATACATACATAACTTCACGTTAAATCCCTTAGGGGTTAGGCAGAGCAAAGGTTTTCACTCCTCACTCGCTTCTTTGACTTTCATAACTTTTTTATGCAAGCGTGTCGAATTTTGAGGCTCCTAACATCACGCTCCTCCAGAACACGTTCTATTTGGTCATAGAATGTATGTCTTTATCTTCCTCGACTCATACATCCATCCACTTTTGCATCGTATATCTGCTTAGTCATTATTACATCATCCATTCTTTCTACATGTCCGGACCAACGGAGCATGCCCTTTCTTACTTTAACATCGACACACTCTTTCAATCCGACTTCCTTCCTTACAACCTTGTTTTCGACGCGGTCAGCGAGAGTCACTCCGCAGTTATATCCGTGAATATAAAACTAACAGTCGATCAGGATGTGAATTCGCGACCTTAGCATCAAAACTGCAAATGAAAACGCGTACTTCCAGCCACCAAACACTGCTTGACAAAGTATTAAATAGCTTATTTGGCTAATTTTGGATTCGTAACTTTAGGGACTTTTTGCAGACAAATTAGCCAGTAGGCATATTTGGCTCTCATGATTACGAAAGAGAAATAATTAAAATATTAATAGTTGACAGGCACTAATAAGTTCTAGCTTCTCGCATTTTTGACTTTTTAAGGCGCAATTATAGAGTATTTTCAGAAAAGCCCAGCTATTTGCAACGCGATACTGTTCTCAACACTAACTTATGAAAGCGAGAGATGGGTACGGCAGAGTGTGCGTGAAAGTAGGATAAACACGGTCGAAATGAGGGCACTGCGCAAAATTTGCAGAGTGACTGTGGCTGACCACGTCGAAACCAAGGTTGTTAGGAAGGAAGTTTAGTAAAGAGATAAGGAGAGTGTCGGTGTATAGAACGAATAAATGATGCAAATGCGTGTAACTACGAGCTGGTTCTTATAATAACATAACATAAGTTCACGCTATTGTTACCTTAAGGTGTAGGCAGCGGCTGTTGAGCCTCGTCTTGTCGTTATGTTTACGTCCCAAATGGCAAACCTATTGCCATACCGGACACTAAGTTTTCAATCATCGATATTTATCACACAAAACAATTTCGAAAAGTCATTGGTGTGAGCCAGTGTCAGGATTCGAACCACGACTTCTGGACACAGAAACCGTGTTCTCGACCATCGGACCACCGAGACTTATAATATAATAATAATATATATCTATTTATTTCTTTTTCCCGAGTTCCATTTGTACAATCTGGAAGCGAATAAATAAACTCGTTTCAATACAATTGGACGTCGGGAAGACAAATTATAATCCTTTATAAATTCGAATTACACGCCAGCTGTATTATTAATGTGCGTCAAAACTTTTTTGTAACTTCAAACCTAACCGAACTAAGTACTTACCCTCGCCGAATTTTAAAATGATAATTTTGTCAGTCATCAATAGTTATCACACATACTGACTTCCGAATTATTTTTAGAAAATTCCAGAATAGTCAGTATCTAAAATCATTGCTAGGGAATGCAACCTGAAGTTTTCATTATTATAATATGATTGTTTACAGTTTGTATGAAATAGTAATAATGCCGGTTGTATTTGGTTGTGGCTCAGCAGTGCATTGCAACTCGTATGCACCATGCTGTGGCACCAAAATAGAATCATTGCACAAGTGGTTAATCGTACCACAAATCTCAGTGCATTGAACCGATACACTAATCTCGTCACCAACCGCCAGGTCTAACGATCAGTTCAGCCAGTATTATCCCTGGTGCAACACTGCATTTAATCAATAACTTCAAAAGTCCAACTTAAATTATACAAAATAGTTGCAAGTCTTTAACGGTTTTAACGTTTCAACAACAAAAGCATGTCGCATCACTCGTTAAATATCGAAGGTGTTAAAAATATCTGTGCTTTTTTAAAAAAAACTAGTTATGTAATATATTAGTGTATGTTCGGTTAAAGTAAAAAAATAATTATTAAATTTTGTTCCAGTCCTTCGCAAGGCATTCGATGGTTTCGACCACAACCGCTCGGGCAGCATCCCATGCGATTTCGTCGCGGATATCCTTCGGATGATGGGGCAGCCGTTCAATAAGAAGATTCTCGAAGAGCTCATTGAAGAAGTAGACGCTGATAGTGAGTTTATTTTAATCTCTAGCCTATAATACTGGTTGCAATTATGCTTCTACCTACCAGATTGATCCATCTAATTCTGTGTTTTATCACTCTAAACTCTACTAAAAAAGCTAGACCGATTCTTGTCAATTTTGTAGCCGTATTTGCTAGATCTGATTATCGTTAATAGTTTTTCAAATATCTAAGTTGTATTAACGGACATCGCGAGTTATATGTAATTTTTAAACTAGGTATATTATTTTTCATTTTTGTTTTATACTAGCTGACCCGGCGTACTTTGTTCCGCATCCAAAGTATTTTTACAGCTTTTAAAATTAAAGTTCTAAATTTCGAAAATGATCACTAATTTCTTTAGCACATTATACATGAATTATACATAGAAACCACCCCGTTGACTCCTATATCTACTTACCTATTAATAAAAATCCGTTGCGTAGTTCCAAAAATCTAAGCATACCTTTATGGGACCATCTAGTGGAAAACGACTTTATTTTATACTATGTAATGATGATTGATAAATATATACAATTTTTATTTATTGTATATAATAGTATCTATAATAATAGTATCTCTCGGCTGTATACTTTAAAAATTATCTATTTTTATTTCACATTTTTAAATTACCATGTGTGACAACGTTTTCAGAGTCTGGTCGTCTAGAATTCGGCGAGTTTGTCACCTTGGCTGCCAAGTTCATCGTTGAGGAAGACGCGGAAGCTATGCAAAAGGAGCTTAGGGAAGCCTTCAGATTATACGACAAGGAAGGTGAGATTATTATGAATTAACTTTTGTATACCATCATTATAAAAACTGAACGAATAGGAGATATTAAAATAATCAAGAAAATCTAATGGTTATTTAGTGTAAGCTAGATTAGTTTATGCCCATAGACAGTTACAGATACAAGTTGAACAAACCCGCGCAAATAAAAATAAAAAATAATAGAGACTTCTTACAGATTTCAACTAATTTGTCACTTATTGAAGTAGGTACAACATGATCTCATATTGGAAAGTTCTTCAGATTTTTTTAACTACTGACAAGTTTTAAAATGTTGGTATATATTGTTTCTAGGCAACGGCTACATTCCCACGTCAAGCTTGCGCGAAATTCTGAGGGAGCTGGACGAGCAGCTGACAGAAGAAGAGCTCGATGGGCTTATCCAGGAGATTGATACCGACGGCAGCGGCACAGTGGACTTTGATGGTATTATACATATATTACTCCACATATAGGAAGGTCCTTGATTCGAATCCTGGACCTTATAAATGATTTGTCTAAGTCTTGCATTCTGAACAAGTTTTCATTCCATGGTATCAATGTATCATTTTTCTTTCAAGAAAAGCCAATGTTCAATATAATTTTTAATACTAATCAATAATCATTCATGCAACCCGATCATAATAATTATTAATCGATAAAATATATTTGTTTCAGAGTTCATGGAGATGATGACGGGAGAATAATAATCTTTATTTTATGTTACTTATATAAATATTTTTATATATTTCTATCAGATAAATATAAGTTTTTTATTTATTATTTATTGCAACTGTCATAACTGTCATATTTTCAAATTACTGGACCGGACTTCGTAACGTATTATAAGAAAAAAAAACACCAACAGTCATTGTTTCCGCTAGCTAATAATATCGTTAAATGTAAAATTTATCATGTATATTTATTGTACAAAAATAATATTAAACTAAATATATTCTTGTTTAATTGATGTGTGTGATGTCTGAGTATGTTTATATCAACTTATTAATAAATCTATTAATCTATCTATGTTTGAATTTGTCAAATGTGAAACAACTATACGGACACTGGACGGTTTTAGAACGCAACGCGTTGTAAAAACAAAAACAAGAACACTTAAAATAACAACCGATTCGTGTTAGTGAATGTTGAGATATCATTTTCATTTCTTCTTTTTCTTTAGATTTTCTATTTAAGATAAATATAATGACTTCTATCTGTTTTTAAAACGGACGCCAAATTGTCCTAGATAATTTTGATGGCATGAAAGTTTATGAGATTTGGCGTCGAGCCAGAGACAAGCAATGGGACCATTGGTGATAACATTCCGGTTAGAATAGTCATCATTCTACTGCAACCAGATGCTGATTATGATGATCTATATAAATACATATAAAATAAAATGTAGTGTCTGTCTGTAATATTGAAATAACTGGTTTATACTACATTTGGAACGTAATATACTTAAACATGTCAACACACCAAAATGTAATTTTTACAAATTTGGTTTGTCTTTCTATCTGTCTGCTTTTTCCGGGTAATCTCTGAAATGGCAGCACCGATTTTGATGGGACTTTTATTGGCACCTAGCTTGTTTACGTGTATGGACTTGGGCTACTTTTTTTAGAACAAATATTTTATTTATTGCGTCAGAGGCTAGACATGGTTCTCGGTTTAATGGTTTGGTGTACTGACTTTGAGGAGGGGTTCCAAATACGTAACCATATGCACAATAATGATTCTTCAGATTCGCAAGTTATATGTGCTTTAATGTGATAAATATGCCGATGACTGACACAATTATGACCAAAGAAAATAATTAATTTGATAACGAAATTGAAACAAATCTTTACAATAATTATTATTTATTCATTAAGTAGTAGCTTTTTATTCTTTATTTTTACACTCCGGTATCGCCAAGAATTTTTTAATGAATTATTTAAATATAGCCTGTTCTGCGTTTATGTCTACAAAGAATTGTTCACAATACATATTAATAATAGTAATCTATTTTCACTGCATTCTTTGACATTATTAACATAAAAAATAGTTTTTTCTACTCACAAAAAAATCATTTAATACGTACAATGTAAGTAAAAATAAAATATAATTTCATTGATTATTATTTCACATGGCAGATTTAATAAACAAATTGGACACACATACATACATAACTTATATTCAGAAAATTAATTAGAATTAAATATATTTCTTAAATAATTTAAAAAGCCTACATAAAACGTAGACTCTCTGCTTAAAAATTAAAATTACTTGGTACATATTATAGTTTAATTTAAAAAAAAGTCTTCGTAAAAATCAGCTTCGATAGTTGTTGAGAAGAGAATCTGAAAATTTGTAGCCTGTATATTCTACAATTATTTCATGACGTTCACAATAAATAAATTTCAATAGAATAAATATATACTACATGATTTTTTACCCGAATTTTATAACTAACAAAAAATAGCATTAAAAAAAGCATAATAAATACATGCATTTTTTTAAGTAAAATATAAATTAATGCAGGACGGGCTTAAAATGAGATATAAATTATATATCTTATTTTTTCCACATGATCAATTATTGTATCTAATTTGTAGATAATTAATAAAATAAATTGTTATGGCAGAAATAAATATAAAACACAATATTGATAACACAATATGACGTAATTTTTTTAATAGAATTTTGGAAGTATGGAAAATATGGAATAGGCTTTTTAAATAGATATTTATCAATATACCTACGTGAAGTTTATCATGAAAAAAGCCAACATTTAATATAAAATAGCTTATTTAAAAAACACATAGAAATATAATGTTGTTTTGCTATGGAATGCTCAAGCCGAGAAAAGTGACAAATGTCCGATAATCTAAATTCAAAATTAAATTTATTCAACGCTACAAAAAGCTCAACTTTGGATAAATACGAGGTTACCAACCGTGATTTTAACGAGATGTTTTGAATCGATAAAGAATACGTTAAAGCAACCAATAATTGCATATACCTACTAAAGAATCGGATTACTAATTACACGCTATTGAATCAGTATTCTGGAAAAGTGTTACTTTAAATACGTTAATAACATATATCATCGAGTCATTGACAGATATTGATTATCACAATTTAGCAGATTTTAGCCGCCTTCAGATGGCACTTAGCACATTCACAAGAAACAAAAATAAAATCAATGTCACATCTCGCAATGGCGATATTTATATCTCTCACACAAAACACAGCTCCAACCACATTATTAAATATATATATGTATATATTATTAAAGTCAAATATTTAAAAAAATCATTGGTAACGTATTTTAACAACTAAGATTTACAAAGAGCCATCTTTCATTTAAACATAATAAGTGCACAATTCCTCTATAATTTGACAGAATAATGCATCATGATATATTATGTTCGGTATGCACAATCTTCTAGAATAATCTTCTTAGCATCTTGGCTTCGGATTGCTAGATTTATCTAAGATTTTCATAATGAACTACCTACGGGATGAGATCTCGATTTGAACTATTTTTATCAAACGTATCTAATTTTGTCTGTGTATTCCAACAAAAAAAAGTTAATTATTATCACATTTTTGTTTTTTTTTTTTTAATCTAGCAGTATTACAATGTATTAATATAGATTACTACCGTCAAATGGGGTGACTTGGGATCTAAGGGTGAAAAGAGATGAAATTTTCCACCTAAATTACATAATAACCAGTACAGTACAACTTATACTTTCTTGCGTAATACTTATATAGGTTGCCTATTTGCAGATTAAATTAAAAAAGTTATACATTTTAGTTTAGACTTAAATAGAATTGCGGTGGTAAATTTTCATCTCTATTCACCCTTAGGTCCCAATTCACCACATCTGATAGTAATCAATTTTTTTTATAAGATACGACATAATGCTTTTTTCTTTTGTATTTTTTTCTATCACATTTTAAACAACCAGCAAACTTGATGTAACCATTATACTATACATTTATAACATTTAAAGCGAAATTTGTTTTATAATATTTAATATTAATATTAATATTAGTTTATAGGGCCGTAGTATGTGCGGATTACATAATATATGAGAGGAATGAAGGATGCTGGTCGAAACTGACCGAGGCGGTTGTGATTATTGAGATATTGAATACCAATCGTTTTTGTTTGACTTAACTAGAAATAGTTTTTTTTTAATGTATATACGAATACTGTTTCAGTAGATAGATCTTCATTCCTTTAAAGCTGGTTGTGTCTTTCAGACGCAACACGGCGAACAGTCCAGTTACGACACATTCTTAATACTCTGAAACAAAGAAAGTTTTAACAATGTTTCAAAATTATTACACAAAAAGCAGTATGGTTTTTAAGCCCTGTCCTAATTGGGCGAAAATTAAAAATAAAATATAAATGCGTAAGTTTGTGAAAAATGTTTGTATGATCACTATGAGCAGATGTTAGGTTTCTTACTCTATCCTGGGTCAAATGTTGAACGGTATTGGATTAAAATAGCTATACTAATATTGCAATTTGACATATTTTTCACAATGTTACGCCTTAACCCGCCAAATTGTTTCGTCGCAAACGGAATAGGCGGATTCTAAAGTCGGACACAACTTTGTCAGTCATCGCTATTTATCACATATAACTTCCGAAAATTTATTCGTACCCTAGATTTATTGATTCAGAAGCCCAACTTCCAGACCACAGATACACCTTGAAGTTACACGAAAAGAACATAACCTAAATTATAAGAACTTAGTTTAACTTTAATATAGTACATAAACTTTAATAACTAGTACATACATAAATTATTGAAATATTTACCTGACGTCGCCACACTGGCTCTTGACTAGTAGAAGCATCGCCTCAAACATTTTAGTGAAGTATGGGCGGTGGGGGCCGAGAGCGGCTGCTGTTCCTCCTCGGTATCACGCTGGGGTCCAACAGGCTGGTTTGTTTCACATCAGTTTGCCGTCCATTGGCTTTGTTCCGGCGCGTCAACCATGGTGGAGGCGGACCTTCACACCATGCTGTTCTTGCCCAGTCGTGAGGCTCAGCTCCGAGTCGTGAACACTCACGGGCATACGCGCGATAAGCCGCGCAATGGCATCGAGTCCCAGAACAACTCCTCGCGTCCAACTCGCAAGCCTCTTGATAATTGTGAGGATTCACTTTGGTCGTACAATCTGTGAATGCGTCGTACCGCACAAAGCCACGACACAATCTTCGTGCTTTTAACAGCTTCGACTGACGGAAATGAGTGCGTAGACCTGGGTGTTTCTGACGTCTAGTACACGCTCGTTTACCGCCCACGCGCCAAGACGAGCCGAACTTCCATGTATCGCTAAGTAGTCTACCATTTCGTGTTTTCATATCATCTCTTGCTACAGAGTTGAAGTTACCACACAAACCGCATAGTTTGCCTTTATACACACTAGACACAGTAACTTCCAGAAAACCATCACCGTCCCAAAGCATTTGTACACCGATATCTGACTTTAATAAGACCGTTCCATTACTTCGAGCTATTTCTGCTACACCATCTATTTTATGCGGCAAAGGTACTCTTTGACCGTTGACTTTGATACGCATCCTTTTACCCATATTTATTTTGGTAGATCCTATGCGTAACGTTGCTGTACGCGTCCACGATGAATGTGAAGTATTTCTGGCGTCATTTGAAATTCTAATAGAGAATGTTCCATTGATGCAGTCAGAAGCCAGTTGATATTTGCATGAGCCTTGGAAACTATAAAATTTTCCATCAAAAGTTTTATAATGAGGATCACCAAACACTGTGCAGATTCCATCAATATCGACACACTTCTGACAGCATTGTCCAGGTAACTGGCGCGGTGTTTGATCTGGAGGACATGTTACTACTGGGCATCGCTCCATTGCGCATCTGGGTTCACCACCATGGCATTCGCATGATTTGCAGGCGTCGAGGTGCCACGTTTCTCCATCCTGTAATTAAAAATTATAATTATAAAACAGACTGCATCAGATACAATAAAGGATATTATAGATATAGATCATTTTGGATTATTTCGTTCTAGTCTTACCCTAGAAAGTATTTGTATTTAGTAATTTGCTGTTTCTGGAACTACGTCAAACCTGGTGGAACCTTTTTTGGTAGGCAGTTGGTGGTCGATTATTTAGCCAGTATGCCTACAATTTTAAACTAAACCTTAAACGGTATAAATTGAAATGGGCTTAGACAAATAATTTGCTAGTTTAGAGAAGATCGATTTGGACTTTATCATTTCCCCCTTAATACTTGAAAGTATAGGCATCGATTGTATAGCATCGTAGGATTATTCGTAGTGAATGACTGAAATATGGGACCCCATGAAGTTTAGGTCATAAAACTTTTGGCATATCTCAGCCACAATCTGCTCAATCTGTCCATATCAGAGATGGTCTAACCTGATAAGTCTTCCTTCCGATTACACAAGCTGCTTTTGCTTCCTCGACTTGTGGACATTCTGGGCAGCATTTGCCGGGCTGAGGCGGCAATGCTTTTGTTCCACATGTCAGCACTGGACAAGTGTGCCGTGTGCAAACCGCAGTACCATTCATACACGTGCAGTCCGTGCAGGGGTCCACTCGAAATACACTCGAGTGCGCGTGGAACTCTTTCCCGATGATGCACGGTTTTGTCAAAATCGCTCCTGAAAATGAAATCAATTGACGATCCAGTCAAATTTGCAATTAAAAATTCTGGATTTTTTAAAAAGGTTTTTTCTTAACGTATCAAATCAGTTAGGACTTGAACTCCTTAGAAGGTTTAAATATACCGTCATAAAATTGTTCCTACTTATGCCCCTTAAGAGTGTTTACTCTAGTAGAACCATATTACAGATCAAGGCATGGTCAAAGTTTTTGGTTAATACTAATTAAAAACAACCCCCCCTGAATGAAAGTTATGTTTTCAAGACACTGTTTCCATATATTTGTATGGCAAGCCTTGTCATCCAAATGGCTGGATGATGATTTTAGTTTGAGTGGGATTTATGCTAGACTACAGTACTCATTGACACTAAAACAACTTTTAGGATTATATCGCGTTTATTTATTACAAATTTTAATTATTTCCCGACGTTTCGAACTCTTTACAGAGATCATTTTCACGAGTGATGATCATAAAGATGGTATTTGTTCAAAAGCTATTTTAATTGATGAAAATAGCTTTCGAACAAATACCAAGCTATTTTCATTGATGAAAATAGCTTTTGAACAAATACCATACCATCTGTTTTAGTGTCATGAACGTGATTCGCGAAAGTCTTAGAGATAAATATACAGTACTCATTATCAAGAAAATCTTAGAAATTTGACAACGAGCAATATATGGCGTTGTTTAAAGCCCCTTGACGAGATGCTTTTAATGGTGATGGTTAGTGAACTTACCAGGTAATATTTTATCAGAAGTGGGATGTATGCACTTCGGGCAACAGTCACCGGGTGGTGTATACTGTTGTGCTCTTGTGCACGGCAACACTGGACATGCGCGCTTGGCGCAGGACAGAGTGCCTCGGACACAACGACACGATAGACAAGGCTCTTCGGGGATCCGCACGTCACGACCCTCCCAGACCTGCTGTCCGTTGATTACGCATTCTGAAATTCATAAAACATATTTTTCTTTAAAATATGAACTATTTCTTATGGTATAGGGGTGCAAACGAGCAAGCATGTCGCCTGATGGTGAGCAACAAACGCCGCCCATGGACAACTGAACACGTATCGTTTACAGTTACGTTGGCGGCCCTCACAATAGGGTATGGACGGGGTCGGGAGTGGGATGGGTAGGGGAAGAGGAAAGGGGTTGGGCCTCCGCATGCCTGTCTCACCGAGCGAAACGCGGCAAAAGACACTTTACGTCGATATTCTGAGAGCTTGTGGTATTTAACCGGTCGAGCCGGCCCATTGGTAGGGAGAACTGTCTGACTCTACCACCGCCAAGAAAACTGACAATAATTAGGAATATAATTCATTGTGTATATTTCATTCATTCATTTTATTTCAGTGATTACAAAATTATACAGGAAAATACCATGTTTACTCGTGCACTTTATCTAGCAAAGAGACTGATCGAGGCGTCTCGCGACCAGAGGGCTGGTCTATTCTTCGCACAGAGGATTAGCATTGCCATTCAGCGTGGCAATGCGGCCAGTCTTCTGGGCACGCTGCCAGTAGACCGCGATGCGGAGAAATTTGATTTTAACTAGTTTTGAATTGTATATATTGTAAATAATTTAATTTATTTATTTCTTCATTCAGATGTATTATTTATGTGTGACTAAATATTATTATTTCAAACTTTTTTTCACTATAGCAAAGTTTAATATCAATTTATCTGCTCATCGCTACTATACTAAAAGTTTTCATATCCTAATTAATAACTTGTTTTGGAAATATGTTTACTAATTGTTCCGTAATATTAAAATATTTCTATGGAAAACTATAGCTACTGTTTTGACTTATAATGTAGCAATAATTAATATTTATTTCAGTTCATTATCTAGTCCAAAAGCTTAAAAAGTTTCAAAAATTCGATGATATAATACTAGTCCGCTTTTTTATCATGACTTCGCCTAATTTAATACTCTTCACAAGTCTACGTATCATCATTTGCCTTTTGAGGTCCACTGCTGGACAGGCCTCCCCCATAGAGCGCCACAACTGCTGGTTCGTTCAATCATGGGGGGGTTTTTTGCCATAATCGCCACGCTTGGCAGGTGGGTTGGCGATCGCAGTAGGCTGTATTTTGTTGAGAGAGAATGCTGCTGCCCATTTTTCTAGCTTTTCCCTTAGTCGCCTTTTACGACACCCACGGGAAGAGATGGGATGGCGGTATTCTAAGCCGGCGCCATACAGCATCTCAGTCTACGTATAAGAGCAGCGAAAAAAATATTTTAATTATCACGAGGATTATTCATTCGTAGCTAGGTACAGAAGAAAAGGTTTTATTAACATCGATAGATGGCGACGTTAAACATCCAAAGGCCAAAGGATCGTAATTAACAAATAAATGGATGAGAATAACAAAGGAGATTCCATTTACGGCAAACCTTTCTTGGTACATTAGCAAAAGCTTGAAACAAACAAAAATCGTAGCCATTGTTCGTTAAATGGAATGGAGCGGCTGGCTTGGCGGCGAAATGAGTATGGCTAAAGAGAAAGCCTCATAAATTAGTGGGGGGTAGACAATGAATCAATCAGGAGCTAATGAATGACGTAGTTCAGACAAGACAAGACGGGGCCTCACACACTGCAACATGGTATAGTTGACCGTCAAACGAATACCCAGGGCATTTGCAATCTCGCTAACTGTACAAATTTTACTCAGAAGAAAGAAGACAATCTTAAGAGCTATTAAACCTTTTTGAAAATATATATTTTTTTTTCATGGGGGTCATGTCAAGAGCGTGCACGTCGCGATCCCTGCCGTCCCAGTGGGACGCAATCTTGACCAAAGCAAACTCAGCCGGACGGGCTGCTAGGGCGTGCCCCGGAAGCGACGGGCACCGATTAGCCCCCGTCGGTGCGGCTGCATGCGCATGCGGCGAAGGGGGCCGCCACCCTTCACGCAGCGCCAATCCTGGCGGGACGAGGAGAGGGGAGTGCCGTATAGGCACGTGGAATGTTAGAGGTAGCATGGCAAGAAAGATGAATGAGATGATGGATGTATTAAATGAGAGATGCCTGGATGCCTTATGTTTGACGGAGACAAAGCGGAGGGGGAGGGAGGCCGAGGACCTCCCCGGTGGCATGGTAGCCCTATGGTCCGGAGTGGACCCGGACGTCCGTGCCAGTGGGGGTGTTGGAGTCGTTCTCTCCTCCCGCTTTGCTTCCGGAGTGAAAGATTATGAGTTGGTAGGCCCAAGACATCTTTGGGTTCGAATAAAACTGGGGATCACGCGAGTTTTCCTGGTCGCAGCTTATGCTCCCGTTAGCTCCGCGGATCCCCGCGAACTCGAGGATTTTTGGGAAACTGTTAGGGATATTCTGGATCTAGTTGAGGGAAATGAAAGGATAATTCTGTGTGGAGATCTTAATGGGTGGGTCGGAACCAAGCGAGACGGCCTGGAGGCTGTCCTTGGTCCGAATGGTGACAAGAGAGTGAATGATGCTGGTAAGCCGATATTGGACGTATGCCTGGAACGGAACCTCCTTGTGTCTAACACATTATTCCGTCATAAAGATATTCACACGTATACGTGGAGACGGAATGAGCAAAAGAGTATGATAGATTTGATTTTGATAGATAGTCGTCTCCGAAATACTCTAAGGGATACAAGAGCCTACAGAGGCCCCGCTCTTGATACGGACCACTACCTGGTGGTAAGCCGATTCGTGGGCCTTTTCAAGAAGTGGAGACACTGGCGAGTGCGTACCCATTTCGGAGAGCTTGAAAGGATAAAATGTGAGAAATTAGAAGATGAAAGTGTACGGAGTATGTATGTAGGCCTGGTCAGTAAGAGACTCAATGAGACGAGCCTTTCTGACCTAGGTGTTGAAGAATGCTGGGAAAGAATGAAAGAAAGTATAGTGAATAGTGCAAAAGAAGTATGTGGTAGTGCAAAGAGGCATAAGATTCTGAGAGGTGACGCCTGGTGGGACGCGGATGTGAAATCCAGCGTCGAAAGAAAGAAAAAAGCATGGTTGGATTATGTCTCAAGTTTGAACCAGAATGATAGTATGACAGAGAAAAAGTATGAGAGCTACCGCCGCTGCAGGAATGTTACCAAAGCCTTAGTGAAAGAGAAGCGTGAAAGACTTGTTGCGAATGAGGAAGTGAGGTTGACGGAGAACTTCGAGGCGAATAACAAACTCTTCTGGAGGGAAGTTAGAAAGTCTCGGGGTTCTTCGTCAACATCCAGAATGGACAAAATTATGTCTAAGTTTGGTGACATTCTTGCAAACCCAAGCGATGTATTGGGCAGGTGGAGTGAGTATTTTGGGGAAATGTATGAGTATGTTCCGGATGTGGGCGCCGCGAGTGAGCCTACGGCTGACACCGCTGCGCCAACATCTGATGGAAGAGATTGAATGGTCGATACGAAGTATGAAAAATGGTAAGGCAGCTGGAATTGATATGATGTCTGCTGAAATGATCAAACACGGTGGAACCTGTGTCCGGGATGCTTTCCTGACCTTGAGCAATCTGTGCTGGAGGTCGGGTAAGGTTCCCATGGACTGGAGGCGCGCTGTCATCGTGCCCTTGTATAAAGGTAAGGGATCACGTATGCAGTGCGCCAGTTACAGGGCCATCAGTTTGATCAGTTTAGCAGCAAAAGTGTATGGGAAAATTATTGAAAGGAGAATGAGGGTGATATCTGATGGAGTGTTGTGGGAGGCTCAGGGTGGTTTCAGAAGCGGACGAGGGTGCATGGATCAGATTTTTTCTCTCCGCAACATCGTGGAGAAACAACTGGCTGTTAACCGGAAGGTTTTCTGCGGTTTTGTGGATCTGGAAAAAGCGTTTGACAGAGTATTACGAAAGGATCTGTGGGATATACTCCCAGGCTACGGGGTGAGCGGAGCACTGCTGCGCGCTGTGCAGTCCACATATGAGGGCTGCACAGCGTGTGTGCGTGTTGACGGCGGCTTGTCCCCCTGGTTTGACGTCAATATCGGCGTCAGACAGGGTTGCGTGCTGTCCGCTCGACTGTTCATCCTGTACCTGGACAGTTGTCTCCAGAGAATGAGATCGATGGATGTAGGGTTGCGAATGGGTGACCTAGTTGTGAGCTGCCTGCTTTACGCAGATGACGCTGTGCTTCTAGCCGAATCGCCGTCGGACCTGCAAACACTAGTCACTACTATGAAAGATGATTGCATGATTAAAGGCTTGCAGTTGAATGCGAAGAAAACGAAAGTCATGGTGTTTGAAAGGGAGGAATCCAGAACAGATGTAAGGATAATGGTTGATGATGTAGTGCTGGAACAGGTGAATGAAATTGTATATCTTGGATGCGCTTTTAGCAGAGATGGAAGGTACACCGCGGATGTAGAAAGACGAGTGGCGATAGGAAATAGCGTAAACGGAGTGTTGGGCAGATTCCTGGGCGCAAAAAATATTAGCAGAAAGGCCCAGTTAGCAATCCACAATGCAGTCCTGATCCCAACACTAACTTATGGAAGCGAGAGCTGGGTATGGCAGAGTGTGCATGAAAGTAGAATAAACGCGGTAGAAATGAGGGCTCTACGCAAGATCTGCGGAGTGACTCTCGCTGACCGCGTAGAAAACAAGGTTGTAAGGAAGGAAGTTGGTTTGAAAGAGAGTGTCGGTGTAAAAGTAAGAAAGGGCATGCTCCGATGGTTCGGACATGTAGAAAGAATGGTTGACGCAAGACTGACTAAGCAGATATACAATGCAAAAGCGGACGGATGTAGGAGTCGAGGACGGCCAAGACACACATTCCAAGACCAAATAGAACGTGTTCTGGAGGAAGGTGATGTTAAGAGCCTCAAAAACCGACGCGCGTGCATGACAAGAGTTATGAAAGTCAACGAAGCGAGTGAGGTGTGTAAGAATCGTGCCCTATGGCGCTCTGTTCTCTCTGCCTACCCCGCAAGGGATTTGGCGTGAAGTTATGTATGTATGTATGTATGTATTTTTTTTTATTAACAATGTACTGCAGTAGTAGATAGAAAGATAAGGAATTTAAAAATTAAAAGAGATTCACGCTCAATTTTCATACTACAGGCGGTATTACAGGCAAATTATGTAGGTTATGTTGAAATAAATACTTTAATTAGGTACTCATTTTGAAGCTATATAAAATTCAACAAATCTCTTTAACTGTTTATAATTATTTGTAATTACAAAAATTATGTCACAAATATCTCAATTCTCTCCACAAGTTTTATTCCATAAGAATTTACTATTCGACTAATAATAAGTACTTCAGAATATACGAACAGTGCGTACAAGTCGCTGGGTTCACCAATGTGGCAGAGGAATATTAAATTTAATGGTAAATTATTTTATAATCATATATATATAAAGTAACATTCTGACAAACAGTGCGGTGAACAAGCATGTCCACTTCAAATGATAAATTGTTTATTTGTATGTATGTATGTTGTGAGCATTTTAAATTATAATGTGTCTAATTCATCTATGGAATTCATGGACACTCGATTCATAACGCTCGCGGTAGGGTTGCCTCATTAAGGTGTATCGCGGCGGTTTGTGAAAGTATTCCCGTGACCACACCCGGCGTGGAAAACACGCCAGTGCTTTTAGCTGGTGTACCATTATATTTAGAGGCTGGCAGGCGAAAGGACACTTTAGGGTAACTCCCAGCTGTACCGAGCTGGTTGGTAGCTTTGCGCACGTTTCTTACACGCCTCACTCGCTTCTTCGACCTTCATAACTCTTTTCATGCACGCGCGTCGATTTCTGAGGCACCTAACATCACCTTCCTCCAGAACACGTTCTATTTGGTCATAGAATGTGTGTCTTGGCCGTCCTCGACTCCTGCATCCATCCGCTTTTGCATTGTATATCTGCTTTGTCAATCTTGCATCATCCATTCTTTCTATATAACTGAACCATCGGAGTATGCCCTTTCTTACTTTTACCACTATACTCTCTTTCAATCCAACTTCCTTCCTTACAAACATGTTTTCGACGCGAATTTAAAAAAATATGGTAATTGCCCGTCAATTGCCCGCGTCGAAAGTGGCAACCATATCTCGTGGCGGACCGCCGCGTTGATTTTTATTATCACAATGGAACCGGTGAAGCGTCTGTCGTAAAACTAGAGACATCTACACAAAGTAGGTTGTCCTTATGTGGCATAACAATTAAGTATTCATATTGAGTGCGCGCCGTTTAATATGAGCGATGTGTTATGTTATATAACTATTCCCCTTGAACAGCACGCATAGATTCTTCTAGTCATATATTTACATACATATAACTTGACGCCAAATCCCTTACTGGGTAGGCAGAGAAAACAGAGCGCCATAAGGCACGATTCCTACACGCCTCACTCGCTTCTTTGACTTTTATAACTCTTTTTACACACGCGCGTCGCTTTTTAAGGCTCCTGACATCTTATTCCTCCAAAACTACAATACATCCAATTCGAATAATTTTCGTGCTCAGTAGCACATTTATAGAGAAAGGTTTTATAAAATCACGCCGCGACCAATAGGAGTAGTAACACAACATAACATAACTTCACGCCATATCCCTTGCGGGACCTATCCGAGAACGGAGCGCCACAAGGCACGATTCTTACATACCTCACTCGCTTCGTTGACTTTCATAACTCTTTTCATAAACGCGCGTCGATTTTTGAGGCTCCTAACATCACCTTCCTCCAGAACACGTTCTATTTGGTCATGGAATGTGTGTCTAAGAGTAGTAGTACTGGAGATAACTACTATTAATAACTTTACTTCGTGAGCCCGGAATAGATCCCACGACTTCTGAAATCAGAATCGGGAAGCTCGACCACTGGACTGCCGAGACTGTAGTAATATAAATTAAAAAAATACATTACAAAATACTTAAAGAGATGTTAAAGCTTTTAATATGCGTACAATTTACTGACTGACACGCCCATGTACTTAGCAAAAATGAAAGAATATATACATCTGGATATCATTTGAAAAAATATATAATGCCAACATAAAAAAAAGTATTATAAAATTCATGTCATGCCCGGCCAGTATATCACATATAATTATTTCAATTTCCCAGGTCTTGCAGCAGGAATACCTAATATTGTGGCGGCTATCTTGACCTGTTTGAACATCACCTGAATTTTGATTAGATGGATTTAGGAAGAATTTCCCTTGAGTAGGTACCAGGTACCTACTTATTTAAATATCTCTTATTCATGAATTTTGGACTGGCCATTTTGGTGTACATTATGAAGAAGGCACGTAAACTTGGATAATGTATAGCTAGTCATTGTACGCGACTTCGTGCGTTATTTGTTTCGATTAAAGCTAAATAATTTTGGAGTTTTTTTTTTGCGCTGAAAAGTATTTTTTTTAAATGTAAACAAGTAGCTTAAATTAATCATGTAGCTGTCTCGTAGCAAACGTATAAAATTAAGAACATTGTCAATTTAATTGAATTCAATTTTTTTAATATTAATTAATTATTATTATTTTAATATTTAATGTAAATAAAATCTCTTTTTATTAAAACCTAATTTGTTGTAGACTAATTTTGTTTAAATTTAGTTACTATTAGATTATTGTAAATTGCAAAGATTGTTATTTAAGCAGACCTCTATTAAATACGGTGACCACGGGTTTATCAAAAAGAAAAAAAAAACTTATACTCAAATTGATAACTCGAGAATCGTGAGGCAGTTAACAGGTAAAAAAAAACACAATGTTGGGATCTTAAAACAAACAAATAGCTGGTATACGTCGAGCGCTAGCAGCCAGCGCAGCGGCGGTCGCTTTGACCACCACACAAAAACCCACCAGCCCCAAACCTTTTAAGTAGGTTGTTAACATTTTGATTTATGGACAATAATAGAGATGCGAGACGCCGTGGGAGACTAACAGACCACCACAAATAATAATTTTAACGAACCCCCTACCTGACTATAAATAAGACATTATTTAGTTGTCAATTCCCCTATCTCCGTTTATAAATTAGACTTCCAACAGAGCGAATGGTTTTTGCGAATCATCACCTAACGGGTGGTCCGGTATATTCATCAAATCGTTTCACAATGAGAAGTTTTATCACAATTTTATGACAATTCCAATTTCAAAAAACAAAAAAAAGGAAATAAAATGTTGTACTTATTTTCGTCCAGCAACAAACAACAATAACTCTTTGTAAACATAACTTTACGCTTCATCAGGGAGTTTTATAGCAAGAAGTTTTTATATGCTTTTGCGGTTTGTAATATATATCTATGTATTGAGCAGGTAATTACTCTGTGGCGCCACCTCTATGTACATACCACATAGTTATACCACACAAAGGTGTCTTATTGAATAGCAAATAATATAACAAGATTTTTTTGCGACACGTGACCTTCGTTTATGTGACATATTAAATTACATTCAGTAGGATGACTAAATTACTTTTGTAATATACATCTAGTGTTAACTAATAAACACGACTGAATTAGTAGATGAATATTTCATTGTCTATGATTTTGTTTTATCAGAATGCGTGTTTCGTTTGGTCATCATGTTATGTGTAGGCTCAATATTGCGACATCTTGCTCAATATCGGCCACAGTCACATTTTATAGCCAGAATAAAAAGGCGGGAGTGAGAGAATACAATAAGATTAACTACAGTGCCGTCTAGCGCGCCAGTGTTCTTGTCTGTGGTTTTTAATTAAAGCCAAATCTATATGTTGTCGATGTTTAAAGGGATTGTTTTAGATTTTTTTTTTTACATATTCATGTTTTCTCTACAAATGTACATATCCAACTCAATCGCTTTAAAAAAGCTTAATAGAACCATGAAACCGGTATGAAAATTCGTTGAGTCATTAGTTTTATTTGGACATAATCGATTTCCCCTACTAACATAATTAAAATTCTCGAGGAAAAGTAATTTTGTTATTCACTGTACCAAAAAGTACGATATGTTTGAGAATATCTAGTAACCATTGAAGGGCAGCGAAGAGAATTGCTCGACGTACACTTATGTACACAAATGTAACAAAAGTGAAAAAAGCGTACTATAAAGGACGATTCGCATATCGACCATTGGCATCAACTTTCAAGGAGTGACAAACATCATAGGGATAAAATTAAGAGTCAAATTGAGAAAGCTATGACTGTACAAGGAAAAAAAATGACTCCCTTCAAATTATCTTGTTAATCAGCCAGGTAGAGAAAGAACACACATGATGGGCTCTCCTATTATCGAAGGTTTATAGCAACCTGGCTCACGGTCCATTGATCTTCCCGGCTTATCCGCTGACGAAGTAATTAATGAAATATAAACATCGGCAATAAAACTTATAGTCATGGAATTTGTCGGCGTTATTCAAAAAGGCAATATGGAGTCGTCATCGCGTACCCAAATTACTATTATTTGTTATGGAATTTTATTAATAAACTTGTTAAGGTTTTTTGGATTGAACACAGGTAAATTGCTCCTCTCCTCGGCAGTTATGGTTTTATTAAGTTCGCGTGGCCAACTGGCGGTCTGTGTTTGTTTTTGTGCCGGCTAAGATGGTTGGTTGTTTTTTTTTTCTTTTGTCCGCCGCACTCGTCTGGGTGGGCGCACCACTCCGAGACATGGCTGCGCCAGCCCCACACGCTTACTAATTATAATACGTTCAACAATCTGAATGTATATACATACTTCAGAATTGTGTATGTGTGAAAAAACATACGTTTATTTTTTATATTAACTATATGTCCATAACAGTCTCGGTGGTCCACTGGTACTACTCCCCGCTTTTGAATCAGATGTAGTGGGTTCGATTCCGGACTAACACCAATGATTTCTCGATATTCTTTTCGGAAGTTATGTGTAATAAATATCGATGACTGACAACTTTGTGCCTGATGTAATCGCAATAGGTTCTTACCCCAATCGGAGCGAGTCGAAACTTTAACAGCCGCTGCCTACACTTTCGAGTGATGTTACGTACATTGTGGTTTACATTATTAAAGTATTATCTAAACACCTCTATAATAAAATTCATAAAACACGAATGATGTTCATCACCTAGTTTTGTAAATTGGTAACTAGAAATATTTCTCGAACTTTTATACTTTGGAAATATTATTAAAATTATCTATTGCATGAGTGGGTAGACATACAACGATGAGGAAATCCTAAAAAAGGATTAAAATTCTGTCATCAATATAATCTTCGCACATAATTTCTGAAGAGTCATTCCTTTATGACAGAAGTCTAATTGTGAACATTCAAATAGAGGTGCCTGAATGTTAACAAATTTAACAAATGTTTTATATATCAGGTTTTCACTTACCATCACAAACAGGGCAGTTATAATGTGTATGCCTCTGGTGTTTTGGCCTTTCACATGGCACATAGCACTCCGGCTTCGTGATGGTGATGACGCCGGCTTCACATCTCATCACCCTGTTGTCCTCGTTCCACTCCGTGTGTGATGCATGTTCGGTGCCGTTGTACCAGCACCCCTTGCATTTAGCACAACAGCCTTCTCTCGGCATCAGTACCGCACAGTCATCCATCTGCCCGCACTCTTCAACTCCACTCCGGCACTCCACAAAACCGTTCTAAAAATTAATAAGAAAAAATTAATACGACAAAAATAAAAATCCATTTTTCCCCCTAAACTATTACAAAAGGTGTATATCATAACTGTTGTAGAGTTTACTAAAAATCATTGCTTAAGTAACAGAATCCTTAAAGGCATTGTAACTCTTTCTCCATGCATGAATCCAGTGATTGAAATTTAAAAAAAAATGCGCAGCGTGATAACCCTAATTCGTATGTACTAGGAAATGAATAGTTTGTAATAACTATTGAACTATCAAATAACTCAGGCTGTATTAGCATCAATACGAACTCGCAGACATGATCAATATTAAAAGAAATAATATTTGCACAAATCTGTAAACTCGTCGGACGTTTTAACACCAAACATAATGGTCTCCCAAATTTGTACCTACACTCAGTTAAAGATTTAAACATAAGAACAGTGCAGAGCAGTGGCTGTTAAGCCTCGACCGCCGTCATGTTTACGCCCAAATGGAATAGGTGGCGAACCTATCGCCATACCGGGCACAAAGTTTTCAGTCATCGATATTATCACACATAACTTTCGAAATTAATTTCGAAAAGTCATTAGTGTGAGCCAGGATTCGAGCCCATGACCACTTGATTCGGAAGCGGGGTGCTCATCCACTGGACCACCGAGACTAAAAGATTAAATATTTAAGATGCTTCATATAATATGTGTGTATTATAGAATGGACAAAATCCAAGAAATAATTCAAGTGAAAAGCAGTAAAAGATATATTGCCAGTTTTATAAGAACATTTAAGTTGGAACGACGCCTGTATTCGTGCTGCAAGAGTGCGTTTATAGTTCAAATAAAGTATAATAAAAATATCTTGGTATTTATTTGCGTTGGCAACGCGCCAGTCATCTCAATACTAGACAAGATTTACTAAACTCCTTTTATGGAATAAAAATAAGTATCAAAAAGCCTTGGATCTTATTATTGGAATAATAAAAAAAATAAAATGTGAGTAGGTACACTATGTTTTATAGTTTGAAAGAACTTGAGCTATTTGACAGTGTATTTGAAAATTGAGTTAGAAATATATTGAGAAGAGAAGAATACAATAAAATGAGTTTTACAATTTATAACACACTGTTAGTACCTATCCGAAGTCAATTGTGGCTTGACGACTTTATTTTCTACTACCAAACGACATAAATTACGTAACTTATTTTACTAAAGCTAGGATTCAAACATGTCTCTCTGAACTCAAAGAACAACTTGACAAAGGCCACAGGGTATTCATATCTCTGTTTCCAAATGCAGTCAGCTACTTTTCATCAGGCGTTCTCTCCACTCCAGAATGCGTTACGGTCTATTTTTTTCAGTTGTCTGTGTCAGTCTGTTGTTTCAGTTCTGCGGCAAATAACTGGCCGGTGCCAGTCCAGTGCTATTTAATTTATATTTTTATATAAATTTGTTGTATGTAAAACATGGAGAAAACAAGGTCGGAGTAAAAGTAAAAAAGGGCATGCTCCGATGGTTCGGGCATGTAGAAGGAATGGATGATGCAAGATTGACCAAGCAGATTTACAATGCAAAAGCGGGTGGATGTAAGAGTCGAGGGCAGCCAAGACACATATTCCATCACCAAATAGAACGTGTTTTGGAACGTGATGTTAAGAACCTCGAAAATCGACGCGCGTGCATGAAAAGAGTTAAGAAAATCAACGAAGCGAGTGAGGCATGTAAGAATCGTGCCTTATGGCTTTCTGTTCTCTCTGCCTGCCCCGCAAGGGATTTGGTGTGAAGTATGTATTTAAGATATATTATAAACAAATAAATAACTCCATAATCTAGAATATTACAAAACAATTTAATATTGAGAGTTCCTATTTTAATTTTAACATATTACTAACTGCAAGACTACTGAATTTCATTTTGTTTATTGTTATTTTTTCTCTCTCCATTACTTCAGTAGAATTTCACGAGCGGTTGCTCTTTGAGGTTACTCTCAAATAGCGTAATATTTATATTAAACATTGTATAATAACATTAACTCTGTCGACTGATCATTACTCGTTAAAAATAATGACCAGGTACCGAAAAAAATAGAGCAGATTATGAATACAATTTTGTATTCAGCAGACATTTTGAAATTAGTAACTAACCTAAAAACAACTATGTTCTATGCAAAAAAATATTTATTGTGCACAGATAAAAAAAGTTCAGTTTCTTCTTTGTTATTGACATTAATCTCTAGTTTATGGTCTCACATGTATATATTATCAAACAGGTATTGAGTTCTTTATGTAACATCTACGTAACTGTAATAGATAATAATAATATGTCTAAATAAATATATGTTCCCATTTTCATATTATTGATATTACTAGCGCCATCTTTTGAAATATTTTCTAACAAACATCAAGCTTCAAAGTTCAAGTCTTACTCGTACATTTTACTCATCTTTTACTCATCTCTCAAAAATATTTCTGAAAAAATCAATAAATACAATCTAATATATAAAATTCTCGTGTCACGGGGTGCGTAATTGAACTCCTCCGAAACGGCTCGACCGATTCTCATGAAATTTTGTGTGCATATCGGGTAGGTCTGTGAATAGGACAACATCTATTTTTCATCCCCCTAAATCACAAGGGTAGCCCACCCCTCAATATTTTTTTTTTAAATTTTTCGACATTTTTCTGTTTCTTATTTTTTTTATAAAACGGGATACAAAAATACAACCCTAAAATTTCAACCCCCTACGATCAACCTTTATTTTTTAAATTTTATTTTTTGGCAAGACAACGTTTGCGGGGTCAGCTAGTATTTTTATATATTCAATAAATTTTTTTATAATATTATGGAGATAGACTGGTGTAGACTAGGAGGAGGGGATCGTTTTACATATTTATTCTTTAGATTTTCGCGAGTCACATTCATAACATTGAAACAACTTTTTATGGATTTTATCACGTTTATTTAGAACTTATTTTCTATTTATTTCTTGACGTTTCGAACTCTTTACAGAGATCATTTTCACGAGTAATGAACAAAAAAAAGTCTTTTTGTTCATTACACGTGATATAATCTATAAAAAGTTGTTTCAATGTTTGGAGGAGAATGAATAGGTGATACTGGTGCAGCCAACCAAATGTAAATAAAAATAAAACTGAAACAATGCCCATATTACTGTAAAAGCATTTGCGAATAGATCAATGAATGGTTCTAAAAACTTGAAGATTTTCTCAATCACATAACTCAATTTGATAAACATAGACTCCGTAAAGGCGTATTAATTATTAATACGAAATTTGAAGGAATTCTTAGTCTCTTTTTAAATATAAAATAACTTCACGCCTTTGTTACCCGAAGATGTAGGCAGCGGCTGTTAAGCCTCGTCTCGCCGTTATGTTTACGTCCCAAATGGAATAGGTGGCGAACCTATTGCCATACCGGGCACAAAGTTTTCAGTCATCGATATTTATCACACTTAACTTCCGAAAATAATTTCGAAAAGTCATCGGTGTGAGCCAGTGTCAGGATTCGAACCCGGACCTCTGGAGTCTGGATTAGAAGCCGTGTGCTCGACCGCTGGACCACCGAGAATATAAGATGGAAATATTTATTAATGCCGTATAATATTTACATAGTTCATTGAATCTTGGGATATTTTACACATGATATATTCATGTGTAAAATATTCCAAGATGCGTTGAAGTATACTTCAAACTACAAATATGTTATTACGTGAACTAATGTTATCTAGAACATATAACATACAACGCCATCTCTTATTCCATGTTAATAAATGCTTATGTCATGGAAAATATGTGGCGGTGACCAGTATAATAAGTGAGTATATATTTTTTTTATAAATACCTACTAAAACAGATATCTACCTACATATATAAATATTTTCACCGAAAAACTACGTCTACGGCTACGAAGTTCTACGAGAATATAATACATACAAAAACATGTTGTCTGTCTGTAATGTTATTATAACGTAGGATTTTTTCATAGATATTCACTTTTCTAATTCACCTTTTGTTTAATATAACCATTTTGTTGATCTTTCTGCGTCTATTTATTAAACTTGACAATTTCTGGATTAAAGTTCAGCGAAAGCCAAATGGTAATAAAAAAACGAGGATAAATTGTTTAAATACGGAACCAAAACAAAGTCTAAATATTTAAATTTAACTTATATTTATTATCCGAGGCGAATGTCTTTGTAAAACGCCGCAAACCGAGGCCGTTGTCTCTCAGTAACTACGGAAAGGTAATTAATAGTTACCCCTATATATAGGTACCATACTGATTACATAAATTGATCAGTTTTATTTTGTTTCAGTAAATTTGTATTTATTTTACTTAAAAAAAAAACCTATTTAACACTTCAACAACCGGTAATAATATAGTAATTGCTTTTTTAATGGATCAAATTGGTATTTTCAATAAAATAAACTAGTATTGAACATTGGTAGAACTACGCAATAATATAGTGGTACTCGTAGAACTCGCTCGCTGCATTAATGGGCCGCCTGGATAGGTAAAATACCACGACCTCTTACAATATCGACGTAAAATGGCACATGTAGTATTCGGTGAGAGAGGTATCTGGAATAATCTGGAGGCCCACATCCCTTTTCCCTGACTTCCCATCCCACTCCTTTAATGGCCTTCAACGGAACTGTAAACCTATTTATGTTGCACGTGTCTATAGGCGGTGCTGGTTGCTTACGATCAGATGACCCGCTTGCTTATTTGCGCCCTACCTCTTAAAAAATATGAAATTTTAACATAATCTGTCCCAAGTCCCAATGCGTTCAGACATTGCGCGCCAAAACACAGCTATAGAAAAATAATAAAAAAAAAAAACAAATTTAATCAATTAGAAATCAATTAAAATAGTCTACAAAATATGCTTACGATTAGTTTCTAAGGTTGAAATACGCGGCAAGGATCGTCCCCGAGCAGTCTGTTCTGTGTCAGAAAGCAAGGCCGTTATGTAAATTGAAGAGATAAACATTCTAAATTAATGTTATTAGACACGTTTCGTCCAATATTTTCTTATAATATTACCTCTTTAGTATTTTTTTTTCTTTATTTTTTTTTACACAAATTATGTGTAATGAGGTTTTATATTAAGCTAAATTATTACACCAGCCAGTGCGGTGCGACAGTTGTGGAAGGAAGTGTTCAAATACGAAGCACTTTTTTATATGATACAAGCATAATATAGATTATAAATTAGCATTAATAAGCCAGCAACTGCATATCATTATGTGTATATTTTGCTTTATTGCTATTTGCTATTAGGAATTCGGCGCACGGAATTATTCGATACAATCTTGATAGATAGAACACGTTTGATGTGGCAACGAAAAAAAAAGCACTTGAGACTATAATATTTATGATTAAAAAACTATGAAAAAGAAAAGGCTATAAGACAGGTGACACAGGATGAAACAGTGGTTGAACAAATGATCTCCATTAAGTGGAAAGAATTTTCACCGGTAGAGGGTGCTATTTTTCAAAAAGTACCGTCAAATAGGGTGACTGGGGATATGTAAGGGTGAATAAAGATGAAATTTTACCACCTCAAATCTATTTAAGTCTAAACTTAAATGCATAAGTTTTTTGTTTTATCTGCAAATAGGTAACCTTTTTCGTTATTAAGCAAGAAAGTATTAGTTGTACTGCACTGGTTACTAAGTAATTGAGGTGGAAAATTTCATTTCTATTCAACCTTAGATCCCAAGTCACCCCATTTGACAGTACACATTTAAATTATTTTACGCGGGAAGTTTAATTAGCTGTATAATACTAATCGCGAGTTAATGTCCTGAAAATGTTCTAGATTTTTAGATTTAACTTTTTAACGAGTGTTAATATGTAATAATAATAATCTTATCTGGTACGTCCTAAATTCTAGCGCAGCCAGTGGCAGAAAAGGTCTAACTAACATCTTAGTTTATTATTGTGTACATTAAAACTACTGATAAGCCTTTTACTGTACCTGTAGCCTGTAGCCTGTACTACGGGGTTGAATCACTCAGTAAATTGATGTCAAATGGCTCATATCGCGTTTCATTGAGTGAAAGAATTACCCGAAGACCCATCCCTCTTCCCCCTCCTTCCAAAACTCCCTACCTTATTCTAAACGTCTGGAACGCAACTGTAACAGTATCAGAGATACAAGTGTCCATTGGGTGGGATTGACGTTAGTTACTTGAATCGAGTGACCCGCTTGCTCATTTGCCACCTATCCTACATAAAAGTACTATCCAATGCCCACGCGCTTCCTATGACTCCTCGTTCCTGTTCCTAACAGTCTCATAATAGTCCAAACTCACTCTTGTCTTGTTCCATTTGTATTATTTACGAGAATTGTCCAAAATTATATAATTCAATTCAATATTTTAAGGTCATTCATTACGCAAGTCGTCAGGAAACAATGGGTGGTGACAACGGCCCCCACTATCATTAGAGGGAAGTGGCGGTCACCAAAACACTGCGACACACTTCCACCACAAATAAATCAGCGTAAATATATTTACGTATTCAAATAAATTATAAAAATAATATATTTGTATTTTTTCTGACGTTTTTCTCAAAACTATATATGGAGTTCAGAAACTATAAGTATAACCTTATTAAGAACATAAACTAACTAAAATACATGTCCTATTGAAGAAATCATAATATTAATCTGCTATTTGAATGAATGGTTGATGCAAGACTGACTAAGCAGATATACAATGCAAAAGCGGATGGATGTAGGAGTCGAGGACGGCTAAGACACACATTCCATGACCAAATAGAACGTGTTCTGGAGGAAGGTGATGTTAAGAGCCTCAAAAACCGACGCGCGTGCATGAAAAGAGTTATGAAAGTCAACGAAGCGAGTGAGGCGTGTAAGAATCGTGCCTTATGGCGCTCTGTTCTCTCTGCCTACCCCGCAAGGGATTTGGCGTGAAGTTATGTATGTATGTAATCTGCTATTTCATATCGACAGGAAAATAAAATTGCCTTCTAAGACTTGAAAAGAAAGAATTAAAATCAAAATCAAAGTCTCACTGTTTATTTTATTAGACCCTTCTCTCGATCTATCCTACCCTAAAACTACTTCGATGAGGGAGGAAATGGATTTTATTGTTTCTACGGGCAAAGTTACGTGTACCAGCGTCGAACAAAAAGGTTTTAGCTAATAGTCTCTAACCGGAATTCTGCAACTAATACGTACTTTGTTCCTGCCTGCTTCAACTGCCTATTTCAATAACTAAACGACAGAAATAATGATACTTTTCATATTAGATATTTAATGTCTGTAATGATATCTAGGTAAGTGATCCTGGGGCGTCGACAGCGAAGGCCGAGTGTGGGCTGCGCGTGCGCTGTCGTGACGACTATGGCGCCTTTGACCAGCTTCGACGCGACTTATCACAACTCTGACCGATAGATACTCCAATTTCAGAACGTTTATCGTTATACTAAGTGTTTATAAATATTTAAATACATGTTTTTTGAAGGATATTCATTCATTACCAGTCCAAATCCAGTTGTATTTGTACATACTAATATTATAAAGCTAAGATTTTGTTTGTTTGTATGATTAACCAGATTAAAATTATGAGCGGCTGGAAGTATTTAAAATATTCGTTCAATGTTAGATGGCCCAAAGATTTTATCAATTGAAGCGGATCATTGATCTTTTTAAACTAACGTCAGTAAAGGTGTAGAAAATCACCGTATAAAGATCGTTGGATCAGCCAGTGTAATGCATAAATCGAATTAAACTTAATACACGTATTAGGAAGAAATATAATCAACAACTATTTGAAAAAGTGAAAAAAAGCATACAAATAATTGAACCGTGAGTCATACAAAAGCAATGCACTAAACAATCTTAGCGCACTAATCATTCGAGTACCAACCATCCAACTTAGCAACAACATAACAGTAAATCTTGGTAATTATGAACACGGATATGGTATTAGAATACACTCCTTGGTGATTGAGTTAGCACACGTGTTATCTCCTTGCACACACTCCTACTTGCAACAATAATTAAAAATGAAGTTTATTTTTAGTTAGCACACGTGTAACCTTTTTGCACAGACACTTAAGTGCAACTGAATTAAAAATAAAAAGGTTTTTTTTTTAAATTTAGCACTCGTGTAAACTCCTTGCATCTGGTAATTACAATTCGATTAAGATTAAAACATAAAAAGTTCATTTTTTTATTTTACATCATAGCATTACAAACCAGAATTAAAAATAAAAAAGATATTTTTTAGTAAGCACACGTGTGACCTCCTTGCATAGACAACTTATTATTGCAATTGCATTAAGAATTTAAAAAAAAGTTCTTTTTTTTTACATCATAGAAAAACATAACAATGTTAAATGATGATGTGTACGAGTGTAAAAAAATACGCGTTTGCTAGAAGAACCGGTGCGACCGCATGCCGTGTGCGCGCGCTCGCGGCAAGGCCTCGCCGCTGTGGCACCTGCGCTGGCTCCCAACTCTAGCGCGAACAACGCCATCACTGTCACTAATCCGCTTTCACATTTTTTTAAAGCCAATATAATATAATACTACTATCAATAGCTTACTACCATCATTTGGGTTTTGTTACTGAGACAAATTAAAAAAAACAAAATACACCAGTATCAATCAGTAGTATAAATTTAAGAAGTACCAAATTGAAGTTACTCCAAAGCTGATTCTTTATTTTAATCAAAGTTATGATTTAAAACAGTGCTCAAATGTAAGATTTTGTTAGTTTGTTTGCTTGAACTGACGTATTCGTATAGTGGATCACGCCGCTTTTTGCTAGGTGAGGAAGGTATCCGGAGGATCAAATCCTTCTCTTCCTTCCCCATCCTACTTCGAGTCCGTCCCTATCCCATTTTAAAGGTTAGGAATGTAACTGTATTGCCACATGCAATACAGTTACATTCCTAACCTTTAAAATGGGTGGCGTAAGTTGTTTGCTCCCTATCCCATAAAAAAGCTCTGATTTGATCTGAACAAATCGAGATCATTGCAGATACTGGAATTAATTTATTTATATGAACTATAGTTATAAAGTACAGGTCATGAGTTATTAATAGATGTTGGTTGAGGCGAGGGCAAAAATAGCTGTTCGTGTAATATTACTTAATTATTATCAATGTTTATAGCGCGACAGCAGACACGTAGCTTGAAATGCAATGTTAAGAATTTACTGAGCTCAATTCAATTAATTTCATAGTCGTGAAGATGTACTGAGTAATTATTACGGTAGTAAATTACATCACCGGCCAGTATTTTTTTCTATAACATTCTTTAAAATTAATAGAATACAAAAAAAAAGAATTTAAAAAAGGAAACAGGAGGTGTTTGTTTTTTTTAAATAGTGTCTGAGGAATTCGTCTGCTGTCTCCTAATACGTTTGCATAAACATATTTTCCATAAAATAATATTAATAATATTCTTTTATATCAGTAATAATATTATAACAGAATAAATATAATATAATGTACATTGCCAGATATTTAAACAATTTAAGTTCGAGACCAAAAGCTAAAACATTTTTTTTTTCTGAAATGATACATTGTAACAGTCACCCAGAAGATTTATTCGTTTAGCATATTGTTTTAATGTCCCAATTTTTGTTTCTGAAGTTATATGTAAATTATATAGTATAAAATTATCAATAAGTTAGTTAGTTAGTTAGTTTTTGTCATAAGTCATTTGCGGTTGTTTAGTCACACCGTAGATTTTCTACATATAGATATAAAAAAAGGTAGCGTCAAATATAATTGACAATAAAAAGTATTGTCAAGTAATATGAACGATAAATTTTGTACTATTTATAACGCAAACCGCAGTCAAAGTGGTTAACTTTGTTGCGTCTATAATGATTGCCAATAAAGATGGTGATTAATCAAAATGTGATGGTTCACCATCCAACCACAGCACATGTTCGTGACCACAGATTGACAACAGAAGTATTTACCAGACGTAGGTAGACAGAGAAAACTTATTGACTAACTGGCAGCTTATTTACCCGAGCGCATATAAAATGACAACATCGCTTTTACAAAAAAAAAAACAAAGACCATAAACTTACCTATCTAAAATTTTATAACTATGCTAATAGTCAAAACTGGATCATAAATGTGGTATGCCAGTTATCTATTACGTTTTAAAATGACGTAGATTATTGCGACGATCCTAAATATTTGTAGGCACATTAGGTAATGTGCCTACAAATATTTAGAATCGTCGGGATCGATCGAGAAGCATCACGCATAAAATCAGCAAATGTTGATTTGCTGATTTTATGCGTGATGCTTCTCTGTCCCTAAACGACATCTCTGAGAAATGTTTAGAAAATTAAAAGCTTATTATAGCCTATTGTCTAAATAGATAGCAATAAAACCTGTAGTGTTAATAATCTCCGCAGTATAAAAAGGGAACACTCATTAAAGAAAGCGGTGCGCGGTAGCTGCAAGATGCTATCGGGCATCTACTGGTTTCATTCAGAAAAAAAAAACTTAAAGCGTAATGGCATCCTCAGATCAGCACGACGGACAATACGGAACATCGACAGTAAAGAATTTAATAGAAGAAAACAATTTCATAGAAAACACTCATGGTTAAATCATAAAAATAATATAATCTTAGTATTATCTAGTTACTGGTTGACACGCGCCAAAAAAATAGCCATTAAGTGAACAAAATGTTATATTTGAATTTGGAATAAGCGATAAATCTCGCGATGGGCTTTCAAATTCCGCGCAAGTCATCCAACGAGGTGAGATCGACTGGGAAATACCATTATTATTTTTATATAAATGTACCCGTACGCATACTTGGTATTCGTATGTACATACTGATGTCATGTCTCCACTACTCTGTGCAACGATTACGTTTTTTTATTTTTATTTATACTTTAATCAACTCTTTTTTATTTTATGTGCGTGGCTTTTTTTAATTGACCTTTTGTTTTCACTGACATCTTACTTGTAATCAAACAAAGTTTAGGTCAGGCACAAAACGAATATAAGAAACCTATCGAATAACTTTGGAATGCCAGAGACCATAACCATTTCCTTTATATTTTTTTTTTACTCAATCATCTTCTAATTATTCACATTAACTTTTGATAAATACTTTCAATGTACATAGGTACATACAAACATTATTATATTATTGCATTATTTATTAATATATCAAGTTTATTTGTATTTTTGTTTATTCAATTGCTCACAATTACTTACAATTACCCGTCTCTTTCATGCACTATTGTCCTGTTTAAGGTTACCTGGAAGAAATTGCTTTTAGGGATAAGACCGTTATTTGTACTTTTAAATGTTTAAACTTTTTTTAAAGTGTGCAAATAATTAATAATTTATCTACCTATACACTATATAATCTATAAATATAAGTATAAAAATAAGTATAATTTTTATATAAATAAGGCGGATCTATTAGCGATTAATTGCCGAGAAATAAAAAATTATCACGAGGAATGTGGTCGGGGATAAATAATAATGGAATTCGAGAAACAGTCGAGTCGTACACTCGTGTTTGCACTGGTCCACCTCAGTTCCGCATTGGTGGGTTTCTCTCTCTCCTACGACTAAATACACGGCATTAACACTATTCTATTCAAGTGTTAATAATATACAAAGCTTTTGTATACGAACTCTATTTTTAAGTAACTTCACGCTTTTTCTAACCGAAGGTGTAGGCAGAAGCTTAATCCTCGACTCGCCGTTATGTTTACGTCCGAATTGGAATAAGTCCCAAATTAATTGTCAGTTGTACAGTAGTCGAGCTCGCGCTTCTGAATTAATAAGTCGTGGGATCGATTCCGGGCTCACGCCAATGATTTTTCGTAATTAATTTCTTATTTTATGTGTGATCAACATCGATGACTGACAACATTGTGCCCGGTGTAAGGCAATAGGTTCCGCATTCTATTCCATTTGGGACATGAAAATTCAGCGAGCTGAGGCTTAACTTTTTTTGTAAGTTTCATTAGAATGGAGTATGGAATTTAATATGGTGCTGTCATCACCTCTAGTATCAATTGTCTAGTGGTTCACTTTCGAACTTCTATTTCGGAGGTGCCGAGTCCGCGTGGGATAAGTACCGCTACCTATAAATAAGTTTATAGTTATAGGTGACATTTTTTTATACTATATACATATGAAGATGGTTATATTTTTTGTGTATTGAAAAATAATTAATGAAACATCAAACATCATGAAACAATCCTTATATACGTGAAAAACCAAGAAACTATTAAAAATGATAGGATTTTTTATATCTTCACGACTTTAATAACTGAAGCTGTTGGCAATTTGATATAGTCCGTTGCCAATTTTATTACAAGTTTAGATACGCTGTTATAGTATGTAGCTGAACGTTATGAATACAAATCACTTATTCGCCACCTATTGGGCACATTGGCGAACTAAGTATGCGTCGAGTCGAGACATAAATACCGCTGCCTACACCTGCCTGGTATAACAGGCGTAAAGTTAGAAAATAAATGATTAAATCAACTTATTTTGCAAATCAAAAGTTAGTTACACTAATATTAACATAAATATCGATAAACGTACGTAAGTATGATTTAACAGCTTATCCTCAGTATTCATTAGGAAATGTTATAATTACATGAGAAATTATCACCATGACTTTATTTATCACTATGACTTTAAATAAAAAGTCATAATGATAATTTTTCTCTCTGTTTCTCTCTGTTTACAGACTGTTTATTGATCCATTATATGTAAAATTAATATGAAAAGATATAGATATTTGTAAATTAATATTTATGTTTGCATTTATAACAAGTTAAATAAAAGCTTATAAAATGAAAGAGTTCAAAGATGGATCACAAGATGGCGTGGTTTGTAACACTTCCTTCTGCGCAAATGTGGTGGGTTGGTTTCCTAACTAGGATGACTTCCCATGATAATCTTAACACGACATGCTTGCTCGTCGAAAAAAAATAGGAAAACAATAATAAGAAAGAGCTAAAGATGACTTCTCAACCATAGTAAGGTAAACTATTTATAATTGTTGCGTGCTTTTCATTTAAGGGGACAGACCGCGGAAAGCGACCTTGTTTTATTTTATGTAATGATGATAATTTTTCATAATAATGTTTCGTCATCTCCCAAAAAGATGGCCACAATAACGGCATACACAAAACACAAGATGGCGCGTTGAGAAATTCCAAGAAAATAATGTCCGCTAATCAAATTACTCTTTATTGTCTAGGTGCGAAGCTCGTAGCACGCGCCCATGAATTATCATTCCATACTTGGTGCGTGATAAATTGATTTTGGTGACAATGGTAGCCGTGTAAGCATACAAACACACCATAACTAACAACCAGAGACAATTAGAGGCAGCTAACAACCAAAGACAACTAACAACCAAAGTGTGAAATGACACATGACACTTGAAATTACTTGTATTTATTTACATTTTAGCTATTTGTTACTAAATACTCAATTAAATTAAATAATTTTACAAATTTAATAATCCTATAAATTAGTATAAAATATACTAAGTCTAGTCTAGTCTAGCATTTCAGTAATGAAAAATGAAACAAACACTAACTAAAAAAAAATTACAACCCTAATTAAATTTGCTTTGGTTGAAATTATTTTATGTTCCTAAATTTGCTTTAGTTGATTATTTTTGTTATTTATAGAATTACTGTACAATAGATACTCTAGTACTTAAATAATCATCATTATCATTCATCATCAGCCTATTGCAGTCCACTGCTGGACATAGGCCTCTCCCAGTTTGCGCCACAACATCCGATTCTCTGCCTTCCGCATCCAGTCTTTTCCAGCAGCCTTTCTGAGGTCGTCTGACCATCGGGCTGGTGGGCGTCCTACACTACGCTTACCAAGACGCGGTCTCCACTCAATAACCTTCTTGCTCCATCTACCATCGGTCCTCCGGCAGACGTGACCAGGCCATTGCCACTTCAGCGAGCTTATTCTACGAGCTATGTCGGTTACCCCAGTTCTCTGTCGGATATACTCATTTCTGAGTTTATCCTTCAGAGATACCCCAAGCATAGCTCGCTCCATAGCTCGCTGAGGTGACTTTAAATTTGTGGACTAGCCCCACCGTAAGTGTCCACGTTTCGGCACCGTAGGTCGTAACTGGTAAGACGCACTGGTCTTCAGGCATTGCGGTATAGGCGAGTCGAAAACTCGACGTAATTTGCCAAATGCGGCCCAACCCAGCTGAATCCTCCTGTCGGTTTCCTTCTCGAAGTTTCGTCTACCTAACTGGATAGTTTGGCCCAGGTAGACGTATTTGTTTAAAACTTCGAGAACCGACCCTTCGACATTTATCGGTCTGGGCACGACATGTTCATTGAACATGACCTTGGTCTTGTCCAAGTTTATGCCCAAACCGACACGCCGGGAGTATTCGTCTAGGCAGCGCAGCATTCCGCTTAACTGTTCCAGCGACTCTGCCATTACAATGATGTCGTCGGCGAATATGCAAATAATATTAATCATTATTTCGAAGTTCATCTGTTTTTATTAGTTTTTATTTCATTTTTCATTATTAAAATAGTAAGTAAATTTAATTTAATATAAAAATAAAACCACATATTGCGAGGCGAATAATAAACCTGAATGTGGAGAAAAATAAGAGAAAGAGGAAGACCTAAGAAAATATGCATGGATTGTGTGAAAGACGACATGATTAGTAAGGGTGTTAGTGTGGAAGATGGGAATGATAATGAAGTGTAGAAAAGAAAACCCTGTTGTGTTGACTCCAAATAATGAGAACAGGGTAGAAAAGATATGGTAAATTTATTTTAATGTATTTAAATTATCTCGAAGTAATCATTATTTGCTGTTGAACTACTAACATTAAAACATTTAGCTGTCAATATGTCTGACATTAGACTTTACTAATGAAGGGTTTATTCAAATAGGTTATATATGTTAATTGCTTTGATTTTTTTAAAGTACTTAATACTTGAAAGAGTAATTAATACAAGGGGCCTACAAACGTGTGTTTTTAATACAGATAATATACATAAAATTAATACCAAATTTAGTAGTTTTCCTTAATATGTATTGGTATTAGTGTTTTTAACAGTGGTAGAGCCAAGCAGTTCGCTGCATGAATGGGCCGGCTCGACCGGTGAAATACCACGACCTCTCAGAAGATCGACGTAAAGTGGCTCATGCGGCGTTTCGTTCGGTGAGTGAGGTACCCGGAGGCCCACCCCCTTTCCCCATCCTTTCCCTTCCCCTATCCCCTAAAGGTCGGCAACGCAACAGTAACACTATATGTGTTGCTGGTGTCCATGGGCGGCGTTGGTTGCTTACCATCAGGTGACACGCCTGCTCATTTGCCCTCCTATCCCATAAAAAAAAAATATAAATCGTAATTTAGGTTGTGGCAAAAAAACTGTAACTGCAAGCTACTATTGAGAAGAAATTATTATTATTTAGATGAGTATTATAATGAAATTATTATCACATCTGTTAATTATGCGTAACAAACATTTTTGTTACGCATTTGGATATTTATTAGTTTTTTCTTTTTTAAATAGGTATTTATTTACAAAAAAAAAACATTATTATCTACCTAAAAAGAAATGTAATATAATAATATGTAATATAAGTATATGTAATATAATAAGCTAAGGAAGCTTAAGCTTTAGTTTTTAAGCTTGGGACTAAATGGTGTTGTACGCGTTATTGTGTCTTAGACATCATGATTACTTCATTTTCTTTTATTTTGTTTAGCAAAGTTAATAACAAACGTTCCTCTATCAGAATTATTCATAAAAAAGTAACTTTTTTTTTTCTTCTTTTTACTACGTCCATGGTACCTATGGTTAGCTAACTTAGGTACCATGTGCCAACAACGATAAGTTTAAAGTAGGTATTCAGTATTTATAGGATCGTATAAATACGATCATATTGCTTTGGATATGTCAAACAATTCATTAAAGGTGATATATACGCTAACCACGTTGTCCATCAAGTTGGTCTTTGAATACATCAAAAGCATACATACAGACATACTCGAATACAAATACAGCCAATTGCAAATAGGCTGACCTCTGATTTCACTTTAGCAAGAATAAAACGCAGGTAATATTAGTTGCGCTCCACGAAAGGGCTAACTCGACCGGTGAAATACCACGACCTCACGATGTAAAGTGGCACATGCCGCGTTTCGCTCGGTGTGCGAAGTATCCGGAGGTTCAACCCTTTCCTCACTTCGACCCACTGCGGTATCCCATTTTAAAAGCGGGAAAAGCAACTGTAACACTATATGGTGTAAATGTCCGGTGGCCATGCGCGGCGTTAGTTGCTTACCATCAGATGACCTGTCTGCTCGTTTGATCCCTATTGTATAAGAAAACAACCCTTTCAACCCGTGAGTGGAATTAATGAAGGTGAACAACCTAGGTGACCAAACAAAATTTATGCATGACTCAAGGTCGAATGAAGCCTATTTGGTCGAAGCCCAAGTTCAAATACATATCTATATAAAACCAAAATTTTTCTGAAATATATTATGTTGATAACAGTATTTTTTATCCTATATGGCCAAAAATACCTGCTTAACTTTAAAAAATGTCAAGCGGTAAATAATTGAATATATAACATATAGTATTAAAATTCAAAACAAATTGTCAAGATAGCACCTGGTTTTAGCAAAGATTCCTTGTGTAAAAGATTCTAGGTTCTAGGTTCAAATACTGGCACTGGGATTTGGACACAATACACACATTGCCATCTAGTTTTCAAATAGAGAACTCATATTTGTGTTATGAATCTAAACTACTGACTGTTCTTTTTTTCTTAGTAAAATGTCCAAATATCAAAGAGACTTATAACAGATTTTTCTACTCGGGTGGGAATCGAACTACAGACATCTACCTTGCAGTAGGTAGTTTTATTAATACACCACGTGGTCGGATATTGCTTCTATGACAATAGATCCGCTATGAGATCAAATATTTCATACAGTGTGTTATGAATCTAAACTACTGACTGTTCTTTTTTTCTTAGTAAAATGTCCAAATATCAAAGAGACTTATAACAGATTTTTCTACTCGAGTGGGAATCGAACTACAGACATCTACCTTGCAGTAGGTAGTTTTATTAATACACCACGTGGTCGGATATTGCTTCTATGACAATAGATCCGCTATGAGATCAAATATTTCATACAGTGTGTTATGAATCTAAACTACTGACTGTTCTTTTTTTCTTAGTAAAATGTCCAAATATCAAAGAGACTTATAACAGATTTTTCTACTCGGGTGGGAATCGAACTACAGACATCTACCTTGCAGTAGGTAGTTTTATTAATACACCACGTGGTCGGATATTGCTTCTATGACAATAGATCCGCTATGAGATCAAATATTTCATACAGTGTGTTATGAATCTAAACTACTGACTGTTCTTTTTTTCTTAGTAAAATGTCCAAATATCAAAGAGACTTATAACAGATTTTTCTACTCGAGTGGGAATCGAACTACAGACATCTACCTTGCAGTAGGTAGTTTTATTAATACACCACGTGGTCGGATATTGCTTCTATGACAATAGATCCGCTATGAGATCAAATATTTCATACAGTGTGTTATGAATCTAAACTACTGACTGTTCTTTTTTTCTTAGTAAAATGTCCAAATATCAAAGAGACTTATAACAGATTTTTCTACTCGAGTGGGAATCGAACTACAGACATCTACCTTGCAGTAGGTAGTTTTATTAATACACCACGTGGTCGGATATTGCTTCTATGACAATAGATCCGCTATGAGATCAAATATTTCATACAGTGTGTTATGAATCTAAACTACTGACTGTTCTTTTTTTCTTAGTAAAATGTCCAAATATCAAAGAGACTTATAACAGATTTTTCTACTCGAGTGGGAATCGAACTACAGACATCTACCTTGCAGTAGGTAGTTTTATTAATACACCACGTGGTCGGATATTGCTTCTATGACAATAGATCCGCTATGAGATCAAATATTTCATACAGTGTGTTATGAATCTAAACTACTGACTGTTCTTTTTTTCTTAGTAAAATGTCCAAATATCAAAGAGACTTATAACAGATTTTTCTACTCGAGTGGGAATCGAACTACAGACATCTACCTTGCAGTAGGTAGTTTTATTAATACACCACGTGGTCGGATATTGCTTCTATGACAATAGATCCGCTATGAGATCAAATATTTCATACAGCCACACAAGGATATGCTGCCTAAACTGATACTACTCCAATAGCATAATATTAAAAGCATGAATTTATGACAAAAGGAAACGTAGTTTCATAGAAAAATATACTACAACATGAGGTTTAATAGCTGGAAACGTTCTCGAACCAGTTTAAAAAAAAAACATCCAACAATCCTACTTAGCAACAACAGCACACACAAATATTATCAACTTAATCATCTATTAAATTTATTATTACAACAATTATCTGGTCTTCTATCTATATATATATATATACATACAACAAAGACCACCAACGTGTCTGTCTGTATAAATATTCGTGATAATCATAAAATTTACCACAGAATACGGTACCAAACAAAAATTGATAATTTTCGAGATTTAGCAGTTTCATTGCAAACGCTGGCTGAAACTTAAGTGATAGATCAAAACAATGTACTACATTATTATACACCTTCAAAAGGTCTAGAAAAAAGGTGGCATATGTCTATCTCTTATGGATAACCCACAATGACCATTTTTATTTCTTTTCCGAGGCGAAACTAAGTTCGCTGGTTTAGGTAGTAAATAGTATAAATGACTTTTAATATTATAAAATACAGCTAAATAATTTACGTTAAATTCAATATGATTACCTTACAAATACAACGGAAGCAACTGCTCCAGTCCTGCTCCAGTCTAGCGTCCTGCAACCGTACAGGCTCGCCTTCGTTTGAACAAGGTGCACGCTGGCCTTCTGTAATCACACAAATATATTTTCTTCATAACTGAAAGTGTAAGCGGTGGTTGTTAAGCGCCACTTCGACAGTGGTAGAGCCTAGTAGTTCGCTGCATAATCTCCCTTCCCCATCCTTTCCTATCCTACTCCCTTAAAGGTCGGTAACGCAACTGAAACACCTGCCTATGGACACCTGCAACACATAAGTGTTGCAGGTGTCCATAGGCTGCGCTGGTCACTTGCCATCAGGTAACACGCCTCCCATAATAACTCCTATCCCATAAAAAAAAACATTTTCAGCGGCTTAAACGGAATAGATGACAAATCCTATTGGCCATATACTGGACACAATTTTGTCAGTCATCGATATTTATCACACATAACTTCCGAAAATTCGCCTGAAATCAATTTCCGACTTCTTGATTCAAAAGCGGGTCGCTCGATCTCTGTACCTCCGAGAAGATTACACAATAATTCATGACTAATGACTTTAAAATTTTTATATAAAAAAACCAACGTTCCCTTACAACATATTGAGAAATAATGCTGTCATTGTGTTCACTGGCTTCATTCTATAGCATTATAAAATAACTGTAGCGTTTGTCATGATAACAAATATGTTTAAAAATACATTTCTTCGGTTCTAATATACATAATTTGAGAATTAATCTGTATCTAGTTCAATTAAGTAACTAATTATTTATGGTCAATATTATTTCCAAGGGTATTGACGTCAAGCAGGCGGTCGGTCATAAAACAACAGCCAATTCTTTTGACAACATAGATAATTTGAAAAGCTGATATGTTGTGCCGACCCAATGATGATATAAGGCATAGATCTAAGAATAATAGATCGGCAACAGTCACCCAAACAACGAGATCAAAAATGGGTTGTTGATGTGTAAGTAACTTATCAATGTGTTTGTGAAAAGGGCATCCAAGTTCCATCCAAATTTTTCATAATTATTGTGCATGTGTTAAATTATAAACATCCTGAGAATCGTTTACTCGCAGTCGCGCTGTCAGTGATGATTACTAGTACATTTTACCGACATGTGCCATCTACTAGAGTCTATGCTAAATCTATGGTCTATTCTTAATCAATGCTATAAGGAGATTTTTAAAAAGTTACTATTTACACAACATTAAAAAGTCAATCAACAGGAGATATCTCAATCAAAATAATAGACTATAATAATATGAATATAGAAATTGTAGAACTAAACAAACTTTTAGATAAGTGTAACTAATTTTATAACGATTCTGTTCGTGTAATAGTGATTCGTAATAGACGTAATTCATGGACAATGTACCTGTCAAGTGTCATACGGTCGAACAAACGGCCAGTAGACGCGAAGGAGGCTGCGGTTTATGCAACTCGCGTGGGAAACCCACGTCCTATATAGCAATACAACCTAGTTGCACTGACCATTGTGTTGATGGCAATTTATTAACTATAATCGCTCGCAATGCAATTCAAATCTCATACAACAACTTGGTTTACATTCAATATAGTTTAGTTCACAAATGTATTGTGAATTTACAAATGTGTAGGTACCTACATTAGCACGCTATGCATGAGTGAAATCGTTAAAAAATGTAGATAGTTGCATGCGAAGTATCACTTTTTAAATATTCTGAATGATAAATTGGACTCAATATATATAATTAGTAGTATACATATAACTATATAATCAATATAGAAAGAAGAGTAGCGTCAGAAAACAGCGTAAATGATTGCGTTGGACAGATTTCTAGGTGCTGAAATTATTAAAATTCCAGCTCGCTATACCTAATGCGGTCTCAACTCAACTGGTCTCAACTCTAACTTTTGGAAACGAGAGTTGGGTATGGCCAAGTGCTGAAGGAAGTTGGATAAACGCGGTAGAAATGAGAGCACCACGCAAAAATTGCGGAGTAACGTCGTCGACCGCGTCGAAAGTAAGGTAGTAAGGCAGAAAGTTACATGAAAGAGATTGACGGTATCAATAAGGCATTATATGCTCTAATGATTCGGATATGTAGAAAGAAATTATTCTACAATATTGACTAAGCAGATACACAGTGCAAAAGTCATGTAAGTATATTTAATATAAAATAGGGTCTAGTCTTAACCAGATTCAGCGGAATTACTAGATATTGCACAAGGATATCAGATTACTGAATCCAAACGCGATATTGCGTCGATATTCCTAGATAAAGTTTCATGTCACTTTAGAGAGTATTGATCTTCCTATTTGTAATAGATGTACTTATGATTACCAATAGATATCTTGACTCATCCATAGTTTACCCAGTTCAAAGTTATAGAAAGGTCAACAACGTTACATACTTTAATTTATAAATTCTCTAACAGACCATATCTATGGTCTTAACAGACCATACAATCATCCAAACTGATCATAAATATTTAAATTTGTACTAGAGTATATCCAACCAGTCGACCTTTGAGCAGTCAGCTGTTTTACCAATACACCACGAGAACTGTTTTAAATACCTTTTTTTCTAATAGACAAAATATACAAATCACAAATATCACAAACAATATAATATATTGGCCCGATTCGTATAAAATTACATGGTCGTTAAGTGTCAATTTTCTGTGCGGCCGCGATCTCTGCCTGATCACATGTTACCTTGATTTCTTGATCCATCTACTAAATCCGCATTCTTCATACGTAATAATATCGTTACGGGGCGCCACAAGTCGTCGTCGTCTCACTGTCCCGCGGAATCGAGTAAACATTTTCGGTATGTAATGAATAAATATAAAAATATAATTATATAGTCTCGTGTGTCTATTAGCTGGAATTCTATATATGTTTACCATCACTCGATCACGTGATAAATATAAGCATCGTCTATGGTGAATTTAGTATAAGTATAAGTTTTTATGAGACTTACGCCCGAATACTGAACCGCCACTCAAATCTGACAACCATTCAAGTACTACATACTGCTCAAATTTTACGTATTCTGTCTAATGTGATAGCTACTTAAACGCTTAAGTGGCGCTTATATATTTAAGTCATAATCATTTTCATCACTAGCCTTCTTTTTTTGAGGTCCACTGCTGGACATAGGCCTCCCCCATAGAGCGCCACAACTGCCGGTCCGCTCAATCATAGGGGGTTTTTGCCATAATCGCTACGCTTGGCAGGCGGGTTGGCGATCGCAGTTGGCTGTATTTTCTTCAGAGAGAATTCTGCTGGCCATTCTTCTAGCTTTTCCCTCAGTCGCCTTTTACGACACCCACAGGAAGAGATGGGGTGGCGGTATTCTAAGCCGGCGCCACAAAGCATTATATTTGAGTGGTGGTTCAGTATTCGAGCTTAAAAGTTATGCTTAAGTTACTCGTTATCACATCAGTTGTATACAGAAGCGAAAGTCCAAGTTGACAGACTTATCCGGAATTAACAGAATGACAGATGACATTTCGTGAAAAAAATTGACAAAATTAGCAGTTTATATTTTGCAAATTAACCAAAACAAATGGATAGACACATAGATATAAGAATAATAGATCGGCAATAGTCACCCAAACAACGAGACCAAAAATGGGTTGTTGATTTGTGAGTTACTTATCAATGTGTGCGTAAAAAGCGCTTCAAAGTGTCAACTTTTACATAGTTATTGTTCGTGTGTTGAAATGTAAATATCCTGAAAATCTAATATACGCGGTTGCGCTGTCAGTGATGATGTGATACATTTTTGCTGACATTATAGTCTATGCTAAATCTATGGATAGACAAATATTGTATAGAAAAGAAAGATAATTTGTATAATATATACCGTGTATAGATATACCTATCTATGTGCGTTTAATAAAAAGAGGTTTTATGTTTTTGTCATTTATTGATTTTCCTACCCTACTGCCACTATTAGGGGTCGGCACAACAGGTTGTTATTTTTCCACACTTCCCCATCATTCGCATCTTCCACTTCACACTCTTCATAATCCATCTTCATATTCATATTTTCTTAGATCTCTCTCTTATTTTATTTCCCTTCACATTCAGGTTTATCATTTTTGCTTATACAACGGAATACTTTAATGATTTAGAATATAAATAAACAGTACACATCATGTATTCTTGATAGTATATTTAATTTAGCGCTGTTTATTAATTATTACGCTTAGTTATTTAATCTAGAATATTAGCAAGAATAGAAAAAAAAACTTAATAGAAACCGAAGATATACGAGAACAGGTTTTCAAGCAGTTATTTAAATACATAACACATTACACAGTGAATCAAATTTGGACATATATTACACTATTGTTCTCACCTATTTTATACTTATACTTACTTATACCTATACTTACTTAATTAGATACAATGAATCAGACTTCAATACAAATGTATATAGAACCTTGTCAAATAACAATAAATGATAGATATAATCTCGGTGGTCCAGTCGCTTCTGATTCTGAAGATGTAAAATCGATTCCTGACTCTCACCAATGACTATTTGATTCTTTTCGGTAGTTATGTGTGATATATATCAATGACTGATCAACTATTGTGTCTGATATATGACAATAAGTTCCGCCGACTATTTCATTTGAAACCAACAATTCGGCGAGTCGAGACTTTGCAGCGAAAAAAGCGTGAAGTCAGGTTCTGTAATTGTGATAGATGCACGCAGTTTTTCTCGTGAATAGGCCTAAGAAAATCGACTTAAATTAGCTGTGGCAATTCGTTCAGTGAGGAGAGTATTTGGAGGTCCACCCCATCCGCTCCATTTCCTCATTCTCTTCCCTATCCTGTCTGAAAGGCAACCCAACTGTGACACTCTCTCATCCCTTCCATTAATAAAAGCAATATAGGTACTGCCGTAACTTATGAATTTTTTTAGTGACTCAGTGACGCCATATTTACACTCTTATAAGTCGTCTCATGGCAACTGGCGATTCTCAAGGTAAACAATTTTAGCAAATAAACTTGTCGAATGGGAAATTATGATATTAATTATCAAAGGCTAGGCTCTAACACATCATTATAATAATAATATTACACAATAATTTTATACAATTATAGACATATGGTATTTTTATATAAATATTAAACATATTATAGCTATTTATAGAAATTGTTTTTCACCTCTGGGTCAGATGTTATCTTTGTCATGAGATACAGCAACACTTATATACATATATATGACTATACATATAAATATATGGATATTAGCTTTAATAAGAATGATGAACCTGAATGTGAAAGGTAATAAGAGAAGAGGAAGGCCTAAGAAAATTTGGATGGATTTTGTGAAAGACGACATGAGTAAGAAGGGTTTACTGTGGAAGATGGGAATGATAGGGAAGTGTGCAAAAGAATAACCCGCTGTGCCGACCTCAAATAATGGGACCAGGGCAGGAAGAAGATGATGTAGCCTAAATTTTCACCTGATTATCTTTAGTAATAAGAAAAATAACCTACCCTAACCTATTGAAATATAGATATGGTTAATGAAAAAAAAAAGACTCGGTTGTTTGACACTTTGTGATTATTTGTATAATTTTCCAAAAATTTTGTTTTATTTGTGTCATCTACTGTCCGACTGAAGGTCTATTTTTGGCCGAAGCCGATTAATCGGCAATCTCCACAATCTTCGGCCGAAGCCGAAGCCGAAGGTTTATAAGCTCTTAGTAATTTTAATAGTTTTGTTCAATGTTATCTACACCTAAAGAAGAATATCGGCGTAAAGTAGCTCATGCCACTTTTCGCTCGGCCGTCCCAACCCCTTCCCTATCCCACAGACGGACCTTCGGTGAGACCTTCGAAGATTATGCAGAAGATAGTTTTTTGCCCGAAGGTGGCCGAAGCCGAACCTTCGGTCGGACACTAGCATCATCCTATTTAACATCTACTACCACAAACCGAACAGAAATAAAATAAAGTAATTCGAACAAAATATAAAAGCTTTTTTTGGGCCAATCACCAGTCTAAGGATAAACAAAAGATATTTAGGCTCCGTGTAAAAGTATTCCGTTGAAGCCTTCAAACATGGTAAGTATGAACACTCCTCTGCCGAAAGAACAGTGACGTTAGGAAACAGCATAAATGGAGCTTTGGGCAGATTCCTGGGCGCAAAGAATGTTAGCGAGAAAGCCCAGCTAGCTATTCATAGTGCGGCACTGATCCCAACGCTAGCTTATGGTAGCGAGAGTTAGATATTACAGAGTGTGCAAAATTTGACGACCGCGTAGAAAATAAAGTTTCAATACCGAAAATCGGATTGAAAGAGGGTGACGGTTTAAAGATAGGGAAGTGCATGATCCTATAGTACGCACATGGGGAAATAATTGATGATGCAAAAACTCACTAACCAGATATACAATGCAAAAGTGGATAGATGTAGGAGTTGAGGACTGCCACGACACATTTTCCACGACCAAATAGAACGAGTTCTGGAGGAAGGCGATATCAGGAGCCTTAAAAATCGACCCCCGTGTATGAGAAGAATTATAAATGTCAAAGAAGCGAGTGAAGCGTTCAAGAATTGTACCTTATGGCGCTCTGTTCTCGCTGCCTAACCGGAATGGATTTGGCGTCAAGATATGTATGTATGTATGAAAACCAAAATAATTTTGGTATACAGTTCTGTTGGAGGGTCGTAGGGGGAATCAACGCCCCCAATCTGGTGGTACTGTTGGTTTCCAGTGACTCAAAGAAAACTTAATAAGATATAAACAGTACCTAATATTAACCATACAAGCTCCTCTAATCAAGAACCACATAACAAGCAATTTGATCTCAAAGGTCTGAATACCGTCTAATGAAGGCAGTTCATTCATGACAAACCTTATCATCAGTAATTGCTCTATAATCTCTGATAAAAGAACATTATTTTCTTTTTATGATGTCATATATTAATTCAGAATTTGTTCAGCAATTTATTATGCCCGGCTTTCTAAGCCATAATTAAGCTATATTGCTATTGATTAGATTGAATGTACTATATCAATTTATATGACTGTTTGTTTGTTTAATTGTAAATATATATTTCACTTAACGCCTTTTTCTACACGTAGGTGAAGGTACCGGGTATAATATACCGTCACAAATTGCGGCGGAACCAATTAACATTTCACACCTTATTGACAGCGTTGTTATGTTGCTCAATTAGGTTTTTTGATCGTTTCAGTACAGATTTTATCTTAATTTTTGGCATATCATATAACTATGTAAATATGATATATGTAGGTACTCGTATATATTTTTCAACTATTTCGTTCAAATCGTTGGTATTTGGTGTGTTTAATTCATGATCATCGTCAATTTTTGTTATAGATCATTGACACAATACAAATACGAAAATTTTGATACATAAATATTTGATATCTTTTTGGTAATTCAACGCATTCTTACACGAAAATGTAGGCAGCGCAACAGATAGTTCGAAAGACTGATATGTTGTGCCTATCCCTGTTGGCGATAAACCACCAACAAAAACATTCCCAGGCCGACCGGTCTTACAACCACAGGCAAAACTTTTGACATGGATAGGTCGAAAGAAGGAAAGAACGTGTTGTGCCGACCCCACTTATAGTGGGATAAGGGCAGGAAAATGATGAAGATGATGAAGATGTAGGCAGCATGAAATAGGTGATCAATGGTGTGACCATTATTTAATCCTAATCTAACCAGATTGAATAAATATTATTTCATTCATTCATCGAAATACTTATTTATTTCTTAAAAACCAACTATTGTGTGATCTTAGGAATGCGTCTCATGGTTTCGCAAGAAAAACATAACACTAGAGCCGCGTGGTAACGACAAGTCGAACTTTACTGTCACGCCATGCATTGTTCTGAGCTACACTTTCATAAATAACCAATTATCTTTATTTTGTAAATAAAGTTCATTTTTGACTAAATTTTCTCTGAAATTGTACGGAATACAAAAGCAATACAAGAAACCCCTTAGTCGTAATCCTATGATCATTTTGTGATACCTACTAACTTTTAATAGTCTCGGTGGTCCAGTGGTCGAGCTACCGGCTCTTATTCAGAAGCCGTGGATACGACTACGGGCTCACACCAATGATTCCTCGGAATTCTTTTCGGAAGTTATCTGTGATAAATATCGACGACTGACAACTTTTTGTCCAGGTGTAACATAACGGCGAGGCGAGGCTTAACAGCCGGTTACACCTTGGAATAGGAAAAAGTCATGAAGTTATGTACCCTAATCCTTAATGTAAAGATTTTAAAGAGAGTGTTGGTTTAAAAGTAAGAAAGGGTATGCTCCGATGGTTCGGACATGTAGAAAGAATGAATGGTGCAAGGCTGACTAAGCAGATATACAATGCAAAAGCGGATGGATGTACGAGTCGAGGACGGCCAAGACACACATTCCATGACCAAATGAACGTGTTCTGGAAGAAGGTGATATTAGGAGCCTTAAAAATCGACGCGCGTGCATGGAAAGAGTTATGGAAGTCAACGAAGCGAATGAGGTGTGTAAGAATCGTGCCTTATGGAGCTCTATTCTCTCTGCCTACCCCGCAAGGGATTCGGCGAGAAGTTATGTATGTATGTAAAGATTTTGCAAACCACAAAAAGTATTTCGTCTGTATTGTTATTTAAAGATTAAATTAATACATACTAATAACAGCAGAAGAAGCGTGTGCAGTGGCAAATATTGCAGTTGTGGTTGTGATGAGGACCAATATGGCAGCGGTTGGGCGTTGAGTGCGCAGGCCCCGCATGGTCGCGGCTACTCGCGTCGCCGACGACCCGACCTCCGCCCGTAGCGCATCACACACTCGCGCCACGCCACGAGTGCGCAACACCTAAAGAAAAAAAGGAACACAAATTAGGACAATATTATTAATAATAATTTGAGATGGACCGAGTAGTCGGTTGATACTCGATGAATTTTTTGATACTCGTACCCGGCCGAGTAGCAAGGTTCGAATGCCCACTATATAAAAGAAAAGCAATATATTTAGGTACATATAATTAAAGCAACAGTGTTAATCAAGAAGTACAGTTGTTTTAACAGTGGTAGAGCCAAGCAGTTCGTTGCATGAATGGGCCAGATCGACTGGTGAAGTACCACGACTTTTCAAAAGATCAACGTAAAGTGGCTCATGCCGCGTTTCGCTCGGTGAGAGAGGAACCCGGAGGCTAACCCCCCTTCCCCTTCCTTTCCATCCTACTCCCTTAAAGGTCGGAAATGCAACTGTAACACTATACGTGTTGCAGTTATCCATGGGCGGCGCTAGTCACTTATCATGAGGTGACACTCATTCTCGTTTGCCCTCCTATCCCACAAAAAAAAGATGGATCGAGTACTCGGTTAATACTCGTTACCCGGGGTTTTTCGATACAGTAGGTACTCTGCCGAAATAAGATAATTATATATTATAAGAAAAATTAAATAAACGTGATATAATATTTTTTATTATGAACTAGCTTCTTAACATAACAAAAGAATATCAAAATAACCGAGTTAATTTAATTAAATTTATTTCTAGTTTAATTTAATTATATAAAAAAACCGAACTAAAAAATATAAAATAAATAATAGTTTAAAAAAACTAAAAAACACGCTTTTTATAGAAAACCGAACTAAAAAATAGAAAATAAATTTTAATGAATTTAAATTAAGAAAATAGTGTTAAAAATTTCAATGAATATAAATCAAAAAAAAGCGTGGGGTGCTTTTTAAGATATTATCGAAATGATAATCACTCTACTCATATCTGTCAATAAAATATTAATAACTATTGACACCATGCACCCCACGCTTTTTTTAGTGTTCATAGTTTACAAATCGCACCATCTAGTGGCAATCAGCGGAAAGTTTACGTTATCAACTTGAAACGAGTTCCTTGTATAAGTCACAGATGGCGCTATTCCTCAAATTCGAAACTAAGAAACGCGCTTGTTATAGAAAACCGAACTAAAAAATATAAAATAAATAATAGTTTAAAAAAACTAAAAAACACGCTTTTTATAGAAAACCAAACTAAAAAATAGAAAATAAATTTTAATGAATTTAAATTAAGAAAATAGTGTTAAAAATTTCAATGAATATAAATTTAAAAAAGCGTGGGGCGCATGGTGTCAATAGTTATAAATATTTTATTGACAGATATGAGTAGAGTGATTATCATTTCGATAATATCTTAAAAAGCGCCCCACGCTTTTTTTAATTTATATTCATTGAAATTTTTAACACTATTTTCTTAATTTAAATTCTAATTCTAAAAAAGAAGTCGGTTACAAACAAACCTACAAACATACAAATATACAAACATACAGGTGAAGCTAATAAAAAGCTAATAAAAATAAAAACATTTCTTAATATGTACAAATAAATAAGTTTTCCCACTTTTGTAAAAATATTATGGAAAATACATGAAAATTATGGTCAAAATTGTCTTGACCATATCATTCATACATTTCACATACAGAGTATACACATAGTCACACCTATAGTCACATAGTCACACATAGTCAGATACATAGATATCATAACCATAAAATTGTCAAACAAATACGTCAAATACGCTCATTATTTTAAGAATAGTCAAACAATTTGATGATTTAATATTTAAAAAAAAAAACATCCAATAAATACTGACAATATTTCTCGTTTTTTAAAATTCCAACAAACTCCTGGTATAATAACAAAGTTCCTTAAGACAATTCAACCATCATTATAATATTAAGTACACAATTTCTTTGAAATCTTTGATATAGAAAAACAATGAGTTTCTATGTTTGCTTCGGATGCTTCGTGGTTTAGCAACCCTACTACCGATCAAGACGTATCTGAGTTCCGCAAATAGATAATCTAGAACAATTTTGTTAAATTTACGAGTAATATAATTTATAAGCCTGATAAATATTAAATTGCCTAAAGGATAATTTTTCGCTGGCAACCCTGTACCACCACGTTTGTAACGATATAAAATGGTAGAGCCTCGCAATTCGCTGCGTAAATGGGCCGGTGAAATACCACGACCCCTCGGACTATTGACGTAAAGTGTCTCAAGCAATATTTTGTTCGGTGAGAGAGGTTTCCAGAGGTTCACTCCCTTCCCATCCCACTACCTGAATTGCAATGCAACTGCAACTGCGACATTATCTGTTCTTACTGACTTTTAGGATCTCTGTATATGACACTAAATGCTGGTATAAACTTTTAACCCTGACACGTCGAAGTATAATTCCCGCTGCCTATACTTTGAATGGAAACGGTGTGAAGATAAAATAACAATCCTATTCTCTAGTAGTATTCGATTGTATGTTTGTTTGTCATAATAATATGACATCGCACACAATTCGCATGCGTATACCTTATTTGTTCTACGTTTTGTTACGTAGTCATATTAGCGTCGTAAAGATAATACATTTTATCAACAACTATTTGATTTCAATGATCTCCAAAACATTTGTTTTCTATAATCTTTGTATATAGAAATATGGATAAAATTCTTATAAACGTAACTTGATTACACTTTTTTTTTTGCTCGTTTTATTCGCAATTTTTAAAGAGTTATTTAATTTCGTGATTAAAATTTTTTATATCCAACAGTGTCCCGGTGGTCCAGCGGTCGAGCACAAGGCTTCTGATCCAGAGGTCCGGGTTCGAATCCTGACACTGTCTCACACCAATGACTTTCCGAGATTGTTTTCGGAAGTTAAGTGTAATAAATATCGATGACTGAAAAGTTTGTGCCCGGTATGGCAATAGGTTCGCCACCTATTCCATTTGGGACGTAAACATAACGGTGAGACGAGGCTTAACAGCCGCTGCCTACACCTTCGGGTAACAAAAGGCGTGAAGTTATGCTATTGGAAATAAAGTTTGTGTTTTCATTACATAGTATAAAACAAAGTCGCGTTCCGCTGTCTGTGCCCTTATATGCTTATATCTTTGAAACTACGCAACAGATTTACATGCGGTTTTTTTAATAGATAGAGGATGCCAACGGACTGGTTTGTATGTATAATTCATGTATAATGTAGTAAAGGAAAAGTGATGATTTTCAAGATTTGGCACTTAATTGTAAACGCTGTAAAAATTACTTTTGAAGCGGAACAAAACAAGTCCAAGTTCGCCGGATTAGCTAGTATTTTATAAGAAACATCCTTTCTTTCGTGATTTTATGAGTGCGCTACAGAAAACTGAGGGAGCACGCGCTATTTGATTGAATCAAAGAGCGCACGCGGTGACATAGTGATGTTACTTACTTTATGTGATGTTACTAACTTGAGGCAATACCTACATATACAATAAGGCACAAAAACATTGCTTAGTATTAATCAAATATTCTGACATTTAACAATTAATTAAAATAATTATACTACTCTAATTATTACAGATTTAATATGATTATATCGAGCCGTAGAACATCGATTTGCTGGAGCGATGTCCTTTAACGCTGGTTTTTTTTTAAAGCATTCCAACAGTACATTGACCGCGCTAACAGATAGCGTATATATTCAATAATAATAAATATATACCTATATTGAAGCATACAAAAAAAATGGTTCATTTTATTTTATAACTTCACGCCTCTTTCCAGCCGAAGGTGTAGACAGTGGTTGTAAAGACTCGACTCACCGAATTATTACGTCACAAATGGATTAGACTGCGGATTCTATTGTCCTAACACCGGGCACAAAGTTCAATCAGTCATCGATATTTATCACACATGACTTCCAGAAACAATTGCGAGAAATCATTGGTGTTAGCCGGATTCGATCCCAAGACTTCTAGATTTAGAAACGGGGTGTTTAATCTTCAGATCATCGCGAAATTGATCGCGATGACCTAGCAAACGTTGTTTTGCCAAACAAAATAACTTTTTGATCAACAAATATTCGGGCTTATAATATCCTTAAAATTTAGGCGGATGAAAAAAAAATGTTGTTTCATTTCCAGACCTATGCGATATGCACACAAAATTTCATGAGAATAGGTCAAGCCGTTTCGGAGAAGTTTAATCAAATACACCGAGAATTTTATATACTAGATAAAGTTGGTTCAAACGAGGCAGATATTATTATGTACACAGTTGATTGCCCGGCGCCATCGCCCGAAAGAAACTCATCAATTTTATTGTCAATCACTCTCAATTCCGGTTCCAGATCCTCCTCGCCAATGTCTTCTAGGTATGTGTTATCACAACAAACAAAAAAAACCATACCTTTACGCAAAAAAGTAATTGAATCGCTTTTAACACACGTTTTTTTTTCTTAGATTACAAATAAAACGTGAAAACGCTTTAACGACTTCGGAACAAGTTAATTTTGTTTTTCATGTTCACGCCTTCATATGTGGTAGAATTAGGCAGTGTTGCCTCGCCTTTATAAATGTAAAATGCGCCAATATGAGCGTTTCCCTATGGAAATTGTGCTAATAACTAAGAGGAGGGATGATCCACGTGATACAACAAGAATGATAAACCTGAATGTGGAAGGAAATAAAAAAAGAGGTCGACCTAAGAGAATATGGGTGGATTTTGTGAAAGACAACATAATTAAGAAGGGTGTTAGTGAGGAAGATGCGAATGATAGGGAAGTGTGCCAAAGAATAACCTGTTGAAAATAAAGTCAAGATTAAATAACAAACAATATTTCTAATCTTTCGCATTCACAATATTGATAACCTACAATTCCCGTAGCTTCACAAGCTGAATGAATGACAGGAAGAAAATGATGAACAACAAACAAAAAAAAAAACGTAAAATCAAATATATAAACAGAAGCTTCTAATTGATTTAATGAAGCTAGAATTTTCCTAGAAGAAGCTAGAGTGGAGATATTTACATTATTAATCAACTGTTTCTGCGAAGAATTAATCCAAGAATCATATCGTCATCAATGAGGCACAAGTCGTAATAAGATGTCGTCTAAAAACCGGTAGCGATCACATACCTCATGTACTATTGTTTTATTTTTTATGAAACATATCGATCATATCGTTTTATAATCGAGTAAATATATAGACCTATAACAATAGAATATTACCTACCCAGAAATAGTATGAAGTTGATGATATATGATAAATACAATGCTTATTAGAATACCAAATATTAATATGATCACAAATGATTTGTTATTTAATGTCTATTCACTGTCTTTATTATTAATCATCCATATCTAGCTAATATTTCCAAAAGGCAAAGGTTTTTTTTTCTATTCGTTCCAAACCACCGAGCCTAGGAGTCGTTAATCAAAAATATTTATAATAATATTTTTAATTTTTCGTTAATATTTTCCGTTCCGTTTATTGAGGAAGAAAATGAATAAACTATTTATACAAATCATATTTTATATAAGACAAATGGCTAAAGCTCTCTGGTTGTCTGTCTGCCACTCGCTTGAAACACTGGACCAATTTCCATGAAAATTATAGATAGAAGAAGTAAGAACAAGAAGAGGAAGTAATGTAAGAAGAAGTAATGCATAGATCGATCCACGAGTGACAACGAGTCTAATGGGAAAGTTAGTAAAGAAATACACATAAAAATTAACTTTGCAATACTACTTTAAGTTGAGCAAACTGGACGAGAACATAATATGTGGGTTGAGGTAAACGCGGAATTTGACGTTTTTTTTTTCTTTTACAAGTCTAAAATAAATAGACACAACTTCTTTAAGCACTGTCATTACAAAATAGGTTTTATATGTCAGTAAAAATGTATGCTATTCGTCACACAAGTATACAGATAATATTATTTATATTACAAGTTATTATAGAAGTACTAACTTTCAAAATATTAACCATAGCACGTAGCCGTCTGAAGAAACTGTGACAAGACGCGTCGTCGAGCAGTTCTGAATGACACGAGTATACTGACTACAGAACGAAAAGAACTGAAAGATTCCCTGAAATATGTCGAAACTTTGAACACAGGACATAATCGGCAATTTGCATTTTCGGAAAACATTATTATGCATATGTTTGTTAATTTATAAAATATCGCCCACGACGAAATATCTTAACAATGACATATTTCCTCGAAGTTCTTCTGCAAGCAAGTTTACAGATAAATATTGGTTCAGTAAGGTTCTTGTAATTAATTTTTGTCGTTGTTGTAATTTTACACCGTTTATATGTGTAGGTGTGGGCAGAGGAACTGTATCGTTTCGACGAATGAAATACTTTAGATTATAATATGTCATTAGTCCGTCGTTATCACATAATATTCATATTTAAAACTATATATTAACCGTGACTCTGCTCGTCTAAAATTCCTTTCCTGAGTCCTGTTTAATAACTGAACTCCTACATTCGTTGTACTTCTTACTACTATGAATAACTTTATAGTCAAAAGTTTTTTTTTTTGTAAAACATAATATATGTAAATTAAATCTCGGTGGTCCAATGCTCGAGCACCCCGCTTCTAAATCAAGCAGTCGCGGATTCGAATCCTGGCTCACACCAATGACTTTTTTTTTAATTATGTGTGATAAATATCGATGACTGTAAACTTAGTATCCGGTATGGCAATAGGTTCGCCACGTATGCCATTTGGGACGTAAACATACATAACTGCGAGACGAGGCATAACAACCTGTGCCTACACCTTCGGGTAGAAAAAGGTGTGAAGTTATGTTAATCTATATTAATTTTTCAGTCACTAATTAACTTTTACAATAATCGAGTACGAGGATGGTTCTTACAGAGAGATTTATTTTTAAAGAACCTGAAAATGTCGAAAACCAACCCTTTTCTACATAATACTTACAAGTTAATCTGAACTTTATTTCCATTACATAAAGTTCAAGTGTTAGTGGAGAGATTAAACAAACTTACCATTTTACAACTCTTTAGCTGTTTAATTATAATCCTAAATAATTAACTAGGTCTGTCTGTCTTGCATTCACGCCAAAAATACTAAAGTGATTAAAATGAAATTTATAACGATGTAAGATGTTATAACGAGGGGGGTAAAATGATGCAGGAAACTAGAGTCGTGTTTTTAGCGCTAGACGCAGACGCACCTAATATTTTTAGTGGTATATATACATTAATATGGCGGTACGAAGTTCGCGGGAAGAGTTAAATGATAAGAACTGTGGAACTTTCTTCTTTTGAAAATAAGTAAAATGTAGGTGAAATGCTAAGCCTATACTCGCACGGGACTTGACCGGCGCCCACGGTATTAAAGTCTTACTTCATATTTATTTTCTTGTAAGATATAGAGGTCTTATGTTCATTTATCGTCTTATGCTGTCGAATTAGATAATCAACAGATTTTTTGTATATACATATATGTATTATTACAAATTTATAATATTATCCTGACTCACACCAATCACTTTTCGAAATTAATTTAAATTATTTATGTGTGATAAATATTGATGACTGATAAACTTTGTGCCCGGTATGACAATAGGTTCGCCACCTATTCCATTTGAGACGTAACGTAACGATTCGGAGATTAGAGGCTTAAAAGCCACTGCCTACACCTTAGATAGGGTAGAAAAAGGCGTGAGGTTATGTTATGTTATTTCTAATTAGCTCTATCAAAACACACTAAACTTGTCCAGTGATTACCGTAGCTACGTGACATTTATATTATTATAGACCCGACGATGTATACAAGTACAAAAATATAATATATACAAGAGAACATTTAGAAAGCAGCTTTAAAAATATCTGGTGTAGGGCTTGTGAGTGTGGCAGAGACTGGTGGCACGGCAACAGGCTGCGAGTTCTGTCACCTACTTTCACGGTGGCAAGCAAGCAGTGGAGCGCCCGGTACTACGGCGAAGGCCCCAGCTGGCGGGGATACCACGGAGACGAGGCGAGAGGGGCAGGGAGGGAGGGCGGGGAAGGAGGCTGCGCGCGCGCGACAAGGTCGCCGTGAGGCAAACCACTAGTCGACTAAATTTCTTCTACGTAGATATCACGCACATACCAGTCCCGGGAGCGGAACGCGGTCGTATTTAAAAAAAAAGTTCGGATTTATTTCACGCATGCGGCAATACAACACATTACCTCGTCGTAGTCGCAGTCGGTTCTCTCTGATTACTTAATGCTCTCACAGCGTACATAACTGTACATGCTGTCAGAAAGAGAGAGACAGAGACAAGATCAGGTTTTTTTTTATTATTTTATTTTAGCCAAGTTCGACGATCGCAGGGCGATATCGTCAGGGTGCAGTACCCTGCGGATTGATCACGGATGTACACAAGCCAAGTGTGTGTATTCGTGTGTATGTATGTATGTAGTAACAGGAAAAGACATTTGTAACCTCGTTTCGTATATCTATATTATAAATAACTTTATTTATTTATATCAATATTAATAATTGTGATTTAAATGCCATGTTGCAAGAATGAATGAAGCCGACTGACTAAAAGAGTATCTGAAGCGAATTTGAGTGGCAGGGTCGGGATCGAGAGACCAAGAAGAGGCTACCACGACCAAATAAATGGTCTGTTTAAAAAAGATAAAATGCGTAGTATCTGAGACCGACGTGAATGCATGATGAGATGTATGACTGTGGTTGAGGCGAAAGAGGTGTGTCAGGATCGTAGCTTGTAGAAAGCCAAAGTCTCTGCCTATCCCTATGGAATACAGGCGTAAGTTTGTGTATGCATGTTTGAAATTGATAAAAAATCGATCGTAGTATTTTTTTTTTCTTGCGCTTCTAAGTTACGTCATAACCAACCATAGCTTTGAAATTAAGAAAGTATTGCCTCCATGAATTTATTAGAATATTACATGACACACATGACACGTGATTAATTTATATCTTCATACCGTTTAATATTGTAAGATGCTTAAATTTAATGCTTATGATTTAAGTCTTTCATTGAATTCCCTAGATGAGTTATTCATCATATTGCGAGGTAGTCAGAGAGAACAGATCGCCATAGGACACGATTCGTACACGCCTTACTTTTTTCTTTGACTTTTGTAAAACTTTTCATGCATGCGCGTCGTATTTTAAAGCTGTTAACATCACCTCCCTCCAGAACTCGTTCTGTTTGGTCGTGGAAGGTGTGTCGTGGCCGTCCTCCACTCCTTCATCCATCCGCTTTTGCACTATATATCTGCTTAGTCAATCTTGCATCACATCATCCATTGTTAATACATGTCCGAAGCATCAGAGCATGCCCTTTCTTACTTTTATAGTACGAGTATATGTATGTAGTAGTCATCATAACGCTTAAATCTATAATTCCAGTGTCTTATTCTTAAAATATCTAACATCTATTAATATCTTATTTGCCTTACGATAAGGTTAATAATCCCTGCTTATCACCTGACTTTTGAGCAAAAGCAAAGTCTGGGCAAACTCACCGAACCGCTCATTACCGCTGTATGTTGGTAACTTATGGTCTCTGGTGCACTTAAACCTTCTTCAAGTCCCATAGTACGTGTATTAAATCCGAGTTATCATTAATCTGTATCGGTGGTCCACTGGTCGAACTTCCCGCTTCTGATTCAGAAGTCGTGGGTTCGATTCCAGAGTCACACACCAATAATTTTTGAAAATTATGTACAATATCAATGATGTAGGACCCGGTGTATTAGGTTCGTCATCTGTTCCATTTGTGACGTAACGTAACGATAGCCGACGTTACGATGCGAGTCGAGGCTTCAACTACCGCTGCCAACACCTTCGGGTAGAAAAAGGCGTGAAGTTACGTTTATCATTATACTCATTTATACTGAGATTATGGTATTATGCCACTGCGATTTATCTTCAGCAAATATTGGGAGGTGAATCCATAATTATCGTTTGTTTGTTTATAACAGATATATCTATCTCTCTCTTTCTCCCTTTATGTGGGTATTTCCTAAGATAATACGCATCGTTTGTTATAATTTTCACAGGCCACATTTACTAGTTGACCCAGCGAACTTTGTTTCGCCTCAGACAAAAATATGGTCACTGAGGCTTATCCCTAAGAGATAGACATATGCGATCGTGGACTTTTTTGTAGACCTTTTGAAGGTGTTTAATAATGTAGTACATTGTTTTATCACTTAGAGTTCAGCCAACGTGTGCAATTAAAGTGCTAAATCTCGAAAATTATCACTTTTTATTTGCTACAATATAAATGTATTATTCATGATGAATTATGAAACCACCCCGTTGGAGCCCTCTATCTATTAATAATAAACACATTAATATATGTTGCGTAGCATCAAAGATCTAAGCATATAAGGGGACAGACAGCGGAAAGCGACTTTGTTTTTTTTTAGGGACAGGAGGGCAAACGAGTATGCGTGTCACCTGATGGTAAGTGACCAGCGCCGCCCATAGACACCTGCAACACATTTAGTGTTACAGTTGCGTTGCCGACCTTTAAGGGAGTAGGTTAGGAAAGGATGGGGAAGAGAGGAGTACCGCCGCGGAGTACCTACTGAGTACCTCCGCTCCGTGCTTATGTTTTACGTAAATCTGATTGTTACTCATTTCAACCTTCGGACAGTAACATCATCATTGTTTTTTATCAAATAATTTGGTATGATATACCAGAGAGAGAAAAAAACAAACAACCCAACAATATTTCCCTGCGGTGGATTGGTATGAGTATAAGTACGAAACGCGGCATGAGCCACTTTACGTCGATCTTCTGAGAGGTCGTGGTATTTCACCGGTCTAGCCGGCTCATTCATGCAGTTTTATACTACGTAATGATCTATACTACGTGATGATGATGAAATTGAAAAATAATAATGTTTTAAAAGCCTTCATTGTGGCTTGAAAACAATGAGTAAGGTTTATTGTCGGGGCGGGCTCGATACTAATCAAATTAACAGTCAAAACATAACATATCCATTAGGCAACTCCACAAACACTATATGTATTGACTTCAGTGTCAGATAGTTGTACTGAGGCAGGTCATCATACTCAAAACTCGTCTTTTACAATGTCAACTACGCAACAACTATATTTTCAAAAGTATATTATTATCAATTATCTTTTCAGTTTTTAACTAATTCTAATAATTAAAAGAATAGACGAAGAAATTAGGAAAAGATATCGTTGTCTAAACACGATATACATTTGAATAACAAGCGGAGTGTACACCTGATGGTAAGCAACGTCTAACCGCCCGAGGTGCGTTGCCGTCCTTCAAGGAAGTAGAAAGAGAAAGTAAGGGGAAAGGTGATTGGGCCTCCGGATACCTCTCTCACCGAACGAAACGCAGCACGAGCCACTTCACGCCCATATTCCGGGATATTCCGGGAGTACGCTTTGACCTGGCTAATTTTTATGCCCTAAATGTAGTTGTGAATTCGAAAAGTGATGTGACTGATTTGAAGCAGAGACTTCAAGATTCAGAAGCAGTCACCACATCCTTGATAACCGTGAAAAAAAAATGGAGAACCCTAGTTTACTTTAAAAGGCACAATTAGATTTCCAATCAAAAAGTCTTTATGTAGCGTAATTTATACAGAGGTCTGTGAAGAGCATGTCATGTAGCAACGGAATCGCGACATATACAGAACTAAGTTCCTACGTCAAAACTACAATATTTAAGGATAATATTTACCACTCAAACTAATTAACGGGAAACAACGAGTTTCTTAAATATATTTAAAACAAAATTCTCATGCCGGATACACCGAATATTACTTAAAAATACAAGGTGAATATGATATTTTCCACGAAAAATTTAAAATTCAGTGCACATATAAATAACTCTAGAAGAGCTTACAAATATTTATATTATTAACTAAGGAATGTAATAGACAAATAAATTTTAGTATTTATTTAGCTTAATATGAATTACAATCAATTAGATCACAAGAAATATGAAATCGTAAAAATAATAATTTAAAAGTAAATATTAGTATTATTAAAGCCATTAACTTTTAATGATAGTTTTACGTCATTAGAATTTAAATTTGAAAATTGCTCAAACTCCGACAAGGTTAGACAGTTCAAAATTATTATTTTAATAAGCCATTAATTAAGCAAGAACGAAAAGAAAAAAAAGAAAAGAGGCAAGAAACATATAAAGAAATACAAAGAATCTATAAAGAATTCTTAAATTATTTAATTAATTCTTAAATATATAAAGAATTCTCAAATTGTAAGCAGATAAAGATTAAAAATTACTATAACTAAAAGAGTATATGAAGCAAATATGAGTGGCCAGAGTCAGGATCGTGATACCAAGTAGGAACTACCGCGACCAAATAAATGATCTCATAAAAAGTCTCGGTGGCCCAGTGGTCGAGCACACGGATTCTAATCCAGAGGTCCGGGTGCGATTCCAGTCACTGGCTCATACCAATGACATTTCGAAATTGTTTTCGGAAGTTATGGGTGATAAATATCGATGACTGAAAACTGTACGGTATGGCAATACCGGGCACAAAGTTTTCAGTCATAGGTTCGCCACCTATTCCATTTGGGACGTTAACATAACGGCGAGACGAGGCTTAACGGCCGCTGCCTACACCTTCGGGTAACAAAAGGCGTGAAGTTTTGTTATTGTTATGTAACTTTAAAACTCCTTGACACAGTAATATCGATTTGCTATTCTTTCATGATCGAATCCTAATCACTGGCTGTATCCAAAATCTTAACAAATCACACGCTGAAAAAGCTGCGTGCAATGACAATGCAATTGTAAGTTCACGCTATCAATATTTGAAAGTGTAAGCAGGGGCAACTATATTTTAATCCACTTGTATATGTTTCTTGATTCTATGTGATATAAATTACAAAAATTTCATTTTACATACACATAAACATACATATCTTCACGCCTTTTTCTACCCGAAGGTGAAGGCAGTGGCTGTTAAGCCTCGACTCGCCGTTATGTTTACATACCAAATAGAATATGTGGCGAACCTATTGCCATACCGGGCACAAAGTTTTTTGTCATCGATATTTATCACATATAACTTTCGAAATTAACTTCGAAAAGTCATTGGTGTGTGTCAGGAATTGAACAAGCGACCTCTGGATTCAGAAGCCGTGTGCTCGACAACTAAACCACCGAGACTAAATCTTTGGAAAATGTATCTCTGTATATCTATTTATTTGATAATACTAAAACATTTATAGAAATTTTCTTGCTTAATCACTAGTAATACACTTTTTTTTTATTAAAATATATTTTCATTGGATAATGATATCGATAAGTTATCGTATATAATCACGCAATCGTCAAATGAGGCAGAACAGTATGCATACACGTCACATCAAGCCAGACTTAATCTATTTTGACAGTACATTGCTAAAACAACCGACTGCAGAATCGAGATCGAACCCACCGTTCGTTCCCCACCCGAGTAAAAATCTTTATGACAAGCATGACTGTTTTTCTATGTATTAAAAGAATGTATTATCAAAAGAAAAGTAAATATATTTATTACTATCCATTTTCGAGTTACCATAACACATGCACTGCTTAGCTTAGAACTAGAGGGCGCTGTGTGTATTGTGTCCAAGATATTATTGCATATTACTATCTACTCTGTGGAGATACGAAGTTCGCCGAGTACAGACCGCTAGTAGTAAATAATATTGTAACTAGCTACTAAGATTGATTGAATCAGTAACGATTGTTGCGATCAATTTATTTGCGCTATTAATATGTAAACACAAGTACGTAGGCAGGCTCATTATACAGGCTTACACAATCATCAATCGCAGTATAAATACACAGAGGTCCGAACGCTTTTCCATAGTATTAATATAAACAATAATAAACGGAGATCTTAGTTCTCTTTTCTGCCACTGGCTGAGCTAGAATTCTGGACCTACGTACTACGGATGATGACCTGGTTACGTCGCGTTTGGTACTAAACAGAGCTGTCAACGGCGACATAACTTCATAAGGATTTGAAAGAATGGTTTTTGTAAAACGGTGCCATCTACCGGCGAAAATTCTGACCCCTGACTGGAAACCATTCGTACAACATTACGTTCGGACCCCTGTGTATATAGATATACTTCGTGAACACGATGAACAGGCTGCGCTTTGTGTTAGATATCTACTCTGTGTACTAAAAGACTTCACGCTATTAGCAGGAGTTTTGGCGGAAGTGTAAAAGATTGATGCATTATTTTCTAAAAATTTTGGTTTCAATGGATATTAATGAAAAAAATTCTTAAAGCGTTTTATTTAATAAGTGTGCGTATATGTGTCCAAATATGGAAAATAGTGTAAATATCGTGTGAGTATCATGGACCTATAAAGTGCTATGAGTTTTAGATTCGATTAGATTAGGTTAGGTTAAGGTTAGATTATGTGCAATATAGTAAATAAGACTCGACTTAAAGGTCCTAGTAACCAGGTCGTAAAATCCTAAAAAGAAAACGCTCTTTGCGATGGTAATGCTGTGTTCACTAACCACTATTTGGTAGTTAGCGTTAGACTACATCTTCACTAATATATATAGCGCCATGAACGTTGAATTCTTGAACTGGTTTTAGTATCCTTGTGATTTTTTTATTGGAACCCGAGTTATATATAAAATTTCGTTTTAAAATGTGTTTTGTCATTTTTAAGGAAGAATGTACTAATATGATAAAAGGTAAGTTAATTTTTTGTTCAGCTGTGGGTGTGGCAGCCTGTAATGCCACGCCTTACCACCTGGCACGCCTACAGAGCTAAATTACCAGATGTGATCTAAACTGACAGACAAGCTTCAGGTGACAGCTTGTTAGACATTCTGTATTGACGATATTAGACAAATAATGACCAGCTTGATGCTGCTGCCTACTGAAGGACCTGCTTATTTTACATACACCCTTCCAATACATATATAAATATATTTTATTATACCCCAAATTGAAAGTCCCCTTGCGGTAGGCGATGTCAGAAGCCTTAAAATCGATGAGCATGTATTTTTTATATATATATAGATAAAAAAATACATACTTAGCTAGACAACTTCATGCCAAATCCCTTGCGAGGTAGGCAGAGAGGACAGAGCGTCATAAGGCACGATTCTTACACGCCTCACTCGCTTCGTTGACTTTCATAACTCTTTCCATGCACGCGCGTCGATTTTTGGGTCTCCTAACATCACCATCCTCCAGAACACGTTCTATCTCGACTCCTACATCCATCCACTTTTGCATTGTATATCTCCTTAGTAAAATTTACGCTGTTTCTATAGTAACATAAAACACACCAAGTTTTATGAAAAAGAAAGAAATTGAGAAAGTGATATGCTTACGTTATAGCATAATTATGATTAGTATAACGCAGCAAATCACAAGTAATGGAGGATTATTTTTAGAAACAAGGCATACATATTAAGTATATATATATTTTTTTTTATTAAAAAAGTCCTACAAAAAAGGAAAAACTATAACTACAGATACAGTGGTAGAGCCAAGCAGTTCGCTGCATGAATGGGCCGGCTCGACCAGTGAAATACCACGAGCTCTCAGAAGATCGACGTAAAGTGGCTCATGCCGCGTTTCGTTCGGTGAGAGCGGTACCCGGAGGCCCACCCCCCTTTCCCCATCCTTTCCTTTCCCCTATCCCTTAAAGATAGGCAACGCAACAGTAACACTATATTTGTTGCTGGTGTCCATGGGCGGCGTTGGTTGCTTACCATCAGGTGACACGCCTGCTGGTTTGCCCTCCTATACCATAAAAAATAATCTATAACACAGATCAATATTTATAGACTATATAATCTTACAAATTTTTATTATTTGTAAGATTATGTAGTCCATAACGTCTTTTACTAACTTTTTGTGTCTGAAACTGTCTGATATTTTCCTGTAAAGTATCGCGAAATTAATCAATTATTATTAATAGCCAAATGTGAACAGTGGGTTCATAGTCGTTAGTAGTACGAAAGAATTGTACTATACTTTACAATTATGTAAAATAAATTGCATTAAGAAACAAAAGATCACCAAAACAAAGAATGTTAAATCTACATAGCACTATTTATGTATACAACGATAGGTATTAAAGATGTGCATATAGTAAAACGAATGGAAAATAATCTTTTAGAACAATAGGGTTGTGATATGTGTTGAATTATAAATAGAGGTAACAAGCTGGGCGAGGAGTGAGGAGTAGACGATAGCGCGGGGTGAGCGAGAGACGACCTCGTCGCAACGAGGCGATAGTGCCCACGCAGCCTGATTGTCGCCATCCACCCAAAACTAGGGTTGCCACCCACGAAATAACACTCGTGGAAACATATCGACAGTTTACTTTTCACGTTGGTTAAGAATATTACTTATAGCTGTTATAATGGATACCTAGATATTTTTTTTATTTGCTTTGTTTAAAGGTAAATTTTCTCATGATACTTATTTATAGGTCAAAATTTTTATAGCTTGCCATCATGGATATATAATTGAAACGTTTTAACTGGGTCATCTATTTATTAATTAACGTGCTCTAAGGATCCAGTTCACTCTTTCCTAATCTCATTTAGAGTGGATCAAGAACAAGAATCTAATATATAAAATTCTCGTGACACAATGTTTGTTACTGTACTCCTCCGAAACGGCTCCACCGATTCTCATGAAATTTTGTGTGCATATCGGGTAGGTCTAAAAATAGGACAACATCTATTTTTCGTCCCCCTAAATGTTAATAGTAGCTCACCCCACAATATTTTTTAATCTTCTCATAAATTTTCATTTTTCATTTTTTTTTATGAAACAGCTTACAAAAATACATACAACCCTAAATTTTCACCTCTGTAGAATCAACCCCTATAAATATAGGTAGGGGTAGGTAAAAAAATAAGGTTTTTGATCAATAAATAAATATTTATTGATTAAAAACTTTATTTTTTTTGCAAGACGACGTTAGCTAGGTCAGCTATTATCTTATAAAATCTCACCAAATGAAGAAAATATTAAAACATATCTGAGGTAATATGGACGCCCCCTAATGAGTTTAAAATTAAGGTGTATTAAAATCCAAAATGGCGATCATTCGTGATGCAGAACTAAATCTATTTTACTTTTTAAATATAGAACACATTACTAAAGTTCTTTTATGTAATGTTGAGTCCATTGAAATGTCACATGAATGTTACATATCATAGAGGTCGCAATTTTATTCTTGAGAAATGTGGGAGCAAGCAATAGAAGCTTAACCGCAAGTATTCGGGATACCCACCATCTTGAAAAGAGGGACTCCCAAGCATAAAGTTGCATTTTCTAAAAAATGCAATATTCGACTCTTAAATTGTAATATTTCGATGGTTTATTTATCCTTTACTAGTAGATATTTTATGTTCATAACCAATATGATTTCGATAATGAACAATATTTGCATTCAGTATTTAACAACCCTAGTCTGGCGGCTTTTTATACGCATTAATTTAGACTGTATCCAAACAGAACGTACTAAAAGCACACATTATACTATAATTATATATATACTGCGTTTGCACGCGTTCTTTTATCAAATTGTTTGACTTGTTAAAAAAAGTAAAACATACTGTACTAAATTGTTACATACACTAAATCTTTTGATACCTACCAACTCCAGACTAGATTAAAAGCGTGTTTGAACTAATGCACCAATAATAGATAGATGGATGGGGAAACGAGAAATATTTCGAATATCTTGCCTACTCTGTGGCTTTTGGATTTCAAAAATTGTTTTTTTTTTTTTTCAGCCAGCAATGTTGTACGATTTGGCGATTGGCTACTCTGTGGCTTTTGGATTTCAAAAATTGTTTTTTGTTCAGCCAGCAATGTTTTACGATTCGGTTATTCCGTCAAAAACTGTCATCTTTCTGAATCTAAGGTTAGACTGGAATATATTTTTCTCAATAATTTGAGAACTATTTTCTTCGAACAAAATGTTGTATCACATGAGCATTGATCACGCAAAAGATGTGACTTTATTTAAAATTATCTCATTCTCACTTCGTTCTTACTTCAAAACAGTTCTACCTCATTTATACATTATACAAAAACATGATCCTCCTTCTGACGTAGTGATTTAAACACACACTCAGTCCGAGGATAACTTCTTCACATGTCCGAAGACTTGTCCTGCACTGCTAATTCCAGCTAAATTAAACGAATAAAGACTAAGCACGCTGAAGAGGAAATCTGGAGTGATTTTTTTTTTTCAAAAAATCTACTAGTATGATGAGAAGAACGGAGTTCAGGATGAGACACAGTAAAACGTTCCCCACCAATTGAAACGACAAAATAATTCTAATTTGGGAAAGAAGTATGATAAAGACAGCACAGGACCGTGAGTTGCAGTTTTCTGTAATAAAGAATAAAGATACACTTATTTTCTTAACTTTTGACAGATTTTGATTGGAATGAAAAAATATGTAACTTACAGAAAATTAGTTGAATGAGTTAATGAAAAAAATACTATGAATTTTAGACACATTGGTCCTTCCTGTCAATGTTATTAGCAAATATTGATAAAGAGTTCAAAGTTCTTTGTACGATATTTAGTAACTATAAATTAGTTTCGGAACATTTTGCTTACTTTATTCATGTATCTAACAGAAAGAAAGAAGAATACTTCTTTAAAATAGATATCAATGGTTGCCCATCGCTTGATGATCGAGAGTGAATGATATTTATATAATTCAATACGAATGAAAAATATCATTCCCATACTATTACAAAAATTATTAATTAATTTAAGGAATTACAAATAAGGAAAAGTTAGAAGGGGAACTTTAGATTTTTAATCTATTTTCAGTTTAAGTATCAATATTTTCGTAATTATTCATTTATAAACAATTTTCGAAATCATAAGTCTGAATCACGATCACGAGGAATAATATCTAATAAACGAAAAAAAAAAACAATTAGGAAATTTCAACACTTATTTTTTACAAGCAATAAAAAGTAATAATAAATTTCAGTATAGCGGAAAATTACCATAACAAAATTAAATACGAAAAAATATAAAAATGTTTTTTATTTTATTTATCTATAACCTTATTATGCCTATATATATATCTATATAATTAGGTAGAAACTGACAGTAGATAGGTACCTATTTAAAACAAACACGGATTGAGTCCACCGCACTGACACCCGATAACAAGGGTCGTCGACTATTCATTCAAGTTGTCATTAATATAAAACGAACGAACGAATGAATGAAATGAAAGAACTTATTCAAAAAATAATAACACTCATTGAATAAATATTAAAATTTATAACGTAAATATAACTATGAAATGAAACATTATTTATATTTGCCAAGTTGGTAAAGGTCCGGGTGGACATCTTGAGTTATCTGAATGTTACGTCAGATGAGGCGGGCAACATCTTGTACGTCTGTAGTGTCTGCACACATAAATTCCATATGACCTCGATTGAGTTTAATGAAGTGCTGAAAAGTATTCGCCGGATGAAGAGTTGAAAAGGCGGTGGTACTTGACGATTTATCTATAACAGTGTGGGGATCGATGGGTCCTCTCGTGGTTAGTGTAAATTTAACATCGATTTTTTAGTGTTATCGATTTTATTTATTACTACTTTGTTAACTTTACGCCGAGTCAATTTTCAGGGTAGAGTAGAACATAAGCCACTGATAACTACTACTAGCAATTTTGTTTATGTAAATATATTTAGATATTGAATAGTTTCGGTGGTCCAGTGCTATCGTGGGACCGATTAAAAGAGTCGGATTTGAGTTTCTTGCCAGTTCTTCTCAAGAAATACTGACGCTGGCACTTAGCGAATCTAAGTGCCAGCGTCAGTTCTTCTTGAGAAGAACCTTTCACATTCAATACAGCTTGATGAAAGGGAATCTAAGCTCGGCGAGTCGAGGCTTAACAGCTTCGGGTTCACCTTCGGGTATTAAAAGGCTTAAAGTTATATTGTGTTTATTTAGATATTGACATATTCACATCATCTTTTGATGAAACATGATGACTAATTTGACTTGATAAGTGAATTTGGGGCTTCCCCAGTTCTCAATACAAAATAAATACCTTTAAAGAGTATTACCCTTGAAAAATTAAATTTATGTGACAAATAAGATATTTTGATCTCTTTCTGTATATTATTGAATTCCGAAATTACTTATTGGATTTATTTTCGTCCTTTAGTAATCTATAAATCTTAGCTTAGAACACAACCTAGGTCTTGCTACATTATAATCTGTTGCCAATATATCTTCTATTGCAGCTAGTATCAAATAATGTAGTAATTTAAGTACATATATAATTTCACTCCAACTCCCTTGCAGATAGGCAGAGAGAACAAAGAACCATAAGGCACGATTTTTACACGCCTCACTCGTTTCTTTAACTGTCATAACTCTTGTCACTTTATTTGTCACTTTGACATGTCTAGTTAACGTTTATGTGTGATAGATATCGATGACTGAAAACCTTTCTGTCCGGTATGACAATAGGTTCGCCACCTATACCATTTGGGACGTAAACATAACGGCGATTAGAGGCTTAACAGCCACTGCCAACACCTTCGGGTAGAAAAAGGCGTAAGTTATGTTATAATAAAAACCTACCAGACAGCTAGTTGTTTGGAATGCATTATTATCAAGCAATTAAGATATTGATGTGAACAATCGTACATACTTGATCTGTCACTAGCCATTACAATTATAAGATTATAAAAGATAATACTAAATTCTTGAAATATTAACTGATTACAATATTGTTCGATAAAAATACGTCACACTATGACTAAAACTAATATAATGATAATACCCAATAGACTGTAAGGCATGTATTGAGGAAGGATGATGCACATGTTACGGGAAGAATGATAAACCTGAATGTGGAAGGAGATAAGAGAAGATGAAGACCCAAGGAAGTGTGGATGGATCGTGTGAAAGACGGCATGATTAGGAAGGGTGTTAGTGTGGAAGATGCCAATGATAATGAAGTGTTGAAAAGAAAAACCTGCTGTGCCGACCACAAATAATGGAAGCAGGGCAGATTGGAATATCATTAATTGGACTAGTGGAGATGAACTGATTTTAATATATGTGTATGCTTGTAACACAAACTATTTTGCTTCACTTGAAAGACATACTTGTAATCTTAAGTGTTCTTTGTTCTGGTTCATGGACATCTGCAGCATTGAAAGGCTTTATTATCAAATTCGCTAGTGTATGAGAAGGAGGTGTAGAAGGGAGAGCGACTGCGGATACCTCTTTCACTGATTTATACGCAGCTTGAGTCACTTCACGTCGATTTTCTGATAAATCATCTGGTATTTCATTGCTCAAGCTGGCCCATTCATACCTACAGCTACCATCGTGGTTTACCTTTAGCTTAAGCTGTTCGGATACTACGGATCCTAAACATAATTATGCCCTTTTAGAAATAGACCAATCCTTTGGTAGCGGTAGCTATGTTTTAGACTCTCGGTCATGACTCTTCTACTCTATTTCCACCATTCAGTCTTGCTGTCAAGTCGTTCTTTAATTATAATTCCAAAACAACCTTACAATCTCAAGAATAATCAATAATTCACGGGTTCGAATCCTGGCTCACACCAATGACTTTTTGAAATTATTTGCGGAAGTTATGTGTAATAAATATCGATGACTAAACACTTTGTGCCCGATATGGCCACCTATTCCATTTGGGACGTAAACATAGCCCGTAGCCGCTACCTACACCTTCGTTTAGAAAAAGGTGTGAAGTTACGTTGAATGTTGTGTTACTATTATTGTAACAGTTCAAAAGTTAATAATACCATGTATTATGTTTACAATCTTAGCACAAAGAAAATCATATTTTATCGTGTAATATAGTGACTTTTCTTCTATAAACAACAGTAAATTATTATTTTTAATTAATGCATAGTATTATTAACGTAACCTTTGAACATGAAGATAATAAAATCATTAAATTTCACTGGGTCTCTTGTAATCACCAGCTACTTAGTTTGCGCGATAATTGTACAGCTCCATCTGTTACATATATCTGTACTAAATGTACTGGATAGGCACTGTTTGAATAAGTATAAAACGTAACGTAACATCGCGCATTTTTTCTACCCGAAGGTGTAGGCAGTAGCTGTTAATCCTCGACTCGCCGTTATTTTACGTCCCAAATAGCGAACATATTGCCATACCGGGTACAAAGTTTTTAGTCATCGATTTATCACACATAACTTTCAAAATTAATTAATTTCGAAAAATCATTGATATGAGCCAAGATTCAAACCCGCGACCACTGGACCCCCGAGACCATCATTAATAAGTATTAATTCATTAAAAGTTCGACGTCCACTTTCTATATAAGGGCGGTTAATGGTCACGTGCCTCCTTCAATAAGGGAAGACAATTGGCCTACTTACATATCTGGACAAACGGGTTCATGTGGGTTTTTTTTTACTTTTCAAAGATCTAAGCATATAAGGGGGCAGACCGCGGAAAGCGACTTTGTTTTATACTATGTAATGATGTATTCCTACAAAATGTATTTATTAGGAGTACTAGCTGACCCGGCGAACTTTGTTCCGTATCAAAAGTACTATATGAGTAAAAATTTGGATATTAAAAAGTTCAATTTGTGCTATTTATCGGCTTTAACTGCTGACAGGCTATGTTAATACTGCAATATCTTCGAAAATATTCGTTTAAATTGCATGCTGTAAAGGGCCAGGATCATCTACATTACATGCACAATCTATTTAAGACACTTATTTGGGTGAAAATTAATGATGTAATGTTTAAAATCGCTTCGTAAATAAGTAATAAATAATTGTTTCCGTAAAAAGTAAAAAAAATAAAAAATGGTCATTGTCATCAACTTTTTTGTAGACCTTCTGAAGGTGTTTAATAATGTAGAACATTGTTTTGATATATTAGGGTTTAGCCAGCGTTTCCAATTAGTGCTAAATCTCGAAAATTAACATTTTTTCTTTACAACATCATATATGGATTTTAGATCAAAACCACCCCGTTGACAGCCTCTAACTATTGAAAAAAGCGCATCAAAATCCGTTGCGTAGTTTTAAAGATAAGAATATAAGGGGACAGACAGCGGAAAGTGAATTTGTTTTATATTATGTAATTATAATGATATATTCCTACAAAATGTATGTATTAGGAGTACGATGACACATAATCCACTTGTGCGCACCTTTATTCCATTAGCGGGGTAGGTAGGTACATAAAAATAAATTTTTTTCTGCGTCATGTTCTAGAAAATTTTATTCCATTAATGTTCCCTATTAATTGTTGGCTTACAAGTGGCTCGAATATGACTCAAACATTGTTAGTCATCAGCTACACTCTCCAGGGATATGGTAAATTATTTTCAGTACGTTGGTATTTCCTTCTAGGAATTGATGGGAGGTATGTGTTGCTTACAAATCATAATACTAAGATTTTACATTAAAACTTTTTATTTAAAAACTTTTTTTTCTGTAAACACAATCAAACAAGGCTATAGATATATTTCAAGAAGTAAAAAAGTTCTTTATGGAATATTTAAAATTATAGTCTACCTCCAAATGCAAATAAAAATCTACCTATATTTTAATGAGGAAAGCTGATGCATGAATGGGGCGGCTCGACCAGTGAAATACCACGGCCTCTCAGAATATCGAGGTAAAGTGGCTGACTGTGAGATAGGTATCCCAGAGTCGGCGTTTGCCACACTATTCCATAAAAAAATGTTTTTTTCTACTTCTTGCGCGAGTAAACTTTTTCGATTCCAATTGGGAGGTATCGTTTTAGAATTTCACAAATTAATTTGTTATTATAAATTCGTCATCGTTATTATAAATTCGGTTGTGACATAATATTACTTATCACAATGTGTTTCCGTTATAAGTTAAATATGAATCGTAAAAATATACACCGCATTGAAACCTCTTTGGTTTCATGTCATGAATGAATCGAAAAAAAAAAACCAGAGATTATTTATCAGTGTTTTTTTTTTCCCGTTCATTCAGAAATATCCTGCTGGTATTACCCGTAGTTTGTCATGAAAACAATATGTATAAGTCACTTGATAAAATATATTTTTATGTATGCATTATTATCTTGATTTGTATTTGGCATTTATTTTTGAAATATCTACTAATATAGATGATGTGTACATCCGTTTGTTCACGGATATTATCTGTACAGATAGCTGATCATATCTGCATCTAAAGATTGCTTATTTAGAATACGTACTTGTTTCTGAGTTATGGCTTAGTCATATTCCCTTGGAACGTTGAAACATGTGTCGTCATAGGGAATGATTCTATTCAGAATTAATATATAGATAGGTATATTTATTATTACTTTCTGTTCTATGATTCATTTGTATGAAAAAAAATATAGAACAAAGAACTTTTCTTTGTTTTGTATATTCACGCTATTATTGTAAATTTTTAAGTAGTTGAAACGTGGCCTTTAGGGAAAAAAATGGACATACGGATATTAAGTTTGACAGGAATGTTTATTTTTGTTTTTTATGCGATAAAGGGTAAACGAGCAAGCGGGTCACCTGATGGTAAACAACCAGCGAAGCCCGTGGACATCTGCAACACCAAGAGTATTACATCGTGTTGTCGTTTACGGGAGTGATGTGGGAGAAGGGGTTTGGGCCTCCGGATACTTCTCTCACCGAACGAAACGCGACATGTGCCATTCTACGTCTATATTCCGAGAAGTCGTGGTATTCCACTGGTCGAGCCGGCCCATTCATGCAGCGAGCTGCATACTGGGAGATAGCGGAGATTTATAAGAACTGTTACGATTATAGTACATACATACATAGTAATAGTTTACTTAGATACATATCTTGGCCCAACATTTAATTTAATTTCATCATATGGGCGAACTACGTAAGTATTTCTTATCATATCTTGGACTAAATTTCAATCTTTAGTTTTATAATCTATATGGACATACAAAGAGACAAGATTTATTCGTCTGTTTATATTAAATTCTAGGTTCGAACTCGGTAACATATTTGATATTTGATTAGGTATTTTTCATAACCAGAACACTAGTATAGTAAAAAAAAATAATAAGCTTGTCCAATATGTACCAAAAGCCTCGATAGCCTAGTGGTTCAGCACTTTCCTTTTTATTTTATATATTATTATATATTGATATTATAAAGAATCTTTATTTATTTATTTCTTAGATTTTCGCGAACCACATTTATAACATTAAAACAACTTTTTAGGATTGTGTCGTGTTTATTTATTTTATTACAGAGGTCCACTCGTGAAAATGATCTCTGTAAAGAGTTCGAAACGTCGAGAAATAAATAAAAATAAGTTCTAAATAAACTCGATACAATCCTAAAGAGTTGTTTTAATGTTAAGAATCTTTATTTCTTATTGATAAACTTTGAATATAATAAACAAATTGTTATCATTCTTTCGCAATTAGCAAGTGATTTTTTTCAGTTGTAAATATAAAAAAAAAACATTGATATTATTTGTTTTAAATAATTAAGGCTTCGCAATTATATTCGATTATCGATTACTCAACGAAGTCGTGACCGGTGTATAGCAATAGGTTTTCCCACCTATTTACAATTAGGACTTTAATTCGGAATGTTCAGGCACGATAGTCGCTGCCTACCCTTTGGTAAATTAAAACCGTGAAGTTAGACAAAATATGGTAAGACCTTCGTAATCATCTTTATTATAATGAATCATTACTCTATATATATCTATTTCTTAAAATGATGCAATCACATAAAATAACTTCACGCTTTTTACTACACAAAGGTGTAGGCAGCGGCTGTTAAGCCTCGACTCGCCGAATCGTTAAGTATAACGTCCTAAATGGAATAGGTGGCGAACCTATTGCCATACATGATACAGCGGGCACATAGTTCTCAGTCATACATAATTTGCGAAAAAAAATTGAAATCACTGGTGGAGTCGATCCCATGAGGTCTGATTCAAAAGCGGGGAGCCCGACCACTGGACCCGAGTCTTGTACTCCATGGTATATTATAAATAATAATAAAAAATAATATCACATGGGCTAGTGGTTAGTGTTGCCGGCTGCTGAGCAGAGGAAGGCTAGTTCAATTCGCATCCAAGGTTAAGCATTAGTCCACGAAAAATGGATTTTTAATATTTTTAAATACAAAAATACGAGTATTTATAATAATTCTCAAAGTTAATTGTATAGTTTGGAACTAGATGGCGTTGTGAGAATTGTGCCTGTGCATTTATTTATTAGCTAGTAATTGCAATGAAAATGCAGCGTTTCTAATTAAGACAAATTTGAACAGATACGTAAGATGTTTAGAAATTGATCGTAACTCGTATACGTTTGAGGCAGAGATCTATGTATTTGTGAAAACCGCATCAGAATCTGTTAATTATTTTCAAACGGTATGGAAGACTGATACAAAATCCAATAATTTCAAAACTAGTATTCTTCTAATTTTTTGACGGAATTAGTGGCGCATTGGTAAAACAACCAACAAGCACAATTTTTTGTATTAGTTTGTATATACTTAAGTACATATATACAAAAAAGAAAAGTATTAATATCCGTTAACTAGTTTCCATAACACAAGCATTTAGTTGCTTATATTGGAACTAGAGGGAGCTGTGTGTATTATGTCCAAGATAATAATATTATTTTAATTAAGATTTCTTTTTTTCCCTATTACATCAGCCTATTACGATTTTATTATAATTATTACAGATATATATTTCAAACTAGAAGCAAGAAATAATGAATTTATAAATTTTGGACTCCATTAGGGCGCCTTTTTATTTTATATATATTCCTGTTACTAATTAACAGGAAATCAATAAAAATACTTGAAGTATTTAACGAACAAAATAATTGACAAACTAAATATGTTAGTCCCAAAAATTTGCGCCAATAATTGAGAAGAAAATATGGAATCGCTTTACATGGTATGGGCATGTAATGAGGAGGGATGATACACATGTTGCGAGAAGAATGATGAACCTGAATGTGGAAGGAAACGAGAGAAGAGGGAGACCTAATAAAATATAGATGGATTGTGTGAAAGACGACATGATTGAGAAAGATGTTAGTAGAAGATGCGAATGATAAGGAAGTGTCGAAAAGAAAAAGCTGTTGTGCTGACCCAAAATAATGGGAATTGGGCATGAAAAAGGGGGCAGGAAAAAGAAGAAAAAAAGTGCCAAGAGAATACGGTATAACACACAAAACTCAAAGTTGCCGTGAAAATGTTACGTAATATAATATTTTAAAGAAAAAAAAATAATAAGACCAGTAAAGTAAGGCTCGATACAGGTCTCAAACCAATGAATTTTAATATATAAGTTTAAATATAAATATATTTATTAATAAACATAAAATATACAGTATGCGTGATGTTCCAGTCTTAGAAATTCTAATCAATATTTGGACATTTTTTTTTTTCTATAGATAGATGTACCGTTTTATTAATTTGCCGTTTAAAATATCACGGCCTATAAAAAGTAACTCATTGGCAGCATTGTTTTGTGGAGGAAAATTAGTGTCTAACAGAATATGAATCCGATTTCTCGAGTAAAAGTAATCGGGATTCAACTACTAAGCTATCGATGCGCTTATTGTTTTGTATGTTGTAAATACAATTGTCATTATGTAAAAGTAACATATTAGTCCTTTGAGTAATAGATTTAATATATACTAATATATAAATTCATTTTCTACTTGAAGGTATAGGCAGCGGCTGGTAAGCCTCGACTCGCCGAACCGTTATGTTAAGTCCCAAATGTTGGCGAACCTATTGCCATATACCGGGCACAAAGTTTAAATCATCGATATTTATCACACATAACTTCCAGACTATACTCCGAGAAATTACTGGTGTGAGCCTGGAATGGATCCCACGACTTCTGAATCAGAAGCGGGCAGCTCGACCACAGGACCACTGTCACTAAATATATAATTATACTAATGTAATATTGTAAATATTTTTTTCTTCTTTATATATAGATATTATTTCCACTAATGAAGAATTCAACCGGTTCTAGATAAGCACGACAGATATCTATTGATCACAGTCCACCGTGGGACATAAGTCTTTTCTATCCTCTCGTGGTCTTAAGATAAGTAATACTTAAATAATGATTAAAAAAGAAAACAATATAACCTCCAAGTCATGGCGGTAGGTATCCATGGTAGAATATTTTTATTAAAAAAAATCAACTTACATCTATGAGAGCAAGAAATGAGACCTCTTTTCTGTTATTTTATTTTTTGATAATTTGAATATCGAATCTTTTTTTTATACATACATGTTTACACCTTTTTTAAATATTGAGCAATGTAGGAACATTGAAGTTACAACATCATCAACTGGTTTGTAGACATATTATATAGCTTATTAATAGCCCAACGACCTTAAACTACTACTGCGCTTTTAAAAATATTACATAACATTTGATGGAATTCCATGCAATTAAAATTACTTTAAATTAAAAAGATTTCAAATTAATTTTATTATCCCTATGACTATTGCAGTAAACACGTATAAATGAAGAATGTTATCAATCAATGAGGAAAATTATTGATTGATTTAGATGATAATAATAATAATACGCTGTAAGAAAATAGTCAAACATCGTATGTAAATTTGTTTCAAGAATCCGTACATTATTTAACTTTGCCTCAAACATAGCGTGGTTACATCAACTGAAGTACCTTGCACACAACTTCAACTTGTTTCGTTTGCTGTGCTGTGCAACTATACTTTCTAATATAGCATAAAATATTTTCATAATGAGCATAGGTACAAAACCCGAACATTATATCCATCCTATATCCAAGACTTGCAGTATTCCGTTAACTCAAACTCGAACCATGCACATAGAATTTCATTCTTACCTTTTAAATTAAAATCTCGATTCCACGAACACCTTCGGACCAATATAAACTTCACTTGTTATGCACTTTACAGTAACTAGATTTTGCAAATATAATTTACTGAGACAAGATTGAAAAAAAAACAACAAACACTATTTGTGAAAATTTGTAAAAAGTTTCGATATACACGCAAATACTTATTAAATTAAAAAAAAATGAATAGATTCGAACGTGTTCTTAGGTTCTTTTTTTTTTAATTTGAATTTATTCTGTTTTTGAATTGATAGGTTCGTATTTACGTCGAACGGTGTCGTTGTAGATAGAGCGAACACGCAGACTGTCAGCGGTAAGGCAGCGCGTGTACTACTGAGTGACGAGCCGTGCCTTGTCCGGCGTGTGGCTGCCCGCCGCTGGAGACTCTGCCCCGCGCGTGCGCTGGACCAGTTCCTTGGTGACAACCTCCCGCTCGCATCCACCAGCCTGCACTCTGCACACCATTTGGAACCTATTTTGTGCACACATCAGACTTACATTTATGAACATTCAAATTAAAAAAAAAATGCTTTTCTAAAATCAATAAAATATTTAAATACTTTCAGATTTGTTTTTCCCAAATTTTGAGATAACAAATGATAGTGGGATCTATTGGGAGCTGACTGTTCAAGTCAGTACAAGCCACTGGTCCGTATGTTGGAATCCGACCCGAATAATCTCTTAAGCTTGTTATGTTTTTCTGAAGTCAAATATATGACATAATATAACTAAGACTAGTAAAAATAGGGCCAAAATATAATAAATATTTAATAGACACGAAAAAAAATACGTTACAATATTTTTGTTTTTAATAAGTTAGTGTTTTTTTTTATTAATAATAGATATTATTTTAATTATAGATATTTAGCGAATAAATAAATTATGTACCTATATCTACGTCTTTCAAGATATATCAGATTTCGGAGGCATAGGAAATTTACTCTTTCGAGAGTGTCGGTGTAAAAGTAAGAAAGGGCATGCTCCGATGGTTCGGACATTTAGAAAGAATGGATGATGTAAGATTGACTAAGCAGATATACAAAACAAAATCGGATGGATGTAGAAGTCGAGGACGGCCAAGAAACTCATTCCATGACCAAATAGAACGTGTTCTGGATGATGGTGATGTTAGAAGCCTTAAAAATCGACGCGCGTGCATGAAAAGAGCTATGAAAGTCAACGAAGCGAGTGAGGTGTGTAAGTATCGTGCCTTATGGCGTTCTGTTCTCTCTGCCTACTCAAGGGATTTGCCGTGAAGTTAGGTATGTATAGGAAACTTACCAGGATACATCTTGATACAATTTATAGGTATTGTAAGGAACTAACAAATCAGGGCATTCAATATCACTTGTCAATTGTAGTTAATAGTCGTAGGTACGTGTGATATGGTCACTTAGTTTATATATCAATGTAATAAATATCTGCTAATGGCCGCAGATGTGCTTACTGCTTATCTTTAAACAAGAACGGAGAAACAAATATCGCCGATAAATTCATATGTTCACGACATTTAGATTAGGTTTAGTCTTGTACAATCTAGTTACTGTACATATTTTTAAAACATAACATAACTTCACGCCTTTGTTAGCCGAAGGTGTAGGCAGCGGCTGTTAAGCCTCGTCTCGCCATTATGTTTACATCCCAAATGGAGTAATAGGTGGCGAACCTTTTGCCATACGTACAAAGATTTTCAAGTATCGATATTTATCATACACAACATCCGAAAACAAATTTGAAAAGTCATTGGTGTGAGCCAGTGTCTGAAATCGAAGACACGACCTCCTGATTCAGAAACGGGGTGCTCGACCATTGTACCACCGAGATATATATATATTTAAATAATCTCTGTCTGAATCAGAATATCGACGTAAAGTGGCTCATGCCGCTGGAAGCCCAAATTCTTCTCCTATCCACTTGTGATTCCTTCCCTATCTCGTTTTAAAGGACGGCAACGCTACTGCAACACTGTCTGTGTTGCAGGTGTTCATGGGCGGCTTTAGTTGCTTACCATCAGGTGACACACGTGCTCGTTTGTATACCTTGCGGCATAAAACAACGCATCACAATGGGATCAAATATTTCATTCGGATAAACGAGATTATACCGTTGCCATCGCGTGATAAAAGCGTGAAGGAACAGACACATCCCAAATTCATAATTTAATACTTATAAGCCCGAATACTGAACCACCACTCAAATATAATAAGCGCTACTTAAGCGTTTAAGTAGCTATCACATTAGACTTTATTGATTGTCAGATTTGAGTGGTGATTCAGTATTCGGGCATTTATTACATATATAACTAGTATATTTTAAAAGAGATTCCCATCCCGTTTGGATTTCGGAATTATTAATACAGTCAGAAGATACAAGCAGCATCCGATTCCAAAACTTATAATTTATGATATGATTTACAAGGAAAAGAAAAATGGAGGGGATAATAGTTCGGTCAAGAACCCCCATCTCACTCTCAAAGTAGCTTGTCATAACACAAATTTATTAGAGACCCGTTGACCCGGCGAACTTTGTTCCGCATCAAAATTAATAATAATATCTTGGACACAAATTACACAGCGCCCTCTAGTTCCAAGCTAAGCAACTAAATGCTTGTGCTATGGATACTAGATATCGGATAATAATAATACATACTTTTTTATTGTAAATACATACTTATAACATAACATATAACATAACTTCACGCCTTTTGTTACCCGAAGGTGTAGGCAGCGGCTGTTAAGCCTCGTCTCGCCGTTATGTTTACGTCCCAAATGGAATAGGTGGCGAACCTATTGCCATACCGGGCACAAAGTTAGTCAGTCATCGGTATTTATCACACATAACTTCCGAAAACTGTCTGCTTGCTATTTTTTTTAATTCCTATATGCAATAGGTGGCAGAACCCATTGCCATACACCGGGCACAATGTTTGTCAGGCATCGATGTTTATCACACGTAACTTCCACAAATAATTGCGTAAAGACATTGGTGTGAGCCTGGAATCGATTGTCACTAGATATCGAGACATTATTATGTTAACATATTAAATTAATAGTCAAATTAATTCCTTTTGAAATCAAATTAGGGTGAAGTAGAGGAAGAATTGAATTGTGAAACTCAAAATTGTGAGGTATTATTTGACGCTGCCCTTATTATAACATATTTCCAAAGCAAAAGCAGAATCATTACATAGTATAAAATAAAGTCGCTTTCCGTTGTCTGTCCCCTTATATGCTTAGATGTTTGACTCACGCAACGGATTTTGATGCGATTTTTTTTAATAGATAGACGCCCGAATACTGAACCGCCACTCAAATCTGACAATTAATAAAGTGCTACTTACTCGCTCAAATTTCATGCATTCTGTCTAGTGTGACAGTTACTTAAACGCTTAAGTAGCGCTTATATAATTGAGTGGCGGTTCAGTATTCGGGCTAGAGGGTGTCAACAGGGTGGTTTTTATTCATAATGCATGTATGTTGTATGTAGTAAAGAAAAAGTGATAAATCCAAAATTTACTTTTTATGACGGGCCTCGTGGCGCATTGGTAAAAACTACCGGCTGCAGCACTAAGGTCGGGGGTTCGATTCCCACCCGAGCACAAATATTTGTGACAAACATGAATATTTGTGCGGCGTCTGGGTGTTTTTCTATGTATTATAAGTATTATAGTCTTGTATCTACTATTGTATTATAGTCTCGGTGGCGCAGTGGGCGAGCGCACGGCCTCTGATCGAGAGGTCCGGGGTTCGATTCCAGACACTGGCTCACACCAATGACTTTTCGAAATTGTTTTCGGAAGTTATGTGTGATAAATACCGAAGACTGACAAACTTTGTGCCCGGTATGGCAATAAGTTCGCCACCTATTCCATTTGGGACGTAAACATAACGGCGAGACGAGGCATTACAGCCGCTGCCTACACCTTCGGGTAACAAAGGGCGTGAAGTTATGTAATGTTATTACTGATGCGGAACAAAGTTTGCCGAGTCTACTAATATAATTATATAATAAAATATATTTATTTGGTTTTCAACAATAAAATAGATTTATTGAACAAAAACATGTACTGTAACGCGGTCGGGGTATAAAAATAAAAAAAAATCCACTCAATAATTAAAATTAAAAGTTTTATTTTAATGATGAGTTGCTCCTCAATTTGTGGCTACCGAATTCTTAAGAAAGGGAGCAGGTACGACCTGATGCCGAGTGACCCGCGAAGGCTCACTGCAGGGGTGTCCTGGTGCTCCACAGCAGTCTCCTCCCCGATGTTGTTGGGGCTGCCTTGCACTGTCGGATTGCCGACAGGAAAAGATGAGAAGAAGACGAGATGTAGGTGAAGATTGATGTGAAGAGTGAGTTGAGGGTGAAGAATGAGATTCAGGTGTAGAGTTGAGGGCAGCCAGTCTGGAAAACAACCAGTAACAGCCCCTGAGCATCCCCATTCACTGGCATCGACAATCAGTGCCACCACTGACCCCCATTTCTCAGAATGGGTAGACAGTGGTGTCACATGCCAGTAATTTGGAAAATGCCCAGGGTGGATCAAGCATATAACCCTACCTTAAAAAACAATAATATAAATTTGGAAAAGATATAAATTAAACTATTAAGCAACATAATTGATAGTGTAGGTAGGTTACTACTACCTACTTGATTTGTAAAATTGTCTAGATTTTACTGAATAATTCATATAAACAATTACTGTAATATATACAAAAATAATATGCTGCTATTAACAGAGTCTTAACATGTAATAGTAAAATTTAATAATTTTGATGAAACTTTAACTTTAAAACTTTGATGAAATGATTTTAATAAATTATGCACATCAAGCTCACGGCACTGCAGGCAATAATATCTTAGCTATTAGGGTGAAATGAATTGGTTAAAACACTCACCAATAAGAACAATATTTAGGTTAACTAACTATCTGGTTATCTGGCTCCTTCCTTGATAACTGTTATAAATGAAATGGCCGAACATCCTGTCTAATTGTAAGATGTCTGGCCAGTCTCTCGTATTAAATAATTAACTACCTGATAAAAAGATTTAGATTAAAATTATTAACTTCCGTATACTACCTACAGTTGTATTTTTTTTAATGACCTGGCAACCGTGTCTTTTGAAGCCTAAATTTATTATAATAAAAATTTACCTTGTCACTCAACGTGACAGTACCAACATGCCAACACAGATAAGTTGGCGGAAATATTCAGCGATAGTAAAACCACTGTAGTAGTGCCGCCATTGTATTGGATTTAATTGGCCGTATACAGTTTAATGTTAGCTGCTAATATGACGGGCCTTGTGGCGTATTGGTATTCTCGATTTCTGCTGCGGAATCGAGGTGCGTGGGTTCGATCCCCTCCCGAGTACAAATATTTATGATAAGCATGAATGTTTGTGTAACGTCTGGTGTATTCTTTCTTATATGTATTTACAAAAAAAATGTATATAGATATACATTTAGTTGCTTAGCACAAGCTATGTAGCGCCCTCTAGCCCATGCTAAGTAATTGTTTATTGTTTCCAAAATATTATTATTAAATGGTATACAAAATAAAGAAAAAGAACATAATATAACAGTGGTATAGTGTCTTTCAGTTCGCTACATGAATGGGCCGGCTCGACCGGTGATATACCACCACCTCTCGGAATAGCAGCGTGAGGTGGAAGTGAGAGAAGTTTGTCATCACTTTCCTCTCTTTATCCCACTTCAAGTGTGGTCGGCACAAGGTGTCATCCTTCCGAAGTATCTATGTTTTCAAAAGTTTTGCCTTTGATTTTATGACCGCACGCCTGCCTGACGTTAACCCTTCTTGGGAAAGAATCCTTCTGGGCTAGCAATTGCGACCCCTAGGTGTTGCAGATGTCTATGGGCACCGCTAGTTCCTCACCACTAGGTGACGCTCGTTTTCTCTCCATCACGTTGGTCTGGAGATCGATCCACCTCAATCCTGAATCATGAAGTTATCAGATAAAATCCTGGATTAACACAAATGACTTTTCGTAGTTTTTCTCGCTATAGCAATATAGCTTCCGCCACCGTAGTAAAAAAGTGGCAAATCATGGCGTAAACGCCTTCAGCTTCAGTAGGATAAGGCCTGAGGTAACAAAAAATGATTTTTTTTCTGATTATTACTTTGTAACAGTCTCGGTGGCGTAGTGGCTAGCACCCCGCTTCTGATTTAAGAAGTAGTGGGTTCAAATCCTGGCACACACCAATGACTTTTCGAAATTTTCAGAAGTTACGTGTGATAGATATCGATGACTGACAACTTTGTGCCCGGTATGGCCATAGGTTCTATTCCATTTGGGACGTAAATATAACGGCGAGACGAGGCTTAACAGCCGCTGCCTACACCTTCGGGTAGAAAAGGCGTGAAGTTATGTTATGTGTGTGTTATGTTCATCCTTAACAAAAAACCTTATAGTAGATACATGAACAATTCCAGTTAATTTTGCTATAAAACATTAAAAAACTGTACTCGCTAACTAAACAAGTACATATTTGTTTCTAAGATTTTCGCGAATCTCATTTAAAGAGTTCGAAACGTCGGGAAATAAAAATAAAAATAAATAATAAATAAACGCGATACAATCCTAAAAGTTGTTTTAATCAATAAACAAGTACAGTAAAGTATACAAATGAACACCTGTTGAGTTATATAAAAAAGGTTGTTTCGCACTACACGTTATTTCTGATACATCAAACTTGGCACGCGATTACTGTACCTACCTGTGTGAAACTCACTTATACAGTCTCTGGCCAAAATATTAGACGCACACCGAGATTAAATGTAAAATAGTTATTACTGATATATTTGTTTCTTATTCTTATCTAATTCAATAAATTCACAAGCCTCGTGGTGCATTGGTAAAGCTACAGATTGCAGAATCGAGGTTGGCGGGTTCAATCCACACCCGTGTACAAATATTTGTGACAAGCATGAATGTTTGTATGGCGTCTGCGTGTTTTTCTATTTATTATAAGTATGTATTTATCAAAAAAAGTATTTATGTATTCATATAAATTATCAAGTATCCATAGCACAAGCATTTAGTTGCTTAGTTTGGAACTAGAGAGCGCTGTGTGTATTGTGTTCAAGATATTATTATTATTATTGTAATTACCTATTATTTATGTATTAAGCATGAACTTCAGAAACATTAAATCTTCAGTACCGAGAAATCGATTTTTTAAATATTTTCAATCACAAGGGCTTTAGCTTTAGCATTTTTAAATGGTAAAGTATCTCCTTTTTTACCCTTGAGTAAAATAGTTCAAATACTTTCTTAATATTGCACTTATATTAAAGTAACAATTTTTCATGAGTTTTATCCTATAAAACTCTTAAACAATAATCACAGTCCATAAAGCCACATAAACAATTCCTCGATCGCGACAGATACATATTTGTACTCTAATGTATTACTTTCACAAAAATAAATACAGTAAATCATTTAAATACCAATCAATAATATTGTGGTTCAAATATAGGGCCGTTCAAGTATTACGTAAGTACTATAGGGGGGGGTCTTCGCGTTGATTATTTTGAATGACATGGGGGGTAGACGGAGACCAGATAATGATTACGTCATCAGTAGTTATTTAATTTTACAAAAAGCCGTCAGACAAATCTTGCAGATGGTCTTTAACAACTTTTTTTTTCGAAAAATGGCTACGTAATTATTGGGAAGAGGGAAGAGCTTTGCTTACTTTTGCTGACAAGGGGAGTGGGGGATAAATTATTGTAATAAATCTGCTTAGGTAATACTTGAATGGGCCCCCATACAATTATTGCACAAAAACTCTTAACAAACATAAAACGTGTGTGCGTCTCATAATTTGGCCAGAGACTGTAAATGATTCTAGAAGATTGTGTATAATGTTATATACTAATAACTCATTCACGTCAATACTCTTCTTAAATAGTTCACTAGGCCAATTTCTATCACAGCTAGAATTGGTTGGTTAGAAATCTGGTCAAAAAATGACTTGAATAATGTACAAGAGTTTTAAATTTGGCAATATCTGGTGGAATAATTATTTCTATGAGTTTGACAGTATAGTTCAATATATATCTAATATCTTTAAACGAGCAATTCTTGTATATATATATGTATATATATATATATAAATATGTATATATGTAATTATGTATGTAAATATGTAATTGGAATCTCGGAATCGGCTCCAACGATTTTCATGAAATTTAGTATACAGGGGGTTTCGGGGGCGATAAATCGATCTAGCTAGGAATCATTTTTAGAAAATTTCATTTTATCGTGTTTTATCGATAATCAACTTAAACATCAACTTACTTTTTTATTGGAATTCCTGACATCTATTGGCGAATGCTATTACTATTTTAAATTGTGAGCAACTAACTTGCTTTAACGACAACAACACTAAAGCTATTCCAGCAGATGGCGTTGTTTATAAAAAAAAAAGAAAATACCGAGCAAAGCTCGGTCATCCAGATATTATATATTAACTACCCACCTATCCTTGTGTTCTTTTTTAGATTGCTTAAAACGTGTCTCCGTAGTCCAGTGGTTGAGCTCTCCACTTCTAATTCAGAAGTCGTGGGATAGATTCCGGGCTCACACCAATAATTTCTCAGAGTTCTTTTCGAAAGCTGTATGTATATATTGATGACTCACTGACTGATTTTGCGTCTGGTGTATGGCAATAGGTTCGCCACCATTTAGGACGTGACATACTATTCGGCGAGTCGAGGCCTAACGAAGGATAGGGAAGGGGGTCGGAAATGGGATTAATAGGAGAGGAGGGAAGGTATACCTCTTTCACTAAACGAATCATGGCATGAATCACTTTACGTCGATAATCACTGTTTTTCTAAATATACAATGCAAAAGCGGGTGGATGTAGGAGTCGAGGAGGGCCAAGACACACATTCCATGACCAAATAGAACGTGCTCTGGAGGAAGGTGATGTTAGGAGCCTCAAAACTCGACGCGCGTGAAAGTCAACGAGTCAGGTGTGTAAGGATCGTTCCTTATGGCGAACTGTTCTCCCTGCCTACCCCGCAAGGAATTTGGCGTGAAGTAATATATATATATATATATATATCGATAGATATTTGACAAATTTAATGTCCGCCATAAAATCGCAAAAACAATCGCAAAATCCTTAATAATTAAAATAGACACATTTGACGTCAACCGTTGCTCGAGTTTTTAATTATTTTTTCTTTTTACCTCAACCAAATTATAGGCATGTAAGAAACATGTGTTCTTTAACACACAACTAGATACCATTCTCTTGATAAACTACAAATAGTGCGACCTTTGGCCCGCATTGGGCACATCATGGGCTGTTGCTATTTGCTCGTTCCGAAATTTCATTATCATTCCTACGCTTTTTTTAATGGCTAATTGGCTGTTATCGAGGCACGGTATTTGGGTCGATCACAAATATCGTTGGTTTTTTTTTAAGTTTTTTTTTTAAAGACTAGAAACTGCGCGTGTTATTGTTCTCGCGTGGCAAACTAAGCTTATAGATTTTAAATAAAAATGCACTAAACTTGATGAAGTAATACTGCCTACGCTATTGGGTATTAAAGGTGTAAAGGTACAAAATAATATATTCACATAACTAAACGAAAAGTTTGTAGAATTTTGTGTCTGTCTATATTTATATATGTATCTAGTGTCTGCATCAGTAAGACATGAACTTTGATACAAGTCTAGATTAATAATATATGCCCAGTATTAACAGTGGTAGACGCCACGCTTGTATGGGCTGGCACGACCTGTGAAATACATCTCTATCAACATAGACGTTAAGTGGCTCCTGCCACGTTCCGCTCATGCCACGCCCGACCACTACCCTGAACCTTTTTAAAGGCTGACAACGCAAATGTAAACACTGTCCTACACTACACTACAGGTGTCCATGGACACCTGTAACCCATAGTGTTTAATTGCTTACCATCAAGTGACACGCCAGGAATCTATGAAATGAATGATTTTCTTACCGTCTTCAGAAGGAGATTAAATTTCTCAATTTCATTAAAATGGGATACAGCAAGATAAACTTCATTACATAGTATGAAACAAAGTCACTTTTCGCTGTCTGTCCCCTTATATGCGCATATCTTTAAAACTACGCAACGTATTTTGATGCGGTTTTTAATAGTTAGAGAGTGTCAGCGGGGTGGTTTTGAACTATAATTCATGTATAGTGTAGTAAAAAAGTGATGATATGTTCTGTGATAAAGTGATAAAAGGTTGGCTGGCAGAGAATGCCTTAGGCATTAAGTGCGCCTTTGTACAATGTACATAAAGTTTAAATAAATAAATAAATAATTTTCAAGATTTAGAACTTTAATCGCAAACGCTGCCTGAACCCTAAGTGATAAAACAAAACAACGTACTACATTATTATACACCTTTAAAAGGTCTTGAAAAAGTCCACGAGAGCATAGGTCTATCTCTTAGGGATAACCCACAATGACCATTTTAATTTTTTGCTTTTTCACGATAATTAATGGCCTATTTACGCAGCGATTTTAAACATTACAGTATTAATTTTCATCCAATTAAGTTTCTTAAATAGATTGTGCATGTAATATAGATGATCCTGGCCCTTTACAGTATGCAATTTAAACAAATATTTTCGAAGATATTGCAGTATTAACATAGCGGGACAGCAGTCATTACTTTTGATGCGGAACAAAGTTCGCCGGGTCAGCTAGTATCATATAAACTTAAAACTTAAACTTATCACAAATTACGCATTTCTATCATGACTTGGGTCACACGAGCGGAGCAGCAGGAGATGACTAGTCAGACAATACAAATACAGATACGTAATCAGTTCATTCAAGTATTTTTTTATATAAGATAACTACCATTCACAAGTAGAATTCAATATAATGAGCCCATATATTTTTTGTGATATATTTTTAATTTCTTTTTTTAAGTTACAGGAGTTCGACAATAGGTTTTTTAGACTAGGTATATCAACAGAGAGTATAGAAACTCCATCGTTCTATATTCATTTGACGTCAATAATACTGCTATGACGTCTATCTTTTGCTAAATAACGTTTTATAATCATTTGTATACATTTTTTTTTAATTTATCAATAAAGAACTAATTCGTTGAGAGTAAATATCGATTTTATCATGACACAATCTAGATAAAAATCAGCTTGAAAGTCACTTATTTCTTATTATACCTACGTGTTTTTTGTATTGTTTACAAAATGGCAACTATCTCCCTGAACGACTAAGTTAGTCGTTCAGGTTCGAGATAGTTGCCATTTTGTCTGATGGCCTATCCATCTTTAAGATATTAACGGTTACCCGTTAATATCTTAAAGATGGATAGGCCACTTCTGAATTCAGTATCGAGTACAAATCCTGACTAACAACACCAATGACTTTCAGGAATTTATTTTGCTCTTTTGCTTTTCGTATTGAGCGCTACTTGCGTTGACACCCTTACACCATCACACGAAGGTGTGATGGTGTAAGGCACGCAAGGTAAGGCACGTAAGGTGTAAGGCAAGCACGGTAGGGGTGGCCGGTGCTGCTGCTGCATCAGCGGAAAATCTCAAGCGGCAAATATAGACACCTTGTAGGTAATTATGTTTTTGAGCTCTTCGGGGTTAAGGCTTTAGCTCGGGACATAGAATCTGAATGCTCGTATGCTCTATAAAGATCTTGCAAAGAGATTGATCGAGGCCTCTCGCGACCGAACGGCTGGTGTTCGCACAGATTAACATTGCCCATGGTCAGCGTAGCAATGCGGACAGTCTTCTGGGCACGCTGCTAGTAGACCGAGATGGGGAAAATATGATTTCGACTAGTCTTTTAATTGTATATATTGTAAATAACATAACATAACATACCTTCACGCCTTTTGTTACCCGAAGGTGTACGTAGCGGCTGTTAAGCCTCGTCTCGCCGTTATGTTTACGTCCCAAATGGAATAGGTGGCGAACCTATTGCCATACCGGGCACAAAGTTTGTCAGTCATCGGTATTTATCACACATAACTTCCGAAAACCATTTCGAAAAGTCATTGGTGTGAGCCAGTATCTGGAATCGAACCCCGGACCTCTGGATCAGAGGCCGTGCGCTCGCCCACTGCGCCACCGAGATGTAAATAATTGTATTTATTTATTTTTTCTTATCTTTTCTGCATAATTTACAAAATTTACTTATGAAATTCATAAGTAAATATCGCTAGAATTCCCTATAATAATATGCAGCAGACATTCTACAGTTGAGCTTTTTTCTTTAATTACAAGATGATTTTTTATAATTAAAAAAAATCGTATCATTTTCTGAGTAATTCACAGAATATTTTTTTTGTGGGATAGGAGTGCAAACGAGCAGGCGTGTCACCTAATGTTAAGTGACCAACGCCGCCCATGGACACCTGCAACACATATAGTGTTACAGTTGCGTTGCCAACCTTTAAAGGAGTAGGATAGGAACAGATGGGGAAGGGGGATGGGCCTCCAGGTACCTCTGTCACCGAACGAAACGCGGCCACTTGACATTACTTTATATTTTCCCTGCATCAATATAAACTAGAAATTACTAAGAACTAAATTCTCTTGAATATTTTCCCTACGAAGCTATAAACTAGCTACCTACCTGTGATTTGATTTGATATATCTAGCAAATTACTACATAACGAAACGCCATTTAATAGTGTAAATCAATCAATAATAACGTATAACAAGGAAACTATATTATAATTATTAAAACAAAGTAATGCATTACCACTTGCCTTTAAAGAAGGCAATTATGATTGATATAATACGCACCTTGATAGCAATAGCAATCATGTCCTTACAATCTAATTAGCACTTCACGTGCTACAAAATATACAAAAATAATGATAGCCTTTGAATAAAAATATAACATGTACTATATAAAGAACTAGAACTAAAACAAAACACATAACTTCACGCCAAATCCCTTACGAGACAGAGACAGAGATAACAGAGCGCCATAAGGCACGATTCTTATACGCCTCACTCGCCTGTTTGACTTTCATAACTCTTTTCATGCACGCGCGTTGATTTCCTCCAGAACACGTCCTATTTGGTCATGGAATGTGTGTCTTGGCCGTCCTCCACTCCTACATCCGTCCGCTTTTGCATTGTATATCTGCTTAGTCAATCTTGCATCACCCATCCTTTCTACATGTCCGAACCATCGGAGCATGCCCTTTCTTACTTTTACACCGACACTCTCTTGCAATCCAACTTCCTTCCTTACAGCCTTGTATTCCACGCGGTCCGCGAGAGTTATATACTTTTGTCACTAAAAATCACTCCGACTCCGTTCCTATTAATCATAGCGCGATATATAGCTTAAAACCTTCCTTGAGAAATGAACTATCCAACTCAAACAGATTTTTTTCAATTCAAACCTTTAGTTCGTGAGATTAAAGCGTACAAACAAACAAGCAAACTTTTAGCTTTCTAGAATTCGTTCGTGTGTTCGTGATGTTCGTGATAATTTTGAAACTTGTGTATGATAAATATCGATGACTAAAAACTTTGTGCCCGATATAGCAATAGGTTCGCCACCTATTCCATTTGGGACGTAAACATAACGGCAAGTCTAGGCTTAAGAGCCTATGGTGTAACTTCGGGTAGAAAAAGGCGTGAAGTTTAGATAAGTTATATATTCGTGTGAATGTAGTAGAAAGCATTTATTTCAATATTACATACAGACACTTTAATTTTATTTATACATATATGTATAGTTTATTATGGAATGGGTAAACTAGCACAATTATCTAGCAAATAGTTGTTTTGCTATCAATATCTGTGCGTACTATGTAATTTACTCATATTACTATGGATTTATGATCGGTTTGAGGCGACAAGCCGCGGCGCCAACCGCGTCGGCTTCCTTTAGAGAGTCTTTACGCTTTGCAGGTACATAATACTGAATTAGTAACAAGGACCTGACATTGTTATTTTTAATGGTCACAAATTCTGTACAAAACGAGAAATTTGGAATGAATCGACCGGTGATATAACACAATATCGACGTGAGACACAGAGAGACAGTGACACAGAGACACAGTGAGACGTGACAAGTCTCTCATGCGTTTATATCGGTGAGAGAGGTATCCGGAGGCTTACTCCTCTTCCCTCCTTTCCCATCCTTAAAGACCGGCAAGGCAACTGTGACACTAACTGTTGCAATGAGCGGCGGTAGTTGCTTAGCATCAGGTGACACGCTTGTTCGTTTGCCCTCCTCATCCATAAAAACGGCTGTATGTTATTTATGGACCAGATTTTATGGTAGGTACTCCGTCCTCTCCGCCCAATCCATAGTTATCATATAACTATTGTTGCCGACTGCTAAAATATTGCGCACGCATCTATTTCCCTTGTTTCGTTGATTTGTCCAGATACTCCGGCCAAGAACATAATTTGGGTAAACTGCATGAAAATCTATTAAATAGTTTGTCAGGAGGCTGATTTTTCCATTGGAAATTTAATTATATTTCTGTAGTATAATTGTATAACTTCAGTTAGATGACGAGCCTCGTGGTGCATTGGTAAAACTACCGGCTGCAGAATCGAGGTTGGCGGGTTCAAATCCCACCCGAGTACAAATATTTATGACAAGCATCAACGTTTGTATGGCGTCTGGGTGTTTTCCTATGTATAAGTAAGTAAAAAAAGTAAAAATGTATTAATATTCGCTATCTAGTATCCATAACACAAACATTTAGTTGCTTAGTTTGGAACTAGAGGGCGCTGTGTGTAATAAAAATTTAAATGTCTTACAGAAAAGAAAGAAATCGTCAATTTTGAGGAGATTTTGCCACAAATTTCTTGTCGCACAACAGGCAAAAACTTCTTGACTTACTTCCAAACGCGAAAACTTGATCTTAATCAAATGGTTCCGTACTTGAATATGTTCGGAACCCTGTGAATGAATTACCATTTACAACATTAAACTACAAGAACTTGGTACATAATATTTGCTATCTATTAACTACTGATATCGTTTTACTTGGAAGTCGTACTGAATAAGTCTTTGTAAAGTATTATAAATAGTCAAATGTTACACACATTTTCTCACAATAACTTTGTCAATAAATAATTTTCCTTCTACGTAATAATCTCTCTTCTCGGATCTCTTTTCAGAAGTTACTTGTGATAAATATCGATGCCTTATAACTTTGTGTCACTTATTCCATTTGGGACGGTAACAACAATTCGGCGAGTCGAGGCTTAAAAGCCGCTGCCTATACCTTCGGGTAGAAATGCGACACCAAACCAAATACCGTCGGATATTGTAGGTTTGTGGGTTTCGTGGATATTAAATGACAAACCTGTACCTACCATCCGAGCAAAATTAACTTAGATATCCTCATCTCTCTTACAAATAGATTTAAACCGAAAATGCTAATAAGAAATAATTATAAAGTTATTAAAAAAGCATATGGCACTAATTTTAAAAAATATAGCGTAACCTTTAGACGCGTCACCGTATGTAAAGTGATTCCTTTTTAATTGCAGATTTACAGGCTTCTAGATTCAGAGATACAACTATATTACAAGATACTGCTACCAACATAAGCTGGATAGACTGTCAAATTTTTACCAATGCGCCTCGTGGCGCATTGGTAAAACCACCGGTTGCAGCACTGAGGTCGGGGGTTCGATTCCCACCCGAGCACAAATATTTGTGACAAACATGAATATTTGTGCGGCGTCTGGGTGTTTTTCTATGTATTATAAGTATGTATTTACAAAAGAAAATTATATATGTATTAGTATCCGTTATCTAGTATCCATAGCACAAGCATTTAGTTGCTTAGTTTGGAACTGGAGGGCGCTGTGATTTGTGTCCAAGATATTATTAAATATTCTTCTAAAGAGAGTAAACCTAAAGAGGTTGATAGCTCTATAAAGAAGTTATTCAGCAGATGTATGAAATGATATTTTTATGGATTGAGAGGCAAATGAGTAAGAGTCACCTGGTAGTACACGACTACCGCCTCCAATGGACACCTGCAATACAGATAGTGTTACAGTTGCATTTCCGGTCTTTAAGATTTGGTAGAAAAGGAATCGCAAGTCAGTTTCAGAAGTTGTCGGGAGAGTTGTTGGATCTCCGGATAACCTACCACTCTCATCTTACCTTTCACTTTATGTAGATATGTTGAGAGGTTATGGTATTTCACCGGTCGAGCAGGCCCATTCGTGCAGCGAGCTGCGTGGCTTTACCGTTATTAAACATTGAACCACTGATATGTTATATTCAATCTTCAAGTATGTCACAAATACAAAATATGTCTATTAAGACTTAGAGTTACTGTCGGCGTCAATTGCGTCACTACTTGGTACTTACATTTCAATGCGTCTTCTTGTTTGAAGTACTCGTGATTCAGTTATAGATATTATTTTTATATACCAAACTAGCTGACCCAGCAAACGTTGTCTTGCTAAAATACTGAAATGGTTGATTAAGAAATAAAAAATAGGGGCTTATCGTACAGAGGTGAAAATTTAGGATAATTTTTGTATGCCTTTTCATAAAAAAAATCTATTAAAAATTGTCTAATAAAAATTACTAATAAATTGGGAATGGGCTACCCTTTACATTTAGGGGTATGAAAAATAAACGTTGTCCGATTCTCAGACCTACCCAATATGCACACAAAAATTCAAGAAAATCGTTCAAGCCGTTTCGGAGGAGTATGATAAATAAAACTGTGACACGAGAATTTTATTAATTTTTTTGATATCCTCAAGGCATGGGTACTCAATGTAGGCCGTAATAATTCATCTCACTGAATAAAATTTCGTGCACAATTCTGCCAATCAACTACATCAATAATTATCACACACTAGCTGACCAGGCGAACTTTGTTCCGCTTCAAAAGTAATTTTTACCGAGTTTACAATTAAAGTGCTTATTCTTGAAAATTATCACTATTTCTTTAATACATTCTACATGAATTATACATAAACAAACATCCTATCCATATCCAACATATACCCTCTATCTATTAGAAAAAATCGCATCAAAATCCGTTGCGTAGATAGTATCAAAGATCTGAGCATATAAGGGGACAGACAGCGGAAAGCGACTTCGTTTTATACTATGTAATAATGATAACACGCAATCCGTAAAACTATGATCGTTTCTTAGGGAATTTTACACATAAACCCGTACAGGCGTACTAGACATAATTGCCGGCAGCCTATATCTCAGGATATTATAAGCGTGATAAGAAAAATAATGCGTTTTGTGCAACATTTCATTTGCTAAGACAAGTTTTCGAATCCTACCCTATCTCATCTTAGGGTCCGGCAACGCAACTGTGATGCTCTCGCTGTAGCGAATATCCATGGACGCCAAAAATTAAAATCAAGTGTCACGCTATGCCCCCATAAAATTAAAAAAAGAAATACTACAAAGAATAGAACAAAGAGGATTAATAACACCAAGTATACAGCAACTACAACAAATGAGTGACAGTGTGGATAATACAGACAGCCGGTGAACTTGGACCAAATAGTCAATGAATCTCAATTACTATTTAGGGTCAGTATAACATCAACAACATGTTATCTATTAGATACGACAGTAGCCATGTTCAGTTAGTACTAAACCGTGCGCCAGCTATTTATTCAACAAACGTAACCCAATTCTATTTAATAATCACATAACAAGCTGTTATTAAAATATTATACTTAGTCTGGCCATAAATACTGTTACAATTAAAAATAAACAAAATATTATATTTGAATTTGGAATCTGTCATAATAATTAAATGTTTTTTTTCTTTTTTCATTGCACTATAGTATATACGTTTCCCATATTAGTTTTGTATGATTTTCCAGTGAGTTTTCTCATTTTTTTTTCCTATGGAGCGAGCTATGCTCGGTGTATCTCTGAAGGATAAACTCAGGAATGAGTTTATCCGCCAGAGAACTGGGGTAACCGACATAGCTCGTAGAATAAGCTCACTGAAGTGGCAATGGGCTTGTCATATCTGCCGAAGGACCGACGGTAGATGGAGTAAGAAAGTCATAGAGTGAAGACCGCGTCTTGGTATACGTAGCGTAGGACGCCCACCAGCCCGATGGTCAGACGACCTCAGAAAGGCTGCTGGAAAAGACTGGATGCGGAAGGCAGAGAATCGGATGTTGTGGCGCACATTGGGAGAGGCCTATGTACAGCAGTGGACTGGAACAGGTTCATGATGATGATGATTTCTCATTTTGGCGCTAATATATTGTACAATATTTTGCGATATTCAAATGGAGTGGGGTGACCTACAAATAAGTGTACAAAATATATTCACGCCTTTTTGTTCCGAAGGTAATTAATAGGCAGCCGACTAAGCTAAGCTTCGACTCGCCGAATCTTTAAGTCGCAAATGGAGTAGGTGGCGAAACCTATTGCCATACACCTGGGACAAAGTAACAAACTATTTCGAACTAACGTTTGAAACACATAACATAACTTTTGAAAATAATTCCGAAAAATCATTGCTGCGATCCCGTAATCGATTCCATCACTTCTGAATCAGAAGCAGAGAGCTCGACCACTGAACCGCCGCGACTGAAATAAATATATTTAATCTAAATAAGTTTCAACTCAAATATGGCGACCAATTACTCATTGGTATTAATTTATATAGAAATATGCTGAACAGAAATCCATTTAATTGCAATGAACATTATTTTTTTCCTGTGCAATTAATTCAATCAAGGAAATTCTTGACGTCGCAGACGCATATTGTTTGCGACGTGCTCTGTATACGTACACATTTCAATTAATACGCTACCTATTCCATAGGACGTCATTATTTAATTGGTATAGCATAACATAACTTCACGCCTTTTTCTACCCGAAGGTGTAGGCAGCGGCTGTTAAGCCTCGTCGCGCCGTAATGTTTATGTCACAAATGGAATAAGTGGCGAACCTATTGCCATGCTGGGCACAAAGTTTTCAGTCATCGAGTCATCACACGTAACTTCCGAAAAGAAATTCGAAAAGTCATTGGCGTGAACCAGTGTGAGGATTCGAACCCACGACGTCTAGATTTAGTAGCGGTATACTGATTATTTCAATATAAGTAATATATAATAGTATGTAATTGGTATAATGAAACAGAAACGCTAATGCCTACAAGCAGTAGATAATAGATTGAAGTTACAAAAAAAAAGTTGTTTCGTACACTTTTATATTTGTTATGAAGATTACCTAATTTATCTACTTAAAATGACTCGTACGCATGGCGCCAGAGGTATTCAAAGGCTCCACTCCTTCACCTCTCCCCTTCCCAATTCATTTCCTACCACTGCCGTAACGCATTTTAAAGACCGGCAAAGCAAATATAACACTAGGTGTTGCAGATGCCCATGGGCGGCGTAAGTTGCTTACCATCAGGTGACACGCCTACTCGTTTATCTCCCTATGCCATAAAAATAAATAAAAAGACATGTATCCACATGTCCCGTTCCATTTGCTTCAACTATCCTCCTCTTCCCTCTTCCTATCCTATCTTATAGATCGACAATCCCACTATGATCGTTTGGGTGCTGGGCTGGCCCGTGTTGCAGATGTTTATAAGTAGTGCTAACCTTTTACCACCAAGTGACCTTATTGCTCATTTGCTCCCTATCCCACAAAAACTATCCTATTTTAGAATATCAGATTTAATTTCACGGACCTTGTGGTACATTGGTAAAAGTACCGACTGCGTGGCTTTGCTTGGAACTAGAAGGCACTGTATGTATTGTGTCCGCAATACATATTAAAAATATATTAATGTTTTTTTATGGGCACACAAGCAAGCGACAATAATTCGTTTCACATTTTGGCACAAATCCAAAAGTATAAACATGACTTTCAGATTAATGATTCTAAGACTTGATAGACGACTGTCCACCCTCTATTGTTGGAACTTTTACAGCGAGCCACACACAAAGGGCGTCTACGAAGTTAACTATGTCATCCCCCAGCCATTTTTATTTCAATAAGATTATTTTATCATAAAAATACGTTAGATAACGAGCTGAAAAGCAGAGAGAAAATCATTCCTAAAAATCGCACATATATATTTTAAAGTAGCTACACGACAAATCGAAGCATGGACTACTTTAGAGTCTACTTTAGAGTCTCGGTGGCGCTGTGGTCGAACACACGGTTTCTGATCCAGAGGTCCGGTTTCGATTCCAGACACTGGCTCACACCAATGACTTTTCGAAATTATTTTCGGAAGTTATGTGTGATAAATATCGATGACTGAAAAACTTTGTGCCCGGTATGGCAATAGGTTCGCCACCTATTCCATTTGGGACGTAAACATAACGGCGAGACGAGGCTTAACAGCCACTGCCTACACCTTTGGGTAACAAAAGGCGTGAAGTTATGTTATGTTCTGTTATGACTACTTGATTCCCCATATATTTACATTCATACATAATATATTTACATGCACATTTTTTGCAGTTCAAAAAATTTGGTCAAATGTTTGACTTTCTGACGTCATATTTTTTTATTGGTGCTCTTTTTTACGGAATAGGGGGCTCTCTCAATGAGCGAAACGCGGTATGAGCCAATTTACCTCGATATTCTGAGAGGCCGTGGTATTTCACCGGTCGAGCCGGCCCATTTCTGCAGCGAACTATGTCGCTCCACCGCTGTCAAAATATTTGCTTCTTCGTTATTAACTAGGTTAACTTTTAATTCCCGAACATTGTATACGCCTTCGGCGTATTTTCCAGCCCCTTACTTTAGGTGTAGTTGACACAACATGTCATCCTTTCGGTCTATTCATGCTGTCAAAAGATTTAGCTGTAGTTTTAAGTCCGGCCGCCTGCCTGACGTTAAGAGTTATTCATGTATTTAAAACTTGTGTAATTAAAATAAGTACATTGTATACCATCGTTTCTTTTGATAATAAAATGATAATCGTTTGAAGCCGACCGATATAGTTCTTTATCATATTGCATATTGCATTATTGCACATATAACTAGATATTTCCTGTTTTTTATTCTGATAACTTGACATTATGACTGTATGTCTAGATTGTAACATAATCAAAGCGTTGTACTGATTGCGTCTCAGTACGCGTGGTAAGTACCAGACCGCTCGCCCACTACGGACAGTTCTATTTTCCCTTTAAAAAGTTACACTTAATGCCTATCTAGGCACTAAGTACTGTCTTAGGTGGTCTGGAGATCGAACGCCCAACTTCTGAATCAAGAAGTCGTGGGATTGAAATCTGGCTCACTGCACCAATGACTTCTCAGAATTATTTTCAGAAATATACCCCCCGCATTTACATGGTAATTTTTGTTGGCCCCGGGGTTCATGTAGTCTGGACAGCCCTGGGCTAAGTAATGAGGGCTACTTACAATGACGGATCTCGTAGCATAGTAGTGACTAGTGATACTGTCTTCCTACAAGAGAGGTTGGTGTATTCGATATCCGACCTGAGTATACATTTTATATCATTTCGTAGTAAATTCATATTTATTCAATTTCATATGTAAAGGTAATTTTTTAAATAAGCATAAGCTCTCACCGTCTTGCTTGCTAGATGGGCCTATGTGTTTTGGCAAATGGCACGCAAAAATAAAACGCACTATAATCGATATAAAAATATTAACAAAAGTGCGTTTTATTTTGTTCTGACTCACACCAATATTTGTCGGATTTTTTTTCCCGAAATTACGTGTGATGACTGATAACAGTCTCGGTGGCGCAGTGGGCGAGCGCGCGGCCTCTGATCCAGAGACTGGCTCACACCAATGACTTTTCGAAATTGTTTTCGGAAGTTATGTGTGATAAATACCGATGACTGACAAACTTTGTGCCCGGTATGGCAATAGATTTGCCACCTATTCCATTTGGGACGTAAACATAACGGTGAGACGAGGCTTAACAGCCGCTGCCTACACCTTCGGCTAACAAAAGGCGTGAAGTTATGTTATGTTATGACTAATAACATTGTGTCCGATGTGAGACAATAGGTTCTGCCTCCTCTCCACTCTGGTCCACGTCGGGACGTGAAAACGATACATATAAAAATTCAGCTCAATCGCTTAAAGATATCTACTTCAAAATTGAGTTCAAAAGTTTCACCCGTTCGGGTGCAACCTTTGAACTCAATTTTATAATCAATTTTATAATACATATTTGCATAAATACATAAAGTGCATGTTTAATAAAAACCTATAAAATAATATTAAAAGTATATTAATTCTCAATATCTGTAAGTTAAGTGTAGCAGTTACATGGCGAATAGGTGATTAAGTATTCAGAGCCAGTACTATTTAATGGTATCGAAGTGGACGTTTTAATCGTCGCAATTAGGGTAGGCAGTTAGTGTTTTCTTGTGGAGTTATGTCGCATTGGTTTGGTGTCACTAACGTGTCGCCTTCCGACACGTCCAATACTGCAAGTCCCCACGTCCGTTTAAAATGCGTTCAGAATAAGTTAATGTAGATGAATGATATAAAAAAGACACGAAGTGTCCCTTCGTCTTTTTTTATTCATTTCTCGGCTGCTAATTGCTCTGGTCTTATTTATGTAGTTCGAATATGTTTTTTTTTTGTAAATTCCCGAGTTTTCCTACCCGAAGGCGTACACAAGCATATAGACAAGCTGACTTTTAGATATGAAGTCGGATTAAGTGTGCGAATAAGGTATTATCTCAGGTAATACCATATTATCTCAGGATATTTTAGGATTTTCGACTTTTCTTTGGATTTCGGCCGGTTTTTGCAAATGTCGTTTTATCTCAGGGTTTTCAATAAAACGCAGGTTTACATTTTAAAGATCTCCCTAATTAAAAGTTAAACCAACTACAAAGAAATAATGTTATTTTCCTAACAATTGAACAATGCAAACCAATATTTATTATATCACAGTAAAACCAACTCAGGTAGGTTCATCCAAATGTCATTTTCCAAATCCACAAACGGTCATAATACGTTTTTGAGAGAAAATTCTCAAACTGTACAAAATCTAAGGACTTTTTCAGGGAAATCAAGCCATCTCTCTGATCTTTTCATTTTATTCATTTGGTAACCCTATGTGTGAATGTGGTGGTATTTGATCTGCCGGAACCACTAGTGGTTTTAATCGCTGTATCGTCCAATAGAAGAGAGGAAGTAGCAGACTCTATGGCAATTAAAGGTCACACTTTATATAAACAAAAACTTATAAGTAGTATTGTTTATTAAATAGTAACTCATAGCGGACGTAATCTACATCTTGATCACGATTCTTAAGATAACTAACCGTATATATTTATAAGCATATCTATTTCTACATTAAAAAAAAACATGCGCCAACATAATTATCTATGAACGTAACTTCACGCCTTTTTCTACCCGAATATATTATCGGCACGGGTGTAAAAACCGAATTGTTACGTTAAGTTCTAAATGAAACAAACGGTGAACCTATTGTAATTACATTTGTACACCGGGCACGAAGTTGTCAGTCGTCAATATTTATACACATATGGATACACATATTTCGGCAAATAATTCCAAGAAATCATTGTTGGAATCCGAAAGAATCGAACCCACGACTTCTGAATCAAAAGCATATCTTTAAATTGTAGTACATACCTATATATTTGCAATTTAAATTTAGAATGTTGAAGTGGTCTTGGCTAATGACAATTGATCTGTAGTGCCAAAATTAAAATTACATTTTTAACTTCCCAAAAGTCTAGTTGTAATCAAGACCATTTTTTTTTAATAATAGATTGATACTGAATATACTAAATTAATACTTTTATGAAATAAAATAGTGTGACAAATCAACACTTAAGTTTATTTATAGTAAAGTACATTTATCAACATTATACGGCTTATGTATCCGCTTACATCAAGAATACACACAGCGTTTAAGAGCTTTTGTCTTATTGTGATATGGGAAGCGTGGGCGCCCCCTATTCTTTCACATTATTCATTTCACGCGGTCTGTTTTCCTAATGAGAGAGGCTTCGCGGCGCCAGTGAGGCTTTTTGTGCACACATTTGTCTTACCTATTAATGCGTATTGATTTTGGTGTTTGCGTTTATGATAATTAAAATATTATAAAACAAAGTACCATTTCGCTGTCCGACTCTTAAACGCTTAAATCTTTGAAACTACGCAACGGATTTTGATGAGGTTTTTTTTATTAGCTTTTTATTAGCTTCACCTGTATGTATGTTTGTATATTTGTATGTTTGTAGGTTTGTAGGTTTGTTTGTAACCGACTTCTTTTTTAGTTTCCGCTGATTGCCACTAGATGGTGCGATTTGTGAACTATGTAAATAATAGTTTAAAAAAACTAAAAAACACGCTTTTTATAGAAAACCGAACTAAAAAATAGAAAATAAATTTTAATGAATTTAAATTAAGAAAATAGTTGTTTCTAAGATTTTCGCGAATCTCACTCATTGATTAAAACAACTTTTAGGATTATATCTACTTCTAACTTTTAGGATATTATCGAAATGATAATCACTCTACTCATATCTGTCAATAAAATATTTATAACTATTGACACCATGCACCCCACGCTTTTTTGAACGATAGATGGTGCGATTTGTGAACTATGAAAGTTCACAAATCGCACCATCTAGTGGCAATCAGCGGAAAGTTTACGTTATCAACTTGAAACGAGTTCCTTATATAAGTCACAGATGGCGCTATTCCTCAAATTCGAAACTAAGAAACGCGCTTGTTTTAGAAACCCGAACTAAAAAATATAAAATAAATAATAGTTTAAAAAAACTAAAAAACACGCTTTTTATAGAAAACCGAACTAAAAAACAGAAAAATAAAAAAAATATTTTATTTTAAAAAAAGCGTGGGGTGCATGGTGTCAATAGTTATAAATATTTCATTGACAGATAGGAGTAGAGTGATTATCATTTCGATAATATCTTAAAAAGCACCCCACGCTTTAAAAAGCGTGTTTTTTAGTTTTTTTAAACTATTATTTATTTAATTGCAAACTTTTATTTTAGTCTGTATTGATCAAAATAATGTACTACTTTATTATACACCATAAGAAAGTCTACAAAAAGGTTTTGCGATGGCGTACGGCTAATTTTTTAGGAATAACCTACAATGACCATTTTTGTTGCTTAACTTTTTACGAGAAATAATAGCTTATTTACGAAGCGATTTTAAAGGATCACCATAATTACTTATTTTTTAAGTACCTTAAATGCATTATACACTTAATATAGATCAACAAGGCCTTTACAACATGAAATAATTTAAATGAATACTTTCATAAATATTACAGATTCAAAATGTAGGCAACGCAACTGTCTTATTGTCTATTTTGCAGATTTCCATGGGCGGTGGTAGTTACTTAGGGGGCGTCCATAAATTACCTGAGATGATTTAGGGGGGGAGGGAGTCGAGTCAAATCTCATATAATCTCACGTTAGGGAGAGAGAGGGTCTCGACAAATATCAAGCAATTTTTTGTTCTGAATGAAACAAAAACAAATTATACTACTTTGGTCCATTCAATCCAAATTGCATGTCAATAATCTTAATCATATTACGATGATGCTCAAGATTTAATCTTCAGTATCACCGTAATATGATTGATGATGATGATGAATGATGATGATGAATGATGATGATGAAATAGCTCAATAGTCTTTCTACAATAACAACCCAACGCGGTTACGTAAGAAACCCAAATTCTGAAAAATCTCACGTGAACAACTTGAAGAAAATTGGAATGAAAAAAAAATCAGTTGGGTTTGGCAGAATCTGCATGACAGTAGCATAAATGAAATGATGGCACAACACAAAATTTGCAAGGTGGACTGATCACTGACCGCGTGGAAAGGTTGTAAGGAAGGAATTTGTATTGAAAGAGAGTGTCGGTGTAAAAGTAAGGAAGACTATGGATAACGTAAGATTGACTAAGCAGATATACAGTGCAAAAATGGATTGATCAAGGACGGCCACGAAACACTTTTTATGACCGAATATAACGAGTCCTTGAGGAAGGTGATGTCAGGAACCCTAAGAGAGCCTGTATAACAAGAGTTATGAAAGACAAAGAACCCACTGAGGTGAGTCTTAAGCGCGCCTCATACCGCTCTGTGTCTCTACCTATCCCGCAAGGGACTTGACGTGATGTTATATATATGTATCAGAATATTCTTTTGCAATCAACTTTTAACATTAACAACCAGCTTCCATGCTCTGTTGTTTTGGAGAAAAGTGTGTTGATAATCTGGGTTGATAACGGGTTCGCATCCAGGCTCAAACCAACAACTTTTCGAAATTCTTGTCCGAAGTTATGCGTGACGGATATCAATGACTGAAAGATTTTTTATGCGTATGGCAATAGGTAAGCCAGAGATATCGGCGAGTCGAGGCCTAACAGCCGCTCCCTACACTTTCGGGTAGAGAAAGGCGTGGAGTTGTGTAGTGTTGTGCTATGCCTGGTTATTATAAATCTTTGTTGCAGTAGCAATTGAAGGTATTCCTCTGGCATTTTAATCACCGCGTCGATTCTGATGTATTCATTGGCCAAATTAACCTTCGGCCGCTGTCAGTCGATGCACTAATGAAGAGAGAAGCCTTGGGTACATTTCAATTTGCTGTTCACGTTGTCAAAGATCGAGTTACACGTCTTTATTAGTTGATGCCCACAGCTCCGACGAGAGAGAGAGAGAAGTTCTATTCCCATGATTCACCATCCATGTTTGAATTTAATTGATGCGACTCGGGATTTAATTTTTTGGGAGACGTTGCCATTTCGCAGAACCGATCCAATCAGGGGACGAGCTGCTTGGCTCTACCAATTTTTTAATAGGATAAGGGGCAAACGAGCAGGCACGTGCAATATTGATAGTGTAACAGTTGCGTTACTATTCTAAAAGGTCGTGGTATTTCACTGGTCGAACCAGCCCATGTATCATGCAACAAACTGCGTGGCTCTACACAACTGCTAAATTTGTAAAATCTCATTTGATAATGCGTCTACGTAACCTTTTAAAGCAAGTGAATGAATGAATGAACGAAGCCTTTATTTACTGAGCAAATTAAATAAATTTGCAAAAAAAGCAGCAATTCATTATACAACTAAGCGCATTTTCAGGGATCAGTTTGTTGGTCAAATTGTCTAGTGACATAGGCCTAGCCTAGTTTTTTCCACTTGTCTCTGCCTTGGGTTAATCTTCTCCAACCATTTGGCAGCTCATCTTCCCATCGTTTTATTTGTCGTCCTTACTCACTCCATTTCTGGAATATGATACTAAAGCACTGTATATGATATTAAAGCAACTACTGTCTCACAAGTTACTAGCGCAATGGTACAAGATTTATTTAAGTATATATATATATATATATATATATATATATATATATATATATATATATATATATATATTGCTAAAGTTGCTTTCAGTCAATTCCTTTGTATGTCCTAAGTCTAACTAGTAGTTTTTTGCAGCTCCGATCGTAGCTTTTCCAATGAATAATGACAACTTTTTACAAAGACGTCAGATTTTAACGTGACATAACTTCTTACTAACAGTCTCGGTTGCCTAGTGGTCGAGCACACGGCTTCTGATCCAGAGGTCCGGGTTCGATTCCTGACACTGGCTCACACCAATGACTTTTCGAAATTGTTTTCGGAAGTTATAATTGATAAATATCGATGACTGAAAAATAACTTTACACCTTTTTTTACCCGAAGTTTAGGCAGTGGGTGTTAAGCTTCGACTCGCCGTTATGTTTACGTGTGTGTGTCAGGTTTCGAACCTGTGACCTCTGGACTCAGGGCTATGAGCTGGACTATGAGCTCTTAATTCCAGCCAGCTTGCCTAGTCTAGACTACTCATGACTGACTAAATGGAATTAGTCGATGACAAATAGAATTTAGAGTGAATTTAACAGTGACTACTCGACACCGACTAACTGAAATTAGTCGTTGAAAATACGAATTTGCAAGGCAGCGCGTAAGCTGCCTGGAATTAAGAGTTCATAATACCAGCAGAAGCCGTGTGCTCGCCCGCTAGATCACCGAGACCAATAAACCGTCAGATCTTGGAAAGTCAATTTATACGCCAGACTAAGGTCAATCAATCTCTAAAGGTGGTAGAAGTAGAAGAGAAATAGACAAACAAATATACAGACCCCCAAACGTAATAGACACTGATTTATTACGTGTAATATATACGATTTATTTGTAGCTAACACCAGCTAACAAGCTTTTAAAATTAAATCGTTCACAACTTAACACTTTAATGATCATAATCTGATCGAATATCGGGTACAATTATACCTAGAGTGTAGATTAACAGTTGCTTTATATGAACTATGACAACATACCGGCGATTTTAATGTATACAGCGTTAATAGGTGTCCCACTTCGGAGTTACACTTATAATGATTGGCTTTGTAACTTTTTTAAAAGGGACAAATATTAGGGGCACTAAAGCCCAAATACTGAACCGCCAGTCAAATATATAAGCGCTACTTAAGCGTTTAAGTAGCTGTCACATTAGACAGAATACGTCAAATTTAAGCAGTAAGTAGCACTTTATTGATTGTCAGATTTAAGTGGCTGTTCAGTATTTGGGCGTAAATCTCGTAAGCTATTATGGACATGTCAGAATCGATGATTGATTGTTTCGATCACAATTAATACGCGGCATTACTTTTAAGCGCGATTAAAATCAGTTAGGTGATAATACCTTGGCAACATGGATTTAAAATTAAAAATATTGTATGCCAATTAAAAAAGCATTCTTCTCAATCAATAAGTAATATATCATCAGTAAATCGAAAACTTACTGAATGATTTAACCAAAAAGATCTTTTCGCCGAGTTTGACCTAATTAAATTCAGCAAAATTATCGCACCAAATCAAATTAAATTAAGCTAGAGCTTCATTAACATCCAGTAATATCTCCACATCGTGTCAAAGAATCACGACAGACAGACAACCTAACATATCTTTGCATGTTAAATAATATTTGTATATATAAAATTAATTTCTTAGATTTACGCGAATCACATTCATAACATTAAAACAACATTTTTATGGATTTCATCGCGTTTATTGTGAACTTATTTTTTATTTATTCCCCGACGCGACGTTTTGAGCTCTTTACAGAGATCGTTTTCACGACTAATGTTCAAAGTAACCGCGATAAAATCCATAAAAATTGTTTCAATGTTATATATGAAATTAAATTAACTATAAGAAACTAACGTAACACGGTTAGTCAAAAATCAAACATAACCTTCATCACATGCGTGTAGCCAAAACAAAGCAATTGCCATTGTTAATGGTGTTCAGACGAAACACAATTAGCCAAGTAAATCATAACAAAATACACACCATATAATGTTTGCTGTGATCTTGGTGACGTCATTTAACATAACGGACAGTGACGTCAGAGATTAGGTTAAGCAAATTGACGCACGGCCGTGAATTAACTAAACAAACTCGTCTAAATGTAACCACCCACGCCTACATATCGTTAGATTATTATAATGTTTGAACGAATGTAATATAATAGCGTATCAGTCATCAGTACTTAATATAGACAATAATTACGATTTCATCATAAGTCTTTTGAATGTCGTAAATTGAATGATACAGAAGCACGGCTGCCATGGACGTCAAATTAATTTAAAAGTTCAAATTCGAACGTTCGAATCATTCGATCACTTGTCAAATTTGCCAAAATATATAAAGTAAGTAAGTAGTATAATAAAAAAAATATGTTGAATATTTTTAATAGATTCTCATTCAGTCTGTGTCCTCTCGGTGGTCCAGTGTTCGAGCCGGAAGTCGTGGGATCGATTCCGGGCTCATACCAATGATTTCTCGGAATTCTCTTCGGAATTTATGTGTGATAAATGTCACATGTGTATATGGCAATAGGTTCGCCACCATTAGATATCATCATTACCTTAACTACTTGGTTAAGCTACTAAATCTAATCTAAATACAAACTACCTCTAAAATCTTAAAATCCCTGTGAATCTGAACAAGAGCTTTTCTGTTATCTTACTACTTGTCTTAATATTTAACATATTATTTATCATTATATGGTTGCTTAACACTTCAATATATATGATGACAAGGAATCAGACCGGCTCCCTGTCAGCACGAGTCCACGTAGTAGCTGCGGACTCCCCTGACATTTTTTAGTAGCCAAATTTCTAGGAATCAAATGAAAAGATTGGGTGACGTTTCTAAGTTAGTAGGTTGTCAAAGGTTGTTTATCTATGTCGTTTAACAAGTAAATGAACTGTCATAACATACGTTAAGTAACAAAAACATTATTACACTCGTTACAAAGTAATGTAAGGTGTCTGTGTTAAGGCAGGTCGTAATCTTACTAACAGCGGAGGCGCCTATTCTGGCGCCCGTCTAAATTTAATAGCTGCTGTCACAAAATGGTAAATTAGGGTCTATTTATACATATACTAGCTGACCCGGCGAACTTTGTTTCACATCAAAAGTAATTTTTACAGCGTATACAATTAAAGTGCTAAATTATGAAAACTATCACTTTTTCTTTGCTAAATTATACATGATTTATATAAACCACCTCGTTGATACTCTCTATCTATTAAAAAAAACGCATCAAAATCCGTTACGTAGATTTAAATATATATACAATTGTCACTTATTATTGAAGTCGGTCCAACGCAATAGACGTTACCTACGCTTACCACGCACCGACTCCATAAATAAGTAGCAATTGTAAATATTTTAACAGTTATAAATGATTTTATTAAGGTATTACGTTTTGTATATTGTATTAAGTATACAAATTAGTTATTTACGTTATTTATCGCTTTTTAGTTATTCTCCATAACTAAAAAGCGATAAATAACGTAAATAACTGCTTTTATCTACTTAAACATTTTGTGGTTTACGTTTCTAGAAGTCGGTTTAACTTTTTTTTTAAAGTAATTTTATTTCACGATTTTTAGTAATATTAATGAGTTATGAACTTCAATAGACATTAATGTTCAATAGTTCATTCATGTGGCTTTCAGTTTATTAAATATATTATCACTAATTATAATTCCTTTAATTAAATGGTTGATATTTTTACGGAACTATAATTGTTGTAAATAGGTACTTAGTTAAAAGAATTTGATAATATTTGTTAAGTATTTATATTTTTGTTATTATCATGGGTAGACCCAATAACACTCCAGCCCGCATAAAGGAAATCCAATCCAATCGTAGCCTGGAAAGCAGAATAGCAGAAAATAAAAAAATAAAAACATTTTCACAGAATTCTGTCCTAACTCCTAACCGTTTAAGAGTTCCGTAGCTTCATTATCAGCACAGCAGCATCAGATGTCGATTCAAGCATACCTTCCAAGCAACTCGTTAATCCTATATACTACTAAACAGTTTCCATCGACTAATTGCAGAACGGTCTCCCAACTCCTAACCATTAAGGAGTTCTGTGGCTTCTTCATCAGCACAGAAGGGAGCAGACGTATATTCAAGCATAGCTCACAAGCAACACGTTAGCCCTACATACTACCAAGTAGTTTCTATCGACCAACTGCAGTTCTGTCTTCAAACTCCTAACCTTTGAGGAGTTCTGTGGCTTCTGCATCAGCACAGCAGCATCAGATGTTGACACCATAAAGAGTGTCCCTAAGACATCACTATTACGTAACAAAAATACCATACTTGCATACAACCTTTGGTTGTTGCCTTCGATTTCTCCTGGTTTCCATCATCAGATCCTGACCTGGTGAAAATGGGACCATCTCATCATATCCAACAAAAAAAAGTTTTGAAATCCGTCCATAATTGACGAAAATATCGGTGAACATACATAAAAAAAGAAGTCGGAAGTTGGAAGTCGGTTAAAAAATTACTTTTGATGCGGAACAAAGTTCGTCGGGACAGCTAGTTATATATATGTAAGAACGTGTTTGTTGTAGACGCTCACATGTAATAATAATATAGGCCAAATGATTTCATATTTAAAACTGAAAACTACTACATAATATATAAATTGCATTTTCTTTAGTGGTATGTGTTTACAGGAATAAAATATGAAGTTATGACAAACATTTTTAACGCGGATATATTTACGCAACAATATTTTTGCGTCTCCAAAGTGAATTCGCCGCGATCTGTATAAATTTAATCAATGTGAGAAAAATTATATTACAGATCAAAGAAAATATTATTTTTGTGATATTGTAACACACACAATGTGGGTGTCAACCATCTAACTATTCAAAATATGTAAATATTTATCAAAATATATCAGGCAAATTGCCAAGACAACTTGACGAGAGAAACGCTATCTTATCAAAAGACCTTTCCTGGAGTCCTGCACTAGTCACGTCAAAAACTAAACAGCAAATGTGATTATTGTATAATTGTTATTTATTTTAACACATAAATATGTAATGCTATATCAGAATTGATAAATTTGTTTATTACTAAACTAACTGGGCTTCGTTTGAGTGACAATAATACATACATATATACATAACTTCACGCCAAATCCCTTGCGGGGTAGGCAGAGAGAACGGAGCGCCACAAGGCACGATTCTTACATACCTCCCGATTTTTGAGGCTCCTAACATCACCTTCCTCCAGAACACGTTCTATTTGGTTATGGAATGTGTGTCTTGGCCGTCCTCGACTCCTACATCCATCCGCTTTTGTATTATAAGCAGATATACATCTGCTTAGTCAATCTTGCATCATCCTACATTGCTACATGTCCGAACCATCGGAGCATGCCCATCCTTAACTTTACACCGAGACTCTCTTTCAAACCGACTTCCGACTTATAACCTTGTATTCGACGCGGTCAGCGAGGGTCCTAGCGGTTTATCCTACTTTCATGCACACTCTGCCATACCAAGCTCTCGCTTCCATAAGTTAGCGTTGGGATCAGTATTGCATTGTGAATTGCTAGCTGGGCTTTTCTGCTAATATTTTTTGCACCCAGGAATCTGCCCAACGCTCCATTTACGCTATTTCCTAACGCCACATTTCTTTCTTCATCCGCCGGTGTAGCTTCCATCCCTGCTAAAAGCACATCCATGATATACAATTTCATTCACCTGTTCCAGCACTACATCGTCAACCATTATCGTTGCATCCGTTCTAGATTCCTCCCTTTGAAACACCATAACTTTCGTTTTCATCACATTCAATTGTAAGCCTTAACGTGACAATAATATATTGGATATAATAATAATATCTTGTACACATTACACACAGCGCCCTCTAGTTCTCAACTAAGCAACTAAATGCTTGTGACATGGATACTAGATAAGGGATATGAATACATTTATACTTTTTTTGTAAATACATACTTAAAAATAGAAAAACACCCAGACGGCATTCAGACATTCATGCTTGTCATAAATATTTGTACTCGGGTGAGGATCGAACCCGCCCACCTCAATACTGCAATCGGTACCAATGCACCCCGAGGCTCGTCGACAATATTTCCTTATCGTAAAACTTTAGTTAAACTTTGATTAATTTCAAATTTTAGTTTTTTTTAAATCTTCAAACTTTTTTAAGTTTGCGTACGTCCAGATATTTAAAATCCATATTCAACCCCATTGAGAGAAGAACTCTTGTGGTAGTGAGTAACATATTTGGAATTTGAGACAGTCACCTAGAAATAATTCAGTCTTTTGTCCAAAACGCAAGGGATGTTTTTCTGTTTTTTTCTGTCAAAATATGCATAGATATAAGAATAATAGATCGGCAATAGTCACCCAAACAACGAGACTAAAAATGGGTTGTTGATGTGTGAGTGACTTATCAATGTGTGCGTAAAAAGTGCTTCCAAGTGTCAACTTGTTTTGAATTATGTGTGTTGAATTTAAACATCCTGAGAATCGCTTAATAGCGGTCGCGCTGTCAGTGATGATTAGTAGTAAATTTTTACTGACATGTGCCATCTACTACGATCTGTGATAAATCTATGCTAGTACAATACTTTTATGCTATAGAAGAAATATTTCTTGCCATGCCATATATTTTAAATATAGTATTAGATTCTGTGGGGATAAGAAACTTTTGAGACAGTAATTTCAGTAGCTTACTTTATGCTATCTTATAACTTTTTGAACCATACAAGTCAGACAAAGTAAATGAAAATTTTACATGAACAAAATGTTACTCCTGCTAAACTTTACTATTTGTGGTAATTACCTTTTATTAAAAAAAAGCTTTTATTCCTATTATCTCGATAGTATAGTAGCAGATACGTGTACTTCTGCTTAATAATTCCAATGTTCGAATACAAGAACACACCGACAGCCTTTCGAAAAAAATTTACAAGTTATTTTTGACTGTGATACCTGTTCTGTGAGTCATATTGAAAAAAAACTATTATGTTGCGTGCGAGAAATGATAATTTTTGAGAAACTAAAGAGCCCAAGTCTCGGTGGTCTGAATCAAAAGATCGCGGATTCGAATCCTGGCTCACACCAATGACGTTTCGAAATTAATTACGAAAGTTATGTGTGATACATATCGATGACTGAAAACTTTGTGTCTGGTATGGCAATAGTTTCGCCACCTATTCAATTTGGGAGTAATGGCGAGTTAAGGCTTAACAGCCACTGTCTACACCTTCGTGTAGAAAAAGGCGTGAAGTTATTTATGTAAAGAGCCCAACAAAATTTTACACCCTTTATGGAAACAATTCTAAGTCAGATGACGTGACAGGGAACAGTTTGTCTTAGTCTAGCGATTAAATGAATTATGTCACTTAAATGAGAAGGTTCAATGACCATTTGTGTAACTATTGTATTGTGTTAATAATATAATCATAAGATGATAATGCAGCAGAAGAACAGACGATGCGTTTTGATGGAGGAACTCAAACTGTTCTACCTTCTTCGGAGTGCATTGCCCTTAGAGCCGATCGTGTCGTTGCTCCACATACGACACCAATAATAATTGTTTTATTATTGCATATGCAATATCATCACGCGATAAATTATTATCTGGTGTCCGATAAATTTCATAAGGAACACAAAAACACAACGAAATTATTAAAAATATATTCATAAATAGATAAGTTGAATAAACAAATTTATTCAATAATTATATATTACAAATTAATAAACCATATTACGAGCTCATTGAACTCACAAATTAAAGTCGATTTTTGAGGCTCCCAACATCACCTTCCTCCAGAGCACGTTCTATTTGGTCATGGAATGTGTGGCCGTCCTCGACACCTACATCCATCCGCTTTTGCATTGTATATCTGCTTAGTCAATCTTGCATCATCCATTCTTTCTACATGTCCGAACCATCGGAGCATGCCCTTTCTTACAATCACAACATAATACTAAGCACTACTTAATCTGGTTCTAATAAAAGTTTGTAGCAAATCGGAGCAGCTGTAGATAGTTAGCTTTTTCCTGGTCCTCATCGTTACAACATAAAACGAACATAGATCTTTATTACATTGCAGAATATAGGTTTGAAGCATATAACATAACATTTATCATAACTTCACGTCTTTGTTACCCGAAAGTGTAGACAGTGGCTGTTAAGCCTCTTCTCGCCGTTATGCTTACGTCCCAAATGGGATTGGCGGCGAACCAATTGCCATACCGGGCACAAAGTTTTTCATTCATCAATATTTATCGTACTTAATTTCAGAAAACAATTTCGAAAAGTCATTGGTGTGAGCCAATGTCAGGATTCGAACCCAGACCTCTGGATCAGAAGCCACTCAACCACTGGACCATATTTTTTGGTATATAATGGACCATTTGAAGCATATACTAATAAAAATGCATTCCGAAAAAAAATATGTATGCATTCGAAGATGAATGAGTCAAAAAATGCACTTTTTCTTCAAAAATCCCGATGACCGTTATGCATACAAAGCGACAAAGATAAGCCTTATTGATTTTGTGTAACAAAAGTTTGGTGTTCCCTTTGCGGCACAACGCTAAGTGGCAACCCACAGTGCCGCGCCAGGGATGGCACATTCTCCAGATAAGATAGCGTTCTTCTTCGTCTTACCATCGCATTGCAATCCACATACTCATACAAAAAACTCCTGCCCGCTTCAAATCACACATTTGTTTGCGTTAATTTGCCATTCCACAGTTATAAGCCGAATACCTGAGTCACTGAGAGGTTTTTTTTTCTTGTAATATCATTGTTTTTACTTGGAAACGATACGACTTTAACATTCGGGTTATCTATAGTTATAATTAAAGTAAAGTTTTAACACAGCCATATCTATCTATCAGTGGAAATGTTGTTATTAAAATCAATAGAGTAGCGTTCAAAATTCTAGGACCGCACTCACAAAGTCGACTTGTGCATTAGTCATTGACAAAAAAAGTTCATTGGTAAAATGCTCTACAATATATCAACCCCCATTATGTGAAATTTGGATATCTATATATCCAAAGACAAATCTCTATAGTCTCTAAAATAGGCGAGTAATAAAAAAAAATTGTGTGGTTTTATGAAACCACCGTAAAAGTGAAACTTTTTTTCACATTATAGACATTTAACAAAAAATTTTCGGAATAATATTCCATTAAGGGTATAAAAATTGCTTCATCAATCTTAATTTTATACTTAGAAAATGGGAATGATAATGGGAAATGATAAAAGTAGACTAGGTCTCCAACTAATATTTTTATTGAACTCTGTGTCTTAGAGTACGACATACATAATACTTAACAATTATTTAGATGGTATACACATATTAAAACACTGAAAATAATATTTTATAATCGTTGAGTCATTTTGATCCGTTTTTCAATTATTTTCAATCATTCTATTATCAATTCCATCTTCATCATGAGTTTCACAGTTTATAAATGTAACCAATATTTTATGGTAACTAAAATACGTGAACAGTGACTTACATTCGATTTTTTCAATGTATCTAGTAAAAACCGCATCGATCGTTGTACCATATCTCGTGGTGGGTATATTTCTATCATTTATCATTTCAAGATTAAATACATTTCTCAAGTATTCAATGAGTGGAGCAGATTCTTCTTTCTTGAAGTCTGTATTAAAATCACCAGACAAAATAACAGGCATTCGTGAATATATTTCTCGAGAACGGAAGATTTGTGCCGATGACGTAGCAAATGGAGCTAGATGAAAACCTAGAAAATCCATAACATCATCTATTTTTTGATTTACTTTAATATATATTGACGCAATTACGAGTTTTCTGTTCTCATCTAATTGACAAATAGCTGCACAAAAATCTCCCACAGCAGATTCGGAAGCAGTTGTTTGACTTACACTCATGTTATTGATGTATGCTTGCATTTCTGAGTGAACCCTCAATGAATTATCGTTGTTTTTTAGTATAGCTACTCCACCATATCGAGAATATAGTAATATCGTATTATATCGATAGATGTCGCCCGAATCGACAAGTATTCCAGCTTCGGCACTAGGGATAACGCGACACCTATTAAACGTTAACAACATTACAACAAAGGATCTTTACAAAACAAAACGATATTTTTTCCTCCAGTAAATATGATATTTTGATTTATTATGAAAATGTGACAAATACATATATAAAGAGCACTATCTTATCGCTAATAAATTGACGAACATAACTGTGTCACATATATGTAGTTCCGGTGGTCCAGTGGTCGAGCACACGGCTTCCGAATCGCATAGGTCGCGTGTTCGAATCCTGGCACACTTTTTGGAATTGGAAACTTAAGTAAAGTAAGAAAGGCGTCAGTCTGCTTCCTCCACTAATTCGTTAGTTACAAGTCAGTGGCAGTTTTGCAAAGAGAGAGAAAACTAGTTTAATTTGAAATCGAACCGGACGTCACCGGCTTTTAGGGGATTGTGCGATAAGGGCTATTTTAATTTACTTGCCATCTTGTATTTGTTAATAGGGTTTAATAAATGTTTTTTATTTTACGTGGTCACGACAATAATTCCTAGATGGCGCTACTAGGTTGCTACTATTGATGATTCTGCCGTAATATCGTATTATATCGATAGATGTCGCCCGAATCGACAAGTATTCCAGCTACGGCACTAGGGATAACGCGACACCTATTAAACGTTAACAACATTACAACAAAGGATCTTTACAAAACAAAACGATATTTTTTCCTCCAGTAAATATGATATTTCGATTTATTATGAAAATGTGACAAATACATATATAAAGAGCACTATCCTATTATCCTATTAATATTATAAAGGCGAAAGTTTGTATGTATGGATGTTTGTTACTCTTTCACGTAAAAACTACTGAATGGATTTGAATGAAACTTTACCACAATATAGCTTATACACCAGAATAACACATAGGCTACAATTTTTGAGGTTATTTTTGAGGTTTTTTTTGAGGCTAATGTGAGGTCGTAAAAAAAACACATTTTTTGCGCTTACATTGCAAACGCTGACTGAATCCTACAAAATAGATCAAAACAATTTACTACAGTATTGTACAACTTAAAAAGGTCTACAAAAAAATCCGTGATGGTATATGTTTATCTCTTAGGAATAACCCACAATAACCATTTTTTATCCTTTACTTTGTACGAGAAATAATGGCTTATTTACGAAGCGATTTTAAGCAATACAGTATTAATCCTTATCCAATTAAGTATCTTAAATACATTGTGCATTTAATAAAGATCAATATGGCTTTTTACAGCATGTAAATTAAATAAATATTTTCGAAGATATCACAGATTTAAAATGCAGAGTCATAGCAATTTCGGCGATAAATACCGTTTCGGTGATAAATACCGGCAGCGGTGCCAGGCGAACGGGGCGTGGGGGGAGCGGGGTAGGTGCGGTGGGGAAGAAGTGGCTCATCGCTGAGTGCGCGACCCGAACGCGGGCAGACGTCGTTGACGGTTGTGTCCGTTTTGCGAATTTTCAAGGCAAAATTCTTCTGTCACAGTGTTTGTCCTCGAACTCCTCCAAAACGGCTAGACCGATTTTAATAAAATTTGGTATACATATTCGTTAGGTCTGCGAATAGGTTTTTATCTATTTTTCATCCCCCTAAATCACAAGGGTAACCCACCCCTCAATATTTTTTTTTAATTTTTCGACATTTTTCTGTTTCTTTTTTTTTATAAAACGGGATAAAAAAATACATACAACCCTAAATTTTCAACCCCCTACAATCAACCCCTATTTTTTAAACTTTATTTTTTGGCAAGACGAAGTTTGCCGGGTCAGCTAGTCTTATCTTATATCTTTAAACGAGCAATTCTTGTATATATACAGGGTTATTTCAAATATACTAATAATTAGCTAAGGGTATATTCTGTAGGTAATTACCTAACACTTTTGTTCTACGACTTTTTAAAAATCACAATTTTAATTTTTTTTTCATTTCAAACAAATTTAAATAATTAAAATCGGTAGTTGTAAAATATTAACTAAGTCTACGTATTGCATTGAGCGCACCGAGTGACAACGGTATGGGGGGGTAGCGGGGCAAGGTCACGCGGCATTTGTACTTTGATTGACCCGTAGGTCATTAGCCAAACATATGTTAGTCGCCCGTAAGACTGATCACGTTTCGACATGTTTTTTAACTTTATGTATGAGTATGTTCGACTTGCGGTGGCAAGTATTTAATAAATGTAATTGTCGCAGTTGGTATGTCTGAATAATCTCGAATGCTTAATATCGTGGGCGGAATAATCGAGTTTTCACTTAAATATGTACCCACATTAAATAGGCAGGTAAATAATTCAAATTTCCTGAAATACATTAAATTTTAAGTGTATTAGCCTAAAAATACATTTCTAACACCTTTAATTTCGTAATCTACACGATATCCGATTGGGTATGTGAATTAAAAGCAGTTTCGTGTAGAAAGCGCGGGAACTCGCTTCTCTTGTTTAGATGCATAAACAGAGCTGCTACTCTGAATGAAAATCGGGTGAAATAGGTACGTTTAGTACAAAATACAGAGTTACAAAGTGTCAGATGGTACAATTTAATCTTAAAAATCGTTTTTTTTACTAGAGTTTTAGGTTTTTGTAAAACTGGTAAAAGAAAAGTTGTTTAGAATGACACAAAGGAGCTATGTGTAGAATAGTATTAGTATATTAAAATTAACCCTGTATATATAAAATTGGAATCTCGGAATCGGCTCCAACGATTTTCATGAAATTTCTATTCCAGCAGATGGCGTTGTTAACTAACACGAAGTCAATGTGTGTTTGCTTTGCTTTTATTACAGTTTATCACTGCAAAAAATTAAGTATATGTTTCTAATATAATATGTTAGTATATAGTATATATTAGTATATATTTATTATTCTGTCGGTAAGATCGAAAAATATTATTGATATTTCATTATTTTATTAGTATGTAATTCGTACTTAAATATAATTTTCAAAAAACACAATTTATAAAAAAAAAGAAAATACCGAGCAAAGCTCGGTCATCCAGATATTCACTACTAAATTGACGAACATAACTGTGTCACATATATGTAGTTCACTTTTTGGAATTGGAAACTTAAAAGCCGCCGCCTACGCCTCCGTCGTTTACAATACATACGAATTTATTATATTCCCTTTTATCGTGTCATTTGTTATATTAATAATATAATTTTTTTTTTCTCTGCCTGCAATACGTACGTACGTATATGTATGTATGTAAAAAACAAACAAACAAACAAACCCGATCCTAGAAAATGTGTCGAAATTGGTAAAGAGGACGGTAATTAGACGATTATACATACGGCCCTCGTGGTGCATCGGTAAACCGCACTACCGATAACACAAGGTCGGGGCGCACAGAAATAGATCAAGATAGAACGGCCGCGATGTCATATTTCCATACATTTCGAGCGTGTCACTTTTTTGAAAAACCACGCCCACAGCGTGACGTCATTTTCATTGTGAGCGGGGCGACTAGTTAGGAGACACACACATTAGATTATCGATGTTAATATCGGCAACGTGTGTTAATTTTATTATTTTTATATTTTACCAACTTTATTGATTTTGTGTAACGATAATCATAGAAAGTTAAACATGTTAAATACTTTAATCCGACATATTAAAACCTAAAACATATTTTTCAACAGTATATAAATAAATAATAAATAAACGCGATATAATCCTAAAAGTTGTTTTGATCAATCAGTATATAAAATTTAATTATAAATATTTTACTGTCCTTGAAACTATACATATTTATTAAATATTTGCCTTTTTGTAAGGGTTGGCCTTACAGTCCTGGTTAAATAATGAAGCCGAACGTCTACATATACCTCGGTTACTGCCCGTTTGAGAACAACGAGATGATTTTCTATCGGCGATTGGTCAAATTGGTGAAAACTTATACTGTCAAATAAACTGCTGCCAATGTAATTACGAAACACTTTGGTTGAAATTTGTGATGTTAGATTAAAGTAGGGACAAAGCAAGACATGAGCTGATACTCAAATTATTATTGAATTAATTTATCGATAAGTCCTAAGACTCAACGATACATGGAGTGCCCATCTCTAACATTCGAAGGTCAAGCACAGCGATTAACAGACACAACGATCAACTGGCAGGTGTATTGTGTATTTCGTTTGATTCGACGTACATTACGCGTATAATTAATGCGCGCAATGGTTTTTGTATACGAGCGTTGAATGCGGACAGCAATGGATATTTATCATAACGAAAAAATATACAACTTGTGATCGTAATTATTGAACATAGTAAAAGTAAAACAATAATTTATAATCTCAAAAAAATACTTTCTACTGATTTTCTGTACTTACTGATCATACGAAATATTTCCTTTTTTCATATTTGATTCACTACTTTTGTTTTTACAATTTGACACAGCATAATAAGACATATATGTGACGTTTTATCTATTTTTTTACGTCCTGAACGCATGGCAGGAACGCTCGTTGCGTAATGAGAGCGAGTTTCAAAAAGCATGCAATATAGTGCATGGTTTTGGCACGCTTGCCACGCCTATTCGCCGTTCTATCTTGATATATTTCTGTGTCGGGGCGGGTTCGATCCCTCGTCTGGGGGTGTTTTTCTACATGTTTTTACGGTATTTATTTACAAAAATAAAGTGTATATTTGGGTAATTAATTAATAATAAATAAACGATAATAGACGTGAAAGGCGCTCTGACGAGCGCCTTTCACTTTATCCCTACTCCGCGGCCGACCGTCACGCGACATGCAACACGCAGACGAAAAAGTTTGAGACGATGTAATAAAAGTTTCACTTTAAAAAACATCAAAATGTTTATTTCCATAGATATTACATACTACTAAAAAGAAAATCTATAGGTACGTACTATTTATGTGTAAACTAACTAACTATTTAAACATATAAGGTTACAAATGTATCGTAATTCACGCCTGTGTACTCTAAGGTGTAGGCAGCGGCTTTGACAAAATGTCTTCATAACCTCATTCTGGGATGGATATTGAAACCCTGACCTCAGTATAAACTGTCATCTCCGATTTACGTCAGAGTACAATTTTTCTTGAGATGGATGTAAAGGAGTCATTGAATCTGCGCACGTCAGTACGGCATATCCTGTTATTTGAAATATAGTCCACGCAGGCAGATAAGCTTTTGTGCCTAAACCAATTATTTACTCTGGAACACGATAACGTCTTTGTCGATTCAGTCGTATCTTCAGAATCGTAGCTGACCGGATGTGTTTCATTTGTTATTATCATTTCTATGTAAGGTTATACGATATGCAGGCCTGGCATTTGAGGTATTTGAGAAAAAAAGTGTCATGGACAATTAAAAATTTCGACGACTGACGAAACTGGCGTCATTCCATGTTACCGCAAACGAATTTCATAATCGATGTACCGATGCATAATTTCAACTATCTCCATCTTCAGATATTATTATCTGACGGTGAGAAGTCATTATATATAATAGCACGCGAGTCACCTGGTGGTAAACGACTACCGCTGTCCAGGGACACCCAACATAGATAGTCTTAAGGCTGGGTTGACCCCTTTAAGATTGGAGAAAATGGGAACCGCAAGGGGAGTGAAGAAAATAAGGAGAGAAGCTGGGCATCCGGATACCTCTACCATCAAAGAAAAACGGCAAAGCTCATACATTTATGCAACCAACTACGTGACTCTACCATTCTAGTAGATAATTTAATTGTATCGTATGCATAATTTTCACTGTCTACACCTTCATATATTAACGGTGTAAAGTCGTAAAGATAATTGACAAGATCACTGACAGAATGTGCCAACATGTCGAGTCATAAATACAGAATAACATCGAGTCAGAAACAATCGAGTGGCGACGAAACTTTTTCTAATTAGTTAATTCGATTCTAAGTTCGAACGTCTGGCTTTTGTTATCTGTGGCCTGTCGTTGTTCCACAAGCACTTTTGTTACTTTTCATTACGCCCTCCTTAATTAGGGGGACAGACAGTGTATTGAGATCATCGCGCAGACACATCGTATGGACGTAAATCTGTCGTCCAATGACATTGGCTCTGAGTACAGAGTAATTGAATAAGCTCGTTCATTATTATAGAGTAATAAAACTTGTATATACAAACATATCGTTTGTATAGGTTTTTACGAGTACAGCCCAGCTGCATCTGTTATCTTTATAGACTTGCACTGAACCGTCTCGTCATATGAAATAAGTATGGATAATTATTTACGCTGTTATTAATTTTGCTTTCATATGATATATTATTAAAATGTCGCCATATCATAATCATTTATTATGGTCCCGAGATTGAGCACCCTGCTTCTGAATCAAGACGTGGGATCTATTTTTGGCTCATATCAATTACTTACGCTTTTTAATAAAAATAAAAATTCCCAATGTCAGAAGGAGTTACAGGAGTTAAGGAGTCACAAGGAGTTAACACTACATGACATAACTTCACGCCTTGTTCTACCCGAAGATTGTAGGCAGCGGCTGTAAAGCCTCGTCTCGCCGTTATGTTTACGTCCTACATGAAATATTTGGCGAACCTATTGCCATACCGAGTACAAAGTTTACAGTCATGGATATTTAAATACCACGAGTTAAATACTAAATTATTTGATAATAAACTTAAAATTATGTTAATCCTGAAAGCCTATGTGTTTTTGCAAGACAACTTGATATTCATATCCACCGCTGCCATTCTTGTGCTTTCGTGCAATGGACCGTCAATTGCTGTCTTTAATAAAGAAAATCTAATAATTTTTCAGATTTAGCACTTTAATTGTAAACGCTGTGAAAAGTACTTTTGATGAGGTACATAGTTCGCCGGATCAGCTAGTCTATTTTCTATAAATCATTTATTATGTACGTATTTATAAAACTTTATAAAAATAGACGATATCTGATTATCAGACCTACCCAATATGACTATAGAATTTTATGAGAATCGATCTAGCAGTTTCGGGCAAGTTCAATAACGCACACAGTGACACGTGAATTTTAAATATATACTAGCTGACCCAGCGAACTTTGTTCCTTGTCAAAAGTACAAAATGAGTAACTCTAAATCTCGAATATTGGCACTTTTTCTTCACTACTTAATACATAAACTATAATATCAACTTTCCTACGATTTTATTATATGTATAGATTATACATACAAACCACCCCGTTGATATCCTCCATTTATTAAGAAAAACCGCATCAAAATCCGTTGTGTAGATTCAAAGATCTCAGCTTATATGTGGACAGATAGCGGAAAGAGACTTTGTTTTATACTGTGTAATAATAATGATTAAATGGTTCCTAACAAATTAAATTTCTAAAACATTTAATTGTTTTTTTTCCTCCCTTTTATTAATTTAATCGATTGCCATAAAATTGTTTGTTTCATATTGACATTAATCAAATCGGGATAAATTTTATTAATGGCGCCACACAAAATGAACAAACACGAAATAGGTAAACATAAACAAAAATACCGGTAACGCTGATACAGCATTAAATGTTGTTATTTTAGCACAAAGAAAATTAATAACATAATATTGTTTCGAGGTGTTTTTTTTAATAAATTTCTTTGTTTTAATAATATTGATCATTATTGTTTTTTTTTCTGTGATAGGGGGGCAAACGAGTAAGTGGGTTACCTGATGGTAATCAACTACTCACCGCCCAGGAACTCCGTGGTGCGTTGCCGTCCTTTAAGGGGGTAGGAGGGAAAAGGAAGGGGAAGGGGTATCGGGCCTACGGATACTTCTCTCACCGAACGAAACCCGTCACGAACCACTTCACGCCGATATTCCGAGAGGGTCGTGGTATTTTACCAGTCGAGCCAGCCCATTCATGCTGCGAACAGCGTGGCTCGATCACTGATAAAGGTTCTATTTTATATATTTGTCGTAGTGAGAACACAGTGGCGCCATCTTTGAAGTATTCGAGAACTAATTTGGTTTCATAACTCATTATAATACGGGTAGATTTGGACGATTAAAAGAAGGAGGGGTTTGCAAAGCAGAAACACGCTTCTGGTGACTGCGCTAAAGTGAACGGACAGAAGACCAAAGTTCCTTTCTTTGGGCGTGCATTGGTAGCAGAGTATTTACGTTGAGACGCGACAGTAACTACCAGTGTCGTATATTTTACAATAATAATTCTGCTAATAGTTACAGATTTATCACATTATTTTGAAGCTATAATAGGGCGGACCATCCACCTCCACTCGGGCCATTTGTGCCACACTCGCAGGCTTTCTATATCCGACACATATATTTGAGACAGTGGATATATATATCGGAATATAGAAGTACCTATCAGTTGGAGGTGGAGAAGGAGCACACGGTTTCTGAATCCAAAGATCGCGGGTTCGAATCCTGCTACACACTAAATAATTTCTAAAGTTATGTGTAATAAATATCGATGACTAAAAAACTTTGTGCCGGTATCTTCTATAGGTTCGCCACCTATTTGGGATGTAAACATAACTGCGAGTCGTGACTTAACCTTCGGGTAGAAAAAGGCGTGAAGTTATGTTATGTTATGTTTTACAAGTATCAAATGGCATGACGGTATAGTTCGACCTAGGCGAACCAACTACCCCCAAATCAATGATGTGTTAGAGAGAGCCAGGTCTAGAGTAGCCACAACCGAAGAGCGTGTATGGAAGTAATAAGGAGAGTAGTGGAAGCAAGAATATGTTTCAGGATTGTAACAAATGCAAAGAAGTAATTTCTGCTTCCTCATAGCCTCTTCATAGGAAGAGGCGTAAATGTATGTGTAGGTATTTAATATTATTTTGTTTATTCAACGCCCAAGAACATGACTGCATAAAGATTATGGGTTTTCATCACGTTCCAAGATCAGTCAGACACTTTTCATTGTAAGACAAATTTTCAACAGCTACTAATATCAGCGCAATTAGCAAGTGCGAAATACACTCGCGCGTGGACGGTTCCGTACGTTGTTTTTAATCAGTCATTTTTCCCTTAGTTATTGTATAAAATACTAGCAGACCGCGCGAACTTCGTACTGCTATATTGTATGTAGCTTCCCGCCTCACGGTGTTACTCGCGTACTAACAAAATGTCGATGACGACGATGATTACACATAGCCTATGTTACTCAGTGATAATGTAGCTTTCTAAAGAAAAAAGAATTATTAAAATCGGTCCAGTACTTTGAACTTAACTAGAGCTCTTGGGTAAAATAAACCCTATGAATCTAATAAGCCGCAGAAAACGTCAATGAAACTTGCATTTATTTATTTTTAGACATGGAAACATATAACATTTTTATTACATGTCTGGTGCTCCTGTTTTACAAATTAACACTTTTTTAATTAGCCCGATTTGTACAGGATAAAGCTTAAAAGCCATACTGGCTTTTCTTTAGTACCTATTTATTGAAGGTTGTAGGATTCGGGGAGAGCCAAGAGTTATGAAAGTCAAAGAAGGGTGAGGTTTGTAATAAGCGTGCCATTTGGATCTCTGTTCTCTCAGCCTACCGTATGTAGTTTTATTATTATTTACGATGCATTATTCTAAGAAATCTGTCAAATTTTCAGTTGAACAGTGAATGAATCGGTGCGTTAATGTATTTGTCACGTCTGGGTTTATTAATAGAGCGTACAGTCATCGCCGTAATGGAAACTCATTGAATTCGAGTCATTGGTTGTGGAGTGGCGGGCGCCGTCGCCGCGCGCCATCCCGTATCACAATCCACTTCCCAGAAAACTAGGTACCTACTCTATGACACGCCTCGTAATAATTTCAATTTTTTTTTATCAATCCAATCACTGAATTTATTTTTTTGGCAGTGTACAAACAAATATCGAACGATTATATCAATCATAAATGTCATTAATATGTTGATTATCTTTCTAGTCTCGGTGGTCCAATTGTCGAGCTCCCCGTTTCTGATTCAAAAGTCGTCGGTTCAATTCCGGACTCATAGGAATGATTTCTCGTAAGTTATATGTGACAAATATCGATGATGTACAATTTTGTGCCCGGTGTATGGTAATAAGTTCGCCACCTATTGCCATTTGGCGACGTCACGTAACCATTCGCGAGTAGAAAAAGGCGTCAAGTTACGTTTTTAATAGATACCTATGAATACTACTCTTAATATCCATTCGGATATTAACAGTGGACAACGTGTGGACAGCATCAATTCGTCGAATGAGGTTTTTGGCCTAATAAGCAAAACTCATGTCCAGAAAGCATTATTGTATTTTGGGTATAGTCTGTTGAGTGTATCTGATTTTCAATTCTTTCAAACATAATTTCCCAAGCTGAACAACTATGCCATCGAGAACATCTGTTCTCTCTGCCTACCCCGCAAGGGATTTGGCATGAAGTTATGTATGTATGTTACCCAACTGTGTCGTCCTCAGTGTAATATTTTTGGAAATGTGCAATATTCTTATCCATAGTTCTTTAGCACGCACGACAGGTAAGATGAGCGTTTTTTTAGAAATCTAATAACAATATATTCCTTCCTTTTAATAGTCTTGGTGGTTCAGTGTCTCTGAATCCACAGGTCGCGGGTTCGAATCCTGGCACACACCAATAACTTTTCGAAATTAATTGATATCGAAAGTACCTAATGTGTGATAAATATCGATGACTAAAAACTTTGTGCCTGGTATGGCAATAGGTTCGCCACTTGGGATATAAACATAACAGCGAGTCTCGAGGCTTAACAGCCACTACCTACACCTTCGGGTAGAAAAAGGCGTGAAGTTATATTACGTTATGTTATATTAATATAATGTGGAAGGAAGAGGGCAAGAAATTTCTTGCCCTCTTCCTTCCCCAACCACTTCTCTATCCCACCAACAAAAACTTACAGAAGGAGGGTTGACGTGATTCAGACAGCCGGTCATAATACCACAATCTTCTGGCAATATGGATAGTTCGAAGAAATGATAGGAGGCCGACCCCACTTCAAGTGGGATAAAGGCAGGAAAATTATGAATAACAATAAACAGCTCTGACTAGAGAAGATAACAAAATATAACCGCTTAAAAATCTTATTACCCACGGCATTGGAAAACAGAACTTGCCATACAGTTACCTAGTCAATATAGCTAATCATAGAATACAACAAACATACATACAAACTATTTCTCATAGAGTTTTATTTTTGCATTTAGCTACTGATTAAATTTATTATCTAATATTTGTCTTTATATAAATGTTAAGTGTTATTCTACAAAATTATACAAAATGGCTGCCATAATTACGTAAGATGTACAGTAGTATGTTAAGGTCCTGAAGCTCATGGATTTGTTTATTTTTGTAGAAAATACCTTTCTACATACATACATACATAACTTCACGTCAAATCCCATGCGAGGTAGGCAGAGAGAACAGAGCGCCATAAAGCAAGATTGTTACACTCCTCACTTGACTTTAATAACTCATGTTACCTTTTTAATCATAGAATAACGGAATTCGTGCAAGAAAATGTAACGTTGCCGCGTTTTTGGATAAACTTAATGCCTCTAGAGCACCCGAGCGCGCGTTTGTCACACGGATCATTTATCACGTGATAAATTAATAAGACATTTTTAAGTCATTATCTGAAGGACATTGATAATATCAGAGATATATCTTGCACAACGACTTTCTAAAAAATGTTGTTTATTTGTCGTGTACCTCTCTACTGGGCTTCGAATTTGGGACTTTTACATCAAATGTTCATCATCAGAAACACTACCCTATTAAGACCCTTGTCTATTCCATTTTGGTAAATAAATGGCTAAATTCACTCGAGTTATTCACATTTCACAACACCTCACCTGGTTGTAAGCAACAACTGCCGCCCATGTACATCTGCAACACCATGACGAGATAGGGTGGAGTTTGGAGAGGGAAATGGAAAGGAGGTGGTCCTCCGGATACCATCGGATATCTCTGTCACCAAACGTGACGGTATGAGCCTTTCATTGATTTTCTGAGAGATTCGTGGTATTTCGCCGGTCCATTCTGGCAGCGAGCTGTATTTCCATTGGCCTATATCAAAAACAATAGTATTCCAAATTTATAACTTTGCACTTAATTTATTGAGGGCTATGTAAATTTTTGTCCTCGTATATTACACCTGGTGCATCTGTTTACTAATTTTATATGCACTGACCAAGAATTACCATTTAAGGCGATTCTTAGTCAATACTCGTACAGACAAATGATTCATTCATCGAGACCGCAAGACGTTCACCTACCAGCATTAACAAAACGGCCCCATACTGTACCTAACAATATCCAATATATATATAAATTAGTATAAAATACATACATATATAACTTCACGCCAAATCCCTTGCGGGGTAGGCAGAGAAAACAAAGCACCATAAGGTCCGATTCTTACACACCTCACTTTTAGAAAAACTGTACAAATGTACACTGCAATTTTAGAAAAAAAAAAGTACGCTTTATTATACTCTTTCTATGTGATTAATCATTCAGTTACCTGCTGATGAAAGTTTTATCCACTTATGAAAAATAGAGAGGCGCGCGTATGTGCATACATAACTTCACGCTAAGTCCCTTTTGGGGTATGAGGCAAAGAGAAAAGAACTTAAGACATGACGACTCCCTCAGACACTTCAGTCGCTGCCTCTACTTTCATAACTCGTTTCTTGCTGTTTCACAGTTTTTAAGGCATCAGACTTGACTTTAATATAGAGACATATATTTAAAAATATAGAAATATTTATAAACAAATATTAAGTACGAATATTATATTTGGACGAAATGTTCAAATTATGAATCAAACAAGGTTTAAAATTTTACAAACAGACGCCTAAATTTTATTTATATGTTAGTTTAAGTAGTGGTTTACCAGTTTAAATGAATGAGTGGACATTACGAGTATCAAAGGTTAGAACTTGAATGAATAATAAAATTGAATGGTATTTTAGTCGTATTTATTTTAATATATATTTTCTGACTCACTCGATAACGATATTTATTTATATAATTAATTGCGGTCGCTACAACAGATGATTGTTAAAATAGTCTCCTATATACAACTACTAGCTGACCCAGCGTGCTTTGTTTTGCTACAGAAGCAATCATCATCATCAGACCAGATTTGTCCACTGCTGAACGTAGGCCTCCCCTTGATCTTGCCGTAACTGTCCTGGGCCAGCTGCATCCAATGGCTGCCTGCTGTTTTTATTACGTCGTCTGTCCATCATCATGACAAAAACTAAAGTTATGGTGTTTGAAAGGGAGGAATCCAGAAAGGATGCAAGGATAATGGTTGACGATATAGTGCTGGAACAGGTGAATGAAATTTTATATCTTGGATGCGCTTTTAGCAGGGATATTAGGTACACCGCGGATGTAGAAAGAAGAATGGCGTTAGGAAATAATGTAAATGGGGCGTTGGACAGTTTTCTTGGCGCAATAAAACATTAGCAGAAAAGACCAGCTAAAAGAAAGTGAGAGCTGGGTATGGCAGAGTGTGCATGAAATTAGGATTAACGCGATAGAAATGAGGTCACTGCGCAAAATCTGAGGAGTGACTCTCGCTGACCGCGTCGAAAACGCGTCGCAACACTGACCAAGCAGATATACAATGCAAAAGCGGATGGACGTGGGAGTCGAGGACGGGCAAGACACACATTCCATGACTAAATAGAACGTATCCTGGAGGAAGGTGAAGTTTGGAGCCTCAAAGATCGATGCGCTTGCATGAAAAGAGTTATGAATGTCTAAGAAGCGAGTTAAGCATGTAAGAATCGTGCCTTATGGTGCTCTGTTCTCTCTGCCTACCCCGCAAGGGATTTGGCGTGCAGTTATGTATGTATGCGTTTGTGTTTTGTTAAGTTTACCGCTGCGTTCACTACAGCCGCTGTATCCCTGCAATTTATATCTGTAAGTAGCTGGTTCTTTATTGATCTATAATGTATGCACAATGTATTATAGGTTAAAATCACTTCATAAATAAGCAATTATTTCACGTAAAATATCAAGTCATTTATAAAAAAAATAGGCTCGGTGGTTCAGTGGTCGAGCACCCCGCTTCTGAATCAAGAAGTCGTGGGTTCGGATCCGGGCTCACCAATGACTTTCGAAATCCTTTTTGCAAGTTATGGGTGATAAATATCGATGACTGAAAACTTTATGCTCGGTATAACAATAGGTTCGCCACCATATTCCATTTGGGACGTACACATAACGGCAAGTAGATGCTTAACAGCCACTGAAGCCACCTTCGGATAGAAAAATGCGTGAAGCTATGTTATGTACTTATATATAAAAATAGTAACTTTATTGCATGCGAATTTAACTTAAATCTGTTAACAATTATTGTAGCGCCTTACAAATAACTGACGGCAAATTTGTACTACGTCGATTAAGGAAACAATTCCAAATTTTTATAGACGCCTTTATCGTATTGATTTTTTTTTACCTACTAAACGACAAATTTTGCTGGCGTTTTAAATAAATCTCAAGTGTATAAATAAATATCTTACCCGGTGAACTTCGTTCCACATCAAAAGTAATTTTTACAGCGTTATTAATTAAAATTCTTGACTACATTATACATGGATTATACATACAAACCACCCCGGTGATACACTCTATCTAAAAACGCATTAAAAACCGTTGCGTAGTTTCAAAGAGCTAAGTGTATTAAGGGATAGACAGCGGTAAGCTAATATGTATATTTACTGATTTTCTACGTAAAAAATACCTGCTTATTCACAATAATATTAAAGTAACACGTAATTTGAGACAACGCGTTAAATTTAAATAAAGTAATAAAACCTGGAATGTTTTGAATTTTTGAAAATCTATTTGCACATCTATAGTCGTATCACGAATCATCTGCGTGGACTCATTCAAGTTTCACCAATGTACTGCTGCTGGTCATAGTAAACGTACGCGCAATTTTAGTTGGATTGACCGAAACAATCTATACAAATCAATTAAATTGGGGTGTCTGTTTGTGATATAAAATAATCTCTGTCAATTTAAAGCTCCGACTGATTTTAACAGCAATTTCTACAAAATACCACCTTCCTGTAATTCCAGGAAATACCACGGCCTCTCAGAATATCGACGTAAAGGGGCATAAGCCGTGTTTTGTTCGGTGAGAGAGGTAGCCGGAGAACCACCAGGGATCCACTCAGTCATTAACCCTCCCATTTCATTAAAAATTCGCATTTCATCGAAAATAAATATGTAACTAGCTTCACGAAAATGAAATTAGTTTAACACACAGTGTTTATAAAAAATGTTAATTTAATTAGTTTATGACAAATGTCATAAAACCAGAATTTGTCCTCATATTATACTATACAACAAATATGTATTTAAATAGAAGACCAGAAGACGTTTGAGCGCTGTAAACTTTAGTTTAATACATATATGCGACTTTTGCCGTCGACTTGGTCGACTCGCGGTGCATTCGTCTTGTCTGATTGGAATGGTTATTCCAATCAGACAAGATGAATGCCCACACATAAACTTATCCCTCAAAATATAATAATCTTCTTCTTTCGTTAGTAGACTGCATCTAGTCATCTTTCATAGTTCCCTGTCAACTCTAATTTTTCATAAAATGCTAACTATACAAGGTTTTGTAAGAAAAGCTTGACATATTGTCAAGCTTTTCTTACAAAACCTTGTATACGAATGGATTTTTTATACAATAAGATTTTTTTTTAAGTATATAGAATTAAAAATTTCCAATTACAAGATTATGGAAAGACTTGACTACGATGGTATCGATTACGAATTAACGCAATCAATATCGATGTAATTTCGAACTAGTTTTTACACTCCTCCCAAAACAGTCATGTCTGTTCTTTGCATTATTTTCTAAAACTTATGTTTTAATTGATATTATTAAATAAAATTCGTTTTATTTAATAATAATAATAATACTTCAAAGCTTCAGCCTGTCCAGTACTGGAAGCATAAAATGTAGATAAGGCAGAATGGCTTCAAAGCTTTAGCCTGTCCAAAACTGGACTAACGAAAAAAATAATGTGATATGTCAAAAAGTGACAAAAAATCGAATTTAGTGATATCGGTTTCTCACTTTTTATGATAAAGATTTGAGTTTCTTCGTTGTTTTATACCAAAAGATGATAAAGAAACAATCTTCATATTAGAAAATTTCATTTTATGGATGTAAAAGTGGATAAGTTGTAGTACTTGTAAGTTTCCTACTGTGTCAAATAATATTCTTTGAAAATTTTGGCGGGAATCCTGAAGGCCTAATTAGGCAAAATCCTAAATTTCATACACAACCATGGATAAAAGAAAGCAATTCAAGGGTCCGCCTCTGAAAAAGTTTAAAACTGGAGATGATGACGACGACAATGAGATGCCGAGCAGTTTTGAAGAACAACTTGCCCTTTTGGAAAACACTGAATTAGATTCCCAACAAGAGTTTGGAGATGGGCCAGAAAACCAAACAACTAACATGAAATGGTCTCGACCGCCACCGCAAGCATTTGACCCAAAAAAACATAATATAGTTTTTCAACAATTAGATATTGATCACTATAACGGACATCCCATACAGGGTATGCCTGGTTCTCAGATAGCTCCTATACCTATATTTAGAATGTATGGTATTACTAATGATGGCAATTCTGTATGTTGTCATGTCCACGGTTTTACTCCTTATTTTTATGTGACAGTCCCAATAAGTTTCACTGAATCATCTTGTAATGAACTCAAAACAAACCTGAACAAGGCCATATTGGAAGACTTGCGTTCTAATAGAGAAAATCTTAAAGAGACTGTGTTAGAAGTACGTTTAGTTAAGGCAAAATCATTAATGTATTACCAAGGTGATAATGAAACTACTTTTGCTAGAATATCTGTGGCTTTACCGAGGCTGATCGCTGCTGCAAAAAGATTAATGGAACGGCAGCCAACTTCATTTGGCCTCATGGATCCCTCATTTTATGAAAGCAACATTGATTTCGATATTCGTTTCATGGTAGACACTTCTGTTGTTGGTTGTAGCTGGATTGAACTTCCAGCAGGAAAATGGTTTTTAAGAACAAAGGATACACAGTTCAAACCCGAATCCAGGTGCCAGATAGAGTTGGATGTAGCTTGGAATGCCTTTATTGCACATCAACCAGAAGGAGAATGGTCTAAAGTAGCACCATTCAGAATACTTAGTTTTGATATTGAGTGTGCAGGGAGAAAAGGAATATTCCCAGAACCACAACATGACCCTGTCATTCAAATTGCCTCTATGGTTATAAGACAAGGTGAAGTGGAGCCTTATGTAAGAAATGTTTTCACATTAAAAACTTGTGCACCCATTGTTGGATCACAGGTCTTCAGTTTTGAATCAGAATCAGAAATGCTCTCCAAATGGTCCGACTTTATTCGAGAACTGGATCCTGATATAATTACTGGGTATAATATTAATAATTTTGATTGGCCTTATTTGATAAACAGAGCCAAACATTTAAAGGTTAATGATTTTGACTTTTTAGGCCGGATAAGAAATATGAGATCAGTTATAAAGGACTCTGTACTGCAATCAAAACAAATGGGTCGAAGAGAAAATAAGAGTATTAATTTTGAAGGCAGAGTACCGTTTGATCTTTTACTTGTGCTGGTACGTGACTATAAGCTCAGGTCGTACACATTGAATGCTGTCAGTTATCATTTTCTACAGGAACAAAAAGAAGATGTCCATCACAGTATCATAGCAGACTTGCAAAATGAAAATGAACAGACTAGAAGAAGATTGGCAATGTATTGTTTAAAAGATGCCTACTTACCCCTAAAGATTTTAAATAAATTAATGTGTATAATAAATTATATGGAAATGGCTAGAGTAACTGGAGTACCTCTGTTATGTTTACTTACTAGAGGTCAGCAAATTAAAGTTGTCAGTCAGTTATTAAGGAAAGCTAAAGATGCTGGATATCTAATGCCAGCTTATCATGGTCAAGGCTCTGATGAACAATTTGAAGGTGCTACTGTAATTGAACCTAAAAAAGGATATTATGCTGATCCTATCTCAACTTTGGATTTTGCTTCACTGTATCCCAGTATCATGATGGCCCATAACCTATGTTATACCACTCTAGTACCACCTAGTATGCAAAGTAAAGTAAATTTGAATAGTGATGACTTTACTGTAACTCCATCTAAAAATATGTTTGTCAAAGCAAATGTAAGAAAAGGCCTTTTACCTGAAATTTTAGAATCCTTACTGTCTGCAAGAAAAAAAGCAAAAGCTGACTTAAAAGAAGAAAAAGATCCATTTAAAAGGTCAGTCTTAGATGGCAGACAACTTGCTTTAAAGATCAGTGCAAATTCTGTATATGGATTTACTGGAGCACAAGTTGGCAAATTGCCATGTTTAGAAATTTCAGGCAGTGTCACAGCATATGGAAGAACAATGATAGAATTTACAAAAACTGAAGTTGAAAAGAAATATACCAAGGCAAATGGATACAAAGAAGATGCCATTGTAATATATGGCGATACTGACTCAGTTATGGTTAAGTTTGGTGTGAAATCTCTTGAAGAAAGTATGGAATTAGGTAGAGAAGCAGCTGATTGTGTTACTGCTAAATTTGTCAAGCCAATCAAATTAGAATTTGAAAAAGTATACTATCCATACTTACTTATAAATAAAAAGAGATATGCTGGTCTGTATTTTACCAAACCAGACAAATATGATAAAATGGATTGCAAAGGTATTGAGACAGTCAGACGAGACAACTGTCCATTGGTCTCAAATATGATGAGCACATGCTTACAAAAACTACTAATTGATAGAGATCCAGATAGTGCTGTAAACTATGCTAAACAAATAATAGCAGATTTACTATGCAACAGAATAGATATATCTCAACTTGTTATAACCAAAGAATTGACTAAAAATGATTATGCTGCTAAACAAGCCCATGTTGAACTGGCGAATAAAATGAAAAAGAGAGATGCTGGCACTGCACCTAAATTGGGTGACAGAGTCCCATATGTGATATGTTGTGGCACCAAAAACACTCCTGCTTATATGAAAGCTGAAGATCCGATCTATGTATTAGAAAACAGTGTACCAATCGATTTCAATCATTACATGGAAAATCAATTGTCAAAGCCGCTTTTGCGAATTTTCGAACCAATATTAGGTGATAAAGCAGAGTCTTTACTTCTCAAGGGAGAGCATACTAGGACTAAGGCAATGGTTACATCAAAAGTTGGTGGTTTAGCAGCGTTCACAAAGAAAAAAGAGAAATGTATTGGATGCAAAACTGTCATGCCCAATGATACTGTACAAGCTTTGTGCAATCATTGTCTACATAAGGAAAAACAAATATATATATCTGAATTATTTAAATTGAGGCAGTTACAGGAGAAGTTCTCTAGACTTTGGACAGAGTGCCAGAGATGTCAAGGTAGTCTTCACGAGGAAGTTCTTTGCACAAACAGAGATTGTACAATATTTTACATGAGAAAGAAAATGGGTATAGAACTAGATGCACAGGAGAAAACTGTACTTAGATTTGGAGAACCCTCCTGGTAATAAAATACTCCATATTTTTTTAAGAAAAATTTAAAATTATGCTGAATCTACATGATGATAAACAATAACGAATTATTGGGTCTATTATGTGTTTGTGATTGTAATAAATATATTTACACAATCTATTTGTTTTTGAAATAAAATTACAGTTACTTGTTATAATGTTGTTATTTCACTCATTAATAAAAAGATACATTTTTAACGAAAAATAAATAATTTCTCTACATACTATTAATCTTGACAACATAAAATTATTACATACATGAAAGTTTTTATCGCCTCTAATAATAAATCGTGGAATGTTTAAAGAACAGATCAATGTATAACTTGATATAGTTTCAATTTGCAATATGTACTTTGCTAAACAACCTAATAAATGTGAGAGAAGTATTACAGAGAATATCTCCTTTGGCTGTCTTCTGAAGTAATTCCGTTTTAAATAATAAATGTCTCAAGTCTGTTGGCTAATTTCGTTGTTTTCTTGTAAGTAATATACAATTCTTAAATCCTTTTATAAGTACAATTTTTTATATGTTTATTTGTTTCACAATGTTTTGCACAGTAAAAAAATTTCACTTACATACTGAATAATTTGTCCAATCGCAAGCTTAATTTATCACCTCACTAAGTTTTTAATTATTCACCTGCTACATGCTTTTAATACATTATACAAATAATTGAACGTATCGCTTTTCTTAAAAATTTCTTTTTGTTTGACTAAGTAAATGATACTAGATTTAAGTTTATATCACAGAAAAATATTATGAATTGAACATCAAGTATACAAAATATGCGCTAACATTACTGTCAACATACACAACTTGGAATATATTTTTTCTTTTACTACATGAACTATTGTCAATTTCGTTCATTGGCGCAGACAACGCCATCTGACCAAATATAACAAATTATTAAGCTTCTGCGTTAATTTGGTGGTATCTTTTTTTAGTAAATTCATACTAATACAAATAAACAACAACCATAAAACGAATTTCTAGGTTCAGTAATGAATACAATCGCTTAACCCGCATAGAAAGTGAATAATATTTTTTATTCTTTGACGCTACTGCTGAAAAGGTTGGGATCTAAACTTGTGTACATATCAAAATAATAAAGCATAATATTATAAACATTAATACTAATGTCTTACTCAAGGATTAAGATTATTCTTATTAACAACATATGAACTTTAAAATAAGAAAATCTTTAACAAATCTTTCTTCCAGCTCAAAATAAATATGCTTATAATAGCTAAATGCTAACACAACCCCAGTGTTTATGCGTTATAGCTAAATCTTTTTATTTTTCGGATTCTTACATAAAAAATAAATATGTAAATATACAGGGCTCTGTTTGAATTTAACATGAAACATTAATTCATCTTGCTTCGATATACAATAACACAAAATCTTAAAAATTTAAATACCAAATAAAATACTATATGATATGGCTGACATTCTTTACTGTCAACAAAAAAAAACTATTAATAACATAAAATAACTAACATAATAGTTTTCTTTTAGATTATTATAATGAATAATTTCGTAACTTAGCACATAAACTACGAATAAAATATAGAATTTTAAAAAATAAAAATGGATTTCTGTAATAGCAAAATTCACGAATCATTTTTTTTAGTTCGGACTTACTATACTGGTTGGATAAAATAGTTTCACAGATGGTCTCTTTTATATTGAGATAAAAATGTACACTTGTAAATTATTAAGTACCATTCCAAAATCACTACACAATCAAAAATACAACCAACTTCTTGACTTTGATTACATTACAATAGGAACAGTTTGTCTAATAGATTAATATACTGATTATAGTTTGAAAGCCAAAAATAGTTTCAAAATAAAAAAAAAAATACATATTTTGGTTTCACAATTTTTCAGTTTCATTATTGACAATTCAGATTAACATTTTATTTTACTAAACTATATGCATATAAGTAGCTGCTGATATATAATTTATTGATGATGAAATATTTAGGTACTACCCGCTCGCGTTATTTTTGCCGTTCGCGACATGACATCACTCGAAGGGTAGCGTCAGCAAAAAAAACTAATTAATATATTTATTATTTATAATAAAAGTGTATTTAACTTAAATTAGACACATTCTTAGCGTTTAATTATTAACGTCCATAGGTACAACAATAGCTATTTCCGGTTTCATTGAGTTATCTTCTCATTTCCAAACTTTTATAAACTTTCAAACCAAATGTTTAGAAGCGAAACTTTCTAAACTAAGAAATATCAAAAGCAAAAATTTTTTTTTGCCACCGATACTTAGAAGGCAATTTAACTGTGCGGTTAGGGAAAGGGACGCGCATCCCACAGACCGACAAATTTAGAGCGAACGGGTAATACTTAGACCATTTTCACGTTTTTTTTTTATTTAAATACTAACAACAAACCTAATATTTCACCTGTTCTCTTGAGATAGTGTCCTACTTATACTTTGTTTAGGTGTCCTAGTCCCTAGTGGTGGCATAACAGTTATATTATTTTTCACGAGGGGCATTTCATATGTTGCTGATGCATTCGGACTGACAGCCGATGTTAATCGCATTATATCTTCCAGGGTTCTTATGAAGGTGTCACAAGTAGCCGTAAGTAAACTTGACGCATCCTCAATTTTCTGGAAAAAAAAACAAGGAATAATGATTATAACACATTCACGATGAATTTATAATATTTCTCTGATAGTTAGCAAAACTATTAAAGAACTAGCTGACTCCACGAACCTAAGCGATACGCGTACCGCCTTATTAAAACTATTCTAACTAACAAACGACTTAACTAGGCAGAGCCGAGAAAGATCAACGATCAACCAACGTATCCCACTCGGCCAGCTGCGTTCGCGAAGCTTATGGATATCTTCTCGTCCAAAATGCCTAAAAACCATGTCTATGACAAGTGTGTGTTACCTGCGATCACTTATGGAACCGAGACGTGGTCTTTGAATGTTGGCCTTATCAAGAAGCTCTTGAGCTTCCTGACCTTTGAGCGACCTTGGTCACTCAGCGTGCTATGGCTAAGCTTCGTGGAGATGGAAATCCATAGGTGCACGAGAGTAACTGACATAGCCAGTAAAGTTAGCATACTGAAGTGGAGGTGGGCAGACCACATCGCTCGAATAACCGACGAACGATGGGGCAGAAAGGTTTTAGAGTGGCGACCACGATCTAGACTGCGCAGCGTAGGCCGTCCTCCCACTAGATGGTCCGACGACATAGTGAAAACAGCAGGCAAGGGGGCTAAGGGGGAAGCCTACATTCAACAGTGGAGATCTAGGCTGATGACGATGTATCGCCTTATTATAAGCTTTACGAAATAGGCTAGTAATATTAGTAGAAAATAAATTGAAGACGATTGGAGCAAGTCATCACACTTTCTCCTATAAACTTTGTCCCCCAAAACCCCGTTTTTTTATTTCTTATAGGCAGATTGTCGGAAAAACGGAGGGCAAACAAGCAAGCGGGTCATCTGGTGGAAAGTGATTAGCGCCGCCTATTGACACTTGTGTTACAGTCGCGTTTAAGGGAGTAGGATGGGCAATGGGTTGGACTTCCGGGTACCTTTCGCAACGAACGTATCGCGGTATGAGTCACTTTACGTCGATATACTAAGATGCCGTGGTATTTCGCGAGTCGAGTCGCCCTATTAATGCAGCGAACTGCGAAACTCTACTACTCTACTACTGTCAAAATTTAAACCAAATACACATTCTAAGATGTAGATGTCAACGATCAGCTTTTTAAGGTGAGTGTTGATTAGTCAGTCAATATACAGGACTTTTGAGATTCAGAACAAAGCATTTTATGTTGTTGTCTTGTTTTTTATAATAAATCTTTGGAACTGATTGTCCGATTTCAATAATTAAAAGAGTAATAATCAAGTACTGAAAATTGATTATGACAATGAATGATTGTTTATTTATATCACCTGTATCTCAGGTCCATCATCTGCTGTTGTTGCACTCTTGACGGCATGCACTTGTTGCATCATCAGATCACAATACAATCTCAACTCAGATTTCTTATGGGACAGAGAGTTCACATCATCCAAAGCTGCAACTACATATAACTATTTAGTAATAAAGGCAATCTATGTCGTTCAAGTACACACTCACTTATCTATTCTGCTAAATTGATTAACAGGATAGATAAGTGTGGATAGGTGTGAGGCAATACTTAAGTTGTATATAATAATAATATCTTGGACACAATACACACAGCACCCTCTAGTTCCAAGCTAAGCAACTAAATGCTTGTGTTATGGATACAAGATAACGGATATTAATACATATTCTTTTGTAAATACATACTTATAATACAATGAAAAACACCCAGACACCACACAAATATTCGGGTGGGAATTGAACCCCCGACCTCATTGCTATTGGCCCAAGAGCCAGCGACCGCCAGACCTTCGTTATTTTATAAAGCCTGAAAGTTTGTCAGCTCATAGTCCCAGCACATGTAAGAATGATGGCCAATTATTATGTTTGGACCATAGTTACTTTGGCAGGTACGGGGTACCAAAGATGGAAATAAATTATTCTACTTTCGTTATTTTATAAAGGTTGAGCTTTTGATATTATCTTCAGAATAATATTAAAAACCACGATTGTAATGGCCGGACAGTTAGCATGGTGGCAACCCCTTGCCAGACAGCCTTAACGTTCATGAAATTATAGATGAACTACATACCGATCTACTTTCGTCAATGTATAAAGCTTCATACATATAACATAACTTTACGCCTTTTTCTACCTGAAAGTGTAGGTAGTGGCTGTTAAGCCTCGACTCGCCGTTTTGTTTATGTCCCAAATGGAGTAGGTGTCAAACTTATTGGCGTACCGGGTACAAAGCTTCACTTTGACAAAAGTTGAATAGCCTATATTATTTTTAACATAACATAACTTCACTCCTTTTGTTACCTGAAGGTGTAGGCAGCGGCTGTTAAGGCACGTCTCGCGGTTATGTTTACATCCCAAATGGAACAGGTGGTGAACCTATTGCCATACCGGGCACAAAGTTCTAAATCATCGATATTTATCACACTTAACTTCCTAAAACAATTTCGAAATGTCATTGGTGTGAGCCAGAATTCGAACCCGGACCTCTGGATCAGAGGCCGTGTGTAGCTCGACCACTGCACCACTATAAACGTTTTTTTATATTTTACCGGGTAGCAACGAGGCCGTTGATGGTAAAGCTCATAGTCCCGTTAGTTTCACTCTCTATGTCATGGCTAATGGAGAACACCGACGCAGGTAGTTTGTTCTATTCACCAGCCGTGCGGATGATGAAGGAAGATGCAAAGCGCTTAGTTCGTACAGGTGGGATTTCAACAACGTACGGGTGTAGACGGTAAGTACTTCGGGTAGTTCGCCGATAGAAAGGGGGGGGGAAGGTTGTGTAACTCTTGCGTACACTCACCAGAGTGTAGCCTATAGAACACCGAGAAGCTGGACACCTTCGCCTGTGCTCGAGGCTTTGCAGATCATTGTCGAACGTCATAGGATCGCCAATAAGTCTTTCAGCCCGCCTCTCCGTTGAATTTTATAAATATTTTATATTGATAAATAATATTTTATATTTATTTAATTTTATAAATACATTAAGGGAATCTGGCAAAAACGTTTAATGTTGCCACGACGAGTTGCCAGGACGCTAAAGGTCTGGCAATATGTGTTTTTTAATAATATCTTGACGGTAAAATTCTAATACAAAGCTTTCTACTTTGACGAAAGAAGAATTACCTATAATTTTATGAATATATAAGGGGTCTTTGACAAGGGGTTGCTACGACGCTTTGTGTTTGGTAATGGACAACGTGATTTCTAATAATATTCTGAAGGAAAATTACAAAAATGAATCGTTATACATTGACGAAGATCGGTATGTAGGTCATCTATAATTTCATGAACGTTAAGGCTGTATGGCAAGGGGTTGCCACCATGCTAACTGTCCGGCAATTAAAATCGCGGTTTTTAATATTATTCTGAAGATAATATCAAAAGCTCAACCTTTATAAAATAACGAAAGTAGAATAATTTATTTCCATCTTTGGTACCCCGTACCTGCCAAAGTAACTATGGTCCAAACATAATAATTGGCCATCATTCTTACATGTACTGGGACTTAAGGTCTGGCGGTTGCTGGCTCTTACTCTATATAGCCGGTAGTCTTACCAATGCGCCGCGAGGCCCGTCAATTCATTGCTCATTCTCAGACTGTATTTACTGTCAATTAAATAATGCTACATTTAAAACGAGAACACTGAACAATAATTATAAATTTAAATATAGTATAAGAAAATACAATCTATGAATAAAGTTAACATACCATTTAATTCTTTTGAATCTACACAAGCTTTAGCACTACCTAAAGCAACAAGCCACTTTTGCCTGTCCTGAGGAGATGGTGCTCTTAAATACATATGCTGCTGTCCAGGTATCACAAGATCCAGTCTGGTATTATCTATTGAACTTACTAAAACAAAATATACTATTGACTCCAACTATCAATATAAGAAGTTGCAGTTGATTTGACTCTGAACTGAAATATTATTTCACAGAACATAAAATTTGTTACTACTGTTTCCTTTCTTTTCCTTGCTTTTGTTACTACTATTTTCTTGCTATTTACTTTACTAAGTTGTCATTACAACATAATAATGTTATATCTTATCTCGGTGGCGAAAACTTCTCGAATACATAATACAGAACAAAACGTAAACGAAAATTCGTTTAAACTACATTTCGTTTTTAACACTGTTCTTTCAACTCACCATTTATTTGGCAAACTGACACCTTGACGGATCCTTTGCACCCTTGACTAACTTCTTCTTGAGACTTATAATACGAAATTATTCCATTTTCCAAAATAAACCATCTGGTTTGCCAACCTATAACAAATTACGTTGCCTATTTGTATTACTGCTGAGTAGATGTAAAATTATGTTAGAAAAGTATAATAATCAATACCATTCCAATAGTTAGTCCATTTCCACAAAATACCTTCCATTTTGACTATTGTTTTAATTATTATTTCATTTGATTTATTCTTTTGCACATAAATCCAAAAAATATAAATATTATTTTCCACAATTTCCGTATGGTTGTACCGAAAATGTCAATCTGTCAAATTGACGTTTAGAAAATTCTGTACTTTCCACGTTCGCAACGGTTTATTCCATGAGACGAATCATAGAAATATGTAAAAAATAAGTACACTACACATTAAATATGTACACTTACGAGTTAACGTCTCGGTGGTCTAGTGGTCGTGCATCCCGCTTCTGAATCTGGAAGTCGCGGGTTCGAATCCTGACACTGACTCAAATAATTGACTTTTCGAAACTGTTTTCGGAAGTTATGTGTGATAAATATCGATGACCAAACACTTTGTGCCCAGTATGTCAATAAGTTCGCAACCTATTTAATTCTACAGCCACTGCCTACACCTGCGGGTAGAAAAAGGCGTGAAGTTACGTTATGTAAATACATAGTTAATACAAATACTAAATTATAGTCTTAAGCAAACAAGTAACAGTGGTTTGTTGCCATTACATTGGCAATTTTTTATAGATTTTACATTAGTAAGGTAAAATCTATTTAAAGTAATTCCTGCATTAATCATTAAAATTTCATTCTCATTTTTTTCCGTATTCATCACTCTGGTCTGACTGTACTGGCCCTCTGCGGCAGTCGAATTTTCGGAGATTATCACGCCACCCAGATGAATATCATCTTTGCGCCTCGGCTCCTAAAAATGTCCTAAAAAACATGTACATAGGCATAGATTTAACATCATAGATATAAGATTATCACGTCAGCAATAGTCACCCAAACAACGAGACCAAAAATGGGTCGTTGATGTGCGAGTGACTAATCAATGTGTGCGTAAAAAGCGCTTCAAAGTGTCAACTTTTACTTAATTAATGTTCATGTGTTGAAATGTAACTATCATGAAAATCTATTATGCGCGGTTGCGCTGTCAGTGATGAATATTTTTCCTGACATGTGCATTCTATTATAGTCTATGCTAAATCTATGTTTATCATAGACTGTCTTAGTTTTCCAATTCCAATTTGTTAGGAAAAACTTGAATAAATATACTAAAAATAGTGATGTTCATAATTTTAATACCAGAGGCAAGCATAAACTTGTGTTGCCGTGTCATCGCCTGCACAAAGTACATAAATCTTTTCTGGGAATGGGTGTACAATTTTATAATAGAGTCCCTGCGCATATCCTGGCTCTGTCATTCGATCGGTTTAGTCAGGCGGTGAAGGATCGTCTCGTTGCTGGTGCTTATTACACCATCAATGACTTCATGACGGACAAGTCATCTTGGAACCGTCAAGTTGCTTGCTCAACGCGGATTCTGTAGTTTACGTGTTGAAATTTGTTCACATGTTCTGGAGTGGAGGCGTTCCGTAATAATTTCTGATAGTTATGTATATACACTTACTTTCTAATTTAAAATTTGCCTTGATATCGTTTATATTAAATGTACATATAAGTTTTATTTATTGCACAACGTTACCACTCTGAATAAAAGATGTCGCGTCAGTTGCGCTCGACTAATATATTTGCATAGTTTTTCTTTTTAGGACGTTGATGTTAATTTGCTGTGATGGTCGAGTATTCTGGCTGCTACACCTTTTATGCACGAGTCTACTGCTTTGTTTTCAGTAGCGATATTAATATTATTGTTATTTATGTTTAATAGTTTGAAAAGAGTATTTGGCACATGAGTTTCTTGCCCGATTCTTCTCATGATAGCCCCTACACTCGGAATCGGGCCGCTCGTGGCGATTGCGTCCGTGTTTTCTTGTTCCACGGACGCACTTTCCTCAAGCGCTCGTGTTAAGTAGTTAATTTAAAATAATTAAGTTAAATTGTACTTGTTGACTATTTTTAGGTGTCTGTGAAGACCTATGAAAATAATACTTATTTTGACTTTGACTTTGACAATTTCAGAGTATTATGCCGCTCAGTGCCGCACAATGCCGAATTGTTTTGAAACCTAATTGGAACGCGAATTGGTGTTAAAATGCGTCAGTAGAGCGCGCTAAGCTCAGTGTTCACATTAAATGTGGAATAAAAAATTACACACAGGTTGAATTAACTTTGATTATTTCCAAAAACTACAACGAAACGAAAACTATAATTTTTTAACAAATATTATTATTACTAAAGAAAATGTAGTTAAAAAATTGTTATGCTAACTTATAGAAAAAAGCACTACTAATTCTCTGTCAATGAGTTGATATCCATGGCACGCATCATGCGAAAGCCAATGTCCGATTGTGCGTAGCGATGCTGTAATTGGAACATCAACGTTAGGCATTATGCCGCATAATGCGCTATAATGCTGTAATTGGAAAAATAAGTGTATCTGTACTATTCATTTTTCTATGTATGTAGGTATCTCTCCTATTTTTCCAATTACAGAGCATTATGCGACTCCGTGCTGCACAAGGCCGCTTTGCGCTGAAGCTTAATTGGGACGCGGATTGGTGTTAAAATGCACCAGTAGAGTGCGCTAAGTTCAGTGTTCACATTATATATGGAATAAAAAAAGTCAATAGTTGTACCTTCATCCATAATTATATTACTTTTTTTTTAACACCGGTTAAATTAACTCTGATTATTTCTACGAATCTACAACGAAACGAAAGCTATAATTTTTATACATAATAATATTAATATTACTAATGAAATAATAATATTATTATTACTAAAGAAAATTTATTTCAAATATTGTGATCAATGCCAACATATAGAAAAAACACTTATTAATTTTCTGTCAATGAGTTGGCAATGTTGGTATCCATCATTGTTGGCTAGCATCATGCGAAAGTACTACTTTTGGGAGTGCCCGATTGTGCGTAGCGATGCTGTAGTTGGAACTGTATTTTCCGACGTTTCGAACTCTTTACATAGATCATTTTCACGATTATTTTAATTTTCTGTAAAGTATTCGAAACGTCGGGAAGTATGTAGAAAATAAGCTCTAAATAAACGCGATAAAATCCATAAAAGGTTGTTTTAATGTTATGAATGTGATTCGCGAAAATCTTAGAAATAAATACTTTTAAGCCTTTTTAAAAATTTAACAAACTTCAAACTAATCTAAACTAACTTATCCTAAGCTCACCCTTAGCTTATCCCTTATCCTAAGCTCACCTAATCATCCATGAAGTCGTGGAACTTTATGTATGATGTACCGAGGGAGTTTTGACGGCAATAAAATTAAATAAGAGTGACTACACACGATATTTACACCATTTTCCACATTTGCACTCATATACGAGTACTTATTAAATAAAACGCTATGAAATTATTTAATAATAGCTATTGAAACACAAATTTTAGGAAATAATGCGAAGAATGGATGTCATATCCGTTCTTTTATATTCCCGCCAAAATTCTGCTGATAAAAATACTTTAAACAAAATTAATACGGCATACAACGCAGCTTTAGCCTGTCTAAAACTGGACGAATAAAAGGAGTTTTGGCGGGACTGTGGAAGAGTCATGTCTGTTTTTGCATTAGTTACTCAGATTTGTGTTTCAATGGATATTATTGGATAAAATTCGTGGCATTTTGTTTAATAAGTGTCCGTATATGAGTGCAAATGTGGGGAATGGTGTAAATATCGTATTTAATGTGCTCTCCTACAGTGTCGTCAGGACTCCCTCGCAACATCATGCATAAAGCAAAGAGTATATAAATGTCATACATAAAGTGCCACTACTTTATTACCCAGGCGGGGGGTGTGCATAAAGCATTTCCTCACGTAAAAAAAAAAGTTATGTTAGTTTAGGTTAGTTTTAAGTTTCATCATCATTACTTCATAATAAAAAATAACGTCAGACAAGGCAGTATGGCTTAAAAGCTTTAGCCTGTCCAAAAATCGACATATTAAAAAAAAGGACGAATAAAAAAAAATGAAAAATTGTTATTTGTTTTAGTGAAATTTAGTGAAAATTAGTGAAATGAAATCCTACTAAGTTTTCTATAAATAAATTTAATCCATTTTCAATAAATTAAACAAAAGTCAAAATAAACTACAATTTATGATCTTATATTTTAATTAATTTAAATTGCACTCTCCGCCCTGCCTGCGGTCATTTTCAGAAGGAAGTTTGAACTAGTTTGAAGGGTGTGGTTGACGGTTGTTGTTTTGTTTGTAACCACTAGCCGAAACTGGCGATCTTGTTGCTTAGCTTACTTTTATTTATGTTGAATGATATTTTCAATAAAAAACGTATATGCAAACAAATCTCGTAAACATGATTAAAGATAAATACATATTTATTGGCATTTTGGTCATATCGTTCGGATCAAGAGGTAAATAATTAAAATAGATTTATATTATACAATAAATAATTGATATTACAAAGTCAAACAAAAGTTTATTTCAGTTTTAGGTCTGGAGTGTTATGTTTGTGAGAATCAAGAGGACAATAACGAGAAGTGTGTTAAGACTATAAAGAATTGTGAATCTAACCAAGATGTTTGTTTAACTGAAATCAAATGGGGAAGCCCACCTTACTGGTCCCAAGGAGCTAAGAAGCAATATTACATATCTAAAAGATGTTCTAATAGGACTGAATGCGCCACAACTAGGCAACGATACATGCCTTTTTGTACATACATATGGTACCAAGATTGGACCTGCTCACATTGCTGTCTAGGAGATCGTTGTAATTATTATATTATAGTGAGTATGATTAAAACTATTTTTTAATTCTTACTTTAAGTGCCATAGGACATTAGCAAGTATATTTACTGAGGTATACACAATCTAAAATCCTTAATATAATCTGTAATATGTGTGACAGTTGTCTCCAGAGAATGAGATCGATGGATGTAGGGATGCGAATGGGTGACCTAGTTGTGAGCTGCCTGCTTTACGCAGATGACGCCGTGCTTCTAGCCGAATCGCCGTCGGACCTGCAAACACTAGTCACTACTATGAAAGATGATTGCATGATTAAAGGCTTGCAGTTGAATGCGACGAAAACGAAAGTAATGGTGTTTGAAAGGGAGGAATCCAGAACAGATGCAAGGATAATGGTTGATGATGTAGTGCTGGAACAGGTGAATGAAATTGTATATCTTGGATGCGCTTTTAGCAGAGATGGAAGGTACACCGCGGATGTAGAAAGACGAGTGGCGATAGGAAATAGCGTAAACGGAGTGTTGGGCAGATTCCTGGGCGCAAAAAATATTAGCAGAAAGGCCCAGTTAGCAATCCACAATGCAGTCCTGATCCCAACACTAACTTATGGAAGCGAGAGCTGGGTATGGCAGAGTGTGCATGAAAGTAGAATAAACGCGGTAGAAATTAGGGCTCTACCCAAAATCTGCGGAGTGACTCTCGCTGACCGCGTAGAAAACAAGGTTGTAAGGAAGGAAGTTGGTTTGAAAGAGAGTGTCGGTGTAAAAGTAAGAAAGGGCATGCTCTGATGGTTCGGACATGTAGAAAGAATGGTTGACGCAAGACTGACTAAGCAGATATACAATGCAAAAGCGGACGGATGTAGGAGTCGAGGACGGCCAAGACACACATTCCAAGACCAAATAGAACGTGTTCTGGAGGAAGGTGATGTTAAGAGCCTCAAAAACCGACGCGCGTGCATGAAAAGAGTTATGAAAGTCAACGAAGCGAGTGAGGTGTGTAAGAATCGTGCCCTATGGCGCTCTGTTCTCTCTGCCTACCCCGCAAGGGATTTGGCGTGAAGTTATGTATGTATGTATGTATGTAATATGTGTGACGGTGGCCCAGTGCTCGAGCACACGGGTTCTGATCTAGAGGTCCGGGTTCGATTCCTGACACTGGCTCACACCAATGACTTTTCGGAAGTTATGTGTGATAAATATCGATGATTGAAAACTTTGTGCCCGGTATGGCAATAGGTTCGCCACCTATTCCATTTGGGACATAAACATAACGACGAGACTAGGCTTATCAACCGCCCACACCTTCGGGTAATAAAAGGCGTGAAGTTATGTAATATAAAAGTTTCAATTTGTTGTTATTTAGTTGTTGCACACAAAGACATGTTATGTTAAGGTATAGGGATGAAATGTGTATAAAATGAGAAGTGTGATAGACGGAGTTTGAAAGTGATTTTACAGTGATTATAAAAGGATTTAGGTGTGGTGGGTGTGTATGTACATAATTTCAAAGAATTTTGTTGTGATGTGTGTACAGTAATACCCCGACTTACGCTACCCCGTTTTACGCGAATTCGACTTACACGGCAATCGCTCGGACCCACCTATCGCGTAAGTCCGGGTTATTACTGTATTCTTTAGGAGGTGTTATTCTGCAATATCTGCAGATAATATGATATCTTTGAATGTGTCTCAAAAACATCATGAATTTTAATCAATGCTTTTATTCACATTTCAGAATGGTAGTTCCACTGTTAAACCTTTAACTTTGGTACTATTTGGACTCTCCCTGCTATGTGGCATCTTTAAATAGAAGTTGATTGTAAATAACTTATACCTATATTAAGCTGCACATAACAAATTAAGTAATTTCTAAGTATCAAGAAAGGATAGTATTCTCACTTTTGAGATAAGTAATACATAAAAGTTAACTACATATATGGCAACTAACTGGAAACCAATTTGCAATTGAACGCAAATAGCAGATGTAAACGTAACTCACTTGTAACTTTATACAGTTTGCTTTCAATTAATTGCTATTGTAATTAATTAATGATATAATTAATCAATGTGAAGTAGGTAGTAAGAACTGTAATTAATTATTTTATATAATTTGTTACTTTTTTTTTTTTCACTATCTTTAATTTGGTTACAGTAAAAATACTAAAATAACAGGGTTCAGAGTCGTGGATCTTTAGTAATGGTGATGCAGAGTCCTGAATTAGTGTCTTATAATTATAATTATGTGTATTAATGATAATTGACTGAATAAATTATCCCTATCAAGTACATGGATTCCTGTCAACTCAAATGTAGGAGACTGTGTGTACATTAGAAGTACTAGTTTTGGAAATAGATATTTTTTACCTATTTTTACCACCTACATTCTAAATTTATAAAGCATAAAGTGGTATGATTGCTACATCTAACACATGCTGATATTATGAGTGTGAAGTTACAGTTAAAATTTGTTAGTTGTTAAAATTTAACAAAAACTGGTTTTAAAGAACTTGATATTTTGTGTAACTAAATATGTTGTTTTTTTATCGCACTGTACTATTTATCTGGAGTAATATTAACCTTTACAAAAGAGACTGAATATAAATCCACTTCTACAGTTTAATATATATGTAGCTAGAATCTCAATATTTGACAAACAATTGTACTATAATTTTTTTAACTGTTTCAAACTCTCTCTATTTGTTTGCAAATTTATTTAGTGATCTAATTTCCATAATAATGTTTAAAATCAAATTTAATGCTTAATTTAAATTGAACTGATTTGATTCCAATTAGTTATTTCTTTAAATTAATTAATTTTGTCTTTTTATAAAATATATTTTATTTTAAAGCAGTGTGCAGTATATATATTAAGTTTGAGAACTACTGTCTAGTTCTATAACTCAAGATATTTTAATAACTATAGATCTGACTTAGACTTTTTATATTGTGCTTATGTACAGTTTGACTTATAGTCGGGTCAATTTAATAGGCAAAATTTGACGTCTGTCAATTTTATTATTTTAGTGAGATGATCTACACAAAACCATTGATTAATAAAGTGAATGAATTGATACAGACATGAAATATTTTAAAAATCTTTAGGTGGGTTCCCGCCACAATATTATGTTTTCTTTAATTTTCTAAGGATTAGGATTGATTAATTGATTAATGCCCAAAACTGAACACAACGTGGTTATTAATTTACATTGATATTTCTTTAAAAGTAATCAATGCATTTGATTCTAGTTATAAGCTCTCAATTTTTAGAGTAACAACCCTACTGTTTATAAAGGTTAAAGATAACACGACGCAACATGGTAACGACGTTCAGTTTGTTACATCAATAATTATTTGTTATGTTTACAATGATTTTTAAGTGAAAGCAAACAGTGAAATTTCTTGTATCGGGCATTATTACTATAAATTGGAATTTTCATTGAAAAAAAAATTGACAAGTAAAGCAAATTGTGCAGTCCTAACAAAACAAAAAAATATGTTAATTCATTCCCGCCGTTACAAGTTTACGTTAATGAATTTTGATGAACTGTCAAATGTTGCCCAATATGATAATATAATTTGCGACACTTAACTGTGCTGTAATTTAAATAGATACTAAGTAAAATGATCCGTCCAAACTGACATTTATTAAAATGATTTCTTTTAGATATTAAATAATACCTTGTGGTTTTTTTTCTCTTCGTTGACCAGGATTTTTATGTAGACAACAATATTTCACGCCCTTTTTTTACCCGAAGGCGTAGGCAGCAGCGGCTGTTACGCCTTGACTCGCCGTTGTGTTTACAGGCCGAATGGAATAGGTGACGAACCTATTGCCAGACACCGGGCACAATGTTTTCAGCAGAGATGTACAAAATGATTTTAAAAAAGCATTTAAATACAAAATACTTTTCAGGTTTACTATTTCAAAGCAAAATACTAAATAGTTTTTCGTTTTGTATTTCAAATGCAAAATAGGTATTTTCAAAATACATACTTTTTTCAAAATAAAATACTTTTTGACGAAATCTTCAATGAGTCTCAGTGGTCCAGTGGTTGAGCGTTTGGGGTTGAGACTTTAGGAACATGGGGTCCGAGTGCTCGTGCACTCTATAAAGATCTTGCAAAGAAACTGATCGAGGGCTCTCTGGACCAGGGTCTATTCTTCGGTCGGTGTTGTGGGCACTCTGCCAGTAGATCGAGAAGCGGATTTGAAATTATGCGATTGGGTCTCCAGTTTTCTCGCGGCTCGGGGTATTAAGGTCGTTGTCGACGGGTCATGCTCCGACTTAAAATCCGTGAGTGCTGGAGTCCCCCAGGGCTGTGTGCTATCCCCTACGCTGTTTTTTCTGCATATCAATGACAGGCTGCATTACAGCAATCTCCGGGTACCTCTTTCACCGCACGAACCGCGGCATGAGCCACTTTACGTCGATCTTCTAAGAGGTCGTGGTATTTCACCGGTCGAGCCGGCCCATTCACGCAGCAACCTGCTTGACTCTACCACTGTGAACTGTGAAACATGAATTTTATGGAGTTTCGGTGGTCCGTTTACATTTTGTCTCTGGTAATATTTAAGTAAGATTTAATCTAGTTAAGTACTTATTATGAAAGTGGTTGTTTACGGTAGATATAAGTTATTAGAGACAGTGAAATTAACTAATTTTCAATACCTAATTATAAACTTGAAGTAATTAAAGTTATGAACTTTATGAAATAATTAAAGTTCTAAACTACCTAAAACTGTGCAGCCAACTGCCAAACGGCATGTGTCATGCTTCCATTCCAGTAATCCATTTGCGTGTCAACTGCCACCTGTCAAATGTCAGCGTAGTTAGCCTACCTTGTTAGCTGGTGGTTGCGGCATTTTCTTGTAAAAATTGAATGCGAATTACTAATAGATAATCTACAATGAATTGGCTTACACTAGATATATTTAATTTTAAACCATTGGTGTGTGCTTTTATTCTGGTAAGTGAATTAGAAAAAAAAAATGTCTGATCTTTACGAGATGCAAATGAATTGTTGATTTTATGGACTATTATATGAAGTAATTGCTGTATAATATTTGTTATGTTTTAGATATGTCACAGTTTTTATAACCCTACTGATAGCGGCGCAGTTCAAATTACTCAAAGTAATTTGGATATGGTATTAGGTGAGCTATGCATTTCTCTTATTTCAAGTAGGAATGATCCCTTCCATTTCACAAATCTGACTGGAGATGGTATATTTTTTTTGGTTCTATGGGACTGCTAAAAATATATCAGCTGACACATGAAAAACTTTATTCTTTTACTCAATGCAATTCTGTTTTATTGCATAGATTAAATATATTAAATTTTAAATCTAATATAATTAAATTGAGCAGTCTTCACAGACCATAGATTTGTAGATAATTAATTAAACATGTGTTTGTTTTTATTTTCAGCTTCAAATGAAATAGTATTTATTAATTTTTATGCTGAATGGTGTAAATTCAGTAATATGCTTATGCCCATATTTGATGAGGCAGCAGAAGAAGTCTCAAAAGCAGGCTATGATACTGGCAAAGTTGTAATGGGTAAGGTGGACTGTGATCGTGAAGGTTCTGTAGCAACTAGGTTCCATATTACCAAATATCCTACTTTGAAGATGTTCCGTAATGGTTTACCGGCTAAGAAGGAATACAGAGGTAAGGGTTAAAGAGCTAAGCAAGAGTTAAATGCATACTCTGACCATGATACATTTCTTGAATTAAAAGTAAAAAATACACCAGATATAAACAGCAATATTTATCTATTGTTTTTTTAAATTTCTTATTGTTACTATTAGGTTATTTACAAAATAATTTCTGTCAGTGTATTATCAAGATAAGATAATTTGACTTTTCTTCAAGAATTTTAAGATCATTTGATAATTTCAATGTACCTACTTGTCTGTGTTGGTAGGATGGTTACTAATCATTTATACCATCTGTTTTTATAGGGCAGCGTTCAGTAGAAGCATTCGCTGAATTCATTAAGAAACAATTAACAGATCCTGTAATAACGTTTGGTGCACTGAAAGAGTTGCATGATCTCAGTGAAGATAAAAGGCACATTATTGGTTATATGGACCGAAGAGATCAGCCTGAATATGAGGTCTTCAGAAGAGTAGCTGCAAGTCTTAAAGATGAATGCCAATTTCATGTTGGATTTGGTGATGCTTCTCAGCAAATGCATCCTGCAGGTAAACTTTTAAATTTGGAATTTTTACTATTGAATATAAAAAAACATAGCTTCATACCCTTTTCTACCCGAAGGTGTAGGTAGCAGCTGTTAAGCCTCATCTCACTGTTAAGTTTACGTCCCAAATGGAATAGGTGGCAAACCAATTGCCATACTGGGTGCAAATTTTTCAGTCATCAATATTTTTCTCACATAACTACCAAAAAGAACTTTGAAAAGTCATTGGTGTGAGCCAGGATACAAACCCGCGACCTCTAGATTCAGAAACGGAGTGCTTGACTACTGGACCACCAAGACTTACTATTTAATTTAATATAGTAAGATTAATTTCTACAGTAACTCACTTGACTTGCTGTAAACATTTTAATAAAAATTATAGTCTATTCTTATACTCTGCAGCAATTCCTTAACACATTGAAATTAGGTACTATACAATTTTAATTTTATTATCATTCTCATTACCTACCAATTAGATGATAAGACTCATTAGTATAATAGCCTTAACATTCATCACTTTATTTATTGTAGAAGTAATAAATAGTTTTATTTATTTATTATTTATGTAAGGGGAGTGATCAGAAAACCTCTAAGATAAAAATCTTTGTTTTATCAGTGTTCAAAGACATTTAGAAATAGTCAATATACAAAAATTTATGTATGTAATTATTTAAAATGAAATTCCTAAACACAAGCACTTGAGTAAACTGCCTCTGTGGAACAAGAAAACACGGACTCATTGCTACGAGCAGTCAGATTCCGAGTGTAGGTTCTATCATGAGAAGAATCAGGCAAGAAACTCATGTGCCAAATACTCTTTTAAAAACCATTTAAAATCAATAATATTGTTACTGATAACAAATATAAAAATACCACAATTATACCTTGGGTTTCCTCATTTTCTTAATCAATATTATTATTTTTAATATGTAGACTTTCAAAACTCATTATTGTAGATATAAAAAGTGTTATATAATCTGCTGTTTTATAAACTTAAAAAAAAAAGTACTTTATAATTATATTTTAGTTTAATATAAAATATGTTACTTTGGGAATTCCACATATTAGTTCATTCCAATTACAATTTTATTTTTTAAATATTCTTAGTGTGATTCTAGATAATGATGTAAATATCTTTATCAGCATTGTAATACTACTTTATTACTGAAAGTGAATTTGAAGACTTCTTTTAAAAAATAACTAAGTAGACAATATTAGCAATAGCTAATGTTTGTGTGGAAATAGTGGCATTAGTAACGGAGCACCCCGCTTCTAAAACATGAGGTTGCAGGCTCGTATCCTGGCTCACACTACTGACTTTTCGAAATTACTTTCGAAAGTCATGTGTGTTTACATATCGATGACTGAAAACTTTGCCCAGTATGGCAATAGGTTCGCCACCTATTCCATTTGGGAACATAAACATAACGGCGAGACGAGGCTATAAAAGCCAAAGAAGTGAGTGAGGCATGTAAGAATCGTACTGTATGGCGCTCTGTTCTTTCTACCAACCCCGCAAGCGATTTGGCGTGAGGTTATGTAGTGGGTATATATACATAATTCAAGTAAGCTAATTCTTTTATAGGTCAGCCTATAGTGGTGTTTAGAACGGACAGAAAGAAATCGACAGAACCAGATGAAACCTACCAAGGGTCCTTGAGTAACTTTGAAGATTTTCATAAGTGGTCTCAAGAGAAGTGCATACCTTTGGTCCGTGAGATCACATTCGAGAACGCCGAGGAGCTGACTGAAGAGGGATTGCCGTTCTTGATCCTGTTCCATCATCCTAGTGATACGGAGAGTGTGAAGAAATATAAGGGTGTTATTTCTAGAGAGCTGGAAGGAGAGAAACGTATGTAAAATTTTATTATTATTTTTTATGAGATTACAAACGATCAAGTGGGTTACCTCATGGTAAGCTAAGCTACTACTCACCGCCCATGAACACTGTGGTGCGGTGCCACCTTTTAAGGGAGTAGGAGGGGACACTATCCGGACACTTCTTCTACCGAACGAAACGCGGCCCGAGCCACTTCATACCCATATTCCGAGAGGTCGTGGTATTTACCGGTCGAGTCGGCCCGCTCATGCAGCGAACTGCAGGACTCTTGGTATCGTTTCCGGGCTCATACCAATGATTTTTCGGAAGCTATGTGATAAATATCGATGACTGTTATAAAACAAACAATAAATTCCGCCACATATCACTTTGGGACGTAACAATTCGCCAACTCGAGGCTTAACAGACGCTGTCTTCGCTTTCGGATAGAAAAAAAGCGAGAAATAACATGTTGTTTTTTTTTTATTATTTTTTAACCAATTAAATCTGCGTCTACGTGTTATTTTCTAAGAAATTTAATTGGGCATATGTTCTTAGAGAATAATTTCATAACAGTCCACACTGCAGCTGTTACATCACTGCCACATGTTTATAAGAAACAATTCAGTACGGCGTCAAACGAGGTGGCGAAAAGTTGTGCACTATACTTATTATCTTGGTCCACTCGGAATAATCGTAGCGAGATCAAAAATTTCAAGGGGAACGAATAGTTTATTCTTTAAAATAGTATAGTATTGGTTGACGTTATATATTTCAATAGACAATTTGGCCAGTTTGTTAAGATTAGCTGATCCGGCGAACTTTGTTTCGCCTCGGAAAAAATAAATAATAGATGTTTTTTTTAAATAAGTTACTAGCTAAAGTGACTTTTTATTACACTAGCTATCTACCAATACAAGTCCCGGCAAAATCGGTCCTACCATTGCAGAGTAATCTCTGCAATGGCAGGACCTTGGACTCCCCCTCACATTCAAATTCTGTCACGCACTCATTCATTCTCTCAGACAGTATGACACTAACACCTTTACAACCTCTACTGGTTCTAGATACGCCTGACCAGTAGGCTGTGTATGGTCCATGTAAAGTGTGTCACATCCTTTCCTCTTGAGACCTCATTTACGCACATAATGTCAATTTTCCTTTCATTCATAAAAACACATACATCATCAATTTTATCTTTCATAGCACCTCTAATATTCAACGTAGCAAAATGGCCATCAGTAGCCCACTTTTCGCGCCCATGGGAAACGAGACCTATCACGTCTCGTTTCGCGTTTGCGTGGCGCGAAAAGTGGGCTACTGATGGCCATTTTGGCCGTTGACATATTACAGAAAACCGCATCAAAATCGGTTGCATAGTTTTAAAGATATAAGCATATAAGGGGACAGACAGCGGAAAGCTACTTTATTTCATACTATGTAATGATATATTCATATGAATGTAGTAGAAAGCAGTTATTTCAATATTACAAACAGACATTTAAATTTTATTTATTTTATTTATATGTATAGACAGATATAGCATTTTCGTGTTTCTCTCACACTATCAAGCTCAATGTAATGTTTAAACCGCTCTCACGCTTATACAATGAATGAATTAATGTTTGTTAGAAAAAACTAAAAGTAAACTCTGTTGAATATTCACAATGAAAGTAAAAAAGAAATATTTGCCCATAAAAAAATTGAAAAGATACGAAAATGATTTTTTTGATAATTCAATTGTAAATAATATTACTTCCATATTACTTTTATATGCGTATTCAGTAGGTCTGAGAATCGGCTACTATCTATTTTTCAACCCCCTAAATGTTAAGGGTAGCCCTCCCCTAAATATATATTTTTTAAATTTTTACATATATTTCTCTGGTACATATATTTCTCGGAAATTAACAATTTATCGGAAAATTAAAAAAAAAATTATCGATGGGCAACCCTTAACATTTAGGGGTATGAAAAATAGATGTCCTATTCTCAAACCTACCCGATATGCACACAAAATTTCATGAGAACCGGTCAAGCCGGAGGAGTATGCTAACTAACACTTTGACACGAGAATTTTATATACATATCGGATAATATTATATTTTACGTTTAAGTTAATACAGTTGAAAACGTAAATACAGTGTGATGTAGTTTTATAACAGGACCATTGATGCGTTTTTCGGTTCAATAAGTAGGCCGTCATCGACTTAGTCACGTCTTTCAATGAGCAAGCCTCTCAGGCGCGAAAGTATGTCTCCACCCTACTAGTACAGACTAGTACTTACAAGTACATAGAGTAGTTCACCGCTTGCAACACGAACAATGTGTCAATCACAGAAATAGATCAAGATAGAACGGCTGCGATGTCATATTTCCATACATTTCGAGCGTGTCACTTTTTTGAAAAACCACGCCCACAGCGTGACGTCATTTTCATTGAGAGCGGGGCGACTAGTTAGGAGACACACTCATAGATTATCGAAGTGAATATAGGCAACGTGTGTTAATTTTATTATTTTTATATTGTACCAATTTTATTGATTTTGTGTAACGATAATCATAGAAAGTAAAACATGTTAAATACTTTAATCCGACATATTAATACCTAAAACATATTTTTCCAATAGTATATAAAATTTAATTATAAATATTTTACTGTCCTGGTTAAATAACGAAGCCGAACGTCGACATATACCTCGGTTACTGCCCGTTTGCGAAGAATGAGATGATTTTCCATCGGCATTGGTCAAATTGGTGAAAACTTATACTGTCAAATAAACTGCTGCCAATGTAATTACGAAGCACTTTGGTTAAAATTTGTGGTGTTAGAATAAAGTAGGGACAAAGCAAGAGACATGAGCTGATACTCGAATTATTATTGAATTAATTTATCGATAAGTCCTAAGACTCAACGATACATGGAGTGCCCATCTCTAACATTCGAAGACCAATCACAGCGATTAACAGACACAGCGATCAACTGGCTGGTGTATTCTGTATTTCGTTCGATTCGACGTACATTACGCGTATAATTTATGCGCGCAATGGTTTTGTATACGAGCGTTGAATGTGGACAGCAATGGATATTTATCATAACGAAAAAATATACAACTTGTGATCGTAATTATTGAACATAGTAAAAGTAAAACAATAATTTATAATCTCAAAAAAATACTTTCTACTGATTTTCTATACTTACTGATCATACGAAATATTTCCTTTTTTCATATTTGCTTCACTACTTTTGTTTTTACAATTTGCCACAGCACGATAAGGCATATATATATGTGACGTTTTATCTATTTTTTACGTCCTGAACGCAGGGCAGGAACGCTCGTTGCGTAATGAGAGCGAGTTTCGAAAAGCATGCAATATAGTGCATGGTTTTAGCACGCTTGCCACGCCTATTCGCCGTTCTATCTTGATCTATTTCTGTGGTGTCAATGTATCGTTTAAGTTTAACGTCAAAATGGAATTCGAAATTTGAAATCTTTTGGCGCGTATTTTTCACATGTTTGTTTGGATCACCGAATTGTTATTTGAACATTTAAACATAACTTCACGCCTTTTGTTACCCGAAGGGGCGGCAGCGGCTGTTAAGCCTCGTCTCGCCGTAATTAAACATAACGGAATAGGTGGAATAGGTCCCAAATGGAATAGGTGGCGAACCTATTGCTATACATTGCACAACGTTTTCAGTCATCGATATTTATCACACTTAACTTCCGAAAAAATCATTGGTGTGAGCCAGTATCAGGATACGAACCCGGACCTTTGGATCAGAAGCCGGGTGCTCTCCCACTGAACCACCGAGGTTATTAAATTTAAATTAGTTATATGTGATAATTGTGCCCAGTATGCGATATACTACGTTACGAAAATGAAAGATTGATTCTCCATAGGGTAGATACCTGAGTTCTAACTCGCTTTTGAATTTAGTGTGGTAGAGTTAAATAAGAAGAGAGTGTCGATGATGAAGTAAGGTGGTTTAGGTCCTGGTCAAGGAAACTGGTGGGGAGTAGAAGGCAAACTGGAGTATCTACGACTTCGTTAAGTACCTACATACAGTATTTTTTTTAATTACAGAGAACGTGAACTTCCTGACGGCAGACGGAGTACGCTTTGAGCATCCTCTCCACCACTTGGGCAAATCCATCTCGGACCTGCCGTTGATTGCCATCGACTCCTTCCGTCATATGTACATGTTCTCCGATTACAAGGAAATGGATCAGCCCGGCAAGCTCAAGCAGTTCCTCCAAGATCTCTACTCTGGAAAACTTCATAGGTATGTTATAATGTAATAAGCGGGAGGAATTTTTTGGAAGCAATACATCTTCTATTTTTTATCTTTTTCTAATGTTGGTTTTTTATGGAATAGGAAATGATGGTAAGCAAAACAGATAGTGTTACAGTTACGTTGCCTTTAATATGGCATAGAAAAGTGGTATGATTAAGGCAAGGGGAAGAGTTAGGGCATCCGTATACCTTTCTCACCGAAAGAAACGCGGCATAACCCACTTTACGTCGATATTCTGAGCCTCAGTATTACACCGGACAGGCCAGCCCAGTCAAACAGTGAGCTGCGTGGCTCTACCACTGTTTATTTACTATTCTCTTATAAGATATTCATGTAATTTATATTCTCCATTCCAGGGAATTCCATTACGGACCTGATCCAGACTCGCAGGTGTTAAATATAGAAGTGAAGGTGACCACTCCACCGGAGTCTACCTTCAAGAAACTGGCGCCGTCCAAGAACCGTTACACCTTGCTAAGGGATGAATTATAAAATCACTGCACATTAGCTCATGAATTTAGTATAAGCCACTTACTAAAGAGTTACACATAATAATTCTATTTTGTTTTTGTCCACTAATTATTATTATGATTCGTGAGAAATAAAGAATGGGATTGGAAATTGTGTTTATTCATTCTGGAAGAAGATTTTTGCAAATTAAATATTTAAAAAAAATCTTGCTGTTATAGTATAACTTCAATTCGGTGTGATTATGTCTATGTTACTTATGTAAAAGCAACATACAATCTAAAAAAAGTTCTCTTTTTTTGAAGTCGGGTGATCGATCTTTTTTTTTCCAATAATATAAACATGTCTTCTGCGTCAGTTGAGTTGTTAAATGCGAACGGGCTTTTGTTTTTGTTAATTATTTTTAATTTAACATAATTTCCGGATCCCATTCTTGAATAGTGGCGTTCAGTTCTTTTCCGATTGTCTCGCTACGTTAAAGAATCATGTGTTGAAAAAAAAATAATTTTAATTTTCCCCTCTTTTTTTTGTTCACGAACAAAGTTACGAATATTGTTTTGGATGCACTATTATCTATTTATTCCTTTTTTGATCTGCGCTTGATATGTATATTTTGATTTTGGTTGCTGGTTCACCTTATTGTATTTATTTATTACGCTAAAAGAGCTTAAAAAGAGATAAAACAATCTCTATTCTCAAATGTCTTCTAGCTATTATAATGTATAGGTATAGTTTATTTTATATTCCTAAGTTATTTTACGAATTTCTTCTATTTCTATTTTGTCTGTCGATAATTAAAAGCCGATGAAAGAAAAGTTAATAATTACAATCAGATATTGTTATTTTTGAACCAGCTAGTGTGAGTTTCGTGCGTTAAAAAATAGATGGCGCTGTAATAAAGATGAAATTTATACACAGCGTGTTGTTTCAAATTTTAATTTATTTATCTGGATGGATGGTCGATATATCTCTAAAACAAGTTGACATTATTATAATTGATCGCCTTTATTTGTTTACAAATTTTTATGATTGTATTATTTTTAGTGATTAATAATTGCTTAGTTATCATATAAAGCTAGTACATATGAGGAGTAAAAGAGATATTGAAATTTTGGAAACTCGACCGTAGATTGGTTTCCAAACTAGTTAACAGAGCAATGTGGCTAGTTCGTTAAATATATATTACTATTATTGACTAAATTAAAATGTTTTCCTATTACTGCTCTGCTCCAGTTCTAATTGTAGGATGATAGTATTTAATATTGCCTGTACACTTCCTCAATAAACGGGCTATTTCATGCATAAAAATACTTTCTTTTTTCCTGAGTATAGCTTGCTTTTAAAAACTCTGCTTTAGATGAAAAAAATCCTTGTAATTGTGGGAACATAAAAATTTATAAGAATAACAGAATTTTGAAGTCGAAACCATATTGTTGTTTTGGGGCTAGTTGTAAATTTGTCATGAATTCTGATTTTGATAGGGCAGTAAGTGACGACAATACGTCTATTCGCTTGGCACATTGACTTCAAGCTTAAAATAGTATTTGCAATCTGCATGATATGTATCATTCGAAATTGGCCCGATAAGGAATTCACAATAAATTTGTCGCAATAATTGCAATATTACTTTAATTAAATTTGCACTTGTACTTTAATATGTTTAATTGTAACTATGGTTTGGCAACGAAACTGAGTGCTGATTAGCAGCGCTTTACTATCCATTGCTGAACATGAACTTCGTTCACGGAACACCACAGTTCCACCCGTGTCCACTGATTTACTGTAACACACACACACGCGCACACTTCTTACTTTAATAAGTCCTCGGACGCCGGTTACCAGATCCGACAAATGACGTTGCTTGTCATTATTATGAAATAAAAATGCCAATAGGGATCGTGCGTCTAGACTTTTACGCCAACTAGTGGCAAGCATCCGAAACAGTTGGGATCATGTATTCAACGTAAACATATGTGATTAACTTTTAAATAATTATAAATAAAAAATAAAACATTTTTTTAAACAATGCCTGCTTCGAGAAAAATATGTTGTATTCTAGGATGTAATAATACATCACGTCGAGAACGTGGATTTGGTGTGGAAGTGAAATTTTATAAATTTCCAGAGAGCCTCATGGAAAATATTAAAACGTAAACAGTGGATAAATGCAGTGAAAAATTACGTGTAAGTACAATATTAATTAAAATTTATAAAATCGAAATGCACCATTCAGTAAAATTATAACATTTAAAATACGACGTATGTAATAATTGATCATTTAATTGATGAAATTTCAAATATTTGTGACATTTATTTTATAGTTATGACTTAACCATTTACCTTTCTCATCATTCCGGCCATGTATTATATTATTGACTACAGGTTGAAATCCGTATTTTATGATTTTTTCCATTGTTATAACTTTTTTTAATGTTATTAAATGTTTGTTTTGATCCCACTAAGTTCACGAATAAAACACCAGAGAGCGCTAAGTCTGACAGTAGTGCTGCCTCTATGTTTCACGCACGATCCCTATTTATTTATAATTGAACATGATTATTTATTGAATTTATTTGGAACTTGAATATAACGCCATCTACCGGTGAATTGTACAAACCATGTTTGCAACTTTGATACAAATAAAACATGAGTTCAGTCATAATCTATGAAGTTATTTAAAAAAAGCTGACCTAGTATAGACAAGGTTTTTCTGTATTTATCTCTCAGACAGGCAATAAATGTTAACAAATTTGACTATTGAAAAGGTTACAGTATCCTTAAAAAGTAGACATGTCCTGCTACTTATCGAAACTTTTAAATTGAATAATTCGGTTTACCGGGAGAGCAAGGAATATAAGCCATTTTAAGAAGTAACAACCCGTTTTTTTTTACAACATTGTATAACCCACTGTACTTGTTGAGAAACCGTTAGTCATAGTATAATTATTATATTATTATGTAGTCTTCCCTGATAAATGCTAACACTGAAAAATATTTCTTGAGTAATACGTGGAGTTTTTCAGATTAGCGCGTTCAACTAAATAAATAAATTCTCCATTTTATATTATTCACTATTAGAGTGAGAGCCAGCGACCGCCAGACCTTCGTTATTTTATAAAGCCTGAAAGTTTGTCAGCTCGTAGTCCCAGCACATGTAAGAACGATGGCAAATTATTATGTTTGGACCATAGTTACTTTGGCAGGTACGGGGTACCAAAGATGGAAGTAAATTATTCTACTTTCGTTATTTTATAAAGGTTGAGCTTTTGATATTATCTTCAGAATAATATTAAAAACCACGATTTTAATTGCCGGACAGTTAGCATGGTGGCAACCCCTTGCCAGACAGCCTTAACATTCATGAAATTATAGATAACCTACATACCGATCTTCGTCAATGTATAAGGATTCATTTTTGTAATTTTCCTTCAGAATATTATTAGAAATCACGTTGCCCATTACCAAACACAAAGCGTCGTAGCAACCCCTAGCCAAACACCCCTTATATATTCATAAAATTATAAAATTAAAATAAAATTATAGGTAATTCTTCTTTCGTCAAAGTAGAAAGCTTTGTAATACAAAGCTTTTTTAAGCAAATTTTACCGTCAAGATATTATTAAAAAACACATATTGCCAGACCTTTATCGTCCTGGCAACTCGTCGTGGCAACATTAAACGTTTTTGCCAGATTCCCTTAATGTATTTATAAAATTAAATGAATATAAAATATTATGTATAAATATAAAATATTTATAAAATTCAACGGAGAGGCGGGCTAAAAGACTAATTGGCGATCCTATGACGTTCGACAATGATCTGCAAAGCCTCGAGCACAGGCGAAGGTGTCCAGCCTCTCGGTGTTCTATAGGCTAGACTCTGGTGAGTGTGTGCAAGAGTTAGACAACCTGATCCCCTTTCTATCGGCGAACTACCCGACGTACTTACCGTCTTATCTTACGTTGTTGAAATCCCACCTGTACGAACTAAGCGCTTTGCATCTTCCTTCATCATCCGCACGGCTGGTGAATAGAACAAACTACCTGCGTCGGTGTTCCCCGTCAGCCATGACATAGAGAGTGAAACTAACGGGACAATGATCTTTACAATCAACGGCCTCGTCGCTACCCGGTAAAATATAAAAAAAAGTTTATAGTGGTGCAGTGGTCGAGCCACACACGGCTTCTGATCCAGAGGTCCGGGTTCGAATCCTGACACTGGCTCACACCAATGACTTTTCGAAATTGTTTTCGGAAGTTAAGTGTGATAAATATCGATGATTTAGAACTTTGCGCCCGGTATGGCAATAGGTTCGCCACCTGTTCTATTTGGGATGTAATCATAACAAATTAAAATGGTTAAAATAACATTATTTAAAGCATTCTGCCAATCATTTTATACTTGCAGTCTGTGGACCAGTTATGGTCGGCGCGTATACAGCGACTTGCGGGTACAGTACAACAATGCGCTCAGGGTATTGTTGGGGCTGCCGTGGCGCTGTAGTGCGTCAGGAATGTTTGCTCAGCGGTATATTGATGGCTTCTCGGCAATAATTCGTAAAAGATGTGCCTCTTTCCTCGCTCGTGTAAGAGGCAGTAACAACGGTACCCTGAGAGTATTTGTAGACAAATGGGAGTCTCCGATGATGCAACATTGGATGGAGCTCCACACTAGGTTCCAAAAATAATGTTTTTTCTTTACTAACACTAGTTTATAAGATCATTGTTACTAACACTATATGGGCTTGCCCGAAATAAAAGTTATTATTATTATTATTATTATTATAACCCCGAGACGTGCCTTAACAGCCGCTGCTACACCTTCGGGTAACAAAAGGAGTGAAGTTATGTCATGTTAAAAATAATATAGGCTATTCAACTTTTGTCAAAGTGAAGCTTTTTACCCGGTACGCCAAAAGATTTGACACCTATTCTATTTGGGACATAAATAAAACGGCGATTCGAGGCTTAACAGCCACTTCCTACACTTTCAGGTAAAAAAAGGCGTGAAGTTATGTTATATTTAAGTTATATTATATGTATGAAGCTTTATACATTGACGAAAGTAGATCGGTATGTAGGTCATCTATAATTTCATGAACGTTAAGGCTGTCTGGCAAGGAGTTACCACCATGCTAACTGTCCGGCAATTAAAATCGTGTTTTTTAATATTATTCTGAAGATAATATCAAAAACTCAACCTTAATAAAATAACGAAAGTAGAATAATTTATTTCCATCTTTGGTACCCCGTACCTGCCAAAGTAACTATGGTCCAAACATAATAATTGGCCATCGTTCTTACATGTGCTGGGACTACGAGCTGACAAACTTTCAGGCTTTATAAAATAACGAAGGTCTGGCGGTCGCTGGCTCTTGGGCTATATAGATATCAACCAGAAAGTTTTTTTACAACCCAACAGAAACATGGCGTAAGTTTGAGAATTTTGACGACACACTTTTAGCTAAGTTAGTCTATGTATATAGTAAAAAATAAAGTAAAATAAATCTTGTGCTTATACCGTAGGTGATTTGACTTAACGTCTTTCCCGTTTGATATTTGAATAACTCGCGAAGTAGACATATTTTTGTTCACACACGCTAATACAATTTTTAGGGTAACTTTGATACATAATATGGTTTTGTATTCTTTTTTGTATCGAATCAAATCGATATTTGTATCGATTTCAGTATCGACACACTATCGCCATTTTCGCTGGGGATTGTCAAAACTTTTTTTGCAGACCATCATCAATATGATGGCTATAGCCTATTAGTCCGCTCGTAAATTTTCAGTCCAGAGTTACTTTTTCCGTAATCCCATCTAACTTGGTAGCATGGGTGTTAGGGTGATTGAAATTCGTCTGCAAACATCTCAATAATTACAATCAATTGCCTCTAAAGCAAGTGATTGGTTGGTACTAGATTAAATAAAAAAATTGATGCTCATCTCTAACTTGATAACGGTAGGCACGTAGTTTAGATACAAGGACTCCGAACGGTATAGGCTTTTCCGTTGTAATAATGTTCACAATAATAAATTGGGACCTTAGTTCTTATTTCTGCCACTGGCTGCGTTAGAATATAGGACGTACTGTTGCTATTATTAATACACGTAAAAACGCATTGAAAATTACATTAGTATTAAACAGAGCTGTCAACAGCAACACAATTTCCCGCGTAAACGATATAACAGAGTACGTACTTATTGAAAAAATAGCGCCCGCTACTGGCGACAATTCTGTCCCCTAAATGGAGATCGGACTCCTTGTTTATCAAACTTCGTGAGTTTCTATTTGAGTTGTGCATATTCTCAAAAAGACGCCACTTTTTACTTAGTTTTTAATACCTTTCATTATTTGAGTCACGGTAAGGCTTATTTTTTTATGACATTGATTTCAAAATTGAGTAATAAGTGGTAAAAAATTTGTGACTACTTTACATTACTGGATTCAAATTGGGATATCTTTATCTACTGAAAAACATGAAAAGGTTGTACGAAATATCTAAATACATATTTATGTGTTTTGTGAAGTGTGTTGTAATAAATTTTTCGAATGGAAATTTGTTTTAATCAATTTATACAATATATTTACCCTTACTTTTTTATGGAATAGGAGGGCAATCGAGCAAACGGGTCACCTGATGGTAAGCAACTACTGCAGCCTATGACCACACAGATAGTGTCACAGTTGCGGTGTTAGCTTTTAAGGGAGTAGAATGGGAAAGGGGAAGAGCCTTGGGATACCTCCCTCACCAAATGAAATATGGTATGAGCCACTTTACTTCGATACTCTGAGGGGATAGTTTTCATAACACAAGTATTTAGTTGCTTAGCTTGGTTAACTACGAGGCGCTGTTTGTATTGTGTCCAAGATATTAACTTCACGTGCTAAATATTCATAGGTGTAGGCAGCGGCTATTGTGCTTCAATGCGCTGGTTTAATTTTCTAGCCACATTTAGTACTATTAAATATTTAAGTCCAGTGGTCGAGATCTCCGCTTCTGAATCAAGAAGTCGGTGGAATAGATCCCGAGCTTAACAACAATTATTTCTCTGAATTCTTTACGGCAGTATTATCGGTGATTATCGAGTTACGCCACTTATTTTATTTGGGGCGAAAATAACTTTGCGAGTCGAATATATTTAACTTATTGCTATCGGGCACATTTTTGTTACTCATCTGAATAATAAATACATTTGCTATACAAAAATTCAGGAAATTCACCTTAATTTGGTGTATTTTAGCGTAAATAAATAGGTATTTGTTTATGTTCCATTAGATATCATAGTCCAGTTATGTTTATCGATTAATTCTTTGAAATAATCGAATCATGAACGCGCCATAATATGAGTTATTTTCTTTTGCATTAGGATATAAACTTTAAATTTTATTCTCAGTGAAAAACCTTATACTTTTAAGTACTAACGGTGGCAAAGCCACACAGTTCACTGCATGAATGAGCCGGCTCAACCGGAGATATACCTCACTATGACCTCTCAGAATATCGGCGTAAAGCGGCTCATGGCGCATTTCGCTCGGTGAGATTGTGTTGCGTATCTATGAGCAGCGTTAGTTGCTTACTATCAGTTTAGCTTACGTTTGCTCGTTTGGCCTTTAACCCATAAAAATACTTAACTAATTTTACCTATCTACAAAAAAAGTTGTTAAAAAAGTTGTTTCTTTAAGAAATCACGGTCCCGATGAACGTCGTTTTCTCAAATATTTACCTATTTGAATAAAAATAAAATAACAATTCAAACAAACTTGCTATACCTAAAAACTTTAATGAACGACTAGGTTTGTTTTTATACATACATAGATAAACTCACGCCTGTATTCCATAGAGGTATGGAGAGACTTTGGCTCTCCACAACCTACGATCCTGACACACTTCTTTCGCTTCATCCACCATAGGCTTTTTTAAATAGGCCCTTTATTGGTCGTTTGTTTTTATGGTCATTTATTAGGTAACTAATAAACTTGGGGGTCCTGTTCTATCATAAAGAACATAGACGAAATACTAACTATTTATATAACAAACAAAATCTTAATTTTTAATGTCCGTGTCTAAAGACTAACATAGAATTTCATAGCATCGATACCATTCTTTTGTCCTCTATCTATAAAACGTGACACTAATGGCATCTCATTCATATTTTCTTAATTATCAAAAATTGCCAACAAAAAAAAAGGTCCTAATGAGAGCAATACATTGGTGTCAAGAACGTGTCGTTAGTGTATGTGTGCCGCACGAACGGCTTGTTGTGTAAAACAAACTGCTCTCGAGATGTCGTTTTTACTGATATGGGGCAATTTCGGCTGTCATAGTGTAGAGAGAGGTAGCGTTTGTGGATTGCCGTCGGCGCAATGGGGTGCCATGTTCCGCAGAAATCTGTTGGCATTTTTTTTGTAAGTAAGGGTCCGTATTGGACCGACGTCATTCGTTTTCTTTCCTTAATATTTGATGGACGATAATAATAGTTGGCCATCTCTGGCAACAGTTTTTTTATATTAATTTTTCTTTATAGTACATTTTGTTTACCAGTTTGTCTTTCAACAGTAACGTGTCTTTTTTTGGTAAGTCCCGTTCGCGTAGTCACAGACGAATAAATGACTTATTGCTATTGCTTTGATATATTCAGTTGCAAACTTTAGATGCCGTGTTTTCATGGAGTTAATACCTGCCTGGAATCGAGGAGAATATTTTATCACACATAGTCTTCGGAAAATCATTGGTGTGAGCCAGAATTAATAGAATATATTAGGTATCTCACTAAAATATAAATTAACATAACTTCAAGCCATTTTCCACCCAAAGGTGTAGGCAATGGCTGTTAAGCCTCGACTAGCCTCGAAGTCGTTAAGTTTGTATCCCAAATGGAATAGTTGGCAATCCTATTGCCATACCGGGCACAAAGTTTTTGGTGTGATGTGGCCAGGATTCGAAGCCGGGACTCAGGATTCAGAAGCGGGTTGCTCGACCACTGGCCCACCGAGACTATAAAAATCATCATAGTAATAATGACTAACTAACTTAACATATGACTTTCCTGTACAAATACCTTCTCAAAATAGATTAAATCTATACAAGAAAATCTGATATCGATTATATATTAAAGAAATTAAGTACCACTTTCTCATGGCTATAATATGATAGAAAAAAAAAATACTGAATCCATAGACAACTGGCAGACAAGGGAAGTTCTTTTGGTGGCAACCTGTGTATCTATCATTGTTCACGACAGGTACACGGGGTGATCTTGTTACATTACGACAATTGATTCCTCACTCCTTTCATAGATGGCGAAACTGAGCGGAATTCCGATCAGATAACAGCTAAGACGTCGGATGTCATATAAGAACTATATATGGCTCATTCGTAACCGACGTAACATTTGAGATTTTTATACTTCTTTTGTTGTGAAGCGTCGTATCGAATTACTCGAAAGAAAAAAGTAAAAACTGTAAAAAAAATGTGAAACGTGAATTTCGAGTGCCGATTCTGAATGTTATTTTTTAAAGTTTGTAACAAAAAAGTCAGCTAAAAGGTGCCTACTAATATGAACTGGTGATAAAACTTGTATTTCTCTTTATGATAATCCAAATTCAAATTCTAAAAGTTATAAGCTATGTACGTTTAACAACGGGCTTGCAGTTTACGGCTTCTCGAGATGAATTATTTTATTTTATTAAAAGAGATGTAGATGATTTGATGATTTCAAAATTCAAAGTAGCTATGTAAATAAACATTGGTCAACAAATACAAAGATTATTTTTAAACGACATAATTAAACACGTTCCGTGGAACTAGAAAACACGGTCGCAATCGCCACGAACGGAACGATTCCGAGTGTATATATAGAGGCTATAATGAGTAGAACCGGGCAAGACACTCATGTGCAAAATACCTACTCTTTCAAATCATTTATAATATATAGACAGTCACGGTGGTCCGTGGAGTCCGTGGAGCACACGGCTTGTGATCCAGAGGTCCGGGTTCGAATCATGACACTGGCTTACACCAATGACTTTTCGAAATTGTTTTCGGAAGTTAAGGTGTGATAAATATCGATGACTGAAAAACTTTGTGCCCGGTATGGCAATAGGTTCGCCACCTATTCCATTTGGGGCGTAAACATAACGGCGAGACGAGGCTTAACAGCCGCTGCCTACACCTTCGGGTAACAAAAGGCGTGAAGTTATGTTATGTTATATACATAACATAACATAACTTCAATATATAATAACAACATTAATATGGCTACGGAAAATATAGCAGTAGGTTTGAGCATAAAAGGTGTAGCAGCCAGAATTCAACGCCTTCAGGTACCTATTATGGGCAAGGTACCTACACTTGATAACGCACTTGACAAAGTTGTAAGTACGCTATTCGAGTCTTGTAGGTATTTAAGTAGCTAATATCGTACCCTCGGTGGTTCAGTGGTCGAGCACCCCGTTTCTGAATCAAGAAGTCACAGATTCGAATCCTGGCTCACACCAATTTTCGGAAGTTATGTGTGATAAATATTGATGACTAAAATCTTTGTGCCCGGCATGGCAATAGGTTCTACTTTAACTAATCCCAAATAAGTTAGGACATAGTAAGTGATCAATTAAACATAAATTCATAGAAGTTCTCCAATTATATTGATTCAATCAAGAGCTATCATCCCTGAACACAAAATTATCGTTAAAACTACCAAAAAATAAATAAAAATAAAGACTATATTATGAATGCACAATTTACTTTTTATCAACATCTCTCTGTTACAACATGGGTGCCGACATGGCTACCACAATAGTTGGAACACGACACCGTATCGGGGATTTTTTTTTGTATTTCTACTTCACATAAAGCGCCAATTCCATTGAGCACCCGGGCAATAGGCAGGAAGTGAAGGACAGTGTGCGATAGAACCAATTACCCGCCCACGACATAAGAAACCTGTAATTAGGTGTAAACTATACATACCAACTTACAAGCGCAGACCGGAAACAGCCGCGTTCTCTCTGTACAGATGGCGTTATTTTTAATATTTAGTTTTTTTTTTTATTAAATATGACCAAGGATCAAGTAAAACCTTTTTTATTATCACTTATCGCCTTTAATATACTATGATGTATGTTGCCATGATTATATAGAGTGGATCTCCTGTAATCCGACAAACGTAGACAAACGAGCAGGCGTGCCAACCTGCTACACATATATTGTTACAGTTTACTGAGCTTTAAGAAAGTAGGATAGGAAAGGATTTGGAATAGAGGTGGGCCTCCGTTACCTCTCTTACCTAACGAAACATGAGCTTCTTTAAGTCGATCTTCTGAGTCTGGTATTTCACCGGTCGAACCGGCCCATTCATGCATCGTCTATTTGCCTAAAATATTGTACATAATCTGACAGATTGTATAAAATAAAAGTAGTGGCGCTTAAAAATTTAAATCCGTTCACGATTACACACCTCATTGGCGTCTTTGACTTTCGTAAATCTTGTTGCCTACATAATTTTCCCGGCATTTTGTTAATATTATTAATAAAAGTATAGATAAATAACAGCGGCAAACACAAAACAGAACGCATCAAAGGATCGGCTAGCAATATTTCAGTTACAATAGCGCAACAAGTCCGAGGACAGGCGAAATTTGTTTTTTGCCCCCAAAAACACAGTAGCCGTAAGATTTATGACTAGATGAGACGATCATAGGACATTAGTACGAAGCATTGTCGGTGAGAATGACCACGGCATGTGGGCTTTGTGCCATGGACACCGACTTCGACACAGTAGCATGGCATTCGGGTCTTTTCACCCGAGTCTATTGTTCTACAAATCGTAAACATGTCGACAGGTTACTGGACATTCTGTACTTACTACAGTGTATGTAACAGTAATAAATTCTTAGAAATGTACGACACTAAAACCTGGGAAGTTTTTGAAGTCATTAAAATCATGTTTTTTTTTTGCGTATTGCAACTTAATAATGATCGGTTATTGTTGTTGACTGTTCAGTTTTATTGTAAACGAATGATTATTAATATATTATTACAACTTGACGCTAAGTCCCTTGTGGGTTTGGTAGAAAGGACTGACTGACCACAAGACTTAGTCGGTACGTAACTTGTAAAAACTGCATTTGTTAAAATTTTTTTCCTATCTTGTGACATTACTAACTATTGATCAAACATTTTACAGTTTTACAATAAATATAAATACCCTTCTACTTCCTAATTAAAGAGATTATCACTCAGGAAGATCAATTTACGCTGTGAACGCTTCATAAGATATTCTCCCATGACTGATAATGAACTATGAAAAATAAACAATAACAACAACATGCCCGTACTTGGAAAGGCAATTATAGAAATAAAAAAAAAACAAAAAAAATAACTTATATATAAAAATTAAATTTCGTTAAAAGAAAGAAAAGAAGAAAAGGCATCGTGGTCTGTTAGAGGCGCGGTGTTTAGTGAAACAAAAGTAGGTATGTATACATATATATGTAGTGAATAACGATTTAACAAACTGCCATATTTTAACAACGTATAATTAAAGGTTTGGCTTCGTTCGGAATATGCATAAATCATGCGTCTGGCCGCAAACTGCCGACCGAAATAGAGAAAAAAAAAATTAAACACATTAGGCTCTGGTTGATGTTCTGGCGGGAACTGACTATGTGTCTCACAGACGAAATAGAAATTATAAATTGTAAGGATATAACATTAACAGGCAGCGGCTGTTAAGCCTCGTCTCGCCGTTATGTTTAAGTCCCAAATGGAATAGGTGGCGAACCTATTGCAATACTGGGCACAAAGTTTTCAATCATCGATATTTATTACACTTATGAAAATAAAGTCATTGGTGTGAGCCAGGATTCGAACCCGCGATTTCTTGATTCAGAAGCAGGGTGCTTGGCCACTGGACCACCGAGAATAATAGGAAATCATGGATATTTTTTCAGTATTTGACTGGGTGATTTCGTCAACCTTGATGGCTTAAAAACGGTCGTCATCTGGGGTGTATGGACCGTATTACCACATCTCCATGTCTTTTCGAAGATGATGACACAGAGATACCTAAGCATAATCCTAATTTATGAACAGAAATGGCGAGAAGAAATTTCAATCGATAACATTGTGTGGCTCTAATTATCTTTTGAACTTTGAAATTGATTTCAATAAAGTTAATAACGATCTGCTTATAACTCGAGAGATTTGGTACCAGAAGAAAAGTGCCTAACAACCACTAACAACAACAAGACTGCGCTTGAGACACATGTAATACATACATAGCTTCACGTACTTTTCTACCCGAAGGTGTAGGCAGTGGCTGTTAAGCCTCGACTCGCCGTTATGTTTACGTCCCAAATGGACCTAACCTATTGCCATACCGGGCACAAAGTTTTTAGTCATCGATATTTATTACACATAGCTTTCGTAATTATTTAATTTGGAAAAGTCATTGGTGTGCCAGGATTCGAACCCGCGACCTCTGGATTCAGGAACCGTGTATTCGACCACTGGACCACCGAGAGTACCTATTTAACTAAACATAAAATAAATTCTTAAAAATATAAAATAACTCATACCAATATGTTCCATATCTAGAGAATTATTAATAATAATTCCATGACGGAGCATATTCCTCGCTTCTTTGACTCTCATAGAGCGCTATGTATGACAAAGTGTCATAAGCTCTCGTCACTTTTTAAGGCTCATGACATCATTTTTCTCAAGGATGAAGTTCAATATGGTCATAGTCAAAGTGTGGCTTAGCCGTCCTCGACTCCCATATCCTTCTGCTTTTGAACTGTACATCTGCTTACTTAATCTTGCATCATCCAGTCTTCCTATATGATCATGTAATCCAACCGATTGTTGCTTTCTTTCATGCACGCCCTGCCGCCATACCCAACTCGATACCCAGCCTCAATAGTGATTTGAATATTGGTAGGCTATGAGAACTCAATTCGAAAAAAAATTGTTATATTAAATAAAATAATATTAGATATAATTAACAGTGGCAGAGCTACACAGTTCGCTGCATGAATGGGCCGGCTCGACCGATGAAATACCACGACCTCTCAGAATATCGAAGTAAATGCAGCGATTCGATCGATGAAAGAGGTATCCGGAGGCCCAACTACTTCCCCTCTTCCCCTCCCAATTCCGACCCCTCCTTTTGCTCATTGTGAGGGCCGGCAACGCAAACGAAGCTCTATATGTGTTCAGGTGTCCATGGGCGGCGTGTGTTGCTTGCCATCAAGCGGCACGCCTGCTCGTTTGCCCTCCTATCCTACAAAAGGTAAATAAATGATTACAGCATGCGTAATACATAATCTGAATGTTTTTTTTTTTATTTAATGTTCTTCTTAATGCAACATAATAAAGAAAATGCACCAAATATCATTTTTTGACCACGTGAGTGACCACCACTGATGTGACTGCCGCACATTCGGTTTCGGTTTCGGCGCGAAAATCACTTTCGGTTCGACTCCAATTATAATCGTTATAGAAAGGATTCGAATCAGCTAACTTTAATACAATAGACATCAACTGCATATGTTTTTAGTAAGTACATTTAGTTATTTTATCTGTAAACTCTTTTTTTCATATTCTATTTACTTAATTTCTTTCTTTACTGAAGAACCCAAAAAAATTAAGGACACCACTTTAACTTTCTATACGATGGCGAAACTGCCAATTCACAATGGGAATCGAACTTATTAACATTGCCAAGCAAGTAATGACGAGATAACTTATTGAACAGATACATTCATAAAACAGTACATTAACTCCACATTGAACAGTGTACACTGGATATATAATTAAGAGCCGTTATTATTACAAAGCAACTTACGACTCGCATTATAAAGATAAAGTTCAAAGTAAACAGTGTTGCCTTAACTTAACCTTTGTTTGGACAGTTTTTGTCTCGCTCTATCGTTTTGCTCTCATAGCTGTGGTAAGCTCATAAGTCACGGGGCTGGGTGGGGTGTGTCGGAGGCTGTATTGAGAGAAGAGAACGGTGAAGCGGGGTGGGGAGGGTTGCGCGCGCGCCGCTCGCTCCCTAGGGGCAAGAAGCGGGGCAGGGGCGAGGTGACAACCGCTTGTTACGTCTATTCCAAGCCAGTTATTAAAAACGTCTCGCCGCGAACGGTGCGCCGCCCTGTAATTATCCAGTTGAAGGTTTCGTCGCGGTACATTGTCACCACCACTGTCCCCCGGAAATGCAATACGTGGATCCGCCCGCGCAACAGGTCCGTCCCGCCCGCCTAACAACTAATATACAATATTTATAGACTCATTTATACACTATACAATTATTTTTTCCATATAAATGTTGTTCGCCATTACGAAAAGATATATTACCGAAGATATTTTAATATCATGCCAATTAATCAATTCGAGTAATAAAAGTGAGCGCGGATTTTCTTGTAAGTGTTGTTTAATTGTAGTTACAGTGAGATTAATTGAATTTAATTGATTGCAGATGATGAATATGATGAACGGCTACGGATGTGGTTACGCGAGGGGTGATGCTATATCCCCAGCATCAGATTTATCAACATGCAGCAGTGCTTCCTCGGGTGCGTGGTGCGGTCCACCGACGTGGCGCGAGCTGCCTGCATACCCGCCCCAGTATCCTGCATATTGGCCGCCGACACCGGCTGCCGCTGAGGAAGCCCGCGAACTACAGCGTCGATGTGCAAAGTGTAGATGTCCAAATTGTCTGACGGAAGCAGCTGGATTTGGACCGAATTACGGCAAAGATGGCGCTAAACGTGAACACGTTTGCCATGTTCCAGGTTGTGGTAAAGTGTACGGGAAGACATCACACCTGAAGGCCCACCTGCGCTGGCATACCGGAGAACGTCCTTTCGTGTGCAATTGGTTATTTTGTGGTAAACGTTTTACACGATCCGATGAGCTGCAACGCCATTTGAGAACACATACTGGCGAGAAGAGATTTGCATGTCAACTATGCACTAAAAGATTCATGCGTTCAGACCATCTCGCAAAACATGTCAAAACTCATGCAAATATATCAAGAAAGAGTAAGAAATCCAAGGAAGAAGAGAAAGACGAAGTATCGAGTGCTACAAGTGAAAACTCTGAGTGTCCTGTAGAAACCCAATCTGGGTCTACTTCTACACCAGTTATTGGTAGTAGTAATTATGGAACCGCACCAGCAGTGCCAGTGTCCGGTGCTTCGAAGATGTCTTTACATTATGCAGCAATAGCGCCTAATGTACCAACCACGACTGCTGCCTATAGTAGTGGTCCTATGTTTGGGAATAGTGTGATGAGCGGATGGTATCCAGAAATGAGACAAGACGCTCTGTATCCCAGGTCACCTTTGCGTGATCATAGAGTATACCAACAATATCCCACACCCATCACCACGTACCAGTGTGCTTCTAAAGATAACTACACAATGTTCCAAGGACATTACAATTTACAACCACCAATGGCTTTAGGACAATGAGTGCTTAACGTGAGATTGTGACTTATTTTGGATAAGATTTAATCATTCTGTAAAGTGAAGTTTTATTCTGTATTTTATTGTTTTTAATTAATTTAAGTTACCAGATGAATTTAAGAAATTTGATTTTTGTAAGATGTATGTAAGTATAAAAAAATAATGGTATCGCTTTAATTATGTGCCTTTGTTTGTTATGTATATTAGGTATATTATGTAAAATAAAGACATGTTTTTTTGATATATTTTTGAATTTCACTTTTTTAAATTTCCGATAATTGCAAAAATGTCTTTAATATAAAATTTTAAATGTGTATTAATTTCATTATTATTCTTGATCTTGTCTTTTGTTCTTGTCACTATTAAAAAATATAATTTGATTTTTATTTTACAGTCTTAATTACATAATTAAACGTATCTAACAAATAAATTTTACATTACAGTTCCTTTAAACGTAATTTTCACGAAAGCTTTTATTTAAAAAATTTAGGAACATAAAATTTCAAAAAGTTCACAATGTTTCACACACCTCTACTATATTTTATAAATACTTTAATTCTCTTCTCTAAAAATAAATAGTTAAATTTAAAAACTTTAAGTTCAAAAATTATAAAAATTGCTAAATTTATCACATTAAATTTAGCAATTTTTACAGACGAGGCGCAATTTCTCTTATATCTTGATATTATTATAACATAGAATAACATAATTTCACGCCTTTTTCTACCCGAAGATATCTGCAGCGTATGTTAAGCCAGCGTATGTTAAGCCTCGACTTGCCGAATCGTTAAGTTACGTCTCAAATGGAACCTATTGCCATACACGGAACACAAAGTTGTCAGTCATCGATATTTATCACACACAAATTATAATAATAATAACCAGATTCGATAAATCAAAACTCGATAGATGCAAAGTATAAATTATAATATTAATCACTGATCAAATCTTTTGATAACTATGTTCTTTATTACAAAATTTCATATTATCAAATAAATAATAATACATGTTTTATAATTAAAGAAACGGGTTTATTAAAATACGATTCGACGCCTGATAAAATATTTTAATTTGAGTAATAACTCTTGGCACGTTCATTGATTCTAGCTTTCTAACTTAGCTTATATTCAACATCATATGAAGAGTGGACTGTAGTTCCACCTGTCTCCATTTCTAATGATGATAACCAAGGTCTAAGAGAAGTCTTAGTGGTTCAACAATCCGCTGCATATTAGAAGGTATCTAATTCGAATCCACAGTAAAGATTTTGTAGAAATCTTTTCGGAAGTAATGTAGCAGCAATAAAGGAAAGTTTAAAAAAATAAATTTATTTTTGCATTTTAAATAGATTGACATGAATTTTCTATTAACACTCATTCGGAGGTACACTATTCTTTCTGTAAGGAGTAGGCATTAGGTTTCCCAGAATTCGTTAAATAAAATATTGGATCCTAAGGGAACTAATGGGAACTAGAAGCCAAAAGGAACAAAGATACGCCATACAAACATCTATGCCCATCACACAAATATTAGCACTTAAAGAAGAGATTGAACCCGATGACCTCTTTGCAACAGCCTGTACTATTAGTACCAGTACCTACACGATTTGTCAAGATTATTTTTCATCGTGAATTACTATAATTATAAGTCTCGGTGGTCCAGTGGTTGAGTTTCTCGCTTCCGATTCAGATATCGTGGAATCGATTCCGAGCTTACAGCAATGATTTCTCGAAATTCTTTTCGGCAGTTATGTGTGATAAATATCGATGACTCGCAATTTTGTGTCCTGTATACGGTAGTAAGTTCCACCACCTTGTTCCATTTGGGACGTAACAATTCGGTACAGGGACATAACAGTCTCCAGCTTCGGTTAGAAAAAGGCTTGAAAAATAAAAATATCTTCGAATAAATAAATTAATTACATTATTTACAATATATATAATTAAAAAACTACCTCAAATCAAATTTCTATTTTTCTTTGAATTACATACATAATTTCAAGCCAAATTCTTTGCGTGGTAGACAGAGAGAATGGAGCGGCATAAGGCACGATTCTTACACACCTCATTCGCTTCGTTGACTTTCATAACTCTTTTCATGCACGCGCGTCGATTTTTCAGGCTCCTAACATCACCTTCCTCCAGAACACGTTCTATTTGGTCATGGAATTTGGTCTTGGCATATATTATTCTTCAATATATTATTAATGGTTTATGTTATGTTTGTTTGTATTCTTAGACTATAAGAGGAAATCGCCTTGCGTGGTATGGGCATGTAATAAAGAGGGATGATACACATGTTACGAGAAGCATGATACACCTGAATGTGGGAGGAAATAAGAGAAGATGAAGACATAAGAGAATATGAATGGATTGTGTGAAAAACTATATGATTATGAAGAGTGTTAGTGTGGAAGATGCGAATGATAGAGAAGTGAGGAAAGAAAAACCTGTTATGCTGATCTCGAATAATTGAAACAGGGCAGGAAGATGATAAGATGATTCCAGGTATTAATAATTTGTTAGTTTATTATAAATATAAATTCATATTGTATTCCAGACTAGCACGTTCTACGTTTGTGAATAGATTATGCGTCCTCGTAGCATCAAGCGCTCTCTGTATAAGCATTCGTGCTACACAAATGCTACGTAGTGATACTACGAGGGATCATAAAAAATATAAATTTATATGTAGCTTTTATGTTTTATTTTTGGATGATGCAGGAGGTCTTTGTTAGTTGATGCTCCACATTTGCCAAATATTGGTTTCGCGTGAGCTCAGCTATATATTGTAGCGACATCTATCAATATTATTTTTTAATATATACGTACTCAATGTATGTAATAAATTGGAAATGTGATTTGTTCTTATGTATCACAATTCGAGGCATAACCTTCGGTTCGGAAAATACTCCTCTATTGAGAAGAAAATTTAGATATAAATTTTGTTTTTAAATTAATTTCTTTATTTAATTTTCTATTAAATATATAGTAAGAGAATAAAATCGCTACTTGAGCTTAGCATCATAGTTTCAGACACATTTGTATAAACTAATGAATATGTGAAGCTCTCATTGTTGACATGAGATAATATTTAATAACATTCGCAATAAAGATTTTTCGTCCGCCCGTCCCTAGATGGCGTTACGCGTCTAGTTGGCGATGTCACCGATGTGATGGTCGCTTCGCGGCGACGTAATCGCACACAGCTATTATGTGGGCGGCGTCATGCGCGCATGGCGGCCAGTGTGAGCGGGATGCACTCGATAATACGTAAAACAAAACGAGGGAGTATAATAATGGTAAAAAACGAGCAACACGCAAATTATAGTGAGAAATGAGGCAGCCGGTAGCGGTGGGGGCCACGAGATGGCTCGGTGGGGGCCGTGGCGCGGCAGTCGCGCTCGCTCGGCGCATGCAGACCGCCCGCGCCGCCTGCGCCGCCTGACCCACCTGCGCCGCGCCACGCGAGTGTTGTGAGACCGTGTGACATGCGCCAGCAGCGGCCCACACAGCGGCGCCATGAGCGGCAAGCCCTCCTCCTCACCGGACCTGCTCATGAATGTGAGTCCACGCTCACGACCTCAACCAGCATCACCACTCACTCACCCACTAACATAACGTATAATGCTTACTAACTGTATGATACTGCACTAATAGAATTATCTATCATATGCAACGTGTTAGTATTTTTTGTCAGGCTGATTGAATGCTATGCCAGTGCACAAATAAATGAAAAAAAATTAGCTGTAACGTTCCTAATTTGAATGTAGTTGAAGTAGATAACAGTAAAAGGAACAAGATGACGAGCCGATCTTAAAGAAAACAGGAAGAGAAATAAATGTGTAGCTGGCTGGATACTGTCATAAAACAAAGGGATTAAAAACTTTAAGCAAACATACTCCTTGGAAATGAGCACTTTTACTTAATCGAAATTAAAAAATAAAGCCAACGTCAAAACACATGATTAAAATGTATGATTTTTAAGGAAGCGTGACAAATGGATTGGTTACGATAATCACTGATAAATATACATATTATAAATGTATCCAAGGCATTATTCACGGTCCTCGTGAGGTTAAATTTGAGAACAAATCGTACCAAATAGGTGAACAGCTCGAGCAGTCTGTTAGTGTGTACCCTACACCCTTGGGTATTGTCGATTTTGCACGGACCATAAGCGGCACATTACCCACGATTGAGTCTGCCAGTATCAACCGTTATCCTTCGAGCCTTATCCTTTATTACTATTCATAGTCACCCCCGCGGGTCGAGTGGTCTTCTTGAACCGTAACAAAATATACTGGATCCTAAGAGAAAACGTATAAATTTTCTTCACATTCACATGCCTTTGAATAATAATAACAGTTCCCACTGGTTTTATTCAGTAGTATGCTATAAATACTTAATAAAATCACAACAATAATTTATTCAAATAGTTCAAAACAGGTAAATTTATATGTGGAACAAAATATGGCATTGTGATCTACCTGCTTATTCTATTCGTCCGGTCCAGTAAAAGTCGGTAGTTTTGTTTATAAATTTATAAAGCGATATCAGTCACATAAACGTCAATGTTATTATCTGAAAATAGGCCATTACATTTAGTTCCGAACGATTACTGGCACTTCTTAAAAAAAACCCTTCGAAAGTTAATTCAATTAGATTTTAGTTCAAATAAAATAAAAATTTGGTGCCGGCACTTTAGAAAAGGCGCGTCGAATTTTTAATGACACATAAGAAGAGGCTTCATCCATTTTCTACTCAATTTCCTTTTCATATTAGTTTTAATCTGGAGGTAGGACTACTGGCGCCAAAAATTATACCGCGAAGGCCGTGTCGGACGAGGTCGACTAATCTGTTTAACGTTGTATTGTTGGCCGCCCGGCACCTTTGTGCGGTGAAAAAAGGAAGAAATTTATTCGTTTCGGCGTCGTGTGTTAGTTTTTTTTCTTCTTTTTGTGTTTTTTTTTTTACTAGAATGTAATTAATAATTCGGCGGCAAAACTAACAGTGTTTTAGTTGTTCCGTCGCTGGCCGTGTGATTGATGTAAAATGTCACGGTCGCAATTAGTGCACTAGGAACAAAAGATGATTATGTTTCGTTTGATGTTAACTTGTCATTTCTAGTTTAGAGAATAGAAGTATGCATGTATTTTGTTTCATTCCATTTGCTTTGAATGTAAGTCTATCTTCTTAGTTTAAGATGAATAGTTGGTATTTTTAAATGAAATTTAACGAATGTAAGTAGGTTTTAGAAGATTGTGATATAAAGTAGGATTTATATTTTTTTAAATATAAAAATTAAGATAATAGCTATGCACTGTTTTCCATTGTCAATTTACTAATTTTATCATCTTACTTCATGAGGAAAGTTCAAGTAACAGATCACCCAGTTATTCCGTGATTCAGCCTCCGTAAGTGCAAAAATAATATACATACATTTGCTCCAACAGATTATTTTTTACAAACATAAGTATGGAAACCGTGGCCAAAAATTTAAAAAAAATCATCTAACAATCAACCCGTCTTATGATTTTAAAAGTAAAGCGCAGTTCTTTTTTATAATACAGATTAGTTAAATAGATATATTTCTAATTTATGACTGTAGAGGCGTATTAGCTTCCATTTTGCCAATGTCCAATGTGACTTTTTTTTTGTAAGATATGTTTTTAGTCACAATTATCTGTGGACACACGTCAACGATCTGTCACAGCGAGCTGCGAGCTAGCTGTCACTTTATTTAGATTTAACTGAGGATACAAGCAATTCAGAACAAGTCTAGTGTATTATTTTGCCGGTCAATATGCAATCGCAATAGTTGGCAGTGAGTCGCCACAGATGCGACCATTTTAATTGACCACGCGATCTTGTACACGCGTTTCGACCGACTTTTTCCACCAACAACATCACAACAAATTGCTTTAAACTGCTTAATGAGATATGCGTGCGATCGCCGCTTCCACGTACAACTGGCGTATACTCTTATTTTACATATATATATTTATAAATAGTTCAACACGAACGAACTAATGCCGATTCTCGGTACTGTAATTGTGCCTGTGACAGGCTTCCGTCGCTTCTCCAGTGGCTTGACGGTTAAACGCCAAACGTCCACGTCACCATGGATTATAGTTATTTAACATTAAAAACATAGTATTGGATAGTGCGTGCGCATAAGCTTGAAGGCATACCATTGACATTACGCGGGAGACCCATACAGCTTTTGGAAATTAATTTTGACGTTGAAAATTGAAAAATTTGCTTAAAAATCACATGTATATCACTTCCATGATAGTCAAATAAATTGAAATATTGATCATCATTCTCTTGCCCTTATCTCACTCTAAGTGGGGTCGGCACAACATATCATTCAAAAGTTTTGGCTGTAGTTTTATGACAGTCCGCCGGCCTGACGTCAACCATCCTTTGGAGTGTTTTCGTTGGTTTATCCTTCAGATGATATTGGTCTCTATTTTTTCTTAACGTCCCTCTCCTTATTGTGTTAATTTGTCATAATAGTTGGTTGTCTTTGCGGTGCTCTTCCATTGTCCTGTCGATCAGGGTCGCCAGGTTGCTATGTTTGACACCAGCACATACCACATCTCAGTTCTCCATATTTTCCATCTATAGTGGATGCCATCTCCACTGATGAATCATGGTCACCATCGACTGTCACAACTAAGACCAAATGTGTCACTGCCGCCCGAATACTGAACCGCCACTCAAATCTGACAATCAATAAAGTGCTACTTACTGCTCAAATTTCACGTATTCTGTCTAATGTGACAGCTACTTAAACGCTTAAGTAGCGCTTATATATTTGAGTGGCGGTTCAGTATTCGGGCGGCAGTGACACATTTGGTCTTAGTTGTGACAGTCGATGGTGACCATGATTCATCAGTGGAGATGGTATCCACTATTGTTCTCTTGCTTCTTCCAAACCAATGTATGATTATTAAAATTTAGACTTATACAGATATTAACATATATTATATTAATTATAAATTAAATTATTTCGAAAACATAACAGCGATATGACATAACAAATTTTGTAATTTCTAGTATGGAGAGAAAATTAAAAATATAGTCTATGGTCTTGCTACTACACATCTGTCGTGAACATTCCTATGTGTCTAGTTAAGTTTAAGTTCCTTGATAATTAAATATATGCTATTTGTGTTGGCTTTGACTGTATTTTTATTTTGGTGATTATTTTGTTCGTTTGACTTTTACTTTACTCGAACTTTACTTACTCGACTTTTTACTCGAAGTCACATGTAACCTTTCGATTAAAATAACACGACCTCTCAAAATATCGACGTAAACTGGCATAATATGCCGCGTATCGTTCGGTGAGAGAGGTATCCGGAGGCTCAACCCCTTGCCCTTTCCCCTTCCTATCCCACTTTCAATCCAAAACGCCTACAATGCAACTGTAGCACTATCTGTATTGGGTGGCGTTATTTTCTTAAGATCTGGTGACAGGTCTACTCGTTTGCCTCCCTATTCCAATAATAAAAAAAAAACAATTGTAAAATTGCTTTTTGATTCGTTACATTTCTCCTACAGAGAGACTCAATAATATTTGTAAGAGAATATTATCTCTCTATCTTCTCAATTTTATTACAATACTTGCTGACCCGGCGAACTTAGGTTCCGTATTAAATTTATTTTTTATTTATTTAAATTTATTAAATTATATTTAATCATTTTAACATTCTTATAGTATAGTCTCGGTGGCGCAGTGGTCGAGCACACGGCTTCTGATCCAGAGGTCCGTGTTCGATTCCTGACACTGGCTCACACCAATGACTTTACGAAATTGTTTTTCGGAAGTTATGTGTGATAAATATCAATGACTGAAAACTTTGTGCCCGGTATGGCAATAGGTTCGCCACCTATTCCATTTGGGACGTAAACATAACGGCGAGACGAGGCTTAACAGCTTTACACCTTCGGGTAACAAAAGGCGTGAAGTTATTTTATGTTATGTTAACATTCTTATAGTCTCGGTGTCTAATGGTTGAACTTCACGCTTCTGACTCAGAAGTCATGGGCTCGATTCCGCACATCACAGCAATGATTTCTGGGAATACTTTTCGGTAGTTATGTGCGATAATTATCGATGACTCACAAATTTGTGCCCGGGCTATGGCAATAGGCTTGCCACATTATTTCATTTGGGATGTAACATAATGATCCGGCGAGGCGAGGCTCCAACAGCTGCTACCTACACCATCGGGTAGAAATATGCGTGAAGTTAAATTATATTTTAGTCATTTTAACATCATGTTATGTGTGTGTTGACAGTTAGATATTTAAAAATGAATAACAGGGTTTGGTTTTTGATCGACTGATATGGATTGTGCGTCTTTGCAATACTTTGTCTTAAATTGGAATTATTTAGATTAACTATAACATAATTATTTGTATCAGCTGTCAAGGAAATTATAGGAACGAAGGTCGTGCCTTGGCTACCAATGTACCAACTGATTGTTTCACACTGGCCATGCATACTAATAAAGGCATCTATAGTTAATTAAGATATTAAAATTTAAATAGTATGAAAAAAAAACATGTTTTGAATAAGGCGATAATAGACTGACACGTAAGTGTTACGTGTTGTAAATTTTAAAAACGACACAATACAGATAAGTAATTTTCCATGCGCTTGTAATTTAAATTAAACCTCAACGATTACTGGATCTTCGTACCCGTAAGCACAGGCGACAAAATAATTAAAATAAAAAAACGCGATAATCTCTGAACAAGAACTTGCATTTATAATTTCTTTATTGCAAAATGAAAAAAAAAAATCTAAAAAAAATATTGACTGACGGATTGAAATATCGTATCGTATTTAGTATGTATATCAGATACTTCTTATATAAATGATACGATCGACGACATCTGGTTTATATTTATTTAATACTGATAAATTGCCACGCAAATGAAAATGAAATTAAACCTATTGAAACAGTATCAGCACAAATCTAACAGCACGTATACTACAATTTCATCCAACGTTAACGAGTCTTCGGTAGTATAGTGGTCAGTATCCCCGCCTGTCACGCGGGAGACCGGGGTTCGATTCCCCGCCGGAGAGAAAATTTTTGAGATTTTTTTATTTGATGATGATGATGAATGAATGATTTTTTTTGACACTCTTTGAAGTAGGTAAAAATAAAAATTGAAATGTAAAATTAAATGAAAAAAAAAGAAATTGTCCACTTATGAGAAAGATCCAGTTTAAATTACTCTACATTACTATTATATAGACATAACTTCACGCCAAACCCCTTGCGGGGTAGGCAGAGAGAACTGAGTGCCATAGTGAAGAAGCGAGTGAGGCGTGTAAGGATCGTGCATCCTTACACGCCTCACTCGCTTCTTGGAATTTCATAACTCTCTTCATACACGCGCGTCGATTTTTAAGGCTCCCAACATCATCTTTCTCCAGAACTTGTTCTATTTCGTCATGGAAGGTGTGTCGCGGCCTTCCTCGACTAATACTTTATGTCTTTAGAATACTTATTTAATTATGTACGAACAATTTGTCATATTATTATATGTATTTTATTTTATGTGCTTAGTTGATAAGCACATAATATACATATATGACAAATTGGTTAGTAAATATTACCCGCGGTTATTTATCTTGTATAATTACTTCAAGAGTACAAACGTCTTGTCAACATTTCAACATTAGCTATAAATTATTACATTATTATAATTGGAAATTTTATTATTCAGAGTTGCACGGCTGATAGATGATTGGTGATTGGGAAACTAAGTAATTTTAATGATAGGTATTAACAAAATATCTGATATAAGTGAAGTAAGAGCTTGTATGAAATATGTAAAGGAGATTATTGGATCATTATTTTGATCATCAGCTTCGTCATTACCATCATCAATCCATCACTTGATCTAATAAGACGGTTAAACAGGTACCTACTATACATTAAATAAATATTCGACATCTGGTTGATATCCTCAAAATTTAATTAAATGTCAAAACAATTCTAGTCATGTCAGTTGAAAAGTCGTGGTATTGATTGCTCTTTTTTTCATTTTTTATATTCGAAATTTATCATTAGCTCACACCTATGATAAATTTCGATGACTGACAACTTTGTGCTAGGTGTATAGCAATAGGTTCCGCCATCTAATTCGTTTTGGGCGTAAAAACTTGGTGAGTCCTTCCTTAACAGCGTGTAAAAAATGTTTTCTCTGGTGAATACATCTTATAAATAAGTATTTAACTTTAGTTTTCATGGTCTGATGTGGGTTACCAATAGTAAAAATAATATTTTTTAACATCAACTTTTTGATTTTTATTTGCAAAAAGTGGGTGCTCTCTGTATCAATGTAAATAGCTTTTGAACAACTACGATCTTTTTGTTCATCACTCGTGAAAATGATCTCTGTAAAGAGTTCGATACGTCGGGAAATAAATATAAATAAGTAATAAATAAACGCGATATAATCCTAAAAGTTGTTTTAATCTATGAGTGAGATTCGCGAAAGTCTTAGAAATAAATAGAAAAAAGTGTTATACAATAAGTTCAAAGAAACCTTTCAATAAGCTTCTTGCACTAATTTCCGCTTTTCCAATGGTTAAAAAACCGCTAAGTAGTTTATGATCGCCAAGATAGATCGCACCCCATACTAAGGAAATGGTATAGAGTCTTCCAAAATACTTGTATTCGTTACTCAATGGTAAAATATCAAAAGTTTTACTCATATCATATTTGCCCAAACAAAAAACCTAAAGAGGGTAGGAGGTGCAACTGCATTAACTTTTAACCGGTTGAATTATTAGTAACGAAATAGCCTGACTGACTATCGGTGATCCTATTAATTTTATGATTAAATAATCGTAGATAATATCAGATTTTAATATTAATTTAATTGAAATTACAGTTTCGAAAATACCTCTAGTTTCTACTATAAATAGATCCATACGTAATACGTATATAACTTCACGCTGATTCCCTTGCGAAGTCCCTCGTCGATTTTTATTTAAGTAGGTATTGTGGCGATATTATCTAGTGAGATAAAATATTAAAACTATGTATTGGTAAATTTAACGAAGTTCGTTGCATAAACGGGCTGATTTAACCTTTGAAATACCATGTACTCTCAGAATATCGACGAAAAGTGACTCATGCCATGCTTCGTTCTGTGAGAGAAGTATCCGAAGGCAAGAATCGTCCTTCCCACCTCTTTCTTTTTATAGGTCTTCACCGACACTTAAAAATAGTGAACAAGTACAGTTATCATATTATTAAAAATTAAATAAAAACACGAGCGCTTGTGGAAAGTGCCTACGTGGAACAAAAAAAGACACGGACGCAATCGCCACGAGCGGCCCGATTCCGAGTGTAGGGGCTATCATGAGAAGAATCGGGCAAGAAACTCATGTGCCAAATACTCTTTTCAAACCATTTGAAATATATAACAATATTATTATAACTACTGAAAACAAAGCAGTAGGTTAGTGAATAAAAGGTGTAGCAACCAGAATACTCGACAATCACAATTAAGATCCAACCAAATTAAAATCAACGTCCTACAAGTTAACTAAGAAATTCTATGCGATCATAGTAGTCGAGCACAACTGACGCGACATCTTTTAATTAGAGTGGTAACGTTGTGCAACAATTGTGGCGAATAATAAAAATTTAAGAATCACATGTTGAACACAATATCAAGGCAAATTTAAAATTAAAAAGCTATCAAAAATAAATAAATCATTATTCCCGGCCGGTGCTAGTAGGTTACCATCAGGTGAGTTGCGAGCTCGTTTGCCCAGTATAGCTTAAAAAAATCTATAAATCAACTAAAAAAGCAAGATTTTATATAAAATTCTTAACTGCATGAATATTTAAACTTAGTAAAGCCATGCGTTTGAAAGAACTTCCACTACTATCCTATTCATGTCATTATTGTCATCAAGAAAGTGACTCCTGCACCTCTACAGTTCATCAAGAACTGGTTCAGGGGCGCACAGAACACGCTCCATACAATTACACTTTTTTTATAATGATGACGTCACAGGACCTGTTCCCCGGCTGACAACGACCTCGCCAATGAAGACACGACTCTCCGCCATTGGTCCAGCACATCTGATGGTATTAGTTTTTATTGCTCTCTAAAACTGTTATTGTCATTTGGTCATCTTCGGTCAGAAATATTATCTTTAATGATCGTAGATGGACATAAAAATATTATGTAGTCTTCACTATAATATTATAGAAATTATTAGATTAATAAAGCAAGCCCAACGAGCCTGATCACCTGATGGTAAGTAACTAACGCCGTCTATGGACAACCGCAACACAGATAGTGATTTGAAAGTGGGATGAAGAGTGTAGAGGAAGGGGTTGTATGTCGGGATACCACCCTCGCCGACCAAAACGTAGCATAAGCCACTTTTCGTCGATATTCTTAGAGGTGGTGGTATTGTTTATCTATTTCATCCGTCGAACTAGCCCATTCATGCGTGGCTATATCATTGTTATTGCTATAAGTTCTTTCTGCCTACTCCACAAGATACTTGCGGCGTGAAGTTACGCTGTTATTGTTGCATCTATATTTTTTTTATGTAAAACGAGATAAATCAGTGATTGGAGTGCATTTCCTGGACAAGTCGTTTTGTCGCGAGTACATTTTCCGGTACTGCTTCTGATTAACATAAAACAGCAGTTTGCTTTCTCCAGTCCGACATGGACGGAACAGCGCACGTGTCCAAACGCAACTTGTACCGGATAAGCAAAACCGATTGAATACTAGTTATGATAAAACTTAGAAGAAAATATCTGCGCACTCTTTAAATTGAAGAAGACTTAGTTGGTAATTTAAAGACAAAAAAAATAAATTAATTTTCGTATTAATATTTCAGCAATATTAATGGTCTTATTGACATTAAGATAGCTTTGTTTGTGGCTAATACGAAAAACCACGTTCGCAAAACAACGCAAAAAAAAACACTGCGTCTGTGGGAAGGTCAAATAAACTAATAAATATAAAATAATTGTATGGTAATAAGTATGTCTTTATTAGAGTTGTTTGTATTTACAATTGCTGAACGAAATATTGAACAGAACAACCTTTAAATATTTTATTTTAAAACATTAAAAAGATATGCCAATAAATAATACGAAACTGGTATCAATAAGTTATATGCAAATCCAATTTATAACCGTGTTAAACCATCTTATAATTTAATAAGCGTATATTATAACGAAAAATGCTTTGAAATAGTTATTATTATTATTACATAGTATAAAACAAAGTCACTTTCCGCTGTCTGTCCTCTTATATGCGCATATCTTTAAAACTACGCAACGGATTTTGATGCGGTTTTTTTTAATAGTTAGAGGGTGTCAATGGGGTGGTTTTGATCTATAATTCATGTATAGTGTAGTAAAAAAAGTGATAATTTTCAAGATTTAGAACGTTAATCGCAAACGATGCCTGAACCCTATGTGATAAATCAAAACAACGTACTACATTATTATACACCTTTAAAAGGTCTCCAAAAATGTCCGCGAGGGCATAACCCACAATGACCATTTTTATTTTTTTACTTTTTACGAGAAATAATGGCCTATTGACGAAGCGATTTTAAACATTACAGCAATAATTTTCATCCAATTAAGTGTCATATACAGATTGTGCATGTAATATAGATGATCCTGGCCCTTTACAGCATGCAATTTAAATAAATACTTTCGAAGATATTGCAGTATTAACATAGCGGGACAGCAGTTATTACTTTTCATGCGGAACAAAGTTCGCCGGGTCAGCTAGTAAAATTATAAAATACTGTATAACTATAGCACCATTGGCCATAATTTTGAAAGTAATTCATATTTAGCACACATAATTTGTAAGCCATTGGCGTGAACTAGAATACCAATTATGGACTTATGAACTAGAAGTGTCAAGAGATTTGACATTTGACGTTGCATCTTACGAAACCCATAGAAAAAGATGAGAGATAAGACATTGCATGTATTTATTCTGAAATATGTTAAATCTAAATTAAAACCTCCTCTTTGTAGTCTCTTTCTATGTATTAATTATAACCTAGTAAGTAAGTAGATACATATGGGTAGCATTTGAAGTAAGCATAAGACGAAGCAAAGCGAAGTGTCATTCTCTTTGTTCTTATGTTCTACAAACCCACAATGTTGCTCAAATTACCCATAATTATTATAATGGTTTCTGAGTAAGCTATTAAATTATATATTTATATATGGACAAATGATTTTAATACTTGTGCAAACTTGTGAGCAATGGCCGAACGATTTTAATAAATAATTCTCTCCTAATATGTCCTCCAAGTTAATTATAATAATGATGTACCAAGTTGTGGTTGCTCAATAATTATTTTTATATGAATTATAATTTTATAATTTAATCGTGATGTAAGTATGTAATAAGTTTTTATTCATATTTATATTTATATAATAACATAATCCATGTTAATTATTCGTAATTTTAAAATGAAACTATACTTTTTACGAATAATATTTCATATACTATATATTTATCTAAATATATTTAGATAGATATATCGTAAATATATCGCGATTATGTAAAACACATTGATTTGCAAAATATATATATTTTGCAAATCAATGTATTTTCATTTCATAGTTACTTGAAGGGGCAGGTAGAGGCAGGTGTCAGTCTGACTTTGGAATACTAGCATTGTAGAGCCACGCAGTGAGCATCATGCGGCTTAACCGGTGCAATACCACGACATATCAGAATATTGATGTAAAGTGGCTCATGCGAGAGAAATTTCGTGGGAGTGGTTTCTGGAGGCCCTCTCCCTCTTCTCTTCCTATCCCACTTGCGATACGTTTGCGATTGTAACACTGTCTGTGTTGCATGTGTCCGATCAGAACTAAGTCATACAGATTTGAATTACATTAGACACAAATATTTAATATAGAAAATCTGTAATAAAACACTTACCGCACCGTTACTTACTTCACTTCGTTTTTTACCCTCTGCCATGTTAAGTAAGAGGGTATCAGGGGTAACAAACATAAAGAATATTAAGCTCGCTCTTTTTTCCGTTCAATTTCCAGATCATTTAACACAGGACAATGTTTCCTACTTGCACTTCGCCGTGACATTTATATTCGCACTTTTTCATAGACACCCACTTTCCTTATTGAGCCGTTTTTTTATTTATTATTAGAAAATGTATCGTGAGAAACTATTCAGAGATAGAGATATACTTGCGAAGTGCTTCATTGTCTTGTCAACAAGTTCTAACATACATAACTTCACTCCTTCTTCTACCCGAAGGTGTAGGCAGCGGCTTTTAAGCCTCGTCTAGCCGTTATGTTTACGCTCCAAATGGAAATAGGTGGCGGACCTATTGCCGTACCGAGCACATAGTTTGTCAGTCATTGTTATTTTTCACACATAACTTCTGAAATGAACTTCGAAAAGTGATTGGTGTAAGTCCGTGTGAGGATTCGAACCCACGACCTCTAGATTCAGAACCGGGGAGCTCGACCACTGGACCACCTAGACCTAACAAGTTCTTCTAGTAACTAATATTCCCAAAGACGTATTGTACTAATGCTTGTAAACAGTAATTTAGCTAAAAGTATGTACATATTTGTATAAGAATTAGGGTAAAGGAGCAAGCGGTTCATCTGGTGGTAAGCAAATAGTGCCGCCCATGGATACTTACAATACAGATAGTGTGACGTTAATAGTAATAGTTTTAGTTGAGTAGCTGCCGATCAAAAATGATAAGAAGGACGTTTGGGGGAATCCACCTCATTTACCAAACGAAAGAAGGCACGAGCCACTTTCCGTCGATATTCTGAGAGGTCGTTGTATTTCACCTATCCAGCCGGCAAATTCATGCAGAGAACTATGTGACTTCTAAAATATTACTAAACAATTCGCATTGAACAGCAATTATATATTATGCCATACATATAGTGTTTCAGCATTTGAACATACAAAGGAATTGAAGTCCTTAATTACTAGTTACAATATCTTTAATTACGATTGTACCATTCAATAATGCAATAGACATTAGTACGTTTACAATTGTATACGTATTGAGTGCACTGTATACGTAATACCTACCGCCTCACAAAGTCACGCGACTCTCGCGGCGCCTGGAGCGCGACGATTATAATTTTGAGCGCCGATCAACATAAAAAGCAATGTTCATAAATTTATTAGACATAGTGTCGGTTGAATTGCTCGAGGCCCGCATTATATATAATATGTCAAGAATTAAGCATTATCGTACAGAAAAGGTTTATATGTGTATACAAACTTTTTAATCTGACGAATGCATTTGTATTGATATTTAAACAACTTAAATATATGCGAATATTAAAGACGTATATATATTATGAAATTTTATATTTATTGTAAACGTGACATGACCCTGTCCAAAGTCCCTGACGTGGGCACGTTTTATAAAAACTGTGAGATTCAGATTTCGGATTGTCAGATATCAAATGGTATCAGTTGCTATCAAATGCTATTCATGTCCCTCTATTGGTACGTGAACTTATCCACCTATGTCCAAAAGTTACCAGAGTTGATCAAAATAAGTATTATTTATTTTGTTGAACTTCTAATTTAATTATATTGACAGTTGTCAACAAATTAAATAAAATTGTTTTACAAATTGTACTCAAACTATACATGATTATTAACAGAGTAGTGAGATAACGTAGTCACGTCGATCGCGATAGTACCTATTTATATAATTATATATACAATATACATATTATGATATAATATGTAAATTTATTGCAGCGATATTTTACATGAATTCAAAATTGAGCTCAATAAATAGCCAGCCTTTTACATTACATCACGTAATTATTGGCGGGAATAATTATTATAATTTTCCTATAACCATGGCCGTGAGTGTGGACGTGCGAAAGAAATATTCACAAAAAAAAAACAGGTAATTCACACTGATTTATTGTTTGTACATTGCGTTCATTAATTTTTAACAAACAATTTTATATATGTTTAATGAAAGGTTAATTAAGTTGAATGGAGTAAGAATGATTATAACATAAACATCTGCGTACACAAAATGTGTCTGTGGAAACATTCGAAACACCGGCTCATCTAAACAACGGTGATTCTGTTAACGAAAATTAAAAAAAAAAACATCATAATTATACTCTATGCCTTAAAATCTTACCTGAAATCTTTTTAATTATAACCTATGTGCAATGATTTATCACAGACACATGTGTGTCGATGATTTATTTAATCTTGTAACTCAACGAAAATATATAAGCCCAGTTTCTTTTTCTTTTTTTTGTAATAAGCTAATAGATATAATGATGATAACACTGAATATGGTGGACAATTTGTCCGTCTATTAAGTTCTATAGTTGAAACTATTAATTACTAAGAATGTAAATACTATTGAAGTACACTTATAGGTACTTCGAGTGGCATCGCGTACTGCGCGTGAAAATGGACACCTTTTATATTCAGCCATCTCTAATTAAATCTATGCCTGTAATTATGTCCTTTTGGCCTATTTGTTCAGTTGGATTTATTATACGTAATTATAGGCTGGCGATGTCTTTAAAATACTTTACCGTATTGAATATGTGATCGGGTAAATTATTATTCCCTTCTTCATGAAATTGTTTCAAATTTAATTGTTTCAAATTTGTAAATTTTTAATGGAATGGCACCTGAAATAAGCTTGAATATGAATCGTATAGTGTCTTAAAGGTTGATAATTAAAGGCGGTGATTAAGGCGTGTCTTATATCCAATTAACTTACATATATCCTCATTTCTATGTTGAAATTACTTTAAGCGGTACTTATATGGTTGTTTTGAGCATACAATAGTTGTTTTTATTAAATGATGAGATGATTTTTAAAGTTAGTAAATGATATATTACTTGTTACGATGGTTGTAATGAAAAATATGAAGATAGATGAAAAGACAGGTCTTGAAATCTTAAGATTTATTACCGATCTCTTTAAAGAGTTACTTAATATTAAACACACTTCCTGAAGTAATGACAAGATACATAGAAAGATTTCCAGGAAATAAAACTCCTATTGCCGTCGAAAACAGTGTACAGCATCACGGATTATGGTTTTTAGTAAGTTCACGTCACTTCCCGAAGGCAGCGAATATTAGTCCTCGACTTGTTGATTTTTCATAGGAACGACATAACTTTGAAAATAATTTCTAAAAATCATTAGTATCAGCTAGGATTCGATCTCGAGACTCTTTCTACCACACCAGATCACACCAGATAAAAGGGTGTAAAAAAAATGCACAAAAACTGCTGAATCATCCAAATAACATCTTATAACAAATCAAAGATAGGTATTTGTTTGAAGATAGGTAAAATTAATTATATATGTGTGACTTTTATTAATTTTCTTTAAAGCTTACACATTGCAAAGTACTTACAGTTTTTTTTTCGTAAAAGTTACTGTTAGAAATCTTCCTTGAATTTTTTTATGGGTTAGGAGGGCAAACGAGCAGGCGTGTCAGGTAAGCAACCAACGCCGCCCATGGACACCAGTAATACATCTAGTGTTGCTGTTGCGTTGCCAACCTTTAAGGGATAGGGGATAGGAAAGGATGGGGAAGGGGTGTGGGCCTCCGGGTACCTAGCTCACCGAACTAAACGCGGCATGAGCCACTTTACGTCGGTCTTCTGAGAGGTCATGGTATTTCACTGGTTGAGCCGGCCCATTCATGCAGCGAACTGCTTGGTTCCACCACTTAAGATGTATGTAATGTTTTTTTATTACATTATTAGGTATTTATATTATTATAGGTGACGAACCTTTTGCCATACCGAGCACAAAGCTGTCATTCATCGATATTTATCGCACATAGCATTCGAAAAGAACTTTGAAGCAAAGAAGTAATTGGCGTGAGCCAGGATTCGAACCTCGCGACCTCTAGAATTAGAAGCGAAGTGCTCGACCACTGGACCACCGAAATCTTTCTCAATTCCATATTAGTCGAAACGAAGCAAGACCAGCTAGTATAAAGGTTACTTCATCATCAATAGATACACATAATAAATGTATATTATACATATACGAGTATATATGTTAAACATTGTTTAAGAATGGTAGCGTGTTTTAAAATTAGCTCTTTAGTATTTCCCTTTTACAAAACAAACAAGTTTCAACGCCCCCATGCCCTATAAATGTAAGTCAACCATATGTCGTGTGCAGCGAGACGCAATGGGGGTGAACTTGGGGGGGGGGGGGGGGGGGCGAAGTGACCACCACCATTCATCATCACACCGCAAATAGCTCACTATGTTCATTACCATAGCCCCCCCTGTGTGTGTGTGTGTGTGTGTGTAAAAAGTTTCAAATTTGTGTTTTCCATAACATGGTTCTATTTCTTAAACAAACATAACATAACGCCTTCGTTACCCGAAGGTGTAGGCAGCGGCTGTTAAAGCCTCGTCTCGCCGTTATGTTTACGTCCCAAATGGAATATGTGGCGAACCTATTGCCATACCGGGCACAACGTTTTCAGTCATCGATATTTATCATACATAACTTTCGAAAACAATTTCGAAAAGTCATTGGTGTGAGCCAGTGTCAGGAATCGAACCAGGACCTCTGGATCAGAAGCCGATAAGTGTGTTGTATTTCGTTGGCTATAGCTAAATAGCTTTTTGGCCATTATTACCAAAATGGATGCAGTGTTGCCTTAACTAAGGAATACTTAAAACGTGACGAGAGCATATTGCTACTCATCATTTTCCATCCATTTGGGACGTGCACATAATAGTTAGTCGAGGCTTGACAGCTACGACGACAGTAGAAAAAGGCGTGAAGTTTATGGAGAAATTTATGGAAAGGTAATTTCTTGTCATCATTAATTTGGAGTAGAAATTTTTACACGACAGCCACTACTCTACCTACTTCTTCGAGTAATATGGGCGTAATGTTACAGACACTAAACATCTAATATTCCATTCCATAATATTCGAATAGAGACGTTAAGGCTTCGCTATTTTTTTTCTTTTTTTCGTGAACTGCAATATTTTACACTACTGGGGGAGATTGTGGTCGTAATGATGAGCGAATAATATCCCCCTTCCGGCTTGCGTTAGGTAATAACCCTTAATTGGTTTATTAAGGCTTTCCTCCGTATATATACAGGAGTGTGAAACACATTACGGTCTAACGTCAAGTCACTTCCGCTGTATCTACGGTTATAAAATAGCAATAGCAAAAAAAACACTTGTTTATTTTATTATAAGGTTAAAAACTACCCCAGGCAAATTTAATTACTTTTGGATAAAAGAAAAATGTGCGTATAGATAATTAATACTTTTTTATAAATATTCACACCGGACGTTGCTTTTTTATTTATTTTAATGTAAAAGAGAAAAACTAAACTTCTTATTTTTCAAACGCCATGACGTTCGAAGTTCAAACTCATAAGTATGTTTTCAATTTACCATTACGAATTACGAATCAAAAGCGAACCAATCAAAGCGCACGATTACTTTTCACATAAATATATTTCAACCAATCAGGGCCTGATTTTCTATTTTATGTTCATGGAGGAAAACGCAGATTTATTTTCAAATATATTGAAAACTTATCCCCAATAATGTCCTAATAACAGGCAGTTGATCATATTCTGTATTTTGTGAAATGTAGTCTGTGGTTTCTTTGGGATAGTATCCTGTTTTTACGTTATGTGTATGGAATTGTAAAAAAAGAGATCGAAGTGAAATACAAATACTAATGCTTCCGATATATAAAACTATTACGTAACTTCACGCCTTTTTCTACCCGAAGGCGTAGGCAGCGGCTGTTAAGCCTCGTCTCGTCGTTATGTTTACGTCCCAAATGGAATAGGTGGCGAACCTATTGGCATACCGGGCACAAAGTTTTCAGTCATCGATATTTATCACACATAACTTCCGAAAGCAATTTCGAAATGTCATTGGTGTGAGCCAATGTCAGGATTGGAGTGTCAGGTGTGTCAGGAAACTATTAATAATCAAAATATAATTAATATTGATTTTATTGAAGTTCCTGTTCAAGAGATTTTTTAAAGACACGCAGTTAGTTTGAAAAATACTTGGTATTATTAGTTATTGCCTAATTATTTCGGAAAAATATATTTATAAGTTAGCTGAAAGGACATTACCACATTGTTCCCCATTGTCCCCTCTCGGTAAGTCGAGATACCGAGTTGCCGGGATGCTGGCGCTAATTAATTAATTTTCACCACAATAATTCGGTCGCATTACTAATTGAAACATCAAAGTGTGGCGACAGACAGACGCTCATGAGACGCATTTGTTTCATTTCTTAAATTAAGTTGTTGTATACCGTCCGTGCTGTTCATTCTTAGTACTTTCAAGTATTTTCTTTGCCAGTTTTCTTATGTTATTTGTGAGTTATATTGTTGCCAGATTCCTGACCGATGTATGTCAAAAGATTCCGTTTGGGACGAGAATTTTTTTTTGAGTCGAGTCATAACAGCCGCTGCCTACGCTTTCGAGTAATAAAAGTCGAAAAGTTATAAGAACAAAGTTTTTTGAAATTCTTTTTACGGAATATATTTGAGAGAAATACTGGTGATATTTTGTCCGATGTATGGCAATAGGTTCCGTCTCCTATTACATTTGGGACGTGCAAATCCGGCGAATTGAGGCATAATTAGTACCCGCTGCCTACCTTCAGGTTGAAATAGAGACAAAAAAAGCAATATTGTATTAACGGATAATTAACGTATAAATGAATGTTTTAACTTCAACTTAAGACACGAGTGAATTGCTCTATACAATATATAAGTCTAATATGTTTGTTTGACAAATATTAACATTATTTTTCCATTTTTTTAACCTGGTACCATAGCAAGTTGGCAGAGTAATTTCTGCGTAATTATGCGCTCATTACGGTCAGCATGTGCGTACAATGTACAAGTACCACACCTTTTGTTACTTGATCAAAGGTTTCAGACGTGTCTGGTGCATACCGCAAATGCCCATGGGCATTTAGATTTGAATCTAGATTCAAACTCATGACACATAGGACACCTGCAATATACACTTCAAGGGCTGATAAATAATAGCATTAGTATTGGTTATTAGAGATTTTATATACACGCTTAATAATTATAAAATTACTTGTAAATGATATGCGAAGTTCGAATCCGAAAATTTCATGTTTGATATAAATATCGATGACTAACCAAATGATAGCCGACTTGTAGAAGTCCTTAGAGAATGGGTAATAAATAAGGCTTTGAAATTCTCTTAAAAATAATTATAATGTAAAGCGGGGAATATCTGTTAAACATCGGGCATCTAACGGTATCGATAAATTGAAAATTGAAACGATCAAAAATCGAATAGAGTTGTCGGCTCGATATTATTAATGGCGGGTAAACCACATCACGACCTGCGTGTGGGTGTAACAACAAAATTGTTCAGTTGTTTGTAGTAAATATAATATGAACACTAATTGTATGAGTCTCCATCACAATGAATTGTTTGTTTCAAATATGTTGACCCAGCGAACTTCGTTTGGCCTCAATTAGAATTAATAATAACAAACTTTCAACCCCTATTTCATCCCCTCACAGGTCGAAATTGCAAAAACACTAGAATTAATGTTTAATTATTTCTTATCAAGTGCTTAAATATAAAGTTTCATGGTTTTATCTTTTAAAATTAAGAAATCCCATACAAACTTACAACCTCTATTTCAACCTCTTTTTCCCTTGTTTTCGCAATAAAAGCTAATAGCCTATGTCCTTTCTCGGGGTCTAAAGATTGTCTGTGCCAAATTTCAACAAAATCAGTTGAGAGGTTTAAGCGGGAAAGCGTAACAGACAGACAGACAGAGTTACTTTCGCATTTATACACGTCTCAGGATATCGACGTAAAGTGGCACATGTCGCGTTTCGGTGGGTAAGAAAGGTATCCCGAGGTCCACTCCCCTTTCCCTCTCCTTTCACACCCCACTACCTACACTATCTGTGTTGCAGGTACTCATGGACGGCGCTGGTTGCTTACCCCATCATTCAAATAAGAGCAAGTTTTTGAGATGTTGATGATATTTTTTTCCCTAATTCTTCGACTTTAGTAGGTATTATGGAAAATTCAAAAGTGCTACCAAGTTTGAAGTTAGTATCCTCCACACGCCGTTAAACTCCTAGATTAGGCTTTAAGCAATATAAGATTAATTTACAGATGGCGATATATTTTTTTTTAAATCATATATCGGACCCGGAAGAGCTTTTCAGGCAGTCTTAGGTGTGTATGGACCAAATAGTGGACGGAGACTTTCAGAGTAATACTTACGCTTAAACCATATAGTATATATAATACTGAACAAATGCTCTTCTTTTCCATTTAGGGGACAGAATTATCGCCGGTAGAGCGCCTCATTTTTCAAGAAATACTTTTTTAAATCCTTACCCGGGAATTTGGTTGCTGTTGACAGTTCTGTTTAGTACTAAACAGATGATATAATTTAGAAACTTTTCCAGTTTTTAGTTTTTATTTCCAACGCGTGTTTACCTTTAATAATAATAGCATCTGTACGTCCTAAATTCTAACACAGACAGTGGCAAAAAAGAGAAAATACATTTGGGTTTATTATTGTATACTATGGAAAAGCCAACTCAGATCGGACTCCTTGTACCTATACTTTTTGGTTGAAACATTGAATCTGTCAAAGTTCTCTGACGGCATCGATTGTCAAGATGTTTGCAATGAAACAATCGAGTTCTCTGTATACAATTTAAGTAGGTGGCAGCTCCTGCTGCAGGCAATTTGTGCCAGTCGCTCGTTCGTCTGCCGTTATTCAGTAAATGCTACTGGAATGATGGTGAGACCAGTGGTTTAGTTACCACTTTTAAATGTACAGTACGTCCGGACGACTGTGAGATACATGTTAATTATGGGTAATTTTCAAAATCGATCGTCGAGCTTTTGACTTACATTGCGGCTTCCTGCGTTCGAAATGTAGGTACGTACTCGTAAGCAAACAGGACTTTTGAAATAGACGCTTCATGGCAACATTATTTGCGGTTGTTCTATATAATGTCTGGTTTTGTTAACCATTACATATAAGTAGCGGTATTTCTGTATCTTCACGCCTCTTAAACTTTATAATAGTGGCAGTAACATTTCGATTCGGCGATGGATTGAATTGATTCATGGATGGATTCCCAAAAATAATTCTGTCATTGTAGCCAGCGTTGGAACGCGGTGTTCAAGGGGACTTAAGAATTTATTAATAAACTGTTGTAGGAAAATATTAACTAGTATTTGTACTTGGTAGAGTCATAGATCAGCTACCATTTAATGAAGGTATAGCCGACCTATCGTCTATTTGATCTGATGACCGGTTGTGCAAGCAACAAGCGCAGTTATATCAAATTATCGAACGATCGATTGCTTCTAGATTGTATCTCAATAATCCTTGGTCGAGATATTGTCTTAGATTGCGTTGCGAACGTGCGTCTACGTTCTAAGCCATTTGGAATTCCATGCAAACAAACAATAGTAGGTATAGGTTTTAAGCGAATTTTTATTTTAGATAGAGTAGTGCTTAATTGCGCCAATAACTTACTGGATAAGAGGAAATCGCATTGCGCGGTATGGGCATGTAAATAGAAGGGATGATGAACATATTTATCATCACTTCTCTTGAATGATAGACCAGAATGAGAAGGTAAATATGAGAAGAGGATGACCTACGAAAATATGGATGGATTGTCAGAAAGACGATATGATTAAGATGGGAATGATCGGGAAGTATGGAAAAGAAAAACCTCTTGTATAAAAAATGTAAATAATAGGAACAGAGCAGGAAGATGACTGGCTTGACTCGCCGAACTTTTACGTCCCAAATGGAAGATCAAATCAATTGTCATACACCGGGCAGAATATTGTCAGTCATTGATATTTATCACACAACTAGCGAGAGTTCATTATTATACTCTGTCCACGATAAGAATGGTTTTATGACAGCTCATAGCCATGTAGTTTTGTATTGTGTCGGATAAAATTTCTTTAAATTTCATACATAAAATAATGTGATGAAAAGGTACCGCCCACTTAATGACGAGCCAAATATAACAATTTCTACAATTGTGCCACAGAAATATATAATCGATAGAAATAAATTCTTGTTTAACAATTTTATTTATATCTATACATATTAATAAAACTTAAGTGTCTGTTTTCATTCATTTTCCTGCCCTTGTCCCACTCTAAGTGGGGTCGGCACAACATGCTAGCCTTTTCCATTCTCTTCTATCACTCGTCGTGTTCACACTTACTCCTTTCATACTCATGTCAACTTTTAAACAGTCTATCCATCTGTTTTTCGGCCTTCTTCTACTAATGTGTCCATCCACAGTCATTCCCATCGTTCTCCTTGTGACATGACTTTCGTCCCTTCTCATAATGTGTCCATACCACGCCAATCTATCACTTCTATTTTTTTCCGTAATTGGTGCTACTTACATGCTTCCTCTTACATACTCATTTCTTATTTTATCCAATTTTGTCACACCACACATCCATCTTAACATACGCATTTCTGTTGCATGTACTCTCCTTTCATCCACTTATTTCATTGGCCAGCATTCGGATCCATACAATACGACAGGTCTGACAATCGATTTGTATATTTTCCCCTTTAATTTGAGGGGCATCCGTGTTCCTGAGTCCTGTCGCCATTTCATCCATCTCGCATTCATTCTGTTATTCACACCCCGGTCAATATTGCCGTCGCTTTGAATAAGCAAACCAAGGTATTTAAAGTTTAACGTAACTTTGAGGCTTTTCCCGTCCAAAGATATTGAGGAAAAGCCAGAGGAGCCATCAAAGTCACAAAATAGGTGCTCAGTTTTATCGCGGCTGATCTTAAAACCGACTCTCTCTAGCTTCTCCTGCCATCTTTTCAGCCTATTTTCTACCTCGGCCGCTTCCTCTCCTACCAGAACAATGTCGTCAGCAAAGAGCATGCACCATTGAAGTGTCTGTTTATAATATTGAAATAAATGCTTTCTAATATATACATTAATATCCTTGAAATAAAGTCGTCATTGATGAACGACCGAAAAAAATTCTTAATCGTACAAGTAAATATGATTTAATAAATCATATTTATCTCTAAGACTTTCGCGAATCTCACTCATAGATTGAAACAACTTTTAGAATTATATCGCGTTTATTTATTACTTATTTATATTTATTTCCCTTTACTTATTTATAGATTTGTTTTTCTCTGATGAATACATCTTATAAATAAGTATTTTAACTTTCGTTTTCATGGTCTGATGTGGGTTACCAATAGTAAAAATCATATTTTTTAACATCAACTTTTTGATTTTTATTTCCAAAAAGTGGGTGCTCTCTGTATCAATGAAAATAGCTTTTGAACAACTACCATCTTTTTGTTCATCACTCGTGAAAATGATCTCTGTAAAGAGTTCGAAACGTCAGGAAATAAATATAAATAAGTAATAAATAAACGTGATATAATCCTAAAAGTTGTTTTAATCTATTTAATAAATCGATTAAATAGTACGAACGATCTTACTTTCGGACATCACCAATTTTGCCAGTTGGCGACCTGTCAAAAAACCATTCTTATCGTGGACAGAGTATAAGTGCCCGGATTCGATACCACAACTTGTTGATACAGAAGCGAAATGTCAAGTATTTCGCTTCTTCTAGACCACAGACATGACTATATGCTATAAGCTATGTTCTACATTTAGAGAGTGACTATATTCGAGTATGTATCTATGAGTGTCTTGGCGGTAGATGTCGTTGAAACTGCACTCCGGTGACCGTCGGGACGTGATAATTGATGACGTCGTGGCCAAACGGTGTCCGCCCATTTTCCGTCAATTTTCGTCTCTTGAGTGATGGTGGAGTGTCCCGCCTCCGGCTGTGATCCCCCTCTCACACCCTCACCACCACCCGAGGTGATACACGGACGGCACGCGCCGCGCTAAATTTAAATGAGATGAACTTGTAACGGTCGGACGCCGTCATGGAATGTAAACGGCATGATGCGTTAATCATATTATATCTGTGACAGTTACACCCATCGGACGATTCGAAATTTAAAATTTAAATATTAAGTATACAACGACATTGAAGATTATTAAAGACAAATCTTCTTAAATATAAAAAAGTAAAACTTCCCGTTTCCGATTACAAATTGTTTACCAAAAATGTTTAAGATAAATAAAGTTCTCCAAATGTTTGGCTTTACCCTCATAGGGTGCAAAGTCAGCTATTAGACAAAAACCACCTAATTTCCCGACCAGTAACAATAGCCCGTGGGGATATAAATAAAGTAGAGGCACTTAGTGAGCACATAAACTGGAGAGAGGTATCAGAGCGAGACACGGCCGGTTGTCATGGCAACGCCGAGTCAACCACTTGGGACCAAGGACCCTTTGACTATTTAGTTGTCATGGTGGAGGTGGATAATGCGGCTCATCATAATACGTGGCATGACTTTTTGAATTTAGAATTACGTATTCTATTTTTAATTTGATAAAAAAATCTCGATAGCTTGGCAAATGAAAGTGCTTTCTTTTAAATGTTTATACGGCTCTGGATACGAGTCCTTTTGAACCTGATTGAAATAGCTTCGATGATTTTTTGCGATTTCTTTCTACGTAATAAGTAAATACATAACTAATTAAATTAATAATTTGATTAAATCTAGTTTTGCGGTTTTCAGATAACTTTTTTTGTTTTATATCATAAGACAATCAACAATACATTCATAAATATATCAGCTTTGCTGCTGAGAGGTATCATGCGATGCCAGCACGTGTTACTTTTTATTACTCCTATTAAACTGTCAGAGAGGAGATGTTGAATATAGGTATTTAAATGTTGCTCTATTTTGTTAATAGTTTAGTGTTTTTTTTTCTAGACTGTAACGAATGCCACGCTTATATATTTTAAGTGCAAATGTTGAAATTGAAAATTGCAGAGCAGGGATTCTTTTTGCTTTCGAGAAAATATTAGCATGGCCAAGGTGCCATGTCGGAACCTCTTTTTTATTTTTTTATTAGATCTTGGGCATTCGTGCAGGCATGTCTCCTGATGGCAAGCGACTAACGCCGCCTATGGACACCTGCAAAACAAATACTGGTATAGTTACGTTGCCGGACTTTGAAATGGGATAGGGACGCAGGTCGGAAGTGGGATGAACAGGGGAGAGGGGGAAGGTGACGGAGTTAGGCTTCCAGATACCTCTCAGCAGAGGTTGTGGTATTTCAACAGTCGAGCCGGCCCATTCATGCTGAGAACAGCGTGGCTCAACCACTGTTACCTCTTAACTAGAAGTCAGAACTACTAGCTGCTTTTTGTTTTATTATTTTTAGAAAATCTTTTACACCCTGAAGTTCGTATTCTTGATGGTATTCTAAATTTAAATATGATTAAATTTAATTATTTTGTTAAGGTTTCAACCGACTCAACCAATTTGACTGCAATATGAGAATAGTATACAAAGAAAACATTGGTTTTATACGTTATCTATAAGAACTTTACTAAATTATAATGATTAAATATACATTCGATAGTGGAAGTCCAAGAATATCTCATATAGTTAAATAATAAATGCATAAATACTCTTTCGAATAAATTTTTAAACCGATATCGATGTATGTCTCTGTTAAATATTAATATTACACTGTGTAACGAAATAGTGTTGGGACAAAGAGGAGTTTTGGCGGGACTGTGGAGGAGACATGTCCGTTATTTGCAGTATTTTCTCAAATTTGTGTTTCAATGGCTATTATTGAATAAAATTCGCTTTGTTTAATAAGTGTTCGTATATGACTGCAAATGTGAGAAATGGTGTAAATATCGTGGTTAGTGTGCTCTTCTACATTGTCGTCAAAATTCCTTCGGAACATCATGCATAAAGTGTCACGACTATATGGATGATTAGGTTAGGTTAGGTTAAGCTCTAGGTTTAGGCTAGGTTAGGTTAAGATTAGTTTAGGTTACGAATGAAGATGTTATTTATAACAAAAAGACTCGAATTAAAGGTCTTAGCAACCAGTTCGTTAAATCTTTAAAAAAAAAATGGGACAAAGACAAGCTGTGATATCACCATGGGTTGGTTGACGCAACACCGGCTGTTGTAAACAGCGGCGGGCGTGGCCAATCGATACCGACTCGATACACCGTGATTTACTTAACGAATAATAAAGGTACGGCGATCGACCAATCGAATAGTCTTATCGATAATTAATTCTCATAATCCACACCCGATGTTAATTAACTCTCCGTGAGAAACATACTATACGATAAAACTTGAAATCTAATTTAACATTTAATAATATTATTTGAACATACATATTATATATTATTATAATTAAAGAAAATATTTTTGATGTGTGATAAATATATGTACATTATACAGATAAAAGATAATGCAAGTATCTATGGTCGTGTGAAAAATTTAAACTTATGAATTTTAATAGGTTTCGTTCCGTTTATTCTTAAGTGGGGTCGGCGCAACATGTCATCCTTTCCTATTTCGAACTATCCATGTTGTTTAAAGTTTTGACTGTGGTTTTATGATCCGCCTACCTGATGTTAACCCGCCTTGGGAATATTTTTGTTGGTGGTTTATCCTTCACCAGGAGTAAAATGCAGCAATAGATGACCTTGGCCTCTAATTTTTCTGAGCCTCCTTCTTCTACAACTGTCTTAATTTGTCCTAAAAGTTGTTTGTCTTAGTGGTGCTCTGTCAACACCCTGCCGATTCCAGTCGCCAGGTTCCTATGTTCAATAACTTGCAAAGAGAATGGAGCAATAGAGAGACGAAACACAAGAAAGATGAAGAAGAGACATGGGGTTTGATTATTTTGATTTTACTTTTTTCTTCTTAAGGGACGTAGGTATTCTTCTCTACGACGACGCCTTCCTTTCTATCTTGATAGGGTCAGCACTTTTCTTGGTTCCTTTCACTGCCAGCAATAACATATTTCGTGAAGTTTATGTTAGTATAGTTTATGTAAGTTTTGTTATTCTAATAAATATACGCGATTTAAGTTTCCCCGGAAACTGAAAGCTATGTATTTTGACCTAATTTAGAGATATTACTCCATTTTTTTGGTCAGATCAGAGGTAGGATATATTCGTTAGATTATTTTTTGTTTGAAACTCATTTATATAAACACCTAGATTAAGCAGTTACAACGTAAGTTACAATGAAAAATATATACTTTGATATTAGTTTCAGCACTCCATAATTGTGACTGATACGTTTGTCACAGGAAATTTTTTTTTTTTTATTTATCATCGTGCAAAAGCTTTACACCAATGTGTAGTATTACTTAGGACAAATTGGCTTTTAAATTTAAATATGTAAATAATTTAAATATGTAGTAGACACATTTTTATACGCAGCAGAGCCGTGGAATCTAAAACAAACAGAGTAGTGCTGTACTACACTACACTATAGGTGCAATTTTTAGTTGTTACTACTATTAGCAACATGTGCGTTATTGAACTCCTCCGAAACGCCTTGACCCATTCTCACGAAATTTTCTAGACATATCGCGTAGGTCTGAGAATCGGTCAACATTTAAATATTATTCATTCCACAAAATTTTACAGCACACAAAAATACGTATAACTCAATATTTGTTTCACGATCAACCCCTATTTTTTACTTGTTGACCAAAAACTTTTTTTTCTGACAAGACTGAAAAAGGTTTGCTGGGTCGGATATTATAAAGATTCATATCAGCCGTAACTAGATCACAAATAGAAAATCGCTGAGAGGAAAGTTTAAGTTTGCCGGTGTTCCGAATGTAACACAGGGCGAAAAACTTCAATAGTCAAAGAGCTTGCGAAAGGCGGCGTCACGCTGCCTACACACCAAGGAAATGTTCGCCGCTCATGTATTATTCAAAAGCAAAATACAAATAAATAGGCACGAAATAAATACAAACAAGCTGAATGGAGCCCACGACTGTGGGCGGAGCCGTTGCGACATAAATATCGGTCGGGCTGTCATAAGAGCGGCGGATATCTGGCCGAGGCTATTTCGGCCGATACTCTCGTATAGTAACCGCCTTATAACATCGATATGTCGCACAACTCAACTTTTATAATGCACAACACTAGCGACTGTTCGTAGATTTTTTATTTTATGAAACGCAATAATTTCACCATTTTCTGATAATTACGAAACTGTTTAGTAAAAATTGACGTGATTTGTTAAAACCATTTTACAAAACATAACACTTCACCACTTTTTTCTACCCAAAGGTGTAGGCAGCGGCAAGTTTCGACTCGCCGAATCATTATGTTACGTCGCAAATGGAATGGTGACGAACCTATTGCCATACACCGGCCCCAAAGTCAGTCAGTCATCGATATTTATTATACAACTAGCTGACCCGGCGAACTTTGTTCCGCATCAAAAGTAATAAATGAGTAAATTTTGGATATTCTGAGATCCTATTTGTGCTATTTATCTGGCTGTCCCGCTATGTTAATACTGCAATTTTTTCAAAAATATTCGTTTAAATTGCATGCTGTAAAGGATCATCTATATTATATGCACAATCTATTTAAGACACTTAATCGGATGAAAATTAATGATGTAATGTTTCAAATCGCTTCGTAAATAAGCCATTATTTCTCGTAAAAAGTAAAAAATAAAAATGGTTATTGTGGGTTGTCCCTAAGAGATTGACATATGTCCTCGCGGACTTTTTTGTAAACCTTCTGAAGGTGTTTAATAGTGTAGAAAATTGTTTTGATCTATCAATTAGGGTTCAGCTAGCGTTGGCAATTAAGTGCTAAATCTCGAAAATTATCATATATGAATTTTAGATCAAAACCACCCAGTTAACACCCTCTATCTATTAGAAAAAACCGCATCAAAATCCGTTGTGTAGTTTTAAAGATATAAGGGGACAGACAGCGGAAAGTGACTTTGTTTTAGGGCGATTGCGGACGATTTCAGACATGATTTTTTTATATCACGCAGTTAGCCATTTTTTATTATTATTAATGCATAAAAGTTAGTAGTATTTATATTATTATTTCATTTTACGTCATATATCATTTTTGCGCGATTGAAAATATTACCATCCGAAGAATTAGTAAAATCTGTAAAATCATTAATGTTGCACCCGCGACAGTAAAAAAATATAATAATTAATTATTTATTTTTGTTTTGTTTAGAGTCTTTATTTTATATTCTTTGTTGCTTTATTACATTTCTGAACATTAAGGTACAACAAATTAAATGTCTAAGAATTAACAGAGTTATGTATTTTTTGTTTGTAAGAGGTGGAGGTCCACCTCCACCTCTTACAGGATTGGGCCAGATTTGTTGCACCCGCTATGCCACTTTGAACCTTTCTCCTGACTATGAAAGTGTGATTTTAATTTTTTTATTGATTAATGTTAAGTAAACACATAAAAATGTAGTCCTGTAAAGACTAATTTCTTTTAAAATGTTTTTTATTTAGTTATATTAAACTAAAACAGACGTCTAAATGTTGCACCCGCAATACTGGAATGACCCTTTATTATGTAATGATACTTCCGAAAGGACATTACGTACATCCACGACTTCTTTATTCAGAAGCGCGAGCTCGACAACTGGTAAATATACATACTATTTAGTATTTAATTCAATTTTTATGAGACTTGTCAAAATTTTTTTTTTTTTGCAGCAATGGACTTAATGTCAGTCATCTATAATTTATTTGTATACCTTATTGATGATATATTCAAATATCTTCAATAGTAGTGTAGAACTTAAGTAGATAAAGAAAGACACTTCTGCCCACACCCCCAAGGAGGTAGTTCCTCATTTGAATCGCTAGATATGACAATTAATAATGTCATACTCGTGTTTTAACTTTTAATACTCCCCATTAAGTAACACTTGTCCAAATGAAAACGGTATAGCTTTATTTTGAAAAGATGCAGGCTTAATAATAAGCTCAAGTCATTTAAAGTCACAGGCTTGCTAATATTACATACGAGGAACAAAGTACATGTTATTATGTATGCAATATTTACCATGTGCGCATGCGTCCGTCTTGATACGTGCGAAACGACGTGATACTCAATCACTGCCTACCTCAAATTATCCGCAATTTATTGCTCGGAGGGCCATTTTAAATTATCGTTGTAAAATTTTCGTGAACAATTATTTAATCAAAATATTTAATGAGTGGAATATAAGTGCATACGTGTTAAAATTTCAATAGAGTACAGTTAGTTTGTTTTGTAACGCAAGCATTTGGGATTTACTGTGTAAATTTTACTTAGGGAAAATAACGCCGCCCATGGAGACCTGCGGCATAGTATTACAGTTGCGTTGTCAGCCCGTAAAATGGGATAAAGAAGGGGTCGGAAGTGGGATGAGAATGGGAGAGGGAAGGGCTTGGGATACCTATCTTATCCAGCGAATCGCAGTTATGTTTATAAAACGAATGGAATAGGTAGCGAACCTATTGCCATACACCGGGCACAAAGTTGTCATTCATCGATATTTATCACACATACCGAAAATAATTTTGAAAAGGCATTGGTGTAAGCCGGCATTCAAACCAACGACTTTTTGATTTACAGGTTGGATGGTTGACTGCTGGACCACCGGGACATTCAAATGTAAAGTGAAAAATATTGAAAAGTGGTATTTTTATGAGCAACTTTTTCCCCCCTCAGTTGGTAGTATTTCGCAGAAAGGTTCGCAAATGTGTTTACAAGAATACGAGAGATACAACAGTTTTTTTTAAAGGTTGCGTTTAACTTTGTAGTAAACATCTTCGGAATAGCTTATCCTGTTTTCATTTTTAATCATAAAAGAGCAAGCGTGATGGGCAAGCGGGATAAGGTATTTTCTGCCAAATTTCTGAGAGATGATAGTTTTTTACCTGTCCAAGATTATTAGAGATCAGAAATGACACACAATAACTTACAGAAGAAAAAAGTGTAAAATATTTACGGTAGACACACCAAAATATATATATATATATATATATTTTTTTTTTTTCAATTTTTGTCTGTCTGTTTGGTCCAGCTTATCTCTGAAATGCCGGTACCAATTTTGACGGAACTTTTACTGGCGGGTAGCTGATGTAATAAGAAATAACTTAGGAAATTTTATAACACAACATAACTTCACGCCTATTGTTACCCGAAGGTGTAGGCAGTGACTGTTAAGCCTCGTCTTGCCGTTATGTTTACGTCCCAAATGGAATAGGTGGCGAACCTATTGTCATACCGGGCGCAAAGTTTTCAGTTCGAACGATTTTTTATCACACTTAACTTCCGAAAACAATTTCGAATAGTCATTTGGTGTGAGCCAGTGTCAGGATTCGAACCTGGACCTCTGGATCAGAAGCCGTGTGCTCTCCCACTCGACCACTGAGACTATTTTATATTTCAGAAAAAAATTATATTTATTCAATTGTTGCTTCTGTGGAGAAGCAAAGTTCGCCGGGTTGGCTAGTTTTAAATAAAACATTGATTTTCTAAGATGTGCAGTTACCTCACATAGTGAGGTAGTCTATTGAGTATATTGATAGGTATAGATATTAAATTTATCTATTAAATCTTTGCAAAACCATTAAAAAGTACCACTTCAAATACAATCTAATTCCTAGCAATAATTCTCTACACGCAAACGATTCTAATAAAAGAAATAAATAAACCGTGATTATTTTTTACATAGACTAATGGAATATAATTGGCGGGTAATATGCCAGCATATAAAAATTTTAATTGAAACTCTCGAGACTCAATTTCATGATATCACGTGGTTATATAAAATAATTAAAAAAAAAAATGGCATCGTCGCTTCGCCCACTTGTCTGCTGGTCGTAAATTGCTCAAGAATCTCCAATTACCTGGATAATGTCAGGAGCGGAGCGGAGTATCGCGTGTTGTTATGACGTGCCAAAATCACCTGGAACCACACAACCACTTTTTAACTGGATGAAGGATCTATAATAATGTATCTAACAATCAGGGAGTTTAACTTGGTGAAGTATGATCATTTATTAAATGAAGTTAGGTGTCATTTTATCATAAGTCCTCTGTGGAGATGCCAATTTAGTCCATTGAAATGTTACAATTTTACGACTGAATATTGCATTTCTTAGAGCACACAATTTTATTTTTGGGACATGTGGAGGCTGGGGGGGAGGTTCAATAGAAACTTAACTTAAAGTTTGTGGGGTCACTACCCTTGTCATTTGGCCGCCACCTTGTAAATGGGGTGAAAACACTTTATTCGCGATATCTCGGAAACTATGCGTCTTATTATTTCATTTTGTCAGAATGTCACATATTCTCCTTAGTCCTCGTAATTACAATATTAAATGGTGTTTATAACCAATGCTCGTGGTTCCTTCTAGTGCAGTTGATAATAATCGTTATGGTTTGTTAGAAATCAACAAGACCGTTGATATTGTTCATAAATGATAGTAAGCTAACATTGTTATCAGTTATTTTATAGATTCTTTTTTTTCCTGTTAGACCTGTCGCGGATTTTGCTGTTAATCTATACGACTGTCATTTATCAATATTCCACAAATATAAAATAATAACAACAAAATATATACTAAATATGTAAATATATAACAGTCTCGGCGGTCTCGTGGTTCACCATTGTGCCACGTAATCATGGGTCTCAAATTCGAAACTTATACTTCGAAACACTTAAACTTGCGGTCAAGCTATTATGAAGATAAACCAGTCCCTTTTAAAAGGTATACTGGACCGAAAGAATAGACATTTTCTAGATTCTAGATAATCCAGGTACATCTACAGTGAAGCGTGATACTGCGAAGCTGCAGGTCGGATGCGCTTAAGGTGATAGAATTATGGACAGCTCACGAGCGAGCTATTATTGAACTCTCAGCTGGTCAGCTGTCTTGGACATACAAGCTTCACTATCTACTAAGTCTATTTGCGAATAAGTAGCAGTTAGAAACAATTTATAAACGATCAATTGTTAAGATACAGATATTTCTAGCAGTAGATCCACTAACACGTCTGGTGGTTATTGACCTTCATTATATAGTGCAAAACAAAGTCGCTTTTCGCCGTCTGTCCCCTTATATGCTTAGATCTTTGAAATTACGCGACGGATTTTGGATGCGTTTTTTTTTTAATAGATAATGAGTGCCAACGGGGTGGTTTGTATGTATGAGTCATGAATAATGTAGTAAAGAAAAAGTGATAACTTTCGAGAGTTCGCACTTTTATTGTAAACAATGTAAAAATTACTTTGGATGCGATTTCGCCTCGTTAGCAATAAATAAATAAAATTATATTAATAATAATAATAAATAAATAAATATATTTTTTTAAAGTAACCTAAGTTACTTCTTATTCCACTAGCAAGCTGCGAATAAAAGTCCTGTCAGAGTCGGTCCAGCGATTTCAGAGAACAGTCAGACAGACAAAAATTGTATTCTGGTGTACCTATGTACCGCATATAAGTTAGTTATTTCAATATTACAAACAGACAATTTTATTTGTATGTATAGAGTATAGATATACTTTTTGTTGGTGTCTAAAAATAAGTGTAAAACCGTATCATCAATGGTCGTCCGAAGACGCTAATAGTGTGTCCAAAAATTTTGGATATCCTAAAAAGAATCCCAAGTTAACAATGCTTGATTCGGCAAAATTACTGTAAGGGACAAAGGAATACGTTTTCTAGATTCAGCACTCTAGGGACTCTATTGGAACTGAACTTCTGAATACATACTTCCATATTCTTAGCTGGTAATATTTATTTAGTTGATATGAGAAATTTTTTATTCAAGTACAATCTACTTAATGTATGGTATCCACTTAACACATATTGGTCTCCCTCTAAAAGAGACCACACCGATGACTTTTCGAAATTGTTTTACGGAAGATAAGTGTGATAAATATCGATGACTGGAAACTCTGTGCCCGGTATGGCAATAGGTTTGCCATCTATTCCATTTGTGACGTAACCATAGACAAAGATACTTCTTAGATCTTAACCGTATTTCACACCTTTTCTATAAGAGTTAGGCATCGGCTATTACGCCTCAATATGGCGAATGTTGGCGTCAAAAAGGAATAGGTGGCGCGATGTTGTCAGTCATTCATATTTATTTAATCATTCCTGAATGAATTTTGAATAGTTATTGGTGTAAGCCAGGATTAGATTCCGAGACTTATTGATTCAGAAGCAGAGGTTATGGTCTTAAAACCACCGAGCGGACCCTAGTCCGTTTGGATGATATTGCAGTAATTTAAAAGTTTATAACTAAGCTAATTAAAAATACAACAATATTGTATACAACCATCATAAAGGAGGATGTGTTTTTTAATCTTGGACGTTATATTTGCGCAATCAACATGCAATTTTTTCCGAGACCGCCGCTGACCTATTCGCCCGCTGTTATCTTAATCCCCAGCGTTAAATACATAATGATGCCAATTTGGTCTTAAAACTTTTAGCACGAAAATCTCATCAGCCCCGGTATAATATTGTCCTTTAAAACACGGAGTCCTTTGCGAATCGTCCGAATATAAGCCGTCATTATTATGTTGGTAATACAGAATTCCCCATAATGGCCTCATTATATGGCGAAAATTGGCCCCCGAGAGTTGTTTTTTTATTTTTTGCCGTCGTTGTGGCAATATAAATGTATTTGTAATAGCTTTTAGAGAAATATTGCGAAGACACGCGGGGGTCAGAAATATGGCGGCGTCTGATTACCTAAAAGTTAATTTATTTTCATCTTTAAAAAAAAAAGACAAGGAAAAAATGAACTATAAAAATTGTCCGCTCCTCGTGGGAAACGACCCTGTCGCCGGAGGCCTCTATTACGTCATTATTTTCTATATTAGATTCTACATTAAATGGGATATTAATTGGAAATCGATACGCTTAATGACCTGATCGTGTGTTTAAAATTATCTCGACAATGAGTTTAGTTTCTACGAAAGAAGTATTAAAACTTGTTTTAGCTTGGGTTCAATATAAATCCCGGAAGTACGACAGGTAAGATCAGCGTGGTGAGATCTGATTGATTTTTTTTCGGCTTGCAGTTCAATAATAACTGTTGTTAACATTTTAATTGAAAATATATAATAAATATTAAGAAATAAATAAATATATAGATGAACTTCATAATGAATCCTAATAAGCTTTCAGAAAACAAATTGGCAAAGATTGAATGCAATCAAGACTTAGTAAAAAGCAGAAGAAACATAACAGCCAAGAGACTGGGTTAAGATAGACATATGTATGCTACATACATACCTATTTAGGGCAAGCTCCGATGTTTCGGACACGTAGAAAGAATGGATGATGCAAGATTGACTAAGCAGATATACAATGCAAAAACGGATGGATATAGGAGTCGAGGACGGCCAAGACACACATTCCACAACCAAATAGAACGTGTTCTGGAGAAAGGTGATGTTAGGAGCCTCAAAAATCGACAATATCGATATAAAGTCAACGGAGCGAGTGAGGTGTGTAAGAATCGTGCCTTATGGCAGTCTGTTTTCTCTGCCTACCCCTCGAGGGATTTGGCGTGAAGTTATGTATGTATTTAAGCTACGTATGTTATTACCAAAGCAGTATATTCTCGACATTTTCACTCTAAGTAAAGCTATCTGTTCGCAAACGGTCACCAGACGATAAATTATTTACGTCCCAATAAATGAACCAATCGGTGAATATAATGGGTGCAGCTCAATTTGGTGCTAATAAAGTTGGTGAATTTTAATGAATCTCTCTTTTCGTTGCGTTTGTATGATGTGTCATAAAACGAGCCACTGGTTTCGTGTGTAGTGGTGGCGCTCCACCGCGGGAGGCCTTTAGGGGAGACTAATTGATTTGTGCCCCAGGCCACAATCAAAACAGATCGTATTTTATAAGACGTATCTGCCTTGTGGAGGGCGAGGGTGCATCGGGCTATGTTCCAGTCAGCGATGGTTCATGAACTTTGGTGAGTGTAGGTTCGATTATGTCGTAATGTGTTAGTGAAACAATGATAATGTTACCTCAGAAAGAATATATTAGATAAATATTTTTTGTTTATAAATAATAACTCTAAAACCTGGAGATATTGCGTCACAAGACAATCTTTTTTCGCAAAACTTTGGCTCATTTTTTTTTTCCTCCAATTTTTTATAATTATTTAAATGCTCGATATTTATCATACACATTTGTCATACCATATATGTTACATATATATTGATATCATATAACATATATACATAACTTCACGCGTTTTTCTACCCGAAGGTGTAGGCAGTGGCTGTTAAACCTCGACTCGCCGTTATGTTTACGTTACAAATGGAATAGGGGGCGAGCCTATTGCCAAAAATTTTTTTTCATTTATCACATATAATTTAAAATGACTTAAATAATATAATTTATTAAAAAACAAATAAAAAAAATTAAATTCGCGATAAAAATATCGTTTGGAGTGAAGCTACAACACCGCCACCCTTATTGGATGCAAATTGTAATGTGTTCAGTGATCAAACACAAGAAAATCAAATGATCATTTGATAAATAGTCCCCGGGGGTGATGGTGCGCCGTTCGTCGCGCTTGTAATGCGGTCAACTAACCCCCGGCTCCCCTTATGGGAACGTGCCATGAGAAAATGCCATGTTTAGATATGGTGCTTGATTTTATAACCTCTGAATTTAATAAATTTGTGATTAAGTGTTACTATTTTCGTTTATAAAATTTTAAAAATGAATCGCCTTCCGTAAATATATCTAGACACTGTTCAATAAGTGGAATGTTTTGACCAAGTTAAATTATTTAATGGACATTAAAAAAAAGTATGTAACAAAAATTGCTGAGGTATTGATATTTTTGAGAAATGTCTCCACTAATTTTCTGTCTCTTAATATGAGGAATGAGTACTAATTGTTGTAATAACATGCAAGTTTGCCTTAGTCACAGTGTCTTAGCCCATGGTGAAAGATTTATGCAAGGCCGAGTTCTTTTTTGAATGTGTCTATTGCCATAATTTCCGGAAAAAATAACCCGAAACAGAAAATGCATTCACCCCGACTTGAACTGGCAATCTTTTAATTTAACGCAATACTGAAATAAACCATAAGTTTTGACTTAAATTCAAACTTTTGATCTAGTTAGGTACTAATTTATTTAATTTCAAATCAAAAGCCGCAAGAAGCTAAAAGTGCAGTAGCTTAAAATTTATTGTGTAGTTTTCAAGCGGTTTCCTAGTATTTGGCCGAGGGCTGTTGTACGGGCAGTAAATAGATCAGAACATTAATCACTAAGCTTGATTCGAGCCGACGCGAGGGACAACTCCTCTCTCGGGCAATAAATCTTTCTGGCAACTGCATTGCAGTGCGGGTGAGTTGAAAAATTGCGCATTCAAATAAACATGTTAGTGTGTTCATAGTAAGTATCTACTGTAAAATATGTTACGGAAGTACAACATGTTCACATTAACCTTCACGACTACTATATGGAGAAGTAGGCAGAATTGCCTCAATATCACTCTAGGAAATATTTAGAGTTACAAATCAGACGATCAGCAAGTATAATTTGTTCAGCAATGTGATGAAAATATAAGAATACGCTGCGAACGTCTTCGGAAGTTCTTTTGCCATGGGTTAAGGGTAAACGAGATTGCCGGTCACCTGGTGTTAAGTGACTAGTACCGTCCATGGTGCCAATACAGTTAGTGTTACAGATGCCTTACTGATCTTTACCGGAGAGGTCTTGGTATTTCACCGGCCGAGCTGGCCCATTCATGCAGCGTGACCCTACACTAATAATACATATATTAATACAAAATTGAATGTTTTACAATATCTCGAAGCGCACAAAGAATGCGCCGTGTCGGTGCGCCCACGCGTCCGCATTGTATGCAAATGGCCGGTCGCAGGTCGACATTTGCGCTCCATGGACATGCGGCACTTGAGTTCCAAATGGTCATTGTTTTTTTTTCAATAAATTCTTATCTACATTACGTCTTTAATAGATTTCTTTTCTATATGCAGCATGCCTTAAATCGATTTTTCTATGGAAGATGAGGACAAACGTCCACGCGGTTCACCGAGATTCGATATGAGCCAAAGATATATTATTATCGATATTCTTAGAAGCCGTGGTATTTCACCGGCCCAGCTGGCCCATTCAAGCAGCGAATTACGTCAATAAAAGACAGTCGGTCACAAATTGTCAGGTATAGACAACTATCACACTTGAGTTCTTAAAAAGATCACAAGAAAATTACTAATGTGTAACCGGATTCTGAGGCGGGACCTCTCTAACAAAATTCCAAATACTAGAGGATTTTTCCTGTTTGAAATTTCCCCTCAGTCTTTCACCCTCTGTGTGGTTTATTTTTGATAAAAAAATTGACAACTATTGGCAACAATTGACCTAGACATATGAGACATGACCACTAAAATAAATATATCTTAATAGACAGAGAGATGAAAATAGTGAAAGGGTTTTCTTGATTTTTTACGAGTACAGTACCCCAAAAACTGGTTACAAATATTTGGGCATTAAAAATTGTGAAGCGGTACACATATGTTATGCAAAGAGTATGAATGGCCGTTATTCTGCCGTGTCATGACGTGAATGCCATTGTGTCTGTACATCACGATGTATGCCATGCCATGCCATGCTATGCTATGCCATGCTCGTACTCGACTCTAATTGGGAATGAATGGGGGTCAAAGATCGTTCATTTCAATATCGATGTCTATTTCCTGTTATGAACTCTTGTTTACAATCCATTGACAAATGTTATTAGTGTCAATTGTGACAGCTGACGTTCTTCTTTTTTTTTCTTTTGTTCCAAGGACGCTCAGTTGTGTCAATGGCCAATACTAACGACGGAAACTCTGTTTAGGTTAGAGATTCTAAGGTCTAAAGTCTAAAGGTCTCCAAATTTATATGCTGTCGTTTGACTGAAAAAAAAAAATCGATGTATTTTCGACGCCCTTCTACCCCTCAGTGATCACATGTAGTATATTTGCTAAGAATCGCGCCCCTATCTTTTCCTTTTGTTAATCTCAATAACATATACAGTAACAGCCGCTGCCTACCCCTTCGGGTAACAAAAGGCGTGAAGTTATGTTTTTGTTTTTTTATTATTAATTACTCGACTCTAATTGGGAATTACTCTTTTTTTTTACAATTTCCCTCTGCCTACCCCGCAAGGGATTTGGCGTGAAGTTATGTATGTATGTATGTATTATGAATTATTCCTCAGGGAAAAACCAAATATATTAAAGTCTGCTTTAGACCATACAACTGAAACGCAACTGGCTATGATAGAAAGAGAGAAAGATAATACATTCACCTCTACTTTTCTCCTCCCTAAAGTAATATACGACACGTAACTTCCTCGCAATTTATCTTCACTAAATTTTGGGCCCCTGGATATCTTTTTCAACGAACGAAAAGCAGCATGAGTCACTTTACGTTGATTTTCTGCGTGGCCTTGGCATTTTTCCGATTCCACGCATGCAGCGAACTGTGTGTGTCAACCACTACTAACCACAATCTACTTTATTTCTGTGGATTCTTGAGCTTAAAATGGATGTTTAGATATTTTTAATTTATACTTTTCAATGTACATATTATTATGTAATATTAATAATATAATACTATCTCTGTATTTGATTGTTATGTTAATGAAAGGCCCTCTTGGGATGTAAAAACATTATTCAAATATAAAAGACAATTAATAGACCACAATTTCTGATCCCGGTTAAAGATAAAACCCTCATGTAATTAAATTTATACATTTCTTATTCGTATACATGTTACTAACGTTTTAACGGTCACTCTTTATTAAGGGGCTGATGCATTTTTTTGTTCACCTTCAAGCTATTAATACTCAAAAGCGTTGGCAGCAGTAATTACACAGCGGCGCACCGAATGAATAATCCTTTTTTGTCGAAAATTTGGCATTCATATCACTCTCTTATATGTCCAAGACTAAGAACGCAATTAATGAGTTTTGATTTAGTTTTATATTAACCTACAAGAAAAACACATATACTACTTTTCATGCACAGTTGGCTTACAATAAACATATACTCGAAGTGTTTTGTAAAATGTATGATAAAGACCGACATTACTCACAAATCTTCTTTGGATAAAACGGCGACAACGCATGCAACTGGTTTAACCCGGCGCTGATCACATCTAGATATGGGACCGAATGACCGATGCCTGGCAGCAGTGGACCGGTGAACTAATCCCCAATAAGCTGAAGCAGATAGAACAATATATAGTCGAGTCCTGGTCCGCGCGTCCAGAAATTTACTGTCCATAATTATAGGGTTTCTTCAGTTAATTGCAGTCCAGCCCGTCCCGGCGAGAGTCTCGTCGATTTTGTTCCTTTTTTTTTGTTCTTTTTTTATCACAAAATAAAAATTGACTAATATTCATAATAAATAATCAAGTCTCCGCTCACAGGGATAACGCTATGTAGATACACTTAAGATTAATGTCTCTGTGCTTCGATCGACTGATCGCGGTTGTGGGGAAAAGTTTTATAAGGCTAAGTTTTATAGTAGTCTCGGTGGCGCAGTGGTCGAGCACACGGCTTCTGATCCAGAGGTCCGGGTTCGATTCCAGACACTGGCTCACACCAATGACTTTTCGAAAATGTTTTCGGAAGTTATGTGTGATAAATATCGATGACTAAAAAAACTTTGTGCCCGGTATGGCAATAGGGTCGCTACCTATTCCATTTAGGACGTAAACATAACGGCGAGACGAGGCTTAACAGCCTCTGCTTACACCTTCGGGTAACAAAAGGCGTGAAGTTATGTTATGTTATGTTATATATACATATGATTTTTATGCACGAGTCTACTGCTTTGTTTTCAGTAGCGATATTAATATTATTGTTATTCATGTCTAATAGTTTGAAAAGAGTATTTGGCACATGAGTTTCTTGCCCGATTCTTCTCATGATAGCCCCTACACTCGGAATCGGGCCGCTCGTGGCGATTGCGTCCGTGTTTTCTTGTTCCACGGACGCACTTTCCTCAAGCGCTCGTGTTAAGTAGTTTAATTAAAATAATAAAGTAAAATTGTACTTGTTGACTATTTTTAAGTGTCTGTGAAGACCTATGAAAATAAAGCTTATTTTGACTTTGACTTTGACTTTGACATATACATACGTTTGTATTTAAATTTGATTATAATGGATAGTTAGTGTGATATTTGAAAATTTATAAGTAACGTACATTTTTTTAAGTTTTACATGCAAAGATTTTAAAATGTATAACTTAGGTAACTCAATTTCAGGAAAAAAATTAAGTTTTAGTTAATTATGCCTATTTTTCTTAAGACGATATTATTATTGTCGAGGCTATTATGTATACGCATATTAAAAGAAAAAAAAACTAACTGACAGATTAACCGGGCTACCTTATAATTCAAAATTCGAATAGGTATATTTGCGTATTTGTTTGATTACTGCACATCTTTTTCTTCCCAAAGGTAGAGTTGCCATCCGTCCGGGTTTCCCCGGATTTGTCCTAGTTTAGAAGGCATGCGGGGAGCGTCCGGGGAAGTTTTCATTTGTAGACAGGGTTTTAAAAAATAATTAAATATAAAAAAAATTAGGCGCGCCCGCTTGTCACGCACTATGCTGGCACCATACCACGATCAACCGACGAACCATGCCAACCAACCACATTTTCAACTGTTTTTTATTAAATTGAATATGTATAAAAAATCTTGTTGACATGTCCGGCTTTAGGACTCTAAGATCCGGGGTTTTTACGCGTTTTAATTTTAGAGATGGCAACCCTACCCAAAGGTAAACGCAGAGGCTGTTGCATTTTCAATTTATCAAATTTTAACGTACTAAATGTAACGTGACATAACCTAGTAGCATATTTCGAACACAAGTTTGTCATTAATGAAAATTTATAACATATAACTTTTGAAAATTTATTGATCAGATCTGTTCAAGATTAATACATGAGACCTCTTGATTGCTCTAACACCCAGGATACTCGACCTTAACGTAACTTCACGCCATTTTCTACCCGAAGGTGTAGGCTTGAGTTGAGGCTTTAACAGACCCTCTGTTAAAGCATCAACTCGTCATCTCAAATCATTACGTTACGTCCCAAATGGCAATTGATGGCGCACCTATTGCCATTAGGGGTAATGGCAATAGGTGCGGCACATTGTTTTATATGTAATTTATTAAACATAATCTAATAAATTTTCACATATCGATCGATCCGATGATTTATCGCATACAACGGATATTGATGGAATAATATTTTTTTTTTTTAGTAAACATATCATAATTTCGTGAACGAGGCAAAAACTGGTTCACATCTCGCATGCACGCTTCAAGTTGTGGACGCTGCAGGCCCATATCATAATTGTGGGTTTTCACCCGATAACCGTTAATTATAAAATAATAGCAGATCGCGATTCGTAATAATTACAATTATTATCACGCTCCTTTTTGCTATAATTATTGTTGAAATATGACCTGATGTATAGCTATCAAGGTATATAAACTTTAAAATGCCTCAAATCGTTCAAGTTTCGCGCCATACTATCTCCCTCTCTCATGTAGGAGTTTGGTCTTGTTCAATGTCAAATATGGCGTATTTTATTATATCATTACATAGTATAAAACAAAGTCACTTTCCGCTGTCTGTCCCCTTATATTCTTATATCTATAAACGCAGCGGATATTGATGCAGTTTTTTATAAGTTAAAAGGTGTTAACGGGGTGGTTTTGATCTATAATTTATATATGATGTTGTAAAGAAAAAATGATAATTTTCAAGATTTAGTATTAATTGCAAACGTGGTCACAAGCAGACTGCTGCAGTCTGCTTGTGACTACGGCCAGTGCAACCTGGCCGAAACGTCAAGCTAATCAAGGTAAATATTTGTTTACCTAAAAAAGTGTCGCGTTAATTCCCGTTCATCATTATCACTGAGTAATGTTCTACATTATTAAACACCTTTAGAAAGTCATCAAAAAAGTCCGCGAGGGCATATGTCTATCTCTTAGGGATAACCCACAATGAGCATTTTTATTTTTTCACTTTTTACGGGAAATAATGGCTTATTTACGAAGCGATTTTAAACATTAGAGCATTAATTTTCATGCAATTAAGTGTCTTAAATAGATTGTGTATGTAATATAGATGATCCTGGTCCTTTACAGCTTGCAATTTAAAGGAATATTTTCGAAGTTATTGCAGTATTAACATAGCAGGACAGTAGTTAAGGTCAATAAATAGCACAATTTGAACCTCATGATATCCAAATTTTACTCATTTATTACTTTTGAGGCGGAACAAAGTTCGCCGGGTCAGCTAGTTTACTATACATAATTCACGCCAAATCTCTTGCGGGGTAGGCAGTGAAAACAGTGCGCCACAAGGCACGATCATTCACGCCTAACTCGCTCCTTTGACTTTCAATACTCTTTTCAGACACGCGTGTCGACATTTAAGGCTCCTGACAAGAATATTTGTAGTATAAATAAAATTATTCATAATAACTGCTGAAATATCTTGAGTTGTTGGTACAATGATATCATGTTAACACAATCTTATTGCGCATAAATATAAGAATTATTCCTCAACACAATCATGGACGTATTTGATTATTAGTATTGAAAAAATAACCTACCAGGATTCGAACCCAGGAGCTCTCACTCAAAGGTAAGAAATGCTTAAACATTGCATCACATTACCATTTGCTCTATCTAGTTGTCTCGGTGGTCTGGACGGTCGAATACCCTGCTTCTGTGTTAAGAAATCGTAAGTTTGAATCCTGGCTCAAACCAATGACGTTTCCGAAGTTATGTGTTATATATAAGGAAAAACTTTATCTGCTGTTCACGCTTTATCAAGTATTTTACCAATCAGCGCGTGATATATTTTTTCTCTCTTTATATTCTTTACAAAATTTGTTAAGAAATGATTTAATAAATGTATTTAATATATATGTAAGTCTCGGTGGTGCAGTGGTCGAGCACACGGCTTCTGATCCAGAGGTCCGGGTTCGATTCCTAACACTGGCTCACACCAATGACTTTTCGAAATTGTTTTCGGAAGTTATGTGTGATAAATATCGATGACTGAAAACTTTGTGTCCGGTATGGGAATAGGTTCGCCACCTATTCCATTTGGGACGTAAACATAACGGCGAGACGAGGCTTAACATCCGCTGCCTACACCTTCGGGTGTCAAAAGGCGTGAAGATATGTATATGTTAATATATTATGAGGTACGTATAATATAGATAATTATATATTGTGTTTAATATTTTAATAATGTTAACATAAGTGGTGATTATTCAAATTCTAGTACAAGTGGTCTCTCTACTCCGCCTCTTCGCAATCGCAATCTTGATGAACACTTCCTAGATACAGCCGACATTATATTTTTATTATTTTCAATAAAGATTAAGTATTTCATTTGAGAAATTATTAATTAAAATAACTGTTACAACGATAGCTTCGTGGTTAAGTGCGGGTTCGAATATTGTTATACATTTTGATGTTTATCATTACATAGTATAAAACAAAGTCGCTTTCCGCTGTCTGTTCCCATAAATGTTTATATCTTTGAAACTACTACTTTTTTTTTATAGATAGAGGGTGTCAACGGGGTGGTTTTTATATATAATTCATGTGTGAATAGAGAATGTGATAAATCCAAAATTGTCTTATTTATTACTTTAGATGCGGAACAAAGTTCGCTCCGATCAACTAGTATTGAAATTATTTGAAATATATTAAAAAACTAGTTGACCCGGCGATCTTTGTTCCGCATCAAAAGAAATAAATTAGTAATACATATTTGGATCTTAAAAAGTTCAATTTGTGCTATTTATCGGCACGCGTTTTGGCGCGCAAACGCAACTGCTATGTATCGCTATGTTAATACTGTAATATTTTCGTAAATATTAGTTTAAATTACATGCTGTAAATGGCTATATTAATCTATATTAAAAGCACAATCTATTTAAGATGGATCTACTTAATTGGATGAAAATTAGTGCTGTAATGTTTAAAATTCCTTCGTAAATAAGCCATTATTTCTCGTAATAAGTAAAAAAATAATAATGGTCATTGTGGGTTATCCCTAAGACATAGACATATGCCCTCGCGGACTTTTTTATAGACCTTTTAAAGGTGTATAATAATGTAGTACATTGTTTTGATTTATCAGTTAGGGTTCAGGCAGCGTTTTCGATTAAAGTTCTTGAATTAAAGATCTTGAAAATTATCATTTTTTTTCACTACACTATTCATGAATTATAGATCAAAACCACCCCGTTGACATCCTCTAACTATTAAAAAAAACCGCATCCAAATCCGTTGCGTAGTTTCAAAGATTTAAGCATACAAAGGGACATAGGGACAGAGAAAGCGACTTTGTTTTATACTATGTAGTGAAGATAATAATTATTATAACGGTTTTTATTACAACTTTCATTGCAGTATTTAGTTCTGATATAATTTGGTGGCAAATTTTAAATTTGTTTCTCGTAGTTTTTCTCGGAATTATTTTCTGAAGTTATGTGTGATAAATGTCGATGACTGACAACATTTTGCCCGGTGTATCATATAAGGCAATAGGTTCGCCACCTATTGCATTTGGGACGTAAAGTAACGATTCGGCGATTTGAGGCTTAACAGCCTCTGCCGACGACTAGGTACGTTGTTGAGTTTATTTTAAACTAGCCAAACCAACTTCGTACCGCTATATTGTATGTAGCTTCCCGCCTCACGGTTTTACTCGCGTACAAACAAAATGTCGATGACGACGATGATTACACCTAGCCTATGTTAATCAGTGATAATGTAGCTTTCTAAAGAAAAAAGAATTATTAAAATCGGTCCAGTACTTTTTGAATTTATTCGTTACATACAAAAATACAAATCTTTCCTCTTTATAATATTGTATAGTGAAGATATACCTACAATCAAAATTGTACATAATTTTCAATTTAATTTCAGTGTAGGTATTTAATCATTTATTTTAAATATTAATTCACTATGAATATAATCCTCAACACTATTCCGCATAAGTAATAATTTAAATTACTTAAATAACTATAATTATGTTAAATTAATTTCTAAGCTAATGTTACTTAAATAATTTTATTTCACGAGCGTGCTTACCGGTCATTATACATGGATAGGTAGGTACCGACAGATATTATACATCTTACTAATATTAAACGTATTTTTTGTAAATTCACTCCTTTTTCTACAGGAAGGTGTAGACAGTGACTTAGGTACGTGTCGAATTTTTACGTCCGAAATGGAAAAGATGCCGAATTATTTAGGAGACATGTTTAATTAATATCACTATCATTACAGAGTATAAAATAAAGTCGCTTTCCGCTATCTGTCCCCTTATATCTTTGAAACTACACAACGGATTTTGATGTGGTTTTTTTCATAGATTTCTACGGGGTGGTTTTTGTTTATAATGTATGATGTACCTAAAGAAACAGCGATAAATCCAAAATTTACTTATTTATTACTTTTGATGCAGAACAAAGTTCACCGGGTCAAATACATATATGTATTTTAATCGAAATTAGTCTTTTTATTCAATAAATTTGAGTATTGTTTAAACATTTTCTTGAAATATATCAATGTAACGTATTACTAAGTCGTAACTAAGGGTAAGTATCTAGCCGTTTGTGAGGCTGCGCGTTCTTCTCTTTGCAATGCTCCCTCCGTACATCGTCAGCCCAAACCTATTAATCATTGCATTTCTACTGGATAATTCGGAGTTTGATTTAGTGAAAAAGGCAACATGTTATTATGGGATAAATCTCTATCTAGAAAAGCTAAGAATGCCTAAGTGCTGCTCTGATTTATAGCGCCTCCGGCCAATGGCGAGTTGCATTTTGATTTGTTACACACAGAACAACTGAGTTCCTCTTATATTTTGTTGAAATTTAATTAATAGCTTACAAATTATAAGGTTTGTACATGTATATAATTATAGTGTGTTTTTTTATTATTTTTATCACTAACTTTTTAACATTTTCGATGCTATCCATTATTTTATGATTTATCTATATATGTGTGTTTTATGATTTATATAAATGAAATGATTGCAGTGATATCTTTAACTTAGGATTATATTTAACAGATTTATGGGGATTGTAAGAAAAAATATAAATCAAACAATTTCACCAATTCTGCATATATTTTATTTAGAGTATAAAATAATTGTTGATCTATGTTTTAATAATTTCGATTTTTTCCGAAGGACGCCAAATTTGATGCTTTTTTATGGAACAGGAGGGCAAACGAGCTGGCGTGTCACCTGATGGTAAGCAACCAACGACGCCCATGGACACCAGCAACACATTTAGTGTTACTGTTGCGTTACCGACCTTTAAGGGATAGGGGATAGGAAAGAATGGGGAAGGGGGGTGGGCCTCCGGGTACCTCTCTCACCGAACGAAACGCGGCATGAGCCACTTTACGTCAGTCTTCTGAGAGGTCGTGGTATTTCACCGGTCGAGCCGGCCCATTCATGCAGCGAACTGCTTGGCTCTACCACTGTTGAAAACGTGAAAAGTTGCTAACGCTCAGTTATATAACGGACAGTTGGGTATTGCAGAGTGTACATGACAGTAGGATAAAGCGGTCAATATAATAGCTCTTAAGGAATTTAGGAGTCCAGAAAGGCCACTACAAACTTTACAAAACCGAAGTCATTGAGTCCATGAGAAAGTTGATGTCAGGGACCGTCGTTATGTGTGTGACAAGAGTTAAGAAATTGAAAGAAGCGAGTGAGGTGTATTAGAATCGTGCCTTACGGCGCTCTGGTTTCTCTGTCTAGGTCGCAAAGGACTTGGCGTGATTCTGTATGGATATGCATACATACATACATAACTGTTTTCTGAAAGAGTTCCTAAATGTATTTTCAGCATTTATTTATTAGAATTTTTCACGTATTTTCAGTACTGAGATTTGTTTTATGGGATAGGAGGGCAAACGAGCCAGCGTGTCACCTGATGGTAAGCAACCTGCGCCGCCTATGGACACCAGTAATACATATAATGTTACTGTTGCGTTGCGGACCTTTAAGGGAGTAGGATAAGAAAGGATGGGTAAGGGGGGAAGGGCCTCCGGGTACCTCTCTCACCGAACGAAACGCGGCATGATCTTCTGAGGGGTCGTGGTATTTCACCGGCCCATTCATGCAGCGAACTGCCTAGCTGTAAAAAAGTAAAAATTTAAATGGATTGAAAATTGAAATTGATACAAATTGAAATCAAAAATCTTTATGTCTTTATGCAATAATAATAAAACTGAGTAACTATTCATAACAGGTGTATATTATAATCGGGAAGAAATATTTAAAATAATAAAACATTCCACCGAGCGGAATTAAATCATGTAAATATGAGTCAGTGCTTAAACAAAAAAAAACGATAAAAATATCGATATTAAAAACCCACTACAATTCGTACAACATCCAAAGAGTTCTCTATATGGCCATGCGGATTTTTTTTCTCTCTTTTAAATATCCTTAGGTATTATATTTTAGTACCAACATAATGTGAGTAAAAGAGATGTCCGGCGTCTTACCCTTTGATATCTGCTTGGTCGTAATGCTCGAAGAGAGATAACAATCTTGATTTATTGCAGTTAACCACCTCTACCCTTTCTGGGTCTTTCGCGAAACCGCACTTAACCTCGCCCATTCTTGAAGTATCACCTGATTTTCATTATCAATTCATGTCATATATGACATTAATAATATTTAAATAACTTAATAGTATATATTATCTTATTTATTTAAGATTATTCACTTATCTTCATTCCTTTAATAGCCAAAGGAGAGGGCAGCAACAATTTTGTTTTATACGCGGGGTCAGTGGTATTCGACATTAAAATTTAGAACAAATACTTATAAGCCTATTTTCTATTACATTATAACAGTGAAAATAAGTGAATAGTCTAATTCTTAGTAAAAAGTTACAGTAGCGTATGGACGCATCACATACCCTTCGCCAATCTTTTGATCTGAAACCTATTCAGTATACACACAACCGTTTTCAAAACAAGGTTCTTTGGAAAAGCGGTTGTATGTAAGCCTCACGGTTTTAACTTGTGCCTTGTTAGCTTCACAATGGATCCTCGAGAAGACCTGAAAAAAACTTAAGCATTAGTATATATTCAGCTGGGTTGGGCTGCATTTGGCAAACTGCGTCGGGTCTTCAGCTCGCCTATACCGCAATGTCTGAAGACCAAGGTCTTTGACCAGTGCGTCCTACCGGTGATGACCTACGGTGCCGAAACGTGGACACTCACGGTGGGGCTAGTCCACAAATTTAAAGTCGCTCAGCGAGCTATGGAGCGGGCTATGCTCGGGGTATCTCTGAAGGATAAACTCAGGAATGAGTATATCCGCCAGAGAACTAGGGTAACCGACATAGCTCGTAGAATAAGCTCGCTGAAGTGGCAATGGGCTGGTCACATCTGCCGAAGGACCGACGGTAGATGGAGTAAGAAGGTCATAGAGTGGAGACCGCGTTTTGGTAAACGTAGTGTAGGACGCCCACCAGCCCGATGGTCAGACGACCTCAGAAAGGCTGCTGGAAAAGACTGGATGCGGAAGGCAGAGAATCGGATGTTGTGGCGCAAATTGGGAGAGGCCTATGTCCAGCAGTGGACTGCAATAGGCTGATGATGATGATGATGATGATGATATATTTTTTTTAGAAACCGTTCATCAACACTATAAAAGATCTTCGTATAGATAAGATATAACATTTTTTTACAGTCGGTTAAACTATCTTCAATCGATAATTGGAAAGCGCGTAAAATAATGAGAAGGCTATATATATATATATATATATAATTAATAAATCTATCGGTGGATCGTCTAAGGCTTTTAAAGGCGTTTCATTGCCGTAAAATTAATAAAGTCTTCCGCTCTGTGAGTTTCGCGGTTTAATAGCCCGGCTATTAATTTTATCTCAACAACCTTCTTCTCTATACCTTGCGATATGTTCAGTAACTATAATAGGTTCTACTATAAGCAATAAGAGTTTATTAAATTTCTCATTTGACTTTTAAATGTTAATTAGAATCTTAGTTATTAACATTTAATTTGCTATATTAGTTTTTTAAATAATTTCACCTAAAATATGTCTAACCTAAAATGTGGACAGTTGGAGAGTTAAGCTTCGACTCATCGAATTTTTACGTCCCAAATGGAATAAATAACGGAACCTATTGTCATAAATGTTATCAGTCTTTGGAAAAGAATTCCTAAGAGTTATTTGTGTGAGTACGGATTCAATGCCAGAGCGTCTTGACTCTGAATCAAGGTGCTCCTACTCCGCATCAACTCAACACTACGACTAATTATTTAAATTTCGTCGAAGTAATTTTCTAATATATAACATAGTACAATTATTTTATATCGAATAACATAGCTAATTGAATATACAACTTCATAAAATAGAACTATTAATAGTCCTAATATCGATAATGCAATTTTATAATCGTTATACTCAATCGATTTGATAATGAATTATATTATCGGATGAATTATCTTTATCGATTAAATACCGCTATTATTCCGGTGAACATTGATTGGTTGTTAAATTATTTTTATAATTGAAAAAAAAACTTAATTTCTATGGTCATGTAAGAAATAAATTCTCTCAAATGAAGAACCATGTCCACAGTAGAGTACACTTATAAGGTAATATAGGTGATTTGTCTCAGTCTGAAATTATATACATGTGTGAGTGTGTACTCGCTGTACACATATAAAACATAATACACACACAAACATAATTGAATTGGATTTATTATGGCGATATTTAGATTTTTCAAAGACTTTTAATGATAGCTCTAAGTTATGCTACATACTAAGGTCAATTAATGTCTCTTTGGAGAGCAAAGAGGACATACAGATTTTTGTATAAAAAAGGTATATTTATTTCTTAGATTTTCGCGAAATCACATTCATAGCATTGAAACAACTTTTTATGGATTATATCGCGTTTATTTAAAACTTGTTTTCTATTTATTTCCGGACGTTACATTTTCTTCATCTTTTTTGTTCATCACTCGTGAAAATGATCTCTGTAAGAGTTCGAAACGTCGGGAAATAAATAGAAAATAACATAAATACATACATAACTTCACGCCAAATCCCTTGAGGGGTAGGCAGAGAGAACAGAGCGCCATAAGGCACGATTCTTACACGCCTCACTCGCTTCGTTGACTTTCATAACTCTTTTCATGCACGCGCGTCGGTTTTTGAGGCTCGTAACATCACCTTTCTCCAGAACACGTTCTATCTGGTCATGGAATGTGTGTCTTGGCCGTCCTCGACTCTTACATCCATCCGCTTTTGCATTGTATATCTGCTTAATCAGTCTTGCATCATCCATTCTTTTCACATGTCCGAACCATCGGAGCATGCCCTTTCTTACTTTTACACCGACACTCTCTGTCAAACCAACTTCCTTTCTTACAACCTTATTTTCTACGCGGTCAGAGAGAGTCACTCCGCAGATTTTGCGTAGTGTCCTCATTTCTACCGCGTTTATTCTACTTTCATGCACACTCTGCCATACCCAGAAAATAAGTTCTAAATAAACGCGTAATATTTACGACCGTAAATAACATATCCGCAACTGACCTATTAAATACAACAAAATTACCGACGCACAAAGGGTAAGTATTTCATCTGTCAAACAATATGATGATGGTAAGAACAGTTAACGGATTTAAGTTACTCTTTCATGGGTAAAGTTAAATCTTTAAGCACGGGAACGTAAGTATTCAATAAAATATTCACCGGTCGTAAAGGGAAGCGCGTAAGACACGAGAGACATGGTGTAAAAAAGAAAAGAAAAAAAAAACAGAGAGTAAAAGCTTCGTCAAAACTGACAAAAGCTCGTAAAATCTTTCGCAACTATTATGTAGCATTATTGTTGTTGCTGACTGGAAATGTACGTTTACAGGGATTCCAATAGCATACCTATCTTTGTTGTATGACACGCAGTGCTTTGGAAACCTGGTGTCAGAGAACTGTCCTGTCCTGTCCTGTCCATTGAATCATTCAATAATTTTGTTTAATATTAAATACGTAACTTAACTTATGTGTAGTCAGCGGCTGTTAAAGCCTCATCGAGTCGTTGAGCTACGTCCCAAATGGCGAACCTATTTACACCGGGCCCAAAGTTGTCAGATATCGATATTGTTCACACAGAAATTCCGAGAAATCGCTGGTGTGAGCCCGGAATCGATCCTAGAACTCGACCTGTGGACCACCAAGATCCATTATCAGTAAGTAGTATAAAATCTTTAGATTTTACTATTGAATATACAGAAAAACATTTGTGTTCACCAGAAAAGAAATATTCTTTTGTGAGAATCTTTCTCTGCTTAGTAGGCAGATAATATGTATAAACTATTAAATTCAATAAAGAAAGACAGAATGACGGGTGATGGTAGGAGCCTCAAAAATCGACGCGCTTGCATGAAAAGTGTTATGAACGCCAACGAAGCGAGTGAGCTGTCTAAGAATCGTGGCTTATGGCGCTCCGTTCCCTCTGCCTACCCCGCAAGTGATTTGGCGTGAAGTTATGTATGTATGTATTAAATTCAATATGAGGATGATAAGTGTCGTCTTTCGTTACAGGTTCTAAATTGATAAAATCCATGTTGTTATAGAAATCAATTGAACAAGTCATATTGACACTCAAATCATTGAAGATCTATTTTTTTTCTTTTACTTACAAATCTGTTGTTATCCGTACAAAATTCCTAATTCATAACATTTCAATATTACAAAACACAATTCTTTGCACTCGAGGCTTTAATCCTATTATAAATCTGTAAACAGGGTGTAGTGGTGACGTACTTCAAATGAACATTGACGACATCACTGCATATACCTTTTGTGATGGATATTCACACAAGGGATAAGCGGATATATGAATGGCACCTTTATTCCGGGATTACGCGAAATTTTGCATAGGAAACCATGAGTCCCATGTCCTGTTGGCCATTGAAATATATTTCAATTGCTATCAATGAATGGCGTTAATCTGAGTGCGACGTCAACAATAACGCTTGCAGTAAAAGACATCCAAATCACACGTGCTATGAATGAAATACTGAATATAACCTTTTTGATATCAAAATATGTATGTATCAGATTATCTATGGTTACAATTAGAATTAGAGTAAGTAATATGGCGTGAAATATAACATTTTATGGATGTAGATTATTAAATAAAGTAATGCAGTTAAGAATTAAGTTTTTCTTTAAAAAATATCATTTTACAAGATTAATATCAGAAGTAAAATGATACTAACCTTGAAACAAATTTGTTTGTCCTATTTAGGAGACATAATAGGTACTATAAATGAAGTTATCAATTACTAGTTTTTACTCGTCCAAATAGAGCACACAGCTGGCTGTATGAATGGGCTGGCTCGATCGGCGAAATACTACGACCTCTCAAAGTATCGACCGAGTCAAATGGCCGAGCTCCTGGCTTCTGAACTAAGAAGCTGTGGAATTGATTTCGGGCTTACACCAATGTCTTCTCATAATTCTTTTCAGAAGTTATGAATCATAAATAAGGATGACTGGCAGCATCGTGTCTAATGTATGGGAATATGTTCCGCCACCTATTTTATTCGGGAAATAAAAATTCGGTGAGTCAAGAATTAACTGCTGCTGTTTACACCTTCCAGTATAAAAAGGCATGAAATTTCAGAATTAATCTATTAAAAACAAACAAATCTTCCATTTTTATAACATTATTAGTATAGTAACTAACTCTGTAGATAAATAAAACTATCTCAAAGGGATTTTACGATTCATAAACGAGTCACATAAAACCTATTCTATAGTAATAAAGGTGGAGGAATAAACTACGAAATGGTTTAACTGGCGGTTATCTATGCACTTTGATGCGAACGGAAGTTGGTCTAAGATTGCAACCGGATACGTACATTGCACCCCTTCTAACTTCACACGAGTAACTGTGTACTTCGATCGTATAATACCTACTCAGCTACTGCAATATGTCAGCTGTGAGTTTTGTATATCTATCTATACTAATATTACAAAGTGGAGAGATTTGTTTCAAAAATTCTTTCACCATTCGTAAGCAGCATTCATCCAGAGCAACATAAGCCTATGTAAGAAAAAGTTTGATCGTTTTAGGAGTTCAGAGAGAACAAACAAAAATACTGTGAAATGTAAATGTGAAATCGCTGTGGCCAATATTTATATGCGGCATTTTTGGGAAGACGGCGATGACAATGAAGATTAAATATAGCCATATTTAATCTTCATTGTCATCGCCGTCTTGTTTGTATGATATTTGTATGTATGGTGAAATTAGTTGACCTGCTTGAAAATTTGAAATAGAAGACCTATTAGAATAAAGGAAGACAAAGTTAGTATTTTTAGAATTCCCAAAAATGCCGCATATAAATATTGGCCACAGCGATTTCACATTTACATTTCACAGTATTTTTGTTTGTTCTCTCTGGACTCCTAAAACGATCAAACTTTTTCCAATATTTGTCATATAATAAAAAATAAGCTTGTGATGAAACATTATCACCATTTAAAGAGCTGTGGGAAACAACTAGCAGTAAACTAGAATAGAAAGTTGAGAAGCTATCGTTTAATGTACAATTATCGATGACTGAATATATTTTACACACATACATAACTTCACGCGAAGTCCCTTGCGAGATAGGCAGAGAAAATACAGCGCCATAAGGCACGATTCTAACAAGCCTCAATCGCTTTTTTAATGTTCATTGTCATGTACGCCGGATCATTTTTAAAAATATTGTTGCCTACTTCTTCGGGTATTGTCCACAATGGTGAAGGTATCTATAAAAATAATAATACACATAATGTTCTGTGATGAAAGAACTTTCTGTGATTGCAATCTGATACCAAGTACTAGTCCAGGGCGGTCCTGGGCGTCGACGAGGGCGGCCCGACCTGCGCACGCGACACACAACCTTCCTATTTAATAATATAAAACTATTGATTACTTCGGATACAATGTGTTTTATTCAATTCATGTGCCGAGGGAGAATTCACAAAAGAAAATAATGGCATTTTTCTGTACATTCACGCCTTTTATATACCGTGGTTTAAGGCTCTGGCGTAATGACTAGCCACACCAATAGTTCATTATCTGATGACTATTGCTATACAACTTTGTGTGGTTTTTATTTTTCAACTAATTTCTTGAAAATTCTCGAAAAAAGGTTTGATGGCATAGGAATGGCAACAGCTTATTACTAAACTAACTAACTATACTAATTATAAAAAAACAACTAGTCTGGCCATAAACACTTTTACATAAAAACTTTTTAATAATTTCAAATTTGGAACACTCGTATTATTTCAAAAGTTTCTTTCGATTTCGCGCCATTTCGCACATTAGACAATTAGATATATAAACATTGACGCGAAAACATATGTTATATATAACCTATAAATTAATGTTATATGTATGTAATATTTATAATAACAGTGTTATTATTGAATGGAGATTTCATTGTGAAGTGTATACACTAGCCGATGTCACTTGGCGATAGGGAGAAACATTTTGTTATAGATTGTATAGAAGTAAAAACTCGCAAATGATAGTTATTACCGGCCATAGTGGGCGAGGCGCGTGCGCACATAATTATTGTATTTTGTATAGCACACGCTGTGCAACTGCGTACTACGAGATATAGAGGCTTACGAGAGACTTGAAACTGATTGTAAATTGAGTTTTGTATACATTGAAAATAATAATAATCATAGTAATATCAGCGTTAAGTGGCTGATGCCCAACCCCTTCCCATCTCCCCTACCCATCCCACTTCCAACTCCTTCCCTATCTTATCAACGAAAACATTTTCATTTGTCATTCAATTCAGCAGTGTTTACTAACTGATAGTAATGGCTAATTACTTGGTACCTAATAATAAAGTATACTTACTACTTAATTAGTTTTAAGATACGTATTAAGTAAGAAGCCATTCTTCATAATATCAGTAATTTAGGACATTATCAAAACTCAACAAACTTTTTTTTTCAATTTGCTGAGGTTTATATCCTATCTTTGGCAACACTAGAATATTTATTGAAATGATCGTGTGAGTTATGTAAGCTGTTGTAGTTATATTTTTTTAAGCATTATTAAAATAGTATTTCAAATTGCTATAGAAAATAATATTGCTATAAAAAAACATATATATCCTCAAACAATTACTATCAGTAGAGCGCCATTAAATCCGGTAACATCTGGTGTGTGGCGTCACGTGACTATTTCGCATGTAACCAACATTGTGAAGGAAAGCGTATCCTGTCATACGAGCCGTATCCGCCCTCGCACAGATTGGGGACAGTAAAAAATGGAGTAATTTTTATAATAGTCTCATGGGCTATAACGATCCTGACGTTCTTTATTATGAACCGGAAACATTTATTACATTTAGATAGTGTAAAATGGTCTTTATATTATTATACTTAGGTACTCTTGCTATATATACTTATACTGAATGTCTAGTAGACGACGGTCGAGAACTTGCTGTTCCAGTTTTGTATATGTTCGTTTCAATTGATAGGTGTACCTACTTACAGAATAGTGCTAGACGTCAGCTGGTGTTATCCCTAAACTTGTACTACAATTTGTGCGGTTAACTGAATACATTTTAAAAGTTTTTTTAAAGTTTATAAAAGCAACTGTTGATAAATCTCTGTTAAAATATGTAGAAAAACGTCGAAAAGGAATCTATTATTACTACACAGTTCATATATGTCTGGCATATTTTGAAAACATGAGACATCGGATTAAAAAAAAAAACAATTGATAGTGCGGCACAAGGTCCATTAAGTCTTAGTTATATTAATGTATTCAGTGCGTTTTCATGGTGAGTACATTAGTTTTGCGTGTGCGGCTGAGCGCCCGCCCTCGAGGGTCTCCGCCGCCCTGCGTCATGCGACGCCCCGCGCGTAAACAAATGCGCAGAACCTCACAGAGTGCTGTTAGAGTGAGAGGCGAGATTCACAAGCGAGACAGCATCAGAGTTGAGCACCGCGAACCCTACAATTAGTTGGCTTAGTTGGATTAGTAGGCGAGATTCGCTTGCCGCATCAATTCGTTACGTTATAATTGCTCCACGAAAAACTACGTTTTCCGAAAAAAAATAATTCACGCGAGTGTCAAGTGTGGATTTTCTCTCTGTGTGTCGTATATAGAATCTAATGGGACCGCAATAATGAATTGTGCTTACTACCAGCCGCACCCGGGTTCGCATCCTGTTCCGCACAATGTCAACAATAATTATTTCAACGAGGTAAATGCATTTATTTAACGCAAAAAGTTTAAAATGTTATTTTTTATAATGACTCTCTAATTATAGGAAAGTGTTACAAAAAAGTAACATATTTTTGGCGTGGTCATAAAAAAAAATGAAATATTTATCAATAAAAACAATAGAACAATTAGAAGAAATAAATGGAACATAAAAATATAATTATGTGTATGTTCAATATAAATAAGAAAATAGGAAAATAAGAAATAAGGCCCTGTACTCTGGAATTATTATGCGTATTTCTTCCAGTCTTTTGGAGATTGATTGAAATCTGACGTAGAAATACCAAGAAAATCAATGATCTTCTAACTTATTACTAAAGTATTGCATACTAAACTAAAATATGTAAATAAATGTTATAACATTCAGATCAAATAATAGGTACTACTAAAAAAAGATAGTACACATATTAATATAAGACAAATAACAGTTCCTTATACTCGCAACGTATTCGTAATATTTTACGAATCAACTCAAACAAAAGCTAATTACTCTATAATTACTCAGTACACCTATATAATTAATGTAAATCAACACCATTTTTTGTAATTTCATTGTGCAAAATTAGCGTATTAAATTTCTCACAATACAACAATTAACCGTTCTATTGATTACCTACGTCAAATTAGGCGGGAAATATTAAAAAAAAAACAACAACATAAAAAAAAATACTGCGTTCACACTTTTAACAAAGAGGTTTGATATTACAAATGGCGCTGTTATCGAGCTTATTGAACTCGTGTGAGAACACAAAGGGAAATAATAAAATTTGAAAATATTTAATTCGCATTATTATACTTGTGTGTGATTATGGTTTTAAATACCTCCTGGGGCTACCAGAGTGCACCACAATGACGACTTATGACTATATTCTTCTATTGTTCAGCAGAAATGTTAACTGTTTAAGTATTATTGAATGAATTTCGTCTTGCTATTCTTCTTGGTTTAGAATCAACGCTTCCGAATCAGTAATAAATATTGGAGTTTTATTTTGAGTGAAATCCTCTTTTCGTAACTACACGGCTTTTTCTAACCGAAGGTGTTGGTAGCGTCTGTTACGCTTCGACTCTCTAAGTTTTCATTACCCAAATATACAACAAATCCGATACAATATTGTCAGTCATCTATCACACCCTACTTTCCGAAAATAATTTCGAAAAGTCATTGAATGTGTGCTATAATTCGAATCCGAGACTTATTTGATTAAAAATATGCTGTTTAAATTGTCTTTAACCGTCATAGTGGTTGTACAGGGGAATAAAAAATAAGCATTATAGGTTTCGGGTACTACGCATATTGCCATTTTCAAAGAAACCATTTAATTGCTCGTGGTAGCTATGTCTTGGTCTCCTGATCCCGACCCTGCCATTCACATTCGCGATTTTTTAATATTCGTATATAAAATATATATATTTTACGAGCTAAATCCTTCATAACATCAATGCCAAGCAAGTTTTATTTCTTAACTTTTATAAATGAATGTTTAAAAAATAATTTCGTCCGTGTGATGTTTATCTTAAGTATAAGTAGTCCCACTAAAACACACTCTGAATATGTAATTATATATAAATATATATAGATTTAGAGCGTCCAGTCATCGTAATTAAATGTACTACCTACCCACTATTGCTATTAGATGCGGTGCGGTGATGAAACATTGAAACGATCACCTGTCCATTCATCTATTAATATAGCAGTGATCTAAATTCATCATCATATTCTAAGTTTTAAATTCAAGATACCCGAATTTTAAACTTAGAATCTGTATGTATTTATTTGAGTGTATGTATTTTAATTTTAGTCAAGAACATTCCAAAATGTCGTTGTTGTGTGGCCGGCTTGCAGGTTAAGCTGCTTGCTTCTGAATCAAGAAGTCTTCCCGTTCGAATTCCGGCTCACACATATGACTTTTTGTAATGATTTTCGTCATGTTATGTGATAAATTTTGAAGAATGATAAAAAGTTGCGCCCAATATATGTCAATGGGTTTCGTAATCATTATCATTTCAACCTGAAAACTCGTCGTGTTAAGTAGTGATTTCCACTGTTTACACTCTGCCACATAAAACGGGCGGGAAATTAAAAAAAAAACACGGCTAAAAGTTACCACTTTAAGGTATTGCAGAAAACAAAGCCTAAAATATTTGCAGATTTTTTCTTAAATGTAATGTAATGTAATGATTATTAAAGCCAATCAAATTTTTAGGCTATTGGAAATATAAAAGAGGAAGTTGTTAAGTTTATTTTAAATTTTAACATAACTGTTGATTCGGTAAAAATAACTGCCACATTTGTTTCTCGATTTATTTCTAAGTGCCAAATGTAATCAGTGGCTATGTATTTTGTTACTATGTACTTGATATTTGAAACATCCTTAAAGTTATCGGTATGTATCATAGTCAGAAAGTCGGAACCTCGACTCAAGTAAGATAGAGACTATCTCCAGTGAATATATATTTAAGTATAGTGTATAAAATTTTCCTGAAATTTTCTATCCAGATAGATAAATGCAACAAATACTTTAACAGAATTTTACATAAGTAGTTGTCAATTTGGCTGGCTAAATGCGCCAAAATATTCTGACAATTAATTTAATTAACACGCGACCAGAAACATTATTCAGTGTTCCAACTTACTTGGCTGTCTACGACTAGGCAGCGGTGATGGGTGGAGGGTGCGGGGTACAACACCGTAGACTCTCGCAATTATGGGGGCCCATAATTACAGGGCATGGGCCGCGCGGCGCCGAAACCGGGCCCGCCGCTCGGTCCCGCTCCAAATGATTCTCCTGGCGTAATTAAAAAAGCTCCAAATTAAATTCGCCGGTTCATGTGTAGGTGGGTACCACCCGGACTTTTGATATTAACCTTTTTTGGGAACTTTCTAATTTAACTTTTTTATTTTGTTTTTTTTTTATGTCATCCGTTACTGGTGGGAAAATGGGAAAATAATATAATTTCATATCTGTATGTTATCTTCTTAATGCTGATCTTCCAAATGTCTCTAAGTTCAAGCGTGAAATATACAAAACCAGTATCAGAATGTTGAAGAATTCAAGCTGCAGAGATGCTAATGTTGAGATGGAGGTGTGAAGTGACGACAGTGGAATGCGGAATGACTATGTAAGAGAAAGTTTGCAAGTTGCACCAATTACTAAGAGGATAATAGGAAATCACCTAGGGTGGCATGGGCATGTAATGAGAAGGGATGATACACATGTTGCCAGAAGAATCATAAACCTGAATGTGGAAGGAAATAAGAAAAGAGAGTGTGAAAGACGCCATGATTAAGAAGGTTGTTATTTGGAAGATGCGAATGATAGGGAAGTGTGGAAAAACTGTTATGCTGACCACAAAGAATGGGAACAGGGCAGGGAGATGATGATATCAACCCATTAGTATTATAGTCGCATTGTTTCGGTTCATAGGTCTCAAGTTCTAATATCTGTATACGCCGTCGATCTATAAGAAATATTTTTCTCCGTATTAGGTTATCTCCATTGTGAATCTTGGTCCGACTGTAAGACTGTACTCGCATCACCTAAAACCTGTTCATCATTGATAGATAGATACTGATTCATTGTAATATATCTTCGAAATATTTGCTAATTTCGCACATAAATACAATTTAAAAATTTGCCATATTAAAATTTTGATTATGTTCTTCACATACATAAAAAGGCTTTTAAATCTAATAATTTTTTTACTCCTATTAATAGTGAGTAATCTGTTAGCTTGTGATCAGAGCTTTATTTTAGTCTATTATGGTCCTAGTAGGATGTCTGGCTGTTTATTTTAAGACACATTAGCTTTATTATTAAAAAAATATAATTTGTCGCGCCTTTTCTCATTACGAAAAACGAATATTATAAATTTTGAAAAAAGAACTAAATATTTTTGAATTTGGAATACTTATTGGTTATTTTTCTGTTCCAGGTTAGTATCGACCCCGTGACAGCAGATCACAAGGATATGAAGATATTAGTAAGTACTGCATATGTTATTATGTTTGTTTATATATTTGCAACTACGAAACTAACACATTAAAAATATTCAATATTAAGATTATTATAAGTAACTTGTATAGATTTGGTTTTTCTATAGATTTAAAAGTGTGTTAGTTTTTAGTTGCGGCCATACAATTCGATATAGAAATTGACATTTGCTTTTAAAAGACGTTATTGTGTGTCTTTAACTTATAAAAAAAAACTCATAAATATATCCATTTTACGTTAAGCAAATAAATAAATAAATAATATAAATTGTATTAATTTCCCAAAAATACTACAAAAAAAAAAATTTTTTTTTTACTTTAACATCACGTCTTTGCGGAACTTTTTGGTATAAAAAGAAAGACGTAGTGGAACTGTGAAACCAGGATTCCAATCCAATACTTATTGATTCATAAGCGAGTTGATCGACCACCGGGAGAGTAGTACATGTTGTCATTTTTGCTATGGATCACCATTAGCTATTAAAGTGTGGTGACTATACCTAATCTGACCATAGCACTAGTAAAATTATATCGGAACGAATTACCAATGACGAAATCGATAATATGGTAATATCGATTCATCGTCATCGAGTGAATCGATTTGTTGGACATTGTGCAATGTGCATTGTGATGAGTGCCGCGAGTAACGCATTCGTTACGGGTCTCTCGGTGCGCGTGCGCAACGCCACGTGATGCCGTCCATCACAATGTACTGCTAAGATAATACTCGATTATACATTTTGGAATATAATATCGAGAATTAAACGCTAGTATAAGAAGAGTTATGAAATTAGAGGAAGAGATTGAGATATAGAAGAATCCGTGTCATATAGCAGAGAGTTATAGTAAGAGCTAGGATAGAAATTAGACGGACGGAATTTCACGTCCTTTTTCTACCCGAAGATGTAAGCGGTGGTTGTTATAGCCTCGACTTACCGTATCGTTACGTTACGTCCCAAAATGGAATAGGTGGCGAACCTTTTGTCGTTACATCAGGAACAAAGGTGTAAGTTATCGATATTTATCATACACAACTTTAGGAAAGAACATAACTTAACATAACTTCACGCCTTTTGTTACCCGAAGGTGTAGGCAGCGGCTGTTAAGCCTCGTCTCGCCATTATGTTTATGTCCCAAATAGAATAGGTGGCGAACCTATTGCCATACCGGGCACAAAGTTTTCAGTCATCGATATTTATCACACATAACTTCCGAAAACAACTTCGAAAAGTCATTGGTGTAAGCCAGTATCTGGAATCGAACCCGGACCTCTGGATCAGAAGCCGTGTGCTCGACCACTGCGCCACCGAGACTGTAAGTAGGAAAGAATTCCGAGAAATTATTGGTGCAAGCCCGGAATCGGTCCCACAACTTCTGAATTAGAAGCGGAAAGTTTTAATTCTTATCGATTATTGTAGTAAAATTTTAATCGTAAAATATTATATTTATTATTTAGTATACTTTATAATGTAAGCAGGATATATTCAATAAATAATATCGATCATTGTTTTGCGAATGATTGTTCAGCTTGTGCTTCAAATGTATTACGGAATCTCAATGTGCATTGAAAACAAGATTATCAGGAGAAGCCTTCGGCTGAGTCTAGCTTCTCCTGTGGCCCTAACAAATAAATTATATCTATAGGTTTAAAAGGGTATTTTTAGCTGATTATAAAAACAGTGGTAGAGCCACCCAGTTCGCTACATGAGCCGACTCGACCGGTGAAATACCACGACCTCTCAGAATATCGACGTAAAGTGGCGCGTTTCGCTCGGTGTGAGAGGTATTCGGAAGCCCAACCTCCTTCCCCGTCCCCTTCCTATTCTAGTTCCGACCCCTTCCATATCCCATTGTGAGGGCTGGCAACGCAACTGTAACACTATTTGTGTCAAGGTGTCCATGGGTGGCGATTGTTGCTCACCATCAGGTGACACGCCAGTTCGTTTGTCTTCCAATACCTTAAAAAAATTGTAATATAAGTATTTATGAACTGTTAGCAAAGTTAATTAAGATGCTTTATTATATCTTGTTGTGGACAATTTTTCGACCAGTTTCTAACAAAAACAGTATAAGAATATCTTGTCCAGATGTCAAGGAATTATTCAAAACCAACCAACTCATTTTCATATCTGACTAATGTTTAATATACATGGTAAATCTACCATAATTGAGGTCTAGAACTTTCTTGAATTGAGATCATCATCATTTCCCTGCCCAGTTCCAATCATTTAGGGTCGGCACAACAGGTTTTTCTTTTCCACCACCTCCCTATCATTCACTTCTTCCACACTAACTTCCCTGCTCAATCATATCGTCTTTCACACAATCCATATTTTCTTTGGTCTTCTTCTTCCTGTGTCTTCTCATTCTTGAATTAGCATCAGTAACTATACTGCAAAAATAATTCAATCAAATAAGTGACACTTTATACTCTAGTGCATCAACAATAGTTTTCAACTAACAACTAAGAACTTAGTTCGTTAAACTAATTGTGATAATAGTAGGTAGGTTGTGATTTTCTTGAGTTAAAAGAGAAGAACTATTTGGTTTAGAAGTGTGCTAGCTATGTCTTGGTGAATCTATTAGAAGTTTTGTATACAGGTGGAGATAGTGAATGATGAGTTGGATGATTCTTTAATGGTTCTAATATTACTTACTTACTTAACTACACACCGATTCCGTTGTGGGGTGGACAAAAAGATCAGTTTAATATCGGCTTATTTACGGATGTGGCTTATTTCTTTTTACGTTGACTTACACCAAGGCTCTGTTATTTTTGTATCTTTTCGAATTGAATGAAATTAGAATAACTTTCTGGGATAACAATGACATTTTCTTCGTTAGAAAATAATTTTAATCCTTTACAATATGTAAAGGATTAAAATTAGATGGATAAAGAAGAATAGGATAAATTAGTGACATGATACTCTTTTTTTACAAGTAATATCAAACTGTAGGTTTTTCTTCTACTATACCTGACTGACCATAGATCATTGCAGTTCTTTTTTCTCCGGTATAGTGGCGCAAACGAGCAGGCGTGTCACCTGATGGTGAGCAATATACGCCGCCCATGGATATAGTGTCACAGTTGCGTTGCTGGCCTTTAAAATCGGATAGGGAAGAGTTTGCAAGTGTGATTCAAAGGGGAGAAAATAAGCGGTTGGTCTTCCGGATAACTTTCTTACCGAGGAAAATACGGCATGAGGTACTTAAGCCGATAATACGAGACGTCGTGGTGTTTCACTGTTAAATGGTAGATAATTGTGTCACAATTAACTATCACAGACCATCGGAGTTTTATGGAATACAAGTCCAAGTGGGATACAGGTACGTACTGCTGTCATATTCTGTTATTAAACGTCAATGATCTGTCTGATGGAGGCCGGCGTCGGTCACATCCGTCAATTTCCGCCTGAAACACGTGACGCCGGCCAGCCTCGGTTATATGTACACCTGAATATTGTCCATAAAGCAACAATTTCCTCTGAAATTGAGTAGATATACCGGACATATGACTTGATAGGCCTAGCAAAAAATGGAAAATCGACATGTTGAATGTTTCATTTTTACTTTTTATTTTGTTAAGGAATGATACCTATTGATGGATTGTTTTTTAACAAAAATAAACTCTGGTCTGGTCCAAATTAGATAATTTATGAATCTTAAGTCATATTCATTCAAGAAGTCTGGGTGGTCCAGTGGTAAAGCAGCCTGCTTCTGAATCAAGAAGTCTCGTGTTCGAATTCTGGCTCACACCAATGACTTTTTAAAATTGTTTTCTAAAGTTATGTGTGATAAATATCGATGACGGAAAACTTTGTGCCTGGTATGACAATAGGTCCGCCACCCATTTCATTTGGGACGTGAACATAACGGCGAGACGAGGCTCTACAGCCGCTGCCTACACCATCGGGTAGAAAATGTTATGTTAATATTGAGAAGATATGGAATGGTGATATTGCGTACTTTTCACTGGTCCCAAAAGAGCTAAAGTTATAGATACAGAAGATATTTTATAGATACGTACATAGACACTCAGTTCATTCACTAATTTTCAGTATATACACAAATTTAAGGCTCCATAAATACCGTTCTCATTTTTCTTCTTTCAAAGTTAAGAGAATTTTTAACATATCTTATTAATTAATGTTGAGATACCCTTTGAAGATCGATTTGATAATCAGTTTAAAGAAACATGTATTTTATTCTATACATATAAAATACTCGATGTATTATAGAGCAACTTACAGTCTCACACTTGACCGAAATGTCCAATTAGACAAATCTCCCCGCCCACATTACGATTTAGCTTCAAGTAAAGCAAGGGATGACGATTAGATTCCACGTTTTATGTATTTCAATTTCATCATTGCGATTAAATTTCTGGTCTCGCAAAAAGTTCTTCTCATGAACGTTACCCATGTAATTTGATTTCGTCCGCACACGACTCCCTCTGTCGACGCCGTAATTTCACATCTCAGCATGAGTTTTCGTGTTCAAATTAAAATTTGTTTATTGGTTTAAAGCGGAGTTCGCACGGTCACCCATGAACGGGCTGAGCATTTTTTTTATTACGTTATCGTACGACACGCCCATTCACCCTCCAAATCCCTACCTCTGTTCAACACTGGCGGGCTCACCTCGCTACCCATTTCACTATTTTATAAATCCGAAAACACCCCTATCTAATGTCGCTATAATGCCTCGCGACTGTCATTTCCTGTCTACACACTTTAAACGATGTTACACCTTAAGATTTACGGCATAAGGTTCTATATTTATTAGATACAATAAAAATAGGTACTTTTGTTTTGCGTGTCATAAAACTATTAGCCTTTCAATGTATATTTGGTAGTGATGAGGTTTCTCTAAGAATGTTTCCAGGGTGAGAAGGGAGACGTCACATTTTTTTTTTACTATTTTTTTTTTAACCATTACCGTTGTTTTTTTTGTTTCTTCACTTTCCATTTACGAATTATTTGACGGTGTTTATGTGTAATGTTTTTTTTTTCTTTTTTTCATTCGTGTTGAGCATTATATTTAATTGTCTTTAGCACCTTGTTCGTAGTACAGCCGCGCCATTATTGGGTATAATAACGCTCTGACAGCTGGGTTTGTTGGGGTTTGGGGGAGGATTAGGTAGATTTTCTAACGGCCCCAAATTGTTATATTATCATTTGTCTATATCTACTTAACTTTAATCTCTAGTCTATGTTAGAGGATTCTTTTTGCGTCATTTAAATACGTCCAGAAAATCTTCATATTAAGGTCTCCCATTAAATTGATTGTATTCATTATACAGTTTAATTAAACATTAGAAATGTAAATACAAAAAATATCGTTTCAAAATAATAAGTTAGATAATTGTTGTAATTCTTACAAGTATAGCATATCGACTTCAAACTCTAGAACACAATTCATTTCTCAAGCGATCTCTCTAGAGGTAGGTTTTTTGAAGTGGAACTTCTAATGTCTCGTGCAAGAGCATTTAACGCTTTTAACGCCGCCTTGCGGCCACTATTAATATAATATAATAGTAACAAAAATGCCAAGATCCATATAAACCAAGGACGAAAAGACATAGCGACTTTTTAAACTACCCGTACAGACATCTAGTAGCGGATAGTGGTACTAGCTGGTCATAATTGATATAACAATAATGATGAACAACATCTTTTTACACAACAAGTGAACCTACTCCAGAATTATAATTGAAAAATAGGATAATTAAAATTCAAAATAACAATTTTAAATAATTATGACACCAGTTTTAGTGCGAAATAGTTTGTAAATCTATAAATTACTTTTTTAACAATCCAAATTCATTATCTTCCGGCGGCTACTAGGAAGTTTTAAAATTTAGTTCTCATATGTTTTAATTATTACATAGAACGAGTTGGTACTATCTAGTATTAAGATATTAATTATGAAAATAATTATTATGAATATTCATGCAGCATTAGTATTGATTTAAAGAATAGAAGGAAATATCACCAAAACAGTTACGAATCATGAATTGTTAAATCACATAATTATAAATTTCGCGCATTTTACTTAACTAAATAATAGATTTTAGTAATATCTTGACCAGTTTAAGTACGAAATAGTTTGTAAATATATAAATTAATTATTTTAATAATCAATAACTTCACTATCTTTCGGCAGATGGCGCTACTAGGATGTATTAAATTAAGTTCTCTTATATAACTAATATTACATAGAACGAGTTGATACTATCTAATATTAAGATATTAATCATGAAAATAAATATTACGAATATTCATGCAGCATCAGTATGGATTTAAACATTTAAACAATAAAAGGAAATATCACCAAAACAGTTATTAAATATAATGAATTGCTTAATTAATCACATAATTATAAATTTCGTGTATTTTACTTATCTAAATAATAAATATATTTCAGTAATATATAGACATAAATAATATAACATAACTTCACGCCTTTTGTTACCCGAAGGTGTAGGCAGCGGCTGTTAAGCCTCGTCTCGCCGTTATGTTTACGTCCCAAATGGAATAGGTGGCGAACCTATTGCCATACCGGGCACAAGTTTTTCAGTCATCGATATTTATTACACATAAATTCCGAAAACAATTTCAAAACGTCATTGGTGTGTGCCAGTCTGGAATCGAACCCGGACCTCTGGATCAGAAGCTGTGTGCTCGACCACTGCGCCGCCGAGACTAATAATAACATGTAATCATAATTAAATCAGTTTACCTAGTAAAGTTTTATAGGGTTATCAATTATCATTTCATAGTATAAAACAAAGTCACTTTCTGCTGTCTTTCCCCTAATATGCGCATATGTTTAAAACTACGCAACGGATTTGGATGCGATTTTTTTTAATAGTTAGAGGGTGTCAACGGGGTGGTTTTGATCTATAATTCATGTATAGTGTAGAAATAAAAAGTGATAATTTTCAAGATTTAAAACTTTAATCGAAAACGCTGCCTGAACCCTAAGTGATAAATGAAAACAATGTACTACATTATTATACACCTCTAAAAGGTCTACAAAAAAATCCGCAAGGGCATATGTCTACCTCTTAGGGATAATCCACAATGACCATTTTTATTTTTTACCAGAAATAGTGGCTTATTTACGAAGCAATTTTAAACATTACAGCATTCATTTTCATCCAGTTAACTATCTTAAGTAGATTGTGCTTTTAATATAGATCAATATAGCCGTTTACAGCATGTAATTTAAACTAATATTTACGAAGATATTACAGTATTAACATAGCGGTACATAGCAGTTGCGTTTGCGCGCCATAACGCGTGCTGATAAATAGCACAAATTGAACTTTTTAAGATACAAATATTACTAATTTATTTCTTTTAATGCGGAACGAAGTTCGCCGGGTCAACTAGTTATTATATATAGTTGACATCATATACCGCTAGATGGCGTCCTGCGCCGACATATGTAAGTTCGGGTGAATATTAGAACTCAATTTTGAAGTAGATAGTAGTCATCTCGGTAGTCTCGGCGGTCCAGTGATCGAGCACCCCCCTCCTAAATCAAAAGTTGTGGGTTCGTATCCTAGCTAACACAAATGACTTTTCGAAATTATGTTTGACAGCTGAGTGTAATAAATACCGATGGCTGAAAACTTTGCACCCTGTGTAGGACAATAGGTTCACCACCTATTCCAATCGGAACGTAAAAAAACAGCGAGTCGAGGCGTAACAGCCACTGCGGGAGCCCCGTACTGGGCCACGGATCGCGCGACACCACCGTAGAGGCGGCGAATCTCGGGGGAGGCGGTGTAACGCGCCTGCCACCCGTCCTACTCGGGGGACCATCCTCACGAAGTACTCCTCGAAGCTCCAGAGGCTGTTCAGGGTGAGGCCGAGGTACTTCAAGTACCTCGCCACCGGGACAGCCGTGTCACCCACCTGGATTCGCGCGGCTGGTGGTTCCCAGCGCCGAGTGAGGCGGTGGAACCACAGAGCCTCACTTTTGTGAGGCGCAGCCTCCAGCCAAATTCTACCTAGACCCAGATAAATATTTATACTTGGGTGGGGATCGAACCCGCCAATCTCGATTATACATTCGGTAGTTTTACCAACGCACCACCAGACCACCATTAGCAGTATATTATAAGTCTATATTGTTAATTATTTATTGACTATTTTTAAGTGTCGGTGAAGACCTATAAAAATAAAGAAAGCTATTGTGAATACATGTTACTAAGTTCCACTTCTGTAGCGCGGCGGGACTCCACGCAATTTTTTTTTATTTCCGGACTAATATATGTAATATTTTTTTGTGTTAATAAGTATAAAGGTATGTAAAAAAAATCCATAATCAAATTTACAATAATTACCTATTTTAGATTTATTTGTAACACAAATTAAAGATTTAATACAGCAGCAAAAACAGTTCTCTCTCTATTATGTTGCAATGGTGATACGAAACGGTATTCAATTGAAAATATAAAATAGAAGAAAAAAGAGTAACAGTAAAAAAAAGTGCGTCAACTCAATAAGTATAAAGTGAAATAAAAAAAAGAACTTTATGCAAATCGAGGCAGCCCCGAAAATAAAATGGAGTCAGTACGTGCGGGCGCGTGCGATCGATAGAACCTCACGACCTTGCCGGGCGGGTCGGTTAGTGGGCGGGGTTCGGTAAGAGGCTGGGATTGGTGACTCCGCCCACCGGCACTCCCGCCCTCCCTCCCTCCCCCGCAGCAATTACTCCCCCTCGCACATCAACGGGCTGTTGAACAGCGGAGTTGTTCGAACGCGCCAAACGTAGCTAGCGTTCCTCACCGCTCGCAACGCGATGCGACTCAATCTCGCGAACAAGTGACACATTACTTAACAGTTAACGTTGTTTTTATTCAAAAGTGCGGGCAAATGTGTTAAGTTCTTATAAAAATGATCACTGATATGTACGCGCCTCTACCGGCGCCACCTACCGGGAAGACTATTGTAAGTAATAGTGTTTTCTGCATTGACATCTAACCTAATCTGACAGCTGTTTGCAACGACTACGAAAAAAACACTAAAGATTTCATTTGTTTGAACGTTCCATTCCTTTTTTGAAATTTGAGTGTTGCGTCAGATTTAAAAAGTTTTGACAGCTAATAAAATGTATCTATGTATTTAATTAAAAAAATAAGACGCTTTTTTGTGATATGGCTCTACAACTTGGCTAAATAACGCTATGTTTAGGTATTTGATGATATTGAATCTAATCAATCAAGTTATTTTCCACGGTAAATAAATTTTAAGTTATATTAATTCAAATTAAGTAAATATTAATTTTATAAATCTGCGTTTACTTACAAATACTCACAAATAACAATTGTTATTATTTTTATTTGTTATATTTTCACTAAGTAGTTATTTCCGTTTTCATATTTATTCTATTGAAAATAGAGATCTATCTACATAATGTATAGTTATACATTATGTAGATATAAAAATAACGGAGTTAAGAGAAAAAACAAAAACAAATGTAGTTTACTTTGTATGGATTTGTAATTACATATTAGGCTTTACCTGTTTTGTTAAAATCTACTGGGTACTTCATTCCTCACTGTTGTGGCATCATGATGTATATAATACTATGCGTGATAATAATTTATTATTTCATATACATATTTATAAATGGATGAATGCGGTTTTGCGTTTTTTAATTCAATGGCGTTTCAAATCATGATACCGCTTCCTAGATCTAATGGTACTGTAGTTGAATATATTCTTACAAATATCTGTTTTAAATGTATCAACGCTATATCAAACACATACCCCATCTCATATAGACAGGTTTAAGTTTTATGTTCTCAATAGAACGTTCAATCAAACAATTCCTTCCGACTGACATCCATATTGTTTCCTATCTCCATACATCTTCCGGCAAAAATATTTGTCAACGAGAACACACCAAACAGCGCCCCTAGCAATTGGTAAATTAATTTCGAATTTCGAATGCGATTTATCGAGTTTGAAACCTCGAACAATATGTATTGTTCTGAAAAGAATCGATATTATATTGATGTAAGCTTATTTAGTTAGTTTAATAATCTATAGAACAATAGTCAATGAATCGATTATTCAATGCTATTATGCTTACGTAAGTATATTTTGTTGCTTATCCAGGGATATATTCATGCATCTATGCCCTGGTGAAGTATTTTTTTTTTCATTTACACTTTACGCAGTAGCTGATTTTACCACATGCCACCCGGTCTCGGGATTTAATCAAAGCTAGGCCAAACGTAGAAGACGATTTGTATAGCATTATTTCAATATTGCAAGTATTTTATATACATATAACTCTATTTAAAATTAAGCTGTAGAAAGTTGACAATATGTATATAGTCTTTTATATATTAATCTTAAAACTACATATGTGGATAAAAACTAACGACATTTGGAGATTCCAAAGGGGATTAATTGAGGTAGATATGTCAATCAGCAAACTGAAAACTACGATGCGGTTATCATATTACCATTATTAATATCATGATAAATAAAAAATAAATACGCAAAAAAAATACTATTAAAACCCTAAGATAAAGGTATCTTAAACTCCATTACCTAGGTAAGGGAAGTTAAAAATTACATCCCTATATAGTTGCAAAACGTGTTCAAAGGGTGTGCAGTAACAACTCCAAGAGTTTTATGTCACAAATATAACCTGACAAATTTCATCACCCACTTCACACGAAATATCAAAAAGAAAAAAAACGTTCCAACTATCAGTAGGTACCTACTTCAGTCCCTTTACACCGGAACCATTATGCGTGTCTAATAGTTTTTTTTCGGCGCTAGCCCATTCACAGCGGGCGCAGCGTGAAGTCCCATCAATGGTCATTGTGGACAATCGAATCGTGGACCGGCAAACTTTTATTTGTAATACTCCTAAATGGCTGTTATAGGGATTAAGGTACTCAGCATTGTCATCGTAGCATGAGACTTCATATAATCGGGAATAGTGTATTCAGACGCAGGAACAATATTGTCGTTTACAGTTTAAAAGAGCAAACTGCATTAACACAGTACTTACGGCATCGTACAATACACCTACCGTACGTCATGTTTGATTAGCGAACCCGCGCTTTTGTATAAAAGTTTGTTTAGGATTAAAAACATTTTAAATTTGGAATTGCGGTTGAAGTGTTTTAGTTAAAAAAAAGTGATATTTGTTATTTTTTTAATTTTGACAGAAAGCGCTTGATTGTAGTTGTCAATTGTTATGACAGATCTAGTTGACATTTGAAGTGGAACTACAGGAGGATTTATTTATGACAAATTGTAATATTATAACTCTTAATAATTTGATTATTTATATCTTTTGCAAATAATAACTTTTGTTAATATATAAAATATTCTCTATTATTCCTTGGATAAATACAACTTTGTATGTAAATTGTTACATACCTAGTTGTTTCTCTATTGTAGTAAATAACAACAAAGTTATATCAATAGAAAATGCACTCACACCTTTTTGCTAATTCTCATGTACTCGTTAAATACTTTTGTTTTGGTTTCTATAAGTCTTGGATGGTGTATCTTCTTGCTTTACTTAATACTGTCTATCTATAATAATCTTCTTTCTTAGTTCTTTAACGAGGTTTCCCGGCACTTCATGTTTGCGCATTATGTGTAGTCTATGTATATGTAATTATGCAGTGTCTTATGTATAGTACAGACGACGACTATTATTGTTACTAATGTTTTGTTTGCTGTTATTATTATTCATGTAAATAGTTGTTTCTGAGTTTCTGAGAATGAGTAATTGTGAATAAAATAAAAAAAGGCGTTAAAGATAATTTTGTAAAGAAGTTTTTGATACAAAAAAATCTCGTAATAACATAATTTTAATATGATAATTTATTTTCTTTGTCCATAAAATAACAGTAAATTTATAGATATATAGTTCTGATAATTCTCTATGAATGGGTATATCTCAAAAACAACCTGTGCACACACTAAGTCTAGTTAAACGTCATTAAAAAAAATAGTTAACCTTCAAATAGTTCTCTTACTCTAACTCACCCCTCTCTTTAATCTATTAATAAAATAAAAGAACGATGTTTAAAACTAATTTAATCTACCTAATTAAAATACATGTTGCATGAAGCAATTATATGAAAAAAAAAAAACATAAGAACAACTCCGTAACGGTAGCTGCCAGTGTCAGACATGCTGGTATCACTGCCATAACTCTTGTTTATTGCTCTAACTTCTCTTCTTAACCCGTTCATTGACAAAAGGTATTTAAATGAAACTGTCGAGACATAATATTTATTTAGTGCCCCACATTCCTGCCCAACATTAAACAGTCGTCACGTGACAGCTCCTTTGAGATTAACGCACTGGTGATCTTTGTTATATTTATCTCTAAGAATTTTTAATAGTACAAGCATACAATCAAAATATTTTTTATTAACTTGGTAACCAAGTTTCTTTTCTCAAAATATCACAAATAATAGTACTGTCAATAGCCCGTCCAAAATGAAATAATAATCAGTTTTGAAGAATCTCAGGACTGGCCGCGTTTGTGACCCAGTGGTAGATTTTTTAACAAATACTTACCTTTAAATTTAAAATCAATAAATATTTAATAATAGTTATTGTAGATCTCAACTAACTTAAAAGAAATAAGATAATTAGCTAATAATTAAAAATAACAACTGTTACCTATTAAATCATACAACAAAGGATCTGTACAAACCAAACTTTTTCTTTAGTAAATATATCTTATAAATAAATATTATTTTTTTTTGTTTCATGGTCTTATGTGGTTTATAATCAAAATAGTAAAAATCATATTTTTAACATCAACTTTTTGATTTTTATTTCCAAAAAGTGGGTGCTCTCTGTATCAATGAAAATAGCTTTTGAACAAATACCATCTTTTTGTTGATCACTCGTGAAAATGATCTCTGTAAAGAGTTCGAAACGTCGGGAAATAAATAAAATAAGTAATAAATAAACGCGATATAATCCTAAAAGTTGTTTTAATGTCATTTAATGTCATGATCTTTGTTATACTGTGACCGGGCATACTCGTTATCTGTGATTAATTTTGAAATACATAATATTATTTGCTATAGATACTTGCACTATTTATACATTTGCAGATTGATATTTGATGCTTACCACCTTTATAATAACTATTAAATTTTTGCTTGATATGTGCTTAGTCTTATTTAATTGAATTGATTTAAAATTGAAATTGAAAAAAAGAATTATTAAAATCGGTCCAGTACTTTTTGAGTTTATTCGTTACATACAAAAATACAAATCTTTCCTCTTTATAATATAGTGTAGATTATCCGTTATCTAGTTTCTATAACACAAGAATTTGGTTGCTTAGATCGGAACTACGGGCGCTGTGTATATTGTGTCCAAGATAATAATAATAATATATATATATATATATTATATGGCATTCAAAACAAAGTTAAAAATATAAAAATGTAGCTATTATCCTCGAGGATGATGAATTAATGAATGCATGACCAGAATTATCGTATGTTTTGTGATGAAAACTATTAATTATTAAAACTTAGAATACAATTTTCTTATAAACCTTTAAGGTGACGTGATTGATTGGCATTGGTAATTGTAATTGTATTAACCCAGGAAATAATCTATCTGTATTACAATTTTCATCTAATTCCATTCCAACTGTTTACGCACGCTACAAACATACAAATTATTATTAACATAAATCATCATCAATCGCCAAAACTATCAAAATTTACAAGTAAACCTTAGGTACATACATTGCACATCTAATTTCAAAAGCTTCTTCTTGAGTTATTTAAGTCGGTATCCATCAACACGACGTCTGCTTGTGACAAATTTAACAATGTATAAGTCGTGCGACTGTCGGCGGGCGTGTTTAGTAAAAAAAAAATGTCACTAATGAAGTGCAGATCTGTCAGAGAGCGTGTTACGAGCCGATTTATTGGCGCTATACAGTCAATTGTTTTGTCGACAATTTTGTCATTATTTGCCAGTTCCCCGATGTGTATTGATAATTTGAAACAAGTTTATTGCTATTTATTTACTTGATATTAATTGTTATACCAACGTATTAGTTTTAATAATTCTGTAATTAATTCATGTTATTATTTATTACATTAATTATTAACATAACGATGGGTTTATGAACTATCTGTCTGCAAACAGACAGTTTGAATTTATTCAGTTGTATCAGTATAAAAATTTCGACCTAAAAATACCTAGAACTATAATAACTACTTCGAGAATTGAATAAAAAGGGAATACTACTTTTTAATAACTCTATTTGCTCAGGAGCTCTCACCGCCAATAATAATAATAAATTAGATAAAATACAGTTTAGTTCAAATGGTCGCACAACGAGTACTTGCATGTAAGTATATCTTGTATATAAAAGACGCCAATTACGCGCTGAAACCGCAAGAAATACACACGGGACAAAAACGGCACAACCACAATTCATGTGCAGTTTCCTCTTGGCAACCGCAAATGAACTTTTAATATTCCTTGTTACACCTTATATTTTAATACCGTTACAGATAATTACACCAGTTTAATAGAAAAGAACCACTCTGTTACTGCTCTTCGTTCTTTTTATAAAAAAAAGTTTTATTTTTAAATTTTAATTTATTTTAAAAATGGAAGTGTGTCGACGTGTTTTTATATTCGGCCAGTATTCGAACCATTAGGATTAGGAGATTTATTTTATGAGAAATAGGCCGTATCCGCCTTGGTCGTCTGTTATAACACTAACAGAAAAAAATGGGGTGTCACTATACTCTAGAGCGGTGACACGTGTTCCATAGTTACAGTATAGTACAATACTAAATCTCATATGACCTAAAGCAATGAGTCAACCAATCATCCCTAAACAAACTATCAAAGTGTAGATAGGTTTCATCAGTCACCCTCGATGATTACTCTCGTTGGGGCTCCTTTATGGTTCTTTGTTGTTACCGACCTTAGTTAATAGCAGTCCCTGTCGGCTCGTCCAAACACAAGGATTCTAATCTCACTCCATAAAAGTCAAAGACCGATTTGATCAGAAGAAGTCATTAATGACAATGAAATCATACAGTGTGGCTCCTGAATTTTGCTACTTTATACATATGATTATATATGTCAAGGGATAATACACTTTTGGATCAGTCAGATAAAGGTGTTAATAGTATGTAAAAGAAATCGGTCAAGTGCAAGTTGCAAACGCACGCAGTGAGTTTCATTGATAATTTTAAACTATGTTATCGATTTTAAATTTGTTCTTTTTAAATTATTTATGTTGGATTATACTGAATAAAGAGATAAAAAGTAAGCAATCAACTTCAAGATATTATTTTTAAATTGATATCTATGTACGCGTAAGAAAACTATCTTGGAAAGATAGACAAAAGACTATAATCGATGCTCTTATTTTCTCTATTATATATTCAGAAGTAGAGCAAGAAGTATAGATACCAGAGGTTTTATATTTTTAAATGTGCGTAACCTTAAAACCGGCCAGTGTTAGTTCGGCAGTGATTTTGCAACTCATTGCATTAACCCGGCTTGTTAGTGAGCTAGAGTGGTACGGAGCGGCTCGGAGGCAAGTAATGAAGCGAAGCTGCAAGTCACGGCCGCAGAGGCGCCTTAGCCGCTGCCCGTCAGCGCCGTCAATGCGCGCCCTGTCAATATCTGATGGCACCGACAACGGATAAGGTTATTTTAGAAGATGCAGCACCACTAATTAATTTCTTCTACTGGGTATTAATAGACAAAAAAAGTTTCAAGAAGCGGTGCCTCCATTGTTCCACTGTCAACTCGTAACGTGTTGAAATATTGGACGTAATGCGTTACAACATGTTTGATATTAGTCATATTAGTCGCTATTAGAATAAATAGTTGTCCGAACTAATATTTAATCTTTCATTATTGAGGCGTTAGTTTTGATAAGATATGAACTAATATGAAAGTATGTATGTGTGTGGCCGACAATTAATTTAACACTTAAGATTGTGTACAATGAGGTGTGGGCTCCGTGGTTGCGTCCCGCTGGGGCCGCCGGCGCCTCCCGCTGCGCTACTGACACCGATACCAACATTCAAACCAACACCGAATAGCTGTTACCAACATAACGGAATTATTTATGAAGTTTTACGACTGTCATTGCTTGATCATGTCACTCGTTTTTTGATCTCTAAAATCTTTCCAATTTTAAATTTTAAAGCCTTGTCAAAAAAAAAGTTTTTTTTAAATGAGTGTTCACTTACACAGCACATTTGCCGCATTTGAAAATGATATCCACTTTAGCTATACTTTATTTTCTAGCATCGATATAGAATAGAATAAACTTTATTGTACACCACAAACAGAAAGGAAATACACAAGATTATACACACAATTAAACACAGGCAGGTACAAAGGGCGGTCTTATCGCTTACAGCGATCTCTTACAGACAACCTTTGGATGGACTTTTCAGTTAGGAAAATGGGAGCTTAGGTGTACTATCATTACATAGTATAAAACAAAGTCACTTTCCGCTGTCTGTCCCCTTATATGCTTATATCTTTAAAACTACGCAACGGATTTTGATGCGGTTTTTTTAATAGTTAGAGGGTGTCCACGGGGTGGTTTTGATCTATAATTCATATATGATGTTGTAAAGAAAAAATGATAATTTTCGAGATTTTGCACTTTAATTGCAAACGCTGGCTGAACCCTAAGTGATAGATCAAAACAATGTTCTACATTATTAAACACCTTTAGAAGGTGTACAAAAAAGTCCGCGAGGGCATAATAATATGTTTATCTAACCCACAATGACCATTTTTATTTTTTTACTTTTTACGAGAAATAATGGCTTCTTTACGAAGCGATTTTAAACATTACAGCATTGATTTTCATCCAATTATGTATCTTAATTAGATTGTGTTTTTAATATAGATCAATATGGCTCTTTACAGCATGTAATTTAAACGAATATTTACGAAAATATTACAGTATTAACATGGGGACATGGCGGCGCCAAAACGCGTGCCGATAAATTGCACAAATTGAACTTTATAATAATAGGTTGGGGAAAAAGTATTTTCGTATTTTTGTATGAAAAGTCAAGACATTTTTTTCAAAGTTTATTTACATTTATTTACAATATATATGTACCGTTTTGTTGAATAACTTTCTGCCATTTTGTGGGCAGAGACATTATCCCGTTACTGTAGAAACTTTGGGACTTCTGATCAAAAAAACGGGACAAATAGTTTTGGCAGTCCTCTCTTGAGGTCAACCTTACAGAACCTAAAGAATTCTGAAGAAACCGAAACAGGTGAAAATCTGAAGGCGCAAGGTCAGGGCTATATGGTGGATGCACTAGGACCTCCCAGTCGAACTCTCTTAATTTTTGCTGAGTGGCTAAAGATGTGTGTGATCTAGCGTTATCGTGATGAAAGACCACACCCTTCCTGTTGATCAATTCCGGCCGTTTTCTCTCGACTGCTTCCTTTAATCTCATCAGTTGCTGGCAGTAAAGATCAGAATCGATGGTTTTGCCGGACGGTAAAAGCTCATAATGAACAATGCCCTTCCAATCCCACCATACACACAGCATCACCTTATTTCGTGTTAGGCCAGGTTTGGCCACAGTCTGTGAAGCCTGGCCAACTTTCGACCACGACCTTTTTCGCACGTTCTTGTCGTACGTGATCCACTTTTCATCGCCAGTTATCAATCTCTTCAAAAACGGCTCGGTTTCATTACGTCTCAATAATGAATCGCAAATGAGTACACGGTTCATTAAGTTTCTTTGAGTGAGCTCGTGTGGCACCCAAATATCGAGCTTTTTTGTATAACCAGCTTTCTTCAAATGGGTCAAAACTGTTTTGTGGTCAATTCCCAGTTCTTCAGCTACATCGTAACTACTAATATGCCGATCTTGCTCCACTCTTTCAAAAATGGCGTCCATTTTATTCGTAACAGGGCGACCAGAGCGAGGTGCATCTTTAACATCAAAATTTCCGGACTGAAAACGTTTGAACCAAATTTGTGCTACTCTTACTGACACTGCATCAGGTCCATAAACATCACAAATTTTTTTCACTGCTTGAGTTGCATTTTTGCCTTTTTTATAATAAAATTTTAAAATGTATCGAATTTCTTCATTAGATTCACTCATTTTTACGGAGAGAAAAACAAATGAAAAATAGCGGGAAACAACTTTTTTTTATTTTTTTCTTTTCTTTATAATGTAACCTTTTTCAATGTTACCAAAACCAGCCAGACACAAATAGTACAGTCAAAGAAATTTTATAATAAGTTTATACCTACGTTATGCGAAAAGACTTTTTCCCCGACCTAATATCCAAATTTTACTCATTTATTACTTTTGATGAGGGACAAAGTTCGCCGGGTCAGCTAGTTTTTAAATATAATGATAATAATATCATCACGTGGAAATGAGATTAGTAAAATATATACGTATATATGATTTACACACACACACACACACACACACACACACACACACACACACACACATATACGTGTAAATAAATCTACACAAACACATATATACAACATACACACATATAAACTACATACTTATAAAAAATAAAATACATAATTTAATTAAATACATAAATAACATATAATACATATAATAATAATATATATATAATATACATATATGTATGTATATACATTAGTAAAACTGTAAAATATAACCCTTATTTTGGTGCAATCGGGGAGAAAACATATTATTATCTGTTACGTAGATACTCAAATGTAAAGATATTTTAGGATAATAGGTAATAAAATTTTCCGTTAATCGTAAACGGACATTTAATACATTTAGAAGACGTTTGCAAAGGAAATGGTTACTGTCTATTTAAACATCCGGCTTTTAAGTATAAATTTTCCGGTTGCAATTTGTTCAAATTCAAACAACGAAATGGCTTGATGGTATTATGTCAACAGTTAAAAGTACCCGCCATTTTATATACCCGGATGTCTATGGGTAGAGGGGACTCAATACATTTTAAGATGAAATATTGAACTTTCACATTGTCAATGACCGCACTAGAGAGTGCTGTCACCCCATCTCTTTTCAAGGACCCAGCACTCCGACTTCTAGTTCAAATGTCCCAAATATGAATCCTAGCTCATACCAATGATTCCGAAAGTTATGGGTGGTAAATATCTGCTTACAATTGAGCCTTACACCTTCGGGTTTCAAAAGCGTATACATACACATAACTTTTAGCCTTTTTCGCCTAAAGGCAGCGGCTTTTTGTAGGCAGCGGCTGTTGACCCTCGATTCACTGAAGCATAAGGTACGTCCCAAATGGCATAGGTGTCGGACATATCGCTATTGCAGCGTACACAAAGTTGTAAATCATCGATATTTATGTCAAATAACTTCCGAAAAATGAAAAGATTCTGAGATATCATTGGTGTGATGAATGGATACCACGATTTCACAATCAGAAGCGGGGAGCTCAACCACTGGACCACCGAGACCTTGATTATTGTTTATATATGTATATAGCAAAGTCAATGAATATTTATTTCTTAGATTTTCTCGAATCATATTCATAACATTAAAACAACTGTTTATGGATTATATCGCGTTATAGGTTCTAAATAAACGCGATATAACCCATAAAGAGTTGTTTTAATGTTGTGAAGTCAATGAAGCTTTATTTTCATTGGTCTTCACAGACACTTACAAATAGTACTTTAACAGTGGTAGAGCCAAGCAGCTCGCTGCATGAATGGGCCGGCTCGACCGGTGCGATACCACGACCTCTCAGAAGATCGACGTAAAGTGGCTAATGCCGCGTTTCGTTCGGTGAGAGAGGTACCTGGAGGCCCACCCCCTTTCCCCATCCTTTCCTTTCCCCTATCCCCTAAAGGTCGGCAACGCAACAGTGACACTATATGTGTTGCTGGTGTTCATAGGCGGCGTTGGTTGCTTACCATCAGGTGACACGCCTGAAAACGTCAACTTAATATAATATAAGATAGAAGAGACAGTAAAAGTCATATCATTTTAAATCTGATCCGAAAAAAATATAGTCTTGTTTTCTTTTCAGTCTATAAAGATTGCACTCCCATTAACTCCCTCTCTGTTTCCCCTAAGGGTAATATATCACATCCTCTCGACGTTACCCAGCACCATGAATACTCGACGGGCACTCGACTTGCAAACCGCGCCTGGGTTTGATAGCCTTAATGCTGTCACATTGCTGATCTTTTGTTGAGTAGCCGACCCCTTTGTAGAAAAGTTACTTATAAGTGCCATTTTAAAATCTAAAAACGACAGTTCCTTTACTTTGATTAAATTCTAAGATTAATACGTTATTTATATATAATTTTTGTCAACATTGTATCCGGTATATGGTAATAGGTTCCGCCACGTATTCCATTTGGGACATACAAATTCTGCAAGTCGAGGCTTAAAAGCCGTTGTCTATATCTTTGGGTAGAAAAGGGCGTTAAGTCATGCAATGTTTTGTTTAGTTATTTTTAAATAATCTAATAAGTTGGGCATATTAGCATATTCAAAACCGAGGGTTATGATAATGGGAAAAACCGGTAAGGTGTGTAAGAATCATGCCTCTGTTTACGCTGCAATTGCAGTTGCAATATTATAACTTCAAATTGATTACGTACTTACAGATCAGATATTCAAAACCAGAGACTAGCTTTTTAGTCATTAGAAAAAAAAAAACATTTTGTTGTAATTTTTCGCAATGTTAGTGTGCGTGATTAACTTTCCCCTAAAATGTAGTCTGTGCAATAAGTATGAGCTCCCAATTGTCTCCGAGTCTCACATTACTGTATTGTTCTGTTTATACAAAAGGTATAATGATACTGGTTATTTTGTAACTGTGATATTTAATATTAATAATAGTTCTGATGTTTTAAGGATATAAGTCCTCAAACCGAAGCTAAAGCCGGTTTATATCCCCACGGAAATGCATATATTTTTTTGTAATATGAATTGATAATTTGAGAAAATGTTAAGAAAACTGAAGAAAATCCTGTTGAGAAAATGCACTAATTGACAGTTTTCGGAGTTTTCCGCAATTCCCTTACGGGCGATTGGAAAACATACTTTTCTCCACTACCAAATATTTGTAAAAGTAAGCAAAGGTTTTGTTGATCAATTAATCCATACCTATTACATGAAATGAATTTCTATCAAACCTTTAGGTAACAAAAATGTCGATCACTCAAAATTTCTCTCAAATTGGGCAACCCCATGTTTATCAAATAAATGGTATTACAATAATATTTTACGACAATTTGAACATCTATGTAGTTAGTGTAATTATGTATAAAATTGTAGCAAAATATGCATCTGACAAGCTGGCCTGTAGCTACCTACGTTGTGGTCTGGTCTGCGGTCAATCCATTCAAAGGCTCTTCGACGCCATTCATAATAACTTACCACAACTCGCCCGGCCGCCCGTCGGACGTGTACAGGCGAATAACACACTCGGCCAACACTTGTACACTCAGCACACAATGTAATTTCATGATCGACCTGAAATTATTTAGAAATTGTCAAAGAAAATACATTTTGGGGGATTTTTTGCTCGAATAGAATTTGGTCGTCTACATAGTTGAATGGCTAGAGTCTGGCCAACGAAAGCTGTCCATGTATTATTTTCAGAAGTTTTGATATGGCAATAATTTAAGACTGTCAAAATTGACACTTTGACGTTTCGTACTTGAGTCATCTTCTGTTTACGTTGGTTTACGTGCATCATATTTTCATTGATTTCGTTTAAAATAATGCCGAGAACAATTAAAAGTTCGACGAGGAAGCTTCTATTTACTATGATTGACAAATATAAAGACATAAAAAGTGATTTAAATCAGAAATCTGCAGAGAAAATACTACGACTGGATTCAATCCTTTCACTTTCAGGTTAGTTTATTGAATTTCTAATGAACCATTTTGATACTTTTAGACTATTTAAGACAAATCGCAATATTTTTCATGGTGTATCTACTTTTCAGGAAGTATTAACAACGAGGAGACAAACTTAAAATTGTGGAAGCAGTACAGAAATTGAAAACTCTCGAAAAAAACGAAATGGCGACTTCTGAAACACATTATTTAGAAAAGATATCTTCAATGACAGGTATTACTTTAGAAATTATAGATTTTAACAGTTACTTCGAAGAGTTATATAAATTTATGACAATGTATGGATGGCTAAATTAAATAATATAATATTATGGTTTTGTAATAATGTCTTTGTATATTATTATGGTTTTTGACTTTAATGACTAATAATTAATAATATACTGTTACATACATAATTTATTGTATTTGTTATCTTCAGATGTCAGTGTGAAGACTCTAAGAAGAATTAAAATTGAAGGGTCCAAAAATCAAGGACAGTGGAATACTCCGGGGAAAAATCGTCCACATTCAGCAACAGTTTCCAATTTGGATAATTTTGATATTTCAGCTATAAGAAACAAAATAAACGAATTTTATGGAGTTAGAAAACAAGTCCCAACACTGAGAAGCCTGCACAATGAGCTGAAGGAAGCAATTGAATTTAAGGGATGCCGTGAAACCCTTAGAAAAATTTTACACAAGAACGGGTTTGAGTTTCAAAACAATAAAAATGAACGGGCTTTACTTACAGAAAAATATGAAATTGCGGCATGGAGACATAGATTCCTGAGGACAATACATAAAAAGAGGCTAGAAGGTAAACAGATTATTTACCTTGATGAGACATATGTACATCAGAACTATAAAGTTAAAAAATCATGGCAAGGACCTTCAACAAGCGGTGTCACTACTAATATATCATCAGGAAAAAGACATATTATTGTGCATGCCGGATCGGAGGAAGGGTTTGTGCCAGGTGCATTATTGGTATTCAGCACAAAATCCAAATCAGCTGACTACCATGATGATATGAATGCTACCAACTTTATGAAATGGTTTGAGGAAATGTTGATACCTAATCTCACTAAACCTAGTGTAATCGTGATGGACAATGCAAGTTACCATGTGAAACAAGTAAACAAACCCCCTACTATGTCTGATTCTAAAGCTAATCTCCGAATATGGCTTCAAGAAAATAATATTCATTTCGAAGAATATCACACCAAAGCTGAATTAATGTGTTTGGTGAAAGATAATAAACCTGCCGTTGTTTACGAAGCAGAAGTGCTTCTAAAAAAACACAGTCATATCCACAATCACGAAATTTTGTTGTTGCCACCGTATCATTGTGACCTCAATGCTATTGAGCTTGTATGGAGTCAAGCGAAGAGAAAAGTAGCAAGCAAAAATATAGGAATACCAGGGTCTGAAATGCAAAATTTAATAAAAGAATGTTTTCTATCCATAACTGCTGATGACTGGAAGAAGTACACTGATCATGTACTAAATGTGGAAAATCAGTACAAATTAAGGGACCATATTACTGAAAACGAACTTGAACCATTCATAATACATGTTGGGGACAGTAGCAGTAGCAGCGAAGAAAGCAATGAAGCTGATTCAATATCAGGTGTAGAGTTTTTGGAATCCGATTTTAACTATGACTCATAGCTCCTATATTTGTACGGCTCCTCGGGGTCCTCGACTGTACATAAATAATAGATTATTTGAAAATAATAAAAAGACAGAATTAAAAGTTTAAAATCTTTTATTTGATATTCTTCATAATACAATCGAAAATTGCAACAACAGTTGTTAACAAAACAAAATTTTTTCAACTCGAAAAAAATGTACTTGCTGAAACATAAATAGTATTAACTCCGTTTATGCAGTGTATAGCCAGGGTTAACAGCTCTTGATTTTTTAAAATTCCCGCCTTTTTTCTTGGACAGCTTTCGTTGGCCAGACTCTAAGTAGTTACTGATCAAATACAAAATAACGAAACCGTTGCACCACAATAATTAAAAAAATAAGTATAAACATTCCTTTTTTAAAAAGAAAAAGTTTTCATGCCGCCTTTATTATCGTTCTATTTTCAAACGAGTTACATGTGGCTAGTGATGTACGGAATTAAATACATATAGGTGTGAAAGATTGGAAGATTGAATGTTGAAATTTGTGATAGGTATCGATTATTTTGATGGTTGTAAATGGGGTACAATGATGAGGTATATTGGTTGGTCGCGTGGCCCGACCTCCCGCCGGGTACAACACTATGCTAATTCAATTGTGTTACAATAGCGTATGGCCGCCATCACTGATGTTATCTCCGCAGGCTGAATTATCATAATAATGCACGAGTCACTTAGGAAGAGTTGAAGAGTTGATACTCCATACAGCCTGTCCGCGCACACTTAGATATTTATAAGTAAAAATTATTGACTTAAATAACCTTGTAAACAAGTCAAAACGTTCGGCACAACATTATCATGTCATTTATAACAGCTGTAATATTTTTTTATTAAAACAAATGCTCTCTATATATTATTATCGCTAAATATATCATCTGATTCTGTTTTTTAACTTTTCTCTCTTTCAACAATAATCGAGGGAGTAAAATTGAAGAAAGAATTAATATATTTTGTCCTCACTAAACTACTTTTTTCCGGAAAAAGGTTTGTTAGCACGGAAACATTGTGATATATATTAAAATAACTACGTATTAATTTACAGGATTTTTTTAAACACGCAAAAGGAATTCGGAAAGGTTTCGAACAAACTTAAAAAAAAAACCTTTTATACCTTACAAAGATCCATAACAGTTAATACGATTTATGAGATACATACGTCAACTAACTTGAATACATATACAAGAATTTCTATAATCACATGTTGTAAAATCATCGAATGAAACAATTCAACGTAATCGATAACTCGAAAGTGTTGATAAGTGGCGAAAGCGGTCGATGGCGACCAGCCCAACTTGCTCCGACGACTCGCCCGGGGCATGTAACAGTACATACCACTTCTTACCATCATATTAAACATCATCTAGCGGGATGCAAATTGAATTATGGGACTTTTTGTTGCCTTCGCAATTGTATTGAAAGGTACCTTTGTGTTCTTTGTTATTCAGCGCCCTCTATATACGTGACGATGGAACAACTCGGCACTCGCGTCTCTCATTTAATCGTTCTTCTGACTGCGAACAATCGAGGCCAGTTGTGAAGAATCGAAAACACTTCCATGCCAATCCAATGCCAAATTATAGTGTTGTTGTTTTATTATCATCTAATTCCGACTATTGTTATAACTAAGTGATGAAAGATCCATTAATATTTAACTGTGAAATTTAGAAAAAGTGTTGGAAAATTTATAAGATAGAAGTATGTCTTATGATAAGTTTTGTTAGATTTGAGTATCTAGAAATTTGGTGTGTTAGGGCATTACTGCTGCTGCCTTTTATACCTTAAGGCTAATGATGCTCTTTGATACTCAAAGATGTAGATAGTCATGATTACCCATACTTTGATACGATTGCAGTTTTTAGTTCCGGATTTCGGTAATTAGCGGTGCCTATTGCCATATTTGTCAAATGTTACTTCATTAAAGATTACGTATAATCATTAATAATAATCGATTCGAACTCAGGAACTTCAATGCAGGTGTTGAATACAAGAGAGTATTTTGAGGTATCGAGTTTTGAATAAGTCGAGAATTTTGAATTGGTACATAAAGGTACAATAAGATTTTTATAGATTGTGTATTAATATTAATTTAGTAGCTTTAAACACGAACCTAATTACATATAAGTATAATAAAACTTCAATTGTTTCGTCATCATCATCATCATCAGCCTTTTGAGGTCCACTGCTGGACGTAGGCCTCCCCCATAGAGCGCCACAACTGCCAGTCCTGTGCAACCTGCATCCATCGGCCTCCCGCGGATTTCACAAGGTCGTCGGTCCACCTGGTGGGGGGACGGCCTACTCCGCGTCGACCAGTTCGTGGTCGCCACTCGAGAACCTTTCCACCCCAGCGGTGATCGGTTCGTCGAGCGATGAGGCCAGCCCATCTCTACTTCAGCATGCTAACCTTCCGGGCTATGTCGGTCACGTCAGATCTCTTGCGTATCTCCGTATTGCGGATTTTATCTCGCAGAGAGGTTCAGAGCAAATTCAATTGTTTATTATACCACAAACATACATAAACAAAATAGCTTCACGCCTATTTTACCCGAAGGTGTAGGCACTGACTGTTAAGCCTTGTCTCGCCGTTATGTTTACGTCGTAAATGGAATAGGTGGCGAACCTCTTGCCATACACCGGGCAAAGTTGTCACTCATCGATATTTATCACACAAAACTACCGTAAAGAATTCCGAGAAATCATTGGTGTGAGCCCGGAATTGATCCTACGACTTCGGATTCAGAAGCGGGTACTAGACTATTATACCAACTAAAGTATTATTATACCAATAGTTTCTGAGTCCACAGACGACACACAGAAATTAAAACAGACGAGAATAATTTTAGAATATTATTATTTTTTACTTTAGATCTTTTCTCTATGACGACACTGGTTTTTTTTTGTACATCTTTTTGTACAACTCTTTGTAACGTCTATACGATCACTCATGTAAATATAATCAAATTAATTCTAAAGAAAATACGGTAGATACGTTGTTCTTAGTTAATTATTGTAAAACAAAGACTTGAAATGCATATATAATTGTTTAAGTTTTTTTTTTTATAAGACATTTGCAGTGTTCTTGAGTTGTGGTATTCATCGGGACTCTGTGGTTTAGGCCCGGAGGTTCTCGACTCAGTAATTTTCTCTGCAATTAAATACCTTACGCAGTTCAATTAAATGTTGTTTTAATTTTTTTTATTGTTTTGTTTTAAAAACTAAACAAAACTAGAAGGAAAATTACGAAAGCACGTAACCGTGGACCGGATGGGATGTTGCCTAATTGCAATATCTGATCTGTGGTGACATGTGTCTCTATGGTTTTTATAGAGCCTTTTATACTACTACTTTTTGCCAGCAACTTCGCCTACGTGACCTTTCTAATGGCGGAACCTTTTTTTATAAGTGTCAAATTTTAATACAACAATGCCGAAGTCATTGGAACACAGAAATTCTTATCGACAGACCATATTAAAACTTAGATACAATTATTGTAATAGGCGGCGATAGGAATTTAAATATGAATACCTCCTCAAAAAGTTTTAGGAAAAGTCATAAATTTGTATTATAATTCAAATTCAGAACCTAGAACCTTTCTAAAAAAGTTCGAATGTAAAATCACTATTTTTACAAAACTTAAACATAACTTCGCGCCTTTTGTTACCCGAAGGTGTAGGCAGCGACTGTTAAGCCTCGTCTCGACGTTATGTTTACGTCCCAAATGGAATAGGTGGCGAACCTATTGCCTTACCGGGCACAAAGTTTTTCAGTCATCGATATTCATCACACATAACTTCCGAAAACAATTTCGAAAAGTCATTGGTGTGAGCCAGTGTCTGGAATCGAACCCGGACCTCTGGATCAGAAGCCGTGTGCTCGACCACTGCGCCAGCGTGACTGTTAAACTTAAAGTTTTCTCCAAATAAATTGTTTATTTACGATATCTTCAGTACAAAGAACAAATTTAAAAATTCAAAAACCTTTTAAATTTAGAATATAGATACTTTTGAACTAGCATACAAGACTGCTATGTTTTTAAATGTGTACAATAAATCCACGAAGCTTAGATAGAAGAAGTCCGAACGGTCCGGTTCGGTCCGAAGACATTAATAAACTGAGATCTTAATTCTCTTTTCTGCCACTGGTTATTAATAAGGACGTACCGATGCTAGTTATTATAAACTCAAACAATTGAACAAACACGCGTTGAAAAGTTAGATAAAAAAATCTCGAAAATATCCTAATCTATATTAACTCGCATTTATTATCAAACAGATTGTCAACAAAACAAAACTTCCCGCGTAAATATTTAAACGAGTACATGTTCAAAAAATGGCGCGCTCTGCCGGCGAAATTTCTGTCCCATACACGGAGACTATTCGTTCAACTTAACGTTCGGACTCCTTGGATCTATACTTCGTGAATCAATCAATACTTATAATAATATAATTTTTATTCAAAACATTTGCTTATTCAAATAGATTTGAAACCTGCAGGCGTTATAACTCAAGTAAACGTCCAATACCATTTTAAACAACAACCAAAAATAATCACAGTGAATACAGAACGTAACTAATGAAAAAGACAACTCGCGTGCTCTCAGGCGTTATATGTTCAAGTCGTTTTTTTATTTGTTTAAAAACTATCATATTTAAATGGCACATGATTATTATAATTTCAACTTAAAATTACTGGCATTAAAGTTGCTACCAAAAAATATATGTGAATTTGAACGAGTTCTTCTCAGAACTGTCGGCGGAGAGTTGGATGCCCGAAGGCGTGATTGTGGGGCACGCAATGCTTAGTACCCACATTTGCAATGTGACCTTGAGTCTACACGCTCCGTGGTCTATTTTAATAGCATGTTTTAGATATAATAGAGATATCGTATAAAACCTACGTGTATTAAACTATGGCAAATATATAGACTTAAAAATTTTATACTTCCTAAATATAAGTAAACTATATTGATCAGAATGACTACGTGTGGACATATTAGTGGAGAAAGACCGATGATTGATGGATTCCGTTAGAGTGGATATATGTGTATGAAAACAGTAAGCGTGGAGATGACGAGTTATAGAAGAGTACGGAAATGGATGACATTCTGTGTCGACTTTACCTAGTTTGGGATGAGGGTAGGATGATGGTGACTAAAATAAAATATATTAATGTTGAAAAGAATGTTGTATAACATAACATCACTTCACGCCTTTTGTTACCCGAAGGTGTAGGCAGCGGCTGTTAAGCCTCGTTTCGCCTGTTATGTTTACGTCCCAAATGGAATAGGTGGCGAACCGATTGCCATACCAGTCCTCGATATTTATCACACTTAACTTCCGAAAACAATTTCGAAAAGTCATTGGAGGGAGCCAGTGTCAGGATTGGAACCCGGACCACTGGATCAGAGGCCGTGTGTTCTACCACTGGACCGCCGCGACTTATAAACGCCTGGATTAGTAATTAATTTTATTAAAATATTTGTAGCCTAATAAACTTTATTACGTAACTTATTGTGAATTGAAAAAAAAACAGATTATTAATATCCTATTAGCCTGTCTTGCCTTGCTTTTATCATTCCATTTCATTCATCTCATCTAAAACAACTAGATCTCTAAAGACATTTGTATCGAGTCAGTAAAATTAAAATTTAGAAACCGGATTGTCTATGATCTGTGACAATATTATATACAATCTTTTTGAAGCGGACTTATTTACATAATATTCTTAACGGATATTTATGTGTAGAATTGACGATATATAAATTGTATGATATATGTTCTCACGTCGCATTTGAAAGCAATTACAAGAGACAAAGGTATCGGAGAAGGGGATGCCTTGTATCCATTCGACGGACGGTTGTACTGTTTTGGTTTTTTTTTTTATCACAATGGAACTGGTTTTAAAATTGGTGCACCTATTATCTGGCCCCAGCCGGTGTAGGTCGACCGACAATACAAAATAAAAATTTCGAAGCGGATTCCGACACGCAAAATATTTTTGTTGGTTATGTTTTTTTTTTATTTCACCTACGCGTTTCTGACATGGCCATGTAACACTTAAAATTGTAACATTGAAACAACTTTTTGTGGATTATATCGCGTTTATCCAGAACTTATTTTCTATTTATTTCCCGACGTTTCGAACTCTTTACAGAGCTCATTTTCACGAGTAATGAACTAAAATTTGGTAGTCTTAGTAGCAGTAGTAGGTAACACCATCTTTTTGTGGGGAAATAAATAGAAAATAAATTCTGAATAAACGCGATATAATACAGTAGAAACTCGATTAACCGAACTAATTGTTGTCGGTAGACATTCGGATGATCGAAAATCCGGATAATCGAATGTATGAAGAATAATGTTAAGTGCTTATTAAAAATCAACAAAAATCAATGTTTAAAAAAAAATTCAGACTATCTGTATGTACTTAGTTATTTTTTTAAATTACCCACATTCATATCTAATATGTACTGAACTTCTGCCGCATTAATCATGAAATACATACATACAGTGCGTAATAAGTTTAATTTGGTTTAAAATATTTGGTAATTGTCATTAGACGTAAGCATCTTTTCTTTTCATTGCTGCTATATCACCAATAAAGGTGTAGTAAACTCACACTATCACTCTGTGTGTTTTTCAAACCACCAGAGAGCAACAGCAGGAAACAGCAGGATACCAAGCATGAAATGCTACACATGAGATGCTCCTGTATCAGTTTCCACGTCAATATGCACGTTCCGACACGTTTGCTTGCATAAATTCGACTTGTAAGTACATCGACATATAAGTTTCTACTGTACATAAAAAGCTTAAAAAAAAGTGAATAATTTATCACCAAAATATATACATACGTATTTTTTTTTCAAGTCGTAAAAATGTTAGCGCTAATATTATCTCTTACATAACAAATACAATTATATACAACTAACGCACTAACTACTGACATAGGTTTTAAGGTAACCAATAGACTTTTACAAAATAAAGCTGTATCTCATTGTTATTTCCTTGGGCAGGACACGACTGATCTGCCCGAGGCTTAATGTTCCAACATCTAGTGGGCGATCATACGCCTTTGTCCAACACATTACCACACAATTTCAAAGTTTATCATAATTTTAAAGGCACTCATAACAATTTGGAAAATATTCATGAATATTAAATTGTATTTAAGTTTTTATACGATCAGTAACTTAATTTCGCGCCCCTATTAAAAGAATGTGTATATAGCGGCAATTATGCATTTATTTTATGAGATATGAGAACAAACGAGCAAGTGGGGAAAGGAGTGGGCTCCTTTCAACTCCTACTCCCTTAAAGGATGGCAACGCACCACGGTGTTCATGGGGGGTGAGTAATTGCTTACCATCAGATGATCCAATTGCTCGCTTGCCCTGCTATCACTATAAGAAAATATAGGTTAGGTACATTACTTCTTGGAAATATCACGGGACTCGTAATATTATGCGTAGTCGGCCTGTTAACATTAATTAAATCATAAATATTAAAAACTGATTTATGTAAATAATGAAATATTTAACAAAAAATACATAACTGCCCTAATTGAATTACCCATAAATATATCCTTGTAATAAGAACCTTAACCAAAGTCGGCATGACTTTGTATCTGTGGCAAGAAAAAATGAATTATGAGCACATGGCATCAATTCCTCACATGCGTGTCGAAGCTGGACCACACCGCGTCATGCATGATGGCTGACTTTGACATCTTGTACCCATGACATATAACGTCATTTTTTTACATATTTCACGATTTTCGTTCTATGATTTAAGGTTCTATCAAAGATATCATATTAAATTCGCATAAGATACTTGCGCAGCTTCCGTTGAAAATTGATGAAAGTACACACTAGTAAATAGAGATAGGCGGGTTTGACTCCCCGCCCTATAATTAGCAGTTTTCTGTGTTATTTATTTATCCTGTATTTTCTAATAATTATTTTATGCAAGAACAATATCTACTTTATGAATAAAAAAACATTGTCAAAAGCTATGGCTCGATGACATTTGAAATATAAAATAACCTTGTTCCAACGTCATAATTAGCTCATATAGAAAAAAGGTTTAAATAGATAATTTAAATAAGAAAAAAAACGCAGTTTACTAAGAACGCCAGTGTAACGGAACATTGAACATATAGCCATAGTTATTTGTGTCGCACCATAATGTGTAAAAGGCGGCGATAATTTCCATATAAATAAATAATTTGTTTCGGCCCTATTCCGAACCGATCCGCCATGTGGCCTGCCAGTAATGACCCCTTAACCAACGTGGTTTCACACCCACGCTTGCGGGAAACGTTTCCTGCACTAAAACTATGATAAAATACTCTTCAATATTCATACAAGCGGTTACTTAAGTTTACTACCTATGCATACGATTTTATCTATTTTCATAAGTTATCAGGGACAAATGTGTTCCCGTTGTTTGGCAATAGGTTTTACCATCTAGCATAATTGTCTATGGTCTAACAATTGTGTTAGAATGCAAAACCTATGGCCAAATGTGTACGGCAAATTTAGATCCTTATGTGAGCCAATTTAGTAATATTCAGATCGAACTGAATGCCTAAACTCGATTTATTTAAAACCATATATGTAGTTAAGTTGAAAACGAAATTCACACATCAACTTGAGTGTTCGCGAGTAAACCTTACTAATGTATAAATAATGTGTCCATGATCCATTATATTTTACTTAAATAACTTATTTTTAAGACACCGTGTGTAGTTTGGCCTTCGTAAAAACATATTACGAAGCTATAATACTTGAGCTTCACTTCGGCAGGATCAATATTTCCTCCCTCACACAAGTTTAGCGTCAAATAACAAATACACCCTTTAACTGCCGCTAACAGCGGTGGTGGCATAATTAGCGACAGTAGTAGTCCTGGTGAATTATTTTGTAATTTGATGACATATCCAGCCATTATTAATGGTTTGGACTCCTTAAATATAACTGATTACTTATCGTTAACAAGCTGCGGATAAATAAATATCATAGATAGAATGACATCTGTCACTTTTAATGTCGTTCTATTTTTAAATTTGTCGAAGAACCAACATGTTCTTTTTTTGAATGCCATTGTTAGGAACTGCGTAAGTTAGCTGAAAAAAAATAGTAGTAGGTACTAACTGGCCTTTTAGGTTGCGATAAAATATCAAAAGATTTTTAAATGTTCAAAATTTGAAAAAAAAAAACAAATACCTACACAGTAAAGTTTTAAATTGACTGAATTTATTTATGTAATTGTAATCTAATTGATATCTATCTATAGTTTAGAGTATAGTAGTAATGGTTGGCAGGATAAATGTGGGGGGAGAGCAGTTCGCCAAGCTACCGACGACGGCGTAACATTTCATACGGAATTAACTCGGATAATACCTTAATTGTGCAATTATTCATCGGTAATTTTGTATTGGCGTACGTACGTAAGTAACGATCGATTGAAATAATCTCGTCGCGTACTAGATAATAGTCTGTGCTCTTTGTTTTTCACTCCCGATCACTCTAATAAATAGTATGATGAAAGTTATTATGGTGTTGCGAACTTTTCTATGAATCATGAATATATCTCTTGCGAATGACCCACAATGGCCATATTTATTTCTTTACTTTTTACGAGGAATATTTATGAAGCAATTGTGAACATTACAGTTTTAATGCTTCTAAGGCAAAACATAATTCGCTTGGTAAACTTATTAGTTTGTTGAACTTTGTTGAATTTAGTTGCGAATTATAGTTGAATTTTAAACTGTTCTGTTTGTCTTAAACTGTATGATCGTAAGTGTCCACAAAGCTATGACGATTAATAAAATAATGTAATTTTTAAATTTGCATAATCTTTTTAACTATTGAACGGACTATATTGACTGAATTTGATATTTGATCGTAGAATGAGTCAGGATACTTTTAAAAATATAATTCGAACTCAGAATGTAGGGATGGGCAAAAAGCTTGTTTAAAATTAATAAAAAAAAGCATCTATAATATAACTTTTTTATGATTAAGATGATCGACTATCGAATAAAAAGATTACACCCATTTATATTCAATAATGTGTTGTCGAAATATATTAGCTCGTAAGTATAGTTATGAAGTTTTATGAAATACAATTTTGTTTGTAACGACTTCACGATCGTGTTAATAACACGCCGGGAGGGGGAACGGGGGTGGGGATAAGCGGTCTCTCTTGAATATTCATTTCATCCTCATCACAATTTTGGTACATAATTTAAAATTTCATCCATCCAATCTGCGCGAGTTGTGAACGAAGGCTTCGGACATATCTCTTCGGTGTTCACGGAGAGAGCGATACATTAAAAAAAATGTTGCTTTAATTTTGTGTTTTATTTTTGTTTTCCACGTACTTACGTAACTTTAAGCCTTTTTCTACCTGAAAGTGGAGAATCCGAATCGTTATATTACGTCCCAAATGGAATAGGTTGCCTACCTACTGCCATAAACCGGGCACAAAGTTGTCAGTCATCGATATTTATCACACATACCTTCCGCACAGAATTTTGATTCTCATTGGTGTAAGCCCAGAATCTATTGCACGACTTTTGAATAAAAAGGGTGGTGCTTGATCACAGAACCAACGTGACAGTTTGTGAATACTATATATTTTTACATAATACACACAGCGCCATCTAGTTTTCTAAGTGCTTGTTTTATGGGAACTAAACAACGGACTAGACAATCTATGTTTAGGTAATATCTACTTAATTAAATTAATAAATAAAATTCGTAGATATACCTAATATCGTTAATTACATATATAAGAAGTTAACCTTCCCAAACAGACATTTATTGTTTTAATAGCATTCATAATTCACTTCCTATTATTTATAGTTTATTTTACTACAAAACCTGACAGATGCACGAAAAATATTGTTTTTAGCAATATTCATATAATTTAATTTTTTGCCTTGAATAAGATCACCAAATAATTATAAATCTATACTAATAATAAAGCTGAAAAGGTTATTTATTTGTAACTGGTCAAACTGGTTGGTAAACACTTAGGACATTTAGCATTATTGAAAGGAACCACTTTCACTTACATCGCGACCAGAATATAGTACCTAATCTATACGACTTAGAACAAGACGGATTAAAACTAATATTATCTTAACAACAATTATTTTATTAGGTACATCACTAAAACAAAACTAGGAAATTAAAAAAATAAAATGAAAACTCATCCTCAATTTCATTCATTCACATCACTTATATCCTTTGATTACCCAAAGACAAAAGGATTCATCGTCATTTCTCTCACATCAGCTGCGACGACTACCTGTTCCGACGATACTACAATTTTGTGTTCACCTTAGGTAATTTCTTTTTTTTTTTATTTTTTCATATAATATACATCTATGTAACAAAAGATCTTCGTCATTTTTGACAACGAAAGTCATCAACGTTGTGTTATAATGTGAAGTTGGCGCCGGACCGTCGGGACTCGGAACGTGGCGTCATCTTCTCTTTGATCCAATCTCGTGGCGAGTTTGACGACCAATTACCCAGTATCACAGCAGTTCTGAGCACCACTCTCGCACCCAAATGGAACATAATGCCTAGGGTAATTATGTCTTCAGTTCACTCATTCACCGTAGTGACGTCCCGCTCGATTGATTCGATTCTACTAGTACTTACTCATTTTAACGATAATCGACAATCGATTATTATATATTAAATTGATTTCAAATTGATATTTCCTCATTAATGTTATTTCTATAATGTCGGCAGTATATATCTTTTATTATTATCTAATACATCAGCAGCTTCGCCAGCGCAACAAACAAAAAAAATGTGTAGTTACATATTTACCCTCTGTAGTGTAGAGGTTGAGAAGTCAACTTCCGAATCAAGAAGTATCCAGTTAGCATCCGGGGTTTTTCTTATGTGATAGGAGGGCAAACGAGCAGGCGTGTCACCTGATGGTAAGTACATATAGTGTTACAGTTGCGTTGCCACCCTTTAAGGGAGTAGAATAGGAAAGGATGGGAAAGGGGGGTGGGCCTCCGGGTACCTCTCTCACCGAACGTAACGCGGCATGAGCCACTTTACGTCGATCTTCTGAGAGTGTGAACTGTCTGGATCTACCACGGTTAAACGCTAATAACTTTTAGGAAATTCACGCCCGAATACTGAACCGCCACTCAAATCTGACAATCAATAAAGTGCTACTTACTGTTCAAATTTGACGTGTTCTGTATAATGTGACAGCTACTTAAACGCTTAAGTAGAGCTTATTTATTTGAGTGGCGGTATTATTGGTAATATTCATGACTAACGGCCAAAACCAATATTCAATTTCCAATCTACGATTGAAGCCAATCTAAGATTATTTTGCATCTGTCGATCGATTCCCCAAACAAAATCAATCCATGGATTGATTATTGGCACACTTATTAGTAGAATAGGATTGAAATATTGATCTTAGATAGAAAAATTCAGATGGGGATTGATTATTGGTGTCGGCCGTAAGTACATTGCCTGCTGTAAGTGAGAAACTAACAGATTGCAGATTTATTGCAGAAAAATCAAGCGTTCTTACTTTTGAATGTAACAGTTTTCTATTTTGGGGAAAGAATAATTAATATAGCTACGTTCTTTACTTTCAGAGTTTTTTCAGAGTTACAAGCAAACAAGTATTTCTATTGTGTGATACTAATAAATTAATAATTATTAAAATTACTGCCACTTATAAGTGTCCGTATACGTAGATTTTAAAGATATTTAGTGTCCGACCGAAGCTTCGGCTTCGGCTTCGGCCACCTTTGGCCAAAAATTTTTCTTCGGCAAGATCTTCCGGCTTCGGCCGGATTCTTAGCCGAAGCCGAAGGTCCCGTCGAAGGTCCGAGGATAGTCGGAATCAAACGAACTGTTACGAAAGAGTGACTGACAGACCGGACTGCACTTAGTTCAGTGCGGATACCTTTATCACCGAGAGAAAAGCGGCATGAGCCACTTTACGCCGTTATTCTTCTTTACCTGTGGATAATATTGAAGAAAATTATTAAATTACTAATAGTATATAAACCTTCGGCTTCGGCCGAAGGTTGTGGAGATTAATCGGCTTCGGCTTCGGCCAAAAATAGACCTTCGGTCGGAGACTAAAGATATTAAAGGTTTGACGATTATAGTTTAGATCGTTTTTAATAAAGTTTATAATGTATGTTTTAATGTATGTTGTTATTTTAAATATGGAAATATTCTGCTCAGAAACTTATTTTACGTAGGTATCTTTGAATGAATAGGCCAAGGGCCACAAAACAAGCTTCTTTCATATTTCACTTATTTATTATCATAACTCTTTCATACTTATTCGTCCATTATTCAAACTATGTCATAAAAGTAAGTAATAACCTGATTTAAATATAAGATCCAAATTTTTGTATTTCTACATTTATATTTAAAAAATTGTATATATTAAGTGGGTACGAGATTTATGAACCTTAGTTGAAATCAAGATGGCGCTGTATAGATTATGTCAACACGTTGTTATTATTTATTGTTTCCGCGTAAACGGTAGGTACACCGAACTAACATTATTCTCTCTTTAACCGTATATTACTGCTTACTTTATGCACGTTCCATAAAATAAAATAAAATAATGAAAAAAATTAGAACTCAAGACACAACAACATAATTTCGTAATTGAGAACAAATAATAATTCGTGGCAGTAATGCCTGAAAGACTCACTACACCCGGCGACGTAAGTGCCTACCGCAATTTGGCGGGCTTTTATTATTTTTTTATGGTAATTGTAATTGTCGTTGGGTTAATTGAGAGAGCCAGAGAGCGGCCATATTTACTATTCAGCTTTGTAGATGTTAGCGGCAGATAGCGGGCTTTGGACGGCCCCATTATTTCTATTTACTGGAATGCCGTCGTCGTCTGCTCATAACCGGTAGGTAAATAAATACTTTCCGAGCTATAAAGTTTGTATATGTCTCGTAAGTATTTAAGGTCTAGTAGTATTCTAGTACTTATCTATATCTAAAATTTTGTGTAACGTATAAAATACTGATACAGTGATACACTGACACTGACAGCGTCTTCATCAGAGTAACTTGATTTATGGCTAGTTTTAAATTTTATCAATAGTAATGTTTAAATTAAAATGAGATGCCCTGCTTGTGTTAATTCTACGCATCATGTTAGTGTCTATATCATCATCTAGTATTTATATGAAAATACCACAAACATCATTTTAGGTTATTATTAAACCACAAAATGGAAAAATCTCTTCTTAGTAGTAGCCTGACATTAAATTTTCTGTCTATCTCTACCAAGATTAGGTACTAAGGATTAGTATAAAATTATTGAGAATGAATTTTGGTCAATGGTCCACCACCAATTGAATTAGCTAGGTGAATTAGTGAGTCGAGGCGTTACAACCGCTGCTTACACCTTCAGGTAAAAATAAAGGCGTTGGGCTGAAAAATCAGAGAAAAAAAAACTTTTTTTATCAAACTTAAAACTAAAAAATTTAAAGTACAGCATTATAGTTAAGGGTTGGTGTACACTGTGACAGAACAGCTGCACCAATCACAATAAACAGGGCGTGGTCGAGAAGTTCCCTCGCCCCTCACCCCGCACCCTGGGCCTGTGCCTGGGCCTGGGCCCCTCGCACACCGCTCAGTCCCGTGTCGTGATACCCGAATTATATTATCGCATACAATAGAAAGATTTTTTATCAGGCCATTGTGTCTCACGTTAGGGTGAAATATCCGGCCGGATGCTCATATAAATATCACCTTTATTTAGTAAAAAGAACATCACAATGAACTCTGAGGGTGATTATTATTTTTCATGACCACCCTTGTAATATTACACAGTGTGCAAGACGGTAGGTAACTTATCATTTGCTAATAATAAAAATAAATCAAAATCGTTCAAGTAAATAATTAGCTATTTTTTTGACATGTGTCAAAACTATTCGTTCTATTTTCAAATTTAAACGTTATCCGAATCAATATGTTCTCTTAATACCAATAAAGTGTACAGCCTGGCGATATACTGGCTAAGGCTGTCTAACGCTGTATTATTAATTACTTGGTCGCGTTGTCCCGAGGCTACGCAGTAGCGGCAGGGAGCTGTCACCGGGTCCACCTAAACACACCGGCTATCAGCCACAACACAATTTATTTATATTGTTTCTATAGCCTGAAGACATGGACCGCGCCATAACATCAGTTCACATATAAATTAGAACATAAATCTGGTTTGAAACTTCCACTCGTTCCCACGGTGTAAACACAGAAGGTTAATTAATCCCAAATATAAAATATTAAAGATACCTTTTATGATAATAATTAACAATTCATTTTCTGTCGTTCCAGGAACACCCGAGCTTACGCGGCACGCCCCTGGCAATGCTCGCGGCTCAGTGTAATAAGCTGTCAAGTAAATCACCGCCACCACTCGCTGATGCAGCGGTGGGCAAAGGATTCCACCCCTGGAAGAAAAGTCCTGGTGCACACTCGCCACCGGGTCCCGGAGTTACACCACGATCACAACCTCCATCGTGCAGCCCTTATGGAAGGGGTCCAACCTCGTGCGCAGCTGCGCCATCTTACGGGAATGATCTCTACTTTCCGTCATCAGGAGATCAACTTCTAGGCAAAAGTGAATCCAGTGCGAGTCTCGGTTCGATGTATTCGCGACACCCATATGAATCGTGGCCTTTCAATGTCGGTGGCGGAGGCGGAAGTGGTGCATTGAAAGCTGCCGAAATGAGCGGTGTTAGTGCTGTCGGAAGTACCTGGTGGGATGTACATAGTGGTTGGTTAGACGTTGGCGGACAGATGGCGAATTACGCTGGACAAGATTACTCACAACTCACACACTCATTATCAGGTGGAGCACATCTACTACCACCTGCACCTCATCTATTACAAGACGCTTACAAGTCTGTTCTGCCCACACAAGGATCTTTTGGACTTCACGCCCCTGGTTCACCTGCACCACCTGCACAAGCACCGTCCCCGAGATCACAACGTCGCTACGCCGGCCGAGCAACATGCGACTGTCCAAATTGTCAAGAAGCAGAGAGACTTGGTCCTGCTGGTGCACACCTCCGAAAGAAAAACATACACAGCTGTCACATTCCCGGCTGTGGTAAAGTGTACGGTAAAACATCCCACCTAAAAGCCCATCTACGATGGCATACCGGCGAGAGACCTTTCGTTTGCAACTGGTTATTTTGCGGTAAAAGGTTCACCAGGTCAGACGAGCTGCAAAGACATTTAAGAACTCATACGGGAGAGAAAAGATTCGCATGTCCAGTTTGCAATAAGAGATTTATGAGGTCTGATCACCTAGCTAAGCATGTGAAGACACATAACGGAGGTAAAAAGGGCAGTTCAGAGTCGTGTTCGGATTCGGAGGAGAATAGCCAGGGTGAAGGAGTTGGGGGTAGTCGATCACCTGAACATGGATTGGATGTGAAACCGAGTTCTTTGGTGTGACGGGGGCACGCGGCTCTCGCCGGGCCGCACCAGGGGCCGCTGCTGTGAGGCCCGAGCGAGTTGCCGCCCTGCCAGGACTCCTGACTCCTTCTGCCCTGTACATATCACCACACTGTACCATAGGCACGTGTAATTATAGACAATGAGCCAGCTAAAGTGTACGTATTTGTTGTGAGACTTGAAAGTGTTGTACAGTTAATAGTTAATATTAAAAATTAATTATCATATATATTAATAGTTATTACATTGTATGTTAAAATTAGTATAAGTAGAAAACACTGTTTAACCGAAAAAAATAAATATTGCCGAATTAATTTATTTTATAACAGGACAACATTTAGTTATTTATTTATTTTACAGACACGGGAAGATGTTTATTCCGAAATAAGAATTCTATGTAGGTACTGAATTACAATTAATCAAATGACAGAATGAACAGAATTATTTGTAAACAGAACAAAACTTAATTCTTAAATAGACATTATACAACTAAATATTAAAATTTACTATGGTGATCTTTTAAAATGTATAAAAAATTGTATAGTTTCTTAATATAACCTACTCATAGACACTATGCGTTCTTATTGAATCGGTAAAGATTTAAAATTAAAAGATATTTCTCATTTAAAGCACTCAATCAAAATTTTACTATTTGAATAATTATGCCCTAAAATAGTTCTCTTTCGTTTCTCATATTTTTTGTACAAAATTATTCATAACAACGATATACTTTCTTATTGATTTTACTCATAAAAATTGAACTTCAAAAGTTCCTGAACGTCGAGATAAATAATCGTAATACCTGAATGAAATAATATAAAATATATAATCGTTTTTAATGTACTATATATTTTGAAAAAACACACAATTGTTAATCCCTAAAAAAATATTAAATGAGAAAGCACCACCAGTCTATAGACTACTAGTAATTTATCCCTTGAGGTTTCTATTTAAAAGGTCAAACGTTCAAATTCTATATGATCCAACGACTTTACTAAACAGATATCGATAGTTTACTACCTTACTCTAGATACCGTATGTGGTAACACTGCCCCATAATGAATATTAATAGTTAATCATTAAATGTTACTTAAATCAGACCGATATATTTATATCAGAAATATATAAATATCGAAATAACTTTTAAGGAAATACCGAGTTTGTTCGTTTCTTTGAGATTTCTTTTAAAATCTGAATTGATACTAAATTTGCCAAGACCATTACTTCTATACTCTAACTCGGTTCATCTCTTGCTCTGCCTATCTCAGTACGGCTACTGACAAAATAATTAAATTTTAGTAGTTATAAATTTCTGTTAAGATTAAATGTTAATTTTAAATGATTTGTTTATTAATTTGGACTTGAATTTGAATATAATCTTTACTTATAAATATGAACGTCATAATGTCAATGTTACAATAATCACCATCGTCTTAATAAATGCAAATAAGTTTTTAAAAACTCAATTTATAAAGAAACTTTTCACTTAGTAATATAACAAATATGTCCAATGAATCAACGGGTATAATATTATATTTCTTTATACCTACTTAACAAAAAGATTTATTTTGATTTTTTACATACTGCTCAAATACATATACCGCGCGACATGCGTTAGATGGACGAGAAGGTTTGCGACCATGTATTTAAAGTTTCACTTTAAAAATTTAGATTCTATTATTTATATTATTATGTGTATTAATTAATAAAATTTTGTTAATCTTTTTCATCACATTACATATATATCTTATAACTACATCACAATCATCATACGACATGAATAAAACTGATGACGAACAAATGTATTTTTTCGAGAACAGTAATTGTATTTAATTGTAAAATTAATATTATATTATATTATTATTATTAATAAATATTGTACAAAATTTGTGCGAATGCTAAATAATTAAAAATGCCTGATATTGATTTTATAAAAATTGAATATATTTTTCCGAATGGATATTTGCATTTTCATTAAGTTGTTCCTTGTGTGGTGTTCTTTATTCGAGTAAGTATATAAGTAGTATGTTTGTTTAGATCTTTTAAGCCAACCAATGGATTTTGATGCAGTTTTAGCAATAGATAGAGGATACTTTCAGAGGTCAGCTTTTTATGTAATAAATACCTATTAGCTATTGTAGAGTTACCTCTTTTCACTAAATATATGTTTGTTTAATCATCGATAGTTAGTCCAAATAACTCCTGGAATCCATTAGCATACACATAAGTTCACGCCTTTTTCTACCCGAAGGTGTAGGCAGCGGCTTTTAAGCCTCGTCTCGCCGTTATGTTTACGTCCCAAATGGAATAAATAGGTGGCGAACCTATTGCCATACCAGGCACAACGTTTTTAGTCATCGATATTATCACACAGAATTTCCGAAAATAATTTCGAAAAGTCATTGGTGTGAGCCAAGATTCGAACCACTGGACCACCGAGACATTAGTGTACCTATATCAAAATTCGAACCCAAAACCGAGATATAGAAATTATCATACTATGCTTAGTAATATTATATTTTTTTAAAGTAAATTTGGAGTTTTAATTTTAAAGTTTGGAAAGATGTTCCATGACTAAATTGTCTGTGTCTTAGGGGAAGATGATGTCAGCGACAACCGACGACAATAGGTATATGACAGGGGCTATAAATGTAGAAAAAATCGATCGAGGTGTGTAAGAATCGTTCTCTCTGCCACACTCTGCTCCACAAGGGACATTGGCGGAAATATATGCACATATGTATATAAAAGAGAGAGAATTGTACTTTTTTAATCCCTAAAAATCTCATTACACACAACATTCAACACACACTATTCTCTAAAATAACAAACAAAAATGTCGATTACGACATATTTGTTGCAATGCAAAAAGGGCAAATAGTCTTCGTAAAAAAGCAAATTGAAATCACAAATGAAGAGGGAGCTTAGAGCAGATAAACATTTAATGTTACACTACGTAAAAAATATTTAGTTAAATCTAATATGATGCAACCTTTTATTTCCGTTTATTGGGTAGTATAGTTGTACATTTTCGTCCGATTCTTTCTTCCATTTCAAAGTGGATAGTCTAACAATTAATGTATTGAACAATAATACAGAGTTTGCCTACAGATATACTGTAAACTTTGCTAAACAATAAAAATTAAATGAAAAAACAATCGCATACATATAGATGAGATCTGATAAACTGAAAGACTTATTTAAATAATAAATAATATTCAGAATCCACGGGTTATTGGAAACACCGCAAAGACAAGCAGGTATTAGGACATATTAAAAGAATTAGGTGAAGAAGGCTAAGAAAAGTTAGAGACCTATAAATATCATCTATTGCTGCATTTCCTCCTGGAACCTGATACGAAAACATTCCCAAGGAGAGTCGAAATCAGGCAGGCGGCTGGTCATAAAACTACAGCCAAAACTTTTGACAACATGGAAAGTTCGAAAGGATGACATGTTGTGCCAATCCCTGGTGGGGGATTAACCAATAACGTGTTTAATCGTGTCGTCTCGGTGGCGCAGTGGTCGAGCACACGGCTTCTGATCCAGAGGTCCGGGTTCGATTCCAGACACTGGCTCACACCAATGACTTTTCGAAGTTGTTTTCGGAAGTTATGTGTGATAGATATCGATGACTGAAAAATTTTGTGCCCGGTATGGCAATAGGTTCGCCACCTATTCCATTTGGGACGTAAACATTCGGGTAACAAAAGACGTGAAGTTATGTTATGTTAAAACAGTCCCAAACGTCAGGCAGAAAAATGATGAAATGTTGCTACTAAAATGATAAAAAAGAGATATCAAAGACAACACTGTATATACTTAGTTTTTACTCACTTCAAAATTAAAATGATGTTTGGAGTCAAGAATCATGAAAGTTGCAGAACCAAGTTAGGTGTGTAAGAATCATACTTTATGACACATCTTTGGTTGATTTCATTTAATTCTAGATAAAAAAAAATCTTCATATAAAAAAGGATTAGAATTGTCTTCGGGTGACGTAAGCTAAAGTTGTTTACGTTTAAAGTGACGCCTCTGCGGGTGGCCGCGAACTCGTGCCGTAAAAACCAAGCTCATCTTCTCCATGAGCGGGCGCCATTACCGCTCGTAGACACCGCGACTCCTGGCTCTATCTATCTACTATTTAATGAATGGCACGACGCTCCTGCGGTCGCAGCATCTCCCATAAATACAATGAAGTGTTAAGTTTTTAACGGTAAGTAACTATCAGATTCATTCAAGGCAGTTTCTATAGGCGTAAAGTCTATTATATATAAGTGAAGTAACACTTAATCTTGGCAAAGTGCGTGTTCCAATCCAGATTATACACCAACGACATTTTGATATTTATTTGTTAGTTAAGCGTAATAAATATCAATAGCTGCAATTAAATTATACATAGCTCAACCCTTTATAGTGTCAAGTATAAGTAAGTATGTATTTACAAAAACAGTATATATATATTAATATCCGTTATCTAATTTCCATAACACAAGCATTTAGTTACTTAGCTTGGAACTAGAGGGGGCTGTGTGTATTGTATCCAAGATAGTATTTATTATATAATTTTAAGGCATAAAAAACCCAGACGCCTTACACTTACAAACGTTCATGCTCCTCATAAATGTTACTAGATATGTACTCGGGTGGGGATCGAACCAGCCGACATAGGTTCCGCAGTTGGTTGTTTTACCAATACACCACGAGGCCCGTTAAATAATTCAATATATTATTTGTTAGAGGGAGGGCATAATGAGATCCATTTGTATAAAATTAAAACGAAAAATTAGCCCGTCCTATAAGCTACCCCAGTCTTAGAGAAAATCTCCAGCCAAAAACTCTGGTCTCAGTGGTTTGCAGGTATCCCGTATCTGAATCAGGAAGTCTCAGAATCCAATGCTTCATAACTTCAAAACCCTCACTATTCGGAATTTACGTGTGAAAAATATCCATGACTGATAACATCGTGCCGGATATATGACAGTAGGTTTCGCCAACTTTTTTTTTTTATGGGATAAGAGGGCAAACGAGCAGGCGTGTCACCTGATGGTAAGCAACCAACGCCGCCCATGGACACCAGAAACACATAGTGTTACTGTTGCGTTGCCGACCTTTAAGGGATAGGGGATAGGAAAGGATGGGGAAGGGGGGTGGGCCTCCGGGTACCTCTCTCACCGAACGAAACGCGGCAATAGCCACTTTACGTCAGTCTTCTGAGAGGTCGTGGTATTTCACCGGTCGAGCCGGCCCATTCATGCAGCGAACTGCTTAGCTCTACCACTGTTAAAACTATTACATTTGAGGCGTAAAAATATAGATCTGAGGAATTGTTCGGACTTAAACCACCTGCTGATTTTCGTAATCGCCCGACTCGCCAGTGTGTCCATCCGCATCGGCTTAATGGTTGGAGATCAACGACAGTGCGTTACAGCCGTCAGCTCTTGCCACGCACTTCTCCTATATGGTAGAGCAGTTAACAGTGGTAGAGTCTAGCAGTTCGCTGCATGAATGGGCCGGTTCGACCGGTGAAATACCACGATCTCTCAGAAGATCGAAGTAAAGTGGCTCATGTCGCGTTTCGATCGGTGAGAGAGGTACCCGGATGCTCAACCCCCTTCCCCATCCTTCCCTATCCCCTATCCCTTAAAGGTTGGCAACGCAACAGTAACACTATATGTGTTGCTGGTGTCCATGGGCTGCGTTGGTTGCTTACCTTCAGGTCACGCGCCTGCTCGTTTGCCCTCCTATTCCACAAAAAAAAATCATCTGTCGGAAACGGTATTTCCGAACGAACCTTCAAGAAACGAGCGTTTTCCTATCTTAAAGGCCGGCAATGCTGATGTGACGCCCCTGGTATGGGGAAGTCCATGGGCGGAGGTGGTCGCTTTCCATCAGGTGACCCACGCGCTCGTTTGCCCATTTTGACCATAAAAAAAGACCTGATGCGTAACATGTGCTGCAACATATTCAAGTGAGGATAAGGCGTGAAGTTACGATAAAAACACTCAAATAGTACTGTAGTGTTTGTACTGACTACTTCTGTGCCTGTAGTTAATAGATTTCACATTAAAGAAGAAAGAGTATTATCATTGTTTCGAAAACTGGCTTCGTCGGGTTCCTAGGAAGAGACACGCAGTTCGCTGCACAAATGCGCCGGCTCGACCGGTGTAATGCCCCAACCTCTCAGAATATCGACGTAAAATGGCTCTTGCCGCGTTTCGCTCGGTGAGAGAGATATCCGGAGGCCCAACCCCTTTTCCCCTTCCCTTCCCATCCCACTCCCGACCCTGTCCTTATCCTATAGTACGGGCCGTCAATGCAACTGTAACACTATGTGTTCAGGTGTCCATGGGCAGCGTTTGTTGCTTACCATCAAGTTACATGCCTGCTCGCTTACTCCCATATACCATGAAAAAAAAAACTGGCCTCGTCTGGTCAACTAAGTTCGAATTCAGATTTCTTCATAATCGCACAAGCCGAAAAATCATTAAAAGAGACAACAAAATCTTAAATGTTTAATTACAATAGGTATCTGTAAGTGAGATTTATACTAACGGAAGTATTTTACGGTCGTCTGCTATGTAGGTACCTTCAAGCTGAAACAGGTGATGGAGTCGGTTCGCTTTTACGATGCACGTTAGTTGGTCTCTCTTTGAACTTCACAGTCAGATTGTTAAATTTACATGCGGTTACATAGATGTTTACGATTATTTAATATTTTTAATAGTTTGGATACAATTCGTACAACGCCATCTAGTTTCTATAATAAGCAACTTGTTTTCTGGATACACACAGAGAATCTCACACCACAACTGCTTTTACTCGGGTGAGAAGCGTACCCGGCGATTTTTTTTAAGGGTTAGGAGGGCAAACGAGCCGGCATGTCACCTGATGGTAAGTGGCCTGCGCCGCCCATGGACACCTACAACACGTATAATGTTATAGTTGCGTTGCCTACCTTTAAGGGAGTAGGATAGGAAAGGACGGGGAAGGCGGGTGGGCCTCCGGGTATCTCTCTCACCGAACGAACTGCTTGGCTCTACCACTGTTAAATTTCTACTCTAATTGAAGTTTGATTAGACCTGCAACGGTTTTGTCGGGACTTCTTAGGGACGTCTGTTTTGAAGAAACTACGAGTCCTGGTATAGGAACTTTATAGAAGTTGTATATTGGTGATGATAAAATTCTGTAAAATTGATTAAACGGTCAGCTGGTGGTAAGTGACTAGCGCCGTCCATGGACACCTGCAAGATAGATGGTATTACAGTTGCGTTGCCGTACTTTAAGGGATTGGGATGGGAAGTAAGACGGAAGGAGTGGGAGCCTTCGGATACCTCGATCACCGAATTAAGTCGATATTCTGACATTGACACTACCATTGTTAATAATACCAGCATTGTTATTTAACGTGCTATAAAAAATTAAAGCAGAGCCTTTGAGCCATTCAATGCATGCATTGCTTAAGTTTAAACGAGTTAAGAACTATATTTGAAAAGTGTAAAATAGCAGTTCTGCACAGACTCTATGGCAGTCTATGGTATTAACAACATATAATAAATCTATGAACTTAAAGTTTTATGTACCGCTAAGGTAGAAAGCGCTTTTAGTTCAAAGACTATATTTCTACTTACAAGTTAACCGTTTCAAATATTACTGACCTATGGGTGATTAAACTTAAGAGACATGTGCAAACACCTGTCAGAAAGGAAGCCTGAAATCTATGCTCACCATCCACAGATTCCTATAATATCAATATCACATAGATAATCTAACAAGCTTTTATTATTACGTCAATTGTAACATAACATAACTTCACGCCTTTTGTTACCCGAAGGTGTAGGCAGCGGCTGTTAAGCCTCGTCTCGCCGTTATGTTTGCGTCCCAAATGGAATAGGTGGCGAACCTATTGCCATACCGGGCACAAAGTTTGTTAGTCATCGGTATTTATCACACATAACTTCCGAAAACAAATTCGAAAAGTCAAAATTGGTGTGTGTCAGTGTCTGGAATCGAACCCCGGACCTCTGGATCAGAGGCCGTGCGCTCGCCCATTGCGCCACCGAGACTGACCACTAAGACCAATTGTACACATAGCATATAGGGCTATAAGTTGGCAGTTAATATTTTTGAAGAAAATTATTTTCTTATTTTTAGAGCGTTTTAATAAACATAACTTCACGCCATTATTACCCGAAGGTGTAGGCGGCGGCTGTTAAGCCTCGTCTCGCCGTTATGTTTACGTCCCAAATGGAATAGGTGGCGAACCTATTGCCATACCGGGCACAAAGTTTTCAGTCATCGGTATTTGTCACACATAAGTTACCGAAAACAATTTTTCGAAAAGTCATCGATGTGAGCCAGTGTCAGGATTCGAACCTTTTGGATTTTTTAATAACCTTTTTTTAAAGGTTTTTACTTTTGAATATTGCACGCCTTTTTCTATCTGAAGACGCAGGCAGTGGCTGCTAAGCGATAACTCGCTGATTTTTTACGTCCTAAACGAAATATGTGGCGGAAACTATTGCTATACACCGGGCACAATTATATCAGTCTAATTTCAGTTTTAATACTTTATTTACTCATAAAAATGATCAATATCATTTTAATAGTTCTAAATTCAATTATTTAAATAAATTAGTTTATTTTTAATTTTTCTGCCTGTAGTTACATTTGCTCCGAGTAATCTACGGAACTACCACCATATTCTCCCTATATTTAGGATTATAGAGATTTTTACTGAGTATTACTTAGTCACATATTATTAAATATTGTGACTGTGGTAATCTCTCAATGACTATCAATGCGAGGGTGACGTTCGAAGTTGCTCACAGGAATATAAAACAGTTAACCAAGAGAGACACCCTCTGATTCACTTTACGCATAATTTGTTTAGGGCCGATAAATCTGTGTGAATAAGGACATAAGGGTAGGGGTATTCGATATTATGACGAGGATTCCCTACGATAATGTTCTCGTTATTTGATCAAGTCAAGATCATTCGATTTAATTGCACTATCTAGAGCATAATCAAGATGAATAGTGGACCGTTTTGTTGGTAGTGAAATTATTTAGATTAAATTAACAAAATATATTACAATTATTAATTGATTTTATCCGACATTTATTGTTAATTTATATATCCGATTGGTGTTTCCATGATCAAGTTCACGGTGTCTATTTAGGGGGTGATGTCAGAAACTTTAAATCTAAAGAGCGTATAAGTGTGCTCGACCACTGGACCACCGAGATTACAAATTATAGGATATAATATAATACACCCAGAAGCTGAATGTTTGTCAATGTCATGAGCTTGTCATAAATATTTGTACTCACGTGAGGATCGAACCCGGTGGCCTCGATTCTGCAGTCGTTAGTTTCACCAATGTACCACGAAGCCCGATATAATTAGCAAACGTTAATATACGTTATTTACCTTCCATAACACAAGCATTTGGTTGCTTATCTTGGATTTAACTTTAGAGTAAGACTTAGAAGAAACTATTACTAAGTAATGTACAAATGTCTTGAAGACATTTATGATTGGGGTATAGGCAGCAGATATTTTAACATAGACACTAACCGTAAATAACTTCATTTAAATATAGTACCTATATGTTTATTAAATAGAGCAAATTTATTCCTTTGAATTGTATCTCAAATTATTTGTTGATACAACTGAATGGATTAACAAAAGGCGGTAACTTAAAGATAATAATTGAAATTAAAACAGCGCTAATTAACTAGTTATGATTAATATTGTGCGATAAATTATGTCCTCGTCGTCGTGCTCAAAGTGCCGCACCACACCACGTGTTCACGACACCTTCCGAGAAACGATGTCATCGCACACAACATGTATTAATTGGATACTTTTTTAAGAAACTGTTTTTTATCTCGCGGTGGCGCAGTCGCTAGCATCCCGCTTCTGATTCAAGAAGTAGTGGGCTCAAAAAAAAAATCGAAAAATCATTGGTGTGAGCCAGTGTCTGGCATCGAACCCGGACCTCTGGTTCAGAAGCCGTGTGCTCGACCACTGCGCCACCGAGACTGATATTTTTTATAATAATTAATAAGTAGTAAATAACATATTAATTTAGGCTGTATGTATATCTATATAGCTGATGTGGCAGAATTGTGTGACATTGTTGCAAAGGACCAACGGAAACACCAACAGTTTACAACTTTTTAACAACACCAACACACTCCCGGTCGTTGTAAATCATAATGCTTCAAGTTTTAGACCCCCTTGCAGAAGTAATATCGACTTCTTCGAACGCCCATTAGTCTGCCATACTTCAATATAATAATAAGGCAAACGTCGAAACACAAAGAACAGACGCATTTAGCTAATATACATATTATAATTTATATTTAGTAAGCGGACAACGTGAAATTATCAAAATTTCAAATGTTTATGAACAAAGAGGAAAACATAAGTATATTTTTCGAACCCTGGCACACATCAATGTCTTTTCGAAATTAATTTCGTAAGTTATGTGTCATAAATATAGATGATTAAAAACTTTGTGCCCGGTATGGCGATAGGTACGCCACCTAGTCCATTTGGGGCGTAAACATAAGGGCGAGTTGAGGCTTAACAGCCACTGCCTACACCTTCGGGTAGAAAAGGCGTGAAGTTATGTTATGGAAAATAAGTACGAGTCTAGGACAGGCACGACACACTATCGTGTCCTTAAGGAATCAGAAGCATTAAAAATCGATGAGTGTGTAAGACCAGAGTTATGAAGGTGACTAAGGTGAAGAAGTGACTAAGGTTTGTAGGAATCGTGATATGTGCTCTGATCTCACTGCCTACCCCTCTACAAGGGAATCGGCGTAAAGTTAAATTACGACAAAATAATAATATGAAAGGTGAGATCCATTACTCTGTGACTTGATACGAATATTGGAAATGTGAATGCTATTATAAACAGTAGCACTGATCACTCCAAATATTTTAAGGGTAATTTAAGACATATCCAAATGGAATGGAGGCGTTGAAGAGTTGAGTTATTCTAAAAACATATCTATACGACATATAATCTATACAACCATACATAACAGAATTGAAGTGTATGTTTGTAATATTGAAATAACTGCTTTCTAATAAATTTTTGTTTGTATGTCTGTCAATTTGTTCCGGGTAATTTCTGAAATGGCTGGAACGAGCTAGACGGGACTTGACAAGTAGCTGATGTAATAAGGAGTATCGTAAGCTACTTTTGTTTTGGAAAAATATTCATTTATTGCTTTTGAGGCGAAACAAAGTTCGCCAGGTCAGCTAGTTTATTATAGATTAGCAGGAAGAATGTAATGCAAATAATTTATGTGGTGCCGGAATTCTTGAGCTATAAATAAATAGTATTTAATAATAAATGATATTCGGATAAACTAAAACAGAAGACATTACTAACGAAATTTACAATGTTAAGTAGATCCATTAAAACATTAATGCTGGCCATTGCAAATCAATAATATTTCCATGTCTTGTTTTTTTTTTTCACATTTACTTTACTTTTTCCACATTTAACATAACATAACTTCACGCCTCTTTGTTACGCGAAGGTGTAGGCAGCGGCTGTTAAGCCTCGTCTCGCCGTTATGTTTACGTCCCAAATGGAATAGGTGGCGAACCTATTGCCATACCGGGCACAAAGTTTTCAGTCATCGATATTTATCACACATAACTTCCGAAAATAATTTCGAAAAGTCATTCGTGTGAGCCAGTGTCTGGAATCCAACCCGGACCTTTGGATCAGAAGCCGTGTGCTCGACCACCAGGGCACCGAGACTTTTTATTTTCCACATTTACAAAAGTTAATTGTTTTCGGAAGTTTCCAAAAAATCCGCGAAGCTATATTATGATAAATTAAACAGAAAAACTCTTGAAATTCTTACAAAATTCTTCAACACATAAATATGAGGCTGATAATAGAACCCTAACTTCACCGCAACTGTCGGTATTACAAGCCACCTTGGCTTGTAATATCTAATATCTTGGACACAAATCACACAGCGCCCTCTAGTTCCAAGCTAAGCAACTAAATGCTTGTGTTATGGTTACTAGATAACGGATAATAATACATATATACTTTTTCTTTTGTAAATACATACTCATAACACATAGAAAAACACCCAGACGCCACACAAATATTCATGTTTGTCACAAATAATTGTGCTCGGGTGGGAATCGAACCCCCAACCTCGTTGCTGCAGCCGGTAGTTTTACCAATGTGCCACAGTAAGATTATCGACAGCGACAAAATTTACTAATTTTACAACACTCATCAAATCACTATCCAAAATTAAGTCTAACACTCATTTAAACACGCTGTCAGAACAAATATCAAAAATATTTACGAACACAATATAACCATGACGTTGAATGGTTGGAAAAAACAAAAAAAAATACTATGACGTTAGCTGTCAACTTAAAATGTTTTAATTTAGTGCATGATTCGTGTCGCGCCGGTACCTACTACTGGTGTACCGCTCATATCCGCCATCCGGTGTCCCGCCATTTGACACTCCACGCTTTCTCAGAGGTGATAAATCTTCACAATACGCCGTCACAAATCACGGATATGAAAACAACCCTTCTCTTCACTCGTTTAAATCCAATGTTCCACTTAAACGACAACGCCGAGACAACTGTCACAAGACATATATTAATACTCCGAACAATGATTTAAAGCATACTGGAACAGTGCTTACCAAAAAAAGAAAAAAAAACTCTAACCCTTGATGTTGAAAACAAACAATTTACTTATCTATTTCCTTGTGCGTCACGTGAAATTCAAACACTGGTTAATAATGAGCCGACGAGGATGCCAATAAAGCCAGGGGGCGTTCAAATCGCGCGCGAACACACACATTGCACAGAGTAAGAATTTTAAATTAGCAAATACGTATAGGTCTCGAATACGACTCGTCTTTTTGTGAAGTGATAAAATAATGACACCAAATTGCTGACGGGGCTCATTTTCTCTCAGTATTAACTGCACTGTGCACAAACGAATGGTTAATCATTTAGGCATTTATTTAATCTATGTCTTCGCGTCAACAAATAAAAAAAGAAAAATAATCGAAATAAAAATCATGACATGACGTCACGTCCGTCAAGTTGTTAAATGTCAAAAACAAATTTAAGTAGAGTGGGAAAAAAATAAATAATCAGCGAACATCCTAACATCATTTTGACTAGAAAAAAAAGCTTATTATTATTAAAATAAACACATTTTTTTAAATTGAGAATTTCTTTCATCATATTTACACTATAAATTTACCAAAAAGTTTTTATACCCAAATAGAATACTGGCAGTCTCGTCAATATGGCGTCATCGACGTTCGTTTTGGACAGGCGAGATACTTGTTTGCAATTCTAAAAAGACGATGCAAATTAGCGCATCTATTCAGTAAAATGAAAACTGCTCTGTTATTTGACGTCGCTCAGGGGGAGCATTCAATCAGCCCCCTCTCTCTTTTTGGGGACATCAAACATTAAAATAATCTCTCTCTTCCACTACGTAGCTATATTACTTCTCTCTGCCTTTTATTCGTTTGATGTTTGAAAACTAATAGAGCTACTTTGTTTGCAGTTTATTGTAGCTAATTTTACTTTCAAACGTTGATAAATATATATCTATATATATAGTCTAATAGTTGGCGTTGGCCGTGACTTTGCCTGCGTTTAATTGAAATATTCATCCATTAGTTTCTGCTTACACAGTTTGCTTATTAGTTTTAAATTAATCTATATTCATGTGAGAGTCTATGTCTGTGATAATCTTATATAATTTAGTTATTAAAGTTATTAATTCCTCTTGCAATAGTTCACCCAATATGTCTAAAAGGATTATTTGATTTTAACTTCTCGCTTTTTCTTGTAGGTAGCGGCAGATATGGTCCGACTCGTCAGGTTTTGTCAGTCCCAGACATAGTCGGTGGCGGGAACATTTGGGCATAATTTTGTTAGTCATTTTTATATTTACCACATATAGCTTCCAAAAAAGTCTTTGGTTTGATGGAACTCCTAGAGTTGAACCTGAGACAAACCATCCCATGTTCTTCCTCAGTTGAGGACAGAGGAAGAGCATAGGATTGTTTGTCTACCGTGTACACATCCATGTGTATTTAGTGTTAAAATAGTCAATTTTGATATTATAAATAGACACTCGAGTTTTATTCATTAGTAGCTGACCCAGCGAAGTTTGTTTCGCCTCGGAGGCAATAAATAAAAGTATTATTTCTAAAAAAAAAAGTAGTTTAAGATTCTCCTTATTACATCGGCTACCTGCCAATAAAGGTTCCTCTAAAAGCAGTCTAGCCATTTCAGAGATTAGCCGGAACGAACAAACAGAAAGAAAAATTTTAGTGTATGTACTGTATAAAAAAGCTGAACTACTGTAGAAAAAAGCAGTTATTTCAGTATCGCAAACAGACATTTGGATTTTATTTATATGTATAGACAGATATACATAACATAATAGCAACATCACTGTATACACACATCATTAACTTTAGAAAGAAAGTCTTAAAATGTTTGAATCTCATTACCGACGGTGGCTTAACATTCTGCGGCGATATCTTCAGAATAGAAATGAGTTGGAGAGATTGCGACATGAATTACAAAATGGATGCAAATGTAAGCCTTTGTCGGCGGTACCCACGTACAGCAGCGAGGATCAAACGGCTATAGGATAGGTACCAAGATCTGCGAACATCTGATTCGTAGACATTCTCTAAGAGAAAGTTGAGAACAATTGTATGAATGTAAGTATGTTCTTTATTTCAGAGTTTTTATCGATCACTAATAAAACATCTACCTATGTTAGCTTGCAATAAAATCTTCCTTAAGTACATTATTTCCCTTTTGGTGGGGGATAAAACATTAAAAAAAAAACATTCCCAAGGAAGGTTAACGTCTGGCAGGCCGCCGGTCATACAACCACAGCCAAATCTTTAGACAACATGGATAGTTCGAAAGGATGACATAAGGTCGGAACACCACTCAGAGTGGGATAAGGGCAGGAGATTGTTGTCTTGTATACTATAGGGAGGACATGTGGAAACAATGGTAGCTGCAAAATTGACTAAGCAGATACAGTGCAAAAGTAGAATACTACGTGTCGATGATCACTCACAATTTTGTGTCCGGTCAGTAAGTTCCGTCACCTTATTCCATTTGGGACGTAACAATTCGGTGAGTGAAGACTTTCCACCTTCGGTTAGGTAAAGACTGGAAAATTAAAAATATCTTTGAATTATAATATAAAAATATTTTAATTTCTTACTTTTCTTATATATTCGGTGGTCCAGTGGTCGGGCACTCCTCTTCGTATGCTGGTTGACACCACTGACTTTTCGAAATTTTTTCGGAAGTTATGTGTGATAAATATCGATGACTGAAAACTTTGTGCCCGGTATGGCAATAGGTTCCCCACCTATTCCATTTGGGACGTAACGGTGAGACGAGGTTTAACAGCCGCTGCCTACACCTTCAGCTAGAAAAGGCGTGAATTTATGTTATGTGTTATGTTAATTTTCTTCTCGCTAGGTTCCAACACTTTTTTTTAAAGCGTGACTGTTGATAATGACTGTCGTGTGTCGAAGCAAAAACACAAATTCCATTGGGTTCATGAAATAAATCACTCAGCTATGTGGTATTTCGAAGTCGGGACCTTCATTAATTGTCTTTGAACCATATGTCAAAATTATAATAAATTATAATATTACATAGATTACAGGCGCACTTTATCGACATTTCCAGCGAACATTCAGTATTTTTAAATGACTCAAACAGAAGATAATATGTACAATAAACTATATCAAGTACACCTTCCAAACGTTTATATTCTATAATTGAAGTGGAACTTTTAATGTGTCTTGCAAAAGCGTTTAACGCATTTAACGCTCCCTAGCGCCCCCTATAATAAGTAATATAGAACTAGAACTACAAGAAAATAAACCGATTTATATAAACCAACGAAAAAAATTTGCATAGGGTGATTAAAAACTGTACATAGACATCTAGTAGCTAATAACGGGATTGTTATTATGCAGTTTAAAAACGCAAAAATAACTATGCTTACTAGCTAGTAATATTTTAAAGCATTTATTAGCGTCAACATTTAAATAATACAATAGATATAACTAATTTATTTATTATCAAACTCCCATTTAGTTAAGCAACCGTCGCTTCACTCTTTATTCATACTTTCTGTATCAGAAAGCCCTGGGATCGAATCCTGATTTACGCCAACGACTCTTCAGAATTATTTTTGGAAGTTATGATTTATTATTTTGTCGAGCCATAAATACTGCCTATACCTTCGGATAGAAAATGATGTGAAGTTACAAATTTATATGAATAAGCAGAACCAATGTTGAACTCAATTATCGTTGTCTAGACTAATAATTACTATTCTATGTCTAACTAAAGCCAAGAATATCTAGATTGAATTATTAATTATATCTACATAGGTGTACTGGTAAATGAGCGTTTGTTTGTGAAAATAAAATATTAATTTTGATTAAAATATTGTCCATCACTTTCTACACATTTTGTCCACCTTTTGGTAATTTGTGGATACCATGCCAATAGAAATGTTCTTCTTTTGAAGCAAACCAATCAGACACCCAATTTTCCACTTCCGCGTGGGAATCGAACCGCTGCTCAGCCAATGCGTGTTCCATCGATGAAAATAAATGGTAATCGGAAGGAGCCAAGTCTGGTGAATACGGCGGGTGGGGTAGCAACTCCCAGCCAAGTACTTTGATTGTTTCCTCAACCGATTTTGCTTTGTGTGCAGGTGCATTGTCGTGTAACAAAATTACTTTGCCGTGTCTTCTGGCCCATTCTGGTCGTTTTTCGATCAATGCGTTGTTCAAATCGGTCATTTATTGTTTGGAGCGACTAGTATTAACAGTTTCACCAGGTTTTAGGAGTTCATAATACACCACACCCTTCTGATCCCACCTAACACAGAGCATTACCTTCTTATGACGGAATAATGTGTTAGACACAAGGAGGTTCCGTTCCAGGCATACATCCAATATCGGCTTACCAGCATCATTCACTCTCTTGTCACCATTCGGACCAAGGACAGCCTCCAGGCCATCTCTCTTGGTTCCGACCCAACCGTTAAGATCACCACACAGAATTATCCTTTCATTTCCCTCAACCAGATCCAGAATATCCCTCACAGTTTCCCAAAACTCCTCGAGTTAGCGGGGATCCGCGGAGCTGACGGGAGCTTATGCTGCGACCAGGAAAACTCGCGTGATCCCCAGTTTTATACGAACCCAAAGATGTCTCGGGCCTACCAACTCATAATCTTTCACTCCGGAAGCAAATCGGGAGGAGAGAACGACTCCAACACCCCCACTGGCACGGACGTCCGGGTCCACTCCGGACCATAGGGCTACCATGCCACCAGGGAGGTCCTCGGTCTCACTCCCCTTCCGCTTTGTCTCCGTCAAACATAAGGCATCCAGGCATCTCTCATTTATTACATCCATCATCTCATTCATCTTTCTTGTCATACTACCTCTGACATTCCACGTGCCTATACGGCACTCCCCTCTCCTCGTCCCGCCAGGATTGGCGCTGCGTGAAGGGTGGCGGCCCCCTTCGCCGCATGCGCATGCAGCCGCACCGACGGAGGCTAATCGGTGCCCGTCGCTTACGGGGCACGCCCTAGCAGCCCGTCCGGCTGAGTTTGCTTCGGTCAAGATTGCGTCCCACTGGGACGGCAGGGGTCGCGACGTGCACACTCTTGACATGACCCCCAAAGGGAGGTTTTGAAGGAGGTATTGAAAGGAGAATGAGGGTGATATCTGATGGAGTGTTGTGGGAGGCTCAGGGTGGTTTTAGAAGCGGACGAGGGTGCATGGATCAGATTTTTTCTCTCCGCAACATCGTGGAGAAACAACTGGCTGTTAACCGGAAGGTTTTCTGCGGTTTTGTGGATCTGGAAAAAGTGTTTGACAGAGTGTTACGAAAGGATCTGTGGGGCATACTCCCGGGCTACGGGGTGAGCGGGGCACTGCTGCGCGCTGTGCAGTTCACTTATGAGTGATAACACGCACATACGCTGCACAGCGTGTGTGCGTGTTGACGGCGGCTTGTCCCCCTGATTTGACGTCAATATGGGCGTCAGACAGGGTTGCGTGATGTCCGCTCGACTGTTCATCCTGTACCTGGACAGTTGTCTCCAGAGAGTGAGATCGATGGATGTAGGGATGCGAATGGGTGACCTAGTTGTGAGCTGCCTGCTTTACGCAGATGACGCCGTGCTTCTAGCCGAATCGCCGTCGGACCTGCAAACACTAGTCACTATTATGAAAGATGATTGCATGATTAAAGGCTTGCAGTTGAATGCAAAGAAAACGACAGTTATGGTGTTTAAAAGGGAGGAATCCAGAACTGACGCAAGGATAATGGTTGATGATGTAGTGCTGGAACAGGTGAATGAAATTGTATATCTTGGATGCGCTTTTAGCAGAGATGGAAGGTACACCGCGGATGTAGAAAGACGAGTGGCGATAGGAAATAGCGTAAATGGAGCGTTGGGCAGATTCCTGGGCGCAAAAAACATTAGCAGAAAAGCCCAGCTAGCAATCCACAATTCAGTCCTGATCCCAACGCTAACTTATGGAAGTGAGAGCTGGGTATGGCAGAGTGTGCATGAAAGTAGAATAAACGCGGTGGAAATGAGGGCACTACGCAAAGTCTGCGGAGTGACTCTCGCTGACCGCGTAGAAAACAAGGTTGTACGGAAGGAAGTTGGTTTGAAAGAGAGTGTCGGTGTAAAAGTAAGAAAGGGCATGCTCCGATGGTTCGGACATGTAGAAAGAATGGTTGATGCAAGACTGACTAAGCAGATATACAATGCAAAAGCGGATGGATGTAGGAGTCGAGGACGGCCTAGACACACATTCCATGACCAAATAGAACGTGTTCTGGAGGAAGGTGATGTTAAGAGCCTCAAAAACCGACGCGCGTGCATGAAAAGAGTCATGAATGTCAACGAAGCGAGTGAGGCGTGTAAGAATCGTGCCCTATGGCGCTCTATTCTCTCTGCCTACCCCGCAAGGGATTTGGCGTGAAGTTATGTATGTATTATGTATTACCTTCTTCCCGAAACGATCTGGTTTTGCAGTCGATGCTGATGGTTGTCCCGGATTAACCCATGATTTTCTCCGTTTAGGATTCTTAAAATAAACCCATTTTTCATCGCCATCATTCGATGCAAAACTGATTTTCTTTCGTGTCTTTGAAGCAAAATTTCACAAGTGTTTTTCCGGTTTTCCATTTGTCTCTCATTCAATCCATGTGGCACCTATTTTCCACACTTTTGATTTTTTCCCATAGCTTTCAAACGGTCTGAAATTGTTTGTTGTGCAACATTTAATATAGCTGCCATTTGCTTCTGACTCAAAGTATCATTGTCATCCAATATGGCTTGTAGTTTGGCGTCTTCGATTTTTTTTGGTGGTCTTCCACGTTCTTCATTTCTCACATCAAAATCATTACATTTGAATCGTTGAAACCATCTCTTGCATGTTGCTTCTGATAGAGCATGATCACCATATGCTTCGACAACCATTCAATGTGATTCTGGAGCATTTTTTTTCAAATGGAAACAAAAAATTAATACTTTCCGCAAATCATCACTTTCCAGCACAAAATTTGTAATTTTTAACACAATAAAAAAATATGATGTTGTTTGTTTACTAACCGTTAGGTTAATTGAATGTTTGACAGTTGTCATGGTCATGGAAAAAAAAATAAGGCTTATTCACAACAAATAACCCCTACCAACACATTTGTATCTTAACGCCCCTTTCCTACCGGTACACCTGGTATAAAACCTTGAATAAGTTGGCATCTTGATCAATAACCAACAGACTATGAGTATAAATAGTAATATAATCATACCTTCAAGTCTTTTGGAAAGTAATTATATATAGCATTCTAAAGATAATACTTAGATAAATATTTAAAAACACAGATAGACGTCATACTCCATCGTATAATATCTATCATTCCAACCTCTGTGACAATGTTTTTTTGCTATTCAGCGTGGCAATGCGCCCAGTATTTTGGGTACGCTGCCATGAGACCGAGATGAGGATATTGTAAATAATATAATTAATTTATTTCTTCTTACTATTGTAAATAAAATAAACAAAAACGACTAACAATTGAGAAAATATAACTGACGAAATATCGAATGTAACCTTTACATTGTATTATACCCTGCCCGTAACTATAGTTATGAAAAGTGTTAGATTTCATAAACGCGCGGAATGTTATGGGCGTGCTCGTCGACGTCTGCGCACGCGTTTCGTAACCGGAAGTATATAATTACGTCACCATTTCGCAAAAATGTCTCAATCGACCCCATACCGACAGATGTCGCGTGACACGAATTGTTCCAAAATACCGTGAATAGTTCAGCTGTTTGTGTGGTGCTGTACCGCCTACTCCCTGTTCCTATATCACAATCTGCTTGGTGACATTTGTGACGTAAAGGTATAATATTCACCAGAAATTAATACTTTATTTAGTAATGACGCATTTATCTATATTAATATAACAAAATATAAGTATATTACCAATGATTTAGAATAATTTATAAAAAGTACTTGATACAGATAGATGTATAATTGTATATATATCGACCATACATCTAAGAGTAACTTTTATTAATTAATATTTGAATTATTAATTCGATTATAAACATACATACGGAGACGAGTCATATAGATATATTGTGTTTATAGACATACCCACAAAATCAAATCCTTTGTCAGGGTAATCAGAACGAACAAAGTGCCATAAAACACCTATAGAAAAACGGGATATTTACGTAGTAAAATATGTATATATGTAGTGAAAATACCGCTGTCAAAAATTAATAAATAAAGCACATTTTTATTGTATTATTATTATTTATTAAGCTGTCTGCTATGCGGTGTATTGAACACTTTTGTTTAGAGCCGGTCCAGTACGAACCAAACAAATAAAAAAAAAGAAAATTTAAAAAATAAATTATCGAATGTCTTTTTAATAAAGCGGCTTATTGTTTTATCGGAATAATGGCGCTATTGTGGTTATAGCGCCGCCCAGGAATCCGTGGACAATGAACGCAAATAATAAATAGTCGTATTTTGTACGGGATTTTCGCTCGGTCGCTTCTCACTCTCTATTTCTCTCTTGTTCTTTTATAAATAATAAATTGGTGGTTGCAAAAGAATAATTAATTGAATTACATCGCACGAGATGAGACAACGCGTTGATCGTTTAAATATTTAGACGTGACGCCATTGTGAGTTGTGCAAGTGAAGTCATTTGCGATAATTTAATAACCAGCCAGTATTGTTTTAATTTAGGGAGAAATTAATAATATTATTAAGGGTTTAATTGTAAAATAGAATAGGGGTTATACGGCTAATTTATTTTTCACACACGTACACTTTTAAATACCTTTAAAAAAGTGTAGACTGCGGAAAATATCAGCCTCGTAACGCTCAAGTAATTGCATTAGACAAATGCAATATATGGCGGAGTTTCGGTTTGCTACCTGGATCCGAAACCCATACCTTTGATTCTGAAATTTGGTACACAATGTGACATCAAAAAGTTATTACTTTACCTACCAGGCGGCGTCAAAAATGAAGTATATGGTACTGGACCACTGTGAAATCGTCATCTTTTTTTTATGGAATAGGGGTTTTATAGAAAAACGAGCAAGCATGTCACCTGATGGTAAAAAACTAACGCCACACATATAAAACTGCATCACAAAAACTGTTACAGTTGCGTTGCTGCCTTTTAAGACGGGGTGGAATTGATACGGGGAGATGAGAATGGAAGAGATTGGGCCTCAGGATACCTTTCTCACTCGGCAAATCGCAGCAACATCACGACGTCTCAGAATGTTGACGTAAAGCTTACATCGACTTAAGTCGACATTCTGGGACATCATGGTCTTTCACCGGTTGAGCCGGCTTATATATACAGTAAACTGCGTGACTCTAAAAAATCAATGCCAAAATTATCATCCCCAGGTTTTGAGAATTGCCCAATATCCGCCGTTATCATTTTCTATAACTGCATCCCTATCATTCGCTTCTTCCACACCAAGAGGGTCTCTAAACTTTGTGTGAAAGATGCGAACCGTGTTGTCTTTCACAGAATCCATTCTTCATCCATTCACACAGTCTTATTATTAAATAAGCAGAACAACATTTATTTACACAAGATTACTTCACGCCTTTCTCTACCCGAAGGGGTAGGCAGCGGCTGTTAAGCCTCGACTCGCCGAATCGGTGTGTTTACGTCGCAAACGGAATACCGTGGCGTACCTATCGCCATGTACCAGATAAAAATTGAGAGTCATTGATATGTATCACACATAACTTCCGAAAAGAATTCCGAGAAATCATTGGTGTGAGCCCGGATTCGATCTGAAGACTTCTGAGTCGGAAGCTGTTAGCTCGACCACTGGACATCCGAAACTAATTCAAAAACCAAATTTCAAAAACATTTTATTACCTCAAAATAAAATCGCATATGGATTTTCAGTGATCTTAAGTAAACATGACTCATGTACTGATTCCTTGAATTATGACTCTTTGAGAACGCAATGAGTCATTTTAAATTAATAACAGATACTTATTTTAATTTATAAAACGCTTATCAACTAGAATTATTTTAAAACAAATGTATAATAGGCATGTGAAACCTGTAATCACTCTTATTATATCTAGTTTGATTTTTAATCGACATTATAAGAGATTACATGATTCAGTACTAAATCGTCAAACCACGAGTCAAACCTCAGGGGTGTGTAATTCAAATCCAAATTTTAATGAAAATTTCATTCAGTCTCGTTTATGTTAATAGCGCCACCTCGCGGCGAGTAGAAACATTAGATGTTTTCCTTTCTAAACCAAGAAACAGCTTTGTTTTTTTTTTAATTTAAATAATGTAACATATAAATAATGAAACAATAACTTTCTTATGTTATTATGTTATAGGCTGCCTTTGAGAATGTACCTATTGACGATACATAACAGTTTGATGACGACACAAACAAAACTTTCTACTGTAACTCATTACCTACCCTTTGTTGGTGATGTTGGTATACTTTCTTATTTCTTTATACATATAATTACCATTTAAAAAATTAAACGGTGGTGAGTTACACAAAAGCCAGTAGCGGGGTACAGTGGAAGTTGAATAGCGTAGGAAGTAATTAGGGCTGTAACAGATGGCGCGCGGCTCGACGCTCCTGTTCAGCTTACAACCACAACCGCCTTGTCCAAAGACAAGGATACCAACCGTTCAGCGAGTCCCACAGATGCCTTATTTATAGGTAAAACAATTACAATATATATTACCTCAGGATAAAATTACTTTAATAAAACTATAAGTAATATTCGCGACTGACAATTCCGAGATTCTTCAAAACTTAATAACGATGCTAGTCTCTAATACTTATTGTCAATTCCAACTTATTTTCCTACCCTGGTCTTATTATTTGGGGTGGACACAACATGTTTTTCTTCTCCACACTTCCCTCTCATTCGCATCTTCCACACTAACACCTTCCTTAATCATGTCGTCTTTCACACGTTCCATCCATTTTCTCTTAGGTTTTCCATTTTCTCTTAGGTTTTCATCTTATCTTATTTCGTTCCACGTTCAGGTTTATAATTCTTCTCACAAAATGTGTCTCATTCCTCCTATTTATATGCTGATTATCTGATGCTTATACCCATTAGTGTCAATTCCAACTATGACTGTATATTTTAGACTCACTCAAATACAAATAAAAACAAAACTATAAAATTGCAAAAACAAAAATATCGAACAGATAAGATAAGAGATAAAAATATTGTAGAATTAACATCTATACACATAAATAGTAATAATTATTAGTTTTGATATATAATACCAATCTAATATTTATTGTAGAATCAATAATATGATTTTGTTCGACACAAAACTGTGGTTACATACAACTACGGATATTCATATTTATCAATTCAAATAAAGACATCAATTTCGTTTTGTAACCACAGACCACCATTTTAATGCAAATTTGACGCAAATAAATGTTCTATTAACATTGTGTGTTTCCTTCTAACATTCCACTTATTATTATACACAAATATTTCTTCGATATTTTCTTTTATGATAAAATATCAAGATGTTTGTATGTATAAATATTCGTAAATATGAACTGTAAAATGATATGTATTATATTATTATTCAAGAATAATAACTTTAATATACATAAATTTAATGTTTTAACGTTTATCTGACATTTAAGAAGGTCGAGTACAAGGCTTCTGATCCAGAGGTCCGGGTTCGAATCCTGACACTAGCTCACACCAATGACTTTTCTAAATTGTTTTCGGAAGTTAAGTGTGATAAATTTCGATGAATGAAAAATTTGTGCCCGGTATGGCAATAGGCTCACCACCTATTCCACTTGGGACGTAAACATAACGGCAAGACGAGGCTTAACAGCTGCTGCCTACACCTTCCGGTAACAAAGGCGTGAAGTTATGTTATGTCATGTTATGTTACCTACTTCTTGGGAAACTACCTAACGACATTATCACGACAATTTTTAAATTAAAGAATGGAAGCACATATATACATAAATACTTACTACATACATCCCTTGCAAGGTAGGCAGAGACAACGGAGCGTCATGAGACACAATTCTTAAACGCCTCACGAATGGAAGTAATCTTTCTGAATATGCGAAATGGTAGACTTTTAACGAACCTACTTAATTAAATTCGATACAGTTAAGTTTCAGTAAACATACATGTACCTATATTCGTAGTTAGTTTTTAATAAGATCTTTCTGGCTATCATACAGATTACTTGGTGTGAAGTTGTACCTAATTTCAGAAGTAACAGTATCAGTGTTGTATCTATATCTTTTTTCTTCCTTGCCTTTTCCCATTACCTACTTGGTGTCGGCACAACAGATTTATCTTTCCACACATTCCGATTATTCGCATCTTCCACACTAACACCCTTCTTAATCATGTAGTCTTTCACAAAACCTATCCATATTTTCTTAGGTCTTCCTCTCCTCTTATTTCCTTCCATATTCCGCAACATGTAACATAACATAACTTCACGCCTTTTGTTACCCGAAGGTGTAGGCAGCGGCTGTTAAACCACGTCTCGCCGTTATGTTTACGTCCCAAATGGAATAGGTGGCGAACCTATTGCCATACCGGGCACAAAGTTATCCAGTCATCGATATTTATCACACATTACTTCCGAAAACAATTTCGAAAAGTCATTGGTGTGAGCCAGTGTCAGGAATCGAACCCGGACCTCTGGATTAGAAGCCATATAGCTATATCACTGTAATGCCTCCTCATTGTATACCCATAACACGCACTTATTCTTATCCTCTCAGTCATTGGCCGCAACAGTGTTGTGTCTATCTATAATAATTGCTTTTACTTAATCTACGTCTAAATTTTTTTTTATTTTTGCTTTAAATTAAGTCTCGTTTTGGATACAAATGTCGTTTAAATATACGATTTGTTTTAATATACCTAGATCTATGTACATTATATGTGGTAGGTACATTATATGTGAGCAAGTGGGTCAGCTGATGGTGAGTAACTTCTCACCGCCCGTGTACACGGTGGTGCGTTGCCGTTCGTTAAGGAAGTAGGAGGAAAATGTGTTCGGGCATCCGGATACCTCTCACTTCACGCCGAAATTCCGAGAGTTCGTGGTATTTCACCGGCCGAACCGGCTCATTCATAAGTGTAAATAGTAAAATTTTAAATGAAGTTTTCATAATTCCAAAGATGAAAGGCAGTATTTTGACTAATTACGAAATATTAAACCCCTACAGATAAACATTTCATACTAACTAACAAACAAATAGAAACATTTCAAATAATAAACATTTCGCTAATATGACAATATGTCGAAAAATTACTCTCATTATTGATGGGTGATATTGAACAATAGTGTCACGGTACGCGAGGATTTGTAAACGCACAGCTGGTGACTATGGATACAAGTCGCGACCACCGCTCTGTGCCCATTCTCTATGCCTTTTTGACTTTGATTTATCGTTTTTTTATGCCCCTATTCACCCGTCACGGCTCCTTTGAATTATACTCCTGTACTGCCAAACTGGAAATTCGCTCGACAATATTGAATCTTAAATCTATAAGCTCAAAGTGTATTATATTTATTAAAGTTTTGATCAGTCGTAACGAACAGCGAAACGCTCACGTCTGCGTCAGCGCATACAGTATCGCTACATCATCACTTAATAGTAGGGGATGAAGAGGTTTTTATTCCATTTTCACAGTAATTTGCTTTTGTTGAACAACAATAATGTTTATTTGTGAAGTTCAATTTTAAAGCAAATATGTGCGCAAGTTTTTGAGGGCGAGTCATCGGGGACACGGTACACACCCAGCTTAATCCATAATAGATAAATATAATACTAAATTAAGTAAGTAAATTGTGTTTTGATGAATCAAATAAATTCCTATCTGAATAATGTATCCTTTATCGTATTAGGTTGAGCCACTCAGATCGCTGCATAAATGAGTCAGCGCGACTATTGATATACCATGACCTGTCAGAATATCGGAGCAAAGTGGCTAGTGCCGCGTTTTGGTCGGTGAGAAAAGTATCCGGAAGCCTTCCTCCTTCCCAACCTTACCCCTTCCCTATCCCATTTTAAAGATCGGCACCGCAACTATAACCGCAATAAACTGTCTGTGTTGCAGATGTCCATTGGCGGCGTTTGTTGCTTACCATCAGGTATCACGTCTGCTCGTTTGTTATCCCATAAAAAATAGGTAATCAATGTCATATTTTTTGAGGCATAGTTATTAACTGAATTAATTATTAATGTTTTAATGAAAAATCGGTTACAAAATAAATCGATCATTACATTAGTCGGTAATATCAATATTTTTATTACGTCTCTATGAGAACTTAATCAATATTTAGTTTCTATCTAAGTCGATACTAAAACCAAATATGTTTGCTATGTATTATACAAAAACGAAGTCGCTAAAGTAATTAAGCCTGACCCGCTTCGTTTTTAATAATTTTAACTTGACTAGTTTTATATGGGTAATAACTTTTTATAGGTATCATTATTTTCATTTCTATAATTTATTATCAGCTACGATTCTAGTCCGAGAAGATTTTCCTATGACTTCAAGTTGTAAATATTCAGCTCTTGTTTTTGTACATGTCAAATAGCTATTTTATATCCACATTTTGAGATTAAATAATACATTGAAAGTTTATTCTTCTACCTAATTCTATATCTTGGTATCTCCTTGTTGACTATGCTATAAAGGTCACGCCAAGAGCGGTCTTCTTCAATAACCAAACACAATATCTACACGTTAATACATTTTTTTTTCCATCAGCAACCAATCAATTTTATTTGGATTTCTTCTCCAACCTTCATTCATATACACAAACACAATAAGCAAACCAAACAAACCAGAAATATATCTTACGCGACAAATATTAGTCATATATCATCATGAAATCGTAAAAAGATTTACACAATAAAAACCGATTTGCGAGTTCAGTTCAAGGATATAAGTGAAAATGATAGCTGACAAAAGTCATTTGGAAGTTACGTTCGTGTCTGTATTGTTGCTGTGGTGGATGACAAAAGTTCTAGCACGCCGTTCGGTAGCCAACAATGCGGCGTGGAGTCAGAGAACGGCAATTTGTCAACATCGACAATGCAATGCCCGACATATTGGCCATTATTTATTATGTTTTTGTGAAATACAGAGCAGTTTTATGGCGGGAACGTATTCGCTTCGTGTAATACATGCGATGACGTCGCACATTAACCTATACATAGTTGCAAGCCAGTATGCAAGAAATAAAAATACATGTTTTTTTTAAATATATTATTATGTATAGAAAATGTATAATTTTAAGTAGATCCCGTGCGTTTTTTTAAGATACTGTTACAGATTGGTGAAAGTAGAACCCAATGTTCCATATATTATGATGTTCTGGAGGCATATTATGAGCTCTTAATTCCACCCAGCATTTTCGCTTCCTAGCGAATTCGTATTTCCAATGACTAATTTCAGCTAGTCTTGACTACTCATGAATGACTAAATGGAATTAGTCTTTGATAAATCGATTGACAATGACTACTCGATACCGACTAGCTGGGATTAGTTGTTGAAAATACAAAATTTGCAAGGCAGCGCGTAAGCTGCCTGGAATTAAGAGTTCATAATACGCCTACTAAAAAAATCAGTTGATGATTGTTTTTGTTTTTATTATTTAACGTCTAGGTATTTCAAAAACGTGCCGTGAGTATTAAATTACCTTATAATATTCTTTGACTCGCAGTTATAAAATCACGTCATCTATAAAGGATTGAAATTGGTGATACCTCTCTCACCGAACGCAATGCGGCTTGAGCCACTTTATGTTACTTTTAGGAGAGAGTTTTCTATGTATATAGATATAATTATTATGAAGAACCCATGCAGTTGAAATACGACTCTCACCGTAACCGATTGTTGAAATACCTAATAAAATAAAAAACTAACAGTGGTAGAGCCAAGCAGTTCGCTGCATGAATGGGCCGGCTCGACCGGTGAAATACCACGACCTCTCAGAAGACCGACGTATAGTGGCTCATGCCGCGTTTCGTTCGGTGAGAGAGGTACCCGGAAGCCCACCCCCCTTCCCCGTCCTTTCCTATCCCCTATCCCTTAAAGGTCGGCAACGCAACAGTAACACTATGTGTTGCTGGTGTCCATGGGCGGCGTTGGTTGCTTACCATCAGGTGACACGCCTGCTCGTTTGCCCTCCTATCCCATAAAAAAAAAAAAAAAAAAACTCATATTCACACTTCAGGCGCTATTTTAATTACATATTGGAAATTGTAAAAACTTTGATAACATCTAATCATGTGTCGGTTCTTGTCTAAATAGTCTTCAACGGTAGATAAGATGTTTTATTTTGTAATGTTATTGTAATGTAATTGTAATGATTAACGCTAAAAATCTCTTAATCATAAGTGCTAAGACAATATTCCTCGAATAATATAATCAGCATATTTTTTTTCCTTCTGGAACACTTTAAAGAAAATGAGGCAATTATTAATAGGTATCATCATCAGCTTAGGCTTGTTTGCTCATTTAAGAAAAATCAAAGCTCTAAATAAATAGATTTGCAGCTTTTTATGATCAAGTAGAATCATTTGTTTAACATAAGAAACTCCAGCAAAAGATTTTAAGCCCGAACTAAACTTAAACGCGTATTAAAACAAGCTTTTATTTATTGAGTTTAAATAACATCATTTATCGTAACAAAAAAGTTTGATATTGAAATTAATATATAATTATCTACCCAATTACGTATACAACATAGTGTAATTACTATTGCTATCAAAACGTCACACAACTGTACGAATATAATTTCATTAACGGCATCATACTGAAATTATACATTGCGATCGTATGTCATGCAATGCAACAATTCGGTTCCGCACCAACACGGCCTGGATCAATCGTGATGAATACAAATGCCACCGTCCGGGGCGGAGCTCCCTCCGTCCAACGTTTTTACGTTATTTTGTGAAAGAACAAATGGCATGTTTTGTTCCCGCCCTCCACAGATCGGTATACGTAATTAACTACTTAATGAACAGCAATATTATTCTGTAATTAATTATATTAAATATGTTCGCATTACTATTCATCTCTATCTCTCTCAGACGTGTGTGGAATTTTTAATTGGGCAATTTTAAATAAATGCTTTTGCTGATGAAAACACAAAAAATAAAACATGTCTAATGAATCATTCATTATCTTTTAGAACATTAGCTAATTACTCAGGTAATATTTCACATGAATATTAAAGTAATTACATATTTCCTTAAGAAAATATGTTACCTAATAAATGCTTAAGAGTAACCCTATAAAAAATAAGCGCCATCTAGCGGACAATAGCAGAGTTAATTGTTCTTCACGCTTACTGTTTTATTAAGCAAACCGTAGTTGAGTTAACTATGAATTTTCGTACACTCGACATTTGGCAAGCTGTTTCATAGAATTGCTGATTAGGATAGACGGATAGTTAAGCATTAACGATCCAATTTGTCGGTCTAGCCGTTTGATCAAACAGTTCAATATTATTCAGAATTCAGGACGCTAGCTAGTCATTGGCTTTTAGTACAAAGGCTAGACGGTTAATTATACAGCTTTAATCAAGCTAATTAACTGCTTCGTATATATTATTACTCACGTGTCTGTCCTCTCCCAGAATTTATGGTAAAACAAATTATCAGAATATTCCAAATATATGCAAATTATGAAGGATCATATTTTATATTTATGCTTTACTAGAGGGCGCTGTGTGTATTGTGTCCAAGATATTATTATCATGAGATTCAATTTGTGCTATTTATCGGCTTTAACTGCTGTCCCGCTATGTTAATACTGCAATATCTTCGAAAATATTCGTTTAAATTGCATGCTGTACAGGGCCAGCATCATCTATATTACATGCACAATCTTTTTAAGACTTAATTGGATTGAAATTAATGCTGTAATGTTTAAAATCGCTTCGTTAATTATTTCTCGTAAAAAGAAAAAAAAATATGGTCATTGTGGATTATCCCTGAGATAGACATATGTCCTCGCGGACTTTTTTGTAGACCTTCTGAAGGTGTTTAATAATGTAGAATATTGTGTTGATCTATCACTTAGGGTTCAGTCAGCATTTGCAATTAAAGTGCAAAATCTCGAAAATTATCATTTTTTCTTTACAACATCATTTAAGAATTATAGATCAAAACCATCCCGTTGACACCCTCTAACTATTAAAAAAACCGCATCAAAATCCGTTGCGTAGTTTCAAAGATATAAGCATATAAGGGGACAGACAGCTCAAAGTGACTTTGTTTTATACTATGTAATAATTGTACACAAAGACAAATTACAGAGTAATGCAACAAACAATGACATTTTCGACACACAATTAGGTATATAAAGTTAGATACTTTCTATAAAATTGGCAAGATCGTATCTCTGAGGTTACGGGCCATAACTTTTTATAAAAATATATTTTAATATTTAAAAAATAAATCTTTACGATGTGTTACAATTTAGTTTTATGTGTAATTTTTGCTACACAAGTTTAATATGTCCAAATTGAACAAGAGTGGAGCGTTCTTTTGATAAATTCTACATCGAGTTCTCCACTCTAAAATAGAATTTGATATCAAAAGATAAAAGTTGTCTGATAAAAGATATTTTACAGATTATAAAATTGAGAAACACGAGACTGAGACTAAAATATATTTTTTTTTTTAATATATTTGATATTTTTTTCGATCTTCAATGATTCGTAATATAGAAAAATATCCTAACCATATTTAAATATGATTTAAAAATACGTATAATTTGCTAGAATGTGCAGTAATATAATTTAAATTAAATAACTAAATACTAACTAAGATGCAAACCCCCACGCTAAAAATAGCTCACATTTTCTAAGAAACAATTAATAAAAATAGTAATAATCATTTCTATAAGAAACAGAACATTTTTACCAGGTGTTTCCAAACAGTCCAACATATCTATAATCTCTATCTGTTATAAATATGGTCATGATGAAAAAAAAAAACTTCCCAACAAGAATATGAGTGATCATTTCATTTCTACAATAAAAAAAGTATATATATTAACTATGATACGATCTTTGTCAAATTCTAGATCAATTTGAAGTAATAAAATAAAATTTAATGTCGCCATTTACTTTGATGCGGTCTCTTGTACTATATAATTATGAAGAGAAAAAGACTCGTCTGAACAATTCACTACAGTCGGAAACATCGCGTACCAAAATGCATTCTGTTCTATTTATAATGACATTTTAAATTACGATAATTTGACAAGTTGAAGGACATTTAATTGTTGAAAGGTGGATATTTATGAACAAATGTTCGAGTTTGTTCATATTTTGATGACAATAAAGAGATACAGACAATAAAAAAGTTAAGTATGTAACTTTTTATACATATAAATTTTAGAGAACGTCTGAATTTTAGATTTTTTTTAGTCTTTGACCTGCATCTATAGGTAGGTATACCTATTTATAATTTTAACTGCATTATTAAGTATTCTTAAAGCATTAGATTCTTTTATTAGGAAAAAGGAGTTGGCGTGAAAACCGTGAAAACGTAAAAAACCCATTATGTTACGTACAAATATTTGTCTAATATTCTGATCCAGAGGTCCGGGTTCGATACCTGACACTGGCTCACACCAATAAATTTCCGAAATTGTTTTCTTAGATTATGTGAGATATATATATCGATGACTGAAAACTGTGTGCCCGGTACGGCAATAGGTTCGCCACCGATTCCATTTGGGACGTAAACATAGCGGCGAGACGAGGCTTAACAGCCGCTGCCTACACCTTCGGGTAACAAAAGGTATGAAGTTATGTTTATGTAAAATTCTAAATATTTGTTAATGTTCACTTAATTTGATTAATTTAGTGCATTTTGTTACATAATGATGTAAAATTCTCTAAGTGTTTAAGGCAAATATCTCAGACTTTAACAATATTGCATTGGTATTTCGTTGATTTTGGTTTCGTATCCTACTAAATAATTTAACTTTTCAGACCCGCAATTTAACAGGTACCGGTGAAACACCACGACCTCTCAAAATATCGACGTTAAGTGGCTCATGCCGCGATTTGTTTGGAGAGAGAAGGTATCCTCAGACCTATCCCATTCGCGATTCCTTCCCTATCCGATTTTAAGGACCGGCAACGCAACTGTAACACTATTTGTATTACAGTTGTTTATGGGCGGCGTTAGTTGCATACCATCAGGTGACACGCTTGTTCTTTTGCCCCCATATCCCATACAAAAACCCAGTAGGTACCGTAGGGAATATTATTGAAGCTTTCTTTATACAGATTTACCTACCGTCTGACATATTCTAAGATTTAAATATAGAAAATATCAATCGATTCAAAATGGCAGGTTATATTTGCGAAAAAGTTATTACCTAGATTGTCGTACGGTTTCTTTGTGATTTAACTTTTTACAAAATAGTAGGTTGTACGGCCACAATCATAGACGAGTCTTTTGTTAATGCGTTCCCGTTACGGTCCCACGGAAATACAGGTATCAAATGCAAGCACTCTATAATTTACATATAGCCTCCTATTATCCATAGAAAACTAGCAGGACAATGAAAAAAAACCATTGCCACATAGGAAAGCTAGAGCGATTATAGCTTATTAAGCACCACATAGACATATGAACAAACACTAGCTTAATTGCTTAATAACAATGGCGGCTGTTCTTTTTTCTTTTTTTTTTCACTGTCGCTGTTTTGTTGTGACAGCCAGAACTGAATTTTCCAAACGTTAATGACAAAGAAATTGTCTTCGTCTTTATCTATTTTGCATCGACTAACCATACGCCGGCGGTGGAAAATATCACTCAAATCTACATGGTTTGTGACTTCTTTCCACAACACTACCGCCATTGGTCTATTTTTAAAAGTTTACTTACGAACTATTCATTTGTGAAATGCATTGCTCTACTAATTATGTCTGGTATTTTGCTTTTTTTAGAACAATAGATATTATTTTAGATATTATTATTTCAAATATACCTCCATCTTTTTCCGTTTTTCCCTCTATTTTTCTGCATGTTTGCAGTATCAATAGTATTTATTAGGTAAATTATTCCTTTCTAATTCCTTCTAAATATTTTACACGGCGAAGTAACTGTCTCTAGTTTTATGGTCTATCTTGGGATTAAACTAGTGATTTGAGTTTTAAATCTCAAGAAAACACTACGAACGAATTTATTACGAAAACTCCTTACTGAAACTATTCAAGTTCCATTTAGGAATTAGTCGCATTCTTAGCAAGAAATATTTAAATATGACCAAACTCTGCCGTACCACTTCATGAAGCCGCTATTCTACAATGTACAATTACTTGGTTACAAATGTTTAAGATTCAGTGCCTTCAGCGTAACACCGATTCACATCATCTGTTGTGAGTCCGCTGTCCGCTACGCTTACTGCTTCAAATCACTGTGATCACAGCACAAGACACCCTAGGGACATGGGGGCACGATTACATCATTATACACAGCTCTCAATGTCCCCGGATATCGGAGCCGATGAAAAGCTTAATACAGAATAGCCGATGGCAGTCGATCAATTGTCCCCAATGATACGTTCGGAAATTTTTCTTACTTATTGCTTTGTCATTACGAATACTTTCACGTTTATAAAGAACAAAGGGGAAATTGTTTATGATTATCGATTTTCGAATCGATTCATACAATTTTCGTTTAATAAGCTCTATTAAATTACTATCACAATATATCTTTGTATCAAATTGATTTTGCCTGGTATACCTAATGATACACACTTACTGATACATACTTACTTACTTTAAAATAATAAAGTAAAATTGTACTTGTTGACTATTTTTAAGTGTCTGTGAAGACCTATGAAAATAAAACTTATTTTGACTTTGACTTTGACTTTAGTTATTTTTCATGTTATGAGCAATAATAATGTAGTATTTTTTGCCCGCTAATATCAGCTGTCTTTTGACACAATTTGATCGTAATCAAATGACAATGCTTACAAGACATAAATTACAAGTAAAAAACCTTTTCAAAAAAGCTTTTATTTAAACGCTCTAAAAAGAAGAAAATATTTTTTCCTTAAAAATTTCAAGAATCAACTTATAGCCTCATTAGGTATGTACAATTTATATAGTAAGGTACTAATAAAAGCTTGTTGCGCGATTTGTAAATAACTAGTAGGTACCTACTAATTTAATTATGTCAAATCAAATCAAAATCAAATTAGCTTTAGCAAAATAGATTTGTCCATTGACATTTTAACAGTGGTAGAGTCAAGCAGTTCGCTGCATGAATGAGCCGGCTCGACCAGTGAAATACCACGACCTCTCAGAAGACCGACGTAAAGTGGCTCAATCCGTGTTTCGTTCGGTGAGAGAGGTAACCGGAGGCCCACCCCCTTCCCCATCCTTTCCTATCCACTACCCCTTAAAGGTTGGCAACGCAACAGTAACACTATATGTGTTGCTGGTGTCTATGGGCGGCGTTAGTTGCTTACGACCAAGTGACCCGCCTGCTAGTTTGACTTCCTATCCCATAAAAGAAAAAAAATCTTCACACACACACACTTAAAAAGTAAATACAGCCTCGAGCGACCCGTTTCCAAGTGTCGGAGCTTTCGTGAGAAGAACTGGGCTAGAAAGTCATGTAAATGGATCTGCTAAGTTTATTGTGTTAGGTATCAATTGCAATTTAATTAAATACGGATTATGTAGTTAAACCTCACGACAATCTATATCGGTCTTTTATATACTTTTACCACATAAGATTAGCTTTCTCCAATCCTGGAAACCCACCCTATATATAGACCATCCATCCAACACAAAATAATTTTGTAAAATGTTTTTTATGTGATAGGATGGGATAGGATGGCCACAAGTAGTGTTACAGTTGCGTTGCTGGTCCTTACAATGGGATATGGGGGTCGGAAGTGGTGCGGGATATCTCTTTCACGAGGCGAAACGCGGCAGGAGCCTCTTTACGACGGTAACTCACCGAACGAGCCGGCCTAATCATGCAGCGAATTGCGTGGCTCTATCAAGTACCTAGTTTCTGAACTAAACTAGCACATTAAAACGAAACAAAGTTCAGCTTAGACAAGCTGTTACAAGAAAGAACATCTGACGGCAGGCATAATATTAAGTGCTGAACATTTTATTTCTTAAGACATAAGTAACAACTTACCAATGTTTGACTGCTTACTAAATTCTATCAACAATAATTTCTTGCTGCCAAAAGGAACTGAGTGTTACAAGATTTGTAATAAACTCATACGCTTCCTTGTTCATAACTTTCGACTTACAATTTCATTGGTCTGTAAAGCTTATCACTTTCAGATATTATTATGACATGATAAAAATTTATGTCCATCGTGGAAATCTTAGCAGATTAAAAGACTTGTGGTTAGTTCAAATTTGTTAGTTAGTGTAGGGAAATTGTGAATTCATCAGGCCCGTATAGGTACATATGAACATATCAGTATTACGAGATTGAAGATAGTAAGGTCGGAGGCGTGGCTACGAAGCCGATTGGGCCGACGGACGCCAATGCGTGTGCGCCGGACAGTAGCTCGCACCGACATATTCACGTTATATGCTTCCATATAAACAAAACATACCCTAATAAATGTTTAATTTAGTGTATACAACACGATATTAACCATTGTTATTCCGTCACAGTCGAAAATCTAGACGATATAAAAACATGATTAGTATTTAACCTTATCTGTGGGGAAACTTTTTTATGACTATGTAACAGAGCCTTCTGCTATCTACTTTAATGTATATACACTCGAGAGCAATGAATCCGGGTCACTTAAAGAATCCTAAAAATCTCGGAAACTAAAAATGCTAGGTTAATGCAATAAATTGTATTTAATAGACAATGTAATACTCCTTAAATGAAGGTATTAAAACTTCTTAGTTATTGTAAAGTTATATCATAAAAAAATCAAATTTGAAAAAGGGCCACTTTCGAAGATGGAACTACGAAATTACAGCATTTGGTTTTGCTTTTGTTTGTAATCTGTCATTTATGTGGGTACATAAACCATGTTGATAGTGCTCTATATTCATTATTCAAGCTGAAATTATGTCGCTTACGCCTGAAGAATGCACCAGAATACTTACAATGCTGGAAACCGGCCGGAGTCAGCGCGATACAGCCAGGACTGTTGGTGTGTCGCTGTCAACAGTACAAAGAGTTCTCCGACGTTACGAAGAAACTGGTTCTAACCTACGCAGACCAGGAACGGGCAGAACCAGGTATACCACAGCACGAGAAGACCGATACTTGGTGAACACCATGCTTCGAAATCGCTTTCTCACAGGAACTGAACTCACCAATCAGTTTCGACGCCTCGGAGGAAGTAACCCAAGTGCATGGACAGTAAGACGTCGGCTTGCTGAATCTAACTTAAAACCCCTTAGACCTGCAAACGGCCCTAAACTGGAGCGTGGGCATCGTATTTCAAGACTAAGATATGCCCAGAGCCACGTAAATTGGAGTATTGAAGATTGGTCAAAAGTTATGTTCTCCGACGAATCAAAATTTATGCTCTACAAGCACGATGGAAGACACAGAGTGTATCGAAGACCAGGGGAAAGATTCAAGCAAGCATGCATCGAGGAAAAAGTAGCCTACGGTGGTGGGTCTGTGCTTGTGTGGGCCGGAATTTCTTCTGAAAGTCGCACAGAGCTGGTGATCATAGAAAACGGCTCTTTAACTAGCGTAAGATATGTGGAAGAAATCCTCAATGATCACGTTGGTCCATTTATGGTCAATTTAGGTGAGGATGCTATATTTAGATATGCATGACAATGCCCGACCTCATACAGGTAGGATTGTGAATGACTACCTTCAAGAGATGAACATTACTCGTATGGAGTGGCCAGCGCGCAGCCCGGATATCAACCCGATCGAGCATGCTTGGGACGAGCTAGGCAGATGCGTAAAACAACGAAACCCTCCCCCAATCACGCTTCGTGAGCTCAAAATTGCTCTCACAGAGGAATGAGAGAATATTCCCCAAAATCGTATAAGGAACCTGGTGTACAGCATGCCAAACCGCGTAAACGCAGTAATGGAAGCACGAGGAGGCAATACGAAGTATTAAAATTCAAGAAAATCGTAATAAAGTTCAAAAATTTCATGTTTCCTATTTTTGTTTTAAGGAGAGATCAGCAGATTTTTTCTTTATGTAATTTTGTGTTAATAAAATGTATGGTGACTCATATTTTTTTTACTTTCATTTAAGGAGTATTACATTGTCTATTAAATACAATTTATTGCATTAACCTATCATTTTTAGTTTCCGAGATTTTTAACATTCTTTAAGTGACCCGGATTCATTGCTCTCGAGAGTACTTAGTCATGCCATAAATATTGTAATAAAGAAAAAAAAATTTTTTTAATTGTAAATAACATTTATTACTTTTACAGCGTGTTACTTTAATACATAAATATAAAACGATATAAAATATAAAAAGCTTATACGAAGTGGTCTCCATTGGCTGCAATACAGGCCTTTAAACGTTGAGGCCAGTTATCAATAGAAACACGCACTCTTTCCATGGGTAAATTCTTCACTGCCAATCGTATGGATTGTTTTAGGGACTCTAAATTACCACAAATCATAATCCAGTGGATTAAGATCGGGACTAGACGACGGCCAGTCTTCAGCTCTAATGAAGTCCGAAACGTTCGCTTCCAACCAAGATTGCGTGGACCGAGCTTTATAACCCGGTGCCAAGTCTTGCTGGAAGGACCATACTTCGTTATTGAACATGGTGTTGTTAAGTGGTTTGACTACCTTTTCAAGAATGATATCTTGATACACTTGTGCCGAGGTTTTGATACCTTTTTCACAAAAATATGGCTCAGTCACTCCTTCGTAGCTAACACCCCACCAAACCATCACTGAAGTCGGATAATGCCCACGTTGCACTCTGTCAACTAATTGGGAAGCTTCCTTAGAGCTTTGAGCATAAATACGGTCATTTTGTTTGTTAAAATGTTGCTCAATTGTAAAAACTTTTTCATCCGTAAACAATATTTTTCTATGACCTCCCTTTGCGTACCGCTTCAGTAGTTGTTTAGATTTTAACACCCTATTATTTTTTAAATTATCAGTTAGTAAATGACCAGTGCGTCTCATAAAGGCTGCAAGTCCTAAGTCATCTTTTAAAATACGCGACATTGTGCTAGGTGCTATCTTCATCTCCCGAGATAAAATCTTTTGCTTGCGGACAGGATTTCTCCGAATTCTTTCCCTTACTGCTTTGACCACCTTTTTCGTACGAACACTACGTGGACGGCCAGGTCTTTTTCTGTCACAAACAGAAGAGGTCTCATTGTACCTATTAATAGCCCGGTACACAAACATTTGACTAATACCAAGTGCATGGAGAGTTTTAAAATTTGCATTTGGCTCCATCCTACTTTGTGTAATGCAATCACAGCGATTCGGTTCTCTTTATCACCCCACTCCATTTTAATATCGCAAAATATTGTACAATGTATTGGCGCCAAAACGAGAAAACACAATGAACAATCGTATAAAAATGACAGATTGCAAATTCAAATGTAATATATTTTTATTTTTAGTTGTAACAGTATTTATGGCCAGACTAAGTAGATAGGTATTTTTACTATTTAGTTTTCTTACAAGTTACGTGATTTTTTTTTTAAATAATTGACTACTTATCCAAAAAATGGGTTTCGACATCCAACTAAGTATTAAACCTGAAAATCTACTTGTTTCAAAGGTTGAACAGTCGATAAAGAAACGAGTGCTCTTGCTATCCTATAAAACCTGCCAGTCAGCTCCTTGAGAATGCATAAAAGCCTAACATTATCAATAATTGAAGATCGTCGAATCATTAAGGCTGCTCGGGTTGGATCCTATGTTGATTATTTGTAGTTATTATGAATTTGCGCATCGACCGAGCCTATTACAGAGGTAGGTGGGTAGGTAGGTACGATGACCACGGGCGCTTCTTCGTAATAATCATGATGACGACATGAAATTATACGATTTGTGTGTGGAATTTTGTTGAAAATGGCGAAAACATTACAGAAAAGTACAGGGGTTGTAACGACGATCGGGCCTGTATTGCCTCAGGCCTCGCGATATCGGACAGAACTTACCGCGGGCCCGTTGGTATGCAAATTAAACCCAATCAAAATAATAATTTCGTTGAAGGCATGGAGAGTTGGTATACGAGTAATACAATTGGAGGTTTTAGCTCTCACTCTAGCCACCGCTGAAGCTAACTATGAGGGAGGAGGAACACGCTACCTATAGTTTGATATGCAAATAGCAAACGATCGAATCGCTTTTATTATTTTTACAAACTTAATTCATACACGTAATAGGTAACTTAATGCGCTATATTAGGTAATATAAAAGGAATAAAATATTATTGTAGTGATTATATGGTTAAGCGAAGCATTTAGTACGTGTTCAAAACACATAGCGTACTATATATACTTATTTATAACAAATCATTTAGGTTAATTACTCTAATAGCGCTTTCTTGTCATAATACTGGTTTTATAAAATACCTGGTACGTATTAAGAATCGTATAAGGTAATAAAATATAAACTATAACGGACTACAATGGTATACAAATGTCGACAATTTGATATTTTTAGAAGTTATAATAGCTTTATGCTTTCTTCTAGCAGAAGCTATAGGGTATTGTTGCACCTTGATTTTGCCTAATGGACTATGCCTACATGCTATTGGTGTCTATCAAGTAATCGATACGTAATAACATCAATTTCAAATAGTTCTTTTCATATCCATAATAAATTTGTAAAACAAAATTATGATTATAGGTACTAGTATAGATATGTATGTATATTGAAACATGTATTCAGTCCGGTTGTTGCAACTAACACAATATTACAAACGCTACCGAATAATGAAGTTTTATTCACGACCGTTGTAGATATCTTGGTTTAAAGCGTAGTTACACATATACCATTCGAAGTAAATCGCTCCAATCAATTCTAATTACTGTAATACTACAGTTACAGAGTACAAAATTGTGTATACTGAGATATGTAGGTACTAGGTACCTATAGATATGGGTATAGCATTGGATCAATCGCTTGGTTCAGCTCATTATGCAACATCCATGGGTAGATAGAGACGCGGTCTGTCATTACGGCAAATGGAGGCAAATTGCTGACATCTAACGTACTGCTTTGCCGCAGCTTGCTGTACAGCATCCATAATACCGACTCCCGTTAAAAGCGTGAACTACAATCGTTTCAATACTTACTTCATATGGTAATGAGAAAATTTCCAATTCATTGTATGTACTAAGTATATGTCTTCTTGCGGTTTTGTGGATTAATTTGTGGTTGCTGTTGATTCTATTGTTGCAATAGAAAGTTTTTTTTAGTGGCTCTGCAGATTGAGAAGTTTTGGTATCAAATCCGTGTGATACACCAGTGACTTCGAAGAAATTATGACTGACAAAATTGTTCTTGGTATTTATGGGCAATATGTTAGTCAACGTTTTCCTCTCTGCATTCCAAACCCATTGTATCTTATTTTAATAGCTGGCAACCCAATCGTAACTCTATCTGTGTTGCAGGTGTCAATAGGCAACGTTAGTTGCTTACCATCAGGTGGCACGGCTGCTCGTTTGCCTAAAAAACGTTACAAAACGCTGAAATTAAGTTTTATTTTTGATGGCTAGTCGCGATTTGAGCATTGCGTACAAAAAATAAGATTAACAGTAGTTAATTTAACAATAACTTCACGATATGGAAATTTGAATATCGATATCTAGAATGAAGTTACAAATGCAACAGTGGTTTTCAACAGTGGTAGAGCCAAACAGTTCGCTGCATGAATGGGCCGGCTCGACCGGTGAAATACAACGACCTCTCAGAACACCGACATAAAGTGGCGCATGCCGCGTTTCGTTCGGTGAGAGAGGTACCCGGAGGCCCACCCCTTCCCCATCCTTTCCTATCCCCTATCCCTTAAAGGTCGGCAACGCAACAGTAACACTATATGTGTTGCTGGTGTCCATGGGCGGCGTTGGTTGCTTACCATCAGGTGACACGTCTGCTCGTTTGCCCACCTATTCCATAAAAAAAAATGCAAAAAATGCAAAAAAAATTGAAAAAGTACCTATGTGACATTCTAAAATAAATTCAAATTTCGAAGACGTCAACCTTATGTCAAAATTAAAAAAGATCATCCTGTCACAAAAAAAAAAACTAAATCAGATGACTTCAAAACTCTTATCTCCAGTTCCCTATATACTCTTTACATTTATTACGTTCAAATAACGGAATATACCTTCATATGCTGATAACCATAACCAACAATTGGTATTCACTCATGAAGATCGTCTAATTATTTGCTGGCCTGTTATTATTTGCGGTGATTTGTGTAATAACCATGGCCCTCGTGTCTTTTAAGTATTACCTACTTACATATATTCCTGTGTATTATGTCATTGTCTATGTATATTCATAAATAAATTGTCATAACAATCAACATTTTAACATACCAATATGTTCGGGTTCTGTTTCTTAAAAAGGAAAAAAAATAAATACTTGTTACATCTTTTCGGGTTCTGTATCTTAAAAAGGAAAGAAATGGGGTTGTTAATGTTAATGACTTAGGTACTGGTCTCTTATAAATTTGGATTTGTAGCAAATTTTGTAAGTGGCAAACTTAAGAAAGGCGGCCATTAATAATGTGATTTATATACCTAATTACCTGTGATTTTTTTTGCGTGTTATTCTCTGAAGAATGATTAAACATTATTTATATTTACACATAAAAAATATACTAGTAAAATAAACAAACATCAAAGACGGGCGATTTGGTACGTACGTAACAATTCGCAGAGTCGCGACTGTTACAGCCGCTGCCTGCACCTTCGCGTAGAAAAAGGTGTTAAGTTACGTTCAATATGAGTTATTAGCAGAAGGGTAAAAGGTAAGGAATGCGAATTAGTAATTATTATTAATGCTATATCATATGAAAAAATTGCAAATATAAATGTTTAAACAAAATAATTAAATATTAGAAAAATAGATTTTAACCGATTCTCAGACTGACCCGTTATACAGGTACATAAAATTTTCATGAAAAACGTTCTAGCCATTTCGGAAAAGTTGGCAACCAACACCACGATAAAGAAAATTATACCAACAATTTATAATTAATTATTACCGCAACACATAAGGTTAATTAATGTGAAGTATTATCCGTTATAATAACAGTAATAGCTGCTCTTGGTACCTGCTACTGTTACTAGTACTTGTAGTATGTTCCATTGCGGTTATTTATGGACAAATTATTCGCATCAAGGCTCGCAATAATCGTCTGAATGACATCAAAAATGAAAATTATTTTTAATCGTGACCAATTGGCGTGCAGCGTGACGACTTGACGTTGGCAGGTAAGTAGCGGTTGGCAATAAGCCATGCGTGGCCTTAATTAAATAGTAGCCTCTGGACAAGTACAACTGTGGTCAAAGTATTGTACTGTTGTAGCAACTGTAACCATTATATATAGATACATAGATAGGGATAAATATTCATGTCATTTGTATAAAATATCATTTGTATCCCGCAAGGGATTTGGCGTGAAGTTATGTATGTATTTGTATAGAACACACGAAGGATACAAGGAATCCGAACGTAATGATGGACGAATGGTTTCCATTTAGGGGACAGAATTTTCACCGGTATAGCGCGCCATTTTTCAAGAGCTACTGTTTAAATCCTTACGCGGGTAATTTTATTGCTGTTGACAGTTCTGTTAAATACTAAACGCGAGTTAATCTAATTTAGATTTTTTAGCTTTTTTTTTAATTTAACTTAATTCAACTATTTGTTTAATAATAACTAGCTGGCCCAGCGAACTTTGTTCCGCATCAAAAGTATTATAGAAGTAAATTTTTAATTTATCACTTTTTCTTAACTGTATCATACATAAATTATAGATAAAAACCAGCCTGTTGACATCTTCCATCTATTAAAAAAACCGCGTCAAAATGCGTTGCGTAGTTTCAAAGATATAAGGGGACAGACAGCGGAAAGCGACCTTATTTTATACTATGTAATGATAATACCATCGATACGTGCTAAATTCTAGCGCAACCAGTGGCACTAACGAGAATCTGGGTTTATTATTGAATAATATAATGAAAATGTTTATAGCGTTCGGAGTTCTTGTATCTGTACTTTGGGCTCACAACAATGGATCATGTCAGCCATGGAAATAATCGCGTTTAAATCTTTAAATATTATTACAGTTATTTATTCGCTAAAGTTTAAGCGATAAATAAGTAGCTTGTATAATACCTGAAGATGTTAGCGACAACAATTATTCATTGACTTGTTTATAGCCGAATATTTTAACTTATTCTATAAGTGTCTATAGTGTGTAAGTACCCTAATGGAAACTTTAAATTAAAACTATATTCATAGTCAAAACAGATATCCGAGTATAAATTAATGCTGTGTGGCGCCGGCTTAGAATACCGCCACCCCATCTCTTCCCGTGGGTGTCATAAAAGGCGACTAAGGGAAAATCTAGAAGAATGGGCAGCAGCATTCTCTCTCAAGACAATACAGCCTAATGCGACCGCCAACCCGCCTGCCAAGCGTGGCGATTACGGCAAAAACCCCCCAGGATTGAGCGGACCGGCAGTTGTGGCGCTCTATGGGGGAGGCCTATGTCCAGCAGTGGACCTGAAAAGGGCTAATGATGAAAGTACCTACTAAGGAAGTATAAGTAGGTACTAAGTATATAATGCATCCGTAAAAAAATCCTTCAGTTTCTCTCCAAGTTATATCTGAATCGGTTTCATTTTGTTTAGCAAACATTTAAACTCTTTCTACGTAACACTTAATCTTTTTTAGTTGAGTCGAAACACAAGAGCCTACCTACACATCAAATAAGTAGATAAAGATACCTGAAGTTACAATAAACATGTTTTTTATGGGATAGGAAGGAGGGCAAGCGAGCAGGTGTGTCACCTGATGGTAAGCAACCAACGCCGCCCATGGACACCAGCAACACAAATAGTGTTACTGTTGCGTTGCCGACCTTTAAGGGATAGGGGATAGGAAAGGATGGGGAAGGGGGGTGGGCCTCCGGATACGTCTCTCACCGAACGAAACGCGGCATGAGCCACTTTACGTCGGTCTTCTGAAAGGTCGTGATATTTCACCGGTCGAGCCGGCCCATTCATGCAGCGAACTGCTTGGCTCTACCACTGTATAAATGTACTCTCCCACTGTATGTTGCAAATTTTTGACAGTTGTAGAGCCACTCGGGTTTTATTTTTTCATATAGATAAATACTCTCTGATATACCTACTGTACCTAAGCAAAATTTCAGTTATCATACCCCGCCCAATACAAAATAGGTATGAACATCTCCTAATAAATACATCAGGCACCTAATACCTACGATTGTTTCAATTTGAGGGTAGTTTAAACAAACTGTACCGGCTCGCAGCTTTGAGGACCAGTACCCATAACAAATGAGTTACACAAGCATATGTTCCAAGTCCTTGGAGTACCAACCTTATCATTTACCACATTATGTGATCAATGATTATAGTAATCTGCCACTGAGGATACAATGGGCCTGCACTCGCCGTGCCACCACATGCACCATATACAGGCTGATCTATGATATGTTTTAAAAATAAAATAAAAGTTACCAATCGTAGGTACTTTATAGTTGTTGTTGGTTAATTTGAAAGTCAAAAGTCAAAGTGAAAAGTCAAATGAAAAACAGAATAAATGTTTTCAATTTATCAGCAAAAAAAGTTCTTGTCTTTCCCGATATCACATCAGCAGTAAATAACCGCGGAGAGGATGACTAAGGATTAAAAATACGGTTAATTGATTCGATGAATGAACGGAACTGAATGCCTTTGAATGTAACTTAACGCCTTTTTCTACTCAATGTTGTAACCGGTGACTGCTAAAGCCTTGATTTGCTGAATGGTTACGTTACCCAAATAGATAGAAGATAGATAGAAATAGATTGAATAAGTATCGAAGCTATTGCCCAACAAAGTTTTTTTTTTTTAATATTACAGAAAACTTATTCTGTACACTTTTTATATCAACGATGTGACCGTAGAAAATTAACTTACGACTATTGTACCTTGAGATTCTTAATAAATAAATATCTAGTTGGTTTCTCATGCGTTATCGTAATTTCAGCTAAAGTCTAAGCCTCCACACACAAAAGATAAATAGCATTATGGTACCCCGAGTCTTTTCAACTCAAATTACGAATACTAAACAACATTACAAAAGATGGAATGTCAACATTATAAGGAAGTATCATGTAAAATTTACCACCATGTAAAATAACCCACCTAAATAAAACACCCTGTATTCTCAGTTAGTATTAAATTTAATAGAAAAATATGACCCTTTCACTGTTCCACATAATTGCGGAGTGCGCGCCATGGACAATGTGCCGATCGGCTACGTTTTTAACTATGTTTTATACGTTAGAATCGGTTGACAATGGTGCTCAGCGGCACCCTTTCTTCAACAATTTAGTGCGCAGCAGTCCCCGGAAGTTCAGACCCTCACCCTGGAATTAGGCCGCCTTAGACTCGCTACACGACTCGTATTGTTGCGAAGCTAGAACTCCGCCCTGCAAGGAGTTTTACTTGACGCACCAGCACGCCAGCACGTGACACATGGATACTGGGTGGAATTCAAAAGAGTAAATGGTATTTTCTAAAAAGAAATTGTACCGTTACAAGTCAAGAGAGGACCAGATGTGTGAAATAGGTTGTCTTGAAGGATTCACTGATAACGATAAGACTGTCGTCTGATCTGTCTACTGGCACCTCAATTGGTACCTTGGTTGGTGGTAGAATTATGTGACTAAGGAAACTGATAAGTAAAGTTTCAGTAGTCCATGAGAAACCGTTATAATAACAATGGAGCATTTCCTATAGTTGTTAATATAGAAAATCTCAACAGTCACCGAGGCCTAGTGGTTCTTCCTTCTGATACAGAGGTCGTCGGAAGTTATATTAAAAATATCGGTGACTAGAGAAATTTGACGACCTTTTTAAATAAATAGTGTGATTTAATAGTATAAAAACTTTATCAGCATCATCAGCCTATTGCAGTCCACTGCTGGGCATAGGCCTCTCCTAATGTGTGCCACAACATCCGATTCTCTGCCTTCCGTATCCAGTCTTTTCCAGCAGCCTTTCTGAGGTCGTCTGACCATCGGGCTGGTGGGCGTCCTACGCTACGTTTACCAAGTCGCGGTCTCCGCTCTACTGCACCTTTTTACTCCATCTACAATCGGTTCTTTGGCAGATATGACCAGCCCATTGCCACTTCAGCGAGCTTACCTACTCTACGAGCTATGTCTGTTACCCCAGTTCTCTGGCGGATATATTCATTCCTGAGTTTATCTTTCAGAGATTTCCCGAACATAGCTCGCTCCATAGATCCCTGAGCGACTTTAAATTTGTGGACTAGCCCTACCGTAAGTGTCCACGTTTCGGCACCGTAGGTCATTACCGATAAGACGCACTGGTCTTTGGTCGAAAAAAAATGTTGCTATAAAAACTCGGCCAATTAGAATTACGATTCCTAAATTACATTACTCCTAGGTCGCTTAGTTTTCGTCAAAGCACGGCAACTACCAGGTCATGCTGTCTCGCTCATAACTACAAAAATCCTGTATCCTATATCACAGTTTAGTTTATTGGAATACTAGCTGACCCGGCTAAATTTGTTCAGCATCAAAAATATTTTCACAGCGTTTACAATTATAGTGCAAAATCTTGAAAATTATCACTTTTTCTGATCATACTATACTATTTATACATAAGAACCTCCGCGTTGACACCCTCTAACTGATAATAAAATCCACATCAAATTAGGTTGCGTTGTTCCAAAGATATAAGCATATAAGGGGACAGACAACGAAAAGCCACTTTGCTTTATACTATGTAATGATAATGATACAGAATTAAATAATGAGAATTAAATAAGTAATATTATAATAATTGATAATTGACGGGCCTCGTGGCGTATTGGTAAAAGTACCGGCTGAAGCAATGAGGTCGGGGGTTCGATTCCCACCCGAGCACAAATATTTGTGACAAACATGAATATTTGTGTCTGGGTGTTTTTCTATGTATTATAAGTATGTATTTACAAAAGAAAAGTATATATGTATTTATATCCGTTATCTAGTATCCATAACACAAGCATTTAATTGCTTAGCTTGGAACTAGTGGACGCTGTGTATATTGTGTCCAAGATATTATTATTATTATAATGAGAATAAAATAATTTAATTATTGCAAAATTTTACATCAAAACAAAAGTAATATTTAAATAATTCCCAAAAATAATAATTCCCTTTTAAAGTTTCAACCTACACACACACTGTCAGTATTACAAGTCTATCAAATTATCTCGTTTGTGCCCAGTTTTGTGACCTTGCCGGAGCTACGAACCTGCAACCTCTCATTACTGAATTACCGAACCCTCGCCTATACTTACCGCACCGATTTAAATAATAAATATCTTATCTAAATAACACCCAAAACAATATTTTGGCTCTCAACGATCGCGAGGTAATTACTTATATTAAACTCAAATCACTAATAAAATTAAGGTTTGCCAAGTAATCTGTATATATTATTGGCATAAACATGTATGAATCAGAGGCACATTATTATTAATACAAATTTACAAATTAGTATTCCCATGATGACTATCGTCGATTTCTGACTAAAAGTTTTTATATTTGGAGCGTTTCGTATCTGTTTTATTAAGTACCTAGGTATTAAAACAATATAACCAGAACAAATTAAATATGTAGTCACTGCCATGTATTTATGTTGACGAAATATGAAATAACGTCCTGATATTGAATGGCTCTCAGACCATTTTAATACAATAGCATAATACTTAAAAAAAGTTAGTTTTTAAAAGAAAAAATAACGAAACCAATATCGCTAAATAACCATTGACAATATCTGTCAATATTTCCTAGTATCTAATAATAATGTTTATTTTACAATTTAATTAAGTTTAAAAAAGTTTAAAAACCAAAAATACAAAACTATAACTATATACACAACAATTTTATTCTAAAACGACTATTAATAAATATTTTATATAGTTTAATCCTTCAAATTATATAAGTAGGTATTACTAACTGACCCGGCGAACTTTGTTCCGCATCAAAAGTAATTTTTACAGCGTTTAAAATTATTGTGCAAAATCTCGAAAATTATTACTTTTTCTTTGCTACATTATAAATGAATTATACATACAAACCACCCCATTGACACATTCTATCTATTAAACAAAACCACATCCAAATTCGTTGCATAGTTTCAAAGATCTAAGCGTATAAGGGGACAGACAGCGGAAAACGACTTTGTTTCATAATAGGTATGTAATAATGATTAATGCTATTCATGTTTAAGTTTATAAAAAATCTATAACTGGCATAAATTATACTATCAAAAACTATGATCAAAATGATAAATTATACTGTCAAAATCTATGATCAAAACAGCAATCAGACACGATAAATTAGTAAATACGGGCAATGAAATATTTTAGAGTCGCAATGCCGACGCTTCGCCTATCTATATCTGTTCCCAAGATCAATAGTTAAAACCTATTTATTTCTTAGATTTTCACGAATATCACTCATAACATTAAAACAACTTCTTAGGATTATATCGCGTTTATTTAGAACTTATTTTCATTTATTTCCCGACATGTCGAACTCTTTATACAGAGTTGTCTTTACAGACTCTTTAACTAGTTTGGTTTTCTTGGCTCAAGATTTGTTAGAATTTAATAAGTTTTCTTATTAACTATTACATTTTATTATTAGAAATGATTATCATGATGAGCTATGTCTTATATCATTAAATTGAAGCGTCATAATATACGCTAGGGGAAGATCTTAATAGAAAATTGCATTACTAATTTTGTCAAGGAGATTTTCTCGGAAATAATTTTCTGATAAAATGGTGATATCTGGACTAACTATGCATCGGTGAAAACATTATTTAAAACGATACAGTATTCTTTACTTGATGACACATCTTACCTACAGAGTACCTACCTACTCAAAATAAAGAAACTGTTTTGATTTCTGTTGTTCTAATAAATAAATAATATATATATCTATAGGTACATGAATAAAATAACACACGACAGGCGTCAAGGTAGGTATACCTACCTATTGGTTAAACAACCAACTGCAGAGTAAAACTCGGCGGGTTTGAATTCCGTCCAAATATTTGTGATGAGTTAGCTGATGTTTGTAAGGCATCTGAGAGTTTTTCTATGTATTAAGAAAAAAAGGGTACAGGTATGTATATGTATTAATATTCTTTAAATAATGTCGATAACACAAGCATTTTGTTGCTTAACTTTTATAACTAGATGTCGCTGCGTGTATTATGGCATTTATGGCCAATACATTACAAATACAAAAAAAAGTACTATTAATTTGTAATCAGTACGTAATGCATTCAGTAATGGCGTCCATAAAGCAACTAGGTATTAATTAGGCCTCCATTTTAGTTAGTTACATGACATAAATAGCGTACTTACAATGTAAAAATAAATAATTACTTACGCAATGGATAGATACATAGTAGGTACGTTGTGTTACAAAAGCCATTATTATCCCGTTACGATTTTACGACGCGTCTAATATTTGATATTAAGTATAATATCAGGATATTACTTAAAGTACTCTAATGTTTTCATAATATCATCATAAGTAATTTATTTACTATGTGAATGAAACTTTTTGGAACGAAGTTCCTTACGGCAGGCTTGGAGGGGATAGGGATTTTGCTGCGCGACCGAACTGAAAAAAATGTGATAGTAAAACCGTAAGAAAAAATCCGTGGAAAAAAGTGCGTGGAATAAAACCGTTAAATGAGATGGGCGCAGGCGCGACAGTCGCATACACAAGCGAGTAGTGTATAATATTATTTCTATTTTTCTATTTCTATGTAATTTTATGTTGTCAAACAAAAATAAAGAGACATATTTTGTTATTTTAGTTGATAATTTGAATTACGATGTTTTTTTATTTTAAGTAATTTATTATTTCCTAAAATACTGAATTTCCTAAATACTTTCTTGTACTTAAATAAAAACTAATCAGCAAAATTTAAGAGAAAAATCAAGATTTGTGCTCAATTTTATGTAGGTTTTCTTGATTTTTCTCTTAGATTTTTGCAATTTGTGTCGATTCTACATTAGCCGAAGGAACTTCGTTCCTACCTGGTGTCCCACGACACCACATCATTTTTATTAATAACCTATTAATATAGATAGGTAATAAAAGTTAAATTGATTGATAAAGGTGGGAAATTCAGAAGCGGGGACCTCGACCACTGGACCACCGATACACTTAGCTGACTGATTGTTAAAAGCGGGTATTAAAAATAGTATTAATATCTAGTAATTTACTAGTAGGTCCAGTGGTCGAGGTCCCCGCTTCTGAATTAAGAAGTCACGTGTTCGAATCCTGGCTCACACCAATAACTTTCGAAATTCTTTTCGAAAGTTATGTGTGATAACATCTACGACTGACAACTTTGCAATAGGTACTAATAATATAACTGCCCGTTCTAATTGCAATAGGTTCTCCAGCTATTCCATTTTGGACGTCACGTCACGATTCGGCGAGTCGAGCCTTTAACAGCCGCTGCCTAACATATTCGGGTAGAAAAAGGCATGAATATTATCGTTTAATAGTAAGTAACAGAAATTTAGTTTGGGCAGCCGGGGAAGACCACATAATTTCTATGACCAAATACGAAGAGAGGAACCGACGAAACCGAGGGGCGTTGATGACAAGTTATCTTTATGAAAGTCGAAGAATATACCTGAAGGACGTGAGTTTTTTATGACATAGGAGGGCAAACGAGCAAGTGGGTCACCTGATGGTAAGCAACTACTCGCCGCCCATGAACAACATGGTGTGTTCCTTTCAAAGGAAGGGAGTAGCAGCTGAAAGGAATGGGAAAGGGGATCGGGCCTCTGGATACTTCTCTCACCGAACAAAACGAGCCAGTTCACCCCGATATTCCGAGAGGTCGTGGTATTTCACCGGTCGAGCCGGCCCATTCATACAGCGAAACGCAAGACTCTACCACTGTTGAAGTTGTGTAAGAATCTTGTCTTATGGCACTCTGTCCTTTTTGCCTACCCCACAGAGTACTTTACGTGAAGCTAAGTAAGTAAGTAATAAGTTTATATTGATTATTGATACGTAACTACTACCATTTGATAAATAGAATCTAATGGATAGACTACGTAATGAGTGTCTTTGTTATTTTATTCCAAATCAAAACTATCTTATTCCTTGGACTTCATCAGTTACATTCAGTACCAACGTGTAGTCCATAAAATATGTATTACATTTGATATATATACTTTTGATGCGGTACAAAGTTCGCCGGGAAGTGATGTTCTTAAGCAGTATTTAAAATACTAAGTAGGTACATACTATTGTTTAAGGTATCTAGTATTTTTTATGGGATAGGAAGGCAAACGAGCAGGCGTGTCACCTGGTGGTAAGCAACTAACGCCGGCCATAGACACCAGCAACTCATATACCTAGTGTTACTGTTGCGCTGCTGACCTTTAAGGAATAGGGGATAGGAAAGGATGGGGAAGGGGGGTGGCCCTCCCGCATGGTCAAGCGAGCGCGCGGCACTCATCTCGACCATCGGAGCTGACCTCTCGTTGCCCACTATCGTTCGTACGATGGTGGGTAGTGAGCAGGCTTGGGCGGCGGTGCTGGCCTTTGCCGGTGCTGTTATGTCCCAGAAGGAGCTCGCGGAGAGGACGCGTGAGAGTAACCCTCTTGCGCCCTTGTTCCGCCGTGGAAGAAGGGGCCGCAGGAGGCGGGGTTATGCCGACCGCCTGCCACCATAAAGGGACCTCTGAGTGGTGAACCGGGGGGTTTACCGCTCGATTAGGAGGCAAGGTTCCGAGGCGAAAGGCGCTCCATGTGTTCCGGAGCGCCTCACGTGGAGATGAAAGGGGGACCGAGAAAGGCCCCCCGAGGTGGGTAGCCACAGACGGGGTCGGTAGGTGTATGTTAGCACGTTTCCCGCGACCCCGTCGAATGTGGTGAGGAGAAACACCCCAGTGGTAGTAGGGGGGTGGCCCTCCGGGTAACTCTCTCACTGAACGAAACACGGCATGAGCCACTTTACGTTGATCTTCTGAGAGGTCGTGGTGTTTCACCGGTCGAACCTGCCCATTCATGAAGCGAACTGCTTGGCTCTATCACTGTAATATGTAAGTATATGTGTTACTGGATTTTTACTAAAAGCAATAAAACGTTTTAGTAAATATCAAGGCGAACAGAATCTGTGCCGCGGGCGTTGGGCGTGCATGTTGGTCAGCCAATGGCGTACAAGTCCCTCAACATTTACCAATTGTTTTTTCCCTTTTTTTACAACCGGCATATTACAATAACTGAGTTAATTTGCATATTTTGACCATTACTCGAAATAAACTTACCTTCAGATAACAATCTGAAGTTTGTTACCTACCTGTTCAAGTAAACCAGGTAGGAAGCTATTAAGGTAGCAAAACTTTATGTGGGCAGTAATAATTTGGTGGGTCTATTGAAAATATTTATGGTTTGTATGGAGTCTGGGTGTTTTTTTTTTGGACTAGGTCCAAAACTATATATTTTCAAACCAAAAAGAATATTTTAAATCTTAATACTTACCTATATAGTTAGGTATAAAGTCCCTACCTACGTGTCAGGTTGTTTGTTGGCGTAGACTCACAAAAGTATTTTTTTTCATGGGATATGAGGCCAAACGAGCAGGCGTGTCACCTGATGGTAAGCAACCAACGCCGCCCATGGACACCAGCAACACATATAGTGTTACTGTCGCATTGCCAACCTTTAAGGGGTAGAGGATAGGAAAGGATGGGGAAGGGGGTGGGCCTCCGGGTACCTTTCTCACCGAACGAAACGCGGCATGAGCCACTTTACGTCGATCTTCTGAGAGGTCGTGGTATTTCACCGGTCATGCCGGCCCATTCATGCAGCGAACTGCTTAGCTCTACCACTGTTAATTATTAAACCGAATTTAACCATCCCACTTAAAAGATAGGATAGATAGATCACAAAAATCGTTTATAAAACTGCAACCGCAAGTAGGATTGCGGCCACGTTAGATTTAAGTGAAAGACACGATTCTTTTATATTAATCAAACTCCTTGGCAAGATCACTATAAACAAACTACACCGAAATAGCTTTTGTCCAATCTTAATACCTATATTATTATCTAACAAAAATAACTTCACGCCTTTTCTACCCGAAGGTGTAGGCAGTGGCTGTTAAGCCGCGACTCACCGTTATATTTACGTCCCAAATGAAATAGGAGGCGAACCTATGGCCATACCGGGCACAAAGTTCTGAGTCATCGATATTTATCACACATATCTTTCGAAATTAATTTCGAAAAGTCATTGGTGTGTGCCAGAATTCCAACCCATGTCCTCTGGGTTCAGAAATCGTGTGCTCGGTATTATAGTCTCGGTATTCCATTGGTCGATACCGAGACTATAGATATTATCAATTATTGGAACATAAATTAATAGAAAATAAAATTGATATCATTTATGGAATGTTATTGTGTTTTTGTATAATTCTAATAATTATTATATAATTATCTTCTTCGGTAAAAAAAGAGGAATATACAAGCATTCCTCTTTATTATTTTAGGAACGAACATAAATTTATAAATATCTTGCTTATATAAAATACTAGCTGACCCGGCGAACTTCATTCCGCATCAAAAGTAATAAATGAGTAAAATTTGGATACTAAAAAGTTCAATTTGTGCTATTTATCGGCACTCGTTTTGGCGCGCAACGCAACTGCGTGTCCCGCTATGTTAATACTGTAATATATTCGTAAATATTTGTTTAAATTACATACTGTAAAGGGCCATATTGATCTTAATTAAAAGCACGATCTATTTAAGACACTTAACTGGATGAAAATTAGTGATTTAATATTTAAAATTGCTTCGTAAATTAGCCATTATTTCTCGTAAAAAGTAAAAAAATAAAAATGGTAATTGTGGGCTATCCTTAAGAGATAGACATATGCCCTCGCGGACTTTCTTGTAGACCGTCTGAAGGTGTTTAATAATGTAGAACATTGTTTCGCTCTATCACTTAGGGTTCAGCCAGCGTTTGCAATCAAAGTGCTAAATCTCAAAAATTATCATTTTTTCTTTACAACTTCATATATGAATTATAGATCAAAACCACCCCGTTGACACCCTCTATTTATTAAAAAAAAACGCATCAAAATCCGTTGTGTAGTTTTAAAGTTATACGCATATAAGGGGACAGACAGCGGAAAGTGACTTTGTTTTATACTATGTAATGATAATGATTATTAATTAAAGGCAGTTATATTGTATTAATATTTATTATTAAAATTTTGTTTAAGTGTTGAATAATTGGTTGAATTATTAACCTATTAATTATAACTTATACTTATACCTAACTATAGATTTGTTATTTGTTGAATTGTTATTACATAATTTGCTAAAAATTATTATTATTATTCTTATACTGTATTATTATTGATACCTATTGAAATTCACTATAATTGTTATAATGTTAATAACTGTTTGAATTAATAATTGTTATAGCTACACTGATAAATAATAGGCAATTTGTTAAATTGTTATTTTTTTTAATATATTAAATTTTTAATTAATAAATAATAATTGATTAAATTTGAAGCTATGGTCACGGTTTAAAGCTATGGCCACGCCTGCTTGGTTCATGGTGTCCATGGATCATTACAATATTCCTCTGCGGGACGCACTAGTCTTATAGAGAGACCACAACTGTGTCCCAGGCCAGTAAATACCTAAACATACATAACGTAACATAACTTCATACCTTTTTCTACCCGAAGGTGTAGGCAGCGGCTATTAAGCCTCGTCTCGCCGTTATGTTTACATCCCAAATGGCGAACCTATCGCCATACCGGGCACAGAGGTTTTTAGTCATCGATATTTATCACACATAACTTCTGAAAATAATTTCGACAAGTCATTGGTGTGCGCCAATGTGAGGATTCGAACCCGCGTCCTCCGTATTCAGAATCGGGGTGCTCGACCACTGGACCACCGAGACACTATAACATAAACACCAATATCCTATTAAATCTTATATCATTCAAAGCCCGCTTAATTCAGGTAGGTCTGCACCATAGTATAATAATTTCCGGTAGGTACTCTACTATTTTTATTGAAGTAGGAAACCACCTATGCAAATGACATGTCAACATAAAATTGAAGCCACTGTGATGTCATGTGGCCGCATAAAATAGCGGTTTTAGTGCAGCCAGATAATTTTTGATTTATCTACAAACGTTTGTGGCTAATTTTATTTTAAATATTATTGAGTAGATATTAATTATTTTTAGAATTAATACTTTTGTAGAAAGTAAGTATATTGTTATGCTAAATATGCTGTTTATACCAAATTAAGAATAGGTGCATGTTTTTCTTAGACTACACGTAGACAAACTATTTTGATTAAGTTGCTGACTGATAAGTAAGTAACACACTACTGTAATTAATATTAAATACACTTAAATATATTAAATATACTTCAAGATATGTGCGCCGCATAGTAAATAAGAATGATTCAAATTTTAAACTTATGATAAACCGCGTGATAAAAAAATACAAAATACCTTCAGAACATATTTTTCATAAGTAAAGATATTTCTTATGACTTCCAGTCTACAAATTTAGCGAATTTACAATAGTTTTTTTACTCGTTACGAAATAAAACTATTTTATTTATATAATTCCGCAGAGAAATTTTGTCGGTAAATTTTTCCTCAACACTTTTTACCGACTGAACTGACAGTTGGAGCGCAAAACATGGCAGATTTTCGGCTTCAGTAAGTATTTACGTTTATTCATGTTTCTATATTCATCCACTTTATGTACACACTGATTAGTTTTCCAATTAGAGCAGCATAATGCATAACTTGAATGTTCCAACTACAGCATCGCTACGCACAATCGGGCGACGGGCACCCTCAAAAGTAGTGCTTTCGCATGATGCGTGCCATGGATACCAACATTACCAACTCATTGCCAGAAAATTATCAAGTGTTTTTTCTTTATGTTGGCATTGATCAAAATATTTTAAATAAATATTCTTTATTATTTATAATATTTGTTGAAAAAACTTATAGCTGTCATTTCGTTGTAGTTTTTTGTTTATAGTCAAAGTTGACTCAACCTGTGTTAAATAAAAATAAAATAAATATTGATGAAGGTACAGGCACTGACTTTTTTATATTTCACATTTATTATGAACACTGAAATTAGCGCACTCTACTGGCGCATTTTAACACTAATTTACGTTTCAATTAGGATTCAGCATAATACGGCATTGTGTGGCACTGAGGCGCATAATTCTCTGTAATTGGAAAACTTGGTGAAATACTGTTATACTGTTTACATCCTAGTGACAGTGCTGAGTAAAAACAAGACAGATATATGTTTATGTGTGCGCCGTCATGATGGATATTTGTCCATTTAACAATTGTACTCAAAGAACATTATCCTTTTACCGTTTTCCATCATTATAGCGCATTATGCGGCATAACGCTCAACGTTGATGTTACAACGACAGCATCGTTACGCACAATCGGGCACTGGCAAAAGTAGTGCTTTCGCATAATGCGTGTCATGGATACCCACAACACCAACTCATTGACAGAAAATTATTAAGTGTTTTTTCTTTATGTTGGCATTGATCACAATATTATAAATACATTTTCTTTAGTAATATTTGTTAAAAAAAATATATAGCTTTCGTTCTAATTTTTTTAGAAATAAACAAAGTTAATTCAACCTGTGTCAAAAAAAGTAATATTAATATGGATGAAGGTACAAGCATCCGCTTCAGCGCAATTCGGCTATGTGCGTCACTGAGTCACTTAATGCTCTGTAATTGGAAAACTAACTATGTCTCGTCCATAAAAACAAGTCAATGGTCAATGAATTCTTCTTTCGTTATTGGCGACTATGACTCTACTAGTCACTTTTGGCCAATTAAACGGATAAAGGTCAATGACTATTACAAATAGTGTAACGTCATAAATTTAATGTCATTACTGTCACGTGTCAAATCAAGTGGTATCTGGTCCTCTCAAAATTGCTCGAGATTCGAGTCTTCGAGAATACTTGAATGAAATCACTCCAAATTTATTGACGAGTGATTTATCGTTGTCCAATTGTGACTGAAATGATATCTGAAATTTGACAACAATCACTAAATCAGCTGTGTACCTCTTTTAAGAAACAACATTAAAGAAAGTTTCATAATTTGTGGGCCTGTATTGAAACCTCAAAAGGTACAAAATATTTACTACCTATAACATATTTCCATATCTTGTCTTATTAATATCTTAATGCAACTTACAGATGCAGCAAAATGCTGATCCACGACGTGCAGACAGGGAACGTCGTTTTAAACCTCCACCACCTACTTCTGCTCCAGCTGAGGACCTTACTACCGATTATATGAATATCTTAGGTATATATATATATATGTTTTAATATTATATTCTTATTATGTTAAACATTTTAAATGTACTCTCTAAGCATATTAATATATAATATTTAATGTTTAGTAAACATTGAGCCAACGTTTGCCAATCCTATTATACAAATTATCAAAAGACCTTGTATACAGTTTGTGTGATTGTATACTAAATTTATTAATTTCGGTATTTCAGGTATGGTATTCTCAATGTGTGGTCTTATGATGCGCTTAAAATGGTGCGCTTGGACAGCTGTATTCTGTTCCAGCATTAGTTTTGCCAACTCTAGAGTTTCTGATGACACCAAACAGGTAGTTATTATTATTACTATTCTTTCATAACTGAATCTTTCAAGTATGTCCAGGTTAATTCAGTTTCTATTACAATAATCTTAGTATAAATTTCATTATTTTATTACTACACTAACCTGCTGGCATATTATGAACTCTTAATTCCAGCCAGCTTAAGCACCACTTTGCAAATACATATTTCCAACGACTAATTCTAGCTAATAGCGACCAGTAGCTATTGTAAAATTAACTCCAAATTTTATTTGTCAACAAATAGTAATGAGCCATTAATCATGTGATGTTATTTTCATCATTTTTGACCCCCCCCCCATCCAACATCACGTGTATTTTTACGTACATACAAAGAATCTTGAAGTTTTTAGAGTATTCTTATTAATTCATCAATATCGCTGGTCGAGTACTCGAGCGGCCTGCTTCTGAACAGAAAGTCGATTCTGGGCTCACACCATTCTATTTTATTCTAATAATAAGGTGGAAAAAATAAATACATGTGGTATCTTACTAAACCCCCTCCCCCTCGTAATTTTTGTTAGACCCCTCCCCCTCCCCTTTCTAACCCCACGTGATTAATGGGCGGCCCCTAATTAGTTGAAGAAATACATATTTGCAAGGCAGCATGTAAGCTGGCTGGAATTAAGAGCTCATAAAATTACCAATAATGATAAGTGCCTTATATTTAACACTTTATAAAAAGCTTAGTCAAACTGCGAAAGCTTGTTGAGTCCTTGTATTTCCCTATGGGAAAAGGGGTATCTATATTAATTTAGACATTTAGTTGTACAACAGCAAAATCCATATGAACGAACAGACAGGCTGCAATTCTAAAAACTGTTGTTCAGCCTTCCCATACACCTATAAGATTCTCATTGGTAACTTTTACCATATACAGACATGAGCCTGATACAACTTTATTACATAGCTAGCTGAGCCGGCGAACATTGTTCAGCATCAAAAGTAATTTTTAGAGTGTTTACAATAAAAGTGCCAAGTTTCGAAAATTATCACTTTGTTTACTATATTATACACGACTTATACATAAAAATAATGCCGTTAAAACCTATCTATTAATCAAAATCCGGCATCAAAATCTGTTGCATAGTTTCAAAGATCTGAGCATATAAGAGGACAGACAGCGGTGACTTTTGACTGTTTTATACTATGTAATGAAGGTCCTTGGAAGTATTTAAAAATCTTTCTTATCATAAACTCAATGGCTTCACTGATCTTTCATTGACAATATTTGCTATTGCATTATCAGATAAATTCTTATTAGCACAAATGTTTAAACAGTTTTGTTTTTAACTTTAATATTATATTTAGCTTTGCAGCACCTTTAAAATATTTCAATTTCATTATTTGTAAAATTTTAACATAACATCACGCCTTTTCTAGCTGAAAGTGTAGGCAGCGGCTGTTAAGCGTCGTCTCGCCGTTATGTTTACGTCCCAAGTAGAATACGTGGCGAACATATTGCCATCAAGCTATAGTCATCAATTATCAATTTATCACATAACTTTCGAAAATATTTTCGTAAAGGCATTTGTTTGAGCCAGGATTCGAACCCGCGACTTGATTCACAAGCGGGGTGCTCAATTTCATATAAGCTTTATTTTCATAGATCTTCACAGACACTTAAAAAATTTTACTTATTTTTAATTTAACTTATTACCTCATTGACAAAATAACAAAATGACTACATTACGCATAGCAACCTACAACATAAATGGTCTAGCTCCAAACAAAGACGAAGTTGAGCTACTCTTAACACAGTATCAATTAGACATACTGCTTATATCGGAGTCACACTGTACAACATCCACAAGTGTCAAATTCAAGGGCTATAACTGCTATCTGACTGGCCATCCAGATGGAACAGGACATGCAGGTACAGCAGTTATAATTAGAAAATCAATAAAACACCATGTCATGCCCAAATATGAAACAAACCACATACAAGCCACCTCGGTCGTTGTTGAGGATAAAGCAGGTTATCTTAATGTTGTGGCTGTGTATTGTCCACCAAAGTACAAAATAAAGGAAGCCATGTTCACTCACTTCTTCAGCACACTGGGAGATCGATTCCTGGCGGGTGGCGATTGGAACGCCAAGCATACTCACTGGAGTTCCAGACTAATAAGCACTAGAGGCAGACAACTCAAACTAAGTGTTGATAATAACCATCTTACAACTATATCAACCGCGGAGCCCACGCATTGGCCCAGTGATCCTAATAAAATCCCCGATCTCTTGGACTTCTTTATAGCAAAGGGGTTGTCCAGATACTACATGAAACCAGAAGCGTGCTTTGATGGTTCCTCCAACCACACACCGGTTTTGTTGACTGTTAGCTCAAAAATCGTAGAGCGTACACTGCCTGCATCACTTTATAATAAAGACACTGACTGGGAATCCTTTAGAGAATACATGAATGAAAATATTGATCTAAAAATGGCTCTAAAAACACCTGAAGATATATATAGTGCAACGGAATACATCACAAAACTTATACAGGAGGCTTGCTGGCTCTGCACTCCTGTGATGCCTAGTGCCCTTCCGAAGTATCAGTGCTATCCACATGAAATAAAACGAGCAATATTAGAGAAACGGAGACTGAGGCGAGTTTGGCACCTAAGTAGACTCCAAATAGATAGGGTTATATTCAATGTTGCTGCCAAGAAACTAAAAGCCATGTTACAAACTTGGAATGATGATACTCTGCAGACCCAACTGGAATCACTCACAGCAACAGCTTCCACCAATTATTCTCTATGGAAATTTACAAGTAACTACGACAGACCTCAGCCTAGCCTACCTCCTCCTAGAACCAGCTTAGGATGGGCAAGAACAACCCAAGAAAAGGCTGATGCGTTTGCTGAACACCTTTGTAAGATCTTTTCTCCCAATGATGTTATGGATACAATGTTTCAGACCTACGTTCACAGGACTCTGAAGCAGGATCTACAATTATCTCTTCCTCCACCCTCAACATCAGTACGAGAAACCTGGAGAATAATTCAAAGCCTGAAAGACAAAAAGGCGCCTGGGTTTGATCTGATTACCAAGGAGGTACTTAAGCAGCTTCCTAAAAGAGCTACAGTATTTTTGACTATGCTGTTCTATGGGATATTGAGAACCCAGTATTATCCTCTCTCATGGAGGGAATACTGATGGTACACAAGGCAGGTAAGCCACCTACTGACCTATTGTCGTATAGACCTATCAGCCTACTACCAGTATTATCAAAGGTATTTGAAAAGTTACTAGTTGCTCGCATTCAACCTCTCTTGGAAGACGGCGGCGCTATACCTGCCCACCAGTTTGGCTTCAGGCAGCGCCACTCTACTACTGAACAAGTCCATAGAGTATATAACAGTATTAGAAACTCACTGTAACAAAAGGAGTACTGCTCTTCAGTGTTTTTGGATGTGCAGCAGGCCTTTGACCGTGTCTGGCACGAGGGTCTCCTCTGTAAAATAAAAACCTATCTTCCACATAGTTACTACCTGTTACTTAGATCGTATCTATCTGATAGACTGTACCAAGTTACATGCCAAGAAACGGCTTCAAAATTTTATGACATCAAGACCGCAGGGTTCAGTGTTGGGGCCTACCCTGTACAGTATATTTACAGCTGACCTGCCAATAGTGGAAGGCTTAACTACAGCTACCTTCGCGGATGATACAGCAATACTCGCCAGCAGCAAGAACCCAGAAATAGCCACAAAAAAATTACAAAAAGGATTAGATAAAATATCAGACTGGCTCCGAAAGTGGAAGATAAAGGCCAGTACTTCTAAATCGGTCCAAGTTACTTTTACACTCCGCAAGGGTAATTGTCCTCCAGTACATTTGGATGGTGATGGTGCTGGTGATGGTGTGATGGTGCCCCATAGGGACTGTGTTCGATACTTGGGATTACACTTGCATCGCCGTCTTACTTGGAACCAGCACATAAGAACTAAGAGAGAAGAGCTCAAATTCCGATATAGTAATTTATACTGGATCCTTGGAAGGAATAGTGCCCTGTCAGTGGACAACAAATTGCTCATATACAAGACAATATTAAAGCCAGTCTGGACGTACGGAATCCAACTATGGGGTAGTGCATGCAATTCCAATATAAACATCCTTCAGAGAATGCAAAATTCAATACTGCGCACAATATGCAATGTACCATGGTACATTCGAAACTCTGAAATACATGAACATGCAGGAATGACTACAGTTGTGGAGGAAATCCAAACTTGTCTGCAGAAATACAGAGAGAAGCTACTGGTGCATCCAAATGCTCTAGCAACTGGTTTGCTCACACTCTCATACACCAAAAGGCTGAAAAGGAAAGACATAATATCCAAAGTGTGACACAAATTGTGAATCTATTGTAGTGCTCCTAATGGGGGGCACACAAAACCTGCTAGTACTTACCCAACTCATCTGCTTATGGCTTGGCCGATCGCAGATAATAGAAAAAAAAAAACTTATTACCTACACTAATATTATAAAGAGGAAAAATTTGTATTTTTGTATGTAACATAATAAACTTAAATAGTACTCGCCCGATTTTAATAATAATTTTTTTTTTTGGAAAGCTACATTATCACTGAGTAACATAGGCTAGGTGTAATCATCGTCGTCATCGACATTTAATTTGGAAGCTACATACAATATAGCGGTACGAAGTTCGCGCGGATTGCTAGTTTAAAATAAAATCCTTATACACAAGAGCTTATGGAAATTGCCTCTGAAGAAAACACAGACGCAATCGGCCAAATCCGAGTGTAGGAAAAATGAAAAAAATTAGCAAGAACCACTGGACCACCGAGATTTCTATTTGGTTAAATTATTCTTTTATTTTTCAGATTGTCAGTTCTTTTATGCTGTCTATATCTGCTGTTGTAATGTCATATTTACAAAATCCTGCACCGATGTCACCACCATGGGCTGCCCTAACAACTTAGGTTTTTTTTTACAATATAATTCAAATTATGCATAAGTAAATAAAATATTATACCTAAATGATGTGTGAATTAATAGTGTTAAATGATTAAGGTGTGTTTCTGGTGAATTATTAAATTATTATTCTGACATTATTGTATAAAATTATTTATTTGTCTGGATATACACATAATATACATCTTTCTAACATGCTAACTGTATAATTTAAATTTGCCTGATATTTTGTTTATGGGTCTGGAACAAGCAAATGGGTCACCTGTAACTAGCGCCGCACATAGACAACTGGCAACCCAGGTCTACAATTGATTTCCATCCATTACGGGAGTGGAATGAGAAGGAAGGGGAGTGGACGTCCGGATTCCTCACTTACCTACTTGGGTAGGTAAGTGAGGAATCCGGACGTCCGGACGTAAAAGGCGACATGTGCCACTTTACGCAATAAATGTTGTAATACATCGTGGTATTTCACCGATTACGCGCGGCCCGTTCACGCATTAGATGCGTGGTTCCACCACTGTTAAAATTAAATAGCAAGTAAATCAATAATTGAAAAGCTGATAACAAACTCAAATAAAAGGCACCGTAAGGTACAGTAAGTGTAAACTAGTTAATAAATCATTTTTTGTAAATTCACGCCATTCATTTATGACTTCAGTCACCAAATTTATTCGGTTCAATAAAATTGCAATTGGTGATGGAATCTACTGCCATACGCCAAGTGAGTCAAGGATTTAACAGCCGCTGCCTTTAGTACTACTGAAGAAAAAGGTGTGAAGTTATGTTACGAGTAGCTATGTCTACAGTTATATGTAGCTATAAAAAGGTAGAGAGAAGTAGGAGTCGAGGAGGGCCTCTCCGCACTTTTCATAGCCAAATTTAAAGGGTCTTTGAAGAAGGTGACGTCAGAGGAGTCTTAAAATCTACGAGTGTGTATGACGAAAGAAAAATAAGTGTATTAAGCGAGTGCGATGTTAAGAATTATGCCTTATTGCGCAATATTATATCTGTGTACTACAAGGGACTTAGCCCGGAGTTTATAACTCATCACACATCTGAAAATTTATTGCTGTGAGCTAGGCTTTTGTTAAGTCCTCAACCTTCAAAATCACTACTTACCAAGTTGAATCTCGAAAAACTTAATACGTCAGTTAAAATGTCAATATGACACAGATGTCAAATGTCAATGTTTGCCATGCCATCGGCTTAGCGCTGAATGCCGACGACTTTTTATTCGCTAGTTTGAACTGAAATAGTTTTATTCTTACGTGGATAAATTTTGTTTAGGTACGTAATAAACGTGATTTATTGTTAATCTTAATATCATACAGATTTACGTAATTTATAAGCTACAAAAAGCTGTGAAGTTTGACACTTTTCTAACACTTAGGTTAAGTAGGTATTGGAAAATAGAAATTAAAGAGGTATATACCTTTATTTTAAAGGATCCTTGGGTCTAAGAAATATCCAACAGTCGAATATTCGAACTATATAATAAGTTCTCCTGCTAAATAATTCCGCCTTGTACTTATTAATTTATTTTTTTACAGTGGAATCTTGCAAGAATCTTACACCACTTCTGCAATCTGTTATAATGGTGTAACAATTTATACGTGATTATAATTGCACAACTAAGTACAATAATTGACCAGCGAATAAGACGCTTAGCTACAACACTACAGTTGATTCACTAGTGGCAGTATCATTTGTGTCTCTCCCTAGCAAACACTGTGAAACGTTCCAAGGGAACACAGCATATTTTAAAAATAGAATTGGTGTATATAGTGAAAGTAATTAATATTATTAATTCTAGGATGCCTCCAAAAAAGGTAGAAGAGCCTGAAAAGAAACCTCTCATTGGAAGAGTGGGTACCAACTTGAAAGTTGGTATTGTTGGTGTTCCCAATGTTGGAAAGTCTACATTCTTCAATGTCTTAACTAAAAGTCAAGCAGCAGCAGAAAACTTCCCATTCTGCACCATTGACCCTAATGAAAATAAGTATTTTTTTTTATTTTATTTAGTTATATTGCAGTTAACCATCACAAAAGTTGGCTAAAATGATTACTGATTACTAACACAAGTTATTGACTTAATTGCAAATAATATTTATATATGCTAGGGACTTGAAAATAATGGCATATTGTGCCCAACCTGTTTAAAGTTAAATAAGGGGAGATTACACCCCTTATTTTACATTATATAAATTAATTTAGAGATATTAATTAGGGATGGTTAAAACTACTATCTGAGGGTATGCCTAGTTCAACTGACCATACTCTTGACCATATTTAATCTACATTCTGCTTCTTGGTACTGTTTTTACATATTTAGTGTAAGTGCACCATAAACACAACTTGGAACCACTGAGTTTACCTCCAGTGAACTGAGAACCTCCAAAACTCTTTTCATGGTGTCATGAAGGATCAGTTGAAAAGAGAATGACATTTTTTTACAATTTAATAAAAAAATTGAGTATGTATTAAATATGTGTTATAAAGAAAATGTAACAAAATAATTAGTACTGCACTGACCTTAAATACTGACATCAATTACTAGCCACTTGTTGACAAAAGAATATAACTAGGCATTCAAATATTTTGACAGCATCAATTTTTGACAAATTGTTGAATAATATTTAGGTTTAGTACTAAATAATATTTTAATAATATGTTTATATATCCAAATAATTTAGATGTACCAGAAAATTATTTTATGAAAAATGTATCCCTGCCAGAGGTGGCTGTTTTTAGTGGTGATATAAAAAATATCAAAGAAACACAGAGAGATGAAAAAATATCTCCTTTGCTTGGAGCTGCAATACTGGGTTTAAACAATACAGCTACTCCTACCATTAACACAAGCAACGATAATCACTGCTGGACCGACATTGATGCTCAAGAAGTCTATTTGAATTCTAAACCTACATGCTACTTGATTTTGGGTAAACCTGGCTTGGGTGTACACAGCCTTGGTGAATCAATCTCAAAGAAATATAATTGTGTACATTTATGTCCTAAGAACATTCTGACAGATGAAATTATGCAAGGTAGTGTCACAGGGAAATGCATAGATTTTAATATGAAACACAGTAAAGTATGTTCAATAAAGACTATTTTAAAAATTTTGAAAAGAAAGATTGAGTCTCCTTCTGTTCAACATAGAGGTTACGTAATATCTGGTTTTCCACTGGTCACAGCTCACAAAGAGTCTACTTATTTGTTAAAAACGAACCATAGTGAAGATGCTGTAAGTTGCATTGATGAATTATTATATAATATAATTTATAATTTAAAACGGAAAAAGCCAAAAGTACCTAAACAAAATTCATCTGTATCCTCTCTCAGTGATAAAAATCTAGAAGAAGAAATGGAAGATGAAGAAGAAACACAAGAAGAGGAGCAATTAGATGAAGCTGAAGAAGAGGAATTAATTGTTGAATTGCCTAAATATATTTTAAATACATGTAACAATATTTGTTTCAACATTGAGACTTATTTTGAAACAAAACAAATTATTTTGTTACAACAATTAGAAGGACTTTTTAATTTAACTTTAAAACCAGATATTATTATTTATGCTACCTGTCCTGATGCTGATGCTGTGACAAAAAAATGCCATAAATATGTAAATTACAAAACTTTGCAGAATTCAGTTGAACCGTTTCCTAACAAAGTTTCTTCAGATTTAAGATGGCCATCGCTTTACAATATAATAGAGTATGAAAATCCTCGTAATATTCATGTATTTAATCCAAAATATAACTGTAGACTACCTTTGAACTTCAGCAAACAAACTGAACAACAGTTATGCAACTATAAAGATTGTATTTTACCATTTATAGAAAAAACTGTTATGGATTATGATCCAAAACAAGTAATTAAATTAGATGGCCGATCATCAATTCACCAAATGATGTATCAGATAACAGAAAGGTTGCTTTTAATGAATGTTAATCCTGTTATAATACCGGAACCACTATATCTTCAAGAGCCTCCCGATGATTTTGAAGAATTTTGGAAAATGATAGAAGAATCACCTGTCACAAGAAGTGGTGTGGTAAAGTTTGGTCGCTATGCCTCACCGTGGCTTAATAGATGTCCAGTCGAGCTTAAGAAACGAAAATCCGTCATAGGGAAACCAAAACTAGCAGTTAAATTTCTCAAACATGTGTACTTGTTGAGTTCAATCAGTAATTTTGTACCATTCTGCATGAATCCACGACCTTTCTTAAAATTACAATACTTAGAGCCTACTTGTAGAATCATTATAACTGGTACAAAGTCTTCTGGTAAAACTATGATTGCCGAATGCTTATCATGGATCTTTGACACACCAGTATCTACATTTACTACTTTTGTTGAAGACAGAACAGAATTGAAGTATCAAATGTTCTCCAAAACTATTCTTTCTGAAATAAGTGCTGCCATAGAAGACAACAGATACAGAAAATGGCAACTGAAAGAACACGATAGAGTAGCCAAATTAAATGACTGGAATAGTTCAATGTTAAGATTTTTAAAGGAATACATCCCCTTATTAAAAATAAATGATGTTTACTTACGAAAGGCTGCGGAAAAACAAATGAAAGACAGTGGGGACAACCTAGCAGTAAATAAATTAGACGAGGGTGAGCAAAATTTAGAAGCAGAGGTGTCTGAGCTAACAATACAGGACCCGGAACTCATTGAAAAATTTAATTCATTGCGTGATACGCTATCATTTCTCCCAATGTTAGACAATATTGAAGATTGTGAAGCAATTGAAAAGAGTAATAGCCTCTTTCAATATGCACCCCTTGAACTGGTAACCACTATAGAGACACCAGCATTACCACTTTTGGGGGATGAAGATGTCACGAAAGCAATTACACAGTATATAGCAACTAATGATTTACAAAAAGAGATTGATCCCACTACTGAAGAAATAATGGATGATATCATTAAATTTATATCTGCTATAGACGAGATCCAGCAAGAAAAGCACCAATGTTACGGAAAATATATAATAGATGGTTTTCCGTCTGATCCGGATTTCTGGGAATATCTCAGCAATGCTAAGTTAACACCCGATTATACTATTTCTATAATGGAAAATAGAGACATGGAACCTGAGCTAATGTTGCATTATTTAAGTATCGAAAAAAGTGTAAAAAATCATCAAGAAATATTATCCTCGATTAAAGACCCATTAATTATTTCTAAACTTCAAACTAAACAATTTCCTGATACGAAATTTTTGAGTATGAAAATTATTGCGTATGACATAGTGGAAAGCGCGCTTCAGTCCTTAATCGACCCTGGCATTAATTATGAAAATTTGAATGAAATTAATGAACGTGTTACAACCTTCGCTGCTTCCATTGAAACATTTCGAGAGAACTGGGACAATATAAAAATAAAGTTGGAAGACCAATCACAATGTTATATTGAAATAGAGATTGACAATAAAACTGACATCGAAGTATTGGAAGAGGTACTGTTAAAATTACGCCAATGTTATTTTTTTAAATGTGAACCTAATGAAGATGATGAAGCTGTCCTGGAGGAAGAAGAAGATTCTTCTAAAAATCTCCTTAGTTATAATTCTCCTTACAGTCTATGTGAAACTAACTTCTTCTGCCCATACACATATTTTAATTATGGACTACTGTGGGAAGGTAAACAAGAATTCTCCTTAAAATACGACAATAAGATTCATTATTTCGGCAAAGAAGAATTTTTGGAATTATTCCAAAATGACGTAACGAAATACCAGGCATATAATGAACCTTTTAAAAAGATGCCTAAATTAAGAGTATGCGTTACCGGTTGTCTAGGTAGTGGAACGACATCATTATCTCAATATCTAGCAGCAGAACTTGGCTTGATGCATATAGACTTTAAGGAGTTTATAAATTATCATTATATGCCAAGGCATTTCAAAAAAGTTGGTCGCAAATATGAAAACCCTTTTAAAGATGTGTCCATGGAGGAAGAGGCGGTGGTTGAATTTCAAATGGATGAAGAGAATCCGAATTTACTTGCTGATATCCTATCTAATGAAACTGAATTGAGGCGAATGATATATAATTATTATGAACGCGGCCAACCGATAATACCCATATTGATGCACAAAATAATAAAACAATTGTGGTTTGAAAAACCTTTTATAACAACAGGTTTTATTATTGATGGATATCCTCGTTTGCCCCAGGATATTGAAGACATGGTAGTATGCAATTGCATCCCCGATTTAATAATAGATTTGGACACTAATGCGGAAACTGCTGTGGAACGGCTTGGTCCTATAATGTTTAACCAATGGAAAAATCAGTTGAGAGAGGCTAAAGAGTTACACAGAGTTAAAATGCATAATGATCATACCGAATGGATGAGATTCATCACTAAAAAGGTAGTAATCAGGCTAATTCTCGAAGAAATTTTGGATGAAGCAAGCGCGCACGAACAGCTACCTACTACTAAAGTATTTTCTTATGATAGTGTCATATATGATGCAAACCCATTGGGATCACTTCATATTGATCCAAACCTTTTTGCGGCTTACAACGAAGTGATTGCAGAATATCCTGAACATATAGATACACGTGAATGGGATAAACCTGACGATGTTCGTGAGGGTATTGATTCTAGATTAGAATCTCTACACGAAACGGAATATGACAATATACAATCATTAAAAGAGATTGCTACAGATAATAAAATTAAATTGTTTACAATCGATGGTACAAAACCATTTTATAAAGTCTGTAGACGAGCTCTAGCCAAGTTATCGCCTTTGAAGAACAGATCACAGTCTTTTTTTGAACAGACGTTCATAATTACTAACGATATCGCTGAAATATTATTATCACAGGGATATGGTTTTTTAAGCAAATTCGGTCGTCTGTGTCCAGTTTACATATATGAAAATCCAGAAACTATATTTAGTTCATACAAAATAAGCAGACGTAGAGGTAAACTCTTTCCGATTATTCATCGATGCTATATATATTTTATTTGTAGTGAAGACGCTGTTTATAAGTTCAGAATGGATCCATTAAAGTATGTCACTAGTGATGCTTTAAGAAAATATTATCCATATCCATTACGGATTGGAGTTATCGGGGCACCAAAGTCTGGAAAAAGCTCTCTAGCTATAAATCTAGCAAAACGATATAATATGATGTGTATATCCAGAGGTATGGCAATCCGACACGTGCTAGAACAAATGCCCTGGACAGAACTTGCTTCTAAAATTTTTAAAAATATTGAAAATGGTGAAATAGTTGATACTGATTTAATAATGAATGCTATCGAAACAGTTACTATTGACCATCGCGTATCCACATACGGGTTTGTTTTGGACGGTTTCCCTTTATCGTCTTACGAAGCGACAATCTTGTCGAGAAATGGCCTTTATCCAAACATTATATTTGATATATCTTCTGAAAAACGGATCATATTGGATAATTCGCAAAAGGAAATTTATCCAAACATCTTAAAGTATAAACCCACGTATTCACCATCATTTATAGAAGACAGGTTTTCTGCATGGAATGAACACAGTTATCAAATTAGACAATGGGTCAAAAATGATTATGATAACATTTGTGTTGTGAAAGGAAACGAATCCAAATGGCAATGTCTCCAGGTTTCTAATGATAAAATAAAGGAACTGATATGCAAAATACATTTTTACCTAGCCAATGTTAAAACTAGTGTTGTACCAGCTAGTGTTATGGGTGTATCTAATAAAACATTTGAAGATAACCAATCTGGATTTAGAAACATGTGTCCAGCGTGCGTCCGTAAAAATATATTCAGACATAGCGGATATCGAGGAGACAAAACTGGACTAGTGCAGTACAAAAACAAATTTTATTGGATTTGCAATGAACATCTTAATAAAGTGTTAAAGTATCCGGAATATTATCTATTAAACGAAATGAGCATACCCGAAATACCAGCTGTGGTTAAAATAATTAACACCAAAAATATTTACGAAAATGGTATATGTATTGTTACTTATGCTGAAAATTTGCCACGACAATTACTACAAAGAGGTACTAACAAATTTGCTGCCACATATAAACAGAAGACTTATCTTTTCTGCTCTGAGACATGTCTTCACAGATTTCTAGATAAACCCCACGTGTACTGGGACGTAGTCGTTTTTAAGGAATCCAATTGGTTTCCGAGTTTGTCGCTCAAAAAATTACCACACTTGGGTTACTTGGAGCAAACATTGGCAAATATTTTGACTCAAGCGTGTTGTGCAGTCAACGTACTCCGCCCTAAATACCCTGGGCTCAGTTTTCGGGTTTCCGCGCTAGTATATATAGGCTTATATCTGAATTCGCACAATGACGCACTGCCAAAAGAGAGATTATTACTTTACCGAAAGGCTTTGAAAAAATATGAACAACTGAGTAAACTAATTTTGGAATTAGGGTTACGTATGAGAACAATGGAGAATCCATTCAATTTGTACCCAAAATGTAACCATCTACAGAGATATCCGTCATATCTTAGATCTTTGAAAGGAGAAATGTCTATTGACATTAGAACATCTTCAATCACCTCAGGTCCTTTCTAATTAATGACTTGTACTCGTAATTTGTACGTTTGACTTTCATAATTAAAAGTTTTTAAATAAATGTTATTAGTAGTATTTAATTTAATTATTGTAATATATATTGCTTTATTAATGTCATATAAATGTACTTAGTTTTTATTAATTTAATATTGTTCATAAATAAAGACATTATGCAAACGCAAGCAAGCTTTCATTGTAGGAAATGATATCAATCATATATCATTTCGTACAGCAGCATTTTTAATGGTTAGTTTTAACATAACATAACTTCACGCCTATTGTTACCCGAAGGTGTAGGCAGCAGCTGTTAAGCCTCGTCTCGCCGTTATGTTTACGTCCCAAATGGAATAGATGGCGAACCTATTGCCATACCGGGCACAGAATTTTCAGTCATCGATATTTATCACATAAGTGTGAATTGATTGATTTGAATCCGAAATTGTTTTCGGAAGTTAAGACTTCCGAAAACAATTTCGAAAAGTCACTGGTGTGAGCCAGGGTCAGGATTTGAACCGGGACCTCTGTGCTCGACCAACTGGACCACCGAGACTTTAAAAGTTAGTTTTATCATCTTCTTTTTCTTCTTGCCTCTTTTTATAGGTGAATAATCCTTCTTTTTCTCTGTTCTAGCACGTAGGGTACCTGTCCCAGACGAACGGTTTGATTACCTCTGCGAGTTTCATAAACCAGCTAGGTAAATCAGATTTTAATAAATGATTAACAGCAGTTATTTGTTTATTGATTTTTCTTTTAAATATATTTTTATTTCTAGTAAAGTGCCAGCATTTTTAAATGTCGTGGACATTGCTGGTCTCGTACGTGGAGCGGCAGAAGGACAAGGTCTCGGCAATGCTTTCTTGTCTCACATAAAAGCTTGCGATGCCATCTTCAATCTATGTCGTAAGTTATCTTTATATTTATTATAAGCACATACATAACTTCACGCTAAGTCCCTTGCTATGTAGGCACAGAGAACAGAGCGCCATTAGGCATTTAGCTTACACACCTAACTCGCCTTTTTACTTTCATGTCTCTTGTCATACATGCTCGTCAGTTTTTCAGGCTCCAAACATACCTTCCTTAAAGACTTGTCCAATTTGGTAATGGAAAGTGTGTCGTAGCTGTTCTCGACTCTTACATCCTTCCGCTTTTGCACTGTATATCTGCTTAGTCAATCTCGAAACATCCATTCCTACTATATGTCCGAACCACCAACCCTTCGTTACTTTTACACTGAGACTCGGCAAATGTGTAATAATATGTAAAAAAAAGTCTATAATGGTTTCTTAAAATAAAGATATGACTATTATAAATCATGTTAAATGCTTCTTTCTAGGTGCCTTCGATGATGAGGATGTGATACACGTTGACGGTGACGTGAATCCTGTCAGGGACTTGGGAACTATTGGAGAGGAACTCAGATTAAAAGATGAGGAGCAGCTCATGCAGCATATAGAGAAACTTGATCGGGTTGTCAACCGCGGCAATGACAAGAAGCTGAAACCTGAATATGTAAGTTGTGACATATTTCGAGACTGGTAGAGGCAGTTCGCTGCATGAATGGGCCAGCTCGACCAGTGTAATACAACAGAATATCGACGTTAAGTGGCTTAAGCCACGTTTCATTTGGAGAGAGAGTTATCAAGAGGAACCCATTCCCCTTCTCCTCTTTTCCCATCCCATTTCCTTAAAGGCCGGAAACGGAACTAACACCATGAGTGTTGCAGGTGTCTATGGGCGGTAATTGCAAGTTTGCCCTCCTATTCCATAAACAATTATATATGCTTATTCAATCGTCTGGCTGGAGCAAAAGTTCGTAAAGTGGTTAAAGCCGTCCAGGGGTAAATGGTGGTTTGTCGAAAATACTAATTTGTTTCTCGTACGATTTTCGACAAATATTTTAAGTGATACTTCATATGATATTTTTTCATTGTTCACAGGACACGTTGCAAAAAATCAAAACTGTTTTAGTTGACGAGAAAAAACACATTCGTTTCGGAGACTGGAGCGCGGCTGATGTAATTATCTTTTTCATGTTGATTTTTGAATATATCTTCAGATTTGTCTCTGTAATACTTGTGCATTTACTATTTTTATTTTCAGATTGAAATACTAAATAAATATTTATTCTTGACGTCCAAACCTGCGTTGTATTTGGTCAATTTGTCCGAAAAGGATTATACACGCAAGAAGAACAAGTGGTGAGTAGGATTTTTAATTACATCATTATTTTCCTGTCTTTATCCCACTTTCAGTGGGGTTGGTACAACATGTCGTCGTTTACATGGATAATTATCAATGTTGTAATAAGATTTGGCAGTGGTTTTATGACCGGCCGCCTATCTGACGTTCACCTTCCTTGGTCTTTGTTGGTGGAATAGGGAATGTGTTGGAAGTGAGAGGGGAAGTGATTTCTCCTCGGGATACCTCTCTCACAAAGCGAAACGCGGCATGAGCCACTTTACGCCGATATTCTGAGAGGTCGTGGTATCTCACCGATCGAACCGGCAATGCAGCAAACTGCTTCTGCGTTGTTGCATAAAAATCGAAATAATATTTGTTCGCCGCCGTGGCATGAAGGTTGAGCTAGCAAATCAATAAATCAAGAAGCTTAGGTTCTTTTCAACTTCTGAACGTGAACTTTTTTCAACTTCAAGCTTTTATGGCACCAGGTGCAGACAGCATTTCCTTATGTTACCAAATGAAATATTCGGTTTTAAGGAACAAACTCGTAACTAACAGTAGTGTTTGTACATTATTGGTTTTTGTGATCTTCTGTAGGACAAAGCTTTGTGAATGTCAATCCCTATGTGACATACTTTTTTTTATGTAACTCCTATTTATTATACTAGCTGATCCGGCGAACTTTGTTCCGCATTAAAAGTACTAAATAATTAAAGCTTGGATTATAATTTTTTCACTACATCATACATGAATATAGATAGAATCCACCCCTTTGACACCCGCAAAAAAAGTCCGCATCAGTATCCGTTGCGTAGTTTTAAAGATATAAGCATGTAAGGGGACAGACAGCGGAAAACGACTTTTATACTATGTAATGATTAATTCCAGGCTACCAAAATTGAAAGAATGGATTGACAAGAATGATCCAGGCTCGCCCCTAATTCCTTTCTCTGGCGTACTGGAAATGAAGCTGATTGAGATGGATGCAGCTGAACGTCAAGCTTACTTAAAGGAAAACAATATTACCAGGTACGATACTTCAAAGGCTACTTTTAATAAACATAAGACATAACTTCACACCTTTTCTACCCGATGGTGCAGGCAGTGGCTGTTAAGCGTCGTCTCGCCGTTATGATTACGTCCTAAATGGAATAGGTGTCGAACCTATTGCCATACCGGGCACAAAGATTTCACTCATCGATATTTATCACACATACCTTTTGAATATTAATTTCGTAAAGTCATTGGTGTAAGCCAGCATTCGAACCCTGACCTCTTGATACAGAAGCGGAATGCTCGACCGCTGGACCACCGAGACTTTTTTATTATATATTATAATTATAATTAGATATTATTACATATTTTCCTTTTTTTAAAATACTTATAATACAAAGGAAAACACCCAAACGCCATACAAACAATGATACTCGTATGTACTAATCATAAATATTTGTAGTTGAGTGAGGATCTAACTCGCCAACTTCGATTCTGCAGTCGATAGTTTAACCAACTGCACTATGAGGCCCGTCAGATAAAAATGACTGATTAACATTTAAAAACTTTTATTTAAAAATTATCACTTGCTTTCAGCGCTCTAGACAAGATCATTATTCAAGGATACAAAGCGTTACAGCTGGAATATTTCTTCACAGCTGGAGCTGATGAGGTTAAAGCGTGGACAATTCAGGTAAATAATATTTTTCAAATGTTCTAATGACTCCCGATTGAGAAGTCGTCGGTTCGATTCCGGACTCACACCAATGATTTCTCGGATACGTGATAAATATAGATGTCGGACAACTTTGTGTTATGGTTTATCGCAATATGTTCGTCACTTCGGCAAGTCCGAGGCTTTAACAGCCGCTGCCTACACCTTCGGGTAGAAAAAGGCGTGACGTTACGTACGCAAATATATTCTAGTAAACAGTGTTTGTTGACCAATTCTAAAGAGAAAGCCGTAAGAGTTTAGTAATGTATTTGACCCGATGCTGACCATATCCTGCATCAGAAATATTGACATACCCTCTTTTAGTTCTGAAGTTTCGAATTCGAATCCTGTTTTACACCAAAGACTTACGAAAATTATGTACGATAAATAATGATAGTGGAACATTCGTTCCCAATGTGTGGCAATAAGTTGGAGACAAAAATTTAACACGGCGCGACTTGATATATTTGCCGCAACCGATCTTCCTTTATAAAGCAACAAACGCCGCCCATGGACACCTGAACACAGATCACGTTACACTTGCGTTGCCGGCCCTTACAATGAGATATGGGGGGAGGGGAAGGGGTTGAGCCTCCGCATACGTCTCTCACCGAGCGAAACGCGGCATACGCCACTTTACGTCGATAATCTGAGAGATCGTGGTATTTCACCGGTCGAGCCGGCCCATTGATGCAGCGAATTGCGTGGCTCTACCACTGTTGTGTAATGTTAATTGCAGAAAGGCACAAAAGCACCTCAGGCCGCCGGCAGGATTCACACGGACTTCGAGAAGGGATTCATAATGGCGGAAGTGATGCATTATAAGGACTTCAAAGAGGAAGGCACAGAGGCCGCTTGCAAGGCTGCCGGCAAATATAGACAACAAGGTAACATTTTTATTTATGGGATAATTATGCATACAGTTATGCATTTGGTGGTAATTGACTGGGGGTTGGGAGTCACGCAGATATCACACTCACTATGAAACGCGGCTTGAATCACTTTAGGTTGATATTCAGAGGTCGTGGTATTTAACCGGTCGAGCCAACCCATTCATTTTGTTACTTGCGTGGATCTACTCGTATGTTACGCATTTATCTAAACATTGTAAGCTGTCGCATGTGACCGTTCGTGAAAATCAGTTTTGTGATATAACAACTTAAGGGCTTGCTTATATATTCACAGGTCGAAATTACGTAGTCGAAGATGGCGACATCATTTTCTTCAAGTTCAACGCCGGTGCTGGTTTGAAGGATGCTAAGAAGAAATGACGTGACAAGCTGCTCCTCCTGTTGGTACATCTGCTGTACCTTAACCTGGTTCTGTACACCCTCGTACACGTCGCATAAGGATAACGAAGATTTTTTTTACATTATATATTTATAAACTAATGGTTTTTTTTTAAAATCTAATGTAATAAAGCTTTGCCTCTACAGATATGTTTAATTATTAATTAGTATTAGAAATACACCTATATCCTCGCGTCTAGTGTCTTGTGGGGTAGGCATATCAAATTGTCATTTTTTATGGGACAAAAGAGCAGACCTTACACTCGGAAGGGGTCGGAAATAGTGGGAAGGGGAGAGGGGAAGGGTTCAGCCATTTCTTTCCGAACAAAACGGGGCATGAGCCACTTTGCGTCGATTTTCTGAGTGATTGTGGTATTTCAAGATGAAATAGGTTAAAGTCTGTTTGTTAAACCGAAGTATAATATGTTCATACAAGGAAATACAGAAATTGTGTTAATAAAATTTAAGTAATAATAATACTTAGAACTAATAATATTTTCTTATAACCTACAAATAAACGGTTAAAGTTACAAATTAAGGTTCAAATTACTTCGACAAATTGTTCAATTCTCATCAATTTCTCAACGTCCGCTTCTGTGTTTTCGTCGATGATTTCGGTAAACGCGTGTTCTAAAACCACCCTTATCTGTTTCATGAAACGTTTCAGGTTTACATGTGAGAGTATTCCTTGCTCTGTCACAGGCGCTAGTTTCTCCTTCTCCTTTTCTGTATGCTCTAATATTGTATTTGAAATATATGATAGAGCTTGGGCAACTGATTCTTCCCATTCCTGAAATCATAAAACCAGCTATTACAGACATTGGCAACATTACAACATACCGAACATTTACAAAATAGAGATCATTTCAGAAGAGAGAGAGTGAGTTTCTATTCTTCTTATGGGAAGGTAAACCACTTCGTTAGGTAACGCGTTACGGCACTAGTATTCCCTTCCCTTTCCCTCACGGATACGTCATTACTATTTGGTTACACTTTCCATGACCAAATAGAAGGAGTCTCGGAGAAACATGATGTGAGGAGCCTGAAAAATGGACGACCGTGTATGACAAGAGTTATGAAAGTCAAAGAAGCGATTGAGGCGTCTAAGAATCGTGCCTTATGGCGCTCTTTTCTCTCTGCCTGGTCCGTAAGGGAGTCCCTTACGGAGCCCTTACCCGTGGCGTAAAGTAATGTAGGTATGCATCAAACTAGAAGACATTGAGCAGAAATAAACATTGTCCATAGACTTCCAATGATTGGTTTTCACGACAAAATATTAAAAGTCACTTACCTGGAAGTGTTCATAGAGTGAGGTCAAACATAAGGTCTCATCTATAAGAGTCATTTTAAAATCGTCTTTTGGACATTGTTTTAATAAATAAACAACAAGATTCCCCACTGCAGTCATAGCACTACCTGCACTGTAAAAAGACAATCAAATTTTGAGAATAAGACATTTTTTGTAGGAGAGGGGTGGTGGTAAGTGAATTGCGCCGACCATTTACATCTGCAACACCGAGATTGTTATAGTAGAGGTACCAGACCAGAAGTTTAATGTGCGTGGTCCTCCGGATACCTCACCAATGGACCGAAACGGGGCTCAAGCAACTTTACGTCGATTTTTTGAAAAGCCGTGCTATTTAATCGGTCGAACCGGCCATTTGTGCAGCGAACGGCTCTGAGCTACAAATATATAATAATTTATGTACATCATACTCACAGACACACACTCTCTCGACATTTTATAATATTGTTCACAGAATTAATAAGCCTCTCGTGAGTATCTTTCATGAGGAATTCTAAAGGTTCGCAGTCCCCAGGTGGTGACGATCCATACTGTACTAGGAGTCTCTTTTGCAATACCATGAACTGCCTCTGTAGAACATTGAGCTCGTCCTGGCAACATAACATTTAACATAACATAACTTCACGAGTTTTGTTACCAGAAGGTGTAGGCAGCGGCTGTTAAGCCTCGTCTCGCCGTTATGTTTACGTCCCAAATGGAATAGGGGGCGAACCTATTGCCATACCGAGCACAAAGTTTTTCAGTCATAAATATTTATCACACATAACTTCCGAAAATAATTTCGAAAAGTCATTGGTGTGAGCCAGTGTCTGGAATCGAACCCGGACCTCTGGATCAGAAGCCGTGTGCTCGACCACTGCGCCACGCGAGACTATAAAAGTAAAATATAAAACTAATCGGTATCGCTACTGACACCCTCGGATATTAAAGTCTATTTTTTATATCATTGAATAGGGGACAAACGAACAAGCGGATCACCTGATGGTAAACGACTAGCACCGCCAATGGACACCTAATACGAATAGTTTCATAGTATCGTTGCCAAACCTTTAGAATATGGAAGAAAAAGAACAGGTTGGGCGTCGGATACCGAATGAAACTCAGCATGAGCGACTTTACAACGATATTCTGAGAGATCGTGTTATTTCACTAGTCGAGCCAACCCATTGGTAATTTAAATAATTTACCTCCATTTCTTTCAACTTTATGCGTTCCTTGGCGTGTGTTTCCACACACTTGAGGAATTTACGAGTAAGCTGTTTATTAAACTCCTTGTCATATTTTAACTTGAATCTGAAATCTTTGATGGCCATTCTCTTGAAGTGATCGTTCAATCTGATCAGGAAGTGTTCTACTATTGAAATAAAATCCGTAAAACTTTCTGCTTCTATCGTATACTGTTCAGCATCAGCTTTTAGTGTGACAGTACGCTTTGTGGATCTATACACAAATGTCAGATGACTCCCATATTTCGCCAATTCGTCTTCTGAAAAATCTAAAAGTAAAAAAAAACCTTTTATATCGTTTATCGAAGTCGTTGGATCGATTCCAGACTCACACCAATGCCGTTTCAGGATACTTTTCGGAAGTTATGTGTGATAAATGATTAATATTGACAAATTTGTGCCCGATGTATGGATTGCCAAATGGGCCATTTGTAACGTAACTTCAGCGAGTCGAAGGTGAACAGCCGTTACCTACACCTTCGGGTAGAAAAAGGCGCGAAATTACATTTTATGTCGGTAATATTGGATTCGTTCAACCTATTTATTCTATTTTTTAGATGAAATAAGATATCATAAAACGAAATAGAAGCAATGTTGACTATACTACAGGTGTACCGGTATGAAATGAGCGTTAAGGTAAGATACAAATGTGTTGGTACGGGTTATTTGTTGTGAATAAGCCTTAATTTTTTTTGTTTGGTTGCCATGACTACTGTCAAACATTTAATTAACCTAACAGTTAGTAAACAAACAACTTGAAAAGTATCGCGAAGTTAACCGATTATTAATGGCCAAAAGTGACTAGTAGGGTCATAGTCACCAATAACGAAAGAAGAAGTAAGAAGAAGAAGTAAACAAACAACATCATATTTTGTTATTGTTTTAAAAATGACAAATTTTGTGCCAGAAAGTGATGATTTGCGGAAAGCATTAATTTTTTGTTTCCACTTGAAAAAAAATGCTGCAGAATCACATCGAATGCTAGTCGAAGCATATGGTGATCATGCTCTATCAGAAGCAACATGCAAGAGATGGTTTCAACGATTCAAATGTAATGATTTTGATGTGAGAAATGAAGAACGTGGAAGACCACCAAAAAAATTCGAAGACTGCAAGCCATATTGGATGAAGATGATACTTTGAGTCAGAAGCAAATGGCGGCTATGTTAAATGTTGTACAACAAACAATTTCAGACCGTTTGAAAGCTATGGGAAAAATTCAAAAGTGTGGAAAATGGGTGCCACATGAGTAAAAGAAAAAAAAGAAAGTTTTGCATCGACTTATCACTGGCGATGAAAAATGGATTTATTTTAAGAATCCTAAACGGAGAAAATCATGGGTTAATCCGGGACAACCATCAGATCGACTGCAAAACCAGATCGTTTCGGGAAGAAGGTAATGCTCTGTGTTAGGTGGGATCAGAAGGGTGTGGTGTATTATGAACTCCTAAAACCTGGTGAAACTGTTAATACTAGTCGCTACAAACAAGAAATGATTTGAACATCGCATTGATTGAAAAACGACCAGAATGGGCCAGAAGACACGGCAAACTAATTTTGTTACACGACAATGCACCTGCACACAGATCAAAATCGGTTGAGGATACAATCAAAGTACTTGGCTGGGAGTTGCTACCCCACCCGCCGTATTCACCGGACTTGGCTCCTTCCGATTACCATTTATTTTCATCGATGGGACACGCATTGGCAAAGCAGAGATTCGATTCCTACGCGGAAATGGAAAACTGGGTGTCTGATTGGTTTGCTTCAAAAGAAGAACATTTCTATTGGCATGGTATCCACAAATTACCAAAAAAATGGACAAAATGTGTAGAAAGTGATGGACAATATTTTGAATAAATTTATTTTTTTATCTAATCAAAATTAATATTTCATTTTCACGAAAAACGCTCATTTCATACCGGTACACCTATGTAAATAGAATTTCAGAGTTTTATTAATAATTGAAAACTCTAACAGTGATCCCAATCCGACTATTAGTAATTTCGGAGCAGAGACTTACATATTGTAGCGACAAAACTGCGCATACAACATCTTTAGGTACCTACCTACAAAAAAAAATTTGAAATTTTCCCAAAAAAAAAAAAGAATGCAACTCACCTGTAAATATTTTCGAAAACCCTACACAAGAATGATTTGTTTCTATGAATAATTTTAACGGACTCTCCGTAATATTTTCGACTGGTGTACAGTACAAGCTTAAAGGTAGTAATACTTTTCTAGAAATAACCACAATTTTCCCACTGCTATCGGTAACAGTTATCACGAGTAATACTCTAATTTCTGTTATATCAGCATCACCTTTTAAAAACACTTGGTTTTCAATAATCTCCGTACCGTTGATGCTGTCCAGACAAATTGTTGGTACTGAACAGAAGAACGGTGATACACACCAGTATGTAATTTGTATATATTGTATCGAACTTGGATCCTCACATGTCAAAATTAAAATTATAGGACACATTAGCAAATGAGATGCTGCATCATCAGAATGATTTTCAAATCTTCGTAACGTATTGTGCACTGGTTTACCAACGTCCGCCTTTATATTAAGAATCTGCTCGACTGTAGATATATGATCATTTGTGCCTGAAATAACATTTATTCATTTTACTTTACATTAGCTTGATTATTTGTTAAATAATAAATCATAAGTAGATTTTTATATACCTTCATCATTAATCAAAATCTTCTGCAACTTTTCCTCGGTCACTTCTAATTCTGCTTGGACAGCCTCAGCATCAATTACTTCGTTAATCATAGCAGGAGTTGTGGAATTCAGATCCGGTTCAGTACCCAAATAACCAACGTTTACAATTCCCTTGGTGGATAATGTTACCAATCCTCCAGGTAGAGATTTTATGAAGCATCGTGATATCGATATTGCTGAGCTTAATAAGGAGCAAGACCAAAGTAGAGTACTACCTTCATAGATGAACAATTTGGAGTCGTCCGAAGTCACCATGACAAGGAGTCGCGCCCTAGGTTCTAGAATGAAGTATTTGATTCTCATTTCCTATTTAATTTTCTAAGTTACGTTATTAGTTCCCTTTGGAAATATCTAATACTTACTTTAGGACACATCAAAATATATAAGTCTTAAAATATGGTACTGCAAGCTGTCCTCATCGTCATTTTCGAACTAAGTTGTCAAAAGATTTGGCTGTGATTTTACCATCGGTCGCCTGCCTGACGTCAACCCCCCTTGGGAATGTTTTCGTTGATGGGATAAGGAAGGGCTTGGAACTGGCATAGGGAGGGGGAAAGGAAAGGGGTTAGCCCTCTGGATACCACTGTCACCGAGTGAAACTTAAGCGAAGCGCGAGCCAATCTACGTCTATATTCTGAGAGAGAACTGCGTGGCTGTACCACTGTCGAAATACTAACCGTAATACCAGCCAATGAGATAAGCCAAAAAACAGATCGGCACAAAATCCAATTTGAGAATGTACTTCATGAGTCCATTATCTTGGAAACAATACAGATGTCTCTCTCCCAACGCCAATATACTCGAAAAGTTGTTACTCGTCTGGGAATACAACGTTTATATTGTAATATAGATATAAAAAGGGTCTCGGCGGTCCAGTGGTCGAGCAGCCCGCTTACGAATCCATAATGTGGCGGGTTTGAATCCTGGCTCACACCAACGAGTTTTCGAAAATGTTTTCGGAAGTTATAATAATAATATCTTGGACACATTACACACAGTGTCCTCTAGTTCCAAGCTGAGCAACTAAATGCTTGTGTTATGGATACTAGATAACGTATATTAATACATATATTCTTTTCTTTTTGTAAATACATACTTATAATACATAGAAAAACACCCAGACGCCACACAAATATACATGTTTGTCACAAATATTTGTGCTCGGGTGGGAATCGAACCCCCACAGAAATAGATCAAGGTCTTGATCTATTTCTGTGGAAATATGACATCGCGGCCGTTCTATCTTGATCTATTTCTGTGCGAACCCCCGACCTCATTGCTGCAGCCGGTAGTTTTACCAATGCGCTACGAGGCCCGTTATGTGTGATAAATATCGATGACTGAAAACCTTGTGCCCGGTATGGCAATAGTTTCGCCACCTATTCCATTTGGGACGTAAACATAACTACGAGACGAGGCTTAACAACCGCTGCCTACACCTTCAGGTAAAAAATGCGTAATATTATGTTATGTTCTATATTGTAATGTAACTGCACAACAGTAACTCCCGATGGTGTTATCAGCGCCAAATATGTATTACACGCAGGAATTGTAATATTTTTTCTAGTCACAAATGTGAGATACATCAGGTTTTTGCCAACCATACAATTTCATGTCTCTCTTAACTTACGTAAAGACATTGGTCTGTACCCACTAGGATTTTAATTCGCAAACTCTTTTACAGAAGTCTGAATGCTAAACCTTTAGGTCAACAAGTTGTAACATTAAAAACTAATGGCACAAATTTGTTTTTTTTTTAATATCTTTAAAATACCTGAATAACTTGCAGTCGCGTAATCTCTTCACCGGCGTTATAAATCCATTGTGGTGTGTTCTTCTTGTTCTGTTTTAATGTCACTTCGCTAAACTCCATTAATTGTTGATAACTGAATGAAAACAGAATCGTAAGTATAAAATTTGTTTTTAGTTAATATATAGGTAATGTAATTAATATATAGGTAAGTATTACTAATAATATATAGGTAAGTATTACTTGTAATGCCACCCTTTCCGAAATTATTCGCTTAATTAGAGAAAAAAAAACAACAAAATAATTCGTTTCAATTCAAATTCAAAATATTTTTAATCCTTAGACTTTACAAAGCACTTACAATCGTCACGCAAAACTAATAACTAAAATCCGCGGAACTTAGATTCCCTTTCATCACACTATCTTGAATGTGAAAGCTAATCTAAGTTCTAGTTCCAGCGTCAAGGCTTTTTGAAAAAAACTGCAATAGCAAGAAACTCAAGGCCGACTCTTTTCAATTGCCAGTTTTATAATCTAACACTTACTCGAGTTTGACATATTTTCATTTTCGACCAAACCTTAATATTTATGTATTTTTATTGTGATCAAATCTAGTATTATCGTCAACAGCGTTCTAGAAGTCCAGACATTGATAAGTTTTAATAAAATATCTTACAACAGTAACTATGGAAGGCATTTATTCAGATTATCATGCCGAAGTATTAGGTACCTATAGTTAAAAAAATAGTACTTCTGAGGCTCACCTATAAATCTCCAGGATCCAAGTAGCTTTACAAATTACGAACGAATCACAGCTAGCAATGTAGCATACGGGCGATGGTATAATAATATCGTTAAAAATACACATAAACAAAAATGAGTCTTGATGGAAAAAACTCAAACTCCCGTCTAGACTGAGTATACATATTAAGTCTCTAGTTTTTATGTTTCCAAACGAACCGCACGTCACACTGTCAGCTTTGCGAGTAAATGAATGTTTAACTAACGGTGTAAGAAGATTCTGGTCACCTGCAATTTTCATAGATAAGTGCAAAATTAATAACATAAGTTCACGCCCGCAGGTGTTGGCAGTGGCTATGTTTACGTCCCAAATGGAATAGGTGGCGAACCTATTGCCATACCGGGCACAAAGTTCATCGATATTTATCACACATAACTTTCGAAATTTCGAATAGTCATTGGTGCCAAAATTCGAACGGCCTCTGAATTCAGAAGCCGTGTGCTCGACCACTGAACCACCGAGACTATTTTAAATTAATTGCAAAATTAATCTGAATTTAAAAACAGTATAGATATTTTTTTTTAAAGAATGCTGCATGAAACGAAAGGTCGATAGGTTAAATACCAGATATCTTTCAGAATATCGACGTAAAATGGCACGTGTCGCGTTTCAGAGAGGTTTCCGTTCCCTATCTCTCCCCCTTAAAGGCCGGCAATGCAACTATAAAACTATCTGTTTTGTAGGTGACTATGGGCGGCGCTGGTTGCTTACCATCAGGTGATCCATACTCGTTGTCCCCCAATCCCATAAAAAAGTACTCTTACCGGCTTCCATGTGACCTTCTTTCTTTTTTAATCCATATATTTCATAGTTTTGCGGGTGTAATACCAGGATTTGACGATCATCAAAACTCCTTTAAATAAATAGGTTCATTTTACTTAACATAAATTCATGCCTTTTCTAGCGGAAGTTGTAGGCACCGGCTGTTGAGCCTCAACTCGCTGAATCGTTAGTTCAGTTAATTAACTGGAATATAGGTGGCGAAACATATTGCCATACACCGGGTGCAAAGTTGTCAGTCATCGATATTTATCGCACATAACTTCCGAAATGAATTCAAGAAATCATTGGTATAAACCCAGCATCGATGGCATGCCTTCTGATTCTGAAGCGGGGAGCTCGACCACTGGACAGAGACGGTTACAAGTACAATTTAATTATACAATTCTTACCGTATGCAATAGATACGTAGTAATACGTACGTATAATAATACTAACAGTGGTAGAGCCAAGCAGTTCGCTGCATGAATGGGCCGGCTCAACCGGCCAAATACCACGACCTCTCAGAATATCGACGTAAAGGGGTTCATGCCACGTTTAGCTTGGTTCCTCTCTCACTTCCGATCCCTTTCCTATCCCATGTTAAAGATCGGCAACGCAACTGCCACATTATCTCTCTTGCAGGTGTTTATGGAGGGCGTTAGTTGCTTACCACCAGGTGACACGCCTGTTCGTTTGGCCCCATATACCATAAGAAAGAGAAAGTAAAATAATTCTGGACAACGTACCCAATGAACTTCCCAGTTTCAATTTGAAGTATGACATCAGATAGATCAGCTTCCAAAAGAACGTGTGAAGATTCTTCAACATTTGGCTTGTATATTTTTAATAAGGTACTTTCACCGACTAGAATGCAATCAGTCTCTGGGTATGAGTTGAATTTATCGACTTTAAGGCAACTGGAATTTTGGGTTCCGTCATCGTGGTGTTCATCTTGCAAAGATATATTTGACCACCATTCCTTTACTTTAAATATGGACATTTTCTCTGGTTGCACTTAAACTAAATTAATTGTTTGTTTGTTAGTTTATGGCAAGCTTTATTGTCCCGAACGGTTGTCAAGGAAACTGGTGCAAACATAGTTTACGTAAATATGTTGCCATTAAAATTAAAATCAATTTTTAATTCACGCTTTTAAACATAAATACACATAAACGATATAATACAACTTCACGCCTTTTTCTACCCGATGGAGTAGGCAGCTGCTGTTTGAAAAGTCATTGGTGTAAGCCAGTAGGATTTGAACCCGCGACCTTTTGATTCAGAAGCGGGGTGCTCGACCACTGGACCACCGCGACTTCAAGAACAAATTAAAATGAAGACGAAATTGAAACAGCCACCACAGTCCACTTGTAAACAGCAAATTATTGTTCGACCGCTCACCAAAATAGCGCTAGTGTAGAAGAGCGAGTGAAAATGACGTGAATGTAGCAGGTATTAGCAGAGTGAAGTGTGCTAAAGTTAACTACATAAAACAATTTTGTATTTTTTATATTAATTGTCAGAAAAATTGATCGAAAAAACTATTATTCATAACGCACATTGAAAAAAGTGCTGTAACATAGGAGAAGATTTTGTTTCCTTTTTAAATTAATATACTACTCTAATAATTAGTGGCGGTCATTTTAAAATTCTTCCTCTATCTACTATAGCCCCGCCTTAATCTGTTCCCTTTCAATGGACACTTTTTAATATAGGTACTGAGATGGTCCTCCTTTACTTCTTTCTCCATAATCCGGTGGCATCATAGCAAAACAAAGGTAAGAAGTATCTATGACTCTCTAAGAGGACGTTCAACGTTCGGCATGCTATCGAATTATACAGGTAGATATTTAGGTTTAATATTAAGTTTAATATATAAGGTTTAATATATTAAAGTTTATTATATATAAGGTTTAATATTTAGGTTTAATATTTATCAACTTCCCAAAACGTCCCAAGTTACTATTATGGTACACTGTACAGTACGGCATGACACTTAGATAAAAAAAGTACAGCGTTCTTCTCTAATCTGTGGTCTTGCTGTCTAGTTTGTCTGTCTAATGACTTAAAGGTCTTTGTTACCAAGTCATGAAATTATTAAAAAAAGAACTGTGTCTGTCTACCAGTGCTGCAAACCCTACTGTTTTAACAGAAAATTTACTGTTTTTCAATTGATGTCCCTGTTTTTTGTTTTATGTTTGTTTTACTGTTTTTTTTTTAAATTAGTGTAGAGAGGCACCTATTACCTCAAGAAAATATTTTACTTTATTATTTCTATGTTATGAAATGTTATGTCACTAGAAAGTTTAATAGACAGGGAAAAGTCCATATTATTATGCTAGTGACAACTGCACTTGAACTTTAAATTTGTCAAATATATGTGATACCTGACTACCTTTATATTATAAAAAAAACAATATTTTAACGTCTCTTGTTTCTCTCATAGTTTATTCCAACATATAAGATAACTTCACGCCGTTTGTTACTCGAAGGTGTAGGCAGCGGCTGTTAAGCCTCGTCTCGCCGTTATGTTTACTTCCCAAATGGAATAGGTGGCGAACCCATTGCTATACCGGGCACAAAGTTTTCAGTTATCGATATTTATCACACATAACTTCCGAAAATAATTTCAAAAAGTCATTGGTGTGAGCCAGTGTCTGGAATCGAACTCGGACCTCTGGATCAGAAGCCATGTGCTCGACCACTGCGCCACCGAGACTTACTTTATTCTAGAGTGCGTTTTTTATTTAATACTAGCTGACCCGGTGCGGCTTTGTTCCGCATCAAAAGTAATAACTGCTGTCACGCTATGTTAATACTGCAATATCTTCGAAAATATTTGTTTAAATTGCATGCTGTAAAGGGCCAGGATCATCTACATTACATGCACAATCTATTTAAGACACTTAATTGGATGAAAACTAATGCTGTAATGTTTAAATTCGCTTCGTAAATAGGCCATTATTTCTCGTAAAAAGTAAAAAATAAAAATGGTCATTGTGGGTTATCCCTAGATATGCCCTCGCGGACTTTTTAGTTGACATTTTAAAGTTGTATAATAATGTAGTACGTTGTTTTGATTTATCACTTAAGGTTCAGGCAGCGTTTGCGATTAAAGTTCTAAATCTTGGAAATTATCACATTTTTTACTACACTATACATGAATTATAGATCAAAACCACCCCGTTAACACCCTCTAACTATTAAAAAACCGCATCAAAATCCGTTGTGTAGTATTAAAGATATGCGCGTATAAGGGGACAGACAGCGGAAAGTGACTTTGTTTTATACTATGTAATGATGTTGTGATTATATAAATATAACTATGTAAATGTGTCCTAGTAACTGAAATAATTTAGACTTTTTATTCACATTGGTTATTGTTTTTATTATAATATATGAGAAAAGTATGCTTTTTTTAGGAGACAAATCAGTAGTCTGCCTTTTTTAACCCATGCACTGTTTTCTACTGTTTTTTAATTAGAGATCTGTTGTTTTTTGGTTTGTTGGGGTTGGCAACACTGCTGTCTACTCTGATTTGCTAAAATCTGCTTTCCTTCAATATTTTCAAGCATTTTTAAGCTCTGTGTGTGTCAGTCTGTGTTTTCAAGCTGTAGAAAGAAACGAGCGAGTTCGTAACATATTAAATTATTTCTTTACGCTTAACATAAATTTAAATACTATACCTATATTGAAGGAACCTGACATTATAAATTTACATCAATAACGTTTTTGTGCTCAAATAATAACAAAAGTAGACATGGAAGACGAATCTCAAAATAATGGTGTTGAAAACACAGAACAAAGACCAAATGGTGGCGGCGGCGACGAAGGTGACGCATCAGGTACTCATGATTCCTCTCAGGGTGCACGCTACGCACGCATGCCTGTTGAGAGAAATGCCCCATATTACAACATGAACCATAAATATCGAGGCATGGCGATTATTTTCAACCATGAAAATTTTGACATCGGGAGTTTGAAAACTCGTACAGGTACCAATGTAGACAGCGATAATCTGGCGAAAGTCTTGAAAAGCTTAGGATTCCGTGTTACGGTTTTGAAAGATCGAACATCCAGTCAAATTCTCAGTTATATCCAGCAAACTGCAGGCACAGATCATTCCGACTTTGATTGTCTTCTCGTCGCTGTACTGACCCATGGAGAGTTGGGAATGTTGTATGCTAAAGACACTCACTATAAACCAGAAAACTTATGGTCACAATTTACTGCTGATAAATGCCCTACTCTTGCTGGTAAACCTAAAATGTTTTTTATCCAAGCTTGTCAAGGAGATAAATTAGATCAAGGTATCACATTAAGTAGAACTGAAACTGATGGCTCATCAACAGCCTCTTATAAAATACCTATCCATGCAGATTTTTTGATTGTATACTCAACTGTGCCAGGATATTATTCTTGGAGGAACACTACTCGGGGGTCCTGGTTTATGCAAGCATTGTGTGAGGAGTTACGCTATTGTGGCACAGAACATGACATTTTGACCTTATTGACATTTGTTTGTCGCAAAGTAGCTCTAGATTTTGAATCGAACACTCCTGATATGCTGCCGATGCATCAGCAAAAACAAGTTCCATGTATAACTAGTATGCTCACTCGTCTTCTTGTTTTTGGTAAGAAGTAAATGTAAAATTTAAGTCGTTAATATCTTTCATAAATATGTACTTATGCAAATATTTTGTAAGCACATATTAATGTATGTGATAAAAACTTTAGGAAATAATACTCCTATACACAAAAACACTATCCAATGAATAAGTATAAGACATAGTATAAAAAGTTTTGCATTTGTTAGTACTGGTAAAAGTATTTTATTTTTTTGTCTGCCGTATTCAAGTGTAGTTGATTATGTTTTTTTTTTAATTAAATGGTCACACATTTAGCATAGTCTGATTGTATCAGGATTCTGATAGTAACTTTCTAACATTCTATTTTTATTCTGTATTGTAAAGGTGACATAAAGGAAACTATTGTGTGTGTACATCTTACATCTTTAGATTTCTGATGCAAGCATCAGACATTTTCCTACAAACTCTATAAGAACAATATTTTTGTTTTTAAAATATAAATTTAGAATAATGAAACAAATTGCTACAGCTACTAAGAGTTGACATGGTCACAATAATTTGCATAACAAAAACAAATGCATAAATTACTGTAGCCCATATAATATACCTGTGATTTACTTGTTACGTAAAATATGTGTTACTCATTTATCACTATTTTGTAGGACTTGCTTGTTTTTTTTCTGATCTCTCAGATACCTTTGTTAGTATCTCTTTAACTCTTTTGTATTTGTTTCAAAGTTAACTCTTTTGATCAGTGATGGTTTAAAATGTGGCCACTACTATCGGGCTATTGCAAGATTGAGATAATTGCATTTAATTTAATAATGTTTTGACTTTATGATTAAAACTACTTTTAAATGATAATATTACCTTACATCTAGTTTGCTCATTTAGGTTGTATTTATTTTTATTGACACAATTTTATTGTATTTAGATTCAAAATTTGCTCAAATTAATATTGGAACATTTGAATGAGCTTTTTTTTTTAATTTATCAATAACTAATGATCTACTGTAATTAGCTTTGTATTACAAATTTATCCTAAGATAATGATAATTATTATGCTTTTAATTAAATTGTAGAATTTAAAAATGATTTCTATGTATTACAACAAATCAAAGTACGAACAAATATTTCAAGTTAAGTAATTTATTACCATCAATACTTGACTAAGACCTATGAACAATTTAATTAATCATAATAATTTTATTGATAAATTTCTCTATAACACATATGTGTGCAAGATAAAGAATAACAAAATTTTGTTATTTTAATATTTAATTAAAACCATTTCTTTCATTTCTTCATTTTTGTTAGAATGTGACTATTTTGAGTTTTTATTTTACAAGTTAAATAATGATATGCGTAATGCATGAATTTGTTTTTTGTTTATCAAGAAAGGACAAATTTTGTCCCAACTTTTAGCCCTTATTTTTCTTTTACGATGAAACATGAGTTATTTTTTATATTGGTTACTATATTTTTTTTGTGTATTCTTAGAAATTGCCATAATATTGCACAACATATTTTTTAATTTCATAAGTAACATGTTCTCTCTAAATAATAAGTATTTGTATTGTATTAAATAATTAGCACTTATAAGAATTCTAATTAAGGACTTCAGAATGTGATAACGGTATTGGACTGAATTGTACAAGTAGTTAACACTTGGTATTATCTATGAGGTGTGATATACACGTAAGATTATCAATGTTAGGAAATTATTCCTTTTGGCCAGGGTTTTGTAGTAAGGCTGAGATGGCAGTGTGTAGCTGCAGGGGTTTATTCAGTTTTATCAATTAACTAAATTATGTAGTTTGATTAAATATATTTAATTTTTAATAAATAACTAAATTAATAAGATTTATGAGATCTATTTTCTATAACTTTGTATCACTAAATTAATTATGTGGCAAAATATCTACCATTATCTATTGTTATAAAATAAGATATTACTGTTAGTAGTCCTGTAACCTGAGGTAACCCGACAAATTAATAAACTCAGGGGTCTCAGTTTACATCCCTGCGGAAACCAGTAACTTTTGTATGAGATTTATAATTCACTACTGACTAGAAAATTTTATAGGGCTTGCTTGATATATCATTTTATAATCTGAGAAAATATCTAGTAATTAATCTTTTAAAAATACAATTCAAAATGTTTAGAGTTTTGTGGCTATTCAAAAGTGCGGGAAATATATTCCCTTAAAATATTTCATTTGCGATTTAACAAAATATTTAAATTGCAGTGTAGTTTATTTTATTATAATTGCATATGTTTTATATTGATTTTTTTTTACATTTAAGGATGAATGTAGTTAATTTTTTTATGATTTATGTGAACATAAATATTGCTGTAGTTAAGCCAAAATTAATGGTGGTGTCAGAAGCTATCTATAGCCAGTCCAGAGACCCTACTAAAATTGTGCCTTCAACATTACACAACCTAATAATTTATTAGAAAACTTTTTGTATAAAAAGTCCCTGGAAATTTTTGTAACAATGATGAAAGTACATATTTTTATAAATGCTTCTACTGTAATAAATTACGTAAGCAATAAATCTCTTCCAACATTTACATGCAATTGTTTTGATTTCCTTTATCATAAGTGTAATTTAATAACTAACAAGTCTCGGTGGTCCAGTGGTAGAGCACACGGCTTCTGATCCAGAGGTCCGGGTTCGAATCCTGACACTGGCTCACACCAATGACCTTTGAAATTGTTTTCGGAAGTTATGTGTGTTAATATCGATGACTGAAAACTTTGTGCCCGGTATGGCAATAGGTTCGCAACCTGTTCCATTTGGGACGTTATCATAACGGCGAGACGAGGCTTAACAGTCGTTGTCTACACCTTCGTGTAGAAAAAGGCGTGAAGTTATGTTAATATATTACCTAAGATTGATCTATGAAGAGTTCGAGCCGAATGACGTATATTTCTTAGAAAAAAATCTAAAACGCAATTACAAAGGTTAGTGCTCTGAAAGGTTCTATTTCAGTCCAGTTATCACCATAAATATCAAGGTCAATGCTTTTATATTGTATCAATAACGTCCTAAGGTCATTGGCACTTGCTATGTGTACCTACTTCAATACGTTTAAATAAAATAGGGAATATCTGTTAATTACACGATTGGTCTGAGGGTTTTTTGTAAAATTGAATAACTACTGATGACGTAATCATGACATCTGGGCCCCCCATGTTATCAAAAATAAGCAAAGCTAATACGTAATACGGCCCCTTTTCTTTAATATGTCAGTTAAAAATTATATTTATTACCCGAAGGCGTAGGCAGCAGCTGTTAGCCGCTGCCTACGCCTTCGTCCGGCAAACCTATTGCCTCGTCTGGCAAACCTATTGCCATACCGGGTACAAAGTTTTCAGTCATCGATATTTATCACACATAACTTCCGAAAACAATTTCAACAAGTCATTGGTGTTAGCCAGTATCAGGAATCGAACCCGGACCTCTGGATCAGAAGCCGTGTGCTCGAACACTGCGCCACCGAGACTATAATATAATCGATAATTATATTTAATTCGAATACGATGTTAGGATGACTATAAATTAGAACTGTCAAAAACAAACGTAACAAACTGACATCGGTATCTTAAATTATTATAGGTACGTTGTATCACTAGTCTGTGGATATGTAGTATTGGACTCGAACCAAACCATTGAGCGATAGGAAAAAATGCGGCAAAATTATATAGTCGTCGCTTGGGCTCACTTGTTTAGTAAGTAAACTGTGCTAATGACTACAGTATCTCAATACTTTAATTTTTAATATAGCCTACACAAACTGATTGGGCGCACGCGCAACGTATTTATTCTGCCAGATTAATAAAGCCGCTATTTTAAAATCAACCTAACGGTGCTAATCGTGCAGGAGGTTATCAGTAACTGGCCTGTAACCCAAAGTTTTCGTGAAGAGGCATGACATTCGGTAGTCACAAATTAATAGTGCAAAGTGAAAGTTGGTAAGCAGATTAAAATATTATAACTATCATGGAAGTGGATACTAAAACTAATGGTGAGAAAAAAACTGATAACAAAACATCAAACGGTGCCAGGGATGAAGCTGACGCGTCAGTTATTTCTAATTCCTCAGAGGGTGCAAGCCGCGCACGCATGCCTGTTGAGCGAAATGCCCCATATTACAATATGAACCATAAAAATAGAGGTATGGCCATTATATTCAACCACGAAAAGTTTAGCATTCCTAATTTGAATCCACGCACAGGAACCAGTGTAGACAGCGACAGTTTAACCAAATGTCTAAAGGGTCTAGGATTCTCTGTTACAGTCTTCAATGATCCAACATTTGGTCAAATTCTGAATTGCATCCAAGACACAGCAAAGAAGGATCATTCCGACTCTGATTGTATTCTTATTGCTGTAATGACACATGGAGAGCTGGGAATGTTGTATGCTAAAGATACTTACTTTAAACCAGAAAACTTATGGCTGCCATTCACTGGTGATAAATGTCCTACACTCGCTGGTAAACCTAAATTATTCTTCATCCAAGCCTGTCAAGGAGACCAATTAGATGCGGGTCAAACACTATATAAAAGTGAAACTGATGGCACATCAATAGCATCATATAAAATCCCTGTCTTTGCTGATTTTCTAATTGTATATTCTACAGTACCAGGATACCTCTCTTGGAGAGATGTTAGTCGTGGCTCCTGGTTCATGCAGGCATTGTGTGAAGTGTTGCAGAGTTACAACTCTTCCGATAGTAAAGAAAACATCCTGGATTTGTTAACAACCGTTTCTCGTAAAGTTGCACTTGATTATGAATCTGACACTCCTGGTAGACTATTCACGCACCAACAAAAACAGATCCCATTCACCACAAGCATGCTCACTCGTCTTCTTGTATTTGGTAAAAAGCTAAAAAACTAAACTATTACCTTTCCCTTTGATATATATATATGTCACAATATATCAGTCATAAATATGAAATATTTTCTAAGGATATTGTTATTTAATATATTATTAAAATGTATATTATATAATTTATTTATTTTCTGCCAGTCCACCTGGATAATGCAAATGAGTAAAGTTTAAGTGGAAAAAAAAGAAAGTTTTCTAAAACTGCATTAATTTAAAAAGTTCAATGACTTAATAATAGTTGCTATACAATAATCCAGTAATAATCTGTTACAGGCAACAAGCTAAATTTAATACTTAGCATCTGTGGTCTAGTACACATGTATGTAAATTTAAAACAAAAATTCTACAATCAAATACAAAATTTGTAAGTAAATTCCATCATTTTTTAATAATTAAATTTAAAAAAAAAAGTTGTAATGAAATTAAATAAATTAAAGAATGAAGTGGCCATTTGTAATATGTATTTAAATTAACCGTTTCTTATTTTAATAATATCTTGGACACAAATCACACAGCGCCCTCCAGTTCCAAACTAAGCAACTAAATGCTTGTGCTATGGATACTAGATAACGGATACTAATACATATATACTTTTCTTTTGTAAATACATACTTATAATACATAGAAAAACACCCAGACGCCGCACAAATATTCATGTTTGTCACAAATATTTGTGCTCGGGTGGGAATTGAACCCCCGACTTCAGTGCTGCAGCCGGTAGTTTTACCAATGCGCCACGAGGCCCGTCTAAATACATGGCACATAATAATAATAATACACTGACAACAGCACATATAATTGCAATTACAAGCTTATTGCAATGAAATAAGATACAATTTTAGAACCATACTTTCTGTCATTGATAAAAAGAACATCTGTCAGACTAGTAAGTAGATATCACAGATGATAAAAAGAAAAAAAAACAGTAGTTTGTTATTGCTAAATTATTTATAACAACATAACTTCACGCCTTTTATTTCCCGAAGGTGTAGACAGCGGCTGTTAAGCCTCGACTCGGCGTTATGTTTACGTCCCAAATGGGACCCAATGGGAAATGCCATACCAGACACAAATCAATCATCAATATGTGTGATTGATATCGATCAATCATCGACAAAACTTCCGAAAATAATTTCGAAAAATCATTGGTGCGACCCAGATTTGAACCCGCACACCGCGGGGTGCTCCACCTCGACCCGGTGCTATTTACTATTTTAGTTCTTTACATAATATTTATTATTGGAGTTAATTTATTCTGTAAATGTATTTTTATATAATGACAGTGTTAGAGCCAGGCCAACGGCTGTATGAATGGCTCGATTTGACCAGTGTAATACCACAACCTCTCAGAAAATCTACAGCGAAATACCAAGATCGATCGAATAAATCGACTTAAAGCGGCTCATGCCGCGTTTCGATGGGTCAGAGATCTGCTGGCGACGCAACTGCGCGTCTCTTGGTGTTGCAGATGCCTATGGGCGGCGCTAGACGCTTAGCAACAGTTGGTTGCCTGCTCGTTTGCCCCTTTACCCGTAAAATAATTTATTTTGTATTTTTTTAAAAGCACCGAAAATTGTGCTCATGAAATACGAAAAGAAAAATGCATTTAATAGCATATGAATAATTGTATTTTATTTATTATTATAATCATTATATGGCTTACAATATATCAACAGGACTGAATGCCGTGAGCCTTTTCCCTCAGCTCCCAACATTGTTCCCAGAATTGACTCAGTCTTTGTTCTTGATTGGCGCAAAAATGTTTGAAGTCTCTCAGCATACGCATTTGGAAACCCTCATCGCCGGTCGCGGGCGTTTGGGAAGACTTCAACTTTTTCGATATCATATGATTCCAAGACCAGAGGAATCCCATCTGAAAATATTAAAATGAAGTAACATTTGTAATGTACTCGAACAAATCTAAAAGTTTTGAAGATCGTATCGATGCTCGTATTGCACCTGGTTTTTCTATAAATAAGTAAATATTGTAGAAAATAAGTCTCGGTGGTCCACTGGTCGAGGTCCAGAAGTTGTGGAATCGATTCCGGGCTCACACTAATGACTTCTCTGAAATGCTTATGCACGATTCTTAGACACCTTACTTGCTTCTTTGACTTTCATAACTCACGATACATGCTTGTCGGTTTGGCCGTCCTCGACTCAATCAAAGTCAATTTTGCATCATCCATTCTTTCTAAATGCTCAAAGAACTATCAAGCATCCCTTTCCATACTTAACACCGACACTCTCTTTCAACCCAACATCCTTCCTTAAAATACAACCCTGTTTTCAAAGCGTTAGCTAAAGTTACTTTGCAAATTTAGCACAATGACAAAAAATAACAAGCACACTATTACAATTGTTTACCGCAAGTGCATTAAATTAAAACTAATTTTTATTGCATGTATCCCATTTATAATTGCCAAATTTTTAAAGTGAAACTTTTATTACATCGTCTCAAACTTTTTCGTCTGCGTGTTGCATGTCGCGTGACGGTCGGCCGCGGAGTAGGGATAAAGTGAAAGGCGCTCGTCAGAGCGCCTTTCACGTCTATTATCGTTTATTTATTATTAATTAATTACCCAAATATACACTTTATTTTTGTAAATAAATACCGTAAAAACATGTAGAAAAACACCCCCAGACGAGGGATCGAACCCGCCCCGACCTTGTGTTATCGGTAGTGCGGTTTACCGATGCACCACGAGGGCCGTATGTATAATCGTCTAATTACCGTCCTCTTTACCAATTTCGACACATTTTCTAGGATCGGGTTTGTTTGTTTGTTTGTTTTTTTTTTATAAATTGTGTTTTTTGAAAATTATATTTAAGTACGAATTACATACTAATAAAATAATGAAATATCAATAATATTTTTCGATCTTACCGACAGAATAATAAATATATACTAATATATACTATGTACTAACATATAATATTAGAAACATATACTTAATTTTTTGCAGTGATAAACTGTAATAAAAGCAAAGCAAACACACATTGACTTCGTGTTAGTTAACAACGCCATCTGCTGGAATAGAAATTTCATGAAAATCGTTGGAGCCGATTCCGAGATTCCAATTTTATATATATATATATATATATATATACAAGAATTGCTCGTTTAAAGATATAAGATAAGATAGTGCTCTTTATATATGTATTTGTCACATTTTCATAATAAATCGAAATATCATATTTACTGGAGGAAAAAATATCGTTTTGTTTTGTAAAGATCCTTTGTTGTAATGTTGTTAACGTTTAATAGGTGTCGCGTTATCCCTAGTGCCGTAGCTGGAATACTTGTCGATTCGGGCGACATCTATCGATATAATACGATATTACGGCAGAATCATCAATAGTAGCAACCTAGTAGCGCCATCTAGGAATTATTGTCGTGACCACGTAAAATAAAAAACATTTATTAAACCCTATTAACAAATACAAGATGCCAAGTAAATTAAAATAGCCCTTATCGCACAATCCCCTGAAAGCCGGTGAAGTCCGGTTCGATTTCAAATTAAACTAGTTTTCTCTCTCTTTGCAAAACTGCCACTGACTTGTAAGTGTGCCAGGATTCGAACACGCGACCTATGCGATTCGGAAGCCGTGTGCTCGACCACTGGACCACCGGAACTACATATATGTGACACAGTTATGTTCGTCAATTTATTAGCGATAAGATAGTGCTCTTTATATATGTATTTGTCACATTTTCATAATAAATCAAAATATCATATTTACTGGAGGAAAAAATATCGTTTTGTTTTGTAAAGATCCTTTGTTGTAATGTTGTTAACGTTTAATAGGTGTCGCGTTATCCCTAGTGCCGAAGCTGGAATACTTGTCGATTCGGGCGACATCTATCGATATAATACGATATTACGGCAGAATCATCAATAGTAGCAACCTAGTAGCGCCATCTAGGAATTCTTAATCTTCAGTCGTTAACTTCCAAAGAACTTGAAAATGATGAGATTATCGAATTAATTGATTTAAATCTTTAACTTAAAGTTAAACGAAGCCAAAGCAAACTTTTAAAAAAATTGCTGTGAAGTAACTGTTTTACACTGTTGCACTCTAAAAAAATATAAATGTTAATCATTTTATCAGAATCATCAATTTAAAAAACTTACTAACTAAATTATTGAAAAATAATTATTGAAAAAATATTTTGTTTATGTATATTTAAAAAGTAGATTTAATAAAAATCAATAACCCAAGACTCAATTTTAAAAGTTTCACTTTTACGGTGGTTTCATAAAACCACACAATTTTTTAAAATACCTAAGATGCTTAGCACCGCATGTAATTGCCACAAAATATGTGGGAATAGTTCCAAGCGTCTAGTTCTGCTCGCCCACTTCATTTCTCTAAATAAATGTCGTTGCAGTAAAATACTTTTGTTTGATGCAATCGCCATGTTAGAACGTCGTCAATATGTGTAAATACGTTTTTTTTTAAATATTTTGGTAGAGCCAAGCAGTTCGCTGCATGAATGGGCCAGCTCGACCGGTGAAATACCACGACCTCTCAGAAGATTGACGTAAAGTGGCTCATGCCGCGTTTCGTTCTGTGAGAGAGGTAACCGGAGGCCCCCCCTTCCCAATCCTTTCCTATCCTACTCCTTTAAAGGTTGGCAACACAACGCTAACCCTATAAGTGTTGCTGGTGTCCATGAGCGGCGCAGGTTGCTTACCCGATGGTAAGCAACCTGCGCCGCTTACTCGCTTTTTTATGGGATAGGAGGGCAAACGAGCTGGCGTGGAACCTGGGTTTGGGGGTTTGTGAAAAATTAAATAATTAATGATGCCGTAATCATCATCCGAACCCCCCTACCCCCCCCATGTCATCCAAAATAAGCAAAGCAAAGACCCCCCGACCCGCTATGGTTCTTAAGGTAATACTTGAACGGCCCCAGTGTTCATTAATTTGTTTGTAAGACAAAAATCTTCTAGATCGAATTGAGATTCAATTATTTATATATAAAAAAATATGTATGTGTGCATATCGTATTAGTTACTAGAAAAAAGAAAATCTAGATATTATGATAATACCGAAATACCTTTTGATAAAAACCCAAAAGCTATTTCAGTGAGGTAGCTCAATTTCCTGGGTGTTAGCCAAATATTTTTTTTGTAGCGGACAATTTATGATACTTCTTGAAAGAACAATCTGGGTTTACTATAAATAAATAACATTTACTTTTAAATACGAGCTTAATGTTTTGACTCAGTGGCACAACAGTGCAATTGACAACGACGCAAATTCATAAATTTATAAAATAGAAATAATTAAAAAATGGTACACATTTTGGTCTATTTGTGGATTCACGTGATTAATGGACGGCCCCTAAGGGAAAAATGCAAGTTGAATGATAACCAGTATCTGGTTGCCAAGGCGGAAGATAAGTATGTGGAGATCATTTAATCATATTGCAAGAAAGAATGCAAACCAACTGACTTAAATAGTTTATGAAGCGAATATGAGTCTGCAAATCTGGAGACCAAGAAGTTGTCCCACGACCAAATTTTGGCGTGTTTTAATATTGGAAGATATGTGGCACCCGAAGCTGAATTTTTTGAATTACCTACATGATGAGACGTGTAGGACTGTGGATGAGAAGATGGAATGAAGACCGAATCAGAGACAAAACATAACCCATAATAGATTCTTGTAATAATATGCAAGATGAGTAGCTGCTTTATTCGGATGCTAAGTGCTGTATCAAAATAATAGTTTTTCGTAGATGTAAGCTATAAAATGTTAAAAAATATATTTATTTTTGTATGAACACATTCGTCACTGACATTCATTAGTAATGTAGGTGAAAAATACTATATAATATAACCGCGATATCAGTAAAATATCATTATTATAATTAATAATATTATTATTAATTATATAATGATATTTTACTGATATCGCGGTTTCTTACTGACATGATATGACAGCCACATATTATGTGCCGATAAAACTTACCCTACGGCTATTATCGTAGTCGTCCTTATTTTTGCCAGACACGTGTCTCGTTATGTAGCCCTCGTGGGGGCTGGGGACCGGCTCGGGGTGAACTGGATACCTGCTATGAATAGATAATAAAAAGGCATAATTTATTTCCGTAAAAAATCATCTCACATTACGCATTGTTTCCTTATGTGCTTTTTATAACTTTTATATCTAAGAACGTAGGCAGAGGTCGTTACGCCTCGATTTGGCGAAATTTTTAGTTACAAAATGATAAATTCAAAATTTAAATTTTTGGGGTACTGTGATGCGTTTCGTGGCTGGAATGTGCCGGCTCGACCGGTGAAATACCGAAACTTCTAAGAAGACAGTCGTGCAGGGGCGTGCAGGCTTATTAAGGGGGCTTCTTAATTTCAGCCAGCTAACGCGCTGCCAAGCGAATTTGTATTTTTCCAACGACTAATTTCAGCTAGTCTAAACTACTCATGACTGGGTAAATGGAATTAGTCGTTGATAAATCAAATTTGATTTCATCATCATGATGATGATGAAATCAAATTTAGAGCGAATTTAACAGTGACTTCCCGTCACCGACCAGCTGAAATTAGTCGTTGAAAATGTCTTTTTATAATGACGAAAATCTGGCGTTCGCGGGCTCTTGGACCGAAATTGCCGTTTAAAGAAAATTAAAGAAAAACCTAAACAATTAAAAGAATTTAAAGAAATTTAATCAAGAAGATATTTAATCGCAATTTAAAGAAAAACTTTTTTTTTATGGTATAGGAGGGCAAACGAACAGGCGTGTCACCTGATGGTAAGCAACCAACGCCGCCCATGGACACCAGCAACACATATAGTGTTACTGTTGCGTTGCCGACCTTTAGGGGATAGGGGAAAGGAAAGGATGGGGAAAGAGGGTGGGCCTCCGGGTACCTCTCTCACCGAACGAAACGCGGCATGAGCCACTTTACGTCGATTTTCTGAGAGGTCGTGGTATTTCACCGGTCGAGCCGGCCCATTCATGCAGCGAACTGCTTGGCTCTACCACTTGTAACCTAAACACGACAAATGATAGAAGTGTGGAAAATATAAACCTGTTGTGCCGACTCCAAATAATGACAAGAAGATGATGATGGTCTATAGTCTATGGTCTTAAAGGAAATTAGATTCATTCTAGCTAGAAAAGCGACATAGGCCAACTTATGTTCCAAATTCGCACTAGAACAATTTCATAGGTAATGTATAATTTGGTTTTTTATTTTAAACTAGCTGATCCAGCGACACTTTTCCTCCACAACATTATGCATACAAACCCTGACACTTTACACCCTCTATCTATTATTTGCAAGGCACCGTGTAAGCTGGCTGGAAATAAAGAGTTCATAGTACGCCAGCAGGTGTCAGTTACCTGGTGTTGAGCGGGCGGGCGGGACGCGCGCGACTGGCACGAGCCTCTCGCTTGACGGCGGTGGGGATGAGAATGAACATGTTGCCGGTCACGTGCACGTACAAGTGGTCGCCCACCCCCGCCGCGTGCGAAGTACTTTCCACCGTACACTTGATGAACCCAAACCGCCCCACTATCGCCTCTTGGAACAGGAACAGACGCTCCAGCCACGTGTCCTCGGAAAAACCTGCCCGCCAATAGAACAAACATGGAACGATCTTTATGATGGTTTAAAGTTACAACTGTAATTGTAATATCGCATTCTGATCGGGTTTGATGTCAGCCGAGTCCGGCAATCTTATACAGGATGTCCCAGAACTCAACGTCAAGCCGAAACGGTGTGATCTGCTGATCGTAAACAACATGAGAAAAATCGGAAAAAAAATCCATGTAGTTAGAACGTTATGCCTATATGAATTGATGTTTTATTTGTCCACGTCACATTCGAAAAGAATTATGAATTGTACCTTCAAACAATGTGGATTTGGAACGAAGTAATGGTTCCTCATTAAGCGGTACGTAGATAGGTCCCCTGAGTGGATCCGACTTCAGAGTGAACGGCAGAGCGAGTGGATCGGCCGGGATGGGCACCATTTGTAGGCGACAACTTTGTGCTTTCCGCGCCCAACCGAATATCTGATAATAAAACGATATCTGTTTATATCTGATATATATTGATAGTCTTATGATAGCCAGCAATGGCAGTAGTAAATGAATCTTATTTAAATATCACTAATTAATACAAATAGATATGTTATATTGAGTTTTATTTAGTAAGGGCTAAGAAAGAGCTATATTGAATTAGGGTGCGTCCATAAATTACGTGAGGTGTTTATTTTAAAATTTCTATTATTTTCACCAGGGGAAACGACTGTGATTAAAAAACTAATATCTACTCTGATTCAATCCATGCAGAATCATGCGCGGTCTCGAGAGAGCCTACTGAAACCAACGTGTCCCATATGTAAAATGATCAGCTCCTTCAACCTCGTTCTGATACAGCCACTCTAAGCCGTTTGCGCTTGCGCACAGTAGGAAAGTTTCAATCAGAAAAATGCGACATATTTAATACCGGGGGGTCTCTGCAATTATAACACATGTTTTTTATCTCTCCAATGTTAGATAAGATTTGACTCGACCCCTTGCCCCTCTTAAAAAACTCACGTAATTTATGAACGCCCCTTTATCTATAATATAATTAAATGGCAGCTTTTAGAATCTAGATTGCGTTTTTTTTCCTATATTATGAGTAGTCTTTAACTAAAGATATTAGACTGACCAGTTCAGCGACGATGTTCCCAGAGGCGACAGCCCATTGTATACACATCTCGTAGGCCTGGTCTGGGCGGAAGGTCGCTTGGTAGCGGGCGTGACCCCATTCTATACGGTCGCTCTTGTTATTCACGTCGATATCCAGGTGAGTATTCTTGTACAGGGGCACTGAAATCATTCGTTCATTCATTCGATTGCTGGGTAAAAAACTGCACTTAGATTTTATGAGGAAAATAGTACTTGTTACACTTTACAATGCAATAAAACATATAGTCGAGATAGCTCTACAATACTGTAGCTTCCCACAAGTGAATGCGTTTCATATCCGACTCAGTAATTCCTGCGTTTATTCCATACAAACAAGCTTACCTGATTAAATAAAATGTCACTTCAACTTTACAAGTAATAAAAAAAGACATTAACATATATACTTACTGTCACTATCACTCCCTAGATGCATATAATTAGGGTCCAAATTGTCACATAAAAATGCGGGTACTCCGGTGTCGTCGGTGACCGGACTCGAGCCGGATATATCTATAGCGCCGGACACAGCCTTAGCTGGTATTAAGGGGGAGCGTGGACCTAACACTTCCACTTCCATCCATTCGTTCTCGAAGCTCTGCAAGTCACCCAGTGGGTTCACGTAGTCTGCCATGTTTTCTGCAAAAGAATACAATATTAAAAAGAAGTAAAATTGAGTAGATACCTGGAAGCTGATTGAAAGAGTGTCGGTGTAAAACTAAAGGACAGGATTTAAGACCAGGGTATTATTAACTGCTGCATTACTAATGAATACTCTACACTACTTACCTTTATCTTTCTTCTGAGGCAATATATGATACATGTAGTATCCGACAACAAAACGCTTGGATGTATCACCTGACGCGTGACAGATCAACCTCTCTTGTAGGAGTTTCTGAAAATTAAATCTTAGTTAACTTTCTAAATTTAATAATAAGCCAACGTCATTTAGTATTTTAAAGATACATATAATGATGTGGACTTCCAAAAGCTTCAGACAGTAAGTATCACTAAAATTTATTTTTCAGTATCGTGATTAAATAAATACAGCGTGTTTAAAAAATATCTTTATTTTTTTAATTATTATACCTCCATAATGCTTGTTGCTTTCTCGTAAGAGACGCCTTCCATATTAGCTTGCAGCCAATGTATTGCGTATATGGACACAAATGCATGAGACGGCAGGCTGACTGTCTGCTGTAAGAAGCCCACTCCTAAAGACGGACTGCGCATACGTTCAATTATTTCTGCCAATGTCGCGTTCGCTTTTAACTTTGGTTCAATGATTCTGTAAATAAACAACAAAAATTATAACAGTCAAGATACTTATATATAGAAAAAAAATTACGTTCACACGGCAAAAGAGGTTTTTGATCTGTAATAGCTATCTGTATAGAATATGGGTTGTTTTTAACACCTTATGGAGAATGTGTAGTGTATTTTAGGAAGGCGAAGTCAAGGCTAAAAACTAATACATAACATGAAACGAACATACATTGCTTTGTACATACATTTGTTGCGAATTTATATTATTCTGTAATTCTGTCTTTGTGTACAAAAAAGTATAAAAAATAAAGAAAATAACGTATTGATCTCACCCATCATCATAGGTGTCATCGCATTCGCTGGTTTGTGATTGCGTTCGCTCTAAGACCGTTTTTGCTGCATTCCTATATTTTAATATAAATATTAAATTAAAATAACAATTTATTATATATACAAATATCTTTATTTATATTGTTTGTTTATAACAGTGATCAGCGAACATCAGAACAACATCGTGCACAAAATTTTAATGTGGTTTAGTAAAATTGCATTTTATAAAACATCATGTATAATAAAATCGATGTTCGCTGGTCACAGTTTATTTTGAAAAGCTTAAGCCAAAGCCAAGGCAAATTCATATCATACAATGTTAGAATTGAAATTTGTATAAATGTTCAAGTATTACGTAAGCACTATAGGGGGGAGGGGTCTTTGCTTTGCTTATTTTGAATGACTTTTGAATTTTGAATGGGGGCTAGGGGGGGACCAGATAGCTATTACGTCATCAGTAGTTATTTAATTTTCCAAAAAAGCCCTTGGTCCCCTGTAGATGGTCTCTTGGGATTTTTTTTTTAATGTTTACGTAATTATGCTTGGATTGGGGTAAGACCTTTGCTTACTTTTGGTTAATAAATAAATCAGCTTAGGGGCCGTCCATTAATCACGTGAGGTTAAAAAGACCCAGGCCAGACCCCCCCCCCGGGAGGGGTCTGGCAAAAATCACGAAATATCACGAGGGGGAGGGGGGGTGTAGTAAGATATCACGTGTATTTATTTTTGCCTCCTTAATTTTAGAATAAAATAAGATTAAACTTTATATTAGTAATCGATATTTGTCACACATTGCTTCAGAATTTCGATAAGTTATTGGTGATGATGATGTTTGGTGTGAGCCCAGAATCGATGCCACGACTTTCTAATTCAAAAGCGGGGGTCGCTTGGGTACTCGAGCAGCGAGATTGATGATGAATTAAAGATAATACTCTAAAAATCTTAAGATTGCTTGTTTGCTTGTAGGTACTAAAATCACGTGATGTTGGATAGGGGGCGGGGGGTAGTTTTAAATATCACGACGTATCACCTAGGGGGGGGGGGTCAAAAATGATGAAAAAAACATCACGTGATTAATGGACGGCCCCTTACGTAATACTTGAATGGTAATATAACACTAAAAAGTAATGAAATAATATACTATAAAACAGCTTTCTTTTTTAAGTCAGGCTTTTATTGTTATGAAAAAGTTAGTGAATTAATAACGAACGTCTTTAGAACTTGCACAAATCTCTAATAAAATTAAGTTATCCTTAACTCATCTTTAAACGTAGTCTATTTATTTATTTATATACACTTTATTGTACACATTTTTGACTTAAAACTATGCTTTAGACTTTATAAAAAATCAAATTTAAATGTGCAATCTACATAATTTATGCAAGTTTTAATGACATTTTTGTTAATAAGAGACAAGATGAAGCGAACAGGAGTACTTACTTGTAGCTTTGACTACTAGTGTTTAGAGACTTAGTAGGTGATAGTAGCTGGAATGAAACATTCGACAGGGATAAGAATAAGCAAATGAAAAAGGCACGGGAATGGCATTCCATGAGATCTCAGCGACAGAAAAAATTTAAAATGAATTTATGAAATTAATTATATTAATATGCAAGAAATGTCTGTAAAAAAATTTAATTATGAAAACTTATTTTTGAAACTTTTAAATATACATACACATAAAATAAATGAAACATAATAATATACTAGTTTAAATATGGTTAAATATAAATGTATAAGCTATAGCAATACACTATATAAATTTAAATACATATATGTCAAATAATAAGTTAGTTGAGTATGAAAATAAAATGGCCTGCACCAGCACAGCATGCAGCCTACTCTAATTAAGCGATACAAACATTCACACTTTAAACGAATCACTCTTGAAACCACATAATCGATTATTTTTAATCAATATAGTCACAAAAGAGAACCGAGTAAGGAGCATGTAACATCACTGTCTACTTTTAAAACCTACATATAATTTAGTAAAAATTACTTGTACATTAGATTAAATATTTATATTATTTTAAGCTCCCATTATTTATTCTACATCCATGGTCGTGCGACCATTCCTACTTCATTTTTGAGAGTTGCCACATGTCATTATTCAGAATTGATTAAGAATTAAAATTGACTGTAAATTAAACATAACTATAGAAATACTTACATTTATACTCAAATAAAGATCTGTTATAATTAGGGACAGAAGCAGCCTGGCTTGAATTTCTTGATAGAAAAAAATACTCCAATCTTTAAGATTTCTCACAGAAGAATCAACACATCAGAGAAAATAAAAAGAACAAATTCAAAAGACAGACCAACTTCCCTTTGAGCGACATGAAAATAAAAGTATTAGTAGGTTTTAAAAATATACAGTAATTATGAGACATTTAGTGCATCTTGTACTGACATGGCTTCTATCCGGAGTCTCGGCCGATCAGGCAACCTGGTGCTGCCCACTCGCTCCCTGAACGGAGAGTTGGAAACACCGCCCTGATACACCACACACAACACACATTTTAACACAACAAATAAATACTAAACTTTAATACATACAACATAACATAAAAAATAGTATAATAGACGGAATATTTAATTTTATAACCTAATAAAGTTCCTATTTTCAATTTAAACTTATATTTTTTTTTATTTCAGGGAAAAATATATTCAATTACAAAGGCATAATGTTGAGCTTAAATTTATTCTATTTTTAATATTATTCTACTTTTCCATGTTATGTAATTTTTTTTACGCGGGAAACAAAAAAAAATTAAAAATAAGCGGGCAAATTAAATGTCTCAAGTATCTGTGCATTCCGTGCATAGGTTGTATGATAAGCAGTGCATATATATACGCAGTTTGAAAGTACAGAACTTTTAGTTTCGTCCAAAAGTATATCTACATATAAAATTACCCAAGAATCTGAGATATGACATCTTTCGTATCACATATAACCTTTTTTTAACCAAACTATTTTCATTGTATAACAGATTGTGAACGATATAAAAAAAAGTCACATCATCCGCCATATATTTTCTAATGTTAGATACCTATTACGTGTCTCTTAGATTAATTTTAAAAATATTACTTACTATAATACTTCTTGCTATGGAAGAGCTGGGTGGTTTTATATTAATTGCAATACAAAGCCAGAATATTAAATAATCACCAAGTATCAAGATTTACAGAAGTTTATAAGTATTTTTATTAGTCTACGAGGATTAAGGAGTTAGGTAAAACGCTACGCAAGTGTTAGATTGTTTTAAATTTTTTGATTAATAATAATTTAATATACAAACCCAATTTTTTTAGATGCGAGCCAATTTATGCGCTAATATGCCACAGATAAAGTAACATTCAAATAAAATTTTGATGCCGAATTGAAACAAAATATAAAATGTATTGGTCAAACGAACAGACCCGATCCTAACTTATTAGAAAATTTTAAATTTAGAAAAAGTTGCAAATTTACTGCTTGCCGTAGTGTCGGTGGGAGTGACGAGGTTTGAGGAGTTTACACTAAATAATAACTAACGTAGACATGACACATGTATTTATTATTATCCCGGTGTTGTTTTTTTAATTATCCGTACAAATTGAGAGTCAAATTCCGTGCCTGTTCTTTCCCCCCTATCTTGTTCAAAGTTCGATCCGATATTTCGTACATTTATGATCGCCATTTTATTGTAAATACAAGATGGCCGCAATTACAAAATGGCCGATCTCTTAATTGGAATGCAATCGTGCCTTTAAAAAACGACTATAACTTTATTTGATGAAGTAGGTAAGGGTTGCTTTCTAAGATTTTTACATACGATAGACCAAATTTGTAGAAAATACTTAACGAACAGTTACGACAGGCATGTCATGTCTACGTGGGCGTGGCTTGCCGGAGCGAGCACGTTATTATTCAGTGTGGAAGTGGGGCTGGTACCTGGGCACTGCGCGTGAGGATTGAAGTGGAGTGCCGGCGTCGTGTCAGCGCCGAGTCTGCGCCCGCCGCCAGCGCCATCTGGACACCCACACCTTACAGGGAAAGCTCTAACATCGCCTATTAACGACTGTCCACTGTCGCCTCTCTCAAACCGACATGCGCTCAACAACTCATTGAGAGCCCGTGGTCCAGAGGCATCTTGCTGATATTAAGTCCAACGACCGTGATAACCAGTATTCCACTGCTCGTGGAGTCCCAATTGTATAATGGCGTTGACAAACTCTACTGCTTTACACAGACCTAGATCTTTTTAGAGGAATGGCTGTACTGTCGTTTGGACAGCAAAGTGTAGTCCAGACTATTATTTTAACCCTAATTGACACCTTTTTGATTATTTTTAACGTGACTTATGGTGGCATATATCACATAGTTACATGCGAACTCAATAAATGACGCCATGCAGCCGATCTATGTGCCGGTCTGCGGTGTACAATGTTAAAATTTCGAGTAATCTCATGCAATTGGACCCAAACAAGAAATTACAAATGACACTTGTGTGCAACAAAAAATAAATTAACCACTAACATCGTTTACATGCCCACTTGTCATAAATGTATACACAGGTACATATTTATTTGATATTTAAAATAGGTCATCCAACTATACTCGTTCCAACCATATATTTTACTTTTGACACATGCTTTAGGACGTAACTGTTTCATTTACGCAATTATTAACTTTGAAACGAGTGAACAGAGAAATATATAAACTGCCCAATAATATTTATAAATCTTAATTATTACCCACTAAATACATTAATATGCCGTAAATAGCTCTATTTATAAAATTTATGTGAATATTCATTTCCGTTATAAAAAAAGTTACGTTCTATCGCATCTAGTGACAGGATCAAAAGTATTCGGTGCAAACTAATGAATCGCAAATAATCGATTACACTTATTTGCAGTTAAGTCAGCTGACAACTGAGTTTTGAATTGTTGTAATAGACAACACGTTAAAATTGTATCAGGAAGATATGGAAATCTTCATATCATACCTATAACATGAAATAAAACAACCAAAATAGGTATTTTAATATTATTTTATTATAACGAATCGTCGGATTCTTCATACGAACTCGAATCGTCGCTTGAATCATCTGCAGTGTTTATTATTAACTCTTGTATAGATATGTTGTCAAACGGTCTCTAACTTGCGTTACTGGTATAAGGAATCCGCCATTGCGGCTTTCCTTTTCAAAAAATTCACGAAGCCGCAGCACTAACTCTCTGGATTGTCCTTTAAGCACCATACCTTTCGGCATTTTGCAAGTAAAAATCTTACTGGGAGGAACGATACGTTCAACTCAACCAAAGTAAGAACAATGAAATCAATACGGTGGAATATAAATACTCAACACAGCGTATGAAAAATATGAAAAAGCACTCAGCGAACAGAAATGTGACTAGCACGAGAGTCTTGTTGCGAGTGAGAGACAACACAACAAAATGGCGTCGCCAGCGCGTCGTTCAGTGTTGCCAACTCAGATTAAAAAAAAAGGGGTAGGAGTTTGGAGCAGCGGACCCCGCTTAATAGAAAAAATGCTTCATAAGGTAGTTAGTTTTTATTTTGCAAAGTTCAAAGTAAAATATTTTGGGAGGACTGAATTAGTTAGTGGGTATGCAAAAATTATTGTGCCCAAATAACACATATATTTACAGAAGTGAAGTTTTTAAGTAATATGAAATATGTATTTAAGCAAAAACTAAAATATCCGTGTTAAATCGATTAGAAATTCTTCCTGACTAAAATCGATTATTACAAAACATTGTATCCGTAATACATTAGTACAACACTAATTGATCAGAATTCGACCTGTCAAAAGTAAAATAAATGGTTGGAACGAGTATAAATATTAAAAAAAAATACTATTGAAAGTATCATGCAATAATAAGAAACTTATTAGTGATATTTCAAATTTCATGTTTGAGTTACATTTTTAGTACAGATTAATAATAATTGTGTAAATATATTGTAAAAAAAAAATCTATACAGGGTTACTGATACAGAAATAAAACCTCTCTGGATAATATGCTAAAATAATTATTGTAAAAAAAAAACATTTTCAAAAACTGTATAGTTTGACAGGCTCGTAACTAGTAAAATGTAAAATAACTAAAAAGTGTCTATAATGCTTGTAACACATATAGAGGTTATTAGTACTGTATAAATAATCATAAATAACTCTTTTTTTTTAATTCAGGCAAATCATAAAACTACGGACCTATATATATATGAAGAAAAAAAAAACTAAGTGCACATCTACATAGCATGCAGTACAAGGTTGTATTTTAATTACGTGAAATATATTCAGTGCAAATAACATGCTTTAACTTTACTTCTAAACATCAAACAGATAATAAATATTTAATAATATTAAAATGTTTGTAGGTAAGCTATAACATAATTATGTACATGTATTGGTACATATTACACATAAAATTAAAAAAAAATAACGTTGGGATTCAAAAATATGTGTAGAATAAAAACAGAGAACTATTTGTTTTATTTAGAAAATATTGCTGAGAATTTGTCATAGATATACAAATTATTTAAATTTCAAGCGTTTTATTTACTACAGGTTTCTTTTAAAGAATCCAACAAAAAAGTCTAGAATACTGTTCATTTATGGCAATATTAATTATTTAAATAAAACTACTTTCACAAAGACAAACCGTCTCTGCTCTGAGACCATTTAAGCTGTAAATCATAACAAAAAATAGGGCTCAAATTAGCAATAATAATCAATAATAAAATATGATATAATTATATTGATCATTAAGTTTTTGAGCAACTAAGGGGCCATCCATTAATCACGTGAGGTGAATAAAAAAAGTAATTCACAAAAGTAGTTCAATTTAAATAAGATTGCTTTTGTAATTTTTTTATGTTTTTTTTTCTATGGCACATTTCTGATGATATACTTACCCGCTGCTTGTTGGGTCTTTTGACTTTATTGAAGTACTGTTCGGTCATTTTAAGAAATCCTTCTGTCAACTGGTCGAGGTCGTGCCTGGTCGGGGTTGGGTAGACATCACAGTGGGTCTTTTCATCCTCCATGATAAGCTTCGTCGCCGGATTGGACAGCGGTAAAAGTAATGTACGGAACCGCCAATATTTGAGTGGCTTGAATATTTAAAAATGGATCACATTAAAAACGTTAAAATGAACTACGTTGTCTAGGTGGTCTGGAGGTTTGAATCGGTCGCTTCTGAATCTAGATGTCGTGGGATCGAAGCCAGCGTAGGTAGCCACCAATGACCTCTCGGAATTATTTCAGCTTTCTTTTAAATATTGATGACTGACTGATCTTGTGCCCGGGTTTTGGCAATCGGTTCTGTCACATATTCCATTTGAGGCTTAAAATTCGGCGAGTCGAATTTAAGCCCCAAATAGAAAAAAAAATGTACCAAAAACTTATTTTACATTAGATATAACAAAGGTGAATTATTAGTCAAACATTAAATTAGTGGAAGTGCAGGATAAATTTATATTACACGAGCCGAGTGACAGGGAACAACAAGTCCTATATATATATTTATAGGATAGGAGGGCAAACGAGCAGGCGTGTGACTTGATGGTAAGCAACCAACGCCGCCCATGAACACCAGCAACACATATAGTGTTACTATTGCGTTACCGCCCTTTAAGGGATAGGGTATAGAGGATGGGGGAAGGGGGTGGGCCTCCGGGTACCTCTCTCACCGAACGAAACGCGGCATAAGCCACTTTACGTCGATTTTCTGAGAGGTCGTGGTATTTCACCAATCGAGCCGGCCTATTCATGCAGCGAACTGCTTGGCTCTACCACTGTTAAAAAAAAACAAAAAATACAAAACATAAATGGATTAGTCACAAGTTATTTAATGTTATTAACAATATTAGTGGTTTTTATTTTATTAAATAACTTGCGACTGCCATTACCATGATATTCACCTCGACCAGGGCGAAGTCGGTGTCACCTCTAGTACATATATAATGATCCATGTAATTCCAATTGTATGTCTCCAGTTTTTCAGTAGCGAATGACACCCACGACACTTCGTAGGTGTCATGATTTGGTGCGTGGAAACGGTAGCGATAATGAATGTTGAAAGGCGGGTATGGATGTCTGAAATAGAAAATAAAAACAATAAAAAACAAAAACAAAACAAAAACTTCTTTTAACATAACATAACTTCACGCCTTTGTTACCCGAAGGTGTAGGCAGCGGCTGTTGAGCCTGGTCTCGCCGTTATGTTTACCTTCCAAATGGAATATGTGGCGAAACTATTGCCATACCGGGCACAAAGGATTCAGTCATCGATATTAATCAAACTTAACTTCCGAAAACATTTTTCGCAAAGTCATTGGTGTGAGCCAGTGTCAGGATACGAACCCGGACCTCTGGATCAGATGCCGAGTGCTCGACCACTGGACCACCGAGACTAAAACTTCTTTTAAATGGATAATATTGTCTTGTCCGAGTTATTTATGATAATTTTCAATAAAATTTAACAAATAAATATTTTATTCTTTGTATAATTTCATTCTAGAGTAACAGAGCCACGCCGGTCGCTGCATAAACGGGTCGATTGGACCGGTGAAATACCACGGCCTCTAAGAATAACAGATTGAAGGTGGCTCTTGTTTAGTTTCGGTCGGCGAGAGAGGTATCTGGAGGCCCAACCTCTTAATCCTCACCCATTCTCATCCCACATCTGACTCCTTCCCTACCTCATTTTAAAAGTGATACCCAATTCCAACAACCTGGATAGTTCGCAAGAATGACATGTTTTCAGGAAAATGATGTATAAGATCATTCTACCCCCCCCCCCCCCCCCTACCCCCCCCCCCCCTGTCATCAGAAATAAGCAAAGCAAAGACCCCCACCCCAGTATAGTGCTTACGTGATACTTGAGCGGCTCCTAAAATGTTTCAGTGAATCTCATACAGTTCAGAAAACTCTGGCATTTCATCCATCCTTCTGAAAGTCTTATACATACCTGGGTCTGTATCTCGTGACAGTGATGGTAGATCCGACAAGAGTCAGCTTGTGAAATATCCGCCCGATGGAGAGTAAATACCTCTTGGCTGGTGCACCGTTACTTGATTTACTACTCTGGGGGGCTACTTTTGATGGTGGCGCCGTTGTGACCGCACAATGAGCTTCGATCACTTCTTTCTCATCAATCCCAACTATCAATTGGAATCCCTGATGAACAAAGATTAAGCTAATTAAATTGAAACATACATAAACGCCTTCTTCACGCCAAATCCTTAGCGGGGTAGGCAGAAAGAACGGAGCTCCATAAGGCATGATTCTTACACACCTCACTCGCTTCGTTGACATTCGTAACTATTTTCATGCACGCGCATGTCCTGCATGAACTTTAGTCCTGGCGTCAAGCAAGCACACGAGACATCTTATCGTGGACTAGGGATCCTTACTACACGAAAGGTAATAGACTTTTTAAGCTTATGAAGACAACATAATTAAAAAGGGTGTTATTGGGGAATATGCGAATGATAGGGATGTGTTTATCTCTAAGACTTTCGCGAATCACGTTCATGACATTAAAACAACTTTTAGGATTATATCGCGTTTATTTATTACTTATTTATATTTATTTCCCGACGTTTCGAACTCACAGAGATCATTTTCACGAGTGATGACCAAAAATATGGTATCTGTTCAAAAGCTATTTTCATTGATACAGAGAGCAACCACTTTTTGGAAATAAAAATCAATAAGTTGATGTTAAAAATATGACTTTTACTATTGGTAACCCACATCAGACCATGAAACAAATAATTAAATATTTATTTATAAGATATATTTACTAAAGAAAAAGTTTGGTTTGTACAGATCCTTTGTTGTATGATTTAATAGGTAACAGTTGTTATTTTCAATTATTAGCTAATTATCTTATTTCTTCTAAGTCAGTTGAGATCAGAGTATAACTATTATGAAATGTTTATTGATTTTAATAATAAATAATTATTAATTATATAATAAAAATAACAAATAATTTAGTTGTGCCTACCCCAAATAATGGGAATAGGGCAGGAAGATGATGATTTTGTGTGACTCAAGGCAAGGCTCGGTAGACAGATCATTGCGTTACTTATAATAAGAAGCAGTCAATAGATTTTTTTTACTAAAGAAATATAACAACTGTTATTGCGCCTAATATAACACTAATACAAGCTTTGTTGGATTTTTTCGTGTATATTTAACTTATTTATACCAACGTTACGGATAATTTACCGTTAAACAAATGCAATAAAACCCGAAAGCTTTGTTTTGAATCATTTCCGTCATCTCACCTGAGCTAATCTTTGTGAAACCAATTCCTTGAACACCTCCACGGTGGTCAATGGATCTTTGTAGATCGCCCTGTTCTGGGCAAAGTCTGCGTTGACATCATCAGGCAGTAGATTATAATCGGACACCAAATAATCGTTCTGAAGGGAACGTTTGTCGGGAAAATAATCCGTTGTGATGGGCAGGCACGCGGGTATCGTCAATGATTTCCAATCCACACCTGTTAAATATTTATTAAACCAATTACAAAAAGTTCAAAATTGATTGGGTAATTTCGAAATTTCGGTAACTTGCACGATAAGATATTATATGTCGTTAAATAAAATAAACATTCTCTTTCTGAATAAATATGTACGTTCGTAATGTTATAATTTGTTATGAAGATTTTTTGTAAGAGTAAAATCAACAGTGGTAGAGCCACGCAGCTTGCTGCATGAATGGGCCGGCTCGACCGGTGAAATACCACGGCCTCTCAGAATATCGTCGTGAAGTGGCTTTTCGCCGCGTTTCGGTTGGTGAGAGAGGTATCCGGAGGCCCACCCTCTTCCCCCTCCCCAAATGACAGCGGACTTAAAAGTACAATTACCCCAGGGGGGTACCAGTCGCTCTACCGCTGGAGAATCCCCCCCTGAGCGTCCACGGTCTGGCGTTTGCCAGAGCTTGGACGCTCAGGCTGCCCCGCGTATTCTGGGGAGGGCAAATTTCCGCTCAAAAACTAAAACTGTCCGGGGCAAACGAGAGGGCATCGTCGCACCCCCTGCCACGCTTAACGTGGACTTCTCTAACATCAGGGGTATGCGCACTAATTTGCTTGCCGTCCACCACCATCTGGAGACGACAAAGCCGGCCTTGCTCTTTCTTACGGAGACGCAGATATCTTCTCCGGCAGACACCACTGATCTCTCATACCCCGGGTACAAATTGGAGCATTCCTTTGTGCCGCGGGCTGGGGTATGTGTGTATGTCCGAGAGGATATCTGTGCTCGACGCCTCGGCAGTCTTGAAGGAAGGGACCTATCGACCTTATGGCTGCGTATAGACTGCGATGACCATCCCCGCATCTACGCATGTCTTTATAGGTCCCATAGTGGTAACAGCGAAACGGACCGACTCATGGACCACATACAAACGGCTGCAGATTCCGTACTTCAACAGGTCCCATCTGCGGAGATTGTGATCCTGGGCGATTTCAATGCCCATCACGCCGATTGGCTGGGATCACGCACAACGGATCACGCAGGTAGATCTGTCCATGACTTTGCTCTAGCAAATGAACTGACACAACTGGTTACAGCGCCCACGCGCATTCCAGATGTCGACGATCATTTACCTTCCCTGTTGGATCTTCTGCTGACCTCCCATCCCGACGGATATGTGGTCTCCGTAGACGCCCCTCTGGGCTCTTCGGACCACTGTCTGATAAGGAGTACAGTGCCACTCGCGTGCCCACTTCGACCGCGTATTGCGAGTCGCCGCCGTGTGTGGCACTATAGGTCAGCGGACTGGGATGGGATGCGAAATTTCTTCGCGTCCTACCCATGGGGGCAGGTTTGCTTCTCGTCGGATGATCCTGACGTCGTTGCCGACTCTGTCACTGATGTGGTGCTGCAGGGAATGGAGCTTTTCGTTCCATCCTCAGTGGTGCCAATTGGTGGCAGATCGCAGCCCTGGTTTGATCGCACATGCAAAATGGCATTAAGCTTTAAGCAAGAATGTTATCAAGCCTGGGCAAATGCAGCGGCGTCTAGGGACCTAAATACCGGCATTTACAAGAAGAAGTACAACTATGCCTCCAGATCCTTCAAAAGAGTGTTAGCCGTAGCAAAGTCTAAGTACATAGGCAAAATTGGGGAGAAACTAGTTCGCCTTCCCTCGGGAACTCGTGCGTTCTGGTCTCTCGCCAAGGCTGTCCTTGGAAACTTCTGCAAACCGTCCCTTCCGCCATTGCATAGGGAGGACCAGTCATTGGCCCACGACGCTAAAGAGAAAGCCGACCTTTTTGGCACTCTTTTTGCGTCCAACTCGACTTTGGACGACAGGGGGAAAACTCCACCTCTAATACCGCGGTGTGACTTCGCCATGCCAGACATTAATTTCCGGCAAAATACTGTACGGCGTATACTTTTCTCCCTGGATGTCCACAAGTCGAGTGGGCCTGACGGAATCCCAGCAATAGTGTTGAAGACGTGTGCTCCAGAGTTGGCACCGGTCCTAACGCGTCTTTTCCGGTACTCCTACTCTCTCGGCGCCTTACCATCATCATGGAAAGTAGCTTTAGTCCACCCGATCCCTAAAAAAGGTGACCGCTCAGACCCGTCTAACTACAGACCTATCGCCATCACCTCTTTGCTCTCCAAAATAATGGAAACCATTATTAACCGCCAGCTCCTGGGTTATCTGGAGGAGCACCAGCTGATTAGTGACCGCCAGTATGGATTTCGACGCGGCCGCTCAGCTGGTGATCTCCTAGTTTACCTAACTCATCGTTGGGCAGAGGCGGTTGAGAGCAAGGGGGAGGCGCTGGCTGTTAGTTTGGACATAGCGAAGGCCTTCGATCGGGTTTGGCACAAAGCACTTCTATCGAAGCTTCCGTGTTATGGGCTTCCCGAAAAATTGTGCAATTGGATTACCAGTTTTCTGGCCGCTCGGAGTATTAAGGTCGTTGTTGACGGTTCATGCTCCAACTTAAAACCGGTCAATGCTGGAGTCCCACAAGGCTGCGTGCTATCCCCTACACTGTTTCTTCTGCACATAAATGATATGCTGAATAACAGCAATTTACATTGTTATGCGGACGACAGCACAGGGGATACTTCATATACCGGCCGCGCTAGAATTTCTCGGGAAAACGTCGATGAGTATCGGAACGGACTTGTGTCTGAAATTGAGACTCTGCTTGGTCAAGTCTCGGACTGGGGCCGACTAAACTTAGTCCAATTCAACCCCAAAAAGACACAGGTCTGCGCGTTTACCACTAAAAAGACACCCTTTGTCGTAGCTCCCTGTTTCGAGAACGCTTTCCTGACACCGTCAGCTCATATCGGAATCCTTGGTGTCGATGTGTCGAGCAACGTCCAGTTTTGCGGTCATCTGGAAAGCAAAGCTAAGCTGGCCTCAAAGAAGCTCGGTGTGCTCAATAAAGCGGGACGGTACTTCACGTCAGGTCATCGATTGCAACTTTACAAAGCGCAGGTAAGACCCCACGTGGAGTACTGTTCCCATCTTTGGGCGGGAGCACCCCAGTACCAGCTTGCTCCATTTGACCGCATTCAACGAAGGGCGGTTCGGCTCATCGACAACCAGGCAATTTCCGACGGGCTTGATTCCCTGGCACTGCGGAGGGACATTGCTTCTTTGTGTGTCCTATATTGAATCTACCACGGGGAGTGTTCCCAGGAATTGTTCGGACTAATACCACCCGCTGATTTCCGCCACCGCACATCGCGCCAACACTACCACGCACATAAGCTAAATGGTTGGCGATCTACGACAGTGCGCTTCAGCCGACACTTTTTGCCACGCACGTCTCCTCTATGGAACCAGTTGCCGGCAGAGGTATTCCCGGACCGATACGACTTAGGGACCTTCAAGAAAAGAGCATACTCCCACTTAAAAGGCCGGCAACGCTGATTCGACGCCCCTGGTGTTGAGGATGTCTATGGGCGGCGGTGGTCACTTTCCATCAGGTGACCCGCAAGCTCGTTTGCCCCTTTTTCTCATAAAAAAAAAAAAAAAAAAAAAAAAAAAAAAAATAAGAACTTCTGTTCAATTTATTTTATTGTAAATTTGATAACATAACTTCACGCCTTTTTATACCCGAAGGTGTAGACAGCGGCTGTTAAGCCTCGTCTCGCCGTTATGTTTATGTCCCAAATGGAATAGGTGGCGAACCTATTGCCATACCGGGCACAAGGTTGTCAGTCATCGATATTTATCACACGTAACTTCCGAAAATTTCGAAAAGTCATTGGTGTGTGCCAGGATTTGAACCCACCACTTCTTGAATCAGAAGCGGGGTGCTAGCCACTGCGCCACCGAGACTGTAAATTTGATGATGTAACATAATGAATACGTACGTTAATAACTTGACTCAAGATAAAAATAGCTTTGAAACGGTACTATAATCTAGTCATCTTGATAACCCAGAAATTAACTTTCTGCCTGAAATATCTGTCATTGAAAACTTTACGCCTTATGGTAGGTATGTTAAGTGTGATAACGGGTTCGTGAGTTGAGTGAAATTTTTGTTCTCATAAAATATGCATTTTATGAGAACAAAAATTTCACTCAACTCACATTTCACTAAATTTACCTAAAAACTAATTAATTAATCTGTACTTTCTGTAGTCTGGATCAAACAATAGTTTTAATGAGGGTTACCATATGAAATCTACCCAAAATTATATTTGTGTTAGTCATGCACCATGGTTAGAAGATCTACTTACTGGAAGCGAATTAAAAATCTGCGAAGCGATTATCAGCTTTAAATTTTTTGTTAAATAAAACATTACTACTCCCAAATTTATACAATAAGGATCGTAAACAATATATATATTAAAGACTGCTGCACAAACACCACATAACTTAACGCCAAATCCCTTACGGAGTAGGCAGAAAGAGCAGCTCGCCAAAACACAAAATTCTTTCGTACTTCTGATTCTTCTCATAGGCATCTTTGTCTTTTACTGCTTTTTTCATGTACTCTCGCTGGTGTCGCCTTTCGATAGCACGCAGTCAATTTGATCATGGAAAATTTTGGCCTTGTTCGATTCCAACATCTTTCCGTTTTTGTACTGTATATCTTATAGTAAGCCCTATCGTAATTTAACACAAAAATTCTCTGATAAATAGACTTTCTTTCTTTCCACATTCAAACCTAATTTTTCATCGCGAGCTATAAGCATCAGACCTCAAATCTTGTGCAGTGCTAGCATTGGGACCGCGTTTATTCTACTTACACGCGTACTCTGCCATACCTTGCTCTTGCTAATAAAAGATAATGTCGATATCAGAAAGAACCGTATTGTGCAGACGTATATATATATATATATTTAGTTGAAAAATAATATAACCTAAAAATACATGATAATTTGTGAATAAAAATGAGACGCAATAAAAGTTAAGAAATAACCGAAGCGTTAAATGTTATTAAATTAATTACAAAAGCGAATTCATGCCAATTTCTAAAGAGATAAAAATATTTGAAAGATAAAAAATTTGCAGCGATTACCTACCAATTTGCAAAGTTTGCATCTGTAAATATCAAACAACGTTTGGAAACTGGGTGATGCTGGGAAGTATGAATCATAAGCGTTATAAATGCCCCTTTAAATTCACTGTGCATAATATTATCTATACTTGTAATATTAGAAATTATATAGCACCTATAGGCTAAGTAACATTTTTGAATATTTGCTAAAAAGAAAAGCTGTAACATACATAGATTCCCGCTGCATATAACATATAAAATAATGCAAAAATGCTAAACTAAATGCATATTCCAATTAAATGGGATATCAAACCTATAGCTCGATTCGCTTCGATCCAATGAAGTATGAAGATTATTTTCAACACGAAGGTGTCATGAAACATTAAAAATGAAGTTAAAATTTAGTAAAAAAAAAACCACACAAACTTATCATTATTTTTATTAAAGCATTTAATACGCATACGAAAAAAAAAAACACCAGGGTTATGTGCCATATGATCCTTAACTATCAATCATAGCAATACCAATTTCGGTTAGATTATAAAATAATAGTAACATCTTTCTTTAACACTTTATTTTAGACCCGAAAGGACTCGTATCGAGAGCCGTAAAAACAAAAAAAACTTTATCTTATGTCGAAATACCAATAATGGCACAAAAGCCCCGAGTCTTTCGTCATTTTATAAAGACTGAAAGTTTTTTAGCTCATAGCCCCAAGTCCCAACAAGTTTAGATCATAGTGCCTTGGGCAGGCACTGAGTACCAGAGGTGGGTAAAAAAGTATTGTCCAATTTACCCATACATCACAAGAGCAAACCAACCAAGAAAATACACATTATTTTCAATATTATGTTATAAAATGTATGATATGTAAACAAGTCACATGCTACAAAGACATGCAACGAAATCACTGAACTTAAATGTCAATTCCTCTTAAAAAGTTAAACGTTACGACATCAATTATAGAATTTGAGGCAAATCAAGTCTTTAATTTATCTTATTTATTTGGAAGAAAACACATATTATAGGTGTACCTATGCTGTTCAGAATTTTGTTTTTACATGTCACCATTATTATATCTCAAGTTAAGCAAGTCAAAGCTTATGTTATGGAACCAGAAAAACTATATTTCTATATATGTTTATTTTTAAAAAATGGTACCAAAGAACACCGGTATATTACAAATGATTTCTTCGTAACACAGATGTTACACCACCACGCCGAGTTAAGGATAGTCAAATGGAAATTTTCATATTTACAACAGAAGCAGATGAAATAATTATATCGATATTGACGAGTGTCCTTCAAAAATCTAATGGTGATTAGAGAATTAAGTTCCCTAAATAAAGAATCAGTGAATTCACATAATTTTTGTGTCCATACCAAATTTGATTATTTGTGAGATATTGTCTAGTGTATTGTTGACACAGGAGTCCGAACGGTGTAGGCTTATCCATAGTATGAATGTCCACAATAATAAACTGAAATATTAGTTCTCTTTTCTGTCACTGACTGGCGCTAGAATTTCAGACGCACCGATAATTATTTACTTACGATTATTATTACACGTTTATACGCGTTGAAAGGATTAAAAATCGAGTGCTTTTCGAAGGATGGCGCCCTCCTCCGGCCAGGGATCTTTCTCCTGAATGGAGACCATTCGTTGAACATTACTCGTTCGGAATTCGGTGTATCTATACTTCGTGTACAAAACGAACAAATTCCCGAATTAACTAACCGCATCCTCCCTCATTTCAGAAGCTTTTAGTAATAAATTCTATCCTACGTTCTTCTCCAGGACCTGCACTATCTTTAAAGGAGAACTTTCTTCATAGAAAAGTGATAAGAACTAAGATTATCTTAGGATATTATATGGGTTACACAACTGACCTGTGGTGAGCGCAGGCGTCCACTCCTGCTCCCCGGTGGCCCCCCACAGCAAGGCGAGGGAGGCGTTGTTAGTAGCGGAGGTGGACGGCGTGCTCGGATTCATACCCAAGACACCCAGCGTCCCTGACGTTGACACCATACGCTTTCGACCCGACATTACATTACCTGTACAAATAAATTAGAAATAAATTTATTAGGCAGGCAGCAGATTTTAATGACGGTATGGGTATTTAATGATACACAAATGTTGCGAAAATAATGATGAATCTGAATGTGGAAGGCAACAAGAGAAGAGGGAGATCAAAGAAAACATTAATGAATTGTTTGAAAGATGATATGATCAAGATAGCTGTTAAAGAAGCGAATGATAGAGAAGCGTGGAGAAGGAACAAAGTTGTCAGTCACCAATATTTTTCAAACATACTTCCGAAAAGTCATTGGTGTGTGCCCACATTCGAACCCACGACTCCTTGTTTCAGAAGCGGAGTGCTCAACCACTAGACCACCGAGATAATGGTGCATGACTGAATGATACACACCATCAACCTGATACATAGAATGGCTGGCGTTCAGTATGGAGTTTCCATTGTCTTTGGATATATTGATTTCGGAGCGATCTTGGCTGTCGGCGATTTTAGTAGCTGCCTCGCCAGCAGGTCTTGCTTGATAATGATGTTGCTGTATAAGTACTCCTGTTGGACCTGGAAAATATTATTATTTTTAAACAGTCTTTTTAGATTCATTTTTTTACAATTAACCCAGAAAAACAGGTGTTATGAGGTTTAAGTGGTGTACCAAGGACAAGTACTCATCAGTCGTATTTAACCAATGTACCAAGGGTCTATCGTTATCATCATTACATAGTATAAAACAAAGTCACTTTCCGCTGTCTGTTCCCTTATATGCTTATATCTTTAAAACTACGCAACGGATTTTGATGCGGTTTGTTTTAATAGTTAGAGGGTGTTCACGGGGTGGTTTTGATTTATAATTCATATATGATGTTCTAAAGAAAAAAATCCCCTCAGAAGGTGTATAAAAAAGTCCGCGAGGGCATATATCTCTTAGGGATAACCACACTGACCATTTTTATTTTTTTAGTTTTTACGAGAAATAATGGCTTATTGACGAAGCGATTTTAAACATTACAGCATTAACTTTCATCCAATTAAGTTTCTTAAATAGATTAGTATAGTAATATAGATGATCCTGGCCCTTTACAGAATGTAATTTAAACGAATATTTACGAAGATATTACAGTACATATTAACATAGCGGGAGATAGCAGTTGCGTTGCGCGCCAAAACGCGTGCCGATAAATAGCACAAATTGAACTTTATAAAATCCAAATTTTACTGATTTATTACTTTTGATGCGGAACAAAGTTCGCCGGGTCAGTCATTCATAAAATGAGTGTCATAACACTCTTCCCATACCAGCACATAAATTGTAGATATTACTATGATAACCATGACTCACCCTTAGGAAATATGTGTGTCCATCTTCTCCTGTTGCTGGTCAACTTCACAGTCACGTGCGACGGGTCGAAGGGATTGATGAGTGCCCTGCCTGTCCTTATCACCGGCTTGTGTGCAGATATCGAGCTTCGCGGTGATAGTCTATTGCTCGAGATGGGAGAGTCAGTTGCATCACTGAATGTCTCATATGATCCTTTATCTGTAAAACATTTGTGTTTAGTAGTAGTTTCATTTTTTACACACAGCGCCATCTAGATCCTAAGCCAATCAACTAACGCTAGTGTTATGGAACTATAGAACAGATATCAATACATTTTGTAAATACATATATGAATTTGTTTCTAAGATTTTCGCGAATCCCATTCATTGATCAAAACAACCTTCAGGATTGTATCGCGTTTATTTATTATTTATTTATATTCACTTCCCGACGCTTCGAACTCTTTACAGAGATCATTTTCACGAGTAAAATGATCTCTGTAAAGAGTTCGAAGCGTCGGGAAGTGAATATAACGCTTCGAACTCTTTACAGAGATCATTTTCACGAGTAAAATGATCTCTGTAAAGAGTTCGAAGCGTCGGGAAGTGAATATAAATAAATAATAAATAAACGCGATACAATCCTGAAGGTTGTTTTGATCAATACATATATGAAGAAAAGTACTCAGATGACATACAAATATCCATGGTCCTTGCAAATATCTGCCGACTTCCACTTAGCAGTCGGTTGCTTTACCAAAGCACAACTTGGTCGTTCTATTAATATTTTTACAGAAGAAAATCGTAAATCGGCACCGAGTCACGTGAGAGTAAACGGAAATCAAAAAATGTTGTCTTGAATGACGTCATGCCGTGATTATTAGCATTATTAAACACATTTTTGCCACGGCGAGTTGTCATTCAAGACGCCATGACAGTCTGGCTGGCGATTTTTGTGCACAAAACTGTTTGATATTTTAAAATGTTAAAAATACATATTGTTAATGTAAATTTATTTAGAAATTATAGGTGTTTCGGAATAATATAAAGATAAAGCTATATTATTAACCAAATTAAAAAATTTGTAAAGTAGCCTATTAATTTAAAGCCTTCGATTTATTTTAGTTTTCCTCCAGCTACATAAGAGAAATTTGCTGTGTGGCGCCGGCTTAGAATACCGCCACCCCATCTCTTCCCGTGGGCGTCGTAAAAGGCGACTAAGGGAAAAGCTAGAAGAATGGGCAGCAGCATTCTCTCTCAAGACACTATAGCCTACTGCGATCGCCAACCCGCCTGCCAAGCGTGACGATTATGGCAAAAACTGACTAATGATTGCGCGGACCGGCAGTTGTGGCGCTCTATGGGGGAGGCCTATGTCCAGCAGTGGACCTCAAAAGGGCTTATGATGATGATGATGATTGAAGCATTACCGCTAGTTAGTATGTCAGCAACAGTATGGTGTATGTCGGGATCAGACATTTTTCTGTAATGCAAACTCGATGCAGTCGGGCTTCTTCTACACATTCCTTCTAACCCAGCTTCCGATATTTTCTTGGGACGAGCAATCTTTTTCTGGACACTACAAAAAATAATATGGTTATAATATGGGGACAACATTTATGTAAGTAAAATATGCATGAAAACTTGCTCGTTTGCCGTTCGATCCCATAAAACAAAATTCCTAAACAACCAAAAAAAACATACCATGTACTATGCGCTGAGGGCAACTGAAATACTTGTGCATCATATCCATCATAATCGATTGGGTAATCGTATTCACTTTCCTTGAGCAACTTTCCTCTCGGTTCGTCTGCATACATTTTCTTCAAAGGCTCTTGACTCTTTCTGGGCGGTAGTTTTATCCTCGGTATAAAGTTCGAATACGCTACTTTCTTATTAGTCGAATAGAATGATAAATTAATCCAATGTGGCATTGAATAGTCATCGATAGAGTTCTCTTTATTATCTTTGTTATGGAACTTCAGAAGTGGGACAGCATGCAATGGTTGTTCTCCAACGCAAACTAAATCACTGCCTACCCCGTTGTCAATGATGCGTTGTTTTGTTACGTTGGTCAGTTCCCTATCAACTTCGAACACCCCCACACCGGGGGTGATTACCACACTCAATTGACCAGTGCGATCAAAACACCGATCCAAGTAATGTTTTTCAAAAACTGAAAAGAAAAATGAATTATTATTTTAAAAAGAAAACTCGTGAAAATGATCTCTGTAAAGAGTATAAGAGAAAGTCTCTGTAAAGATATAATCCTAAAAGTTGTTTTAATCAATAAGAAAACACTATTTTAAGAGTAAAGAAGTCAGAGGTCGTGGGTTCGAATCCTGGCACACACCAATGACTTTTCGAAATTATTTTCGAAAGTTATGTATGTAAAATAAATTCAAATATCTTTGTGTCCGGTATGGCAATGGGTTCGCCACCTACATTTGGGACGTCAACATAACGGCGAGTCGAGGTTTAACAGCCACTGCCTACACTACATCTCAGTAAAGAGTTTGAAACGTCGGGAAATAAATAGAAAATAAGTTCTAAATAAACGCGATATAATCCATAAAAAGTTGTTTCAATGTTATGAATGTGATATGCGAAAATTTAAGAAATAAAAAAAAATATATCCTTACTATTAAATCTAAGAATATTAATATTACTTAAGAAAATGCTTGGGTCTTACCATTCAAGCTCATATTCAGTACTTCTAGAAAGTTCCCTTGAGCAGCTGTGGAATTGATGGCAGTGGGAATTTCCAAGTTGGGTCTCTCGTGGTATTGCAGCACTATTTTTTGATAATCGGTAAATAGACGTCTCAGTTGAAGGAGAACATTTGACCAGTCTTCATATCTCTCATTTTGGACTGCCACTCTGATTATAGATAGGAAAGTTATTATATAGTTATATATATTTCATTATGCTCGGTATGAAAAAGATTTTATTAGCGAAACAGACTCAGAAAACAAATAAAAAAAAGTCTTTGTGAGTTATCCTGAGATAGACATATGGCCATCGCGGACTTTTTTGTAGACCTTTTGAAAGTGTTTAATAATGTAGTACATTGTTTTGACTTATATATACTTAGGGTTCAGCCAGCGTTTGCAATTAAAGAGCTAAATCTCGAAAATGATCACTTTTTATTTGCTACAGTATAAACGAATTATACATTCAAACTACCCATTGATACCCTCTATCTATTAAAAAAACATCAAAATCCGTTGCGTAGTTTCAAAGATCTAAAGCACATAAGGGTACAGACAGCGGAATGCTGTGTTTTATCATATGTAATGTTATAACAATTCTACATAAGCGATACCTGTAAAAATCTTCATAATATCTGCCTCTATAATCTTTTTGCAAGCATTCCTTCATATGTTGAGGAAACTCCTCGAGCGATTTCGCTTTGTAAAACGTTCTTGAGAATAAAACTATCGTCACCTCATGATTACTGCCATTTTTCTGTAAAGAAAATCCGAATATATTTGGGGATAAAGTTTAGAGTGTGTTTTAAATTACTTATAAGTTTGCAGAACTAATATCACACAACATAACATAACACGCCTTTTTCTACCCGAAGGTGTAGGAAGTGGCAGTTAAGCCTCGACTCGCCGTCATGTTTGCTTCCCAAATGGAATAAGGGGTCATAATTTAGGGGGTCATGTCAAGAGCGTGCGCGTCGCGATCCCTGCCGTCCCAGTGGGACGCAATCTTGACCAAAGCAAACTCAGCCGGACGGGCTGCTAGGGCGTGCCCCGCAAGCGACGGGCACCGATTAGCCCCCGTCGGTGCGGCTGCATGCGCATGCGGCGAAGGGGGCCGCCACCCTTCACGCAGCGCCAATCCTGGCGGGACGAGGAGAGGGGAGTGCCGTATAGGCACGTGGAATGTTAGAGGTAGCATGGCAAGAAAGATGAATGAGATGATGGATGTATTAAATGAGAGATGCCTGGATGCCTTATGTTTGACGGAGACAAAGCGGAGGGGGAGGGAGACCGAGGACCTCCCCGGTGGCATGGTAGCCCTATGGTCCGGAGTGAACCCGGACGTCCGTGCCAGTGGGGGTGTTGGAGTCGTTCTCTCCTCCCGCTTTGCTTCCGGAGTGAAAGATTATGAGTTGGTAGGCCCAAGACATCTTTGGGTTCGAATAAAACTGGGGATCACGCGAGTTTTCCTGGTCGCAGCTTATGCTCCCGTTAGCTCCGCGGATCCCCGCGAACTCGAAGAGTTTTGGGAAACTGTTAGGGATATTCTGGATCTAGCTGAGGAAAATGAAAGGATAATTCTGTGTGGTGATCTTAATGGGTGGGTCGGAACCAAGCGAGACGGCCTGGAGGCTGTCCTTGGTCCGAATGGTGACAAGAGAGTGAATGATGCTGGTAAGCCGATATTGGACGTATGCCTGGAACGGAACCTCCTTGTGTCTAACACATTATTCCGTCATAAAGATATTCACACGTATACGTGGAGACGGAATGAGCAAAAGAGTATGATAGATTTGATTTTGATAGATAGTCGTCTCCGAAATACTCTAAGGGATACAAGAGCCTACAGAGGCCCCACTCTTGATACGGACCACTACCTGGTGGTAAGCCGATTCGTGGGCCTTTTCAAGAAGTGGAGACACTGGCGAGTGCGTACCCATTTCGGAGAGCTTGAAAGGATAAAATGTGAGAAATTAGAAGATGAAAATGTACGGAGTATGTATGTAGGCCTAGTCAGTAAAAGACTCAATGAGACGAGTCTTTCTGACCTAGGTGTTGAAGAATGCTGGGAAAGAATGAAAGAAAGTATAGTGAATAGTGCAAAAGAAGTATGTGGTAGTGCAAAGAGGCATAAGATTCTGAGAGGTGACGCCTGGTGGGACGCGGATGTGAAATCCAGCGTCGAAAGAAAGAAAAAAGCATGGTTGGATTATGTCTCAAGTTTGAACCAGAATGATAGTATGACAGAGAAAAAGTATGAGAGCTACCGCCGCTGCAGGAATGTTACCAAAGCCTTAGTGAAAGAGAAGCGTGAAAGACTTGTTGCGAATGAGGAAGTGAGGTTGACGGAGAACTTCGAGGCGAATAACAAACTCTTCTGGAGGGAAGTTAGAAAGTCTCGGGGTTCTTCGTCATCATCCAGAATGGACAAAATTATGTCTAAGTTTGGTGACATTCTTGCAAACCCAAGCGATGTATTGGGCAGGTGGAGTGAGTATTTTGGGGAAATGTACGAGTATGTTCCGGATGTGGGCGCCGCGAGTGAGCCTACGGCTGACACCGCTGCGCCAACATCTGATGAGGACATTACTATGGAAGAGATTGAATGGTCGATACGAAGTATGAAAAATGGTAAGGCAGCTGGAATTGATATGATGTCTGCTGAAATGATCAAACACGGTGGATCCTGTGTCCGGGACGCTTTCCTGACCTTGAGCAATCTGTGCTGGAGGTCGGGTAAGGTTCCCATGGACTGGAGGCGCGCTGTCATCGTGCCCTTGTATAAAGGTAAGGGATCACGTATGCAGTGCGCCAGTTACAGGGCCATCAGTTTGATCAGTTTAGCAGCAAAAGTGTATGGGAAAATTATTGAAAGGAGAATGAGGGTGATATCTGATGGAGTGTTGTGGGAGGCTCAGGGTGGTTTCAGAAGCGGACGAGGGTGCATGGATCAGATTTTTTCTCTCCGCAACATCGTGGAGAAACAACTGGCTGTTAACCGGAAGGTTTTCTGCGGTTTTGTGGATCTGGAAAAAGCGTTTGACAGAGTGTTACGAAAGGATCTGTGGGATATACTCCCGGGCTACGGGGTGAGCGGAGCACTGCTGCGCGCTGTGCAGTCCACTTATGAGGGCTGCACAGCGTGTGTGCGTGTTGACGGCGGCTTGTCCCCCTGGTTTGACGTCAATATCGGCGTCAGACAGGGTTGCGTGCTGTCCGCTCGACTGTTCATCCTGTACCTGGACAGTTGTCTCCAGAGAATGAGATCGATGGATGTAGGGATGCGAATGGGTGACTTAGTTGTGAGCTGCCTGCTTTACGCAGATGACGCCGTGCTTCTAGCCGAATCGCCGTCGGACCTGCAAACACTAGTCACTACTATGAAAGATGATTGCATGATTAAAGGCTTGCAGTTGAATGCGACGAAAACGAAAGTAATGGTGTTTGAAAGGGAGGAATCCAGAACAGATGCAAGGATAATGGTTGATGATGTAGTGCTGGAACAGGTGAATGAAATTGTATATCTTGGATGCGCTTTTAGCAGAGATGGAAGGTACACCGCGGATGTAGAAAGACGAGTGGCGATAGGAAATAGCGTAAACGGAGTGTTGGGCAGATTCCTGGGCGCAAAAAATATTAGCAGAAAGGCCCAGTTAGCAATCCACAATGCAGTCCTGATCCCAACACTAACTTATGGAAGCGAGAGCTGGGTATGGCAGAGTGTGCATGAAAGTAGAATAAACGCGGTAGAAATGAGGGCTCTACGCAAAATCTGCGGAGTGACTCTCGCTGACCGCGTAGAAAACAAGGTTGTAAGGAAGGAAGTTGGTTTGAAAGAGAGTGTCGGTGTAAAAGTAAGAAAGGGCATGCTCCGATGGTTCGGACATGTAGAAAGAATGGTTGACGCAAGACTGACTAAGCAGATATACAATGCAAAAGCGGACGGATGTAGGAGTCGAGGACGGCCAAGACACACATTCCAAGACCAAATAGAACGTGTTCTGGAGGAAGGTGATGTTAAGAGCCTCAAAAACCGACGCGCGTGCATGAAAAGAGTTATGAAAGTCAACGAAGCGAGTGAGGTGTGTAAGAATCGTGCCCTATGGCGCTCTGTTCTCTCTGCCTACCCCGCAAGGGATTTGGCGTGAAGTTATGTATGTGTATGTGTATGGAATAAGTGGCGAACCGACTGCCATACCGGGCACGAAATTTTCAGTCATCGATATTTATCACATATACTTTTCAAAATAAATTTTCGAAAAGTCATCATTGGTATGAGACAGGATTCGAACTCGCGTCTCCTTGATTCAGAAGTAAAAAAAGTAGGAAGTGACAGTTTAGAAATAGATCTCTTGTAAACTAATTATATAAAACTATAGTCTATTATCCCAAAAATAAAAAGTGTTTTTTTTTTAATATTCATACGAAGGTAATTTACAATTTTATTTTTCTTTGTTTTTCCAATATTTACTTAGGCTAAATAATATATATCAAACTACGTCCAATAGGAACAAAGTAATAATAGTAATATTTTGGACACAATACACACAGCGCCCTCTAGTTCCAAGCTAAAGGACATTAATACTTTTCTTTTATAAATACATACTTATAATACATAGAAAAATACCCAGACGCCATACAAACATTCACAATATTTGTGTTCGGGTGAGAATCGAACCCCGACCACATTGCTGCAGTCGGTAGTTTTACCAATTCACTACGAGGCCCGTCAGAGGAAGTAGGTAGAAGTTCCTATTCCTATTATTCGTTATTAATATTGCATGTGTGCGTTGCATATTAATACTTAAACAATATGGCGGTATGGAGTACTACGGGTCAGTTGGAGAGATGATAGCCACATAGGGAGATAAAAAGTGTTGAAATACAAAGATAAGCAGAAAATATTTGGTGGGCGGAAACAATAAGATAAAAATACTCCCAATAGGTATATAATACACCAGTTGAGCTTTTCAACATTTCACCAACATTTGTTAATTAAATGAATTATATTTATTTTTAAAGAAGTTAAAGCTGTAACCCAAATGGGATTCGAACTCATGTTAATATCTCAAAGGCATCGCTTCAACCATATAATTGCACTAATCGATAAATACGCAGATCCGATTCGTAGTGACATTCGATATACCGATAGTATCTCTGGAGGGATAGCAGCACAGCTCAAGTTCTACGAAATCAAAAGCTTTCTCATAGTCCACAAACGCCAGGCACAGGGGTTGACTATAGTCTTTGATCTTTTGTATAATCTGGCGAAGTGTGTGAATGTGGTCAATGGTACTAAAGCCTTGACGGAAACCGACCTGGAAATCTAGAAGTCGTCAAGCCTGCGCGAGGGTTTATTTGTGATGTCTAATGACCCTCGAAATTAGCTTGTAGACATGGCTCAGAAGTGTGATGAGTCTATAGTTTTTCAAGTGGGTTTTGTCACCCTTATCATAAAACAACATCACCACGCTTTTGGTCCACCACCCACGTCTTCTGGAACGTCGTTCCCGATTATGACAGAATTAAATAGCCTCTGAAGGGCCTTCAGGAACGGAACGGAACTTTTAAAATTCAATTTTTAGTAATTATATTGTTTTAATTTCGAGCTATCTGTCAAAGTGCAAATTAATACAAAGATTGAAAGTGTTTTATATTTTGTAAGTTAAGTACGTTAAGAAAAATGTAATATTCTACAATAGGACTTGACAATATTCTTCATATAAAATAAGGCGCATAACTTTACGCCTTTTCTACCCGAAGATGCAGGCAATGGCTGTTAAGCCTAGACTCGCCGATACAATACGTGCCAAATGGATTGGGTGACGGAACTGATTGCCATATATCGGCCACGAAATTGTCAGTCATTGCTTTATTTAAATGTAACTTCTGAAATGACTTCCAAGAAATCAGCGGTGTCAGCCCAGAACCCATCCCACGACTTTTGAATCAGACTTAGGGAGCTCGACCACTGCACCACCGTGATTTAATAGTACGCAAGCTACATTCGTAACAACAATCTATTGCTGAGAAATTTTAATATTTTTTTTCATTAACACAGTTTTTTTTATATATATATTTTGTTACATTCATAACTGGTAAGAATTTTAAAGATCTTTGAAACAAACATACCTTCCACTTTGCGAATAGATCAGATAGAAATCCATTGACAGCCTTTTCAAAATACAAATCACCGTGTATGTCAAAGTCCCACATTTCAGAAGACATTTGTATAAAAAGATAGACCATGGACGTGGACGATCTGAAGACGATTTTGGTGTCATCTGTGATGACTCCGCATGCCACTCTCTTCCCTTGGGACCACATTTCGTAGACTTGACATCTGACAGCACCTCCACAGTATTCAATTTTTTTGTTTGTATATACGCAAGTACTAACCTGAAACAAATTTATACTATTATGAAACAACCTGTATATAGTCTCGGTGGCCTTGTGGTCGAACACACGGCTTCATCCAGAGGTCCGGGTTCAATTCCTGATACTGGCTCACACCAATGACTTTTCGAAATTGTTTTCGGAAGTTATGTGTGATAAATATCGATGACTGAAAACTTTGTGCCCGGTATGGCAATAGGTTCGCTACCTATTCCTTTTGGGACGTAAACATAACGGCGAGATGAGCTTAACAGTCGCTGCCTACACCTTCGGGTAACAAAATGCATGAAGTTATGTTTATGTTTAATGCGTATGGCGGTTGCGTCGATGTTTTCTTGTTACACAGATATACGGGTACGTTGGGTATGCAAGTTACCTAGTGGTAGTCGAGTAGCGCCGATCATGGACGTTAGGAATACCGAGAAAATTACGGGGGTACGTAGCTTTTAAGATGGGGAAGAAAAAGTACCTCTTGGTTTGTGGGGAAGAAAAGGGGCATGAGCTACTTTACGTCGATTTTCTGACGAATTGGTAATTCTAAATGAATCCACATACACCATTGTTGCTGGCTTTTATGGGAGTGGGATAGGAAAGGAAGGGGCCGGTACCTCTGGATACCTTTCGCACCAAACGAAACACGATATGTGTCACTTAACGTTTGACGAGAAATCCAGAACGAATGTGAGGATAATGGTTGATGTGAGCAGGTGAATGAAAATTGTATAACTTGGATGCGCTTTTAGCTGGAATGGCAGATACACAGCGAATGTAGAAAGTAGAGTGGCGTTAGGAAACAGCGTAAATGGAGCGATGAGGAGATTGGGTATGGCAGAGTGTGCATGAAAGTAGGATAAACGCGGTCGAAATGAGGGCACAGCGCAAAATCTGCGGAGTGACTCTCGCTGATCGCGTCGAAAACAAGGTTGTAAGGAAGGATGTTGGATTGAAAGAGAGTGTTAGTGTAAAAGTAAAAAATAATAGTTTAAAAAAACTAAAAAACACGCTTTTTATTGAAAACCGAACTAAAAAATAGAAAAATAAAAAAAAATACTTTATTTTAAAAAAAGCGTGGGGTGCTTGTTAAGATATTATCGAAATGATAATCACTCTACTCATATCTGTCAATAAAATATTTATAACTATTGACACCATGCACCCCACGCTTTTTTTAAAATAAAGTATTTTTTTTTATTTTTCTATTTTTTAGTTCGGTTTTCAATAAAAAGCGTGTTTTTTAGTTTTTTTAAACTATTATTTATTTTAAATTTTTTAGTTCGGTTTTGTATGACAGCGCGTTTTTTAGTTTCGAATTTGAGGAATAGCGCCATCTGTGACTTATATAAGGAACTCGTTTCAAGTTGATAACATAAACTTTCCGCTGATTGCCACTAGATGGTGCGATTTGTGAACTTTCATAGTTCACAAATCGCACCATCTATCGTTCAAAAAAGCGTGGGGTGCATGGTGTCAATAGTTATAAATATTTTATTGACAGATATGAGTAGAGTGATTATCATTTCGATAATATCTTAAAAAGCACCCCACGCTTTTTTTAATTTATATTAATTGAAATTTTTAACACTATTTTCTTAATTTAAATTCATTAAAATTTATTTTCTATTTTTTAGTTCGGTTTTCTAGTCTAGAACTTTCATAGTTCACAAATCGCACCATCTAGTGGCAATCAGCGGAAACTAAAAAAGAAGTCGGTTACAAACAAACCTACAAACCTACAAACATACAAACATACAAACATACATACAGGTGAAGCTAATAAAAAGCTAATAAAAAGGGCATACTCCGATGGTTCGGACATGTAGAAAGAATAGATGATGCAAGATTTACTAAGCAGATATACAATGCAAAAGCGGATGGATTTAGGAGTCGAGGACGGCTAAGACAAACAACATCTCCTGACCAAATAGAATGTGTTCTGAAGGAAGGTGAGCCTCAAAAATGGACCCACGTGCATGAAAGAGTTATGAATGTCAAAACAAGCGAGTTAGGCATTTTCTTGCCCGATTCTTCTTATGAAAGCCCCTACACTCGGAATCGGACCGCTCGTGGCGATTGCGTCCGTGTTTTCTTGTTCCATGGAGGCACTTTCCTCAAGCGCTCGTGTTTAAGCTCATTTAATATTTTTGTATATTGACTATTTTTAAGTGAGTGAGTGAGTTTGAGTTGAGTTTGTAAGAATCGTGCATTATGGCAGTCCGTTCCGTGCCTAGCCCGCAAGGGATTTAGCGTGAAGTTATGTATGTGTGTAACATTGATATTTTTAGAGGTTGTGTTATTTCAATGGTTGAACTGGCCCATTCATGCAGCGCACTGCGTGGCTCTACCACTGTTATACTATCACAAACAGAGATACTAAAAAAAACACAACTTTCCTGTTATAAATGATTTAACAGACTTTGATTTAACTAAAGAATTATGCCAGGCTATTAACAATTGTAGATTACGCTATTACCAAATTGTTCTTCAGCCTCCACATCTCTGACCGTCCCATGTACTGGTCTTTGAATGTCAGTTCAACTGAATCAAGGGCAAAATCTGCTACATTAACTATGTTCACATAAACATCGGCAAATGTTCTCAGCTGAAATGTTGTGGCTATACTCTGTTCTACACTTATTGTATCTGTAAAATAAAATTTATCGTAAATAAATAATATTTTTGAGATAAAAAGTTGAGACATTATTTCTTTGGTTATTTTTTCTTAGAAACATTTACAGTGAATGGCCAACAACCATTTTCACCCATCTACAATCACCCCCAACTTTAATTAACACTTAATGCAATAAGTGTTAATTAAATTCATCATAAAAACCTATCAATTAATATATCTTACCTCTAGCACGAGCTGGAGCATCAACCTTGGCAACTTGCAGTAGAAGCCGAGAATCATTGTCTGGGTCATTGTCAGGATGATAAATTTGAACAATATCTTTCTCTTTTAGACCAGGATAGTCTTTTAAGTTTATTATCAGATCAGCAGCTATAATAAATCATGATGTGTATTAAAAAAAATTAATAAACAAGTAATAAAACAGACTGTTTTAAAAAGTAATAAAACAGATGAAAATCAATTAAAACCTATTTTTCTAATTATATGACTTGTTTCAAAATTGTGTTGCTATTTATCCTAGTTTATACAAAACAAACAATATCCTATAAACCTAATAAAATTATTATGAAGGTAAATATCAAAATAAACGTAAGTAGTAGGTATTTCTAGAAAAAGTTGTGGGAAACAGAAAATCTGATTGTGATATAAAAACCTAAACTTATACAAGAGGTATGAACAACTTATGAGGCTAGTGTTAAAATTAAATTAAAATCGTAAAAGGAATTATAAACATTACATAGTTTAAAACAAAGTCTCTTTCCGCTATCTGTCCACTTATATGCTTATATCTTTAAAACTACGCAACGGATTTCGATGGGGTTTATTTCTTAATAGATAGATGTCAACGGGGTGATTTGTATGTTTAATTTAGGGATAATATAGAAAAGAAATAGTGATAATTTTCGAGATATATATATTCGAGATAATTTCTTTTGTTGCGGAACAAAGTTCGCTGGGTCAGCTAGTGATACTATATGAATGTGTCCGGTCCAAAAAAATATCGTCAAAATATAGCACCAGCCCATGAAAAATATTTAGCATTAAGAGGCGACACACACTTATTATACTTACGGCTGAAACTAGATTGGTGGACAATAAGCTTGAAGGATTTCATTTTGTTAATCTCTTGTATACAAATTGTGATGCTAGGAAATCAGTGCATTATTGGCATTATTTTCAATGTTCAGTCCTCATTCTCCAAATAAACTTCCGGAGACGAGCAACAAGCACAGGCTAAACAATAAATAAGTACCTCTCTTTTATCGCTTATTAATTTATTACCCACATTAATCACACATAATATGAATACGAAGTCACAAATAAAAGTAGAAACTAATCGCTTTCACATACCATTAGTAGGTACTTTATTCGATCAAAGTACATAATCTGTATTCACAGTAGAAGTAAATAGCAAATTTAGCAAAACAAACTGCAGTTGTGGTCAGTGTTGCCAACCCTAATAAATCAAAAAACAACAGTTCTTTCATTGCAAAACAGTAGAAAACAGTAGAGATGGGTTCAAAAAGGCAGGTTTCATAATTTTTCTCATATATTATAATTTAAACAGTGGTAGACCAAGTAGTTCGCTGCATGAATGGGCCGGCCCGACCGGTGAAATACCACGATCTCTCAGAAGATCGACGTAAAGTGGCTCATGCCGCGTTTCGTTCGGTGAGAGAGGTAACAGGAGGCCCACCCCCCTTTCCCCAACTTCCCTATCCGCTATCCCTTATGGGTCAGCACTCAGCAACGCAACAGTAACACTACAGACTGTGTTTAGCGATGCAGTAGTTGGAACATCAACGTTAATCATTAGATGGCACATGTTAGGAAAAATGTACTAATATTCATCATTGACAGCGCAACCGTGTATATTAGATGTTCAGGATATTTACATTTCAACACATGTACATTAAATAAGTAAAAGTTGACACTTTGAAGCGCTTTTTACGCACACATTGAGGATAAGTCACTCACACATCAACAACCCATTTTTGGTGACTATTGCCGATCTGTCATGTCCGTTCTTTGCATTATTTTCTAAAATTTGTGTTTCAATGCATATTATAGAATAAAATTAGTGGTGTTTTATTTAATAAGTGGACTTATGTGTATAAATGTTGAAAATTGTGTAAATATTAGCACATTATAATAATAATAATAATAGCACATTTACTTCATCGCGGGCCGCACAAAAAACTACCACGGGCCGCATGCGGCCCGCGGGCCTCAATTTGACGACCACGGCCATAGACTATGGCCGCGTTCCACTTAAAGCCCACAAAGACCGCGACCGCGACCGCGGAAATTTCCGTTCCACTAACGTAAAAACGCCGCGGGTGTTGTGGGCGAATGTTATAAGTGGAACGCAAAACTTGAGCGCTGTGTGCTAGCAATATGGCGGCTCGGAAAATTCATCAAGTTCTGATGACATATGTCATTTTTTATTGAAAGCCCACCAAGACCTACCAATATTTTGCGGGCGAAGTGGTTGCGAACAGTGACGTCATCTATGACGTCGAGCGATCGCTCGCAACGACCGCGGGCTTTATGTGGAGCGCTGCTGTGGGCGTTGCGGTCGCCGCGGTCGCTTAGTGGAACTTGCCCTATGATAGTCCGTGTCACTGTCACTCATGTCAGGCCAAGTCTACAGAATGTGTCAGTTTTGATAAACTTAGTTCCGAAAACCTACCGTTGGTAGGTAACGCAAAATGGGTTTGAATTTTTTTAAATTATTTCATTAGACGAGTTTTAAAATGTTTATAGATTACAAAGTCGTAATCAGCGGCTTAGCTGTAATAGCAACGGTTATACAGTTTCTTTCTGGCGTGTAAGTAATTAAAAATTGGTCTGTAATTTTATTTTCCAAGGTAATGTTATTATTTTTTAAATATAAATGATTTGTGCAACTGTTTTAGCTTAGTGTGTATGAAATATGTTGCAAATAAGACGACGGCGGAATCCTCACCATTACCTTTTATTTGTGGCGTGTTGTCGTGAGTATAATACTTTTAAAATTAAGATTAAATTAAAGTTTTTAAAGAAAAAAATAAACAATATTTTTATGAAATTATTTACAGATGCAGTCTTTGGTTATTGTATGGACTGGCTAAATCAGATAATATAATGATTCTAGTTAATATGATAGGAGAAATTCTAATGTTATTATATACTATAGTATTTTATATATACACTTTTAAGAAATCAACTGTTTTGAAACAAATGCTAGTTACAGCAACATGTGTGATAATTATGGGTATTTATACATCACTTGAAGAAAATGTTGATCTACTGTTGACAAGACTAGGTAAATTTTTTTAGTAATTTTAATATTTATTTAAATAAATTAATAAATTGATACTACAATTGTTTTCATTATAATTATTGTACACTGCTAGTATTTTACTATTCATGTTGGAAAACTACCTCATAATCCTATGCTTATAATTCAGGCTTCAGAAATTTTGGTTCCCAATTGCTTTGGAAACTTATTGTAAATAATCCTAAAATGACATTTTTCAGGTACGATGGCATGTGGAGTGACATTATTGACAGTGGCTGCCCCCATGGCCAAATTGTTCCATGTATTTAAAGTTAAAAGTGCGGAGTGCCTGCCTTTTCCAATGATATTGATGTCATTTATAGTATCATTACTGTGGTTTTTCTATGGTTTAATTGAAGAGGATAACTATTTAGTGGTAAACATAATATTAAATTAACTGACTAATTAAAACTGAAACTACCTAATATCTACATATATGAAGAAATTTAAATTCATCTTAAAGTTTTTTTTTCATTCACCCATTTCAGACAGGCTTAAGCTTAAATGCCATACTGCCTGAACTGTTTTAGAGTCAATTTAAGTTAATTTAAGTCATATTACATTCTCTGGTTATACCTTTATATATAATATTTTTTTCAGATGCCAAATATTATGGGTGCTGCGTTAGCAATGTTTCAACTGTCTCTATTTGTGATATATCCAAAACAATCATCATCAAATTTAGGTAAAACTATGATAGCCTAAGTTTATAATGAAATAGTGTTCAAGGCATTTATTAGTTCAAATTATATGTTTATTTATTATTATTAATTTTAATTAAATGTATTATAATTTGTGCCACTAGAAGTTAGAGTATTGTATTATCTGTATGTATATAATTTATATACATATCAAAAACAAGTGATCTTGAATATTTGTTATTAAATAATTTTAAATAGTTTATTAGTTGCATTAGTTTATTAACTCGTAAATCAAAAGTATTTGATTCAGTTGCCACTACATAAAAGTAGTGTAAAGTGAAATAGAAGTATAACATTTAAGTCGAAATGGATAGTCAAATGGAGTAAAAACGTTTTTCTTTATTAATTGTCCTCAATATGACATTTGTCGTTTGACATATTACAAAAAAAAAACAGACACTTAGAACAGTAATTGCATAAAAATGGTAATTAACTAACAATTAAGACAATAACATTATAAAATTGTTAAATATATTCGTAAAGTTGTTCAAGTAAATTCAAGTTAATGTTTATCTCAATAGCCTAGTAGGTTAGTATGTATGTGTCTATATCCAATGCACAAACATTTCGTACTCATAATGAAAGTAATAATAAAATAAATAAAACCACTTTAAAAATAGTAACAAAAAGATGTGACTAATACAAACCATACAAATGCTAATTATTTAAACAGTTCTGTTTGCTTAAATTTGGTTATATTTTTATTTTTGAATTATTCACAGTGTCTAAAATATGTATAATGTGCTGACCCAAGGCCAAGGAGTTGTCACGACGTTACATGTCTGGCAATGGATAACGTAATTTTTAATCATATATTTAAAGTTAAGATTCTAAAATGAAGGTCTATGTTTTGACGAAAGTAGAACCATTAAATAGTTTACAAGTAACGTCTCTCTCTCTCTGTCTGTCCCCTTAAATGCTAAGATCTTTGAAACTATTAGAGTATAGATAGAGGGTGTCAATGGGGTGGTTTTAATGTATGTAGTATAATGTAGTAAAGAATAAGTGATAATTTTTGAACGGTGTCTGGCAAGAGGTTGCCGCGAAGCTAAGTGTGTGGCAATTAAAATCGTGGTTTTGGCCTTTCGTACCCTACACTTGCCAAGGTCACTATGATCCAAACTTAATAACTTCGAAATTAATAGAACTCTTGTTACTGTGATAATTCCGGGAATAATCGATATCCTGTCATTCTTAGATAAGTCATATCTATTGATAGTATAGTTCAGCGAAAATCGATAAATCTATTTAGCATTCAGACAGGCGGGGTTGCGGCCGTGTGTAATGCTTTGGCTACATTAGCGGGCTATGGCGAATATTCGTGTTAACGCGATAATGTGGCCAGGTTCATCGTGTTATCGTGTAGTATTCGGGCGAAGACGATGTAGTATCGGGGAGCTGTCGGTATACTCGCACGAATCAAAAGGATTTGTCGCGTCAATATTCGCTTAGCTGGCTACATCAGACTACATCTACGGCAATTCAGTGTCGTCCAGATTTTGAAGCGAGACGGACGTGCATATATTTTTTTACACTATGGAATGGAGTAACGAAAAACGTGTTAGAATGCATTAAATTTTATGAAACTAAGAGTATTATATGGAATACTAGTGACCCCGACCATAAAATGGTACACGATGCGTGGATTCGAATTAAAGATAGCATATTTTTAATTGAGCATATTTTTAATTCGAATCCACGCATCGTGGGCAACTGATTGCCCTACCACAGTACAAGAAATGAAGAAGAAAAAAGATTCAGTGATGGCATACTACAGAACCTATCTCGATAAACTGAACTACCCAATCCGGCACGATACAGCGCGTCAACTCTACACGAATATTCGCCCGCCTTAATGTAGTCAAGAACATTGCCTATACCCGAACACGATGTTTTTGTCGCGCCAACACGATACGAATATTCGCCCGCCAATGTAGCCCAAGCATTCGTGTTCCACGACCTCGCCGTATGAGATGAAGGACAGATGGGGGAACACCCTAGTTTAGTCCGTATACCGTGCTATTGGACTCTAGTAACTAGACACGGAGTCTGGCATACCTAAATAGCGCAGACAAATATATTCCGTACCAAATATACATACACATTCTTCAGATGCAATCGGGTAAAACTCGACCTGTGGTTGTATTTTAATTGTTTGCAATGATACCTTTCTTCTTAAAATCGTGACTGTCGTAATAATATCATATAAGATTTTATTGTTGTACCTAAGTTGTATGTGAGAATCTGCCAATTTAGCTTCCGCGACGTCAGACATTTATTTATTTCCTAGTGTTGTATTATAGTTATGTGATTGATATCTTATTAGAGAAAATACAATATTTTAATTTTATAAGCTCCTAATATTTTATTAAATGTTAGAACCTGGAGGATATATTTGCAATACGTCTACAAATAGGTTCTGCTTACTACTTCACTCCTGTTAATCCTTATGACATCAGTTATCAGTGGAAAGTTCCATCAAAGTTCTTTTTATATTGGACAGTTGGCAAATGAGCAAGCGTGTCACCTGGTGGTTAGCAACTAACGCCGCCCATGGACACCTGCAACACAGATAGTGTTACAATTGCATTACCGGTCTTTATGTGCGTGGGATAGGAAGGGAAGGGTAAGGGGGTTGGCCTCCGGATATCTTTTGAGACTCCGGTTCGACCGATGAAATACCACGGTCTTTCAGAATATCGACGTAAAGTGACTCACACCACGATTGGTTCGGTGAGAAAGCCGGCTCCTTTCCGATCCTACTCCCATAAAGGCCGGAAATACTAGTAACATTATCTGTCTTGCAGGTGTGCATGGGCGGCGGTAGTTGCTTACCAATAGGTAACCCTTTTGCTCGTTTGCCGTGCAAACATTAAGGTATCTAAAACATATGCAATTAAATTATGCTATATAAATATGTTCATTCATATAAATATGTTCATGTTCATATAAATATGTTCATATGCAATTAAATTATTTTTGTCAAAAATCTCCGCTGGATCGTTTGCCTTATAAGATCTTTAATTTGTCGAGTCGGAAACCGGAAATGTTAAGGAATCCATTATTGAGTACTATAATTGTGGCATTTCTTCCAGGACATGGGTAAAGGTTGTTAGTTTTATTACATAAACAATTTCGTTATGACAATCGCTTGTGATAAAATTCTTTTTTTAAATGATAAAATTGACATTAATTTACATATAATATTTTAATCATATTATAATCCATGGAAATGTTACAATTTAGGGCCTGAATGTTGCATTTCTTAGAGTACCATTGACTTCTTGTATGAATAATATGGACGAGACCTATTGTTCTAAGTAGTCCAGTTTTATGGAGCACACCCAACAAATATCTATCTCGTTCTTACTCAGCACTGTCACTCGCATGGAAGCAGTATAGCAGTATTTAAGTGCATACGTAAAGTGAATGAATATTATGTAAATACCTATTGAAGCCGAAAATCCGCCCTGTTTTGCGCTCCAACTGACAGTTCAGCCGGTAAAAAGTGTTGGGAAAAATAGCTGGATGCTTAAGCCCAGTATGTCCAGTGGCCGCTATCTTGAAAAAAAGGGTGAAAACACCTTTTCCCGGATATCTCAGAAACTCCGTCGAAAAATACATAATTGGAAGCAAATTGCTTTCACTACAAATATGGTCATTTAACTCAGGTCCTAAACTTAAAATTGAAGAAGATATAGGCAATACAATTTCGTACTAAAAATGTCTTCTCATTCCCTACATGTATAAAGAATAAAATAGCGTTCTCTAATTAATCTAAAATTCGTGTAACATTGCCAAGAAGTATTAGGATTATTTGAAGGTCGTATAATATTATTAAAGTGAAACTTTTATTACATCGTCTCAAACTTTTTCGTCTGTGTGTTGCATGTCGCGTGACGGTCGGCCGCGGAGTAGGGATAAAGTGAAAGGCGCTCGTCAGAGCGCCTTTCACTTTATCCGAGGCCAATATGGCGGCCATGTTGTTGTTTATGGATTTATTTCAATTTTGAGTGCTTGAATTTATTATTTAACTTATTTTGTATGAATATTAAATTAAGTCTTTTTATTTATATTCGGTCCATTCAATATATTTAATTTTATTTAACATTTATTTTTAGTTAAATGTCTATAATGTGAAAAAAAGTTTCACTTTTACGGTGGTTTCATAAAACCACACAATCTTTTTTTAGGTACTTATGTAAATTTTGCTAGAATAGTGGTGAGATAATAAATAAGGTGGGTGCATCATCAAAATGCCACCCGGAATGAAATATATCTGAACATTTTATTTAATTTGATAAACATTATTTTAATAATTAGTAATTAAAATGAGTTTTTTTTTCTTTGTAATCTAACACGTCATTGATATCCAACTTTGTGTGTTAATATATATTGTAATATATTATATTATATTATTATATTATATATTGTTATATATTGTATATAATATATTGTAAATTTTGTTTATATTATGTTAAATAATGTTTTGAATTATTATATTTTATATTTCATAAAAATTGTTTTATTTAGTTTTTTATTAAAGCATCCGCTAAAATATAGTCTAAGATGCGGGTGGCATATGAAAGTGTGTTGTGACATTCCAAAGGTTTACGTGCAGCAGTGGACATTAAAAGGCTAATAAGGATGATAGTCTAGGAGATAGGAAAAAGGGATTGTAGTATATGAGCCCATTTGTCTCGTATTTCCTGTTTAAGAAGTAAATATCACTTTAACTATAATGTAAAACTAGAACTTTCACGAACAGAAAAACTTGTAATAGTGCGTGAGAAGACATGTGGTAATTAAATATAGTAAATACCTGACGCCTTTTCGGGATCCTTGACATGGTGTAAAATGTTATAAATTTGGATGTATCTTGTATTTATCAATGTGTGCCTTTTCGTAAAGAAAGCATAGTGAAAGAAAGTTGAGTAATTTAATAATATTTTAGTAAATAATTTGTTCACCATCGAAAAATTTGCTTCACGTAAAGCGACACCTATAAGTTCTAGTTGAAACTTTTATCTAACTCTAGGCTTCTATTGTTCCATGGTTTTAAAAGCTGTTCATAGATGGCGATACATGTAACATTCATAGACAGCCTCTATTTAATATTTCTAGATTTATTTAAGCAAAATATATTGGATATTTAGGGTATACAATAGGATAAAGTATGTTCTGGACTATACAAATTGAATTTTGAGCATATAACACGAACACACATTTCCAGAGGTCCCGGTTCGATTCCTGACACTGGCTCACAACAATGATTTTTCGAAATTGTCTTCGGAAGTTATGTATGATAAATATCGATGACTAAAACTTTGTGCCCGGTATGTCCATAGGTTCACCACCTATTCCATTTGGGACGTAAACATAACGGCGAGACGAGGTTTAACACCCGCTGCCTACACCTTCGGGTAACAAAAAGCGTGAAGTTATGTTATGTTATGTTACACATCAATGTGTAACATTGATAAATTGTTACCAAACTTACTACTACTAAATTGATTACCAAAGATCAAGGATTACTAATGAAAAATACGAGAAAGGTATTGTAAAAGAAAACGTACAAAAATACTTATTTATTTTTTATTAATTTAATAAATAACACATTCACACACATGACCACACTATATTACAATAAATTACTAGACCGCACTCAGCCAAGTAAATTCACACAAATTTACCTACATTCAAAAATCTTAAGTAATAATAAAAATAATATTTACTAGAGAACCAAGAAGTGTTAGAGCATAAGTATTTACATGTGTCTATTGTCTATTATTAATCCACAATTAAGTTGTCACGTGGTTATTTTCTTTTTTTTTAAATTTAAGACAAGACTTCCGACTCGGAAGTGTTTATAACCAGACTCCGTAGTACCTTCAATCAAATCACTACTTATAAGTACAAATCTATGGAAAAATCGCTACTGTAATAGGTACTTTAAATTTTATTTTACGGTCTGAGCGTTTTAAACGATTTAAGATTTATAGAATAAATAAAACACACATCTTCGAATCTTCAATTCTGAAAATACAGCAATACAGAGTAGGTAATCAAAGCGGCAAAATATTTTTTTTGCCGCATAGAGTATTCACAATGAATTAAATAGTCCGTTTTGAAACAAAGCATTTCGTGCAAAATAATCTCATGTGTCTTCTTCAGTCAGTCTTTTTTTAAACCTGGCCTCTACATAGAAAGTTTTGTTATAATAACAGTCAAATGTTACTTAGTTGAAGATACCTAGGTACAGGAAGTTTTAAACAGTCCAAATTATTAGGTATGAGGTACTAGAATCGGTCCAATCAAACAAAGCTGTTTTAAAACAAAAATATTAAAAAAAATAGTTAAACTAAATTGCATTGATAAAAGCAACAATTCATATGGGCTACAGGTGGTTTTGAAATTTCTTAAATTGGTTTTTTTCATTAAGTTGTTCCTCTAAACAATATGTTTTTTCTTGTTTTTACTACTCGCAAAAGTTTAATAGCGATGTATCTAGCTTTTTATACAACATTGAGCATTGAGATTCAGCAATGGAAAGTTCACTAGAGTCGTACGTAGGTAACAGTTTCGCGATGACTTCATGGCAATTGAGGTGGAGCAGGACACTCTGTAAAAAAATATCAAAAAATTATTAAATGCATTGCGTGATAGTGGTTTAGCATTTTCATATTATTATAAAAGTCCTAGGTTTATTTGTGGGATAGGAGGGCAAACGAGCAAGTGGTTGTGGTAAGCAACTACTCACCGCCCACGAACACCTTGGTGCGTTGCCGTCCTTTAAGAGAGTAGGAGGGGAAAGGAAGGGGAAAGGGGATCGTGTCTCCGGGTACCTCACTCACCGAACGAAACGTGGCATTAGCCACTTCAATCAGATATTCCGAGAGATAATACCACGGTATTTCACCGGTCGAGCCGGCCCATTCATGCAGCTAACTGCGTGGCTCTACCACGGTTAGAGGAAGTGGCGAATCCAGACCTAAATTTATTGTTGCCCAGGTATATTTCGCAAGGCCCTCTAATGCGGAGAGCGGCGTGCTCCGGCCTCTTTGAGGTCCGTGAGTAGTGCCCCACATCTCCAGTAGCCAAAAATTACCACTAGACTGCATCGACATTATTTTCTAGCTCAAAGGTGCAGAAAGACCTAGGTTACTTACACTTTTACATCACAGTAGGTAGGTAGGTTTATATACAAACAATAGGATCAATTTAAGTAGTATTATCGCAGAAATTTGGACCGATCAATATTTATCATACATAACAATAAATACATAACTAAGAAAAAGATTTACCGGAAGTCATTGGTCTGTTCTAATTAATAGTACATACCACCGAAACTACTTTAATATTAATAGGCCATTACTAGAAAAAGCACTTATGTTTAATTTAATTAATGTATTGTAATGCCTTACGGTGCTTTTCTATATAGCAACATCACCATTGTTCGTTTAACGGCATTATTAAATCGTAACGAATCCATGATGAAGCAGAACGACCATGAGTCCATATTCCATATGTTTGACCAACTGGTTATAACAGTTCCTGGTCAAATATTATATAACTGGACTCCTAATAAGTAGGATGTGTGTTCTTTTTTCAAACTTGGCATAAAACTTTTTTAAAAATCGACTCTAAAATAGGCTAAATCAAAAGAGGTTTATCTTTTGTCGGCATGGGTGTTCGAAATTCAAATTTAAATGTTAAACAGATTAGATACAAAATAAATATATTACTTTTATGATCTGTGTTTGATTAAACTATAATAGTTCGTAACACAACTTCTTACTATCTATAAAAAAAACAGTTAAAACAAAAAGTATGATGACTCCGTTCCGCTTTTGATCACATATCTCACACGTTGTTGAATACCTAGGTCATGCATTGCTTCGCTAACACGAAGCTGGTGCCTATCTAACCAGTTGTAAAACAAAAAAAAGTTAATAGGTCTTAAAAATAAACAAGGAACATTGCAACGAATTAAATTAGCAGGTAAATATTAAGTGATACATTTGGCGTTTTAGAATATAGATCCATTATTTAAATATATATATATATATATTACACAGAAAGACGTATTACTTTTTTTATGGGATAGTAGGGCAAACGAGCAGGCGTGTCATATACACATATAGTGTTACAGTTGCGTTGCCGACTTTAAGGGAGTAAGATAGGTGGGCCTCCGGGTACCTCTCTCACCGAACGAAATGCGGCATAGGCCACTTTACGTCGATCTTCTGAGAGGTCGTGGTATTTCACCGGTCGAGCCGGCCCATTCCTGCAGCGAACTGCTTGGCTCTACCACTGTAATGTGTAATAAACTTAATATTCTTTCCAGTGTTTTAAGAACTCTGCTGGTCTCTGTTTAGAAATTCCCGATACAAGTTGATGATTTTTGGAAGTTATTAAAGTTAGTTGTATGGGAGTGGATAACTTAAATCCTTGCTTAATTTTTTTTCTTTACTTTTAGTATCGTTGTTATAGCGGCAATAGAAATAGAAAATCTGTGAAGATGTCAGCTGTCTACCGATCACCTTTCTTGAGATACAGACAGCCAAGTCTCAATAACGGGTTTCCGTTTTGTATACGGAACCCTAAAGAAGAGCTTTATTTTTATTGAAACATTTTCCCCTGTCACTCCCGTGGTAAAGAAAAATCTAATGACAAATTTCGAGATAAAATTAACCCATTTGTTTAGGCTCCATTCTAAAAATATAATGTACTTAAAAAGCAGTTGAGTAAAAAAGGCGTCATAAACATCGACTGATGTTTACGATCACTAATAAAAATACCGTTTTCATTACTGTTCATATAATAAATAGTTCACTGATTTTCAATTTTAATCTAAGTATTTTCCGTCCAATTTTCTTCTCAAAGAGTCTGTCGTCAAGTAGACATTTAACCATAGGATTAGAAGTTTTTTTTTTTTTTCAATTTCCTGTCCTTATCCCACTCTGGGCGTGGGACGTGGGACGTGAGGTTGGCAAAATAGGTAAGATTTTCTCCATTCTTTTATATTACTCGTAGTCTTCACACTTACTCCCTTCATATATAAGAAACGATATTCAACTAATCACATATTTTGATGTGAAAAAACTACGATGAAATTGTGTTTTGCTATTCTTATTACAAAATATGCTGTTTTGTTAAGTTTAACAAACGAATTAAATACAATACACTCTCTGTCTATAAACACAGAGAGGTTTTGGTTGTTTTACGGTTCCACATTAAGCCTATTATATAGGATTATAATAATATAAACTTAGGTCTTATGATAACTCTGTGGCATTCAGATCATATTATTCATCATCCTAGGCCAAACGGCTCTAAGTCCAGGCGTCAAGAATCGGTTTTTTAATACGACTTTTGACACTTTTACTTTTTCATGCGTAGTAAAATTCAAAGACGTACGCGATAATTGATAGGATACCAGATAAGTATACTTATTTACAATTATAAACACAGAACCTACATACAAATCCCCAATCTCGGGAACAACTAGTCCGATTTGAAAGATTCTTACATTGTTAGATAGCACGTTTATCAACGAAGATAATATATGCTATATCTCATCACACTAGAACCAGTAGGAATTGAGCAATGACTTTTAAGTAATAATAATGGAGTTCTAAGAACTAAATATAGCTTTACGAAGTTCGCATGGTTAGCTAGATAATTAATTAAAATAGAATACATACTACAAATACTGCAGGCAATCTCGTCGCTGTTATCGCCGCAGCCATCCCGGCCTGAGCACGCGACAGCAGTACTCCTGCATCGGCCGTTCCCACAACGGAACGGGCAAAAGTCTGCCGCACGCCATCTGAATAAACATAGAAAAAGGTGTCACACCAACAAACACAAAGTAAGGTCAAATATTTGGACAAACACCCGTTACAGGTCGTACGTGACATGATTACGGAACGAGATTATAAACACCTTAGATATTTACCGTAGGGCATAAGAAAGCAAGCGAACATTTCCAAGAATGCCTGTGGTAAAAAAATACCACAAACCAAGTTATGTTCTTTTTTTAAACTGTACAATGATTATCACCATAGACAAGCCCGTTAAAAAAAAATCGTACACGTCTAAAAAGTTACTAATACCGGGAAATGGGGTGACTTGGTATCTAAGGGTGAATAGAGATGAAATTTTACCACCTCAAATCTATTTAAGTCTAAACTTAAATGCATAACTTTTTGTTATACAGTAGAAACTCTTCCATCCGGCCCTCAGTTATACGGATTCGCGATTATCCGGACTACCAACGGCGACCAATTTATATGTCGATGTACCAACAAGTCGCATTTATGCAAGTATAAACCTATCGGAACGTGGATATTGACGTGGAAACTGATACAGGAGCATCTCATGATGTAGCATTTCATGCCCGGTATCCTGCAGTTTCCTGCTGTTGTTCTCTGGTGGTTTGAAAAACACAAAGAGTGATAGTGTGAGTTTACTACACCTTTATTGCGGCAGTAGTTCAGTTCATATTAGGTATGTATGTAGGTAATTTAAAAAAATAACTAAGTACATACAGAAATAAGTGTAAATTTCTTTATAAACATTGATTTTTGTTGATTTTTAATAAGCACTTAACATGATTCTTCATGCATTCTATTATCCGGATTTTCGATTATCCGAATAGCTATCGACAACAATTAGTCCGGTTAATCGAGTTTCTACTGTATCTGCAAATAGGCAACCTATTTGGTTATTAAGCAAGAAAGTATTAGTTGTACTGTACTGATCACTAAGTAATTGAGGTGAAAAAATCATTTCTATTCACCCTTAGATCCCAAGTCACCCCATTTGACGCTACCAATATGTTTGTGATATTTAAAAAAAAGAACAGCATCCATTTCATATGTTTCTCACATTTAATTTTTTGTTCTTTTTTCAAATTACATTTTTTTTATGACCAAAGAAAAATTGGAACTGGCCAAATAAAACTATGCCAAATAAAAATACCGGGCGTCACGCAATATCAATGACACATAATGACCTGACACCGCAAGTGAATGCACGAAGCGTTCTTGATTACTTCCGTTCTAGAAACTGTTAAGATAATAGTGAGCCCTATTGTCGATAGAAAACGAAAGTCGATAACTATGAATGGGAAGATATAAATGTAACACATTCTTCTAAAACATCGTTGGTATGAGCAGGGAATTTCTACGTGCATGATCTATTCGTTTATATATGTGTATCAGAATGTTACAGTCTGATGAAATAGTTACTTAGTGTATGGCAATATGTTTTGCCACTTATTCCAGTTGGGACGTAAAAATTTGGCAAGAAATTCTAAAAAGAAAATAACTATCTTACCTCGTGCCTTGTTCATTACAAAGGTGTGGAGGTTCATCGGATGCATCTTTGCAGGATATTATGGCATTGCAGAATTCATACTCGGGTATACATTCACCTGATCCGCAACGGAACGTGTGTCTCGGGCATCTGAAACAATAATAATATCAAAAACTATCAGAAAATTAATTAAACCTACATATTTATCATTTATTAAAAGTTGTCTCGGTGGTCAAGTGGTAGAGCACCCGGCTTCTGATCCAGAGGTCCGGGTTCGAATCCTGACACTGGCTCACACCAATGACTTTTCGAAATTGTTTTCGGAAGTTAAGTGTGATAAACGGTTAGGTATAGTTAAATAGGTTCGCCACCTATTCCATTTGGTACGTAAACATAACGGCGAGACGAAATTTCAAAAACAAATACGTAATGTTTACCCTCTACGTCTTGTGGCTCTGCAATTCTTTTCATCTTCTCCACCGGGACATTGAGGAGTTCCGTCACACCTTGATGCTCTGGATACGCAAGGAGATCCAGGACCACCACATCTAAACGAGTTGTTGGGACACCGTTCTCCTGTTAATTCTGTAAAATAAATCTAGTTAGAAGGAACTGAGTGCCAGAAAATATGATTGTAACACGTCTTATTATTTTCTTTGATTTCGACAATCTTCTTCAATTTGGTCATGAAAAGTGCATCATAGTCTGCCTCTATTAATACGTTGTTCCGCTTTTGTACATCTGCTTAGTCATTCTTTGATCTCCCTTACGTTAAACAAGTGGGAATCACCAGAGCGTAAACATAACATAGCTTCACGCCTTTTCTACCCGATGGTGTAGACAGCGGCTGTTAAGTCTCGTCTCGCCATTATGTTAACGTCCCAAATGGAATAGGTCGCGAACCTATTGCCACACCGGGCACAAAGTTTTCAGTCATCGATGTAAATTACACATAACTTTCGAAATTAGTTTCGAAAAGTCATTGCTGTGAGCTAGGATTCGAACCCGCCACCTCTGGATTCAGAAGCCGTGTGCTCGACCACTGGACCACCGCGGCTATTTAATATTTACCAGGACGTATACTTCCTTATTAAATTATCTGCAAGTTTCTTTCGACAATAAACAGTATGACAATAACTTTTAGGATTATATCGCGTTTATTTATTACTTATTTATATTTATTTCCCGACGTTTCGAACTCTTTACAGAGATCATTTTCTCGTGAAAATGAGAACGCGATATAATCCTAAAAGTTCAATCAATGAGTGAGATTCGCGAAAGTCTTACAAATAAGTATGACAATATACACAGTATGACGTTGCCCAAAATGTTATTACATATCTAAAATCTTAGTGATTTCATCAAACATCAAATTATGGCAAAAGAATCAAGCGAAATATACATATAGTCTATTAGTCAGTATCATATTAATGTTCACCATCATCATCAGTCTCCTGCCCAGTCCCCATTATTCGGGATCGTCACAACAGGTCTTTCTTTTCTACAATTCCCTATTATTCGCATCTTCCCGTCCCTAATGCCTCCCCTACACTAATACCCTTCTTAATCATGTCGTCTATCACACAATTCATCCATATTTTCGTAGGTGTTTCTTTTTTCTGTCCTATTTCAGGTTTTTCTATCACCAAAAATATAAAAGAAGTAGGTCGTTTATTAGTATTATTATATTAACCACCACCAAAATGAAAATGATTAGTTAGGAGGAATTATTGCAGTTACTTGTCTGAATTGTTTGATGTCTCGGTGATCCAGTGGTCGCGGGTTCGAATCCCCACACTAGCTCACACCAATGACTTTTCGAAGTTCTTTTCGCAAGTTATGTGTGAAAAAATGTCGATGTACTGAAAACTTTGTGCCCGGTATGGCAATAGGTTCGCCACCTATTCCATTTGGGACGTAAACATTACGGCGAGACGGGGCTTAACAGCCGCTGCCTACACCTTCGGGTAAAAAAGGCGTGAAGTTTTGTTTGTGTATGTATGTACTTGTCTGAATATATCTACAACACAATCTCAATTTTATAACTCATTAAATAAAATTATACCCATATATATAATATTGTAATCAACTTACTGTAATTATTCTGAGTAATAGCGAAAGCCTAAAAGTTTTCACAATTGTCGTTTTTGTGTATTCAATAGACTTAAGAATTATTACTTATTTTTTTATATAAACAAACTAGAATTGAATTGAATTATAACTTCACGCCTTTTTTTACCTGTGGTGCATAGGCTGTCAAAGCCTATCACAATATTGTCAGTCATCGATATTTATCACATAAAATTTCCAAAAAGAATTCCGGGAAGCCATTGGTGTGAGCCCGGATTCGATCTTTCTGAACTGCTTGATTTAAAAGCGGAGAGCTCCACATCCAGACCATGGAGACTACTTAATGAAATCAAATACTGTACTTGATTAAACTTTAAAATAACACGGCAGAGTGGAGAAGAAAGATGTGCGTAGAGTATTATTAAGTGCATTAGTTTACGAACCTTTACCGGTACCTTGACATTTCTCGTCGGACCCATCTGGACAATCTTTGCGACCATCGCACACGAAGTACCAGCTTATGCACGTGCCAGTTGAACGACACTAAAATATAACAATAACTGCTATAGAGTAGAACTAATAGAAGGGTTTGCTCTATTCTGATAACGGAGGGTCTTCGGGCATGTCATCCATATAGGGTCGGATTATCTTTGTAAAATCTACTAAAGACACAATTAGATATACAAGCTACAAGCCCATAGATAAAGCTAACAAGTGAAATGACCCAAGGTGAATATTATTTAGAAGACTGTAGCTGTATCGTAAAATAATTCTGAGCTCCATTTCGTCAAGTTCGGGCGGTACACTTGGGGTTACGTCAGAGAATGGAACTTACAGGTACAAAAAAGGAATTAGGACTAATTTTATTTATGTACGGCTTTTTATAGCTTATAGATGATTAAAAATAAAGGTAAAAAAACCTAGTTCCGTACTAATGTGATGGTGCGGGAAGTTAGTGCAAATCTTTAATTCATTTTTTTTATATATATGTATATACAGATTCTTTACGCATGAAATGTGAAATTATTATATTTTAATGTATCGCTCGGACTTGACGAAATAGTGCTCAGAATTATTTTATGACGTAGTCTAATAGTAGCTCAACATTCCATAATTTTTCTTTTCAATTACTTGAACTGTCTACTATTTTGTCTGGATTTAACATAAATATACTACTTACTTGGAAAGTATTCGGCAAACAGCCTCTATTACGAGCCGAGCAAGCAGACGTGGAGTTCGTGCGATATGCGCAATCACATTTTTTGTTGAGGCATCGTGAATACGGATCCACTTCTTGGCACTGGGCGTCTGTGAGGCACGGGTTGCCCAATGAGGCAGGACCAACGTCGAAAATTGGAGTTTCTGCACGAATCCGATGTTTGTCTGCAGAAATACAAAACTTTATTAAGTTACCTCTGATCTACACTCACAATTTTATTATAAAAAGGTAAATTATATTTAAGTTACCTTTTAGAGATGATTTCTTTTGATGTCCACCTTTCTTATTTCCACTGTTTGATTGCTCTTTTGATGAACCTCCTTTTTTGGCAGGTTTTTTATCAGCCGAAGGTTGTGTGACTACTCTGTAAACTGGTTGATCATTCGCGTGCAAATTTGCCGTCATTTCATCAACGCTTATAACGTCGTTTGGTTCGCCTTCTTTTCTGTTTGATAAACGCTTCGTAGGTTCCGCAGTAGGGACTTTCATGACAGCCTGCATTAAAGGGCTATCTTCGATAGAACTCAAGACGTCATTATTGCTTGACGTAAGAGGTAAATTGCTGGGCCGAATATCATCCGATCCATATGAAACCGGTGATCCAAATGTACTTTCCGAGTTGATGGTGAGTTCGACAGTTGGATTGGGATATTTATAATTGACACTTGCATTTGTAGGCGCTACTACTGAATCTATTTCGGCGACGACCGCTTCTGTTGGTGGTCGTTTTTGTGGCACACATCTGTCACCGATTTGCTTGAAATGACTGTTGCAGGCGCATCTACCAAATAGGTTTAATATAACAAACTCGCAGCGGCTGTCTTTATCCCATAAGCGGCAGTGCTCGTTGCTGTAGCAAACGTTGCCGGGTGGGGCGGCTGAAAAATAATGCAAAAGACGATACATTAAAACTTTATTTATTTTATGGGATAGGGGATAAACTAGAATAGGACGCCGTTGTTGTTGTTTGTTTGTAATTATTACCATTTGTTAAACTGGAAATTATAAAAGAGTCGGCCTTGAGTTTCTTGCCAGTTCTTCTCAAGAAGCCTTGACGCCGGAACTGGCACTTAGATTCGCTTTCAAATTCAAGACAGTGTGATGAAAGGGAATCTAAGCTCCGCGAATTTTAGCTAGTAATTTTGTATGACGATTCTATGTAATTTGCAAAGTCTAAGGAATAAAAATATTTTGAATTTGTTGATAGTAAGCGATTAGCGCCGTCCATATATATCACTAACACTGATAGGGTCACAGTTTAGTCCAAGAAAGGGGATGGAATAGATTTCCCCTTTCAAATTAAAAATATATTTATACCTTAGATATTTTAATTCCTAGATAGAATTAGAAGAAAGGGTGGATGGGTAAGGTTATCTGGATATTTCTCTTACTAGAAGAAACACAGCATGACCAATTTGACGTTGATATTATCATAAAAGTCGTAGTATTTCACCAGCCGAGCCAGCACAGTCATGTAACTAACTGCATGGCTCTACCACTAGTTACAAATAAATCATTCAATCCATAAAATTGCCACTCACGTTAGTCTGCGGGTGAAATAAACCCAGATAGACCTGTCTTGTTCGTGACTGTTGGTGCGTTTTGTAGTTTGTAGTTATTTTCTATATATGGTGTACAGTTTATCTGCTGTATGCTCTAATAGGCAAATAGACGGCTAAGTGTACAGTTTTGTAACTTATTTTTAACCAGTTTAAGATACGGAGGAAGTTTTATAAAACATGTTTCTCTGCTTATTACATGATGTTTCGTGATTATATCTTAGCTTACAGGAATTAAACATGCGATTTTAAAACTGCTTTTTTTTTTCTTTCGAAATAGTGAAACAGAGATGGGAACTACAGACAATAATGTGATTTGGTTTCGTACTTTAAAAAATTTATAAATGTAATGGGTAATAATAATCAAATACTCATCATAACATAACATAACTTCACGCATTTTTCTACCCGAAGGTGTAGGCTGTTAAGCCTCGACTTGCCATTTTGTATACGTCCCAAATGGAATAGGTGGGGAACCTATCGCCATACCGCGCACACAGTTTTCAGTCATCGATATTTATCACACATAACTTCCGAAATTAATTTTGAAAAGCCGTTGGTATGAGCCAGGATTCGAACCCGTGACTTCAGGATTCAGATGCTGGGTGCTCGAACACTGGCCCGCCGAGACTTAAATACCTAATTACTTAGATAAAAATACTTATATATTTATTTATTTGTATTTGGGACGCCAGTAAATGATGCACATATAATACATTGAGTTACTTAAGTATTTAGTTTCATGACCGGTGCTCATTTTTTTAAGGCACCCACAACTATCAATTAACAACATCCACTATCATATGTTTATGTAGTTACAGAACCCACACTAATACAATACACCAATAATTACTTAAATTAATAACAGACACAATAATAAATAAAAATTTTCAAATTAAAAATAAACAGTTTCTTTCTCTACATCATCGTCATCTCATGTCAATTAATACAGATTAGCTAGTTTGATATCTTACAATTTTTACGAAGTAAATAACTAAGTATTAATTTTTAATTATACATAACTGCTACAATTACTCTTTTCTTTTTTACTGTTACCAATATGATCAATAATACCAATGATATATATATATATATATATATATATATATATATATATACACATATAGTCATACATATACACACACACGTACACACACACACACACGCACACACATACTCAAAACAGTCAAGACAAATTGAAATCGTCACAGTATTTCATAATTTATTTGTAGTATTTAATATGTAGTAAGCAGGTCGACACGGCAATACTATAGTTATATGCATTTAAATATGTCGAGTGTCTCTATATGTTATTCTGAAGATAAGAGGTTATTTTCCTTTTGTACGTATTTTTACTGTCAAAGAAAATGTCTAAGTCCACAGATTTAGGGAGTTGATTATAAAGTTTAATCATTCTAGTTAATGGTGAGTTGAGACCTAAATTCGTTCGATGCGCATGCTCTTTAAATAATTTGTAAGCCAGTGGTCTTGGGATTCGAGAAGGTGCCGCTATACTTAATCGATAAAGTATCTCCGGACAATCCACTATACCATTCATGATTTTGAATAAAAACATCAAATCAAGATACTTGCGTCTATCAATTAGAGTCATTAAACTATGTTGCTTTATTCTGTCCCTATATGAGTTGAATATATTCGAATTTCTTTTACTAAATGATAGATAGTTTACAAATTTCCTTTGTACTCTCTCTATCAAATCCTTTTGTACCTGATAGAAAGGAGACCAAACTTGGGAACAATATTCAAGTTGACTACGCACGAGCGTCTTATACAACAAAATTTTAGTTGAATTACGTTTAAAGTTTTTAGTATTCCTAAAGATGAAGCCCAACATTTTGAAAGCTTTGTTAATTATAGAGTGTATATGAAATTTAAAATCAAGTTTTTCGTCGATATTTATTCCCAAATCTCTAACATGTCTCACCATCTCAATTTTTCTATTATAAATCCTGTAACTCGAATTATGCACCTTTATTTTATTACGCGTAACTCTGAGATAGGAACATTTGTCAATATTAATAGTCATTTTATTGTCTTCACACCATTTAACCAACCCGTCAATGTCACTTTGCAATAGTAAACAGTCTCTCTCGTTGGAAACAGGTCTGACCAGCTTTAAATCATCAGCAAACAGATAAGCCCTTGAATGCTTAATACATCTAGTAATAGTATTAATATAAACCAAGAAAAGTAAAGGCCCCAGATGGGATCCCTGAGGCAAGCCCGAATTCACTTCGAAATCGTTAGATCTTTCATTATTAAGAACCACAAATAAATTGCGATTCTCTAAATAAGAGGCAAACCACTTCAACATGGGATCACCAACACCATAGTCTCCCAGTCTTCTAACCAGTACATCATGATTTATTTTGTCAAACGCCTTGCTAAAGTCAGTGTATACTACGTCGACTTGTATTTTCTTATCAATGTGTTCAATCAAAGACTCAACAAAGGCTACTAGATTAGAATTAGTGGATCTACCATGAACAAAACCATGCTGCTCCAATATAAGGTGCATTCGGATATCCCCGAATTCAGTGTTACGTGTACGATTGACTCCAATACCTTAGGAAACACTGAGATTATAGATATAGGGCGATAATTTTGGATATCACTCTTCGCACCACTCTTATAAACTGGTATAATTTTCGCATATTTCCATTTTTTCGGAAATATACCCGACGATAGGGACCTGTTAAAAATGATAGTTAGGGGAGTAGTCAATTGCTCAGCACATTCTTTGACAAAATGAGGCGGTAAGTTATCGGGTCCAGCACCCTTTCTTGTGTCGAGAGACTTGAGCTTACCCAAAACAGTCTCTTCGCTAATATTTATCACGTTTAGCCAACCCGCCAGAGGAATGGAATCTATATCAATAGGGGGAGTCGATGAAGAACAAGTAGCCTCATAATTAGAAACAAAATTTTCTGCGAATAAATCACAAATTTCCCTAGTGTCAGTTACCACCCGGGCTCCCAACCTCATTCTTGAAGGTATAATACTTTTATTTTGACGCTTATTTTTAATGTAGCTCCAAAATAATTTTGGATTCCGGTTAATATTACGTTCAAGTTTGAAATGATACTCCCGAAAGCAATCTCTAAGTAATATTTTACATTGCCCACTTAATATATCTAGTTCAATTTTATCCATTGGATTTCTATAGTTTTTGTAACGTCTACAAAGCTTTTTCTTCCGTTTTAAGGATTTGATCACATCCTTAGAAAACCATGGCGGATATTTATTGTTCTTGGGTGTAATTAATGGAACATGATTGGAAATCAATGAGGACAAGCTGCCATAAAAAGACTCCAACATGGAATCCACATCACCCAACTGGCCCAGAGTGGAAGACCAACCAGTTTCGTCTAATCCCGACTTTATCGAAGTATAGTCCGCTTTGAAAAAAATTAATTTGGATTTATTACTTGCTTCCAAAGTACTTACAATACCATCATAAAGCGTAAAAATCAGAGGTGGGTGATAATCATCTACATTGCTCAGGGGCGCATCGCATTTTGCAACAAACAAATTAGGCAGTGAAGAAAAGACAAGGTCCAACATCCTACGATTAATATTTCTGACATAGTTAAACTGTGATAAACCAGTCAAAGACATAAACTCAGAAATAAGCTGAGATGTGCCTTCAGTGGAAACACCAATTTGACCACATGTAACATCAAGATTAGCTTCAGGCCAAACCAATTGCGGCAAGTTAAAATCTCCTAAAAAGAGAACATCTGTATAGCGATTAATATGAAAGCCAGCGTAGTCAGTAAATTTTTCAAGAAAATCAATTTTAACTGGTGGAGGAAGATATACGGCACATATACACAACTTTATCAATTCTTTGTTTTGTACAAACTCAACGACCACCCAAAGATCCTCAAATCCGCTTTCCTCACTTACATCACACAAGTAAGAGTTGTATTTCCTACTAACAGCAACCATTACTCCACCACCACACTTTTTTGAAGACTGTGATGTGAGATTTCGAGCCTTTCTATAAACTATATATCGATCATCGAACAATTCAGAATCACTAACATTATCCTGAAGCCATGTTTCAGTTATGATTACAATGTCAAACTGATTACTACATACATTCGCAAAAAACTCATTTGTTTTTGTATTTAATCCCCGCGCGTTTTGATAGTACTAGATATACTCATAATCATAATGATAAAATAATGCAATATAATAATAATGATTTACAATAATAATGCATTTATTAGGTATCCATTTAATATTATGTAATAAATAAGAAATATAATAATCGCTGCATGAATGGAGCGACTCGACCGGTGAAATACCACCTCTCAGAATATCGACTTATGTGGCTCATGACGCGTTTCGCTTGGTTAGAAAGGATCTGGAGGCCCATCCACTTCCCCTATCCCGTCCCATCCCACTCCCTTAAAGGCCGGCAACGCAACTGTAACACTGTCTGTATTGCAGGACGTTATGGGCGGCGTTAGTTTCTTACCATCACATTACACGCCTGCTCGTTAGGCCCCCTCTTCTATAAAAAAAAAAAATATGCGTGGAAGCCACGCGTTGGAAGTGTAACTTCGTGTTGTAGAAAGGAAAATAAACAGGGTTAGAAATTGATTCAGAAATAGAGAAAAATAATCACTGCATGAATAGGCTGGCTCGACAGGTGAAATACCACGACCTCTCAGAAGATCGACGTAAACTGGCTCATGCCGCGTTTCGTTCGGTGAGAGAGGTACCCGGAGGCCCACCCTCCTTCCCCATCCTTTCATATCCTATTCCCTTAGATTTGCCATAAAAAATACCATAGGGTACCTAAAATTAACTATAGTAAGATACTAAAAAATCCGAGAAATCATTGATGTGAGCCCGGAATCGATCCCAGGACTCCAGAATCGGAGAGCTCGACTACTTAACTGGACCACCGAGACTATTAATAATTATTACTAATATATTATAGGTACTATTAAAAATGGGACTGATTATGAGAAATGGTAACTAAGTTCCTATCTAATATTTTATTTAAATTTGTGTATAAGAATGCAACATACTGATGAAAATTATTTGAACCGAGGATCATAAACAGATTATTATATAAAAGATTTTTTATAAGGTTACTTGTTACTTGTTACTAACCATCACTATAAATGTGTATCATGTCTTGATTGAAGTTTATTATATTATAATGTTTTATTCGACTCGGCCATAGAGGTCACTATTCGTCAATTTTAAATCGCGCTATGGTTTCACTCCATGGAGTTTATATAAGTATTTAAGAACATATTAACAAATTTTGGTAAAATATAAAAAAAATCAGTTCTACAACACTTAATTATAAATGTTTTATGTTAGGTATTTATTTCTTCAATGGATTTTAGAAATATAATAATACATTCAATCAAATACAGTTTTAAAGGAATGTAGTTGACATTAAAGGCCGCGTTTCAAGTGTCAATTATAGTTCCTCCATACATCTAGTGGCGGGTGGAGGTACTATGATTGATTTTAAAAATCAATTACAGTACCTAAACCTAAACTGATGTCTGTGTAGTAATGAGATTCAAGCTTAACAAATTGAATGGTAGTGGTGGAGCCAAGCAGTTCGCTGCATGAATGGGCCGGCTCTACCGGTGAAATACCACGACCTCTCGGAAGATCAACGTAAAGTGGCTCATGCCGCGTTTCGTTCGGGGAGAGAGGTACTCGGAGGCGCATCCCCCTTTCCCATACTTTCCTATTCCTATTTCCTTAAAGGCCGGCAACGCAACTGTAACACTATATGTATTGCAAGTGTCCATGGGCGGCGCTAGTCACTTACCATCAGGTGACGCGCTTGCTCGTTTGCCCTCGTTTGCCCGGTATGGCCACCTATTCCATTTGGGACGTAAACATAACGGCGAGTGGAGAATTAAAAGCCACTGCCTAGAACTTCGGGTAGAAAAGGCGTGAAGTTATGTTACTATATGTGCGCGCAATACATATTTGCCTAAAAATCGAATACTTATATCGTGTATATTGCGATATCTTTTGAATGAAATGTCCGAATTAAATAATTCAAAAAGTTCCAGGAAGCTATTGAATCTATCTTGAATTGTAAATAATTTATTTTAATCAGAATTAACACCAATGTACAAAATAAAGGGCTTTTAAAACATCATCATTCAAATTATTTAAAAAAATTAAATTAACACTTATTGTGAGATAACTACAATAGTTAGACACATGGTCTCGCGACCATTTGTGTTGACAACTATATATTCTGCAAAGTTGTAGTTCATTTTTTTGCTCTACAATCAATACTTTTTGCCGCGTACGCAATGTAAACATTTTTTTATGTGATTTTTTTACACCTTGGGTTACATTATCGGACTTTTAGTAAAGATCCCTAATTGTTTAGAAAATATAATATAACCTAAATCCTTCCTCTATAAATGGACTATCCACCACTGAAAGAATTTTTAAACTAAAACCAGCGGTTTCTGAGATTAGCGCGTCGAATGAAACAAACTATTATGCTTTATAAGTATTAAATGAGTGGTATAGTGCCACCACTAGCTACTAGATGTCTATGTACAGATAACAAACACGCTTAAGCAATTCTCTTCCTGGATTTATATATAGACTGGTTCAAATTCGTCCTTTTTATTATTATATAATATATAATATGTTTTGTGGCCGCAAGGGGGCGTTAAAAGCGTTAAACGGTTGCACGAGACATTAGAAGTTACACTTCAAAAACAACGTAATATTGAATTAATATCTTATTATATAGACAATCTAACGGAGCTATTCCAAATTTGAATTACTAGTAAATTTTGATAGATTATGGGCCCATAAACCACAGACAATAAAAAAACAATCTTTTACAATTTGACCAAACACACTTGTGTATCAGTCATACGCAACGTTTAAATTATTGAGGTGTAGCTTAACTATACATGTTAATACAGTACTGCCGACAATTTGATTAGGTGTCGTGAATATAAAAAAGGCGAAATGGTAATATGATTGGCTATTATATGTTAATCAGGAACAGAGTAACAAACGACACGCAAGTATTTTACGACATGACACTACGTACTCTATGGTTATTTTCCTTGAATATTTACAGCTAGCCGTAGTTTTTTTTTTTGCTTTATTAAAAAGATATAAATTTAATTTTAGCATTGTGAAAGCGTATTCATATGTAACGTCAATCATACTGTTTGTGTGTAACTGTTTATAGTGTCTAGTATTAGAATTATCGTATGATTTACTAGATATGCCTGCCACGGTTTGAACTTATAACCTTAATGCCGTATAAGACGAACAATTGTAAGAAGATTATTTTAATATTTGTAATAAATACCTTTCATCGTTCTCGATACTTTTGACATAAATATTCGTGCTGTCAAATTATCAAGGTCAGGGGGAGTTAAAATGGCGGCCACATACGCTATCCAAATACTCGTTGTATTGCCGTTATTTAACTTTATGAAGGTTTACAGTGCAAAAGTGGAAGAATGTACCAATTTTCCATGACCAAATTGAACGAGTCCTTGAAGACTTAAATACCGACGACGTGTATGACTAAAGTTTTGAAAGTCAATAAAGGAAGTGAGGCCTGTAAGAATCACGCTTACAGGAGTTATAGCTCTTTGTTCTCTCTGCCTATACCGCAAAGGATTTGGCGTGAAGTTATATATGTATATATATATCTTAGTGACATGAGTAAACTTGACATGGGTATACTTAGATGTTCTCACAGTATGTCTTACAATAATCGTATTATGAGCGAATAATAAGCGTAGTTCACATGAGCAGACGCCGCCAGTTTTGACGGAACAATTACATACCACACTTTTCTCACAGAGTAATTGCGATAAATCGCGGAAATAAGGTCTTTTGTGTTATCTACACTGTGCAGCGGAGTGCGAGCGATCTATTATGGGATCGCAATTACTTTTTCTAGGGTTCATTACGATTAGTAAACTACTTATTTATGACCGTTGAAATACCACGTTGAAATATCGACGTAAAGTGGCTCATTTCACGTTTTGCTTGGTGAGAAAGGTATCCGTAGACCCAAACCCTTCCTCTCTCTCCTTCCTATCCCAATTTCTACCCCTTCTTTATCCCATTTTAAAGGTCGCCAATGTAAATAAAAGGCTATCGTATTGCACGTGTTCTTGGAGGCGTTAGTTATCCCATAACAAAATAGAAGCGAATCTTACGAATTGTGTCCGATCCTATAGGTACTATTTTTTAAGGGCATCCGTTTCTATATATCATTTCCTTTACCATTCCCCTTTTCCTATAACTATATGATCGACGGGCCCCCTGACGCGTTGGCAAAACTATTGACTGCAGAATCGAGGTTGGCGGGTTTTATACCCACCCGAGTACAAATGTTTTTGACAAGCATGAATGTATGTATAGCCTCTGGGTGTTTATTTATGTATTATAAATATGTATTTACAAAAGAAAGGTATATATAATATATATGTATTCATATCCGTTATCTAGTTTACATAACACAAGCATTTAGTTGCATAGCTTGGAACTAGAGGTCGCTGTGTTTATTGTGTCTAAGATATTATTATTCTTATGATATCTATTATATTCTAAGTCAGAAATGTGTCACTTAGGATTGTTTTATTTCTAAGGATATACTAGCCTACTTTCCATGAATTAAATACGATTTACTTTTCCTAAAATAATTGAACAAAATGTAATCCATCACAATATTCGTTCAATTCGTAAGCAAAAACTAAATACATTTAGGAATTTTTCAATTTTCTCGAATCACAAAAAGAGGTCATCTTTCTAGTTGATATTAAAATATTTCTAACATTCCTTAAATTTAAACAATTACACGGCTTGTTTGTTATGACCTGGTATGGTTGAAATATGTACGTGATTTGATAGAATACAGAAACATTGGAATGAAATGGAAAGTCATCAGCGATAAAATAATTTTTGAACTATAACTGTAACTTCACGACCATAATACACGAAGCTCTCAGCGGTAGTAATGCCTAGATTTTTTTATTCTATAACGTAATATTTGGGGAATAATTTATACACATATATTTCGGAAAATGTAGGACATTGGTTTCTTTGATTTGTCCAAACGATTCGTTTGAATAAAATAAAATAATTAATAAGTAAAATCTATATTTATTGATGCTGCGTTTAAAAATAAATAAACATAATATTGTCTACAATTCATGCGTAAGTACCTACTAATTAAAAAGTAATTTTTTATAACTTTTAATTACAGGAAGAGAGTAGGTTTATGTTGCTGGCTGTAATATGACGAAAGTGTCAATATGACATTAAAAAAACGGATTTATAACTGTTTTCCGCTATTTAAACACCAGTTTAGATTATTAACGATTAAAAAAGAAAACAATATCACTCACTTTTCTTGAAATGCGGAATTGTAAAAAACTTGCATTTAGAATATTTGAAATCAATCAAAAATTTTTATGGTTGTCCGTAGTTAAACGTATAAATTGTAATTTTTCGAGTAACAGTACTAAGAGTTACATTTTTCAAGAACTTTGTGAATGTCGACAGTCGACACAATACACCCAGCGCCATCTAGTTCCAAGATAAGCAACTAGATGCCTGTGTTATGAAAACTAGATAACGAATATTAATCCATACATACTTATAACATTGAAACAATATTTTATGGATTATGTCGCGTTTATTACTTATTTTCTATTTATTTCCCGACGTTTTGAACTCTTTACAGGGATCATTTTCACGAGTAATGAACAAAAAGATGGTAGTCGTTCATACTTCTTTTTAAATAGAAAAATGGTGATGGAATCCGCCAATCTCGATTCTGCGGTTGGTAATTTACCTATTGCCATACCGGGCACAATATATATTACAATATATATTTTCAGTCATCGATATTTATCACACTTAACTTCCGAAAACATTTTCGAAAAGTCATTGGCGTGAGCCAGTGTCAGGATTCGAACCGAGACACCGAACACTGGACAATCGAGACTAAATAGAACTAAATAAAGAAAAAAAATGTCTTTTATCTCTTACTTTGCTTAATATCCGAATCGCTTGTATGAATAGAAATAAATAAATTACTCACGTGAGAGACAAGTATGTTTTCTGAATTGCAGATGGCCATCAGTACACCGGCAGACACCTTCGAGGCACGCACTGTACGCCACTTTTAATGTGCATTGCTCCGACACTACACATTCTGAACCGAGCAGAGTGGCTGGAAAAAAGAAATAACATGTATTATTATCTGGATACATAATATATAACATAACTTCACGCCAGAAGGTGTTGGCAGTGGCTGTTAAGCCTCGACTCGCCGAAACATACGTTTACGTCCCAAATGGGATAGGTGGCGAACCTATAGCCACACCGGGCACAAAGTTTTTTACTCTTTCCAAATTTTCAAAACATTCCAAATTAATTTCGAAAGGTCATTGGTGTGAGCCAGGATTTGAACCCGCGACCTCTGGATTCACAAGCGGGGTGCTCGATTACTGGACCACCGAGACTTATATACCGAGACTTATTTAGTTGCTTAGCTTGGAACTAGAGGGCGCTGTGTATATTGTGTCCAATATATTATTATTATTATATTATATTCCATACTATCCAGATATTTAATATTCCATATTATCAAGTATAATATTGGATTGGTTGTAATATTCTGATTAGTTGCATTGCCGGCCTCTAAGGGAGTAGGATGGAATAGGAGAGGAAGGGGAGTTCGCCCACGTATACCTTTCTTATCGAAAAAAAGGCGTCATGAGCCACTCTACAATTCAAAAGCGGATACACGTAGGAGTCGAGGACGGCCAAGACACACATTCCATGACCAAATAGCACGTGTTATGGAGGAAGGTGATGTTAGGAGCCTTAAACATCGACGCGCGTCCATGAATATAGTTATGAAAGTTAACGAAGTAAAGCATCTAAGAATCGTGTCTTATGGCGCTCTGCACTCTCTGCCCACCCCGCGAGTGATTTGATGTGAAGTTATGTATGTATGTATGTAAAAAAAACAAAGTCGACGTTCTCTTGCGTGATACTCATAATATATTTTCACATTTTATGTCAAACTTGATCTACTAAGCAACCGGTCTCTATAAAATTTTAAACATGCATTGTCAGGAGTGCAGTTTTTAGAACAACTTTACTAAAGCTATGACGCTCAGGTGCGCTTTATGTTCGTGTAAAACGTAGTGATGACCAAAAGTGGTTCGCTGGATTAATGGGCCGGCTTGACCGGTGAAATATCACTCTACGTCGATATTGTGAGAGTCTGTGGTATTTATATTCAAATATACAAAATTAATATTTCGATTATAGGAACGTACGGTACGTTACTCGAGTGGAAAAGTGAAAATATAGTTCCGGTGGAGAGCGGGCATGATATTGACAGCTATTGACAGCTGACAAGTTCATGACCCGGAAGCCATATCTGAGGCAATAGGATTTCAGGTTCAACGGTGATATTGATATATCTGGGTGAGTAATATGGGTGTTTTCGACAGCCCAATATTTGAAAAGTATTAGGAAAGAATTTATTTTAAGTTGTTCACCTATGCCTTCTTTTATTAGAACTATTTATGTTTTAAAAACAATAATATACAATGGATTTTTGCTGTAGGATAGTGGGGCAAACGAGCAGGAATGGCCTCCGGGTATCTCTCTCACAGAACGAAACCGGCAAGAGCCACATTACGTCAATATTCTGAGAGGTCGTGGTATTTCAGCAGCTGAGCCGGCCCATTCATGCAGCGAACTGTTTGGCTCTACCACTGTTTATTTTTTTTATGGAATAGGAGGGCAAACGAGCAGGCGTGTCACCTGATGGTAAGTGACCAGCGCCGTTCATGGACATCTGCAACACATATAGTGTTACAATTGCGTTGCCAACCTTTAAGGAAGTGGGATAGGAAAGGGATGGGGAAAGGGCAGAGGACCTTCGGGTACCTCTCTTACCGAGCGAAACCAGCAAGAGCCACATTACGTCAATATTCTGAGAGGTCGTGGTATTCATGCAGCGAACTGTTTGGCCCTACCACTGTTTGATCAATAATACGTTTTATACAAACATTACGTGCGCTTGAGTAGCATGATTAAACTTGTTATATATTTAACTCTACACTCTTGACAATGCATGTTCAAAATTTTATAGAGACCGGTTGCACAGTAGTTTAAGTTTGACATAAATGTGAAAAATATAATTTATTTTATGACTTTCACGCAAGGAGAGCGACGACATTGTTCTTATTTTTTATAACATAAAAATAACATAACTTCACGCCTTTTTCTACGCGATGGTGTAGGCAGCGGGTGTTAAGCCTCGTCTCGCCGTTATGTTTACGTCTAATAATTACGTCTAATAAGTGGCGAACCTATCGCCATACCGGGCACAAAGTTTTCAGTCATCAATATTTATCACACATAATATCCGAAAATAATTTCGAAAAGTCATTGGTGGGAGCCAGGATTCCAATCTGCGACTTCTTGATTAAGAAACGGGGTGCTCCACCACTGGACCACCGAGACGGTTAACGGTTTCTTAGACAGTTTTCTATAGTATTTTAAAATGTACTCCGTGTCATACGTTTAATCACTGTATTCAAAATTCTACCATATATTACTAGGTATTATGGTTTTATTGTCATCATGTATTACAATAACAAAGTACGAAAACAAATATGTTTTATCCTCGGCGAATTCTAACATAAATGAAGTGTTTAAATGTAAATTATTAGCTTCACAAATGACCGTCTGTAGTTATGTATAATATTCCTTGGTTATTTTGATTCGCTATCGAATGCGTGAACTCAAATTATTGTCTATTGCACAATAGTAACCCATCACAAGCGCCATAGTCAATTGTCTATGATTGGTTATTGGTTGTTAGAACAAATCTGTGCAGCGTCTTGTTAATACGATCGGTATCGATTTACAATCGATTATGTTACTTAACGCCTTTACTAATCGAGAATGTACTCAGTAAGTTAGATATTATACACAAGTTTATCAGTTTTTAACATTATCGCGCTTAGAAATTCACCTTTCTCATACTGAAGAACTACTAAGTACTACTTCCACTTTTACTTCCACTAATTCCCCTCTCTATCCCATTTTAAAGGCCGGCAATGCAACTGTTACTCTCTGCGTGATACAAGTGTCCATGAGCAACGCAAAACAAAAAAAAGTCACCTTAGCATTTTGGTCATGGAAGAATTCCAGAAGTAGTTAACTTCAGTCACTCATAGCCGAGTCATAGAGTAACTACTAGTTTACTTGGGAACCGAACACATCAGCTACACACATATAATATTCTACACTGTAATATGCATGGGAACCAGACCTTGCGAGAGAGTTGTTTATATAATTTTTAATTAAGAAAAAGAACAAAAAAAAAAGTAAAAATATGTTTGTATGTGACATTACCTATGTCATATTATTTAATTAGAGTGTGTAATATTTAAAAATCACATGTTATCTAATCTCCCGCGCATATTTAAATAAAGAACTTTTTTTTTCTTTTATATACTCGTATTAATGTCGCCAGTTTTGGAAATGTGTACAGTGAATTTTAACATCTTGTAATTAATTAAAAAGGTTGTCTCAGTGGGCCAGTGGTCGAGCACACGGTCAGAGGTCGTGGGTTCGAATCCTGGCACACACCAATGACTTTTAAAAATTAATTAATTTCCAAAGTTATGTGTGCTAAATGTCGATGCCTAAAAGCTTTGTGCCCGGTATGGCAATAAGTTCGCCACCTATTCCATTTGGGACGTAAACATAACGGCGAGTCGAGGCTTAAGAGCCACTGCCTACACCTTCGGGCAGAAAATGGCGGGAAGTTATGTCATGTTATGTGTATTCATAATACCTTTGTAATAGTGTAGTGTAACACACAAGACGGTAAGAAACTATAAACTATGAGTCCTGGTATTTTCCGACAAGGACAATGCCGACTTTGAGATATTCTAGGTCTTACAAGCATTTACTTGCATAAGTAAGAAGAGATAATAGAAGAACCCACGCATGATTGGGCCAGTATGATCGGTGATATATCACGACCTACCTGAATAACAACGTAAGTATTATCCTATCTTACAGGACGGCGACAAAGCTGTAACACTATCTGTGTTGCAGGTGTCCATGGGCACGGCTAGTCACTTATCACCAGATGACCCACTTGCTCTTTAATGGTTGTCCCATAACAATAGAATACATGATTGAAAGATAGTATTCTTTATACATGAGTTTCTTTTTAGATTCTTCTCATGATAACATGTACAGTCGGAATAATGAGATGATTTTTAATGTAGGTATGCGTCCGTGTTTTCTTTTTCCAAAAAGTTGCTTTTCTCAAGTACGCGTGCTAATGTTTAATTAAAATTTAATAATTTATGCCATTTAATGGTTGATTTGATTTAATGATATCAAAAACCGAAATTAACATGTACATATTACTGAATGTAACTTACTTATGACTGGACATAGAGGCTTTTAAAACACGAGAAAAGTAAAATGAGCGAAACAAAATCCAGATATAATTTGCATAAAACTATATATACATTGTCTTTTGCACTTTTTGTAGTGTGAGGAATGAGGAGTCGAGGATGGCCACGACACAATTACTATGACCAAATTAAAAGTGTCCTTGCGGAAAGTGATTCAAGGAGTGTTAAAAGCCGTGCATGACAAGAGTTATGAAAGTCGAAGAAGCGAGTGAGGTGGGTAAGAACCGTGTCAAAGGTTTCCATGTAAACATCAGTCATGTTTTATTTTTTCGATGAAGACAATTAAAACGATAGCCTTAATTGAAGATGAACGGTACATACTCAAGCTCTTTCGTTCAGATCGTGCTTGTTATAATTTAATTAATAAATATTATCACTCTCTTACGATCTACTGAACTGACACATTAATCTCCATAACGAAGACTCTCACAAAGATGTATGCTCAAGTTTATAACATTTGGCACGCCTCTTGACAAGCGTGAAAAAGATTGTACGCTTTTTTTTTTAATAAGTCCATTATAATTGTTATACAAATTCAAGGTCGATTTGATACGCATAATGAGTTTATATTATGCTGTCATAATCTGTCTGTTCATTAATTTTTGTAACAGCGGTAGAGATACGCAGTTCGCTGCCGGCTCTACCAGTGAATTGGCACGACCTCTCAGAATTCAGCAAGAAAGGTATACAGAGGTCTAATTCCTCTTGCCTCCCTTCTCACTCCTTAAAGACCGGCAACGTAATGGTAACAGCTTTAGTGTAGCATGTGTCCACGGGTGGCGCTGGTTACTTCACATCAGGTGACCCATTTGCTCGTTTGCGTCCTATCCCATCAGAGAGTCTTTTATATTACTATAAGCCAGATCCATAGTTATCCATACTTATTATGATTAGAGGCCGATTCCACTAAGGTGAATTAGCGTGATGAATATTTTGTTTGAACGGAGTATTTAAACAGTGTCTAGACGTAATATAAATACGTAAGTACCTTCACGCATTTAATTTAGAAGCGATGTTGCGGACGTCTGCGAACCTATTGCCTTACATATGTTCGTCATGTTTTTTTTTTCATAAAAAGCAAACGTATCATTTAAAAAGTGAACATTTAAACTGTCAAATTCAAAAAAAGAATCTTGTGTGGCACATGACAATGTATAATTATTATATGCTTGTTTAGATATGAATATGTAGGTTAATGCATGCTAATTATATACGGGGGGTGTGCATAAAGCATTTCCTCGCGTAAAAAAAAAAAAAAAAAAAAAAAAAAAAAAAAAAAAAAAAAAGTGCATGCAAGTTAATGCATGCAAAATGTATGCGCAAAGGAACAGGACAGATGTAAAAGTTACATGTCACGCTTGCATGCCCCGACAGAGATCTTATAGCGACAAACATTATGATTACGTGCTCTAAAGTAGCCATAGTTTTGAGTCGTTAACTTATTTTTCTTATATGTTTTCATTTTAAATAGTCTGTGGTCATGATTACGGATAGAAAAAAAAATGCGTACCGACATTAACTTTCTTCATAATGTTGTAAGCACCAAGTGTCCTACAAAATTTATAAACAAAGTAAATACATGTACTCACTTTGACAGTTGATTCAATGATTGCTAAGATTTAGAGAAAATATCATACTAACAATAATATGTATATGTAGTTTTTTTGTTGTAGATTAGTGCCTAGTGTAGATGTATCTGGATCATAAAAGACTCCGTGGACTATATATTCTCAGTATGTTCTAAGCACATTTCAATATGACAGTACATGGCTAAGTAACAAGCGTCAATCAGCTGAAATATATCAATTGACGGGGAAGACAATCCTGGAACTCCCTCACTGACTAAACTCGAAGCCTTTCTATAACAGAAAGTGACAAGTCGTATCAGCTGGTATACGAGCCAGATAGTAGAAGAAGAAGAAGATTTAGACAAAAATTCTATGTGGAATTTATTATAAAATTAATATTTTTTTCATTTCGAATTATCTATCTCAACGTAACACTATGACAAAATAATAAAATTTAGCTATAGTTACATATTTGCAATGGTTAAGGTAACCATGAATCCCTTCCTTGCTTAATCATACAATAACATAAAAACTGCAAATGCTGTGTTCTTAATGTGAAAAAAAAAACAACTAGAAATGCTATTTGACTGGTAGAAGCGCGGCAATTTATTAGATAAAATCTCGCGCCATAAGTGAAAAGTAATCGGTGGACAAACAAAAAAAGGTACTAAACTCTTTGGTTTTATTTATGTCAGTATGCATAAAGAATAAATAAAAAAAAACAATTGTTGGGTTGGGAAAGTTTGAATTGCATTTGTAAGATCAAGGTTACATATGTAAATATGAAAAGTCATGAAGGTATATGTGTGTTATTATGAGTATATTTGTAGGATTCGCGATATAGGCTACATCACGACTTTAATATCATACCAAGATCACAACTGGTTCTGTTTACTACTTGAGTACAAACATATAAGGTGAACAAAGTAGACATTCTTATGGCATTTTGGGAATTTCATTCTTCATGTGAAATTTGAAACACCTATCAACAATATTAGTATTGAACTGTATAGAAATAATAATTTGATAATAAAAAAAAAGAATTTGTAAAAAAAACAAGAGATTAAAAAAGGTTAAAGTACAACGAGAATTCAACGTATTCCATTTACAAATTTAATAAAATCGTCGAGTCACCGTGGAAAGAACTGTCAATATATAGCGATTGCCGAGGATTCTTTTTTACGGTTAAATCTCATATATACTATGTTTGACATAATAATAAATATATATTTTATACAGTATAATGTATATTTAAGACTAAATCTTCATTCATCTAACATTTTATACATACCGTTAGCACAAAGAATAGACTAATCGTTGATGTATTTGATTCCATCACCATTCGAAATGCCATTTCTATCTATACTCAACATCATCACTTTAGTCTCGCTACGTCCTACATAATAATTAACAGTATTAAAATTTAAACTCAAATTTTAACTTGGATAAAAAACTTTCTATAGATGCGCAATAAAATTCTACTATCACTTGTTTAGTCTATATTTTTTTATATCATTATAGAAAATCTTTTATCTTAGCATCTTTAATTTAGTCCTCATCACAATACTTATTTTATAACATAACTTCACGCCTTTTTCTACCCGAAGGTAGGAAGGAAGCCTCAACTCGCCATTACGTTAACGTCCCAAATGGAATAATAGGTGGCGAACCTATCGCCATACCGGGGACAAAGTTTCACAATTATTTTCGTAAAGTCATTAGTGTGAGCCAGGATTCGAACCCGGAACCTCTGGATTCAGAAGACTCGACCACTGGACTAACGATACTTATTTTATAGTTGCTGTAAAAAATATAAAACGCAAGTTTTTTTTTTAGCTGTAGTTAAGCTAGCCGTACGAGTATAAAATAAATTGGAGGGATATATGAGAGTCCCTTCGTTTCATGTCCCCCGAAGGATAGGAGGACATCAATTTATCCGAGTGCTAAACCGGACGATAAGTCATGTACCAAGTAAATTTAAATTGGTAGATACTTAACATAAATAAAAGCAATGGTTGGTGGGAGAGTATGAGACATTATCAATGACAGGAATTTATGGGCGTACGAACTCCAATGCGCCTGAGTGAGTAGGTATAATATTATTCACCTTTTAAGTATCTTAAAAATGATATTTTCCCTGCTGATTATGTGGAAATGAGAGCACCAGGATATTGAGATATCTCGAAATGAACAGTTAAGATATACTCATATTTATTAAGAAGCATGAATCGAAGAAAATATGTGTCACTAAATGGTAAGCAACTAACGCCACCCACGGACACCTGCAACAGAGACAGCATTGCCGGACTTTTAAATGGGATTGGGAAGGGGTCTGAAGTGGGATGGGAAGGGAAGACAGTGAAACGTGGCGCTACTCTACGCAGATGTTCTGAGCTATATGAGAGGTCATGTTATTTCACTCGTACAGCGGGCCCATTCAAGTAGCGAACTGCGTAGCTCTACCAGTGTTGAGTTAGATTAATATTTTAACATTTCTTTCTTTTATCATTAGATAAATAAGTCTGTTCAGTACTAACACAGTATTTTTTTATTGGATATGAGGGCAAACGAGCAAGTAGGTCACCTGATAGTAAGCAACTACTTACCGCCCATAAACAACGTGGTGCGTTGCCATCCTTTAAGGGAGTTGGAGGGGAAAGGTAGGGGAAACGGTATTGAATAAAACTCGCACCGAAGAAAACCCGGCACGAGCTACTTCACGCCGGTATTCCGACAGGTCGTGGTATATCACTGGTGGAGCCGCAGTCGATTCATGCAGCGAACTGCAAGACTTTACCACTTTTAAAAATTCGAGGCTCTTTCTTTGTTTGGTATCTTTTTTTAAACGATTATAACTCCATAACCTATGAAATGGCGTTCGTCCAAATCAACGCTATTTACTTTCTTATATTCCGAAGAGATTTTCTACCTCTTTTTATAATTAAAATTATTTTGTACACCCAAATGATCAGTTAATATTAGCACGATAATGAATCCATTATTTAAATTAAGTGATTCATTTAAGTAAAACTTGAATTGAGAATCACTTACTTAATAATGAATGTCAATACTTTGGGTCAGCCGTTTGGCATTTATTTATCTGCACTTCATTTAACTGCCGTAAGAGTGACATAATTAAATAATAAAAACGACACATACCCATATAACTGTAATCGATAAAATGGTCCCTAAGTTGTATTTTTTGTACAAATGTATTTTATTAGTCGGGAAAACCATCTTGCAATAGGTTCGCCACCTATTCCATTTGGGACGTAAACATAACGGCGAGTCGAGGCTTAACAGCCGTTGCCTAAACCTTCGGGTAGTAAAGGCGTAAAGTTATGTTATGTTAAATGTGTTAATTACTCTACTACCACGAGTGTCTGTCTGGCGGATCTGTGCTCCTTCGGGCTCAAAATACCGACTGGACCGGCTCAGTGAAGAAGGTATGCAGGTACGAATACATCCGTGTGTAGTTTCCCTTTATAGTATACAAACCAGAAACGTATCTAATTAATGGTCACGTGACTACGCAAATAAAGAGTCCGTTATAACTGTCCAAGCAGTTTTAGAGGTGATTGCGTAAAAATAAATCATTTTTATTGTACCGGTCTTTACCCAAACACAAGACAATCATCTAATAAAACCGTTGTCTACTAAGCATGATTCCTATTATGTTATTTTTGATTTGATATATTAATGTTTTGTTAAATAAACGCGTGTGCGTGATGGATCTACCGAATAAGGTTATTTTACTGTTGTTTTCGTATTTCAAACCAGCAATCTTTAGTTATCTTGTCACTTATAAAAAAACGCTTTTTTACATTTAGGATACGAAGTATAGATAAAAGATTCGGAACGTAATGTTGAACGAGTGGTCTCCGTTTAGGAGGAATTTTCATCGCTAGAGGGCACTATTTTTCAAGAAGGTTTAAGTCCTTACGCGGGAAGTTTTATTGCTGTTGACAGTTCTGTTTAATACTAAACGCGAGATAATGTAATTTAGAAGTTATTTCAGATTTTTTTTTATATTTAACCTTTCAATGCGTGTTTCCGTGTAATAATAAGAATAGCATCGGTACGTCCTAAATTCTAGCCAGTGGCAGAAAAGTGAACTAAGATCAGGGTTTGTTATAGTGAACGTAAATACTTAGATTTCGTGACTAAAGATATGGTTATTATGTCCCTGGCCAAATTATTACACGCACTTTACTTTTTTGTAGTTTTATGATTCTAACGAGTTTTTATGAAAATTATTACAATATTAGTGATAATTGTAGGCTACATATCGCTGCTTCAATTCAAAACTGCCATGAATCAAAATTACACTATTTTACAGGCGAGCTGATTACAAAAAAGTTCTTAATAATATTTTCACTTTATTTTTTATATTGTAACAAATATTATACATGATACATGGCTAGAAGCGTATTTTTACGCTGCACAAGTGACAATATGGCGGTTGAAATCCTAATAGGTACTTGCGTTCAAAATGAAAATTCAAAAGTGACAGTTGCGTTGTTTTGTAATTAATTTTGTAATGATTTGTATTTATTCTTGTGAAAGTGATATAATCAAAGCGTAGAATTATAAATCTATATCAGTCGCGATAGAGGAATCGTCGTGTCTCTGAGGTTTTATGTAGGTACTGTGATTATTGTTTAAGAGTCTTACCACAGAAATAGATCAAGATCTTGATCTATTTCTGTGAGTCTTACACTACTCCGTTATTATTTTAATTTCTAGACTAGTGGTTATAAAAACTAATTGGACTATTTTAATCATGGGTAGAAAAGGTGATCTTTCACCAGTTAAAAAGCTGAAGTTAAGGCCTTTGCTACTACGAAAACATTTACAAACCGAGCAATATCACAAAAAATAGTCTTTGAAGTGACTGTATAACATATTAAAAAAATTTAACTCATCGTAACATCACTAGTTTTTCTACCGAAGGTGTAGACAGGCCTCGTCTCGCCGTTATGTTTCGTCCCTAATGAAATAGGTGGCGAACCTATTGCCATACACCGGGCACATAGTTCTCAGTCTAGATTTCAACCCGCAACTTCTTGATTCAGAAGCGGCCACTCGACCGCTGGACCACCGAGACGTTAAAAAATATGTATTGACTATTTAAAATCATGTATAGCTTGGCTGTTTTTTTTCTATCAGCTCTAAGCTGTCACCTGATCAAGATTTTAATGGAGACCATGTGATATTGTTTCTTTGAAGTGAATTTGTAATCCATTAAGCTTAATATTCCGCTCTTTGTTTGGTAGAACGATGTACATTATGGTAATTGAATAAGGTCTAGAGTCTAGACAATACGGATAAATCTGTTTTTTTTTTATGTGTTATTCAATAATTCTATAATCAATAGATGTAGAATAGATGTTTCACTTACGCCCGAATACTGAACCGCCACTCAAATCTGACAATCAATAAAGTGCTACTTACTGGCTCAAATTTCACGTATTCTGTCTAATGTGACAGCTACTTAAACTGTTAAGTAGCGCCTACATATTTGAGTGGCGATTCAGTATTCGGGCATTAGGCTCTTAAATAGTGTGAAATATAAGATATATTTTAATGGAAGTTGGGGGGGAGTAACCTAGCGGTTGACTTGGTGGTAAGGGAGAATTGCCGCCCATGGTCATCTGCAATATCTAGAGGATCACAGTTGCGTTTCCAGACTTGAAGATGGGATTGTGGTCGAGGATGGAAAGTGGAAGGGAAGGTCCTCATCAATAAAATGCGGAATGGGCCACTTTACGCTGATTTTCTGAGAAGTCGAGATATTTCATACGTCATGCAGCGCACTGCACGGGTCTTACCATTGTTGAATTTAAATAATATAATATTTGAAGTTATTCAATAGATCTTAAACCGATTGTAAAGTTAAATTCAGTGAAAGTAAATTTCGATTGCTAATGTTAAACATAATATTATGTATGTACGTTTCGATTCATTTTTTTTTTCATAAAAACCCACAACAATGAGTCAAATTTTGCGGAATCACAGTTCGTGAACTACGATAATAAGAAAAAAAAATATCGATCGAACAATAAATTGACAAAGGAAAGCACTATAAATTTCATATCGGCAGTATGAAATTTAATTTTGATGTCCTATGATGAAAACTACCGCCATCTATTGATGGACATTGATTGTTAAGTGAAAGTAATCTCATCGTAACACCGCAATATTGACCGCAGGGGTGTGATTAGGTATGGTATTGGCAATAACCGCTGGAAGTGTAAACCACGATACGAAGTGCGTCAATTACGTGTCGTAAAGAATGGAAGAGCGTATGTCGAGTAAAAAGGATGAAATCGAGTTTAATGTCCATTGTTTGGTAAAAATATAAAGTTAAGCGGACAAAAAGGAAAGTTTAAACTCACATTCGAGACAAGTGGAGTTGTCAGCACGAGCGTAGTACGGTTGGCATGTACACACGCCCTTTTGACAATGGGAATTTGTAACTTCACAATCGTTGCTGGCACGACAGTGTGCGCCCAAGTAGGACGCTCGATTATCCGCTTGTACTATCTGCAAAACAAAATAATTAATTTAAAATTCACCACCAAGAAAAACAGAATGCTCAAACAGGAGAATAGGGCAACGAGTAGTAAATTTAAGATAGGGAAGTCGTTTAAGATGTTTTATTTTATGCCTGTCTAGTTATGAAAGTTAAGAAACATATGCTAACAGGTACAGAAAATCTAAGCATTTTAATAGAGTTGATGATAGAACAATAAAAACAAATGGTTTGTTGATATTTTAATTTTTATTACCGAAAATATGAAAATTGTTTTGGGGTTAGTGCATTAGGATGATGATATCCTGTAAAAATATTCTACATTCTGTTTCCAGATCTACTTAATAGACAGGTATGATTTAAGAAGAATTGGTTAAACCGTTTATGTTATTTACAAAAGGTCGAAAGTTAAAAATTTATTATTATTTAACGAAGACTTTCTTAGTGTACCTTTGAGGTTCCAAAATACTAATGGAATACAAATGTCACTTTATTAAATTCATAAATAGAATGATTTAAAATTGATTACTTAATGAGTCACAAAAAAAAACAAAACAAACTTATTTTATGACCGTCATAAATTAGCCACACAAGGATTTTTTTTTTAATATCTAACGGTGCTGTACTGCCTGTTTTGTAACACACATTTATCGAAAAGTATTTGTGTTAAATTTGATCGTTACATCAAAATATCTAGATCACCAAAGTATTTCATTGTAATGAAATATAATAACCAGCCATAAACATTTACGATCCATCAGCAAGAATTGATTTTTACAACTGTATTTAATATCTGCCAACAAAACGTTACATTTTTGTAAGGAGGCTACAGTCATCGGCAAAACTCAAAACTACACGCATTGGCATAAAACAAAAAAAAACACCAACACCTAATCACGTTACTAGCGAAGGATTCCAAGAATGTTCTCTAAACTGGAATGTCTTAAGAAATATTTCATTATCTTACGTTATTTTTAAATTTCACGCTGGATATTGTTACATGTTTCCAAGGGGCAACGTTTCTTTGTGAACTTGCATGTCGACCTTGGGGGTCCTTCAAGTACGTTACCCGAGTATAAATACTTGGTACTTATGAAAAAAAAAATACTATGTCTGTATGTCATGTCTCAATGTTAGCAGAAAAGCCCAGATAGCAATCCACAATGCGCTTTCATAAGTTAGCGTTAGGATCAGTAAATCCCAACGCTAACTTATGGAAGCGAGAGCTGGGTATAGCAGACTGTGCATGATAGTAGGATAAACGCGGTCGAAATGAGGGCACTGCGCAAAATCTGCGGCGTTACTCTCGCTGACCGCATCGATAACAAGGTTGTAAGGAAGGAAGTTGGATTGAAAGAGTGTCGGTGTAAAAGTAAGAAAGGGCATGCTCCGATGGTTCGGACATGTAGAAAGAATGAATGATGCATGACTGAATGTAGATATACAATGCAACAGCAGATGGATTTAGGAGTCGAGGACGGGCAAGACACACATTCCATGACCAAATGGAACGAGTTCTGGAGGAAGGTGATGTTAGAAGCCTCAAAAATCGACGCGCGTGCCCGATAAGAGTTATGAAAGTCAAAGAAGCGAGTGAGGCGTGTAAGAATCGTGCCTCATGGCGCTCTATTCTCTCTGCCTAATCCGCAAGGAATTTGGAGTGAACTTATGTATGCATGTGTCACGTCTCATTCCGCTACGTATGTATTTGTATATTATGTCATTTATTGCAAATTGCTATGACATTTTAACTTGTCTTCGCGTCTATGAGGATGTCCGTTCCACCTACGTGTAGATATGATACATCATACTAGATAAATATCTGACACAAATAATTAGGTGATATGTTAACCTGCACAAATTTAGCACCCCATCGAAGGATTTTTGAACTCAAAATGACCTTAATCGATAGGTCTACGTTAGGTCTGTATAGGTCCACCATCATTTTTGTTAGGTCACCTATAGTTTTTTTATAAATAATTTTTTAAATTTTGCAAAAAAAAAATTACATCTTAGCATCTCATTTAAACGGAAACTCATTTATCTTTATATTTCTGCATTCTTTATCGTTAGGTCAGTATTGGTCTATAGTTTTTGCTTTTATATTATTCATTTAATTCTTTTTATTAACAATTATAAATAATTTATCACTGGCGCATGCGCTCAACTTGTCAATTAAATTGTCAAATGTCAAATTGTCAATTAAACTAGAAATATAAAGATAAATGAGTTTCCGTTTATATGAGATGCTAAGATGTAATTTTTTTTTTACAAAATTTAAAAAATTATTTATAAAAAAACTATAAGTGACCTAACAAAAATGATGGTGGACCTATACAGACCTAACGTAGACCTATCGATTAAGGTCATTTTGAGTTCAAAAATCCTTCGATGGGGTGCTAAATTTGTGCAGGTAATCGGGATTGATTTATTGACATTGACAAAGTTTAATTGACAATTTGACATTTGACAATTTAATTGACAAGTTGAGCGCATGCGCCAGTGATAAATTATTTATAATTGTTAATAAAAAGAATTAAATGAATAATATAAAAGCAAAAACTATAGACCAATACTGACCTAACGATAAAGAATGCAGAAATATAAAGATAAATGAGTTTCCGTTTAAATGAGATGCTAAGATGTAATTTTTTTTTTGCAAAATTTAAAAAAATATTTATAAAAAAACTATAGGTGACCTAACAAAAATGATGGTGGACCTATACAGACCTAACGTAGACCTATCGATTAAGGTCATTTTGAGTTCAAAAATCCTTCGATGGGGTGCTAAATTTGTGCAGGTGATATGTTATTCTATTTTAGTGGCAACAAGTACAACGTATAAAATAATGACATAAGAATTTGAAAAAAAAAAGAATAGGTGCGTTCGAAAATCAAAGCACATTTGGAATATCGACCGAAATTAAAATTTTACGATTCAGTTCGGAATTGTTGTTATAACTTATTCATACGGTGGCAACGTGGAATTATACAGTAAGGAGCGAGGGTCGGATAATATCTTATTATTTATGTTGCTAGCTTCCTTAATAATATATAAAGAACAGCGTTACAATGTGCTCACCGCGATCTCTACCCGTACACTGTTCACGTTCCTTCCCTATCTCTCTCCTCATCCCACTCCTTATCCCATTTTCATAGACGGCGACCTAACTGTGACATATCAAAGTGGCTGATACCATTGGCACCGCCAGAAAAGAAAAAAAAACATAAATTCGTTGTCATTGGAAAATAAATTAAACAAATCAATGTAATACGATTTGTTTTTGATAACATCAAATCACGTACGCCGGATTCTATGAAAAGACACTCGACTTCGTTAGTGTTAGATAATTGCCCCATCATGTCTGGTTGTGAATAGAGTAATTACTTTCTATCATTGTAACGGACAGAGTAGTGTCGTTCGCACAAATAGATATATCTCCAATGACCCCAATAAATTCGGATGCGACCAAATTTAGTATAAACAGAGTTTTTTTTTAATTTAACAAACCATTGTTATTTTCACGAACGAGTATATCGTAAAAAGGTGTCCGTTACTGTATCCATCGGTCGCTGCGGTTTCATCAATTGTGTGTAATGTTGACGATTATTGTCAGACGAGACTTATTTATCTGTCTGATTGTGTTTGACCGCTACGTTTACAAGTAAATGTTCGTCTGACACATCGATATTCCATCGATTTTGATAAATCACAAACTAATCAATAGCTCTACACATAGTTACGATAGCGGAAGTCGAAATTGAATAGCCACATGAGAACCTAATTTCATCCCGATAAGTAGAAATGTGCTGGAAGTATGAAGCTTAGAATATTTGGAAACTTTAAATATACGCAAATATAATATTTCGAACTCATCTACCCGTAAATGAAACCTGCAATTATTTGTTATTAATTAGTGTAAAATCAAATATGTCAACAACATAATTACTCGACAACGCAAAAATACTTTTACTGTTACGCCAAATCCAACAATACCTCTCCAGCATAAACACATATTATGCAAATTAAATAGATGCAATATATAAACAAAAACACTCCAAATACATGATCGATATCTTTCTTGAGCAGTTGGGTAATTAATCATGTACTGATGCTATATAATTAGGTTCCAAATAATCTTTCTATTTGAATTAATACTATACTGCAATACACACCTTCAATGCATTTAATATTTATAGTCGCTATTATTGCGGAATAAATTAATTAGATATTTACGGAAGGCGTAATGTCGATAATTATCTAGAAATTGATCTAACTTTCTATAATGAAAACTTATTTGCATAATGAAAATGACTCGTTTAATATAGCGACACTGAGTATTCATCTAGCAGTTCCATAGTAATGATGTAATGAACATAGGTACAGGTGACAGATGACGTTTATTATCTTTTGACAGTAATGACATTAATGACATTTGAGTAGCATTTAATAAGAAAGTAATTTGTAATCAAAAGACTGCGCTTGGAGAATTATAGCGAATATCTTTATCGGCTCTTCATCAAAGACTTTAGTCATTGGGTAGTAGAATTCCCAGATTTGTAATGACACGAAGATGTGGCTTTCTAAAATTTTCTTCTATATGACATTAGTAAAGATTATATTATTCTCTTTGCTTTGCGCGATGTTAAAAAAATATTTTCTAATTCTGTATCTTTTTGCATAAAACTGTATCACAAAATCAAATGAGACATGAGTAGTATTTGTTTTTTAATGAAGTAAATCAGTGTAATCAGTTTGTTTACGAGAGCGTAACTTAGTGCCATGATTATAATAACAGCTTACCGTTTTGTTTTTATAAAGAAATTTATTTCATACACTCATTCAGTCATTCATATCTTCACACCCAGTCTCTTGTCGGGAAGACAGACCTGCCAAAAAATTCTGCACATCTTTTCTTTAGCGGCAACTAAGCCCTAACTCACCTGATTTCAAGGTATCAAATGGAATTGATAACGGAAAATATTGCAATATAATGGCCACATCAGTCATTAATATTTGTCACAGATACATACTTAACTTCACGCTAAGACTCTTGGCGGGTATGCAGAGATAACAGAACGCCATAAGGCAGGATTGTTACACGCCTCGCTAGTTTTGTTACAGCTATCTTGCATAAAAAAATCAGACGAGTTATTGGTGCGATCCTGGATTCGTGCTCACGAGTTTTTGATTCTGAAGCAGGGTGCGCGACTTCCAGACCACCGAGACCTTTCCCTTACCTTGACTTGATTTTACCCTAAAAATGATTTTGTAATGATATTTTTTAACTTGTAGAAAAAACAGTCTGTCGTGACCACACATTATAACTGTATTTCTTAACGTTAAAAAGAAATAATTCACAGAAGATATGACGAGCAACAGAAAAAGATATATATACTTATATATAAAATGTATGTGCTTTTATGAACCACTATCGCTGATGTTTAAGACAGATGTTACCTTAAAAGGGAATGAATTACATACTTAGAGAATGTCGGCACCATTACGTTTCCCTGATTTGATTTGAAAAGCAAAAGAATTCTCGGTTGCTTAGTAGTTAGATTATCTGCTTCTTATTCTAAATTTGTAGCATATAATCTAGGCGGTCCAGTGGGCGGGTACACGGCTCCGAATCCAGATGTCGAGGTTCGAATCCTAGTACACACCAATGACTTTTTGAAATTAACTTCTAAAGTTTTGTGTGATAAATATCGATGACTAAAAACTATGTGCCCGGTTTGGCAATAACTTCGCCACCTATTCCATTTAGGACGTGAACATAACGGCGAGTGTCGAGGCTTAACAGCCACTGCCTACACCTTCGGGTAGAAAAAAGCGTGAAGTTATGTTTTATGTTATGTTTTACCAGTATTTGGGTGAATAAAATTAATGACTGAAGTTGCGCTCTGATTTATGGCAATAGGTTACGCCATTTTTGTAATACGTTTATTAAATTTCATGTATGCACTGACTATTTTGAGGTTTCCAGTGAAAGACTTATAGAAATAAAACTATTTTGATTTGATTTAATTTGAAGCATGAACTTATCAAAGATAATATTAATACTTTTTTACTATACCATACAAGAACTGGTTATGTAGTGTTTAGATCGCTATTTTAGAATAATAAAGACCAATGGTATGATAAGGGTTCAAAAATTCCCAGATTATATTGACAGTGAAATTCAAGAATAGGCGTTCTGTACAAAGTAGCAGATATGTTCATTTTACTTATTATCCTGACAGAAAAAAATAAGGTATTGAGTGTTTACGATCATGGACTATAAATGAATACGTCTACATTTAAAATCGGGGTTCTGGTTATAGTCTATGAGTTTATCTTTCCCATAATTTTCAACAATTGGATTTGGTTTTATTATCTAATCTTTTTTTACGACATTCCATAAACACATGTTCAATGTGTGTTCGCAATCTATATTATTAATAACTAGCTGACCCGGCGAACTCTGTTTCGCATCAAAAGTAATAACTGCTGCCCCGCTATGTTAATACTGCAATATCTTCGACAAATTTGAAGTCGATAGCAGCTATAGGTTAAAAATGGGAATTTTCCATTGTTAACACCCCCGCAACCCCCCTTGTGGGTGGAATTTCGTAAAATCCGTTCTTAGCTGACCTCTACTCGGCGAAAGGAATAATCCTACCAAATTTCAAGTCGCTACGCCTTATGGTTCCAGAGATATCGTGATGAGTCAATATATAGGTGGAAATCTCTTATATATATATAGATATTGGAAAATATTCTGGAATATTTCTTTCCATTATACTCTTTAGGGAATTAGCGTTCAAGTTGTTTACGTTGTCTTGTTTCTAAGCTATAAATAGAGTTATTACTTAGACACGATACAGAAACTTGTCGTTTTAATAAAACTATTCACTCAGGTTGTAAATATTGATTGAGAATAATCTCAGTTGTATATAAAAATGAAAATGTTTCTCTTTCATCAAGTAAAAAAGTATTACCCAGACCACTTTAAATAATTTAAGCTTTGAAAATGAGATGAGCCACATAAATATTTCTTTCTTTCAATGGGCGGTTCGACCTGGTGAAACACTACTTCTCAGAATATCGACGTAAAGTGGCACATGCCGCGTTTCGTACGGTGAGAGATGTACCCGGAGGCCCACTTCCCTTCCCCATCATTTCCTACCCTTCTCCCTTAAAGGTCGGCAACGCAACGGTAACACTATATGTGTTGCAGGAATCCATGGGCGATGATAGTTGCTTACCATCAGGTCACAGCACCACCGAGCGCTAAGATGAAGTGTGTTCCTCTAGCCACTATATTTAATATTTAACTATTACTGGTTTCAGAAAAATAAATAATAACCTCATGATAACCTTCCATGTAACCACCTTCCACCTTCCTTCCTAACCACCATCTATCTAAGTACAGTAGCTTACTAGAAGTAAAAGAATTTTTAAAATCTCGGCTTTCACAATTTCTCAATGACAAATTTATCCCCTTTATGATTATAAAACAAACAATTTCACGTTAGTACATTAATTTCCTGTGATATAAAACCTAAAATATAATTAAAATGGTCGTACAAAGGTGAATAGATTATAAATATGCCAACCATTACTAACAGTAATAGTACATAATATGCAACTTAAATTCAATAAATGATTATTTGAAATACTGCAATTAAATATACTGCATTTGTGAAATTAACGATCTGCGTTGTACTGGAAACGCCAACAGAGAATCTGTAAACAATAGCGTAGTTGGATGCAAACCGCATGAGAATATTGCAGGTTGCGGTTTGCAGAGCATTATGGCCAATTCACGCCATAGAAAACAAAGGAATACTCCTACATTATGTGAAGTCCAGAAAAAAAGACTTGTACTTCATAATTATAACAAGAAAATATTTTCCACCTTACATAGATATAAATACTTAATATCTGGATGACCGAGCTTTGCTCGGTATTTTCTTTTTTTTTATAAACAACGCCATCTGCTGGAATAGCTTTAGTGTTGTTGTCGTTAAAGCAAGTTAGTTGCTCACAATTTAAAATAATAATAGCATTCGCCAATAGATGTCAGGAATTCCATGCTCGGTATTTTCTTTTTTTTTATAAACAACGCCATCTGCTGGAATAGCTTTAGTGTTGTTGTCGTTAAAGCAAGTTAGTTGCTCACAATTTAAAATAATAATAGCATTCGCCAATAGATGTCAGGAATTCCAATAAAAAAGTAAGTTGATGTTTAAGTTGATTATCGATAAAACACGATAAAATGAAATTTTCTAAAAATGATTCCTAGCTAGATCGATTTATCGCCCCCGAAACCCCCTATATACTAAATTTCATGAAAATCGTTGGAGCCGATTCCGAGATTCCAATTATATATACATACATATATATATATATATATATATACATATATATATATACAAGAATTGCTCGTTTAAAGATATAAGATAAAACAATTGATTAATAATTATAGTCGCCTCGATGGCCTAGAGGTCGAGCACCCTGCTTCTGAATTAAGAAGTCGTGAGATCAAATCCGGGCTCACACTATTGTCTTCTCGGGATTCTCTTCAAAGATGACTGACAACATTGTGATCATCGATGTATGGAAATAGGTTCCGCCACGTATTAGGGACGTAAAAATTTGGTAAGTGGAGGCTTAAGAGCCGCTGCCTACACTTGCGGGTTGAAAAAGGCGTGAAGCTATAATAAAAATGACATTAATGAAAACTAATATAAAATAACTGTGTTTCTACAAGTTAAAATTTCTTGTTTTATATTTAAACGCAACATGGCTAGGGAATATGTAATTAACTTTCCAAGATTATATCGAAAAACAGTTATTAATAATATTCATACATATATTTAGGAAAGCAATAAAATTATTTATAAGGATATTATGATAATCCATACAACATTTATGATTTTATACGAATAAATAATTAATCGCGCCGTGTGTCTGTATCTACTACCTTGGGAAAAATAAATAGTTAACAGTCCTTCCATTTGTAGAATCCTGATTTATTAGGTACAATTAATAATCCCATATTGGCCCCAGCAAAAACCCAATATAAATTTATATGTTTCTAAGATACCCGTATAAAACGGAACGTAAAACTAAAATTTAAAAAAGAACCAAATTAATCAGTTGTTATCTCAATATTTCATTACACGCAAAAAAAAATTACACGATCGATAAAAATATAAATAGTTTTTAAATAGCCTGAAACCATATGCTACCACACGCTAGGTGAGTAACTATTAAAAATATGACCACTGTATTTGCTGTCATCAATTTCTTGTTTGAAACAAAACAATATAATTAATATTGCGTTAATTGGAATTGTTTAATATGAATTAATATTTATATATTCTTTGAGTTTTAGGCAGTATCGCTTTTAAGCTTTAGCCAGTCGAAATACAGCGAATTAAAAACAAAATAGTATTTTAAGTCGGTGACAAATTGCGCGCCTAATTCTTTACAAGCAAATAAGCACTTAATAAAAAAATCTGTTATATTCACAAGCATATACTTCGATATTATTTGTTCGTATAGTAATTTTAAATAAGTTGATGCCTCTCATAGTGGAGTCTAGACGTCATAGGGAGGGTTCGCCCCCAAGGGAAGGGTAATATTGCAAATATATAAAGTCATTGCTATTCTATTTGGAGAGATGAAATCGTAATATCAATATTGTTATCGAAAAGTGGAAGTTTACGAGAATATATACGTACTTATAACTAAATCGATATTCGTTACTCTTTGTTATACTTAAGCACATAATGAACAAAATCAATTTTAATGAAACTTTTTAATATATAGATCGCATATGATGTAGATATGTAGATATTGTAAAACAAACTCGGATAGTTCGGGCATATCGTCCTTCGGGCCGTACCTATATGGTCCTGCGATTCCATAATTAACTGATAACTATTGGGGCTTCACCTATCAGCTTCTTGGGTGGTAGTTACGCTCGTGATAGCTTTGAATGGCTTCTAGATACGAACTAAATAATTAAAGTTTGTGTTATGGAACAAAATAATGGCCATGGCTCTGTATCTAATGCACTACAAGGTCATGAGAGATTTATTTTACATCAATATTAATATAAATTTATCCTAGTGGGAATGATCCTCTTGGGGTTAACACATATCTGGCGATATACCTCTAGCTAAGTGTATGACGATATTAAGGCTTTTCAAAGAAATGTACACACAAACATAAGAATATACGTGCACTCAAAACACATAACCCTCCTTTTGATACAACAATAAGGGACAAATATTTAAGAGCTTTTTATAATCATTTAAAAAAAAACTGGAATAAACTCGTGGAAATCCGAAATTAAAATTTACCAACATCGAGAATTTTTTTTTGCTTGGTTGTCTTGGCTTTTCATTGCCAAAGGTGCCGGTGCTCACCAAGAAGAAAGTGATAGATAATAATAATAGTAATATAATTTTGGGACACAATAATCTTTTGTTAAGTTGGCAAAATCGTGAAGTTAGGCGTCGGGCAACAGCGACATATAACGGTTCACCTTTGATATAAACGTTTATGAATTCTCAAACGATTAATATCCCTTTTAATATTATAAGTGAGGAAGTAATTTGCGCCTGTTAGTTGCAACTTTATGTTCAATACATTTTGATAATATTTGCTAGAACGAGGATTTAAGAGGATTGGGTAACATTTGTAAGCCTGGGAGAATTCTGAGTTGATGATAGACTTAAGAGTACGAAAAGACGGATTGAAATGAGTGTATGGATAAAAACAATTCTCCCTAAGGAATTTAGAATAGAATTGTATTTTTACAAGAATTCGGCACGCGATACCATTTCACAATAACATAAATATTATTGAAGTTATGCAAACAGTCAAGGCAAGGACAAACTATAGATGATCTGTCACGTGAACGAAATTTTAGGGGAGTAAAAATTTATTACAAGTAGTAATATTTATATTATTTTCAATATAAAATATTTAATGGTTAAGAAGTATCTAACGACACATCTCACGTTAAAAATAATTTAGACCACATAATACATACAAATACTAAAAGATTAACTGGCATACTGCTGCAATTGGGTGCAAAAAAAAATAAATAAAAAAAGTAAACGTAATATGAAGCAAACAGTGTAGTCTTCGCGTGCACGATCACAATTCTTTATCAAACGAGATCTGTTATCAGTATAGTTGCAATCATGTTGCAATATAAATTGAAACATCATGGACGTTGTGTATTGCCTACGTCCATGGAATTGGTCGATGGTTGCGAAGGCGCGAGTCCGGTCATCGACCACTACACGCCCGTTCAAGTTTACTACCGCATGTGATGTACTTACTATTAAAAGAGTTATGAACGTGAGTGACACAAACTCACGCACTTATTTGAAGCTCTACGCTAAGTCATATTAGGCAATATAAAATAAAAAAGGTTGCATTAGAAAAGCGTAATAGAAGGTCTGTTTTTTTTTTCATTTTGTATTGGATAAGGGAACTGACTAGCGCCGGCCATGGACATCTGCAATACAGATTGCCTTGCCGGCCTTTATGGGAGAGGTATGTAAAGGTAAAGAAAAGGAGGCTTTCGGATACTTCTATCATCGAATGAAAAGCGACATGAGCCACTTTGCGTTTATTTTCTGAGAGATCGCGAAATCAGCTATTGACTTTTCATGACTGTCATTTCAATAATAAACATAGTAATTTAAGTTTACTATTCTAGTTCAATTCAGTTCAACATATTCTCATAACTTGTTAAAAAAACCTCACAAACATATTCCTAACCGCGTTTTTTTTTTACAAAACTTACCGACTTAGATTGCGGGTCGTTTGTTACGACGAAACAACCGAAGTTTATTCGTGACAAATGATACTTTTCCCGTTTATGATAGCATTTCATTGCAACAACAAAATAGTGTTATTTTTTTCTTTTTTAGCTTCTGTATTTCAAAGAATGTATACTGTGGAGCGTGTTCAATGTCAGTTAATCATTTATAAGAATATGGTTACTAATGCATTGTCTTGTTATGAAATGCTTATATTACGTAATGGCCAATACCATCTTCGCAACAATTGGATACCATAAAAAGGAAATGTATTACTTAACGCTATTTCTCTAGCTGGGTAGACAGAATGAAATATTTACTAAAAAGTGTTAAAAAGCCATCAGCCAATCTAGCTGGCCCATTGTTTCAGCAAACAATTTCGGAACAAATTTTCAGAGCTTATGTATACATATATATTAAATATCGATGAATAAGAAAGGTTTAATTAAGGTCTTGGTAGTCCACTGGTGGAGCACCCGCTTCTGAATCTATAGGTCGCGGGTTCGAATCCTCAGACTGGCTCACACCAATGACTGTTCGAAGTTCTTTTTGGAACAGCCGCTGCCTACACCTTCGGGTAGAAAAAGGCGTGAAGTTATGTATGTATGATGAATAAGAAAGTATAAGACCGAAAAAAATCGACGTAATGATTGCTGCCAGCCATTTGAAATTACAAAAAAACTAAAGAATAAAAAATTCATCTCATGTTTATTAATAAGATCAGATATCAATTAGGTATTTTATTTATCAAAGATATCTTTTAATTGCAATTTTGAGTTATAGAAGCCAACATAATACCTGATTGGCGCACAACCAGCAGAACGCATAACTTAGAACCGCATAGAAAATATTACTTCATTTTCTTATTTCCTTACTTAAAACTCGTTTACAATAAACAAGTTGTTGCCTATAACTTCGCTCGTATGGTAAATACCGTTCGTTCCGTGGACTTTTGCTTGGAGTGCTAAACACTTGGAATGACCACAGCTATATCCGTACATATACAGCCAGTTAAAGTATTTCTGTGTGATTTAATGTTTATTTTTTTTGTTTTAGAATTTATTTTTTACTTAGAAAGTTTGCGTAAAAATAGTTATATACACTTTTGTTTCAACGTGAGTATTTTGTGCCTAATTTTATCGTCAACATAATATGAAACCTTAAAATTGTCAATGGCGGTTTAGTTGTTGCTAAGTATAATGAGCGTGTCTATGTTGTGTCGTTACTTGGATGAACAGCACCCCGCTTCTGTGTCAGAAGTCTCAGTTACGAATTCGCGCTCACACCAATGAATTTTCGGTTTTTTTTTGTGGTTTATGCATTAGGTCTTTGAATGTTGGGCTCGTGACTAAGATCAAAGTTGCTCAGCGTGCTATGGAACGGTTCTGGAGTGGCAACCACGAACTGGTCGACGTGGAGTAGGTCGTCCCTCCACTAGATGAACCGATGACCTGGTAAAAACCGCCATTGGATGCAAGTGGCACAGGGCCATCAGTGGTGGCGTCCTATGGGAGAGGCCTACGTCCAGCAGTGGACCACCAGCAGTGGTCCAGCATCGATGATGATGATGATTATGCGTTATAATTGCAAATACTACTAATAGGTAAGTGATAGTCAAAATTTAAACCGATCTATGGCAATAGGTTCCACAATCTATTATCATTATCAAATGTAGTGACAGGCATAATTACCGCAGCCTACACTCCCAGGTATAATGTTCAAAGGAGTCTAGTTGCAGTAGCTAAGGAGCCGACTGCTTGGCTTTCCAAGTTAAGACATTTAACTGCAAATATGTTAGCATTAATAGTTTGGGTAGTTGAGTACCCAACGATATACGGTAGATGTCACCTGATAAAGATTAATTTACATAATTTATATAACTTTAGCTTCGTAAACAAAATATTATTATATAACAAAGTATTAGATAATATAAAGGAAAACAAATCAGGATGTAAATATACCTACATTAAAACTTAGGTAGTTTACTTTATCAACTAACGTATATATAAAATGCAAATGAAGGTATTCTTAAATATGGAGAAATCATTTTAATTTCATGTAAATCTCAATTTTTTAGGCATAAAACACTCATTTCACATGCCAAAATATGGAGAAAGTGGGAAGTGATCGTAATAATAATATTATGTTGTAATTTCTTTTGCGAGGAAATTACTTGAATGGATTCTGATATAGTTTAGTTGTGTCGGTTCTCTGGTGGACCGACGACAAGCTTTTGAATAAAGAAATCGTGTGATTGAATCATGACTAATGTCTTATGGGAAATTATGTCTGATTTATATAAACATTGAATCCGATTTCTGGCAATCGGTTCCGCCACTTATTCCGTTTGGAAAGAAGAATTCGACAAGTCTAGACATAAAAGCCGCTGGCTACACCTTCGGATAGAAATGGCGTAAAGTCATAAAAAAGAAGTTACCAAGACTTGATACAACAAGTTGATAATAGTTGTGAGCCATTCCGATATAGAACATCGTCTATGACTCAAGCTATTAAGGAAAACAAAACTTAACCTTAATTTAGAGATTTTACATTCATAGGAAAATATGTTAATTATTAATTATGGATTAAAAACAATGCAATATTAATTATTAAGTGGTTGTTTTAATCTCGGTTTTACAAAACGTGAATCTACTCTTAGCAGCATTTTGATGAAGCCGGGACTCAACCCTTATGAACGACGGTAATCTCTTTTCCCCCCAACACGACGGGATCCGTTGCCGAGTCTTTAATTGGGTATTAATGGTAATATCACTCTATATTAGAAACCATCCACTCTTTACACAAATATTTACCGCCATACTTAAATCAATAAAACTTGCGTGGCTATTTAAATAGTAAATTGAAAAGATTAATAACGCATTTCATTCTATTATTATTAAACAGGCAGTTACAAAAAAATAATTTTCGGGCATAGGTATAATTAAATTTAATGACTCTATAGACTATGATATTAGTTTGATTTTTTGGTAACAGTTCTTTGCATTGTTTTCTAAATTTAATAATGAATTTTCTTCATGAAATAATTTTTTTATTTATTTCAATGGACCTTAATTTTTATATTTTCAACTGAGCGAATTTAAGATTTATTGTTGTTACTTCACGCGATTAATTCACGAATGTGTAGACAGCGAGAAATGGGCGTCGATTCACCAATTGTTTTGTTTGAATATTTTCTTGAGTTCATCTGCAAATTGTACTAATCGTTCATAGGTCTTGGAGTATAGGTAAACTCAATTTGCAAACATCAATTAACGACTTGAATGTTTATCACCTGGCACATCTCAGCATGTTGCGAAAACAGATACATCATCCATTTAATTAGGTGACGAACTCCAACCTGCAGGTACCGCAAATCTGATACCGCTATAAGAACTATTACGGGGAAAGTTTTCTAACCATAGAGAAGACAATTATTACTACAGAAAAGGCAGTATGACTTCTAAGCTTTAGCCTGACCAAATTGGGCGAACAAAAAAAATGCGGGAAAGTTATACGCGATTATTTCAACAATAAACTGAAATTAACAAATTGACTGTTTTAAAGTTGTTTTGTTACATTTGTGAAAATAAAATATTGTTTTATTTATTTGCTAACTGTCCCAGCGAACTTGGTATCGTAAAGAATCAATAAGTTCTCCCAATTTGCTGACTTTTACGATAACTGCTCCGATCCCTTGAGTAGTAATATGATGGTATATACTCATATAGATATATATCCCATAACAAACAACAGCCCAAATAACAAACTTTAAAAATACTATATATTTGGAGAAGATAAATATATATATTTTAAAGTTTGTATTATAGATTTTTCGAAATTTTCGGAAGTTACGTGTGCTAAATATCGATGACTGACAACTTTGTGCCCGGTATGGCAATAGGTTCGCCACCTATTCCATTTGGGACGTAAACATAACGGCGAAACGAGTCTTAACAGCCACTGCCTACACCTTCGGGTAGAAAAAGGCGTGAGGTTATGTTATGTTTATGGAAAGATTTTCATTATATACCGACAAATTATTTGTATACAATTTTTTAAATTGCTTACAGAATTGCTCTGGGTGATACGTTTATTATTGATTTTATTGTTTAATTTTATTTTTAAATTAGTAGGTAGATCTGATTTCAAATGTTATAATATAATTTTCCTAGCTTTTAAATATTCATACAAAGATTATGGCGACATAAAGCAATAAATGGTTACTCAAAATTATGTGATAATGTGATTAAACATATGATTGATGGCCTAAATGAATTGGAAATTTGTAGAACAACAACCAGTGTTAGAGGAGACGAGATACCACCTTCAGAACGCTTCGTCTTACACTTGACCGAACTGTTATTATTATTATTTATTTGTTTGCATAGTATTTGTCACGACCGAAATGTTGACAAGTACTACACGATGCTGTATTAATTTGCGATGCCCATGGGGTAGGTAAGTAGGGTAGGGTATATCAATTGTTATAAATAAATATATTCGACCGCGCGTCCGACCGTCGGATTACAAATATTATAGAAACGCAGTAATTCGGACAGTGATTTATAGTGCGGGGGTGTGTCGCCACCCCTATGCCGAGGGGGCAGCAAACCCACGAACCGCGTACGTACAGACGTACAGCAAACAACATTGATTTCTCTAACAATATCGGAGACAAATTTGAGTTGTGTCAATCTCCATTTAGATAAAGCACACAGTCTTTATTTGTGACATCTGATTAAAGATTTCCGAGATTTACTGACTTGTTTTTCATGGTGAGAATGAGTTTTCTTATGTAGATATATATGAAAACCTGTTCTGCTGACCCTAAATGGTGGGAACAGTTCAGGAAAATGACGATGAAGTGGCTATATATGTATTGTTAGCCATTGCCGTCGATATTATTATCCAAATAAAAGCTCAAGCGAATTACTATCTCTTAACAGTTAATTCCCCTCTGGCCGGACTGTTGAGTGTTTTATTTGTTATTTTAATGGTATGGAATTTAAAAGATAAAGGATCATTTATTTCGTGTCTCGGTCTCGGAAGTCCAGTGGTAGAGCACCCCACCTCTGAATCAAGACGTCGCGGGTTCGAATCCTGGTTCACACTAATGACATTACGAAATTATTTTCGTAAGTTATGTGTGATAAATATCCCATCCTAGGTTCGCCACCTATTCCATTTGGGACGTACCTAAACATAACGGCTAGTCGAAGCTTAACAGCCACCGCCTACACCTCCGGTTATAAAAATGCTTGAAGTTATGTTATATTTATATCATGTGATTTTCGCCAAATCTGAATTTGTATATTCCCCACGGAAACTGAAAGTAAAAGTCGGTTATCTATAGTAAAAGAGGATATCTGCTAGTGAAAGTTCCTGTATAAGCAATTCAGCTATTTTGAAGATTGTATCGAACAGACCGATATAATGGACAAATTGAAAAATATTTAGACTGACGGGCAAAACGGAAAACTATTTTAAATATCATGCTTACCTACGCGAGTATTTTTAAGTCCCTATATTATTTCTTTAACAGACTATTTCGTTTAGTCTCAAGAATATGACCGTTTTTCATTTAATTTAATTGATAAAAAGAGAGGAAAATTACTTGAAGTAACTAGTCAGTAAAAAAACCATAACATAACTTCACGCCTTTTCTACGTTTTCTATGCAGTGGCTGTTAACTATGTAAAGCCTCGTCTCACCGTTATGTTTATGTCCCAAATGAAATAGGTGGCGAACCTATTGCCGTACCGGGCATAAAGTTTTTAGTCATCGATATTTATCACACATAACTTACGAAATAAATTTCGAAACACATTGGTGTGTGTCAATGTGAGGTTACGAACCTTCGAATTCAGATTCAGAAGCGGGGTACTCGACCACTGGACCGAGACATGATGAAGCTCCAATAAAGACCATTTACTTAAATAATAATAATAATTTATTTATTTTTTATAATTTCACCAATGTCTGAAAGGTACAAAACAATTATATTTAAGTATATAAATCAATAAATATAATACATATAAAGCATATAATAATTGAAAAAGAGCAAGCATCAAAATACCTTTTAATTATTATACAGTTCAATCGAAAGAGGTTAACGGTTCATGACATGTGAGTCTACCTTCGCTGGAAACGTTTTGCATTTGTTCTTTTGTTAAAAATTAAGTGTGTTAATTAATTAACAATTATCCTTATTAGAGCTATTACTGATGCAGGTAAGTGGGTCGGATATCAGCTGTCAGTTGTACTGAAGGCTCTGCATTTGCGATCAACATCGGCGAGTACGCGGACATGTTTTTTTTTGCAAAGACTCGCAAGCTATCTCCTGTCATCGATGTAATGGTTGTTTAATCGAATTAAACACTCGTGAGTAGAAAAAAGAAGAAATAATTGGTGAATTTATAATTATGGACAGTTAATTAATTAAATAGTATCGCTTTTTTGTAACCTTTATGCTTATAATATCTCAAAGCAATTATAATATATGTACTACAGCAGTACCTCAGTGCGGTCTGTTAAAATATTTAGGTTTTACGCAAAATATATATATATATATATATATACTTGTGAAGATCTTAACCAGACTTTTTGAAAATTAAACTATTTAAATAAATAAAATATAAATAAAACTATTTGGCTTTAGAATAAAAAAAAACTATTTACAAATTTATATAACATGCATTTTCGCCCGGACTGATTAGGGTCTTTCTTTTTGATCTTTTAATACACATTATTAAGTAAACATAAAATAATGAGCGTGTAAGTTAATACGTGACATTTTCCCACTAACTATGAATTAAGTAATTCAGTGCAATTACTCTGAATAAAACAAGTACAAGTGTTTAACAGCATTCTAAAATAAGAAGCCTACTTATAAGCAGTAATTCTCTTAAGAAATTATATTTAATAGACATTGCGTTACGACAACGTTCTATGAAAATATATAAATTATAATATGTATAAATATATGTTATTTATTTATTCTTTATGTAGGTTTTTATGATGGTCTTATTGCCAGTCATTCTCTGTCAGTCGAGCTTTGAGTAAGGCAGTATCACTGCGAAAATTACAACATAAAATCACTTTAAAAATATAAATAAACATTATTCATTACAAATTATATTATTTTAAAGGAATAGATATATTAATTAATTATATAAGAATAGATATATTTAAATAGTGTACATAAGTACCTATGCATAGCCTGAATGTTTGTGGCAATTATATCACTTTGAAAAGAGTTCTAAAAGGTCTTATATCTTAGTGATATACTATAAAAACTTAACTTTATTCCTTCTACCCAAAGGTGTAGGCAGGTAAGTAAAGCCTTGACTCGCGGAATCGTTACGTTATGCCCCAAATGGAATAAATAGGTGGCGAACCTATTGCCATACACCGGGCACAGAATTGTCAGTCATCGATATTTATCACACATAACTAAGAAAAATAATCTCAAGAAATCATTGTTGCGAGCCCGGAATCACTCCCACGACTTCTAAATCAGAAGCGGGCAGCTCAATTACCGGACCTTGGAGAGCCAGTTACATGCCTTTGCATGGAATGAACTTCTAGGCATATCAATTAATTTTCAATATTACTACAAAAGTCTTTAGTAGGTTTTTGATCTAACAATTTTGATCAATAAATATCTAAAGGCCGTGATTGCATTGCTCAAAAGTGGGTCCGATAGTCTCCCATGGTTAGAATGTCTAGAGGCCTTACTGTAAGTACTTATACGGTGCGATGAGGTGCAGGTCGTAAATAGGTACGGCGACCTGCTGACCATTGACGGCAAACGGAACGTAACGGTACTAATGCACTTGCAATATTTATACATCATATGACTATATTGGTGTTTATTTGAGTAACTATCATTTGATAATAATGATGTATTTTGTACTTAACTATAGAGGAATTCTCGGAGAGAGCCTATTTACATCAATCATTTAAAAGATTGTCAACTTGTTGACTGTAAATTTTCTATTTTCATCTGTTACCTTTTAATAAGTAATTAAATATTAATGAAATTTAAGGAAGACTATGTCTATTGTAAGAGGTCTTCATGTTGGCTGTACGTGTTCTCTTTTTTTAGAAACATTTAGTTTAGCATGACTTTAAACAACAAAAGTTTTAGTTACAAACATCGACTGAATTTACTCTTAGACAATCGATGTGTTTTTTTTTATGGGATAGGAGGGCAAACAAGCAGGCGTGTCAAATGATGGTAAGCAACCAACGCCGCCCATGGACACCAGCAACACATATAGTGTTGCTGTTTCGTTGCCGACCTTTAAGGGATAGGGGAGAAGAGGGAATGGGGGAGGGGGGTGGGCCTCTGGGTACCTCTCTCACCGAACGAAACGCGGCATGAGCCACTTTACGTCGGTCTTCTGAGAGTTCGTGGTATTTTACCGGTCGAGCCATTTTCGCCCATTCATTCAGCGAACTGTTTGGCCACGCGTACTTGGCTCTACCACGCGTATTTTGCTCTACCACGCGTACCAAAATAATCATTTATTTTTAATGTGTAGACTGGCCATTAAATGATAACTTCATCATTCAAATATAACAGCAGAATTTTCCAAAAGCGATTGGAAAATGTAGGGAACAGTAAACCTAAGAAATTACTAAGTTAACCTAAGAAGTTAATAAGAAAAGTTTATAATCATGATGGAAAAATTGAAAAGATCGAAAACGACTCCATTTTCGACTTACTTATAGGTACTTGTTTCGATCACAACATTTAGAAACCAACCCCTGATCGGTGTTCTCCCTTGAGAATTGTAAAGGCGCTTAAGGAAACACGAAGGGGATGTATGACAACCGACAACGTATTTGCTTTGCGCGACATCTTTTAAATACGTGTTAGTTACATCATCATATTCTTTTTTTAAAAATTACTTTTTTTTTATTTTTAAAACTGACACAGGGGTTATTTAAGTCGAAGCAAAATTAAAAATCCAGCCAGCATTGATTTTTTTGTTTTTGTTTCTAATATAATCATAATTGTTTTTTTTTATTTGAAGAATGCAGATGACATAATCGTCGTGTGTTGAAACCACAGAAATATATCAAGATAGAACGGCGAATAGGCGTGGCAAGCGTGCCAAAACCATGCACTATATTGCATGCTTTTCGAAACTCGCTCTCAGTACGCAACGAGCGTTCCTACCCTGCGTTCAGGACGTAACAAAATACATAAAACTTCACAAATATGCCTTATTGTGCTGTGGCAAATTGTAAAAACAAAAGTAGTGAAGCAAATATGAATAAAGGAAATATTTCATATCATCAGTAAGTATTGAAATTCAGTAGAAAGTATTTTTTTGAGATTCTAAATAATTGTTTTACTTTTACCATGTTAATTAATTACGATAATAAGTTGTATATTTTTTCATTATGATAAATATCCATTGCTGTCCACATTCAACGCTTGTATACAAAAACATTGCGCGCATATATTGTACGCGCAATGTACACAATACACTGCACCAGTAACAACTTAGAGGTCATATGTCATTGAATCGCTGTGATTGGTCTTTGTGCTTGCAACGAGAGATTTAGAGATGCGACGCTCCGTGTATCGTTGAGTCTTGTCGATGAATTAATTCAATATTAATTCGAGTATCAGCTCATGTCTTGATTTGTTCCTACCATTATTCCAACAACATTAATAAGCGTGTTGCGTAAAGTTTTTAATAAAACTAAAAAAATATTTACATATATATATATATAAGTGAATTGTCAATCAGTCAATTTGTTATTGTACCAAAATTAATTAAGAAAATAAGATAAATAACTAATAATTAACAATAACAACTGTTACCTATTAAATCATACAACAAAGGATCTTTACAAACAAAAATTTTCCTTTAGGAAATATATAATATCTTATAAATAAATATTATTTTTTTTGTTTCATGGTCTTATATGGGTTACCAATAGCAAAAATCATATTGTTAACATCAACTTTTTGATTTTTATTTCCAAAAAGTGGGCACTCTCTGTATCAATGAAAATAGCTTTTGAACGACTACCATCGTTTTGTTCATCACTCGTGAAAATGATCTCCGTAAAGAGTTCGTAACGTCGGGAAATTAATAAAATTGGTAATAAATAAACGCGATAAAATCCTAAAGTTTGTTTTAATGTCATGAACGTGATTCGCGAAAGTCTTAGAGATAAAAATATGTATTGTTTCAAGGACAATAAAATAAATATTAATAAAGTTTATATACTATTGGGAAAACAGGATACTCAGCTTGAATTTTGAATTGTGAATTACATACTTATGTGATATTAAAAATGTCTGACTAAAGTATTTAACATGTTTTATTTTCTATGATTATCGTTACACAAAATCAATAAAGTTTAACACATGTTTCAGATATGGATATCGATATCGATAATCTAATGAGTGTGTCTTCTCACTAGTCGCCACGCTCACAATGAAAATGACGTCACGTTGTGGGCGTGGTTTTTCAAAAAAGTGACACGCTCGAAATGTATGAAAATATGACATCGCGGCCGTTCTATCTTGATCTATTTCTGTGGTTGAAACCGTTTTGGTAATATTAACGTAAAAAGAAAATATTTACTATCTATCAAACCGTAATTACTCTCCGAGCTTATGACGTGCGTAATTCGTAACTTTATGTATTAGTAATTGCTTGTTATCGAACACGATGTTATTGACTTTCAAACAAACCTGATATAGGTAATTAATATTTTTAATGGTGAGAAAAATTTAAGACGCAAATAAAATAATTGAAGTATGTACATATGATTTTAAATTAGTGAGGCGTCTTAAGGTTCAGTAACCGAAAGTTCAATATCACGATGTATTTCGCTCGTTATCTTTACAACTGCATGTATAATGTCAGAAGCCTATTAAAAGAGTTGCAATTACACTATGTACTTGTTTTTAATTACAAATTTACATACAATTTTAGATAAGAATTAATGCAATTATGTGTAATAAAATTTTAAACAAACAATAAATGTTATTTACATTTTTTTTTTGAAGATGATCCATATAATCACTACTTAGCAAGCCCTGTCAGTGGTCTGAATGTCGATCCCCCTTATGATTCAAGAAGTCGTGGGATCGAATCCTGACTCACACCGATGACTTTTGAAAAGTGGCAATAGACATTTTTGACGTAAAAGTTTGGCGAGTCATATCAGCAGCTGCCTGTATCTTTGGGTAGAATAAGGCGTGAGTTTACACAGAGAAAAGGTCGTTTCTAAATTGAATGAGAGCCTATATAACAGAACTTATCTACTTAACAGTTTTACAGTGGTAGAGCCACGTAGCTTGCTGCATGAATGGGCTGGCTCGATCGGTGAAATACCAACACAAAGTATCAACGTAAAATAGCTCTCGCCGCGTTTCGCTTGGTGAGAGAGCTATACGGAGGCCCAACTGCTTTTTTCCCTCCCCAACCCATCCCACTACCAACCCCTTTCGTATCCCATTCTAAGGGCCGGCAACGTAACTGTAACACTATATGTGTTCAAGTGTCCATGGGCGGCGTTTGTTGCTCACCATCAGGTGACACGCCTGCACGTATGACAATTGTTGCTTTACTTGCTTAAGCAATGAATTCTTTGAAAGCCTAGCAGTAACCTTGTATGATGTTTCTCAGGAATGGAAATTTCTAGGAAATAAATATTTATTAGTGGTCAAGGTCACTGACAGCTTTAATTACCGGATGTCCTCAAATATAATTATCCAGATAATATATAAAACGCACTAATTGCTAAATGTGGATTTTTTTTAGCGACATTAATTCAGATAGGTAAATGACCATTAAAAACCATATCCATTAAAAGATTACAGGCAAATGTAATGATAACATCTTACTACTATTGTATATACTCGTACCACTAAAAAGATCATAGCTCCGCTCCTATTGATCATAGCGTGATAATATATAGCGTAAAACTTCAATCGATAAATTGACTAACCAACCCACAGAGATATTTTTCAATTCAAACCAGTAGCTCCTGAGATTTGCACGTTTATACAAACCAACTCCTCCCTCCAAAGTTTTAATATATATTATTATTATTAATTAATTATTATGTTACGCTTTTTTCTACCTGAAGGTGTAGGCAGCGGCTGTTAAACCTCGACTCACTGTATGTTACGTGCGAAATGCAGTAGGTGGCGAACCTATTGATATGCACCGGGCACAAAGTTGTCAGTCATCGGTATTTATCACACGTATATTCCGAAAAAAAATCCTATAAATAATTAGTGTAAGCCCAGAATCGATCCCATGAGCTCTACCACTAGACCACCGAGACTGTAACATAAATACGTAAAATTTGAGACTTAAAACTACAGTGAGAAATGAACGTCCTTAAATACTAGTTGGCAAATATTCTTACTATGATAGATATTGTAACTATGATGATATGATAAAGTATGATAATAATATTATATTATTCATCATTTTATGCTCATGTATAACTATGGCTCGAGCCGTTATGGAAAATAGCAATAAAAGTGATTCAAAACAAAGTGGCGTTCAAGCATTGTTGAACATAATTATTTCATCTGTGAGTTCCTTGATGACGTTGTTTTTCCTTCTTTAATATAATAACTAATTTCAGAATTCTCTTTTATTGTTTAAAACTTTTTACTACAGTATTCTAGTGTTCCATTTTTTTTTAAATGATTTTAAATCAGGAAGCAGGATTATGTAGGAGTCGAGGAAGGCCACCATACAGTTTGCATGACCAAATAAAAGTAGCCTTTTGCTCTGCTCTTCCTGTCTACCCCACAAGGGAGTTGGGTGAAGTTACGGATTACACATGAAGATGTACTTGTACAATGTTTTTATTAACATTGAGATCACGTTGGTGAAGCAAATGGAATGTAGTCCTTTGGGCTGTTGCCACTTTCGATGCATAAATAAACATGATATTATCTACACACTCTACCTGTTACCCTGCACATGAGAATATACTAAGAATTTTCGTGACTGGCATTAATAATATTCATAACCTAGAAAGTCACTAGATGGCGTCAATAATAATTTAGAACCTCGGTGGCTCAATTGTTAGAACATTTGTTATGCAAAGGTAAAAGAAACATTTTTTTTATATTTTCAAAATTAAACCAAAATATGCATAAAATAACAATACAGGTTCAAGAAACCTATCGCTACTAAAAAGGCAAAGAGGTAATCAAATAAAACAATTTTTGCAACAATAATAGTCTCGATGGTCCAGTGGTCGAGCACCCCGCTTCTGACTCCAGAGGTAACGGGTTCTAATCCTGGCTCACACCAATGACTTTTCAAAATTAATTTCGAAAGTTATGTGTATGGCAATATGTTTCCACCTATTCCATTTGGGACGTTAACATAACGGCGGGTCGAGGCTTAAGAGCCACTGCCTACACCTTCAGGTAGTAAAAGGCGCGAAGTTAGATTATGTTTTTTTACATCAGAAAAGAACATAACTAATTTTAAATAAGTAACTAATGTGACAAATACAAGCACGATATTATTTTAAATTATTCCCATTATTATCGACAAAATAATTACAATAATAATCAAACCGGTAATTTATTAATTGTAAAGTTATAAACTTTAAAAAGCTTTGGATTAGCTAGCTTTAGACCATAAAAACATTCATTATCAAATAAACTTTTTTCATTTTTTTTTATATATAATTTAACGACCTGGTTGCTAGGACCTTTAAGTCGAGTCTTATTTTATATTTAACAGCATCATTCTTAACCTAAACTAATCTTAACCTAACCTAGCCTAACCCTAAAGCTTAACCTAACCTAACCTAATCATCCATAAAGTCGTGGCACTTTATGGATGATGTTCCGAGGGAGTCCTGACGAGAATGTAGAAGAGCACACTAAACACGATACCTATACTATTTCCCACATTTGCACTCATAAACGCCACGAATTTTATTCAATAATATCCATTGAAACACAAATCTGAGAAAATAATGCAAATAGCGGACATGTCTCTTCCACAGTTCCGCCAAAAACTCAAAAAAAAAACTTTTTTCAAAATTAGGAAAGACCACAGACCCGCAACCCGTAACACATACTCTTGCACACATTTCAACCGGGCTCTGTCACATACAAAAAAGTAGAATGATTGATTATATTTAAACGAGTATAAAATAAACACTAAACACGCACGGAATTAGAAAAAAAAAGAAGAAAAGAAATTAGACGAGCCGTTATCTTGATATTTGTAATCAAATATTAACAATTGAAATCGAGCCGACACACGCCAAATTAATAATCAAATATATTTTTAACTAATTTGAATAACCGCATTATTCCCAGTCAAAAAAGCGTGTTTTAATAAAGGCCTCATTCATTTTAAGTCGATTGTATGACAAGTTCATTGTACTCCAAAAGGTTGTAAAGATTAATATCTAATAATACTGCGATTAAAAGTTGTGAGATGATTCTTAAAAAAAATAAATCTATTTACATTCACAAAAGGATACTAAAGCTATTGTATAAAACTCTATAGATATTATTACGGATGTATTTATTCGATTCTTAATCGAACTGTCGAATCGAATCAACAGAAAGAAGTGTTGAATTTATATTTAGATTTAGAAAAATATATAGAAAAATTCCTTATTTTTGTTATCTATATTTCTTGTCGTTAAATGAATAATTCGTGTCATTTCCATACGAAATGTACAATTTAAATAGTAGTAAATTATCTCAACTAATTTCCGTAAAAAGTATCGATAAATCAATGATGTGACTGCGAGACCTCCCAAACAGAAGTCGATATAAACCATTAGGCAATCGAATCGCTCTTAATTAACACATAAATAAGATTAAACTAATAAATTATATAACATCGTTTAAAAGATTTCTAGGATTGCGTAAATATTTGAATATTTATTATTATGCCAAACTGGAAAAATACTCGTGAAAATATTTGTGCTTTACACAACCTAGCGTATCAAAAGACGTATTACCGGAGATGGTATCTATATATTTATCGTAATTGGCTAATACTTGAAAAAACCAATTTAGTTGATAGAAAAAAGAAAGAAAAAAAAGTTCTATTATGCAACTATAATTGGTTTAGGTCGTTGACATGAAGAGGCGGCAATACACATATGACATGATATCGATACTTTTTTTTTCTCTTTTTCTTTTTTTTCGCAATCACTTTCCCGCTTTATTTTTTTTATGCCAGCCCACACTAGGCGCTTTGAATCATTTATATTGGTTTTGTAATGCATGAGTAGCTGTTATTACGATAAAAAAATACTACCTAGCACTAATTAATTTTATAAATGCCTTATAAATTGGCACCTGCTCATTCATTGTGTTAAAATGTATCGGTTAGTTGTTTATTTATGCTAATGTGATTTTAAACTAATTGTGGCTGGCGTAGTTTATTTAATAGAATGTTTTTTTTATTATGCCATAGAACATAGAGTAGGTAGAGTTGCTATTGGGCCACGCGACGCTCGTTCATATTATTATGCGTAATGTTCCGTTGTTTTATGTCATAACTACGCTTGAAGGGAGTGCTCTATTTATTTAATGTATGATATAAATACATTAAAAAGACATAATCCACCTTCAGCGTCTGGTTATATCATTCTTTTAAGCACTTAGAAGGACTGATTTGAAACTTACACCTAGTATTTTGTTAAGTATCCATCTCATGAGTAACCTCACCAAGCTACCGCTACTCATACCGTTAAATTAATTGCTGATGAGTGATTGAGTTTTAATAGTCCTATTGTTTTTTTTTTATTAGTATTCTATAATAGCATCAATAAAATTTAATACGAAATATGTACATTTATCAATAAATTTTAACGAAACTTATTTTTATGGGATATGAGGTAAAGGAGCAAGCACGTCACCTGGTGGTAAGTGACTAACGCAACCCAAAGACACAGGCAACTAAGATAGTGTTACTATTGTGTTAAAGCACTCTCCAACAAAGTAAACGCGGCATGAGCCAGAATTAACAGTGGTAGAGTCTTGCAGTTCGCTGCATAAATGGGCCGGCTCGACCGGTGAAATACAACGGCCTCTTGGAATATCGGCGTAAAGAAGCTTGTGCCGCGTTTCGTTCGGTGAGAGAGGTATTCGGAGGCCCGATCCCCTTTCCCCTTCTCTTCCCCTCCTACTCTCTTAAAGGACGGCAACGCAACACGGCGTTCATGGGCGGTGAGTATTTACTTACCATCTGGCGACCCACTTGCCCGTTTGCCCTTCTATCCCGTAAAAAAACTCTAAGTTTTTGGTATTTTACCGATCGAGCCAGCCCATTCATGCAGTGAAACTACGTGGCTCTACCACATTAGAAAAACGTATACTATTGTGATGGCGTTTTATTACTAACGTTGTAACAAGATGTTTACAATAAAAGTGTAGTGTAAGTGTAGTGTAGTGTAATCCGCTCCAGGCTCCGCGCTCCCTTCTCTAATTGCATAGACGGAGACTTCTCCCACGCACCACTAACACCAGACGATCTACACACATACATATATATATATATATAAAATACAGTTGTTAAGTAACTCGTATGTTTATAGATAAGAATGAGAGGAGAGTATACAAGAGATTTTATATTGTTAGTTAATATTAGAAATTTGCAATCGGATTGAAAAACAAACAAACCTAGATTATCTTATTTTTGAGTTCAGGCAAAAGATATATGCCCAAATCTGGAGATAGCTGCAAAGAAATACACAAAGTGAAATTTCATATTTGTTAATTGGATCTGTGTGATGGTTGAATTAAAGGGAAAAAAGTAAATTCTTCGTATTGTAGATTTTTTTATGAGAGCAGGGGCAAACGAGCTTGCGGGTCACCTGATGGAAAGCAATCACCACCGCCCATGGCGTCTGCAATACCAGGGGCATCACATCAGCGTTGCCGGCCTTTCAGATGAGAATAGGCTCGTTTCTTGAAGGTTCCTAGGTAGTAGCGGTCCGGAAATACCGTCGCCAGCAACTGGTTCCATGAAGGAATAGTGCGTGGCAAGAAGTGCCTGTTGAAACAGACTGTTGTCGATCGCCAACCATTCAGCCAATGCGGGTGGTAGCGTCGAGCGATGGCGGAAATCAGCTGGCGGTATTAATCCGAACAATTCCTCAGAGCACTCCCCGTGGTATATGCGGTAGAGGATGCATTGAGAAAAATTTCCTGCCAAAAGCTGTTGTTATAAGGAGCAACTTGGACCTCTTTTGCACGTCCGTCATCTTTTCTCTCGAACCGACATTCCAAATACGACATACAATTATATAATAACAGAAAAAAAGGTTTTACCAAACAGCCATGTCACTCGCAAGACTCGCAACGGCAAACAATACATTTTGCCAGTTCTCGGACAAATTGCACAGATTACCAGGGCTCAGGCCAAAATAGATGGACTGTTAAGAGTTTCCACAATGTGGGCGATTAGTAAATAGTGTCCCATACAACTCAACATATCAAGATTACAGATCATTAATATAGAGCTCATGACTGCGTTCGAAATGATATGGATCTTGCTGTATCAGGATGCGCAGCGGAAAGCCATTGAAGGTGTGAAGCCAAACGGGGACCGAATTAAAGCTTTCAATTAATTTTTATGGTTATTAGTATCATTTAATACAAGTAAGGGTCACATAACTATTAAACCTAATCAGTATAATCATGGAGTGGCCAATCAAACAGATATTTGTTAGGGCAGCTCTGCACGAGCCAAGACCACTTAATTTTATTCGCGGAGAGGACCTCACCAATACACATTCTATACAAAGCGACAGTATTTGAACCCACAAAACGCGATGGCTGACGACTTCTTCTCAACCAAGACAACGAACAACGACAATACCACTCTTCACCAGGGTTTTTCAATGTGTACAACACAAAATCACAATTAAACCATACTAAAGTCAAAGTAGCTTTATTTTCGTTGGTCTTCAAAGACACTTGAAAATAGTCAATGTACAAAAATTTTACTTATTATTTTAAATAAAATACTTAAACACGAATTCGAAAAAAACGATTGCTTGAGGTAAGTGCCGCCCGATTCCGATTGTAGCGGCTATCATGAGAAGAATCGGGCAAGAAACTCATGTGCCAAATACTCTTTTCATTCAATACTCATTTAAAATTAATAACAATAATATTCAATGCCAACAATACAAAATCAAATAAAATAAGGTCAATTACCAAAATAAATACTGCGACGACTAGACTTCTTGTCAACAATTACAACGAACGAAGTACGACTATTATATGAAAATTTTAAACCCATATTTCTTGTAATAACCAACTACCTCCAAAAAAAAAATAAGCCGCGAAATTCATTCAATTCATTCATTCATTCAAATATTAAGATAATTGTTTGATTTCAAAGAGATCTGACAAAGATTCTTTGTTAAGGTAAGGTTGCGCTTCTGTGGTTAGCGCAGGTGGAAATAATGTGAGATCAAAGAGTTACTAAGCACATATACAATGCGAAATATAAGTAAGACGTGGTTCCACGAGCGATTTGACCCTGTCACATAAACAGAGAATAGAGGTGTCTAAAAAACTTCATAGCGGGTATGGCCTGTGAAAATCAAAGTACAGTTCTTTCTGCTTACTCCGCAAAAGAGTTGTCTTGAGGTACAATAACTTGCCTATGTACAATAAATGTATTTATGTTAGTGAAGTTCTTAGTCAAACTATAGATATTAAAGTCTCGGTGGTCCAGTGGTCGAGCACCCCGAATCAAGAATTCGCGGGTTCGAATCCTGGCTCACACTAACTTGACTTTTTAAAAATTATTTTCGAAAGATATGTCTGTTATATATCGACGACTGAAAACTTTGTGCCCGGTATGGCAAAAGGTTCGCCACCTATTTGGGACGTAAAAATAACGGCTACAATTAAGTCGAGGCTTAACAGCCACTGTCTACACCTTCGAGTAGCAAAAGGCATGATGTTATGTTATTATAAAGTCCTATTATTATATCAAGAATAATACAGTATTTATTAATAATATCATAAATTTAGCAGAGTAATTAGAATTACCTGTCTTTCAAGCATTTATGTCCTTCCAAAGGTTGCCTGGAAGAGATTGCTCTTCTGCTTGCTGGAAGAGATTGCTCTGATAAGGCCGCCCTTTGTACTCATAGTTTTAAGACCTTTTCTGTATTCTAATTGATATTTAATGTTTATGATACAAATAAAGAGTTATCTATCTATCAAGAAGATTTATGGATATCGAAAGTATGAAATGTTGTGTTGATCCATAGTGGGACGAAAATATTCCCTGGGAGGGTTGACGTCTGGCTTGCGGTCAGTAATAAAATCATATCGAAAACTTTTGACAACAAGGATAGTTCGAAAGGATGACATGTTGTGACACCACAAGAGTGGGATATGGACAGGAAAATGAAGATTTATTAAGATGTTTACGATTTAAAATCGCATTGAGTAAATTTTAATGTCATCATTTATCAACAGTATCTTTGCATATGTCATATAAACATAAGAGTACATTGGAATTTCTTCGGCAAAATTTTAATGTTTGATTTATAATGACCGCCATTTATAGTGTTTTATTGCGTAAGTATTCATGTATGTCGTAATATTTGCATTTACATATCTAGAGGTATATCCTGTCTATATTAATATAATAAGTTTTGGAAGTTGCTAATATTGCAATTATTTTTTATCTAAAATATAATTATTACTAGCTGACCCGGCAAACGTTGTCTTGCCGAAAAATAAAATTTAAAAATAGGGGTTGATCGTGGGTGGTTGAAAATTTAGGGTTGTATGTATTTTTGTATACCGTTTTATAAAAAATAAATAGAAAACATAAATATATCGAAAAATTAAAAAAAATATATTTAGGGGTGGATTATCCTTAACATTTAGGGGGATGAAAAATAGATGTTGGCCGTTTCTCAGACCTACTCAATATGCTCACAAAATTTCATGAGAATCGGTGAAGCCGTTTCGGAGGAGTATGGGAACGAAAATTGTGATACGAGAATTTTATATATAAGATGAGGAGACTTTCTTACAGTAACAGAATGTAAAAAGGTTATTATTTTTCATTTATTGTCTGTCATTTTTAATGAAACCACTGCGAAAACGCTTGATAGGGTGACATGTTGTGCCGACCTCACTTAGAGCGGGATAAAGGGAGGAAAATGATAATGACGCAACAGGCAAAGAATACTATGACTATCTTAGTCACCATTTTACCACCAGAAAACTTACGAAAAATATGTGATAGATTTGTTTTTGAACTGGAACTTCATATGAAACGTTCTATTGTTTTACGCATTCAACGGATTTCAACGCCCCCTTGCGGGTAAAATAAGTATTATATAAGAGTAGAATATAAAGCGGTCAATATATCAACTTAGAAAACTTGTATAACGTAATTTAAAAACTGTTTAAAACTGTGCATAGACACCTAGTAGTGGGTGGTGGTACTATACTACTCTTATTTGATATTTTAAACACAGTTATTTTTATTTTACAATGTATGATTGTAAGTACGTATGTTCTTGAATCTTAGTTTTACTTAATTTTGAAGTTGATATCTTTAACCCATTGAGCTGACATTTTGTATACAAGTTTTGGATGATAATATTAGCCACGCAGTTGGCTGCAAGAATGAGCCGGCTCGACCGGTGAAATACCACGACTTCTCATCCGGAGATATTTATGATACTTTTCTACAATATGGGTAGCAACTGAAAGGGCTTTTTGATAGTAACTCGAAAAGTACTGTGACGTCATTCGAGATTCAATATGGCGGAATAGATATTTTTAATGCATTTCTACAATATGGATATCAAATGAAAGTGCTTGTTGGATGTTACTCAAAGAATAATACGACGTCCTTCTAAATCCAATATGGCAGATTATCGAAAAGAGAGGATTACTTATTTTACAAGATTCTACCCAGACCCAGATAAAGGTTTACTCGGGTGAGTATCAAACCCGCCAATCTCGATTCCACAGTCGGTAGTTTTATCAATGAACCACGAGTCCCGTCGTAATGTGAGTCAGATGTGCTCTTTTTTACATTTAGTATGTTATAAGTGTATGTTTGTTACCTAGTTTCACTTCTTTAGTGCGGAGAGACTCCACGCGCTATTTTTTCCATACTAATCGGAACATTTGGTGTCCGAATTTCACAATCGTTGCGAAAAAAAACAAGTTATGAGAAAACTAAAAGTAAATTTAAAAAAAAAAAACATGTAAAGTAGAAAACAAATAACGATGTAACAATTAAAATCGTGGTGGATTTTCTATTTAAATTACCCACACTTTGTGCAGTTCAATAACATTATACATATATAGGTAGATATAGCGCAAAATTGCTGTAATTTACTTTACTTACAAATAGCTTATACTTACATTAATGGTACATGTGATTTTAATTACTCATCCGCGTATAAATATATGTAATTAGGCATAAAATGATTTAATCATACATTCGTAATTCATATTAGTTTGATTTTTATTATCGCTTATTACTTATTATATCGCGATATCGAGCGCTTATTATATGTATCCAATAATATCCGCGTTATGTAGGTACATTATTTTATTAGTCCCACCGATCGGTATTATGCTTCTTTATAATCGTCTTGGTGGTCCAGTGTTCGAGCATTCTGTTTCTGAATCAAGAAATCGTGGATTCAAATCCGGGTCACACCAATAAATTTTCAAACTTTCTTTTCAGAAGCTATGTGTTTAAAACATGAAATATCACACATAACTTCTGCACTATTCTTTTAATTGCGCACAATTTTTTCAGTCATCGATAAATGTCGATGACAATAGGTGCTGCAATGGATTCGCCACATAATCCATTTGTGCCGTAAATATAACGGCGAGTCGAGGCTTAACAGCCGCTGCCTACACCTTCGGGTAGAAAACGGCGTAAGGTTACGTTATGGTCATGTTTATTATTTTTCTTGCAACATGGCATTTGATTGTTTTATAGATTGTGGCGATAATTAATCGATAGCAGCGAAATGAAGTATTTGATTCCAAAGATTAGGAGTCGACCTATGCATTATATCCGATAGGTATCATTATCTCAGTTTTATGTGCAAATTTACAATACTGCCTTCGTACTTTACATTGTATTTTTTATTCAGCTGTGACGTATTTTTTTTTACTAACTTATGCTTTCATGAGAAGAAAATTAAAATGAACACCCAAATTATGTCTATGTGATAACAAATCTACTATTCAGATATACATACACCAATCAAGTAAACATGAGGCAGTATTAAAGCTTTATTTATCAACTGACCTGAAGTAAGCTAGTTATAGTGACAACATTAATTTAACATCACAAATCTCACTAACTCAATATTAATTTGACGGAAACAGATCCATAAAACGTGTGCAGCTAATGAAAAAAAATCTAATCAAGTTAAGATCGGGATCTATTAAAAGTTATAGACACTTCCTCATCGAACACCAACACTTAATGGGCAATCTCGTGGCTTATAAATATGGAATTATGTGTACCAGTGCCAGTAATTGGGTGTAGCAGAGCGGCGATAGTAAATTGATATGGCGAACTAGCGGTATAAGATCGGGGCATGCATCTATCTATGCCCTTCAATGTGCATGGCATATGAACCGCAAGTCTGTAAGTCGCTCGCTGCTGAGGCATTAGAACGACGCTTCTTTTCCGAGATCGATCCGTCATCATACTTCCATGTACGACGTACAAAAACAGTTACAATTACTTTTATATAGTAATTAGAATAAACGTTCTTTACTTTGATGTCAAGTATTTTAGGGAGAGAGATTATGATGCGTTTAATTGTCCTTGACAAAGAATACGATCGTTGTGTTGGTACCATTGCGAATAATTACGCGGAATAAATGGCCGTCTGTTTTGTGGTTTTAATAAAGATCATCAAAAGGTATATAAGGGATATAAATGATGATGATGATAATTATAAAATAGATATTTTAAAAGTTCGTAATTTAAATGTATTTACATAAATAAAGATATTACTGACCCAAAAACTAGCAGTGCATTTTTAAATATATATCTAATAAATGGTTTCGCATTATCATTTGTTTTATTTTATTATTGTTCACTATTCACTTATGTGTTTATTTTAAATGATAATTAACAATCTCACTATTTCGTGTGTAATAAAGTTCCGTTGAACTGATTTAATTCGTTGATGTTTTAAAAAACTTTAACAGTCCATATAACTGTTGTCTGACAGACTATGCACGTACTATGTACGTAAATAATATATGAAGAAAATATACATTTTTAAACATTCATTTAAAAAAATATACATTTGGTCGTGTAATATTCCAATAGTTATAATACAATATTAATACTGTTATCAATAATTTCCATGTTTAATTTTTACGCAAAAATCTATACAGTCTGCACCTAAAAATAGATGGCGTAATATTTGACTGACAATGAGTCCATATTTTTATTAATTATTAAAATGTAATAATTATTATTAGGTACATAGGTTATGGATGCGTTCATAAATCGTGGATGAAAATCGTAACCAACAACAAATAAACAACAAGCTTACCATCACATGAATACCGATGAACAATCGTAAAAGCATCAATGGGCTCGATTGAAAAGCCATCATTCACGGTTAACACATAAATTTCAAATTAAGAATTCTTTTAATTTTACTTAGTGTATTTTTTTCGCGAACGCAAGCTTTTCTTTTTCCCGCCAAATGTTTATTTTGTCTATGCACTCGGCGACGCGACTGTTTGCTGACAGTAAGCCCGCCAAACTGAAGCAAGCCGTAATAGCGTGAGAGCTTCGCGAACCGTCTCTGAATGGTTCATACCAATAAAGAGGGAGAATTGTAAGGAGTCGCGGGAGGGACGTTCTTGTAGGGGGATACCGCGTCAACCGCCTCCGGTAATTCACTAAGAAAAGTTATTTGACGACTTGCATCGCCGCATAGGGGATCCTTATACGTAATAGAAAAATGAAAACGATTTGTAAAGTGAATAGGCGATTTGGAATACTGCAAATACACTCACTCACTTTAATAATGTTGAAGAGCACATCATTTGTGACAAAAGAAAACGAATATATGTGATAAATTTCATTTATTTATTGATTGTTTTTTTTTTGTTAGACTCGGGGACGTGTTTTTTTTTAAAAAGACATTGGTCAGAAAGAGAATTGGAGGTATTAATTTTGTAAAGCTTAAATCATACTATCATCAATAATCTAGAATATTCCAAAGCGAACAAAAAGGACTTGGAATTACAATTTAAATAAATACGTAGATATTGATCGACGTTTTCTTACTTCATGAAGACTCCTACGTGAAGGTTATAAATAGATTTTCTAGACTATGCAACTACCCTTTACAGTCGTCTTACGCAGATAAAATTTAATGTGTAATCAAGAGCTTTGTCCGCAATAAATGCCATTCGTATTTTTGTGTGGCTCGTGGTGCTCTTCTACAATATTGTTTGAATATTGGCTAATAGGTGATATTAAGCAGCAACGCAGTGGTTGTGTCTTGCACTGAACTGCAAGACTCTACCACTGTCTCCCTGAACCTAGTAATCGCTTATAGAAACCTCACGGTTATATTAATATTTTACCTACTCTATAAAAAATAAATCAAGTACACTATGCAGTTGTATAGAAAATCCCTTCCTTTTTAATCAGTAATGTCCACAGATCCACGCAAAGCTATCGGCAGTTAAAATATAATTGTTATTAGGTACCGCCACAAATTGAAAAAATAAAAGATCCAGTAATCACATTTTTATGGTGGGTGTGGGCAGACTACTTACAGCCTATACACAAAACGAACTTATGAACACAAAATTATAGCAATACAAAAAATCGAAAAATAATAAACAATTATTGTACCTATCTAATATTCAATTAATCGTTAAATTTCAGTCGTCTAATAATATTAGTGAGTAAGAACTGGACGGGTCTCGTAGCGCATTGCTGAAACAACCAACTGCTGAGTGGAGGTCGGCACATTCGATCGACCCGAGACCAAATATTTTTGGTGAGACGGTAGAAGTTTGTACTATATTATTATACCGCAGACATGACCAAGACCCTGTAGGGTACTATAAAATAATAGGTAGTTAACACAGGCGGCCGGTAATAAAACCACAGCCAAATCTTTTGACAACATGGATAGTTCGGAAGGATGACATTTTGTACCCATATACCTAATATAATATTATTTATGTACCTAATATTATTTATTCTCCACTAATCCCTAATCGCTGACGCTGCTTTTCCACCATCTTATCCAAGATTTAATAATTACAACAGCCTTTTACATAACAAATAAATCTACTGAGCAATAATACTTGAAATACAGACCAAAATTCAAAATTGCAATTTTAGACTATTTTAACAGTCTAAAATTGCAAATTGCAATCAATATTAGTAGGAAATAGTATAAAATAAAATATTTCATTAAATAAATCAAAGCTTTCACTATCCTGTGACAGATGACGCTACTAGGATGTTTTACAATTAAGTTTCTCTTATTATATAAAGACGGCATATAATGAGTAGATATAATTTATGATTACGATATTAATTCTATAAGTATTAATTATGAATATCCATACAGCAATAGTATTTATTATAACATTTAAATATTATCAGAAACATCACTAAAACAGTTACTAAAAATTTTGAAGGTCAGCTTAACTATATAATTATAAAAGTAGGGTGTTATAGATAATTCTTTTAATAGATTATTATATTCACATATATATTAACATGTAATCGTAACAAATCAATATCATTAATGGTTGTAGTTTGCAATAGATACCGCTAGATGGCGAACTGCGCCGATTTAAATACGTTTCGGCGTTTTTCTATGTATTTTATGTGTGTGTTTACAAAAAAAAAGGATTGTATGTCGATCCGTTGTCTAATTTCCGTAAATATGTTATAACTTGCACTTAGTTGATAAGCTTGGAAACTAGAGGGTACTGTATCCCTAACAAAGTTATTTTTATAATGTAGAAACTATGCATGTCTTTCTCTTCTTTTCTCATAATCTCTTTAGAATCATGTAATTTCTGGAAGATTTACTCCATCGAAGTCAGATTGTACATTTTTATGTATGTTACGCCCACGATCTTGTGTTTAATTTTTTTATAGTACTTATATTGGTTAGTGGTTATGGTCCATTGGTTCTGTTGGAATAGGTAATATTTTATTTTATGTTATGGCATTTGAATCAAATTTTTATCATTCAACTTGTTGTGGAATCATGTTACACATCTACAATCATACAAAAATACCGAAATATTTTGCATTTGTTATGGCGGATTTTATATTTTACAGTTTTACCACCCGCTAGCCAGAGGAAAGCCACCGCAGTGTTTTAGTGGGTAGGCGGTAGCCCACGGATTAAATCGCAGGATAGTGCTTTAAGGGAGTCCCACACTACCAGCTACCGTCCCCAGGCGGGGGATGTGCTTAAACGGCCTAAAGCATTTCCTTACGTAACAAAAAAAGATAGACTTTTGTGACATCACGCCTTTTGACAATCGAAATAACAGATGAAAGGAGATCACCTGCAACTGAGATATTGCCAGTTAAAGAGTATGTAAGAACTAAGAATCGGAAGTAGCACTATTCGTGGAAGGAATTACCAGTGGTAATTTAGCGTGAGTAGGGTATATTGTGAGAAGAGAAGAGAGTCATGTTACCAGGAGAAGAATCAGAAGGAATATCGTTAGGCATGTCCCGTATGTCTACATTTGTAGACATACGGGAAAATTCTTAACTACCTATAATAGGTACCTACATGTCTTGTTAAGTTGATCATGGTAATTTTTAAGACCATTAAATTAGCATAATTATGTAGTTATGTAATAAAAGAGAGAACACACATAATAGTTAAATAATTGCATAAATATTCGGATAAATAGGGAAAATTCCGGTCAGTTATCTCCAGCAGAGTAAAGGTAGGGTAATAATAATGTGAGCACAATACGCACAACGCCCTCTAGTTTTCAAATTAATCAAAATTTGTAGATACACTTTTTTCTTTGCAAATACTTATGTACTTACAAATAGTGATGGTTAACTCGAGATACCAACTTGAGTTGGGCTTGACTCGATTCAACTCGAGTTGATTATCTCCGATTCGTCTATACCTACTTGAAATACCTTCTGACAGAGAGCTAAGTTTGTTGTTTCTTGAAAGAAATAACAAACTTAGCTCAACTAGCTTTGAATGTCAAACTTTAAACTTTAGATAGGAGGGCAAACGAGCAGGCATTACACCTGGTGGTAAGTGATTAGCGCCGCTCATGGTAGCCTGCAACACAGTCTTACAGTTACGTTACTGAACTATACCTAAGGGAGTTGAATAGTAAAGGATGGGGAAGAGGGCGTCCGGATACATCTCTCACCGAACTAAACGCGGCATGAGCCACTGTACGTCAATATTCGGAGTGGTCGTGGTATTTCACTGGTCGACCCATTCATGCAGCGAACTGCGTGGCTCCACCACTGTTCTTTTATTGCCATTGCCAAACTCACATAACATAAAATAACTTCACGGCTTTTTCTATCCGAAAGTGTAGGCAGTGGCTGTTAAGCCTCGACTCGCCATTATGCTTACGTCCCAAATGGAATAGGTGGCACACCTTTTGCCGTACCGGGCATAAGGTTTTCAGTCATCGATATTTCTCACACATAACTTTCGAAATTAATTTCGAAAAGTCGCTGGTGTAAGCCCGGATTTGAACCCGCGACCGCTTAATTCAAAAGCCGAGATTCACCGAGACTTTTACGAAGCCCACCTGAGTCGGGATTTTTCGGAGTTGGCACATTACTACTTAGGAAAGCGACCCGGCGGCATTCGACCATTCATGCTTATTATTTAATGGTTGACCGGCGACTTTTATTACCTATATATTTATGTACCTACTTGATGAGAACTTCTGTATCTAATACAAGATATTATAGACAAAGTTAGATAGCCAAATACGGTTACAGTTTGTTTCACCTGATCTTTGAAATAGCAGAATTAATTTTGACGATTTTTCACTGGCATACAAGTGACAAAATCACGATACTTTGATTAAAAATAATTAGATTACTTAGATGAAAATAAAAAATACCATTTACAAATTGTAATTCTTGCAATCGGGACCAGATAAGTCAAATAGACCTTTAAATTCCAAGAGTCGTAGAAACCAAACGAAGCGAAATGTCTCTTTTTAATTATTAAGTCATTAAGTAGTTAAAATGGAAATACAAAATAATCGAATGTAAAAAAAAATCCATTTATTCCAACAATATAAATTAAGTTTATATTAATTTATTATAACTAATACATATTATATAACCTTTGTGCCCCCAAATGTATAAAAAACTGTGAGTATATATAGCAATTCACAAGTTGGACAGTATCTTCTGCGTAGTAGATGTGGGTAGTCATTTACCCAAGCTCTTTTTCAAATTCTCAGCCAATTTGTCCATAAATTCGAAGGTCTCATAATAGTCTGTCCTCTTTACGTTGTTCATACCCTTAATACATATTGCGAGATCCTTGGTCATCACGCCTGATTCAATAGTATCAATGCAAACCTTCTCCAGGGTTTCAGCAAAGTTTTTCAGTTCCGCATTATCGTCCAACTTGGCGCGGTGCAGAAGACCTCTAGTCCATGCAAAGATGGAAGCAATCGGATTTGTGGATGTCTCCTTTCCTTGTTGGTAGAACCGGTAATGTCTTGTCACCGTACCATGAGCAGCTTCTGCCTCAACAGTCTTTCCATCAGGGCAAATAAGCACCGATGTCATAAGACCGAGTGATCCGTAACCTTGAGCAACGGAATCAGATTGCACGTCACCGTCGTAGTTTTTGCACGCCCATACAAAACCACCTTCGGACTTCATTGAATAGGCCACCATATCATCGATCAACCTATGTTCATACCATATACCAGCTGCTTCAAACTGCGATTTATATTCCTTATCGTAAATCTCCTGGAAAATATCTTTGAAACGACCATCGTATTTCTTGAGAATGGTATTTTTGGTGCTCAGATACAATGGGTACTTGCGTCCAAGTGCGTACTTGAACGAGGAATGAGCAAAATCGACAATTGACGCATCGGTATTGAACATGCCCAGGGCCACACCAGGGCCTTTATAGTCATTGACGACATACCTGATAGGCTCCCCGGAAGCAGGTGTAAAAACAAGCTCCAGTTTACCAGCACCAGGAACAACGAAGTCAGTTGCTTTATACTGATCAGCGTGGGCGTGACGACCAATAATAATTGGTTTTTCCCAGCCAGTGACCAGACGAGGAATATTCTTGCAGATAATAGCCTCCCTGAATACCGTACCTCCTAGAATATTACGAATGGTTCCATTCGGACTCTTCCACATCTTTTTAAGCTTGAATTCCTCAACCCTATTCTCGTCGGGCGTTATAGTTGCGCATTTAATGCCAACATTGTATTTCTTAACCGCTTCAGCACAGTCTATGGTTACCTGGTCGTCAGTTTTATCACGATTTTCAATGCCAAGATCGTAGACATGGAGTTCGATATCCAAAAATGGTAGAATAAGTTTTTCCTTGATGAGATCCCAGATAATTCTGGTCATCTCATCACCTAAGATGTCAACAACTGGTCCAGCCTTTATTTTCGACATTTTGGATATCTGTAATTAGAGAATACACACAATATTAAATTATTATTTTAACAAATTATGATTTATAAATTGAAATTTAAATAATGAACTGTCAATTTTGTGGTGGTTGGACAGTGATTGGAAAAGAAGAGCCGAAGACCGGGCTCACTAGTGTATATTGGGAGAGGCCTATGTCCAGCAGTGGAATGATGTGAGGTGACTGATAATGTAAGATATTAGACTACGCGAGTTTGGATAAAGCTTATTATCAATCTATACGTTCTAAATCCATGACCTTCGGGGATAGTGGTCCAATGTCATTTACATTAAACCTATATTGTCGTATCGATGACACAGCTATTTCCATAAATGGTCGCACAGCTATTTCCATAAATGGTCGAACGTTATCATAACACCGATAATTGTCAGCTCTAATTTACAGGGAGTGCCAATTACGGTATCTAATATTTATTATAAAATACGCCTGTTAAACTTCGCCTGTCAAACTTCACGCCTGTTACTACCCAAAGATGTTGGCAGCGACTGTTATGCCTGGACTCGTGAAAATTTTTACGTTCCAAATGGAGTAGGTGGTACAACCTACTGCCATACGCCTGGCGCAAAGTTGTCAGTCATTGATATATATCGCACATAACTTCCGAAAATAATTTCGTCCTTGTTCAAGTCATTGTTCTCAATCCTGATTAAATCCCACGACTACAGACCACCGAGACGACTAATGTTTAAATACAAGATCAAACTAATTTATGGTGATATTAATTTACGAATATGAATAAGAATTTATTAATACTTTGTAAACTATGATCATCTATTGTCTATTCTCTTTTCGAGTCCATAATTTTGATTATTTTAGGTACATTCCGAATCGTAACTAAAAAAATATGTCTGTTAAAAATAAACACAAACGTTTATCAAACACGATAACAGTGAGAAAATTTGTACTTGTCACGTACCTATCCTTATCACTATGACTCTTATATTACCTACACAAACATCAAATCAAATTATTTCATATCATATTTAGGTAATTACTAGGCCTTTATATAGATATTCTTAAAATCATCAATAAATACATTGAATAAAATCAATTAAATAAACACGTATGTGGAAAATACTTTCGAGAAACAAGAAAAGACGAATTCGCCCACTGAAGAAGTGGGAAAAAAATTGTGTACCTACTAAAAACTATTTCAAATACTAATAGAAAAAGTGCCACAAGTAGTTTTTTTTGAACCACGATTTGGACAGGATGCACAGTCTAAAATAAGGCTTAGATTGGCTTAGAAGCCGTCTCAATGGTTACATTAAAACATTGTTTAACGAAGGCTGCTCACTTCACATGTTTTATGTCCCAAGATGTCCTGTCGACGGCATTAAATTCCTTTGGGCGAAGCAAATGACGCAACTTCAACTATGAAAATTAGGGAAGTGAATTGAAAAAATGAAGTTTATGAGTACGAACGAACCAATTTAACGACAATAGTATCGCACCAGTCCAAGAGCGTACAAAGGTCGCAGCTACATTAATACCCGGTATTGAAAGCGCAGACGTTGCGAGTTTAAATGAAATGAAACACTGACCTTGTAGATAAATGGGTGTGGACTATTGTGGACACAATTCCACAATAACATAAACTTTTAGAATACTTAATGACAATCCAAAGATTATTTTTTCATTAGGTAACTGCTGCATACATGAAATTAATTAATTATTAATCTATTGTATATATTTATTTTTAAGTGATGCCCTTAAAGATATTCTATTTATTGGAGTTCGTGTTATCAATGATTTAAATCGTTGCACTTGCAACCTATCCATATTAATTATTAAGAGAAAAGATTTGTTTGTATGTAATCAGCAAATTTATTTCAATGGTTCATACAAACAATTAGAGTTCCTTACAAAAAAAAACATAATATTTTAATGAGGGAATAGGGAATACATTAAATTATGCATGAACAGAGCTGCAGGTAGAGGGTAGCTGCAGTATAAGGAAAACGTACATTACATATCCAATAGAGGTATAAATAAAATAATCTTAAGTAAATAATATCTATATTTAGCAGCAAGCAATTGACACCTCAAGTGTGTATAAGAAAAATTTGGCCTTTTAGATTGACAATATGTTATTCCAAACATATTAATAACATGTCAAGCTAGTTATCACCAATTAGATAATATTAAATCTATAAGCAGTTAAAAAAATAATTAAATTTAGCAAACAATTACATTTGACAAAATTAATTATTTGTAATTGCTTGTAGAGTAGATTTTTTTAATTGCTTCCTAAAGTGGTTGATATCTTCCACTGAGTGTTTAAATCAATATCCTATTTGGACAAAGATGAACACCTCAAAACCTTTATAAAGTATGTGGATGTGTTTCACCAAAATAACATAACATAACTTCACGCCTTTTGTTACCCGAAGGTGTAGGCAGCGGCTGTTAAGCCTCGTCTCGCCGTTATGTTTACGTCCCAAATGGAATAGGTGGCGAACCTATTGCCATACCGGGCACAAAGTTGTCAGTCATCGATGTTTATCACACGTAACTTTCGAAAATTTTGAAAAGTCATTGGTGTGTGCCAGGATTTGAACCCACTATTTCTTGAATCAGAAGTGGGGTGCTAGCCACTGCGCCACCGAGACTGTTCTTACCAAATATTTATAGTTCACCAAAATAATTTAGAAATATCTGAGTTAGTGAGACTTTTGTTTGAAATATTTAATTTCTTGATGTTGACTCTAAAATAAAACATATTTAGAGTCATTATCACTCATCAAACACATTGGCAAACTATTCTTTAACTATTAACTTATATTTAACTATTAACTATGAATGTTAAAAGTGTAAAGTTATAGAAATGACTAATGTTGATTATCTAGTATTTAAGTCTCGGTGCTCCAGTGGTAGAGCACATGGTTTCTGAATCCTGAGGTTGAGGATTTCAATCTTGGCACGCACTAATGTTAAATGATTTCGAAAGTTATGTGTAATAAATATTGATCTCTAAACACTTTGTGCCCAGTATGGCATTAGGTTCACTGCCTATCCTATTTGGGAAGTTAGCATAACGGCGAGTCGAGGCTTAACAGCCACTGCCTACACCTTTGGGTAGAATAAGGAATGAAGTTATGTTTATGTCATGTAATGTTTACTATCACTATACTAATTTAATATTATCAGTACTGAATGAAAACTTGTTTGTATTAGTATGACCTAAAAGATATAGCTATTCAGATTATATAATCTGATTTATATACACTCGGGTCACTAAGTGATTACTTTGAAGTAAGCAGAAATATGATGAAACAATATTATGTGAAATATATCTTGTTTTCTTTCAAACACAAAGCTTTTTCCACAAAACTTTCTCACATAATTATGTCTGAACAAGAACTTTATCATAATTAATTCTTAAACAACAAAAAGAGAAATTAATAGTTAATTAGGTAATAGATAACACTGATCGTGACATTCTGGTAAAAAAAAATGTGTGAGATATCACAGATGATGAGATATCACAGATTTTATTATTTAATTAAAAGTATGTATTATTATTATATTTTTAATCAAGAAAGAAATCAAAAAGAGTAGTGACCATATGATATTATAAAAAAAAAGAAATTTTTAGTATTTATAAAATGTGTTATGAATACTTTTCAAGGACTGGTTAGTCTTATCAAGTGGAATCTGATAATTATCATATTTATCTAAATAATATATATTTTTTGTAAATTTAATATTGTAAATAAATCATACCTCAGTGAAATATATTTACCCAATAAACAGTAGTGAGATAGCAAAATAACACAGATCAAAGTCCAAGGACTTGTAAAGTTATGTTGAATCTAATTAATATTTACATAATAATTCGAATTTTAAGGTAAGGTGATAATTAGAAAAGAATACTAGATTCCAGTTGGATACTGATCAAAGGAGCTATGAGAAACAAGTGCATACTACAAAAAAAAAACACGAAACGAAATAAGTAAATCTTTTCCTATAGAGAGGTACCGCTATGTTAGTTTTAACTGTGCCGGACATTTAATGCCTTAAAATATAAAATGAAAGGTTTTGGATATGCTAGAAGTACAAAATTAATGAACTAGTTTCTAAGAAGTTTTATCTTACCTTATCAGGTAAAAGAAATAATTTTCGTTTCAGAAACTAATATTAAATAGTAAACACCACACCCACAAGTAGAAAGTAATCTATAAAATGAACAACTATGGTGACGAGACAAAAACATAGAGGAGACAGCAGAATGGACGGCAAACTTGCATAACCAGTTCACTTTATTAATTAATTATCACGTGAAGAGCATTTTATGCTACTAATTAACATTACAAAAGTCAGAAAATTTTAAATTACCAACCTGGGAGACAGTCGGCTGGCCGGGTGCAAGAAAATGATTGCTAAGTGATGACAATATTGACAATTGATTGGACTGGCATTTGACAGTCATTGGTATGCGTTCTTATCACTAGTGATGTTTATTAAAAAATATTAGGTACCTAGTAAAAATACTTTTACTTTAAGATTTTTGTTGAACAGTGGTAGAGCAGCGGGGTTTGCTTTGAATGGGCTGGCTGGCTCGACCTCTAATACCATGACTCTCAGAATATCGATGTAAAGTGGCCCTGCCTCTCTCCCATTACCATCCCACTTATGAGCCATTCCGTATCCTATTTTAAGCAACGCAACTGTAAGACTAATTATCTGTGTTGCAGATGTCCATGGTTGGCGGTTGTTACTTACTATCGGTCAACACGCCTACACGTTTGCCCCCTTCCCATAATAAAATGTTGAAGTGAAGCTTCCGATACAACTTCCAACAATGATGCGTTATACGTCGTTAAAAATTCTGTCTGGTAAATTCCGAGAGCGTAAATCTAAATTGTATAAAGGTCAGATGCCTAGGTAGTTTATTGTTTACCGACTTACTACTACTATTACTAAACCGACTTAGTACTAAACCGATTTATCGAAAACCGCATCAAAAATCTATCTCATATCATTAAGTATTTTCAAGGATTCTGTATTAAACGCGAGTTAATATGCGAGATAATAAAGATTTTTTCTGAGATTTTTTAACTTTTGAACGTATGTTTACTTGTAATAATAATTAATAATTATACGTACGCGCGTACGTATCGTCGCTGAAATTTGAGCGTAGTCATTCAGTGGCAAAAAAGAGAACTGAGATCTTAGTTGATTGTAAATTGATTATTATGATAGATATATGCTGGATATATTAAATATATATGATATATTATAGATATATAATAAAGATGTATTAAGATTATATTTTTATTATATGTATAAAAATATATTTATTATATATTATACAGTTAATCAGTGCAATAAAAATAAATTTAAAAAAATATTACTCAAGTCTCAAAGCATAGTCGAGAATCGATATAACGCGCTTTGAGAACTCGATTAATCGCCTAATCGATTTCGATAGTTGATATAATTTGATTTTCAGGGCACATTATGGATGATCGATGTTAGGAAAACATCGATGTTAACATCGATGCTAACATTGAATCAAATGTATCGATATACAATAAATATCGGTCGAAAGACATCGATATTTTTAAAACATCGATGTTTTTGGAATCAAATAAAACTGTCGACAATATTTATGAATAGTTTAAATTGTTCGATAAATGCTCTAGAAATAATAAAAATATTAAAAAATTAACATTAATAAATAAATAATAATATCTTGGACACAATACACACAGTGCCCTCTAGTTCCAAGCTAAGCAACTAAATGCTTGTGTTATGGATACTAGATAACGGATATTAATACACATATACTATTCTTTTGTAAATACATACTTATAATACATAGAAAAACACCCAGACGCCACACAAATATCCATGTTTTTCACAAATATTTATGCTCGGATGGGAATCGAATCCCCGACCTCAATGCGGTAGTTTTACCAATGTGCCACGAGGCCCGTCAATTCCCCTGTATTTTTAGGGATAATTATGCAATATTTCTACTTGAAGGTAGTACACCTACTGCACGCTAGACCGCGCCCAAAAGAATAATTGACGTTTCGATATTTTATGCAGCTAACATCGATGTTACGATGATATCGAAGTCAACCCATCGATGTTAAAACATCGATGTTATACATATAGTCAAACATCGATGTTTATCCAACATCGAATAATATCGATCATCCCTAGGGCCTAGGGCATATCAATTTTTACACTGAGTCGACTTATCTGTGTAGTAATTTGGTTTGATTATATTAATTGCTTTAGAGTACTGAAAGAAAAGAGAATATTTAATTACAGACTCGCACTCTCGCAGTTTTAATGAGTGTCTTGAGTACTATATAGCATTGCAGACTAGTGAACGTTACTGAAGACAAAACTGCATCACAATTAACAAACCATAAACGCAAAATAAAATGAATGTGTAATCATTGGTATAATATTAAATTTCTGAAAGGAAATACGAAGATGCATTTATCTCGGAGATAAAACATGAATTTAACATCCCTCTAGTATGTAAATTGATGGAAATTGTATTGTTTCGAAATGGTGGTGCAAAAAAATTGGAGTAGTGTCGATTTATCGCAACAAAGCTCCATTTCTGAAAGTTCTAGTAGCTCATGGGCACCGCCTAAGATTTTAAGTGTTCTTCCCAGCAGCTCCAGCACCATGCAAGCGGTATATCATGTTTAATTTTCATAGATTTAGTTACAGTATAAACACAAATACTATAGTAATGATATATGAATTGTGTATACTATTAACACAACACATTTCACTCCTCCACTAGTTATCCTTTTTAATTTAGTATAGATAGAGATACAGCTTATAACTCCATGAGTTAGAAGTGCACAACACATGAAACATTTTTTGACAATTAACAAAAAAAAATATACAATCTAAATACATATTGTTTAATTTGTATAGTTAGCAGAGGAGCATTCTTTTTGCTTTTAATAATTCCATTTGCAACTTCTGCTAATAATTGTCAATCAATTCCAAAAAGCAAAAAGTGTGTCCCTGCACTAAACTATAGAACCTAAATTATATGCTAACATTGTTGTTTAAACAAAATCAATTACTTTACAAACTTCCTGGAAATTCTGTCAAGTGTTCCTCCAATTTTATGTGACAATTGTGTATTTTCAATGTTTTTAAACTCATAGAGTTATAACATGTATCCTGCCTTTACATATCGTGCGAAGTGTTCAAACTTGAAAGGGTGAAATATGTTATTCCTATTTGTAATATTAAATCAGATTATTCTTGATAGAGAGTCCTTAAAATACAGCAGATCTTACTTCTCTGTCCTGTGATCTTATTTAAACAGATAGCAATTTAAATATATGTCTTACAAAGTAAAAAAAGTTTCTTGTTAAGTCTTAACTTAATAAGATTATAATTATTACAGAAACAGCCAGTTACAAGACAAGTGGCAATAAATACTCTTGCTGCTATGCACAGAAGGTTCAGTTTGCCAGGGCCAGTGCAACCTCACTCTAGACCCATAGCAGAGTTCAGGGCCAGTGCTAATAAATCTTTAGATATGTTACGACAAACTATACAATCAGCAGTAACTAGAGAAATCGATCAGGTCATTAAGAAATATTTGGAAGTAAGTATTATCATTACTAGAGATATAATTAATTTATTGATTTAAATAGAAATTAGAAAAATTTAAGGAAAATAATGAAATCTCTTTCTATTAAATACATCTGAATACATATACCTAATATCTTATGCCAATTCTAAAACCTAAATTTACATTACAAAAATAAAGTTTTATTGTGAACCAAGTACAATTTGTGTAATTTCTTAAAGAAAAATATACCTAACTTTAAAACTAAGTTAGGTATATTTTTCTTTAAGAAATTATATCTTTATGTAATATTCAATTTTAATATATTTTTGTTAAATATCCACCATTTTTTCTTTGTATATAAATATTGACTTGGGTGATACTTGTTGGAAATATTCCAGAAGTTTTTTGTACCTGCCGTCAATAATATAAGACTGAATTTGGGTGATGAGTCTGTCAGTGAAGATCAGGTATGTATCAAATAATTGCTCTTTGCATACTATTTCATATTTTTGTATTACAGTGGATCTCTAAAATATTATAAACCTGAAAAGTTTGCTTTTTTGCTTGGTAGAATACCTTTTTTATGGGAAACCATCAAGTGGATAAGCTGATGGTAATAAACTACTACTGCTACCTGGAACATGGACACCTGCAACATCGATAGTGTTATAGCTGCGTTGCTGGCGTTTAATGGAATAAGAGGGTGGGCCTCCAGATATGTCTCTCACCGAACGAAACGCGACATGAGCCTCTTTACATCGATCGAGAGATTGTGGTTTTTCACCGGTTGTGCGAGCCCATTCATGCAGCAAACTGTGTGGCTCTGCCATTGTTAACTTTACTATCGCGTTCATTGTTTCAATATTAGATACTTCAACCAGTAGAAGTAGAGTATCAATTATAAGCATTGCAGAAAACCGGGGATATTTTTTTAGAGTTAAGAAATTGTGTTTTTATTTTATTATTTTTTTTTACCTTTAATAACATTTTAGTATCAAAGCTTTTTTGTTTTTACTTTTGAAACAACTTTTATCTATTGTTATTTTTTTTTATTAAGGTAAGAGCTGTATGCAGAGCCATGTTAGACGCGACTCGTCTCCTGTACATAACACCAACTAGACCAGCTCAATCACCTTTTGAAAGCGATTCAGAATCCAGCAGTAGTGTGGACTCCAAACTTCTCAAACAAACCACAGTGAGTAAACCTTATTTATTTATCTTTGTTTATGTTTTTTTTTTCCATCTCCTGTTTGATGATTTATAGTTCATGACCATTATAGTTTGTCATTGAACCTGACTGATAAAATGCGATAATATTTATTTTTTTCTATTCATATCTAGTAATATTGGAATATTATAAACATCAAGATCATAGTTTTTATCTAATTAACATATTTGTTTGTAGTCAAAGTTATTTTTAACTTGATAGAAAAATACTAATTTGACTAGGTACTACTTCTCATTTTGCTTATGATATTCGAGTCTAAAAATTGAAAGTGAGATGGGACAATTCACTATGCCCTTATATATATGAACTATAATTATTTATAGAATCAGAAGTTTCAGTGGTCCAGTGGTCCAGTGGTCGAGCACACGGCTTCTGAATCTAGAGGTCGCGGGCTCGAATCCTGGCTCACGCCAATGACTTATCGATATTAATTTCGAAAGTTATGTGTGATACATATCAATGACTGAAAACTTTGTGCCCGGTATGGCAATAGGTTCGCCACCTATTACATTTGGGACGGTGAGTCGAGGCTTAACAGCCACTGCCTACACCTTCGGATAAAAAAAGGCGTGAAGTTATGTTATGTTACTAATATGACTATGTACTACTTTTCTGTTTGCCTATGATATTGCAGTCAAAAATTTGGAATATAGATGGAATAATTCACTATTCCCTTAAATATATTAACTATGTATTATTAGAATAGAATAGAATGTCATGACTTAAAGGTCTATGTTACCAGGTCATAAAATTAAAAAAAAATAAAATAGAATGTCTCTTTATTGTACACAGTTTATAAAATACATTATAGTGATTTAGTACATAGTAGATCAAATACAATCAGCGGTCTTATCGCATTCTGCGATCTCTTCCAGACAACCTTAGCATGGACAAATAAATTCGGAGAATAAATATGCGGTGTACAGTTGTTTGTTTAAATATGTGTATATTATCAACCAAGTTAGATACATACATATACTTAAAGTTGACATACATATACATTAATACCCACATAAATACATACATACACATATATATATTAATATATATATACACATAAACACAATAAATAAATATATATATATATATATATATATATATATATACACAAATACAATAAATATCTATATGTAGAGTCAATTACAATGATAAGTAGTGCTCTTTAAGATGTTTCTTGAAAGTTGACAGTGTCTTGCGTGTTATTATTTGTTCACATTTTTAACTGGCTTCTCCTTGATAACTTGACTTCAACTTTTCATTAAGAACTGATCAAAATCAAACAAAAGCTCTAGCCTTCCAATAAAAATACATATTTTATATGCAACTTAAATATAATTGACAATGAGAAGTTCGCTATTTCAATTAGTAGTTGGACTATGTTTAAATTTGGGAATGTTTTGGATCGGTGATGAATTTTCGTAATACACTGTAAGAAAGAAATACATTAGATCTCATTACGATGCCCAAGAGGGGGATCTACCACTAAAAAAAGCTAGAAATGCACAACGCCGCGCAATCCATTACTGCATTTAAAACGACATAATTACATAACATTAATGCCCGAATACTGAACCGCCACTCAAATATATAAGCGCTACTTATGCGTTTAAGTACCTGTCACATTAGACAGAACACGTGAAATTTGAGCAGTAAGTAGCACTTTATTGATTGTCAGATTTGAGTGACTTTTCAGGATTATATCGCGTTTATTTAGAACTTATTTTATTTTCGAACTCTTTACAGAGATCATTTTCACGACTGATGAACAAAAAGTTGGTAGTCGTTCAAAAGCTTATTTCTTAAATAAGCTTTTGAATGTGATTCGCAAAAATCTAAGAAATAAACGACATAAATTACCCAGTATTTAATAGTCAATACTATATTTCAAACAGTTGCAGAGCCCTTCACAAAAACGGAAAGATTCTGATAATGACGTTGATGGATGTACCAAAAGGAAGAAAATTAAACAGGAGGACAGTATAGATAGTGCTTCATCATCCCCACTTCCATCACCTGCCATCACGGATCCCGAGAAATGGAATCCCGCCAGACTCACCCAAGATACATTGTTTATCATGGGTTCTCATGCTCACAAGGTAAGTTTTTTTTTACTGGAGGTGAGTTTATCTATCTGCTGGTAAGCTTCGATCAAGGTGGTCATGGAATTTGACCGGTGAAATACCACGACCTCTCGGAATATTGACGAAAAGTGGCTCATGCCGCGTTTCACTCGCTGAGAGAGTTATCCGTATATCAAACTACATTCCCTTCCCTAACCACTTCCACTACCTTTCCAATCCCAATTTAAAAGCCGGCTATGCAACCGTAATCTGTGTTGTAGGTGTCCATTGGCGGCGTTAGTTGCTTATCATCAGGTGACGCCTGCTTGTTTGCCACCCCAAATCTCATAAAAAATGGCATTTCTATAGTAAGTAGACGCAGTCATAGCTGATATAATGATTTTTTTGTGTTCCCTCTTCAGGTTCTAGGTTTAGGGAACGCAAGGGGTCGTTTGTATACAAGGCACGCTGGTTTGCTTAGATACCCGGCTGATACTATTGATAAGGAGTGGATAGCCAGTCACAATTTGGTCAATGCTGTTGGAGGGAAGACCTATATCATGGTGAGTTACTGTTTTCAAACTGAAGTGACCTTAACCTTATTTTCTATTTATGGACTTGAATAATACAAAAGGTCGTACTCATAAGATATTAGAATCGATAAGACAAGATAAGGTTTCATTAATATTTAATAAACCTTACCTTGAAATAAACTACATAAAGGCGTTTTTCCTACAATATTTACTACTAGCTGCCCTAGCGAAGTCTATTTCGCTTCGGAAGCAATAAATGAATAAATAAAACCCTAAGTTACTCCATAATACATCAGCTACCTGCCAATAAAAGTCCCGTCGGTTCAGCCATGTCAGAGATTAGCCTGAACGGACGGATAAAAATTGTAAAAAAAAACCAGACATATTAATATATTCATTTCAATTTTATTTAAATTTGGATGATTTGTTTTAATTCTTAGGTACTAGAAGATATTGAAGAGTTGGCAAACAGTGATGCATACAGGCACAATTCATTGCCGATGCTGGGAGAACTGACTGGTTTTAAAGTTCCTATGTTCATGCTGAGGAAAATTAAAGTGTACATGTTGAAAAGAGCCCTAAGCGGTGACATAAGTAATGTCAGCAGTCCACAACCATCGACAAGCTTGATCGGTGATGATGACAAATATAAGATAGAGGATATTAAAGTGGAGCCAAACCATGACAATTTTGATAGCAACAGTTTTGATGCAAGCCAATATATTGGGAATAGTGATAACAGCAGAGATTTCTCTGATGTTCCAACTCTGAAGGACGATACCGACTTTGCTGATATCAAAGTCGAAGACATGGATGATATCAAAGTTGAGAATATAAAAGTTGAGGATCTTGATCAGATAAAAGTTGATGGAATCAAAGTGGAGGATGACGATCTGAAAATGATGAAAGACAATTTTGGTGGTATAAAAGTGCAAGGCATAAAGCTGGAGGACGATGATTTTGGACTGAAAGAATCGGAGGACGATCAGAGTCATTTGGTTGACGGTTTATTGGAATCGGATATTGAATTTTTGAGCAGAAATTTGGACAATATTGAGAGTGAAGCTGATACGAGGAAAACCATTGAAAAGTTGACCGGCGCCAATCCGGACACGATGTCGTTGGTTGGAGATGAATTTGATTTAGGATCGACCTTAAATAATTCATCGGTAAGTCTTTTTTCCTTATTTACAATGTAGTAATTATAAGAAAAAAGTCTCGGTGGTCCAGTGGTCGGGCGCGGCGCTTCTGATTCACGAAGTCGTCGCGCCCTCGAATCCTGGCCCTACCAATGACTTAGAAATTCTTATCGGAAATTATGTGTGATAAATATCGATGACTGAATACTTGTGCTCGGTATGGCAATAGGTTCGCCACCTATTCCATTTGGGATGTAAATATAACGGCGAGTCGACGCTTAACAGTCACTGCCTACACCTTCGGGTAGAAAAAGGCGTTAAGTTATGTTAATTATATGAAATTTACTAATTTACCTTTAATATAACCTTTCAAATGTCGGACTTGTTTCTTATAGAATTAATGTTTTGCCTTGATTTTTAAATTTTCGATTATTCGATGCTGTTACTGGAACAAGAAAACGCGTTATTTTTACTTACTTACCTTTATTTTGTGTGAAATAACCTGTCTTTTTCTATCACATAGTTACGTAACAAATAGAATGGGGACTTATTGTGATACATTGGACACAATTCTTTTAGTCATCGAAATGTATCACCCTTTACACTAACCTTCTACCAACTACTTTTTTATTCATAACCTAGCTAACCCGGCGATATTTGTTCTGCATAAAATTTTTTTTTTACGGCGTTTACAATTAAAGTGCAAATTATACGACTGAATTTTACATAAAAACCACCTCATTGACACCCTCTATCTATTAAAAATAACCGCATCAAAATCCGTTGCGTAGTTTCAAAGATCTAAGCATATAAGGGCACAGACAACGGAAGTTGACTTTGGTTTATACTATGTAGTGATGGAGTACTCGAACCTCGGACTACCGAGAGGATATTTTTAAATTTACATACATACAATCACGCCTTTTTCCCATGGGGGTAGGCAGAGACTAATTCTTTCCACTTGCTACGATCCTGACATATGTTTCTTGCTTCCTCCACTCTCATTATCGCGTTCATACATGCTCGTCGGTTGTGGCCACTCCTGACCTGGCCCCTCACCAACACATCGTAGATTTGTTGGTGGAAGGTCCGCCTAGGTCGTCCTTTACCGGTTCGCCCTTTCACACTTGTCTTATAAATTCTTTTAGTCAGTCTACTTTCGTCCATCCTTTCTACATGTCCGAACCATCTAAGCATTCCTTTCTCTATCCTTGTCACTATATCTTCTTTCACACCACAACGTTCTCGAATTACACTGTTTCTCATTTTATCCACCAAGCTTACTCCAGCTATACTCCTCAGACTCCTCATTTCCACAGCATTAATCTTACTTTTGTGCTTCTCCTGCCATACCCAACATTCACTCCCATACATAAGCGTGGGAACCAAAACCCCTCTGTGTACAGCCAGTCGTGCCTTTTTGGAGACCATTTTAAATTTAGTGTTATTTATATATTGTCTTTCTAGTTTTCGACAAACGAAACCAAATGTATAACGGTTGCATCGACGACCAGTGGCATGGTGCACAGTGTGCCGGTGGCCCACATTGCTGCCCCGCCCCGCATCACCGGCAGCACTGTCCACTACTACACCAGCGCCAATATACCTTCGTCAGGACAGAGAACTGTCCACCACTTGCCGGCCACTGTCACCATACAAAACATTCCGGGCTCCACCTCACAGGTGATACGTGGGTAAGTTGTGAAAATTATTTAATTACTCAATTCTGAACAGTGTTAGAGTATTGCAGTTCGCTGCAAGAATGGGCCGGTTCGACAGGTGAAATACGACGACCTCTCGGAATATCGGCGTGAAGGGGCTCGTGCCTCATTTCGTACGGTGAGAGAGGTATCCGGAGGCCGATTTCCCTTTCTTTCCCATCCCACGGCAGAAAAATCCCCAAAATATGATTACTACTCTAAAATCAGGCAATTTCCGACGGGCTTGATTCCCTGGCAATGCGGAGGGACATTGCTTCTCTGTGTGTCCTATATCGAATCTACCACGGGGAGTGTTCCCAGGAATTGTTCGAACTAATACCACCCGCTGATTTCCGCCACCGCACATCGCGCCAACACTACCACGCACAGAAACTAAATGGTTGGCGATCTGCGACAGTGCGCTTCAGCCGTCATTTTTTGCCGCGCACGTCTCCTCTATGGAACCAGTTGCCGGCAGAGGTATTCCCGGACCGATACGACTTAGGGACCTTCAAGAAAAGAGCATACTCCCACTTAAAAGGCCGGCAACGCTGACTCGACGCCCCTGGTGTTGAGGATGTCTATGGGCGGCGGTGGTCACTTTCCATCAGGTGACCCGCACGCTCGTTTGCCCCTTTCTCTCATAAAAAAAAAAATCTTTATAATATCTTGGACATTTTTTTCTTCATTTCTTTGAATTTCTATACTGCTATCTACTCACAAAGTGCGTCACTTGTTGACCCACCCTCCAACGCCTCCTTCATTTCATTTTTAGTAACGCAAAATTTGGTTTAGTTTTTTGCTAAGTCTCAAAAAATATTTTTGTTTTTCAGAATTCCAATGAACCCGAAAACCGGCACATTCAGTACAGTAATGTCTCAAGGTACGGCCAGCACGTTGATTGGTTTCGGTACACGCACTTCGAATGCAACTATTATTGGCACACCTCAGTACGTCAACGTCACATCGAAATCCTTCCCGACTGGCAATATACTTCACAACGCAATTGTCTCCAGGAACATCATCAGCAGAAACAACATGGCGCCATCTTCGACGGTCTCCTTCAACATGACTGCCGTGAGACCCAGTCTACTCACTTCTGCACCAAAGATAAGTACAGCCGTTTCAACGAGCTCCACAGATTACGATAGCATTTCGACCACAAAAGATATGATAGATAACGCTTGCAATTCTTCAGTCATGTTGAAAAAGGTCTTGACTTTGGGTGGTGCCGGTTCTGCTAAGTCTTTTATGATGCATAACACTCAGAAGGTTTTGTCGACGGGTTTTGCAAATGGCGTCACCCCCCCTCCAAACGTCACAATTGTCAGTTCAGGAACTGGCGGTCTTATAAACAACAGCAACAATATCTCTCTGTCGTCCTCAAATATTTTAAGTCCCACATCTGGTACTTTGAGCGCTACTCACGCTACATTGTCGGCTTTGCTAGCTCCAAACTCTGATAACATACAGCAATGCAAAAATTAATCAATATCAAACACTTGATTCAACAAAAAGTTATTAACCTGGATGCATTGGCTTTATAGCTTCTTAAAAAAAAGTGATGTTTGATAAAATATTTTTCTTTAATATATTTATTCTTGATTTATATTTTTTCTGGGTTTATATTGGTATTTTAAAGTAAAGTTTTAAGTCTTTGAAAAATAGTAATTCGAATTTCATTCCTATAGCTAATTACGCTTAAGTCTGGTTAATCACGTACATACGAATATGTGTACAATTGTCGCTGTTTATTTTTTTAGCATTCTATAATAACACATAATTTTCGATCTCATTATATGCAAAATATGTAATAATAAGAATATTAGATGAGAACATCTATAACAGATTATTGAGAATTAAGAAAACTTTAAATACATAAGATACGGGCTAAACTTGTAAGCTTAGAAATATTTTAATTAGATAAATATGGCCATTTCAAACTACCTCTTGTATAGACTTTATATACTAAAAGTTATATTAAACTCATAATAGCTAATGTCAAATCTAGAAATGTGTTCGACAGACAAATAAAAATAAATATTGTGAGCAGATTTACGCAGAAATTCATACAAACATCATAAATATAATGCATGAAATAGTGAATAAAATTTATATGTATGTCTAATACATGTAAATTTTAGCAATAGTTTCAAATAAACTAATAATATGATACGCAATTGTATTAAGTATACTGCCTACCCACTGAAACAATTTCTTATCATCTCGTAGAAAATTGTTTCGGATGAATGAATTTAAGCTGTCAAAAATATATTTCTAAATTTGGTCACATTATTACTAGCTTAACTAGAGTTAATTATGCGCCTAGAATTAAATAATTCTTCAATGTTTAGCGTTTAAAAGTAGTGTTTGTTTAAAAAAACTATTAGAACGGGTATTATTGGTTAAGTTAAATTGGATAATTTGGCATTCAGAACTGTAAATGTCTTTAACAAATAATTCTAAAGCGTTGTTGGAAAGGAGTCAGGTTTTAAAAAAAAAACAAAATAACAATATACCAACAACGTTGTATATTGTTAGATCGCAGAGTCTCAGCTTAACTTATCTCAAACTTGATAGGGTCTCGTGTAGTAATTTTATGTGTCAACGCATGCCAATGATAAAATGACATTGAAGTTGACAGTTTAATTATGGCCAAAAGTAAGTAGGCCTTAGTCGGCAATAACGGAAAATCTGAAATGACAGGTAACACAGATGTTCGATGTATACCATAGATGAAAACAAAATATATGAACGAAAACAAAACGGGAAGATTTCAAACTTTGTGGTAAGAATTAACATACAATTATTACGCGACTCTGTGCAATAGTCTGAAGAAGAATACCTGGTGATGGTGAAATAAATGGTTGTGTTATTTGCCACAGTACAAATATTGAAGTATTAAGTTTTTTTATTATTATTGTGTAAGTTATTAAGTTTTCTATGTATCGTTGTAGGGCTGTGGAGTTATTTATTTTGTAATAAAAACATAATTATTATGGCGTCAAATAAGGCGCATCTTCACATCTGTCGCCATTCTTTAGTGAATTAATTCACCAAAATTGCGGTTATAAGCCGTAATCAATCGATGATGCCTCTCTCACTTGTCTCGCATGCGTCGCTATTTGTGGATCTTTAAATTCAAGATCGAATAAACTAATATTTTCTTAACAAATTCCAATAGAATAAACGCGTTCAAAATTTACACGTAAGATCGGAGTATACTGAAAAGTCTTTATTTTGTTAAGACTTAAAAACAACAAAACTTTTTTTTCACTTATATATTTCAATCGATTATTGTCCATAGACAATTGTCGTAGGATATAGTGTACAGATCATTCCATTGTGACAACGATTTCTGAATCCAGATACGCCTTTTAGTTACATATAAGATATGACTGTTTTTATGTGTATGTCTTTACTAAAAACAGAAACAATTGTTACTAGAATTTGTAATAGTGAAATTCTTATAGATTTTTTTTTATCTATGCTCACATTTTTCTATTTTTCGACAATGTTTCATCATTTTTACATAATTATAAGTACTTAGAATGTAGAGAATAGTATATAATAAGAACTATAAATGTTACATAAATACGTATATTTAGAGATATCTAAAAAAATATTTGGTATTTATGTGATAATATTGAACAATAGTAATCTCTCAAATTGCTTACAATTTAACGTTATAACTTTCTGACTTTGAATACTCCCTTAGACGATAATTAGAACTTAATGTTCGAAATTGTAAAAAAAGCCCATTCAAGTATTACGTAACCAGATTTATTAAAATTGTTTACCCCCCCCCCCCCCAACCCCCTTGCAAACAAAAGTAAGCAAAGATTTTACCCCCTCCCCCTTAAATACGTAAAGATTAAAAAAGAATCCCAAGAGACCATCTACAAGATTGGTCCAAGGGCTTTTTGGAATATTAACTATGTCATCCAAAATAAGCAAAGCACAGACCCCGCGCCCGTCTATAGTGTTTACGTTATACATGAAAGGCCCCCAAACTAATAGGCCTAAAATAATGTTACATTTATACAATAGTATAGAAAAAAAAGTGCATAATATGTTTTCTCAAGCACTCTTATTTAAGATTTTTTAAATCAATATGCCATTAGTTTGCTTAAAACAATACTACTTCTCTATTGCTAACTGGAGAGTTGGTATTTAAGCGAATTATCTTGATACTATCAAAAAAGTTTATTCATATTTAAATATCTATAAATATCTAAATATCATTGAGTTTTTGGTTTTGGGTTTTTCTACGTTTCGTAGTTTAGTATTTTTTTTTTATTAATATGGTGTAGTTGTGCCAAAAACCTAGTATGGTGTAGGACCTAGTGACCATATTAGCAACCTGATAATATTTTTTTATTAATATTATATTTTTTTATCTGTATTTGTCGTTACGATGTTCTGAAATATCGGCTCGTACCAATGACTTTTAGGAATTCCTTTTTTCCCGCTGGCAATACCTTCCATTATACTAGAAGGTGTTGCCAAGGCGTGTAGTTGCAAAAAATATATTCGTAATTTTGCCGCGCCCCTGCTTAATGCTAATTTAGTAGCTTGTTTTAATATTATTTATTACAAGAAAACATTAATAAATATTTTTGATTTCTTATATATTGATGGTATCAATCAATTACAATCAAGTCGTTACATCGAGCACACGGCTTCTGATCCGGATGTCCGGGTTCGAATCCTGACACTGGCTCACACCAATGACTTTTCGAAATTGTTTTCGGAAGTTATTTGTGATAAATATCGATGACGGAAAAGCTTTGTGTCCGGTATGGCAAAAGGTTCGCCACCTATTCCATTTGGGACGTAAACATAACGACGAGACGAGGCTTAACAGCCGCTGCCTACACCTTCGGGTAGCAAAGGCGTGAATTTATGTTATGTAATAAAAAAAAAGAAAAACTCCTAGTTGTGTGTGCTTTCCAAAAAAATAATTTATCGACAACTACATTCCAAATTTGAAATTAATAATTTCGTGTTCTGAAAAAGTTTTTTGTTTTTTTTTTTTGTTGTTATCGAGTTGCAATAAAATTGTGCTATGTTTTGCTGATGTTATATTTGAGCAATTAAGAATATGCGCTTGCAATATTTTATATTTGAGCTTGTGTGCAATTTTGTTTTTTTTTTTAATATTATTATTATTTATTATTATGTTATTTTATTTATTTGTTGTGTTTTATGCTTTTTGTTGCAATAAAATTTTACAGGGCGATGTTTTTTTTTATTTTTTGTAGCCTTTGTAGCTTAGCTTAGCCTTAATGCTTAGCTTATTACGTGTACATTTTTACTAAGAATGCATATACCCAATACGCTTATGTATTTTCTAATTTAGAATTTCACTGTCATTAAATATCCCTAAATCCTACATAATCTTAGAAATATTTAAGTAGAGTATGTAGGTGTCTTAAAATTTGTCTAGAACTGAAACTGTACTACAGTAAGTTCGCTATAACCGACTGTTCTATAGTGACATTTTACTTAAAGTTTAAATATTATTGTTTTTAGCCAATTAAACCTAATATTGGTACAAATACTTACACTTAACACGAGAAGTATTGTCTGTTAGATTGTTATACCGCGGTGACAAAATATTTATCATGTCGCCATGTTGTCAAATGGAGTTATTTACGCTATTGAAAATATTATAATATATAATATTTGTTATAAAAGTGTTCAATACAGCTGTAAAAAAATAATTCCAAGCATCTTTATTTCAATGATCTGTAATATTGCTAAATTAAGAGTGAAGTTGTTTATATAAATATCAGGATTAATAATGCTATGTTGAAAAAGCATCCTATTATAAAAAGCTATAAATAATTTTATTCAAATCGTAGGTCAATAGATATTCTAAGTGTTGCCAACACCTGTATCGCAACATTGTTCTTTAGAAAAAAAAAAGTAATTTCTTTCTTTTTTGGATATAAAAGAAATACCAAATTTGACAGTTATCAGGAATTAATTAATTTATGTACTTGTTATTTAATGGCTGTGCCGGTCGTAGTAATTACATTCATATAAGTAACTACTAATCGAGCGCGATAACTTGAGACTCGACTGGAATGCTACACCTGTAACTTCCCTTCATGCTCCCGTGTTCTACTCTAGGCAAAACCATTTTTATTTTGGCTTTGGCTTACGAAACATAATATATACATACCGCCCCCAGGTCTCAAGTTATTGCCTACGAGTAGTACGTGTATTCCAATTTTAAATTTAATAAAAAAAAAGCTTTTCGGCCAGGAATAGATCTTTGAAAGCAATTTATGATCTCGTCAATGACAATTTTTTTTTAAAAGTATTTTCGGTTAAATTGATTGTCAAGAAAGTTTTCGCCGCTTATGAATTATTACATATATAAAAGTATAACTCCTAGACTATTATATATATTATAAGCTGTAACGGATGTAATACAAAGAAAAATAAATAGCCTTATGAAATAATATGAACTATGTTTTTATAATTTTGTTGTTATGTCTTGGAAACTGAATATCTTCGTTACGTAGGTACCTGGTGTTAGTTTTAAACAATAGAATATTATTGTTAGATAGTGTAGCGCCATGATGATACTTTTGAGTATATCCAGTAACATATTGGGTAATACGTTAATATTGGTTTACAGCAGTAGCAACGCCGTACCATGCAGGATCTTTAACCACTAATATTTATTTCCCGTCTCGATGGCTTGGTGGTCTGGACATTCGGAATTTATGTGTGATAAATATCGTCGAACGGTAAAATTCGGCGAGTCAAGGCGTAACACCCGCTGCTTTACACCTTGACTTAGATGGCGCGAAGTTCCAAAAAAAGAAAAAATAAAATTTCACTTTATTCAGAGACAATTAATTTTCATTTGCTATCGCGTTGCTACTGCTTTTAAGTGTTAGTAGGTATTTCACTGCACTATCTGCTCTACCAATGATATCTTTGTCTACGGTAAACGGAATTTTTTCTATATTAATAACTGATTTAAATAAGTATATTTAAAGGAATCAGTATTTAAAACAAAATAATATTTTAATAATACTTATCAATGTCAGTATGTGACTTAAATAATAGTTAAATTGTTCGCTACATAGAATATTAAGCCGTCCGTTTGTCTGTAATCACTACATATGTTATAACTGAAATACTCATCGCTGTATCAACATATTAAATAGTTTTATTTCAAACTTTACTTATTGGTAGAGTACCTATGTTCTAAGATAAAAAGATAAAGAATAAGTATATAACACTCAAAGAAATAATAGCGATAAGCCCGAATACTGAACTGCCACTCAAATATATCAGCGCTACTTAAGCGTTTAAGGGGCCATCCATAAAGTACGTCACACGAATTTCATGATTTTTAGACCCCCACCCCCTCCTTGTCACAGGTGGTCACATTTGTGAGCCCCCCCCCCCCCCCTCCCTAGTGTGACGTCACAAATTTGCAAATTTACATCTAAATTTTTTAAATTAAAACAGCAGTCCCTTAATTAGTTTTCCATTTAAATTACTTTTTTTATGAAATCAACATCAAATATTTGCAAAAATAACAAATCCATAAACTATTAATTAAAGAAAGAGAAAGGAACTTAGTCGTCTTCAGTCCATGGACTTTAAATCCATTCCTTTAAATTATTTATAATTCGCATAGAAATCAGTTCGTTCTCATTGGGGTGTTAACGTGAGGAATATTTCTGGTGATCTTTTTCGCCTAACCATATGGCATCATTTATATCATTCAAACAAAAAAATCGGCGTCGGCGTGTGCGGCGTGTCACTAGAGCGGGTATGAAGTCGTCAACAACAAACAAAACAATTCAAACCGTATGTTCATATAGATAGAGTAGAAATAATTTTTAGTCTTAATTAATATTTGAAATTTCTTGATTCAATTTATTTTGAAATGCGATGTCACAAAACTTAGGACCCCGCCCACCCCTTGTCACACTATGTCACACTTCGTCGACCCCCTCCCCCCCCATTTACGTGTGACGTACTTTATGGATGACCCCTAAGTAACTGTCACATTAGACAGAATGCATGAAATTTGAGGCAGTAAGTAGCACTTTATTGAGTGTCAGATTTGAGTGGCGGTTCAGTATTCGGGCGATAATGTTCTCGATAATTTTCCATTAAAACGCTGAAACTTCACATACTATTCTATACTGGTACAGATTATTCTATACTACTTAGTATTTTTATACTGGTAGGTACTTACCAGTATAAAAATACTAGTATAGAATAATCAGATTTATACACAGATTATAATCAGATTTACACACATTTATACAGATTATTCTATACTAGTATTTTTATACTGGTACTTACCGGTATAAAAATACTAGTATAGAATAATCAGATTTATACACAGATTATAATCAGATTTACACACATTTATACAGATTATTCTATACTAGTATTTTTATACTGGTAAGTACCTACCAGTATAAAAATACTAGTATAGAATAATCTGTACCTGAAATACTTAAATCTCAATATGCAAATGTATTGCATATATATTTAGATATTCTAAATATATATGCATTGCAATACATATGCATATTGAGATTTTTATCCGCCGTTGACATAAGGTTATGAAAGATTTAAGCAGCATTATAATAAGCATTTTAATATTAAACACGCATTTCCCTTATTGGACAGGCCTGTTCGGCTGCTGAAAGACCACGAATCTCTCAGAATATCGGCGTTAAGTGGTTCATGCTGCGTTTCGCACGCTAAAAGTTGCAAATATTGCATTACAAAGAATTTAGTGCCTGTGAGGAAATGTTATATTATTTTATTCTACTTTTTTCTTTTTCTTCTTCACGGTCTTTGATGCAGGCCCATATATCTGTAATATATGAACTAAAATTTTAAATATACAGTATTGCCATGCCAAAATATAACGACAAGTAGAGTGTTATTTTTTTTTTTATTTCTGATCAATTATATCTAAGAAACTTTTCAAAATATTTGTGTATTTTATTATCATTCCAATTTACTAGAATATTTTATAATTGTTAATTTCATAGGTAATTCAAAGGTGTATGCTTATGATATGAACTTAAGGTTGTAATGTAGTACCTAAATGCAGTTTATTCGTCTTGTTGTAAGTTAAATAAATATTAATGTTCAAATCTATGTTTGTTTATTTATTTAGATTTTTTCCTGTTACAATTGCACGAATGAATATAAAGAGATAGATTGGGGCTATTATCTAAAGTGTGGCCACACAAAAATCTTGAGCTCCACTCTATGTTCTCTAAAATCAGCAAACTTACTACTAATTGTCACATGTGAATTAAAATTTATTATAAAATCAACAGAACATATTAATAACTTCACGCTTTTTTCTACCCTAAGGTGGCCGATAAGGCTCGACACTCGACTCGCCGTTATGTTTATGTCCCAAATGGAATAGGTGGCGAAAACCTATTACCAAACCGGGTACAAAGTTTTTAGTCATCGATATTCATCACACATAACTTTCGAAATTAATTTCGAAAAGTCATTAGTGTGTGCCAGGATTCGAACCCGCGACCTCCGGATTCAAAGCCGTGTGCTCGCACACTGGACCACCTTTCGGTGGTAGGTAAACTATAGGTAGGTAATATTAAGTGGATTTCGGCAAAGGAGAACAATTGTGGCGTCAACAATTTAGGAGCTTATACCACGATGATGTGATCTCGGTTCCCTGCCGATCATCATCACGTCCATAGCCGTGTCTTAACTGATGATATTGACTTGCCAACCCTTTCATACGGACCTTACGCTGATACCTCCTTCCTTCACCAATTATGTATGCTGAGTGCTGACAGAGCCACACATACTAACGCAAATTCTAGGCAAAAACTGTTTTATTTCATTCCAATTAAAGTTTAAATTAACACGTGTTCAAGCTTAGCTCAAAGTTCAATAGTGATTCATAGGTGGCCCTCCATAAATAGATTTATTCCAAACTATTGATTCATCACATTCCGGAAATAGGTTTTGACTCCACTGGTTTAATGTAGCGTCTATTAATAACTAGGTTTATGTCTGTTATCCAGTTAAATAATTGAAAAGCTGAAGGGTTATATCGAGGGCTGAAAACTTTGTGCCCGATATGGCATTTGGGGCTTAAACATAACGGCGAGACGAGACTCAAAAACCGCTGCCTACACATTCGGGTAGGAAAAGGCGTGGAGTTATGTTATGCTATATTGTGAAAGGTTTATTATGTCAACTAGTTTTTATTTGTTTTGTATTAATTTACATATTTATTTCTTAGATTTTCGCGAATTACATTCATAACATTGAAACAACTTTTAATGAATTAGGTATATCGCGTTTATTCAGAACTTATTTTTTATTTATTTCCCGATGTTTAATTAATTGCAAACATTTTTTTTGTTAATGGAATAGGAGGGCAAGCGGGTAACTTGCTGGCAAGTAACTACCACCGCCCAAAGACACCGGTAGCAAAGATAGTGTAACAGTTGTGTTGTCATCCTTTAAGACTTTAAGAGCGTACAATGGGAAAGGAGTTGGAGGAAGTATGGGCCTTCGGATATCTATCTCACTAAAAAAACGCGGCATAGCCATGATGACATAAGTTTCTAGCCTGATTTTTCTCATGATAGCCCCTACACTCGGAATAGGGCCGCTCGTGGCGATTACGTCCGTGTCTTCTTGTTCCACAGAGACACTCTCACTCAAATAATAAGTTATTATTTGTACCTACATTGACTATTTTTAAGTGTCTGCGAAGTCCTATAAAAATAAAGCTACTTTGACTTTGAGCCACTTTACGTATTGGTATTTCACTGATCGAGCGTGACTCTAACCAAACGTACATTGGTAATAAAACTTATGCTTTACATAAGTTTTATTACCAATGTACGTTTGGTTAGAGTACTTATTATTAACTCAAATATATTTTATATAAATATATTTTTAACTAAAAGCCTTTTTCTACTCGAAGGTGTAGGCAGCGGCAGCTACACCTCAACTCGCCGAGAATTTTTTAGTTCCAAATGGGATAAATGGCTCAATTTGTTGCCATACATCAGACACGATGTTCTCAGTCATCGATATTTACAAAGTGAATTCGATCCCACAACTTCTTCTGCGGCGAGCGACCAACACGACGAATAAAATAAATGTTTTTTATTTAAATAATATCGTTTAAAAACTAACAGGTGGTCCAGTTGTCGAGCACACCACTTTTAAATGAAGAAGTCATACCAATGACTTTGGAATTCGTTTCGAAAGTTATGTGTGATAAATATTGATGACTAAAACTTTGTGCCCGGTATGGCAATAGGTTCGCCATCTATTCCATTTGGGACGCAAACATAAAGGCGAGTCGAGGCTTAAAAGACAGCTTATAGTTATGTTGTTACCGTTTAAAAATTCATTCGTTATTTCAATCACAATTAATGTTAACGTTAACCATTTATTTAACCAGATCATTAACTAAAAATAATAGTTTAAAAAAACTAAAAAACACGCTTTTTATAGAATACCGAACTAAAAAATAGAAAAATAAAAAAAAAAATTTTATTTTAAAAAAAGCGTGGGGTGCTTTTTAGATATTAACGAAATGATAATCACTCTACTCATATCTGTCAATAAAATATTTATAACTATTGACACCATGCACCCCACGCTTTTTTTAAAGAAAAATATTTTTTTTATTTTTCTATTTTTTAGTTCGGTATTCTATAAAAAGCGTGTTTTTTAGTTTTTTTAAACTATTATTTATTTTCTATTTTTTAGTTCGGTTTTCTAGTCTAGAACTTTCATAGTTCACAAATCGCACCATCTAGTGGCAATCACCGGAAACTAAAAAAGAAGTCGGTTACAAACAAACATACAAACATACAAACATACAAACCTACAAACATACAAACATACAAACATACAAACCTACAAACAAACATACAGGTGAAGCTAATAAAAACATTTATTAACTAAACCTTATGGATTCTAATGTATGGGGAGGGTGGGTAGGTACATAGGTAGTAACAAATTAACGTTACTGAAACGTCTCTGCTCATTTAAGTCACAGTTTCATTAACGAACTGTAACTGTTTTCTTGAAATTAATTCACCTACGTGTTTGTCTGATTAAATACTTATCTTAGCTGTACATACGGTAGGGTAAAGGCACAAGTAGTCAACCCCGCGTCAGTGCTCAGGCTTTTTCATTTAAAAACCAATAGAAATAGTGTTCTAATAGAAATTAATCAATTAAATTTATTTATATTGGTTCACTGACTTCTCTTGGGTCAATTCAATTCTAAATATAACTTCGACCAAATCCAGAATATCCGTTATAACAATTTCCCAAAACTTCTCGAGTTCACGGGGATCAGCATAGCTGACGAGAGCATAAGCAGCGACCAGGAAGACAGATGTGATCCCCAGTTTTATAAGAACCCAGAACATGTCTTCAATAGTGGTGTCCATTTGGAAAAAACCTCGATGTTTTTATCGAACCGATAAATCGAATTTGTACATTGATGTAATTCGATGCATCGGTTGAAAACATCGATGTTTTTTAAATATCGAGTACTTTTTCTAAAATATATTAGATAGATTAGCCCGCCGTCGTACTTTTCTCAGGACACAGATCAGATAAACTAATTCTACACAATTCTTTATCTTGCCATCGGGAGTGGGACTTGAAACAGGCTATATTTTAACTGCAACATGTTACAGTGAAAATGTGGCCCGTTTACAAGCCCGTTATTAATTCAAACATTATTTATTAAAAAAAATAAAAGCCATATACCAGAAAAACTTTATCATAGCTTACAAAGAAACGAAATAGAATAGAACAGGAGTGGTTAACAGGTCGATCGTGGCAGGTAGTCTAGTCGATCGTACCAACAAAAATAATTAGGTATATTATTATATCTTGGACACAATACACACAGCGCCCTCTAGTTCGAAGCTAAGCAACTAAATGCTTGTGTTATGGATACTAGATAACGGATATTAATATATATATACTTTTCTTTTGTAAATACATACTTATAATACATAAAAAAACACCCAGACGCCACACAAATATTCATGTTTGTCACAAATATTTGTGCTCGGGTGGGAATTGAACCCCCGACCTCATTGCTGCAGCCGGTAGTTTTACCAATACCAATACTCAAGATTCAGCTTCCTACTCCAGCAATATCATCAATTAGTACGACTATGTAATATACCTGTATATTATTGTAAAATTTAATTATTGTAAAATAATATAGACAGGTATATTACGTAGTAGTAGTAGTTACTAATTGATGATTTTGATGAACTATGCTGTTTCACTTGATGTTTCAAGAAGTTTCAAGGAGAAGTGATTGATTCGATGTTTTATAAAAAAAAAACATCGATACATCGAGTATATCGACAGTTTTTTAAACATCGGATAGATTCGATGTATCGCATTGGAAACATCGAATATAGTTTTCAATGTCTTGGCCCTACCAAGCAATAGTCTTTAGCTCCGGAAGCTAAGCAGGAGAAGAGAACGACTCCGTTTATTTTGTTAATGTTCTTAATTAATAAGCATGAAACTATTGATATCAAGAGAAGCTAACTGGAGGCGATATGGCTAAATACTAGTTTTTGTCGGCTGAGCACTAGTGAAACGTGCCTTATTTTGTAAAAAAATATTTTTCCTTTTATTAAAGTACAAGTTTATAATTTTAGTTAATTTTACTTGACTTATCTTTATTGACTTACCTATTCAATTTATATAAAAGACAGTTACTGTTTCTAATTATTTTCTAATATGAACTTGAACCCAGACTTTCCACTAAAAGGCTGACTACTGGTGCCGCCACCCTAATTCAGTTTGAGGCAAACTTAGACAATTGGACAATTTTTCACATTTGTACTGTTCTAACTAATATTTTTTATGAGACAGGAGAGCAAATGAGCAAGCAGGTCACCTTATGGTAAGTGATTAGCGGCGCTCATGGGCACCTGCCTCACAGATGTAGGATGAAAAAGGGCGGGTGAAGAGAAGGACGGATATAATATGTATCACCCAAACAAAATACGGAATGAACCACTTTTCATCGATATTCTGAAAGGTCGTGGCATTTCACCGGTCTTGCCAGCACATTCATGCAGCGAACTGCCTGGCTCTACCACTGTACTTTGTAACTCAATTGTAATATGCTTCTTGCTTAATTTTCCTGTTATAATTACTTTTAATGTATGAAAATAAATTACAAAACCTTAATAACAATGAGATCTGTAGCTTAGGATAGGTTTCAATCCTTTGGGGAATGATTCTAGATTGTGAGATTTTTGATCACGCATACATTGCGTGACGTAGGATAATTTTAATTATTATTAGTCCACACAGGAGGAGAACTTTAAGAGATAATAAATGGCAGAGAGAATGGACTAGAAGTTCCTTCGGTCTGGAAAAGTTGTGGTAGTAAATAGGTTACATTCATGCAAAATCAATATCTTTACTTAGAATCGTCATACAAAATTACTAGCTAAAATTCGCGGAGCTTAGATTCCCTTTCATCACACTGTCTTGAATGTGAAAGCGAAACTAAGTGCCAGTTCCGGCGTCAAGGCTTCTTGAGAAGAACTGGCAAGGAACTCAAGGTCGACTCTTTTCAAACATACATAACTTCACGCCTTTTGTTACCCGAAGGTGTAGGCAGCGGCTGTTAAGCCTCGTCTCGCCGTTATGTTTACGTCCCAAATGGAATAGGTGGCCATACCGGGCAAACGAGCAAGCGCGTCACCTGATGGTAAGTGACCAGCGCCGCCCATGGACACTTGCAACACATATAGTGTTACAGTTGCGTTGCCGGCCTTTAAGGAAATAGGAATAGGAAAGTATGGGAAAGGGGGATGCGCCTCCGGGTACCTCTCTCAGCGAACGAAACGCGGTATGAGCCACTTTACGTTGATCTTCCGAGAGGTCGTGGTATTTCACCGGTAGAGCCGGCCCATTCATGCAGCGAACTGCTTGGCTCCACCACTACCATTCAATTTGTTAAGCTTGAATTTCATTACTAAACAGACATCAGTTTAGGTTTAGGTACTGTAATTGATTTTTAAAATCAATCATAGTACCTTCATAGTATCCTCCCGCCACTAGATGTAAGGAGGTACTATAATTGACACTGGAAACGCGGCCTTTAGTGTCAACTACATTCCTTTAAAACTGTATTTGATTGAATGTATTATTTTATTTCTAAAATCCATTGAAGAAATAAATACCTAACATTTGTAATTAAGTGTTGTACACAAACATTTGACTAGTGTATGGAGAGTTTTAAAAATTCCATTTGGCTCCATACCTACTTTGTGTAATGCAATCACAGCGATTCGGTTCTCTTTATCACCCCACTCCATTTTAATATCGCAAAATATTGTACAATGTATTGGCGCCAAAACGAGAAAACACAATGAACAATCGTATAAAAATGACAAATTCCAAATTCAAATGTAATATTGTTTTATTTTTAGTTGTAACAGTATTTATGGCCTGACTAAGTATATATAATAGGTCTAGGTAGGTTATATATATAACCTTTTTACAGGTTAAAAATTATAACTAAATAAAGTTTATTTATCCACCCGGAGAACACTTAACTTAATCGGGAACTACGACAAAACTTAAGAAAAGTATGCTGATGCAGATACGGAGAAAGAATGCTGATTTTCTAGGGTGAAGTAAACGTATTTCTTTGATAAAATATCAGATACAATAGAATATTTTTAGTTGCATGATTTACTTACTACATTATACATACAAATATATTATTATATTAAGTATAAAAAAATCCGTGTTGTCTATCATCGTCCGATAAAGATACATCCCCATAAGCACCTCGGCTTCTTCAGTGAGTCTTCAATATCGCGCTTCAGCTTTAAGGTTTCTGAGATATTATGCGACTGGGTTTTTAGTTTCGTGGCGGCTCGGGGCATTATATAATAAAATGCTCCAACTTAAAATCCGTGATTGCTGGAGTCTACGACTATGCACTTCAGCGGTTACATCTTGCCATGCACTGCGAATCAGTTGCAGGCAACAGTATTTCGGTACCATTGCGTCTTAGGAATCTTCAAAATACGAGCGCACTATCATCATAAAGGCCGGCAACGAAGATGTGACCCCTCGGTGTTGCAGATGTCCATGGGCAGCGGTCATCCCTTTCCATTAAGTGACCTGTCTCTGCTCATTTTGTCATAAGCGGCAAGGTAATGCTAAAGCTAATGGCTTTAAGTAGGAAAAAAATATCAGTGATCGATATAAGTAATTATTAACTATTTTTTAAGATTTAACAGTGGTAGAGCCAAGCAGTTCGCTGCATGAATGGGCCGGCTCGACCGGTGAAATACCACGACCTCTCAGAAGACCGACGTAAAGTGGCTCGTGCCGCGTTTCGTTCGGTGAGAGAGGTACCCGGAAGCCCACCCCCTTCCCCATCCTTTCCTATCCCCTATCCCTTAAAGGTCGGCAACGCAACAGTAACACTATATGTGTTGCTGGTGTCCATGGGCGCGTTGGTTGCTTACCATCAGGTGACACGCCTGCTCGTTTGCCCTCCTATCCCATAAAAAAAAAGTTACACATAACACATAACCAAAAGTGATTGGTATGCAACCAGATTGCAACTCAAGAATCCTGTTTCATACCTTATCAAGTGAAGTGAAGGCCAAAAATAAGTAGTAGGTATATGCAAAATTTATAAAAAGTAGTCTCGGTAGCCCAGTGGTCGAGCACACGGCTTCTGATCCAGAGGTCCGGGTTCGATACCAGACACTGGCTCACACCAATGACTTTACGACATTGTTTTCGGAAGTTATGTGTGATAAATATCGATGACTGAAAAACTTTGTGCCCGGTATGGCAATAGGTTCGCCACCTATTCCATTTGGGACGTAAACATAACGGCGAGACGAGGCTTAACAGCCGCTGCCTACACCTTCGGGTAACAAAAGGCGTGAAGTTATGTTATGTTATGTTATAAAAATAAAATCCGAAAATCATTCTCGAATATATTTCTAACAAAATACACAGTACCTCTCTGTATAAGTTTTTTACGTAAATATGCTATATAGAAAATATTAAAAAAGTTTTTCAAAACTACGAATGACGTAACGTATTACTTAGCGGAAAGTTTCAAAAACTTATTACACACACCAAGCACCTACTTCGGCTAAGTTTTCGACAAATTGTTACTGGTTAATGTTTAGCTGTGGCGTAGTACAAGTAGAGTGCGCACTTCGCACTGTAGCGCCGTGCTACGAAACACGTCACCGCTCCTGTGACGTCATGTTTAAGGCTCTGATTACTACCACACAATCGGTGAATGGCTGTCAGTGTTTTGTTACATCTTATACGCGTTAATAATGTGATATTAACATAACATAAATTCACGCCTTTGTAACGCGAAGGTGTAGTCAGCGGCTGTTAAGCCTCTTATGTGATAATACTGCTTATTATATTCAATTAAAATTTTTCTTTCGAAACTTATTTACTCTATTACCAGTCAATTACATTTTTTTTTGTTGTAAAACGTCGTCTACATGCTATTTTTTGAATTTAGAAGCTAGTTTATTATTTTTATGTTTAAAAATAAAGTTTGTAAAGTTAGTGTAATAATTGTTATTAGTTTAGACAAAGTTTTGTATGTTTGGGCGCACGCGGCGGGGGTGGTTCGGCGTAGCGACCGGTGGGCGTGCTCGCTAGGCGGGCGGGGCGGCGGCGGAGCGGGCGGGGGAGGCAGCGCGAGCACGTGCTGCGCGCTCACGTGGCGGGCCCAGCACGCTGCTCCTCGTGTCCGTCGTGCACACCGTATGAATAATTGTGTACGGAGTGAATGAATCGATGCGCCAGCAGCGCGGGCGAGGCGGGCGCGGCGGAAGAGAGGCGCGGGCGGCGCGGGGGGCGGGCAGGCCGCTGCGTGGAGGGGTGCGCCGCGCCGCGCCAGTCTCGTGCCGGTAGTCGGTAGTGCAGCCGAGCGACTTAGGAAGTCTCACCCGCCGCGTCCTCGTTCGTTCGTAGTCGTAGTGCGCCCGCCGTCCGGCCCCCGCCGGCGATCGAGCCCATGGATAACCAAACTCAGGATGTTGCCAGAAGCCCAGCCGAGGTGCCCAACGACCCCGGGTACGCTCACATTCTGCAGGAATTAACGAATCGTGTATTTTTCCGTGTCTGATGAACATTGTTTACTTGCAGAAAGATGTTCGTCGGAGGTCTCAGCTGGCAGACTAGTCCAGGTACGCACACCGGTCATCGGCCGCTCTACACCCTCGCCTTGCACGGATTTGCATCCGCTGCAAACGCTGGGAACGGCTGACTGCCCGCTTAGGTCTCGCAAGAACGCATCCTTTGATTAGAAAATGATAAAAGATTCGTTACCAGTGATTAAATACTATGTAGGCTTCTTAAACACCGGCCAAAGTTTCAAAATCAGCTGATTACTTAACGTGTTCAAAAGTTGTAGTTGCGAGTTGTATTAAGTGATGCAAGCAATGCTCCTGGTATCAGGCACCTTTGGACAGCACTGAAGGTGTTGTGAGCATGTGAAATATGCTGTAATTCAGTTAAGTTATAGAGTTATATTGACAGTCAGATGTGCAGTAGCGGCCATGCCGGCTGCGCGCGCACTCCTCGCGGCTACTCCGTTCTCTTCCCTCCTCTGGCAGGCGAGCTAATTTAGTTCTTATCGCTATTGAAATTGAGTGCCGAATTCCTGTTACAGTTTTATAGCCGGCTTCTGTCAAAAACAGTTATCACAACATAACCTCTATCTTAACCACGTAAAACTTCCCACCGACGCGCTTCCGCAATACGACTTTTTATGTTTAGTTAGGAAAAGGACAACAAATTGGCTTTAAGTTAATATTCTGTATTTAAACTTTCTTGTAAAATATGTATTTAAGAAATACAAAAACCAAATATTTCTATTCATTGTTTTATTCCAATCCTCTAACGCACAACGGGATAGTTAAAGAAAAAAACTAAAAAGTTTTAACCAACTTGAAATACTATTAGATTCTATTTTGAAGAGGTTTCTTTTTTTAAATTTTAAATTAAAAATATATATATTTGCTTCAAAATCTGTTCGACTAATAAAAATAAACGTTGTCCTATTTACTAGAAGATGTAATGAAGTCAGTCAGTTTTATAATGCGCACAAACAAAATTATTTGGGAGCTGCATCACGCAAAAGGTCCATTGCGCGTGCGCGAGTGATGTGCCGCTCGCGGTATTGGGTCGAGCGCCCACGCTGCACTTTGATCCTCACTATATCTATGCCAACTTCGTTCTTCTCTGGAGATATCTAGGCCGCTGTATCAGCGATTACCGACTACAAACCGAAGATATAATCGGATATATCATTGATCATGCGCACATATAACGGGATCCTTTCATAACTCAACGTATTTAGACGATAGAGCTAGAAGTTAGGTTCCAAATATATACTATAACTAAATATAGATTACTTTTTAAATCGACTCGTGATTTTCCTCACGTGATGATATATTTTCTGCCAATTTTTTTTTAACCAACACTCATTATAACGAGGTTCGTTTTTTTCTTCTTCTTGAATGTTTCGAGCCAATTTCCTACTAGTACTGAACTAATAAAAGAACTAAAAAAATATGTCGTCGGTTAATGCCCCGAGAACTATTTTTTTTGGGACTCAACACAAAAATTTGATCTGAGTGAACGTTGTTTGTTTGGGATGTTTGCACTTCACTAGAGTTTAGTTAGATAAGATAATTTTTGATATTTGTATCTACTACATACCGGCCTTTATCTTAGATAGGGAATGAAGAGTTCTTGGCTGGCGTTAAGCTCTAAGACTTAATAATAATCTAGCTGGTCTATTATCGGATTGTATGAAATATTTTTTTTTTATGAAATCAATCACTGTTTTGATTACAATGACAAGTAGGTACTGACTCACATGCAACTTTACAATAACACCAGTTGTACTACGTCGCAAGACTGACGTGTGTCCCCTTTTTATCGTGTTACGAAATATTGTCAACACACAATTAACTTATCTTATTTGATTCCGCAGTAAATCGGTACTGTACATAAATATATTTTGCATGTAATATGCTACCAAGACTCTGTAATATTAAATAAATATTATATTATCTAATATATAAAATTCTCGAGTCTAGATGTGCGTAATTGAACTCCTCCGAAACGGCTCGACCGATTCTCATGAAATTTTGTGTGCATATCGGGTAGGTCTGAGAATAGGACAACATCTATTTTTCATCCCCCTAAATCACAAGGGTCACAATCACACCCCTCAATATTTTTTTTTAATTTTTCGACATTTTCCTGTTTCTTATTTTTTTTATAAAACGGGATACAAAAATACATACAACCCTAAAATTTCAACCCCCTACGATCAACCCTTATTTTTTAAATTTTATTTTTTGGCATAACAACGTTTGCGGGGTCAGCTAGTCTTATATAGATTCGAGATTCTAGCAGCAGATCATAATAATTCAATTAAGTCCTTTCCCTCTAAATATGTGGTTTAATCCTCTCTATTTCTATCTGGATGGATATAATATGAGAGAAAAACCTTACCTTTTTATTGTTGTTTGTATAAGGAATTTTAGTTTCGCAGGACTTTAAGAAATAGTAGTCTTCATGCTTCGGTAAACCTGTATCGACACGTTACATATCTATACTTATATTATAAAGCGGAAGAGTTTGTTTGTTTGAACGCGCTAATCTCAAAAACCACCGCTCCGATTTCAAAAATTCTTTCACTGGTGTATAGTCCATTTACCGAGGAAGGCTTTAGGCTATATTATATTTTCAAATAAATTAGGCATCCTTACTATAAGTTAATAATGTAACCCAAGGTGTAAGAAAAAGACCCGAAAAAAATTCTTACATCGCGAACGCTAAACTAAAACTATTGATTATATAACAAAACAATGTACTATACTTTCACAGAACATATAATTGTCGACAAAAAAGTCCGCGATGCCATATGTCTCACTATTGTAGTTATCGCACGATAAGTGTTTTTTGAATTTATTAAAATAATTATAATGTGGTCGTTATAAAAGTTCTTTATTTTGTACCTTAGTATTGATTCTGCTCAAAATAAATTACTTCAATATAAAGATAGATTCAATACCTTTGTAGAACTTTTTGAATTATTCAATTCGGACATTTAATTCAAAAGATATCGCAAAATACAAATGTAAGTATTCGTTTCTTAGGCAAATATTCCGCGCACATAATATCGGGAGTCCCGCCCGACTCGGTCATGAGCGCCGCTCATAGCTGGCAGGTAAATTATTTTAAAATATTCTTAGATTTTTTTTTGTTTCTTTTTGTCCTAATGAGTTAGTAGTATTATTTAATCGTCTTTTGTGGTGTATATATTTTTATTTTGTAATAATTAATAGGTGATGTGAACATGTCACGTCTGTGACCCCGTGTCTATTTAGACACATAGATTAGCATTTGATCTATTTAAGAGTATAATAAACGGAAAATAACGCGACACGTTTAGGTAAACAAATACTTACTTTTATTATTAGCTTGACGTTTCGGCCAGGTTGCACTGGCCGTAGTCACAAGCAGACAGATAATTTGTTTACCTAAACGTGTCGCGTTATTTTCCGTTCATTATAGTATTTATGTAATATGCCACGCAAATATTAAAATATTTAAAAAATATACCTATATTAAATATTTCAAGTAGTATTAAAAAAAAAACTAAAGATTGACAGAAAACTTCTGACAAAGTCCCTGGTATTGCTATTGATTGAAGTTGATAATATTTTTTTATGGGATAGGAGGGCAAAGGAGCAAGCGTGTCACCTGATGGTAAGCAACCTGCGCTGCCCATGGACACTGGCAACAATTATAGTGTTACCATTGCGTTGCCGAACTTTAAGGGAGAAGGATGGGGAAGGGAGGTGGACCTCCGGGTACCTCTCGCACCGAATGAAACGCGGCATGAGCCACTTTACGTCGATTGTCTGAGAGGTGGTGGCATTTCACTAGTTGAGCCGGCCCATTCATGCAGCTAACTGCTTATTATTTTAACTGCTATTATTTTAACTGCTATTATTTTCATCATATCTAGGTTGTTAGTCGCTAATATCAACAGCTAAGCAAGTAAGCTGTGTAATAATCGTGCCTTATGGCGCTTTGTACTCTCTACCTACCCCCCAAGGGATCTGGCGTGAAGTTATGTATGTATGTATCAGGAACTTGAAAAAAAAAATAGTGTTAGATAGTCCATTTATGAGGAAAGCTTTGGGGTATTAATTTGATCGCGGCAATAATCTTTTTAGTGGAAAATGTATAAAATATGGCGGTACGAAGTTCGCGCGGTCTGCTAGTGTTTCTTATAAGACCACAAATTTATTTTGGAATGGATAAATTACATAAATTATTAGATACCCGTGCCATCTACTCATGAAGTTTATTGCATTAACTATTGATTCATTAAGAATTCAAATGCTGAGGTTCAAATTTTCAGTCACACAGTAATAAATTTTAAGATACTTAATATTAGCGCCATCTTTGGAAGTTGTTGTCCAACTATCAGGACAGTTTTTTTTTGTTTATGTATTAACATACTAAACTTACTATTGGGAGAGGCCTATGTCCAGCAGTGGACTGCAATAGGCTAATGATGATTAAAATACCACATATTTTTACAGTCAATTCATTACAGTTCCGATTTAATCATTATTACGCGATTATAATTAATCCAGTAGGTATATATATAGGTAGTTATAACTATATAAAACGACACAAAAAGTGTTTCAGTGTCAGTTAAGAGTTCCCCGCCAACGGATCTTTTGTGGTTTCCCTCCACTTAATGGCTTAGGCACTCGAAGATTCAGTCTTGACTGCATCTAGGACGGAAAACTGTCCCTCTATTTATCCATATAAACTTCTTCTTGTATTCTTTTGTTTTTTTTTGTTTTTTTTTTTTTATTTCTTCGAGTAATGTATAAACTCCTTAGTATTCTGCACCTAATTTATATGTACGAAATACGTTTTAGCTACATTCAAATTATATTTTACTAATAACCAATCAATACGAATTTCCACGAAAGTGGCTAGGTGGCTTGTGTTTTAGATATCTTTTTTAAATTTATTTTTGTGTAAATGTATGCGAGTTAAAGATTTGTTTTGGACACTTTGTTAGTAGGTAGTATCAAATTTAAGAAAAAAATAAATAAGGAAAAAATAATCTAGATGTTTCTAACTAAACATGATAAAAATCATTGATATAAATCTAATTCGTTAGCATTCTAAATCGTTGGTATATTGATTGAACTGAAAAATCATAAGAAATTATACATATAGCTTATATCAGCTGGTAAGGTTATTTTCCGCTATTGAATAGGGTTGCATTTGAGTAACAAATCTTTATTGATTTCAAAACTTGTTCATTCTCTATCATATTTTATTGAGCAGTAGCTACGTCAACTATCAGAGTCCTTTTAGCTGTCAATATAGGAAATACTCTAAAGAGTTTTAATATAATCTTTTTCAAAGAATCGCCATAAAAAAGGTGGTCAATTTTTAAACTTCAACCAAGCAAGTGTAATACTTTAATATTATTTACTATGAACTGGAACGAACGTATATCATTGTCTAAAAGAAATTATAAGACAATTGGCCTACAAAATAAGCATTGTTATGTTATTAGGCCGTTTTTGGAAATTATTACATACAAGTAAAAATCGTGAGAACACGTACATTATTACCTACACATGTACGCGCTTAAAAATGACTTGAAAGTTTTTTTTTTTGAAATGACATTATAATATGTACAAATGTTAGTATCAAAATCTATCTGTCAACAATAATGTCACATATTTATCAAGATTTGAGTCATGTACTGTCAAATAGACTTAGTATTTTTTTAAAACTCTTGTTAAAGTAAATTAAAAAAAAGAATAGTGACAAAACATAGCTTCATGCCTATTTATACATTAAGGTGTAGGCAGTGGCTGCTAAGCCTCCACTCGCCGTTATGTTTACGTCCCAAATGGTATAGGTGGCGAACCTAATGCCTTACTGTGACAATTATAATAAAAGCTTGTTTGTTAAAAATAAACTATTATTACATTTATAGTCTCGGTGGCGCAGTGGGCGAGCGCACGGCCTCTGATCCAGAGGTCCGGGGTTCGATTCCAGACACTGGCTCACACCAATGACTTTTCGAAATCGTTTTCGGAAGTTATGTGTGATAAATATCGATGACTGACAAACTTTGTGCCCGGTATGGCAATAGGTTCGCCACCTATTCCATTTGGGACGTAAACATAACGGCGAGACGAGGCTTAACAGCCGCTGCCTACACCTTCGGGTAACAAAAGGCGTGAAGTTATGTTGTTATGTTATTATTACAATTACAAGAATTTAGATATGTTCACGATGATACCTAAAATACAATTCTTAACATTAACCGTTCTTTTCATATGTATATTGAATGATTTCACTAATTAAGTAAAATTTATAATTTTCCAAAATATGAGAAAATTTTAAAATTTATTAGCAATTTATTTGAAGTTCTTCGGATTAGTTTAAAAAAACAAGCTCTGTTACTTTGTAAAAAATACTTTGGAATAATTAATTATCCAAAAAAAATTGTATACATACACGTTATGAAAAATACACTACTTTAGTCATGAAGTCGTATTCAATTTTAACCAAGAAACGAAAGTCGATGCAGTCGAATGGTTCAGTTCAGTTGACTCCGAACACAATACAGATGCAAACGAGATCGACTTTGGACTTCGTCACTTTGTTTATAAAAACATATTGTTTAGTAAAAACGCGCGCGTGCGCACCGCGTTTTGTTATGCCCTGTCGCTTTTGACTCTTTTACGAGCTTGACTTACAGATTCCAGCGCTTATTGTAAATGGTTAAGTAATGTTATTTGTTTATGTTAATTTTAAAAACGGTACTCACTTCTACGCTTTAAGTTATTTTTACAAGTGTATAAAGATCACTTAATTTTTTTTTTGAATTTTGATACCTATACAATATACTTATATTATTATCTGTCATTGTATTGACTCTAATTTAGTGTTTATCAAAAAGCAAATCCAGATGACACGATTTGAGAAAGCAAATTTCTAAGTATTTTGTACCTACCTTACAACCCTTGCAATATCCAAGAGTATAGTTAGCATTATAACTGCTGTTGAAGTAAATATCTATTAATAAAATATGTGGCAAATATATCAAATACTCACTATGATTCATGCAAACAAGTTATTAGTTCCGAAACAGAACACTGGCTTAAAAGTGCTGTCACTGTTTGGAAACTGATAAGACTCTTTACACTTTTTATTTCAAGAACAAAAACGTCAATAATGTATATCAATCCATCATTGATCTTAACAAAACGGTAAAACACTTCGAGTAAAAGAGGCATGAAGTTACGTGTGTACGTAAATATTACATGAAGAGATATTTCTGTTTCCGATTCAAGTGGAGTTTTATTTTTGGCGGGAAATAAAATTTAAAGCGACAAAATCAATTTATCAAAGCCAATAACTAATATCGAGTTTTGCGTATTAAATTAACAATTCCAAATTTAAATTAATGGAAATCATCATTGAATTTCCCGCTGAGACGAAAGCTTGCGGATTCATTTCCCATTGAAATGGTCGCAACTCAATTCCTTGAGTAATTCAGATGATTCACCTTCGTTGCCACCTGTTAATAATTAATCCAGGGTTATTTAGCATGTGTTGAATAATTCATCAGCTCTCCATATATAGTGGAGAGTAATGGCGGGATTTATTCTTTATTTGAAAATCATTTTTTTCATTTATCTGTCAAAAGAATTAGACCTATTTTTTATGTCTAAAATACTTATAGATCTGTATTAGCTTTTATTCAACAGGTTAACAATTCTAACAAATTTATACGTAAGATTTTTTCTTTAATATATATGTCTAACAAAATAAAAAAGATAAAATTGTAGAGTCTATTGTTAATAGCGCATAAATATTTTTTCAGAAGCAATTAATACAGTGACATCTAGCTCCAAGTTAAACAATTAATTCGTCTATATTAGATATTTAAATTTGGTGTTTTTGTATATATATACATACCTATAACCTATAGAAAAGGATTCCAATGTCATATAATCATCGATGTTCATCATCACACAAATATTTGTTCTCGGGTGAGAATTGAGCCGACCTTTATTTAGCTGAATGTGAAGAACCAATTCACCATCCACCCATCAAACTCTATTTAATTTGTCTTGTCTTTCCAATACTAATTTTTTTATTGTTTTTTTTTTCATTCTAATAACGACCTTACAAGCTGAATGTTTAAATATATAACAACAGACATATTGAACTAATTTTAGTAACATTTCTTAACCAATATAACTTATCGAAAGCCACAGATGGTCGTAAAAACTTCAAAGCGCATCAACTCGAAAGAGATCGTTACTATTTGGCACATTATACAATACCACCGACAGATCAGACGGTGAAAAAAAAAGATTCAGTAAGCGACCATAGAGGAAAGAGTCCTTTACTCAGTGTTAGGGTAAACCACATTACCACAAATCGTGGTATAATCCCTCTTACAAAGCGCACGATGGTCGTATACGAGTAAACAGCAGTTTTGGGAACCGGATACACGTTCCGTTTCATCAGTTATTCTGGCCTATCCACAAATAGACTATAGGGTATTTGTCTGCGTGCAATAGATACTTCTTTACTGAACATTAATCTGGATATAAAAAATAATAAATCAGCAACCAACGAGTAATGTATGACAGATCTGAATTGTGTTTATATGTTTGTATACTGTCTCATAAAGGCTATATAAAATCTTTGAATTTGGTATCGATTTATTTCTCCCTTAAACCCTAGTACCCTTAAAACTACTAATACTCCCCCTTATAACACTGTCATTACCCCGCATAACGAGATTACTTAGCATCGCGTACCTTTGCACGTGTCAATCGTGTTATAATAAAATTAAAATTATTAAAAACTCTGTGGTACAGTAGTCGAGCAACCCACTTCTGAATCAAAAAGTCGCGTGTTCGAATCCTGGCTCACATCAATGACTTTTCGAAATTATTTTCTAAAAGGCATGTGTGAGAAATATCGATGTCTGAAAACTTTGTGCCCGGTATAACAATAGGTTCGCCTATTCTATTTGGGACGTAAACAAAACAGCGAGTCGAGGTTTAATAGCCACTGCCAACCACTTCGGGTAGAAAACATCGTGAAATTATGAATGAAAAATTATAAAAAAAATATATTAAAGGAAGTCGTAAAAACAGGAATACGTCTATGACGTGTAATCAATCTACCGGGGTATTACTGAGTATGTAATCGGTACATTTAAATATATAAATAGCATTAGACGCATCTTCATAAGTGGCACTCGTCGAAATAATGTTATAAGATTATTAAAAAAAAAACAAAACCACTGGAGCTGTCGAATGATATTAGACATAAAAAAGGAATATTGTTGAAAACATATTCGTGTTCGTCGGATCACAGATAACTATTTTATCACCAATTCGAGATATAAGCAGCTCTGATATATTTATGTAGGTACTAATGTCTAGATAAAAATAATACTACGAATCTGGTCTCTTTTAATATCACTGCGTAGTGGCAAACCACTGACTCAAAAGTCAGTGATGTTTTCGAAAGCCACTTTAGAAGTTGCATTCTGATTTATCGCTTTTGATTTGACGCATTTTTTTTTATTTACACAAATATGCCTTCAATATTTAAGGGCTTGAATATATAATATATTTCCTAAAGTGATATACTAAGTTCATAATCAACCCATGACATTTAGTGATACAGTTGGGAAAATATGATCTCCGTAGGTGTAGTGGCTTCCACGCAAAGGATGTTTTACTCCCACACAGAATACTGTCTGGTGAAAATTAAATGTAATACCTTATCTTGTAGACATTAACATGATATTTATAGCTTTGTTTAATACTAGATGGCACTGCATAAATTGTCCATACATTTAAATAGACAGAAAAAAGTCCACATCTCTTAAGAAGCAATTGATATATCAACAAATTACTTGAAGCTGCCCTTAATTTATGTTCTGTGTGATATCACAGCGTAAATTATTATATAATGTAAGTTTATTTCATATTTCATTTAACTCACTGACTTTAGTGTAAAAGTTAAAACAATAAGTGCAGTAGATGGAACACATATTTCCTCCATTTCCTTTTTTGAAATCGTTCATAAATGCTGACTGCCATTATCAAATATATTTTTGTAAGTAGGGTTGTCGCTTACGTACAGTGAGTTGATTGTGCTGTATGATAGAAATTGTTTGTGCAAATAATCGATTGAAAAAGAATTTTCGCAATCGAATGAGAGATCTTTTTTCTTTTTTTAATTTCAAAAGTGTTCTTCACTGCAATGTACATGCGTACAATGAAAGAGGATAGAGGAATAAGGTTCAATTTTCCACAGCACAAGTATTAAGCCCGATATTGCATTGCGGCGCACATCTGGGGATGTTTGGAGATAACACACGCCGCGGCGTTGTTGTCATTTCTCATCTGTCGCGTACACGACTTCACGATACCGACAGTCTCGAAAACATCGACATTTCAATCGATAACGGACTCAAAAACCGTTGTGACACAGTTCAATTTCAAATTGACATTTCAGTATGTTATGACCGTATCAAAATGGAATATAGGTAGAATAAGCGTGTCTAGGAACGACATGCTAATTGACGGCTGCGTGATGCGGTGCGCTGGTAAAAAGTCGAAGTGTATTTTTTTAAAACTCTAGTTGCACTCTGATATTTGTCCTTAAACAAAATACTCTCTAAATTTACAAGTAGAGATATTTTTAGATAAGTTAACAAAAACATGTTGTATATGGTTTTGACTTAAATCTTGTATATATTTTAAGAGTTTGTTAATTAATCGACACTCGATTGATGGATTTAAGTTTCGAAAAAATTAATTCAGTTTTAAATGTTTTCTTTGAAATTTTGTTTTTGAAGTGGAACTTCTAATCACTCTTGCAATTCGTTTAACGCTTTTAACACCCCATTGCGGCCACTAAAAGTAATATATAAAGGTAAGAAAAAACGGTCAATATAATAACCAACTCAGAAAAACTTTATAGCTACTTTTAAAAGCTGTTTAAAATTGTACATAGATCGATTAGCGGGTTGTGTACTATAGTACTCCTAATTGATATTACTAAAATAATAAACTCAGTTAGGTATTTTTATTTTGCAATTTATGTTCGGGTTAATCTTAGAACTCGATTTTGCATATTTATTTCTTAGATTTTCACGAATCACATTCATAACATTGAAACAACTTTATAAAGATTATATCGCGTTTATTTAGAACTAAATACTAAGTTAAGATATACATAACATACATATATATGTTACGGTAAATCTGATTAATTGAAAATTATTAATAATAGTAATTATTAATAATTCACGACACATATTGGTAAAAGTAATAAAATAAATAAAAACCCAATGTTTTCTATAATATTAAACACATTTTACAATTATATTAATTAGAGATCACACAAACAAGGTTAAAACTAACCTAAACTAACCACTTATTTCACTTTCTTTGTTTCACTCACCTCATCGTCACATATCCAAACATAAATGCGCGAGTAAATTACTATACTTATTACTTAAACCGAAAACTAATTACTATTACAAACATAAGATAACAGTAAATCAAACTAAAATTTTGCAATACCGAATTAGTTAGAACTGGGGAGCAATTTTTAAAATCACTCAAATTCAAATAATATCAAAATTAATCCAAAAAGGGCATGGACCTTCAGTCTATGGAGAAAGCATAGAGGGCAGGAGACAGGTTTAGCCGGTAAGAGTCCGGCACTACCCAAACTACCTCATACGTGACGTAGTTTGGGTGTCCATGAGGATTCCGACTCCTGACTAGAAAAAAAAAACCTAAAACCTAACCTAACCTAAACCTAAATTAAACAACTAACTAACCCTAGTAAGCAACAACAAATAACGTGCACGTGCTTTTAAAACAATAACACTGAGCCAACTAAGCCGAGCCACTTATTATATTTATCGCCACTAGGGTTAAACTATTAATAATAACCGACAAATGTGATTAATTTATCACTTTAACCTCGACTTTCGGTAATTATAGATAATTATTAATAATCTTCCATTATTCACTCTTACCGTGACATATACATTACCAAGCCCATCATCGCCATCCTGCCTGCAGTAATGTAAGTAAGACGTGCGCTTTTTACATTTAGTATGTTATAAATGTATATAAATATGTATATACATATTACAAAGTTTTACTTCTTTGGCGCGGAGGGACTCACTACGCACTATTTTTTTGTCGCTGTTGTTTATTATTGCTACATTAGACACAGAAGTGATGTTTTGTTTCTCTAATACATTTAGCGTTTGACAGCATTTGCTAGAATAAATAGCAATGATGTTCTGTTAATTCATATTGGCTTTGGACGTCAGAACTGTTATAAATTGGCTTCGTTTAGCTACGATAGATGATACTAGCTTAATAAATTAGGCATCTCAATTTATTAGTGACGCCATTACGCTCTACTTATAGAACAGATGCTTTGTTTTTCTTGCATATTAGGTTTTTTTCCTGAAAGTCTGTCTCTTTTGTCAGTTGCCGGTGGACATGGAGATGGTAAACTATTCGAAAAGACGTGACAAATAAATTTGATAATTGTTTTCTTAAAAACTTTTAGGCTTTCGCGTTGCATATTACTCAGTGATAATGATGATGAACGGGAATTAACGCGACACTTTTTTAGGTAAACAAATATTTACCTTGATTAGCTTGACGTTTCGGCCAGGTTGCACTGGCCGTGGTCACAAGCAGACTTGTTTTCTTGTTATTAGCGGATATATAAGATAAAATAATAAAGTAGCTTATATCATTAGTTATTATCATTTCTCGAAATATCATTGATGTGAACGAGAATTAGGTATATGTTGGGATCTGGTAAAATAAAATTAAAACTTCTTCATAACACAGTATAAAACAAAGTCGCTTTCTGCTGTCTGTCCCCTTATATGTTAAAATCTTTGAAATTACGTAATGGTTTTTTTTTATAGGTAGCGTGTGTCAACGGGGTGGTTTTTATGTATTATGTAAAGTGCAGTAAAAAAGTGATAATTTTCGAGATTTAGAACTTTAATTGCAAACGCTGGCTGAACCCTAAGTGATGAATCAAATTAATGTATTACAATATTATAGACCTTCAAAACGTTTAGAAAAAACGAGATGGTGTATGTGTTCCATTTAGGGATAACCCACAATGACTATTTTTATTTCTTACTACTTCTGAGGTGAAACAAAGTTGGTTCGGTCAACGTAGTCAAATATAAACTCCTTTTTCATTTATGAACTAAAATAAAAAATATATATAAAAATTAATTGTTTGCACTGTGTAATAAATATTTATCTCGGTTGGACGGTGGTTGGAAAAGATTGTTTTAAGTCCTCCCGGCGGAATCTTTTGCTGTTTGCAGAAGGAAGCTTAAGCGACATTATTACATTTGCCCTGTTCAATGGGATGTGTTCTATATCTTATATATAGTTTTATTGCATAAGTTTCTGTATATTTGTATAAGTCTTTTCGTTTCTTTCATCATAGTTTTGTATTATGAGACGAATTGGATTGGTTCTTGCCTGGTCTTTAGTTTGTCTATACGTTTCTTTATGCGAAAAACTCTTACTGTTTCTGTTGAAATATTGTACAATGGCATATAGGTATCATAATTATCCACTATGGACGCTTTCAGTTTAAAACTATCATTACATACTGTAAAATAAAGTCGCTTTTCGATGTCTGTCCCCTTATATGTTTATATCTTTAAAACTACGCAACGGATTTTGATGCGGTTTTTTCTAACAGATAGAGGTTATCAACGGGATGGTTTTTATCTATACTTGAAGTATTTTATAGTAAAAAAAAGTGTTAAATCCAAATTTTCTTTTTTTAATTTTGTTGCGAAACAAGGTTCGTCGGATCAACTAGTATATAATAAAAACTATTTATATTTTTGTCGTCTCAAGAGTATTTTAGTTTTGAAAGTCCTGGGTTCGTGGATATTTTCACCTATATTCACGATAAAAGAAGACATACTATTTTATGTATTGCGATAGGTAGTATATTTTTGACAGTGGTTGAGCCATGCAGTTCGGTTCATGAATTGGCCGACACAAATGAAAAAAAAAAGATAGAAATTACCAAAGATCATAGAGATTATAAAAAAAAATAGCATCAAAGAGTACGTAAATATCTTATTTTATTGCGTCTAAGCCTATTCTGATTGTAAATTATATACCGCACCGCTGGATTTGATGTAAAGTTTGACGGATGAATCTTGGAGAATATTTTGTTGTTCCGGTGACAAGAACCGGTCTTGCAACCGCAATTGCATTTGTCGTAATGTTACCACAGATTTATACGTTTTTTATTAGGCATTAGTTTTACGCCTAAATGCCGAAGCGAAATAAACATGTTATTATTTTTTATAATCCTGACTGATCTATGTAATTATTCAAAATATTATAATGATATTTTCAGTATTTCAGCTATTGAACAGAAAAATATTTTTTATAGTCGTTTTTTTTTTCAACCAACCCTTTTTTTTTTCGTTTTTTTGTCACCATGGTATTTACATTTGCCATATTGTCAACAAAGCTTGCAAACAGATTATAAGTTCGAACTTTACAATAAAAATCTCAAAGTATCAAACTACAGACTTATAGTAAAATATTTAATTAGTTTTTTGCATTAATTAAAAATAATCTTAATCAAAAATTCATCATCATTGTACACTAACATCCATCATTATCTGTGCAATTTTTTTTGTACGTCATATTTGACATGTGCCAGTAATCACGTGATGCTTGTTTTTTTTTAATATATTATGCCAGGATCCGATTGTGTCGGTAATTTATAAGTGGAATAGAGTTCGTAATGTTCTCTGGAGTAATTTCAACATATAATTATGTGGGTGTTATACATAACATATGATATTCTTAGACGTAATTGACGTAATTTATCTTGTTTGTATGTATTATATATAAAGCTGTACATATTTAGATTAGATTGAAATTCTCTAATTGAATATATAAATGTTCAGTTAATGAATGTAATAGGTTCCATAAAGCTTTATGTCAGATTTTATTCGATTTCGACCAATGCGATTTTAGACTTTATTCGTCGATCATAAAGGTCAAATTATTGTAGATTTGGTTTGGTATTAAAACATGGAATGTAGACTAATATAAGAGTATTGTATTATAGTTATTCAATATAAAATCTATTTATAGATATTTTTCGGAACATGCATTTATTATCTATATTGCTGGCCAATGATAGATGAAAATTTTCTTTTTTTAGTGTAACTTCTAATGCGTCTTGCAAGCGTTTAACGGTTATCATTCGGTTATATAAATTGGTCAATACACATAAGAGCTAACTTTTCAAATTTTTTAAGCTTAAATCACCAAACTCGTGTCGGGATTTCAGTATGTAAATTTATCAGTGTCACAACATGTTTACTATAATAACATAATTCTCGATTTAACGCAACGCTACGTTAAAAGAGTATGGCTACAAAATAATAATTTAGGTAAACCTCAATATTCATCTAAGTAGTATATTTTCACAAAACAATGAATTGCGGATTCTTCGTGAACAGATTTTTACTCGGACCGGTCTGAGGACTATGACTAGTGTTTTAATTTACTATGTAATTTTTTAAAGTAAACGCTTATTATGTATTTATACTAACTGAACATATCATCATCATCATCATCAGCCCGTAGAAGTCCACTGCTGGACGTAGGCCTCCCCCATAGAGCGCCACAACTGCCGGTCCTGTGCAACCTGCATCCATCGGCCTCCCGCGGATTTCACAAGGTCGTCTGTCCACCTGGTAGGGGGACGGCCTACTCCGCGTCGACCGGTTCGTGGTCGCCACTCGAGAACCTTTCTACCCCAGCGGTGATCGGTTCGTCGAGCGATGTGGCCAGCCCATCTCCACTTCAGCGTGCTAACCTTACAGGCTATGTCGGTCACGCCAGATCTCTTGCGAATCTCCGTATTGCGGATCTTATCTCGCAGAGAGATTCCGAGCATAGCCCGTTCCATAGCACGCTGAGCCACCTTGAGCTTCGTTATGAGGCCAACATTTAGAGACCACGTCTCAGCTCCGTATGTCATCACTGGTAACACACATTGGTCATAGACCTTAGACTTAAGGCACTGTGGGATTTTGGACGAGAAGATTTCCCTTAGTTTCCCGAACGCTGCCCAACCGAGTTGAATCCGTCGGTTTATCTCTTTCTCGAAGTTGGCTCTACCTAGCTGGACTGTTTGTCCTAGGTAAACATAGTGGTCGACAACTTCGAGGATCGCATCGCCAACAGTAACCGGTACTTGAATGACATGGGCATTGAACATTACTTTGGTTTTGTCCATGTTCATTCTGAGACCTACTTGTTGGGAAAATCTGCTGAGATCCTTGAGCATTGTACCAAGGTCCTCCAGTGACTCTGCCATGACCACGATATCGTCGGCAAATCGAAGGTGAGTGATGTATTCGCCATTGATGTTGATGCCTAGTCCAGACCAATCCAAGAGCTTGAACATGTCCTCCAATGCAGCGGTGAACAGCTTCGGGGAAATTACGTCCCCTTGTCTGACACCTTTCTGCAATGGAATGGGATTCGTACTCCCAGACCCAATCCGGACTGACATAGTGGCGTTTCTATACAAACACTGCAGCACTTCGATATACCGATAGTCAATTTGGCATCTCTGGAGGGACTGCAGCACTGCCCAAGTTTCGACGGAATCAAAGGCTTTCTCATAGTCCACAAACGCCAGGCACAAAGGCTGATTATACTCTTCGGTCTTTTGTATAATTTGGCGTAGTGTGTGTATGTGGTCTATGGTACTATAGCCTTTCCGGAAACCGGCTTGTTCGGGAGGCTGGAAGTCGTCGAGCCTGCGCGAGAGTCGATTTGTAATGACCCTCGAGAACAGTTTATAGACATGGCTCAGAAGCGAGATGGGTCTATAATTTTTCAAGCGGGTTGTATCACCCTTTTTGAAAAATAACACCACCACGCTCCTGGTCCACGCCTCTGGAACGTCGCCCCCGAGCACGACAGAATTAAAAAGTTTCTGAAGGGCCTTAAGGATCGGTGTACCACCCGCCTTCAGAAGTTCGGTAGTAATTCCATCGTCACCCGGTGCCTTTCCGTTCTTTAGCTGCTTGAGAGCCATTCTGATCTCGTACAGACTGACGTCCGGGATGTCTTCGCTGTAGTGCCGAATTAGCTTGGATCTGGGATCTCGAGACAAGCCGACAGCAGGAGTTTGTGTAGACTCATACAACTGTCTATAAAACTTCTGAACCTCTCCCAGAATCTCATCTTTGGAAGAAACAACGACGCCGTTATCCTTCTTCAATTTGGTCAATTGACTCTGCCCATTAGACAGATCTTTTGCGAATACTTTAGAGCCTTGGTTCCGCTCTATAGCTTCTTGTATCCGCTGGGTGTTATATTTGCGAATATCGCGTCGTACACCTTTCGAGATCTGTCTATTTAGCTGTCTGAGTTTGGACCAATCGGCCGAAGACTGCGTCGAAATTTTTCGTCTCTCCTGCATGAGCCTGAGAGTAGGTTCCGACAGTTTCTGAGTTCTGTTTGCACGTCGCTTACTAAAAAATTTAGCACCGACGGCATGCGCAACTTCCACTATCCTGCTGTTCATATCGTCCACCGTTTCACACTCATCTAGGCATTGGAAGCGATTTTGGAGTTCGAGCTGAAAGTTTTCGGGGTTTTGGTATTGAACAGGTGAAGGACGCAAAGTAGACCTCATCCGACGTGACCGCTCGACTTTGACACAGAGATTCAACATGCCTCTAACTAGTCTGTGATCGCTCCCAGTTTTCACTCTGTTGATCACTGAGACATCGTTGAATATATGTCGTTTGTCTGACAAGATGAAGTCTATCTCGTTCCTTGTTGAACCATCGGGGCTGATCCAGGTCCATTTCCTTTGTGGCTGTTTCCTGAAGAAGGAATTCATCATAAAGAGGCCCTCCCTCTCCAGAAATTCAGCCATTTTCTGACCCCTCTGGTTTCTCTGTCCAACACCGAATTGCCCTACCCTCAGCTCATCGTCTTTCCTCGTGCCTAGTTTTGCGTTGAAGTCTCCCATAACCACAGTGAAGTAGGTTTTGGACGAGTGGATGGCTTTCGAGATATCCTCGTATAAGGCCTCCACTTCGTCGTCGGGGTGTGCCGAGGTCGGCGCATACACCTGTATGACCTTCAACGAATATCCCTTGGATATTCTGAGTATAAGGTACGCTACCCTTGTCGACACACTCTCGATCCTCTCCACGTTGGCTACTAGAGACCGGTGAACGATAAATCCGACACCACCTTGCGAGGTGTGGTCGCCTTCCCGGTAGAAGAGCAAGTTTCCAGACCGCAGGATTACCGTATCCTCCCCCTGTCTACGGACTTCCGATAATCCCACAATGTCCCATCGAATCTTACTCAGTTCTTCTTCCAGTTCGGTGATCCTCTCGTCAGTCCTAAGCGTGCGTATGTTGTGTGTTACCAGGGCCAAAGTTCGTTTTTTATGGTAGCCGTGTCGCGACCGGTGATTTTTAGCACCCCCTACTCCGCCGTTACCGAGCCCGCTACCGTGAGCCAACGGAATAGCGGAGCTGCCGTGACTGGGGGCCGTAATATTTGTTTGTTCCATCATGGGGGGTTTTTGCCATAATCGCCACGCTTGGCAGGCGGGTTGGCGATCGCAGTAGGCTGTAGTTGTTTAGAGAGAATGCTGCTGCCCATTCTTCTAGCCTTTTTCCCTTAGTCGCCTTTTACGACACCCACGGGAGGAGATGGGGTGGCGGTATTCTAAGCCGGCGCCACACAGCACTGAACATATACTTAAAGAATATTCGCGATAAAGTTATCAATGTATCCCGCATGTTCCAGCTATACATAAAATAAAACGCTAAGTGTTATTTTATCATCGTCTTCAACTTCCTTAACGTCGTATAGAATAAAATAGTACCACATAACATAATAGTGAGGCGACGAGAGACGCACTCAATTTTCTCAATCTCCCTCCTAACACAGTTTTGGACAGACAGAGAGACAGAATAGAGAGGTCACGTTTTTGTTATTCTGGCGGTTCTTATTGTACTTGAACTTGTATGTTATTGTCGAGTATGTTATGGATAACTGAATGAATGTAAATTGGATATGTCTTTTTGATATTGTCTTTTTGCAATACAAATAAGCGTAACTTCACGACTTTAATAACTGAAGGTATAAGCGGTGATGAGTATTTTTGTTTTTATGAAATAGATTGAGGGGTCTATCATTGATCAAAGAAAGGGTATAGATTCAAAATATTTCATTCATTGGTTCAGTATATGGGTGTCCTTGCAGAAGGTGATGCCAGAAGCCTTTAAACCGGTGAGCATGTATGAAAACAGTTATGAAAGTCGAAGACCCGTCTGAGGTGTGTAAGTGTTGTGTCATATTCATTCGGTTCTCTGTGCCTATCCCGCAAAGGACTTAACACGATGATAAATAAATGACTAATTAGGGTACTTAGGGTAATAAGGGTACAGAGATTTTTAAAATTGAAATACTGTACCAAGTTCAAATCAATTTTACATATAAATGGGAAATTCGATAGCATCATACCGTCACGCCTTTTTCTACGCGAAGGAGCAGGCAGTAGCTGTTAAGCCTCGACTCGCCGTTATGTTTGCGTGCCAAATGGAAAAGGTGGCGAACCTATTCCTATACCGGGCACAAAGTATTTAGTTATTGATATTTATCACACATAACTGTCGAGATTAATTTCGAAAAACCATTGGTGTAGGAAAGGATTCGAACCCGGAACTTCTTGATTGAGAAGCAGGGTGCTCGACCACTGGGCCACCGAGACTATTTTTTTTTCATTGTACCAAGATCAAATCAATTACCTATATGAAATTTTGGTAAATATGATATTTTTAACAAATTTTTCATATAAAACATTTCGGTAATCTTAGTTCAATGGCGTATATAATATGTACAGGGTGTATAATATTCTATTTCCAACAGTATACGAATATGTGCAAAGTTGTTGCAGACTATTAGTATGTATTTATCATCTAAGTTTCATCAATTGTTCCAAGAATATGCGGGCGCAATAGAAAAAAATATATCTGAAAGTAGCAATTAATAGCAAAGAGTTCTGTAGACATATAAAATTTAAACGGTTTAATATTAAAATAAGTTCTAGTAATACGTACGTGAGGGTTTAATAACTTGAACACTTAATATGAAAAAGTTACTAAGCACTTTAATAGCCGTTTCCTCTGAACTTTCTCAGCTTTTAAGTCCGTACTAAGTTTTTAAGACGTAATTAAAAAAAAAATGCCTCACACTAAACGGTAGATTGCTTGAATGCGTAAGAATCACGTCTGCCAGACTTATATATATGATAAGATTTAAGTTATTAAAACTAGCCAAAGTTTAAGATAGACAAGACTTCTTTCTATCTGAGACCGGCCAAGTTTGAATCCGATTTGGTACACATCAGGCATATTACACATGTACACAAGTACCTATATATTTTAGAAAATTATGTGTAGTAGTAGTATCTTTATTAGCTTGAATCGAGGCATTATCACTGCCCACATCTTCGTGAATTAAAAGCACGAATATACAAAAAAAGTTAGCATTTTTTTTGCTTATTAGAAAAAAATCGTGTCGTGTCTCTAGTAATATTTCATTACTCCGAGCAACGTTGGTGGCCATTTTCACGGAAATTTAAGTTTGTTAAACGTCTGTAGCTCATTTGTTATGAATATCATTAAGATGTTGCCGCTTCACAGTTCACGTTTGGCTGATTAGAATCTCACAAACTTTTATACATCAAGATTAGTAAATAATCTTGGATATAATTAATCTGTTTACGAAGAAATACGGAATATATACTGAAAGTATTTTTCTTGTTGTATGTTGTTTCATCATCATCATCTGCCTGCCTTGTTACCATCATTTGGGGTCGGCACAACTGGTTTTTTTTTCCACACTTCCCTATCATTCGTAGTCGTTTGCTTCCACACTAATACCCTTCTTAGTCGTGTCTTCTTTAAAACAATTCATACATATTTTCTTGGGTCTCTTCTTCTTTCCACATTCACGTTTATCATGCTTCTCGCAACATATGTATGCTTCCTCCTCATTACATGTCTGTATTAAACAAGGCGATTTCCTCTTATCTTCTCAGTTATTGACGCAACTTTCAAACTTTCGGGATTTTCAATGCTTATTTTTAATGTTTGTAAATTAAAACTTCCTATTCATTGCTTATTTTTATTGTTTACCTAACAGAGCATTGTATATTTTTTCTTATGTAAAAACAACTCGCCTGACTTTATTATCAGCTGTTTTCTGTCTACTATTGATGGTAGACCTGCCCTTTAGAACGCGTTAGTTTTCTGTTGATAATAACTCCCTGTAGCATAAGTTATTAGATCATAAACCTGTCTTAGTAATTCATATTGGGGAGAACTTTGTAGTGCATTATTATATGTTAAAGTATAGGTAGGTAAAATTTAAATAAATAGTCTTGGTGGCCCAGTGGTCAAGCACCCTGCTTCTAAATCAAGAGGTCGCGGGTTCGAATCCTGGTTCCCACCAATTACTTTTCGAAAGTTATATGTGATAAATATTGATGACTGAAAACTTTGTGCCCGGTATGGCAATAGGTTCGCCCCCACCTTCGGGTAGAAATAGGCGTGAAGTTATGTTATGTTAAAGTTTAAATTAATTGTCATGTTATTTATAGTTCATCGGTTTCCTTGGAATAAAAAAAGTTCTCGTAAACAATAATTTCTATTAATAAATATTAAAAATTTTCAATTTTAACTATGCGTATTCTACTCGTAATTGAATATAAAATTATCGGAAGTTATGTATTTTCCGAAAAAAAATATCATTAATGTATGCTAGGATTCAAAAACCTTGTGCCAAACCTCAACCACGAGCAGTAGATTTTTTCTTCAGTTTCCTGCTTCAGTTAAATTATCTGAGTAAAAGTGTTTGGATGTACGCCAAGATATGTCCTCGTAATACAATAATATTACTAATGCAGTAAAATAAACAAATTCAATATGTCCACATATATTATTCAAGTGGATTCTTATAAACATATTAGAGTCTATTCTTTTTGTGATCACATTGTATCTGAATTTTGTTTTTTTCAACTAGAATCAACTAGAATATATAAGACAGCATATGATAAGACATATAGTAACAAAATGACATCAAAATACTTGATATACAAAACAAAGTTTGATTGAAACAGAGTGTCTGTATAAAAGTAAGAAAGACGAAGAAGTTAGGACATGTAGAAAGAATGGATGATGCAAGATTGATTAAGCAGATATACAATGTAAAAGCGGATGGATGGAAAAGAGTCGTGGACGGCAACCACACAAATTTCATGGCCAGTCCTGGAGGAAGATGATGACAAGACAAGAAGCGAACGAGGCGTGTAAGATTCGTGCCTTATGGCACTCTGTTCTATCGGCCAACCGGACTTGGCGTAAAGTTATGTATGTAGATCAAATGAGCATCTCCTTTTGTAGAAAGAGAAAAATCCAGTTCTAGGTACGTTGCTTTTAAAATGCAATTCGGATTTTATTTAATACAATTGAATAGTATTTATTTTCCGACACCAATATATTACAATCCATGTCACTGCTTGAGACAACAAACTCTTCAATGTCATTATGGATTCCGTTATATTTTTGTTTTCCACAATACGCAACAGTGATAGTATTAGTTGATACATTTATTTAAATATCTTATGAGAGTTGTCGCAAATATTTTGCATGAGAAAATATGAAAAAAATCGGCAATAAATGTAGGTCAAGAGATTTATTTATAACCGCTGACTGAGATCGACGTGACTGAGATCGACGTAAAGTGGCTCATGCCGCGTTTCACACGGGGAGACATGTACCCGGAGGCCCACTTCCCTTCTCCATCCTTTCCCATTCTACTCCCTTAAAGGTCAGCAACGCAACTGTAACAATGTGCTTGCAGGTGTCCATGGGCGGCGCTGGTCACTTACCATCAGGTGACACGCATGCTCGTTTGCCTTCCTATCCCATAAAAAAAATCGACGGAGAGATGTTCATAAATAATTAGGCTTGTTTATATCATTTAAACATAACGATGAGTCGTGGTTTAACAGCCACTGCCTACACCTTCGTGTAGAAAAGTTTGTTTAAAAATGTTTGATATATCATTTCATAAGTAATTTTGTTGATAATCTATGTTCTTATTACACTTCTACTTTTGTAAATTGGTTAAACTGCATTGGCATATATAAAGATCATCATATTTCAATAAATGGAGAATTTTTACGACCAACTGTCATATCTGTCAAAATATATGTTTTTTTTTACAAAATATATGCAATTTAATGAAATCTGTAATACCTATATCTACGGTATCCGCGTTTAAGATATGATAAAATTGAGGATAGGGGGAGAATCTGAGAAGTGGTAGGTTCCAACAGTGGTAGAGCCAAGCAATTCGCTGCATGAATGGGCCGGCTCGACCGGTGAAATACCACGACCTCTCAGAAGACCGACGTAAAGTGGCTCATGCCGCGTTTCGTTCGGTGAGAGAGGTACCCGGAGGCCCACCCTCCTTCCCCGTCCTTTCCTATCCCCTATCCCTTAAAGGTCGGCAACGCTACAGTAACACTATATGTGTTGTTGGTGTCCATGGGCGGCGTTGATTGCTTACCATCAGGTGACACGCCTGCTCGTTAGCCCTCCTATCCCATAAAAAAAAAGAAGGGTACATCCCTTATTAGATGGATCCTGACATGAGTCACTTTACGTAGATTTTTGGAGAGGCAGCGAACTGCGTAGCTCTACTGTTATGATAGGTTAGTAATATAGTTTATTTCGGGCAAGAATATTTTATCAATGTACAAGTATTATTAGGTGAAAAGTTCAATATCGTGGTAGCAATGACCTGTTATCAGGGGAGCGATGTCGCGTGATGTCGATAGTCTACATTGTATTGAAATAGTTGGAAACGGACGCGATGCGACGTCGTGAGTGTTGAGTGACAGAAAGTAAGATCTTAACTATAAATTGTTGCGTTGTATATGCGTAAGACTTGTTCAACTAATTTTATAATGTTAAAAAAGCTGTGTCTTTTGTGATGCAGTTGATAATTCTGCATATAACAGTAGTTGAAATTGTACAGAGATTATTGATTAAAAAACATTATATTTTGTCTTTATGTCTGGGTAAATGTGTCTTTCGTAGTATTGAAATAATTGTTAGTCAGTTTATATGTTATTATCAAACTATTAGCTGGCTATCTTTCACCTATTAATCTGGATGGCTTAGGATATTTATGTTATATGAACTTTGTGTGTTGAATAGAACGCAGTCCCCGAAAATTCCATGAAACTTTTTTTCCTTTAAATTTTAAATGGTAAAGAGGCAGAAAAATGCAGTAAATGTAGTAGGCAGTGGCTGTAAGCCTCGAATCGCCGTTATTTGTTTATATCCCAAATGGAATAGGTGACGAACCTATTGCCATACCGGGCATAAAGTTTTTAGTCATCGATATTTATCACACATAACTTTCGAATTAAATTTTGAAAAGTAATCGGTGTGAGCCAGGATTCGTATCCGCGACCTCTAGATTCAGAAGGGGGGTGCTCGACCACTGGACCATCGAGACTTTAAATGTTCACATGGAAAAAAAATCTAGTCTGTGTTATTCTTGTAGGTACTACCTAAATAGAAACCTAATGACACTCACATGTTAAAATCAATCAAATGTTAAATACTTTAGAATGTAAAAGATATTAATATACATACTATTAGAAAAAACATAGCTCACTATTTGCTGGTGCAATCGGGTAAAAATTATATAACTCAGAAACTAATAATATGGTTACAACCGATACTTCGAACTTCATCACCGCCCATATTCAGTTCTAAGAATAGTGCACAACCCTAACCTGACCACTGCTATTCTAAATACAGTACTACTAGGAAAATAAATAAAAGCATGCCGATCGCTTGTTAGTCATGCTTAGTGATTTTATTGGCCGTTTATGTATATTTAAATATACATAAACTCAGTATGGATTAAACGTTTTATATTTCACTGATCAAATCGAATTAGTATTTTTTTCTATTCTATTAGTATCTAATTGTATAAAATTCTTCTGTCACAGTGTTTGTCCTCGAACTCCTCCATAACGGCTGGACCGATTTTAATGAAATCTGGTATACATATTTGTTAGGTCTGCGAATAGGTTTTTATCTATTTTTCATCCCCCTAAATTACAAGGGTAGCCCACCCCTCAATATTTTTTTTTAATTTTTCCACATATTTCTGTTTCTTATTTTTTTTATAAAACAGGATATAAAAATACATACAACCCTAAATTTTCAACCCCCTACAGTCAACCCCTATTTTTTAAATTTTATTTTTCGGCAAGACAACGTTTGCCGGGTCAGCTAGTATTATTCTATTTATATTATCACGTTCTATTAGTAAATAGAACGTGTTCTGAAGGAAGGTGATGTTAGGAGCCTCAAAAATCGACGCGCGAGTATGAAAAGAGCTATGAAAGTCAACGAAGCGAGTGAGGCGTGTAAGTATTGTGCCTTATGGCGCTCGGTTCTCTCTGCCTATATGTAAATTGAATTAGAATTGTGAATAGATATTGATGGTCAAAAGGCTTCTTAACAATCTTTATAACATCATCATTTTCCTACCCTTATCCCACTCTGAGTGGGGTAGGTACAACATTTATTACATCGTTTCGAAATTATTAAATGACATTACATTTATGTGGTGTTTTGTTTCTGCGTGTGCGGAAGGTTTTAGGACTTCATGTGTTCTCTTATCTTTTTGTATTCATTATGAGGTCTCATTCTTAGGCTTTTACTAGCAGATAAGAGGCGAAATCTAGAAAAATAAGAATACTATATCAATATAATAAGATGATAAGGAAATGATCATTGGTGAGCCTTGTCACCACGATTGGTCAAGCTACCGACTGCAGAATCGAGGTTGGCGGGTTCGGTTTCCACCCGAGTACAAACATTTGTGATGAGCTTGAATGTTTGTATGGCGTTTGGGTGTTTTTCTATGTATTATAAGTATGTATGTATGTATTCATATTCGTTATCAAGTATCCACAGCACAAGCATTTAGTTGCTTAGTTTGAAACTAGGGGGCAGTATGTGTATTGTGTCCAAGATAGTATTGTTATTTTGAAATTTTTGAAAAACGTCGAAAAAAACTTGCCTAAAAAGAATATTCATCAAACATCTATTAACGATTTAGTTTCAAACTTATTAGCATCATAAATTATTTTAATTAGCACATACTAATGGCTTTATTGGTGTTAGACTTTGTTTTTTTTTTTCTTGTTGCTATGCTCCGTTGGCACATGTATGCGGACATATGCAAAAATAAATATAAAAAAAACTGCAAAGTCCATTCACTCGTCACTGACATTTTCTACGACGATGTTTTGTGCCAATCTATATTAAATAATCTATATAAGACAGAGTAAATATAACTTTGTGCCCGGTACGGCAATAGGTTCGCCACCTATTCCATTTGGGACGTAAACATAACGGCGAGACGAGACTTAGCAACCGCTGCCTACACCTTCGGGTAACAAAGGCGAAAGTTATGCTATGTTATTTAGACAACGTATATTGTCGTATAAAACCATGTTAGATTTTGATGAAGAAAGTTTATTTTTCCTGATCCTGATGTACCATCAGGAAAAACTTAATCTAACTAGAGTAACCGAATGAAGTATGAAAATCTGTTAAGTTGTTTCGGAGATGCCCGATATTCTCATGGGAGGGAATAATACTAATGTAGATGAGGTAAACCAAATCAAGGACAATAGAGATACAGTAGCTTTTACGTGATGAGAGTAAAACAGAAGTTATATGTCGACTTCCACTGATCCTATAAAAAAAAAAACTCTATAATATAGAGTTTTTTTTTTATAGGATCAGTGGAAGTTCTGGAAATTCTTTTTTCCGATATAGAACTCCATCACCTGTGGTTTTCACAGTGGTATAGCCAAGCAGTTCGCTGCATGAATGGGCCGGCTCGACCGCTGAAATACCACGACCACCCAGAAGATCGACGTAAAGTGGCTCATGCCGCGTTTCTTTCGGTGAGAGAGGTACTCGGAGGCCCACCCCCGCTTCCCCATCCCTTCCTCCATCCTACTCCAACCCACTCCCTTAAGGTCGGCAACTCAACTGCAACACTGTATGTGTTGCAGGTGTCCATGGGCGGCGCTGGTCACTTACCATCAGGTGACACGCCTGCTCGTTTGCTCTCCTATCCCATAAAATAAATCACCTGAATCTGTTACTATTATATTTTAAGTAGGTATATATTTAAATTATAAATGAAAAAATAAATCCAATTCCATTTGTGACGCAACAATTCTGAGAGTTGAGGGTTACCAGACGTCGTCTATACCTTCAGGTGAAAGGCGTGAGGTTGTGAAAAAATGATACAGTCACTTTAATCGTAGACTTATAAACCGTACTCGCTCCATGTTTACATTTTACCATTTGCCGCTTATGATTTACTAGTGATCTGCAATATAAAAAAAATATCGGGATCTTTATTAATTCTGAACTAAGAAGTCCGTTACTCCTCAATTTAGACCTTGGAGAAACATTTACAGCTTCATTTGCTGCAATGTAAACATTAATTGTGTCTCGGTGGCGCAGTGGGCGAGCGCACGGCTTCTGTTCCAGAGGTCCGGGGTTCGATTCCAGACACTGGCTCACACCAATGACTTTTCGAAATTGTTTTCGGAAGTTATGTGTGATAAATACCTAAGACTGACAAACTTTGTGCCCGGTATGGCAATAGGTTCGCCACCTATTCCATTTGGGACGTAAACATAACGGCGAGACGAGGCTTAACAGCCGCTGCCTACACCTTCGGGTAACAAAAGGCGTGAAGTTATGTTATGTAAACATTAATGAATTAAATATTGATATAATATTATTATTCGAAGATTTAAATTTGTCGTTTCACCTTTGAAGTAGACGATAAATTCCTGCTGATTTAAAATTATTACCTTGAACTCGTTGATTTCACATAAAGTGTATTTTTTTAGCGTTTCAAATGAAACTAGAAAATAATGTATCTTTCCATAGATACATCATAATCAAAATCTTGTATTTCTTGCATATTTAAAATATATTAGAGACCACTTCATCTTGCATATTAAATTTATATTTTTATATTATTTATTTTGGTTTATCTTTGATTTATATTATATTTGTTAGTAGAACATTAAATTAATAGTTTCGAAAGTTATTTATTATCCACTTCAAGCATTATTTTATTTACCAGGCTATTTTAACGTTTTGAAATTCATTTAATAGTATGTTTCTGTTAGTGATATGACCAGGTGGAACAGAACTACAACTTCTGGTTCAGAGGTTTCGACTTGGAATGGTAGTTCACACCAATGACTTTCCGGAAGTTACGTGTGTTATTATAGATGACATGAAAATAGTTCCTGATATATGACATATCAGTGGTAGAGCCAAGCAGTTCGCTGCTGAATGGGCTGGCTCGACCGGTGAAATACCACGACCTCTCAGAAGACCGACGTAAAGTGGCTCATGCCGCGTTTCGTTCGGTGAGAGAGGTACCCGGAGGCCCACCCCCTTCCCCATCCTTTCCTATCCCCTATCCCTTAAAGGTTGGCAGCGCAACAGTAACACTATATGTGTTGCTGGTGTCCATGGGCGGCGTTGGTTGCTTACCATCAGGTGACACGCCTGCTCGTTTGCCATCCTATCCCATAAAAAAAAAATATATATGACTATAGGTTTTACAAACAGCTTACTACACTTGGGGGTAGAAAATAAATCCGACCTGTCGAAATATATACGCTCCAATCAATTGGATAGGAAATTAAACAATTATTTGAAAATGAAATGAAACTAAATAATTGTCCAGTGGTCGAGCACACAGTTAAGTTATGTTATGTTATTTCTCTTTGAATTCAATTCAATAAGACATAATTTAAATTAAAGATTACTCAAAGATTTTTAGGAATTCTAATTATTTTTCGAATCATCAATTTTATATATGAGAATAAATTAAAATTAACACTATCTTGTCGGTGACTATTATTAAAAAATTAAGAAAGAAAGAAAAAAATCGATACGGTGCGCTTCTATCTTGTCAATAGTTGCAAAGTAACCGTGTATTTATTGATTATAATAATATGATATAACGCAATAAAGGTAGGCACAATAGTAATCTTAATTATGATATTTATTGTAAACAACATAGATATCGATATCAGCGACGTATCGATAAAATTATTCGATTCTTTAATAATGATGAGATAAAAAGATAAATTATTTAATTGAAAAAAAAAAACCTATTTCGAAAGGTTTTTTTAGAACAGATGTATGCAAAAATTATAATAAATCCGGATATCACAAGTAAAAGTTAGTTCATCAACTACTAAGATTAAGTGATGAGTCGATACTTTTTACGTTTTTTTTATGGCATAGGAGAGCAAACGAGCAGGCGTGTCACCTGATGGTAAGCAACCAACGCCGCCCATGGACACCAGCAGCACATATAATGTTACTGTTGCGTTTCCGACCTTTAAGGGATAGGGGAAAGGAAAGGATGGGGAAAGGGGGGTGGGCCTCCGGGTACCTCTCTCACCGAACGAAACGCGGCATGAGCCACTTTACGTCGATCTTCTGAGAGGTCGTGGTATTTCACCGGTCGAGCCGGCCCATTCATGCAGCGAACTGCTTGGCTCTACCACTGTCAGTATCAATTTTTTTACTTGCAATTCATTCTTTACCCTAAGGTGTAGGCACCAGTTATTACGCCGAAACACGTCGAGTTTTTTCGTACCAAATCAATATTGATCAAACACAACGTCGAAAAAGCATTTTTCGAAAGTCAATATTCATAACTTTCTTTGAAAATCTCGTTTCTGCATGCTTGATTTATAACAGTCTCGGTGGCGCAGTGGCTAGCACCCCACTTCTGATTCAAGAAGGGTTCAAATCCTGGCACACACTAATAACTTTTCGAATTTTTCGGAAGTTATGTGTGATGAATATCGTTGACTGACAATTTTGTGCCCGGTATGGCAATAGGTTCGTTCGCCGCCTATTCCATTTTTGACATAAACATAACGGCGAGACGAGGCTTAGCAGCCGCTGCCTACACCTTCGGGTAGAAAAAGGCGTGAAGTTATGTTGATGTTTATATTATGTTGATTTACAATATATAAAATAATAATAAATAAAATCAATAAATAAAAAACAATATATAAAATATATAAACTTATTTCACGATAATTCAAATGGTCATCAGTAATCATCTGTCCAGCTCTCAGTCAATCACGTTCCACTCCAAAACATTTGAAATACGAACTTCTTGAACTTCACTTCGTGTCTTTAAAATTTACAGTTCTTTAAAAATATGCTTTCCATCGCACGTAAACTGGAACAATATTTAGTTCCAAGGCGAACTACGAAGCTTGTTATATTATTATTTTTGTCGTATATATTGTATGTGTCTATAATTAAAGTGTGAAGAGAGTCGAATGGTGACAAAAATAGTTGTGTTTCTGTATGACACAGTAAATCTTTCTTACGACGTTAGTTACTCTAAATCATCACAACTACGCGTCCACTAAATGGTACATTGAATTTTATTTGCATAATAAATTATATTATCGCCAAGTGATTAATAAAATGCATTTAATGCAATCTCTAAATTTCACTTTTTGTTTTTTTTATGGGATAGGAGGGCAAACGAGCTGGCGTGTCACCTGATGGTAAGCAACTAACGCCGCCCATGGACACCAGCAGCACATAAAGTGTTACTGTTGCGTTGCCGACCTTTGAGGGAAGGGTATAGGAAAGGATGGGGAAGGGGGTGGGCCTCCGGGTACCTCTCTCACCGAACGTAACGTGGCATGGGCCACTTTACGTCGGTCTTCTGAGAGGTCGTGGTATTTCAGCGGTCGAGCCGGCCCATTTATGCAGTAAACTGCTTGGCTCTACCACTGTTAAATGAAATGTACTTACCGATTTATATATTGTTGTTTATAGAATTGTGTCTGTAATCTTATATATTTGTGTAATCTTCATAGAATTTTAGTTTATAGTTTACTGTGTATCGTTATACATACATAACTTCACGCCTTTGTTACCCGAAGCTGTAGGCAGCGGCTGTTAAGCCTCGTCTCGCCGTTATATTTACGTCCCAAATAGAATAGGTGGCGAACCTATTGCCATACCGGGTACGAAGTTTTAAGTCATCTATATTTATCACACTTAATTTCCTTAAACAATTTCGAAAAGTCATTGGTGTGAGCCAGTGTCTGGATTCGAACCCGGACTTCTGGATCAGAAGCCGTGACCTAATGTGTGTATTGTTATGATTATTAATTAACAAAAAATATTTAATTATTTATTATGTCCAGTGATTTGAAAAGCATCCAGTTAATATTAATCGAGCAAAAATGTCAGTATTATTTTGCTCTTTCAAGGGCTTTAGACAAATTGCAAACTCACTATATCGATTTGATTTCTGATAAAGAACTATGAAATTTAATTGTGTCAAATAGCTATCAATGTTACAGCTTTGAAATATAAATTAATATTTTTTTATTTGTGGCGCCGGCTTAGAATACCGCCACCCCATCTCTTCCCGTGGGTGTCGAAAAAGGCGACTAAGGGAAATGCTAGAAGAATGGGCAGCAGTATTCTCTCTCAAGAAAATACAGCCTACTGCGATCGCCAACCCGCCTGCCAAGCGTGGCGATTATGGCAAAAACCCTCCATGATTGAGCGGACCGGCAGTTGTGGCGCTCTTTGGGGGAGGCCTATGTCCAGCAGTGGACCTCAAAAGGCTAATGATGATGATGATGATGATTTTATCCTTGCATATTTAGCGAATGCGAAGATCAGTGGATAGTTGTCTAGCAGACAGCTATCGATGTAGTGGGCTTGCAATTTTTCAAACGCCCCCGTAAAGAGATCTCAAAAATACTATAATATTTAATAAATTAATAACGTTTCAGTTATTACAATCATTGTTAATTATCGTGATATTTAACGGAAATAATTTTATAGTTCTATGTATCAATAGCATTCCTCGGTCAGCAATAAAACAGCAACATGAAACTGGACAGTAAAATATAATTCATTGTCCGATCTCGGTGGTCCAGTTTTCGAGCACACCGCTTCTGAATCAAGAAGTCGCGGATTCGAATCCTTGCTCACACCAAAGACTTTCGAAATTAATTTTTGGAAGCTGTGATAAATATCGATGGTTGAAAACTTGTGCTCGGTATGCCAATAGGTTTGCCAGCTATTCCATTTGGGACGTAGACATAACGGCGAGACGAGCCTTAACAAAAATGCTTGAAGTTATGTTATGTATGTTGAAAACAAATTTTTACTTACAAATGTTAAATATAAAATTCTCGTGTCTGTGGTTAAACTCCTCCGAAACGGCTTTACTGATTCTCATGAAATTTTGAGTGTATTTGAGAATCGGACAACATTTGTTTTTCATCCCCCTTAATCACAAGGGTAGCCCCCAACCCTCAACATTTTTTTTAAATTTTTTGATATATTTCTGTTTTTTAGTTTTTTTAAGAAACGGGATACGAAAATACATACAAGCCTAAATTTTCAATCCCCTACAATCAACCACTATTTTTTAAATTTTATTTGTTTGCCGGGTCAGCTAGTAAAAATATACAATTACTATTTACTCATTAATTATTAAAACAAGTAATAAAAAGTTACAAACTCAACCCGTTATACATAAATCGCACTTACTTACAATATAGTCAGTAATAATAGTTTAGACTTCCATATAAACCCATATTTTATCAAATGCAGTGCGGCGTGAGTAACGTTAACTTTATAGAACCTTCTACAGCTGTAATGATATAAATCGCGGACGCATAGACATACTAAACGTATAGTTTCCAATGAATGGGTCCAGTAATCATCTGCATTTGTGGCTATTAGCTCAATTGGCGAGCTCTCAACGCCGGACACCGCACCCGCGATAGGTCATTTTACAATTGTATGTTTGTTTGCTTTACAATATCACTTTCTATACATAACGATTATTTACTGAATGAAAAAGTCTAGGGTTCCAATCCTGACATGCGCACGCCAATGACTTTTCCGTTGTTACGAGTATGCGTGATAAATATCGATAACTTGACAAAATTTTGTTCGACGTATGAATAAAGTTTTCAGCGTTAAAATTTGTAAAGTCGAGGGGTACAGCCGCTGCGTACAATTTCTGGTAACAATCAAATGTAAAGTTACCAAAGAATAATTTATTTAATGGAAAATATGGAAAATACTGAAATCAATTCTCAGTCTAATTGTTGTGTAACAACAGATTTTAGAATACTTACTTAAAAAAGATATTTTAATAGTCCATGAAAAATATTAACTGGCATTGTGGTTCTGAAAAATTAACGGGCGATTTACAATCTTTTAATAAGAAAAACATTTAATAAGAAATTCTAATTCAATCTTAATCTCGTGTTAATCTAAAAAAACATTATCATAAACGTTCTATAAAAATAAAATCAGTAAGAAAAACAAAAACGCCGTGAAGTGAATTTGAAAACTAACGCAAGTTTTAAATATAGGTTAATGACCGGAAATATCATTGAAAAGATTATATTTAATAATCGCGAAAAGTTGAGTTTTCAGCGTCGAGCAAAACTTATTTACACACTGCATGGGACTGTTTTATACAAAAGCAGATTTTAATTATTTATAACCAACTAGCTGAAGTCAGTTAGTTAGTTAGTGACAAATGCGATCGCATATTTATTTTTAGACCTTTTGAAGGTATTTAATACTGTAATATTGTTTTGATCTATCACTTAGGGATCAGCCAGCGTTTGCAATTATAGTGCTCGAAAATTAACACTTTTTTTGCTATAATTTAGCAAAAAATAGTGAAGAATTATACATAAAAACCACCCCGTTGACACCTTCTATCTGTTAAAAAAACCGCATCAAAATCCGTTGCGTAGTTACAAAGATCTAAGCATATAAGTAGACAGGAAGCGGAAAGTGACTTTGTTTTATACTATGTAATGATAATGATTAAAAAAAGATTATGATAAATAATAATTGTGTTAACCATTAATAACATAATATCTTTTTACAGGTGAATCGAATACTTAAATTAAACTCATAAACTGGTAACATTTAAAACAATTTATTTATTTATTTTATTTAATTATTCACCCCTCTGTAGAATGTTGAGTATATTTGTCAATTTATCTATCACTATATTGTCTCGGTCTATTAATAATTATAGTAATACCAATTGCAGCAATTGAGGAGTAGAATCAACTATATAAATATATAGAAATTATGTTTTTTTTTGTTGGTTTTATAGTCTACTGTATAATAGTATCTACCGGTTAGCGGTTTTAGTATTAAATATATATATAATCATTTAAATTTATTATTTAAGTAGATCATATGTTATTTAAATTAAAAGCAAACACTATTAAGACAGCCCATATATCGATAGAGTAAACATATCGAACCTATATCCCTCACTACAACTAGCAACGTTGATTAGCATGTTAGACGTAAAACTCCAACACTTTGAGAAGCCTTATTACGGTGTACTTTTAGTTTTTTTATCTATATTATATTATTAGTGAAGGAAAGAATAATATATTAAAAAAAAGAAAAAAAAAATGACACCAATAGATTCACGGAGAAAATATTTTTCCCAGGGTTACGCAAGCGGTAAATGTGGTGGAGGAACCTTAGTTGCCATCTTGAGAAGTGTGGTAAGTGAGGCACTCCATTTAAATCACAGTCTGCTGCTCGACGTGATTCCGGAGAGAAATATTTTGTCGATTGTACCGCTAATACATCCCTGTTAATAAAACTTTACTGACACCAAAAAAAAGAAAGAAAAAAAAATTAAACATTGCGGAACATATATCATGAAATAAATCTTTCCCGGTAACCACTGAAAGCAATAATATAAAGCACATCTCACGATGTAGTATAGCAGCTTGAAAAATATATATTATAGCTTAAATTTATTATTAGTTAGTTGAGAGAGCCGTTAAAGCTATATATTCACGCTATGCATGATTACACTATGAGCACAATACACATATTGTTTTATTTATATTTTTTATAATAATTCACGTTTTTTTTTATGTCAATCGTCACGCATTTTTTTCTTGTATTAATAATAATTGCACTACTATTTTATTATCTATTTTTGACCAATGACAGCATAATTTTCATAATAATTGTTTTGTATATTTTTTATATTCTAGTTATAATGCCGAGTTGGGTAAGGAAGGTATTATAATGTCGTGAAATCTTATACCAATAATTGCAGACGGCTGCAAGAAGGGCTTTAACCAAGTCAACCTGAACGGAAGCCCAGCGATCCGTGTAATGAAAGTAGGAATTTGGTTCCGTCGCTTATGCTAAAATTTGTTTAGGGAATCGCTAAACTATTTAGCTATTTATATTGGTTACTAACTGTTATCTACGGCTTTATTCCCTTTAAGAATCCCATCCAAGATATTTTTATTTAAAGAACAAACAAATGTAGTTTAAAATCAGGTTTTATTTTAAGTATTTCATATATATTTTAAAATTGTCATTACCATTACAAAAGACTGTAATTAAAATAGAGTATATCTCAAAATGTTTCCGGAAGTTTTTAAAATCTAATTCTAGTTAAAATCTGATTTTAAAATTAAACTATTCTAGTTGACTCTAAAAATTAGCAATCAAGGTTTCTTTAAAATAAGACCTCTCCTATTTTAAAAGATTTGATTAAAGCAAATGGAATTAAAAGACAAAAATAAAACAGCTTTTGTGGAATATTTCATTTCCCTTCTACTTCCGGAAGGAGTGGACAGCGGTTATTACACACCGATTTTTTTTAAATTCCAAATGGGATGCGTAACAGATCCCGAAAAATTTGTCAGTCATCGACATATATCTCGTATGACTTACGAAAAATTATATGTTTAACCTATGATTTGCAGCAAATACTTTTAGATTCAGAAGCCGGTTGCTGCACATTTAGACCACTGAAAATGTTTCAGACTAGTATTAAGTTGTTTGCCCAAATAACTTGGATTGAAGCTATCATTTATCATTTTCTTGTTCTGCTTCCATTATTTGGAGACGACACAACAGTCCACACTACCCTACTGTGTATGTGTGGAAGAAGTGAATCATCTTCCGCACTAATGCATGTCTTTATCATGTCTTCCTTTACAAAATCAATCCATATTTTGTTAGGTCTTCCTCTTCTCTTGTTTCCGTTCTTTTTTTTATGGGCTATGAGGTCTGATGGTAAGCAACCAACGCCGCCCATAGACACCAGCAACACATATAGTGTTACTGTTGCGTTGCCGACCTTTAAGGGATAGGGGATAGGAAAGGATGGGAAAGGGAGGTGGGCCTCCGGGTACCTCTCTCACCGAACGAAACGCGGCATGAGCCACTTTACGTCGGTCTTCTGAGAGGTCGTGGTATTTCACCGGTCGAGCCGACCCATTCATGCAGCGAATACATATTTCTCGCAAAATGTGTATTCCCTCTTATCTTCTCAGTTATAGGCGCAACCTTCACGCTTCCTCTTATGCACTATATCAATGGTAAATACAAAAATATCTGCATTAATTTTAAAGATAGTACGATCGTCTCATTTAGTTCATTTAGGGTTTTATTCGAGAAAATTTTTGTTTGATGTATGCGGTAAGCTCATTATTTTCCATAGTACCCTGTGTGTATTTATTTAAATCCCGCGGAAGGGTCGAGTCGAGTCGAGTTTAGTCGCATTTATATGCGGGTTCCGTACAAGGCGTATGCACCCGCCAGTTGGTAGACGACACACGGTCTCGTAATCCGATTATGTAACAAAATGCTACGCGCCAGCCACTCGCCGCTACTACTGGGGAGCGTGCACCGCGATGCTTTCCAACTAGTCTGTGCATCTATACTATATTATGTATATGAAGTTCACAATTCGTTCACACTGTGTCCTTTGATACTCTCATGAATTTGTGTGTGCGAATAGACATATTTATATTATATAGTAGGTCGGCGGCGTAGTAGGTACTTCGTTCCGTACAAGTCAATGATTATGTAGATTTTGCGTTTTGCTTTATCATTTAACATTGATTTTTTTTATCGGCTAGATGATGTTTATAATGATATATTTTTTTAATTTAAAATGGTATTACAGTAACCAAATTGAGAGATTTTTTTCAAAAACCATTTGTTTTTAATTTTCAGTAATTTTTTTTTTGAATAAAAAGTCTCGGTAGCCTAGTTGTCGAGCACCCCGATTCTGAATCAAGAAGTCACAGGTTCAAATCCTGGCTCACACCAATGACTTTTCGAAATTGTTTTCGGAAGTTAAGTGTGATAAATTTCGACGACTGAAAACTTTGTGCCCGGTATGATAATAGGTTCGCCACCTATTCCTTTTGGGACGAGGCTTAACAGCCGCTGCCTACACCTTCGCGTAGAAAAGACGTGTAGTTTTGTTATGTTAAAAAGTATCCTGTGTTACTTCTGATACCTGCAAGAGTATGTGTGCAAAGTACATGATGATCAGTTGAGTAGTTTTCGCGTGAAAAGGAAACAAACAAATTTACTTTCGCATTTATAAAATTAGATATGATTTTATTTAAAATACGGTATATCATTGTTCAGCTTTATTAATTTTGTTGTCATGATAAAGAAACTAATAAATGTTTAGGTTTGCCAACTAAATGTTAGGTATATATATAGGAGAAGCACAGAAATAAAATTAATGGTCGACGACAAATCAGATAAGTATAGGTGGAAGGATAAAATGAGAAAGTGTAATATAAAAACGTTGTAGAATTAGAGAAGATGTAGTGACAAGGATACAGAAAGGTTTGCTTAAATAGATTGCACATGGAGAAAGAGTGTACGAAAAAAGACTGACAGAACGAATATATTAATTTGAGGCTAGTGTGAAAGGGCAATCCGAAAGTCGACCTGGGCGAATCTACCACTGTCAAATCAATGATGTGTTGGTGAGCCAGGTCAAAAGTGGCCGCGATAATGAGCGTAGAGGAAGCAAGAAATGTATGTCAGAATCGTAGCAAATAGAAAGAGTTAGTCTTTAGAATTAGCGCGCTTGAATTTACGTACATAATATGTATGTTATTGAATAGATAAGGTATGTACAGTTTTGAGGGAATTCAAACTGTGAATACATAGCTAAAGAAACTCGTCCGCTGTCAACAGAATAAATCCAGTCTAGGAATATTATTTTGTACGCATATAAGAAAACTAAGACACTATCCAAAATATTGGTATTTGGTTGATCGATTTTTCCGAAATAAATCGTGCTGTTGCCTACCCAATTATATTTTCTACGTCTTTATAATCTACAGAATTTTGTCGTAAATTATAAATTTCAAAATACAAGAGGCCTGATTCCCTTCAGAGATAAAAGAAAGTGTTGGACTCTACTTCAAATATTGTATTTATTTGAAGAACCTTTATTTGAAACTGTAACTTTAGAACCCTATAATGTCTTGTATAATCCTATTAGCTAATGAAAGGTCATTTAACGACATCATGACCCCATTCACCTCTGAACTTTACTAATATGTGTGTTTTGTAAGTAAACGTTAATTTAACACATTTAAATTGTGTGATCAAAAATTGAAAAGTACACTAAATTATTTCAATATGTGGAGATAATAATAACTTTATTATACATACATAACTTCACGCCATGTCCCTTGTAGGGTACGTAGAGATAACAGAGCGTCATAAGGCACGATTCGTACACGCTTCACTCGCTTCTTTGAATTGACTCTTGTCATACACGCTTACTGGTTTTTAATGGTTCTACTTGGTCACGGAAGGTGTGTCTTAGCCATCCTCGACTCCTACATTCATCTTTTGTCCAGCACATCTGCTTAGTCAATCTTGTATCAGCCATGTCCATCGGAGTATGTCCGTCCTTATTTCATTATGTGAAACCTAACTGTATGCATAGAAGAAAAATAGTACTTTAATTGTAGGTAGCGCAGTTTCAAGTAAATTCTTTATATGAAAAAATATTCATAGCGTTCTCATTTTGTTTGATTACATTTCCAGTGATTCAGTATCAATAAATAAATAATGCCAGTAATATGGACGAACCAGTTTACATATTGATTGACGTATCGCGATCATGTCTACTTAATTATTTTTTTAATTATTTATAAACGTAGTTCTGTTCGATAATTTGTGATCATCAATTTTCTTCATATCACTTTCATTCTGATCGAAATTTGCGCGCGAAACTTGTTTTATGATAAGATTTTTTTTTCAATTTACGCGAAGTAAAAGGCTGCGACAAATATGCATCGAAATTGCGCATGATAGAAAAGCACTTCAATATTTTAGGCAAAACAAATCGGAAATATTTATGGATACATCTTGCACCCAAAACCTTTCAGTCAGAAATTGTTGAGCTGGTTAATATATCGTAGAAAGGACATGGGGACATCTTTATATAGATAGGATGGAAGATGAAAGATTGATATTATGTCTTATGCAAAAAAGAAACCATGTAAATCCTACATGCATCGTCTCAGTATACAAATAAATAGTGAAAGTTAGTTGCTAGATCAAGTTAATGGTGATGAATAATGAACTGAAGATTATTGAATAAACCACACTAAAATTCACAATTAAAGTTAAAATTGAATGTGATTAGTCTGTGCCTTTTGTGTTAAATTACAATGGGCTCATTGAAGGTAAGTTGTTTATGCTACGTAAGTTGTGTTTAGACTAAATATTACTGTTTTTAGTAGAACATATAGTTAGCATTATAATATATTGTAAGAAAACAAGGTCGTAAGAACGGATTTAAAGAGAGCATAATCTTCCTGCCCTCTTCACGTTATTTGGGGTTAGCTTAGGTTTATCTTTACTCTTTTTGCCCTCCAATTTCAGGTTTATCATTATTCTATCCCTTCTTATTACATGCCCATACCACGCACGGCGATTTCTTCTTATCCTCACAATTGTTCGTGCAACTTGTAAACTTCCTCTTACATACTCATTTTGCGTATTTTGGTAAAACTACCGGCTGCACCAGTGAGGTCGGGGGTTCGATTCCCACTCGAGTACAAATATTTGTGACAAACATGAATATTTGTGCGGCATCTGGGTGTTTTTCTATGTATTATAAGTATGTATTTACAAAAAAAAGTATATATGTATTAGTATCCGTTATCTAGTATACATAGCATAAGCATTTAGTTGCTTAGTTGAGAACTGGAGGGCGGTGTGTGATTTGTGTCTAAGATATTATTATTATTATTTTCTTCACTTCACACATCCATCTCTACATTCGAATTTCTACAGCATGTATTCTTCTTCCATCCATCCCTTTCATGACCTAACATACTGATCTAGGTCTGATAATGGTTTTATATATTTTACACTTCAATTCAAACGCATTCAGGGGTCGCAAATAGATTCCGTTACCTGTCGCCACTAGCCATCTAACCAAAGTAATCAAGTTTTCCCTGTTTATACAAATTATCTATACAGTTCAAAAGAGGAAAGTGGAGGAGCACGAGGTGACTTAAAAACTGAAGAGTTTTTATAACAAGAGTTATGAAAGTCGAAGCAGAAAGTGAGATCCGCCATCGTGAAGGAATTAGTTTAATTTCCATTGACTTTTTTGTTAGAGCTGACGTACTGAGTACTTAATATAAATATCACCTAGATTCGAACATGTAAATAACTAATATTAGCTAGATAGGTTGAAAAGAATAGTATCTTTGTAGTATTATAATTATTTTCAGATTGATATTTTAAAAAATTAGAAGCGTGAATAAAAACAATGAGCAATATGTTCTCTGACGGCTTCTGTAAAAGTCAGTGTAAACGGTCTTGACTAACCGTTTATTCACTTAATTCTTTGGATAAGTCAGTACCCAGGTGATACCCAAAATTTCTATACTGGTGGGTAAGGATTCATTGCACTATATATTAACAGTTTTAAACATGACAAGCTTATAGACATGTGAAACAGTTACCAAACAATTTGAGGTATGGAATTTTTAACTAATTCTGCCCATCCATTCGCGTATTACAGGCGCAATTGCTACCACGCCAAATTCTGAACACGACCCGGTTTAGATATAATATATATATTCAATAAAACATATATTCGGCATTAGTATTTCGTAAAATATAAACATTTCTTCATTCAAATGACCTAAATGATCTGTAAAATTAAAATATGTATATATAAATGTTTGCCACCATTTCCGTTAACGTTCAATACAAAGCCATAAAGACATCTATTTTAGTGATAGATTACAAAATTGTTTTACAAGCAAACGTTATGTAATTACTCATTGACCGGCCCTGCCCTACGTCTGGCTTCGGAACGTACTGCGTACATCTATAACACTGATACGAGTATAACTGGTACAAATGTAACCGTTACTAGTATAACTGTTACTTCAATAGTCATCGTTGAATATTTTACTCAACAATCAATCACTCTGTAACTAATGTGGTTACAGTTCAGACATACTGTTTTGTTTGGGATCAATAAACCTAATAGTTTAGAACGAAAACTTCGATCCATTTTGGCATAGTTTTAAATAGTTATTTGTGATAATTATGGCTGACTATACAATTCCGGTCTTACTCTGAGTATGATCTGTAATTAATTATCAATGATCAATCTCAGGGTGTCCAGTGATCGGGCACCCCGCATCTGAATCAATAAGTCGTAGGTTCCATTCTGGGTCACATCAATGACGTTTCCGAAGCTACGCGTGACAAATATAGATGACAGACAACATCGTGCCCCGGTGTACAGCAATAGATTTCTCCATCTGTTCTATTTGGGACTTGAAAATTCGGCGAGTCGAGGCTTAAGCCTGCACCTTCCGGTAGAAAAAGGCGCGAAATTATATTGAAATACAGATAAGTATAATATTATCTTATTCTGAAATTAAGGCAGAAATAAATACACGTGATATCTTACTACAGCCCCCTCCAACGTTCTGATGAATCGTGATTTTTGTCAAACCTCTCCCCTTTTCAAGTTATTAAAATATTATGCTGGACCGGTTTTAATAGTTTTATTATTGAGAGCAAATTTCTATATCAGTATTTAACTGACACAATTAAAAATAAACTTGTGTATTTTAAATTGATTTAATTACATTAATTGGACAAAAATAAGTTGTATGATGTTTAATATTAGCTATTAAATCTTAGTGTCAGACCGAAGGTCTATTTTTGGCCAAAGCCGAAGCCGATTAATCGGCAATCTCCACAACCTTTGGCCGAAACCGAAGCCGAAGCCGAAGGTTTATAAACTCTTAGTAATTTAATAATTTTCTTCAATATTATTCACAGCTAAAGAAGAGTATCGGCATAAAGTGGCTCATGCCGCTTTTCTCTCGGTGATAAAGGTATCCGCACTAAACTAAGTGCAGTCCGTCAGTCACTCACTCTTTCGTAATAGTTCGTTTAATTCTGACTGTTCTCGGGCCTTCGGCGGGACCTTCGGCTTCGGCCAGGAAAACGGCCGCCAAAGATGGATTTTTGGCCGAAGGTGGCCGAAGTCGAAGCCGAAGCTTCAGTCGGACACTATTAAATTGTATTATTATTAGATTCATTCGGCCATTTCATCCCAAATTTAAGTTTAAATGTGCTAAGAGTTTGTTAAGATGTTGATTTTCTTTCTATTCCTCTCATAACTAGGACATATATTTGTAATATATTATGTATATATCGTTCTCCGTCCTTATGTGTCAACGTCTGTTAGTGTAAGTTCTCGTAAAACTCCGAGCACACCTGTCTTACACCATAATCTGGTACAAAGTGAAGTGATTTATTGTTCCCGAAAAAAACAACAATATCAAGACAACAACAAAAGTTTTCTTCTGTCATTTGTGTCAACGGCACTTAACTTTGTTATTATATAAAAGATAGCTGACCTCTACGCTACCTACGATGACCTGAAAAAATAATGTCTGACTTTATTAATTACGTTAAGAAAATGGATATTTTTATCATTATTTTATTTCATCTACTTGATGAGTTGTGATGTAGAATCTTCGCTAGAAAAACAAGATTATTATTAAAATATGTATGTCATCATCCTCTTAATAATTAAAGATGTAGGTAGCAGTTTTTGACTCATCTCATATAAAATTTTGTAGTAGATGTACTCAGTCACTTGTGTATGCGTTTATTTGTAACTTTAATGATGTAAAAGGTTATATACTTATTGGTTTGTATTTAATTATTTTTCGATAAAAATACACAAGGTATCTACATAAATCTCCTATTTAAACTCAATGTAATTCACTTCAAAGTAAAAATTAAATAAGGAAATTTTTGATAAATTAATCTTTACTTTACTTTTAATAATATAATATCTGTAGCAAGTTTAGTAAGTAGGCTTTTAAAACCATTTTTTCCACTAAATCTACAAAAGGTATGTTTTTAGGCCGTAGGTACTTATAAATCAGATTAAACTGGCCTACAAGTTACTAACGTCTAAAAAGTCAGACAAAAACCGGTAACAACTAAATTAACGAATGCAAACGTACAGTTCCGTGACAGGAAAGAAACACTTATCGTGTATAATGTACAGTCGGCAACAAATGGGAAAACAAAATAGTAACTTAACCGAAAAAAGTCTGTGTTATTATAAATATTCATTAAATTACGCGAAATTTATCTGTGAAACACTTAACTGATTTATATGTATAAAAAAAAACGTAAAACTATAATTGTTCACGTGAAAATAATTAATTAAAGATGTAAAGATAAATTAATAATAGTACATGACTTATAAGTCTTTGGATATTTTTTAAGTAATTAAAATCTAATTGCCACATTTTGTATGCTTTGTTATTAATTTTGTAATGTTTTTTTTTTCAAAAGTGTGTTCAAAATACTCTATACGGAAATACGAGGAAAAGTTATAAATCATGATGATTAACATCGAAAATAAAAATAAAAACTTTCATTTAAGTAAGATTAACGTAACTATTTATTAAAATAGCTTAGTTTAATAACTTTAGCAGTACTTAGAGTTTCGAACTTTTAGACTTAAGAAACGCATATTACGTTAAATATATAACTTCAATTCTTATTCCCTATATTTATTTTCTTTCATGAAAATTGCAGAAATTCATTAATATTAAGAAAACAACTGACCATTTAGATTTTCAATAAATTAAATTATCTTTAATGCTATTGTCTTTGACTGTACATTGTAATTTATCATGCGTCATATTAGTAATTACAGTCAATGTGTGACACGGAAGATACTATATTACTCATTATTTAGTTCACTGGAACATATATGTAACTAAACACTAATTTTTAATCCCGACTATGTGATAAATTTCAATGATAAGAAGTTTTTCTTACTGATCTTTGGTTTCATTTTTATTAAATACTAAGTGAAAACTTGGAATTTTTTTTAAGAATAATACTTTTTAAAAGAGTCGCGACCGACTCCAAAATTAAGTGACAATTGTAAATATTTTAATAGTCAAAGCTGACATTATTAAAGTATTACATGTTGAATAATGTATTGTGTAAATAAATTAGTGAGTTACGTTATTATTTGCTTTTCAATGGAGGTAATGTTTTAATCTGCATAAAAATTTTGACGTTAGTAATAACTTTTAGGCTTTCGCGTTGCAACCTGGCCGAAACGTTAATAAAATGAAGATTTCGTATAGTCGCGTTAATTCCCGTTCAATATATTTGTCGTTTGTGTTTCTAGAAGTCGGTTTAACTTTTTTTTTTATTTTATCACCAATATTAATCGGGCTTAATATATTTTTATAGGCTTTGATTTCAATCGAGTGTGGGTAGGTATTGTAGGTAATGTTACATTCAAGAATAGAGGATCCTACTTACCACCAGTTGTGACGTTTACGCATTTATCTTCGGAACCAATAAAATAAATCTGAGTTATCGTCGAGCGTTTTGACTTATCTAAAAACTAGTTTGTTCTTATTTTGCACGAGATAAATATTTTTTTATCAAATCAACTTTTTATAGACCAGATTATTGTGTAGAAAGAAAAATGAGAGAGATCCTTGCAATCTTGCAATTCTTGTAATTATGTCATCCATAAACCTCAGACATCACATCCAATAAACTGAAGTACTTATGCTCTTAATTTGGCATCATATGACCAACTAGATAATAGATTTTAGTTGAATTTTACAGATAGTCTCCACCAATCTCACCAATGACTTTTCGAAATTAATTAAAAATATGTGATAAATAACGATGACTAAAAACTTTGTGCACGGTATGGAAATAGGTTCGCCATCTTTTCCATTTGAGACGTAAACATAACGGCGAAACGAAGCTTTACAGCCGCTGCCTATACCTTCGGGTAGAAAAATGCGTGAAGTTATGTTGTGTTATGTTATCTTAATTGAACATTGCGTATCTATAGTCTTAATAACAGTTCGGAAATGATATTAAAAAAAGAAAAACACCTCTTTGGCGGGCGCTGTTTAATTCCACTAACGAACTTTGATCCCCAAAGGTGCATGAACGTGGTTAATTGTTTCAAAAACTCAATTTTACTAGAACTGGCAGTTGAAACGTATAGGGATGATGGCAAGTTAGTATTTTGGGCGAAGGCAAAAACCATTTAAGCACATTTCAGCCGGCTTACACTGGCATCCTGTATTTCTTTTTCTTTTTTTTTTTTAATTTCTAGTCCATATTTAAATTTTGTATTAACATCTTTTTTATATTTGAAATAGGAATCTTTTTTTTAAGGGTTTTAATGATAAAATAGGAATTGAATAATAATAATATCTTGGACACAATACACACAGCGCCCTCTAGTTTCAAACTATGCCACTAAATGCTTGTGCTTTGGATACTACATAACAGATATATACTTTTCTTTTGTAAATACATACTTATAATATAAAAACACCTAGACGCCATACAAACATTCATGCTTGTCACAAATATTTATACTCGGGTTGCCATTCTTACAATCTGGTTATTTAGGATTCAATAAAAATTAAAAACTACGTGTTATTAAGAATTATCCAGCAGAAATGGGTATGAGAGTGGTAAAACCAAGCAGTACGCTGCATGAATGGGCCGTCTCGACCGGTGAAATACCACGACCTCTCAGAAGACCGACGTAAAGTGGCTCATGCCGCGTTTCGTTCGGTGAGAGAGGTACCCGGAGGCCCACCCCCCTTCCCTATCCTTTAAAGGTCGGCAATGCAACAGTAACACTATATGTGTTGGTGGTGTCCATGGGCGGCGTTAGTTGCTTACCATCAGGTGACACGCCGCTCGTTTGCCCTCCAATCCCATAAAAAAAATGACTTCTAGATGAAATTGTCTAGAAATATACTATTAATATAATATGCCATTTCCTATTTGAATAATTCGTATAGTATCCAGTTACTTATTTAGAAATTTTCCTTTTTATTTATCGCATCGATAAATATCTGTGTCTGTCAACTTTGTGCCCGGTGTATGGCAATAGGTTCGCCACCTATTCCGTTTGGTGCGTAACGTAACGATTCGTCGAGTCGTGGCTATAACAGTCTTTACAACTTCGCGTAGAAAAATACGTCAAGTTACGTTTTAAATTTCCAATATCTCACACACAGGAGATGATAATATATTTTTTTATTATCACGAACGCATTACGACACGCTAGTATGTTGAAAATGAGGTGTTCTATCATTCTGATAAAAGCAAAATGTTCTCTTTCCGTGTTTTTTCGAGATAAGAATCTGGTGTTTACTCAACACAATCTGAGAGCTGGTTTTTTTTTTTAAATCAGGATGTCAACTTGATAAGTGCCACTCTTATCAATCACTTGCTTAAATATTTTAACTGCTGTGCCAAGATTGACGATGTGGGGTTTTATGTGAATTTAGCTGTCGCTATCACATTGGTAATATAAAGATTAGCTAGATTTTGTTAAAGGCGGCTTAGTGATTAAGCATGCCGCTTCCGTATCGAAAGTTTTGATTTCGATCTGTGCGCACTCACTATACTTCAAGGACATCTCTTCGGATCTCTCTCTCTCAAAAAATAACAATTTAAATTTAATATCTTTTCGATTTTCAATCTTATTTGGAAATATTGGGGGATATGGCAGGGGTTGGACATGGGATGGGAAGGGGAGCGGGAATGGGGCTGGGCCTCCGGATACCTCTCTTACCCAGCGAAACGCATGAAAAGCCACTTTATGTCGGTATTCTGAGAGGACGTGGTTCAGCGGTCGAGCCCGCCCATTCACGTAGCGAGCTGTATGGCTCTACCACCGTGGACCATCATTATCTTGCGCGCTGAAAACAATTCAAATAGTAATATGTTTTGCTTTATTTATGAATTTGGCAGACTTTGATAATGCTATGTGATTTATAAAATTTATTCTACATCATTAAGAAACTATTTCGCTACATGTATGTAGTCAGTGTCTATTCGAAAATTCAGCGTAATGTAGTAAATATTGCATTTATATAGACTTTATTATTTATTGCTCACTTATTTAAAAGTAAAAAAATCCAATGTGCTCATCGTAATTTAATTAAATCGTCAAGATATGCACTATTTGAAGGTTAAATAAAAATCAATACAGCCTATGTTATCGTCTACTATTTCAATTTATAGATACTATTGTATCGTTTACTTCACGCCAAGTCTCATACTGGGTAGGCAAAAAGAACTGAACACTGCAAGATGCGGTTCTCACATACCACACTCCCTTTTTTGGTTTTTATAACACTTGTTGTGTGCGAGTATGCTCTTCGGTTTATACAGCTGACGTCAACTTATCATAAGGCAATATTAACTCGGTCATTGAAAAATTCTCCTATTGGTACTCCTGCTGTTAAACTGTATATTTTTTCTGTCAATAAAGAGATAAGCTGAGGAGACATCGCGGTGGATCATGGCATGCACTAGCTTTACTGCTTATCCAATTACCCTATAGCAGGCGACTGCTGGACATAGGTCTCAACCAATTTGCACCACAACATCCGATTCGTTGCCTCTCAGTCTTTTCCACCAGCCTTTCTGAGGTCGTCTAAAGATCGGGCTGGTAGGCGTCCTGCACTGCGCTTTATAAGTAGCAGTCTCCACTCTATGACCTTCTTTCTACATCTGCCATCAAGTCCTATCCCAGAGATACCCCGAGTATAGGTCAGTACATAGCTCGCTGAGCGACTTTAAATTCGAGGACTACCGTAAGTGTCCACGTTTCGGCACCGTAGGTCATAATTGGTAAGACTCAATGGTTAAAGATTTTGGTCTTCGGGCATTTCGGTATAGGCAAGTTGAAAAGTAACAATTTAAATTTCGCAGAGAAATATATAAAGAGTTCTTTTATAATAAATTGTTTTCCCTAATTAAGCTTCTAAATTCAGCGGATTCACCAAGCAGACATAAAGCAAAAATATATTTCATTAACCCAAAGCAGACGCATTGAAAATGCTTCGTATGCGTTCCATTTTAAAAGTTTTCTTGGCTGGCATCTATGATAATAGTTATGTTATGGTAATGCAATGACTTGAAACTGGCGAAAAATCTGACAAACCCATATTATTCAGTGGAATGCCAGGATAACTGGCATGTGTTCATTTAAATTGCGTATGGCATTATGTATATATTAGATGTAATATCAATGCCAGATAACGCCTTTAATTGCGCTATAAAGACGTGGAACGATGTCGCAACGCCTTGGAACCTAATTACGCTTGCAAGCATGCTATCAAAAATACAGCTATAAAATGTGTTTATATGTCTTCGATGTCTACCGAATCCAAGTAAATATCTGAATAGCTTTTTAAAAGAAGCTGCATAGAAGAATTTTCGGTTTTAAATAACCCATGGATTCTTACAAAATCAATCGAGGGTTCTTCATCGTATGGGGAACAATTCGTGGTAGATGTAATGTTTTATTATTTTGCATGGATTTTACTTTAATTTATGGCTTAAAATTTCATAAAATAACTCAAGTATACAAATGGATAACATTTAAATGCGTTTTGGTAATGTTTGCAAAGATAGCCTTGTATCTGGATGTAAGAGTTTTGATTATTTAGACATTTATAAATTAAAGTAACATATTGCGATCGAACAATCCAAACATTTTTATGGCGGCAAACGAGCAGGCGTGTCACCTGATGGTAAGCAACAAACGCCGCCCATGGACACCAGAACACATATTATGTTACAGTTGCGTTACCTGCCCTTATAATGGATACGGTAGGGGTCGGAAGTGGGATGGGAAGGGGAGGAGCAAAGAGGTTGGTCCTGCGGATACCTCTCTCCCCGAGCGAAACGTGGCAAGAGCCACTTTTCGTCGGTATTCTGAGAGGTTGTGGCATTTCACCGTTCGAACCAGCCCATTTGTGGAGCAAACTTCTTGGCTCTATCACTGTTAACATATTTCAGATCACACATAATATATTTATTGGTCTAAATAATAAAAAAAATACAACAACAATAAATTAATAGCTATATAATTAGGTTTCATTCAAAAGCCAGTATTGCACGCCAAATGGATGGTAATACGGATCGTCTGGTTGAAAACATATTCAGTAAATAGGAATACCGAGATCGTAAACAAATAAAAAAAAAACTTCTTAAGGATATAATTCAAAAAATTGGCTTCAGATTCAAAAGCGTACACAAACAGTAATGTAATGCACAATGGCTTTAGGGTATTAAGCTCTTGGACTATATATAATACGGTTGCAACCGGAGATATTGGAATGGTCTGCCAATAGCACACTTAGTTGAACAAGATATAATTCTTCGAGGACCTCCCATGTGATATGTGATCATAATGTATTGAGGTGAGTAATCGTTATTTTAAAATTGGTTATAAGAATTCCACATGTGTTAAGTTTCATACCAGAGACTTGAAATTAGCAAAAAGTACTTACAAAACTACACTAGAAGGGTAATAAAATTTTAGCTTTTGAGATTTTTGAGCAAATAGGTAAATATTTGTTGGATTTTTATTATTACTTGCTGTAAAAAAATGTGTGGCCTTATCAATTCACGACGGTGTTGACAGAGGGGAAGAATTCGACTAGATAAGGATCGTGCCTCGTAATAAAGTTCCGAATGATTTGAAAAGTCACAGATTCTAAATTCTGGCTTATATTAATTAATTTACGAAATTAATATGAGAATAATGAACTTGAAATTCAAACTCTTATATGGCAATGGGTTTTGTCATCAAGCTATAACTGTCGCTCTACATACATTCGGCTATAAAAATTAAATTAAAATTTAGTATACGCACGTGCAATTTCTTGAGTCAAAGATAATAATCACACATTTTGTTTGCATCAAAAATCACTTGGCATTTGACATGACTCGAAACATTGCTGAAAATTCAGCCAGTTCAAAATATTAAGAGCCACTTGCGTTTCAGTTTACCGTACATCTGATCTGGTGCCATCAAATCATCATTAACTCTCGTTTTATTTGTCGTGTCAACTTTAATCTCCAATGTAACCGGTGGCCAAGAGTCAAGACAGTGTCGTATTTATCCTCACTTCGCGTGAAAGCCGAAGCTACGAATTGGAAATAGACCGCATTGAAATCTAGCAACTGTCTGTCTAGATGCATTACTGAAACCACGACTGTATTTATAAATGTTCCACTAATATTTTCTAGACTGGCTTATTTGTAGGATATTTAAAGACTCGAAACTTATTACAGGTTTCCACAGTAGATTCCACAGAAAGGAATTTATTGAAATGTTTAAAATTTTTGATCGGTGTGCTGAAAGTTATATATTAGGGATTATCTTTTATGGTCACGCACTCGTTGCGGTGCAGTGTTTGATAGTATACCCGTGGCATTAGTTTAGCCGGTATAATATCGTAATTCGAGGCTAAGAGTCCAGCTTAACCGCCAGCTTCTTAAATCTAGTGCTGGCAAAATAGTTTTCCACTGAGTATTCAAGCTGCTGTCGAGGGTCTTCGCAATGTACGCCTCACGATCAAAGACTTGATACACAACTTACAGACACACAGGAATTGTTTTATTTACTAACAGCATTAAATAGAGAAAATAATAAAGAGTTTTTATATATAAGGGTATATATATGTTTATATAAAATGTCATTAAAATCAAATTTTGGCGAAGTTCCAAGCCACAAAAATATTGTTTGTGTCTTTTCAAGACACTTAAGCATCTGAACTCAAATGATAATCTTTTCTTATTATAATATTTCATATAAGTATAATTTCAAGAACACTTAGAGTATCTTACTATTATTGAAAATACAAAAGATTGTGAAGATGTTTGTTCCTCAGTCACAGGTCAACCGTTGAATAGAGTTAGATTAAGATTGGCATGAAGATAGTTACTTTCCATCCCAGTAATATGTTTCCTAAGGATTTGACTGAAATTAAATGTTATTTTCAGAAAACTATCGTATTTAATTTATTAGTAAATGTACGATATATTAACCGTAAAATGTACGATATTCCCGGTGATAGTTCCACTTTTATGTTTTTAAAGAATTTTGAATTAATTTGTGTTATAAATGAGTTAATGATCATGATATGAGTTATGCTCTTTTTACAATTCCATTTAAACGAAATAGTTTTATGTGGTATATGCATACCAATACCAAAATATTTAATATTTAGCAAAAAAACAAAACCGTTATCATTTTCCAATAGGGTAACATTGTTTAAATATAACGTATAGTATAAGAGCCCGTGAAAAGCAGACTGTATGTATTTTACCAAAGGTGATATTCTGGTCAGAGACCCTCCTATAGATGCCCAACATGAATTGGGGAATCACTAAGCCCAACGGAGGTAGCTATCACGTCACTCAGGTAAGACAGGTACGTAAATTATACTGAATTCAAAAGTATTTTACCAAAGCTGCTATTTGGTCACAATAATGAATATAATAAATACAGCGAGAAAAATCAATGGCAGACGATTTTTTGGTTTTAAACTCGTGGCAGACGCTTTTGAAAATTTGAAAAAAAATATTTTTCAAAAGTATTTTAACAAATCTGATTTTTATATATCTTATTTGTGATTGTATTACTAGTTTATTTTCGAAACGGCAGACGTTTACTCCGGTTATAATACTGTGGCAGACGACAATATATACTGACAGTGCGCGAACACACTCGAGAATTAGTTGTCTATTGCGCGATCATTGTTGATGATCTCTGGTGTCCATCACACGAAGAAGCTGATACAAAAATAATTTACCACGTATGCAGTATTCCAGACACGTCCAATATTGTTAGTAGAGGTTCGGACACAGATATTTTAATAATAATGCTTGGTAATATGGTTTACTTAAAAAAAATAGTTGTCTCGTATTTGGATGCTCACTAGGACCGGGAACCATGAAAGATTCATTGATATTACTAAAATTTATAAGAAAAACGGTGAACTATTGACAAAAAGCTTGATTGGTTTCCACGCATTCACGGGATGTGATTTTAACCCTGCCTTTTTTAATAAAGGAAAGAAACGACCGTTCACCTTGTTAAAGAAAAATATTTTATTTCAAAAAGCTTTTAATACACTGGGAAACCCTGAATTAACACCGAAATTATTAGAATCATTGTTTGATATTCATCAAAAATTTATTTGTCACGTGTATAACACCAAGAAATACAAAGACGTTGATGATAGTCGTTTTCAACTATTTGTCAATAGTTACAAAGTTTCAGACTTGAATGAAAATTTCAATAAAAAAGTTGTAAACTTTGACGCTAATTCAATACCTCCATGTAAAGCTGAACTTTACCAATAGTTTTTAAGGGCTCATTAAATTGCTAGCATCTGGAAAAATGCAACACTGAAAAATCCTATGATGTTAAACCCACTAGAATATGGTTAGGAACAATAAGATACATCATACGTGTTCAAGTGGTTTGAGGGAGATCAGTTACCACGTTTAGTTAGTGATTTCATCAAAGATGTTTCTGGTAATTCTATTATACTATATACAATTTTACACTTAAATTGCTCACTGGAAAAAATTATTAATTATTTTTTTTACAGACGACAACGAAGAAGATGAACAAAACGACCGAGATGATGAACATTATTGGTATAAAAGTGATTCCGACGATGACACTGATGAATTATAACCGTAAAAACCATCACTAAATAAGTGTATCAATAAAACCTTGAAACATATTTTAATTAAGATCAATTAACGAAATGTTGTCATTATTGTTAATTTATAAATAATCCATCTTCCCCATTCGTTATTATAAAGTTGAAAATATAATTTTTCTCTTATATTTTTCATAATTTATCGGCTTGCATGCAAGCCGATAAATTATGAACAGTTATGGAAATAGAAATAATTACAGTAGGTACATATGTTAATACTGTCAGTATATATTGTCGTCTGCCGCAGTATTATAACCGGAGTAAACGTCTGCCGTTTCGAAAATAAACTAGTAATACCATCCCAAATAAGATATATGAAAATCAGATTTGTTAAAATACTTTTGAAAAAAATTTTTTTTCAAACTTTCAAAAGCGTCTGCCACCAGTTTAAAACCAGAAAAATCATCTGCCATTGATTTTTCTCGCTGTATTTATTATATTCGTTATTGTGACCAAATGACAGCTTTGGTAAAATACTTTTGAATTCAGTATAATTTACTTACCTGTCAGTATATATTGTCGTCTGCCGCAGTATTATAACCGGAGTAAACGTCTGCCGTTTCGAAAATAAACTAATAATACCATCCCAAATAAGATATATAAAAATTAGATTTGTTAAAATACTTTTGAAAAAAATTTTTTTTTCAAACTTTCAAAAGCGTCTGCCACCAGTTTAAAACCAGAAAAATCGTCTGCCATTGATTTTTCTCGCTGTATTTATTATATTCGTTATTGTGACCAAATGACAACTTTGGTAAAATACTTTTGAATTCATTATAATTTACTTACCTGTCAGTATATATTGTCGTCTGCCGCAGTATTATAACCGGAGTAAACGTCTGCCGTTTCGAAAATAAACTAATAATACCATCCCAAATAAGATATATAAAAATCAGATTTGTTAAAATACTTTTGAAAAAAATTTTTTTTCAAACTTTCAAAAGCGTCTGCCACCAGTTTAAAACCAGAAAAATCGTCTGCCATTGAAATTTCTCGCTGTATTTATTATATTCGTTATTGTGACCAAATGACAGCTTTGGTAAAATACTTTTGAATTCAGTATAATTTACTTACCTGTCTTACCTGAGTGACGTGATAGTTACCTCCGTTTGGCTTAGTGATTCCCCAATTCATGTTGGGCATCTATAGGAGGGTCTCTGACAAGAATATCACCTTTGGTAAAATACATACAGTCTGCTTTTCACGGGCTCTTAGACTAGTAGTTTTGAACAGTTTTCAAATGGCGAGATTTGCTTTATAAACGTGAGTGTTAAATTTATATGAATAAATAACAAGTTCATTGACTTGATGGACGCTAATAATATCCCAGTAATGCTATTTGGTACACCTTTGATGGTATTATTAATCTACAATAGTTTCCCGAGTGTCAGTACATTGCTGTCCATTGTGAGGAGCACTTTAGAACTCTCTTCATCATCTTCAACTCTCTTCAAATATACTTTATTTCAATATTAGTATATCTTAATAGACTCAAAAGCAGACAATTCATTAATTTTATATGAAAAAAAAAATAGCACTACATCATAGGACATCAAAGAATTCGTTGCAAAAGAAGTCACTGACATTAGTTACGATTTTTTATTACGACAGGAATGGTTTTAAAAGTCATTTATCAAACTAAATAGGCGTTTTCAACAGGAGATATGTGTGTCTCAAGCTTTAAAATTATCATATATTAGTTGACCCGGCGTACCTTCTAATATAATACATTCTACTTCAAAAGCAATAAATGAGTAAATTTGGGATTTTATTAAGTTCAATTGGCGCTATTTATCGCCACGTGTCCATGCAACCGCTATGTACCTACATTTTAAATCTGTAATATTTTCCAATATATTTGTCTAAATTATGTTTATGAATTCATATATCAATAATGTAGAAAAGTAGTATATAAGAACCCGTTAAAAATTTCTGAAATATATTGCGTGTGACTTCAAAAACTGAATTTAAATTATTATATTTTTCAATTTGATTATGACTTTTAAAAATGTTACGATAGCTTAGTGAAGTGTTTAAGCATCGTTCTACAATAAGCCTGATTTGAAACCACGGCGAAGACTTTTACGATAAATTTCGTAATACATTCGAACCTAATCGATAAAAAATAGTTATTCATATGTCTAGAGCAAATTCAGGTGGTTGCAAATTGAAAAGAATTCGCCAACCCGAGACATGAGTGCAGCTGGCTGATCTTAGAATTAAAAAAAAACTACTGATGAACTGAATCGAAGTTAAAAGTTGACCGTTTCATTAGTAATCCTGTCCATCCCTAAATATACTTCTCTCGTCAGCAGAGAGACCACTAAAAATAAATACGGCACACATTGATTGATGTCACACATACGCACGCACACACGCACACACACACACACACACACACACAGATGGACACACATGTTTTTGACATCTTTCCGTCAAGACAGAAGTGCCAACTGACTTGACTTCGGCTATTGTCGTTTTTTTCAGCTACTGCTGGCTGGTTGGAATCCAACACCTTCCGTGATGCGCGTTTACTTGAACTAATTCATTTTAGACGTTTTCTTTCAAACAGGAAATTTTTCGTCACACTCCTCAACACGTGATATTAGTGTTTTGTGTGTATACTAAATTTCATTCTAATTTCAAAAATAGACTTTTAAAATGTAGTGAAGTGTTTTTTTTTCTTTTTTTTTGTGTAAGCCATTATGGCGAACGGGGAATTCCCTCCCACATGTACATTTAAAAGTGTCGCGTCGCCGTTTACAAAGTTTTGTTCAATATTTTCATGTGATTGAGTTAGACCGCTTGCGCAGGAGGCTGGGACGCAATCTCCGGTGTAGATGCGGAAGCTGTTCGGTCCTTACCCACCCTGACACCACCCATAAATGCCAGACAGATATTAGACGTACACCCAATATTATTATATATTTATTTCAAATATACAGAATTGGTTCGATATAATTGTTTCCAGTCTCGCTGGATGATTGAATTTACTTTATTGATCGTCTATATAGTCTATTCTTTATATTCACACCAACTACCTTGCGGGGCAGGCAGACAGATATCTACTTATTCATTTAATCATATATACTTACAATACATAGCAAGTATAACTCACTCTTAAACTGATGTGAACTCGAATTGTATTTTTCATCAAACTTACTATTACGAAATAAATATATTAATATTTAACAATATAGCGTATTTTTTATTTATTAAGCTATGTATTTTTTTAAAATTCTAAATGTCGTCTCGGTGTCTTTCTGAAAGTCTAGCCCCCCGGTTCACGAGGTCTTGGAATCGAATCAAGACTCACATCAATTACTTCTCAGAAGATATGTTTGGTACACCTTCTAGTAGAAAAAGGCTTGCAGTTATAAAAAAAATCGATTCATAATATTATTATTGGATTTAATAACAATTCCAAGCATTAAATATAATTCAGTTGTAAAGCGGAATTGTGTTTTGCCATCGCAGTTACGGATCTAGTATCCTCGGTCGTGCGATAAACAAGTTATTACCGTTAGTGAGATTTAAACGGGGGTGAGAGAGGGTGAATATGGGGGGTGGATTTACGGGGATAAATCGACCGAGTAATTAATAAACGAACTTAAATGATGCAAAAGCATTTCAATTTCAATATATTTGTGTAGTTGTGATATCGTCGTTATTGTTAAAAATAGAATAAATCGGATAAAGAAAAGGTTTTATTCCAATATGAATATTTTTATTCGTTTCGTATATAGATTATCAGTGAAATATACATAAATAGTAGTCAGAGAGCACGATTCTTACACGCCTCGCTCGCTTCTTTGACTATAGTAACTCTCGTTATGACAACAGTTATTGTTTTTGTTAATGTTTTGTTTCACGTGCGTCGATTTTAAAGGCTCCTGACATCACCTTCCTTCAGAACTATTTGGTCATCCAAAGTGTGTCGTGGCCATCCTCGACTCCTAACCTCGTATAATTATATCTGCTTAATGAATAGTGAAATATATTGATTGTCACTTGGCTAATTCACTTATTGGAAATAATACTGTTTAACAACCGAACAACTACGTTATTTTTTTTATTTATTAATATTAAATGGTTATTAATCTACACTAATATTATAAAGAGGAAAGATTTGTATTTTTGTATGTAACGAATAAACTCAAAAAGTACTGGACCGATTTTAATAATTATTTTTTCTTTAGAAAGCTACATCATCACTGAATAACATAGGCTATATTATGTAATCATCGTCGTCATCGACATTTTATTTGTACGCGAGTAACACCGTGAGGCGGGAAGCTACATAATAGGTTGGGGAAAAAGTATTTTCGTATTTTTGTATGAAAAGTCAAGACATTTTTTTCAAAGTTTATTTACATTTATTTACAATATATATGTACCGTTTTGTTGAATAACTTTCTGCCATTTTGTGGGCAGAGACATTATCCCGTTACTGTAGAAACTTTGGGACTTCTGATCAAAAAAACGGGACAAATAGTTTTGGCAGTCCTCTCTTGAGGTCAACCTTACAGAACCTAAAGAATTCTGAAGAGACCGAAACAGGTGAAAATCTGAAGGCGCAAGGTCAGGGCTATATGGTGGATGCACTAGGACCTCCCAGTCGAACTCTCTTAATTTTTGCTGAGTGGCTAAAGATGTGTGTGGTCTAGCGTTATCGTGATGAAAGACCACACCCTTCCTGTTGATCAATTCCGGCCGTTTTCTCTCGACTGCTTCCTTTAATCTCATCAGTTGCTGGCAGTAAAGATCAGAATCGATGGTTTTGCCGGACGGTAAAAGCTCATAATGAACAATGCCCTTCCAATCCCACCATACACACAGCATCACCTTATTTCGTGTTAGGCCAGGTTTGGCCACAGTCTGTGAAGCCTGGCCAACTTTCGACCACGACCTTTTTCGCACGTTCTTGTCGTACGTGATCCACTTTTCATCGCCAGTTATCAATCTCTTCAAAAACGGCTCGGTTTCATTACGTCTCAATAATGAATCGCAAATGAGTACACGGTTCATTAAGTTTCTTTGAGTGAGCTCGTGTGGCACCCAAATATCGAGCTTTTTGTATAACCAGCTTTCTTCAAATGGGTCAAAACTGTTTTGTGGTCAATTCCCAGTTCTTCAGCTACATCGTAACTACTAATATGCCGATCTTGCTCCACTCTTTCAAAAATGGCGTCCATTTTATTCGTAACAGGGCGACCAGAGCGAGGTGCATCTTTAACATCAAAATTTCCGGACTGAAAACGTTTGAACCAAATTTGTGCTACTCTTACTGACACTGCATCAGGTCCATAAACATCACAAATTTTTTTCACTGCTTGAGTTGCATTTTTGCCTTTTTTATAATAAAATTTTAAAATGTATCGAATTTCTTCATTAGATTCACTCATTTTTACGGAGAGAAAAACAAATGAAAAATAGCGGGAAACAACTTTTTTTTATTTTTTTCTTTTCTTTATAATGTAACCTTTTTAATGTTACCAAAACCAGCCAGACACAAATAGTACAGTCAAAGAAATTTTATAATAAGTTTATACCTACGTTATGCGAAAAGACTTTTTCCCCGACCTAATACAATATAGCGGTACGAAGTTCGCGCGGTCTGCTAGTATTTAATAAGATCAGTTTTTTATTTACAAAAAGCATAAATATTTAATCTTATCTAAAAGTATTGTTGAGCTTCAATTTACAGAGTATTGGGATGTTAACAAATCTAAGAGATTGTCCCGCATGTAATAGCTGTCCCACAACTTTCAGATATTAAAAAGAAAATTATTAAAAGTATATTTTAAAAGGCGTGAAGTTAATTGTACATATATGTATATTATAAACCAGTTTATGTACATATAATATTGTCATGGAGGACGTGTCAAATGTCTCTCCAGCGGCTCGTTGCGGCTGCAATAGAATGCATTTGCACTGCGTTGAAAGCAAACCAGACCTGTTTTCTTATCTCAATTTTTCTTACACAAAACACTGTCTTATTTGGCTTGTAATAAAGACTTAAATCCTTTGCTTAAAATCACAATACTAGATATACCACAGCTGGGCGACAGTTCATTCGTTTCCTTTAACACTTCTGTTGGGCTTCCACAGAAAAATATATCAGATGTTTAAACGCTTTTTGATTAGACGTTCACGACTTTGGCTGGTTTGATGTATTAGAACTATTGGGTTAAATAAAATTTAAACAAAAATTTGGTCTAGCACCCCGCTTCTAAATCAAGAGGTCGCGGGTTCGAATCCTGGCATACACCAAAGACTTTTCGAAATTAATTTCGAAAGTTACGTGTGATACATATCGATGACTGAAAACTTTGTGCCCGGCAGGACAATAAGTCCGTCACCTATTTCATTTGCCACGTAAACCTAATGGCGAGACGAGGCATAACAGCCACTGCCTAGGGTAAAAAATGCGTGAAGTTATACTGTGTTTATGTAAAAAAAATATAGAAAAATAACAAGATTTCTTAAATGCTATTGAAATAGATTCGACATAATGTTTTGACTCGAAACGTGATAAAATATTGTGACGTGTCTAAGTAATATAAATTAATGGTTTTTATGCGTAGTGGTGTTATTGCCAACTGATCATGCTTAGTTTAGACGGGCCTTGTGGCACATTGGTAAAAACTACCGGCTGAAGCAATGAGGTCGGGGGTTCGATTCCCACCCGAGCACAAATATTTGTGACAAACATGAATATTTGTGTGGTGTCTGGGTGTTTTTCTATGTATTATAAGTATGTATTTACAAAAGAAAAAGTATATAATAGGTTGGGGAAAAAGTATTTTCGTATTTTTGTATGAAAAGTCAAGACATTTTTTTCAAAGTTTATTTACATTTATTTACAATATATATGTACCGTTTTGTTGAATAACTTTCTGCCATTTTGTGGGCAGAGACATTATCCCGTTACTGTAGAAACTTTGGGACTTCTGATCAAAAAACGGGACAAATAGTTTTGGCAGTCCTCTCTTGAGGTCAACCTTACAGAACCTAAAGAATTCTGAAGAGACCGAAACAGGTGAAAATCTGAAGGCGCAAGGTCAGGGCTATATGGTGGATGCACTAGGACCTCCCAGTCGAACTCTCTTAATTTTTGCTGAGTGGCTAAAGATGTGTGTGGTCTAGCGTTATCGTGATGAAAGACCACACCCTTCCTGTTGATCAATTCCGGCCGTTTTCTCTCGACTGCTTCCTTTAATCTCATCAGTTGCTGGCAGTAAAGATCAGAATCGATGGTTTTGCCGGACGGTAAAAGCTCATAATGAACAATGCCCTTCCAATCCCACCATACACACAGCATCACCTTATTTCGTGTTAGGCCAGGTTTGGCCACAGTCTGTGAAGCCTGGCCAACTTTCGACCACGACCTTTTTCGCACGTTCTTGTCGTACGTGATCCACTTTTCATCGCCAGTTATCAATCTCTTCAAAAACGGCTCGGTTTCATTACGTCTCAATAATGAATCGCAAATGAGTACACGGTTCATTAAGTTTCTTTGAGTGAGCTCGTGTGGCACCCAAATATCGAGCTTTTTTGTATAACCAGCTTTCTTCAAATGGGTCAAAACTGTTTTGTGGTCAATTCCCAGTTCTTCAGCTACATCGTAACTACTAATATGCCGATCTTGCTCCACTCTTTCAAAAATGGCGTCCATTTTATTCGTAACAGGGCGACCAGAGCGAGGTGCATCTTTAACATCAAAATTTCCGGACTGAAAATGTTTGAACCAAATTTGTGCTACTCTTACTGACACTGCATCAGGTCCTTAAACATCACAAATTTTTTTCACTGCTTGAGTTGCATTTTTGCCTTTTTTATAATAAAATTTTAAAATGTATCGAATTTCTTCATTAGATTCACTCATTTTTACGGAGAGAAAAACAAATGAAAAATAGCGGGAAACAACTTTTTTTTATTTTTTTCTTTTCTTTATAATGTAACCTTTTTAATGTTACCAAAACCAGCCAGACACAAATAGTACAGTCAAAGAAATTTTATAATAAGTTTATACCTACGTTATGCGAAAAGACTTTTTCCCCGACCTAATATGTATTTATATCCGTTAACTAGTATCCATAACACAAGCATTTAATTGCTTAGCTGGGAACTAGAGGGCGCTGTGTATATTGTGTCCAAGATATTATTATTAGTTTAGTAGTTTAGTTTGAAACGAGATTTTTGTCGTGACTGCGTATGAGTGGACTTTTACATACATACATACATACATAACTTCACGCCAAATCCCTTGCGAGATAGGCACAGAGAACAGAGCGCCATAAGGCACGATTCTTACACGCCTCACTCGCTTCGTTGACTTTCATAACTCTTTTCATGAACGCGTGTCCATTTTAGAGGCTCCTAACATCACCTTCCTCCAGAACACTTTCTATTTGGTAATGGAATTATATTTATGGGTTTATGGGTTATCAGAATGAAAACGACTAATTGTTACATTTATTGGTTTTGATCCTTTCGCGTAGTACTAGCTAGAAATGTATCAAATATATTTGAAAGAATTGATTGGATTTATACACGTATCTTAAGACTTTTAACATCTGAAAGTGTAGGTAATGCGGCTGGAAAAAATATTGTCTAATGTATGACAATGAAGTATTCATTTTTTTTTTAAATTTTCAACATTAACGTCTGTGTAAGTTCGCAATTACTGGCCACAGTGAAATGGACCGTGACCCTATTCTTTTCATTCACCGGCAGAGCAGAACAGATTGTGATCATTAGTGCGACCTTAATCAGTTCAAATGAATGAAACAAAGACTTGTGGTTCACGAATCCACTATTATATTTTAAAAAAGAATATTCCAACCGTCTAGGATTTTTTTTTAAATATTTAATGCCATTATTTTTTCTACCAAATCGATTTCAAATTTATTTTAATCGATTAAGATTTTTTCGAATATTTGAAAAAAGAACAGGCTTTACTTAATATCACTTCGTAACTCTCTGAAGAATAGTATCACTCGGTTAAATCCCGAAAGCGTTGTAGGAGATGACTAAGGTACATGCATTCATAACTTCACGCCAAATCCCTTGCGGGGTAGGCAGAGAGAACGGAGCGCCATAAGGCACGATTTTTACACGCCTCACTCGCTTCGTTGACTTTCATAACTCTTTTCATGCACGCGCGTCGATTTTTGAGGCTTGTAACATCACCATGACATGACTAAGGTAGCTAGCTTTCATAAGGAGTAATATTGAACATCATTAATTATTCAAAAATGGAACAAAACTAAAAAAATACAATTTCGAAAATATTTAACACTTAGTTTTGAAGTCGATGACAGCCAAGCTATAATTAATTCCTAAAACAATTCAGATATAAACATAGCGACACTGTAGCAGCGCACGGCGCACTTTGTTGTGTTTATTTGTATTCATTAATTTAGGTGTTCTTACATTGTTGTATTTCCTTGGACGACACCGACTCCAAAAATAACAATTATTGTAGATTATAGTGTCGTAATAACGGTCTAGAGTAGCTGTAACCTTAAAAGCTACTAAGCGAACTGCTTATATTAAACATCATACAAACTTGGCATACATTGTCAGATGACAATTTTATGAAAGTTTGGTAGAACAAATTTTCATATGTTTTTGAGCAATTTCTGGAAAGCGTTGAAGGATGCATGATGCATGCATGCATATATGTAATAAATTTACTAAACTAATAAATTTATTACAAGGTTTAAAAATAGTGGTGCAAAATGGGAAGTATTTTATTTTTGTCGTATCACAAGAACAAAATATTATCGAATATTTGTTGATTTCGTTTTTTAGAAGTCGATTAAAAATTTAGGAATATAAACATTAATTCTCGTCTGATGGTAAGCGACTTGTACCATCAACGCATGATCATCTGCAAAAGCATGAGGATCACAGATTTGTTGGCGGCCCTAAAGGTGGGTAGGGTGGGAAATAGGAAGACGAATGGGAAGGAAGTGGCTATCACATATCTCTCTCAACAACCAATCCACGGTCTGAGTCACATTATGTTGATTTTCTAAGAGAGAAAGAGATCGTAGTATTTCACAGGTCGAGCCGGCCCATTCAAACTATGCGTGGTTCTAATACATCATCATCATCATCATTGGCCTTTTTGAGGTCCACTGCTGGACATAGGCCTCCCCCATAGAGCGCCACAACCGTCGGTACGCTCAATCATAGGGGGTTTTTGCCATAATCGCCACGCTTGGCAGGCCGGTTGGCGATCCCAGTAAGCTGTATTTTCTTCAGAGAGAATGCTGCTGCCCATTCTTCTAGCTTTTCCCTTAGTCGCCTTTTACGACACCCACGAGAAGAGATGGGGTGGCGGTATTCTATGCCGGCGCCACACAGCCAACACAGGTTCTAATACAATTGTATTTATTTTATTTTGTAATAATGTAATTCTAAATGTATATTGTTGGTATATGAACTGTTATTATTATTACTTTATGATCATTTTACGGTCAAGGCGAATGGCCTTTAGTCTGGCCACTCGGAGATAACAAGTGTTAAATGAACTACTTATAAACATTAGCTGATACTAATAGAGTTGATGTTTTTGTGTATATATATATACAAATAAAGAGAATTGTTGTGCCTTATGGCGATCTGTTTTCACTGCCTACCTTGCAAGACTTGGCGTGAAGTTTACACACTTTCATAACTCTCGTCATACGCGTTCGTCGGTTTTTAAGGCATAGCCACTGTATATCTGCTTAGTCAATCTTGCATCATCCATTCTTAATGCGTGCTCCAACGTCGTATTAGTCGGATCTGGATATTTTATAGAAATTTCATATCATGCTGATATATTAACACAACTTAACAGCTGTCATAGTTGTTGCAATGTTCCGTTACCGGTTAACACATACTTGTTAAGTGTTTAACCACGACAGTTAAAAATATGGCGCCTATGTTCTTCTTTTTTATCTTTCGTAAACCTGACGGTCATCACATTTGATCTTTCTTTGAGTTTATTTTATTTCAATAGAGCCATGCAGCACTTTGAATAAATGGACTGACTGGCTCTACCAGAGAAATACCACTAATAATGTTTCAGCCAAATTTATTTCAACGCTAATTGCCACTGTCATTATGTAGGCATAGTAATAGGTTGGGGAAAAAGTATTTTCGTATTTTTGTATGAAAAGTCAAGACATTTTTTTCAAAGTTTATTTACATTTATTTACAATATATATGTACCGTTTTGTTGAATAACTTTCTGCCATTTTGTGGGCAGAGACATTATCCCGTTACTGTAGAAACTTTGGGACTTCTGATCAAAAAAACGGGACAAATAGTTTTGGCAGTCCTCTCTTGAGGTCAACCTTACAGAACCTAAAGAATTCTGAAGAGACCGAAACAGGTGAAAATCTGAAGGCGCAAGGTCAGGGCTATATGGTGGATGCACTAGGACCTCCCAGTCGAACTCTCTTAATTTTTGCTGAGTGGCTAAAGATGTGTGTGGTCTAGCGTTATCGTGATGAAAGACCACACCCTTCCTGTTGATCAATTCCGGCCGTTTTCTCTCGACTGCTTCCTTTAATCTCATCAGTTGCTGGCAGTAAAGATCAGAATCGATGGTTTTGCCGGACGGTAAAAGCTCATAATGAACAATGCCCTTCCAATCCCACCATACACACAGCATCACCTTATTTCGTGTTAGGCCAGGTTTGGCCACAGTCTGTGAAGCCTGGCCAACTTTCGACCACGACCTTTTTCGCACGTTCTTGTCGTACGTGATCCACTTTTCATCGCCAGTTATCAATCTCTTCAAAAACGGCTCGGTTTCATTACGTCTCAATAATGAATCGCAAATGAGTACACGGTTCATTAAGTTTCTTTGAGTGAGCTCGTGTGGCACCCAAATATCGAGGTTTTTGGATAACCAGCTTTCTTCAAATGGGTCAAAACTGTTTTGTGGTCAATTCCCAGTTCTTCAGCTACATCGTAACTACTAATATGCCGATCTTGCTCCACTCTTTCAAAAATGGCGTCCATTTTATTCGTAACAGGGCGACCAGAGCGAGGTGCATCTTTAACATCAAAATTTCCGAACTGAAAACGTTTGAACCAAATTTGTGCTACTCTTACTGACACTGCATCAGGTCCATAAACATCACAAATTTTTTTCACTGCTTGAGTTGCATTTTTGCCTTTTTTATAATAAAATTTTAAAATGTATCGAATTTCTTCATTAGATTCACTCATTTTTACGGAGAGAAAAACAAATGAAAAATAGCGGGAAACAACTTTTTTCTTTTCTTTATAATGTAACCTTTTTAATGTTACCAAAACCAGCCAGACACAAATAGTACAGTCAAAGAAATTTTATAATAAGTTTATACCTACGTTATGCGAAAAGACTTTTTCCCCGACCTATTATTTTATTTTTGTAGAAAGTTTTTTGTAAAAAAATACGTTTTATTTTCATACCTACATCCCTGTAATTAGTTGTGGTCTCTCAATCAATCAACGTAACGTGCCCTTTGTTTCACGAAACATGTACATCTTTTTTAAAAGCAGGTGAGTTTCTTTCTTAATAACATGCTTGACATGTACCAGATACATTCCCAGTCCTAGGTACATGAATAATGTTTATAAGTATTAATATTTTTTCCATAAATATACCTATTTCTTTATGAAAGTTTTTTTTTTAAGTGATCGAGGTCACCCATGATTTCTCGTAACTCTTTTCGGAAGATAAGTCTGATAAATATCGACGACTGACAACTTTGTGACCAGTGCTTAGTAATATATTCATCACTTATTTCATGCGGCGTGTCGAGGCTTTAATAAATCCTGCCTACACCTTCAAGTAGAGCAGGCGTAGAGTTACGCATTGATATTTTTTAGTTTAATATTTTTTGTAGATGGATTCAACTCCCGGGTAATAGAAATATAGTTCCTTACAATTGCGTACTAACTTTATATAAACAAACTTAAAAGATAACTTCAGTAAATAATTACAAAATTAATATAAAATCTTATATGTGTTTTCTTCATTTCGAGTAATTATATTCGATTCTTTAATCGGTCACTGAGACCTAAATATTAAGACGCACACAGAAACTAGGTTAGTTATTTGATGAATGAAAAAAAAAACACTTTAAAAATAATTTATTATATGCCATAACGACCCCTGATAACTTCATGTCTTAAAAGATAAAGAGCTATTTAAAAAAAATATCCTATTATCAATTCTCTCACATTCTCCTTTTAGCTCCATTCTCACAATGATAATATATTCTCTATTGCGATCCGTCATAAGGTTTTGACATGAAGGTATACCGTCCTATCAGAGTACTCTCTTTTTTTTCAGTTGTTTGCTGTAGTTAAAAGACTTCCAAACAATCGATCACTGTCAGATTACTGACGCGTATTATCAGAGTACATTGACCTGTTTTTTTTTTATTGTGTATTATCGTCTCACAATAAAAATCTTAATTTTAACTCTCTGATTACACAAATATACACAAGCAAATACTCACACATTTACAGAATCCATAACGGACCTTATCTCTTGTGAACTTCTTTTAAAAACATACGAATACGTTATGAAATTATTTGCAATAATAATATTTTTTTTTTATATACATATAATAAATTTACGTCGTAAGGTTTTATTGAAATAAATATGATCCTATTTAAATTTGTGTGAATATTTAGGTGTTTTAGTAAAATGATCAAAACAACTTTTAGGATTATATCGCGTTTCTTTATTACTTATTTATATTTATTTCCCGACGTTTCGAACTCTTTACAGAGATCATTTGAACAACTACCATCTTTTTGTTCATCACTCGTGAAAATGATCTCTATAAAGAGTTCGAACCATCGGGAAATAAATATAAATAAGTAATAAATAAACGCGATATAATCCTGAAAGTTGTTTTAATCAATGAGTGAGATTCGCGAAAGGCTTAGAAATAAATATGTTTTAGTAAACTTGTATTTGTATATACTACGTATAATATTATTAAGCAGGTATTTAGGTATTATAAAATATTATTACTGTTCAATTTAAAGCACTGCATTAATTTACAACAGCAACAATGATTACAAAATGTCTTCCAGCAGAGCGCGGTTCATTAGTAATACAAATAGCCGGTCGCTATTCTACGCTTCAGATCTTTAAATTACTTATTAGAGCTATAAAACCCGATTTATTTTCCGTCTCAACGGTCCAGTAGTCGAGCATCTCTTTTCTGTTTCAAGAAGTCATGGATTCGATTCCGGGCTCATACCTATGACCTCTCGAAATTCTTTTTGGAAGTTATGTGTGATAGTTATTGATGACTGACCACGTTGTGCCTGGCAGTAGCTTCCCCAAACTATTATATTTGTGATGTAAATATTTGGCGATTCGAGCCTTAATAGCCGCTGTCTACACCTTCGTGTAGATAAAAGCGTTAAGTTATGTATGTAATGTAGTTTTCAAATGTAGAAGTGCTTATAAATATTCGTTTATCGCTGGGATATAAAAAAAAATCTCAGCATAACATTGTCGCCATCCAGTATCTGTATTTGCACAACTAATATAGGTAGATATATGTATTGCAAAAAAATAATCTCAGCTAAACTTTGTAAACCGATAAACTGTTTCGTGATAAGCAAATGTTGTACAAATTTTTTGTACTTCACAAGATGTTTAGCAATATTGGTGCAGACAGATTTTTTCAAGATATGTTAATTGTGTCTTAGAAAATACGAAATAATATTACAACTACCAGAAAAAGAAAAAACATACATATGACACTTTATTTTTTTAATGTCTCTTTGATATACATATTTTTATGTGTACATATACATAACTATCGATGACTGACCACTTTGTGCCCGGTATGGCAATAGGTTCGCCACCTATTCCATTTGGGACGTAAACATAACGGCGAGACGAGGCTTAACAGCCGATGCCTACACATTCGGGTAGAAAAAGGCGTGAAGTTATGTTATGTTATGTTATGTTATTTTTATGTACCTTTGCACTCTTAATATCGGATATCGGAATGTGTTGCCAGTAGGAATTATATTTCAATACGCACAACGAATAGTTCATACATAATAGGTGTTTGTGGCCATATCTTGCATCCATCAAGTAAGCTAAGTTTTACCAAAATAATGTATACCTCAATTCAGAATCTAATTCATGGAGACAATCGTAAATATTCTCAATATAACTTTAATCGCGATATGAAATTTTTCTAAAATTAAATCCATTTAATCTACTGTCCTCATCCCACTCTAAGTGAGATCGGCACAACATGTCATCCTTTTCAATTCTCTTCTATCACTCGTCGCACTCCCTTCACACTCATATCGACACTCATACAGTCCATCCATCTCTTTTTTGGTCTTCCTCTACCAATGTGTTATTATCATCACACAAATTAATTTAATTTGTGGTTTTTAATTAAATGACTATTGTTTCTAACGTCACACAAAAGAGAATTGTGTGCCGTGGAGTTGTGAAAAATTTATTGTAGGCTATTTTCATACATACCTCAAGAAAAGCATATCTTTCTTTATATATACAGTAGGTATACCTACTTCTTAAGGAACGTGAGCGCTTCTCTCCATGACGTGCTCCAGATTAGACGGTTCCGTTGAGATACGAGTTGTTTATTTACCTCGACTCTTTTTAAATCACACAACCTCAAGAGAAAAAAAAAGAAAAAATGTTTCGCGCAGTCTCTTTCTTAGACAATTCAAGTGTTCCTCATAGACATGGCTGGTCTAACAAGCTAATGTGTTTACGTCATAACAAAATACAGCATACAGTTTATTTTCATATTCGTTGGTTGTCAAATACACAATTTTGAGATTTTCTATTTAAAGTAGAAATCAGAAGTGGGATGCTTTAAACTTGCATATATACAGACAGGTGTTCTTCCATTAGAACTATTCTTGTTTTAGCACAGTTCCTGACTACGCTAAATAATTCCGGACCTGACACTCGTACCTGAACACAGATATAGCCCTGTTCATGATATAGTTTACTGATCTGTTCCGGTGACAGAATTAGCATTTCAATTTGTCGTTTCAAAGTTGATAACTTTTTTAAAATTCATATACATTCACAATGGAACAAAATGAAGTAATTTAAAATGTTGAGACAAATTATACTACCTAAAAAGGTTTCTTTTGATGTTTATTGTGTTTATATACTCTATACGTACGGTACGACTAATGTACTTAGTACTATGAAAGTAGTAAATCGATTGAAATAAATATATAAAAAAATATTATAAATTCACTTACGTATGAGTAGGAAGTCTTCTGTAATGATGTTTTAGATAACATACACAACTGCGCTACCTAGTTCCATTTAAGGTTTTTAGAAATAGATTTTTCTTAACAAGACAGCGGTTATCAATACAAATACTTTAGAAAAAACGAACCCACGCCATACAAATATTTTTTTATGGTATAGGGGGCAAAGGAGCAAATAGGGCACCTAATAGTAAGCAACCAGCGCCGCCCATAGACACCTGCAACACTGATAGTGCTACAGTTGCGTTGCCAGTCTATAAGGAGTTGATACCTCTCTCACCAAAAGAAACGCAACATGTGCCATGGGGATATTTTGAAAGACTGAGATTTTCACCGGACGAGCTCTACCACTGTTTAAATGTTCATAGTAAAAGTTTGCTCTGGGTCGGAGAACAACCTGCACTCAGCAGCCAGTGCACCACGAGGCTTATCAAATAATTGCTTATTCAATTTCATATCTCTAAAATGTATCCGAATTTAATCTAAATTCAGAAAATTATAAACGTGTTTGTGACCGCCATTTAAATAAATATGAATCTTTGAATTCTCTCCTCATACGTTTAATTTTAATTTGCATTTCAATTTGATGTCGGGAAAATTTGCGCTCATTTTTTTTTTTCATTTGTCACACACACCGAAATCTCATGAAAAAAATATACGAACACCAAGTAGGTGTTTAAACGTTGACTGGATAGTTAGTAATTTAATATCTTGGACATAATACATACATCTCCATCTAGTTAAAAGCTAAGCAACTAAATTGCTTTGTTATGGAGACTAGATCATCATCAGCCTATTGCAGTCCACTGCTGGACATAGGCCTCTCCCAATGTGCGCCACAACATCCGATTCTCTGCCTTCCGCATCCAGTCTTTTCCAGCAGCCTTTCTGAGGTCGTCTGACCATCGGGCTGGCGGGCGTCCTACACTACGTTTGCCAAGACGCGGTCTCCACTCTATGACCTTCTTACTCCATCTACCGTCGGTTCTTCGGCAGATGTGACCAGCCCATTGCCACTTCAGCGAGTTTATACTACGAGCTATGTCGGTTACTCCAGTTCTCTGGCGGATATACTCATTCCTGAGTTTATCTTTCAGAGATACCCCGAGCATAGCCCGCTCCATAGCTCGCTGAGCGACTTTAAATTTGTGCACTAGCCCCACCGTGAATGTCCACGTTTCGGCACCGTAGGTCATCACCGGTAAGACGCACTGGTCAAAGACTTTGGTCTTCAGACATTGCGGTATAGGCAAACTGAAGACTCGACGCAGTTTGCCGAATGCAGCCCAACAAAGCTGAATCCTCCTTTCGGCCTCCTTCTCGAAGTTACGTCTACTTAACTGGATGATTTGGCCTAGGTAGACGTATTTGTTTACGACTTCGAGAACTGACCCTTCGACGCTTATCGGTCCGGGCACGACATGTTCATTGAACATGACCTTGGTCTTGTCCAAGTTCATGCCCGAACCGGACAAAGACTAGATAACGGATATTATTGCATATTTTTGTAAATACATACTTATTACATAAAAAACACCCAGACACCACGCCACACAAACATTCGTGCTTAACATAAATATTATTTATTTATAATGGAATTTAAATATTATATAGTCACAAAGTTTTAATTGTCAAATACATAATGTGAGATTGATTCATAAAACACAGAATTAAAAATAATTTTATTAAAAAAAATCACAAAATCTAAAATTGTCTTATTGATTCATTGATATATTTTTGTTCTTTATAACTCTTGTCGAGCACGCTCGCAGTTTTTAAGGACAACCCTTTTTATTTTTATCAAATTATACAAATATTGTAGCGTAAGATATGTAAATGTAAAACATTAATTATAATTGGTACAGTTCCGTTAATACGTGTGTGGTCTGGAGCGTGTACTGACCGATAACTTGCCATAAGCCGGATCACTTGTGCTATCTCTGCAACTGCTGCCAATGCATGCTCTTAGAGGTGATTCTGACACATATCTATTAATAACATCCCACTAACTCTTCAATATATATCTATATAAATATATTTCATCCATTTAAATCGTGCCGTATATCCATTTATTATTTCAACAGCACTCTAAACTTGGTTGATCGTTAATAAATTCCATTAACTAGACAATATTCCAAAGCTAAAAGCGGAACTAAAGCAGCACGTGGATAATTCTGGGTATGTCACTGTCAGAATAGGTCAACGTTAGATGGTTTTTAAATTTAAGAACAAAATGACACGGTGCCTCCATTAAGATTGCATTGGACGCGACAGGTAGATTTCACTAACCAGGTCGCTGGGTTTATACTTAGAACCGATCGAAGCATGCTATTATTGGGTTGGTTTGTTTCGGATGAACGCTTCAGGATTTCAGCTGCCTTTTCACGCTGCAGCACTCAACTGTCTGATGAATTAAGTCCGTGGTAATTCACTATTTAACATACCTCATTCTACTATGGCGTCTATGGCTGATTGCCTCCACTTTGATTAAAATAAAAAAGTAACAGGATTTGTTTAATTACTTAGAGATTAATTCGAGCTGATATTCTAGTTGATTTATTTATGGCTATAAATAAATCATCCTAATATCATTCCACGCTTATCTCACTAGATTAATTTGTTTACTTACTACACTCTAATTTAAGTTGATATTAGTACGTACTTAAAATTAAGTGTATGTGTACTCTAATTTAAGTTGATATTAGTACGTACTTAAAATTAAGTGTATGTTGTTACGTTATGGGACATTTTATAAATTTTAAGTATGTGACATATTTCCAAATTTATGTGTATTTTTTTTTGCTTAAAGATAGCCAGCGGGTGTTAAGTTTGGACTTGGAGATTTTTTATGGTCCAAATAGAATAGGTGGCGGAATCTTAGGTCTACATCTTTTAATATATAGATAACTAGATAGAAATTTGCTGTGTGGCGCCGGTTTAGAATACCGCCACCCCATCTCTTCCCGTGGGTGTCGTAAAAGGCGACTAAGGGAAAAGCTGGAAGAATGGGCAGCAGCATTCTCTCTCAACAAAATACAGCCTACTGCGATCGCCTACCCGCTTGCCAAGAGTGGCGATTATGGCAAATACCCCCCATGGTTGAACGGACTAGCAGTTGTGACGCTCTATGGGGGAGGCCTGTCCAGCAGTGGACCTCAAAAGGCAAATGATGAGATAGAAATATCACTAACACATTTTCTTGTACTTGTTTCAGGTAGAATTATGCATTGAATTGCCACAAGAACTTCTTTGATCCATAATACCCATGTTATGTGTGGAAGAAACGTAAGTTTAAATAATGACATTAAATCTTAGCTAATAGAGTAATATTAATAATAATTTACTTCTCTCAATAAAAAAGCATCTAAAACAGTAGTACATACAAAAATTTTTTAGACAGAATTTGAGACTGCCATCCGTACTAGGAAATGTATTCCACTCGAACAGATTGCCAGGTCCCCATCTTAAAATAAGGTACATTCATTTTGCAGTAAACATAGATGACAAGAGACAATAACAATTTATTTTTTAAACGACAATGTAACAAATAAAGTAATGAAAATCAGTTAATAATAGAAAAACGGAGACATACACAGAAAAATTGTCAACCAACCGACAGCAATGATTGCCAGTGTTTGTTTGAACCCAACAAACACCAACATCCACCAACACCACATGAATTATTAATTGTCATATCTCCTTTACGACCGACATAATAGCGTTTTAATTAAATTTCAAGGAATATTTTTTTTTTTAAACGGGTCACACAATTAGCGAATGTCTGTTGGATGTATTTAAATAAATTATACGACTGCTTATTAAATTTATCAACTTTAACACGAGTGTTAACTTTAATTTATGTTAAGAGTTAAATATTGGATAGAATAAACGTTAAATTTTTTACTCATGTCAAGCATGAGAAAAAAAAGAGAGTTTGCTAATGAATGCGTTACAGAAATTGTGATCGGGCGATGCGAATGGAAGTTGAGACAGCGATACAAGTTGGTGAAGATAGAAAAATAGCGAATTACGTTTCGTTTAAGTTATGTTTAGGAGAAAGAGAAAGAGAGGTACGAGTTTTTTTATTTTCACGTAGCCAATGTGTGTGTCGTTCATGGCAATTTTGGAATTGTTTTTTTTTTTTTAATTTTAAATTTCGAATCTTTTTTCTCATAAATATTATTCTCTAGGAAGGTTAAGTTCTAAATAGTTTATAAATGATGAAACAAGTCGACAATACCAATACGTCACGATGATCAAACAGTTGGACAGAGTGTCGCGACGTGTAATCAGTGCGAGTCATTGACCGAATCAAAGTGAACATATTAATGATAATCGATCGAGATCAAATCGATTCAACGAATCATAAATAATAATACTTTACTATTTACGCCTCGTCTACGTACCTATTTAGCTATTTTACTACAGTAGCTTTAAAAACCGATGAACGTGTATGACAGAGAAGTCATCATCATCATCATTAGCCTTCTTGAGGTCCACTGCTGGACATAGGCCTCCCCCATAGAGCGCCACAACTACCGGTCCGCTCAATCATGGGGGGTTATTGCCATAATCGCCACGCTTGGCAGGCGGGTTGGCGATCGCAGTAGGCTGTATTTTCTTGAGAGAGAATGCTGCTGCCCATTCTTCTAGCTTTTCCCCTAGTCCCCTTTTACGACACCCACGGAGAGATGGGGTACACACAGCCACAGAGAAGTAAAGTGTGCAAAAATTGGGGTTTGTAGTGTTCCTTGACCTCTGCTAACTTCGCAAGGGAGTTGGCGTGAAGTTATATGTGTATGTATAATACTAAAAGAACATAGTCTGTTTGTAAATTACGTATTATGTTTAGTTAAGTGTAAAACATTATCATTATTTCAATGGGGGAGGCTGCCAGCTACATGTAGCAAGTAGTAAATAGATATAAATGTAAATAAATACGTAACTAAAAATAGAATACACAACCATATAACAGCAAGTTATTTAAAATAATATATTTAATAAATATAAAACAATATTCTCGCTTCGAAATAATTTTCAGTAGATCCCGATCTATTTACGCGCGCAAAACAATTCTATTTTCAAAATCGCAGCAGCTAAAATAATAAAAAAAAATAAAAAAAAAATAACCCGCCAAGAAAATAAAAGTTTATCTTAATGAGCAATAAAAATGGAATGATATCAGATTTTTTCACATTCTCTCCAAAATTTAATGTTAACAATTTAAAAAGTGAAACAGCTGGGGGGTGGGTAGAGAAAAAAATCCCTCATTGTAGGCATTAAACGCTCTCGTAGGGAAGGGCGGCGTAATAATAGGGCATAATATATTCAAGGCGAGCCAAATAAAATTAGCACGGTGAAAAATGTAAACGGTCCTTTTACTGCCTTGAGGACGTGTAAGTATTAGATTGTAACGGGCGCCCTCCTTTTTTTTTCTCTTTGTAGGCCATTCAAATCGCGAGTTCTAACAGATAAAATGAAATCACTCGGTCTGTTACTACGCGGAATCGGTACATTGAATAGATTTTAAATGACCACATCACTATTTGTTTGATTTTATCAGCCGACTAACTTCTGTCCATGGCTTTGTTCGTGTGTCGAAATTATCAAATATACACATTATATTGAATTTGACAGTTGACGATGAATAAAAATTTATTTTACTTGGGTATTCTCTATATTCGTTTCAACAAAAAATGTTTGTTATGGATTTACCAAAAAAATAATACTTTTTCAATATTTCTTCACGACTAAACCGCTGAACTGATTTACATAAAATTTACTAAGGGGTACCAGTTTGAGACCAGGAACCGGCTGAAAGGTCCGACTTAATAACCCCATCATTCTTTATATCAGTTAAAACTCACACAAAGTTTATCCATTTTATCATTCCAAAAGACATTAACTGTATGCCAAAATAAAATATCGACTGAAATAATAAAATTAGTTAGACTGTGTTTAGTAAATTTCTTTCTTTGATGTTCGTCACATAATTGTAACACTATTATAAAAGTGGAATGACATTAAGTGAATAACTGTTACATGAGTAACTGTTAATATTACTGATACCTCAATAACATAAATATCAGTACAACATTAGTTTTATAATAATTTGCCAGCGTATAATGCTTTGATCTTATGCATGCAAGAATTTAGAAAAAGATGGTTTTATTACTTTATGATAAGTATCATTTCATAGGACAAATTAGAGAATTTAATGTTATTATAATTCAAACCTCGTTTTTTAATGGTTTTATTTTGCAGCTTCTGAGGGTTAGCAACGTGTAGCAAGCATGTATAATAATATTTATACATAAATTTCAGTATAACTTTAATTATAAAAAGTTTAAATCTAGTCTAATAACTTTTTTTACGTTCAATATATATAGTTAAATATAAATTCTATTTATAGCGAGGTAACATAACTGCACGTCTATTTCTACCCGAGGGTATATAGGGAGTAGCAGTTAAGCCCCGACTCGCCGTTATATTAATGTCCATTAGCGACTTCTTGAATAAGAAGCGGTTTGCTCTACCACTGAATCACCTTTGCGAGGTTTCGGAAATATATGCGACTGTGACATCTTTTTCACATAAACCAACGGGTAAAGATGTGTTTTGCAGTTTTTATATATATAACATTGGCATGCCATATATATATATATATATATATATATATATTCAATAGTCTCGTTGGTCCAGTGGTCGAGCGAGCACACGGCTTCTGATCCAGAGGTCCGGGTTCGAATCCTAACACTGGCTTACACCAATGACTTTTCGAAATTGTTATCGGAAGTTAAGTGTGATAAATATCGATGACTGAAAACTTTGTGCCCGGTATGGCAATAGGTTCGCCACCTATTATTCCATTTGGGACGTAAACATAACGGCGAGACGAGGCTTAACAGCCGCTGCCTACACCTTCGGGTAACAAAAGGTGTGAAGTTATGTTATGTTATATTTATGATCTCATTTTTTATCTGTCCTTATTTAATACTCTTTAGCAAAACGAGGGCTAATGTGCAATCGGGTCGCCTGGTAATCCGTTACTGCCGCCCATGGATACCTGCTACAAACCTGTGTTGCAGGTATCTAGTGTTACGGTGTCACAGTAGTGTTGCCGGCCTTTAAGGGAGTAAGATGTGAGAGGAAGGGAAGGCGGGTAGGGAAGGTACCTCTCTTGCCGAAAAAAACGCGGCATGACACCTTATGTCGATATTCGGAGAGGTTGTGATATTTCACCCGTTGAGTCCGCCCATTTATGCAGCAAACTATGTGGCTCTACCACTCTGCCTATCTCCTCTATGGGCTTCGAAAATATAGAACGGCTACTGTCCCCTCTTTTAGAAAGTGTTCGTTCTATCAGAATTTCTTGTTTGTGAAAAAAATCGAGTCATTAGTAATACCAAGCGGTCGGAGCTACGAGCAACAGAAATAGTGCCAAATGAAAAAGCGAATGCGGCTGAAGTTTTGCGAAATAAAAGCCACTCATTCCAAAACAAGGTTTGCTTACTCGCAGAATTCACCGCAGAACTTCCAATGTTGGACATGCGACGAACAAATGAGCGTATTAGCCAGAAAAAATGCTCTTAGCATTTCGGTTTAGCGGCGTTGAACATATGAATGGAATTAATTGGACAATCAGTTCATTGAGGCGAGCTGAGGCGGGCAGTTTGGACGGCGCGGGATGTACGGTTGCCAGTTGGCGGGAATACTGCGCACATATATACTATACCAGTTTAACAACTCACTTCGATATTTTTGTATTATATATAATCGTGAATTAGAACAGTGCTCGATGTAAAGTGGCTCATGCCGCATTTCGTTCGGTGAGAGAGATAGCCGAAGTCCCAATCTCTTCTACACTTCCCTTTCCATAGCACTTCCTATCTTATCCTTATTTCAACGTGACTGTAACAATATCTGTGTTGCAGGCGTTCAGGGTCGGCGCCAGTGCCTTTCCATCAGGTAACCCACCTGCTAGTTAGTTATGAAATTGCTAAAAATATTTTGCGCCCAATACATCAGCCAATATATTTTAAACTTTTGACAATATTAATAGTTTGAAAGGATGACATGTTGTGCCGACCCCACTTAGAGTGGGATAAGGGCAGTAAAATATGACACCAGTCTATATATTATTATAAATACATAATATATTAACGTTTTATTAATTTATGTTTAGTATCAAACACAACTTTTTTTAAAGGAAGGAAGTTTAAAAATAAAAGAAACAGCATCGGAAACAGACGGTGGACAAATGAAATGATATGTATTTGTATTGTTTTGTAAATATATCATCATGACATATTTGTAATTGTTCCCATGTTTATTTTTCCTGTCATGAATTTAATCCAACACGTGGCCACCATATCTTCTTTGTTATTCGCGCCACACTGTCTGCGTGAAAGTTGAAGCAGAAAATTATTTAATATTGTTATTCTGAAGAAAGATTTTTTTATGAAATTTAAAAACTTTTAGGTAGGTAAAGATAGACACAATTATTTCTAGTTCTCGATACTTTTTTTTTAATATGCTGAAACAAATGTTGGTTGTGTCTTTGAGTAATAAAGGTTTTATCCGGAATATCCCCGAAGTAATTTAAGATGCAGACATTGAAAACATAACTCTTGCTTATGGCGCATTGTAATAAAATAACTGAAATATTTAAATATATACAAAGAAATATGCATAAGCTTTGCTAATATTTGTATAAGTAGGCTCACTTATCATAAAACTAAACACAACTGCGTAGACAAATCAACGCTATTCGTTCTGTTAGCTCAAAACAAATTCTGTATTGGCCTTGTTTGGTGTAACCTGACCAATTTTAATACGACATTCGTCTCCCTTTGACAATTGTTATGTAATGCACATTTACATTTTGCACAGTAATATTGTTAGAGATGCACTCAAGTTGAAAAGTCAGCACGCGTGAACATGCCGTCTTTAGGACAAGGATGCCAAACAGTAGAGGTGTGACAAGTTATTTTACATTGCGTATGTTGTAGAGAAATGTAAACCTTATATACATATGGATACAAGTTGAATTTGTAATAAAAACAAAAACCTTTATATTTCAGATTTGATTAGTGGTTGAAGTAAGTTTGAAAGATAATTTGGAATTACTCTTGAAACGGAATGTGAAAAACCAATATACTTACATCTATCATCAATATGATATGATGTTAACAATGATATAAGTATTATGTATACATATCAAAAGTCCGTCACTTTTTTTTTACAAATTCACCGGCTTAAGAAAAACTTACATGACATTTTTTTTTATCTACTTAATAAGTTATTTTACTCCAAGTCTCTTGCTACTTGGGCAGAGAGAACCAAGCGCCAAAAGAGACGATTCTTACCCACCTCACTCGCTTCTTTGACTTCCATAACTGAGTATACCTAGATAAGAACGTTGGTCATTAATTTTTCAAGACTCCTTACGTTCCATTCATTTTTGGAATCAATATTTGAAGAAAATGATTATTTTATAAAAAAAAACAATCAACAAGTAAATTTCAAGGAAATATTTGATTGCCAATACGAAAAAAAAACAAACTAAAAAAGCATTAGAACTAAAGTTGAAGTGTGATTAGAAATGTAAGCTATCGTTATGAGTACATAATACACATACATAACACATAAAATACTAATTAAAATTACTACATGAATGAAGAAAATCAGCGTGTAATTATACGGGAACATGACAGATGGCATACGTGTCCAATTAATTCATACACACAAACAAACGAACTAACAAACAAACATCGTTCCGACCAACGAAACGGAAAATAACAATACTTTTTTACGTAATAACTCTTTAATTATAAAATGAATGTAAATTACTAACGTAGAGACATTCCATCAGTACAGATACCGTTCAATTATATATAATTGTTTTTCAAAGTACTACTAATTAGTATAAGTCCCTTTTTCTTTGTAACTTCACCAGAAGGGGCAGGCAGCGGCAATTTGGCTTCTTCTAGTCCATATTTACCACACTTTAGTTGACCCGGTGAACATTGGTTTTCCTCAGAAGCAATAAATGAGTAAATTTTGGATTTTATTGAGTTCAATCAAAGCTATTTATCGGCCCACGTCGGTCGCTATATTCCTATATTTGAAATCTATAATATCTAATCTAAATCTAAATCTATAATGTAAATTGCATACTGCCACATAATAGCCACATTGATCTATATTAAAAATAACATAACATAACATAACTTCACGCCTTTTGTTACCCGAAGGTGTAGGCAGCGGCTGTTAAGCCTCGTCTCGCCGTTATGTTTACGTCCCAAATGGAATAGGTGGCGAACCTATTGCCATACCGGGCACAAAGTTTGTCAGTCATCGGTATTTATCACACATAACTTCCGAAAACAATTTCGAAAAGTCATTGGTGTGAGCCAGTGTCTGGAATCGAACCCCGGACCTCTGGATCAGAGGCCGTGCGCTCGCCCACTGCGCCACCGAGACTGGCTATTAAAAATAAAATGCGTTTATGATATGTAATTGGATAAAGATTAATGTTATAATGTTTAAAATCGTTTGATAATTCATTATTTCTCGTCCAAAGTAAAGAAATAAAAGCGGTCATTGTGGATTATCCCTAAGAGATAAACCTACACCATCGAGGACGTTTTTGTAGAACTTTTTGAGCTGTATAATAATGTAGTACATTATTTTTATCTAGCACTTAGGGTTCAGCCAGCGTTTACAATTAAAGCGCCAATTCTCGAAAATTATCAATTTTTCTCAACTTATAATATACATGGATTATGCATACAAACTACCCTGTTGAAACCTTCTATCTATTAAATAAAACTACATCTCAATCCGTTGCGTAGTTTCAAAGATATATGCATACGAGGACAGACAGCGTAAATCCACTTTGTTTTATACTATGCTAAGATAAAAATCATGTGAGTCAGGATTTGAACTGGAGACTTCTGTTACAGAAACGGATTTCTGAACCACCAAGTCATAAATAAAAGACGGATCCGTAGTAAGTGAATAATAACAGGTTAAGTTATTATTTTTTTTAAGTTGTCTATAAAGGGGACTTAACAGGAAGTATACGAATATCGTTGTGCCTATTTTGTCACCGTGAGCGTTAAATGAAGCAATTTCCGCCCCCCACTTTGCCCACACCCCCCTAAAATTGACTCTTTCTGTTAAATTGCTTTTGAGAAATGAGCTTCAACAGTTAATTTGGTTAAGTGAGCAGACACAAAAATTCTATTCTCAACCTAAGTGACTTACTGCTTTGAGAGTGCAATTTGTTTTGATTTCATATTTAGGAAATATATTTTTACTTTTTTTTAGGTTTTGGTAGAGTTTGTGTTGGGGGATGTCAGTATCAGTTTGATTTCGTTTTATGAAAAGTGCATAGCTCGGATATTAACTGGGCTTAATTTTTTTAAATTAAATAGGAGGGCAAATGAGCAAGCGCGTTACTGATGGTAAGCAGCTACGCTGTCCATGGACATCTGCAAATCAGATAGTGTTACAGTTACATTGCTGGCCTTAATTAGTAGGATGGTAAAGAAGATGAATGGGGGTGGACATACGGATACCTATCTCACCGAACGAGACGCGGTATGAGCCACTTTACGTAGATATTCTGAGAGGTCGTGGTATCTCACTGGATGAGCTAACCTATTCATGCAGCAAACTCCGTGGTTTCTACCGCTGTTAAAATTGGTTATTGGTGTATGACACAACTTTAGAGACTTATGGTTTTGCTGTGGGTGTTTTATGAAGGGACTAACGCATTTGACTTGAGCTAATGCAAAACGTCTCTTCTGACATGTACAGAGTTGAATGTTCTAGGGTTTGAATCCTGGATCATAACCAATGACTTTCGGAGGCCATGTGTGTGGGTTAAGAATCACATACATATATACATAACACGACAAAACCCTTGCGGGGTAGGCAGAGAGAAAAGAGCTCCATAAGGCACGGTTTTTTGACCTTTGTAACTCTTTCCATGTACGCACGTAAATTTTTAAGGCTCCTAACATCACCTTCCTCGTTACACCTAAAACTCGTTCTATTGAGTCATGGAAGGTGAGTCGTGGCAGTCCTCAACTCCGACATCCATCCCCTTTTACATTGTATATCTGCTTGGTCATCATCCATAATTTCTACATGCCCGAACCATCGGAGAATGCCCTTTCTTACTTTTACACCGACAATCACTTACAATCCAACTACCTTCCTTACAAACTTGTTTTCGACGCGATCAGTCAGTTTAACTGTTAGTTTGGATGAATATCGGAAATAAAAGTAATAAACTCTGAAAATAAGTTTGAAAGCAAAGAATCTGGCGTGATACAGAAGAACAGATCAGGTGAATAACCGTTGTAAATAGCAACAAATCAATTTAAATAAACAATCCAATCTTCAAAGCCAATCAATGGTGATTAAATAGCAGAAGACATCGTTATTATGTGTCTATTTATAAACAAATAGCAGATGTGCCAACGACTTCATATGCTCAGATCGTAATAAGAATAAATTCAATTTCAAAGTTTCATCACATCAGCTTTGTATCGGTGAATGTCGAGTCAATACTGGTTCAGCCGTTTCAGAGATTGGCCCGAAGCAAAACTGGAAGATAGTTAAAAATTGTGAACCATATTATCTCGGTACATGCACCGTGTGTATAACTTAACGTATACGCATAACTTTAATCATTATTCTATACAAAGGTACGCCCCGTAATGGAATAGGTGGCGGAACCTATTGCCATATCTAGACCAATGTTACCACTCATCGATATTTTTCACAAATAACTGGAAAAGGCATTGGTGTCTGCCGGGTTTCGAATCCTACTAATTACCGATCTAGAAACGGGATGCTCTACCTACAGAACACTGATACAACAAAATAATAATATTTACAAAGAGAAAGCCATAATCTGTAATGTTATACTCATGTTACCAAATATAGTCTCGGTGATCAAGTGGTGGAGCACCCCTCTTCTGAATCAAGAAGTTTCGGTTTCAAATCCTGGCTGGCAAAATGACTTTTCGAAGTTATGTGTGATAAATATAGATGACTGAAAACTCTGTGGCCGCTATGGCAATGGGTTCGCCACCTATTCCATTTGAGACGTAAACATAACAGCGAGTCGTGGCCTCACAGCCACTGCCTACCTTTGGGTAGAAAAAGGCGTGAAGTTAAGTTATGTGTTATGTTACAAAAAGAAAGCCATAACCTGTAATGTTACCAAATTTCTTCTGTCATTATACGTAGATAGTGTTGGAAGCAGGCCACTGTCATAATTCTTGAGCTACTCCTACTAACATTTTCTCAGTCTTCGCGGAACAACTTAAAATTATTGTCACGTTTCAAAGTCAGTACTCCTCATTAGACAAAATTGTTCTAGTTAACCTTTAAGTACATGTTGCTTTTGTGAACGTAAATTTACGAATTACGTATTAAGGGTATATATATATGTGTGTGTGTATATATATATCAATACATGAAAATTTTAATAAGATTCTATCGAATTATTAAACCTTAGAATTTGTATAATATTAAAATATTAATTACTTAATAATTGTTTATATACAATCGTTTACTTGTAAGAAAATTCAATTTGTTCCAATTTTAAAAAAGTTTTGGTGGTCCAGTGCTCGATCTCCTCGCTTTTGATTCAGAAGTCGTGGGATAGATTCCCTGATCACATCTAGTTGTGTAGTATATATCGATGACTGACAACTTTATGCCCGGACTATGGCAATAGGTTCGCCACCTATTATTTCATTTGGGACGACGTAGCATAACGATTCGGAGAGTCGAGGGTTAACAGCCGCTGTCTACACCTTCTGGTTGACGAAGGCGTGAAGTTTTTTTTTATGTGATAGGAGGGCAAACAAGCAGGCGTGTCACCTGATGGTAAGCAACCAACGCCGCCCATGGACACCAGCAACACATATACTGTTACTGTTGCGTAGCCGACCTTTAAGGGATAGGGGATATGAAAGGATGGGGAAGGAGGGTGGGCCTCCGGGCACCTCTCTCACCGAACGAAACGCGGCATGAGCCACTTTACATCGGTCTTCTGAGAGGTCGTGGTATTTCACCGGTCGAGCCGGCCCATTCATGCAGCAAACTGCTTGGCTCTACCACTGTTAAGTGGTCTAAAAAGTGAAGTTTATATCATCTTTCAAAAATTTATTTTCAAACATTATTTATGTTGGTTTAAAAATAAAGATATTAGAGTTATTGATCATGATGATAAATAATAATATACGATAAAAAGAATTGTTAACAAATCTCCAGATATAGATATGGTATAATTGAAACAAAATGTTATCACAAATCATGCTATCTTTTGGAGGTAATGAATCTTAGTATCTGAGTGGCGTGATGTATTATTTAGCAGTGCTTGTTGCTACGCAGAGGTCAGCGAAGTATAATATCTACTCAATACCTGTCATAAGTAAGGAATATCGCTACTAGTGTACCCGCTGATTGTGCCCGAAACCTAGCCTCTAGTCTGGCTATGCAAGAACAGATAAAATTAAAAAAAAAAACGAAATTTTAGTGTTAGGTGTGGTTCTACGCTTAGATGTTAAATCCCAATTTTATGAATTAAAAAGACTAGGGATCAAATCCTAGCTCACAGTTTTGGAATTCTTTTCGGAAGCTATGTGTGGTAAATATAGATGACTGACAACATTGTACCCGTTATTATATGGGAACATATTGACGCGAGTCGAAGTTTAACATGCGCTGCCTATACAGTTGGGTTGAAAAAGATGAGAGGATACAATAAAAAAAAAACATAAACACGTAGAAATCGAATTTTGTGTTCAGGTCCTAAATTCTTGAATCGAAACTAATCATAATTTTATTTAAATTCGCCTTTAAATTACGTATATAATTTGTTGTCATAGTGATAATAACTATTTATATATGCGCTGTCATTCGCGTCAGAATTGACGTGACAATTGCGTCATCTACTAACGGAGGTGTGTTTTTCAGATACGTTCTACACGCATATATACTTTTGATAACGTTATGCCAAAAAAGGCCAAGAATTGCATAACATTTTAAAAATTTCATCACACCTCACGAACTATGAATTTATCAGATACGTTTACACTATGACGTTGTAAGATGACATGGATATAATATTTTCCTTAACAAATTTCAGAGATTAGATAATATTTTTTTTAATTTAACTTTGGACTCACTACGAAGACAGTGAACTCACTTAGTCCTCGTTATCTTTATGGGGTTTTGCGTCATTTGAAAATTTGCTAATTTGGTCTGAGTCAACACGACCTACGTAACCCGGTAGACATTTGTTACGTTAGAATATCTATTTCTTACTTTACAATACAAAGGTATCTTATAGTCAATATTTCCAACAGTACATGACAGACATAATAGATGGTGTAATCAGTGAAACCGATCTCTCTACTTTGGAAAAGAAACAAAAAAATCATCGTAAAAGTGATGGTACATTTTTTTATGGGATAGGAGGGCAAACGAGCAAGCGCGTCACCTGATGGTGAGCAACCTGCGCCGCCCATGGTCACCAGCAACACATATATTGTTACCGTTGCGTTGCCGACCATTAAGGAAGTAAGATCGGGAAGGGGGGTGGGCCTCCGGGTACCTCTCTCACCGAACGAAACCCGACATGAGCCACTTTACGTCGATCTTCTGCGACGTCGTGGTATTTCACCTGTTAAGCCAGTCCATTCATGCAGCGAACTGCTTGGCTCTACCACTGTTATCTATTTTTTACTTTACAACACCAAAGGATAATATAATATGTTACAATCAATATTTCCAATAGTATATGACAAATACGGTGTGTCAATGAAAACAATATCTCTACTTTTGAAAACAAACAAGAAAATCATCGTAAAACTAATGATGCATGTTTGATAGTTCGTACAATATCTATCCCCAAAAGGCGTAGGCAGAGAGAATGGACCCTCTTTGACTTTCATAACTCTTATCATACACTCACATCAATTTTTAAAGCTCCTGACAATCACCTTCCTCCTGAACTCGTACGATTTGGTCATGCAAAATGTGTGGTGCCGACCTCGATAACTACATCCATCCTTTTTACGATTTCTCTTTCTTTTCTCTCTCTATTTTTCTCTCTTTCTCGCTAGCTTTTTCAAATGTTATAAGCCACCTGATCTTCCGTAAACACATTCAATTTATTTAGATCCTTCCACTTTAGAGCAATATATCTACGCAGACTGTCTTGCATCTTCAATCCTTTCCTTATATTTTGCACTATGTAAGTATGCTCTTCCTTTTGTATCATGACCGTGGTAAATCAAAGCCGATCATAGAGCTCAATAATATCAAATTACTCTATAAGTACCTACTATATAACTCGGATATACAACATCGGTCCATTTGACAAGATCGCTAACATCAAGCTATCAGTTGGCTGTGGCATCTGCTTATATATAATATCACCACTCCGAGTGGCCTATCTCCTAACATGTCCGAGAATCGAGTGACATCAATCAATTATATCGATATCGTATTATAGATACGGTGTCCTGTTTATGTTTGTGTCCTATCCATATGTTGTATACTAACATGAACCGACAGACATTTTTTCGCCTCAGAAGCAATAAATAAAATATTTTCTCTAAATAAGTGTAACCTAAGTTACCCCTTATTGCACCAAATACCTGCCAACAAATATCTCGTCAAAATCGGTCTAGCCATTTCAGAGATCACTTGTAAAAATCTTTAATCTTTGTTTTTTGACTTAAAAGGGATGAAAAGGAACAATCGTAAGGATTAAGTGTGATTCTAATATTATATTCAATCCATTAAATATTTTAACCTTTACGTCGATATTTTGAGAGGTTGTGATATTTCAACGCTCGAGTCAGCCCATTCCAAGGCGGCAAATTGCGTGGCTCTACCGCTGTCCAGCTCACTCGAACAATCTTCTGTCATTTCCAAAATGACCCTCTCAGTCACAAAAAATAATTCTATACAATTAAAAACTTAAACTAGTGAGTAGACAAACGCCTAGGTGGTTGTGGAAATCGTAAATTGATAATGTAGGAATGCGATTCATCCATTCCCTCCCCTCTCCTTAATCTCGTTCACCACAACTGGATTCCGGCGGTACTACCACCGTCCACAAGTTTTAATTTGATTACGAGTCAGAATTAACGACTTACTTTTCACCCATCCTCCGTTCTCGGCGATAGATTGAACGAATGAATGATTGAATGATTAACTTGTAAGTAAATGAATTAGCATTTAAAATTTTGTTCGGAGTTTATTTATTTATTATAATTATTTTTATTATAAATTTAATTTGCCCACAATGATGTTGTCGTTGATATTTTGTTTTTATCGAATTTTTGGATTCGTGAATTATATATTTTTTGATAAAAATAATGATATTGGAAGCAATTATATTGCTTTATTAAATTCAATAATGATATTTTTTTCGGTGAAAACTAATATAAATAAAATATCTATTAATATACATAAAATACACACACAGACACACACTGCATAGCCATTTTAAACACACTAAGATATTCTTTCAGTGGGGCCAGGTAACACTGCGTACTCCTTATCCCAATTAATGACCCAAATTTTTTTTTTTTTTTGTAAAATTATTTAATTTATATAAAATTTTAGTCCAGTGGTCTGATTCAGAAGTCGTGGGTTCGATTCCGGATTCACGCACTAATGATTTCTCTGAATTCTTTTCGGAAGTTAAGTGTGATAAATATGGATTATCTTTGTGCCTGGTGTAATGGTAAATATAATAGGTTGGCCACCTATTCCATTATGGGACGTAACGTATTCATACGGCAAGCCTACACCATCGCATATTATAAGGCGTGAAGTTACGTATAAACTCTTATAAAACCGTGTTGTATGACTAAAACTGTAAAAGAAAAACTTATCAAAGCGATCAAAAATATTATCGTCAAAAGTTTAGCTGACAACAACAAATCGTGTACTCCTGTTAAATGTTCAAACTTTACATTTTAATTTAATAACGCAACTGTTTTTGCGAGTTCGAACAAACTTTTGTTTGAAATGAAGTAAAGTGTTCTTTGTTTAGTTGATTTGCACCTGTCTCTACTCTGTGAATAAATAAAGTGAGATAAACAGTACCAACTGCGATTAAAGCGTAAACAAAAACTACTCGAACTCATTCTCTTTCTCCCCTCCTCTCTCTCTCTCTCTCCCACTCTTTGTAATCAAGAGTTAAAGTGACAACTTATTCCATTTACATAAACATTTTAGCATAAACGGGAATATTTTATCTGACTAACGAGAACACCTCCACACCTTAACATCTAAAGATTTGTTTTTTATTATTTGAACATCAGAATGAAGATCGTGAACTTTGATTGCATTGAAAAAGAAAGACACACCTTTAAACTCTGCATTAAAAGTTATGTTAGATTTACACGTGTCCAAATGGACTTTTAGTTGGAGTTTCGTTGGAGTTTTTAGGTATCGATATTTGTCACACATAACTTTGGAAATTAATTTCGAAAGTTATACTTTTGACGATAATATTTTTGATCGTTTTGATAAGTTTTTCTTTTACAGTTTTAGTCATACAACACGGTTTTATAAGAGTTTATAAGTAACTTCACGAGTTATAATATGCGATGGTGTAGGCTTGCCGTATGAATACGTTACGTCCCATAATGGAATAGGTGGCCAACCTATTATATTTACCATTACACCAGGCACAAAGATAATCGATATTTATCACACAAATCATTGGTGCGTGAATCCGGAATCGAACCCACGACTTCTGAATCAGACCACTGGACTAAAATTTTATATAAATTAAATAATTTTACAAAAAGAAATAAAATTTGGATCATTAATTGGGATAAGGAGTACGAAGTGTTACCTGGCCCCACTGAAAGAATATCTTAGTGTGCTTAAAATGGCTATGCAGTGTGTGTCTGTGTGTGTATTTTATGTATATTAATAGATATTTTATTTATATTAGTTTTCACCGAAAAAAATAGCATTATTGAATTTAATAAAGCAATATAATTGCTTCCAATATCATTATTTTTATCAAAAAATATATAATTCACGAATCCAAAAATTCGATAAAAATGTTATTGGTGTGTGCCAGGATTTGAACCCGCGATCTCTGGATTCAGAGCCGTGTGCTGGACCACCGAGACGTACAGTAGAAGACAGCACATATGTGGTAATTTCTCTTATTTGCAGGTGTGTTGCGATGCGGCAACTTATCGCCGCCGTGAGACATTATTTAAAAGTATTAAGCATACGTTGTATCTGTTAACACATTTGATATACGGGTACCGGTACTTAGTACAAGTACTTAGTATGGTCACAAGTATGGTGTACCCGATTATCGGTGACGTAAGCCGCTCCAGTTACAGACTCTCGCCCTGCCTTTCATCTGTTTAGCGATGTTACGATTATTGATGCTAAGTTTTTGACTTATTTAAAGTGGAATTAGACCTCCATGCTATGGACACTTTCAAATATTTTCTATAATTTATTGACCACGATTTTGATTGGGTATTACATACATAACTTCACACCAAATCCCTTGTAGGTTAGGCAGCAAGAACAGAGCGCCATATCCCTCGATTCATACACGGCTCACTCGCTTCTTTGAAATTTATAACTCGTCTCATACACGCGCGTCGATTTTTAAGGCTCCTGATATGACCCTCCCCGAAAACGCTTTCTGTTTGGTGATGGAAGGTGTGTTGTGGTGTCTTCGATTCCTAAATGCATCCGTTTTTGTATTTTATATCTGTTTAGTCAGTCTTGCATCATCTATATATCTATATGCCCTAACTACCGGAGCATGCCCTTTCTTACTTTTACACCGACACTCCCGTATTATTTTTTAATCTCTCCTATCAGACACAACTAGCGGGAAGCAGTCATTCTATTTTTTTTTTATTTTATTTAAATGACCTAAGTTTTCTGCGTATGAAACATCCTCCGAACTTAGCTTTTCATGATACTTGTTGGTTCACTAGGCTAAATTATAAAATTTACTACAAAAACTAATATTTAGTTTGATATTTTAAATGTATACGTAAATTTTTCAATCGATTTAGTTAGATGTGTTGCGTTTAGAAAAGAACGACGTTATTTTACTCCATGTCAAGTAAGTGTATTTACATAATGATAAAAAGGTTGTAAGTATTTACTCAATACATTTGAAATATTACTCAAACATTTAGTAAATAAGAATATATAATATCTGAAATAACTGTTCAAGAATGAAAGTTTTTTTTAAGCCATCATTGGATTCGAATTTGAGATCTCTGAATCGGAAGTCGAATGCTTAATCAACGGACTATTATGGCATATTGTTATTGTATTTTCATTACATATGTACGTTTATTTTACAAATGATGTATGCAATTGTTACATGGTTGCTGGTTTACAACAGTCTCCATTGTGGGCTGCACCTTTTTGTGCTGATGCTGTATTGTCATTTTTCAATAAAGCACATGAGTTTCCCACGACTCTCTCTCTCTTTCTATCTCTTTCTATCTCTCTCTGTCTCTGTATACATGTACGGATAATAATACAATGTAGATGACATAACGATCTAGGCATCTAGTCCCTGCGATATTGATTCAATTCCGAGATTTAATCTTATTTTTCTTCTCTCAATTTATTGAGAGAGATGGTATTTTAAATAATATATATTTTATGACATTTCTTTCTTCTATTAATAAATGAAATCCAAGTCTTCTTTTTTACCTAAAAGTGACTTTGCGTAAATAAATAGTAAAAGTTTTACTTTTAATTTGCTTAAAAGTTATTGTATTGACTTAATTTAAAAAGTTAATAGTAAAAGTGTTCGGTGCAACGGTGTCGCTTTTATTTTTACGTTTTTTTTTTTAATGAAATGCAAGGAACATACATGCATAACTTCACGCCAAATCCCTTGCGGGGCAGGTAGAGAAGGGATCGCCATAAGGCATGATTCCTACACACCTCACTCGCTTCCTTGACTATCATAACTCTTTTCATGCATGTAACATATTTGTAAAATCTATAAATATAATTAACCACGTTTAGGATTTCAATATAAATTAGCTTTTTGTTTATTTTTTTGGCTCAATAGACGTTAAAATGTGCTTTTAAATTTAATAAAAGAAAAATGTCCAATCCATTTTCTTTATACCCTAAATTTGTCGATTTTTGTACCTACATTAATGAGATTTTTTTTGGAAAACTAGTGGTCCGGTTTGATTTTGGTACCTTTTTCATTTAGTCGTATCGTAACATGGGTTTGAAAGATCTCGAGCATAGAACCTGGTAGAAACATCGTTGTGTACTGTTCAAAGTTTAAGGCAGATTTATCTAGAAGGTATTTCGTCTAGCGGATCAACTATAAAACTAGTTTTGGATTGAGGATAGTCCTGACCAGACAAGTTGGTCTATATATTTATTTATTTATACTTTATTGTACACAGAAATTTTAGAATTATACATATATTTAAATTTGATGTACATAGGCGAGCTTAACTCATAATTGAGTTTTCTGACAGCAAACCTAGATTACAGAGAGATTTTCGAAATAAAAGAAGGGATAGTGCACAACATCGTTAACATATAAAATAAATACCTATACATACTTACTTACATACATTCAATATTGATACATACTTACTACACTACATAATACATACAAAATATAACATAAGACTATACACATGCATATACTCATAGAGACCGTGGATATACTTAGACATACCTAGTGGATATACTTAGTACATAATACAAATATTAAAGCTCTGAAGGCATAAAATGTTTCCTAATTCCTCGTTTGAAAATATTTAGTGAAGCACTGTCACAAAGCGAATGTGGTAGCGAATTCCATAGTTGGACTCCGTGTACAGTGAAAGAACCGCCATATCGGCTTGAAGAGTGAAGAGGCGTGCGAAGAAGGAGTGACGAGGATATGCGGCAAGCCTTGCCCCTTGGGACAAGATATTCAAAGCGCTTCCGAAGATACTCAGAAGCTTTAGGATTGTGGAGTACTGAGTAGAGGAGAGAGAGGATGTGAACGTCCCTACGCTGCCGAATCGGCAACCACCCCAGCCTCATCCGAAATTTTGACACATGGTCATACTTTCGGAGGCCGAAAATGAAGCGAATTGCCAGATTCTGTAGCCGCTCGAGTTTATTCAAAAGTTCCTCAGTAGCATCAAGGAAACAGACGTCAGCATAGTCTGGAAGGGGTAAAATAAGAGATTGAGCAAGTGTTATTTTCGTTTTATAGGGCAGGAACTTTTGGAGACGCTTAAGGGACTGATACGAGTAAAAAACAAGTATTTCAAGTTTTATTGTTATAGTTTTGTTACAGACAATATATTTGTTACATTTTGGCATATGCACTAACGTAAAATATCCTGGGTTATTTCTAGCTGTAAAGCCCGATAGCTACACGCCATGTGGAATTATGACAATCCAATAACGGGGTTAGGTGGTGCAGCTCGGCCACCACCCAAATTGTTCGTATCGATGCTGGTGCCAAGTTCTCTCACAAAGCTGTCGTTGCTGGGGCTGGCTGACACACACTCTAGCACCAACCTACAAACACAACGTTGCACTCATGCCAATTGAGCCTGTAGCACACCACTAAATATATACTATTACAGAAAAATATATTATAACACAACTTCACGCATTTTTCTACCCAAACTGTTAAGCCTCGTCCCGCCGTTATGTGTATGTCCCAAATGGAATAGGTGGCGAACTTATTGCCATACCGGGCACAAAATTTTCAGTCAACGACACTTTACATACATAACTTCCAAAAATAATTTCGAAAAGTAATTAGTGTGAGCCAGGATTTTCAACCCGCGGCTTCTGGCTCGACCAATGGACCACCGAGGCTTTATTATTTGTACAGTACATTAGTATAGTCATAGTCTCGGTGGACCAGTGGTCGAGCACACGGCTTCTGATCCAGAGGTCCAGGTTCGATTCCTGACACTGGCTAACACCAATGACTTTTCGAAATTGTTTTCGGAAGTTATGTGTGATAAATATCGATGACTGAAAACATTGTGCCCGGTATGGCAATAGGTTCGCCACCTATTCCATTTGGGACGTATACCTAACGGGGAGACGAGGCTTAACAGCCGCTGCCTACGCCTTAGGGTAACAAAAGGCGTGAAGTTATGTTATGTTATATTAGTATAGTATAGTTTTAAAAAAAATTATAAATAATCAAAACAATTTCTAGTGAAAATTTATGAAATCCGGATATTGCTGACCACTTTTATTGCTGAGTAACAACTTGCAGTTGCTGAGTAGCAACTTGGTTTTTTCTCTGTATTATTTTATTATATTGTATTTTCATTACAATTTAGATTTAATTAATTTGACATTTGAGTTCAGAATGGAGTTTCTTTACACTTAAATCTTGACACTTTAAAACACATTCAACAACTTTAATGGCAAATAGTAGCAGTAATATCCAAATATAATTTTAATCCAAACATATTTTTTTTCGCAATGGCAATTTTTATAGCGTAGTAAGCAGTGGTACACAATCCTTAGCGTATGCTGCCTTCAACTGTATACACGTGAAGCAATACTCATATGCAATACAGCGTCATATGATGCATTGTCCTGTAATGAACGACGTTATTAGTTGAAGGTTTTCTCAAATTAGTTGGTTGCTAGTTCCACATGCGAGAAATTAATTCACATTTACTTAGTAAAAGATATTTTGTATTTAAATTATTTTTATTAAACTAAAATTATTAATAACTTTCTCATATTTAATTCTTAGTTTTTCCCGAATCACATTCAAAACATTAAAACAACCTTTTATGGATTGTATCGCGTTTATTTAGAAACTTATTTTCTATTTATTTCCTGACGTTTTAATGTTATATATCTCATTTTAAAGGCCGGTGTCCAGGGGCGGTGTTAGTTTTTTAGCATAAGGTGACCATAAGGTAGTTTTATAGGATAGGGAGGCAAACGAGCAGGCGCTCGATTGTATCCCTATCCCTTAAAAAAAGAAAAATCTGAGGAAACTAAAATTCTGAATAACGAAATAAGTTATGTCTAAATTTCATTTACAGTGGTCTCGGTGGTCTAGTGGTCGAGCACACGGTTTCTGATCCAGAGGTCCGGGTGATGCTGACACGGGCTCACACCAATTACTTTTCGAAATTGTTTTCGGAAGTTAAGTGTGATTAAATATCGATGACTGAAAATTTTGTGCCCGATATGGTAATAGGTTCGCCACCTATTCCATTTGGGACGTAAACATAACGGCGAGACGAGGATTAACAGCCGCTGCCTACACCTTCGGGTAACAATGTCATTATGTCATTTAGACAATAATAAAAATCTGAAGTGTGGTACTGCTCTTGAGAATAGTTCCATCATATCTCTTTCAGCGGTTCATGTAAGAGACGACTATTGGATTTTATTCACTGTGTTCTATCCCTTTAATTGTAGAATTAACATAACATAAAATAACTTTACGCCTTTTTCTACCCGAAGGTGTAGGCAGTGGCTGTTAAGCCTCGACGCGCCATTATCTTTACGTCCCAAATGGATCATCGATTTTTATCACACATACTTTCGAAAAGATTTTCGGAGAGTCGTTGGTGTGTGCCAGGATTGGAAACCGCAATCTCTTGATTCACATTGATTCAGAAGTACCCCGCTTCTGAATCACGGCGCGTCGAGGCTTAGCAGCCACTGCCTACACCAGCTCGATCACTGGACCACCGAGAGAATTAAGAAGTAGAAATTAGTGCTGAAGTAGGTAATTAAAGATAGTAGTTATAGATAGTCTCCATTTTTATTCTTCTATGAAAATAAGTCATTCAGAGAAATGTCTCTAAAAGTTTTAACATTATATTTAAAGATCTTGTTTTTTTGCTTTTATTTTAAGTTTACAAAACAATACCCTGACCAATGTCAGGGTATTGTTTTGTAAACTAAACTAAATATACGCGTAAAAAAAAAAAGTAAATAAACGCGATATAATCCTAAAAGTTGTTTTGGTCAATACCAAAACAACTTTTAGGATTATATCGCGTTTATTTACTACTTATTTATATTTATTTCCCGACGTTTCGAACTCTTTACAGAGATCATTTGAACAACTACCATCTTTTTGTTCATCACTCGTGAAAATGATCTCTGTAAAGAGTTCGAAACGTCGGGAAATAAATATGAATAAGTAGTAAATAAACGCGATATAATCCTAAAAGTTGTATTGGTCAATGAGTGGGATTTGCGAAAGTCTTAGAAATAAATATGTAATACCCTGACATTTAAATAATGCAAACGTAGTACCTAGAAAAAGAAATTTCAACTTTAAACTTTAATTAAGACGTATTTTAACTTGTCTCAGTAATCCAGTGGTCCAGCACCCCGCTTCTGAATCCCAAGGTCGAGTGTTCGAATCCGGACTTACACCAATGACGTTTTAAAATTATTTTGAAAGTTATGTGTGATATATGGATTACTGAATACTTTGTGTCCAGCATGGTAATAGGGTCGTCACCAACTTGTTTTGGGCTCAGCCACTGCCTACACCTTCTGGTAGAAAGAGCCGTGAAATTATGTTATTTTTGTCTTAACGTTTTAACGTTATCTTTAAAGATCTCTTAGTTTTTTGGTGTCATTGTAACAATGCCCTGATATGTAAATCATACAGAGGTACTTTAAACCATAATTAATACGAATTGAATAAAACTGGACAACTATAAAATCAATACTGTACAGACTAACACAATATTCTCGTTATATATAAAGTAAAAGTAATTTAAAAACTACGTGGCAGACAACCGGAACGGAATCGAATCAAATAACTGCATGAAATGATACCTATTTCTGTGAAACTAAATCGAATAGAGAATTTTCCAGTGCATAAAATCTTGTAAAAGAACAAGTAACAGTCCAAATTTCTATTCTATAATAATTATTTTACTAATTTACTAGTTGTTAGCTACCTTCCTTACGTGGCTAGTCTAATGAGGATAACTTATCATAACTTCACGCTATGTCGCTAGCGGGAGAGGCAGATAGGACAGACTGTTATAAAGCATGATTCTTACACACCTCACCCAATTCGTCGACTTTCATAATGCACACATACATACTCCTGACATCACCTTCTAAGATTAAAAACTCAGGGATTGCGAAACAGTTTTTGGCATGTCTTACTCTTTTTCTAAAATATATGGATATGATTTTGGTTTTTTTTATGGTATAATGAGGGCAAACGAGCAGGCGTGTCACCTGATGGTGAGCAACAAACGCCTGAAAACGTATATTATTACAGATGCGTTGCCGGCCCTTACAATGGGATACGGATGGGGTCGGAAGTGGGATGGGAAGGAGAAGAGTAAAGGGGTTGGGCCTCCGGACACCTCTCATCAAACGAAACGCGGCAACAGCCACTTTACGTCAATATTCTGACAGGTCGTGGTATTTCACCGGTCGAACCGGCCCATTCAGGCAACAAGCTGCGTGGCTCTACCACTGTTAAAAATTGTTTTTTTTTTTTTTACTTATTTGTTCCTAGAAATCCTACTATGAGTTAATTTGGGAAATTCTCGTTTAGATCATTAATATAATAACAAATTACTAAATAATACTTACCTTGATGAAATATCTGTCATCTGATGACAACATAAATACGTAACGACACAAGAGCCTATTGCAGATATCACAAGAAAAATATTGTAGCGCAATAAAAAAAATACTCCTTGACGATATAAAATGCTATTAGTTTGGATGTAGGCAGTAATAAATAGAAGGCCAGCATTTCCAAGGTTTATTGTTGAAGGTTTCCTAACGTTCTTCATCACGACGAGGTGGTTGAACATAAGCTATGTGCCGACATTAAAAACTTGCGAAGTAAACATAACATAACGTAACTTCTTGCCTTTTTCTACCCGAAGGTGTAGGCAGTGGCTGTTAAGCCTCGATTCGCCGTTATGTTTACGTTCCAAATGGAATAGGTTGTGATCCTATTGCCATACCGCGCACAATGTTTTTATAGTCATCGATATGTATCACACATAACTATTGGAATTAGTCATTGGTTATGTGCCAGGTTTCGAACCCGCGACCTCTGAATTTAGAGCAGCGTGCTCGAGCACTAGACCACCAAGACTATAAGTGAAGTGAAGTAAACATAATATCGTAATTTGATGGGTAAAGAAACGTTTGTATCAACTATATTCAGAACGCAAATAAAAGTGATATTGTGCTTGTGACATTTTATACATTTGAATAATTCCTAACATAACTTTACGCCAAGCACCTTGCCAGGTAGGCAGTGAGAACAGGGCGTCATAAGGTACGATGCGTACAGCTTGGTTATTTTATTCTTAAAGAATTCAAAAGGTTAAATTTAACGAGATTTCAAGTTGTGTCTTTTACTCTAATTTATACTAATGGTGTCGGTTGTCCAGTGGTCAAGCACCCCGCTTCTGAATCAAAAAGTCGCGGATTCGAATCCTGGTTCACACCAATGACTTTTTGAAATAGTTTTCGGAAGTTAAGTGTATTAAATATCCATGACTGAAAGCTTTGTGGCCGGTGTGGCAATAGGTTCGCCACCTATTTGGGACGTAAACATAACGGCGAGACGAGGCTTAACAGCCGCTGCCTACACCTTCGGGTAACAAAGGCGTGAAGTTATGTTATGTTATGCTCGATTTCAAGACAACCGAGGCGGCTTAAAGTTTAATGACACCTTGACAGTAATTTTTTGAAATAAACATTTTTAAAATTAAAAAAGCAAAGGGATAATTTGATGGCGTTAAAAATAAATGTTTATATTGTCGTTATTTTTATTCACTCAATTTATATATACAAGGGACTATTTAGATGAGATGTCTGTGATAAAATGTATGCAGCCTTAGTTTAGGAGCTGTATTGTTTAGTAAACAGCGTCTATTCTACGAAGCGCTGTTCTCACCAACAACGTCTAGTAATTGTGTTTACTTGCCAGGTTACCTTCTATGTTCAGCTTTAAATCTGCGCGTGTATTTTTCTTAAAACAATATATTTTTTCACGAATAGTTTTTATCCATTTTCCTCCCCTTATCCCACTCGGCAAATAGAGTCGGCAGAACATGTCATCCTTTCGAAATATCCATGTTGTCAAAAGAATTGGTTGCGGTTTTATGACCGGCCGCATGTCTGACGCCACCTTCCTTGGTAATGTTTTCGTTGTTGCTTTTTCCTCCACAAGGGATGGGCATAACATATCATTTTCTGGAACTATTCATGTAGTCAAAATTTTTGGCTATGTCTTTAGCAAGTGGATCACCTGATGGTAAGTGACTTCTCACTGCCCATGTACACCGTAGTGCGTTGCCGTCCTTTAAGCGAGTAAGAGAAAAAAGGAAGGGGAAAAACGCGGCACAAGCTACTTCACGCCGATATTCTGAAAGGTCGTGGGATTTTACTGGTTGAGCCGGCCTATCCACACAGCAAACTGCAAGACTCTACCACTGTTAAACTGCCTGTCTTACGTCAACCCTGCTCGGTAATATTTTCCTTACTCCTCTTTTAGGGAGAAAATGCAGCAATAGATAAAGTCTTTACTTTCCAGAAAATATATAAAACTATTAAGGATATAATAATTAAAATGTTTTTACGAACTCTGTGCACTGTTTTCTTGTCTAGACATAAATATTTGTAAATCAAAACATAGTTGTATACTTGTATAATGTCATATTATTTTACATATATACATACCTTTTCTGTATTCTAATTGATATTTAATGTTTATGATACAAATAAAGAGTTATCTATCTATCTATCTATCTACATACATAACTTCACGCCAAATCCCTTGCGGCGTAGGCAGAGAGAACAGAGCGCCATTAGGCACGATTCTTACATGCCTCATTCGCTTCGTTTACTTTCATAACTCTTTTCATGCACGCGCGTCGGTTTTTGAGGCTCCTAACATCGCCTTCCTCCAGAACACGTTCTATTTGGTCATGAAATGTGCGTCTTGGCCGTCCTCGACTCTTACATCCATCCGCTTTTGCATTTTATATCTGCTTAGTCAGTCTTGTATCAACCATTCTTTCTACATGTCCAAACCATCGGAACATGCGCTTTCTTACTTTTACAACGACACTCTCTTTCAAACCAACTTCCTTCCTTACAACCTTGTATTCTACGCGGTCAGATTTTGCGCAGTGTCCTCATTTCTACCGCGTTTATTCTACTCTGCCATCCCAGCTCTCGCTTCCATAAGTTAGCGTTGGGATCAGAACTGCATTGTGGATTGCTAGCTGGGCTTTTATGCTAATGTTTTTTGCGCCCAGGAATCTGCCCAACATTCCATTTACGCTATTTCCTATCGCCACTCGTCTTTCTACATCCGCGGTGTACCTTCCATCCCTGCTAAAAGTGCATCCAAGATATACAATTTCATTCACCTGTTCCAGCACTACATCATCAAACGTTATCCTTACATCTGTTCTGGATTCCTCCCTTTCTAACACCATAACTTTCGTTTTCGTCGCATTTGACTGTAAGCCTTTAATCATGCAATCATGCAATCATATTAATTTTAGAAGTATGAAAAACCAGTTTATATAAATTAATTTGAAAATTAAGTTAAAAAAAAGTAAAGAGGGTAAAATCTAATATATAAAATTCTCGAGTCTAGATGTGCGTAATTGAACTCCTCCGAAACGGCTTGACCGATTCTCATGAAATTTTATGTGCGTGTCGGGTAGGTCTGAGAGTAGGACAACATCTATTTTTCATCCCCCTAAATCACAAGGGTCAATCACATGCAACCCTAAATTTTCAACCCCCTACGATCAACCCCTATTTTTTAAATTTTATTTTTCGGCAAGACAACGTTTGCTGGGTCAGCTAGTAATTAATAAAAATCGTATTGTAACTCTTATTCTTTTCTCGCGACATTTAATTTCGGTGATGCGTTTCAACTGCATTTTTATCCAAAAAGAGCAAAACGAGTCTATTAAATAAGCATATTTATTTGGCACGACCGGTAGCATAAATGTATTATTATTGTATATTATTATTTGACCTATCAATTTTATATAGGGGCTGTCGTGCCAGTTATAAACTAGCAAATTCGATGTTCCATATACTTATAATTAAATGCCAAACAGTCTGGCACATGTGTACTGTATTGTAACAGATCCGGGGTATGATAACGTCGGATGTTCGGACCACGTGACGTGATCCGGCGGACGCCCGCTCGCCCGGTCGGTCTTATGACACCGATCACTTCATTGTTCTGTACCCTGGTCACAGGACGTATCCGTCAACTGATGCCTCTAAAACAACCAATGTCACAATATATGATGACCTATCATAACCGGTTGATGAAAAAAAATACATAGGGATGAAATTTTATTATTAAATGCTATTAGGAATGCAATAATCTTGCGATAATCTTAAGTTATATTTCTGGTTGAGTAAATTTTGTTGACTTATTATATTATTATGAAAGATTTTTTGGTCAGACTCTTTTGTAGATGTTGCTTATTAACTATTTATTAATAAGAAAAATAAGTTCGTGTACTTCAACTGTCTTTATGGTAGAGCCACAATTCTGCCAGATTATCGACGTGAAGTAGTTTTTGCCGATGAGAGAGGTATCTGGAAGCCCATCTTCTATCCCCATTCCCTATCCCTTTATATCTCACGCCTTTAAAGGCTTGCAATGCAACTGTAATACTATCTGTGGGAGACTTTAGTCACTTACATTAGGTGCCACGCTTGCTGTTTTGCCCCCTTATTCCATAAAAAATATCTACGACTCGACAAATGGAAAATATCAGTCAATCATCGAAATTTATCACACATAACTTTGAAAAAGTCATTGGATGTCATGTTAACTGGATTCAAACCTGAGTCTTCTTGACATGTTATCACTTATAAGCCCTCATTAATATTTTTAATTGTATTACCAATATTACCATGATCTGTGCTAGTACCTACCCTGTTAGTGATTTTCAAGATCAAAGACCAGTCCTCGGTTCCAACTTCTGTATTGAGTGTATATGAACAGCAGTACGCGTTTGTCAGTAGTTACGTGTTGCCAATTTAACTTCGACGTGGAAGCCATCTTGTGGAAATAATATATTAATTAATGTATAAACAACTTGTATTTAATATTTCCTAGCAGGGTTGCTATGTTGCAGGGTTGACGGGTGTCAACTAGTCGGTTTACAAGTACGTTTCTTAAATATATAACACTAGTTCACCCGGCGAACTTTGTTTCGCCTCAGAAATAAGAATGGTCATAACGGGTTATTCGTACGTACGGACTTTTTTGTAGACCTTCTAAAGATCTATTGTAATGTAGAACATTGTTTTGATATATCACTTAGGGTTCAGCCACCGTTTGCGATTAAAGACCTAAATCTCGAAAATTATCACTTTTTTTTAGTACATCAGATATGAATTATAGATAAAAACCAGATCGTTGACACCTGTTTATTAAACAAAACCGCATCAAAATTCGTCGCGCAGTTTTAAAGATATTAGCATATAAGTGGACAGACAGTGGGAAGCGACTTTGTAATGTCTATGTAATGATACAAATATAACTTCACATCAAGTCCCTCGCGGGATAGGCATAAAGAACAAAGCGCCACCTACTAGTACTTTTTCGATGTTCATAACTTCTGTTATACGCGCTTTTGGGTTTATCTGCTTTGTCAATCTTACTTTTGACCATTTTTTACTTGATATTTCAAAACAATGTATTTTTAATTCAAAGGTTCCGAATAAAAGTCTCAGTAGTCCCGGTCTCGGGCATCCCGCTTCTGAATCAAGAGGTCGCGGGTTCGGGTGGCACACACCAATGCCTTTTCGAAATTCTTTTCGTAAGTTATGTGTGATAAATATCGATGACTTAAAAACTTTGTGCCCTGTATAGCAATAGGTTCGCCACCTATTCCACGCTTAACGCTGCTAACATTTTCAAATATTAAGTGCGTGAAGTTACAGTTACAATATTAATACAAAACACTAAAAATAAAATATTAAAATCATGGTTAAAACATAATCTTACGGTAAAGTCTGTTGCGTTGCACTGACTTCGCAGCTGGGTTAATGACTTCGTCAGAGGTCGGCTATTGTATTGGTGAACAATGGTTTACCTGCAGGCGAGCCGTCAATCCTAGTTATACGCTTCACTATGTCCAAGTGTCGTAAAGGCTTTTAGGTTGAAAAATTACAAAGTTTAGGAATGGATGAATTTAATACCTTGGTGTTTGTACTTTCATCTGGTTACATTTCAATTTGATTTTACATTTTTTGCGCATGTATGTATGTATGTATGTATGCGCAAAAAATCACGTATTTTTCCCCATGGAGTTAGGCAGAGGCTAATTCTTTCCATTTGCTATAATCCTGACACACACTTTACCAATTTGCCCTTTCACAATTGCCTCATATATTCTTTTTATAGGTCTTCGTCCTTCCATCCTTTCTATATACCTAAATTTCGTCCATCTAAGCATTCCTTTTTATATCTTGTCATTACATCTTCTTTTATGCAACGCACATGACTGACGCTTGTATTGAGACTATACTAAAAATCACGCTTAAGTAATTTTCTTCGTGAGTTTATATTTAGATCGGTTCAAACTTGCTTATAATAACCATTATATAAAACGTTTTGAAGCCGCAATGGGGCGTTAAAACCGTTAAACGGTTGCACGAGACAGAAGTTTCACTTTAATAATTAATATTAATAGAATTTAAACTATTCAAAAATACCCGTACCATAAAAACAATTCTATTTTTGCAAAATGTCCAAATTATAAAAAAATATTTTTTCATTATAGATGTTTACAATCAGATGGGGTTCAACCTACAGTAAGTACTTTTATCAGTGCACCATGAGGACTGTCTAACAGAATTACTTATTAAATTACCGTACTTTTTAAAACAGTTTAACAGTGGTAGAGCCAAGCAGTTCGCTGCATGAATGGGCCGGCTCGACCGGTGAAATACCACGACCTCTCAGAAGACTGACGTAAAGTGGCTCGTGCCGCGTTTCGTTCGGTGAGAGAGGTACCCGGAGGCCCACCCCCCTTCCCCATCCTTTCCTATCCCCTATCCCTTAAAGGTCGGCAACGCAACAGTAACACTATATGTGTTGCTGGTGTCCATGGGCGGCGTTGGTTGCTTACCATCAGGTGACACGCCTGCTCATTTGCCCTCCTATCCCATAAAAAAAAAAGTAAAAGTGTGTGTCCGCTCCGACGCACGACTGGAGTTTACTCCTCAAGAACGATTATAAAATAAAATAATAAATATTTACTGTCTACAAATATGAACACATTTCTTCGTAATAGAGAATGGCGTATCGCTATAAAGAGTGTTTCTATAAAGAGCTCAGGACATTGTATGGAGTGCCGACTCTTATTTATATGCTCTGTGACTATAAAGAGCTCAGGACATTGTATGGAGTGCCGACTCTTATTTATATGCTCTGTGACTGCATAACGCATTTCGTGTGACAGTCACGTGACTAGTACGATTTTGGTCCCCATAATTTTCATACCCCGGGCCTATATATGTAAATCGATTCTTAAGGAGTAAACTCCAAAAAACAGTCACCACTGAAAATCCTCAATGTGACGAAATAAGCAGAGAAATATATTTTGGGCTGATCTTGTTATGCAGCGCTCTGGAAATTCATTGTTGGATTGTTACAGTTTGAGCTATTTACGTCATCCCTTACTGAAAAATTCCTTCAATTAACTTTGGACAAATTAACGGGAAAGAAAAAAAAATATATAAAAGCGATCCATACCGCTGGCGTGAGGGCAGAGGAGGGAGTAGGGAGAGCAATAACTAGGTTCGCGTATAATTAATGGTTTCATTTATGTTTCTGCACTTGAGGGTCTTGATTGTGCCGAGTTGGGCTTGCCTTTTTACTTCTTTTTCCAATTGCTATTGTTTCCAATTGCCATTGTTCAAATGAAATCTAACAAGTATTCCATAAATTTAGCATTACCTAAAACACGTTTTGAGGAAATTCTAGAAGGTTCTCGAACTTTAAAGAAATGTTCCTGTTGATAGTGGAACTAACTGACAGTAAATGTATATTAATAATAAAAAAAAATAGGTCAATTAGTTTTTTTACTAAATAAAGTTTTTTTATTATTATCCAAGAAGGTTTTAGTTATTAAAAATAAAAAAAAACTTCGGACAAGAGTCTACATAATAACAACTGTAGTTGTGTTACCATATTGAGTAAACTTAGTGCAAGTAATATGTTTTAAATTGGTGAAATTTAATGTTCCTATTTTACGAAATTTCGCATGCATAAAAGGCTTAATGATAGAAAAAATATAGTTGTTAGTTTTTTTTAAATTCATTATAATTATAACAGTGGTAGAGCCAATCAGTTCACTGCATGAATGAGCTGGCTCAAACGGTGAAATACCACCACCTATCAGAACATCGACGTAAAGTGGATCATGCCGCGGCGCTGGTATCGTACCATCAAGTGACACGCCTGCTCGATTGCCCTCCTAACATAACACATAACTTCACGTCTTTTTCTACCCGAAGGTGTAAGCAGTGGCTGTTAAGCCTCGCCTCGATCGATCGATATCTACTACACATAACTTTCGAAAAGAATTTCGAATAGTCATTGGTATGAGCCAGGATTCGAAACCGCGACCACTGGATTCAGAAGAGGGGTGCTAGACCACTGGACCACCGAGACTTTTTTGTTTGCTCTGCTATACCATTAAAAAAGTTGTTCGTTCAGTTCGTCAATGATATACTAATCTATTATTATTTATACACAGTTATTATTGATAAATAATAATCCTTTAACTACATTATAAATCTGTAGGAGAGGTTGTATTGGTATTTTATAGATATTATTAAAGACGACATAGCGACATTTCACTCCAGCTAAAATAATCTTACGCCAAAATATTTTTAAAACATAAGGAGTTGTTTTTCATTATATTTTATTTTAATTTATTTCATGGCCACGAATACAAACTCCTTCGAGAATAATTGTAATTATAATAAATTATAACATTAAATCCCAATGCAAGATTTAAAGACACATTAATAAGGGAATAAATGTTTCACAGCGAACGTATTTTCTTATTTAATCTCATATCGATTTCAACAATCGAATTGAACTGTGCGTGTAAACAAATTGTTATGCAGATCTTAAGTCAAGATTCTGAACGTGCATCACCTTTTGTTATTCCTGCCACGAGAGTTGGGGCGCGTCACAATCCCTTTTCGTCTTAACCCTGACGTCGTGAACGCCGAGAAATGACATTGAGACGACACAATTCTCGGCTACGAATAATTCAGAATCGTATTGTTAGGATTTTTCTTATATTACCATTAAATTTGACTGCACATGTGTGATATTTTGGAAATCTTTACGCTAGTTGTGTGGTGAAAAATATCATTGACTGATAGGAACTTTATCCCGATTTATATAGTAATTAATAGGGCGTGTAAAAGCTATTAACCGCTAAATTAGTCTCATATTTAGCTGCCAAGGTACAGAAATATTTATAGAAGTAAATATGTATGACGTAATTGAATTTATCACTTACATTATTCTTTACCATACATAACTTCACGCCTTTTTGTACACACAGGTGTAGGCAGTGGCTATTGAACCACGACTCGCCGTTATGTTTAAGTCCCAAATGGAACAGGTGGCGAACCTATTGCCATACCGGGCATAAAATTTTCAGCCATCGATATTAATTATACATAAATCGAACTAATCGAATAAGAAGCGAGAACTAGTCTAAACTAGTTTTTGCTTTCCATATCTCAAATTGGTACTAAAATTACTGACCTAGAATCATACTTTGTCTGCTTAGACAAATACTAATTTCTAGATTTACTTGTTATGTTTTAGAAATTGTTTAACCATTAGATAGCCCGTCTATCTAGTACGGTTATAAGTAACATATTACTTTATATAGATAGAGTAATTAATACTCTATCTTTAAGGAGTGACAGTGTCCATATATTGGACAAACTTTATCGACAATTATGGAGTTGATGATGTTTGAAAGGTAAGAAACGCGAAAGATTTCAAGGATAATGGTTGATGGTGTAGCGCTGGAGCAGGTAGATGAAATTGCATATCTTGGATTCGGACATGTAGAAAGAATGGACGACTCTAGATTGGCTAAGCAGATAAACAATACAAAAGCATAGTGATGTAGGAGTCGAGGACAGCCACGACTTTCCTTTCCACGAGTTCTGCAGTCAAAGAAGCGAGTGAGGCGTGTAAGAATCGTGCCTAATGGCGCTCTGTTCTCTCTACCTATGTCGCAAGGAATTTAGGGTGAAGGTATTCATATTACAAGTAATTACTTACACATTTTAATGATGTTTAGGTACTTTGTTTCAATTCTAGTTAAATGTTCATTAATTTGCTTAAGTAGACACCTACTTGTTAAAATAATTTCTAATAAAATTAAATATTTGTTTGTAAACAGCTATATTGAAAAGCAACGAAAGTTCTCTGTATATTTTAATAACTTTTGCCGGCGAATTTAATTAGAGAGATGCGGTTTAATTCTTGTGCCAGCTGTTTGTTATAAAATTAAAGACTATTCTCACGATTTTCACGTGGATGATTTGGACAAAATTGGAAGAGTATAGGAGTCGATGATGGCAATGACACACTTGACATGACTATGATTGAACAAGTCCTTCAGGAAGATGTAGTCAGAGGAGCCTGACAAGCCGACTAGAATGTATGACAAGAATTATGAAAGTCAAAGAAGTGAAGTGAGTTGTGTGAGAATCGATCCTTGTAAACTCTGCTCTCTCTGTTTACCCTGCAAGGGACTTGGCGTCGTTGGCGTAAGATATCATCCGGGCTGTTGACACTCCTCAATTGTCACTAACGAAGTTTGTTATGGTTAAGAGTTTTCCTTATTTGTAGAAGTAGTTCCTTCAGTGACCCGTATAGATGAATTGAGGCAGTCGATGTCATAAGTGAAAAGAAAGTTATCAAGGAGACTCTTATTGTAATTAACATTTTTGGTCTCGCAGGCCTGGAGGTTTGACATAACGTTTCTGGAACAGAAGTCTAGAGTTTATATCTTAGCTCACGTTAATGGTTTTTCAGGTGGATTGTCCTCTATTTATGGCAGTAAGTTTTGCTGGTTAAAAATTAAAAAAAAATCATCACACATATTTAGCTAGAGCCCAATTTTGACAGTCATCAATCTTTATCACACGTACAACTCGTACAACAAAAGTTATTGGCGCGAGTTAGGGTTCGAACCCCAGACTACAGGTTAGATACAGAACCTTCATGCTACGGTTAACTGATTTAAACTATTATCCGGTGTGTCACTAGTTTTCAGGTGGAATTACTTCACATACGTTTAAAATGATATATCGTTGACATTTGACGTCGCGACAATGTTACATCGTATTTCACACAATTTTCGTGATAATGTTTTACTACTAGGCCTTGCCTATTTTAAATAGTTGTTTTAATGGGTACGTCCTTAATTAGAAACAGTATAGTCTGAAATGAATCCTCCTTTTCTGATTTAATGAGAAAGCAATCGTGTGATCCCTTTCGCGCAGAAATGACTCCGCCCATCGGGCGTTAAAAATCAATAACACACTTCAGAAGTGCGTTTGGTATCGTACCTTGCTGACGTTGCTGGCAGACGTATGTAACAGTCCAAAGTATCCATAGGCATCCAGCTCTTACCAAGTTCATCCGAGACGTATCAAGAGTCGGGCTCTTGCCACATACTTCTTCTAACTTGCGTGATATATTTTTTTTAATCATTTGCTGATGTGTAAATTAAAATTCATTTACAATAATATTGAAAAGAAAGTATTCAATAAATAAACGTAAATGTTTGATGTCTGAATATGAAATTTATTTAAAATAATAACTCGTGGTAATTTATGTTCTTGTCTTGTACTATACTGTGTTCCATAAAAGACATCATGGAGTGCAAATTATTTTTAAGCCTTCCGTTTTCAAGAGCAGTTTTCAAAAATATAATAGAAAAAAAACTCCTGAAGTCGTAACGTAATAAAACAATATCGAGTTAAACAATGTAGTCAAATGAACTGCTTTAGCAACATGTTGTCCTTACAGTCTCGGTGGCGCAGTGGCTAGCACCCTCCTTCTGATTCCAGAAGTAGTGGGTTCAAATCCTGGCACACACCAATGATTTTTTGAAATTTTCGGAAGTTACGTGTGATAAATATAGATGACTGAAAATTTTGTGCCCGGTATTGCAATAGGTTTGCCACCTATTCCATTTGGGACGTCAACATAACGGCGAGACGAGGCTTGACAGCCGCTGCCTATACCTTCGGGTAGAAAAAGGCGTGAAGTTATGTCATGTTTTGTTATGTTGTCGTTACAAATACCTTTTTGAAACACTAATTTGAATACACATATTGTAATATAACTTTTCAGTGAAGCATGATGGCCTTTCTCCGTAAGGTCTTGGGTACGAGTCTTATAGCACTCTATTATAAGTTATTTTTTAAACCAAACCGATTATTTTTTAAACCCACTTAATTTGGCCTATTGCGTAGAAATACCTATATCCTTTTTTACTTGAAGGCATACAGTGGCTGTTATGCCTTAACGTGCATAATTTTCAGCTACTAATTAGTTTATACGTGTAGAAACCTACTTATGTACATAGGTCATAGTTTTGTTAGTCCGAAGTTCCGAATAGTTCCGAAAAATCATAAAATTAATTTATCAATTTATTTTGTAATATGCGAGAATCTGCTATTATAAAATTGAACTGTCTGTAAAACAAAAGTTATGAAATTCAATGAAGCGAGTTCAGAAATCAATTCTTTCCGCCTATACTGTTACCGTACATTGATTTGTTTGTTTTTTTTTTTTATTCCTGACCTCTCCACCTCCTCAAGGGCAGTGAAATGTCGTAAATATCTCTAGGGAACCACCATTTACCCCGTAAAGTTATAAGCCGCTCTTCAATTGAACAATTACATTCTCAAGCGTCATTTAAAATCCCCCCCCCCCCCCCCCCCCAAAAGCTTTTAGCAGAATTAATATAGCATAATAATTTTCCTCTTGTAACGTGTAACAGAAAGGGAGTTTCCGATAATTGCCGAAGATCCTCTCGGTGAGTTTGCTCAGACGCGAGCACCTGCATTAATTACAAGATTTAGCGTCATCCCCCACCATTAATAAGGCATGAACCACTTTACTTTTACTTTGTGCGTCTATCTATATTTGCTAAACCGAAAGATTAATAGAGAATAGAGCAATTTTTTTTTTTAAAGAATCTTCCAACAGCTTTGTCGTGTTGACGGCAGATAGATAAGGGTGGGGTGTTTGAAATTTAATTTAAAAATACCAAAATTTTAACGAGACAGGTGAACGAATACTGCTGCTAAGCGCGTTATGAATTTTACCCCCGGAACGGAAATAGTTCTGGGAATTTTTCCCCAACTCCGCTCAACTTTATGGCTTGCTCCACACGCGTCGTACCTATTCATGCAGAATTCATGTTATAAAGCAACATACCTACATATATTATATTCCTCCTACTTTTTTTTTTTTATTTATTTATTTTGCGTATTTTGTTGCTACCTTCCTTTGGAAAGGGCGTAAATCAAACGTGGATTCCCCGTGTTTTATATTTTTTAGGTTACCAACAAATGTGCCTTATATATATGTACATACAGTCTAGAGAAAACATATTTACTTTTTGATAGAGTTTTTACACTATATGTTTTTTACTCCTTGCCAAAATATTTTTAGTTGCCATGTAAAATTTTCTAAAATAAATATATATATTTTTCAATCTAATACTTGAGAGATAAATTGTTGAATTTGTTTTGTGCAATCTGGAATTGTACATAAAGCGGAGTGAATAGAAACGCCTTCAAGTTGGGACCAGATGATCACAGAAACATGTTTGGACATGATCGTAAACAAAAGAAAACCAAGTCTCCTTACCCATATATTATTTCTATCAGACAAAGTTTATAGTGGGCAAATAAAATTAGGCAAAGTAGTGGTATTAACATTTGTATCCTTAATGTCTATACGATAAAAGTGGGGATCCTTGAATAAATTGCCTACCAGAAGGACAAACTTCAAAGAGAGATTGTGTTGTCAACATCGAGGCAGACCTGATTTAATTAACAGATTTATCACTTCCATTACTGTTAAGTGGCACGCCCTCATTTCCAACTCTACCTGTATATGTTAGATTGATTTGAACAAACAACGATTCTATATAAATTATAGTAATACTTGTAAAGTTTTTATTTAGATATTATATCTAAACATTTATCTCGGGATAGTTATGCATAATTTAAAGTATCGACGGCTGAGTTCGATCCTAATCCGAGTACAAATATATTTTGTAGAATTTGAAGGTGTATATTGCTGGGAAGATTTATCTATTCACACATACCTTCACGTTGAAGTCCTGCAGGGTAAGCAGACAGAATAGAGCGCCTTGAAGCACAATTTTTACACATCGATCGAATTTTCAAATTTCATAACTCAAATCCCCAGGAACACCTTGTATTTGGTTATAAAAAAGTGTGTCATGACTCTCAATGACTCCTAAAACCTTCTGTATCTGCACTGTATATCTGCTTAGTTAAACTCATTAACGTTACAAAACATTTTTTTTTATGGGATAGGAGGGCAAACGAGCAGGCGTGTCACCTGATGGTAAGCAACTAACGCCGCCCATGGATACCAGCAGCACATATAGTGTTACTGTTGCGTTGCCGACCTTTAAGGGAAGGGGATAGGAAAGGATGGGGAAGGGGGTGGGCCTCCGGGTACCTCTCTCACCGAACGAAACGTGGTATGGACCACTTTACGAGTACGTCGGTCTTCTGAGAGGTCGTGGTATTTCACCGGTCGAGCCGGCCCATTCATGCAGTAAACTGCTTGGCTCTACCACTGTTAAATATATATATAATACTGTAAGAAACTGGTATTTTTATAAATAGCAACAATAAATTTTCACTATCATCAATAGGAAGCTGTAATATATAATAATATATCTGTAACAGCCATCATTAAGTTTATTTGTTAGTAACAAGTGTTTGTCATAACCCTCGGTTTAATATTGGAACTGCGTCTAGAGTTAACTGCTGCAATTAAAATAACCATTAATTTTGTCAACATTGCTAGCTCTGGTGGCATCTAGGCTAGTTGGTCGACACTTCATATTGTGAATAGACATTAATGTGAGATATTGACACGAATTTAGTAGCGAAAAAATATATAAAATCAAACTTAGAAAATTTTTATTTTTCGGATTATATTCATTCATTCCACTTGTACCCGAAATTTCGGACAATTACTATCTTTTTAACACATACCTTTCCCTTAACTTTAACTATTAATTCTATTCTATTTTTTTATTTTAGAATATTCTGAAAATTACCATTTATCACGACTTCGAAAAACCCTATTTTCCAAATATTTATTTGTACATACAGTGAATGACAGTTTCTATGTAAATAACGTTATTCTCGAGAAGATAAATGTCACCGGCCGTTTGTTTCTTATTTGTTACAAAACAACGAAAATAGACGCGATGTTGTTCAAAATAAAACTTGTGCCTACAGAAAATTCAAATTACTAAAATATCAAACCTATTGACTACTTATACGTATTTCGACAATTATACCAACGGAGTCCGCGTTGTGGTGACTCCGTTGTGGGGTCGTCAGGGTTGGTACGTACCTATTGAGCGTATCTATTATCGATCAAATAATAAATTCAAATACGAACGGCCCGGCTATCACGCACATGAAATAAAATAATACAATTTGTAATGTTCGACGTCCCTATTTTTATACGACTTTTAGATGCCGACTATAAATAAACCCGGCCGAGTTGCTACTTGCTAGTTTGAAGCGTGTCGTACGCCTGTTACAAACTATACATAACCAGTTGTAAAAAGCTTGTTAAAATTCAAAGAACTTTAATAAGGTGATATTGAATGACATGAAATAAAAAGAAAATAATTCTTTTTATTAATTACAAGCAATTATGAACGCTATGTTTTATACAATTAGCGAACTTTATCGCACGCCACAGGTGCGGTCATGTCATAGACATCTGTTTCGTCCGATACGATAACAGTAGTGAAAACATGTTAAATACAAATTGCTTTTTTAATATTAAATTAGAACGATGCTTGATTTGTTTAGTATATACAATATACATATATATCATAGAACAAAACGACTCTGTAACGATTACAGTATTTCACAAAGTCATATTTTTTCTGTTAAAGTTTTCGGTTATATTTACATTTTCATTTTGCTTTCGTTATTTATGTAAATATAGCAATTCATAATTGCCGTGTAAACGGATTCCCCGTGCATTCATAATTGCCGTGTAAATTAAAAAAAAAAAACAAAACACAAGTTGTTCTAAATTTAAATTTCCGTTGCCTTTCGTTCCGTTTTGGATCGTAAAAGTTTTTTTATTTTCGGTGTGATTTTGTTGTCGTTTTTAATTTCTCGTCGCTAAATGTGGTGTTTACACTTTCCGCTTTGATTTAATTAAATGATTAATTATAATTTTAATTTTATGTTTCATGTGACATATATATATATTATAACGACATATATTATTTTAATATATCAACAGATTGGAGTTCGGTGCATATCACACTTGTATCTGGATACACACCCCCCTTAAAATGAGCTACAGAACTCTAACTCCCTCGGAATTATAAAGTCACTTACCATCAGGTGATCTAAATTGTTTCAAAAATATTTCTGAAAAATCATTATTGTGTACCGGGGTTCAAAGTGCATACCTTTGATTCCAAAATGGGCTGCCACGCCACTATACTGCTGAAATTATATAAGTAACTGTAATTGGTTATTAATGCCAGCTATTTTATAACTAACGTCAGTTCGAACGATTACAATTTTAATAATCATCTGAAATTCTCACAAATTTACCTATATGCAGAAGGTCATAAGGTGATACCCAGGATTCGAACTTGGTGCTATCAATAGAAGTCTTGAACCACTAGGAAATGGAGACCTTTTATACGACAGATGGTCCACATCAGTTAAAAATCCATTAGACATTTCTTAGGACACCCACTGGAAGAAATATTGTGTAGAGCGTTGCCAGATGCCAATCATAAATACATAGTATAAAATAAAGTCGCTTTCCGCTGTCTGTCCCCTTATATATTTATATCTTTGAAACTACGCAACGGTTTTGATGAGACCTTTTTAACAGATAAAGAGCGTCAACGGGGTAGTTTTAATGTATAATGCACGTATAATATAGTAAGAAAAAGTTAAATAATTTTCGACATTTAGCATTTTAACTAGTAAACTCTGCAAAACATTTTTTTTTTTTAATGGGATAGGAGGGCAAACGAGCAGGCGTGTCACCTGATGGTAAGCAACCAACGCCGCCCATAGACACCAGCAACACATATAGTGTTACTGTTGCGTTGCCGACCTTTAAGGGATAGGGGATAGGAAAGGATGGGGAAGGCCTCCGGGTACCTCTCTCACCGAACGAAACGCGGCATGAGCTACTTTACGTCGGTCTTCTGAGAGGCCGTGGTATTTCACCGGTCGAGCCGGCCCATTCATGCAGCGAACTGCTTGGCTCTAACACTGCTTTTGATGCGGAACAAAGTTCGCTAGGTCTGCCAGTATCCATATAAGATAATGGAAACTTTTAATGTATAAATATTATATTATTTTTATGATACGTATTATAAAATAAATGCAGCGGCCCTTGGTCAGCCCAGTGGTAGAGCTCCTCGCGTCCAATTCAGAAGTCGTAGTACCGATTCTGGACATAGACGACTGACAAATTTGTGCCCATTTGGTATGTAACGATTCGTCTCGCCGTTATGTTTACATCCCAAATGGAGTAGGTGGTGAACCTATTGCCATGGTGGTGAACCGGGCACAAAGTTTTTAGTCATCGATATTTATCACACATTAACCTCCGATAATAATTTTGAAAAGTAATTAGTGTGAGCCAATGTGAGGATTTGACTCCGCGACCTTTGGATTCAAAAGCGGGGTCCTCGACCTCCGAGACGATTAAAATACGACGATTAAAATTCTGTACGGCGTAATAAGTTATGTTATTGTCTGAAAAAAAAATATTTCGCACTATAAAGATCACAGAGAATCGTATCCAGTATTTGATAAATCGAAGTCCATTTCGTAAATCAATCAGTAATATAAGTTGGTTGGTGGTTGGTAGGCACATTAAATATGTATTTTCAACGAAATGTTAGGCGCCTTTTGTTTGGTATTACGCTGATATTCCGTCAGGATTAAAACCCAATCTCTTTTTTTTGTTACACTGCCAGAAAAGATTATTATTTCCTATACTTCCAAATGTATATTGTATGACTATATACTTAAATAATAATACAGTTGCTAAGATTATTGTTATTATGCCATAGACATAGTTTTTATTAAACAAACTGTGATATGAAAAATAAAGAATATACCAGATTTGTTTCTTTATGTGACGAAAGTAATTTCGCTACTGGACTGAAGTATTTGAGAAGTTTCATGATTCAGAAGCGGTTGTCTATTTTTTGTTGTTAATGTTTTATCTTAACTTATGGAAGCGAGAGCTGGGTATGGCAGAGCGTGCATGAAAGTAGGATAAACGCGGTCGAATTGAGGGCATTGCGCAAAATCTGCGGAGTGACCCTCGCTGACCGCGTGGAAAACAAGGTTATAAGGAAAGAAGTCGGATTGAAAGAGAGTGTCGGTGTAAAAGTAAGAAAGGGCATGCTCCGATGGTTCGGACATGTAGAAAGGATGGATGATACAAGATTGACTAAGAAGATATACAATGCAAAAGCGGATGGATGTAGGAGTCGAGGACGGCCTAGACACACATTCCATGACCAAATAGAACGTGGTTTGGAGGAAGGTGATGTTAGGAGCCTCAAAAATTTAACAGTTGTAGAGCCAAGCAGTTCGCTGCATGAATGGGCCGGCTCGACCGGTGAAATACCACGACTTCTCAGAAGACTGACGTAAAGTGGCTCGTGCCGCGTTTCGTTCGGTGAGAGAGGTACCCGGAGGCCCACCCCCCTTCCCCATCCTTTCCTATCCCCTATCCCTTAAAGGTTGGCAACGCAACAGTAACACTATATGTGTTGCTGGTGTCCATGGGCGGCGTTGGTTGCTTACCATCAGGTGACACGCCTGCTCGTTTGCCCTCCTATCCCATAAAAAAAAAAAATCGACGCGCGTGCATGAAAAGAGTTATGAAAGTCAACGAAGTGAGGTGTGTAAGAATCGTGCCTTATGGCGCTCCGTTCTCTCTGCCTACCCCGCAAGGGATTTGGCGTGAAGTTATATATATCTATGTTTTATTTAACAAATTTTGTTGAATTTAATTCATAATGTTGGATTATTTAAATTGTATTATTCTTTATCTATTGACTAATTATTGATGTAAAGAGAGACTTTTTTAAGTCTGTTTAAGAGTTTATGTTAGCGATTAGTTGTATAATTTCAATTTAATCAAATGACGGCTACTTATGGTCATGTTAAGACTCGAAATCTTCGTAAATATTAGAAAATTGACCCATATCTCCTATTTTATGTCAACTTTTAAATACATTTCTCCGTCCATAATATTGTATAGAATTTTAGGCGTGAATTTATAATTGGTGCAATATATTACAAACAAATACAATAAATCAAGTAAACAAATAACTTTATATAAAAAATATTTTATATAGTGAAGTAAAAAAATATTATATAGCATTTGTGAAAAGTCGTTAAATGGGAGCAACAGGAACCATAATTTCGCAGCGAACACGAATGACAAATTTAATATTCTTCCGTGATATAACGAATTAAATAAATCAAAATCGTTACCTCCCGTCAGAGGGCGCTTCGCTCAATAGAGTGCTCTTTAATGGGGGCCGGCACAAATACACCAGTCCGAACTGACGAAGCCATATTTACGCTTCAATTTGAGTAAACATCAAATGAAAGTTTTAACAAAAAAAAAATCTCTTTCGCCTTTACTTAATTAACAATACACTTAAAAGAGATGCGACAGTTTCTTCCATAATTCAAGTCGCATTTCTATTGCTTACTTTAATAAAAAAATACTTGGTATATCTTCACGCCATGCTGTCTGGTGGTGGAGGCAGAAGAAACCAAGAGCCGGTATTTCAAGGTCTCACCCTCTCATGATACTCGTAATCTTTTCATTTACATTCTTCCGTTAATAAGACTTGTTTATTCTACAAAAATATTTTAAACAGTGGAAAAGCTGCACAGTTCGCTGCATGAATGGGTATTCTCGACCGGCTTCACGGACATGTCACATTTTGTTCGATGTTGAAAATCTCTCTCCCCTGCCTCTCCCTCATTTTCCTCTTAAAAGGCAACTACTTATTATATATCACCAGGACACTTATCACTCGGTGACCCGCTTGTTAGTTTACTCCTATTACATAAAAAATAACGTAAATATGCAGATATACAATGCAAAAGCAGATGAATGTAGAAGTCGAGGACGGCCAAGACACACATTCCATGACCAAACAGAACGTGTTCTGGAGGAAGGTGACGTTAGGTGCCTTAAAAATCAACGCGAGCGCATGAAAAGAGTAATGAAAGTCAACGAAGCGAGTGAGGCGTGTAAGAATCGTGTCTTATGGCGTTCTGTTCTCTCTGCCTACATCGCAAGCGATTTGGCGTGAATTTATGTATGTATGTAAATATGTTGACAATTTGATCAGCAGATGGAGCGAAACACAATAATAATTTAAGGATTTTTTTTCATTCGTATTGGTATTAAAGCAGACCACTCTCTGTCAATATTTGCTCAAGTTCCCCAACTGGTTGTTTAATTGCCAATGAACAATCTCCTTGTTTCATATAAACGAGCAATTCTGTGCAAAAATTCAGTCGACGAGCTTCCCCATTGGACTGGTTAAATCCTGGTTTTATCCGATTTGTTGCAGCCAAATTTACTAAAATATTCCGAAATATACGATGCTGTTTTATATATTAATAAACATAGTATTTTGTAGGCTTCATATCATAGTTGATGTCCTATTTAGATTTTGAAACCTCCGGGCTTTTAGCTAAAGGCAAGTATTCGTGCGAATGGGCTCGATCGACCGGTGATGAACGGCACGATTTATTAGATAATGGACGTAAGGTGGCGAGTGCCACGTTTCATTCGATGGAAAAGAATTTCACCTTCCTACCCTCGCATTATACCTTTCCCCATCTCTAACCATTCCATCTTAAGAGGCTGCTGTGAACAGTTATCTTGGTGTGGCCGATATCTATGGGAGGCTGTAGTTGCTTACCATCAGGGGACCCGCTTGCTCATTTCCTCGATAAAAAGGCTTACTTTAGAACTAGGCCGTATTGTGTGAATTGTGTCCGTACATTATTATAATCTTACTAAAATACATCCATTATCATTAAATTTATATTTCTGTTGACAAATATTTATCCCTCTAATGTTGTTACAGCATGTCTATTTGCGGAAGAATTTCAAAGTGTTTCAACAATATAACTGTTTATTTCTGAGTTTGATTTGAATAAATATTGAATTTAATTAAAATTCGATCACTTTCATTTTTATATTTTATAAAAATAGACTGATAAAAATTCAAAATTAAGCTCTGAATCCAGAAGTCGTGCGATCGACTCCGGACTTAATCCAATGACTTTTTGGCAGTTATGTGTTACGATAATCGGTAATAATAGTTTATGGCAATAGCTTCCGTCACAGAACCGCTTATTTACTCGATGTTAAGAGAAATTTCATTTATTTGAATCGAGAAATTTTAATGATAATACATATATTAAAGAAATCAAAGCGGTCAGACATTATAAGAGCGTGGCGTCACTGCCGTCATATGAACGTAGAATGCTTGTGAAGCATGCGTCAGACGCAAAACGTATCATGAACACGCATGAAGCTCTCCTCCTGCACGTCATTTGCATGCCTCGTGATCACTTAATCATATCATGGCCTGAAGTCATCGTTGATAAATAGTTGAATTATTTATCTTAAATAGTACTCTTTGTTAGTAAGAATGCTTTATTTATAAATTTACTAACAAATGTAAAAATAAAAAAAAAACAACAACATATAAATTGAAATGATAATAATATTGTTTAAGAAGCTGTTCTTACAACGCCATCTAATTTCCAAGATAACAAACTAACGCTTTTATTGATAAGCTCTCGGTGGTCTAGTGGTCGAGCACCCTCCTTCTGAAGCAACAAGTCGCGGGTTCAAATTCTAGCTCACACCAATGACTTTTTGAAATTATTTTCGAAAGTTATTGTGATAAATATCGATGACCGAAAACTTACTTTGTACTGTGGCAATAGGTTCGCCACCTATTCCATTTGGGACGTAAACATAACGGCGAGACGAGGCTTAATAGCTGCAAAAGAACAGATCGCATACAAATATCTATATTCAACACAAATATTTGAACTCTACTAAGAATCAAACTCTATAGACTGCATTATTAACAATCGTCATCAGTCTATTCCAGTCCACTGCTGGACATAGGCCTCTCCCAATGTGCACCACAACATCCGATTCTCTGCCTTCCGCATCCAGTCTTTTCCAGCAGCCTTTCTCAGGTCGTCTGACCATCGGGCTGGTGGGCGGCCTACGCTACGTTTACCAAAACGCGGTCTCCACTCTATGACCTTCTTACTCCATCTACTATCGGTCCTTCGGCAGATATGACCAGCCCATTGCCACTTCAGCGATTCTATGAGCTATACCGGTTACCCTAGTTCTCTGGCGGATAAAATCATTCATCTTTCAGAGATACCCCGAGCATAACTCGCTCCATAGCTCGCTGAGCGACTTTAAGTTTGTGGACTAGCCCTAACGTGAGTGTCCACGTTTCGGCACCGTCGAAGACTTTGGTCTTCAGGCGTTGCGGTATAGGTGAGTCGAAAACTCGACGCATTATTTACAAATGGAAAAAAAATCCAAAATGATAATAGTTGTAATTAAAGATTAAAGGATTTTGAAAAATATTATTAAAAAAAAACAGAGATTACGCAGAAAATAGTCCAGTTTTTATTTGCACGCTTTTGTAATTGTTATTATTATATTTGCAAAATATATTCTTTACGAATGCCGTAAGATTCAGAATGCGAATGTCTGAAGCTAAATCTGAGAACATTATGTTGTTATGGTTTATTTAAATTTATTTTCACGCTTGCGTCATCGGACGCTTGCCTGAAGATGTCATGTGACCGCTAAGCATGGCTTCCATTATTTTCAAGCGTCCATTCTATTTCATAACTATCAACAGATTTAAAAATATTTTATTTTTCTAATGGTAAAATGTTTTCACAACATTAAGAAACTATTTTCTTGGATAATTTATTTTTGTGGTGGACTCGGTGACGTGTGTTAGCATTCCGCTTCTGATTCAGCCGTCTCGAGTCTCACCGATAACATTTTTGGAAGTTTTATAAAAATCACAGTGATCGTAAAAAAAATCAGGCTGCTAAATGGATGTGATTACAAAAGGAAACAAGTTTTGTTAAAATTACATTAAAAAATTCGTGTTCTGGAAGCAGGTGGCGTGATTTTTTAAGCTCCTAGCTTAAAAAATCGACGCACGTGCATAAAAAGAGTTATGAAAGTCAACGAAGCGAGTGAGGCGTGTAAGAATCGTGCCTTATGGCGCTCTGTTCTCTCTGCCTATCCCGCAAGGGGATTGGCGTAAAATTATCTATGTATTAAAAATCTATCTATTCTGTAATTAATTATAATTTCTGTTCCTACTGATATAAAAAAGCGGGACAATTTAACTGTAATTTCCTGAAATCGTTCATGAAAATCACTAGGCAAACTACTAATGGCACACAGTTTGCTGCATTAATAGGTCGGATCGACTTGTGAAATACTGCGATCTGTGAAATGCCACGTATAGTGGCTCATGCCGCGTTTCATTCGCTGAGTCTATGGATAGGGCTTGTCACTAACCGCTTTATATTATATTAGTTGTCACTGGCCTTGATATGAAGTTGGCTTGAAATCCTGTTTTGGGTTCTTCAAAATAATAATAATACAACTCCAAGTATTGTTTTACTAGTGCAAGGTATTTACTTTATCCAATTTAAATATCTATATATATCTGTCACTCGAGTTATAATATTTCATTAATTTTGAGTGACGCCACATTCTATTAAAGAAAATTTTTTTTTTTTAAATTTAAAATAATTCGGGCGCGTGTAGTCCATGCGTCTCATTACGTCGAGGGGCGTCGTGATAAATGGACGTATTGGAAAACGCCTTGGCACGCCTCACCCGTCATCATGATGGGATATAAATGAGTTTTATATTGTCTGTTCTCACCTAAGCCCATCTTTCAACTACTGTCCTGATAACTCGTTCAGAAACACAACAAGTAACGACATGTCGATTTGTTTCATTCCGTTTTGCGACGAGACCAACTTGGACGGACTGTTTCAAATACTTGGCCAATGTCCAACTGTCTGGAAATTAACCTCTTTTTTATTGTTTGCAGGTAAAACGCTGAAAGAGGGAGAGTCACTCCGGGAGGTACAAACAGAAGCTTCGATGTTGTAGTCGTCAGCGACGTGATGTCAATAAAATAGTTTTTCATTTAATTATCAACTAAATTAATGATAATGTTTATTGGGATCAAATCAAACATCAATAAAATGGAGGAATGAATTAGCTGTTTTATTTAGATCTCAATAAGTCATACATAAAAATACGTATAAAGAAACTTTTTGTATTAAAATCTTTTATGTTACGTTGAAATCTTGGTTAGAGAATTTACAAAAGTAATATTGAGAGTTTTATTTAGAGCTGCTTCAGATGCAATTACACGAAACTAAAGGCAGTCTAACCAAACACCAGCCATCCACTTAGTGACTATTGCCAAACTTTAATATGACGCGTACTCCAAGTCCTCATAGTGTGGGTACAAGTGGTTTTGGCAAGCAGACAGGCGTACGTCTGCTCGACTTCATCAGGCTGCACCTTAAGCGCGCGCTTAAACGACAAGTGCTACGAACAAAACTATTAATGAGTTGAAACTGTTGAACATTGTCCTTAATTAGAGCTACCTGGTAAAATAAATATTATTAAAATATCATATCACAGTAGTGTGAAATTTCCAGTATAAAATAACAATGATTTGAGAACTCTATTACATGTTTATACTTTGTGAAATTGTAACGTAAAAATTTTGTAGGAAACTAAATTAAAATATCAAACAATAAACATAAACATAACTTCACGCCTTTTGTTACCCGAAGGTGTAGGCAGTGGCTGTTAAGCCTCGTCTCGCCGTTATGTTTACGTCCCAAATGGAATAGGTGGCGAACCTATTGCCATACCGGGCACAAAGTTTGTCATCAGTCATCGATATTTATCACACTTAACTTCCGAAAACAATTTCGAAAAGTCATTGGTGTGAGCCAGTGTCTGGAATCGAACCCCGGACCTCTGGATCAGAGGCCGTGCGCTCGCCCACTGCGCCACCGAGACTGTATATACATAAACAATAGTTTTTGAGAAATTGTCTATCAATCTGTCTGTATGTGTGATATGTAACTTATACTTGTGTTTATACTCCTTCGAAACACCTTAGCTGATTTCAATGAAATTTTGTGTTTATATCGGGTAGGTCTGAGAAATATTATTATTAACTGAATGGATACATAAACTATTTAACACAACCTCTAGTCTCTAAGATTATTAAAATAGATGCGCGTTAAAATAGATAGACAAAATCTCTACATTTTTAATATTGTAAATATATTTGACAGTTAAGTTAACATTCATCAAATTACAACAGTTTTACAATGGCCGCTGATTCCATTCCGATCTATATGGGACGCGTGGTACACAACTGTGGGTAATCAGTAAATTTTGCGAGAGTTGTGAACATCACGTAGAGGTAGACAGTGTTGCGCTTTAGTCCGTCGTGCCGGATTGCGATCAACAGGCACATTCGAAATTTGAAAATTACCACCGATTCGTAGCGATAAATTTTGCGGAAGCTGCCAGTAGCAACTGGCAACTGTTCGCGCAATTGTGAGAATTGATTCGTTGATTGAAGAGTACCAATTCGTTTCAGACCGTGCACATACTGGCACAGTCTTAATTGCCATCGGAGATTGCAGTATTGGAGTCATTATGGATTTGAATGTAGTTATGTAGCTTTCATGTATTTGTATTTTGAGATATTTTAATAATATTTTCTTCAATATTTTGTTAAAAATTAGATTAATTTCAAACATAACATGGTATATGAACTAGCTCAAACACCCATATTTATGTGTTTCATGTAAGAATAATAAGTTTCTTAGACAGTCGATTGCCTCCGCAGTCATCACATCAGTAAAAAAATTCTATTTGTTCTGTGGCAAAAGCTTGCCTCTTTGACATATCTTAATAAATCAAAGCCCCGAATGGCAATGACGGACAGTTCTTCAATATTTTATCATAAAAACGATAATTAAAAAGTTATTCAACATAATGAAGTGAAATACGGGTGAAGTATCTGAAGCGCAGATGTCATGAAATCCAAGATTAAGTCGGAGGGGCCAGATGTGCACACTAGACGTTGTGGCACCCAACCGCACCAGGAGGACCTACTTCACCGACTATCACGATTTACGTTAATTTATTTCTTAAATTCTAAAAAAAATCCGGTACATTCATATTTATTATTAGAGTTTGCTCGTATTTTATTCTTTCATAAACTTTTTTGTGAGTGATTTTATTTTTGACGAGCATCGTGGTGCATTACTAAAACTACCGAATGCAGAATCTAGGTTGGCGCGTTCGATCCCTACTCGAGTGCAAATATTTATGACAAACATAAATGTTTGTATAGCGGCTGGGTGTTTTTCTATGTATTATAAGCATGTATTTACTAAAAAAGGATGTATTTATTAATATGCGTTATCTAGTATCTATAGCACAAGCATTTAGTCGCTCAGTTTGGAACTAGAGGGCGCTGTGAGTATTGTGTAAAAGATATTATTGTGATTGTTTCTTCTGTTTAGTTCCAACTTTATTTAGATGTTATTAACTGCATGATATTGTTTTGTAGTAAAATTAGAGAGACTCCTCATATGTGAATTGTTTTTTTGCTAATTTTTTTTTGTACTTTTTTAATATTATAAATGCGGACATACTTTTGTAAAAAATAGTTTGTATATTTGGTACCCAAGCATATGTGAATCGTTAAACAGAATTAAATATAAGTTGACACAGAATTAGAAAATGTCTCGGATTAACAGACAATCTAGTTTTTATGATATAATACTTTAACTAATACGTTATTTTAAGAAATCTTTAGTACGCATTTTATTAGTGTATGGCTTTGGCACCATAAAACGTACGATAATCCCGGTGATACATTCCCCTACGATAATAGTTACGATTTGAAGTTATTTGAATTACTTTTATTTAACTTTTATTTGAAGCCGTATTAATACCGGACCTGCAAACATTAGCTACTATTAAGAAAAATAATTGTTTTATGAAAGTTTGACAATTAAATGTGACGAAAATAAAACTCATGGTGTTCGAAAGTGAAGAAACTAGGACGTATGCAAGGATATTGCTTGATGAAATAGTGCTGGAGCAGGTGGATGACATTTCAGGTCTTGGATGCGCTTTTAGCAGCGATGGCAGGTACACTGCGGATGTCGAAAGAAGAATGGCGGTAGGAAACAACCTCAATGAAATGTTAGGCAGATTCCTGGGCGGAAATAATGTTAGCAGAAAAGCCTATGGAAACGAGAGATAGGTATGGCATGGCAGTGCTTGAAAGTAATATTAACGGGGTCAAAATGTGAGCACTGAGCAAAATTTGCGGCCTGACTCTCGCTGCCCCCGTGGAAAAAAAAATTGTTAGGAAGTGTGCCACGCCAAATCCCTTGTGGGCTAGGCAGAGAGAACAGAACGCCATAAGGTACGTTTCTTACATGCCTCACTCGCTTCGTCGACTTTCAGACTTTCTAACCTAACCTAACATCACCTTCCTCCAGAACATGTTCTATTTGGTCATGTAATGTATGTCTTGGCCGTCCTCGACTCCTATATCCATCCACTCTTGCATTGTAAAGTTAAAGTTAGTAATCTAATAATATAATATAATATCTTGGACACAATACACACAGCGCCCTCTAGTTCCAAGCTAAGCAACTAAATGCTTGTGTTATGGATACTAGATAACGGATATTAATACATATATACTTTTCTTTTGTAAATACATACTTATAATACATAGAAAAACACCCAGACACCACACAAATATTCATGTTTGTATATCTGTTTAGTCAATCTTTCATCATCCATTCTTTCTACACTTGAAATATACTTAATATTTTGTTATATGTCATACATAATATGTTCTAGCGGATATTATTAGCAAATTTAGATGATGTCTGAGTATATGACGATCCAAAACTAATGCACAGACACGACGATCATTATTACAGTCTGAATGAATTATGATGTGCATTCAACAGTCTAAAATTAGTTCAGACATATTGTGTTCAATTAAAATTTATATGACTCTCTACAATTATTTCATGTTAATTACATATATAATTATATATTAAATAATACATACATACATACACACATTTATAACTTCACGCCAAATCCTTTGCGGGGTAGGCAGACAGAACAGAGCGCCATAAGGCACGATTCTTACACGCCTCACTCGCTTCGTTGACTTTCATAACTCTTTTCATATACGCTCGTCGATTTTTAATACTCCTAACCTTCCTCCAGAACATGTTCTATTTGGTCATGGAATTTGTGTGTTGGCTGTCCCCGACTCCTACATCCATCCGCTTAGTCAATCTTGCATCATCCATTTTTTCTTCATGTCCGAACCATGGATGGATGGCCTTTCTTACTTTTACACCGACACTCTCAATCCAACTTCCTTCCTTACAACCTTCTTGTTCTCGAAATAAAACATACTTCTAAAGATGCTATATATTTATGTATTACTAGCTTTTACCCGCGACTTTGTCCGCATAAGTTTTTTTGTTTTCTCCCAGCTGCAAGTCCCCCTGCAACAATGTCCCAAAAAACGACTAAAAATTACTAACTCCATTTAGTTAAATGCCTATTGCCTACCCCCTAAGAACGATGGCGTGATTATTTATAGCCTATGACCATTTCTAAGTAATCATCTATCACCATACCAAATTTCATCAAAATCCGTTCAACCGCTTAGGCGTGAAAGAGTAACAGACAGACAGACAGACAGAGTTACTTTCGCATTTATAATATTAGTATGGATTTATAGCCTAGTGAATGTACGAATCTAGCATGATGTTTTGGGTATTGAAATAGCAAAATTTCCATTTAAAGTATAATGACATTGACAATGACATTTTAAATTTAAAACTTAAGTATATTGACGGGCCTCGTGGCGCATTGGTAAAACTACCGGTTGCAGCAATGAGGTCGGGGGTTCGATTCCAACCCGAGCACAAATATTTGTGACAAACATGAATATTTGTGTGGTGTCTGGGTGTTTTTCTATGTATTATAAGTATGTATGTATTTACAAAAGAAAAGTATATACGTATTAATAAATGTTATCTAGTATCTATAACACAAGCATTTAGTTGCTTAGCTTGCAACTAGAGGGCGCTGTGTGTATTATGTCCAAGATATTATTATTATTATTATTATTTTAAATGTTTTTAAGCATTTACGAACATAATCTGCAAAAAATATAGCAATGTTTGATGTGTCTCAAAGTTCATCATAAAATGGCGTGAAGGTTTCTTTTTTTTTTTTTAATAATTTTTGTAGTTATTTTATTTATAGGTTTATACACCGTTTTCAGAAAATGTTAACTTTAAATTTGATGATACTCAGAAAAAATAAATATTGCCGCTAAGAAATATATTCACAACCACGGATGTGAGTTTCCTTTCGGTATAACATTGTGGGTTTTAATGTAGTTTGCATTTAACAGTTTCCTATGGATATAAATTCTTTTTATAAAATAATAAAAAAATGCTTACAAATTGAAATATCTCTGCAGTATGAGCAGATTTCAAACATCGCCTGTTTTACAGTCGAGGCAAATAGCCAGTTGAGAACAGTTCCGTGTGTAAGTGGCCCCGGCCGCCGCGAACTCATTCACTCCTCAATGACACTTGAAAATTCTTTGACAGATCCCAGGCTTGGCCTCCCGCCACTCACCATCTTTCATATCCTTGGTAACAAAACCTTTTGATGTACCTACTAGCATCGCTTTTTAGCTTCATTTTTGGAACACTCGTTTGGCTTTGTTTGTGCCTTTGATTCACACAGTATTATTTTTGATCAAACTTTACTATGTACAAAAGTGTCCAATTTTGGAAAAAATATTTTATCATAATTCCAAAGTTTGACTTGTTACTAATGATTGTAGTCGAAATGTTATGTGGATATTTAAAAAAAAATGTCCAACGTTTATTTAATTAACAAAATAATATATTAAAACTAAATCATTATGTAATTCTAAGTGGTATTGCTTTAACCAATTTTTGAATATAGAATGATAAAAAAAAAACAACCAAAGAGATTTTATGTCAATTTTGTAACAAATAATTTGTCGATAAAACAGACCTAACAAATAGTAGTTTGTTCGACTGATTGTTCTTGCGTTTACTTCTTAATAGTAATCATTGGGACCCGGTATGTAGGTACCATTGTAACTAACTGTAGCTTTGACCCGTTACCATTTATTGGTACTTTATTTTCCTATTACCTCTTATATACTCAACGTTATTTGTACAACAACTTGTTCAATCAACATGGTTGGACTTTGTTGATAGATGGTTAGCGAATTATTATTACAACTTGTAATGATTTGCGACAGTGCAGATGGAAAAATCTGGAACATTTTTGCATTGAACTCTTCTGGAGATTACAAATAAATAAACTATTTTTATATACTAACAAGTAATGGTAAAGAAACAATATCATAAAATTAATCCAAGCAAAATAAAAATTTTGTATTTATCACTTACTTTTCATGGAATGCGAGTTAAATTTTTGCGCTAAAGAACTCAGCAATGCCAAGTACATTATCGAAAATGATATTAATAACGATATTTTTGTAGACATGTAGCATTAGACCAAAAAAACCCTGTTTTTTTTGCAACGAATCCAAATTTGAGTCCTATACAAAACTACAGTATATCTAAATATTATTTCTTAAAATAAAGATGTAAATAACAGTACATAACACAGACACAGATATCAATTTGTTTAATTACAAACAATTATTCATAATTATCTTTAGAATCGTAATTTTTTTTTTTACTTTATGTAATGAATGTCATTATAATCCATTATTATAATAGTAAATGATTGATGAAATAATTTATAATTTGCAATTAAGCGAAAAATAAAGTTGAGAAGCCACTTGACCGTGTCACCGTGTTCAAGCCTCTATTGAGGCAAGATTGTGTCATACTTTCAATTTTCGATAGCCCTCGAAAGCACTCCGCGGCTCGCCAGTACATATACGGGCCTAATATACCCCTGTCTGTATCAGCTATTTGCGGTCTACATTCACATCATGCTGTGTGGCGCCGGCTTAGAATACCGCCACCCCATCTCTTACCGTGGGTGTCGTAAAAGGCGACTAAGGGAAAAGGCTGGAAGAATGGGCAGCAGCATTCTCTCTTAACACAATGCAGCCTACTGCGATCGCCAACCCGCCTGCCAAGCGTGGCGATTATGGCAAAACCCCCCATGAGTGAACGGACCGACAGTTGTGGCGCTCTATGGGGGAGGCCTGTCCAGCAGTGGACCTCAAAAAAAAAAAAAGGCTAATGATGATTCACATCATTAACGGGTTAAAACACATTTTGGACGAGCTAAATTCCATAATGTAGGGGTCTTAAGTGCCTTTTTAACCGTTAATTTTCGGGTTGGGATCAACATGTCACAATGATTTCAAATGTTTGAAATCTATTTGGTTATTTTTAATGGTCACACATTTTGTGAGGTTACATTACTCGTTACAAGACATTTTTGATAATGTATGTAATTATTGAAATGTAAACGACAAGTAACTTAAGAGCATATGGAGTGCTAATGTGATTTTGTTTATCTTTTATGCTTTCACCCCTATAATGTAGGGAATTATATAAAATTAGAGTGTCCAATGTATGAGTAGAAGTAACACGGGTCGCTTTTATTTTAGTTAATTCATTTATTTCTATTATGTCATTACAGGATTTGGGGGTTGGAATATTCAAATTTTTTTAAACTTTGGTGTTGGTAGACTCTGCATATCTAAATGATTGCTGTCTGCATGCGGTGAGAGATAGGAGTTTGAGAACGGATAGAAAAATTAGCACATTGATAGTCCGTATAAACAAAGTAGTAAATGAAATTTTTGTAGCCAAACATTGTATGGCTATGGTGTAAAATTTGGCGGCAAACAAACTTGCAGACAAACAACTGGTAGTTAGTAAAATAATTATTAAAACAATCCAAGAACTGCAAAATAGACAAAAACATTTTCCATTATGAACAGCAAAAGTCCTTAGAATATTTCGTAATTGTGCTATAGTGCACTGTGAACTTTTCGATGCATTCATTAGTGGGCAAGAAGTTTCTTAATTTAAAGCCGGGATTACATCCAGCGGTACTGTTGTATTTCTCATTATTGCACACAACATTCCCCCCATGCCCCCCACGCCCCCACCATCTTACATTACACTTACCGAAGATGCTTAAATTTCACTTTGAACGTTATAATCGAGACCTAACCGTATTCCGTGGCATATTATAGGTATGTGATTCGTTAAAAGATACACACATACATAACTTCACGCTAAATCCCTTGCGGGATAGGCAAACAGCGCCATAAGGCACGATTCTTATACGCCTCACTCGCTTGTTGACTTTCATAACTCTATTCATGCACGCGGGTTGATTTTTAAGGCTCCTAACATCACCTTCCTCCAGAAAACGTTCTGTTTAGTCATGGAATGTCTGTCTTGGCCATCCTTTTGCATTGTACTGGGTAGTCAATCTTGCGTCATCCATTCTTTCTACATGTCTTTACCATCGGAGTATGGCCTCTCTTATTTTTACACCGACACTGTCTTTCAATCCAAATCGTCCGAATCGTTGAAGGCTTTTTTGGTTTAACTTATTTTTTGATTTATATTTTTCAGTTGTGTTATGAAATTTTACTGTAGATAAGTTTGACACATTACAATTTATGCGTTAAACTAGTTTCATTAAATTTTTATCAGTACATGATAATATTTTCTTTAAATATAATTATTGAGTACTTTTCAAATTAAGAAGAATTTAATCTACTCACATAAGAACCATAGATTTAGGATAGTTAGAATTATGTGCTAGATGAATATGAAGACGTTCATGACATTAAAACAACTTTTAGGATTTGACATTAAAACAACTTTTGGGATCTTTTTGTTCATCACTCGTGAAAATGATCTCTGTAAAGAGTTCGAAACGTCGAGAAATAAATAAAATTAGTAATAAATAAACGCGATATAATCCTAAAAGTTGTTTTAATGTCATGTATGTGAAGAATGAGATATTTAAAAAAGAACATTTAAAGTGCAAGACAAACTTAAGGACTATATTTAATTTAATATACCCTACACCGGGATTAAAAGTAATTGATTCTAGAAATAAATATTTTGTTTCTTTTTCATTAATTTTGAATTCATTTCAAAACAAATTTAAATTAGTAACCGTATCACAAGTAAATAAGTGAAACCCAACTTTCTAATTCCTTGATGTTAATAATATCGTTCCGTATTAATTTTTACTTAAGAATAGAATAGAATAGAATAGAATACACTTTATTGTACATATAAAAAAAAATACATTATAGTGAATAGTTCAAGGTGAATATTTGACAAGTACAACAGGCGGTCTTATCGCATATAGCGATCTCTGCCAGACAACCTTCAGATGGACATGTCAAGCTAGGGAGACTATTAAGCGGTGTAAAGTTGCTTGTTTGAAATATATCGACGAGTTTCATATAAATAAATACATACATACACATAATACATACATACACATGATATATACATACATACATACACACATTACATACATAAATACTGCATACATACATACTTAGATATATACATACATAAATACACATAAACATACATACACAAGAATTTAAGAGTACCGGCAATGTATAACTATGGGTACGTATAGAACATTAAGCCTACGGAGTAATTTCAAGTGACAAATAGTGTTCCTTCACATATTTTTTAAAAGTAGCCAATGTTTTAGCCCGTCGAATAGCCAGTGGCAGTTGATTCCACAGGCGTGCTGCCTGGATTGAAAACGATTTGTCTAGAAACTTTGAGGAGTGCGCTGGTATTTCCAGGGTAAAGTTTGCCGATGATCTCAAGTATCTCGCATGTGTGTCATGGAGAAACGTAAAACGTTTTTTAAGATAGCGAGGAGTAGCAGGATTGAAAAGAATATTGTATAGAAGACAGAGAATATGAGTATTCCTTCGAAGGCGAATGGGCAACCACTTGAGCTTATTACGAAATTCGGTGATGTGGTCATATTTGCGTAAACCAAATATAAACCTAATACAAAGATTCTGAAGACGCTCAAGTTTATCGAGTTGGTTTTCAGTGAGATCAAGATAGCTGGTATCGGCATAGTCAAGAATAGGAAGGAGGATAGATTGTGCAAGCGCAGTCTTAGTGGTAACAGGTAAAAAGTTTCGGAGTCTTCTTAAGGAACCTGCAGACCTGAACACCTTACAGCTCACATGTTCTACCTGTGCCGACCACGAGAGTGAACTGTCCAAATAAATTCCGAGGTTTTTTACTTTTTCTTTGTAGGGGATTGTGGTGCCATTAAAAATAACCTTAGGCAATGTTATCAGGTCAAGTTTGGTCAGCTGCCGAGAGCTACCAATCAAAATCGCCTGAGTTTTCTTAGGATTAACGAGAATACCGTATCTTTGGGCCCATTTTGCGATCTTTGATAACTCCTCGTTAATTGTTGATATAGCCTTGGATAGACCCACTGGTGCTTCTTGGGTGTATATTTGCAAATCGTCTGCGTAAAGGTGGTAGGAAGAAAGTAATTAACTAACTAGAAATAACTTAACTAGAAATAAATCCAGGTGGTCCAGTGGTAGATAGAGCACCCCGCTTCTGAATCGAGAAATCGCTGGTTTCGATCCCGGCACACACCAATGACTTATTGAAATTGTTTCCGGAAGTTATGTGTGATGAATATCGATGACTAAAAATTTTGTGCCCGGCAAGGCCATAGGTTCGCCACCTATGCCATTTGGGACGTAAACATAACCGCGAGTCTAGGCTTAGCAGCCACTGCCAACACCTTCGGGTCGAAAAGGCGTGAAGTTATGTTTATGTATAAATAAATATAATACTGAGAGTTGTTTATAATATATTTTCATAAAACGACAAATTTAATAAAGTGGCCGTCATTGTTGAATAATTCAGACGCGGGCTGTGGAACTTTATACATTATTTATGTTGATGAGATGTCCTAGGCAACACAAGTCTATCTTTGGTTTGCGGTTTTGCATCTCGGGCATGTCGTCGCAATATCGAAAGGGTACTCGACTACACTCCTGTTCTGTATGTACTTCGCAACGTAATGAACAGAAAAAACCACCGAGTGGCCTAACAAATATTGTACTTATTTTTCTTATAATTTTGATAATTAATTGAAACTCTTTTGTTTTTAACGTTTTTCTACAATTCTCTCGTACATAATCTTCGAGGTGTCCAGAGTTTTGTAAGAACTAAGTTGCAACGCCAGCATGAAAAGTAACTTGCCTGTGTAGAACTGGACTTGTACAAGAGCCTTGTTAGAGACTCGTTCTCTCGCTAACTGCTTGGACATATAAGTACCTACTTCGTATAAAGATGCTGAATAAGCAGATTGTGAATATAACTCGGTCCGACTGTCTCTAGGATTTTTGTTACATATATTTCGAATGCACATGTTTTTTACATTAATATTATAGTCTCGGTGAAAACATAAAAAATCTTTGTGCCGGGTATGGCAATAGCCTGTTTTTTTTTTAAAAAAGGGATGAAAGGGAAATTTACTTTCAAAACAGCTTTAACTGTCCGATTTATTTTTTAGTCTAGTGTTTTTTCCTCACATACAAGACCCGTTCATGTAATTAATAAATAAATTTAATATTATTAATTCTTCTATTATTCTATTATTTATATCTATTCTACTATTCTATTATTAATATTCATGTAGTTTCATAAATTTTCCTCAATATTTGGAAAAAATATATCATCAGCTTTTTTATTTTTTTTTAATAAGATCTAACTTGAGCTATTTAATATACCTGTACTTTAAAAGCATGTATTTTAAAAGCATATCTTTACCTATAATCACCAGGAAAGTACTTTAAGTGAATGAAAAGGTACATATAACAACTAAAAAAAATATCGAAACAAGTAAAGTTTTTTTTTTCACTAGGCAAAGGAGTGCACCGTTGTACAGCCGAATACAGATAAAAATTTACAAAACAATGTTAGAGCGATAACTCGTTATTTTACCAGGATGTTTTATAGCCTTCCTTTAATAACAAGATTGTTAAAGGTATATATATATATATATTGTGATCACAACGAGATACATTTCATTCGATACAAAACACATGCGTGAAATGCAACAGCATGCATGCATGCATTACACAGTCTATTTAAAACGAAACAACATTGCATTCAATACAAATAGAAGATATAGTGTATTTTATAGAACTACTCTGTGATATACAAATAGAAGATGTAGTGTATTTTATACAACTACTCTGTGATACTATTTTGAATGGATGAAAAGACAGTGCCACTAGTTACTAGCAGTAAATTGTTATGAGATTAATTGGACATGTTCATTGTTTAATTTAAATTTATATCTAGGTATACGATATTTATTGCCCAACTCTAATGTGCAATCGATGTTTTGTTAATTTAAATAATCCAAGTGGTTATATAAGCCGCTTGTACATAATTAGCGGAATTAAATTTTCTTATATTGATGACTTTCTGTTTGATCAGTTTTTTTTGTTTTTAAAATTTAAAATTAGAACCTCCTTCGATCATTGGCGTTTGAATTTAAAAGTTTAAAAAAGGAGGAGGTTCTCAATTCGTCTGTGTGTATAATTTTTTAAAATTTTTTTTTATGTCTGTTCACCGATATTTTCGTCATTAATGGACGGATTTAAAAATTTTTTTTTTGATCGCTAGTGTTTACTTTTGAGATAGTCCCATTTTTACTGGGTCAGGATCTGATGATGGAAACCAGGAGAAATCGAAGGCAACCTCCGAAAATTGTATGCGACTATGGTGTTTTTGTTACGTAATAGTGATGTCTTAGGGATATTGTTTAACATCTGATACTGATGTGCTGATGAAGAAGCCACCAAACTCCTCAACGGTTAGGAGTTTGAAGACAGCACTGCAATTTTTCGATAGAAACTACTTGGTAGTATGTAGGGCTAACGTGTTGCTTGTGAGGTATACTTGAATATACATCTGAACGTGCTGTGCTGATGAAGAAGCCACAGAACTCCTTAGTGGTTAGGAGTTGGGAGACAGTACCACATTTAGTCGATGGAAACTGTTTAGTGGTGTATAGGACTAACGTGTTGCTTGGGGGATAAGCTTAAATCCATATCTGATACTGCTGTGCTGATGATGAAGCTACGGAACTCTTAAACGGTTACGAGTTAGGACACAATACTGTAAAATATTTTCAAGGCTACGATTAGTCTTCATTCGGGCTGCAGTGTTATTGTCTACCCATGATAATAACAAAAATATAAATACTTAACAAGTATTATCAAACTCTTTTAGGTGAATTCCTTTTAATAACAATTATAGCTCCTTAAAAATATCAACCATTTAACAAACGGAGTTATAATAAGTGATAATATATTTAATAAACTGAAAGCCATGTAAATGAACTAACTTCTATTGAAGATCACAACTCATTAATATCACTAAAACTCGTGAAAAAAAATACGTTAAAAAAAGTTCTGACTTCTAGAAACGTAAATCTTTAAGTAAATGAAAACAGTACCTTCACAACCAAAAAGCGATAAATAACGAAACTTACTAATTTGTATATTGAAGTAACTGACTGTATTTTGAAATAACTCTTTATTGAAGTCGGTGCAACACAATAGAGTACGTTACCTGGGCTTGCACCGACTCCAAAAATAAGTGACATTTGTAAATATTATAATAGTTAAAAATTACTTTCTAAAAGTATTACGTTTTTTATATTGTATTAAGTATACAAATTAGTAAGTTTCGTTATTTATCGCTTTTTAGTTATGAAGGTACTGTTTTCAATTACTTAAAGATTTTGTGGTTTACGTTTCTAGAAGTCGGTTTAACTTTTTTTTAAAGTATTTTTTTAAAAATAGCCTTTATGAAGATAAAGAGAACGATGTTCTGATTTTGTGAGGGAAAAGAGAGAAGTAAAAAAAACAAGCCAAATAAGTATAATAATATGTAGCTTTGGTCATGCTTGGGTTTACTCACTAACAGAGAGAGATTGAGTAGATATTGTCAACAAATATTATCATATTTTATACGCCTTATATCAGAAGGAAGTTAATGTATCCTATATTAGATTGAACTCCTAGAAGTATTGGTTGCAACAACAATAGCTTCTACTTAAATCTTCGACAATATCTTGGATATAACGACTTACTGCTGCATTTTATACCATTCTTTCAATTCCCAGTCACTAAATTAACATTTTATAAACAGATATTGGCAATAAAATGCAATCTTATCTCTAAGCATGTCGCAATATATAACACTCTTAAATTATCCCACCTCTGTGCTACGTCTATACTATTCCCGGTATATTTTTAGACTGTCCTTTCTCCCCTATTGCCTATAAAGTTAATTCCAAATGATATATGCTCGTGTTCTTAACTACAATACTATCTATAAAACTATCATCGTCAGTTTCTATTGATTTATTTCTACAGATGTAAGGTTTTGTATTTATTTTTAAATCATCGTAAAAAAGATATTGTATCTTGTCGATGGACACCTTTACTGTCTACGTAATGATATATCCAAAATTTAGATGATGGTTAGATGTTAGATGAAGGTTGTAAGGAAGGAAGTTGGTTTGAAAGAAAATGTCAGTGTAAAAGTAAGAAAGGGCATGCTCCGATGGTTCGGACATGTAGAACGAATGGTTGATGCAAGACTGACTAAGCAGATATACAATGCAAAAGCGGATGGATATAGGAGTCGAGGACGGCCAAGACACACATTCCATGACCAAATAAAACGTGTTCTGGAGGAAGGTGATGTTAAGAGCCTCAAAAACCGACGCGCGTGCATGAAAAGAGTTATGAAAGTCAACGAAGCGAGTGAGGTGTGTAAGAATCGTGCCTTATGGCGCTCCGTTCTCTCTGCCTACCCCGCAAGGGATTTGGCGTGAAGTTATGTATGTATGTATGTATTTTTTATGGGATAAGAGGGCAAACGAGCAGGCGTGTCACCTGATGGTAAGCAACCAACGCCGCCCATGGACACCAGCAACACATATAGTGTTACTGTTGCATTGCCGACCTTTAAGGGATAGGGGATAGGAAAGGACGGGGACAGGAAAGGACGGGGAAGGGGGGTGGGCCTCCGGGTACCTCTCTCACCGAACGAAACACGGCATGAGCCACTTTACGTTGGTCTTCTGAGAGGTCGTGGTATTTCACCGGTCGAGCCGGCCCATTCATGCAGCGAACTGCTTGGCTCTACCACGGTGTAGGCTAACTTGACGCCTTTACTACTGGGACAGACAGTGGCCGTTACACTTCGACTCTTTAAATTGGGCACAATGTTGTCAGTCATCTACTATTATCACAAATATTTGTAACTTTCGAAAAGGCATTGGTGTGAGCCCGGATTCTCGCTCGACCTCTAAACCTCAAAGAGGAAGTAATTGACTATTTGAAATAAGACACAGTTACTTAGAATAAAGAAAATAGTTTTTAATCCAGTGTCATTGAAGTCACGTTTAACTGCTGATTATTAGTTTAGATCTTGGCTGCAGCTAAACGGACGTCATGTGTGTTGGTGACGCATAAATACGAGTGTAAAAGACGCAAGAAGTAATCTAGTTTCGTTTTATAATTAATTTTGCAGCTGAAACCGTTTGCCGTAACGTAAAGGCGTTGCCAATGTGATTGTCTTAAAGACAAATGATTACCACATTTCGTTGGAAACTAATTGTTTTTAATAGTAATTTCTCAATCTTACGGCGACTGAGACGGATTTCTTTAAGCGCGCTGTGACGCCATTATTTATAACGTTCAATTTGTTATTTACTTTATTTGTTTTAAGAAACTTCATTAAATTGTCAAATAGAAGTAATTACACTGTGCTGCCAACAATAATTATTAGCAGTAGGTAACGGCACTTAGATGAAACCGATTAATTATTTGAAAAGTGTTATACTTTGTTGAAAATAATTAAGATATAATGAACGTATAGTGACAAGTCAACCCGCTTGCGGGTAGGCAGAAAGAATTTTTTTTAGTGGGATAATTTTAGAGGATAATCGAGCAAGCGGGTCACCTAATGGTAAGCAAATAGCGCTGCCCATGGACACTGACACCACAGAGAGTATTACAGTTACCGTCCTTTAGAAACTAGAAAAGGTGGTGGGCCTCCAGATCTATCTTTCTCATTGAACGAAAGACGGCATGAGCCAATTTACGTCGATATCCTTAGAGGTCGTAGTATTCCACTATAGATAGCTGTGCCCGAGTCTCATCAACAGTTGTTATAATTATAAAAAAGCTTCATCTATTTATAAGTCTTGAATCAAAAGAAAAAATATATAGATATGATAATTGAATGATTATATATAGATATTATAATGTGAAAATAATAATGATTGTAAAAATAACAGCTATCTAATATACCATAGTAAATCATTCTGATTCAAACGTGGGACATAATCCAGCCAGGTCTTTTTATTAGCTTCACCTGTATGTTTGTTTGTAACCGACTTCTTTTTAGTGTTCATAGTTCACTTCTCGCACCATCTAGTGGCAATCAGCGGAAAGTCTACGTTATCAACTTGAAACGAGTTCCTTGTATAAGTCACAGATGGCGCTATTAACGCGCTTGTTATAGAAAACCGAACTAAAAAATATAAAATAAATAATAGTTTAAAAAAACTAAAAAACACGCTTTTTAGAGAAAACCGAACTAAAAAATAGAAAAATTAAAAAAAAAATATTTTAATTAAAAAAAAAGTGTCAATAGTTATAAATATTTTATTGACAGATATGAGTAGAGTGATTATCATTTCGATAATATCTTAAAAAGCACCCCACGCTTTTTTTAAAATAAAATATATATTATTTATTTTTCTATTTTTTAGTTCGGTTTTCTATAAAAAGCGTGTTTTTTAGTTTTTTTAAACTATTTTTTTTTTTGCAACGCTGGATTTAACATTCCTGTCCCACCAGACATCACATCTCAGTATCTTATTTCGTTTTTGACGTCAAACCAGTAAGACGAACTGCCGTGAACACTAAACATGGTCAAATTTTCAAAACAGAAAAGAAAGCTAGTGTTATCTTTAATGAAGCCTAAATTTGTTGTAATATTGGTAATAATAAAGCCCCATAACCAGGCTTTTTAAGCCATCAAATCTGTCAGGTTATTCTCAGTACCAAATCATCGTACATAAAAATATTCAAAAAACATACTTAAGTAACAGAAATAGTAAACTTTTCTGCTTGAGCAGTTGGTTAAATAAATGCCATATAATTACATACTCGTATATGATTGCGGATTACCTTCAGATATGTGATGTTTTCACCCCTCACGGAGTCAAACATAGACGTTTACACAAGGGGTTCTATAGCTTTTCTAAGGGTGGTACTTCAAAATCATTAACTTCTATATCAATTGAATTTTTTTTTCTCTCTGTCTTTCTATAACTTTTTTTTACATTTATTACAGTTTCCTAAGATGAACTTAGGAATACCTGCATTATTTTTGTAGTCATTTAATTGCAAAGTACTATAAAATATTTTATTAATGTTCGCGTTTCAGACGCTACACAAGCACCATACTCGCAAATAAAAGCTCATGGTTCGATGGTTTATACGCAGATAGCGGTAGTCAAATATCACTTATATAATTATTATGAAAACCCAATAATAATTAATAATCGTACTGTTTTAAAACAACACATTTCGGAACCGTTAAAAAAAATGGGTTACCGCAAAACATAGACATCGGCCATTCGAACGAGCAGACCTCAAATCAGAGCGAAAATCGAAATTAAAAGTTATTATAATGGTTTTAATGCAAATGTCATGATGCGGTGAATGTTGAAACGTTACTTAATTAACAATAGAGCAATTAAGTTGGTCGGATGGCGCGTATCGGGTGGTATCCAAAAACGAATGCCGTTTCGCGGACGCGCCTCGCCGCTACGTACCGCGTTACGCCACGTCGAACAATGCATTTCGCTGATACGACCATACTGCGTTTTGTGCTGAACGCCGCTGTTTTTATGTCGAATGCAATTTTGTCTATTGCCCAACAAATTATTTAACGATACTAAATTCAAACGCTTGATAGTAATTGTGATAGTGTATTTACTGTTTAAATTACTAAAAACTATTTATGAAAAGAGTTATGAAAGTCGAAGAAGCGAGCGAGGTTTGTAAAAATCGTGGCTTATGGCGCTCTGGGGGCCTATTATGAACTCTTAATTCCAGCCAGCTTACGCTCTGTCTTGCAGCCAGAAAATTCGTATTTCCAAAGACTAATTAATGCTAGTCTGTGACGAGTACGAGACTCTCAGTCAGCCGGGAGCAAAAGAAAAACATATGGCTGACAAGCTAACACAGCACAACACCGAAGAATGGCGGGATAACCATTCCAAAATAAAGGGTCAACCTAAATGTTCTTAGAAGGTGTGGGCAGCAGCGTCCCTATCTTTAAAAGGTTCACCCCTGCGGGCTCTAACACGTCTGCCCAGCGTGGGGACTATGGGCAAAAACCTTCCATGACAAAAGCGCAAATCCAACGGCCCCCAGTTCCCGGTGGTCCCACTATGCCCGGCCAACGGTCGTGGTAACGGTAGAACGCTAGAATCGGATGTTGTGGCGCAAGTTGGGAGAGGCATACGTCCAGCAGTGGACTGCAACAGGCAAGTGATGGTGAGTGATGTGACGAGTAAAATATTATATTCACTGCAATTTCGATTTATCGACGACTAATTCCAGATAGTCAGTCATGAGTAGTCTAGACTAGCTGGAATTAGTCGTTGGAAATACGAATTTGCAAGGCAGTGCGTAAGAAGGCTGGAATTAAGAGCTTATAATAGGCGCGTTGTTCTCTTTGCATACTCTTCTGTTAAGAAAGTAAGTAAGCATTTTGCAGTATTTTAGCTTGCGGCCCGATGAGATAAGTATCGACCTAAACTAGGCTTATAATAATTAAAATGCTGCAACTCATACATGTCCCACTACCTACTATGATCTAAGATTGTGCTATTTTCTTTTATGAAACCAGACGCCAGCGGCGGAATTTTCAGAACAGTACGACTGACTTTCTTTCTTATTCCTGCCTTAAAAACTAGTAACGCAAATCGTGGGCAGCGCTATAGTCGATTTCCACCAAAAGATATGCTTGCCCATTATATTTAAATTTACAAATAAAATATGATATTGTTAAATGTTAAATATGTCCGTCCGTATTTAATATCTGTTTGGACTAGATGGCGTTGCATAAATTGTATTACTTGATCACCTTTTAGATGTAACATTGTTTTTTTTTATTAAATAAAGAAAACTAATTAATTATAAATTTATATATCGTAATTAACTTAAAAGCATACACTCCATTCAATTCAAGTTATAAATGAGATGTTAATTCTACTTGAGACTTAGTAAAGTTCGTAGGCCTTGGAACTTGTTCAGAACTAGTAACGATCTCCACTTAAGGATATTCTAACATTTGCAAATAGATCTGATAATCCAACCCTCGATATCGGTCGACACTTGTTTTAAAGTTTAATTAAATGTAATAATGTTCGGGGGATGATAAATGTCTTTAACGGTATCTTAGGACGGTTTCAATTGGACGTTAAAATTATCCATAGATTATTTGATTATAATATAGTACGTTCATTTACATATAGTTCAATTAATCTATATCTGTTTTGATAATCATTACATAGTATAAAGCAAAGTGTGTTTCCGCTTGCTGTCCCCTTAAATGCTTAGATCTTTGAAATTACGCAACAGATTTTGTTATAGTTTTCTTTAATAGATGTTCGCTGCATGAATGGGTCGGCTCGACCGGTAAAATACCACGACCTCTCAGAAGACCGACATAAAGTGGCTCATGCAGCGTTTCGTTCGGTGAGAGAGGTACCCGGAGGCCCATCCCCCTTCCACATCCTTTCCTATCCCCTATCCCTTGAAGGTCGGCAACGCAACAGTAACACTTTACGTGTTGCTGGTGTCCATGGGCGGCGTTGGTTGCTTACCATCAGGTGACACGCCTGCTCGTTTGCCCTCCTTTGCCATTAAAAAAAAAACCATTCCCACCCACTAAGCCAAACAAAGATAAAGCAAAATACATCTTGTATATTTCTTCAGACTATTATTACGTCTTGCCTCGGAATATAAACAGTTTATATTGTCGTTTATTTTATTTTATTGCTGGATCGTGAAAGAAACAAATCGCTCACGGAAAGACTAGTCGTGCGTATGCAATATACGGGATTCTAATATTACCTTTGTATAGGTCAAAGTTTTAGTTTTGTTGCTGAAGTTGTGCTGAACGCATACATTGTATTAGAATAATGTAGGGGGGCGTACAGATAGAGTATACAGGATATGTAGGGGGGCAAAAGACCAAAGACTTGTCGAAAAGTATGTAAATTGAACAAAACACAATGCACTGCACTTTTATGTAACTTTTGAAAAAGCAAGCTATAGAACTTGCTTTTAAATTGTAAAAGCTAAAGCTAAGAAAAACCATGTATTAACAACCGACTATCACCTGCAGGTGATAGTCGGCAACGCAACAGTAACACTATATGTGTTGGTGTCCATGGGCGGCGTTGGTTGCTTACCATCAGGTGACACGCCTGCTCGTTTGCCCTCGGATCCCATAAAAAAAAGACAGGCTTACTATCAGAAGATTAATTGGTAAATAAGGTGAGTAATTTCTTGGGTATAGAAGCTTCTGTATGTGGTTAGTATATATATTACTCTCTCACTATGCCTCGAATGATTCAGGGTTTCAAGTTCAAGTTCATCACCAGCATCTAACACTCTTTGAAAATCTGGTTGAATATCAAAGGTGTTAACCAGGTTTCTGAGTACGGAACTACTGATATAAATGAGTGCTGAATGTTGGACTATCGAGAGATATGTTACGAGAAATGGTCTGCATCAACTGGAATGAGACGAAGAGATCGTTTTGCACTTTTCTCTAGACCGTAAAAGCATATTATAATTAATTTATTCTTGAGTAAAATAACACTAGAGCAATTAGTTATTAAAATGTATGTGGCACTAGTCTCATAATGCATTCAACGTTCCTTTGAAGCCTTACACAGTCAAAGTGTAGCGTACGACTTTAATAAATGCAGTTATTTAAGATCATAGTCTAAGGAAATTGCATTTACTCATTGCATGCACCTTTGACTTGTTCACACCTCTTACGTTACCCGCTACTAATGACTCAATTACATAAACTTGGTAACAAAATGCACAAAGTACTAACAAAACCTAATAAATTGACATTTCCAACCGTAATTTTATCAGTTTAGAGTACATTTTGCGCTGTTTGTTCATTTTTTTTCTATGTAAAAACAGGTGGCAAGAAGAGTTATAATGCTGAATCAAGGGCTTTTTTCTCAGACATTAATTACACGTTGTAAACGTTATTATTAATTGTTGAATAAAATTAAGGTGAGTAAAATTTTATAATACTATTAAGTATAGTTGTTTTTTTTTTCGTTTTTTTCATCTTCAGTTTGGATTTTTTCCACGTTTTAGGTAATTTATTGTAAAACATGACTCACATGTTTATTCGCGTTATTTATATATGTGAACTCATACTTATTTATCATACATAACTTCACGCCTTTTGTTACCTGAAGATGTAGGCAGCGGCTGTTAAGCCTCGTCTCGCCGTTATGTTTACGTCCCAAATGGAATAGGTGGCGAACCTATTGCCATACCGGGCACAAAGTTTGTCAGTCATCGATATTTATCACACATAACTTCCGAAAATAATTTCGAAAAGTCATTGGTGTGAGCCAGTGTCTGGAATCGAACCCCGGACCTCTGGATCAGAGGCCGTGCGCTCGCCCACTGCGTAAATTGATAAATAAAAAATATTTTATTTATCAATAAAAAAATAACATTTTTTGTTTTGTAAATTCACGCTCTGAATATGCAAACATGTAGTCGGGGCAAATGATGTCTCGAATGATGAATTGCTAAGCCACAAATAGTTTTAGATTTATCAGTGATAAAATTAGGTTCATATTTAAAGAACATATAACTTCACGCCTTTTTCTACCCAAAAGTGTTGGCAGTGTCTGTTAAGCCTCGACTCACCGTTATGTTTCCGCCCCAAACGGAATAGGTGCTATTGCCATACCCGTCACAAAGTTTTCCGTCATCGATATTTATTACACATAACTTTCTAAATTAATTTCGAAAATCATTGGTGTGAGACGGCATTCGAAGCCGTGACCTCTTGTTTCAGACGCGAGGTGCTATACCACTGGACTGGAGTGGTAGAACTGACTGAGAGACTTCCGATACATACTATTTTCTCTGTGCTTTCAAAATACATACGTAGTCACGGGTACAATCTAGTAATTATTATGAATGTGATAAATAAACTGAATACAGATACGACAGAAATATTTTCTTTTCTTAGGAGTGTAGAAGTAACAAAATTTTGTTCCATGACTGAAAGACTTTGTGCCCGGTATGGCAATAGGTTCTCCACCTATTCCATTTGGGACGTAAGCATAACGGCGAGACGAGGCTTAACAGCCGCTGCCTACACCTTCGGGTAACTAAAGGCGTGAAGTTATGTTATGTAGAAGTAACAAGTAAAATCACTATTAAAAGATGGCATTAATTTGTAATGCCATGCTATTGAATTATTAAAATAGATTGACGTCAATAGAAAATGAAGTGAATATATTAAACTGAAATATATAAATATATATACACAGAGTTTAAGTTTCACGTCATTTAGTAAGATAAATTATATTAACATAGTCTCATTTGAAGTGAGCAATTGAATAAAATGAACACGTTTTTGTACTTTATTGTTGTTTAAACAACAGAACGATTTCACAATTTAAGTTTAAGAATAAATCATTCTTAAGTACAGGTCTAAAATGATTTGATTCAAGAAATTATTTTGTTAAAGCTGGATTTAAAAAAGGAACTTAATTTCTATATTATCCGTCACACCAAAGAGTTTCATTAAAATGAGTTTATTTAATGCAATGAATAATTAAAAATCGTATAGATTTTTAGTGATGAGACAGTACTTATTATCATAAAGAGTTGAAGAGTTTTATGATGTACGAGGTAATCTTAGGAGCTATTGAACTGATATTGAAATGTATGATTTATTTGATATACAATTATTGATATACAATGATTTATATGATATACAATTGAAAAACTATCTGAAATCAAATTTCTCCGCATCTCGGTCTACTGGCATCGTGCCCAGAAGACTGGCTGCATTGCCACGCTGAATGGCTGTGCGAAGAATAGACCAGCCCTCTAGTCGCGAGAGGCTTCGCTCAGCCTCTTTGCAAGATCATATTTTTTTTTTGTGAGTGTCATATAATTTTTATTTAAATTTAATTTAGGGCTCAACGGAAAATGAACGGTTTTCGTCGTTGATATATTGCGTATAGAACGACAGATTTTTGGTTGCCCCTTATATTCGGGAACCTAAAAAAAACCATTACTACATCATTTACCAGCGTACATAAATGTCAAAAATAGTAATTTTTAGTCTGCCAAAAACACAAAAAAAGCTTTTTTTTTCACAAGCGATACGAAGTTTGCCAGGATAGTGTACTAGTCCTATTAATATTATAAAGGCGAAAGTTTGTATGTATGGATGTTTGTTACTCTTTCACGTAAAAACTACTGAATGGATTTGAATGAAACTTTACCACAATATAGCTTATACATCAGAATAACACATAGGCTACAATTTTTGAGGTTATTTTTGAGGCTAATGTGAGGTCGTAAAAAAAAACACATTTTTTGCGCTTACATTGCAAACGCTGACTGAATCCTACAAGATAGATCAAAACAATTTACTACAGTATTGTACAACTTAAAAAGGTCTACAAAAAAATCCGTGATGGTATATGTTTATCTCTTAGGAATAACCCACAATAACCATTTTTTATCCTTTACTTTGTACGAGAAATAATGGCTTATTTACGAAGCGATTTTAAGCAATACAGTATTAATCCTTATCCAATTAAGTATCTTTAATACATTGTGGATTTAATAAAGATCAATATGGCTTTTTACAGCATGTAAATTAAATAAATATTTTCGAAGATATCACAGATTTAAAATGCAGAGTCATAGCAATTTCGGCGATAAATACCGTTTCGGTGATAAATACCGGCAGCGGTGCCAGGCGAACGGGGCGTGGGGGGAGCGGGGTAGGTGCGGTGGGGAAGAAGTGGCTCATCGCTGAGTGCGCGACCCGAACGCGGGCAGACGTCGTTGACGGTTGTGTCCGTTTTGCGAATTTTCAAGGCAAAATTCTTCTGTCACAGTGTTTGTCCTCGAACTCCTCCAAAACGGCTAGACCGATTTTAATGAAATTTGGTATACATATTCGTTAGGTCTGCCAATAGTTTTTTATCTATTTTTCATCCCCCTAAATCACAAGGGTAACAAATATTTTTTTTAATTTTTCGACATTTTTCTGTTTCTTTTTTTTTATAAAACGGAATACAAAAATACATACAACCCTAAATTTTCAACCCCCTACAATCAACCCCTATTTTTTAAACTTTATTTTTTGGCAAGACGAAGTTTGCCGGGTCAAGCTAGTATTTTAATAAAGGGGAATTTTCGTTACAACGTCCTTCTATTATCGGTACATGTAGTTTAACGAAACAAATTGAAAAGCTGAATAAAAAAAGGCTTCTCGATAAAACGACGTGAACTTTTTCAATTACAAACTTGGGCGGGGGATGTTAAGTATGAGAGAACTACAGAATTTTGCTCACGGACACTATTTACCTATTAATAAAAAGTATTAGTATAAAGTATAAAAGTATTAGTTATAAAGTAATTTAATATTTTATTTATTAACTAACTACACCAGTAAGAGGTGTTTTTATTTATTATTTTTTATGATATACAGGGCAAACGAGCAGGCGTGTCACCTTAAGGTGAGCAACAAACGCCGCCCAAGCACACCTGAACACATATAGTGTTACAGTTGCTTACAATAGGATAAGGACGGGGTCGGGAGTGGAATGGGAAGGGGAGGGGGAAAGCACATCACATCGATATTCTGAGAGGTCGTGGTGTTTCACCGGTCGAGTCGGCCCATTCGTGCAGCGAACTGTGTGACTCTACCATTGTTAGATTATGGAGACTTTATTGTCTTATGCTACTTAATTGTTTTTGCATACACCGGAACCTAGTTCCCACTAAGAGTGCATACGGTTTTTTTTAAATTACATTGTACTGACTTATATTATTTGTAGCATAATTCCCTACACACAAAATCTGTCATATTTACTAATGAATAGCTGTAACATATATATAATACGTGTTCGTCCTATCTATGTTAGGTAGCAAGGGATGACAGGGGTGGCGAGGGACCCATGGCTGATATCGACACCGGCTAGGGCCACTCATGAAAATTAAATCTCTATTAAAATTTCCAGAGAAGGGACCAAAACTTTTATCAGTTATGAACTTTTGTGACATTTCGCGAAGAATTATTATCGCCTTATCTTCAGAACAGTTTCCCCTTGGAGGTAATTCAACTTTGCCCGTGTTTTCGTCCGCTGCAGTTTCTTTCAATTAGATTTTGATCCTGACTTTCTCAACTGTGACCGAAATAGTAATTTTGACATTTCAACATTTCATAATAAATCAATTCTTGAATTTTTTAGTCAAATTTGTAAAATTGTTAATCTTAAGTTTTTTTCTAAATATCTGCAAGCCTAAAACAACTCTAATCTCTCAGGTTTAAGAGGCTACAAATAAAGGAAAAGCTTTTATATCACATATATATTTATCTTGAATCAGATACAAATTACTCAGGATTGTGTTTCGTTTTCACTTACCACGAGTTTCCAACCAAAGCAACCAAACATTGATGTTAATTAAATAAAAACACCAACAGAATCCGTTCCCGCTGAGGTGTCAAACAGCAATCAGCAAATAAAGGGACAGCCAATAAGTTAGCGAGGCTATTCACAAAATCGAAAAGGTTCTGATTCATTGTCACGTCCCGTTTTGATTGGACGTGCTTTGATATCGATAGCTGGGATTGCGATCGTTCAAAAAAAATTTTTAATTTTTTTTTTCAACTTGCTTCGTATTTGATTCTATCCGTTGCGGTCGGGCGATATTTATAATGTTTTTTTTTGTATTTTTTAATTTCCCCCCTTCCTTTATCAAATCCCGCTCTCGAATGTGCAATTGTAGAGCGGTTGGCGTTCATTTGACGAATCCCTATGGATCCGACGGATCCGGAAAATACTCGGATATCCATATTTCTGTTTTTTTTTTTTCTATTTTGTAAAACAATACCCAGCAACATGTTTTGTCAAATAATAATGCACAAGTTTTATGAGGATTATACCAACATATTCCTCTGAATATGTTGGTATAATCAAACTCTATAAAACTCTTTTTATTTACCTATTTATTACACTGGACTCTCTTTTCTGCTGTGTTGTATTTTTATTGAACCGTGGAATGAAGATATTAAAAACTCCTGCAATGGAATAACAATAATATGTTTTTTATATGTTCCCTAATCTAAAAACTACATCATATCAAAGCTCTAGTCAAATTCCTTCAACCATTATTCTAGTCCTGGTTCATCACTCAATCGGACGAAAAGAATAGTAACAAAAACATACAGTCATTATAGTGTCGCGTTACACGCTCGAGAGCACATGTGTTCCTCTGCAGTAACATTAAGTATTGGTAAGCTTTTGATCTTTTTTTTACTAACTGTATCTAAAAGTTTACAAAATGTGTCATTTGAATTTAAACAATTCATTAATCATGTCAACGTTCTCGGTTTTTTTTTATAAATAACACGTAAGGTCGGAATAACAATATATAGATATTTTTTATAACTCCGGGGGTGTTAAACTTCGAAGAATAGAAAACAAAACCCATTTTTTGTTTCGCAAAGAAATGCTTTATGCACACCACTCACCCGGAAACGGCAGGTAGTAGTGTGGGACTCCCTCAAAACACTGTTCTGTAATCCTAGCCTTGGACTAACCACTAAAACCCTACGGCGGCCTTCCTCCAGCGTGCGGGTAGTCCAGGATACAGCTGCCCACTTACCGTTACACCCCTTGCAAGCAGTACGCCCTCGCGGCCCGTTGGCGGCGGCAATCACTGAGCTGGCCGCCGAATTCTTCGAGCGAGATCGGGAGAGAAACGCAGACTTCTGGAGCATGACCTCCTTCCAGAAAGCCTTCCACTCCCCCTCATAAGCCAGCATTGCTGCAATGAACGCCGACAGGACCAGATCTCGCCCGATCCCGTCAACCAAGGCTCAGATCTCCAGTGTGTTTTGGATGGAATCCCGGTTGGATGCGCAATAATGGCATCTCGCAGACACTTCATGGCCGATTCAATTCAGATATTCACCGAAGCACTGAAGTGCCAGGTGAGTATCTGTGTTAACAGTAGATGACAGTGTCTCATTTAAGGAGCACCCAGGCTCCGAGGTGAGGCAGGACGGCACCGACTATGCGGTGCGTAGCCCTGAAAGACCAGTTAGGTAATAAAGCCATTTTTCGATTTTTATCACACATAACTTTAGAATAGTAGTCCGAAAAGTCTACTTGATTTTTGATTTTTAATATTTTTTAAGAATTATCAAAACAATGCAGCAGTTATTATAATTATTATGACCAGATTACTGACACCCATCAAACTAAATTCCTTTCAGCCATTTGGGCCATACCTAAAACATGTCAAATGATATACATTTCTTTGGCACGCTCTACATCTTAAACAGATAGATGGAGGGCTATTTGATGAATGTTGATAAGACAAACACACAAAAATACATGTGTTAAATATATTTATACCTGACTATTAGTAATTATTTTACATATGGAAGATATTTGACGAGAAAACGTTATTAAATTTACTACACTTTGATCAGCAATTACAACTTAACATCAGAATATTAATAATTTTAAAAAGATTTCGATTTTAAAAGCGACTGAGAAAAAAAAATTACAGATACATTGTAATTTTTTTTTCTCAGTCGCTAGTATTTATTTTTGCCGACCGATGCGGTAGTACTTCGTGTCACGGTGACGTCAATCTTCCACCGACTGTCACATTGACATTTGAAGTTTCATTCATTATGCAGCGGTGAATGCGATCTCTTGGAAAGCGTCACTAATTGTTTCCGTATCACCGTCATCGAAGCGCAACAGTCACTGGTGTGCAAGTTTCTTTTCATTCATTCATTCATGATATTATTATTCTATACGTTTCAAGTGAATATAAAGATAATATTAAATACCTATTAAATTGATCACGAAAATGCATCGTCTAAAAAATAAGGAAAGTCATTAAAAAAAAGCTATATTTTTCTCAGTGAAATGATTGATAATTTCATTGTATTTTCTTTGCGATTGATTTATCAGTGAAGTATACATTACAGCATTTAATGGCTGCACTAAACAACACTGTTGCGTTTAAGACTCATGCCATGATGTCAGGCTCGTAAAGACGACATGTGACTACGTGAAACGTCATTTATTTAACGTCTAATTGTGTATTGGATTTACAATCATACATGTAAGTTATAGCGTATAATATTGTGTGATATGTCAGATAGGTTACCAGAGAATTCCATTCGATTTTTCTATCATCATCTTTATGCTTCTTTCTAGCTGAAAATGTAGTTAGCCGCTATTAAGCCTAGGCTCCAATGACCTTTAGGAAGTATTTTTATTTTTGATAGGGGGTACACATGCAAGCGCCGCCTACACTTGCAACACTATAAGGTTACAGTTGCGTTTGGGGAAGGAGGGTGGGCCTTCCAAGACCTCTCTTACTAAACAAAACAGGTACCACTTTACGTCGATATTTTGACAGATCGTGGTATTTCAACGGACGAGCCGGCCCATTCATGGAGCAATCTGCGCGGCTCTAACAGTCTTAAAATAGAAAAATAGGCATATAGGAAATAAAATAATACTGCATGTTGCATGCATAGTTGCCGCAGCTGAGAGCAGACATAAAATATAAAAAGCATAAAACAAAGTTCAAATCAAATGGTAGTATTAAAAAGTACTACATTTTATGAGTTTTGTTTTGAAAAATAAACATTTCCAATACACATATTTACGTACAAGTGAACGGTGACAGTTTAATGTCATAAACGAACGAGTACTTTTAAAAATATTGCGAAGTTTGTACCAACCTGTATTCATTCTTGTGAAGCATTTGGAATATTGTGAAATGGAAAACTTATCGGGCAAAGAAAAATGCAACGCGAGGCGCACATTTTGCGAATTGGCTCGCGATGTCTGCAAAGTCTGCAAAGTCTTTGCGGGCTCTATTTGTCAACTGTGTGTATAATTTTGCTCCAACCAGCGTCACGTGCCCACGAGTGACACGCTCGTTTTGTTTTCGAATGTTTAAATTTAAAAGCCTGAATATATATTTTGGGAATGCATGTTACGTTGTTTCCGTTTCATCTTCCATCTACGCAAAACTGCTTGTTTTTTTTTTTTTTTATGGGATAGGAGGGCAAACGAGCAGGCGTGTCACCTGATAGTAAGCAACCAACGCCGCCCATGGACACCAGCAACACATATAGTGTTACTGTTGCGTTGCCGACCTTTAAGGGATAGGGGATAGGAAAGGATGGGGAAGGGGGTGGGCCTCCGGGTACCTCTCTCACCGAACGAAACGCGGCATGAGCCACTTTACGTCGGTCTTCTGAGAGGTCGTGGTATTTCACCGGTCGAGCCGGCCCATTCATGCAGCGAACTGCTTGGCCCTACTCTCTCTGGTTGTAGTTGTTATGTTTGACGCCGTATCAGATTAGAAGTCGGAGTTTTGCATGAACATATAAATATACGATATTTGGGTAATGGTAAACTACACTGTAGTGTTCAGTCGTGGGGTAACGGGTTGTGTTATTGGTGACTATAATTGATACTTGTAGATGGTGTTATATCGTGAGGCGGTGAGTCTTCAAGATGGTAGATGAGTGGTCGATAGTGTCCGACCGATGGTCCATTTTTGGCCAAAGCCGAAGCCGATTACTCGGCAATCTCCACAACCTTTCGGCCGAAGGTTTATAAACTCTTAGTAGTTTCATATATTTGTTCATTATTATGCATAGCTAAAGAAGAATATCAGCGTAAAGTGGCTCATGCCGCTTTTCTCTCGTTAAGAGAGGTATCCGCAGCCCCAACCCCTCTCTCCTCGCCATCCCATTTAAAACGCCATCCCTATCACACCATGTATCACAATTTAATTGATAAACACAAATTCAAAACACTGAACTAAGTGCAGTCCGTTCCGTCAGTCACTCAGTTTTTCATAACAGTTCGTTTAATCCTGACGGTTCTCGGACCTTCGGCTTCGATACAGAATCCAGCCGAAGCCGAAGGTCTCGCCGAAGATGGATTGTTGGCCGAGCGTGGCCGAAGCCGAAGCTTCGGTCGGACACTAGTGGTCGATTATTGAAAGACGTAGTTACGATCTTGTCATCTTTATTTGTGTCAGCGACAACTGCCTGTCGCTGCACACCGACCACTGCCGCATGCTGTGCGTACAGTGGTTATATACTACTGCAGGGACGTACGTGTAGTATGTGCCATGAAGTGTAATAGCTCTTACAATGGTTTTTCAGACCTCATGGTCCCGCACTTTGACTTCGGTTAGGGAGCGACTATAGTGAGCGGCCATATACCTTTTCAGGTCGGTGGGTCGTTCACTATAAACAATTTACCGTAGGACAGGTAACTAGACCTCATAAAACATCACACGAGGCTCTTGGAAACATAACGAACGATTAACTCAGGTATTTACACTGAGTTTTTAGTAATGTTTTTTTATGACGCGACTATTATGAGAAAAAGTATAACTTAAAATGCTTTTCTATAGAATATTTCTAAAAAACATTTGCACACGATGTATGTACAGTAAATTTAGCTATCAATCCCAAAATGAGATCAAAACATAATCCAGGGTGTCATGGTATAATTACAACTGATTACACCTTTGGATATTATTAGCGTGAAGTTTGTGATGTTTTGCAGCTATAGGTACCAAGTAATCTCTGAAATGGCTGGACCGATATTGGGAAGACTTCACCGATATATAATATGTAACATACGCTACTTCTATCACGTTTCACGCAGACGAAGTAGCGGATACTGCTATTTACTTCATCATAAAACTAAATTCAAATTGTCTAAGTACTAAGGAACATATAACATAACATAACTTCACGCCATTGTTACCCGAAGGTGTAGGCAGCGGCTGTTAAGCCTCGTCTCGCCGTTATGTTTACGTCCCAAATGGAATAGGTGGCGAACCTATTGCCATACCGGGCACAAAGTTTGTCAGTCATCGATATTTATCACACGTAACTTCCGAAAATTTCGAAAAGTCATTGGTGTGTGCCAGGATTTGAACCCACTACTTCTTGAATCAGAAGCGGGGTGCCAGCCACTGCGCCACCGAGACCGTTAAACGTTAGTACTAAGGAATTAAAAAAGAAATATGAATTTTAAAGTTTATAGGATTGTAATAAAAGGTTTATTTAAATACCTAGGTTTATATTATGAATTCTTGGAGAAAGAAATGTCAGGCAATTAATATTGTTGGTCTATTATTGTTGTAACAAGAACCGGGGCCGCGGGACGGAAGTGTGTAGGAATTGTCGTTCTTCTTTGAAATCCTATTTTATAGTTTATAATCCAACTTCGCGTAGTCGGTATAATACTAATTCTTGTAGTCTTTATTTGTGTGAAATAATATTATTTTTATTTAATTACAATTTACAAATATTAATTAGGAACAAATAACCATTTTTAATGGTCTCGGTGGTCGAGTGGTCGAGCTCCCAACTTCTGAATCAGAAGCGGGTTCGAATCCAGGCTCAAACCAATGACTTTTCGAAATTTATGTGTGTATAAATATCGATGACTGAAAACTTTGTGCGCGGTATGGCAGTAGGTTCACCATCTATTCCATTTGGGACGTGTAAATATAACGGATAGACGGCTTAACACCCGCTGCCTACAGCTTCAGGTAGAAAAAGGCGTGAAAGTATGTTTATGAAACTGTTTTTATTTCGTGCATAATTTTAGGCTTTTGGGTTTAAGCCTTTTTTATGGTATCTCACACCCGCTTTTAAAACTAGGCAAGGATAGTGTGGCGCTTTAATTCACTAAAATGATCAACTCTGAGTCAGTAATCATACTTAAGGATCAATTTTAAGAATTAAAAGATATATTTAATAATAGGTTAGGGAAAAAGTATTTTCGTATTTTTGTATGAAAAGTCAAGACATTTTTTTCAAAGTTTATTTACATTTATTTACAATATATATGTACCGTTTTGTTGAATAACTTTCTGCCATTTTGTGGGCAGAGACATTATCCCGTTACTGTAGAAACTTTGGGACTTCTGATCAAAAAAACGGGACAAATAGTTTTGGCAGTCCTCTCTTGAGGTCAACCTTACAGAACCTAAAGAATTCTGAAGAGACCGAAACAGGTGAAAATCTGAAGGCGCAAGGTCAGGGCTATATGGTGGATGCACTAGGACCTCCCAGTCGAACTCTCTTAATTTTTGCTGAGTGGCTAAAGATGTGTGTGGTCTAGCGTTATCGTGATGAAAGACCACACCCTTCCTGTTGATCAATTCCGGCCGTTTTCTCTCGACTGCTTCCTTTAATCTCATCAGTTGCTGGCAGTAAAGATCAGAATCGATGGTTTTGCCGGACGGTAAAAGCTCATAATGAACAATGCCCTTCCAATCCCACCATACACACAGCATCACCTTATTTCGTGTTAGGCCAGGTTTGGCCACAGTCTGTGAAGCCTGGCCAACTTTCGACCACGACCTTTTTCGCACGTTCTTGTCGTACGTGATCCACTTTTCATCGCCAGTTATCAATCTCTTCAAAAACGGCTCGGTTTCATTACGTCTCAATAATGAATCGCAAATGAGTACACGGTTCATTAAGTTTCTTTGAGTGAGCTCGTGTGGCACCCAAATATCGAGCTTTTTTGTATAACCAGCTTTCTTCAAATGGGTCAAAACTGTTTTGTGGTCAATTCCCAGTTCTTCAGCTACATCGTAACTACTAATATGCCGATCTTGCTCCACTCTTTCAAAAATGGCGTCCATTTTATTCGTAACAGGGCGACCAGAGCGAGGTGCATCTTTAACATCAAAATTTCCGGACTGAAAACGTTTGAACCAAATTTGTGCTACTCTTACTGACACTGCATCAGGTCCATAAACATCACAATTTTTTTTCACTGCTTGAGTTGCATTTTTGCCTTTTTTATAATAAAATTTTAAAATGTATCGAATTTCTTCATTAGATTCACTCATATTTACGGAGAGAAAAACAAATGAAAAATAGCGGGAAACAACTTTTTTTTATTTTTTTCTTTTCTTTATAATGTAACCTTTTTAATGTTACCAAAACCAGCCAGACACAAATAGTACAGTCAAAGAAATTTTATAATAAGTTTATACCTACGTTATGCGAAAAGACTTTTTCCCCGACCTAATATGAACGTTTAGAATTAGCATGAATATTTAAACAGCGTTAACTGTCTAACATGAAAAATAAATGTAATCTACTTTTATCTCCTTCACAATGAAATAATATTTTCATATTTATCTTTATCAAACTTCAATGTGATAATAATTAGTACATCGCAGTTGGGCAATGGGGACAAAACTTTTTTTTATGGAGCTAGGAGGGCAAACGAGCATGCGTGTCACCTGGTGGTAAGTGACCAGCGCCACCCATGGACACCTGCAACACATATAGTGTTACAGTTGCGTTACCGACCTTTAAGAGAGTAGGAAAGTTAAGGATGGGTATGGGCGGTGGGCCTCCGGGTACCTCTCTCACAGAACGAAACTCGTTATGAGCCACTTAACGACGATCTTCTAAGAGGTCGTGGTATTTCACCGGTCGGACCGACCCATTTGTGCAGTGAACTGCTTGACTCTATCACTGTTAAGAAATATTTGGTTTTAATATAATCTACAACAGAATAAAAATCTATAAAACAAACATAGTAAATTAAACTCAACACAATTGATTTGATGGTATATAAATATATCGTTCAAAAACTATTTCAACTGGTGCAAGCTTATAAAATAAAAATATAAGTATTCAATAAAAGTATAACCAGTATTTTTAGGTATCCAGTAACAATACCGTTTGATCGAGTCATTTATTGCGTCGTAGAAACTGTACAAGTTTCCGCTCGAAGCGTTCCGAAAGCCGTACAGAGACATAGAGGGGACACTTATTTTACAAGTTTTAAAACGCCCTCTTTCTCTACACTCGCCCCTAAGTAAAATCGTAGTTATACCAAGACAAATGTGTCATGTCATGTGTAAAACTTTTGTTTCTATTTCAATATTTAGATGATCACGGGTCCCTGACAATGGCTTTTTTTAAGGAATAGAGGGGAAAATGAGCATGCGTGTCTCCTGATGGTAAGTAACCAGCGCCGCCCATAGACACCTGCAACACATATAGTGTTACAGTTGCCTTGCCGAACTTCAAGGAAATAGGATGGGAAAGGATGGGGAAGGGAGGTGGGTCTCTCGGTACCTCTCTCACCAAACGAAACGCGGCATAAGCCACTTTACATCGATCTTCTGAGAGGTCGTGGTATTTCACCGGTCGAGCCGGCCCATTCATGCAGCGAACTACTTGGCTATACAACTGTTTAGTAACGTGTGATGTTTTCAAAAACAGACGCTTTCCCTGTTGTTTTTATGAAACAAATATTTATACTATTGTAGTAACAACTTTATTTCACGATTATCCATAAGCCGTCGAGAATAATTAGTCTGAAACTTATTTATACTTCACCGAGACATACTCAAAATAGTAACGTAATTAAAATAAACCAGAAATAAACAGAAAGAACATTAGATTGAAATAGACAAGAAAACTGTATTTCGAATAGCTGAGGATTAGTGCCTTTTTAAAGCTCATCTATTCTATGTTTTACTGAGAATACCAAATATTGGGATTAAAATCTTAAGTAAGTATAGGACAAACACTTGTGAAACAGTCAACCAATTTTTTTATGGGATAGGCGGACTAACGAGCAAGTGGGTCACCTGATGCTAAGTAATTTCTCACCACCCATGAACACCGTGGTGCGTTGCCGTCCTTTAAGGGAGATGGAAGCGAAAAGAAGGCAAAATAGGAATCGGGCCTCCGAATACCTTTCTCACCGAACGAAACGCGGCACGAGCCACTTCACGCCGATATTCCGAGAGTACACATAAATTAAGTATTTCACCGGACGAGCTAGCCCATTCATGCTCTGAACTGCATGGTTCTACCACGGCAGAACCAATGGGAATTGTCATATGTATATTTAATTAATCCATCCAACGTGCTCGTACGAAAACAATTATTGCCCGGCAATATGACTTAACGGCAGTGGGTTTAATTTTATTTTTTGTCTATTGGATATATTAAAAGTAATCAAATGCATTTTCTGCATTAAAATTCATTGGCAAGCTATGATTGGAAAACAAGAAAACTGTTCTTGCTGTTGTTAGTTTTCACATTTTTACTGCTGGTAATTTATACTGACCCGGCGAACTTTGTTCAGCATCAAAAGTAATAAATGAATAAATTTTGGATATCATGAGGTTCAATTTGTGCTATTTATCGGCTTTAACTGCTGTCGCGCAATATCTTCGAAAATATTCGTTTAACAATACTTATGAACAATAATTAAGTAAAAGTTGACACTTGGAAGCACGTTTTACGCACACATTAATAAGTCACTTACACATCAACAACCCATTTTTGGGTCTCCTTGTTTGGGTGACTATTGCCGGTCTATTATTTTTTATATCTATGGCTCTAATTGTTTGTATGAAATATTCATTCTGTTATGTGATTATCATAATTTTTGTATCTTAGGAGACACTGTTACGTATGAATGGCTTTTATCTGCAAGTATACACTAGAAGTTTTTAATTTTTTGGGCTTTACGCAAAGCCATGGTGTTGCTAAAATATTGATAACCAAACGAGGAGATGTTCTAATTTCTTCGAGAACCAATACTGCACACAAGTTTAGACAGTTAAATTCCAGCATTTTAACTTCTAGAAGACAGGAAGGACATATTTCGAATACCATGCTGAATTAAGCCAAGGAATGTGAAAAGCCTTATAAATGCGGGTATATTGTGAAGTCTGAGAATTATAAAGTCGATATAGTACGCATTCAGACATCCCGCGGCCTCCAGGCTTCTCTACAGATCTCTATTGTGTTCGCCCTTTTCTGACTTCAATTTAATCTCAGACGTTTTCCTACACCTCACCTTTGTATGATATTGCACAAAGACTTCATAATATTAGGCATTTTTATTTATTTGTATGAGCACACAACAATGCGTGTATATGTTAAAATGATTACCAAGTCAAAATGGGATTTTCATAACCGTCTTTACGTTTTCGGACAGGTGAACATAATTCAAATATTTTTTTTTTCTAAAATAGAATCTCTTTGCTGTCACATTACGAAACTCACGAGTTTATTCTTTTTTCTTTTGAATAACAATCACATTCAAAACAAAAGTAAATCGTTCTAAATTTAAATTTCCTTTCTCCAAACACCTACATGCATTTGAATCTATGACTGTGCTGACTAATCTGTTTTCAAATAACTTACTGTTCTCGTTTTAACCGTTAAGTAGCAAATAACAAAGACCTAACAATAAGATAACAAACGAACAGTAATCACTTTAAATATAGATCAATAACTATTTCTAAGACAAGTCTCTAACGTTCGCGACCCTGAAAGAACAAAGCGCCTGCTGATTTGTGGTCGTCGACGGCGCGACGTTGCATTCACTCTCTCATTCCTAGACAGAATGCATTATACATATATATGTAGCTAGATTCTGTTGAGTGAGTATATCTTTCGCGTGGAACAAAAAGAACAAACTGGCGTATGCCCAACCAAGTGTGCACGGACTTGTTCTTATGCTTCACATTAATTAAGTATAAGATAAAATCTCTGCGGGAGATGTTGTCTACGATATTTACATTACATGTTCTAAAACTAGTAAACATAATATATATTTGGACCGCCAACAGGTGTTTTAGAGTAGTTAGAGAGTTTAATTTAATTCTAGGTTAAATGTTAAATTGTTTTGATTAAAGGATTTATCAAAACAACCTCGTACGAAATAGTACGGTAGCCTCGTACGATCCGGATGGTCATGATCCGCTCCAGGCTCCTCAGGAGAGCCCTGGAGCGGGAGGCCCCCGAGAGGTCTCGCGACCAAACGGGGGCCCCGTATAAAGGCACGGACCGCACGATGCCACCGTAGAGGCGGAGAACTCACTCTCCTGGTTCCCCGAGATTGGGCAGCAGGCGGTGCAACGCGCCTGCTACCCGTCGCGCTCGGGGGACCATCCTTACGAAATGCTCCTCGAAGCTCCAGTGGCTGTCCAGGGTGAGGCCGAGGTACTTCATGTATCGCCCCACCGGGACAGCCGTGTCACCCACCTGGATCCGCGAGGCCGGTTTTTGTTGTGTGTCGTCTGAGTCGCAAACGACACTCACGCCACGGGGCAGACTGGAGCGGAGGACCGGATCATAGGTGAGGTTCCACAGCAGGGGCCCCAGCACGGACCCTTGTGGAACCCCGCACGTGACTTCCTTCCTTTGCTCCGCTCCGTTCCGGTCGACATAGTCCACCCGTCTCTCCTGCAGGTAGGCCCCGATGACCGACCTTAGGTAGGGAGGCACCGCGTGGTAGACAAGGGCCTCCCTGATGGACGGCCAGGGGAGGGTCTCGAAGGCTTTGACGATGTCTAATGACACATGTCCGGGCCCATCTGCGACAGGTGGCTGCTGATACGGGCGGAGATAGCTCTTTCGAAGGTCTTCCCCGCCTCGTTCAGCAGGCATATCGGCTAGAACGACGACGGAGCGTCTCCGGTCCTCCCTTGCTTCCTGATGAGCACCAGTTTCGCCGACTTCCAGTCGAGGGAGAATACCCCGCGGCGGAGGCATTAGTTCACCAACTGCCTCCACCGCGGGGTGTTCCCCAGGAATTACTTGCCTAAAGTCTCCTCGGGAATGTTTTCATTTGTGGGATAGGGAAGTGTTGGAAGGAGAGGGGAGGAGAGTGGAGAAGAGAAGAGGTTGAACCTCCGGATACCTCTCTCACCGAGCAAAACGTGAGATAAGCCACTTTACGCTGGTATTGTAGGAGTTCGTAGTATTTGATCGGTCGAGCCAGTCCGTTCGTACAGTGAACTACGTGGCTCTACCACTTAATACTTGATCTGTAAATGACATTCGCAATTACTTACAAAATCACTTTACCTGATGGTAAATGACAGCAAAGGGTGTGACTATGGAAGTCGTTTTTTTAATCTTGATCGGTGGTTTGCACGTTCAGCACCCCGCTTCTGTATCAAAGTCTAATCTGGGCACACACCATTGACATTAGATTTTTTTTCGGAAGTTATGTGTGATAAATATCGACGTATGAGACATATAAAATTCCGGGACTTAACAGCTGCTGCGTCTAACTTCGGATATAAAAGTCGTGAAGTTATAAAGAAAAATAAGTGAAACAGACTAAAGCTATAACTATAGATACATACATCCTCCTACTGTCGAGAACTTCGCGAGAATTAACGAGAACAATTGATGTACTTCAACAACTTTTTTTTCTCTTTGTTCCTCGAGGCTATGGATAAGAGTTAGAAGGTCCAATTGTTCCCGAAGACGTTGTAAATCAGAGCCGGCAAGGAAGTCTGGAGCATATGTCTTAATAACGCCTCCTGTGTCGCTGGTGTTGGGTATATTAACCGGTCTATGCTATTTGCTTTCTTTTTCTTTTAATCTACATCATTGCCTGATGCAATAGAGAAAAGGTCTACTATTGAAGAGTCTATTCCATTAATTAACTGTTAACTTCTATATTAATATCGTTTTACTATTAGCCTTTTAATTTTTAGAGTACTAGCTAGCATGATGTGATTAGTATAAGTATTTTGAAGTCCAGAGTAAGACGTATATTTCGACACCCAAATTATTTCTCGGTAAAATTCAGTGGCGAATATGTCGCTCCAGTCTAGCGGTGGTCATCAGGTTCGAATCCCATTTTTCATTACTAGTAAGTGGTGGGCGGAAAAAAAACGTCAAAATGAAGACATAATAAGCATAAATTTCAAGCATAAATTGGGATAGTCAGTTATTTATATATACTGACTAACCCAATTATTTCAATATATATTTATTTTGAATAGCCACCAAATTTAACAATATATTACAAAATTGAAAAATAAAGCGTTTTAAAGAAATACTATTCATTTAATAATAAATGAAAACATACGAAGGATATCGCGAACTATTTCACTTATTTCATTTAGAATCGAATATTAACTTACGTCATAAGTAAAACTCTATAGATATGTATTAATAGCTTCAAGAAATTATGATTTTAAGTGACATATTCAACTAGAAGGTTATGAATTTAGTGTGTCTTAATTAATCAAATCAAATTAAGTCAAAACACTCCAGTACAAACTATATACTCGTATATTTGTTGCAAAACCCTGAGAATGTGTATGTAGGCGGCTATTTACATGAGGGGTCAGCCGGTCCTCTGCTATCTCACTGATTTACAACCATATTCAATTGTTACCCGATGTTGTATCAACAGCTGCCACCGTCCAGAACGTATAGCTTGCTATGTTCAACAAGATATACGATCTCATATAATAACCTTGTTAATTTTACTTATTTTCGCTGCATGAATGGGCCGGCTCGACCTGTGAATTACCACGACCTCTCGGAAGATCGACCTAAAGTGGCTCATGCCGCGTTTCGTTCGGTGACCCATCCCACCCATCCCTTAAAGGTCGGCAACGCAACAGTAACACTATATGTGTTGCTGGTGTACATGGGTTGCGTTGGTTGTTTACCATCAGGTGACACGCCTGCTCGTTGGACCTAACATGGAGATTTCTACCCAGAGGTAGAAAAAGACATGAAGTTGTTTTTTTAAGAAATCTTATCACCATCTTCCTGCCGTTTCCATTATTTGGGGTCGGTACTGGAGGATTGACCTTTGACCACTTTGACCACATTACCTTAGCATTCCACATTCAACTTCCACGCTAACACCCTTCTTACTCATTTCATTCATTCTTTTCTCTAATTTCTTATTCTAAGTTCAAATTTATCATTCTTCTCGCAATCACCCCCCCCCCCCCCCCCTCCTAATAGGTTTAAATTTAAGCTATTCAGTTTTCTGGAAAAAAAAAATCCAATTTCCAAATTCATTTTGAGCAAATAAAATACAAATTATATCCATACGGTTCATTTGAAACAAACTTTTCAGGTGAAAATAGAAAAATATTCTTAAAAGTGACCCGAACAAAATCTGAATCTGTTATCACACATTTACAATTGTATTCAAAGTGTTTTAGTTAGATTAAGAGGCGAGAATGTTTCATAAAAAATATTTATTTAAATTATTCATTTTCATTTATTTTGGAAAAGGGCGATTGAAATTGATATCGCCAATGCTTGTTTTTTATAAACATACTAGCTGACCCGGCGAACTTTGTTCCGCATCAAACGTATTATATGAGTAGATTTTGGATATCATGAGGTTCAATTTGTGCTATTTATCGGCTTTAACTGTTGTCCCGCTATCTTAATACTGCAATATCTTCGAAAGTATTTGTTTTAATTTGCATGCTGTAATGGGCCAGGATCATCTATATTACATGCACAATCTATTTAAGACACTTATTTGGATGAAAATTAATGCTGTGATGTTTAAAATCGCTTCTTAAATAAGCCATTATTTCTCGTAAAAAGTAAAAAAATATAAATAGTCATTGTGGGTTATCCTTAAGAGATAGACATATGCCCTCCCGGACTTTTTGTAGACATTCTGAAGGTGTTTAATAATGAAGAACATTGTTTTGATCTATCACTTAGGGTTCAGCCAGCGTTTGCAATTAAAAAGCTAAATCTCGAAAATTTTCATTTTTCGTTACAACATCATATATGAATAATAGATCAAAACCACCCTGTTGACACCCTCTAACTATTAAAAAAAACCGCATCAAAATCCGTAGCGTAGTTTCAAAGATATAAACATATAAGGGGACAGACAGCGGAAAGTGACTTTGTTTTATACTGTGTAATGATAAATGTACTAAGTACGTAATTTCACGCTTTTTTCTGCCAGAACATGTAGGCAGCGGCTGTCAAAGCCTCGACTCGACGAATCGTTACGTTACGTCCCAATTTAAATGGAATAGGTGGCGAATTTACTGCCATTACACCGGGCACAAATATATTTATCACGCATAACTTCGAACGAAAAATCATTGGTGTGAGTCCTAAATCGAACCCATGACTTTTGAATCTGAAGAAGAGCCTCATCCACTGGACTATCGACACATTAAATGTATTAAAAGTTGAGAAAGGTGTTCATGCATACGATACACGTTGCACGCTAAAGTAGGCTGTGTTTTCTTTGACGGCTACGTAAGAAGGCCCTTCGTCGGTAAACAGGGTGGCAAGATTTATGCGCAGTTTCGTTCTTTGTTTCAGGTAATGAACCGGCTTTCAACCCGTACTCAATGGGCGCGAGAAAAGAGTCCACAGATACTGACTACGCTGAGACCAGCTACATTAAGTAACTTTTTGAGATACTACTGGAATTTTGACAAAAAAAAGAAATCGTATTTTATATCTTCGTCCTCTCGTTACCTCATGTCACTGAAGAAAATATGGTTGTTTAAAATCGGCACGACATATTAAGACAGGGGTCGCCAATTAATTTCGCTTGCGGTCCATTTTAAGAAATGAAATGACCTTCGCGGTCGACACTTTTTATTATAGTTATTAAACAAAACACAGTCCCGGTGGCACAGTGGGCGCATGGCCTCTGATCCAGAGGTCCGGGGTTCGATTCCAGACACTGGCTCACACCAATGACTTTTCGAAATTGTTTTCGGAAGTTATGTGTGATAAATACCGATGACTGACAAACTTTGTGCCCGGTATGGTAATAGGTTCGCCACCTATTCCATTTGGGACGTAAACATAACGGCGAGACGAGGCTTAACAGCCGCTGCCTACACCTTCGGGTAACAAAAGGCGTGAAGTTATGTTATGTTATTAAACAAAAGTTGCGGCAATAAAAATGGTGTTTGTTTTACATATCAATAATAAAAATGACATTTGTTTGAAGTTTTGAGTAAAATTGGTGCAAACTATTGACATCAAATCCTGAAGATGTTCATCAGTAAGCCAAGATCGAAATTTATTCTGTAGAAATGAACTTTTTTTGAATTGCCGTCAACAAGAATGTTACGGGGGATATATTTTTATTAAATTACGTAATTTGTAGTGCAAGTTGCAAGAGTTTTCGTGGTCCACACATAATGACTCGGCGGTCCGGATGCCATTTGGCGACCCGTGTATTAAGACATCGATGATTATTTTAAATATAATATCAGCGCTCTGTAGTTCCAAGCTAAGCAAATAAATGCTTGTGCTATGGAAACTAGATAACATATATATAATCATTTGTAAATACATGCATATATATATAAATAAAAACAGCTATACAAAATATAAACATTCATGCTCGTCATAAATATTTGTACTCGGGTAGGGCTCGAATCTGCCGACCTCGATTTTGCAATCAGTTTTTTTTTTATTAAAGCACGAAGCCCATCAGTCAGTTAAATGAGAAAGATATAATTTTTCAGAAAAATTTCACACCGAAAACACTTATTGTTAATTCTGTTGGCACTTTTCTGGTACTTTGCCGAAAACGCAGTAATGATTTGAGCGTGTACGTGAAGCAGGCGGTGACTCAGTCACTCGGCCCGCTTCCACTGTAATGACCCTATAACAGCCTACATTATTATTTATGTTGTGTAGCTGAGAACAGTATAATAGTACCATAAGAATGAAATAAATTCACCGCAAAACTTTTGAAGGCCCAGGCTCTCGAAAGCCACCTAAGCACTTATTGTTTCATATTTGCGAGAATGTATTCTTTCGTTTTATACGTGTTTTGCATGCGCGCGATTACTTCAAACTTTTTTTTTAATATATATATATTCACTGATATTTTGATGTACCAATATTGTGATGGATTATTTTAAAAGAAATTCCATGAAGTTGGAATGGTTATATGTAATTAATATGAATACGTACATGGCAAGCTTTGCAAAGGTCAAGGGTACTAAGCATATATTCTTGAAGAGTTTCATATTTTTCTTGCGCATAAGGGCTCCACTTGGGTTTTGATTAAAGCAGATAATACTAGTAAGGAATGCAATTAGTGGAATGTTTTCGATTGTATAGAATGTAAAATGAAGATTTCTATCAAATCTATCAGAAACTTTGGGTTCAAATCCTGATAATGACATTTCAAAACAGTGGGCAACAACCAGTGTGGAGGTGAAATAAAAATATATTGCCTCCATTTTAATATTTCAAGCAGTACCTACCAGACCGCAATATGCAATTTATTCCCCTGCGTTCACAACATAACATTAAAATTTATCAGATACACATTTAAATAAACAAAATAACATATTTTGAAATCATTGAATCACTATGTACGACAACTCAACATCTATCTATTATTCATTCCGTCGAACACATCTCCATACGGGCAGCATTTGATTCTCACTAAAATGCATAGATGGCGCTAGTAGTAGTTGCACGTAGACCTCGGATTAAACCAAATGTGTCGCTCTCGTTTTATTACCAAGACTACAGTTAAATGGACGAGCTTTATTTACCTAAGTGACGTTGCTAAATCCCTTGCTTTGCAGCCGCAAACCAAATCGGTCCATCGGTCTCCTGTTGTTATAAACAACACTCCAAATAAATAACACATATGCACCTATATAATTGTTTCTAATCTTGTTGCTATATTTGTTTGTTGGTTATGGTTTTCAATATAAACTAATCAACAGATCATAATAAAATTGTGTACCACAACTATTAAATTAAAAATATTGTTAAGTTTGTTTTCGAATTTTTAGGCGGAACATTTAGTAATCTCATTTTTATCGCGGATAAATATAATTACAGATCCCGTGGTATTTCGTTGTCAGATATGCGAAGGAACCCATCAGTAAAACTAATAATAAATTAATACACAATATTTATTATCAAAATTGATGTCTCTATTTTCCAATTCCTGATTTAATAATTTTTCGGAGGGTGTCATAAGATATTATTTTTATGTGAAAATTGGCCCTAATGATATTATATTACAGCGCAGGTTCTATCAGTTCAATGGGTATTTGCTATAGTAGTACCAAAGGATCTTACCAGATAATTTTAACACTATTTTTTTTCTATGGAATTTAATTAATAAAAATAAAAAATTGAAACTAAAAAGACTAGTAGACTCTCCCTTTTTTATGGGATAGGAGGGTAAACGAGCAGGCGTGTTACCTGATAGAAAGTGACCAGCGCCGCCCATGGACACCTGCAACACGTATAGTGTTACAGTTGCGTTGCCGATATTTAAGGAAGTAGGATAGGAAAGGATGGGGAAGGGGGGTAGGCCTCCGTGTACCTCTCTCACAGAACGAAACATGGCATGAGCCATTTTACGTCGATCTTCTGAGAGGCTGTGGTAATTCACCGGTCGAGCCGGCCCATTCATGCAGCGAATTGCTTGGCTCTACCACTGCCTGCTTTGGGTTTTAATGATCTTAACATATGGGACATCAGTTATTAATGGTACAGGCTATTTTATGCTCCAAGCTATGTTCCATTATTGCGTGGTTCATTGGTAAAACCATCAACGGCAGAATCGAGGTTGGCGCGTTCAATCCCCACCCAACTATAAATATTTGTGACAAACGTGTTCTCATGTCGTCTGATTATAAGTAGATGTATTTATAAAAATATTTATGTATGTATTAATATTCATTATCTAGTTTCCATAACACAATCATTGCTTAGCTTTGAACTAGAGGGCGCTGTTTGTATAGTGTACAAGATATTACTATATTAACTGCCTGAGAACATCAAGACTAATTCCTTGTTATTTATTTTGATCAAATCTATATATATATATATATAAGAGATTTCCACCTATATATTGACTCATCACGATATCTCTGGAACCATAAGGCGTAGCGACTTGAAATTTGGTAGGATTATTCCTTTCGCCGAGTAGAGGTCAGCTAAGAACGGATTTTACGAAATTCCACCCACAAGGGGGGTTGCGGGGGTGTTAACAATGGAAAATTCCCATTTTTAACCTATAGCTGCTATCGACTTCAAATTTGTCGAAGATATTGCAGTATTAACATAGCGGGGCAGCAGTTATTACTTTTGATGCGAAACAGAGTTCGCCGGGTCAGCTAGTATAATATAAAACTAGTACCTATAGTAATAGTAGCTGTTGGTTTTGTAATACACTTACTTTATAATTAAAAGACTTAAGGGTCCTTAATTATTTTCATTTAATAGGTTTATTTACTTTGTTATTTGTATTTAAATTGGAATTCAACATATTTTGGACAACGTAATTCGCTCTTTTCTGCAGAACAGTCGTAACAAGAAATAATTTTTTTGTTAATTTGAACAAAAATTTAAACTTTTCAAAGTAGAATTTTTATGTGGTTCTAAGCCTTTAAACATAAAATCAACTTTAATTACCCGTTTTCTCTACCGTTTGCAATCAGAAAGAGAAGTATAGAAGCTCATATCGCGCCACAGTCCGTGAGGGAAGTATTTGGAAGTCCATTTTTTATCTTTCTCTATATTCATCTAACTCTCCGTCACATGTTAAAGCCGGCAATGCAGTTATAACTGTCTTGCTGTTGCACAAAACATCATATAAGTGACTCTCATGCAAAAAAAATACAATTAATTTGGCATTCTGGGGCTATAGAACAAAACATAACATAACTTTACACCTTTGTTACCCGAAGGTGTAGCCAGTGGCTGTTTATCCTCGTCTCGCCGTTATGTTTACGTCCCAAATGGAACCTATTGCCATATCAGGTACCAAGTTTTTAGTCAACTTCCCGCGACTTTCGGGACTTCTTCAGAAGCGGGGTGCTCGACCACTGGAACGCCGAGACATTAAATTGTCTCGGGTTTTAGAAGGTGCTTTTTAATAGTTTGCTAACCCGAAAAATATATGTCATCGCAAAAAATCCATTCCAACGTCCGGTCTATTTCTGATAGTTGAAAAATGAAAGTCAACCCCTACCCGTTCTGGGTATGAGCGATGATGAAAAGGAAAAGTGTTACCGATACGATGGACGTGAGCGGCAAACCCAAAATCACCTGATGAACGTTCCAGTTCGTACGACGTGTTTATAGCTTACAGTAAGCTTTAACTGATGCGTTAAGTTATTGGCACTTATGCCGAATGAAATCCTTATTTAGAATGTAAGACGTTATCGTATATTATTTATTAATATATATATGATTTACACGAGGTATCTTGAATTTATGTTTTTGTTAGAGTTTTGTATTTTTGTTTTTACGATTTTTTATAGAGCGACTTGTAATAGAGAGTGTTTTTGTAGGTGTTTTGATAAAGATGAAAAAAAAGAGTATGGTATCTTGGATCACCATACATTAATTAAGTTACATAATATTATGTTTTATAAATATTAATTTTAAGTTCTTGTCATTTTTTTTTGATTGGTGTAAAGTCAAAAATTACTTTTATTTTTCTAATGATATAGAGTTAACCAATAAGTATACTATCTGCACCGTTTAGAAGATGAGAAGATCCTCAGAAGAATCAGCGTAATATCGGCATAATTCCTGCAGACTACATCTTCAAATATAGACGGCGTGAAGTTATAAAATATTTTCATATTTTCTTATTTTAATAAAAATAAGACTTCTTATGCAGTATCTAACTATATCGAAAAACTTAAAACTAGTATATTATTGAAATAAGTAAACATATCCGCGAGTCGCCAATACATCTATGAATAACAAATGAAGCTTCGTCATCGCCCACTTCATTATAGCTCGTTATTCCTAATCAAATAATGTACAAATGCAGTTACTTTTTTTTCCTTAGCAAAAGAATACATACCGTTTGAGGAAAATACAGACGAGAGCCATTCAAGATATTTGTTTTTTTTTCTGTAACTTCACGTTTTTTCTATCCGAATTTATGCTCGCCGAATTTGTGCATCTCAAAAAATAATGTCGCCAAAGCAATTGCTGTCAGTCATTGATATAAATTAGACATGACTTTGGAAAAGTCTTTAAATTGTTGTGAACCAGGAGTTACCGAATTCTTAATTCAGGTGCAGGGTGCTCGACTTCCAAAATTTAAAAGGTTTTCATAAGTTTGAGAATTAAATAAACCAGAGTTTTACTTATTAACCTGATGTAATGCTAACCAAATCTTAGATTAACGTGTATATAGACTAGCGTAATGATACGAAATATAATCTTCTGTAATCGAGAAAGTAGGTATGTACCTATCCAAAAAAAAACTGACATATCCACGCGAATGGATCTATGGTTCTGGATGAAACTTTACGCTTTTTACTACCCAAAGGTGTAGTAGACAGCGGCTGTTAAAACCTCGACTCGCTGAATCGCTACGTTACGTCCAGAATGTAATAGGTGGCGAATCTATTGCCATACACCGGGCACAAAGATGTCAGTCATCGATAATTATCCACATATAACTTCCGAAAAGAATTTTAAGAAATCATTAGTGTGTGTTCGTTATTGAACTCACAACTCCAGAGTCAGAAGCGGGAAGCTTGTCCACTGGACCACTTAGACTTAAAGAATGAATGAATGATAATTCTGTCTGAAATGATAAATCCTAATTATTTTAGTTCCTTGATATTTTATTATTAATTCAATAATATTCCGACTGAGATAATATCTTATGGTCTTGTTATGAGCCGGGAAAGAGTGGGTGTTTTACTCAATCATTGCTGGTCCCAAGTAATCACATACTAGTAATCACTCATCATTATCTTTTGGATAATGAATCATTATTTTAATTTTATCTATGATAGTAAGAAGTTTTGTTTGTTTGAACCAGCTAATCGCAGGAACCACTAATCTCATAAATATTTACACAACTGTTTTTGTCTTAGATAATGTCTGGAAGACAATAGATTATGTATATCATCACGCTTCCCCGAATAAGAGGAAGCGGCAGCTGTACATGTTGGTATACTCCACTTCTTCTGCGTAAATTGAATAAAACTTATTAATTCTGAAATGACACCTATTTTTTATAGTCTGCTTAAAAGAAAAGCTTAAAATATATTTAATTGTTGTCTATTGCTAACTACTATTACTAACTATTTTTATTCAACTACTCTCGAGAGCAATGAATCCGGGTCACTTAAAGAATGTTAAAAATCTCGGAAACTAAAAATGATAGGTTAATGCAATAAATTGTATTTAATACACAATGTAATACTCCTTTAATGAAAGTAAAAAAAATATGAGTCACCATACATTTTATTAACACAAAATTACATAAAGAAAAAATCTGCTGATCTCTCCTTAAAACAAAAATAGGAAACATGAAATTTTTGAACTTTATTACGATTTTCTTGAATTTTAATACTTCGTATTGCCTCCTCGTGCTTCCATTACTGCGTTTACGCGGTTTGGCATGCTGTACACCAAGTTCCTTATACGATTTTGGGGAATATTCTCCCATTCCTCTGTGAGAGCAATTTTGAGCTCACGAAGCGTGATTGGGGGAGGGTTTCGTTGTTTTACGCATCTGCCTAGCTCGTCCCAAGCATGCTCGATCGGGTTGATATCCGGGCTGCGCGCTGGCCACTCCATACGAGTAATGTTCATCTCTTGAAGGTAGTCATTCACAATCCTACCTGTATGAGGTCGGGCATTGTCATGCATAAATATAGCATCCTCACCTAAATTGACCATAAATGGACCAACGTGATCATTGAGGATTTCTTCCACATATCTTACGCTAGTTAAAGAGCCGTTTTCTATGATCACCAGCTCTGTGCGACTTTCAGAAGAAATTCCGGCCCACACAAGTACAGACCCACCACCGTAGGCTACTTTTTCCTCGATGCATGCTTGCTTGAATCTTTCTCCTGGTCTTCGATACACTCTGTGTCTTCCATCGTGCTTGTAGAGCATAAATTTTGATTCGTCGGAGAACATAACTTTTGACCAATCTTCAATACTCCAATTTACGTGGCTCTGGGCATATCTTAGTCTTGAAATACGATGCCCACGCTCCAGTTTAGGGCCGTGGGTTACTTCCTCCGAGGCGTCGAAACTGATTGGTGAGTTCAGTTCCTGTGAGAAAGCGATTTCGAAGCATGGTGTTCACCAAGTATCGGTCTTCTCGTGCTGTGGTATACCTGGTTCTGCCCGTTCCTGGTCTGCGTAGGTTAGAACCAGTTTCTTCGTAACGTCGGAGAACTCTTTGTACTGTTGACAGCGACACACCAACAGTCCTGGCTGTATCGCGCTGACTCCGGCCGGTTTCCAGCATTGTAAGTATTCTGGTGCATTCTTCAGGCGTAAGCGACATAATTTCAGCTTGAATAATGAATATAGAGCACTATCAACATGGTTTATGTACCCACATAAATGACAGATTACAAACAAAAGCAAAACCAAATGCTGTAATTTCGTAGTTACATCTTCGAAAGTGGCCCTTTTTCAAATTTGATTTTTTTATGATATAACTTTACAATAACTAAGAAGTTTTAATACCTTCATTTAAGGAGTATTACATTGTCTATTAAATACAATTTATTGCATTAACCTAGCATTTTTAGTTTCCGAGATTTTTAGGATTCTTTAAGTGACCCGGATTCATTGCTCTCGAGTGTATTTGATTAGTAGTATGTAGTTATTACATATCAATGTGATATCTATTTTAAATATATTTACGCATTTTATTTCTTAGTAAAATTAATCTTTAAATAATAATATTATAAAATAGAACAGTCACTTAGTGCATATCATTGTAGATGGGATTTAGGGGTGGAAAGATGTATATTTATTATATTTAAAAAAAAGCTTTAAAAAGCATTCCGTTTTCTGTTTTAAACTTACTTAATTTAGATTTTTTATACGTTCAAATTTCGAACTTCCAAAATCCAATTCATACTAAAGGAATTGGAAATTAAAAAAAATCATAAAACTTATTCAATATTCGAAAAAGTTCCAATAAAGAAAATTAGGTGGCCATTATAACGCCAAGTGAAATTAAGTAAAAAGGGCACGCTAGCCATTAAAGAGCTTTAACGACGCCGATCAGATGAATAAATGATTGAATTTTCAATTAAGATTAGTGAGAAAATGCGGAAGGAACTCTTTGTTGACAATATTGAGACAGGCGCCTGCAAAGACCGAGAGTGTTGCCAGGTCGTGAAGCATTTTTTTTTGCTTAGTTTTTTTAGTTATAACTTTTATTGGATTAAAAAAAGGATATTTATTTCTAAGACTTTCGCGAATCTCATTCATAGATTAAAACAACTTTTAGGATTATATCGCGTTTATATATTACTTATTTATTTCCCGACGTTTCGAACTCTTTACAGAGATCATTTTCACGAGATCTCTATAAAGAGTTCACGACCTGGCAACACTCTCGGTCTTTGCAGGCGCCTGTCTCAATATTATCAACAAAGAGTTCAAAAAAAGGGTTCATATATTCTTTGGATTAAAAAAAGGTGAACTAAAAATATTCTATCACGGAGTCATCACCTAATGTACATGTTTTATTGTATATTTTTTTTATAAATATGCCTTGGTGGTTCAGTGGTCGAGCTCCCCGCTTCTGATTCAGAAGTCATGGCTTCGATTTAGGACTCATACCAATGATTTCATGGAATTCTTTTAGGAAGTTATGTGTGTGAAATATGAATGAGTGACAACCTTGTACCCGATATAATGGCAATAGATTCGCTAGCTATTCCATTTGGGCCGCTGCTAACACCTTTGGACAGAAAAAGGCGTGAAGTTATATGCTTTTTTTATATAAATCTCGTATATGAATGCATTTTAAATCCTTAAAATATGTTACCCTTGCTAAGTAAACGGCAAGTGCACATAACGTTCGCTCGTAATTTTGCTAGAGGCACGTGAGATGTCGCCAACAACTGCTCCTTGAAATACGAACTGGTCTTGCATTAAAATTAATATTCAAATATTATTTTGTGTCTATTAAGTATACTGGTCTCGGTGGTCCAGTGGTCTAGCATCCCGCTTCTGAATTTAGAAGGTGCGGGTTCGAATCCTAACACTGGCTCACACCAATGACTTTTTGAAGTTCTTTTCGGAAGCTTCCGAAAGAACTTTTCAGTCATCGATATTTTTCATAGCTATGTGTGAAAAATACCGATGACTGAAAACTTTGGGCCCGGTATGGCCGTAGGTTCGCCACCTACTCCATTTGGGACGTAAACATAACGAGACGAGACTTAACAGCCGCTGCCTACATCTTCGGGTAGAAAAAGGCATGACGTTATGTTATTTTGTGTATATGTTTTTAAGTATACTATTATATATAATTTATTTAATACATATCTGTGTAATAAAAATATCCAAATATTTAGTGCACTTCATTTTAAAAAAAAGTCATTAAATGTGTTATTGAAAATAAACTTACTATTCAAACATGGATTTACTCCAATTTTGAAACAATCGTTTAGAGTATCGAATCGTTTCTCTTATAACCTTTGATTTTATTGTTTCAGATAAATATCCATTGGATTCATAAAATTAAACATTGTTTTAACTTTGAATCGTATCCAATTTTGCGTCAAATCTCTATTTATATGTCTTATTAGATCTTATATGGTTATCAACTCGCAGATGATAAATCTCTGCCATTTCGAGCGTTTTCAGAGTTGTAATCAGGCTTTTCAAAATTTACATTATTAACTTATTTACCTACAATAGTTTTACATTCGAGACCGACAATGACAAAACGGCAAGTCGAGGTATATTTTCCGCTGCCTACACCTACGTAAATAAATGAAATGTAGTTACAATAACGTGATTCACTTCAAATATATCACACATAATTAGTTTTTGGGTCACCTGGTGGTAAGCAACCAACGCCGCCCATGGACACCAGCAACACATATAGTGTTACTGTTGCGTTGCCAACCTTTAAGAGGTAGGGGATAGGAAAGGATGGGGAAGGGGGTGGGCCTGCGGGTACCTCTCTCACCGAACGAAACGCGGCATGAGCCACTTTACGTCGATCCTCTGAGAGGTCGTGGTATTTTACCAGTCGAGCCGGCCCATTTATGCAGCGAACTGCTTGGCTCTATCACTGTTAAATCGCACAGAATAACACACAGAATAACTTTTTATTGAATAAAAAAGGTTTTAATCTGCGATTAAATTTGTCCTTTCACTGTTTTCATTATTCCTGATTTTATTTATTCTGATACGTGAAATATTGTACAGCCGTAAATTCACAGAATTTGTCAGTTGCCCGATACATGATAGAATACAAAATCTATTTTTACTTTGAATGAATATTTCTTGGAAATGAATCAAAATATTGGTTATTTTCCAATTTATCACTTAAATTCATATTTAACGTGTCAGAATATAATAATAGGTCTGTTATTTTTCGTTGTTCCGGCAGGTCCAGTGGTCGAGCACAAGGCTTCTGAATCAAGAGTTCGTGGACTCGAAATCTAGACACCTGTTTGCTGTTTACCTCTTACTTTTCGAAATTCTTTTTGAAAGTTATGGGTGATAAATATGACGACATTTTGCCCGGATTTCTTCCGAAAATTCGGCGAGCCGAGGCATAATAGCCGGTGCATACACCTTTGGATAAACAAGTCGTGACGTTATTTATATTATTTTCTTGTAACTTTACACCTTGATTACGCGATGGGGAAATGTGCGGTCATTATGTGTAGATTTGCTGAATTTTTCGTCATATTAGGCCATAATTTTGATCATAGTTTCCGGGAAAAAAATCCGAATTTTCCTACAAAAACACTATTGAATTTAGATTACTTACATTGTATCACTGACCTTTACTTAGGTTTTCTAATGATACGATAATTGTAATGAATTCTAAATTCACATTGAAAAATCCAAAAGTAGGTACCATCATAAATATGAAGGAACAATTTTGTTAACTTAATTTTTCATGAACTTCAGTAATCATTGCTCGGGAGAGGTGGCCATTGAAACAAAGGGGTCAGGTTGTTCATTTATTCAGACGATGAGGATTCTTTACCTTATCCCCTTTACCTACCACCCCCATCCAACGGAGAAACTTTCTTATTTCGTTAAACGATAATTAAATTATAGAATTAATCGTAGAAATTAGTTGAAAATTATGACAATACTTACGGCGAGTTGAAATTTTTAATTCTTTTCGTGAAAGAAAATGGTCTGAAATGAAAATTGCCCACTTCTTTTCATGTTTGTTCGCTTTCATTTGACTTTTGAATGGGTTAAAGAAGAGAGAGAGGCATATTGTTTTGTTTACAGAGAAGTTTTTTTTTATTTTTGTAATTCGGATACGTAGTTACCTTTTTGTTGTTACGGAAATGTTCGAATGATTCTTGTTCATCAAAGATTTTTTTCTTAACTTAATTTTTGTCTTTTATTTCACAAGTATATAGGGAATTATATTTTTTGTTTATTGTTATGTGATACAGAAGTAATATGAAAATGTTATTGATGTCTACTTTTGATACTAGTGATTTGCTAAGTCATTGAATTCCTGGTAAGAGACATTAGTTTGAACGAGAAATGCAATTCAAGACAACTTGACTTAGAAGCACCATGCTCAACCTCTTTCCCATCGATGATAACAATGCTACTATTTTTAGAATTAAATGTTAAGATTATTAAATGGGTATTGGTGGTAATTTTACAATGGTAGAGTAAAACAGTTCGCTGCATAAATACCACGACCTATCAGAAGATCGACGTAACGTGGCTTAAGCCGCGAAAGTGGTACTCAGAGGCCCGCCTTCCTATACCACTCCCTTAAAAGTCGCCAACGCAACTGTAACTCTATATGTGTTGAAGGTGTCTATGGGCGGCACTGGTCACTTACCATCAGGTGACACGCCTGCTCGTTTGCCCTTCAATCCCATAAAAATAAAATATTATTGGTAATGATTATTCTGTTATATTTATTAGTTTTAATGCCAACCCTATTTAATTAGTAAGCAGCCACAAATACACAGTGCGGATCCCGGAGAGTTGATGAGTGACACAACTTTTTTCTGAAGGAAACAAACGGTATACGTGATCTATTTGTGTTCCCACGTTAATATATTATACCCCGGGCATATGGGATGCACGTGTCATCCATAAGAATACTGTTGAGTTATTACTTCTTAATTTTCTATACATATATCGAATTTCAGCCACGTGTCTTTAGTAATGACGATAATATTATTAAAGGAACCATCACTTAAAGAAAAATAACCGATCAGTAAGAATCGCGTCAAAATTTCATGAGCAGTTTTTTAAAATTTGGTTTTGATTTTGTTTCTTTTAAGAGATCGGTTTTTACAACGTACCTATTTGAATTAATTTTAGAATACACTTTTTTTAAAATCATTTTGAGAATGCATTTCAGCCAGTTACATCGTGAATGTAAAGAGGTTTTATTGCATTCTGCCATCATGATACAACAGTTGCCTCTTATGGAGGGCAAGGTTTGTATAGAAATATTTGAACATCCTAAAATGTAAATGTAATATTATATTAATGGGATTACCACACGATTAAAACCATGCCCACTTAAATTTATGAACTCTAAAATACAACTATACGAAATGCTCTTGTTATTAAATATAGACGTGCTTGTTTAATAGGTGTGGTTTTAGAAAAGGTTGTTACCTCTTTGGGATCTACCAACCCGGAAGGGATTTTCGTGTTAGCGTCTGAATATGTATACATATATGTATAAATATAGGCTTTTATTAGCCTTTTCAAAGCCTATTGTATATTTCAGAATATTCTACATTCATAATTATTTTGAAACATTAAATGGCAGAATAAAAATAAACTATAATAATATAATGATACACAATCTAAACTCACAAAGGCATAACTTGCTATAAGATTTGCGAAAGTCACTGGTAGGACACCGGAATCGAAATCGTGGTCTCCTTCTGCGAAGCAGTCATGCTCCAGAAGGCGGCCGCCGAGGGGGATCGGGAGAGAGCCGATCACGCTCGAAGGCGGCGGCGAGCTCAGTGATCGCCTCCGCCGACGGGCCGCGAGGGCGCACACCACGCGGGTGCGCCCGGGTCGCGGCCCGGGATGGATGACCCCCCGGTGCGGCCGGGGAGGGTCGTCGGTGCCACCCCACCCGGGGTAGCCTCACCGAGGCTCCCCGTGGATGGGCACCCCCTCGTGACAGTGGGGGGGCGACGGCGGGGTAAACCAGAGGGCTGAAGCACTGTCCTGGGCCATCCCAACGCCGGAGGAAGGCCGCCGCGAGGTTTTAGTGGGTAACCCTAGGATTGGATTGCAGTTTACTGTTTTGGGAGTCCCACGCTACCACCAGCCGTACTCAGGCAGGGGGTGTGCATAAAGCATTTCCTCGCGTAAAAAAAAGAAGGACACCGGAATCTAACGTGGGACTTCCAAACCAGGAACGGAGTGCTGAACTACTAAATTACTAAAAGATTTATTTAATTAGCTACCAGACAGTTGTACCTCGTTATCAACGAAGTGAATCCGCACTTAACCCAGAGACTTTGCTTGGAGGCATTTTAAGTATATATTTTATATTTTTTATTGTGTATACATAACTTAACGACAAGTCCCTTGCGCGGTAAGCAGAGAGAACAAAGCGACATAAGGCATGATTCTTACACGAATCACCCGCTTCTTTGACTATCATAACTCTTGTCATTCACGCTAGTCGATTTTTAAGGCTTCTCACACCAGCTTCCTCAAAGACTCGTTATATTTGGTCACGGAAAGTGTCTCATGGTCGCCCTCGACTCTAACATACATCCGCTTTTGCATTATATATCTGCTTAGTCAATCTAGCACCATTCATTTTTTCTTCATGTCCAACCCATGGGACTTACTTACTTTTTTATTGTTAATTCGTACATTTTAATAATTTAAACGTGTAGATAGTGGCAACTCTTCCATACATCTGATATGTATGTAATAGCTCCAAATATGGCCTAATTATTGACATTTGTTGGTATTATAGTGTCAGTCATCAATATTTATCAAACATTTCATTTTACTACTAAAGAGTTATTGGTAAGAGTAATCCTAAGATTAGGACCCGAGTCCGTCTCTAGACCACCAAGACAATAATATACTAAATATACCTATAACCTATACAGGTTAATCTCAAGTACAGAAAATGGTGAAAAATGGAAGGATTCTTTTTAACGTCAAAAATAACATAACTTCATGCCTCTTTCTACTCAAAGGTGTTGTCAACGGCTAATAAGCTTCGACTCGCCGTTATATTTTCGTCCCAAATAAAATAGGTGGCAAACCTATTGCCATACCGGTAGCAAAGTTTTCAGTCATCGTTAAGTATCACACATAGCTTTCGAAATTCATTTCGAAAAGTCATTGGTGTGAGCCAGGATTCGAACCCGCGACCTCTTGATTCCGAAGCGTGGTGCTCGACCACAGGACCGCCGAGACTTAACGTCCAAGAAATCTATTTTGAAATAGTAAGTGCATTGACCGGCCGCATTTTCGACGCAGTATAACAGTCGATAATTATGTTGTCAACTGACTAAAGCAAACTGGGACTATACAAAGCGGATCTGGGCCTCGGATCAGTCGCTTTTTGTGAACGACAAAGGCCATTACACGATCCGTTTCCAAGCGTAAAGTCAACACTGTTATGAAGTTTTCAATGGAGTTTTCCCGGTAAATCGGCTAACGTGGGAATGCCCAGTGATTGCGATTTGAATAGATAATGAGCACCTGTATATACTACTCGTTAATTGAGTCTTCATGTAAATAAACAGACATGTTCTATTTAATTGATTGTTGATATCAGTGAGGGGGTGGTTTTGTTCAAGTACTGTTTTGACGCAACTAGGACTAAATACGATATTTGTTTACAAAATATTTTGAAGATGATATAAAAATATATAAGGTTTATTTTGATACTTTATAGAGGAAGATTTAAGATTTAGTTGTTGCAGTGGTGAAACAACCAACTGCCGAATCGAGGTCGGCGGATTCGATTATCACCCGAGTACAAATATTTATGATAAGCATGATTGTTCACATGGCGTCTGCGTGTTTTTCTATGTATTGATTATCCGTTATTTAGTTTCCACTACTCAAGTATTTAGCTGGAACTAGAGGGCGCTGTGTGTATTTTATCCTATATATTATAATATTTATTATTGTATTTATTAACTTGTCTATTGTCAGAGTTTTATTCAGTTTTAATTAGCTAATTAATAAAAGTATCATATTAAATTCTGATAACCGATCACTATGCAGCTGTATTTTAACCATTACTATATTTATTCTATAAATAAGTTCAGTAAATTTTAATATCCTTGCGCAAATATGATGTGAAATTTCTATATTTGCATTTTATTCAGTACAAATGACATGTTACTTATTAATTCATGTTAATGTTGTTACAATATGCGATGCACTTTGTAATAATTAATTTCGTTTTGAAATAACATACTTTTTTAAAACGTGATAGAATTTAGATTTATTAAAAATCTTCAAGCGTTTTATTACTCTACGGTGTTGGCAGAATAAAATATTCAGTATATAAAGGTCGCCACAATAAATTACTACTAAATTTTACGATATTTATTTATTAACATAACGTAACATCTTCAACTCCTGAACCTTTTGCCATACACCGGGCAGAAACTTGCCAGTAATCGAGATTCCGAGAATTCACTGGAGTGAGCTCAGAATCGATTCCAGGACTTCTGAGAATCAGAAGTAGGGTGCCCGACCACTGGATCACCAAGACTATTAAATTAACATATTTTACAACATTATTAGAATTGATTTTATGTGGATATTTTTAAAAAATCTTCTAACTTTTTATTACTCGGTGGTGATAGGAATGTTTACAATTTCGACAGAATGAAATATTATCTTGATGGAGGTCGCCACAATAAATTAATACAATTTTTTATTACAACCTTATATCAAAATTTTCAGTTCAGTTATTACGAAAACGCTCACTATTTCGTCATTTTCCTAACCTTATCCAGCTCAGCTAAGTGGGCTCGGCACAACATGTCATCCTTTTCCTTTCTCTTCTATAATTCGTCGTTTCCACATATATTCCCTTCATATTAATATCAGCTATTACACTGTCCTACCATCTCGTTTCCAGGCATCCTCTACCAATGTGTCCAACCACAATCATTTTCATCACTCTCCTTGTAACATGACTTTCGTCTCTTCTCTTAGTGCGTCTGCATCACGTGAATCTATCTCTCTTTTTAATTATATGATATAGAAGAGCAAACGAGCAAGTGGGTCACCTGATGGTAAGTAACTTCTCACCGCCCATGAAGATCATGGTGCGTTGCCATCCTTTAAGGGAGTAGGAGGGGAAAAGGGTTCGGGCTTCCGGATATCTCTCTCACCGAACGAGACGCGTCTCAAGCCACTTCACGCTGATATTCCAAGAGATCGTGGTATTTCACCGGTCGAGCCGGCCCATTCACGCAGCGAACTGCAAGAATCTACCATTTCTATTCTGCGCTTGGTTCTAATTTCATGCTTTCTCTTATGTTACATCACACGTCCATATTCATATTCGCATTCCTGTTGCATGCATCCAATCCCTTCATCCACAGAGACGATTAGACAATACCAAGAATTTAATTATAAAGTTTTGTACTTAAAGAAAAGTATTAATTTTCAAATCTAATCCAGTTAAATAATATTATATACTATAGTATATGCGATATTTTCTACAGTTGACAGTTAATATTGAGCGGTATCAATTAAAACTGTCGCCTCTGATTTATTTTATTGGATACAAAATTGATTACATTACGCCAAATTGTCCGCAATGAATGGATGTTCTACGACACCGCACCGCTTTTACGAAATATCCAACTAACTAGTTGAAAATAAATAATAATATATCTGTTTTTAGGTGATTATCATCATCAGTTAGTACATAAATAAAATATCTGACACATATTTGCTTCGATACGAACTAGAGGGCGCTGTGCGTATTGTGTCTAAGATATTATTATTAGATAAATTTGGCAACATAAATATTTCTCCCTTCTTTTGTAAGATGTAACAATAAATTAGATTTAACGCAGCTAACACTTTCAGGTATCAAGATTGGGACACATTACAAAAAAAATGATGAAATTATTCAATAAAAATAATATATCTCGTGATTACTTTTTCTTACTATTGCTTAAAATTACAAAAATATTACGCTGACTAACTGTACAATTTCACGTTAATATATCGTACAGATATATTTATAACAAAAAAAAATGGGATCAGATAGCTATCCCCAAATTCGGTTCCTGTAGGAACTATCAATCACCACCAACTAATTGCGTTATTTATTTACACCCTCGTTCTGAAAATAGCGCTGTCATCGGCCTATGTAATATCACTTACTGGCCTCTTTATATTTATTATTTCTTAATAATATCCACCACTCATCGCGCGTTAAGCTTATCAATGACAAAGCCTTTTAGAACACTTACATAACTTTTTTTTATTCGCCGTGTGCTTTAAGGGATTAGGAGGGTAAAGGAAGGGAAAAGGTGGCCGCCGTCTGATGCCTCTCTCACCGAGCGAAACACGGCATGAGCCACTTCACGCCGACATGCCGAGAGGTCATGGTATTACACCGGTCGAGGCAGTCCATTCATGCAGCAAACTGCAGAACTTGTTGAATTAAATAATTTTTTTATTCGTGTAATAATTTTTGTTGTAATCTCTTCCCCACTTGATAAATAATGGCGTTTTTTTTCACATTTATATATGTATGTATATATAAAAGCCGTACTTCAGATATAATTGACAACCCTTCCATCATTAACTGGGATTGGGTTGGCCAGTCAATTTCGCAATGAATGACGCTTGAAATTGGCCGTGTTTAAGGCCGCTCCAATCCAACAGAAGTATGTACGGATGGTGTATTTCTCAGAAATAATTTGTTTGAGAGTTTGTGTATGAGCACTTTCAAAATGTAATGGTTGAAATTTTTGTTGATCATTCGTGAAATGAATCATTTATGTAACGTCAAGCAGTGCAGATAATAGATCTTAAAGATGACAGTTTGTACGCGTCGTTTTACATGATATGTTCACAGATTTGTTATTATGCATCTTCAACCCACATTCTTAAAGGAAATAAATATTTTTTTCGTATTATATAGTTTGTTAGTCGTCTCGGTGGTCCAGTGATAGAGCACACGGCTTCTGATCCAGAGGTCCGGGTTCGAATGCTAACACTGGCTCACACCAATGACTTACCGAAATTGTTTTCGGGAGTTAAGTGTGATAAATATCGATGACTGAAAACTTAGTGCCCGGTATGGCAATAGGTTCGCCACCTATTCCATTTGGGACGTAAACATAACGGCGAGACGAGGCTTAATAGCCGCTGCCTACACCTTTGAGTAACAAAAGGCGTGAAGTTATGTACGTTTATGTATGTATATAGTTTGTTGCAAAACTCCTTCGATATGGTTTAATTAACTTTGATGTAATTAAATATGTATGTAACCATAATAGTTATTATTTAATTTACTGAAATTTAACTCAACTATACATTTAAATAAAATAATAGATCAGCAGTTTAACTATTGAATAAAAGATCTCAAATTTAAAACCAGGAACGAATCTAAGGTACTTGCGAATGTATTCGTGTGTTTAAAAAAGATACGATATATTATTATGACAGTAGGTTTCGCCACTTTTTATATTTTATATGATCATATAACTAATTCCGAATATCGATACATAATTTGCCGCTAGCAGCATTTTGGGCTATTAACAGTTTGAAGTTATAAAAAATGAAGGTATAATAAATAATGTACGCCTGAGCGATGAAACAGGCGCGAATTCTAACTTAGTTAAATAATTTTTTTTTCAGGAGGATTCATAAGCGGGCGGGGAGGGCACGGTGGCCGGCCACCACTCCGGCCGACTCGAGAATTCTGGCGATTGTGATGATATATGACTACGCATTATTTTCTTATCTTTTCTCTTTCCCAACTTTCACCGGCCATACTTCATTCCCGTCTCTGCTATTATACACATAAGCGTTATACTTTTCATATCTATGTAATAGACGCTTCGGGGCACGAATGGGTGTTAGTATTAAGTAAATTTTGTGTGTAACATGTCATAGCCGTTCTCGAAAACCTCTTAACGGTGCGAGAGACATCGTGATGATTTAATTTCGCGCCGGTTACGATATAAATTAATTTTTGTTTGAGCTTTACACAAAAGGAAATTGTTTATTGCAAAATGATACTGTAGGCGATTATTACGGTAAACAAGGTGGATCTTGGAGACGAGCTGGCTCTGAGATTAGAAAATATTTTTATTTCATTGAGTAGAGTCTTTCGTAATCTTTTAATATACAAGAGTATAACAATATAACGATTTGTAGTAGTTTAGTGTAGCATTTTAAAATACATACAGCCCAAAATGTTCACTCCTCTACGATAAATCTCTATTTTTAAATGGTTCTTGAAAAACTGTTTTCTTGTTTTTTTTTTATATATCTATATATAAGTTTATAGGTGTAAAAATACAAGGGAAATTATCAAGTTCAAATTGGTATTTCTTATAATCTAAATTCTAGAATTATCAAAATTATTATTTTGAACTGTATCTACGCTTGATTTATGTAAATGAAATGAAATCTTGTTCAAGGCGAAGATTAGTCTCGGAGGTCCAGTGGTCGAACCCCGAGTTTTTAGTCATCGATGTATATCACTCATAACTTCCGAAATTAATTACGAAAAGTCATTGGTGTTAGCCAGGATTCGAACCCGCGTCCTCTGGATTCAGAAACCGTGTGCTCGACCACTGGACCACCGAGACTGGAATCAATTGAATCGTTTATATACATACTTTTATTTTCTTAAATACCGAAAGACCTACGAGTAAATTGCTTAGTGCCTATTTACAAAAAGAAAATATTGTATATATTATTCACGTAATTAAATATTTGGGATACGAGATGGCGCTACGAGTGAAAATCTTTAGGAAATCATAATAATAATAATACCGTTTCGTTTCTATTCATTTATAATGAGACAAACCATTTATATTAAGACATTTCGGAGATTCCGACTCAATTTAATTTTGTTTAATACGTAGCTACTCGTATATACGAATCAAAATTGGATATTATTTTAAACGGATTGAGATGAATGAAATCAAATATGATTTCATGATTTCTGTACAGTGGGTGGAGCCACACAGTTTCTACGATGTAAAGTAGCTTATGCCGTGTTTCGTTAACTGAGACGGGTAATTGGGCCCAACCTCTTTCGCCTGTCCCTATCCTATTTTCGAACTCTTTTCTACACTGTCACAAATGATAGGTCACGGTGGTCCAGTGGGAGAGCACACGGTTTCTGTTCGAATCCTGACACTGGCTCACACCAATGACTTTTCAAAATTGTTTTCGGAAGTGTGATAAACATCGATGACTGAAAACTTTGTGCCCGGTATGGTAATAGGTTCGCTACCTATTCCATTTGGGACGTAAACATAACGGCGAGACGAGGCTTAATAGCCGCTGCCTACACCTTCGGGTAACAAAGGCGTTTTTTTTTTATGGGATAGGAGGGCAAACGAGCAGGCGTGTCACCTGATGGTAAGCAACCAACGCCGCCCATGGACACCAGCAACACATATATTGTTACTGTTGCGTTGCCAACCTTTTAGGGGTAGGGGATAGGAAAGGATGGGGAAGGGGGTGGGCCTCCGGGTACCTCTCTCACCGAACGAAACGCGGCATGAGCCACTTTACGTCGGTCTTCTGAGAGGTCGTGGTATTTCACCGGTTGAGCCGGCCCATTCATGCAGCGAACTGTTTGGCTCTACCACTGTTAAGTGAAGTTACGATTATGTTTTAGTATGTTTTTTTTCTACACTATTTAAAAGGCCGATAACGATAACTGTAACACTGATTGTGCTGCAGGTATTCATGGGCTTCGCTAGTTGCTTACCATCACTTGACCCACGTATACATACATACATACAAGCTCTAATAACAAACAAGTAAGATTATTCACTAGTAAAATTCAGTCCGTTGGACAGCTGGGTAGTATTAACATCGTTTTAAAATTCAAATATCAACGACAGGAAAGATCAGATACAAGAGTGTCAGTCAACATATTTACCTTTTTTTTTGGTTCAAATTGAATAAATCCTGTAAGAATCAAATACACCGTTACTTGTGGATTAAATTATTCTGAATAAATATGAACATGTTGGCATAACAATAAGCGTATTCAAGTATTATATATGTTTAATTCAATTGACGGACCTCATGGTGGAAAGTTGAAGTACCAACTGCGGAATCGAAGTCGGCAGGTTTGATACAAATGTTTATGATAAGCATAAATATTTGTATATCGTCTGGGTGTATATCTATATATCATATAATAATAATAATAATATCTCGGACATAATATACACAGCGCCCTCTAGTTCCAAGATAAGCAACTAAATGCTTGTGTTATGGATACTAGATAACGGATATTAATACATATATACTTTTCTTTCGTAAATACATACTTATAATACATAGAAAAACACCCAGACACCACACAAATATTTATGTTTATCACAAATATTTGTACTCGGGCGGGAATCGAACCCCCGACCTCATTGCTCCAGCCGGTAGTTTTACCAATGCGCCACGAGGCCCGTCATACGTACTTATTTACAAAAGAAAAGTATATAATAAATATATGTATTAATATCCGTTAGTTTCCATAACACAATCAATTAGTTACTTAGCTTGGAACTAGACGGCGGTGTGTGTATTGTGTCCAAACTATTATTGTTATTATAACTTGTATGAATTTTTGAAGTTTTTGTAAGTGACATTTGGCTGAGATGGATAAATAAAAATAGTAATGTATTTTTTTCCGTCGGCTCGTCAGTTTTGATCTTAACTAATTGGTACCTACGCGCAAAACTTGGCTGTCGCCTCGGTGGTCTAGAGTTCAAGCACCACAATTCTGAATCCCGGTTAAACAACTGAATTATTTTATGAAGTTATGTGTGATACGTTTCAAAGGATGGTTAAATCCGGGCAGATAAAGGAGTGAATCACAACACAGACCTTCAAATAGTTAAGTAACGAAACCGAATAACAATTAGAATAAGGTAACAGCTTCTGATTCGGAACTCGTGGGATCTATTCCGGGCTCACACCAATGATTTCTCATAGTCCTTTTCGGAAGTTATGTGTGATAAATATATTGACAACTATCTTCACAAGTTTATGCCTGGGATCTAACTATTCGACGAGTCCCAGCTCAGCAGCCGCTGCCTACATCATCGGATAGAAAAAGGCGTGAATTTATGTTATATTGCGTGCGTAATTAGAATATTCCATCTGTTATTTTTCACACTTCGCATAAAGAAGTGATAATATATGGTTAGCAAGTATTTAATTAAAGAGAGTGTCGGTGTAAAAGTAAAACAGGGCATGCTCCGATGGTTCAGACATGTAGAAAGAATGGATGTTGCAAGATTGACTAAGCATATATACAATGCATAAGTGGATGGATGTAGGAGTCGAAGCCAGCCACGACACAACTTTTACGACCAAATAGAACAAGTTCTGGAGTAAAGAAATGTTAGAAGCCTTAAAAAATCGACGCGCGTGTATGAAAATAGTTATGCAAGTAAAAGAAGGCGTGAAAGAATCGTGTTTTAGGCGTTCTGTTCTTTCTGCCCACCTCGCAAGGCATTTAGCGTGAAGTTATGTATGTAAGTATTCAATGCTGTTGATACTTCATCACCAGCTGTACGGAACGACAGCGAGGAAACGTATCGTTTAGCGATGTTCCTAAGCGACGTGATGTTTAAATCCTACGTTTTATGACCACTCGGGCTTTTACCGTCGTCGTTCAGTCTCTTTGTCTTCGACTTTGAAGACCTTCAGTTAGTTCATCTGAATCAGTGGGTTAGCGTTTGTTTTTACGACTTCATCTGTTACTGAAATATATAGGCACTAGACCAATTTAGTCGCTTCTAAAGTGTTGAACTAAATTAGTCCTAAATGTGGAAACTAAAAAAAAAAACAGTTCATAATAGATAATATTATTAACGGCTGCATGATAATAGAAAAGCAGCAACTAAACAAAGAATGAAATTCAAAAACGAAAGAAATTTAAGTGTTAATATCCGTCGTCTGTTTCCATATCACTGCCGTTAGTTGCTTAGTTTGAAAACTAGATGGCGTTGTGTACAAAAACATTATTCTTATTATTATACTATAAGGTATATGTGTTTGTAATAAAATTACACTATAGATATTATGTTCAGGTGGCACTAAGATCGATTATATCTTGGACATTTGTTTCACTCGATTCCGCGCACGTCAGCCGGCGTGTACGATACGTTTTACTACATATTAAAAGAAATATCAGGATCAGAGATCTACACTAAATTAGGATTTTACGACTATATCAAAATCACAATAAACCATATCCCTATAAAACTTACTACATTGAGTTTAATATTAAGGAAGCTTTCGGGTATAACAGTACCCATTCGAAACGCCTAAATCACCGTTTAAAAATAAAATCTAATATATAAAAAAAAAGCGCAGTCATAATTTCTGGGAAAGTCTCAATAAAATTATATAAAATATGATAATTCCGAAGAAATGAAAGCTTGTAGGTAAGCTATTTCATATCAATGGAACGAGCGTCTTTCAGAAAAATGTGTCGTTATATGATCAAAGCATAATTGCATTGACTGGACGCACCCGGACGTCCGGTGATATCTTTCTGGACAACGGATAAAATGGATTAAAATAAAAATAAAGTCCACCTTAAAACGAATTTTTGGTTCAGTTTCACGTTTGTTCTTTCGCGTCTTTATTTTAAATTTGTTATTGGCTATCTCTTGAATCGATGATCCATGTGATGTCTCTCGGTGACCAATGTCTTTTCGAAATTAATTTCGGAAATATATGTGATAACTATCGATGACTGAAAACTTTATGTACAGTATGGCAATAGGTTCCATTTGGGATGTAAACATAAGTAACAGTGACCAAACCAGACTCTCAATAACAGTATATCTACAACGCAAAAAGTGTATCAAAAGGAGCAGTTTATAAGTTAGTGCAAAAAAAAAAACAACTGACAATTCAAAGACGAAACATAAAAAAAAACCATCAAAGTTATTACGTATATTATTATGAAACAACCCCATTCAACCACAATATCTTAACACAATATGTCCAAAAACCAATTCAATACTAAAAGTTGACAAAGGAAACGTGCCTCGGCAAGTACAACTTGGTATAACATTCATTGTTGTCAATATAAAAATAACAAATAACTTTGTAAAACAAAATCTTTTTAAGTTTGTATATATATATTTGGAGATCCGCAGGTACACTTTCAGAGTTCTAAGCACCATTCTCTTAGTATGTTTAGTTCTGTTGGAACCGCAGCAGCGGAGTATATAATAGATATCGCTTCAGCCGCGGGGGTTCTGAGTAAAAGCATTTCTATATAAATGACTTTTTAAATTTCATCGGTGCACACAGTTTCTCTATCAATTGTCGAGGCTCGGGTTCCGCATAACTGGATTTCGCCGCAGGCATTTATTGTATGACATACAAGGACATTACGACTTTTATATACTGTCACGTTGATAAGAATAAAATAAAGCAATATCCAATCGGTAATAAGTACAATTTTATTTATAACATTTTATTTGTTCTGACATTGAGATTTTTTTTCGAACAACACTTTTCTTGACAACATTTTAAAATAGAAAAGAGGCAAAAAAAAATCAAATGAACTATCCCTGTACTGGTTTTGAAGATAAGAGTTATTGAAGATTCACAAAAAAATGCAAGATTTTTGCAACCGCTATGAAAACTTTTTTGTGAACGCACACGATAATTTTCATAGATATAAGAATAAATAGATCGGCAATAGTCACCCAAACAACGAGACCAAAAATGGGTTGTTGATGTGTGAGTGACTTAACAATGTGTGCGTAAAAAGTACTTTTGTCAACTTTTATATATTTATTGTTCAGTCGTCTCCGAAATACTCTAAGGGATACAAGAGCCTACAGAGGCCCCACTCTTGATACGGACCACTACCTGGTGGTAAGCCGATTCGTGGGTCTTTTCAAGAAGTGGAGACACTGGCGAGTGCGTACCCATTTCGGAGAGCTTGAAAGGATAAAATGTGAGAAATTAGAAGATGAAAGTGTACGGAGTATGTATGTAGGCCTAGTCAGTAAAAGACTCAATGAGACGAGTCTTTCTGACCTAGGTGTTGAAGAATGCTGGGAAAGAATGAAAGAAAGTATAGTGAATAGTGCAAAAGAAGTATGTGGTAGTGCAAAGAGGCATAAGATTCTGAGAGGTGACGCCTGGTGGGACGCGGATGTGAAATCCAGCGTCGAAAGAAAGAAAAAAGCATGGTTGGATTATGTCTCAAGTGTGAACCAGAATGATAGTATGACAGAGAAAAAGTATGAGAGCTACCGCCGCTGCAGGAATGTTACCAAAGCCTTAGTGAAAGAGAAGCGTGAAAGACTTGTTGCGAATGAGGAAGTGAGGTTGACGGAGAACTTCGAGGCGAATAACAAACTCTTTTGGAGGGAAGTTAGAAAGTCTCGGGGTTCTTCGTCAACATCCAGAATGGACAAAATTATGTCTAAGTTTGGTGACATTCTTGCAAACCCAAGCGATGTATTGGGCAGGTGGAGTGAGTATTTTGGGGAAATGTACGAGTATGTTCCGGATGTGGGCGCCGCGAGTGAGCCTACGGCTGACACCGCTGCGCCAACATCTGATGAGGACATTACTATGGAAGAGATTGAATGGTCGATACGAAGTATGAAAAATGGTAAGGCAGCTGGAATTGATATGATGTCTGCTGAAATGATCAAACACGGTGGAACCTGTGTCCGGGACGCTTTCCTGACCTTGAGCAATCTGTGCTGGAGGTCGGGTAAGGTTCCCATGGACTGGAGGCGCGCTGTCATCGTGCCCTTGTATAAAGGTAAGGGATCACGTATGCAGTGCGCCAGTTACAGGGCCATCAGTTTGATCAGTTTAGCAGCAAAAGTGTATGGGAAAATTATTGAAAGGAGAATGAGGGTGATATCTGATGGAGTGTTGTGGGAGGCTCAGGGTGGTTTCAGAAGCGGACGAGGGTGCATGGATCAGATTTTTTCTCTCCGCAACATCGTGGAGAAACAACTGGCTGTTAACCGGAAGGTTTTCTGCGGTTTTGTGGATCTGGAAAAAGCGTTTGACAGAGTGTTACGAAAGGATCTGTGGGATATACTCCCGGGCTACGGGGTGAGCGGAGCACTGCTGCGCGCTGTTCAGTCCACTTATGAGGGCTGCACAGCGTGTGTGCGTGTTGACGGCGGCTTGTCCCCCTGGTTTGACGTCAATATCGGCGTCAGACAGGGTTGCGTGCTGTCCGCTCGACTGTTCATCCTGTACCTGGACAGTTGTCTCCAGAGAATGAGATCGATGGATGTAGGGATGCGAATGGGTGAACTAGTCGTGAGCTGCCTGCTTTACGCAGATGACGCCGTGCTTCTAGCCGAATCGCCGTCGGACCTGCAAACACTAGTCACTACTATGAAAGATGATTGCATGATTAAAGGCTTGCAGTTGAATGCGACGAAAACGAAAGTTATGGTGTTTGAAAGGGAGGAATCCAGAACAGATGCAAGGATAATGGTTGATGATGTAGTGCTGGAACAGGTGAATGAAATTGTATATCTTGGATGCGCTTTTAGCAGAGATGGAAGGTACACCGCGGATGTAGAAAGACGAGTGGCGATAGGAAATAGCGTAAACGGAGTGTTGGGCAGATTCCTGGGCGCAAAAAATATTAGCAGAAAGGCCCAGTTAGCAATCCACAATGCAGTCCTGATCCCAACACTAACTTATGGAAGCGAGAGCTGGGTATGGCAGAGTGTGCATGAAAGTAGAATAAACGCGGTAGAAATGAGGGCACTACGCAAAATCTGCGGAGTGACTCTCGCTGACCGCGTAGAAAACAAGGTTGTAAGGAAGGAAGTCGGTTTGAAAGAGAGTGTCGGTGTAAAAGTAAGAAAGGGCATGCTCCGATGGTTCGGACATGTAGAAAGAATGGTTGACGCAAGACTGACTAAGCAGATATACAATGCAAAAGCGGACGGATGTAGGAGTCGAGGACGGCCAAGACACACATTCCAAGACCAAATAGAACGTGTTCTGGAGGAAGGTGATGTTAAGAGCCTCAAAAACCGACGCGCGTGCATGAAAAGAGTTATGAAAGTCAACGAAGCGAGTGAGGCGTGTAAGAATCGTGCCCTATGGCGCTCTGTTCTCTCTGCCTACCCCGCAAGGGATTTGGCGTGAAGTTGTGTGTGTGTTGTGTGTATTGTTCAGATTTTGAATTATAAAAATCCTGAGAATCACTTCGCGGTGGCGCTATCATTGACGATTAGTAGTAAATTTTTACTGACATGTGCCATTTACTACAGCCTATGATAAATATAATGATAATTTGATTATAAACAATTTTTTTCAGTGATATTTAGTCATTAATATCTGATTCAGGCAGACATAAAGAAATAGATAATTTGTTTATGTAACAATTGTTCAAGTATTTGATTTCAATACGGGAAAAACGTAACATTTTCACTGAACCGTTGACGACAAATGTAATCGAGAACCGGTGGTACCTTTCGAATATCAACACAACTCGCATAAGTGACAGAAAACGTAATACTATATTATATTACATAGTTATTTAATACTGTAGTTGTAAACTTATACCTTACGACATGACAGAACAAAAACAAGACTTGTAACCCCCCTACCCAACTGTGAGTGACGTTAATAAGATGTGCGCGACAATTTGTCTATGCGCTCCGCTGTTACATATTCATTACGTACTAAATACTAACATAAGTTGACTACTTTACATAGTTAAGCGGCAGTGTAATGTTACATTAAAGTTTGTACAGTAATGAGGTAAGAAAAACTAATGACATTGTTTTTTTCGTAATTTTCTTTTTATATTACCGGCCAGTTATTACAGGAAGTAAAATATCGTTCATACTGTGCTTTTTAAGTTTTTGTGCGAATATTAATTTATTGAATACCTACTTATCCAGAAATCATCTCAGCCAGCCATAGAAACTTTACCCTTTATATTATTTATAGATTACCGGTGCCCACGAATGCGACAGTGTGTGACATTTAATCTTAATTATATAAATGTTCTATTCCTTATACCGTCCCGTCACTTATCAATTAAGATGTGACCCATGAAAATTTGTCCAGCCACATCAGATTTCAGCCGGAACAAAAAGTCATAAAAACAAAATAAAGGTTGTATATTATTCACGCCAATTTTATTTATATTTATTTACTTGAAAAATAATAATTTATCGCATAGTAAATCTATGTATTTTTTATGGGATAGGAGGGCAAATGAGCAGGCGTGTCACCTGATGGTAAGCAACCAATGCCGCCCATGGACACCAGCAACTACATATAGTGTTACTGTTGCTTTGCCGACCTTCGAGAGACAGGGGATAAGGAAGGATGGGGAAGGTGGGTGGGCCCTCGGGTAACTCTCTCACCGAACGAAACGTGGCATGAGCCACTTTATGTCGATCTTCAGAGAGGTCGTGGTATTTCACCGATCGAGCCGGCCCATCCATTCAGCGAACTGCTTGGCTCTACCACTTCGGTATGTATTACTTATTATTAATATACTTAATCTTTGACATGATGTTAGTCAACAATAGTGTAATTGGCTGGTGGTGATCTTAGTTGTCAGAAACCGTTATTACCATAAGTCACGTAGTGAGCGTCGTAACGAGCGGGGAAGGACAACTGACGGTACTATTCTGAGATTTATTACTTGTACTCAACCAAAATGGACTGTTTGTTTGTGTCTGTATACATTAATAATAACGAATTTGTTGAAACAATACAGCCTACTAACAAACTTATGTATCATTTCAAATTAACTACACACGTAATAAAAAGTTTATTAAAAGTTTAAGAATGCGTTACTTATTAGTGCCCGTTATTTTAATCATTATCATTACTTATTATAAAACAAAGTCACTTTCCGCTGTCTGTCCCCTTAGATGCTTATATCTTTAAAACTACGCAACGGATTTTGATGCGGATTTTTTTTATTGTTAAAGGGTGTTAACGGGGTGATTTTGATTTATAATTCATATAAGATGTTGTAAAGAAAAAATGATAATTTTCGAGATTTAGCACTTTAATTGCAAACGCTGGCTGAACCCTAAGTGATAGATCAAAACAATGTTCTACATTATTAAACACCTTCAAAAGTTCTACAAAAAAATCCGCAAAGGCATATGTCTATCTCTTAGGGATAACCCACAATGACCATTTTTATTTGTTTACGTTTTACGAGAAATAATGGCTTATTTACGAAGCGTTTTTAAACATTACAGCATTGATTTTGATCCCATTAAGTGTCTTAAATAGATAGTGTTTTAAATATTATTTAATAGTTTCTAACAGTGGTAGAGACAAGCAGTGCGCTGCATGAATGGGCCGGCTCGACCGGTGAAATACCACGACCTCTCAGAAGACCGACGTAAAGTGGCTCGTGCCGCGTTTCGTTCGGTAAGAGAGGTACCTGGAGGCCCACCCCCTTCCCCATCCTTTCCTATCCCCTATCCCTTAAAGGTTGGCAACGCAACAGTAACACTATATGTGTTGCTGGTGTCCATGGGCGGCGTTGGTTGCTTACCATCAGGTGACACGCCTGCTCGTTTGCCCTCCTATCCCATAAAAAAAATGAATGGGCCGGTTCGACCGGTGAAATACCACGACCTCTCAGAAGACCGACGTAAAGTGGCTCATGCCGCGTTTCGTTCGGTGAAAGAGGTACCCGGAGGCCCACCCCCTTTCCCCATCCTTTCCTATCCCCTATCCCTAAAAGGTCGGCAACGCAACAGTAACACTATATGTGTTGCTGGTGTCCATGGGCGGCGTTGGTTGCTTACCATCAGGTGACACGCCTACTCGTTTGCCCTCCTATCCCATAAAAAAAATATAGATCAATGTGGCCCTTTACAGCATGTAATTCAAACGAATATTTACGAAGATATTACTGTATTAACATAGCGGGTGCGTTGCGCGCCAAAACGCGTGCCGATAAATAAGCACAAATTGAACTTTTTAACATCCAAATTTAACTCATTTATTACTTTTGATGCGGAACAAAGTTTGCTGGGTCAGCTAGTATACATAAAAAAACAGGAAAAGTATAGACTATAATCTTATTACAGATTTAAAATAGAATAGTCAATGTTCAAATTACATTACGCGTTACGTGAAAAATAAAATGACTGAACATCGAACAGCGCCTGTAATGTAGTTAATTGACGGACACAGATCTCACTATACGTTCGAGTACCTATGACATATAGATGGAATCATGTGCGCGAATTTGAATTTCGAATTCGAATTTCAAATTTGAATTTTGAATTTCGAATTCGATTGTTATGGGCGCGTTCGGTGATAGGATTTTGGAATAAGTACGCGGTCGGCTGTCACTCTTCCGCTGCGTTCAAGATCATGGCCTCTCCGTTGGGATTATGTGTGTGCCCTGAATGACAATCAGTTGGTACCTACTGTATAAGTTGTAAACAACTGAGACTTTTAACTGTATTTGAAATTGAAATTACCGACTGTTTTGAACAACAATATGGTTTGTTAAATTTTTGATGTATTGTTTGTTTGCTTCGTTAGTATCGCAGGATATATTGGATGTATGCTATCTATTTGAACTATTTAATAATTAACGCATAGCGTTAATTAATAACGTGTCTATATTGTATTAGTTTTTCTGATTGCAATAGTGCATAATTGCATATTGAAAAATTTCATACTTATCTTGTGCGTGTTGCTCTTAAGTAGTGAGTGTCATAAAAAGGTGCCATATTTGATTTATAACTAAATTAATTTACACTTGTTTATCCTCTTAAATATATATTGAAATTTTGACTTGTTACCAGATATATTCTCGGTGGTCCAGTGGTCGAGCACCCCGCTTCTAAATCAAGAGGTCGCAGGTTCGAATCCTGGCTCAAATTAATGATTTATCGAAATACTATTCGAAAGTTATGTGTGATAAATATCGATCACTGAAAACTTTATGACAGGTATGGCAATAGGTTCGCCACCTATCCAATTTGGAATTACGTTCCAAATTGGATAGGTGGCGAAGCTATTGCCATACCGGGCATAAAGTAAGTACGGCGAGACGAGGCTCAACAGCCGCTGCCGTTGCCGTTTGGGTACAAAAAGCAATGAAGTTATGTTTATGTTGAGCAGATATTAGGCTAAATATTTAGAATTTACTTACAGCGTGGGTGCACCCCCAAGATGAGAAATAAAATTAAAAAAGTATCGTAGCAAAATGCACTTTTAATATCCCCGTTAATTATTCTCCTAACTAGTTATTTGCTTGTACGATATATATATATCATGTTCTGTTATAAAAAATAATTGTTATGAATATCGTGATTGCTCGAGTCCGTAAGTGCGTAATGAGGCGGACGGGTCCTCCGAGGGCAGTACAAGGAGTCAGTGATGCGATCAGCTCACCGCATCAGGAATCAATTAGGAACGGCTGTGCGGCCACGAGACGTGCCTACCGCATGAATTATTGACAACGCTGTAGCTCATACGCGGGAAATACCACCAATGAAACTCGATTACAAATCCGGCTATCGATTATCAATATTATTATCGGTTATTACTATCGATAAGATAAGTTTTTATAGTTTTTATGGAAAAAGGTAGCACACGGGTAAGCGGACATGGAAATCTGTAACGGATTAATAAATTTATTAATCCAATTTTCTTTGTTAAACACTCAAATTAACTTTATTTGTGTTCAGGTGTGCATAATAAAACTGTTCTTTTTTTAATGCATCAAATTTCTGGATATTTCCACTATTAAAGTTTATTCATTATGTTAGTGATTATACATTTTCTCATCCACTGAGGCTATAATTAATACTCAATAAATTTATCAGTTGTATGTACATTACATTGCAATTATTTAGTTAACTACCTTTTAGATATCTTGAATAACGTACAATTTGATTTTTGATAGTAGAATAGATTACTTTTTAAATTAATATCTTGTCATGGTCATTTAAATTATGACCGTTTTTGAGCATATTAAACTATACATAAAAGTCGTTGTAATAACATTTCTACATTATTACTTAGATACATTTTTATAGGAATCTTTAATTTGTGACTTTAACGTAAAAGTTAATACTCTCGAGAGCAATGAATCCGGGTCACTTAAAGAATGTTAAAAATCTCGGAAACTGAAAATGATAGGTTAATGCAATAAATTGTATTTAATAGACAATGTAATACTCCTTAAATGAAAGTAAAAAAAATATGAGTCACCATACATTTTATTAACACAAAATTACATAAAGAAAAAATCTGCTGATCTCTCCTTAAAACAAAAATAGGAAACATGAAATTTTTGAACTTTATTACGATTTTCTTGAATTTTAATACTTCGTATTGCCTCCTCGTGCTTTCATTACTGCGTTTACGCGGTTTGGCATGCTGTACACCAAGTTCCTTATACGATTTTGGGGAATATTCTCCCATTCCTCTGTGAGAGCAATTTTGAGCTCACGAAGCGTGATTGGGGGAGGGTTTCGTTGTTTTACGCATCTGCCTAGCTCGTCCCAAGCATGCTCGATCGGGTTGATATCCGGGCTGCGCGCTGGCCACTCCATACGAGTAATGTTCATCTCTTGAAGGTAGTCATTCACAATCCTACCTGTATGAGGTCGGGCATTGTCATGCATAAATATAGCATCCTCACCTAAATTGACCATAAATGGACCAACGTGATCATTGAGGATTTCTTCCACATATCTTACGCTAGTTAAAGAGCCGTTTTCTATGATCACCAGCTCTGTGCGACTTTCAGAAGAAATTCCGGCCCACACAAGTACAGACCCACCACCGTAGGCTACTTTTTCCTCGATGCATGCTTGCTTGAATCTTTCCCCTGGTCTTCGATACACTCTGTGTCTTCCATCGTGCTTGTAGAGCATAAATTTTGATTCGTCGGAGAACATAACTTTTGACCAATCTTCAATACTCCAATTTACGTGGCTCTGGGCATATCTTAGTCTTGAAATACGATGCCCACGCTCCAGTTTAGGGCCGTTTGCAAGTCTAAGGGGTTTTAAGTTAGATTCAGCAAGCCGACGTCTTACTGTCCATGCACTTGGGTTACTTCCTCCGAGGCGTCGAAACTGATTGGTGAGTTCAGTTCCTGTGAGAAAGCGATTTCGAAGCATGGTGTTCACCAAGTATCGGTCTTCTCGTGCTGTGGTATACCTGGTTCTGCCCGTTCCTGGTCTGCGTAGGTTAGAACCAGTTTCTTCGTAACGTCGGAGAACTCTTTGTACTGTTGACAGCGACACACCAACAGTCCTGGCTGTATCGCGCTGACTCCGGCCGGTTTCCAGCATTGTAAGTATTCTGGTGCATTCTTCAGGCGTAAGCGACATAATTTCAGCTTGAATAATGAATATAGAGCACTATCAACATGGTTTATGTACCCACATAAATGACAGATTACAAACAAAAGCAAAACCAAATGCTGTAATTTCGTAGTTCCATCTTCGAAAGTGGCCCTTTTTCAAATTTGATTTTTTTATGATATAACTTTACAATAACTAAGAAGTTTTAATACCTTCATTTAAGGAGTATTACATTGTCTATTAAATACAATTTATTGCATTAACCTAGCATTTTTAGTTTCTGAGATTTTTAGGATTCTTTAAGTGACCCGGATTCATTGCTCTCGAGTGTATAAGATGATTTCGAATACAAACGACAAACCAGTGAGTTTTCGTGGTTACGTTTGTGTTATTATAAAATTAATTTAGTATTATATTACAAATTTGATTAATATAAAAATCTTACGACCAGAAAATTGATCTGGAGTCGAAATATAATTGGGGCTGTATAAATCTTTTCTGAATTTAATAATTGTGAATGTAACTTGCAGAAGATATGTGTGATAAATATCGGTGACTGATATCACCGTACCTGTTGTGTGGCTAAATGGTCTGCCTAACGAGTAAGTGGGTCAACTGATGGTAAGCTACTAGCGCTGCTCATTGGCTCCTCCAAAACAGATTATAGTTGCGTTGCCGGCCCGTAAGGGAGTGGCTTGGGAATGGCGGTGAAAGGGGGATGGACCTCTGGATACCTTTGTCATCAAACAAAATGCGAACAAGCTACTTTACTTCAATATTTCGATAAGTCATGGCATTTCACTGGACGAGCCGAGTTCTGCCGCTGCCAACATTAGGTTGATAAAAGCGTGCAGTTATAAATAAAAACTATTTACATGCATTAAAGACCAAAATCAGACCAAAAAGTCTCGGTGGTCCAGTGGTCGAACACCCTGCTTCTGAATCAAGAAGCCGCGGATTCGAATCCTGTCTCACACCAATGACTTTTCGAAGTTATTTTCGGAAATTATGTGTGATATATATCGATGATTGAAAACTTTGTGCCCAGTATAGCAATAGGTTCGCGACCTATTCCATTTGGGACGTAAACATAGCGGCGAGATGAGGCGTGGGATGAAAAAGACGTCAAGTTATGTTAAAGACCATAAATTGGACTATTCTTTGAAATTGTGTTTTACTCAATATAATGATTATTACAGTGCCATTACATTGAGAATTATCAAATTTGTAATATTGCGCCATTTGCTGACCAAAATTCACCGTTTTATGTGTTCAGAATAGACCGAAGCGCGTGTACTGCGGTTGTACATGCAGGTTGACGAATGGCAGCGCTATTGTTTGAATTGTCGTACGCAAATGAGTTTTTTTCCATCATCACGCCATTATAGTCCAAAAGTATAGGCAGCATCACAGAAATAGATCAAGATAGAACGGCTGCGATGTCATATTTCCATACATTTCGAGCGTGTCACTTTTTTGAAAAACCACGCCCACAGCGTGACGTCATTTTCATTATGAGCGGGGCGACTAGTTAGGAGACACACTCATTAGATTATTGATGTTAATATCTGCAACGTGTGTTAAATTTATTATGTTTATATTGTACCAACTTTATTGATTTTGTGTAACGACAATCATAGAAAGTAAAACATGTTAAATACTTTAATCCGACATATTAATACCTAAAACATATTTTTCCAACAGCATATAAAATTTAATTATAAATATTTTACTGTCCTTGAAACTATACATATTTATTAAATATTTGCCTTTTTGTAAGAGTTGGCCTCACAGTCCTGGTTAAATAACGAAGCCGAACGTCGACATATACCTCGGTTACTGCCCGTTTGAGAAGAACGAGATGATTTTCCATCGGCGATTGGTCAAATTGGTGAAAACTTATACTGTCCAATAAACTGCTGCCAATGTAATTACGAAGCACTTTGGTTGAAATTTGTGGTGTTAGAATAAAGTAGGGACAAAGCAAGACATGAGCTGATACTCGAATTATTATTGAATTAATTTATCGATAAATCCTAAGACTCAACGATACATGGAGTGCCCATCTCTAACATTCGAAGACCAATCACAGCGATTAACAGACACAGCGATCAACTGGCAGGTTTATTGTGTATTTCGTTCGATTCGACGTACATTACGCGTATAATGTGTTTTTGTATACGAGCGCTGAATGCGGACAGCAATGGATATTTATCATAACGAAAAAATATACAACTTGTGATCGTAATTATTGAACATAGTAAAAGTAAAACAATAATTTATAATCTCAAAAAAATACTTTCTACTGATTTTCTATACTTACTGATCATACGAAATATTTCCTTTTTTCATATTTGCTTCACTACTTTTGTTTTTACAATTTGCCACAGCACAATAAGGCATATATGTGACGTTTTATCTATTTTTTTACGTCCTGAACGCAGGGCAGGAACGCTCGTTGCGTAATGAGAGCGAGTTTCGAAAAGCATGCAATATAGTGCATGGTTTTGGCACGCTTGCCACGCCCATTCGCCGTTCTATCTTGATCTATTTCTGTGGGCAGCATTCAACAGTACTTGCTACTCTATTTTTAACTACTCATATTAACTATTATTAGTCTACTTTACGTTTTTTTCTATCCGAAGGTGTAGGCAGTGATGTAGTCTGTTGAAATTACAAATAAATTCATGAATATATGCCAATGTTTTTTTCCATATTGCCTGGTGTAATAACATTTTTTCGAGGAACGTTCGTAAACGAGCTAAGAACGCTAACAACTCACCGAAGTTCTCATCTCGATCTCCAATGAATAGTTTATGAATTAATTCTGCAAAGAACAAACCAATTTATATTTACTGCCCTATTACGTTGTAAAATTTAAGACTATTTAAAAATTTTGGTTTAAATTTTAAAGTAATAACGTATTAGTGAATGAACTAATCTTTAGTGTGACAGCTGCGTTGCGAATGGCATGGTGATGGGAGAGGGAGAACGGGTTAAGCTTTCGCTTACCTTTCTCACTAAACGAAACACCGCATGAGTCACTTTGCGTCGATTTTATTAAAATATCACGCACAAACTGCCTGTTTTTGCCACTACTGTCACTATTCAGATATGAGGACTCTGTACGCCAAAAGAATACATTGGTTCATTTGAACATATTACAATTTTTTAAATACATAATATATCTAGATAATCTACTAACAGTGGTAGAGCTAAGCAGTTCGCTGCATGAATGGGCCGACTCGACCGGTGAAATACCACGATCTCTCAGAAGATCGACGTAAAGTGGCTCATGCCGTGTTTCGTTCGGTGAGAGAGGTACCCGGAGGCCCATCTTCCTTCCCCCACCCTTTCCCATCCTACTCCCTTAAAGGTCAGCAGCGCAACTTAACACAGGTGTCTATAGGCGGTACTTGTCACTTAACATCAGGTGACACGCATGCTCGTTTGCCCTCCTAGCTCCATAAAAAAATAAATAACTATTAACATGGCATAACTTCACGTATTTTTCTACCCCAAGGTGTAGGCAGTGATTGATAAGCCTCGCATCGACGTTATGTTTATGCCTCAAATGGAATAGGAACCTATTGCCATACCGGGCACAAAGTTTTCAGTCATCGATATTTAGCACAAATAACTTCCGAAAATAATTTCGATAAGTCACCGTTGTGAGCCGCGATTCAAACCCGCGTACTTTTGATTCAGAAGCGGGGTGCTTGCTCACTGGACCACCGAGACCATAATTTAAATTATATTATATATTACATTCAACTAATAATTTGAAATAAGGTGATTTTACTTACTTTTTAAAATAAATCTTTAAATATAATATTAAGGTCGGTTCCCGAAAACTAATCTTTATTCAGCGAGACATCATAAATAAGTAGATCTCTGGCTTCGTGCGATAACATTACAATGTTAAAAAATGGAATTTTTATTTGAATTCACATAAATATTTATCTCTTTTATTTTATATTTATAACCGATTTTTAAAATTTTGTACCGATAATTAATTTAATAATATTTTTTCTCTACTTTCTATGTGACAAAACAGCTCCTAAACGGCTGGCTCAATTATACAGAAATCTTGTGTCGCAAGTCTCTCAAAAGTCTCGGTGGTCCAGTGGTCAAGCGCCCCGCTTCTGAATCAAGAGGTCGCGGATTCGAATCCTAGCTCACACCAATGATTTTTCGAAATTATTTTCGAAAGTTAGGTGAGATAAATATCGATGACTGAAAACTTTGTGCCCTGTATGGCCATAGGTTCGCCACCTATTCCATTTGGGACGTTAACATAACGGCGAAACGATGCTTAATAGCCATTTCCTACACCTTCAAGTAGAAAAAAAGGTTATGTTATGTTGTGTCTCAAGTTAGTATAGTTTAAAAATGAAATCGTATAGGTATATAGTACTAAAAGTACTCGAGGTTTTTTAAGACCGAGTGAGTTAGCATCCGTTAAACAATTCCATTTTAAGACGCGGCATAATTTTGTAATCCATCATTATTCGTTAATTTTTAATAGAGAAATATGGTATTCTCTTTTTGTTGGGATATGTGGACAAACGAGCAGGCGTGTCACCTGATGGTAAGTAACCAGCGCCGCCTATGGACCTGCAATACGTATAGTGTTACAGTTCCGCTGCCGACCTTTAAGGGAGTAGGATAGGAAATGATGGGGAAAGGGTGTAGGAAAGAGGTACCCGAAGGGGGTACCTCTTTTACACTCTTTCATATAATTAACTGTATTTATTACCAAGAAAATCGATATTAAACGATCATTACACTAATTAATGTCGAACCTTGTGTCGTAAATAATAATTGAAATGATCATACAGTTAAGTGAAGTTTTTGAAAAGTTGCCATTCTTCAATAAGGTCCGGAAGATTCTTTAGACCTTCCGGTATAAAAGAGAGAGAGAACTTTATTACAGAAGAAAAAAAAACTCAAACGAAACCTTATTGTAAATCTTGTAAAGGTCATACGTGGGCGGATTTCATAATAAAAAGAGTGCCTACCTACATTTATATACAATAGCCGAAATAGACACACGATTTAAGTTCTAATGGCTTGTAATATGTAATAATTTTAACATTTTATTGCATATATAACACCTTCAATATCTAAAAGTGGTAGGGCCAAATACTAAACAGCATTAATGGGCCGGCTCGACTGGTGAAATACGATCTCTCAGAATATACGACCTTAACCTGATGTCGCATTTCGCTCGGTGAGAGAGGTATCCGATATTTATCACACATAACTTCCAAAAAATCACTGGTGTGAGCCTGGAATAGATCCCACGAGTTCTTGATTCTGAAGCGTCTTATTCTTCCTTTAAACCACCAAGACATCAGATTGGTCTTTCATAATTCAAATCATTACATAGTATATAACAGTCCCTTTCCGCTGTCTGTCCCCTTTTATGCTTACATCTTTAAAACTACGCAACGGATTTTGATGCGGTTTTTTTGATAGTTAGAGGGTGTCAACGGGGTGGTTTTGATCTATTATTCATATAATAATATGATATTTATATTATGATTTTTTTATTATGATGTTCTGAAGAAAAAATTATAATTTTCAAGATTTATCTTTTTAATTGCAAACGCTGGTTGAACCCTAAGTGATAGTCAAAATAATGTTCCACATTATTAAACATCTTCAGAAGGTCTACAAAATAGTCCGCGAGGGCATATGTCTATCTCTTAAGGATAACCCACAATGACCGTTTTTATTTTTTTACTTTCTACGAGATATAATGGCTTATTTACGAAGCGATTTTAAACATTACAGCATTAATTTTCATCCAATCAAGTGTCTTCAATAGATTGTGCATGTAATATAGATGATCCTGGGCCTTTACAGCATGCAATTTAAACGAATATTTTCTAAGATATTGCAGTATTAACATAGCGGGACAGCAGTTAAAGCCGATAAATATCACAAATTGAATGATATCCAAAATTTACTCATTTATTACCTTTGACGCGGAACAAAGTTCGCCGGGTCAGCTGGTTAATGAATATGTTATTATCATTTTTAAAGTATACTTATATACCGTCTATACATTAAACGGAGAAATACATAAGTTGGTGTCAATAATATTTTAAGCTTTCGTGGTATTATGTGGTATTTTATATAATGAGTGATCTAGTTGTAAGGTCACGAATGGCAAACAGTTGGAATCCTTGTGTAATCCCATTTTGAGACAGTTTCAAGTGGCTCCACTCTCGAACGGTGGTAGGTACGTAAGGCTCGTAACGTGACTTTGATAATTTCATTGCTGCTAATAATGTTATCCCACTTCTTATCTTGAATCTTGTACTTACCGGTAAAGCTAAGTATGAGGACTACTGTAGTAGGAGATCTATCAAGAAAAGTAACGTACATTTTAACGAAATATTTCAAGGCTTGTATTGTCAATATTTACAAATTATACAACGCCATCTAGATTTTGTAACAAGACATTTTTTACTAATGATGAAATTAGTAGCCTGATAAAAAATTCAGCTTACAAAAAATATGTTAACAGATCTGTGATAACATTTGTCTGAGAATTGGGAACGGAACGTAAAACTCTTTTTTTTTGTTTTCATAGGCAAATGAGTAGAAGTGTCACCTAACGGTCAGTAACTGAGGTCTTCCATGGACAGTTGCAAGACAGATAGTCTTACAATTGCGTTGTCGGCCTTTTAAACGGGATAGTGAAGGGATCAGAGTCTGTATTTAATGTTAAAATGTATGCATTAAAAAGCATTCCTCATTGATATGATTCTGACGATTTAAATATTAATATTATACGAATAAATAAATTATTGTTAACACAGTTGGTAATCCTATTATAGCCTCCTATCCTATCCTATTCAGTATGATAATATTTCATCATTCAATTATGGCTTTACAGCGTTCAACTATTGCAGGCGTCTATTTATATGTATTTTGCATTTGCGTATTGTCCAGCCAATATTGGAAATTCTGTCACACCTAAGGCGTTTAATTGACATGCTCAATTTAACTATTGAACGATATATAAAAGTGATTTATATTGATAATTTGAAAGGTATATTTAATATTTAACAACGATTGTGAATGTACATACATAAATATAACATAACTTCACGCCATTGTTACCCGAAGGTGTAGGCAGCGGCTGTTAAGCCTCGTCTCGCCGTTATGTTTACGTCCCAAATGGAATAGGTGGCGAAACAGCGCCATCTAGTTTGCTAAGATGAACTACTAAATGCTACTGTTTAATATGTATGTCTGTATGTATACTTTTTTCATTTGAATACATACATAAAAAACATAGACAAAGCATGCATTAATTTACCAGATAATTTTTATATTCAGTCATCTCACTTATATAAAAGTTTAATAGCTTTTTTAACTAACCACAATATTAAGTGACATGGATGCAAGGGAACATGTGCTCGCAAACAAACTTGCTCGCAAACTTTGATCCCCAGTTTTGAGGTGTGCCAGGCACGTGTCGGCGCATAGTAATCAAAGCAGAACTCTCCAGAGTGAATGGTGACAGATTCTACATGTTCAAAGAGTATTTATTGACATTTGCATAGAGGTACTTCGGTATTACTCACCCATTTGTTTGGCACTAACTGTTCGATTGGTTATAAAAGCTTGATAAGTAATGCATTTTAACATAACATAACTTCATGCCTTTTGTTACCCGGAGGTGTAGGCAGCGGCTGTTAAGCCTCGTCTCGCCGTTATGTTTACGTCCCAAATGGAATAGGCGGCAAACCTATTGCCATACCGGGCACAAAGTTTTCAGTTATCGATATTTATCACACTTAATTTCCGAAAACAACTTCAAAAAAGTCATTGGTGTGAGCCAGTGTCAGGATTCGAACTCGGACCTCTGGATCAGAAGCCGTGTGCTCTACCACTGGACCACCGAGACAATTTATTTTACTTTCATCAATAACTTCTAAGGTCCGAAGTTTCTACCCAAAAGTATATGCAATGGCTATTTAGCCTTTACTCGCCGAATTGTTAATCTGAAATAGAATAGGTTGCGGAAAATATTTGCATAAAACGGAAAAAAAGTGTTGTCATTCATTGATATTTAATTTTATCATACAGAACTATAGACAAAATTCCGAGATGTCATTGGTGTGAGCCCGGATTCGACGCCACGTCTTCTTGATTCAGATTGATTCAGAAGTGGGAGCCCGACCACTGGACCACCGCTACAACAAAAGGGTTTTATTTGAAACTTGCTGACCCGGCGAATTTTGTTCGGCATCAAAAGTAATTTTTGCAGCGTTTACAAATAAAGTAATAAATTAACACTTTTTCTTTACTTTGTTATTAGACATAAAAACTAATTTTATATGAATTACACATAAAACCACCCTTGACTTTAAATTAACAATGTAGTTGAAAAAAAGGTTGACATCCTCTATGTTTAAAAAAACTTGCATCAAAGTTTGTTGCGTAATTTCAAAGATCTAAGCGTATAAGGGGAAAGACTACGGAAAGGGTATTCGCTTACTTTATAATGAACTTTTGATAAACAGGTCAACGATATTATTTATTTTTTAAATAAGCTTTTAATCATATAAAAAATAAATCTCTAAATCTATATAATTATGTATATTTAAAATATAAAACTAAGTGTTTTATATTTATTCTAGATTTAACGTAAATTTGATTTAACATGTACGCTATTGTTTTTACTTCACTAAAATAAAACAAGAACACAAACATATCAGAACTGTAAAACTATTCCGATGTTTGTTGTCGATTTTTATACCAATTTCTTTGAAAGAGGACGCTTCAAGTGTCTTTTTTCCAAAGTGCTTCGTGCGGTACAAGTTTTTGTTCACTTAGTAGATGGCTCACTAGGAACAGAACTAGCAACTACTACTAACATTTCATACGTAATCTGAACAGACAGAGAACCACGTCCGGCTCTATGAATATGGCAGGGTAGGTGGGGGGAGTTCGATAACTTATCTTCAATTCTTTGAATTATGTACGTACTTCGGAAATCGCCTCATAATATATTGGTATTTGAGATTGAAGTTGACTGTGAAATATAGCTTATTGGCAAAGTTTTATTGTACTTGTCACAGGTGCGATCCTACGATGTTTTACTTTAGTTTTTTTTTTCTGTCTCCCGTCATACAATTTGCCGATTGAGTTTGGAGTTACGATTTAGGCGATTCAAAGTTTTATTTAAGTGTTTTATAAAGTATATTTAATATATGTTACTTACAATTTGGCATTCTCAAAATCATTGAATTCTAAGGCTTTTCGTCTGAAATAGAGCCAAAGCGAAATGCGTTTTACATTTACACAGGTTTATTTGATGTGAATATCGATACAATCATTCTTTTTTTATACATCATCGTTCATAGCAACATCGATTGCGCACCCAAATGAAATTTACAAGTATGTTTTATAAGGTATTAAACTGAATACAAGCCGCGATATTTTCAATTCTGCGAAACAATTATTCTGCCGTGTCATCAATCGGATTCCCGCTTTTGATTGCGCGCCAAAATTCGTTTTGTTTGGACACAAAAATTGCAATATAAAGAGCTGCCACATCATTCCCTTTTGGGTTAACGTAGATTGGTTCCAAAATGTAATATTGTTTGCTATTCATTTTGAACAGGCGATTGCCTACTTTTATAACGTTTATTATTCGATTCCGATACTAACTTAATATTTAGCGCCAAGTAAATATTATAACCGGACCGGAGTTAAACGGCGCGATCGAATTGAATATAATTTAATTGAAGTGAAAATGTCGGTGAGAGAGATTTAAAGAAAGTTTCTGAAAGCTGTTGTGGAGAAATGCCCTGGGCACAAAATAATACTTGAGATAGAAACAAACACGAAAACACCTTGTTGCACCAACTTGTTGTGCTTCGCGTCGATAATAACACTTGTTAATTTTTTTCATTATTTTTGTTTCTTTGTTGATAGCGTCTACCTGTAATGGAAACTTTTTACGCGGTCTTATTAAGAAACTCGAGAAATCTTATTACGTCGAGAACGACGCAGATACATTTATTAACACTTCTTATGTGTGACGAAGCAGGATTAAATTTGCATATTATTGACTTCGCAAGATTAGCGAAGCCTCTACTGAGAGAAGAAAGTTGGATTTGCAAAAAAAAGAAAATGTATATATACGTAGATAAATCATGGAATCGGTGGAGTTTTGCGACGACGTCTCTACTTACATAGAAACGTAATCAGACTGCAGCCTCGAGCTAATCTTGATGTACTCAAGCCCGACTGCGCTTGTGTTATTGTACTTGCCTCTCGTTTGGAATATTACCAACCTCCCTTATATGCCTGTGCATTTTCAGATAAAGAAAGCCTTCGCGATTTGTTTATACATTGGATATATATATATCAGCATTATGTAATATGGCGTGAAATGTGTAAAACTATGAAATAATACATGTAAGTAAACAACACATCGCTATCTTGATAATAATTGCCCTGTTCACGATTAGTTGGAAACTTTTAAGCAATGAAACGTTACTTTATAATGAGATATGATAATTTTTTTTATGTAATATCCACCATAATAATAAAGACTCCATAAATTAATTAAGAATAAATTTAAATTAATATTAATTCAGCGGTGAAGTTACTAGTATAGTATAGACTTGCATTATAACAATAAGTATAAATAATGCATACAGCGTTGGATGAAGTTTAAAGGATTTAGCTGGGTAAGAGTTAAAAAGCAGCAAAATTTGTGGAGCGCAGGTGACCGTAGAGCGGTTTATCGGGCCGACGCAGGAGCCCGGGCGGGCGGCGCCCAACCGCGGCCGGACGTCACACACACCTATCGCCGGTGAGACCTGCGGCGCTGTGCCGCGCGGATAATCGTCTCATTTATAAAGTTTACCGTGACAAAGCTGCGAGAGTTTTTGATTGAAAACAAACTTAGAAGGGACAGGCCTCATTTGAATAAGTATTCTGCGAATAAAGTGTGGCTTTATGTTTTACTTTAGGTGTTTTTTTTTTGCCTTTGTTATGCAAAACATTGTTCCACCTTGTTTAGGTACTACAACACGCTTTATTTTTGAGTGAAAGACTCTTTTGAAGTTAAGCTTTCCTGTATAAATTATTTTATTTTCATTGTATTATTGTTCTAAAGAGGCCGCGCCTTTTGAAACTTTAATGGTGGTAGCGTGTCTTCATTTTGATATTTCTGGTTTATCACTGTTAAATTATTGTGATTTAATTTTAAGCGTCTATGCAAGTGTCGCAAATGCACAAAAGAGAAAGTTTTTTTTCTCTATCTAATTATAAAATACCAAGAAAAATTATTGAGATTGGCGCTTGTTTTAATAAGAAAAAAGTAATTAAGGAACTGTTTGTTGATTACCTGATTGTGCCAAGTTCTAACGCTTGGGACATACCACAGTTTAACAAATATTTAAATGTTAAGTGGTACAGATTTCAAATAACTATACCGTACTTCATATTAATTTGTAACAGCTATTTATGATTTACACACATTAAGAAAAGAACATTTTTATATATAAAGGCTGAGTCAATAATCAGGGACTGAAAGACAACTTCTATAGTAAAGTGGTTAACAGTGGTTGCAGTTCGCTGCATGAATGAACCGGCTCGACTGGTGATATACCACGACCACTCAGAATATCGGCGTGAATTGGCTCGTGTCGCGTTTTGTTCGGTGAGATAGGTATCCTGAAGCCCGATCCTCTTTCCCCTTTCTTTCCCCACTTAAAACGTTTATTTTAAAAAATGTAATGTATATTGATTTGATTGGCTGCAACACGACCGTACCCAATTTGTTTATTTTTTCAAATACTGACGATTGAGAAAGTGTGATGAGCAATTAGCGTTGTTGATATTACGAAAGTTGTGAGTTGCAGTTGTCTCGTCATAAGATGGCGCCACGATCGTTGCGAGTATTTTTTTATTCTATTACAAATTTACGCACTCGCTAAATCCCTTGAGTGTGAATTAAGCAATGAACGTATCTCAACGGAAATCATAAGGCGATAAGACGACACGTCCTCCAGTGATGTATCGCTAAAGACGTGATATGTATTTTTATGGATACATATCCTGAAAATTTATTCATATCATATACTATTGAAAAAAATATGCGGTGTAAATATGTCTTTTTTATATGAAATCTAATATAACAGTTTCAAGAACATTCTGTTCAATACTTTCAAGGTTATGGGTAAATAAGTTGTACGGTCGATTATCTATTAAATTTTTGACAGATAAAAAGAGACAGGTAGAGTCATATCTCTTGTCTTGTCTCTTTTCAATGTAACAAGTTACTTACGATCTTTAGTGAAATATTTAATGAAGGGGTTTCGGTCTAACTCTACATCTATAGTTAGTAACACAATTAGATACAAAAAGAAATCATAAAAGAACCAGCCTATTAATTATTGATAGGTATTATTTATTAACTACTAGCTGACTCGGCGAAATTTGTTCCGCAACAAAAGTAATAAGTAAGTAAAATTTGGATGTTAAAAAGTACAATTTCTGCTATTTATCAGCACGCGTCTTGGCTGGTAATACTGCGCGACGCATCTGCTATGTCCCGCTATCTTAATACTATAATATCTTTAAACATTCCTTTAAATTACATGCTGTACAGGGTCAAATTGATCTATATTAAAAGCACAATCTATTTAAGATACTTAACTGGATGAAAATTAATGCTGTAATGTTTAAAATCGCTTCGTAAAAAAGCCATTATTTTACGTATATAAGTAAGAAATAAAAATTATAATTCTGGGTTCACCCTAAGAGATAGACATATGCCATCGTTGACTTTTTGTAGTCCTTTTGAAGGTGTTTAATAATGTAGTACATTGTTTCGATCTATCGTTTAGGGTTTTGCCAGCGTTTGCAATTAAAGTTCTGATTCTGGAAAATTATATTTTTTTCTTTATTACATTATACACGAATTATAGATAAAAACCACCCTGCTGAAACCCTCTATCCATAGAAAAATCTGCATCAAAATCCGTTGCGTAGTATCAACGATATAAGAGGTATATAAGGAGACAGACGGCGGAAAGCGACTTTGTTTTATACTATGATATATTTTTGTACAAAGATTTATAAAATGTTGCCTATTGTTACTAACTAAGCTGTAAATTACTTCGCCACTGACATAAAAGTAAAAGTAAGCCTTAAATTATAAAACATATATATGATCGATCTCCGAAGTATTTTAAGGGGGAATATTTTTTCGGTCATAACCTCTACATAAAACAAAAATCAAACGCATAACTTTCATAAAAAAGTTTATCTTAAATTAATAAGCAAGTGACTATCAAGATTATTTTTATCAGTTAATGTGTTATTGACTTACTTTATTAGAAAACTTACAAATACTAGCGATCTATTATTTTGTATTAAGTTTTGGAATTAGGTATTGTTCAAAATCTTGTTCTCACCATTAAATATCAAAGGAAACTATAAATGATAGCTAACTAACTGCATAGTGGCGTGCGCACTTAAAATTAATAGTTCTTTTTTTTAATTTTACCAATTCGTAGATTGTCAAGTCTATTATGAAAGTGCAACACAACGTGCCAACAAATGCACCATTATTTTATCATGAATGAATGAATGAACGAACTGAACGAATGATTTATTTATTCACAATGTGACGAAACAAAAAACTGTTTGTTGATAGTTTTTATCAGATCAATTCTTTATGTGTATCGGCCAGTATGAAATATGTGAATCCAATGCGTAACTATGTCGTCATACTTTTGATCGGAGATCGGTATTAGTTTTTGATTGTATTTTTATAAAATTACGATATGTATGTAGAAATAAATTTTGTTGTACGTTCTTATATTTTGCTTGTGAACATATTAATATTTCATACAGAAATATTGATTTTTTTCTAGTTTTTATACTATATAATAGTCTATGTAGTTTATAAATAATCAGAACAAAGATTTGTTTAATTTTAAGTTGCATTTAAATGAATGTATTAATTAATAATAAAATTTGGAAAAAAAATGATAAACAAAAGATTCAGAAAGACTATTTGGTGCAAGGGAATGGATGCAAGTTTAGTTTTATACTGATACAATTCTGCTCGATACTTCGAAAGTGTTGATTAAATATCCACTTAATAGAAGCTAGAAATGTGTATGAGGTTTAATAATTTATTGCTAAAAAAACACAAAATAACTTAAATTATTAAAATAATCACAATTAATAATAATAATAATATCTTGTACACAAATCACACAGCGCCCTCCAGTTCCAAACTAAGCAACTAAATGCTTGTGCTATGGATACTAGACAGCGGATACTAATACATATATACTTTTCTTTTGTAAATACATACATAAAATACATAGAAAAACACCCAGACGCCGCACAAATATTCATGTTTGTCACAAATATTTGTGCTCGGGTGGGAATCGAACCCCCGACCTCAGTGCTGCAGCCGGTAGTTTTACCAATGCGCCAAGAGACCCGTCGTTTAATTATCTCAATCGAATGCATATAAACTCAAAAAAAATCCATACACAGAGGCATAGACAAATTTAATTTGAAATGATGAGCAGCACAAAAAATATCACTATTACAAATTATATGTTGTCAACAGTACTAGTATTAACTTCACGCCTTCTTCTACCCGAAGATGTAGGCAGTGGCTGTTAAGCCTTGACTCGCCAACCTCTTCATTAAGAAGTGGGGTGCTCAACCAATGGACCACAGAGACTTATGAAATTATTAAAATTACACTTGCTATTTTCCGCTTCGCATATCTTACAGTAAAAAAACATCTTTAAGACATAAGATCAAACCGCACAGAGCTTAAGTTTAACGATGATCGTAAAACTACAATTTTAGTGCATTCTCTAACCACTGACAGAAGACTGAAGCCATCGCGGCCACTTTGTTACTACAATGTTCGTTTATAGATGTTGCAACTAATAAATTAGAGTCGATAGGTTAGTTGGCCATTTAACAAACTATATTGTTTTGTAAAAACGACGTTAAACTTGCAAAAGAAAAACTGAAGTTCAACAGTGGTAAAGCAACGCAGTTAGCTGCATGAATGCGCCAGCCCAACAGGTGAAATGTCACGGCTTTTGAGAATATTGACGTAAAGTGGCTCATGCCGCGTTTAGTTTGGTGAGAGCGGTACCCCACCCTCCCTTTCCCCATCTTTCCCAATCCCCTATCCCTTAAAGGTCAGCAACGCAACAGTAACACTATTTGTGTTGTTGGTGTTCATAGGTGGCGTTGATTTGCTACCATCAGGTGACACGCCTGCTCGTTTGCCCACCTATGCCATAAAAAAAGAAAACATGGATGGCTTATGAAAGAAGCAAATGAGTGCCGATGAATGGAAAACGAAAACCTGTTGTGCTCATTACAAATGATAGGAACAGGGATGGGGAAAAGGGATGAAAATGTTAAATGTATGAATCTGTGCTAGTTATTTTTAACGAGATGATCAGTTTTATTTAGCTGGAACTAAAATAAGCGATCCCGCACTTAATTGTATTTGACATATGAGAACTAATGTCAAAACAATAATCAAACAATAAGTCTTTTCACTGTCCATATTTTAGAGATTGGTTGAAATTAGTATCCATAAAAATATTCTGGAACCTGATTCATTAAATTTTTTCATATATATATACCGACTACCTAAAAATTGGGAGAGAAGTGGAACTATTTTGTTTAATAATTACAAATAGTAGTAAACCGCTTGTTTAATATTATTTCACAGTAAATAAACTGTAAATTTTTTTCACATTGAAATGTACAAATTTTCTGGTACGCCCGGCCCGAGCAATTGCAACCCCCCGACGTGCCTTCTCATTTTATTTGCTTCAATTTCAACAAGATTCAGATTGCCAAGATATTTTGCGTTCAATTTATACAACATTATCTTATTTCATTATTCTAAATTCAGTTTTTGATTTATATTTTCGGACCTCTACAATTCCTTAGCTTATTATTTTTATTTATATCAATAACCCCAATATAAAAAACAGGTATCATACATATGTCGAAAGATATAACTATTAAATATTTAAAAAAAAAAAATCATCCCTCTTTTTATGGGAAGGTATAGACAGTAGCTATTAACTCTCGAGTTGTCGTATGTAACAAATTAAGTAGATGGCGAAACGTATTGCCATACATCAGGCACCATGTTTTCAGTCATCTATGAGATATTCATTAGATATAGCTGCAGAAAAAAAATCCCAAAAAGTGTTAGAAAATCCCATAACTTCTTGATTCAGACGCCGAGTGTTCAACCTCTAGACCATCGAGGACCATATAGTAGACGATAATATAAGATAACATAACTTCACGCCTTTTTCTAGCTGAAGGTGTAGGCAGCGGCTGTTAAGCAACGTGCCATACCGGGCACAAAGTTTTCAAACATCAATATTTTTTCACACATAACTTCCGAAAAGAACTTCGAAAAGTAATTGGTGTAAGCCCGGATTCAAACCCACGACCTGTTCAGAAGTGGACGAGAAGACTCGAGGTGGATAACAGTAAGGTATTACACATTAATCATACAAGTTAGATATTTCAAGTTTCGTGTCGATCAATTACCATTTCCATAGCATATATTTTCAACAAAATACGTCCCTGATACTTCTGTGAAAGCACTCTCGACTGGCAGCACCCGCACCATAGTGCCTCCAATGGGCCCCCAAATCGATGAACTATAAATCCATTGTCTAAGTTTGCACAGACAGAGCTCCTCACTGGATTCAGAAGATTAATTTTCTTAGTTTGGATTGTTTCGTGACCCATTGTACAAGCGATAATTGGATTTTGCCGACTATCTGTGATTTAGTTACCTCTGAGCTTGGGTCCCTCCTCTATGTAAAACTTATCATATCTTTATAATACAGGAAATTGTTATGAACGCATATCATTTCAATAATTTACACACCCCATCATAATGTTAATGATAATATTCAAATTTATATTGTAATTAATTAATTTTGTCTGTCCTCTGGTATTTAAGCTATATTTATTTATAATAATCTAATAGAGACCTAATAGTACATTTGCACACTTATCAAAAAACAAGCAAACAGTAACGCAGATTATTAGAAGAAAATCATTTTAATTGAAGCTGAAGAAGGAAATGAGCTGTGTCAAATCATGTCTTTGGTGCTCTGTTTTATTTTTCCTACCCTGTAAAGGACTTAGTCTTGTAGCAGCGACTGTTAAACCTCAACTTGCCAAAGCGTTATATTACGTCCCAAATGGAATAGGTGGCGAACCTATTGCCATACACCGGACACAAAGCAGTCGTCATCGATATTTATCACGACTTCTGAGAATCGGAAGCGGGGAGCTCAAGTACTGAACCACCAAGACTATAATAATTTTATTTCAATTTAATTTATTCTTATACTGCATACGTATAATAAATATTGAACGGTGTAAAGGTTGTGCGTACGAGATATATACATTCGTATATATTGATGATGTTGCCATATTCAATCCAAACAATGTGCGCGATAACGATTGATTGATTTCAATCTATGAAAACCAATGATATTCAGGTCTCGAACAATAAACGTGTTGAATAAACTATATATATTGGAGTAGCGAATATCAGAATACTTATTTTTGTGGGATATTGGGTAAACAAGTCGCTGGCCACCTGATGATAACCGGCGACGGAGTTAACTCATCTGTGGAAGGCAACGTAAGAGTTTACGATGAGTTTCTAAGCGGTCGTGGCTTTTTATCAGCCGAGCTGGCCTATTCGATACGTACTACCTAGCTCCACGTGTTTTATTGGAGAAAAAAACTATCATCTGATTTTTTTAGGCTGGGTTGCTAATTACGGCACCCTACTACAAAGACCTCACAACTCTGGGGTCTCACTTGACTGTCTTTGCTGTTGAATTTTGTACTTGTATTTCAGCTGCTAATATTTAAAGACCGGCCAAATGCTAGTGAGACTCGCACACAAAGGGTTTCGGACCATTATTTATAACCTATTCACTATTAAGTGTCCAATTAATTTTTATAGGTACTTTTGGGTGCAAAATAAGCTATACTTAGTTTGTTTTATAGGAGCCCGCTTTAAATATTTTTAAAATTGTTGTTATTTATTTTTACAATTGTTGTTATAACGATAATAGAAATACATTAACATCATCCTATACAAATTTAAAGTGTCTAGCGTCACCATTCTTGAGATACAGCTTGGTAAAAGACGTACGGATTGATAGCGAAGATATTTAGGTAACTCTTTATTAGCACACCTTAAAGAATAAATCAGATTTAAAATACAATATCGATAAGTCTTCCAAAGCGTTTGCTTTCCAAAAGCAAACTCTTCCTGGTCCCGTTTAGGAACCCGTTTAGGAAAAGGATATATATATATATATATACACATAGTCTGATAAATTGCTTAACATGGAAAGCCAGGGGGTGTTGTGTGTATTGCGTCCAAAATATAAAAAATCTTCTAGTTCTAGGAGTGTAGGTAGCTATATGATCTTGTGAAATACTTCTGAAAACTTAAATGTGTACCAGGTATCGAACACTGTACTTTTTCAAGCATGATTCATCATGATCAACGCGCTGAACAGCTAAGACAGTTGACGCGGAAAAATGTTATATTGAACCATATAAATAAACAAAGAGTTAAATGTTTTCTTGAGTTAAAAATCAAAAGAGCCAGCGCTGCATTCGTGAGATACGGCCGACCGGGCGAGTTTCCTCTTGGCTGTCACAATTTTATCTTTCCCTATTTTTAGTTATTACTGCTTTACATTTTTCCCCTTTTTAAAAATTATGTTGACGTTAATTTGACTTCGCATCTAATTTTTTTCTTGTTTTATTCAGGATAGAAAATAATAAAAAAAAATCGAATTGTGAAAGCTAAGTTCTGGATAATTAGTTTATTATGAATATGACATATATTAAGAAGTTTTCTAATTAAATATGTACACGTCATCAGAAAGTTTAATGTATACTCCGATTGTGCTCGAAAAGGCCGGTTATGTTTTCCAGTGTATCTTTCTTTGTATGCGACATATTACTTATTGCTTCCAGGGCTTCCTTGGGTAGATGGATAGTTCTCAGTACTCAGAATTTTTAATGTTTTTTGAGGTGACAAAGTCTTATAATTCGACGTAGCCTGCTTCACGCATTAAAAACATGGCTCATGCGGCGTTACCTCACTCTGAGGCGTTCCTTTCGGCAACGTTCGACATCTGTCTCTCTCCTACTTGAGTGAGCGATGCATCCGCGTGGACAGCGGCTATACAATAGTGAATTACAAGTTATTTAAATTTCTTTTGAAAAATGAAACCATTTTTCAGTTTTTTCTTATCAAACTTATCGTCAGTAACCGACTTTACAGAAAACCGTTATTTTTCTACATTTCGCTATTTTAACATCCTGAATTTAATGTCACTATACATGGCATTGTATATTGACGTCGTAACATTACTGTAACTGAAAAATCCTTGCAAGTGAAGCTGTATCATAGTGTGGGGGGATAGAATAGATCACTCCCTGTAGGAAGGCGTCAATCGCCGGCTGATTTATTGAGGGCGTGCACCGACGGCGCCGACTAAACTGTTCGTAGTTTTGCTCGTGTTAGTTGAACGGGAGCACCAGCCGGCAAACAACTCACTCACCTGCCGTTTCCTCATCGAAAATGCGAATCCCAGTTTAAATGCCTTTATAAACGAATCTATTTTAAATTCCGGATAGTCTATCCGACAACACGAACGGAAACTTTTAGACCTGACATGCGTATTAACGAAACGGCCCCGGCGTTTGGACAGTATTCAATGTGGATTTTTTTTACAAAGTTTCCACTTATCTACCAATGTTTGTTATAACGAATCCAGCTTCGGTAATCTGGAGATCGAACGCCCGGATTCCGAATCAAGAAGTCGTGGGTTCGACTGCTACTTCCACCATTTCGGAATTCTTTTGCATGATACATTGTGCCCGATACATGGTAAGAGAGAGATCTCATCAGTAGAGCAATAGTACCCACTGCCTATATCTTCGAGTGAGAAAAAACGAGGCTGGTTTTGTAGAACTTATGACGGAATCAGCCCATCAGTTATGATACAAAATATCCGTAAGGTGTATACATACTTAAATGAAAGTTAGTGCTGGAGTAGAAAACTGCCGCTACTTACATGTTCACAAATTAAAAGCGTGAAGTTACAACATAATGCAACACTCATCTCTGAATCCACATAAATGTAGATATAATTGTAACATTTTAGAGGCATTGAACAAGTTTTTAGTTCAATTTAGCGGCAATCAGGGCGGCCGTTCAAGATGGCGCGTGAGCTGAATGTTTAAAATATTAAACGTGGTGGAATGACAGTCGCCAGAGCAACGGGACACCAGGACCGACAATTTGATATCTCTGTCAAATTAAATGAGTGGTGTATAACGTACTCCATATAAAATAATATAATATCCTACATCATTTTATTCTTTGTTTTGACAACATTAATAATACATATTATAAAATAAAGTTACTTTCCGCTGTCTGTCCCCTTATATGCTTTTTTATGGGATGGGAGGGCAAACGAGCAGGCGTGTCATCTGATGGTAAGCAACTAACGCCGCCCATGGACACCAGCAACACATGTAGTATTACTGTTGCGTTGCCTACCTTTACGGGATAGGGGATAGGGAAGGATGGGAAAAGGGGTCCAGCCATATTATATTCATATTATATTCATGCAGCGAACTGCTTGTGCTGCTACCACTGTGTTTCTATCTTAGAAACAACGTAACAACTATTGATGCGGTTTTTTTAATAGACAGAGGTAATCGATAAGGTGGTTTGTATCTATAATTCATGAAAATGTTGTTAATCCAAAATTTACTTATTTATTACTTGTAATCAGGTGACACGCCTGCTCTTTTGACCTCCTATCCCATAAAAAAAACTAAGTTGGCCGCGTCAATTAGTCCAACATTCAATTCATATATTATCTTTTCAAATTTTATTTAGATGTTTCACACTAATAATAAATTACTTAGTAATGATACCAGTGATCAAGCTCGAGCTTCTCAATCAAGAAGTCGAAGTATCAATTCCGGGCTCATACCTATGTCTTTTCGAAGACTGACAACATTGTGCCCGGTGTATGGCAATGAGTTCTGCCTCCTACTCAAATTGGGACATACAACTTCCGCCAGACGAGACTTATGAGCCGCTGCTTGTATCTACGGATAGAAAAAGGCGTGAAGTTATAAGTAAAAAAAAAATGTTTCACCTAATAATATTACTTTGTATAACAATTCCATTTATAACCAACCCTTTTTAACAGCCAGGTAGGTGTTAGCGCTGTTACAAAGTTATAGCTTTTATAGTATAAGCTTTTGGAAACAAAAAAAAAAGAAAATAAAACAATAACATTTGAATAGATTTGATAAAACATACACCAGTGAGATTTTACGTGCCTGGAATTGATATGAGGTTGATATTTTGATGTACTACTGTGTGGTATACGATACTGGTCTTAAAATACAATTTTTAATAATATTTTCTAACAAATTTAATTTAGTAATGTTTAAAAGGTTTTAAAAGGTATTTTTATGGGTTATGTAGGCAACAACATAGATAGTGCTACAGTTTCGTTGCAGTCGCACTGCTTGGGCAGTAGCCGGGGCCTCCAGATACCTCACATAACGTACGAAACCGGGCTTGAGCCACTTTACGTAAATTTTCTAAGACGTAATAGTATTTTGCCAGCCTATTCAAGCAGCAAACTAAGTGTCGCTGCAGATGAAAAAAATAATGACAGTGTTTTATAATATCTTTGTTAAAGATACTTTCTTTGTTTCTTTCGAATATATTTAATAAATGTATAATTTACTTTTGTTGCAGGTAATTAGTTCCGGGATGTTATACAACATTAACCAAAATGCTAAATATTCGCATGAAATCAGTGAAAGGTGATATCCTTCCTTTTTGTTTAAATTTAAGACTTCACAATTTAATTTAAGTACGATATTAATAAATAAAATGATTTGTAACAAAAGAAAACTACATAAAAAGTTAATTAAAAAGTCCTCTCTTTTGAAGTCGATTAACAAACCTAAATCGAAAACTGTCAATTTAATTATCAGTAACACAGTGATTAGCCAAAAACATAAAAAATAATATTAATCACTTCCGAAAACATTTTAAAGATTTTAATAAATGGCATACACCTAGATACTAGAGTATTATTTTAGATTTAAAAGTCCTTAACACGAGTTAAGGACTTCTAAATCAGAAACAGTACTACTAAGCTTAACATTCTAGATACATTAGATAATAAATTAATATGTAAAGATAAGATTTTATACATTTTACAGGCAAAATCGTTCATAAACAACTCATTTACAACAGTTACAGAATTCGACAGTCTATTTGTCCTGTAACAATAGACTTAATAAATATTTATAGTCCACTTGTCCGATGCACATAGCCTGTGGCTTCCTCGCAAGCTGTGAGTTTAATATTTTACCAAGTCGACTCACGCTCCCATCTTCAACGGGCCCTGATTGCCGTCCAATCGGAATTATATTTCTGGGGCGCATTCAAAGCTAGCTGGACAAGATTGCCATTCGAACTTCTAATACCTTACAAAATATATATCTACACAACTTGATATTTCGTTTGACAACAATATTTGAAAATAGGTCTTTGAGTTTCCCCAATTTCTATATCGTATACCGGCAATTTAAAAATTGCATTTTAAAATGTAGGTACGTAGATCAAATACTTTAGACAGTTTTCCAGAAATAAAAATTATATTCTCGTGCTCGGTTCACTTTATTTTCTATTGGACTATAGTTCCTATTTACTGACAATTTTTTTATGGAATAATGAGGCAAAAGTACAAGGGTGGTAAGCAATTAACACACACAGATACACAGATAGTGTTACACATGTTGCATTGCTGACCTTTAAAACAGGATAGGGAATGGGTCGGGAGTAGTATAAGAAGAGACTTCCGGATACCTCTCTCTCCAAACGAAACGCGAAATGTGCCTTTACGTCGAAATTTCTAGAGGTCGTGGTATTTCACTGGTTGAGCTGGCCCGTTCATGCTGTAAGCTGCGTGGATCTTCCACTATAAATATAAAATAAAACAAAATTGTATACCATAATACCTATTTTTGGCTGTAAAGAAGTGTGGCCTTACGCCATTAATTTGTTTTAGATAAACAAAACTTGTGCGAAAATACTTCGTATTAAATCGTCCAAATATCTCTGGTGTTTTTTTTTACTATAAGCGAGTATCGCGTGACAACTCACCATACCTCAGCCCCACCAGAATGAGTAGCCACACTGTTTGTTAATCTTGCTTTCATTGTGTAAAATATTTGGAAATATACCTTTGTAGAAGCCTTTGTGTGTCCGGTTTCGTGGTCTATCTTTCACCGGCAAACAATGCAGGTAACAAACAGTATTTAAACTGAATTAGAATTAATTGAATTTTGTAATATTTTGTTTGATTTGACAGGGGTCTTATAATATACTTATGTTAATTTGAAGTATATTAAACTCTGTTTACTTGAATATCGTTTCAATTTTTAAGTAAGTACTGTATTTATGCAGACAGAGTTATTCGTAAAGTAAGTAGTTATTAGTAAATTGCCCCACCAATAAACCCACACCCACCAGTAGGCAATGTTCAAACAACAATTATTATAATTCGTAAATGTTTTCTAAAACAGCTGTTTCTTGTAACTTTTATGAGGGAGACCGAAGAAAAGGATGAATTGGGTGAAAGATGATATGGCTAGGAAGGGTGAAGGAGGAATGATAGGGAGGCATGCAAAAGGAAAACCTGTTGTTCCGACCCCAAATCATGGGAACAGGATAGGAAAATGATGAAATATTTATTGAACAATCGATTACATATCTGATTAACCATACTGTTTTATATCTAGTAAATACATACACACATACATATCCTATATCCCTTGCGGGGTAGGCAGAGATAACAGAACGCCATAAGATCCGATTCTTACACGCCTCACTCGCTTCAGTACTCTTTTCATGAACGCGCGTCTATTTTTGAGGCTCCTAACATCACCTTCCTCCGGAACACGTTCTATTTGGTCATGGAATATCTGTCTTGGCCATCCTCGACTCCTACAACCATCTGCTTTTGCATTTTACATCTGCTTAGTCAAGCAATTGGACCATCCCCTTCCTTTCAATCAATATCTAGTAAAATTCTTCTAGTCTTTTGAAAAAAAAATAGATATAATTGTAATACAATTGTGATTAGGAAAGCTAAATGCTTTCTAATTTAATAACATAGAAAGGTTTCATCCCTCATTCCAACGAGGCTTTTGTCGAATTGAGTTTGTGATCGGGAGAACATTCGAAGTTACACAGTTAATTATTGAAGACATTAGTGGCAGGGACATCCCCGTGGAGTCTTAGTTCGGAATTTGCGAGTGTGTGGTATTTGCTTATAATATAATCTGTATGACTAGTAAGATAAGATATCACAAATTATTGTTATACCCTGGAGTTATAAAATAACTTCACGCCTTTTTCTACCCGAAGGTGTAAGCAGTGGCTGTTAAGCCTCTACTCGCCGTTGTGTTTACACGTCCCAAATGGAATAGGTGGCGAACCTATTGCCATAGCTGATACATTTTGGCAACATTAAAAATTGTAACAAATACGTCTACGTCTTTGCTCTCCGCTTATAATAAATACTAATATTTCCAATGTTTTGGTGGTCTGAGATCGTGCACCACGATTCTTAATTAATAATCCGTGACAAAACAAATTATTTATCGGGATTATTTTTAGAAGTCATGCGTGATAAATGTTAATTACAGAAAAAAAATGTACACATATATGGCAATAGGTTCCGCCACCATATCTTATTTGGGACATTAAAAAGAAATAGACCTAAATTAAAACAATTAGAACTGGAATCGATTATATAGTACATTATAATATTAGTAAATTTTGAAATCGGTCCAGTAGTTTTTGAGTTTATTCCTTTTATACAAAAATATAAATCTTTCCTCTTTATAATATTAGTATAGATATATATACGTATTATTTTATTCTCTTTTTATAATAATTCATAGGTTTAAACTACATAAATATTCAAAGAAAACCAACGTTAAGTTGATGTTGATGAGTATATTCCATTTGTTAGCATAAGGTTAATGTGTTCAAATAACTTTCTGAACTGACCTTCCATATAAGACAATTAAATACTTCAATACAGTAAATAAATAATGAAGCGACTATAGATATTTTGGTAGCCGTTTTCAATTGAAGGACATAACAGTACTTGCACAGAAACTTATACAAACTTCAAGCTAAAGTTTACAAGAAACTCCGTCTTCAGTAGCATTGTCTATTAAATCTAAGAGATACACTTGGAGGCATCGAGATGTTTTCATTTTCAATACCAATATTATATATCTTCAATTTGTATTATCTATACTAATATTATAAAGAGGAAAGATTTGTTTGTTTGTTTGTTTGTAATGAATAGGCTCCGAAACTACTGGACCGATTTCAAAAATTCTTTCACCTTTGGAAAGCTACATTATCCCCGAGTAACATAGGCTATATTATATTTAAAAAAATTAGGGATCCTTACTAAAACTCCAATAATGTAACATAAGGTGTAAAAAATGACCTGAAAAATTCCTTACGTCGCGTGCGCTGCGAAAACTATTGATGATAGAACAAAATCATTTACTACGACTTTGCAGAACTCATCATTATCTACAAAAAGTGTCGCGACAGCATTTATCTAAATATTATAGTTATGTCACAGTAAGCAGTTTTTTATTCTAAAATAATATATGCCGCCTCTTGAAAAGGCTCTTCATTTGTACCTTGATATTAATCCTCATCAAAATAAATTACTTTATATTCAAGACGGCTTTAATACCTTTTTATAACTTTTTGAATTGTTCAATTCGGACATTTCATTCGGAAAAATATGCTTTTGACACTATAGTCGATAGCGTGAATAATAACAAAGGAAAAATATTTTTCTTGCTGCATGAATGGGCCGGCTCGACCGGTGAAATACCACAACCTCTCAGAAGACCGACGTAAAGTGGCTCATGCCGCGTTTCGTTCGGTGAGAGAGGTACCCGGAGGCCCACCCCCCTTCCCCATCCTTTCCTATCCCCTATCCCTTAAAGGTCGGCAAAGCAACAGTAGCACTATATGTGTTGCTGGTGTCCATGGGCGGCTTTAGTTGCTTACCATCAGGTGACACGCCTGCCCGTTTGCCCTCCTATCACATAAAAAAAAAAAATTCGCCAGGTGGCACTGGCAAGACTTTTCTTGCAAATTTGATACTAGCTAAGATAAGAGAATCAGGGAACATAGCGATTGCAGTTGCTTCGTCAGGAATTGCCGCAACTCTCTTAAAGGGTGGAAAAACGGCTCATTCTACTTTTAAACTTCCACTATCCGTAAATCTTGAGCAACAATCGTTATGTTCAATCCGTAAAAACGGCCCTCTTGGTAAATTATTACAAGACGCCTCATTGATTATGTGGGATGAATGCACTATGAGTCACACAGCGCATATAGAGGCCGTGGAAAGAACATTAAAAGACCTTAGAAACTCCTCTGCCCTCATGGGCGGGATTACTTTTGTATTTGCTGGAGATTTCCGACAGACTCTTCCTGTCATTAACAGAGGTACGCGAGCAGATATCATCAAATCATGCTTGATATCGTCTCCCTTATGGACTTCGATAGAAAATTTAAAATTACGGACCAATATGAGAGCTCATCTTCATGGAATCACAGTAATTTCCCACAACAACTGCTAAAACTTGGAAAAGGAATTTTTCCCACTCCAAATTGAAGCAGTTGTGACATCCTGCTGGATGAGTCTGTAGGCTAAATAGTCCATAATTTAGAAAATTTAATAGATGCTGTATACCCTGACATCGAGAATTTGCACGAAAAGGACTTTCATTGGTTGTATTCAAGGGCAATAGTGTCACCCAGGAATGATAGTGTCAACGAAATAAACAATCTCATTATTCAAAAAGTCTCCGGCCAAATAAAAAATTACAAATCGATCGATACCGTGCCTAATATTGAAGACGCAGTCCATTATCCACAGGGATTTTTAAATTCACTAAACCCTTCTGGACTGCCACCACATGAATTGACGTTAAAAATTGAAATTCCAATAATGCTTTTAAGAAATTTAAGCCCTCCGACCATGTGTAATGGGACGAGACTGCTTATTAAGGAATTGAAGGACAATTTAATTGTAGCGACCATTATCACTGGCCCAGCAGCTGGTCGAGTAGCTCATATACCGAGGATACCGATGATCCCAACTGTTCTGCCAATCCCTTTTAAACGACTTCAGTTTTCGGTGAAATCATCTTTCGCGTTAACTATTAACAAGTCCCAGGGCCAAATCTTCGAATTATTAGGGATCGACCTACGAAAAGAATGTTTCACTCATGGCCACCTGTATGTTGGCCTATCACGTGTCGGAGCTCCTGAAAATCAATTTATTTTGCTGCCACAAAATAAAACTACTTCAAATATCGTTTACAGGAAAGCTCTGACTCACTAAAACTAATGGCTTTTGTTTTGTAAATAATATGATATATGTATAAAATTTAAAAATAAAAAAATACAAAAAAAAAACATTAATAAAAAATATTCATAAAAAAAAATTCAAACTTCCTTTATAATTTTACTTTTTTTTTGAAACCCGATGCAAAAAAAGGGTGTATGTGTGTGTGTGTATGTACCCGTGCAAAGCCGGGGCGGGCCGCTAGTCAGATTTAAAAAAATAGCTTAAAATGTAATGGATTAGCATTGCCATTCGGCGTGACAATGCGGCCAGTCTTCTGGGCACGCTGCCAGTAGACCGAGATGCGGATAAATTTGATTTCAGGTAGTTTTTTAATTGTATATATTGTAAATAATGTAACATAACATAACTTCACGCCTTTTGTTACCCGAAGGTATAGGCAGCGTCTGTAAACGCCGTTATGTTTACGTCCCAAATGGAATAGGTGGCGAACCTATTGCCATACCGGGCACAAAGTTTTCAGTCATCGATATTTATCACACATAACTTCCGAAAACAACTTCGAAAAGTCATTGGTGGCCAGTGTCAGGAATTGAACCCGGACCTCTAGATTAGAAGTCGTGTGCTGGACCACTGGTCTACTGAGACTTTTATTAATTTATTTCTTCTTATTATTGTAAATAATCTTATTTAAATATATATTCATATGTATTATACATGTTGTAATATTTATGTGATTTTTTATACAAATGAGACATAAGTTTTAGAAGAAATTAGCTTGGGAAGAAGTTACCAAGAAAAGAGCCAAAGAATTCTAATAGGTACTCATTTTATAGATATATAGATAATTATTTATTTTCGCACCTTAAACTAAAAAGGAACTTACATTGCAAACAAGCCAAGCCGGCCAAGCAGTTCGCTGCATGAATGGGCCGGCTCGACCGGTGAAATACCACGACCTCTCAGAAGACCGACGTAAAGTGGCTCATGCCGCGTTTCGTTCGGTGAGAGAGGTACCCGGAGGCCCATCCCCCTTCCCCGTCCTTTCCTATCCCCTATCCCTTAAAGGTCGGCAACGCAACAGTAACACTATATGTGTTGCTGGTGTACATGGGCGGCGTTGGTTGCTTACCATCAGGTGACGCGCCTGCTCGTTTGCCCTCTTATCCCATAAAAAAAAAAAATAAGGTGTCTGCGGCGGCTGTTAACCCTTGTTTCGCCTTTATATTTACGTCCCTATATATATCTATAGCGGGCACAAAGTTTTCATTCTATGATATTCATCACACGTAACTATCGAAAATAATTTAGAAAAGTCATTGGTGTGTGCACTGATTTAGAAGCGGGGTGTTTGATCTATGGACCAACGAGAATAAATTTAAAAGAAAATCGATCAAGAAACAAACATACAGTAACTCACCATTTTACTGTCTTTATCCCACTTTAAGTGGGGTCGGCAAAACATTACATCCTTTTCTATTCTTTTATATCACTCGACATCTCCCCACTTACTTCCTGAATACTTATATTAAGTCCATCCAACTTTTTTCCGTCTTCTTCTACCAATGTGTCCACAGTCTACAGAAATTATCACCACTCTCCTTGTAGTATGTCCATACTATGACAATCTACCACTCCTATTTTCTTCCTTGATCGGTGCTACTTTCATGCACTCTTATTTACTTTCCCTACTCCTCTTCCTACTCCTCTTATTTCCTATCTTACCCATTTTTATCACATCACACATCTATCTTAACATTCGTATATAAGTAGCATGTACTCTACCCCGAATGTACAGAATCTCTATTACTAGTTATTTTAAATTTAGCAAATATTGTATTTCATAGTCTCTAAAATATTTAGTAGTATTCCTAATGCAGACTCAATCTATCCGTGCCCTCTCAAATTTGATCCTGAAACTACCTACAAGTTTCTATCAAAGATCTGAACGTCTGGACCAGTGCTAGGCGTGACAGCCTCAAGTAATCCCAGATGGCGTGCTTGCCGATGAATTAAAGTCACTCAGACCAGTCGACTTGAGTACTGCGGGATTTATATTGTGTAGGTTTCACAGTTTTGATTTTGTGATTAATTTGTCAGCAATATTGTTTTGATAAACTTTGTTAAAATGCTAAACATCGATCGATGTTGTTTTTGAAAGTTGATTGAGATTTGAAACCTTGATAGAAAATAATATTTTTTTAAATTTTAATGCTCTGCAAATTCTCATATAAAATGTCATCAAAAGAAAAAAAGAACTGCAGAAAAAGAAGAAGAAAAAGAAGCTTTGCATTGTAGACTACGATAGGCTTATCATATATATATACATAACATCACGCCAAATCAGAGGTAGCCAGAGAAAACAGAGCGTCATAAGGCACGATTCGTACACGCCTCACTCGCTTCGTTGACTTTCATAACTCTTTTCATGCACTCACGTCGATTTTTGAGGTTCCTAACATCACCTTCCGTGAACATGAACATCACCAAGGTAAAAAAAATGTTGGGACTAATATTATGGAGATCTTTCATACAAAATTAATTTTAAATCTTTTATTAATATCAGAAAATTCTATGTAACAAAGTAACCAACCAGTTATCACTAAATATAAATTCGGGATGTAAAACGTGGATGATATGTCACGATATGGATTTTAAAAGATGTTTAAAGATTCATAAACGTCGTAAGCTTTTCCACCTCTAAGTCGGAGTCGTAAACTTGAGTAGAGACCGCGTTTGAATATCGTATTACATATAATATGACGGTAACTTGGAGGCTTTAGACCCTCTTTCTACACCTGGTGACATGTATTAACTCTGTACATGTGGTCTAACGTTAAGTTCTGCTTGTTTGTAATCATATAATATTGTATCAACCGTTTCATTTGAGTTATGGTACACGTACTGTGTTGTTGTTTTGAATTTGTATGGCATTTTATAAAGGTCTTTAAGCGCGTATGACTGTGACATCATTGTTTATATATTTTATTAATTCGAAGACAAATAAATTATATTTATTAAAAAACAAATCAAGTATACATTATTCAATCTGAAAAATATTTTAGGGTCAATAAAATAAGCTTAGCGTATGTAGAAATAGGTTTGGAAATTAGTAATAGCTCCACAATAGTGTTATAAATATAGTTTTATATATACATAACTTCACATCACGTCCCTTGCGCGGTAGGCAGAGAGAACAGAGCACGCCATCAGGCACGATTCTTACACGCCTCACTCGTCTTTGACTTCCATTACTCTTTTCATACGCAGGCGTCGATTTTTAAGAATTAGAAACTACCGGCTGCAGCAATGAGGTCGGGGGTTCGATTCCCACCCGAGCACAAATATTTGTGACAAACATGAATATTTGTGCGGCGTCTGGGTGTTTTTCTATGTATTATAAGTATGTATTTACAAAAGAAAAATATATATGTATTAATATCCGTTATTTAGTATCCATAACACAAGCATTTAGTTGCTTAGCTTGGAACTAGAGGGCGCTGTGTGTATTGTGTCCAAGATATTTATTTATTAGAAAATAAATTAATAATATACTTAAAACGTTTGAGAAAACAGTTGTATTTCCAATAACATTAATTAAAATGGTTCGTTTAAATTTATTGAACACAAGTTACAGTAATTTCATTTTGAAACAAATAATAGGTTGGGGAAAAAGTATTTTCGTATTTTTGTATGAAAAGTCAAGACATTTTTTTCAAAGTTTATTTACATTTATTTACAATATATATGTACCGTTTTGTTGAATAACTTTCTGCCATTTTGTGGGCAGAGACATTATCCCGTTACTGTAGAAACATTGGGACTTCTGATCAAAAAAACGGGACAAATAGTTTTGGCAGTCCTCTCTTGAGGTCAACCTTACAGAACCTAAAGAATTCTGAAGAGACCGAAACAGGTGAAAATCTGAAGGCGCAAGGTCAGGGCTATATGGTGGATGCACTAGGACCTCCCAGTCGAACTCTCTTAATTTTTGCTGATTGGCTAAAGATGTGTGTGGTCTAGCGTTATCGTGATGAAAGACCACACCCTTCCTGTTGATCAATTCCGGCCGTTTTCTCTCGACTGCTTCCTTTAATCTCATCAGTTGCTGGCAGTAAAGATCAGAATCGATGGTTTTGCCGGACGGTAAAAGCTCATAATGAACAATGCCCTTCCAATCCCACCATACACACAGCATCACCTTATTTCGTGTTAGGCCAGGTTTGGCCACAGTCTGTGAAGCCTGGCCAACTTTCGACCACGACCTTTTTCGCACGTTCTTGTCGTACGTGATCCACTTTTCATCGCCAGTTATCAATCTCTTCAAAAACGGATCGGTTTCATTACGTCTCAATAATGAATCGCAAATGAGTACACGGTTCATTAAGTTTCTTTGAGTGAGCTCGTGTGGCACCCAAATATCGAGCTTTTTTGTATAACCAGCTTTCTTCAAATGGGTCAAAACTGTTTTGTGGTCAATTCCCAGTTCTTCAGCTACATCGTAACTACTAATATGCCGATCTTGCTCCACTCTTTCAAAAATGGCGTCCATTTTATTCGTAACAGGGCGACCAGAGCGAGGTGCATCTTTAACATCAAAATTTCCGGACTGAAAACGTTTGAACCAAATTTGTGCTACTCTTACTGACACTGCATCAGGTCCATAAACATCACAAATTTTTTTCACTGCTTGAGTTGCATTTTTGCCTTTTTTATAATAAAATTTTAAAATGTATCGAATTTCTTCATTAGATTCACTCATTTTTACGGAGAGAAAAACAAATGAAAAATAGCGGGAAACAACTTTTTTTTTTTTCTTTTCTTTATAATGTAACATTTTTAATGTTACCAAAACCAGCCAGACACAAATAGTACAGTCAAAGAAATTTTATAATAAGTTTATACCTACGTTATGCGAAAAGACTTTTTCCCCGACCTAATATTACAAATAATACTAGGATCGGTAAATATAATGAGATATTATTGCCCTTCGTATATTTAATTGCTTCTTTTAAACTACGTTATAACTTATTGGTGCAGTTTGATTAAAAATCTGATACACAAGCATCTCTATTGCATTGGAGTAAACGAGCAATCAGGTGTCCTGATGGTAAGTGACTTGCTCCGCCTATGAATTAAAAAGTGCAATTATAATGTGTAAAAATTGAAAGACTAATCAACTTCAGTCAATATACCACTCTTATCAATCTCGGGCGTAAATCATTGAAAAAGAAACAAACCTTTTTATACTCTGATATTTTAATAGTCACATTGGTCCAGTGGTCCAGCACATGGCTTCTGAATCCAGAGGTCGCGGGTTCGAATCCTGACACTGGCTCACACCAATGACTTTTCGAATTTGTTTTCCGAAGTTATGTGGAATAAATATCGATGACTGAATACTTTGTGCCCGGTATGGCAATATGTTCGCCATCTATTCCATTTGGGACGTAAACATAACAGCGAGGCGAGGCTTAACAGCCACTGCCTACACCTTCGGGTAACAAAGGCGTGAAGTTATGTTATGAAAATAAATTAAAATATTTGTTTTGTATTATTATTTTTGATATATAATATGGCAAATATATCAAACAAATGTTTCAGTACAATCTGATCTCATTCACCTTTTAGTTCGGCAAATGAATGGATGTTACAGAATTAGCTACCTGCATCGTGTGCCAGCTCATATGTTATAGAGAAGACAGTTATTATAATAGACAGTGCCATACGGTAATATTGTTTAAAATAATTATTGTAATACATTATATTATATCATTTTACATAACTAACTAAGCAGATATACAATGCAAAAGCGGATGGATGTAGGAGTCGAGGACGGCAAGACACACATTCCATGACCAAATAGAACGTGTTCTGGAGGAAGGTGATGTTAAGAGCCTAAACAAACCGACGCGCGTCCATGAAAAGAGTTATGAATGTCAACGAAGCGAGTGAGGCGTGTAAGAATCGTGCCCTATGGCGTTCTGTTCTCTCTGCCTACCCTGCAAGGGATTTGGCGTGAAGTTATGTATGTATGTATGTACATAACATAACTTGACGCCTTTTTCTACCCGAAGGTGTAGTGGCTGTTAAGCCTCGACTCCACCGATATGTTTACGTCCCAAATGGAATAGGTGGCGAAACCTTTCGATTCGAACTCGTGACCACTGGATTCAGAAACAGGGTGCTCGACCACTGGACTACCGAGATATCGAATATCATTGTCTGAGTATATTTCTTCGTTTTCTGTGTATAGATAGTTTTTTTTTTGTAAACACGAGATGTCATCTATAAACAATATTTCACAAGAGAATTGGGAAAATTCAATGTATCTAGTCAGGTATCAAAACCGAGACTTCTTGAATCAGAAGTAGACTGCCCAATCTGTAGTCTACTGATACGAGTAGTAATAAAAATGAATCAAAATAATACAGGATCCACAAGTAATCAGTTCTGAAAGTTTTGATTAGTTATCCAAATATTTTAATTATATAATCTACTACGCAATCTAAAATTAGTTTTTTTTTATGGTATAGGGGGCAAACGAGCAGACTTGTCACCTAATAGTGAGCAACAAACGCCGTCCACGTTCACCTGAACACATTTAGTGTTACAGTTGCGTTGTGGTCCCTTTTAATAGGATATGGACGGGGTCGCGGGGATGGGAAGGGTAGGGGTAAAGGGATAGGGCCTCCGAAAAAGCCAAGTCGATATTCAGAGAGGTCGTTGTATTTCACCGGTCGAGCCGGCCCATTCGTGCAGTGAACTGCGTGACTCTACCACTATTGAAGTTTTTGTTTTGCTGCGGCATCTTTGTATTTTGTATTAGAAAAATGAAACTAAAATCCTTAATACTTCTTCGCATAATAATAATTAAAAATGTCTTTATTTACATACATTATATTTATAAATTAATCTCGTCTTACACATGTCGAGCCAATATTAGTTGACAATGTCACATGAAACTTGGATCAAAGTTTGTCACACAACTTGGACGCTATGCTGCTGTCGCCGGTGTTTTATTGAAACAGCACAACATCTGCACTACCCTTTCATAGATATTGGGAATAAATTACTAGCCGGTCATCTTTGACCTATATAGACGGAACGGTATTCATTTAATTAAATTGTAAAGAGAGATTGTTCTACTTCAATAGTACTTTTCAATTAGTTTTCTTGTACATCTATAGGAGGTTCTATTTTATATTGAACTATTAGTTATTCTGCTGATATTCATGTCATAGGAATTGTACACACTATCTGTGGTATAGAATTGTATGTTATCTATTATTGGGCAAAGTTTTATTCAATTATTAACGTAACTTCACGTCTTTTTTATACCAGAACGCGTAAGCAGTGGTTATCAAAGCTTCAATTCACTGAATCTTTACCTCCCAAATAGAATAAGTGGCGAACCTTTTGCCTGTAGACCGCGCGCAAAGATGTCAGTCATCGATATTTATTACAAATAACTTCCGAAAACAATTTCGATAATTCATTGGTGTGAAACTGGAATCTTAACAACCACTTCTGAATCTGAAGCGGGGAGTTCTTCCGCTGGACTATCGAGACATTCATTCAATCACATTTATTCTATTATGTTTAGCATTTTACTTCACATCACTCCATATTATTAAGAGACCGCCAGTTGATGAAGTCAAAGAGTAGGATAAAATGTGATTAAATGTAAAAAATTAATTAAACTTCTGGCAAGTGGTAGAGTCACGTCGTTCGATCCATGAATGGACCAGATTTATCAGTGAAAGACAAACAACAAAGACTTAAAACGTCGACGTAAAGTAACCCATACCAATTTTTTTTTGGTGAGAAAAGTATCTGGATAATGTTTTTGGAAAACACCTATCACACAAGCCTCGTGGTGCATTTGTAAAGCAATCGACTACGAAATCCAGGTCTGCGGGTTCGATCTCCAACCCGAGTACAGATTTATGAGAGCACTTTATCCATTCAATATGTTTTAAAATAATTACAAGATTACAATGTGTAAATGACTGCTATTACTTTCATTTCAAAGATATCATCAGCTCTCCTTTTTACTGAGCCTTTCTGAAGTGCAAAGACATTTTGTTTAAAAATAAAAAGACCTGTCGTCTACCGATGATATACATTTTTTTCCTGATTATTGTATTTTTTTGATTTGAGATCTATTCGAAAATTAAATAGACTAATTAAATTTGTCAAATAATCCTCTAATATAATTGAAAAAAAAACATATCTATACTTATATTATAAAGCGGAAGAGTTTGTTTGTTTGCTTGTTTGTTTGTTTGTTTGTTTGAACGCGCTAATCTCAGAAACCACCGATCCGATTTCAAAAATTTTTTCACTGGTGTATAGTCCATTTATCGAGGAAGGCTTTAGGCTATTTTATATTTTCAAATAAATTAGGGATCTTTACTATAAGTTCAATAATGTAACCCAAGGTGTAAGAAAAAGACCCGAAAAAAATTCTTAAATCGCGAACGCTGCAAAAACTATTGATTATAGAACAAAACAATGTACTACACTTTTACAGAACATGTAATTGTCGACAGAAAAGTCCGCGACGCCGTATGTCTAACTATTGTAGTTATCGCACAATAAGTGTTTTTTGAATTTTTAAAAATAATTATAATGAGGTCGTTTTAAAAGTTCTTTATTTTGTACTTTGGTATTAACTTTACTCAAAATAAATTACTTCAATATAAAGATAGATTCAATACTTTTGTAGAACTTTTTGAATGATTCAATTCGGACATTTAATTCAAAAGATATCGCAAAATACAAAATGTAAGTATACGTTTCTTAGGCAAATATTCCGCGCACATTTATACTATATGTTCGGGAGACCCGCCCGACTCGGTCATGAGCGCAGCTCATAGCTGGCAGGTAATTTTTTTTTTAATTTTCTGAGACTTTTTTTTCTTTTTGTCCTAATGAGTTTGTAGTATTTAATCGTCTTAGGTATTTGTATATTTATTTTGTAATAATTAATAGGTAATGTGAACCTGTAACATCTGTCACCCCGTGTCTATTTAGACACATTAGATTAGAATTTGATCTATATAAGAGTATAATAAACGGGAAATAACACGACAAGTGTAGGTAAACAAATACTTACTTTTATTATTGGCTTGATGTTTCGGCCTGGTTGCACTGGCCGTAGTCACAAGCAGACAGATAATTTGTTTACCTAAATGTGTCGCGTTATTTTCCGTTCATTATATTTATGTAATATGGAACGCGAATATTAAAAGATTTAAAAATATTTTCATACTCAAGTAACCAAAGTCATGGGTCAAAGCTAGAGTTAGTTTATAGTTAGCTCTTCACGCAGATATTATAATATTATCTATAATTCTTTACAATATTGCAACTTCATTTAAATGGACGAAGCGCAAGATGGGATATCTTGCGCTTCGTCCTCAATCTTGGCGTCTTTTGTTAAAATATAAAGACTTAGCGAGTTTGTTACAAATCTGCATACCACATAGTTGCCCATCTATATATATTTATATTTTTAATATCGTGATCTCTTTTAAAATTTAGTGAATTTATTTTGAGAAATATAGAAAATAGAAAATATAGAAATATAGAAAGAGTACAAATACCAATGTGCCAAATCGACATCATTTAAAATATAAAAAAACACTCACTGTGAGTTAGCCATACTGGTAAGAACATGTGGTGACCAGGTTTTTTTTTTAAATCGACGACAATAACAAATAAAAAAAAAGGTTCAAGTAGTATTAAAAAAAACTAAAGATTGACAAAAAACTTCTGACAAAGTCCCTGGTATTGCTATTGATTGAAGTTGATAATAATTTTTTTATTTTCATCATATCTAGGTTGTTAGTCGCTAATATCAAAAGCTAAGCATTAAGGTGTGTAATAATCGTGCCTTATGACGCTTTGTACCCTTTACCTACCCCGCAAGGGATGTGGCGTGAAGTTATGTATGTATGTATCAGGAACTTGAATTGAAAAAAAATAGTGTTAGATAGTCCATTTATGAGGAAAGCTTTGAGGTATTAATATGATCGCGGCAATAATCTTTTTAGTGTAAAATGTCTAAAATATGGCGGTACGAAGTTCGCGCGGTCTGCTAGTAATTAATAAGTTTCGTGGAATATGATAATTGTATATTATTAAATTCTTACTTATTTTATTATAAAGATGTACCAGGGTCGTGCCTGTACATTAGAGATATTGGGGGGGAAATAATGATGAGGGTCTTAATTGGAGCAACGGAAACCGAAACAACGGTTTTTACAATTTTACGCATGCTCGCATCACGTAAAAACAACTGCTTCATTTTTAATATAATTTTCATTGATATATGGTTTAACTTGATTTTTATCGTATGAATATAAGTCCTGTTTCATGAGAGTGTTGGATATCTGATGGTAAGTAGTTTCCATGGCCTAAGGAAGCCTAAGAAAGCAAGGTATTATACACTAGCTTTGCCTGTCCTTTAAGAACCTATTCACTTCCTCCAGTGAGAATTCATAATGTAGCGCTCTAGGAATACCAACAACTAGATAAATTTTAATAAATAAAAAACTAGCTATAAAATGTAGCTCTCTTAACGTTGGACTTCAAATATAAGTGTATTCATTGTCATTCATTTTCAAAAAGGTTTCCCTGAAAAGGTTTTATTTACTTTTTGCATAAAATAAAAAAAAAAACATAATTAATGTTGAATGAGTACTGGCTGTGTAGTGCACCTGCAACATATGGCGTACGCCCAACAACAAAAAAAAAGCAAATAAAAAAAAAACGATATAAATTACTATCCTGTGTATTATGGTCGAATCTGAATGTGTCAGTGGGTAATTTATCGCGGGTACGTGTTTTTTGTGGAGGTTTTTCTCTTGACCTCATAAAACACAGAGCCGGGGTGTGTGCAGGGACGAAATCAAAGGGCACTCGAACGAGCTCGGCCCGCGGTTTTCATCGAAAGTGGGAAAAAACAAGCGATAGCCACTCCACCGAGACGCCCCCCAATGGCACTTCACACGTCGTAGTGATTTTTACAACGCTCCCTCTCTCAACTGTGTGGTGATTTTTTTCTGTTTTTTTTTTTGGGTGTAATCACTTTGATGTACGCGGGTCCTCTTCGCGTTTGTTCGACTCCAAGATGCAGACTCGATGGAAATTGAAATGTTTCTATTTTGTTCGGATAACATTTTCTTTTATGTTTATGAGTTGAGTTTTTGAAGATTCAAAAAATAAGCCATGTAATATTATATTTGTCCAATATAACTACTGCTGATATACCGTCACTTAGCTTTTAATTCTCTCGCATTTATTTACTAATTTTAATATCCGTAAGTGTAATTAAGGGAATATTATTCAATCGATATTTATCACGCAAAATTAAAAAACAAATGTTGTGCCTATTTCTAGTATGGGATAGGCACAACCATTGGGATAAACCACCAACGCCGTCAGACAGGCGGTGGTCATAAAACAACAGCCAAATTTTTTGACATCATGGATAGTTCAAAAGGATGAGAGCGGCAGACAAGACTAGAAAATGATGAATTTAAAAAAATATTACAAAAAATCATTGGCTTAAGCTAAAATTAAACTCAAGCTGCTGTTCAAACTCCAAGCTATCCAAACGGCAGATGATATTATTAAAATGAACATAAAATAGTTTATTTGTTCCGAAAACGTTATTCAAATACTTAACAGTTTGATTTTTCAATAATAACGCGTCAATTCTAGTATCAACACAGACGCGAGTAGAGAGTGAGAGATTCTCAGAGATTCGGACGTGTGGCTCTACGTGCTTGGCAGGTAGCCAACCGCAATATACATTTAACATTTGTGATTTTATACGCAGGACATAATTTTAAAGTAGTCTATAAACGTTAAAAGAGTAACATTATGTAAGCGCACTGTTTTATATTACCATTTACTCTTTTCCAAATTACGGTCAAACGGTTTTCTGCTATTGGTTTATATACAAATAGGGTTATTGAGAACAAACATATACGGTATTCGATACGCAGTATGTTAATATTATGTACAATTTGCACTTTAGAACTTACTATGAACATTGAATATATAAAAGTTGAATATAAGTGGATTGTGATGTGGACTTATTTAGATGTTCTTGTATTAATAATTTAAGCGGCAGTAGTGGGTTAGCTAAACCGGTGAAATACCACGACCTCTCAAAATGTTAACGTAAAGTAACTCATGTCGCGTTTTTTTCGGTGATAGAGATATCCAGAGGCTGAATCTCTTCACACTCGTCTCATCTTCACTCCTCCTTCATTACTTCTACTTCTTCATTACTTCATCCCTATTCCATCATGAAGGCCACCAAGTGTAACACTGTCTGTGTTGTAAATGTCTAGGGGCGGCGATAGCTGCTTACCATCAGGTGATTCTTTTTTTTTTTTTTTTTATTATACACAGACCAGGGCTTGACAACACTTCACCTGTTGGTAAGTGAAAGTGAAGTCGTTGTTGGTAAATCGCCCTGGCCTGTTAAAAACCTATTCACTCTATTTTTGAAGATGCCTACATTATAGTTATTTGGGAACACCGACGCAGGCAGTTTGTTCCACTCGTTGGCAGTGCGTATAAGAAACGAGGATGCAAACCGTTTCGTCCGGACAGGTGATACGTCCACGACATACGGATGCGTGCGGTATGTACGTCGGGTTGTTCGCCTATAGAACGGGGATGGAAGAATCAGCTCATGCAGTTCCTGTGCACACTCTCCAGAGTGTAGCCTATAAAACACTGAGAGGCTGGCTACCTTCCGCCTATGTTCAAGGCTTTCCAAATTTGCTTGCTCAATTATCCTGTATCTCATAAAAAAGCGATGAAATTGTAAGTCACCAATTCGTTAGCTATGTTAGCATATACATAAAAAAATTAAGCAACTTGGACGTTAATTTTTGGCGTAAAAAGTTATACATAAACATAAAATTCTGCATTCCCATTAATAAAATAAGTAGAGATTGCAATTGAAGTTACAGTTTATTTTTATTACAGTTAAATAATAATGGATGCTTTCAGTTTTATTGTGCCGAGTTTGAGCACGACTTCGTTAGCTCGGAGAAGTATCAAATTAAAGTCCACTCAAAATGTAGTTAGTTCAAATCCGAGCTTAACTTTTTATTTAAACAAACTATTGTTATAATTATTATCAGTTGTAAGTGAACATGTCTGGGGAATGTCTGGAAAATATCAAAATATACATAGCATAATATCACGTCTTTGTTACCCGAAGGTGTAGGCAGCGGCTGTAAAGCTTCGTCTCGCCGTTATGTTTACGACCCAAATGGAATAGGTGGCGAACCTATTAGGATACCGGGCATAAAAGTTTCAGTCATCGATATTTATCACACGTAACTTCCGAAAACAATTTCGAAAAGTCATTGGTGTGAGCCAGTGTCAGGATTGGAACCCGGACCTCTGGACCAGAAGCCGTGTGCTTGACCATTGGACCACCGAGACTATTAAAATATCAGAGTATAAAAAGGTTTGTTTCTTTTTCAATGATTTATGCCCGAGATTGAGAAGAGTTGTATATTGACTGATATTGATTAGTCTTTCCATTTTTTCCTCATTATAATTGTTCTTTCTAATATATTTAAAATGTTATTTAACACCTACTTCATAATCCAAAAAACAGCATTCAACTCTATCAAACACAGATGAAAGATACACGTATCATAATTCCTAAATTAACTTATTTTACGTGTGTTTGAGTGTAACTTTACGCTTTTTTCTACCCGAAGGTGTAAGCAGCAGTTATTATAAAATAAAATAGGTAAATGAAATTATTGCCCTATACCGAGCACACTACAGTGGTAGAGCCAAGCAGTTCGCTGTATGAATGGGCCGGCTCGACCGGTGAAATACCACGACTTCTCAGAAGATCATCGTAAAGTGGCTCATGCCGCGTTTCGTTCGGTGAGAGAGGTACCCGGAGGCCCATCTTCCTTCCCCATCCTTCCCTATCCCATATCCCTTAAAGGTCGGCAACGCAACAGTAACACTATATGTATTTCTGGTGTCCATGGGCGGCGTCGGTTGCTTACTATGTGACACGCATGCTCGTTTGCCCGCCTATCCTATAAAAAAAACAATATTGTTAGTCATCGATATATAAAATACCATACAATACCTTCCGGAAAGAATTCCGAAAAGTCATTGGTGTTAGTCCGCAATCAAACCCATTACTTCTTGATAAAGATGCAGAGGGCTCCACCACTTGACCACTTGACATTAAGTTATTTTAACAATATAAAATAACCTATTTTGTCGAAATTGTAAATTTGAAAATGTGGTTACATGCATCGATTGACAGCGCCATCTCTTAACAATGTTCCGAACTAGCATGCAATTATAATTCACCTGCTACTAGTTTTAAATCATAAATAACTTTACAATATACGTATTCATTGTTGATAATTCATAATTAATTCTTTTCAATTAAACAAATTACTTTCATTGTTTTCTACATAACTGAAAGCCACCTTTTGAATAATAATAAAAAAAAATTCTCCTCGATTTTTAAATATGACGTTAAAAATATAAAAATACAGCACTTTGCCCGGACAACTAATTGAAAAGTGCACACAGCACATACAAAATAAATGTATGCCAATATAATTCAGTAGTAGCATAACTATTGCCGCGCCAATATATTTGGTGACAGCAGTGAACATTTTGAGTCAGGCCAAGTGCCAAATTTATAACATCGGATTGTAGGCACTACAGAAGGTTTTCACACTAATTGGGCAAGGATTGTTAAAAGATAAAATATGCAACGCGGAAACTTGTTAATTTACATACTGATTTATAGCATTATTGCTTTTCGATTTTTCGTCAAGAGCTTTTTATATACATTCCATTTTTTTTTTTCAATTTCACGAGTTCGTGATGATTGAAATTGCGTTGAATAAATAAATAAACACGCTACAGTATTTACTATAAAATCATTGCATCTTTACATAACATTACAAGTTGATCAGCAAAAACTTAACATAACTTCACGCCTTTTTGTAACCGAAGATGTAGGCAGGGGCTCGCCGTTATGTTTACGAACCAATTGTAATAGGTGGCGAATCTATTGCCATACCGGGAACTAAGTTGTCAGTCATCGGTATTTATCATTCATAACTTAAATAGTCTCAGTAGGACAGTGATCGTGCACCCCCGAGAATGACCCACCACCACCAATGACTTTTTTAAGTTCTTTTCGGAAGCAAAAACTTAAGTGTTTCAAAACAAGGTGTTTGAATGCTGGGTAAATCTTTTTGCTTTGCTCTGATTTTCATAGATTCTACTACTCATCCCATAATCAATTTTCAAAGCTTCTAACATCTCCTTCTCATAAACGCTGTCTTACTAAGTACGTCCTATGACATATCTACTTAGTCATTATTATAACTTTGGTGCATGTCTTATTATACTGCAAACCCGACAATTTGTTACTTGTATTTCTTACAACGTCGCGCTATGGGACACAATTAGTGCCACAATTACTTCTGCCATCGCTGGAGTAAGAAACTATCCAGGGATTTAATATGAAGACTAATCTTGCGTTAAAGGTATTAAACATTTGTAGTCTACCTGCAATATACGCAGAAACTATATTTTCATTGATCTTCATAGACATTGCAAAATATATTCAATTCTTCTTCTTCCTAATTGTTACACTCTTGGCAGAGTGGTCTTTGTCATCAATTCGGAATTGGTGACGCGCTTCACTATCCGCTGCCAATCCTCGCGAACAGCTGTCTTTCTGGTGCACCCATGGAGAGGGCCGTCGAGAACAGCCTTCACTTGGTCGGTCTATCGCAGTGGTGCGGTCTAGTACCTTCGATTTTTCCCTGAACCACAAGGCGCTCCAGGGAAATATCTCTCCGATAAGAGACGTGGCCGAAAAAAGTAAGAATGCAAGCTTGGACGATTGAAGATAGACGCTGCTTGATGTCTAGCTCTTGAATGATGAAGTGATTCGTTCTAAGATCAGTCCACGATATACCAAGCATTCTTATCCAGCACCATATTTCCAGAGCATCTATTCTCTTTTTATCACTTTCTCGAAGTGTCCACGTCTCGCAAGCGTAAGGAAATATGGGAAACAGGACTACTAAAGCCACACTCAAGCCACAAAAAAACGACCAGTCAGGGCGCTAGGCCCTGACTGGTCGTTGACTGACGTTTTTTTGTGGCTTTAGTGATGTTTCTGTTTCTCCATATTTGCATCAGCCTGTCCTTGGATAATCTTGAGATAGCCATACGCCGCTTCATTTCATCAACACATCCAGCATTGTTGCAGAGGGCTCTGAGGTAGAGATATGATTGTACGACTTCGCAACCCACATTTACTGTGTCATCTGGCGAGTTATTGTTTGCACGGTCAACAATCATTACCTTGGTCTTTCTCCAAATAATCAATAGGTAGATACATAAACATAACTTCACGTCTTTGTTACCCAAAGGTGTAAGCAGCAGCAGTTAAGCCTCGTCTTGCAGTTATGTTTACGTCCCAAATGGAATAGGTGGCGAACCTATTGCCACACAGGGCACAAAGTTTTCAGTCATCAATATTTACCACACATAACTTCCGAAAACAATTTCGAAAAGTCATTGGTGAGAGCCAGTGTCAGTATTCGAACCCGCGAATTCCAGATTCATACGCGGGGTGCTCGACCACTGGACCACCGAGACTGTTAATCAGTAGATACATGAAAATTTACTTATTATTGCATTTAAATTAAGCACTTAATGATATTGTTTCCGTCAAAACAAGAAAGCAAAATATGGACGCAATCGCCACGAGTAGTTCGATTCCGAGTTTAGGAACTATCACGAGAAGAACCATGCAAGATATGGTATTTTAGTAGTAATTTTATTCACGTTATATTATTTCAATTAAGAGTGGATTGTACAGATGTTATTACTCTTGTTTAACCCTGGATAATAAGGCTTAATGATAAACTCACCAGATCTAATTCAATGATGAGTCTGTATTGTAATAAAAGTAAAATCAGATACATTTGTTGTTTTTGATTAAAAGTAATGTTGTTTTAATTCGATTCGCATCAACCCTTGTTTCTGGGATGGGTAAGAGGATTGTATGACAAAGTAACTTGAATTTGTTTTTGTTACTGTCGAGTCATGTATGAATAAACATACAGTTAAATAAATATATGCTGGTAAATTATATACATACGTTTTTGTGTCATCATCATCATTAGCCTTGATTTTTTTGAGGTCCACTGCTGGACATAGGCCTCCCTCATAGAGCGCCACAACTGCCGGTCCACTCAATCATGGGGGGTTTTTGCCATAATCGCCACGCTTTGCAGGCGGGTTGGCGATCGCAGTAGGCTGTATTTGCTTCAGAGAGAATGCTGCTGCCCATTCTTCTAGCTTTTCCCTTAGTCGCCTTTTACGACACCCACGGGAAGAGATGGGGTGGCGGTATTCTAAGCCGGCGCCACACAGCACGTTTACGTTTTTGTGTATCTACACGGAATTAATACTCGAGGGCATATACAGTAGTGTTTATTTACGGACTATCTACTATTGTATCTCGTCTCTTTGGGTATCGAAGGAGTAGTGGTACGTAGGTTTGATATAATGAGAACGTAAACTTTTGGAAGTTTAACGTCTATTTTTTAAGGATGTTTAATATTAAATGCAAAATAAATAATTATGTTAAAATATCATTGATTAAATTTAATCAAAAAACTTGGTAATTCAGGACTTCAGGATTACTATTTGAATATACCAAATATTGAACATATATGTATATTAATATAATATATTTGAATAGTCTTGGCTGTTAAGTGGTCGAGCTTCTGAATCAAGGAGGAACTGGTTCAAATCCTGGCTCATACCAATGACTTTTCGAAATTATTATCGGAAGTTAAGTGTGATAAATATCGATATCTGGAAACTTTGTGCCCAATATGGCAATACATTCGAAACCTATTCCATATGGGACGTTAACGTAACGGCGAGACGAGGCTTAGCAGCCGCTGCCTTCACTTTCGAGTAGAAAAAGGCGTGAAATTATGTTATATTATATTTGAATATAATTATAAAGTCTGTTTTTGTTCAACAACGCAAATTCCGAATAATAATAAATTTTACAGTGGTAGAGCCAAGCAGTTCACTGCATGAATGGGCCGGCTCGACTGGTGAAATACCACGACCTCTCAGAAGATCGACGTAAAGTGGTTCATGCCGCGTTTAGTTCGGTGAGAAAGGTACCCGGAGGACCACCCCCTTCCCCATCCTTCCCTAACCCCTATCCCTTAAAGGTTGGCAACGCAACAGTAACACTATATGTGTTACTGATGTCCTATGGGCGGCGTTAGTTGCTTACCATCAGGTGACACAAAAAAAAATTGCTACAACAGTATAATTCACCTTAATATAAGCTGTTTGTGTTTAGTTCCTGTAAACCCTTTTAATGTTAACTTGATAGCCCTAATTGAAAGCCTCTCTCGAATTCTACATTTATATAATGGAAAATACTGTATATTCAATTATTTATGACATATTTAATATGTATGATATATTAAAATACAATTGAACAGTCTTAGTGGTCCAGTGGTCGAGCACGCCGCTTCTGATCCAGAGGTCCGGGTTCGAATCCTGACACTGGCTCACACAAATAACTTTTCAAAATTGTTTTCGGATGTTAAGTGTGATAAATATCGATGACTGAAAACTTTGTGCCCGGTATGGCAATAGGTTCGCCACCTATTCCATTTGCGACGTAAACATAATGGCGAGACGAGGCGTAACAGCCGCTGCCTACACCTTCGGGTAACAAAGAGAGTTATGTTTGTTTATGACATATTTACAACTTACTAATTTAATGAACTGATATTCTCTTGTGATATTCTTAAGGTCAAATCTACTGAGATAGTTTTAAAATATCTATATCAGTTGCGCAAGAGGCGAAGTTGATATGCGAACTTATTTGAGAAACTTTTCTGAAAGTATTAACAAAACAAATAAATTCAGAAAGTCAGTACATCGAAATAGAGTTTAAAGAACAAAGAAGGCATCTAATACATAGTGAAGTGATACTTTTAAAAATAAATAAAAAAAAAACTAGAGCTCGAATACTGAACCGCCACTCAAGTATATAAGCGCTACTTAGGCGTTTAAGTAGCTGTCACATTAGGCAGAATACGTGAAATTTGAGCAGTAAGTAGCACTTAAATTGATTGTCAGATTTGAGTGGCGATTCAGTATTCGGGCGTAGATCACTAAATATTTGAGTTTTTATTATAGTTACTTAAAGTTCATTTGTGCGTGTAGTTTTTTGATTTTTATTTGTCTCTTTTTCTATACAAAATGGCTGAATTGTCGTGAAATATCGCAGAATTACGAAGATTATCGCAATTAAATGTTACAATATAATATAGAAATGATTTAATTATAAAAGTTCTTCACAAATTTGTTATCTACCAAACCAACATATTTGAATAAATGTAAGCAGCTCCTCCCGATTCTGTACCAACTTTATAATAAGGAATAAATTAAGTCCATTTCTAAAATACCATAAAAGCGATACGAATTTAAATCAAGCAAATTATCCTCTCCAGTCATTATAATTCGCCAAAATAAATTTATAAATTTCGAGTTAGAAGGTTTTGATTCGTTTCGCCGCGACCACGACAAGTTGCTCCCTACTTTTGCTGAATTTCTATACAAAAGTTAGTAGATTAAAACTGCCAATTAATGAGCATTTGAATCCGAAGTTGTTTTAGAAATTCGCGTAATTATTGTTAGATGAACAATTATACAAGTACCAGAATGGATATTGGACATTATTTTACATTCAAAACAAATGTTGCTATTTGTATTAGATGTAATTCAGTGACCAAATTTTGTTTTACCAAAAATTAAGTACCTTTTTTTTTTAATAAAACCTCAGCTGATTAAACTCAGATAGATTCTGGTTAGGGTTGTATGACTATATATCGAAGGAAAGTTCAACGTTGTATGAAATATTATACGGGTTACATGCTACTAAAGTTGTTTTAGCTGCTAATATAATGAATATGAATTGTAAGGCTATGCCCTACGTAGGCAATTCAATGCGAAGCGATTGCCACGCGAATACAATCGCGATGTTGCGGCCAAGTAGCAAATCTGAGAATACCAGTTTGGTAATTGCCGAAATTCGCTTTAGAAACCATTTTTTTCACCCAATTGCCCCATTTTCTCGGTAATATCAATCGCTTGTGATAAAATCATCTACCGTACAGGATAGGAAATATTTGAACAACTTTTACTCCGCCAATAATGTCCCATATTGTTTTTTAGTAATTATATTTTATTATTATTAATTTACAATGAGGGCTCTGCGCAAAATCTGCGGGGTAACTCTCGCTGATCGCATCGAAAACAAGGTTGTAAGGAAGGAAGTTGGATTGAAAGAGAGTGTCGGTGTAAAAGTAAGAAAGAGCATTGTCCGATGGTTCGGACACGTAGAAAAAATGGATGATGAAAGATTAAGCAAAAGCGGATGGATGTAGGAGTCGAGGACGGCCCAAACATACATTCCATGACCAAATAGAACGTTCCGGAAGAAGGTGATGTTAGGAGCTTCAAATATCGACGCGCGTGCATGTAAAGAGTTATGAAAGTCAAAGAAGCGAGTGGGGCGTGTAAGAATCATGCCTTATGGCGCTCTATTCTCTCTGCCTATCCCGCTAAGGATAACAATACTGAGTCTAGTAATTATGATGGCTGATAATTACAATCTTATTCCGTATAAATCCTAGCCAATAAAATGTTGGGGATATTCAAATATAGAACTTTGTAGTTTCCCTTTAATTTATTATAAATAAATGTTACATTTAAATTTTTTAATTTAATATATTCTAGCTTGCAATAAAATTATTAATATTGTCAGTAGTGGGTGGTTGGGGGGGTGGCACCGACGCAGCAGTTGCTCAGCCACCATTAAATTGGAACTTGCCACACTTCCTGAACTACCCACCTTGCTGCTGAATTACACCGTCATTTTACCACACCAGTTTAATTTGCTGAATATACCAAAAACATATTTCATTTTAAATATTTATGTTATCAGCAATTTGCGTTGTTTATATGATTTCCATCCAGTTTTATGCAGAATTTCAAAGTACGGTATTTCAAAAGAACTCAATTATAATTTTGAGGTTATAAAACTTATATAGAAAAGTCTATGTTTTATGTACTGTTACTGCCTTCTAATATAATAACATAACATAACATAACTTCACGCCTTTTGTTACCCGAAGGTGTAGGCAGCGGCTGTTAAGCCTCGTCTCGCCGTTATGTTTACGTCCCAAATGGAATAGGTGGCAAACCTATTGCCATACCGGGCACAAAGTTTGTCAGTCATCGATATTTATCACACATAACTTCCGAAAACAATTTCGAAAAGTCATTGGTGTGAGCCAGTGTCTGGAATCGAACCCGGACCTCTGGATCAGAAGCCGTGTGCTCGACCACTGCGCCACCGAGACCTTCTAATATAACACGATAGAATAATATAATAAATATAATATAATAGACTTTTCGTGAAAATAATTAATTTTCTGCCGCCTACGTGTAATTAACTATTTGTATTATTATAAATTGAACTAATATTGCTACTCTTACCTATTAATTTTGTAGTTATTACTTTAGACATTAAAATATTAACTCCTAAATCGCAACAATACTCATTTTTTTCAAACCTCGTCCAAATAAAACTAGCGTATAAATATTTAGCAGAATTTCTCAAATCTTTTCATTAAATACACTCGAGAGCAATGAATCCGGGTCACTTAAAGAATCCTAAAAATCTCGGAAACTAAAAATGCTAGGTTAATGCAATAAATTGTATTTAATAGACAATGTAATACTCCTTAAATGAAGGTATTAAAACTTCTTAGTTATTGTAAAGTTATATCATAAAAAAATCAAATTTGAAAAAGGGCCACTTTCGAAGATGGAACTACGAAATTACAGCATTTGGTTTTGCTTTTGTTTGTAATCTGTCATTTATGTGGGTATATAAACCATGTTGATAGTGCTCTATATTCATTATTCAAGCTGAAATTATGTCGCTTACGCCTGAAGAATGCACCAGAATACTTACAATCAGTAAGTCAGCGCGATACAGCCAGGACTGTTGGTGTGTCGCTGTCAACAGTACAAAGAGTTCTCCGACGTTACGAAGAAACTGGTTCTAACCTACGCAGACCAGGAACGGGCAGAACCAGGTATACCACAGCACGAGAAGACCGATACTTGGTGAACACCATGCTTCGAAATCGCTTTCTCACAGGAACTGAACTCACCAATCAGTTTCGACGCCTCGGAGGAAGTAACCCAAGTGCATGGACAGTAAGACGTCGGCTTGCTGAATCTAACTTAAAACCCCTTAGACCTGCAAACGGCCCTAAACTGGAGCGTGGGCATCGTATTTCAAGACTAAGATATGCCCAGAGCCACGTAAATTGGAGTATTGAAGATTGGTCAAAAGTTATGTTCTCCGACGAATCAAAATTTATGCTCTACAAGCACGATGGAAGACACAGAGTGTATCGAAGACCAGGGGAAAGATTCAAGCAAGCATGCATCGAGGAAAAGTAGCCTACGGTGGTGGGTCTGTACTTGTGTGGGCCGGAATTTCTTCTGAAAGTCGCACAGAGCTGGTGATCATAGAAAACGGCTCTTTAACTAGCGTAAGATATGTGGAAGAAATCCTCAATGATCACGTTGGTCCATTTATGGTCAATTTAGGTGAGGATGCTATATTTATGCATGACAATGCCCGACCTCATACAGGTAGGATTGTGAATGACTACCTTCAAGAGATGAACATTACTCGTATGGAGTGGCCAGCGCGCAGCCCGGATATCAACCCGATCGAGCATGCTTGGGACGAGCTAGGCAGATGCGTAAAACAACGAAACCCTCCCCCAATCACGCTTCGTGAGCTCAAAATTGCTCTCACAGAGGAATGGGAGAATATTCCCCAAAATCGTATAAGGAACTTGGTGTACAGCATGCCAAACCGCGTAAACGCAGTAATGGAAGCACGAGGAGGCAATACGAAGTATTAAAATTCAAGAAAATCGTAATAAAGTTCAAAAATTTCATGTTTCCTATTTTCGTTTTAAGGAGAGATCAGCAGATTTTTTCTTTATGTAATTTTGTGTTAATAAAATGTATGGTGACTCATATTTTTTTTACTTTCATTTAAGGAGTATTACATTGTCTATTAAATACAATTTATTGCATTAACCTATCATTTTTAGTTTCCGAGATTTTTAACATTCTTTAAGTGACCCGGATTCATTGCTCTCGAGAGTAATATCGTTTGTAGGTTGATTTCAATTCACGAAAACCGAAAGATAGCAAGTTAAACAAAAGCTGTCAAAAATAACACACAACTTCACGCCTTTTGTTACTCGAAGGTGTAGGCAGCGGCTGTTAAGCCTCGTCTCGCCGTTATGTTTACGTCCCAAATGGAATAGGTGGCGAACCTATTGCCATACCGGGCACAAAGTTTTCAGTCATCGATATTTATCACACATAACTTGCGAAAAGAATTTCGAAAAGTCATTAGTGCCAGTGCCAGTGCCAGGATTTGAACCCACTACTTCTTGAATCAGAAGCGGGGTGCTCGCCACTGCGCCATCGAGACTGTCAAAAATATATCAATATATATAATTTCAAAAAAATTATATAAAAATAAAAAATAACAACAACCCTATCTTTTAACTGTCAATATTTTCCGAAGAAAAAAAACCTCCAACGAATAATACATATTGGATCCTTTTCGCCTGGAAAAGTGGCGTCCAAATAATTCAGGTGGTGCCACAGTGTGTGTGTTTGTATGAAAATACTACTAGTAGCCAAATGCTAATTTAATGGTGGTTGAACAACTGTGCCAAATCCACCCCACGCTGTCCTTCGTGCTCGTAGGCGTCATCTAAATAAAATATAAATCCGAAAAGGAAAGATAACAAGGGTATGTAAATAGTTTACTGAATAGTATGATTGTCGATTTCCATTTGCCGTTCGGAAATGAACCTTATTACGTTGTTACTAATACCCAATATCCTTCATACAACAACATGTAAAATACTGATATTTTTTTGATGTGTGAAATGTGTACTATTATAGTGGATTTCTTAACGAGTTATAAAAAAAACAACAACAAATAAAACATATTTATCTCAATAAAATCACCTTGCGCGAGATTTCTGCGTAGAACTATGTAGACGGATTCGATTCAGCAGTTTCTGAGAAAATAACTAACTGATAGAGTGACAGAATAATATATGATCAGACATAGAAGATCTCTTGCATTTACATTTAATATATCTCGGCTGTGTGGCGCCGGCTTAGAATACCGCCACCCCATCTCTTCCCGTGGGTGTCGTAAAAGGCGACTAAGGGAAAAGCTAGAAGAATGGGCAGCAGCATTCATTCTCAAGAAAATACAGCCTACTGCGATCGCCAACCCGCCTGCCAAGCGTGGAGATTATGGCAAAAAAACCCCTATGATTGAGCGGACCGGCAGTTGTGGCGCTCTATGGGGGAGGCCTATGTCCAGCAGTGGCCCTCAAAAGGCAAATGATGAAATGATGATGATGATTAATATATCCAATGTAAGTAGGGATTTTCTGTTTATGTACAGCTTAAAATTATGTTGCACTATACTCACACTTTGTGTTAGTTTTATTTCTGTCTTTGTATTATGTATACTTGATATGTCTTTTATAAAACAAAATAATTAATTTAAGACCAAAATAGTAGACTTTTAATCTGTATTGTTTAGCTTCATGAAGATAAATGTAAATTACCGGAGCTTTAGTGTTGTTTTTATCTATATTAAACAAAAAAAATCGTACCTTTTGCAAGAAAGGGGTCATTCTTCACGGATTTAAAAACATACCCTTGTACGTGTTACTGGTGATTAATGGTATAGTCACCATGCAATCGTTACTTTTCATTATTGTTGTTCGGAAGCGGAAAACCAAAAGGCTGGACTGCGGTCAGATTAGAAAAGTTCCAACTGTATATGTCTAAAATAGACTTTAAAAACATATACCAACATTTGGTTTTGGTATCAACACCACACATCGAATTGGAGGCAACTTTAAATTGGAATATATCCCGCAATAAGCCCTCTTGTGATTGGTCTGTTTTGTTACTAATTAGTATTAATCGGAAACTTTACTGGTTCCTACTGAGTTAGTGCTGAAAACTTTTGTTGAAAAGCACTAATGCGTTTTCAATAGATGTTGCAATTTAGTTTTTTCCTTAACGTGCACCTGAATTGTATTATTATTTAAAGGAATGGTTTATATTAAATTTTTAGAGATATTATAAATGAATGACTCTCGCTGACAGCGTTGAAAACAAGGTTGTAAGGAAGAAATTTGGATTGAAAGAGAGTGTCGGGGTAAAAGTAAGAAAGAATAGATGATGCAAGGTTGACTAAGCAATATACAGTGCAAAAGTGGATGGATGTAGGAATCGACGACGGTGCCATCGACGCGCGTGCATAAAAAGAGTTATGTAAGTCATAGAAACCAGTGATTCGTGTAAGAATCGTGCCTTATGGCGCTCTGTTCTCTCTGCCTACCCTGCAAGGGATTTGTCGTCAAGTTATGTTATATGCTTATGTGTTAAAAATTAATAGTATTATATCAGTGGAGTATTTTTTATATAAAAAGAAAACCCTTCTGTATATAGTAAGTAGCTCTTGCAAAACATGTAGGCATGTAGACAAAAAATTATGAGGAACCTTGTTTGACTTATTAAAAACCGTCAACAAATATATTGTGAAAAAATTTAAAAAAGAAAATAATTAAAACATTTACACACGTCCGAATTGCGTACCTTTCTGGAAGAAATATGAAAAAACATGCAGATATATATTACAAACAACAAAATCATTGATCAGAAATCAATGTAAAGGCTTTATATGTACACAGCAAAAGGAAAGTGGAAGTCTCACATAAAGAAACACGCCATAAGCCATTTTACTTCGATATTCTGATAGGTAGTGGCATTTCACCGGGTCGAGCCGGCCCATTCATGTAGCGATCTGCGTGGCTTTAAGACAGAAAATAAAGACATTGTAACAAGCCAATATAAAGGCTGAAATGATGGTGAAATACTTCAACTCTTTGACGAAGCAAATCTCCTACGATACGATAAACAACCGTACGTTCGCAACCAACCATTTGTTCCAACAATTTCTACACTCATTCCATCCATCCTTATCGGTCGTCGTTTAACTTTTATAGAGTGCGAATCGGAACGCGTCCCAATATTACAAAACGGGACCCTTGCCATTGTGACTTCCATAGACGTGTTACACTGAATTCGAGCCCTGAAACTTCTTTGTCAGCTTTATCAATATGTAATAATACCTATATACTTTGTATATAATATATAAAAAAAGTCACATCTAAAAATAAAACTACCAACACATTTCTCGCCAACAATTGAATTAAGATTTGGAAGATAACATTATTTTGTAATGTACAAATAGTATATTGAAACTTGGTAATCTATATGGTTTGGTGATTGGATATGAATATATGGAAAGAATGAAAAATGAAAGAATTACTAAGCAGCTATACAGACTAAAAGAAAAAGACGTAGAAAGAAGAAGATCTTGTCCGAATGTGATTGCTGGGGCATAAAAAACCAAAAAAAGTGCAGAACGAGACTTACAAAAATTAAGGAAGCAGTTATCTTAGAGCACCCAGTCTTCTCTGCCTACAACGCACCCTATTTGTAGTGAATATAAACTTATAGTAGCTGACCCGGCAAACGTTGTCTTGCCGAAAAATAAAATTTAAAAAATAGGGATTGATCGTAGGTGGTTGAAAATTTAGGGTTGTATGTATTTTTGTATCTCGTTTTAGAAAAAAAAGAAACAGAAATATGTCGAAAAATTTAAAAAAAATAACGAGGGGTGGGCTTGTGATTTAGGGGGATGAAAAATAGATGTTGTCTTATTCTCAGACTGACCCGATATGCACACAAAATTTCATGAGAATCGGTCAAGCCGTTTCGGAGGAGTATGGGAACAAAAACTGTGACTCAAGAATTTTATATATTAGATATAGTTAACAAAATAAATGTATTATTAATATTATGTCTTAAATTCTCATTTCTTTTCTTTTCAGAAAGTCTTCGAGACTACTTTAGCAAATTTGGTGAAATTACAGAAGTTATGGTTATGAAAGACCCAACAACGAGGCGGTCGAGGTAAGTTCATACATATCTAACATAACTTCACTCCTTTTCTATCTGAAAGTGTAGGCAGATGTTAAGCCTCGTCTCGCCGTTATGTGCACGTCCGGAATGGAATTTTGGCTAACCTATTGCCATACCGGGCACAAAGTTTTCAGTCATCGATATTTATCACACATAACTTCCGAAAATAATTTCATCGAAAATTCATTGGTGTGAGCCAGGCTTCGAACCTGCGACTTCTTGATTTAGAAGCAATTATTTTATATCTATCTATGTATAGATATATTCACATGATAAATTCTTCTTTTATACGAATTCTTGCCTTGACTTGTCGAACTTATAAGTCTTGGAACCTATTGACATACACAAGGCACAATGTTGCCCGTCATTGATATTTATCACACATAACATCCGAATAGTATTCTGAAAAGTTATTGGTGTAAGCCCGGACTCGATCCCACAACTTTTCGGTTCAGAAGCGGGGTGCTCCATCCAACTCCAGACGATATTTCAATAAACAGAACGTGTAATTTGTAGATATTTAAATATCATGGCAATGTTTTAACAACATGACAAGCCCAGGAATGCTTTGTTATTTAGTTAGGGTTTGGTGGTCAGCTGGGTAGGACGGCGCTGGTGCGGTGTAAACTAAAAGTTATCGGTTCAGAAATAAGTTTCATTCTATAGAGGCGCATTCGTTTCAAAATTTCGTGGTTACCTTTGAATTGTAAGCAGTTAAATGTTGGTCTTTCAATTTGGACAACTTAACAATGGAACTGGAATTATTTCAACTGTATTAAGCATTTCAACTAGTTGAATGAGGATTTCAGTACGGGCAGCTAAACTAAGTTCTATTAATATTCGAGAGCACAGTTCTAATATTACTCGTAGATAGTATATTATCAACGACCCTTACCTACCCTCAATAACTTAAAATAACACATAACTCAAAACTTAAAAAGCATTTTTGTTTTAAGTATCAAAGTTATTCTCTTATTTTACTTGATCTCATAAAACAATCATCTCTGTGAACAAATTTCGATGTATCATCATTATCATTACATACTATAAAATATAGTCGATTTCCGCTGTCTGTCCCCTTGTATGTTTAAGTTTGAAACTACGCAACGGATTTTGAAGCAGTTTGTTTTATTTGATAAAGGGTGTCAACCGGGTAGTTTGTATCTATAATTCATGTATGATATAGTAAAGAAAAAGTAATAAAATCATAATTTACTCACTTATTACTTTTGATGCGAAACTAAGTTCGCCAGGTCAGCTAGTCATTACATAGTATAAAACAATGTCACTTTCCGCTGTCTGTCCCCTTATATGCGCATATCATTAAAAATACGCAACGGATTTTGATACGGATTTTTTTAATAGTTAGAGGGTGTCAACGGGGTGGTTTTGTTCTATAATTCATGTATAATGTAGTAAAAAAAAAGTGATAATTTTCAAGATTTAGAACTTTAATCGCAAACGCTGCCTGAACCCTAAGTGATAAATCAAAATAATTTACTACATTATTATACAACTTTAAAAAGTCTACAAAAAAATCCGCGAAGGCATATGTCTATCTCTTAGGAATAACCCACAATGACCATTTTGATTTTTTTACTTTTTACGAGAAATAATGGCCTATTTACGAACCGATTTTAAACATTACAGATGAATTTTAATCCAATTAAGTGTCTTAAATAGATTGTGCATGTAATATAGATGATACTGGCCCTTTACAGCATGCAATTGAAACGAATATTTTCGAAGATATTGCAGTATTAAAATAGCGGGACAGCAGCTATTACTTTTGATGCAGAACAAAGTTCGCCGGGTCAGCTAGTAAAATAATAAAATTCTATCAACGTTATGTTTGTATATCGGACTGAATCTGCCTTCATTTTAGTTTTTCTCCGATATAAATACATTACCTTCTTAGCCGTCTTTTTGAGTGAAATCGTAGTTGAAACATCCGTTTTTTAGATTTTTTTTCTGGCTCTCTATATTGTTGTACTAGTAAACACTTCTGCAATATTCGTAGTATAACTTCACGCCTTTTTCTACCCGAAGGTGTAGGCAGTGGCTCGACTAGTTTAGGTCTGTTTAGGTCCGAACGACAATGTTGTATGTTTACGTCCCAGATGGATTAGGTGACGAAGCTATTGCCATACCGGGCACAAAGTTTTGTAGTCATCGATAATTATCACACATAACTTTCGAAATTAATTAACTTCGAAAAGTCATTGGTGTGTGCCAGGATTCGAACCCGCACCTCTGGATTCAGAAACCGTGTGCTCGACGACTGCACCACCGAGACTATAGGGTAAGGGATGGTTATAAAAATAGAAAAGACGAGAGAAATAAGTTGTCAAAGGACAAGTTAAAATTGCTCACCATATACTTTATTTATATAGACGTTTTCAGAAGTCAATATTGCTCTGTGTCCGTCTATCCTTATATGTTACACTGTAAACCGATACTGGCGGGTTTCAGCTGGTATCGACTTGAAGCAAATGCACCTTGTTGCACTTTGAGTTGTACATATAAATATATATTTCATTTTTCAAGTCGGTTCTGTGCTAAATTAAATTCATAATATAAAATTTATTTTCAACAATATTTACTTTTAATAGCTTCATAAAATCTGTATTAAACATATAAATAATCCCATAGAAAAGGTTTTTTTTTATGGGATAGGAGGGCAAACGAGCAGGCCTGTCACCTGATGGTAAGCAACCAACGCCGCCCATGGACACCAGCAACACATATACTGTTGCGTTGCCGACCTTTAAGGGATAGGAGATAGGAAAGAATAGGGAAGGGGTGTGGGCCTCCGAGTACCTCTCTCACCGAACGAAACGCGGCATGAGCCACTTTACGTCGATCTTCTGAAAGGTGCCCAGGTTATTTCTGTTCCGTCATACGGAACAGAAATAACCTGGGCACCTTTGACGTATCAACAATTATAACAAAAAACCTCTCAAAAAGATTTGTACCGGGAACAAAATTTCTCATGCTAATTAGTTTAGCTATTGAAAACCAAGATGATTAAAAAAAACTTAAAAATAATAAATATTTGATATGAAATGAAAATAAAATTTTTGGAATATATTTTTTCGGAGTTTTAAATCTCTCACGATCGTTTTCCTCCGTTGGGGTACACAAAAGTTTTTTTTAGGTCGACACCTTATCGTAAACGTAAATCAAGTGGACAGCGGCCGAGGCATCTAAATGTCCTGGAAGTGATAACCATTTAGAAGTTGTTGCCATAAACAATGATATTAGAAACCTTGTCTGGTTGGAGATATATATATATATATATATAGCAACAAAGTTGTATAAAGTTTGTCAAAAGTTAATGATACAGTAGGAGTAACGATAAATATACTTTGGTATGGGAAACATATTGATTTTATTTTTTTCTTTGTTATTGAACTCAAAAAAAACAACGCCATCTAGTTGCAAATTAAGCAACTAAAGCCGAACGTAAGTCGGATACCGTATAGTTAGTCGGATATTTTTTTGTATATAAATTGTCTTATATTTTTGTATTACATACATTATAAAAACCGGAAGAGAAGAAGAACTTAAATTATAGTAATATATATCGGACTATAATATATCCTATACTTAGTCTATAGGTATTAGTGGTTTTGTAAGAATATTATCAGTAAAACCGCCATCTAGCGGCTTAACCAAGTACCACTTACACCAATATTCAAACTAACGATAAAAAACAAATTTAACAAAGGCTGATTTTCTGTAGAAAATGTATAAAATTGTATTTTATTTTTTACCATGATATATTTAATTCCTATCCTTTTCTGCCTATTATTATGAGTACGAAATACACTCGAGAGCAATGAATCCGGGTCACTTAAAGAATCCTAAAAATCTCGGAAACTAAAAATGCTAGGTTAATGCAATAAATTGTATTTAATAGACAATGTAATACTCCTTAAATGAAGGTATTAAAACTTCTTAGTTATTGTAAAGTTATATCATAAAAAAATCAAATTTGAAAAAGGACCACTTTCGAAGATGGAACTACGAAATTACAGCATTTGGTTTTGCTTTTGTTTGTAATCTGTCATTTATGTGGGTACATAAACCATGTTGATAGTGCTCTATATTCATTATTCAAGCTGAAATTATGTCGCTTACGCCTGAAGAATGCACCAGAATACTTACAATGCTGGAAACCGGCCGGAGTCAGCGCGATACAGCCAGGACTGTTGGTGTGTCGCTGTCAACAGTACAAAGAGTTCTCCGACGTTACGAAGAAACTGGTTCTAACCTACGCAGACCAGGAACGGGCAGAACCAGGTATACCACAGCACGAGAAGACCGATACTTGGTGAACACCATGTTTCGAAATCGCTTTCTCACAGGAACTGAACTCACCAATCAGTTTCGACGCCTCGGAGGAAGTAACCCAAGTGCATGGACAGTAAGACGTTGGCTTGCTGAATCTAACTTAAAACCCCTTAGACCTGCAAACGGCCCTAAACTGGAGCGTGGGCATCGTATTTCAAGCCTAAGATATGCCCAGAGCCACGTAAATTGGAGTATTGAAGATTGGTCAAAAGTTATGTTCTCCGACGAATCAAAATTTACGCTCTACAAGCACGATGGAAGACACAGAGTGTATCGAAGACCAGGGGAAAGATTCAAGCAAGCATGCATCGAGGAAAAAGTAGCCTACGGTGGTGGGTCTGTACTTGTGTGGGCCGGAATTTCTTCTGAAAGTCGCACAGAGCTGGTGATCATAGAAAACGGCTCTTTAACTAGCGTAAGATATGTGGAAGAAATCCTCAATGATCACGTTGGTCCATTTATGGTCAATTTAGGTGAGGATGCTATATTTATGCATGACAATGCCCGACCTCATACAGGTAGGATTGTGAATGACTACCTTCAAGAGATGAACATTACTCGTATGGAGTGGCCAGCGCGCAGCCCGGATATCAACCCGATCGAGCATGCTTGGGACGAGCTAGGCAGATGCGTAAAACAACGAAACCCTCCCCCAATCACGCTTCGTGAGCTCAAAATTGCTCTCACAGAGGAATGGGAGAATATTCCCCAAAATCGTATAAGGAACTTGGTGTACAGCATGCCAAACCGCGTAAACGCAGTAATGGAAGCACGAGGAGGCAATACGAAGTATTAAAATTCAAGAAAATCGTAATAAAGTTCAAAAATTTCATGTTTCCTATTTTTGTTTTAAGGAGAGATCAGCAGATTTTTTCTTTATGTAATTTTGTGTTCATAAAATGTATGGTGACTCATATTTTTTTTACTTTCATTTAAGGAGTATTACATTGTCTATTAAATACAATTTATTGCATTAACCTATCATTTTTAGTTTCCGAGATTTTTAACATTCTTTAAGTGACCCGGATTCATTGCTCTCGAGAGTAATTGCGATGTTTCGCTTGTCGATTGTCATCAAAATCAAAATTCAAAATATCCTTATTTCTACGTTATAAGGCTCTCAGAATTGTCATAAATATTTATTTGTTTTTGTACAAAACAATTAAGTTGGCAGCGATGTGTTTCCTAACTATACAGCATATGCAAGCAAAGTAAATCAATATTGAAAGTCAATGAATCAAGAGTAATATATACGGGTACATAATAAATGTTCGCTACCTGAAGGCAATATCTGAAAAATTTGCCTGCTCGATATTGCTTACAAGGGAGTTTCCTTTCTCCCCAAAATTTAATGCGTCGTTCGCATTTTTATAAAAAAAAAACGGGAGAAGTAGGTAAGTGAAATAATTTGCGGTCGGTGCTTTATTTCCTTTTATTTATTTTAATGGTAGGTCTCCTTTCATTGTTTTTTTTTTCTTCAAGGCTTAGGGAAATGAGGGGTTTCGTAAAAGAAAAAAAAATGTGTTAACTTTGTATACCTATCGTTATAAATGTCGGAATTTATATCGAGGTGTGAAACAAATTGGTTTAGTTATGATTTTGGAAAAAAAGAAGAATATTAATTACGATATTAGGATTTTTTTTCGACAGTGGCGGAGAAAAAATATATAAAAGATCCTTTGTATAAGATTTTCGTTTTTTTTTCTCTTATGAAACGGATGAAGGTTTTGTACGGATAAAATACGTTGTGAGACAGGTTGTTGTTTTGAAGTTGAATACTTGTGTGTATTATTTTGAAGTATTTTGCAGACTCAATTCGATTTTTTCTATGTGGATTAATAGGAAATTATGTTATCACGCGGAATGTTGTCTATTATTTAAAAAAATAAAAATAAAAGTTCATAATTGAAAATTGTTTCGACTACTCATAAAGTTACTATTTAAGTTTTTATATATTTTAAAATATATTCGAAAACTAGGTTCAAAAAACGTGAGAGGTTGTTAGGATTATTTAAGTTTCTATATATTTTAAAATATATTCAAATACAATGGTTAGAAAACATGAGAGGTTTTTAAAGATATTTATGACATATGTTGATTAACATTTCCACCAAATTGATTGTATCTAAAAAAATACAATTAATTCATATCTAAAATACTAAAAACTAATTAATAAAAGTAAACTAAAATATTTATTGTAATATTACTTAACTATGATTAATCTAGTTCACAATAAACACACAATAGTTGTGAATGAAAATTAAAATGTTTCAATGATAATATAAATCATAGCAATATTTTAACCTACTCAAACAGCTCTTGGCTAATTACAAACACAAATTGGGTACACGAATAGAATATAAAATATAAAAAATATCAAGGTTTCATGATATCCATGCTATTCGAATGAATAGCAGTGTATATCATCGTTAGAGCTTACATCGGCTTTAAACGGACGCGTCTCCCATTCAAGCCAGTTTCATACTCTTCGCTTGCCACTAAAAATCTAAAATCAATAAGGGATCATGGCATAAATGCAAAGATTACTGTTCTCTCCACTCGCGGCGTGAAAAATATACTCGCCTTTTACATCAGCCGTCCGAAATAAAACCGCGAATCACTATGAGACTGTAAGTAGCACCATAAAAGGAGGATCCTTTGCTGAAAATCGCTTCGGCAAACACCTACAGAGGCATAGATCGGTGTTAAATGAGAGGGATTGCGAATAACCTCTGCCTCAACACCACCCTTTCGTTTGATACATAAGAAGACGATGTCGTATTAGTATACGTCTTGAATAAGTGAACATATATTTCAGTTATTTTAACGACTCATTTGGCAACATTTGTATTAAATTATTTATTTTCTGTGTCCTAGAGATTCAGCACTACCATTTCCGATCTCTTATCTGGATCAAAATTTACAAGCTTAAATAAAATCGATGATAACTCAATGACTTATTAAAGGTTATGCGTGATAATTATTTATGACTTAAAAATTTGTTTCGTATGTGTCAACAGGTTTGCCAGAGTCCCTTAAAGATTTTCCGTGTCAAAATCTAATTAAACAGCAAAACAAAACAAATTTAATTATAAATAGAGTTATTACAATTGTAAATTATTAAGGTATCAAAAACTATTTACAAAATAAAATAAAAAATGTATGTATGAAACGAGCTGAACTGACAGGCGTACTGAAAGCCTGAAGCGTATCAAATCTATGTAGATAGGATATTGAATCTAATAACCAAATCGAAGCACCAACCTCGCATTATTCTGATTGATTGCGCAGGTCTATTATTGTTAGGCTCTGACGCAGAATATCTTCTTATGGAAAATATTAATTCATGAATCGAAAATACTCGACTCTTTATTATTATTTTAAATAAAGCTTTTGTTGTAAGAAATCAAAAGAAATTGGTTGTCTATGAAGTCGGTTTTCTCACAATAGTTGAACGTGACATCGAAATAAGAAAATACTGATGGAATGGTTACATTTTCCAATAGAAAATTTTAATTAAATTGCGAAAATAAACAACAAAAAAAAATCAAATTACTGGCGTTCCTAAATGGATCGCCTCAGAACGAGATAACGCCGCATGAGTCATGTTTTTTCGTGCATGCATTCGGCTTCAAATTATAAGACGTTGTCACGTCAAAATTATGGACAGTATGAATCATCTTAAGGTCAATAAAATGCACAAAATCAGAAAACGAGATCTTATTTGCTGTCGATAAACTAACCATGGCTCGTTTTAAAGTATCGTCAAAAAAATTAGCAAAGACATAAAAAAAGTCAAGGCATCGAATTAAACATTTCAAAACACTGCCATCGCGTACATATTCTGGAAACCTGATTGAACTCGGTATGAATAATAAATACAGAAATAAAAATTATTTGCAGTCTAAGTTTTGGTGCTTCCTGTAAAACATATTGATGTCTCTAATGTAAAATATAAAATTAACAGCATAAAATATCATCATAAGATACAAAATTTATTAGATCAGATAAATATTTCTTAAAAAAAAATGCAATTTAGCCCACAATTACGGTTTAACAGTATTAACAATCTTCAGTATTGAAAGTTACAATGAATTATCGTAGAATTTTATCGACTTACATATGCTCTATAACAATATCCACGTAATATTGCCATGTTACGTTCATTACTAGTTCGATAATCGTTCTGAAGTACCGCGGATGCATAATCAAGTAGTCAAGTCTAGGTCCATAGGGGGATAGGGGTGGTTCGACAGGGGCGGGGGTTAGTCGTAAAACTATTACGGCAACGTTCTGTGGCGCACTACGCCGGCTTCATTAATCGGCCATCGTATGAAGCTATCAAGTAGCGTTATGTTATGATGTAGCTCTACATAACGCTACGGTGCGTCTACGAGCTACGAGACTGCTACGAGCCACTACGACCACAATTGTAATGTGATCTTATTTTTAAATTTATGTAATAGTTTTTATGTAATCTTAAATAATGTCCGAAAATAAATATTTGATTTCCTTTCACTACGCTCTTGCATCGAAGTATAAGTTAATTAACCAAGAAAAATATATATAGAGCGCGTCGAGTTACAAGACTAGCTTATGTAGTACGAAACCTCTGTTTGAAAAGACTTAAAATCCTGAAATATCGAAGCCTTGTCACTTCAATATTACTTCTTAGAATAATTCTGAAATAGAATTAAGTCAACAAATATCGATGACAAAAGAAAAATACCTTACGATTTTTTATATCAAAATCGAATAAGAGTACGACATATAAAAATAACTAAACTCACATTTTTAAATTGAAAAAAAAAAACTAAAAAAAAAGATAACTTACAAGTATAAGAAGTACGTAGTTTAGGTGCAAAAAATTGTAACAAAAAAAGAAACAAAGTTACAATCGCGACTTATAATATTAGGAAGGATATTATATAAGAAAAGGAACTGGGCAAACTTTTTAATTTAAAAATCAAAACTAATCCAGCGCACTCGGAACCTAACGATCGCGTCGGTTCGCAGCAGATTGGGTCGATCTAACGAGACCGTTCCTGTACTGTTGCATTTGCCGGCCTCGGCAGTCACTTCTATTGCCTATTTGGTTAAATTTACTAGTAGCTCAGGGACGTAAGTGGGGTATAACAATTTCCCATAACGATTCAAATAATCATGCATGTAAAATTTTGCTAACACGTCATTTTTGAAAGTTGCTTTTTAAAAAAAGTTTCACCTAAGTCATTTCATAATAAGCTGATACGTTTTTCACTTGATGAGTAAATTTTTTTACGCAAACAATTTAAAATTTGTGGTTTAGCAAAAAATATCTTCTGTCTATAAGGTTCTGATTTTTAGAAACCAAAAAGAATTGAATTATTAATTATTATTGTTATTTTTTATAATTTTAGAATTGTTTTTACGGGATAAAGGGCCAAATAAGTTAGAGTTCACCTAATAGTAAGCAACTAGTACCTCCCACCTCAGTCCTATCTACCCTCCATCTGAAAACAGATAGTGTTATAGTTGCGTTAGTAGACTTTAAGATCTAGGATCTTGCATCGTCTTGCACCAGTCGAGCCAACCCATTTATGTAGGAAATCGCAATGCTTTACCATAGTGACAATAATATTATTTATTTAATTAACAAACTTCGAAATGAAATGACTCTTATTTTTGGGTCAGTGTAGCCATAATTTTGATTTAATAAATAAAATGAAGTCACTGACATTTTAAAAATCTCTTAAAGGTTTACTGCCGCGAATGTTGCTTAACAATTATCTACTGTAATATTTATCTCATTATGAGTAGAGTGACCCGAGCGGGTGTCATGATATTTAAAGCCTCCGTTAGTTTTAGTGGCTAATATGTTATGCTTGTCAAAATTAAAATAAACTTTGTTAATTTGTTCTTTAAACGGCAGCTAACCTGCATTTATGTTTCTTTCACAATTTGATAGTTCTTTTATTTGTCAAAACTAATGTTTGAGTGATTAAAATGATGCACGATAATTATAATGATGATAAGTTTCTTTTGTAAAAATGCCCTTAAGTTTTAAAGGTTTTTTCAGTAAGAAATAACATAACTTTACGCCTTTTGTTACCAAAGGTGCAGGCAGCAGCTGTTAAGCCTTATCTCGCCGTTATGTTTACGTTCCAAATGGAATAGGTGGCGAACCTATTGTCATATTGGGCATGAAGTTTTCAGTCTTCGATAATAATCACACATAACTTTCGACAACACATTCGAAAAATCATTGGTGTGAGCTAATGTCAGGATTCGAACCCGCGATCTCTGGCTTTAGAAGCTGGGATGTTCGACCACTGGACCACCGACACTAAATGAAATAAATATATATATAATCACATTTACAAAGAGGCTCTCATTCATATTTAGAAATAATTACTCCGCAAATTTCACTTGAACATTTAAAACGATGAAATGAAATTTCTGTTTTATTATCACGAAAGGTTTCCCCAAGAAGTTAACGTTTGAAATATTAAATTGTTAAATTAAATCAAATGTAATAGATTGTCAGATGTTAAATAATATAATATTAATATTGACATGGGCATATGCATGAATGGGCCGGCTCGACCGGTGCAATACCACGACCTCTCAGAAGACCGACGTAAAGTGGCTCATGCCGCGTTTCGTTCGGTGGGAGAGGTACCCGGAGGCCACCCCCCTTCCCCATCCTTTCCTATCCCCTATCCCTTCAAGGTCAGCAACGCAACAGTAACACTATATGTGTTGCTGGTGTCCATGGGTGGCGTTGGTTGCTTACCATCAGGTGACACGCCTGCTTGTTTGCCCTCCTATCCCATAAAATATATATATATATATATATATTGATACTAGAATACCATTCTCACTTCGCTTCGGTTAACATGAGGTTTTTAGTTCAACAAGTTTGTCATCTGAATGTAATAAAAAGGCGCTTTTTCATCAAATATACTATTTAAAATTAGTTTTATTTTTCATATCTATTAATCTAGGTATTGAAATAACAAACAATAATAATAATATAATGAAAAAAGCAAACGAACGTTTTAATTCAAAACCGAAAATAACAATCAAGTCTAAGCATGGATTATGTTTAAATAAAACTTATAAAAAGCATTCAATCAAATTTAATTTTAACAAAATTTAAGGATATATAAAGTATCAATATAAACAATAAAACCACACACTGATTAGACCAGGGTAGATAATTTTTAAAACCAAAAAAAATAATAGTAGGATGAAACCCATTAGAAAAGGAGGAGAATATTACAAAAATGAAAGGAAAAATAATTTACGGGCGATCTGAGGTCGGGAAGGGGGTGGGGGTGAGTTTTTAAGGGTAAAAAACGGTTTTTCTTGATTTCCGGCAAAACTAAAAGTCCTATGGAAAAAAGTTTAATGGCAAAGCTGTAGGTAATAAAAAGATCTAAAACTTTTGTATTTACACTTTTTTCACAGAACCTCAAACTTTAGATGAAAAATTCACAAAACCAAGTTTTTGGATTTTTATTTTTATCTTTTACAAAAATTTTTTTTTCCCACGATATTTTGTGAAAAGTTGCCTTTTTATGTCCCAAATACGCTGTAATTTATTTGTTTAAAAATATTTATTTTTTTTGCCTTATATTGAATTAATATCGAAAAAGCACCCTAATTTTCAATCGAAAATTCACCCGTCAAAATATCAGCTTTTTTCAAAAAGTTGGTATGTTTTCTGTTTGCTGAGATGTCTACTCTCCGATGATGCAAAAAAAAAATTGTGCTATTGTAGTAAATTTTCTCAGAAAATGCAAATCAAAATCGATAAATACTCGAATTCAGAAATTAATAACTTATTTGTTTGTTAATTATAGTAATTCACTTTGATTTGCAATTTTTTTTATCAATGTAACATGTAATCTTGCGATTTTCGGGTAATTAAAGTATAAATTTTAATAAATAGCTCTAAATTGTATATAATAATTTTTTAAAAAATCGGATTCGAGATTTTTTTCGATTTTGATTTGCATTTTCTGAGATAATTTACTACAATAGCACAATTTTTTTTGCACCATCGGAAAGTAGACATATCAGCAAACAGAAAACATACCAACTTTTTGAAAAAAGCTGATATTTTGACGGGTGAATTTTCGATTGAAAATTAGGGTGCTTTTTCGATATTAATTCAATGTAAAGCAAAAAAAAAAATATTTTTAAACAAATAAATTACAGCGTATTTGGGACATAAAAAGGCAACTTTTCACAAAATATCGCGGGGAAAAAAAATATTTTTGTAAAAGATAAAAATAAAAATCCAAAAACTTGGTTTTTTGAATTTTTCATCTAAATTTTGAGGTTATGTGAAAAAAGTGTAAATACAAAAGTTTTAGATCTTTTTATTACTTACAACATTGCCATTAAACATTTTTCCATAGGACTTTTAGTTTTGCCGGAAATCGAGAAAAATCGTTTTTTACCCTTAAAAACTCACCCCCACCCCCTTCCCGACCTCAAATCGCCCGTAAATTATTTTTCCTTTCATTTTTGTAATATTCTCCTCCTTTTCTAACGGGTTTCATCCTACTATTATTTTTTTTCACTTTTTATTATTTTTGAAGGCATCTACCCTGGTCTATGATATAACAAAACACATTCCTCAAAACTGAAAGAGGAAGAGTAGTTCGGAAACGGTCGCCAACGCAATTAGGTAAATAATACTTCATGTTAAATAACTGTTATGGGAAAATGACTCTTATTTTTGTTACGTCAGTATCTATAGTCGCTTGTCTTTGCTTTGGACAAGAGTATTTCTCCAGCATTGATATTTTTATGTGAACATGCCGTTAGCGGGGTGCCAAGGATTAGCCATTGCAATGTACGATAGAAACAAATAGCCACAATTATTTATAAGAGTGATTGATTCGATTGATTCACTATACAGTATCACGTGTCCCGAGGCAACAACTTGTATGATGTCCAGCTGATCATCTATTTATTTGCAGGATATTAGGTATTTTTTATTTTTAGCTGCACGGTGTCTTTAATTCTCATTTTCTCATTACTTTCTTACTAGCAGCTCTAAGTTTTTAATAAATAAAATAATTTCTAGCTAATTTTATATATAGTCTCGGTGGCGCAGTGGTCGAGCACACGGCTTCTGATCCAGGGTTCGATTCCTGACACTGACTCACACCAATGACTCTTCGAAATTGTTTTTGGAAGTTAAGTGTGATAAATATCGATGACTGAAAACTTTGTGCCCGGTATGGCAATAAGTTCGCCACCTATTCTATTTGGGACGTAAACATAATGGCGAGACGAGGCTTAACAGCCGCTGCCTACACCTTCGGGTAACAATAGGCGTGAAGTTATGTTAAGTAAAAATAAATTAATAGCTGAAGATAACATACAATAATTTTCAATTATTTCAGATCAGTAATTGAGTATTACTCGTATTTATATGGTTTCTGTTCTATTGCCTTTTCTGTTCTTTGGCTTTTTTATTTCTGGTTTTTATTTCACACCAATGATCTTTGCGAAGTTTGTTGTGTTAATTTATTGATTAATAAATAAAAATAAAAGCGAAACGAGAAAAGGTTGCTTGCGTTTTTAAATATAAAAATGTCAAAAAAAAAAATAAAAGCTAGATTTTACTAACAAGTTAGAGCTTACTAGAAAAAGTTAATTTTTACACCTAATCCATCCGTTCCATTAACGGCCGCTCCCTATAACTTTGGATAGAAAAAGGTGTGAAGTTAAGTTATTTTACACTTAGTGACTTATTAGACATAGTACGAAACCTAAAATAATGTCCAACTATTGTATAGTGACTTAAGCTCTTTTAAAGAACTTATAACGCCGAACGAACCCAATATCTAACTCTAATTAATGGACTTAAAAATAAATTGAAAAGAAATTCATTACAAATACAGTTTCTATATTTTAAAAGTTAAATGTAATTTCAGTTCATAATAATTTATCTCGATAAGAATTCCAATACATTCCATTAATTTTAACCAGCGGTCTTATATTAGATGAAATACTTGGATATCATATTTTCTATCTCATGTATTATTTATAATGTAAAATAAGCAATCCAGCCATTGCAACTCTAGACTTAGACGCAGTGTGAACGAAATGAATAAATGAAAAGAATGTTGACTCAATACAAAGTATTCCTGGGTTACGCCAATCACGGCAAAAATGGTAGTTTGGCGTGGTATGGACACGTTATGAGAGAGGGTATTACATTGCCTTATGGCGTCCTGTTCTCTCTACCTACCCAACAAGTGTCTTAGCGTGAATTTATGTATATACGTATGAGAAGGAAGGAAGTCATGTTATCAGGAGAGTGATGGGTGAGCGTGTCACCTGATGGTGAGCAAGAATCGTCCTACATGGACTCCTGAACACAAACAGTGTTACAGTTGCGTTGCCAGCACTCACAATGGGATATGGAAGGGTTCGGAAGTGGGATGGGAAGGGGATGGAGAAAGGGGTTGGGCCTTCAAGTACCTCTCTCACCAAACGAAATGCAGCATGAGCCACTTTACGTCGATCTTCTGAGAGGTCATAGTATTTCACCAGTCGAGCCAGTCCATTCATGTAGCGAACAACTTGGCTCTACCACTGTTGAAAAGGGAAGCTAAGGGAAGAAGTCACGTTACCAGGAGAGTCATGTATGGGTGTGGATGGACATATCGGTAGAGGAAGGCCAAAAAGAGTCGGATTAACTGTATAAAAGTTTATACGCGTATAAAGGAATCAAGTGCAGTGCAGTGCAGCAATCGAGTGACAGAAGAGAATGGAAAAGGATGACATGATGCAGCGACTCCACTTAAAGTAGAATAAGAGCAGGAAAATGATGATTCACTATTGCAATATAATGTTATTTTATATATAATAAAATTGTTATTTCCAAGTAAACTGCCACGAATGCTGAGACTATTTACAGGCTATATAATAACCCCAAAATACCTATTACTATATTATATTGTTGGTAATGCTTCGCTTGCATAAATTCAATACTGGACTATTGCTGTCCCATTTTGACAGCTTCTATGAAATATCAACTCACCCATTTGGATTTATGGAGGCGTGTTGCCAGTTTAATTGGTGTACTGATTGGGTTGAATCTTCGAAGTATAGTGTCAAAATACAATGTTATAACAGCCATTCGACGTGTAAAGTGATTGTGAACGATTAAATTTCGAGGAATTATCTCCGGTTGTTTATTGTTTACTTTTAAACAATCAGATCTGTAAATTGATATTGTACTAGGGTTTCTTTTTTCTTTATCCATTATATTTTCAACTAGTTTTACCTGCAGCCTGAAGGCAAACAGGCGGGGAGTAAAACTTTTAAAGTTTAACACCTCGTTACAATAGAAGGATTATAAATAAAAAACCAATTTAAAAACTGTTTTCAGCTCCTTAGTTAATCAGATATTTTAAATGGTATACTGAACTGTAATATTATTGTATTAAAAATCCAGTTATATGTTATTTTTAAATATTTTTAATAAGCTTTAAAATTATATCGTTCTAGTTGACCCAGCGAACTTTGTTTCGCCATGTAAGTTATTTAAAAATGTAGTACATATTTTTGATTTATCACTTAGGATTCAGCCAGCGTTTGCAATTTAAGTGCTAAATCTCGAAAATTATCACTTTTTTTTACGACATTATATATTAATTATACCTATGAACTACCCCATTGACAGCGTATATCTATAAAGAAATCCGAATCCGAAAGACAGACATCGGAAAGTGACTTGGTTTTAGTGATACTTGTAATGATAAGTTAATATAATATAATATAATATCTTGGACACAATACACACAGCGCCCTCTAGTTCCAAGCTAAGCAATTAAATGCTTGTGTTATGGATACTAGATAACGGATATTATTACATATATACTTTTCTTTTGTAAATACATACTTATAATACATAGAACAACACCCAGACGCCACAAAAATATTCATGTTTGTCACAAATATTTGTGCTCGGGTGGGAATCGAACCCCCGATCTCATTGCTGCAGCCGGTAGTTTCACCAATGCGCCACGAGGCCCGTCGCCCGTTAATGCTCCAATAAAGGCTATAAAAGGTACGACTATATTAGAATATATAATATATTATCTGTTAGTAAATAGTTTGGTAAGAATTAATAGTAATTTATGAATTGAATAGTCAATCAATATATTTCCAATATAATTTGTAGAAGTGTAATATTTATCATAAAGAGAAAACAGTCCGCGAGATGAGATTAATTTTCTAGAAGATACTCTTTCGCAGATATATCTACCCGAATATACGATTACGTGTCATAAGTTTTATGCCCCAAAAGTTTCCAAAGTAAATTCGAACATCCATCTATAAATCTTGGCGACGCTCGGAACGATTTCATTTTCGAATTTCAGGAGCGATTGCCTCTACTGTTAAAGTTTGCCTGAAAAATGTTCCCGGACGATTGACTCGCTATAAACGGAAATAAAAAGTTTCATGTTAGAGCAATAGCCTCTTACAATACCCACATATACCAGAGAAGAACTTGAAGGTGGATCAGTATTTGATATACTATATCCACGCGGTTAATGTCGAGATAGAAAGAGCTTCTGTCTACTGATAGTTAATATTAGAAATATAACATAACTTCACGCTTTTGTTACCCTAAGGGGTAAGCAGCGGCTGTTAAGCCTCGTCTCGCCGTTATGTTTACGTCCCAAATGGAATAGGTGGCGAACCTATTGCCATACCGGGCACAAAGTTTTCAGTCATCGATATTTATCACACTTAACTTCCGAAAACAATTTCGAAAAGTCATTGGTGTGAGCTATTGTCAGGATTCGAACCCGGACCAATAGATCAGAAGCCGTGTGCTCGACCACTGGACCACCGAGACTACAAAATTAATATTATAATTTTATAATATAATAATTTCCCAAGGGCACAGCTGGTAAGCTTCAGTCATTAATGTGCCAGGTTATTCGGGGCCCTCTGCGAACTACTTTTTCAGTTTTGTGACAAACTTCTCTTCCTTCTACCAACATATGCTTAGGTGCATAACTGTAAAATTTTATATTAATGATGCACTTCATTTTTAGATAAATAAGTTGTTTTTTTTTTTCAAAATTTCCATACCTTCTGAGTAAACTACCTATTCTCCTAGCAAATTTTAATAAATCAGTCAGTTATATTAGGAGTGAGGAAGCAAATGATAGTGTTTAGGTAAAAATAATTTTATTTCAGTATAACAAACCAAACACACGGGCTTATTATAAGTAAAAAAAACTTATTTTTTTCTCAAATTTAATTCAGTTAGGTAAAGTAGTTCTCGCCTTCCGCATTATCATTACTAAACAGCTTTTTATTATTCCACGATATTTGACTAGAGGGGCTTCACACGTTCACTAATGGAATAAAAAGTAAGCTTACAGGTAAAAAGGTATAGAGCGCCTCCCGCGGCGGTGGTTCCTGCGAATTTGAACTGAAAATTTTATATGTTCAATCTATTCCGAGCGCTTTTATGCTGTGTCTCGCGATCCCCCCACTCCTCACCAGCCACCAGCCCCACACCAGCACTCCGTACAAAACAGTTTCATTTTCAATTATTACCCACTTGTAGAACAAGGATTTTGATGGAAAAACAAAAGAGCTTGAAATGATATTTATACGATGTTTACTGCAGTACCGATTGGTGTAGTACACTACCAAGAATTCTGATGTTTCCAAAAGACTTATTGACGGATCGTGCCAATACATAGCTGATTCGCGATCGGGTTATATCGTATATACTTTTTCATAGCAATCACATGAAGTGATGGCTATTTATTAATTGAAGCGAATAATATTGTTTGCATTGTTTAATTTCTTTCTAGTTATAAAGTGAAATTTCCCCATTTTTACTTTTTAGTAGCAATAAAATTTATATTGCTGGTCGTAACTTTAATCACGTAAAGCGCTAGAAGAATTAAAATTCCAGCAAGAAAATGAGCACTGACAAATAAACGTATTAGCTATTATGTTCTACAGTAACGTTTTGTTCAAAAATTTATACAGTTAGATTAATTTAAATAATTACGTTATCTGTTCCGGTCCTCGCTAATACCATTAAAATAAGTAAATTACTAATTTGTGACGCCAACTAAAACTTTATTATAATTTTAGCTGATTTATTCTCGAAATTGTATACGTAACATTTGTTAGTTTCGTTGTTGAGTTATTTGAAAATAATTATTTATATGTAATTAACGTATAACATATTATTAAATTTGAGTTAAAATTATCTTTGAGGAAAACAAGACTTTTTTATTAATTTATCCAGTCATCCAGGTACTTACATATTATGTAAGTACCTGGATGACCGAGCTTTGCTCGGTATATTTTTTTTTATAAATTGTTATTTAAGTACGAATTACATACTAATAAAATGATGAAATAGGAATAATATTTACAGAAAAGATATATATATTTTATTTTATTTTTAAGTTGATTATCGATAAAACACGGTAAAATGACATTTTCTAAAAATGATTCCTAGCTAGATCGATTTATCGCCCCCGAAACCCCCTATATACTAAATTTCATGAAAATCGTTGGAGCCGATTCCGAGATTCCAATTATATATATATATATATACAAGAATTGCTCGTTTAAAGATATATATGTAATTAACGTATAACATATTATTAAATTTGAGTTAAAATTATCTTTGAGGAAAACAAGACTTTTTTATTAATTTATCCAGTCATCCAGGTACTTACATATAATGTAAGTACCTGGATGACCGAGCTTTGCTCGGTATATTTTTTTTTTATAAATTGTTATTTAAGTACGAATTACATACTAATAAAATGATGAAATAGGAATAATATTTACAGAAAAGATATATATATTTTATTTTATTTTTAAGTTGATTATCGATAAAACACGGTAAAATGACATTTTCTAAAAATGATTCCTAGCTAGATCGATTTATCGCCCCCGAAACCCCCTATATACTAAATTTCATGAAAATCGTTGGAGCCGATTCCGAGATTCCAATTATATATATATATATATATATATATATATATATATATATATATATATATATATATATAGTTATCTCAATCCGTCATTTGTTGATCATGCGTGCTGTATGGCGAGCATTTTGTTGATCCGAAAACCTATGTTGATCCGGGTGGTTTTTGTTGATCCAATATAATATTTTTCATACAAATGTGGTTCCAGACGGATCAACAATTTACTCCGTTGAACCTTAGGAAACCCAACCAAAATGTTGATCCGATATACGAATCCACTTCGATAGTTGTTGATCCGATTCAAATGGGCCAATCAGAAGGCAACAAGTCCTCCTACTGTCCTGCTGGACATGTATACATACGGATTTTGCACACATACGCTATGCGCATGTGTGAAATCTATAAAGCGCATATTTTTTTTACGAATCTTAATGTTTTAACTTATTAACCGACTTCGAAAACAGGAGGAGGTTCTCATTCCGTCTTTATGTTTAGTATTTTTTTTATGTCTGTTCACCGATATTTTCGTCAATTATGAACAGATTTCCATTTTTTTTTTGGATAGTGTTCACCTCCAAGATGGTCCCATTTTCACCAGGTCAGGATCTGATGATGGAAACCACGAGAAATCGATGCAACTACTGAAAATCGTGTACGAGTATGGTGTTTTTGTTACGTAATAGGTCTTAAGGATATGCTTTAAGCTGTCAACATCTGATTCTGCTGTGCTGATGAAGAAGACACATAACTCTTAAATGGTAAGGACTTCGAAGAAAGTACTACAATTGGTAAATATTATCTACTTGATACTATGTAGGGCTAGCTTGCTGCTTATTAGGTGTGCTAGAATCTACAGCTGATGCTGCTGTGCTGATTAAGAAGCCATAGAAGTCCTAAACGGTTAGGAGTTGGGTGACAGTACGGCAGTCGATTGTAGGAAACTGTTTAGTAGTATACAGGACTAATGTTTTGCTTGGGAGGTATGATTGAATCAACATCTGATACTACTGTGCTGATGATGAAGCTACAGAACTCTTAAACGGTTAGGAGTTAAGACATACTTATGAATTCTGAAAAAAATCTGCAATACTTTCCAGGCTAGGATTGCCCTTCATACGGGCTGCAGTGTTATTGGGTCTACTCATGATTATAATAAATATAAAAATTCATAATAAGTTTTATTAAACTATATTACCTATTTCCACTATTCTAGATTTTCTGTACGAAATCTTTCATTTGATGGATGCCTATACTATAAGTTATAAATATAAATGCTAAAGTCTCGGAGGTCCAGTGGTCGAGCACACGGCTTCTGACCCATAGGTCCGGGTTCGAATCCTGTCACTGGCTCACACCAATGACTTTTCGAAGTTGTTTTCGGAAGATAAGTGTGATAAATATCGATGACTGATATGGCAATAAATTCGCCACCTACTCTATTTGGGACGTAAACATAACGGTGAGATGAGGGATAACATCCGCTGCCTACACCCTCGGGTAACAAAGGCGTGAAGTTATGTTATATTAAGTTAAGTTTAATGCTAAATATAAATTTATTAATATTATCCATAGAGGAGGCTCTATGCATATTATTGACACTTTTATTTATTATTCCTGGCTCATGGTTGAGCGCAAGTAATTTTTTATTAATTTTAATTTAGAAAATTACCTTTCCGCGCTTGCTACGGCTACTGGCACAGTTAGCGAAATTCGTAATACTATTGTGATGTTAATGCGTACAGCTGTCTAATTATTTTATTAGATAAATTCAAGCAAGTTCAATTAAAGCATCGTTATTTAGATACATTTACTTAAAAAAAAAGTCAGCTAACTTAAGCACACATACGACAAAAAAAAACCTACTAACGTAAATAAAAAGCGATAAATAACGCAAACAATTTATCTACATGATACAATATAGAAAACGTAATATTATAACTAAGTCATCTTTAACTATAAATATATTTATAGTTAAAGAGTGTGTTATGTTATGTGTTTTATACATAACAAACATAACATAACTTCACGCCTTTTGTTACCCCAAGGTGTTGGCAGCGGCTGTTAAGCCTCGTCTCGCCGTTATGTTTACGGCCCAAATGGAATAGGTAGCGAACCTATTGCCATACCGGGCACAAAGTTTTCAATCATCGATATTTATCAAAATTATCTTCCGAAAACGATTTCGAAAAGTCATTGGTGTGAGTCAGTGTCAGGATTCGAACCCGGATCTCTGGATCAGAAGCCGTGTGCTCTACCACTGGACCACCAAGACTGTTAAATATATTTACATTGTCAGTTATTATTGGAGTCGGTGCTGGCCTAAGTAACGTAGTCTGTTGTGTTGTATGATATGCGCGGCCGTCAAAGTCACACGACGAAATAGAATACGGGGTAACTTTTAACCAGCACCGACTTGAATAATAGATGACAATTGTAAATATTTTTATAGTTAAAGATGACTTAGTTAAAGTATTACGTTTTGTATAATGTATTAAGTAGATAAATTATTTGCGTTATTTATCGCTTTTTAGTTACGTAAGTAGGTACTTTTTGTCGTTTGTGTTCTTGAAGTCGGTTTGACTTTTTTTTAAGTAATTTTATTTCTAGATTTTTAGTGGTATTTATGAGTTGTGAACTTAATAGATGTTCGTGTTTATTTACTGCTAAACTGCTAAATAGTTTCCATCGACTAATCGTATTACTGTCACCCAACTCGTAACCGTAACCAACGCGTAACCGAGTTCTGTAGTCCTATCATCAGCACAGCCGCATCAGGTGTTTATTCAAGCATACGTCCCAAGCAACAAGTTAACCCTACATACCATGTAGTTTCTATAGACCAATGGCAGTTCTGTTTCTCAACTCGTAGCCGTTAAGGAGTTCCTTGAGCATCATCATCAGCTCAGCAGCATCCGATTTTGACACCGTAATTTAAATACCTAACACATGACTATTAAGTAACAAAAACACTACACAAGCCTATATTTTTTGGTGGTCGCCTTCGATTTCTCCTGGATCTCATCATCAGAAATTGACCTGGTGACAATGTGACCACCTGGGGAGCATACCCTTTCGAATAAAAAAAGAATTTTGCAAATCGGTCCAGGCGTCTTTGAGTAATCGCTGAATATACATAAAAAGTTCCCAACGAATTGAGAACCTCCTCCTTTTTTGAAGTCAGTTAAAAAAGACTAGCATGATATAATTTCTTAAAAAAAATGATTTGATGAAAGAATCACTTTACACGTCCGAAATGGAATAGGTTGCCTATTTCCAAACACTGCGGACAAAATTATTAAAATTATATTTATCACACATAACTTCCGAAAAGATTCCGAGAAATTATTAGCCCGGAATCAAGTCCACGCAGGGCCGCGCCGCAAGAGTGTTTAAGAGTTCTATTTACTAGCTGACCCGGCGAACTTTGTTCCACATCAAAAATATTTTTTGACTAATTTTATTCCTTTACTTCACGCTCTTGTTACCCGAAGGTGTAGGCAGTGGCTCGTCTCGCCGTTATGTTTACGTCCCAAATGGAATAGGTGGCGTAACTATTGCCATACCGGGCACAAAGTTTGTCAGTCATCGATATTTATCACACATAACTTCCGAAAACAATTTCGAAAAGTCATTGGTCTGAGCCAGTGTCAGGAATTGAACCCGCGACTTCCGGAATCAGAAGCGGGGTGATCGTACTTTAGTTATATATCTCTATGTCAAAAACATGAAAATAATGCAAATAACATTTATTATATTAACAGAGTACATAATAAAAGGGATCAAGTAGGCACCTACTTTATTGACTCGAAAATTAATTTTATGCAATATTTTGTAATAAACACTACTGCTGATTTCGTTTAAATAAAGAAATATAGCGGACCCACCGCGCGGGCGTCGATGGGTTCAAGGTCAAATGGCCTGGGATCAACGTTAGTTAGTAAGATTTGGCAGGAATTTGAATATAAAACGGATGCACATTTGACTCGTCGGTATAATTTTTGCGCCCGTTACGGATCAACAAAAAAATGTTGTTTTTGTACATTTTGATGGCAAGTATGTTGCAAAGCGACCTTGTTGAGAGAGAATGCTGCTGCCCATTCTTCCAGCCTTTTCCCTTTGTCGCCTTTTACGACACCCACGAGAAGAAATGGGGTGGCGGTATTCTAAGCCGGCGCCACACAGCATGATTTTCTATTTACGAAATCTTTAATTTGATGAATGGCTATAGAAGTTATAAATATAAATGCTAAAGTCTCGGTGGCGCAGTAGTCGAGCTCACGGCTTCTGACCCAGAGGTCCGGGTTCGAATTCTGTCACTGGTTCACACCAATGACTTTTCGAAGTTATTTTCGGAAGGTAAGTGTGATAAATATCGATGACTGGTATGGCAATAGGTTCGCCACCTATTCTATTTGGGACGTAAACATAAAGGCGAGATGAAGGTTAACAGCCGCTGCCTACACCCTCGGGTAACAAAGGCGTGAAGTTATGTTATATTAAGTTAAGCTTCATGCTAAATATAAATCTATTAATATTATCCATTAGACTCTATGCATATTATTGACACATTTATTAATTAGCGCAAGTATTTTTTTTATAAATTTTAATTTAGAAAATTACCTCTCCGCGCTTATTGTGATGTTAATGCATACAGATGTGAAATTATTTTATTATATACCTTCAAACAAGTTCAATTCAAGCATCGTTATTTAGAAAAAATACTTTAAAAAAAAGTCAGCTAACTTAATTAAGACAAACAGACGACAAAAAAGTACCTACTAACGTAATTAAAAAGCGATAAATAACGCAAACAGTTTAACTACTTAATACAATATACAAAACGTAATACTATAACTAAGTCATCTTTAACTATAAATATATTTACATAACATAACTTCACGCCTTTTGTTACCCGAAGGTGTAGGCAGCGGCTGTTAAGCCTCGTCTCGCCGTTATGTTTACCGTCTTACGTCCCAAATGGAATAGGTTGCGAACCTATTGCTATACCGAGCACAAAGTTTTCAGTCATCGATATTTATCACACTTATCTTCCGAAAATAATTTCGAAAAATCATTGGTGTGAGTCAGTGTCAGGATTCGAACCCGGACCTCTAGATCAGAACTCAGAAGCCGTGTGCTCTACCACTGGACCACCGAGACTGTTAAATATATTTACAATTGTCAGTTATTATTGGAGTCGGTGCCAGCCTAGGTAACGTAGTCTGTTGTGTTGTATGATATGCGCGGCCGTCAAAGTCACACGACGAAATAGAATACGGGGTAACTTTTAACCAACTCCGACTTCAATAATAATAGATGATGATTGTAAATATTTTTATAGTTAAAGATGACTTTTTTATGGGATAGGAGGATAAACGAGCAGGCGTGTCACCTGATGGTAAGCAACCAACGCCGCCCATGGACACCAGCAACACACATATAGTATTACTGTTGCGTTGCCAACCTTTAAGGGATAGGGGATAGGAAAAGATGGGGAAGGGGTGGGCCTCCGGGTACCGAACGAAACGCGGGATGAGCCACTTTACGTTAGTCTTTAGAGAGGTCGTGGTATTTCATCGGTCGAGCCGACCCATTCATGCAGCGAACTGCTTGGCTCTACCACTGCTGGCAGACAGTTAAAGTAGTTGACTTAGTTAATTACGTTTTGTATATTGTATTAAGTAGATAAATTATTTGCGTTATTTAACGCTTTTTAGTTACGTAAGTAGGTACTTTTTTGTCGTTTGTGTTCTTGAAGTCGGTTTGACTTTTTTTAAGTAATTTTATTTCTAAATTATTAGTTGTGTTTATGAGTTGTGAACTTAAATAGATGTTCGTGTTTATTTACTGCTAAACTGCTAAGTAGTTTTCATCGACTAATTGTATTACTGTCTCCCAACTCGTAATCGTAACCAACTCGTCACCTATCATCTCCTCCTATACTCCTATCATCAGCACAGCAGCATCAGGTGTTGATTCAAGCATACGTCCCAAGCAACAAGTTAACCCTACATACCTGAAGTAGTTTTTATATACCAATAGCAATTCTGTTTCTAAGCTCCTAGCCGTTAAGGAGTTCATTGAGCATCATCATCAGCTCAGCAGCATCCGATTTTGATACCTTAAAGTAAATACCCAACACATGACGTAACAAACACACTACACAAGCCTAAATTTTTTGGTGGTCGCCTTCGATTTCTCCTGGATCCCATTATCAGAAATTGACTTGGTGACAATGGGACCATCTGGGAAGCATACCCTTTCGAATAAAAAAAGAATTTTGCAAATCGGTCCAGACGTCTTTGAGTAATCGCTGAACATACATAAAAAAAGATCCCGACGAATTGAGAACCTCCTCCTTTTTTGGAGTCGGTTAAAAAAAGACTAGAATTATATAATTACTTCAAAAAAATCATCGGGGCTAATGACCAAAGAATCACTTTGCACGTCCGAAATGGAATAGGTTGCCTATTTCCATACACCGCGGACAAGATTATTATAAATATATTAAAATTATATTTATCACACATAACTTCCGAAAAGATTCCGAAAAATTATTGGTGTGAGCCCGGAATCAAATCCATGCTGGGCCGCGCCGGAAGAGTGTTTAAGAGTTATATTTACTAGCTGACCCGGCGAACTTTTTTCAGATCAATAATATTTTTTGACTAATTTTATTCCTTTACTTCAAGCTCTTGTTACCCGAAGGTGTAGGCAGTGGCTGTTAAGCCTCGTCTCGTCGTTATGTTTACGTCATGTGGAGAACCTATTGCCATACCGGGCACAAAGTTTGTCAGTCATCGATATTTATCACACATAACTTCCGAAAACAATTTCGAAAAGTCATTGGTCTGAGCCAGTGTCAGGAATTGAACCCGCGACTTCCGGAATCAGAAGCGGGGTGATCGTACTTTAGTTATATATCTCTATGTCAAAAACATGAAAATAATGCAAATAACATTTATTATATTAACAGAGTACATAATAAAAGGGATCAAGTAGGCACCTACTTTATTGACTCGAAAATTAATTTTATGCAATATTTTGTAATAAACACTACTGCTGATTTCGTTTAAATAAAGAAATATAGCGGACCCACCGCGCGGGCGTCGATGGGTTCAAGGTCAAATGGCCTCGGATCAACGTTAGTTAGTAAGATTTGGCAGGAATATGAATATAAAACGGATGCACATTTGACTCGTCGGTATAATTTTTGCGACCGTTACGGATCAAAAAAAAACATGTTGCTATTGTATATTTTGATGGCAAGTATGTTACAAAGCGACCGATGCAGATCCACAAACAACCCTTCCATTTCAAATTTGGATCAAAGTATATCAGTTATATTTTTAAAGAGCTAATTATACACTGCAAAAAGGTGGATCAACATTTCTTTTAACGTCTTACTGGATCAACCTTTACATAGAACGGATATTTATATATATATATATATATATATATATATATACAAGAATTGCTCGTTTAAAGATATAAGATAAGATTAACTTAAAACATATTATTAAATTTGAGTTAAAATTATCTTGACTTTTTTTATTAATTATCATTATTTATACTTACTACAATAGCACACATCTAACGCTTATGATGAAGAGATGAAACGATTAAAAAAAAACCCTAGCTTCTTTGATTTTTTTAATTTTTTGGGCAGTCGGTTTTTCAGGCTCCCGAAGTCACTTTCCGATAGGAATTCTTACATAGATGTTATGCCTTTAGTATGTATGTTTATTTTTTCTTTAAATCACCACACATATGTATAATATAAATGTACATAAATATGATGTTATCGCATACAAAATTTATGTTTGCCTACATAATTATATTAATGCAGGCGATCTTTTAAAGTAAATTATATTCAACCGTTTGTTAGTAAAATAATGCAGAGAAGGCTTTCAATGGCTGGAATGCACGCCTGGTTCATATGTATTTTTGTTAGATTACACAAATTCCGTTGCGCTGTTATCTTGAAACGAGTGTAGACAGTGGGTGAATGAATTTCCCTGTGCTTTTTTTTGTTTTTTTTTTTTTGGTAGATTACCATTTTTTACTTAACTCTTTAGGAGCTTTATCTGCGATCGGAATTATACTTTTTGATGGAGCTTATGTTATATTGACTTATACGTGAATTGTATTATTAGATATTTTATTTATATGTATATATATATATATATATATATATATATACTGCCATAGGGCCTAAATAGCGGTCAATGAAGCAACAGCAAATTTTTAAAGTCCTAACAGGCGAGTTTGTATTTATATTTATCTATTAAAATCCTTTTGTTTTTCTACCAAGTTTGAGATACATTTTATTGATCAGTTACATAATTATCTCATAACTCTGGCATTGAATTGCAAAGATTTGTTTATATTCTGGTGGGATATAATGAAGTTTTACCTAAGTATGAAAGTTATCTTCTTTATTTTTTTCATTTACCTTTACGCTATTAATGCCCTAATGTATAGACAGCATTAATATCACCTCTTTAAGTGACATGTGCATTAGTTGAAATAGGTAATTAGGTAAAATAAACCTCTTTTTTAATAACAGAATGTAAAGAGCAAATCGACCTGAATAACTGCTCGTCCTACAAAGCTTTGTATTGCAACAGATTACAACTACTCAGACACGGCTCTCGGATACTAGCGACCTGTAATTTGCACTGCACATTGTCGTTTGACAGTTTTCGATAGTGAATCTAGAGAATAAAAAAAAGTAGAAGTTAGCAAAAAAAAGCCAGAATTCACATGTGATATAATACCATTTAGTTCAAAAAATAGATTTTACTTCAAGAAGTTTATTTTTAATCTGAAGTGAGTGTTTGAATGTATGCGACATTTTCTATAGCTGAAACTACGACATGTATTTGGAGGAGATATGTCAATAGATTTTGTTCAACAAAGACAAATTCCGATTTTTTTTTTATGCCGCCAAAATTAAACTTAGCACAAGTTTAATTTTGATGGAAAATTCCGAATTATTATGATGAACACTGATGATGAAGAGATGAAACGATTTAAAAAAAACAAAAACGCTAAATAAAAATCGGTTTTTGTTTTATGCCATCAAAATTAAACTTGTGTTATTAATATTGCACATTAGATAAAAACGCAAAGGTAAAAATTACACCGATATTAAGATTAATGTTAAGAAGCACGAGGATGGCATATCTATTACTTGCAAAGAGTTAAATTCGACAGATTCAATTGGAACTTATCTAGAAGCTGTACGTGGCAGATCGCATCGGACTGTCACATTCATTACACGAACTATTACGTAAGCATATAACATAGCCAATCGTGTGAAGTAAATACAGCATACAGCTAGAAATCGACTAACTATCACAATTATGAATATGAGATATCGATTGTAACAATCGAATCGAATCCACATCGGTTCGCAACACAATCCAACGATCGATGAAATGCAATACGATGGACATTTTGCATAATTGATGCCCCCCACCCGTTCACGAGTACGGAACACTTATTCATATTCATGAATTTTACAAATTTTTCAATTTGACGCCGCCAGCAAGTGTATTTACAGTATTGCCGAGTCCGTTTTTGCACCAATACAATCTGTGTAAAAAGCTGAAAGGGGACTTTTCGGTCCATAGCCCTAGTACAAACCTGAAATAAAGCCAACTTTAATTTGGAGTCTTGTTTAGCTTAGCTCTCATTTTAGGAATTTGTCCGCGTACCGAATATAAAATCTTAACGAAATGAATTTTGTGAGATTTTATCTAGGTTTATATTTTCTTTTTTTTTAATCCTCAAATTAGTGGTATGAAAGAGGATTACAACAGATTAAAACGAGAGAATAATATACTGGCAAGAGCCAAAGCTGAACATGAAAATACGGACAAAAGGAAGAAAGAAAAAAAAACTGTAACAAAACTGATTCCCAATAGCGATGAAGCCTTGAAGGTAATGGGAGATTGTAAAAGGAGGCAATAAAAGCTTAGTATTGTGTGTGAGAGCCATAGGGGAGAACATGTATTGTGTTGGGCCACGGAGGCCCCCCAAGAATCGTCTGACCACGGACGCGGTCAAATTGTACAGAAATGAAATTATCAAGGTACGCTGCCGATTTTCCGAACCAATGAATCAAGATCCAATTCCCTTTTGTAATAGAATATCGTCGCGAAACGCGGCCCATAGACTTACACTACCCACTCAACGGACGCTTAGGTGCAATATACACGAGTATTATACATTTACAACATAATAATCGTCCAGTGTAGTCACTGGTTTATCATTCTGGCGTTATTAGTTCAAATTCGAATACACAATACAGATCTTTTGCCATATAGATGAGAAATATAAATGATTGGCAATCTATAACAGTGGTAGAGTTAAGTAGTTTGCTGCATAAATGGGCTGGCTCGACCGGTGAAATACAATGACCTCTCAGAAAATCGACGTGAAGTGGCTCATGTCGTGTTTCGTTCGATGAGAGAGGTCCACCCCCGTCCCCATCCTTTCCTCTCCTACTCCCTTAATGGTCGGCAATGCAACGGTAACACTATATGTGTTGTTGGTGTCCATGGGCGGCGATGTCACTTACCATCAGGTGACACGCGTGCTCATAAAAAAATGTGCCTCCTGTATATGACGTTTTGGTCGTCTCAGTACTCCATCGAACTCTCTTTTCTAAATTATTTTCGGAAGCTATAATGTGTGGTCGATGTCGATGACTGGCAACATTGTGCCCGGTGTATGTAAATAGGTTCTGCCACCATTTTCCATTTAGAAACAAAAATTCGACGAGTCTAGTCTTAATGGCCACTGCCTACAGCTTCGGGTAGAATTAAGCGTGAAGTTATGTATGACATTAGACTTCATCGCCTATTACATATGACCAGATAATTCAATTAGCGACTATTGGGGTGATGAAGGCGTGAAAGTACATTTTAATTATAGTAATTATCATAGGTCATTTAGCATATGCATAGCATATCATTAACGGATTTTAACAGTGGTGGAGCCAAGCAGTTCGCTGCATGAATGGGCTGGCTCTACCCGTAACACTATATGTGTTGCTGGTGTCCATGGGCGGCGCTGGTCATTTACCTTCAGATGACACGCCTGCTCGTTTGCCCTCCATGATTTTTTTGTTAATAGTTTATAGAAAGTATTAAATTCTTGAATGTATCTTATTTTTTAACATATTCAGCTACATTTTATATCCGAAATATATTTTTTTAGTTTATTGACCGTTCTATAGGGTTAATAGATTGTGGAATAATTTAAACAAGCCCGTTCATGAATATGATTTATGACATTTTAATGACATGGAAGGTTGACATGTGACATTTTAGAACACAATAGTTATAGCAGGCTACTTGAAATAGGGAAAAGTAAACTGGTTACCTGCCCTCGTGGTGCGTGTGGTAAAACAACCGTCAGCGGAATCTCGAGATCGGTGGGTTGAATCCGCACTCCCGTATAAATATTTATAATAATCATGTATGTATGACATAAAGTTAAAAAAGTCTAGTGGTCGAAACTGCGACCTCTGGATTCAAAAACCGTGTGCTCGACCACCAGACCACCGAGACACCAGTCTCGGAATATACCTATATATACCAATATATAGGTATATTCTCGATCAGAATTCAACGCCCTGAATCACCACTCTATTGAGATCAAATTCAGGCCTCATGGTGCATTGGTAAAACTACCGACTGCACAGTCGAGGTTGGCGGATTGGAGTCATCGATATATTTTACATATAACTTTCGTAATTAATTTCGAAAACTCATTGGTGTGAGCCAAGATTCGAACCGGCGACCTCCGGATTCAGAAGCGGGGTGCTCGACCACTGGACTACCGAGAACTCGAAATATGATATTATATTATTATAAATTATTTATCTACAATCTGAATATATTTTTTTACAGTACGTAGGTACACACATGTTTCAGTAATATCACAAATCGTTGCCATAATCCTCGTTAAATTGACTTCCCCCGTCAGAGAGCTGACGAGTCTCCCACTATAATATTCCATATACGATCCTAACGTATTGGACCAAACGCCAGGAGGTTGATAAATTTCCTTGATATTTGAATGTGTTATATTCGTTTCGGGTTATATTCCACCGGTCCCTTCAATAAATATTTGTAGGCATCGAACAAAAAAAATATTATTGATTTGCCTGTAAGCTTTTTTTAATGAAAAATCACTGAAAACACCTATCGCATAACATAACATAACATAACATAACATAACTACACGCCTTTTGTTACCCAAGGATGTAGGCAGCGGCTGTTAAGCCTCGTCTTGCCGTTATGTTTACGTACCAAATGGAATAGGTAGCGAACCTATTGCCAAACCGGGCACAAAGTTTTCGGTCATAGATATTTATCACACATAACTTCCGAAAACAAATTTCGAAAAGTCATTGGTGTGAGCCAGTATCCGGACCTCTCGACCAGAAGCCGTGTGCTTGACCACTGCGCCACCGAGACTTTAAACCTATCGCAAATCAATGGATTTGGTAGCAATTACATTAAAAAAAAAGATTTAATAACGTTTGCAAGAAAAAAAGTTGCCGCATCACCAAAAGATACCTAATATTATTCCGAAAAAGATTCGGAAAAAGAAACAATTTTCTCCCAAAGTTTATAAACCTCGAATATTTCCATTTCTTAGCCGGAGTTGGTTGGAAAGTAATTCCTTCGGTTCGAAGATAAATTTTATGTCATTTCCTGTCTCGCTCGGTAGATAGGTAGGGTAGTAGGGTACTTGGCAAAAATTTATCAGGCATCGGCTCGGCAGAGGCGATTTAAAATTAATGAATAATGTTATCTGATAATGATTTTTTGGCGGGGCTTAATTAAAGTTTTTTTTCTTTAAGAATATTTCTTCACTTTTGATCGCATGTATATCTTTATTTTATTTTATATCTTCTTTTTATGCGACGTCCGTTGAAACTTTTGTGACCATGAATAAATTTTATGATAAGCACGTCTGCATAATACAATGTCTCAGCCAAATTAGACGGTATTCAATCTTAATAATATATTGAAATAATAAAACTTTTTAAGCATTAAAGATGGCTCTTATAAATTATGTTTTTTTGGCACGATTTTTACTTTATTATCACATTTAGATAGATAATGTAAACACAATTTATGAGTATGTGATATGTAACATGAATACTGATTTATTTCTCCAGTTTTGTTTCAACTGAATTCTCTATTTTAAAAGTAAAATAAATATGATGACAGTATATTTTTAAATAATACATTTTCACCTACACGCCAAGTACCGTGGGGGGTATGCAGGGAGAACAGTGTGCCATAAGACACTTTACTCAATTCTTTGATTTTTGTAATTCCTTACAATCATTTTTTTATTAAAATAATAACTATGTAATGTTTGGTCCAATTACACTCAAGTTCTTTATTAGAGTTTTGTTAACTAAAATGATGAATGATTATGGATTATGTTTATACTGATTGGATAAGTTCATTTTTTTTACATAACTTCACGCCAAATCCCTTGCAGGGTAGGTAGAGAGAACGAAACGCCATAAGGCACGATTCTTATACACTTCACTCGCTTCGTTGACTTTCATAACTCTTTTCATGCACGCGCGTCGATTTTTGAAGCTCCTTTCATCATCTCTACCCTGTATGGTAGAACAGTACAGAATTTTGGACTTGTCTGGGTTCCACAACATAAATCTATATATATATAAGAGATTTCCACCTATATATTGACTCATCACGATATCTCTGGAACCATAAGGCGTAGCGACTTGAAATTTGGTAGGATTATTCCTTTCGCCGAGTAGAGGTCAGCTAAGAACGGATTTTACGAAATTCCATCCACAAGGGGGGTTGCGGGGGTGTTAACAATGGAAAATTCCCATTTTTAACCTATAGCTGCTATTGACTTCAAATTTGTCGAAGATATTGCAGTATTAACATAACGGGGCAGCAGTTATTACTTTTGATGCGAAACAGAGTTCGCCGGGTCAGCTAGTTATAAATAAATTTATAATAGTATTACAATAATCATAATATCTCTTTTGCAACACATTATAAAAGTCAAAGAAGCGAGCGAGGTGAGTACAAATCGTGTTTTATAGCACTGTGTTCTCTCTGCCTACCCCACAAAGGATTCGCCGTGAAGTTAGGTATACCAATGACGTATAAAATATAAATGTATTCATTCAGTAAGCACCACAGTCTATCAAGTACAAATAAAACACATACAGTTTTTTTTTTTTTCTACGAAACGCTATCGCACCACAAAAGAATTTTGATGTGCGGTAGCAAAAGGCGAAACGCTAAGCCCGAACCGTAAAGAATTTAGATCAAAAAGAGCGAAACATTTGGGAAATCGCGATAACATCATTCAAAGGATGTGGGGGGGGGGGGGGAATAGTGAGCTTTTATACACCTTTGAGTGAGTAAAAATAAAATATCTCCTAGATCTACGGACTCTGTATGTATGTACTTACATACAGAGTTTAGGAATTGTCATTATTATCGAATATGACTTTCTTTGTGGTAACTTTTTTGTGTGATAAAAAAAGAGCAGGCGTGTCATCCGATGGCAAGCAGCAAAGCAACAAACGCCGCCCACGGCCATCTGAACACAGTGTTACGTTGCGTTTCCGGCCCGTACAATGGGATACGGAAGATTGGAAGTGGGATGGAAAGAGGAGAAGTGAATGAGTTGGGCCTCCAGATACTTCTCTCACCAATTGAAATGCGGCATGAGCCACTTTGCGTCGATATTCTGAGAAGTCATGGTATTTCACCGGTCGAGCCGGTTCATTCATGCAGCAAACTTTGTGGCTCTACCGTTGTTCTTTATGTGTGTTCTCTTCTGTTCGTTGAAGAAAACATTACTAAGGACGATTGACATCAAGCAGGTGTCCGGTCATAGAATCAGAGTCAAATCTTTTGCCCACATAGATAGTTCGAGAGGATGACATTTTGTGCTGCCCTTAGAGTGGGATAAGGGGAGAAAAATGATGATATTTTTTTCATGTTCTCGTACAAACCACTCGGTATAATATAAAGCAAAAAAAATATTACATAATCTAATATATAACATTCTCGAGTCTAGATGTGCGTAATTGAACTCCTCCGAAACGGCTTGACCGATTCTCATGAAATTTTATGTGCGTGTCGGGTAGGTCTGAGAATAGGACAACATTTATTTTTCATCCCCCTAAATCACAAGGGTAGCCCACCCCTCAACATTTTTTTTTAATTTTTTGACATATTTCTGTCTCTTATTTTTTTTTATAAAACGGGATACAAAAATACATACAACCCTAAATTTTCAACCCCCTACGATCAACCTCTATTTTTTAAATTTTATTTTTCGGCAAGACAACGTTTGCCGGGTCAGCTAGTATATATATATATATAACTTCACGCAAACTCTCTCGCTAGGAAGGTAAAGAAAACGTAGTGTCAAGTGGAAAAATTCTGACGCGTCTCATTCGCTTTTTCGACGTTCATAACTCGTAATTGAACATAGCACTGAATTATTCGTAAAGGTACTAAGTTATGCTGGCTTAGCTTGGGCCTTTATTTATTTATTTATATTTAGCTTAAGTCATTCATTTTATATATTTTTGTCACGATTGGAATTTTGGTACTTTTTGGTACAGCCCAACCTTTTATAACTCATGTGTAATAATTAATATTGAATTGAATAAAAATTTCACCGCTGTCTACTTTTTGAGGAGTTCTTGCACTTCCGTTTTTGTTGGCTATGCATGATAAAATATATAGGTATAAGTAGATATTTATGGTAGCTTGTCTCATGTCATTGCTCCCTTACTTCACCCCTAGTTTATTCAGTTCAATGGATTATTATAAATATATTAAAATTATTTATACACAATAGGGTAAGTAGATATAAATAACTAGGAACATGCCCTCGCTATGCTTTCATATATATAAATATACAGATCATAACCTGGTGACCAGAAATAACAGGAGAATGGAAGTAAAACTGCAATTAAAAATTTGCGGCTAATATCTTCTTTTGCTGCATTTCACTCTTGATGGAGGATTAACTACCAAACAAAACATCTCCAAGGAGGGTTGACGTCAGGCATACAGCCAGTCATAAAACCACAGACAAAAGTTTTGAGATGTATAGTCCGAAAGGATGATATGTTGCGCCGACCCTAGTTAAAGTGGGATAGGGGCAAGCTAGATACATGATGTTGATGATAAGCAACCAGTTATTATATGTAAGGTAAAGCTTACTCATTTTTCAGAAATTTGGGTTATACGGTCTCTGTTGTTTCAAATTAGTGTCGACATTCCTATCGATATTTGATTTAATTACGTTTCATATAAATAATAATAATATCTTTGACACAATACACAGAGCGTCCTCTAGTTCCAAGCTAAGCAACTAAATGCTTGTGCTATGGATACTAGATAACGGATACTAATACATATATACTTTTCTTTTGTAAATACATACTTATAATACATAGAAAAACACCCAGACGCCACGCAATATTCATGTTTGTCACAAATATTTGTGCTCGGGTGGGAATCGAACCCACTTTAAATACACTTAAAAGTAAATGTACTTAACTAATTAAGGAAAGCTAAATTAAAATAATATATTTTCTAATACCAGCAGCGGTAAACACCGATTATAAATCAAATTTATATGGCAATGCCTCTCAATTATTTATTAATGACGTACCGTATGCGAAGTATTGTAGAATATTTAGCATGTGAGTGGCGAAAAAAAAACGCAGCCGTCACGAACTCGAAAAGGTGAGAGGGGAACGGTTGTGTCGCGGTAATTGCCGGCAATTTGTAATGGGCGGTGTGATTGCCGGGCGGAACGTCGACTCTAAACTGTGCTATTAATTTCGTACATTTGATTAACGAAACTACTTGTTATGTTAATGAACATAAGCAAAGAATGCATGCCTCCGACATGCTAACACGACGCCTTGTCGACACATTGTTGGGCTTGCAATATTTTCACTCCGCTTCCTACATAATTACCGTAACAAAGTATAAATAATTTGAATAATTTCTTTTATAAAAATTTACATTGTAACTGGCATTTTATAATACAAGTGATACGTAAAGTTGTGATTAGAAAAAAAATATTTCTTCCATTTTCAAATAATAAACTTGTGAATTGTGAAGTTTATTTTCAAACTCATGGCGGGAAAATCTGTTATGGAACACAGATTTTCCCGCCATGAGTTTGAAAATAAACTTCACAATTCACAGTGAAGATCGTGTACCTTGGTACGTCTTCGGACGCTTCTAACCTTTGTATAAATATCATGTCGTAAGTCAGATTCGTGACTCGATACCGCGTCTAATATCGATTCGATCTTAAGACAGACTACGACCCGAATAAAAGTGGGTGCGTTACACGGAAAGTGATTGAGCACACGCAAACTTTTATACGCATGGCAAAATTACGAATATTGTAATAGTTATATGTAATATCATACATAGCCATTTTATGTAAATGTGTTATAAATAAATCTTGGGGAATTATCGCAATTTCCGTTTTACCCATGATAGGGGAGGGGGGGCTAAAAGGGTTGAAGTCACGTTGTGGCAACATAAATCATTCATCCATCAATTGCAAAAACCGTATTGGGTAACTCGAAGACGATATTATGTTGGCGTGTGTGTTTATGCCCCAGAATAACTATTCATTTTGTTGCTGTATATTCAGAATGGGAAACATATACAACATAATACAGTTATTTGTATATAATTTTTAATCAGAGTTCGTCTTCTTTTGACTATGACTCAACCGATGTCGTAAGAAAAAACATATGGAATTCTCAAATATATGTATTTTTTTTCACATTAAATAGCGTTTGCAGAATGCTCTAAATTCAGGTAATCTACTGGCCTACGAGAACCAATTTTTGGTTCCTGACTCAAATTTATGTAGAAGACAAAATGCGAAAATGCTTTTTTTTTTCAAAATATTCTACGGTACAAATAATTCATCATCATCATCAGCCTAGATCTATCCACTGCTGAAGGTAGGCCTTTAGCATGCCATAACTCCCGGTCCTGTGACGCTAGCCTCCAATGACTCCCAGCGATTCTCACTAGGTCGTCGGTCCACCTAGTGGGGGGACGGCTTACGTTAATAAGTAATTAGTTACAATTAAATCGATAAATAGCAGATTAACCTCTTGACATAACTCTGTAAACCAGTAAGTGATTGGAAGTTAGCGTATTAACACGTTTCATTACGGTACCCTAAAAACGGAGCAATTTTATCGTTGATTTATTTCAGTTTTAACAGAGGGCCGGAGGACTCTCGTCAAAGGAATCGAAAGTGATTTTATGAATTAATTAAAAACAGACCGAGATTTACAATTACACGGCCTCCTATAAACAAACTTGATTGCTTTACAAAAACTCAAATAACTAAGGCACTGTCTTAAGTAGAGGGTTCATTTGAATATCAAAGACGAAATTCAAATTACGGCGTTTACAATAAGGGCTCAGCTGGTACCAGTATTACGGGGCCCGATGTAAATTTCCGATACTCATTTCGAGGATGAAGTTCTGATGTCTTAGTCGTTGGCACTTCGAAATAAGTGCGCTATGAAAGTGTTAAATTTTCGATACTTTAACAAAACCTCTATTGTATTTTAAACGGCGGTACAACCTATCTTAGCGGTAAATCAGTACATCACAAATTTTGTGAAATTGAGATCGCCTTTTAGAGATTTCCAATTTATATAAAGACTGTTATTGCTGCATTTTAGTTTTTGTGAAGGATTATACCACCAACCAAATTATTCCCAAGGAAGGTTGACGTCAGGTGGGCGGTCATAAAATCGCAGTCAAATCTTTTAACAACATGGATAGTTCGTAAGGATGACATGTTGTGCCGACCTCAACTAGAATGGTATAAGGGCAGGAGCAGTCCTTGAAGAACCCAAAAATAGGGTAATAGGTTTCGCTTCTAATTCCTTAAAATAATAAAACTATGCGGATCGAGGCATGACATCTGCTGCCTACAATTTTGCTTAGAAAAAGGCGTGATGTCACTTACTTAATAAACTTAATGACTTATTCTAAAGTAAGATAGCGTTCTGTGTAATGTCTTCGTTTAATAATTATTTAATTTAATTAGATAGATAATAATAGGTTCGGACATATAGAAAGAATGGATGATGCAAGATTGACTTAGCAGATATACAATGCAAAAGCGGATGGATGTAGGAGTCGAGGACGGCCAAGACACACATTCCATGACCAAATAGAACGTGTTCTGGAAAAAGGTGATGTTAGGAGCCTCCAAAAACGACGCGCGTCCATGAAAAGAGTTATGAAAGTCAACGAAGCGAGTGAGAATCCGCTCCGTTCTCTCTGCCTACTCCGCAAGGGATTTGGCGTGAAGTTATGTATGTATGTATTATTATTGTAAAACAATGTATCAAATATGTATCATTATTTTTCAAACTCTGTTTTAAACCTTATTTTCTAATTTCTTATTTTAAACATAACATAACACAACTTCACGCCTTTTGTCACCCAGCAGCGGCTGTTAAGCCTCGTCTCGCCGTTATGTTTACGTCCCAAATGCAATAGGTGGCGAACATATTGCCATACCGGGCACAAAGTTTTCAGTCATCGATATTTATCACACATAACTTCCGAAAACAATTTCGAAAAGTCATTGGTGTGAGCCAGTGTCAGGAATCGAACCCAGACCTCTGGATCAGAAGCCGTGTGCTCGACCACTGGGCCACCGACACTTATTTTAAATCTTTTTGAAAATTTACCTAACCGTACACTAATTATCTGTAGAATCCTCAATTCGGAGTGGAATAAAATACAAAGAAATAAGTTACCCCGAGTCAATATTCCGCCAAATAAGTTAAAAAACATGGAGATACGTTCTACGTTTTATCTCTCCCTTCTGACCTACAATTTATTCGATGCTTTTACGGTTGACTTAAACGCCAAAGCATGGAAGTTAAGTCGCAAATCAAGTTCTTTTTTTGCCTTTTTTTTTGGTTGGATTCGTAAAAAAAGCTACTTTGAATGGAACTTAGGTTATGTAATTTAATCAAGCGGGTTATTTTCTAGTGGTATCTATAGATATGTTACAATTTGGTAGTTATTATGTTTGAGATAAATTAATCTACTATACATAATGTATATATAAACTATTTTTTTTTAAATTTTGAAATTTTCGAAAAAAGGTTTCTTGCAAAAAAAATATTTAATCACGTCTCACAGGTTAGGTGTAACATATAAAGACAATAAATTGTTGCATTGCGAGTGTCTGGAGTCTGTTATAGGTTCAAACCTATCCCACAGAAATCCAGGCTCCCTCTACAAATGAGTGACAGACCTAATATGTGAGATTTTACTAGGAGATTTAGTATGAGTGCGTTCCAATTTTGTGCAGCCAAATGTTTTCAATTTTTTATAAGATTCATTTCATTAAAACAATTACAAGTCAAGGAAAATAAAAAATAAAATAAACATTAATAGAAAGTCAATTATATAACGTCAGAATCGATCAGATCTACAATCGATAGCGAACCCAAAAATATCGTTTTTAAAGTTTTGTCTGTTTGTATGTGTATATGTTTGTTAAGGATAAACTCTAAAAGTACTGCATATTTTTATGTGCAATTTTGGATATTTATGGTTGGGTCAACATATAAACTAAATATTATCACGCTATCACTGATTGAGGGTGAGCAATGAACCCTTATAATGGCACAGGCGTAGTATTTTTGCTTTCCACGCAGAACAGGCAACTGCTAGTCATTCAATATATCATTATAATCTAAAACTACAAGTAAAATCATATAATCAATTATTATTTTAAATAAATTAGCTTTTTAAACTTGTTTAGTCTCTTCTTTAAGATAACGTGACTCCATTAGGCAGCCGTAACGGTCACGATCCGCTTCCTTTTATTACTCTCTGCAATGCTTCCTGTTGCTTCTTTTTTCTTTGAAATATTCTGCTAATTAAGGAAGGAGTGGAGGCTGAAGATTTCCTGCTGCTCAGCAGATTACTGGCGCTATCTCCGAGGAAAATATATCTCTTTAGATGGATTTCATTTTCTGCGGCTCAACTTTTTCTGATGTCATTTAAAAAGTTTGTAATACAATGTCTGATTCAAATTAAAAAAAAAAATAAGATAGCTGAAATCAATAATTACTGAATAGCACCAGAATATCAAAAAACGGAAAAATATATCATATGATAATACATAACTAACAACTAACTAACTAACTTTCTTCTCTTCAGAATATCAGTACCGATTATAAATTGCTGTTATATCCTGCCCACCCCGCAAGGGATTTGGCGTGAAGTTATGTTTGTATGTTCTGTGTGAATACCATACTTATTTAAATTAATATGCATGTTGCCTGTAACGTTGATTATTAATTAAAATATCAACAAGGATTTTGCGAATATGAGCCGTTCTCTACGCATCAAGACCGGCATTGTTATGTAAATATTGGTAGGTTCGGTTTGCTAACGTCAGTATGCCTAGACAAAGCAACGTGGACGACCAACATCGTCTATTGCTATCAGCTTCCACATCGCATCCACTCGACTGGCCCCGGTCTTGTTATAGGGTTGCCAGGCGAGAAAGACGTGATTTTGTGACGTGATCAAGTCTATCCATATGTCTATAATAACAATGTGACAGCAACACAATGCATTTTGTGTATATATATAAATGGGAATTAATTTTAATAATGGTTATGATTTCATATATGAATTTTTAAGTAAATAAGTACAGAGGACGATCTAAGAAAATTTAGATGGATCGTGTGAAAGAGGCCACAATTAAGAAGATAGATAAGTGTGGAAATGAAGAACCTCATATGGCAACCCCAAATAATGGGAACACGGCAGAAAGATTATGAACTTCATTATTCATAGTACAGTCCAAAGTATGCCACTGGATCGAATAGTCCGCCAGATACCTCTCTCACCGAGCGAAACGCAGAAAAAGTTACTTTACGTCGATATTCTGAGAGGTCGTGGTATTTTACCGGTCGAGCCGGCCCATTCGTGCAGCAAATTATGTGACTCTATCACTGTGCAAAGTTAGCACTAGTTGCTGAGTTAACAGTGTATTCGATCCCCATCCAGTTAAATTAATGTAATGTGTATGGAAATATTTATGGCATCTATATCTTTAACAGAAAAACTTAGGAATTTAAAACTCTAATTAAATATACTATTTTTTTATGGGATAGGAGGGCAAACGAGCAGGCGTGTCACCTGATGGTAAGCAACTAACACCGCCCATAGACCCCAGCAACACATATAGTGTTACTGTTGCGTTGCCGACCCTTAAGGGATAGAAAAGGATGGGGAAGGGGGGTGGGTCTCTGGGTACCTCCCTCACCGAACGAAACGCGGCATAAGCCACTTTACGTCGATCTTCTGAGAGGTTGTGGTATTTCACCGGTCGAGCCGGCCTATTCATGCAGCGAGCTGCTTGGCTCTACTACTTCAAATATTAAGAGCGTAAAGGTATAAAAAATATATATGCTTATTTCAGGATCATCCTGACTTCTGTTATCCATGGCTTGTTATAGCACAATATTATTCCACACCCTACATGTTGATGGTTTGAGGGACTTACGACGGGGAGAACTGCGATAGCTATTATAGATTACGCCTGCTGTTAGAGGCTCTTTTGGCTCAATGAAAATAAGATTTATATATATTATGAATTTACAGACAGACAAAAGGTTTTCTTACAAAATCAAACTTGACTCTGGGAAATAATAATACACAAAGTGGCGTTTTTTTCTGTCAGCTGAGCTAGCTGTGGTAGTATTTTTAGCTAACTGTATCTTATTTGTTTCTAAGATTTTCGCGAATCCCACTCATTGACCAAAACAACTTTTAGGATTGTATCGCGTTTATTTATTATTTATTTATATTTATTTCCCGACGTTTCGAACTCTTTACAGAGATCATTTTCACGAGTATGAACAACTGTTGAGTATGTTCTGCAAAATGAAATAATGAAATAATAATCAGTTTTGCAGAACAGCCGCTGAGTTTTCTTGCTGGGTCTTTCTCAGGACTGGCCGCGTTTTTGACCCAGTGGTAGATTTTTAATAAACACTTTACCTTTTAATTTAAAATCAATGAATATTTAATAATAGTTATACTATAATCTCAACCAACTTAGAAAATAAGATAATTTGTAATAATTTAATAATAACAACATTTACTTATTAAATCATACAACAAAGGATCTTTAGAAGCAGGATATATTAATGCATCTTATAAATAAGTATTTAACTTTTGTTCTCATGGTCTGATGTGGGTTACCAATAGTAAAAATCATATTTTTAACATCAACTTTTTGATTTTTATTTCCAAAAAGTGGGTGCTCTCTGTATCAATGAAGATAGCTTTTGAACAACTACTATCTTTTTGTTCATACTCGTGAAAATGACCTCTGTAAAGAGTTCGAAACGTCGGGAAATAAATATAAATAATTAATAAATAAACGCGATACAATCCTAAAAGTTGTTTTGGTCAATAACTGTATCTTCTCCACAGATTTAATAATAATATCTTGGATACAAATGATACAGCGCCCTCTAGTTCCAGATTAAGTAACTAAATGCTTGTGCTAAGAATACCAGATAACGGATAATAATACATATATACATACTTAGTTTATACTACATACCTAGCCGCCATACAAACATTTATGCTTGTCACAAATATTTGTACTCGGGTGGGAATCCAACCCGCCAACCTCAATTCTGCAGTCGGTAGCTTTACCAATGCACCATGAGGCTCGTCAAAAGATTGGGTACAATACAATTAAATCTAAATTAAAACATTATATTAACCTATAAGTATAATACATACTTGACTCTGGAAGTCATTATAATATCATCAACTTGATTAAGTACAAAGTACAGTTTATTTTTATTAAATTTTTAAGTTTAACTGTGTTTTTAAATGAACTAGATTGATGTTAACTAAAAGTAATCAATAGCCTATATGTCAAAATAATAACATAACTTCACGCCTTTGTTACCCGAAAGTGTAGGCAGCGGCTGTTAAGCCTCGTCTTACTGTTATGCTTACGTCTCAAATGGAATAGGTGGCGAACCTATTACCATAACGGGCACAAAGATTTCAGTCATCGATATTTATCACACATAACTTCCGAAAATAATTTCAGCCAGCCAGTGTCAGAATTCAAACCCGTGACTACCGGATTCAGAAACCGGGTGTTCGACAGCTTTTTCACCGAGACATACCTGTCAAAATAATAATAACTATTTTAATAAGTTCCACTCTTGTCATAGTTGTTTTATCGTCCAATAATATATTTCAGAAGCAAGTCAATCCTCTCTGGATTTTCTGGATTAAATCCCGTATATTCTAGATAGCACGATTTCCGCAGGTGGTTCTCCTGAAACGCATAGAATTTCAAATTGCGTTTTCATTTTTTCCTCTTGGGGCTATGCCGGTATCAGTTGGATGCATAGCCTTGAGATGCAAAGTGTGAGCGTGCTAGAGCTTTTTATATTTGCGGCATCCATGCTAGTATTAGCATAATATTGCTTCCTTAACATTCCTCTATGGGACTATGAAACAAAATGAAATATATCTAAAGTTTGAGTGGATTTATAAAAATAGATAGAATATGAAAGAGTATGAATTTAACATTAAAAAATCTAGTGACTTGTCCAAAATAATAATGATAGCCGACTGAGTTATTCTAGTGACTCATGAAAATAAAAATCACGAAAAAAAATATCGGCAGTAAGTAAGTACCTTTGTAAAGATTTTTTTTACCTTTCTAAAGATAATTTTGGACTTAATTTGAAATAGCTTCTGTAATATACGATGGTTAGGCATTCTATGGTATTTCAATAATAAAGCTGAATTCTGTGGCATTTAGTGCAATAAACGCAGTGCAAGCCTATTGTTATACATAAAACACAATTTGGTATTTATAATACCTATTAAAAAAAAAATTATGAAGTCGTTAGTGCCTACAAGAGCTCAAGATATGAACTGGGCATCATTAAATCAGAAGTGGAACGCTGAACTACTAAGTTGAATATAGACTGTTGGATTCAGTTATGTATATTTTATTTTTGGACGACTTTATACTTTGTTAATCATTGTCAAAAGCCGGTTTTTTGTATTTGTTAATGTTTTTGAGGTTATATCTCCTTATAAATTGTGTAATAATAATATGTGTATAAATTTACTGTTGGTTGCATATATATATGTATTATCAAATAAGAACACGATTATTTTGTATGCGTGATTTAAAAAACCCCAAGGTTTTTCAATGTTCGAGCTACCTAATATTGACTTCTTAATATATGCTATTGAGAAAAGACTGGAGTCGAAATTGCTTTTTTTTTCTCGGTGTAAGAAGTCAGTGAAGTCACAACGATAGTGAGGACGCTTCTGATATGTTTGGTTAGTCAAATGCGATGGAAATGTGCTTCGGATTCGTAGCACTTTTTAAAGTAGCCAAGTCTCTATCAACCCCTGAGAGCTGGTAATTTTATTGAAATCATTTGTATGTATATTTTAAAACAGTTTTTTTTTTCTCTTGTATATACGAATTTGCTTAAAATATGAAGCAGTAGTAGAGCCACGCAGTTGTCTGGATAAATAGGCCGCGTTTAATTAGGTGAAATGGGTGTCCGAAGACCCACCGCTCTTATGCCCTCCGTCCGTAAATATTATATGTGTTTCAGGTGTCCATGCCCGCATGGACACCTGAAACGCTAGTCACTTACCATCAGGTGACCTGATATATCTTTTGGGCCCTATCCCATAAATAGCTGAAAACATTTGTTACTTTTAGATGTCACATAATTAGCTTGTGATGAAACAAAAACAGAAATTATGATATAACTCATCGATCAGAGCCATTGAATAACATTTGGAATTGATACGATATGTCATTAGTCGTTCTCGAGGAAAAATCGTAAAAATATCTTTCGTCGAAAGTTACAGTCGTAAACGATGATACTACCAACACCTGTCACATTGAATGTAAGCGTTTCAAGTTTCCAACGTTTGCATTTGCGTTCGACGCGCGCCGGTAACCCAAAAATCTGTGAGCTCTAAGGTATTACGTTTTTTATTGCTGCCAAATTTAAAAGGCATAAACCTTTTTAAGTGAAAATGGTGATTCGTTCATTTCAGTGAGATATATCTTTCCGCTGTGCAGCATCTAAAGTAACATATTTAAGTCTGATACAAAAATATAAATATGTTGTGCTATATTTACCTATCTTATAATCAGCTAGAGTTATCAAATTTCAATAATGAAATGTTTATATAGACATTTGAGAAGTCCATGAGACAAAATACATTTAATCATCGTTAATAACTATCATCATCATTTTCCTGCCCCTAACCAACTCTAAGTGGGGTCGGCACAATATGTCATCCTTTTGATTTATTAATGTTTTTGGCTGTGATTGTATGACCGGCCGCATGACTGACGTCAACCCTCTTTGGGAATATTTTCGCTGGTGGTATATCGTCCACCAGCTGAGTTTTGCTCTACCAGGAATAAAATGTAGCAATCGAAGATGTTGGCCTCAAATTTTTAATTGCGGTGCTCTTCCATTACCCTGTCGATCCTGGTCGCCAGGTTGCTATGTTCAATACAAGCACATACTACTACTAAAGGAGTACCGTTCTTACCAATGAAGGGCCGGTATAAATCTATGATAGTAACTATGTTATCACAAAAAGAACACCTCCACAAACAGGTTCATCACCTGAATGTGGAAGGAAACCAGAGAAGAGGGAGACCGAAGAAATCACTCCATAGCTCACTGAGCGACTTTAAATTTGTGGACCTGCCCCACCGTAAGTGTCCACGTTTCAGCATCGTAGGTCATAATTGGTAAGACGCACTGGTTGACTTTGGTCTTCAGGCATTGCGGTATAGGCGAGTCGAAAACTCGACGCAGTTTGCCAAATGCGGCCCAACCCAGCTGAATCCTCCTGTCGGCTTATTTCTCGAAGTTTCGTCTACCTAACTGGATAGTTTGGGCCAGGTAGACGTATTTGTTTACAACTTCGAGAACCGACCCTTCGGCATTTATCGGTCTGGGCACGACATGTTCATTGAACATGACCTTGGTCTTGTCCAAGTTCATGCCCAAACCGACACGCCGGGAGGATTTGTCTAGGCTGCGCAGCATTCAGCTTAACTGTTCCAGCGACTCTGCCATTACAACGATGTCGTCGGCGAACCGAAGATGTGAGATGTACTCACCATTCACGTTGATACCCTGTCCTGTCCAATCCAGGGTCTTGAAGACGTCCTCCAGAGCGTTGGCGAAGAGTTTAGGAGATATGACATCTCCCTGTCTTACACCTCGATTCAGCTCGATGGAGTTCGTCACCTGGTCCTGTATCTGGATAAACATCGTGGCGGTGTCATACAAGTATTACAACACCTAGGTATAGCGCCAGTCGATCCAACATCCAGAACTGCCCAAGTTTCGATGGAGTCGAAGGCTTTTTTGTAATCCACGAATAACGACCGAAGAAAACATGGATGAATTGTGTGAAAGATGTTATGACTCGGAAGGCTGTTGCTGTGGATGAAGCAAATGATAGGGAAGCGTGGAAAAGACAAACCTGTTGTGCCGACCCCAAATGATGGAAAAAGGGCAGGAAGATGATGATGAACTATGTTATCACAAATTAATTTGCGTAAATATATCAGTCACAAAAGTCATAGAGTATATCGGTGATTCCAACCAGGGATCTCACTAACAGAAGTCCCGTTTAATACGTCACTAAAAATAACGATATGTTAAAGAAAAATATATTCTCTCATAAACTGACTTTTTTTTTTGTCACAAACGTGTCGTATAAGGAGCTCTTTTGACAGGAGGCTGGGGGCTACGTCGCACGTGGATGTGACGTGGTTATTTACTCTCAGATTTATTTATTCGAAACTCCTGTTTATTTTGTATGACCGATGTCCGCTCGCAAACTGTCAACTGTATTTTTCGACGATACCTTTATTTTCCTTGACTTGACAAGAATATTCACATCCCGGTGTCCTCTCAATATTACGATATGACTTTTTATTCGTGATACATTTTTCCAATTGTCTCCATTGCACAACCACCCCGGTGCGAACTAACAACCAAATGGAATTTTCAAACAGTTTTGATTGATAAAGGTAGACAGGTTTTCGTTTTCTTTTGTTTGGGGGGGGCGAAATTAGATTTCGGGTAGGTAGTGGCGTGAAACTCACGAGTAACCACTTGATTAATGGCGATTCGGTTACCACGCCACTGTAGTGATGGAAACGATTTGAGGCCATTCGATTTTCTATATAAGCGAAAGATTACATTTGGTCCACTGAACCCTATCGGAAACACAAGGATTTCGATTAAGATACACGAGAGCATTATTATCCTATTTGTCGAAACAACAGGCGTGTTCGTGTATTAATATTTGATGGTTTTCTCGACTTTTCGCGAATTTAATAGGCCCGATTAAACAACTCGAGGCAAAGGATTATGTATGAATATTTAAAATACCGTATTGGTTCTAGCTCAGCAGAATAAAAAAACAAGCCCGTTATTTGTGTATACGATCGTTTCGAAATGTTAATATATAGCTATAACTTACAAGTAAATTATTGGTACTGTATTCGGGCGATGGAATATTGAACTATTAGGGTAAATACTTTATACGATTTCTGAACTTTAATATATTGAAAGTAGATACAGATAAAATATTACGATGCTATGTACAAACTTTTACTGTAAAAAGAGAAAATTTAATACAATGATTAATTATGAGAACTCTTTTACATGTAGAAAAGTCACCGACTTTGAATTCGCTAGTTCTGAACGGAAATATAATAAACCAATGAGTTTTTCAAAGTAGTGTGCCAATCATTTTTAATGATCAAAAAATATTTGGCAATAAATATCATTGGAAAATATATTTCAAAATATTTGTAACAAGAAGAGCTGCCTGCTTGAAGTACATTCAAGTTTTAAATCATCATCAGCCCAGATCAGGTAGAAAAAGGCGTGACTCATTATAATAATAATAATATCTTGGACACAATACACACAGCGCCCTCTAGTTCCAAGCTAAGCAACTAAATGCTTGTGTTATGGATACTAGTTAACGGATATTAATACATATATACTTTTCTTTTGTAAATAAATACTTATAATACATAGAAAAACACCCAGACGCCATACAAATATTTGTGCTCGGGTGGGAATCGAACCCCCGACCTTATTGCTGCAGCCGATAGTTTTACCAATGCGCCACGAGGCCCGTCAAATCATTCCGTCCGATCATTATCATTGATCTCAAAAACATTGTCAAGCAATGACAATTAAATAGCCAAATAAAAACGGTCACATCAATTCCGCGGTGGCTGGTGGGGAGGATTTGATTTGGTAAACTCATGACAGATTCCTCTCACTAGAGAAATAAGAACTTGCCAAAGTTTACATTCACACAATCAGAAAGTGGGTTAATGAGATTCAGTCAAGAAAAAAAAACATCTCGTTAAAGCATACATTATTCAGGCTTTCGAGAAGTTATTCCGCGTTCACGCGTTCATTAAGGCTTTGGGAATGTAAACTTACGATTCCAAGTGAAGCTTCCCCAGACAAGCCCACTTATCACCGTTGCCGAAACTATTCATAAGTATTTCGCATAGTACATACCATCCCACCTACTAAGTATACGCCGTCTACTTATTTAAATTTATCACTCAACTTTTATCTACTAAATTCATTGTAACAGGTAATATTTTACAAGTTATTAATTACGTTACTCCGGCATCCTCCACTGTGTAACTCTTATTACATTATGTCAGTTTGCAAATTGAAAAATTCCCGGGGTGTATGTCCCGTCTCACCCGAAGTATTTTGGCAAAATTATTCTCATTCATTAAGTCGACAAGTGGATGGAGGGAGCGCTCGCGAGGAGATTGGCGACCTACCATTCTACTTGTGAGTAACGAGGTGACTTCCTGTTATTAGTTATGTTGGCAAATTGTTTTTCTTATGATTTTCATGTGTTACTACACCTTTGTTAATAAAATAATTTATATCGAAAGTTGTTTTTTTATAAATATGTTACGGAATAATAACAATATCACAAATAAACTTTTAATCATCTTACTTTAGGATTAGCCAGTTTGAATTTGGGTACAAATCAATCACTTTGCAGAGATCTTTCTTATAGTTACATGTTTCGTAAAAATGTTAATTATTAATTATATAATACCCAACAATTCCAGCAACTTATCATTATTATAATTGCCACTGACTACACTGTCGAGAATTAAATGCGTGTAGGTAAAAACATTTTTTTTTTTACCCTTGTTCGTACCTTGGGACAATTAATGTCCACAATTTCCCAATTTCCCAGTAATACGCATACGAGGTCATGGGTGTTCAGTTGACGTCGTAACTGAACACCCTCCACGGCCCGGAAGGCATGTCTCCAAGTGCTAATCCATTAATTAAAACTTATTTTGTAACAGTAAACACGATCTCCGAATGTTGACAGAGCCCTAATCCCGTGTGTAGTCAATACTAAACTTTGAATTTACAATTATTAAGTACATTTGGTAAATTGTCTACTGCGTGACTTAATCACGCAGTAGACAGTTACTGATTAAAAAGAAGCAATTAGCGTCTGTAATCAAACTCTTGGTAGAAACTTTACCTATCCAAGCTTTTATAAAAAAAAAAAATTTACTACACACATAAATGTATGAAGATACTTGCCAGATATATCGTGAAAATGCACTTCGATTTTCAATTTTTACATTCAATACAATACAATCCATCACAGTATTTCCACAAAGATGGAAAATCTCTCAAAAGAATAGCGTTTAAGAGGAGACAAAGAGAGCGATTCAGGTTCTGCTTTGGCAAAGCTTTCTATCGGCCAACTGCTTACTTCTCCTCAGAGAACGCGAATTTCGTCAGCCGGTGCCGTCCTAAACCAATTGTGGGAAACGGGAACTTTCGTAAACGTAACACCGCTTATGACGCTTATATTTTCAAAATCGATCACAGCGTCTCTGGTAGTAAATACCGAATTATTGGAATATAAAAGGTTCGTGTGAAAATAATAGTAATTAATATGTATATTACCTGGCTGAGTGGTGTAAAGTTCGTGCATCCCGCACCTGAATCAAATAGTCTCAAGTGTTTGAATCCTAGCTCACGCCAAATTTTTTTTTAAATTTATTGGTGAAAAATATCGATGACTGAAAAAATTATGCACGATGTATGACAACAGGTTCTGCCACCAATTTTCTTTTGAATTTATATACGGTTATAATTTCACAGGTTCAATAATCACGTTAGACAAAAAAATCACAAAACGCTAACGAAATATTAGTAATTCTATTCAATCTGTATGTTTTCACAACTTATATCAATCGCTTATCAAATTATTAAACAAAAATAGTATATATCTAAGGGAAAATATTATTTTTTTTCTAATAATTTCTTTTATGAAAATAACCAAATATTGTAAACTTATCTGACGTACATTTTACTGTTTTTTATACAAAAAAAATATAACTTACATCGAAGTGTTGATAGTGGCATTAGTTTATTTGAGTTTCGGTTCTCCAAACTCCAAATAATAATAATCCACAGATTTCAAATCTAGAACCAAGACAATTACTTATATTTATTTTTTGATAACCCACACTCATCTTTTTAAAATCTTTATATTTACCATAGATTACGTATGGATCAGGATTAAGTTTAAAATGATATTTTAATTTAAACGACATTTTTGCTCCACCTCATTAGGCGGAGCAAGAATCGAATCCAAAACAAAATGCCTCAGGCAATAATCCCCTAATGTTAGCGTACGTGATACCAGCGTCATGCAAAGATAATTCCCGTTTATAATTTCACGATACTTAACTCCGTGTAACGAAGTTTATTTTACTCTACTTCATTGCGACTCATTTGCAACGGAAGGCAGGCGTGGAATGTAATCAGTTGTGAACTAATATCGTTGTCGTTGTCAGTACCAACCACCCGGTATGGTAATGTTGCTGAGGCTGTTACTTCTTTTGATTACAAAACATCACGTTGCAAGGATTAAAACAGACTTCACGAGGCTCCGGTGATTTCGACAAAATTAAAGTATCGTTTTATTTTCAACGATAGCTATTCAGCGGTTAATACAAGTATACTTGTGGCCTCCACACCAACTGTTAAGCTTAAGTTTGACTGTTTTCATTAATTTTACTCTTGTTAACTTTAGTTATATGAAAATTGATGTCCAAAATATATCGACAGGTAAATGTTTAGTACTAAAAGCAGCAAACTCTATCCAATATAACTATGGAGTCTCAAAGAATATGCAAAATATGTGGTTTTATAGATTATGAAGTGAGATAGCGGTTGTAACGCTCAAATTCACTCTTAAATAAGACAATAGTATTAGGGTCCTCATAATAATATTAGTTGTCTTGATGATCTGGGGGTTGATTAACTCGTCTCTAAAACAGAAACTCACGGGTTCAAATCCTAAAAGACACTTTTTTTTTAAGACAAGAGACAAGACAAGACACTTTTTTTCGCCTTGGAAGCAATAAATAAAAGTATTAAATAAAGTAACCTAAGTTACTCCTTATTAAACCAGCTATCTGCTAATAGTTGTCTCGTCAAAATCAGTCCAGCCATTACAGAGATTACCAAGAACCAACAGAGAGATAAAATTTGTAAATAATGTTATTTTGGTGAATTTGCGGTATTTAAATTCTATTGAAGTAGTAGTAGAAATAGTAGAAAGGAGTTTTTAAATGTTACAAATAGACAGTTTTATTTTATTTATATGTATATAGATAGGTATCGGTAACCGACAAAGTTGTGCATTTATGTATGACAATAGGTCATATCACCTATTCGATTTGCCATAACAGCCTTACTGGCTAATAATAATGTCAGCATATCATTGTGTATCCCTGAAGATAGTAATATTTCACGCATTGGTTTAGTAGCTTTCGTGTGATAGGCTGACAAACAAACAAACAATCGGTTTTCAAACATTAATTAAGATTGTATAATAACTTTGTTAGATAATAAAAGTTCCGAATAAAGAAGATTAGTGATGATGACTTAAATTAGATAAATTAAAATTTGGGTTGCGTTTTAATTATAAGACAAGAGTTTTGGTATCACTTTTGATGATCACTTAATTGATTGCCATTATATTCAACTACGTTTTACGCGCGGTTTTGCTCGTATATAAGTATATTCTAAAATAGGTTTATAAAATAACATAACATAACTTCACACCTTTGTTACCCGAAGGTGTAGGCAGCGGCTGTTAAACCTCATCTCGCCGTTATGTTTACGTCCCGAATGGAATAGGTGGCGAACCTATTGCCATACCGGGCACAAAGTCCTCATTATGAGTATCTTAAGCGCAAAACGAATAAACAGACAAGATCACATTTGTATTTATCATATTTTCAGGACCGTGAAAATATACGCTTTATAATATTGAACAACCCTTAATATTTTATAACTCATATAGGTTTTTCGTTGAATTTTATTGAAATTAAGAAACCTAACGAAAAAGAAAAAAGTTTTTAAATACACCAACAGGTCCGAAAAAAACCTATCCCATAGGTCAAACCGATCACAAAACCAGCTTAAATTGTACGTAAAAACAATATGCCCATAAAGGTTTCAATTTGCTATGGAATCGATCAGATAGCTACTAATAAATAATAATATCTTGAACACAATTCAAACAGCGCCCTCTAGTTCCAAGTTAAGCAACTAAATACTTGTTTTACGGAAATTAGATAACGGATATTAATACATATATACTTTTATTTCGTAAATACATACTTATAATATATAGAAAAAATACCCAAACGCCTTACAAACATTCACTTGCTCGTCATCAAAATTTGTACTCGGATGGGAGGATCAAACCCGCCGACCTCGATTCCGCAGTTGGTTTTTTTACCAATGCACCACGAGGCTAGTCTAATAAAAAATTGAAAATAGTTTTATGTATAACTCATAAACTTTTATCTTCAACGCTGGTAAGGATTCGGGTTCTGAACGTTTCCAGTTAGTATGCCTGAACAAAAGCTGCAGACGGTTTTAATAACGGACAAGTCTGGTACATATCTGCCATTGTAAATTTTCGAGAAGTAAAACGACCTGGACTCACGCCACCTCCTACCTCCACTGTCTGGTCAAATAATACCGTTCTAATGGTCAACTATTGTCTAATGTATTTTAACGAAATCGTAATAGTTTTTGGTGTGGTGCTTCGACTGTTCTTAAATGCGGTTGAGATTTAGTTAGTGTAGAATGCAGTTGGTTTTGCCGATACTGCTGACCAATCTATTCAGCTTAAGTTTATTACAGTATTGTATATAAATCCGCCTAAGTATCTAGTTAGTGATTTATAATCAATCCTATCCACAAATCAGCAATATTTAATAATTTTAATAGTAAACATTATTTTTAATATGCAAAGTAAGAGATTACCGTAAAAATGAAAGTAATCTTACATACATAACTTCACGCTAAATCTCTTCCGGGGTAAGCAGAGAGAATGGAGTGCCATAAAGCACGATTCTTACGCACTTCACTCGTTTCGTTGACTTTCATGAACTCTGACTCTTTTTATGCACGCGCCTTGATTTTTGAGGCTCCTAACATCTACAACGAATTTAAATATTGATTTAAATAATAAAAATTATTAAGCTTAGTTGAGATCACACACATCACATTGTCATAAAAATATGTAAAACACTTTACTTATTTAAAGTAAAGTGTTAAAAATATGTAGAACACTTTTTGCATACTACTTTAGGCCGACTAAACAAGAAGAATTTTATATTTTGGGTTGATGATGAGTTTTCACCGTAAATAAATATATACTCGTAACATCAATTATTTGTACTGTGGCATTCCACGTGCCTATACGGCACTCTCCTCGCCTCGTCCCGCCAGGATTGGCGCTGCATGAAGGGTGGCGGCCCCCATGCTAAGAGCCTCAAAAACCTACGCGCGTGCATGAAAGGGGTCATGAATGTCAACGAAGCGAGTGAGGCGTGTAAGAATCGTGCCCTATGGCGCTCTGTTCTCTCTGCCTACCCCGCAAGGGATTTGGCGTAAAGTTATGTATGTATGTATTTGCACTATAACCATTACATAATTATTATTAAAACCGTAAAAACGCTTGTAATACATTCCGTTATCAGAACAAATTGCACTTTTAAACAACAATAACAACCCATTAATCCGGACCGGTAGAGCATTCAGTTACATTCAACAAATTATATTACAGTACATAGGTTGTCAGTAATAATTATTACGAATGTATTATTTTGGTGATGACGGATCGTTTCCTGTTACATTACAACCCGTAATGGTCAGAGTCATACGTCATAGTCACATGGACACGTACATACCCGGCTCTTTGTGGACAATAATCGAGTAATAATACCTTAAACTGGTTACTGTAATATAATATAGTACTAACATACATAATAACATAACATAACTTCACGCCTTTTGTTACCCGAAGGTGTAGGCAGCGGCTGTTAAGCCTCGTCTCGCCGTTATGTTTACGTCCCAAATGGAATAGGTGGCGAACCTATTGCCATACCGGGCACAAAGTTTTCAGTCATCGATATTTATCACACATAACTTCCGAAAACAATTTCGAAAAGTCCTTGGTGTGAGCCAGTGTCAGGAATCGAACCCGGACCTTTGGATCAGAAGCCGTGTGCTCAACCACTGGGCCACCGAGACTTATATAACTTATATATATGAATATACGTTGACAAATGTTAGGACATTATTCAATAAGCCCGAATATTATCGTAATTAATATAATTGTTAATCAAGTAAACAGATGCCTGTGTTGCAATCTCCTTGAACACAACACATATTTGTTAGACAAACAATATCCTGTGCATTATTGTAAACAAATATGAAGACATGAAAATTATATTAAAACATGTATGTATAAATTTCATATATAATTTCACTCCAAGTAAAGTTAGGTAGGTAAGTCAAAGTCAAAGTCAAAATAACTTTATTTTTATAGGTCTTCACAGACACTTAAAAATAGTCAAGAAGTACAGATAACATTATGATTTAAAATTAAATAAAAAAAACAAACACGAGCGCTTGTGGAAAGTGCCTCCGTAGAACAAAAAAAGACACGGACGCAATCGCCACGAGTGGCCCGATTCCGAGTGTAGGGGCTATCATGAGTAAGAAAACTTATGTACCATAATATACATAACTTCACGCCAAATCAGTTGCGGGATAGGCAGAGATAACAGAGAAACAATAGGTTACCTGATATTCCAGAATATCTCGCGCGCGATGGTTTATAATGTTCTAAAATATTGAATTTGATTTATTCAGTAATAGAGAATATGAGAGTCTTTACTTGACATATATATATATATATATATATATATATATCGATAGCTATGATAATAGTGCTCAATATATGGCAATAGAAGTCATTATTTTTGGAGTCAAAATTAAAAGTTATATATAAGTCACAGTTTTCACTGCCTATACTTTCGTATTTATTATATTTCGTAGCGAACGTCTTAATTCGAATTAATAAAAAGTCTGTTATAAAATAAATCTATACCTACATTCACATTTTATTATAGCTAGGATAATAGTGCCCAATATATGGCAATAGAAGTCATTATTTTTGGAGTCAAAATAAAAAGTTATATATTAGTCACAGTTTCCACTGCCTATACTTTCGTATAATAAGAGGGAAGTTACAAAACTTTTCAAAAAAGCGAACGTCTTAATTCGAATTAATAAAAAATCTGTTATTAAATAAATCTATACCTACATTCACATTTTATTATGACTAGGATAATAGTGCCCAATATATGGCAATAGAAGTAATTATTTTTGGAGTCAAAATAAAAAGTTATATATAAGTCACAGTTATCACTGCCTATATTTTCGTATAATACGAGGGAAGTTACAAAACCTTTCAAAATAGCGAACGTCTTAATTAGAATTAAAAAAAATCTGTTATAAAATGAATCTAAACCTATATTTACATTTTATTATAAAATCATATATACATACATACAAGTATACTAATAAAAAATCCAATCACAATATATTAAAGGGAATGGCCACTTATTCATAAATTGTAATTAGTAATAAAATTACATATTGGCCACATAACGCAGAAATTATGTAGTAAAATCTGGGAAAATTATTGGGAAAATAACATAAAACAATGTAGGTATTGTAACTCAACTGTTTTAATTAAATGTAGCATAACCGAATGTACAATGGAATGTAATAACAATTATGAATATAAATATATTTTCAATGAAATTTTACAATTATTTATCAATATATTATCTTAAAAAGAAGATCAATTCATTACATTTAATGTTCGTAGATTTAAAACATATATATTGAGTGGATCACTCTCGCTGTCTCTTTGTATTTGCACTTCCCAAAAGCGTTAAACATTTAATGCAACTTTGTTGATAATTGCATTAGAAGTTTCACTTTTGAAAATATTTTCCCGTTTTTAATTTCAATACTCATTGAAGAATTTAAAGTTAATAATTATGAAAATTTTTAATTATATTAACTTGAGCCCCTAGATTTGTCAGTGTATTGACGTAGGTAGCAACATTTACCTATTTTTCAGCTAATCTTGGACCGAAAATATATTAATTTATTAACTAATTATATATATTAACTAATTATCTTTTAAATATATTGTAGATCAAAACACGTCCTAAGGTCCGAACACTGTTTTGTTATAACGCCGCTAATCGCCGTTTCACGTGACTAAAACAAGGTCCATTCAATGTGGCAATGTTGCCAGCCTTCTGGGCACGCTATCCTTACACTCGTAGACGGTGAAGAGGATGAATTCTGCGATGTTTTATTATGTCTTATTTTATATATTTTATAACAACAGTAGTCACGTCTCAATTCACCAAAGATTTTCGTAAATAATATGAAATGGTGATACCCTAAGAAAACAAACGGAGTGATCTTGCATCATCTATTTTTATGTATAGATGGAGAGTTAATAATACGTACATTAGGCACATTTTATTTAGTCAGTAGTTGTGGTTGAGATACGTTAGTAAGTAATCTACGATTAATGAAGCGTTTTCTTTATTATATTTTTTTCCTGCATACGAAGTTTAGAAGGCGTTAGTTATTCGCGGGTTGTGTGAGATTTATACAGCCTTAACTTTTATTCTAGGTATATTTTGAGTTGTTGGTACCCTTTAAAGGGTTCTGTAGCTATAATATCTTTTATTGTTATATCAAAGCAATATAGAAATATTACTATTCCAATCAATAGAGATATAACTAACTACATAAATATAGAATCTCCACTAAATACCAAATATCAAGTTAGTATGGCAACACTTCACAACAAACGTCATATCACTAGCAAACTTGTAACAGTTGTGCAACCTCGACAAGTCGACTAGGCTAGTAGGAGTGGGCTTGTAATAAATAAACAGGGCGTGTGCTCAGACCGATAAGGCTTAGTCGCTACTACCTAACGAACAGCCTACAACAATCAACTCACTACCTACCTATATATCTAGTAATAAAGATATATAACACCATTATAAATTTAGAAATTAAAGCATTGTGCAAAATTTGCAGAATACAAGGTTGTAAGGAAGAAATTTGGATTGAAAGAGGGTGTCAATGATAAAGACAAAGCTTGCTCCGCTGGTTGCGACATGTAGAAAGAACGGATGATTGACAATCTTGACTAAGCAGATATACAATGCAAGGCTGATGGATGTAAAAGTCGAGGATGGCCAAGACATACATTCCATGACCAAATTGAACGTGTCTGGAGGAAGGTGATGTTAGGAGCCTCAAAAATCGACGCGAGTGAGGTGTCAAAGGATCGTGCCTTATGGCGCTCTATTTTCTCTGTCTACCTCACAATTTACTTGATATGAAGTTATGTAAATATTGTTAGCATTATATATTACACGATTGTAATGCTTTATTTGTGTTAGGTCACAAAATGCACTGATGCAGAATGTACGATGCGATTAGACCGTCTAAACTCATCCTTAAAACTTAATCGCCGGTTAAAACTCACCGGTGCAGACTTTTAAATCCGGGTATATTTTATTGAAAATTCCGTCGTCATTTTCTTCAATATGTGGTGCTCTTTAATCAAGCACCGATAATTATTCGCAGACTTCACTTACCTAGCATGGAATTTTCATTTAATAAATTATTTTAAAGTACATGCATGTATTGTCCGCGACGTCGTACGCGTGGTAAACGCCATCTTTGGATTTTCGTTTTTTAGTATTTTTAGTTTTTCAGTATTTGTTTTTTTAGTTTTATTTATTTTATGGCTTTTGTTACAAAGGCTCTTCTAAATTAAATCATCACATAGTATAAAATAAAGTCGCTTTCCTCTGTCTGTACCCTTATAAGCTTATATCTTTGAAACTACTCAACGGCTTTTGATGCCGTTTTCTTTAATAGACAGAGTCGTCAACAAGGTGGTTTTTATTTATAATTCATGTATGATATAGTGAAGAAAGAGTGATAAATTCAAAAAAAGTCTTATTTATTACTTTTGATGCGAAACAAAGTTCGCCGGGTCAGTTAGTAAGTTACAAAATAGTAATCGTAAGCTAATGCTGCATATTTGTTACATATCCCCCGAATGAGATTATTTTAAAATCAGTGGGAAGATAAATTATTCAAACCATTTTTGGTGTTCTATATATATAATTTCTTTTAACTTTTACTCAAATCTCAATTAAACCGGTTGAAAATCTAAAACAATTCTTAACTGCTCTGATCACCTTTTCAGATTTATTAAAATTCAAATAGAGACTTTAAAAATACTGACATACTTAAGTTTACCATTTCCCTTATACGGAAGACAGAAACAATCGAACGTCACGTTAACATAGCTTGATGATTTTATTGACCGGAACGTAAGCAGCGGCTGTTAAAGCTGCGACTCATCGAATTACGCCGAGTTACGTCCCAGATGGAATAAGCGGCGAACCTATTGGAATACACCGGGCACCAAGTTCTCAGTCATCGATATTTATCACACATAAGAAAAAAACTCCGAGAAATCATTAGTGTGAAACTAGAATCCATCCCACGACTTCTGTATCAAAAGCCGGGAACGTCACAAGACCTAATAAATAAATTGAGCTCTCCATCGAAACCCACTTATCTAAAGGATTACAATAGTTATCACGATAAGCCGCGAGATGCGTTATTTTTCACCACCCGCGAGAGTCTACTACATTCGTGGACCGCTATCGAACTGGATTCTAATCAATTTAATTTATCAGGGATCCCCTAGAGGCGGCCATTCACTTCATTTAATGCGCGTATTTTGCGGGCGGAGGCTGATTGTTTTCAACCATTCAACTGTACGGTCCATTTAGATTAATTATTGGATTACTTAATTTCGTAGCTGTATATTTTATACTATGATTATATGTTGATTATTGTTTAGACAAACGTACTGTCCTGTTATAAATTATTAAGGCTAATTAACTAAATTAGCTATATTATTTAGGTAAAATATTCCGGGGTAGACATGAATGGGCTGGCTCGACCGGTAAAATACTACGACCTCTCAGAATACTGACGTTTAGGCTCACTCCGCGTATAATTCACTGGGTGAGGTACCCGAACGCCCAAACCTTTTCCCTGTCCTATTCTCACTCTAGTTCCGATCTCTGTCCTATTCGATTTTAAATGTCGGCAAAGCAACTTTAAAACTAATATCACTTTAGATTATTGAACTAACATCATATCATAAGATAAGATCAATAATAAAAAGTTGCTATGAAAATTTTCTAGTTGTTTATTATATTGACCGATTTTTCTTTATCATTGTTATTCCAACTTTACTGGCCGCAAGAGGCGTTAAAAGCGTTAAATGATTGCAAGAGAGATAAGAAGTTCCACTTCAAAAAAAAATGGTTTTTTTCACAGTGGTAGAGCCAAGCAGTCCGCTGCATGAATAGGCGGGCTCGACCGGTGAAATACCACGACCTCTCAGAAGATCGACGAACCGGGAGGCCCACCCATTCCCATCCTTCCCTGTCCCCTATCCCTTAAAGGTCGGCAACGCAACAGTAACACTATATGTGTTGCTGGTGTTCACGGGCGGCGTTAGTTGCTTACCATCAGGTGACACGCCTGCTCGTTGGCCCTCCTATCCGATAAAAAAAACATATATTCGACCTTTTTCAAAGCAACTTACATTTCTCCTATATGGGCCATGTCAACTACAGATCCTTACCCAAGTAAGGGACATTAATTACCGTCACGATTAAATAAGAATGAGCACAATACGAAGACTGAAATACTGGGGGGACTGGAATTACTATTGAGGCAGCATTTGTCCCGGCAACTAATAAAGGAGACAATATTGCACTCGATACGTATAAATGTGCGAGCAGCATTTGGGGCGTGATATTAATTTTGCCAGTAATTGCTATCGGTTTCCAGCCGGGGGGGCCTGCAGCCAGGAACCATGAATACGGGAGTTACCGCTATTTGTTCCTGACATTGCGGTTTAGGGTTTTACCCACTCCGTCCGCTCGTTATATTTATTTTCTTCGAGTTTATTCCGCGAGCGCTCTGACCGACTGGATTATCGATAGTTCGGCTCAAACTCTGGGGAAAAAAGCGGTGAAACGAGAACTGTTTCATGGGTGTTCAGAGTTTTTGATTTGTACTATCATTCCTATCGGTAGCTGGAAGAGATTTTGTGAAGGGACGAGGAAAAGTGCGCCATCACGGTCGTAAAAAGAAGACTCTGCTTTTACGTATTACATGATATTGTAACCGCAGATTGTTACTGGTGATTATGTTGCTGGATGGTGTTATATCGTGAGGTATCCCTTACAAGATGATTAGTACAACGTCTGTGGCTGTTAGCTAAATCAATTGGAATATAATTCAAAAACTGCTTTTTATGAATAATTAATGCAATAACATAATTACAATTGTGTTGTAATGTTACCTATTATACCGGAAGTCTTGCTTATTTTACTGAAAATCGATTTATTGATAATTCCTAAGGAGGCTAAAGTTTTTTTATTTATCGGTCAGTTATTTAAGCTTATATGAATGCAATCTGGGAAGAAATTTTAATCTTATATAATCCAGCACTATTAAAACAATATGAATTACCTTTTTATATATTAGAGCTCCTATATAAATCCTAGGTCCAGTGGTAGAGCACACGGCTTCTGATCCAGAGGTCCGGGTTCGAAACCTGCTCACACCAATGATTTTTCGAAATTATTTTCGGAAGTTAAGTGTGATAAATATCGATGACTGAAATACTTTGTGCCCGATATGGCAATAGGTTCGCCATATATTCCATTTGGGACGTAAATATAATGGCGAATCTAGGGTTAACGGCCGCTGCCTACACCTTCGGGTAACAAAAGGCGTGTTATGTTATGTTTACTATTTAAATGTACGTTTTGTATAATCGTTTGACTTATTTATCGACATGTTCACGCTTACTAATATAACTAGGATTTATACTATATCTTTCAAGATTTTAATAAACATAAAATATCTCTTTATAAGCTGCAAAAATTACAAACGTCATATCAAATATAAACAGAACATTCTCAAAGACGTCGTAATCTATTCAAATTCAGTCTACTTAATAGAATTTCGCTAGTGAAATGATAAAACATATATATTTTTGTAGGGGCGTAACAAAAATGTTTTTACACCGATTGGAATAACAAATACCATTCATAAGCTTATTACCATCGTTTTGTACAAGAGAATTGAGTTGTGCCTCCTTTGCAAGTGGAAGAAAATAAGGCACGTCCCCTTGAATATAAGTACGACGTAACTCCATCCAGTAAAGGGCCTCTCCACTCGTAGCTTGCGTAGTGCTTCCAAGTTGTGGAGACCTCCCCACATCTGTTGTGTCTGTGTGATGATCGGACTAGATACGGGTTATCGGTAGGTAGATGTAGGGGTCAATTAGATTTGGTCGGGTTTGCACATAGTCGGCTTGATGCGCGGTGTGAACCGGAGGCTCTCGTTATTTTCAATTTCCATACACGAACGCCCTGCGCTCTCTCTCTACACGATTTCGTATACGGCTATGAACTGCGAGGTGTATTAAGCCATGAATCTTCTAAAGACCTTTGAGCTGATTTAACATATTCTCAAGAAAGAAGTCATACGATTGTTTACTGTCATGTTAAAAATTATTAAAATATCAATTTTTGAGTACAATTGTAACCAATTTTTAATTGTATGTATTTATTAGCTAATTTGTATAAAATATATAGCTATATTATTAGAATACACAACTGAAGTCATTTTGCTCATTTTGCTCATTTTGCTCTCTACATTATTCTATTAATAATTTGTGTTTTAGTGCACAGTAATGTTTAAAAAAAAAGATTCTCCTGAGTTTCTTGCCAATTCCTCTCAGCGCGAGAGTAATTGAATTGGCAGATTTTAAATAAATAACCTTCATAAGTGTCTGTAAAGGACCTAAATTGAATAAATGAGTTTTGATTTGATTTGAAAATTGTAAAGGAAATTTAAATATAAAAATTTAAAATATATTAACAGCCGCTGCCGACACTTTCGAGTAACAAAGGGCGTGAAGTTATGTTATGTTATGTTGTTTTATGTATATTAGTTTCATAAATTTAAAAATTATAGATTTCTACAATTATAATCCATTTTAAATTCCATTTTAAATTTGTAAAGTAACTAGACGATTTTGCCCAAATTTTTGCTGTCAAATATCGATGAGTGTCGACTTGTGCCCGATGTATGCAGTACGAGGCATAATTACCGCTGCTCACACCTTTCATTATTAAAAGCGTTAAGTTAAATTGGAAACTTAGATAAAAGTACAGCCTCCCGAAAACAATTTACTAAATTAAACCCGATAAAATTATGTGATTACGAACTGGTGGCGATATTCAAATTCATTTAAGAAATCCATCCATATAAATAATATTCTTAAAAAACGGGCATTTCGAGGCATAGACAGTATAATGAAAATATAAAATAAAAAAAATACTCCATTATAAAACCGCTTACATGAATTTTTAGCAAAATGGTACGTGAGTTTTTGTAGACGACTGCGCGTTATAATAAAAAGAGATTGGGTACTTAAGCATTAGTTAATGTGAGAGTTGATTAAATCCAACATTTTACTGAATTCGAAAAGAGACGCCGCCGACTCATTAAATTACGGGGTTTTAATTTAATTGAAAATAATACACAAATAATATTTGATGATACAAGATTTGTTACTGTAATTCTTTTCAGACATATTCTATAATGGGTACGCCTTATGATGGTGTGATAATATCGTATTCTCGGTGGTCTGAGGGTAAAAAGCACCTCGCTTGTAAATCTAAGGTCATGGGATTGAATCCGGGCTCACACCAATGACTTCTCAAAAGTTATGTATCATTAAATATCGATGTCTGACAATGTTATTCTGTTCAGACAAATAACATAAAAGCCGCTACCTACACCCTGGGGTAAAAAAAGCAATATAAAAATTTGTTTACAATTAAGTATCATTTTCATTTAAATAATATATTTGGAAGGAACATTATTAACAAAACGTACGACGATGTATGGAAAACATCTCAAAAAGAGGGCGGCGGGATAAAATCCCCGAATTTGACAGATTTTCCCACGAAAAGAGCCACTCAAATATATTAAGGTAACCTTGTTATCATAACGCATTTCTGGCAACACCTGTAGGTAGCCGAGTACAGTCCGCGAATGGGGCACAACGAGAAAATTGTATTACCATTTTTACAATTTCAATTTTTGTATTAATTTGAGTCCCGGAGAACGGTCGGGGCGCGCGCAGCCACATGTAAAATATGGATCGGCTAAGTGAAATTAAAATGCTCTATAAATTGTGATTTTTGCAAGTCCTAAAGTGGAGAAGGCTTTTTATTATTTATCGCCCGCCCCCAACCGCGGCCAGCGCACCGCTTACTGAAAATCGCTGTGTTATTATTCAATTTGGCTTGTTTGAAATATTAACTTTGATGTGTATAATTGCGTCTTCTGTTTTGTTTATTGTATCATCTTTTTTAAAGCCCTCGTTTATAAAAGTGGTGAGATATATTTTTTTAAACAATCAATGAATATTTAATATTGGACGGCCAAGAAACACATTCCATGACCAAATAGAACGTATTCTGGAGGAAGGTGATGTTAGGAGCCTCAAAAATCGATGCGCGTGCTTTTCATGCAGTGAAGTTATGAATGTCTACGATGCTAGTAAGGTGTGTAAGAATTGTGCCTTATGGCGCTCTGTCCTTTCTGCCTACCTCGCAAGGGACTTGGCCTGAAGCTATGTATGTATGTATTGAATATTTTAAGTATTAAAAAACCTTTAATTCTGGAATGTTAAACGCCAAATGATAAAATAAAGCGATAACTCTGCTTACTGTTTAGTCAGGTAACAAATTATAGGTCCAAAGTAAAGAATTTCAATCAACTAGAACTTTATATGGGTAACACAATTCTACAAGTGTCGTTGGAATGGGCCAAGCAGGTCCGTCGTGCAATCAGTGTGACAGCTAGTATATAGGTACCGGGTAAATGCTATTACATTCGTTTTGAACTATTAAGTAATCCACTGTGTTACGCTTTGACGTATTTCTTTAAGGCGTAAGGCAATATATTTGTTAAATTTATACATTTTGAAACATAAGTAAATATATTAATATGGATTATCCACGTTCTTTTTAGAAGAGTTTGTTAAATTTTTTTTTTTTAAATTGATGAAGTATATAATAACTAACTGAGACCCTTAATAATTTACTGAGATAATATATATATTGCTTAATCCAAAATATTTTTTTTTATGAATATTATGAAGTTTCAGCACTTCTACTCTAGACAACATTCACAGTGATGAAACGAGTTAATTCATTATTTTATATTCTTTTTCATTTCAGGGGCTTCGGATTCATCACATTCGGCGAGCCTGCTAGTGTAGATAAAGTATTAGCTCAAACAACTCATGAATTAGATGGTAAAAAGGTGAGTTTTTAATTCAGAAATATTTTATACTTATAACTTTTTTAGTGGCGCAAAAACGTGCTGCAACACCTGATGGTGAGTAACAAACGCCGCCCATAGACACCTGAATACAGATAGTATTACAGTAGCGTTACCGCCCCATATAATGGTATATGGTGGTGTCGAAAGTGGTGAGGGAAGGGGTTGGGCCTCCGGATACCTCTCTCACAAAGAGAAACCCGTTGACGAAGCCACTTTACGTCGATATTCTGAGAGGTCGTGGTATTTCATTTGTAAAGCCGGCCCATTCATGCAGCGCACTGCGTGGCTTTACCACTGATGTGTAGATGAATATATCAATTAAAACTTAAGAAAAAGCTAATTATATGTTAAATGTTAGCTTTACTTAGGTACTAATTATCGCAAATTAAGAAAATGGGAATGGGGAAAATTTTAAAAAACAGCAAAACTAACTCGTTAACTAAATTGCTATTGAACGTTGTTTGCTTTCTAAAGTGAATTTCTTAGTTCAGATTAAATTGGCCACTCAAATCAACAAAATGGGCAAATCGAATGTCTTCTGAACGTCAGTCTAACTGCTCTTTATTGGCTTTGCATGATTTCTTTCAGATAATTCAAGAATAATATTTTTGATTATAATATACGCTTTTGTAGCGTATTAGTAGTTACTTTTTGATTAATATGCGTATCAAAACATAACATAACTTTACGCCTTTTTCTACCCGAAGGTGTAGGCAGCGGCTGTTAAGCCTCGTTTCGCTGTTATGTTTACGTCCCAAATGGGGGGCAAACCCATTGCCATACCGGGCACAAAGTTTTCAGTCATCGATATTTTTCACACATAACTTTGAAAAGTCATTGGTGTGAGACGGTGTGAGAATTCGAACCCGCGACCTTTAGATTCAGAAGCGGAGTGTTTGACCACTGGACCACCGAGACAGATGATATGAAGATATACATAATGTACATGTCGATATGTTTTTGTGGGATAGGAGGCACAAACACTATCTACGCATTAGGTGGTAAGCAACTAGCGGTGTCCATTGACCTCAGTAGCACGGACAATTATATTGACTATTATAAACATGGGATACAGATAGGGATAGGAAGAGGAGACGGAGGGAAAGGAAATCTGAGTGAATACCTAATTCTTTTTTATTTCTTAGATATTTATGGAACAACTTTTTATGGATTGTATCGCGTTTATTTAGAACTTATTTTCTATTTATTTCCCGACGTTTCGAACTCTTTACAGAGATCATTTTCACGAGTAATGAACAAAAAGAAATTTATTACTCGTGAATTATATCCATAAAAAGTTGTATCAATGTTATGAATAGCTATTTTACCAAAAAGTGGCATGAACCACTTTACGGTCTTCCTGCGGCTGCTATTTTTTTGGTCTATAAGATACTATTATAGTACAGCCTCATCATTCATCATCATCATTTGCCTTTTGAGGTCCACTGCTGGACATAGGCCTCCCCCATAGAGCGCCACAACTGCCGGTCCGCTCAATCATGGGGGATTTTTGCCATAATCGCCACGCTTGGCAGGCGGGTTGACGATCGCAGTAGGCTGTATTTTCTTGAGAGAGAATGCTGCTGCCCATTCTTCTAGCTTTTCCCTTAGTCGCGTTTTACGACACCCACGGGAAGAGATGGAGTGGCGGTATTCTAAGCCGGCGCCACACAGCAACACTCAAGTTATATTTAAGATACATTATTTGTCAACTTATGCCAATGTTTTATCGTACTGCCGTAATAATATAATTTCTATTAAGGACATTATTATTCCCCTTAGTAACATTACATAGAAAAAAATACAAGAAAGATAAATATTTATATATATATTATAACCGTCTTGGACATTTATGTAGATAATAATTGTATTTTGTATCTTGGAAATACGAGACACATTATATTCAGTCCTCTCTTACTGAGCATTCAAATGGAGAAAAAAAAACAGTCGATTACTATAGCTCGCCACGAAATAATCCAGATAAATTACAGTGCCTCTCGTTGTTTACTTTGATTAAATTGTAGTCGACCGGAGGAAGATTAGCCGAAGCCTCACCAATCGAGCGAGAAGAGAGACGGACAGAGAGGAGGACAGACAGGGAGAGAGAGTGAGTTTTGTTCTCAATTTACGTAGGAGGAATGCTGAAGATCGTGATTTTTGTAAATATATATTTGTTGGTACCATTTTACATTGCTACTATTATTATAAACAAAATTATTTTGTGATAAAAATATATCCAAAATCTGAATACAAAATTTAAATCATTTCAAAGTGTTGAAAATTTCAGACAATACAATATTTTATTGCACTTCACAAAAGTTGATATTACAAAAACTTCAATAATATTTGTTTCGTTCAACAAAAATACTGATACACCTAAAAATGATAATAAAAAAAAGAGAAGTAAGAGGAAAAATTAATCGGAATCAGTTGAAAATACAACGTCCGCTAAATTTTCGGGAGAAAATTAAAACCTTTAAGAGGATTTTAAGGCTCCGGGATAATCCAGTTATTTTTTTAAATCCTAAGGTTTCTTTGCAGTTTTATTGCGTTATTGAAATTCTAAGGATTACACACAGTTATACGGATATTGTGAATTTATATAATATTAATTAACATACTTTAGATATCAATTTACTTGAATTATTTAGTTTCAAATCATTATTGAACACATCCATAGTACCTAACGAATGGAATTTAAAAAAGGTTATATTTTCTTAAAAAAGTGAGTCTATTTTTTGCTCTTGCTTCTTTTTAGAATCACTCGATTTGAATATTTGCCAGTCATCAAGTATTCAAATGACGTGTAACTACTGTAAGCCAAATATATAGAAAATACTTCAGTCGCAGTTTAGGTAGATAAAAACACGGTAATGACGATCAGTTATAGATACAGCAGAAATACTCTACGAATGTAATGGAAATTAGTGAGAAGCCGGATCCTAATTCCACCAGCAATGAGGCTGCGGGTAAAAGATAAATGAAAGGGTAGCTGTAATTTTTCGTTAATCTACACTGAAAATAGTAAGGGGGGACTATCTATCTATTAAATCGGGGGAACTACAGGATTGTAATCTTTGTTGAATTATGTCTTGTTGAAAAGAGAATACGCATAGCATTTTCACTAAGCTGATAGTTAATAAAAAAATATTATTATTTTCTCTTCAAGAAAGACACAAGTTCAGTGAAAGAAAATGTGAGCCGCAACAGATGGCAGATGTGACACATCGAAACGATAATGGCAATAGTACAAATAATAATAGGCACGAAAGTACAGATTCTCTCAGATCTCTTTAATTTTATCCATGTTTGGATTTAACGCCCTCTGTTGGTGTTATGAAGTACTTGGCACTTAGAGAGACTTGCTCGCCTGTAAATTAATGTTTTATCGATAGTTCTAATATTGGCGTACATGGTTATCAGTTATACCGCTAGATGGCGTTTTCCCTTATGGTATTTTTACGAAACAAATAAAACTCTAATACCTGTAGACTACGTATAGTATATATATTCCGTTATATAGGTGGGATAGCATGGTGGGGTAGCATCGCCACGGTCTATATCGCCACCCCAACAATCAAGTTTACCATATCATACCAAAATTCAGCTAAATAAACTGTTGAACTATTGTAATATTCAAATCATAATTTATCTTGCTGGAATTAAAATTATATGGAGCTTGTAGAAAACTACAATCAAATTACACTTTTTTTTATCAGCGTTGCAATTTAAATAAATATATGCCAATATGATACTTAAAATTTATTCTAAACGTTCTAAATTTAAATATTTAAATTTTATTTTCTTTAGAAATATTTTCATTCATATCAACCTCCTTTTTCTGTTGTCACAATCATTCTACACGTAAGCTTGAAAGAAAAAGAAAAAAAAAAAATCGCATGTCTTTTCATCGTAAATTGTACACATATTTTGGGAGTTGGGAGTGCGCCTGTACATAATAGCTTTCTACATCATCAATATTTATTGAGAGTTTTTACGATTCCACCACTAAACAGTGTGCACATGGTGCCGGCCATCTTTTGTGAACGGAATCAAAGGCCATAACGCAATATAACTCCACTAAATAATATATTTCTTTTGTTGTTATATTTTTGCTTCTATTTATTTACCGATGTTCCGTTACCTTTTGTACAATGTGAAACATTACATGAAACAAGGTCGTTTCTGATTGTTACATTTGTACTTGGTATGTACAAGTTTTGTAAAAAAAATAATATTGCTAATACGGTCTGTTGAAGCTGGAGTTATTCAATTATAATAAATTACTTGTATTGGAAATAATAAAATTGTTATACCTAATTAATTATGATGGAAAAGAGTTTTCTCCTCGGTTCTTCTCATGATATAATCCGTAAAAGAAATTTGTTTTCCTGTTCCATGAAAGAAAATACTTTTAGGCGTCAAACATATAAAATCATACTATTCCTAACGAAAAATCATACTATTCTGTCCTCCACAGAGAAAAAGTCATAAATTAATATCAAGTTTTGAAAATGTACAAACAGTAAAAAAGTAAATAAATAAGTCAATTATTTATTACTCAATAAAAAATATTAATACTTGTGAAGTATATAACCACTATCTTTGAGTAAAATCCATTCTTCAATCGCCCCAAAAACTTTGCCCATTTATAATTTATTAAAGACAATAAATTGAAACTGGTTAAGTTCCACGTCCAACTTGTATTAAGCCACAACAATTTCGTATCAAAATAACCAAAATAACTTGAGCATTTGTAACTAGTTTTAGCTTATGGCTCCGTTCGCGTGCCTTACAAATGAAGTTTTATTTTTTTACAGACCACGAAGTTTTACAAACAAAATTCCCAGCAAGAAAGTCAGCTTAGTTGATAAAATATCATGACTTCTCAGAAAAATCTATGTAAATTGACTCATGCAGTATTTCTTTTGATGAGTGTCGAGTCCTTAGTCCTTATTCTCCTCTTAATACACTGACACTTTTCTATAGTGTCGCCACTCTAGAAGAGCATAATTATAGAGCTGACTATGTCACTTTATAATTTAAGCAAAAATACAAATTATGTAAGTCATGATATTTTTTATTTCCCAAAACGGGAACATACCCGAGGGCAGACTAACACCTCTCGACACCTCTAGACTTGTGTAAAAATGAATCTTCGCCCGAGGCATTAAATGAATGAGCTTTATTTAATTTAAATATTATTATGGATACTTATAATCATCACAAGTTTTTGGTCGCGACTACTTTAATCCTTTGGAGTGAAAAAAAGGTTAGTTCGATCGTAGACCATTGATTGACCACTGGTCCAGTGTTCCGATCCCCGATTCTGATTCTGAAATTCTGGTTTCGACACAGTTCTCGGTATAAAATTAAATCGCTTTCTCCTGTCTGCCCCTTATATCTTTGAAACTATGAAACGGATATGATGCGATTTTTAATAGATAGAGGATGTCAATGTAAAATGTATGTAAAATGTATGTATAATGTAGCAAATAAAAGTGATAATTTTCGTGATTTAACTGTTTAATTGTCAACGCTGTAAAAATTACTTAGACTGCAGAACAAAGTTCGCTGGGTCAGCTAGTGTGTGATAAATATCGATGATTGGCAACTTTGTGCCTGGTTTATGGCAATAGGTGGTAAATTGGTATGGTAAATTTAACAGTTGTAGAGCCAAGCAGTTTACTGCACAAATGGGCCGGCTCGACCGGTGAAATACCACGACCTCTCAGAAGACCGACGTAAAGTGGGCCATGCCACGTTTCGTTCGGTGAGAGAGGTACCCGGAGGCCCACCCCTTCCCCATCCTTTCCTATCCCCTTCCCTTAAAGATCGGCAACGCAACAGTAACACTATATGTGCTGCTGGTGTCCATGGGCGGCGTTAGTTGCTTACCATCAGGTGACACGCCTGCTCGTTTGCCCTCCTATCCCATAAAAAAAAAATAGGTACGCCACCTATTCCATTTGGGACGTAACGTAACGGAGATGCGTTAACAGCCGCTGTATACACCGTCGGGTAGAAAAAGGCGTGAAGCTACGTAGACAAAAGACGCCTTCGCGTAAGATTTCGTGATATTTCACCGGTCCAGTCAGTCTATTCCTGCCGTAATTTTTTTTCATACCCCTGTTAAACATTGGTCAGGAATAATAATCATAATAATATAGTAGTATCATAGGGGATGCAACTTTGACGATAAAAAAGTACCACCCCTGTTATTGCGTAAATGGCACTAAATGGCGTTTACGATCCCGCATTAATAAATCATGCATTTTTAATATAAAACGACCATTTTTTTTTTCGGAAAAATTTAAATTTTCACTTCCACCGGAAATATCTGACGTTTTTGTTTGGTTTCGTGTAGGTTCGCGTTTAAAAAACGTAGTACATTTTTATCGTTGAACTTTTTGTTTTATTTACCGACCGAAACATTTGTTTTCGAGTTTTTGTCAATTAAAGTGCAAACGTTTATTAAAAAATGACTCTGGTGGTCGATAACTCTGTTTTTTATTAATTTAAGGAGATGAGAAAATTAACTTTTCTAACCTGGTAACATTGTAGACACAATCTCCCTTTCTTGCTGATATACCTTAAATTTCACTTGTTTTGCCTGAAAAGGTAGACTCTACTTCAATAATATATGTCGTTTCTTTTTATTCAGTTCGCAATAATCCGAAAATAATTTCCTAAAAATATTGTAGTGTAACTGGGTTTTAGCTTAAACCATGCAAACACAGGCTTGAATTCACAATTAATAGGCTATCGAGCTACTACTGCTAATAAATAACTAATCAAAAGTTGGTTTAGTGTATTATTTCAAGGGTTATCAGCTGAGAAAGCTTAATTATTTAACATCAATATATTGTTTTTAATTTTTTATTACAATTGTAATTAAAATGTTAGATAAAATAAATAAATATAAATAGTATGTTCTCTTTCTGTATAGTCTCGGTGGTCCAGTGGTCGAACACACGGCTCTGAATTCAGAGGTCGCGGGTTCGAATCCTGGCACACACCAATGACTTTTCGAAATTAATTTCGTAAGTATGTGTGATAAATATCGATGACTAAAAACTTTGTGCCCGGTATGGCAATAGGTCCGCCACCAAGTCCATTTAGGACGTAAACATAACAGCGAGACGAGGTTTAACAGCCGCTACCTACCTTCGGTTTACAAAGGCGTGAAGTTATGTTATGTTATGTTCTCTTTCTCTCTCCATTTCTGTTTCCTTAAAATAACAAACCGTCCTAAAGAGGTAGCGATTAAACTGTCCTAATTGTTTCAGACTTCCTCCAAAATATGAAAGTAAAATGTCTGTTACACTAACAAGAACTTTTGTATAATGAATAAAGTTTTAAACGGAACCCACTTCTCATTTTAAGTGGTCGTTTCGGCCTATCACGACGTTATGATTGTGTTAGAGAGAACCTTGTATTTTCCTACGCTACTTTCATATTATTATTTAAAAAAACAGCAATTTTAACCGAAAATCATTCGAAAAAGAACAAAACATACCTTCACACCGTTTTCTACCCGAAGTTGTAGGCAATGCCTGTTAACCCTCGACTCACCGTTATGTTTACGTCTTAAATGGAATAGGTTGCGAACATATTGCCATACCGGGCACAAAGTTTTCAGTCATCGATATGTATCACACATAACTTTCGAAATTAATTTCGAAAAGTCAATTTTGTTAGCCAGGATTCGAACTCGCGACCTGTTGATTCAGAAGCGGGGTGCTCGACCACCGGATTACCGAGACCTCTCGAGAAAAAAAACAAGTGTAAAAATTTCGCCGAGATTATACAATCGTCTTTTCAGAGAACGATATCTTTTTTTAAAAAAAAAACCTTTTATTTTGCAAGTTGGAGTTTTATTTGAAAGCCAATTAAAAATTCCTTTTGCTTTTATATACTTCGTCCCAGAGGCTCCCTTTTGTCGCGGCCGGTTTTCTACTGACTGGATGACTCTTAATTTTTATATAGTAATCCTTGTACTGAATTTATCGAGTTTTCATATATAATTTAGCAACTATTTTATATTATAACAATCTAACTAACCTACTTAATTTATGAGTGTAATAGAAATACGATTTTATAAAAAGATATTTACTACTTTATCAACTTTAATTAATTCAATAAAGGAGTAGACATGTAACTCAGTTGTGATCTTAAATCGTTGCTGAGTATGTAAAGATTCTTTCTTTAGCCGACAGATGACGATAGGTATCTTCAAATGAACGGTAGACGTAATTAGAATTAATTATTTTGATTATAACAGATACAGTACAATATGCAATGAAGGAGTTAAAATTTTCATGAATTCGTAAATTTTTCATATTCCATTCAGTAAGAAATCTACCCTACTAAAATATAGTTTTACTAGCTTTTCCGGCAAACGATGTCTTGGCCAAAAATAAAATTTAAAAATGGAGGTTGAAAATTTAGGGTTGCATGTATTTTTGTATCCGTTTCATAAAAAAAATAAAATCAGAAATATATCGGAAAAAAAATTAAGTGTGGTGAATATTTAGGGGAATGAAAAATAGATGTTGTCCGATTCTCAAATCTACCCAATATGCACACAAAATTTCATGAGAATCGATAAAGCCGTTTCGGAGGAGTTTAACTACAAACACGGCAACACGAGAATTTTATATATATGACTAGCTGACCCGGCGAACTTTGTTCCGCATCAAAAGTAATAACTGCTGTCCCGCTATGTTAATACTGCAATATCTTCGAAAATATTTGTTTAAATTGCATGCTGTAAGAGGCCAGGATCATCTATATTATATGCACAATCTATTTAAGATACTTAATTGGATGAAAATTTATACTGTAATGTTTAAAATCGCTTCCTAAATAGGCCATTATTTCTCGTAAAAAGTGAAAAAATAAAAATGGTCATTGTGGGTTATCCCTAAGAGATAGACATATGCCTTTGCGGACTTTTTTGTAGACCTTTTAAATGTGTATAATAATGTAGTAAGTTGTTTTGCTTTATCACTTAGGGTTCAGGCAGCGTTTGCGATTAAAGTTCTAAATCTTGAAAATTATCACTTTTTTGCTACACTATACATGAATTATAGATCAAAAACACCCCGTTGACACCCTCTAACTATATAAAAAAACAGCATCAAAATCCGTTGCGTAGTTTTAAAGATATGCCCATATAAGGGGACAGACAGCGGAAAGTGACTTTGTTTTATACTATGTAATGATTAGCAAACGGTCTATCATGAATATATGTCATTGTATGTACTATGATGGCAGGATGTTTTTTTTCCTATAGGTGACCGCTGTTAATACAGTGTAGAGATTGGTGATTTGCGGCTAGATTTGTGAGTATTTAAAATAAATTTTGTGACTATAATATCTGAAGCAATTTATATTTATTATGTATTTTAATTTTATTATTGAAACAATTTTTCAAATGTTGAAATCAATGGTTGTTAGTACAACTGAAAAATTATAAATTTACGAGGAGCAAATAACACATGTTTAATATAACTTTTCATAAGCAAACATGCTGACGTGTGTAAAAATCCCATAATCAAATTGCGATGCGTGTTACGTCGAATCGTGTCGTTCAATTTTAAACGCATTTAATTCGCCATGATCATAAATTCATATTCCCCACCTAACATGTTTTGCAGGCTCTCCGGCTGAATTCGATAATACGACGCGTCGATTCTGTTCGCCAACCGTGCCTGGTCCCTTTAAATAAAATGCTTTCAAATGCAACCATTGAGGTGTGTTACTTTGCAGCAGCATACATTTGCTCAAGTACGTACCTACTCTATATATTTGAATTATTGCATAACATGTAAATACGACCACTCACGTTTTGCATTTCGAGAAGAGGCTTCTTTCTCATCAAATTTAAATACATTTCTTAGCTTTAATGATTAAATGGATTTCTCTATGGGTACATAATATTATAAAGGTGAATTATTTGTTTATTTGCGGTAATCCGGATACTACTGATTCAATTTGAAAAAAATATTTCAGTGTCATATAGCTCATTTATTAATAAAGACATACACATAACATTGTTAATGTACCTGGCAATATACTACATGAATGTCTTTAAATTTTATCAAATTTTGATTTGGAATATGTTACTTCTCACGTCAACAGCGATAGGGTCTTGCGGTGGTAGCCTTGTAGTTCGCTGCACGAATGGGCCGGCTCGACCGGTGAAATATATTCCCAGGGCGTGCCTCTGGGAATATCGGCGTGATGTGGCTCGTACCGCTTTTCGTTGGGTGAGAGAGGCCGAGCCCGCTCCCCTAGTCCCTTCCTTTCCCCTCCTACTCCTTCAAAGGACGGCAACACACCACGGTGTTCATGAGCGCTGAGTAGTTGCTTACCATCAGGTAACCCATTTGCTCGTTTGCCCTCCCATCCCATAAAAACGAACGTCTATCAAAAAAATAATAATTCATAATTTAATCTAAATCTCGGTAAATTGGTCAATTTAGTAGATTATTGTTAATATTCCCGGAGTGTAGTTTAATTTTCATAAATAAGTTTAACACAGCTCTTTCCCACGTAGACGTCTTATAATATTATGCTCGACTTAGTTAGAAGTTAGCGGTACAGTCTAGAACGACCGCTGCTTGGCTCACTAAGTGTTTCTTATAGTCTGACAATTACGTTTCAACAACATTTGTGTACACACACACATTTATATAGTACAAGTAACGTAATGTAGTCTCGGCATGTTTTTGCAAAAGATTTGGTATCCCGTTTAAACAAACAAGAACAGATGGAAGACCAAATAAAGGGAAACGCTAACCGACGCCAGCGAGTTATTCCTACAAAATTAACTCATAACGCCAAGAGTGTTTTGTTTTTTCGTTTTGTTTTGTTTTTTTTTTCCATCCGTAATCTGCTGTAATGGGCACGGGGCCAGTCGTTTTCGTGAATCGGCCGCACGCGACCACCGCGAAAATGGGCATCTTTAAATAGTTGTAACATACATTTTTAATGTCGGCTTTTTTATGTCACGCTCGTGGCATTGTGGGCCACAATTAGTGCTATAACGAGTTCATTAATGATGGACGATATAAAAAGCACTTTTAAAAATAAAGTGAACTTTTATTTTTGTGAAGTGCTTGCCTGGCCATAAACGTACTTTATTATACCACATTTTAAATGATTTATTTCTCTATGCCTTTTACGGTTTAACACTGGTACTTTTAATTGAGATATCACGAATTCCGACATTGAATCAAATAGAAACATGGGTTGCTCAAATGTTTTTGGAAGCAATAAATATTGATAATAAAACTTACGATGGACTGATACGTACGCTTAGTTATGGAAGCGGGAGTTGGGTATGGCAGAGTATTCATGAAAATAGGATACACGGGGTGGAAATGACGGCATTACGCAAAATTTGCGGAGTTACTCACGCTGACCGCATCGAAAAAAAGTAAGGAGATTGGATTGAAAGAGTGTCGATGGTTCGGACATGTAAAAAGAACAGACGACGCAAGATTGACCAAGCAGATATTATACAATGCAGAAGCGGATGAATGTAGGAGAAGAGGACAGCCACGACACACTTTCCATGATCAAATAAAACGCGGTGGAAAATAATCTTAATTTACTTCTGCCTACACTTTCGAATATTAAGGGAGTGCGGGTACATGTAAAATTTAAAGGTATGTAAAAAATAAGAATATATTGTACGAAGACCCTTGGAGAATTTAATAAAGGGATTAAGTTTATGATACATATGTAAATGCTAGAGGCGTATGTTTGGAGGAAAACAACCGTTTCGCATGCGGCCCCCAAAAATAATAAGATGAAGTTGAGTTCATGTACCTCCCGCCCACCTGAAGAGATTGAGGGGGACAGGAATGCTTAATATAGACTCCTTTTACTTGCACCGGGCTCCCAAATAACATTGCTGACTTTGCTAGCTTTACCTACAAGATTGTAACCTCTGGTTCTGACTGGTTTTCTTGAGCGTTATATTTTAATTCATACAGTTAATATATTTAGATGAAAATTGCACATATTTACTTCTTAGATTTTTGCTAATCACATTCATAACATTGAAATAACTTTTATGGATTATATCGCGTTTATTTGGAACTTATTTTCTATTTATTTTCCGACGTTTCAAACTCCTTACAGAGATTATTTTCATGAGTAATGAACAAAAAGATGGTAGTCGTTGGTGGTAGAAAAAGCTATTTTCATTGATACAGAGAGTAGCCACATTTTGGAAATAAAAATCATAAAATTGAAGTTAATAAAATAAATAATATAAAATAAAATAAGTTCCAAATTAACGCGATATAATCCATAAAAGTTGTTCCAATATTATGAAAATTGCACAGTTAAGATCTATAAATAACCCAACCTAACTAAGATTACATTATAAATTTAATCAAATGGTTGTATTTTTTTTCTAATGATGAATACTTAGTCGATATTAATAAAAGTCCGAAGTGATAGTGATAAATGTAGCAAAAATATATAAAAATATTCTTCACGGCTTCAATACGCTAAGTCATAAGCACTGACTGTTTCATCCTATTCATCTAATTAGATATTCGAAATGAAATTTATATTCAAATATTTTTCATATTAAAGAAAGTCTCCATTCTACATACAGTAATTGCGTCACAATTTGTTTACATTGCATTTAGTATATTTTTCATGAATATATTTATTAAGTGTATAGAAAATTTGCAAATGAGCCGACGTCTACCGCAAAACTATCCCGCATTTCGCAAAACCAAATAATACACCAAAATATTTTGCTTGCATGTTTACGTTCTGGGCTGACAGGCATTCTATTCAATACACGAAAAGTTTCTGCCCACAGTCGTGTCAGTTCTGAACTTTCCGAAGCTCGGACATCAGACACACAATGGAATAAAGTAACATCGGAAGCTCGTTGGACTTAATAAATAATACAGAAGCTGAACGACATGCGCAGAGAGTGCAGTTGGTAGAGCACCAAGTCTGTTTTGACTGCAAATATCTGCGCCGGATGTCTGCCGGACCAGGCCGACGCAGACTATTTGCTAACTAGATAGGTCATTGATCAATCAGACAAATAGGATTTGGGAACGCCATATTCAACTTCTCTGTATGACATGATCGAATTCTTGGATTGGGGAATTGAACGTAGAACGATAGAAACACAGAGGTTAGAACGTAATGTTGAACGTACTGTCTCTATTTAAGAGAAAGAATTTTCGCCGGTAGAGGGCGCCATCTTTCGAGAAGTATTCATTCAAATCCTTACGTTAAAAGTTTCGTCGCTTTAACTGCTCTTTATAATACGAAACACGATGTAGCTCAGCCAGTAGTAGAAAAGAGAACTAAAACCTCAGTTTATTATTGTGCATAAACCCAAGCCTTTTGGACTCCTGTAAACCTGTAAAACTGAAATTCTATACTGGTAGAAATGAGGGAGTTCCCAATGTGAACTGTTTATGCATTTAATACTTTTATTACTGGTTTTACAAGATGATTTTTGATCGGTAATAATGAAGATATTGGTATTGAATTATAAAGAAAAGTAAAGAACTAATTGTATGTGATTGATACTGGTGCTCTGGAGGTCGACTGGCATTTATTTTGAATCTAGTAGGCATGGGTTTCAATCCCCGCTCCGACCTAACATATTGTTTTCGAAGGGTATATTTAATAAATATTGAGGACTTATGTGATTTTGCATCATGTATGGCAATAGGTTCCAGTCAGGGTAAATGAAAACTTGCCATGCGGTCAATACAATAGTTACTCTACAGTTATTTTCATATGAATAACATACAGACATGTCTTATGTCTTATTTCCGTCCAATAAAAAATAAAATAAAATTGTCTAAATATATGACAATTACGAGTTAAAAGTCACTGTATCATGCCGATTGTAAAATAACTAACTGTTTCCCAAACAGCCAAAATAATACCATATATAATATCACTATGCCAATATTACAACAAAATATTCACGACAACTGTTCAATAAAGTGACAGTAGCCGTCAATTTTTTTTTTTGGCGCTTTGTTTCTGCCATCTATTGTTAAGCCTATAAACTAAGTCAATGTTCACCAATAAGAGCTTTTATATTTGTCGTTATTGATTTGTTGTTATTTATTTTTTTAACATTCAAAAGCGAGTGTCTATTAATTATTCGGTGTCCAATGTCTGCCTGTTCACCCTATACATTTTAGAAGGTAAATATCCAAAATTTTATCACTTCCAGTAAATTGGTATTATCAATGGCGGACGGGTGAGTGCGTAATCTTTGTCTCACGAGACCACCGACCACATTGTGCTAATGCCCAGGCTTTTGTACTGACCTGAATCGCTAGATAAGCCTCCACTGTATACAACTTGCCAATAGGATAGTTGAATTTTGTAATTCAACTTTAATTTAATATTCACATCAATTTAAAATTCAAACGACGCCGCATGAATAGGCCGCCTCGACCGGTGAAATACCACTTTCTCTCTCTCACTTCACCACCTCTCAGCGTTATCCACGTACTCACGTAATAAATCACACGTTACCATTATCGACGTAAAGTGGCTCATGCTGCGTTTCTTTCTCTGAAAGTGGTATCCGGAGGACCAACCCGTTCCCCTCCCACTCCTTCCTATCCCACTTCTGACTCTTCCATATGCCATTGTGAGGGCCGGCAACGCAACTGTATCACTCTGTGTTGCAATAGTCCATGGGGGGCGTTAATTGCTTATCATCAGGTGAGATGCCTGCTTGTTTGCCTCCTTATCCTATATCAGAGACCTTTTTCATATATTAAAAAAGGTGTCTGACGTAACCTATCCATAGTGAAATTTCAAAGGTGATGAATTCAACGCTAGCTGTTACCGTTAATAATGATTACTCCCATAAAATGGAACAATAAAACTGGCTGAAGGTGAAGTAATATTAAATGACGGTAGCGCTTAAACAAATGTAAACGAAATTAACAAGGGCATTAAGAAAAAAAAAAGAAGAAAAAAAAACTATGTCGTTACAGTCCGTGGCAATTGTGGCCGACGTAACGCTGGGGTAAAGGCCGATGAATAAAATACACGATAATAGGCCCACGTCCAAGAACACAAAGCACCTACATTAGCGTAAAACAAATAAGACGTCTGATGGATAAAATTACTGGTGTTCCATCCGTTACGTACAACAGGGTGTTCAAGGGAAAGTAATATCTGATAAAATGGATAAAATACATACATATTTATACATATATATTTCGGTTGCACTTAGACGCGGAGGCTGTGGGCAGCGTGTCAGTTCCCACGCGATCGCCTATCCTCTCGTTACTCCAATATAGAGGGTTCCGAATTTTTTTTTTCTCACAGAATTAAACGGGCGATAAAATTCTTGGGACGTCGCATGAAAATGTGCGTTACCTGCCTTGCATATTTATGTGGTAGGTACCACAGTAATGACGTTTGTCGAACCACCACCGCCCCTGGCACAGTTTCATTACTGCTTACCTCGGCCGTGCGTTAAAAACAAAACTCTTCAAATACTGACAATCTGTGCCAAGTGCTTTCCGCTTGCTTCATGTATATTTCGCATTCATTTATGTGTATCAAATTTCTATTTAAGAAAGTGTTTTAGTCGTCTCGGTGATTCAGAGGTCGACTTCGCTTCTGAATCAAGAAATTGTGAGATCTAATTCGGGCTAACCAATAACTTCTGGGGATTCTTTCCGGATGTCGTGCGATAATTATTAATGACTGACATCGTTGTGCCCGGTAAAAATTTCGGCGAAAGGAGATTTAACAACCGCTGCCTATGCTTTTGGGTAGAAAAAGACGTAAAGCTTAAAAGTTAAAAAAAACTTGTTCTTTTACCAAAACTTTCTAACTAAATTTAACACAATTATATGGCAATTATACTCGAATAGGGCTGAAACCCATTGCATACCTGCTACTTTTAATATAAGAAAACGTATAACGTATACTTAGGAGCGTGAGAGCGTAAGTTGTCACTGAACATTCTTCGCCGTCATTAAACTCTGGCATTAGTGTGCAATATCATTTGTCTAAGCTGTGAGGGTAAATATTGTTCTAAATTTAATTGAAACAAGGCGAGTCATGTGACTGGAGGTAACTGGAGGAGTGTGCCGCAAGTCGCACCTTGCACAACGTACATATATAAATGTACCTAAAGTTAACGTTACTGAATATAGTTGCAATAGCTCGCCCTAATCTTCGAGCTAAGTCGAGTGTCTACAACCTGCAGCCAAATTCATTCCAATTAGACGGAGTTAGGAGTGCGCGTTGCTGAGTGAACACCAAATGATGCGGTCCCCACTTATCACGGACCGGCGCGACACTTACATGTCGTCTGCTTGTAAATAGATTCAGTTACCTACCTGCAGCTCTAGCACTTAATGCACTGTCATTAGACTTGTGTTGTTCAAACTCGACAAGTGACATTTTTATACTAGCTTCACAGAATTTGTTTTTATATTTTCACATCAAATCGAATAACTTTAGAAAATTCTAGAAGATGTTAAACTTTTATACAGATGTTAAATTACTCACCTAAAGAAATTAATATAGTTAAAAAATCAATTGACAAATATTTTGTAAATATTACACTTTTTTTGGTAGGTTATGTAAAAGGTTCAATGCGGATTACGGCAGAAGCATGAACTACATTCAGCCCGTTAACATCAGCATCACCGTGAGGATAACAGTTGCATTGTCGACCATCCAGATGCGATAGTGTAAGGTTCAAGGAGAAAAAGCGAAAAGTGTAGGCTACCTGATACCACCGAACAAAAAGCGACGTAAGCCACTTGACGTTGGTTTTCTGAGAGGTCGTGGTATTTCGCCTGTCGAGCCGGCCGTGTAATTATATCTACCATATTGACCGTTATTTTCTATAGTTTGCCTGTTGATTTTTAATTCAGCACAAGCACACATCGTAATTGAAACAGTACATCAACTAAACTGTTTGCTTGATACAAAATTCAATGTAATCGACTTACTCGCCTACGTTGCCTTAGTACATAAAGTGAACATGCTCTTTTGCTACCAGTAGTGATATCCCACTAATGTGCTTTCGCCTACAATCTTTTCTTGCGATGACACGCTAAATTTTTTCCACCGCACATGTGAATTTGTATTTTATTTGGCCAAAATTAGAGTACAGTTTACCTTGTCCCCTGATTTGGGAGTTAGGGTAAGTTGAAATTTAAGGTCGGTAATGTCAATCTTTATCGTAAGGGAAGTTGTAGGAAAGGGTGGGGTACGAGGGGTGGGTGAAGCCAGCTGAGGGTGCGCCACTGCGTCGATTGTAATCACGCAAATGGTTCCATATCAAAATGTCACATTTGTATCAACGTTTACCTGTCATTTTGCCGCGAGAGTACTAAAGTTTTTAGCATTTGTTAGGACTCTGCAATACTAGATGGGTATTACAAATTCCAATAATGAATACTCCAATAACTGAACGACTATTATCGAACTGATAACGTTTCATTTTCTATATGTCATATCATATTCATATCTAATAATATCAAAAATCTAAACTTAACTATTAGGTTACTCTTTAACCTGAGAGAGTGCTTTGTCAGTGTACTTACATAATTATTGAAGATCGGTGTTATTTTTAGGTTTACTGGCGTTGAAGTATTTTATACATGAGCGTCTTGTCTGGTTCTTCTCATGATTCGATATCTGGTTAATATTGTGTCTTCAGCCTATTGCAGGACATAGGCCTCTCCACAATGTCTTGTATAAGCGATTTATGATAATTTATTCTTGATTTATTGAGACGTCTCGGTGGTCCAGTGGTCGAGCACACGGCTTCTAATCCAGAGGTCCGTATACGAATCCTGACACTGGCTCACATCAATGACTTGTCGAAAAATGTTTTCAGAAGTTAAGTGTGATAAATATATTATCGATGACTGAAAACTTTGTGCCCGGTATAGCCGCTGCCGTTGGAGGAGGCTTTCACCGCACAAGGCGGCCCTTACTAAAAAAAAAAAAAAAAACTAACATATTTTTTTAAGTAATGTACTAACACTTTAATGTTTTATGTGCACAAACTGTAAATTTATAAAATAATTGTAAGGATAAATAAAGCTCATTCATTCATTCATTCAAAGCCGCTGCCTACACCTTCGGGTAACAAAACGCGTGAAGTTATGTATGTATATAATTTGTAGAATCTTAATTCGCGGTCTCTACTCTATGATAAACATAATTATTATATAATATCTCACAGATACTACCAAAAAAATTCTACCTATTAAAACAAAAAAAGCGGAATGTCAGTTCGTGTATCGTCACTTACAAAGAGGCGTCATTTCAAAACGCAATTATCGTTAAACGCTTACGAAACAATAAAAAGAAAATCACGGGGGTCACATATTAAACAGTGTTTTTTGGGTGAGTTTCGGGTTTTATATTTTTCTATCGACACAGGCTGCCGGCCGGCCACCGACTGGCGATAGCCTTCCATTAAAATAACTCGTTAAAATTTATCATCGACCGGCTTAATCGCTTTAGCGCCCGCCATCTGCGATTTTATGATTTTTCTGCTTGCTCTTGTACACTTGCCTGATCATTTTATCACGTTTACAAAAAACTGCTTGCCTGAAGTGTTATAAAGTAATACAAAATTCCACATTTACCCTTTTTATTAATAATTTCACGCTATTTTCTATCTGAAAAGCTGTTAAGCGTCGACTCACCGATTTTCTAAGGCCCAAATGATGAAATAGATGGCGCAATCTATCGCCATTTACTTGGCATAATATTGTTACTCTTCGCTAGTCAACAGTTGATGTCTAGTAGTGATATTTTTAATGCTGAAGTTCTCCACGTGGGCCGCACAATTCACTCCGATAATTACAATTTATAATCTCATCAAAACACCGAATTATCTTTGTTGAAATCCAATTTTATCAAATAATATAATCTCCGTACCGCGGCGTACTCGGGAAGATAATTAAATAATTAAGAATGTATGAATAACGCTGTAAAGCGGTTTCGTTGATATTGTAATAATGCAGTCCTCTTGGGCGAAATCTTTTAAATTATTCTCTCATGCTTTCGCTTCGTAATTACGACGGCAGTGGATGCCTACCGGCACCATCTATTGTGTATTGTATAACTTAGAAGTTGTGCGACATTTTTTAAGTCTAATTAATATAGCCAACATGACAAAGACATTGAAATGGTATTGAAAACTGGTCTATTTTTTATTCGATCGAAATAAAGTTTAGACTAGAAAATCCAACGAAACTATATCAGCAGTTGAATGTTGGAAAACGTTCGACAAAGTGCTTAGTTAGAGTGGAAATGAAACGTTTTACCTCTAAAATGTCAAAGGTGGATTCACTTGGTTTATATTTTACGTTTACAGCGGTCAATGGCGCGTTGAGATAGGAGCAAAAAGACCTGAGGCGATCGCTCGTTGCCCGGGAGAAAATCTGAGGGCTTAAACAGTGCCACGTATGAAATAGGAGAGTTCGGTTACATGAAATAGACGGGAGGCGAAATCGAGTGACAGCACACCGCGGCGTAGGAATTTTCAGTCTGATGGTTTTTTGCTGCCGGGATTTTTCGACTGGACATTGCAGCCGCAGAAGCGTTGCAATATATATCGTGCACAAGACGAGTTTGCGGTTCGTGATTAGTTGGAAACGGTGCATCTCTTTTTTTGTCTACTTCAAAACTGTGTACCACTTTTCGTAAAGTAAAAAAAAAAATATCAAACAGAAATATATTTGAATTTACCATCCACGTATGACCGTTTGGTAATATTGAAATTCGGGTTCATTCTGTCCAAAAAATTCGTATGACACCATCCCTACTCGGATGAGCTGCACCTATTCATATCGACCCCGTTTATTGATATTTAAACGTGTAAATTGTGATGGTGATGTTCCATCAGTGACTAAATGAACAATAGATTAGACAGACGCCGTCCAAACAAGCAGGTCCATACAGGCCGCAAACATCTAGTCGCTCTTTTAGAAAAACCCCATTTAATAAGTGATGTGTCATGTTCTAAAAAAGATATGATTTAAAGGTCCCACAAATCAGGTCATTAAAACCCCCAAAAATGCATACTAACTCCATACTTTTTCATTTTTCAAGTAAGTTTATTGTGCGTAATTATGTGTTAAATATCTAATTTGTATCATTATAATGTTCGTAAATAGAATTGAATAGGGGTAGCTGGTGATTTAAGGTTAAGGTGGGTTAATATGGGCCCGTAGAACCGGATTTTTTCATTGAACATTATGTATTGTTGCCTAATATTAAATGCGTCTACATAAATTGCTACATATCCAAATTTTGGTACACCGTGCCGCCTGCGTTGTCAAGAATTTCGTCGTTAGTTATAACAGCAACAGCTAACGCCACGTTTATTTCGGTGAGGTGTCCGGAAGCCTACAATTCTACTCCCTTAAAGGCCGGCAACGCTACTGTAACACTATTTGGGTTACAGGTGTCCATGAGCGGCGGTAATTGCTTACTATCAGGTGACCCGCTTGCTCGTTTGCTCTTCTGTTCTATAAAAAAGAGACTAATCCCTAATTTTTTTTTCTATTTAAAAACATTTAAACTATTTCGTGCTAAGCAATTGCTAAAGAAATGTAAATAACTAGTTCATAATTGTTTGTTAATAAACGTTAAAACTTCTATATCTACAACGCAATTTTTATTTTCAGATCGACCCAAAAGTGGCGTTCCCAAGGAGGGCACATCCAAAGGTGAGTTATTAACACCAATATTAACTGTCTTTTGGTTTAAACATAAACGTAATACATATAAAATTAAACCTTTAAATTTATTTTATAATAAATTAAAGTATTATGTTGCAGAACAAAACGGTTGTGAAAACAACAGTAGTTGAGAAATTACGACACTATGTAAAACAAGCTGGGTAGTACAGAGGCATGTTTATTTCCAAACATTTGCACAAAATATTATTTTAGGCTGGACATAACTCGCTGTAGCTATTAAGATGTTGGTCCACGATGCATAAATAAACTGAGGGCTAATAATTTAGTATGCGGCCTGTGATCTCTCGGTCGTCCGTAACTTAGATGGGCTTGTGATTGAATCTCATAACAGTCTATTTAGTCTGTCTATTTCCTCTTTTTTATTACTTTTGTATATATATTTTTTTGTATTTTATTCTTTACTTCAAGTAGGTTTTCACTTTTTACTTTTCGAAGGGAACTACACCGGGCTCAATATTGTCAGTCATCGATATTATTTACACATAACTGTGGGAAATAATTCAGATAAAGCATTGGTGTAAGTCTAGATGTAAACTTCCAGACCTGATGGTCTTTAATCAAATTAATAATAATATTTGAATGCGATAAGTATATTTTATATTAGTATAGAGCAGGCTATACATTATACAATCATGTATCAATAAAATGTAAAATGTTTTGTTTTATAGATACCTCTCGTATTAATGTCTCCCTAATTTGCATCAGTATTTATAGTAGTTTGTCTAATTTAGCAAAACCAACAAAACCGTTAATTCTTTCAAATAAAAATCATAATTAGTAATTTACTGCCTGCGTGTTTTCTCTAGATAATATACACGAAACATTTTCAATGACCAACGAGAATGACTCCTAGAGAAAGATGATATCAGGAGCCTTATAAAATGACCGTGTATGACAATTTATGAAAGTCAAAGAAGCGATTGAAGCGTGTAAGAATCATGCCTTATGATGACTCTCTGTTCTCTCTGCATGCCCTGCAAGGGATTTGGCTTGAGTTATGTATATAGTTATGTATATATGTATTCAAAGTGAATAATAATCAACAGACATAAATATTGCTGATCTATAAATTAATGTAGGTTGTATTTGCTTAGTGCAGGCCGCATTCGATGTAAATTGCCTTCAGACTTGACGCTCGAGTTGGTCGCATCTCACTGTTTTTATATTCAAGCAGTCTGATACTTGAGGTTTTGTTTGACGTTGCAAAAAATAGGCTTTAAGCCTGTAACTTTTGTATTCGAAATGAAAGTCAGTTAAATAAATTTGGATCTCTACTATATGTAAGCTGAATTTTTATTAGTTTAGCTACGTTTTAGTTTGATAATAGGTGCCTAAGAAATAAACGATTATTTAGTTATTTTACCAAGAATAAATATATTTCATAATACTATTTAGTTTAAATGTAACGTATTAGGCTCGGTGATTCAGTAGTCGAGCTCCTCACTTCTGATTCAGAAGTCGTGTGTTCCATTCGGCACTCACGCCAATGATTTCTCGGAATTCCTTTGGGAAGTTATGTGTGATAAATAACGATCACTGACAATTTTGTACCCGATTTACAACAGTGGGTACACTACCTAGTCTATTTGGGTTGTTACACTTGTGACTTATAAATTCGACGATGCGAAACTTTAACAGCCGCTGCCTACACTTTTGTGTAGAAAAAAAGCATGAAGTTATATACCTGCTAATATTTAATAGATGCTTATTAATTTTCAAGCTATAATGTTATTAAAAAGCAACATTTAATAATTATAATTTCAATATTTATTATGCATTTCTTAGAATCAAAACAAAGCGAGCACGCCATTTCCTACTGTTTTATGGACATTAATGTGATAGATGGTTTTAAAACATCAGGTTACATTTCTGTATCCGGCTGGCAGTGCGGTGTTGCGTGGCCGGTCAAAGGGGATGCCGGATATGCGAATTACATGAATACATTAAGGGTAGTACTGCCTCCATGTAGGAGGCTATGTTCACTTATAAATTTAGATCATATTCCGACATCATAACGCCGACCCATCCCCCACACAGACATGGAAATTAAGTAAAATAGATTGCGTTTATTATTCACTTGCAATAGATTTGATATACTTTTTACTATATACTTTTAATGTGTGAGTCTCGGTGGCGCAGTGGTCGAGCACACGGCTTCTGATCCAGAGCTCCGGGTTCGATTCCTGATACTGGCTCACACCAATGACTTTTCGAAATTTTTTTCGGAAGTTATGTGTGACAAATATCGATGACTGAAAACTTTGTGCCCGGTATGGCAATAGGTTCGCCACCTATTCCATTTGGGACGTAAACATAACGGCGAGACGAGGCTTAACAGCCGCTGCCTACACCTTCGGGTAACAAAAGGCGTGAAGTTATGTTATGTATATACTTTTAATATTATAATATTAGGTCGGGGAAAAAGTCTTTTCGCATAACGTAGGTATAAACTTATTATAAAATTTCTTTGACTGTACTATTTGTGTCTGGCTGGTTTTGGTAACATTAAAAAGGTTACATTATAAAGAAAAGAAAAAAATAAAAAATGTTGTTTCCCGCTATTTTTCATTTGTTTTTCTCTCCGTAAAAATGAGTGAATCTAATGAAGAAATTCGATACATTTTAAAATTTTATTATAAAAAAGGCAAAAATGCAACTCAAGCAGTGAAAAAAATTTGTGATGTTTATGGACCTGATGCAGTGTCAGTAAGAGTAGCACAAATTTGGTTCAAACGTTTTCAGTCCGGAAATTTTGATGTTAAAGATGCACCTCGCTCTGGTCGCCCTGTTACGAATAAAATGGACGCCATTTTTGAAAGAGTGGAGCAAGATCGGCATATTAGTAGTTACGATGTAGCTGAAGAACTGGGCATTGACCACAAAACAGTTTTGACCCATTTGAAGAAAGCTGGTTATACAAAAAAGCTCGATATTTGGGTGCCACACGAGCTCACTCGAAGAAACTTAATGAACCGTGTACTCATTTGCGATTCATTATTGAGACGTAATGAAACCGAGCCGTTTTTGAAGAGATTGATAACTGGCGATGAAAAGTGGATCACGTACGACAAGAACGTGCGAAAAAGGTCGTGGTCGAAAGTTGGCCAGGCTTCGCAGACTGTGGCCAAACCTGGCCTAACACGAAATAAGGTGATGCTGTGTGTATGGTGGGATTGGAAGGGCATTGTTCATTATGAGCTTTTACCGTCCGGCAAAACCATCGATTCTGATCTTTACTGCCAGCAACTGATGAGATTAAAGGAAGCAGTCGAGAGAAAACGGCCGGAATTGATCAACAGGAAGGGTGTGGTCTTTCATCACGATAACGCTAGACCACACACATCTTTAGCCACTCAGCAAAAATTAAGAGAGTTCGACTGGGAGGTCCTAGTGCATCCACCATATAGCCCTGACCTTGCGCCTTCAGATTTTCACCTGTTTCGGTCTCTTCAGAATTCTTTAGGTTCTGTAAGGTTGACCTCAAGAGAGGACTGCCAAAACTATTTGTCCCGTTTTTTTGATCAGAAGTCCCAAAGTTTCTACAGTAACGGGATAATGTCTCTGCCCACAAAATGGCAGAAAGTTATTCAACAAAACGGTACATATATATTGTAAATAAATGTAAATAAACTTTGAAAAAAATGTCTTGACTTTTCATACAAAAATACGAAAATACTTTTTCCCCAACCTATTATTTCAAAAATTTTCTGAATCGAGAGGTCATGCTAACGAATGCAAACTCATACCAATGACTTTTTTGGAATTATTTTCGTGAGTTATGTGTGCTAAATATAGATAGATAGATAGATAATTATTTATTTGTACACCTTATAGACTAGGAAAAAACTAAAAATATATATTAGCCTAAATCAGTAAGAGTACAAATGGTGGCCTTATCACTAACAGCAATTTCTTCCATGCAACCTTTGGAAGGACAATAGTGAGTGAATACAAGACACGGATAATCTTAGGTGTAAAAATTGACGAAACTAAATTAACAAATTCATCATTAGACGTATCATAATTATATTATAATTAAACATATAAATAAATGTATAATCAAATAAATAAATGACACTAATATATAATACATTTAATAGTAAATAAATATTAAGAATATAAACAGATATAAACCTACAGATTTATAGACACAGGTAAATATAAAAGAAACAAATATAAAACAAGTTATAAATAATGTTTCAAGTTGTTGAATCAAAAGAGTTTTAAAACATGTTATAGATTTCGCTTTCCCGATCTCTACCGGCAAAGCATTCCATAGCTGTACTGCCTGGACGGTAAATGCAATAGGTTCAGCCGCCTATTCCATTTGGGACGGAAACATTCAGCGAGAAGAGAAAGAAACACTGCATACATCCTTATTCATACATGTTAAAAAAAAAATTAAAAGACTATTTAAAGTTTTTCTAAGACAATATAAACAAAAAAAAGAGGGATTGTTTTTTGCCTAATTAATTGCTATGAAAAACGACACACAGAATCGGATGATTTTGTCAGTGTCTTGTGGAGGTAGGGGGCAGGGCGAAATTCAAATTTCTGATTATCGTTTGTCGCCGCTACTGCTTTCCCTCTTTGCGCAAACAATGGAAAAAAAGGGGGGACACCGCTTCCAAGGCGCAAGCCAAGAACAAAACAAACGAATTTTTAATATCGTCTTTATCGATAATTGAGACTCTCTTGAAAAAACCTCTTATTTTGAAAGTTTACGAGACTGCAAAAGAGGAATGGTGAAAGAAAATGGGATTCGGAGGGAAAAAACTTTTTTCATCTCCTTTTGTTTGACATTGACAGTCAACTAAACTTTATATTTCCACAGTGGATCTATTTAATTTAGAATTGATTTGGCGTCATCTAATTGTCCAACCAGCATCTGGCAGATGACTACGGCAGATATTAAACATTTTTTTTTTATATAATTCACAAATCACTTTCCACTTTGGAAGCTGTTATATTATTATTAATAATTTTTTCATACATTTTTGCTTATAAGTTATTGTACACATACATACACATAATTTCACGCCAAATCCCTTGTATTGTAGGCAGAGAGAACAGAGCGCCATAAGGCACGATTCTTACACACCTGACTCGCTTCGTGAACTTTCATAACTCTTTTGTAAAATGAAATTTGGTAACACGATCATGCATAAACAAAACGACCGACGGATGGTGGTGACCAAGACAAAATATGATTAAAAAGTATATACAAAATTTATGTTCGTGGGTAATCATACACATCAAAAAACATTCAATTATCTGAAAATAAAAAAAAACTCAGCGAGTTTCTCTCGATTAAATACCGGTGGGTAGTATACGGGGATGCAGAAGAACAAAGGCTAATATGTCATCGCGACCAACTTAATTGACGCGGTTTCCGTAGCGGCGCGGCGGAACGCAGACGTCAGCGTTTCCTCTGCTTACATATTTATCTAAAGCGGGTGCAGTCTTCATCGAGTTTTGCTTCTCCCCCAGACAAATAATATTATAACTGTTTACCATTTTTGCTCCCACTAGTCCTCAAATAAATACAGACTATAAAGAATATTTAAATTTCCATACAGCTGTTAGGTCAGGCAATGCATATTGCTGCTGTCTATACTTTCAAATGTAAAGGCTATGCCGGTTTAAAGCTTCGACGTAATTCATACATATTATAACTATTAAAAAAACTGTAATAGACAGTTGCCGAAATCGTCCGAACATTTGTAATCACCGCGGCGTGAGTTTATACTCTTTAATGGACTTTGTAGAAGTAGTTTCAACTCTACTTACGGCTAAGATATTTGTGGAAAAACTACGCGCTACCTACCGCAGTAAGTGGTGAAGTTGCCGAACTATGGCAGACGGTGTGGTGGGTTCCAGGCGGCGCGGTGTAGCGTGGAGTGCACCCTGGCTTGAGGCCCCACTTGGCGCGATTTAGCGTGTTTCATCAAAACGTTTTGTCGGTATAATCGCAAGTAATTTAAGTGAAGAGAACCCGGCTTCCGACTTTGTAAGTATTTTGTGTTTTCTTTTTTTTTTTAATTACTTCGTTTTAACTTTGTTGTCGGGCTTTTTAAAGCTGACTGACAGCCAAATAACGAAGTTCTTTATAACTATTCAGGGAGGATTTAATGAAATTGTAAACTTATGGCATAACACTTCATTATGTTGATAACGTTTCGCTGTCAAATTTTATATTCCTTTTTGTATTTATAAAAAGTTTAAATTAAATTTTATTACATTTAGGAATGATGTTTTGACTGTCTCGGTGGCCTAGTGGTCGAGCACACGGATTCTGAATCCAGAGATCATGGTTCGAATCCTGACACTGGCTCACACCAATGACTTTTCAAAATTGTTTTCGGAAAGTTATGTGTGATAAATATCGATGACTGAAAACTTTCTGCCCGGTATGGCAATAGGTTCGCCACCTATTCCATTTTGGGACGTAAACATAACGGCGAGACGAGGCTTAACAGCCGCTGCCTACACCTTCGGGTAACAATGGCGTGAAGTTATGTTATGTTATGTTGTAGTTTATTAGTTATTTAACTAACTAAGAACAAGTATCGTATATGAGTATGTGGTTTAATTATAAATGCTATCATAATAGAGTACTTTCATTCCATAGGAATGCATCACCGGGATTATTGCAAGTTTTATGACCAAGGCTTTCACAATATAATGATGAATTTTTGTTTAAAAAAAATATAGATTTGAATTATCCCACGGAAAGTCCCTATCCTTATTCCAATTTCGATCTAATTCTGTTCAAGAATTCGTCCGTGAATGAGTTACAAGCATCCGAACAATTCATAAACTTTCTCATTTATTTATATTAATAGAAGATTCGAGTACATTTAAATCCCTGTTATATTTACCCCCAAATAACTTGTTATAACATCTCTTTAACAAGCCATGGTTGCAAACACGAGAAGGCTGTGAATGATGTAAATGTACCAGGCTGCGGTTTCGCGACTTATGCCCCGCTAGAGGCTAGTTATGAGCCGGTCCCGTCGTTACTCACTCTCAACATCTGTTCCTTTACTTTATAGGTGATGACTTACATTTATATATTTAAGTGTAAATGTTTAATTTGACTAGTAAAGCCTTATAAAGCAGATGCCGGGGTCTCCTTTAACAATTATGCATTTAATTCTCGATCTTATACACAATGCTGCCTGATATGTACCTACTGTATATTTTCTCATCGGTTCCTAAGGACACATTTTCATACTCAGAGATATTAACAGTGGTAGAGTCTTGCAGTTCGCTGCATGAATGGGCCGGCTCGACTGGTGAAATATCACCATCTCTCGGAATATTGGCTTGAAATGGCTCGTGCCGCGTTTCGTTCGTTGAGAGAGGTATTAAGAGGCCCGATCCCCTTTCCTCTTCCTTTTCCCTCCTACTCCTTTAAAGGACGGAAACACACCACGGCGTTCATGGGCTGTGGGTAGTTGCTTACCATCAAGTGATCCTCTTGCTCGTTCGCCCTCATACCACACAATATATTAGATTGCATACATTTACATAGGACTACTATAGGACGCAACGTACCAATAGGGAGTCTGGACTCTCTGCAGAATGTCTGCAGCTGATGAGACAACGACGTGAAGACCCCACCGTCGCTTCAGCGGACCAGCGGCTCTTGAACAAAAAAATCTCCAAGCTTGTTAGACGTGACCTCAGAAGCTCTAACACACGTGCCATTAAGGACATGATTGAGAAAAATCGGGGGTCCAAAGTCTTTGTTCGACCGCTTGGCCGGGCCCATCTCACAAAGCTGACCAAATGCACTGGAGAAACCGTCACGTCTGGGCCGGAGATTCTTGCAGAGATCCAGAACTTCTATGGTCAATTATACACCTCACATGCGGCTCGCCCTGAACCGAACCCGCCATTACAGTAAAGAACTGCCACATATAAGCTTAGATGAGATCGAGATTGCTCTGAAGCAGCTTAAGAATGGAAAAGCCCCCGGGGAGGATGGAATTACAACTGAGCTCTTAAAAGCTGGAGGGACTCCTGCGCTAAGAGAACTGCAGCGCATATTTGATTCCGTCCTTTTTTTTCGGGGAGAACTCCTAAGGCGTGGAGCAGGAGTGTGGTCACATTGTTCTTTAAGAAAGGTGATAAAACCTTGTTGAAGAACTATCGACCCATTTCTTTGCTAAGCCATATATATATAAGCTGTTTTCAAGAGTGATCACGAACCGTCTGGCGCGTAGACTCGACGAATTTCAACCCCCTGAACAGGCCGGGTTTCGAAAGGGATACAGCACCGTAGACCATATCCACACTGTACGGCAGATTATTCAAAAAACAGAAGAATACAACCAGCCGCTGGGTCTTGTATTTGTGGACTACGAGAAAGCATTTGACTCTATCGAAATCTGGTCTGTTCTGGAGTCCTTGCAGAGATGCCAAGTCGATTGGCGATACATCCAGGTGCTGAAAAGTCTTTATGACGCTGCGACAATGTCAGTCCACACAGAGAACCAGCAGTCTGAACCAATTCCAATGCATAGGGGAGTGAGGCAAGGGGACGTTATTTCCCCCAAACTATTTACAAATGTATTGGAAGACATGTTCAGAACTTTAGACTGGAAAGGACGTGGCCTAAATATAAACGGTGAGTACATTTCACACCTTAGATTTGCGGACGACATCATCATCATGGCTGAAACTGCTCAGGATCTACAACACATGTTGCTCGACCTAGCTGATTGTTCAGCACGCATTGGTCTTCGGGTGAATTTAGACAAAACTAAGGTTATGTTCAATCAACATATCATCCCGGAGCCAATTACGTTAGATGGGGTGCATCTCAAAGTTGTTCATGAATATATATACCTCGGCCAAATAGTACAAGTCGGAAAGAACAATTTCGAGAAGGAAGCCCGAAGACGGATGCAGCTGGGTTGGGCAGCATTTGGAAAACTTCGTGGAGTCTTTTCGTCGCCTATTCCACAAAGCCTTAAGACTAAGGTCTTCAACGAGTGCGTCCTACCCGTTATGACTTACGGAGCCGAGACGTGGACACTGACGGTGCGACTGATCCACCAATTCAAAATCGCTCAGCGAGCCATGGAAAGGGCTATGTTAGGAGTTTCTCTGAAGGATAGAATTAGAAATGAGGACATCCGACAGAGAACCAAAGTCATCGACATAGCCCAAAGAATAAGCAAACTGAAGTGGCAGTGGGCAGGTCACATTTGTCGCACGTCTGATTCCCGATGGGGGAAACGTGTCCTGGAGTGGAGACCGCGTCTCGGCAAACGTAGTGTAGGACGCCCTCAGGCTAGGTGGGGCGACGATATACGCAAAGTGGTTGGCAGTGGTTGGCAACGAATGGCCGAAGATTGAGCTCAGTGGCGTGCCAAAGGAGAGACCTATGTCCAGCAGTGGACGGAGATAGGTTGATGATGATGATACATTTACAGTGGTAGAGTTAAGCAGTTCGCTGCATTAATGAGCTATCTCAACCAGTGTATTATCTATCGTTTCTTTCGGGTATCCTGAATGTAATCATTTACATTAACCAAATTAAACCGTTTTAAAAAATTTGATGCATATCAAATGTTAAACGGCCTGTTGCTCATGAAATTAAGTGGGTGTGTTAGTTATATATGTTGTCACGTGTTACCCACGGAAAAGGGCAGCGTATAATATTGAAAGGGAGAGCCGTAAATGTTCATAAACGTCGCCGCTGTCAAAACAAACGTTATAACGAGTACATGAGTAGCAGTTTCTACATAAATTTTCAACTTTTCCTTTCCAAAACTGAAACAGATTGTTACAATTTATATTTTTACTTGTTGTTTTAATTTTTTTTTTTTTTAAATTTACCAGACAGAACGGTGGTTTTTCCACCTCGTTATCAGTCGTATTTGTAAAGAAAACAAAATGAATTGCTCGCTAACATTTCTGTTGTGGCGTGATGGAGAAAACTGCTGCTATCCCGAACTTTACAGAAACAAAAAAAGTTTTTATTTTATTTCACCTGTATTTATTATACTTGAAGGTGTCAGCAGCGTTTGCTCATGCCACTGAATGATATATTTAATGTTAAATTTAACATAGGTAGTAGTCTATTGCCGACGAGTCTATCTCATTGACTATGGCAGATTCGATTCTTAACAAAGTACAAAATGTTTATAAAAAGGATGAATATTATATCTATATATGTTTTCCTGTGTATTCTGAGTACGTATTTACAAAAGAAAATTATATATGCATTAATATCTCTTATCTAGTAGGCATAAAACAAGCATCTAGTTGCTAACTTGGGACTCGATGGCATTGTGTGTATTGTATCCAAAGTATTACTATATTTCGCTAAGTCCCTGATTTTACTGATTGATTACTCCTTCAAAGTTGATTTCTTGCATTAATTGTAATATATCACCAAAACGATCCCATATACATTTCCCACATCTCTTCCCATGGGTATCGTAAGAGACGACTTAAGGATTTGAACTCATGGGCTACCCATTTCCCTTCGTACCATAAGTTTCCATTGCCAAGTATTAACACCACACCAGCATTGACACTGCTTAGGCGTTCTTGTTAAAGGATTTATATTGTCTGTAATATTACTAATTCAGATTATTATATCATTTCATTACATAGTATAAAACAAGGTTGTTTTACGCTGTCTGCATTTTTAAATGCTTAGATCTTTGAAACTACGCAACGGATTTTGATGTGGTTTTTTTGTAATAGATATAGTGTGTCCACGGGGTGTTTTCTAGGTATGTATAATTCATGTATACGATAGCAAATAAAGAGTATATATTTTCAAGATTTAGCACTTTAATTGCAAACGCTGGCTGAATTCTAAGTGATAGATCAAAACAATATTCAACAAAAAGTCTACAAAAAGTCCGCAATGGCATATGTTTATCTCTTAGATATGACCATTTTGATTTCATTGGGAGGAGGAACAACGTTCGCTGCGACAACTAGTTTTAATATAAAATAAATAAATAATACATAAAGAATTCTTCATAAAATTATTATCTTGACGCAGGAATCCGGTCATCTCAAGCTAAAGTTCTACCTATAAGTGGATATAATACTTCGCGAAGAAATTGCATTTAATCATGTTGAGACCTTCCCAACTTTCCTTGCCGGTTCCTGTGTTTTATGAATTTCCAACATACTTCTAGTCAACAATTACTTTAATAAAAAAATGCTTTCTTTATTATATATATTTATATATATATAGGCTTTTACGACAAATACTTTCGTGAAATTAAAAACTTTTTTCAGAAGGCCCTCGATCATACAAATAATGAATTTTCTCGTGTTTAAGAACAATATTATGACAGTAGCTTATGTTAATGTGACTTAAAAAAACAATAAATTTAATGTTACCATAATGGAGGAAGGTGATGTTAGGAGCCTCAAAAATCGACGCGCGTCTATGAAAGGAATTATGAAAGTCAACTAAGCGAGTGAGGTGTGTAACAATCGTGCCTTATGGCGCTCCGTTCTCTCTGCCTACCCTTACTCTGGATTTGGCGTGAAGTTATGTATGTATGTATGTATGTGTATGTACAATAATATTACGGGTATGTGCATTCTTTACCAATATGCAGTTTCACGTCCTCATATCTTGATGATATCCAATAAAGAAGTTATTTCTTTGGCATTAAGATTGCTGGTAGTTTTAGGAAAAAAGACGGAAATTTGTTACATTAAAAATAGGAACCGAGCTCTTTCTGATTGTACTTATGAGCACTCTCGGTGGAAACGCTGGCGTGGTGGCTGTGAACTATTCTTCCAATATTTTGGTCATCTGTCTCACTATGAGGCAAGCATTTTTTCTTTAAACCTTTAAAGGAAAAATGATGTTAGTTATTTTTAATGCGTCTTTACACATTTGATTTTCGAATTAAGTTATTATTTCGTAATTTACTTCGATAACTTTATCAGATATTACAACTCAATAATGATTATTTTAATTGTTTTCTGCTTTTATTACAAACGCAACGTTACTCTTTGGTAATGTGCCGGGTAACATGTACTCATCAACGCCTAAATAATAGCAATATTAATTAATAACTCGAAAGTCAACAGCCTTCAGCCTGTCATTAGTTTGAACAGAGGCTCGCGAGTATATCAATCATTAGTTCGGGGTTATCGCGTTGGCACACGACGTGCCTCCAAACAATTTCGTCATCTCATGTTTGTTGAATATTTGTGAATATAACGCATATCATTATAATTAAATCGTTCAGTACACTTAAAAGGTGAAATTTTACATGAAATACTTACCTCTACAATATGTCAATATACTAACTACAAAAGTAATAAAAAAATATAGCAGAATAATTAAATAGAACCTAAGAAATCGAATATAAATACTATTACAGTGATAGAGCTGGCTGGCTCGTCCGGTGAAATACCACGACCTCCCAGAAGATCGACGTAAAGTGGCTCATGCCGCGTTTCGTTCGGTGAGAGAGGTATCCGGAGATCCACCCCCCCTTCCCGATCCCTTTCTCCATCCTACTCCATCCCACTCCCTTAAGGTCGGCAGCGCAACTGTAAAGCTGTGTTGCAGGTGTTCATGGGAGGCGCTGGTCACTTACCATCAGGTGACACGCCATAAAAAAAAAAAAACAAATTAAGGCAATTCTTTGGATGAAGTGTGTGATGTGATCTACTAATTGCTAACAAAAAATCTTAGCTATTAGTAGATACAATTGTTGATTTAAAACAGGTATAGGCGAAGGTGAACCTGATTGTTGGTGTGGCGATATAGGCCGTGGCGATGCGATCCGATATGATAGAATGTATATACTACTACAGTAGTAGTAGTGTACACAATATATTCTGTCATATAGTGAGCAGTAGTAGTAACTCCTACTATAATACTAGTCACAATAGTCAGTGAATGAGCAGAATGCGTTTTGTTAAACCACTTATAACGAATTAACAGCCAGATGATGTTTATAATGATATGTTTTTTTTAAATTAAATCATATCGTTTTCTGGATAAAATTCGTAATATTGTATTTATTTCTCGTAATTTATTTATAACCTGCCAAAATCTGAATTTTTGGTGTCTGTTATTATTTGTACAAAATAATTTCGATGTTTCACATCCACCAGGCTTTCCTTGACTGCTTACAATTTTACATTTATTTTTTTCAATCATTCCTACCGATTATCGAAAATGCAGTTGTTTTATTTAATTAATTGTATTTCTATAAAAAAATGCTCGCTTGTTTTTAGTCAAACGCTAATCCTATAACTGTATTTCGGACCGAGCTGGGATCAGTGCTGAGATCAGTGGCGGCTTTGCGCATGCCCGCCGCTGTTACTTTTCAACCCGAAATTCCTAACCGCAATTTTAATATTTAATCTCACCCTTGTCTAGAACATTTACCGGCGGAGTGTGTCCCAAAATACTTTTCGTATCTGCGGTAGAGGCATACATTGGTTAGGTACAGTTTTTTAATCGCTCGCCCAGCACTTGACGTGTGGCCGTGATGGATGGTGTCCTCTGCCCGGGTCACGTTTTGTCATTTTATTAATACTTAAATTGGTCAGTCGTGACGAGGACGAAATGTAAAGAGGGACAGAGCCTAATATAACACTTTAATATATATATATATATATATATATTTATTTTTGCGGGCTCGTTTGTTCCGCGTATGAAAATTGGAAACTTGAGCTCGCCCAGAAAATTTATTTACACTATTATTCAAGCGAAATTGTTTTGTTTCGCCTGACGTTTCGAATATTTTATATTGTTTTTTTTCTTTAATATATACGTCACATAAGTGTTGTCACTTTGTCAAAGCAACTTCACGCTGAACTCTTACCGTAGTCAGCAGAAAAACCTCTTCCGTAACTGCTTTTCTACACATTCTGTAACTATTGTCATATACATTTTATTGATCCTGATTTACATCGAGTCAATCAAAACACTTCAGTACTGTTTACCTGCTTGGTAATTTGTTCATCTTCTATTTTCATTCTTTCCAGAACAAAGAGAGCTTGTTTTTTTTATCTAAACACTAACTCTCTCTTTTTTCTATATCATCAATCATACTAACAACATTTTTTTATCTTCCTAACAACTTAACATATTAATTTAAATCTAGTCAATTAAAACATGTTAAAATCACTGTAATATAGCTAGGTTCGTATACAATCTTACTAAAGATTGTTACACTGACATATAATATTAACCCATACATACAGCAAGGTATATATAAGTCTCAAAACATATTAGCGAAGTAAGTTAGCAAGAACAGTCCGCCTTGGGTTAATGGGATGTCATAGAAAATGATGAGTGGTCCGCCTTACGACTTAGTTGCTCATCAGGAGACGAGCGGCCGGGGCTCACCTACAGCGCCCTATTATTGGCACACAGTTCCACACTGAAATATGAGGCAAGTTAACCAGAACAGGTTTCTTTATGGATGTAATCATGAACTTGAGGTGTTTTTTTTTTAAATTCTATTTACATCCTTAGATAAAATTTCGTTTTGTAAAACTAGTGATATGTATATGATAGTAATAATTTAAATGAAAATACTTTTTATTTTATGTTATCCCTGTTACCAGTATTATCAGTTATCGATATTTATCATGCATAAATAAATCCAAAAATTTTATTTGTGCGAGCTAGGATTGGAACATAACTTCATGAATCAGACGATTTCTCAGACTTTTTGATTCCGAAGCGGAAGTTATTGAAATATACAAATATATTTTAGTGTAAAAAATACTTTTTAGGTAAAGGAGACATGTCAGGTAGTTCTAATATCTACATGATTTTAGGTTGATATTTCAATTTGATTAAAAATTTCAATATAAAAGTGGAGAATGTAATAATGTGTCTTATTGCGCTCTTTACTCTACCTACCCCACATAGGATTTTGCATTGAGTTGTGTATTGACGAATTAAATTTAATTATTATACAAATATTATACAAATAAATACAGAGTGTTACGAAAGGATCTGTGGGATATACTCCCGGGCTACGGGGTGAGCGGAGCACTGCTGCGCGCTGTGCAGTCCACTTATGAGGGCTGCACAGCATGTGTGCGTGTTGACGGCGGCTTGTCCCCCTGGTTTGACGTCAATATCGGCGTCAGACAGGGTTGCGTGCTGTCCGCTCGACTGTTCATCCTGTACCTGGACAGTTGTCTCCAGAGAATGAGATCGATGGATGTAGGGATGCGAATGGGTGAACTAGTCGTGAGCTGCCTGCTTTACGCAGATGACGCCGTGCTTCTAGCCGAATCGCCGTCGGACCTGCAAACACTAGTCACTACTATGAAAGATGATTGCATGATTAAAGGCTTGCAGTTGAATGCGACGAAAACGAAAGTTATGGTGTTTGAAAGGGAGGAATCCAGAACAGATGCAAGGATAATGGTTGATGATGTAGTGCTGGAACAGGTGAATGAAATTGTATATCTTGGATGTGCTTTTAGCAGAGATGGAAGGTACACCGCGGATGTAGAAAGACGAGTGGCGATAGGAAATAGCGTAAACGGAGTGTTGGGCAGATTCCTGGGCGCAAAAAATATTAGCAGAAAGGCCCAGTTAGCAATCCACAATGCAGTCCTGATCCCAACACTAACTTATGGAAGCGAGAGCTGGGTATGGCAGAGTGTGCATGAAAGTAGAATAAACGCGGTAGAAATGAGGGCTCTACGCAAAATCTGCGGAGTGACTCTCGCTGACCGCGTAGAAAACAAGGTTGTAAGGAAGGAAGTTGGTTTGAAAGAGAGTGTCGGTGTAAAAGTAAGAAAGGGCATGCTCCGATGGTTCGGACATGTAGAAAGAATGGTTGACGCAAGACTGACTAAGCAGATATACAATGCAAAAGCGGACGGATGTAGGAGTCGAGGACGGCCAAGACACACATTCCAAGACCAAATAGAACGTGTTCTGGAGGAAGGTGATGTTAAGAGCCTCAAAAACCGACGCGCGTGCATGAAAAGAGTTATGAAAGTCAACGAAGCGAGTGAGGCGTGTAAGAATCGTGCCCTATGGCGCTCTGTTCTCTCTGCCTACCCCGCAAGGGATTTGGCGTGAAGTTATGTATGTATGTATGTATACAAATAAGGTGGACGTTTAAGATTTTCGAAAGTCAACGAAGCGAGTGAGGCGTGTAAAATAAAATATAAATCTCTTTAATCATTTAGGCTATATGACGTTTCAAAAAAAGACATACGTACTATGAAAAACGTAATCCAAGAGCGGTCACTTTTTAGGGCAGCCGAGTTAAAACGTACCGTTCCCTGGCACTTTCGAGTAAAAATACTAACAGAGTATTTGTCGGCAATGCATATTTATTAAAGCACAACAAATAGTAAAGATTGACTTAAAACTATTAAAGTCACGGCTCTTTTTACCGGCCCTTAGCGTGTAAGCGGCTGATGTTAAGTCTTAAATCGGTTAAAAATTTGACGTCCTAAATGGACTCAGGGTCAGAACCTATTGCCACACATCGGGGAAAACCTTGTCATTCGCAAAATATCGATATAATTATCACACATAATTTGCGAAAAAAGTAGACCAATAGTCGAGACGAGCTGATAATATTTTTTTTGTAAATTTGTCAACTTTTTGTAATTGGTAAATATATTTTTAAATTTTCCTTTTTTATATTAAAAATGGCCTTAAAACAATTTATTTGGAATTATTCAAACACTAGCCTCGGAAAAGAGGAAGATGTAAGTGATACTGATATTATATTCATTTATTCATTCTCATTTTCCGGCTGTTCTCTATCATGGAGGTAGAAAAATTATTCGCTACTTATACCAAAATGTAGGTAGCCTCTTTTTACATATATATATATCCAGGAGGAGTTAGATGTTACTACTGTGTAACAACTCCAATGAAGCCAGAATTTAAACGTGTGTTATTTATGATTATATCTACCTGCTGAAACAATGTTTGAATTTAACAAATGCTAAACATTTCATATTAAAATGTACCCAACTGTTCAGTTTCAGGGGATGATGTATTCATTTACGTGCCTTATTTACTGTATAACATGTAATTTTGATTAGCATTTTAGACGGACGGTTAATATTTAGTTTTGTACGTTTAACTTCTATATTATTATATTCTCGAAATTGTATTCAGGTAGCAAGTAACTTTTCTGTCTCTACATTATCTCTGTTTGTGAATTAGAATTTTCAGGTTCGATTCTCGTTTACACAAAAGACATTTTGGAAGTTATAATAATTGATAATTGTCGATGACTCATAAAATCGTGTATTGGCGACAGGTTTTTCATAAAATAAGATCTCGCAATAACATGGATTCGCAGTATTATTTTGTATCTAGGTAACAAATATAAATACTTTAAGATTTATTTATTTATTTATTTTCAAACTTTAGACCGAGATGCGGAGAAATTTGATTTCAGGTAGTTTTTTAATTGTATATATTGTAAATAATGTAATTAATTTATTTGTTCTTATTATTGTATATAAAGAATATTTGTAAACTTTAAGATTAAATTAAACATTTACATTACTTCACACCAAGCCCTTACAGGGTAGGCAGAGAGGATAGAGCGCCATTGGGCACGATTTTTAGACAACCCACTCCGTTCTTTGACTTTCATAACTCTTGAAAACATACACGCTCATCGGTTATTAAGGCTCTGGACATCACCTTCTTCAAGGACTCGAGGTCGAGGCCGTCCTGGACTCCTATATCCTTCCGCATTGCATTGTATATCTGTTGAATCTTGCATCATCCGTTCTTTCTATATGTCCGAACCACCGCAGCATGCTCTTCCTTACTTTTACACAGATACTCTCTTTCAATCATACTTCCCTTCTTACAAGCTTATTTCCAACGTGGTCAGCAAGCGTCACTCCACGAACTGTTCTCAATGCCCTTATTTCGAGCACACTCTGCCATACCCAACTCTCGTTCCATAACTTAAAGCTAATTTATATCAGGTATCTGCCCAATGCTCTAATTACACTGTTTTCTTTTTTTGAACACAGTGGAATGCTTTTCTGTGGAATAGAAGAATAGTGGGATGGATTTCAAGGTATGCCTTGAAATCCGCAGATCCACAAACATCTGTGAGACAGTGACCTCAGCCACATACTCGCCTGTTTCGCCTGTACCCAATGCAGGTCTTCTGGAATAGGAAGATCCGTGCACCCGTAGCGCTGCGGCAAAAGCGAATCCCTTTTTCGATGCTGGGCGAGATTTACAGTATTTCTTAGTGCTACTTTTCCTTCTTTTTATAAATTATTTTTCTGTAAAATATATTTAATTAGAAAAAAAATCAATAAGAAATTCAGTCATTACTAATATAACATGTCCAAGGTTATTGTAGAGGACCTAATGAGATGTCATCGAACCAGCACCGCCCACATACTCGCGACTATCACCTAACGCACCTCCAGTAATAAGATATCGACCATCGGGAATGGAGCTCATTTCATCTTCTTCGAACGTTCGGGTTGGGCAACATTAATTTTGATAAACTAGCTCCAACAACTTTTTAATTTACTTTCAAACTGATTATCAGATAGTTTTTAATCGATTCTGCGTCGTCTATTAATAAGACATAAAAACTTTTTGTCGCTATAGGAATCGCGGGAACATAAAAGTGTCTATTAATTAATAGTTCCAAGTAGTTCGCTACATCCATATTATGCTGGTTCAATCAGTGAGAAACCAAAACTTCTAAGAAAATCGTCGTAATGTGATTCATGCCGCATTTTGTTGGTTAAGTCGTCCTTACCTCTCCTCCTTACTCTATCTCACCTTAAAGCTCATCAACTTAGCTATGATTTTTGGTGTTGCAGATGTCCTTTGGCTGCGCTAGTCATAAAATAATAAGCTGTTATTTCATTAATAGAATACGAGTATATTCCTTGTCAAGATCCAATACTCATTGTTCGGATATATACTCTTTATGAAGTAGAGAAAATTGAATTAGATATATGTATACGGAAACTTTTGTATTTCTAACATTATCTTGATTATTGCCCACCTGCGTCCATAACAAAATATCATAGTAATCTATCTATACTGCTTCTAACGGTTATTATACTATAACGAACGTCAGAACTTCCCCTCATATGGGGCGTGCAACTCATCCTATTTATTTTATCAAACTAATAAAACATTAGCTGTTATCAGCTACTTCTCTTGCTTTATGAATAAAACCTTATATGTGACTAAAGTAATGGTAGGTAGTATGGTAGGTAGTAAATTTATTTCATGAAAAAATATTGCGAAAATTACATATGTGCTCATCCCGCGATTTATACACGAATACAGATAAAACAGGTTCAGAAAATGGAATTACTTACATATTTCTAATCATTAATTACTTGTTTTGAAGTCGATGCGACTGAAATACTAATTCGACACGTTTTTTTTTTAAATACAGAATTTATTTTTTTGATCGCTCTTACTAAAACAAAAGTTTTGTTTGCATCAAGTCGAAATGAAAATCTCGAATAAGAACATCTTGCCAATAAGATAATACAATCTGAAACCTCATCTTCAATACAAGATATATCATTCGAACTGAAAATAAATGCACCTTCAAAATAGGAAGAGTAAAAATCTACCCGGATATAATTTTTCCGAATGATTGGGATGTTTTGGCGCATCGTTCAACAAATAGTCGGGGAGCGTCGCAGTCCGCAGGGCGGTCCGCTGACTTTACAATATCTGCCATCCGCGCTCGCTCGCAGAGGTACTGATGTTCAGTAAAAAAAAAAATTGTCAAGATTGGCAAGCAGAAACACCGCAGCCGGTGAGTGTCGTACGCCAATTCGCTACGTTGCAACACGAAAATTGTACTGTCTATTTTGTTTGGCTCTTAACATCTTATTTCCATGCGGAGAAATTGTACAAAATTGTATTCGACTCTATATTATTTTGTAGACACCTACTGCAAAAAAAAAGTATTGCTCTTAAACCTTTTTTTTCTTAATTAAATTGAGAACAAAATTAATATGCGGAACACGATAATTAAGAATGCGCACGAGTTTAATACCATCGGATTCTCGAGTCAAGTAATGATAGTTAAAACTGTCTAGTTAGTAGTTAAATAGCTCATTCTCATTCTTGGAAACGTTCCTTCATGTAATAAACGAGTGGGAAAGCCCCGCGCGAAAGTTGAGAGCGTATGCTATCTCATGCAAATTACGGCAGATTTATCATAAGACGTCTCTGTAATTGCTACGTGAGGAGATACGGCGGGTGCTCCTTAAAGATACTGTGTGGGTGAAAAAAAAATGGCAATTAAAGGGATAAACTGGAGCAGTTAGGTCGGGCGTCACACTCGTGATATCTCTGGAGAGTCAGAGAGGTTTCGCGGGTGTGCGGCGAGACTTTACCGCGTGCGTGCCTCGCTCTACCCGCCTTCAGACCACCCCACTGAACATGTAAAGGGCGTGGAGCAATATCATAGACTACAGACTGGAGACAGGGGTGGAACATCCGCTACTGACGCTATTGCACTTGACGCTTTACAAAGCTAAAAGCAATACAGTTATTTGATTTAAGTCGGGTGTGTACTACCGCCTTCCGTTGGATTGTGTTTGTTCTGCCTTGGCAGATGTCAATGTTGTATGTTTTGAAATAGAACCTTAATATTGTCAGTTATGTTTGTCTCGAGACGGCTGATATCAGCTTAACCAAACCTATTTAGTTTTGTGAAACTAATGTCTTTTGATCTAACATAACATTTGTTTTATATCTAAGTCTTGCTACGATATATTTACAAAGATATTGGCGTTCAATTAATTCTTTTACGAATATAATCTAAACAACCTTATTTTTAATGTCAAATTTTTATTTCACTTATTATGCAAGTTCAAATCATGCACCAGTGCAAACATTTCAAAATCTCTCACAAAAAAAACTTTAAAATGATTTTAATTTTATTTTTGTGGCATATCATAATTTCTCACTTACATAGTATAAAACTAAGTCATTTGCCTTTGAAACTACGCAACAGATTGTGATGTAGTTTTCTTTAATAGATTGATGGTATCAACTGGGTGGTTGTAAACGCTGTAAAAATTACTTTTGACGCGAACAAAGCTCGCCGGGTCAGCGACTACTTAATATATACTTAGTTAGCACAAGAGATTGCAACCCGGTAGGTTTCTCAACTCGGCCGGGCCGGCCGGGCCTGTCGGGCCCGACTCGGTTGCTAGCGAAAGTGTTAGCAGCAAAACTTTCAAAGTATTTTATGATTTTTTTCTATAAATGAATGAAATAAGACAATTATTCAAGGTTAATATTTATTTCAAACGGGATTCCGAACAATTATCACAATAATCAGTCTCTTTTTTTTATGGGATAGGAGGGCAAACGAGCAGGCGTGTCACCTGATGGTAAACAACCAACGCCGCCCATGGACACCAGCAACACATATAGTGTTACTGTTGCGTTTCCGACCTTTAAGGGATAGGGGATTGGAAAGGATGGGGAAGGGGGGTGGGCCTCCGGGTACCTCTCTCACCGAGCGAAACGCGGCATGAACCACTTTACGTCGGTCTTCTGAGAGGTCGTGGTATTTCACCGGTCGAGCCGGCCCATTCATGCAGGAAACTGTTTGGCTCTACCACTGCTAAAAATCACAATTAATACTGCACGGAAAAGTAACATTAGTCGTCCTTATTTGAAAATAGTATTAAAATAGGAAATTAATCTATATATATATAAGTATAAAAGAAAGACGTGTTTGTTACAACACTTATAACTCAAGAAAGCCATACCTACAGATTTGGCTGAAAATTGGTGGAGAGGTAGCTTAGAGCTAGGAATCGCACATAGATTAGGAAAATATGGATAAATTGCGAGTAAAATACTAAAAAATACATTTTATTTTTCCGTACAAACGATTCGTAACCACAGTTTGACACACAAGAAAATTTGACCTTTAAAAACATATCATAATGTTCATTGTTAGTGGAAAGGTCCATCGTTGGCCAGAGTCGTATGAATATCGACATTTAAAATTTCAATCAAACGTCAAAATTTGCCGTGTCATGTCACTGTAATATATTTGAAGTATTGCAATTTACAATTATTTTATATAAATATTGGTTATATATAAGTTATTTTTAAACTAAAAAATGTTTTAAAATTTCAACAAATCATGCATTAGTTTGGAGCAAGCATCGCAGAGGCGGTAACATTATCCAGCAACGGGGTGCCATTTTTGTCAAAGTTGTTGAAGGTGACAATAATTTGTTCATTCAGATGGCATCCATTATGGAGAAAAGCATGTGGTGAGTCATCTCTCACTGATCAAACCAACTTCCTCATCGTGAAACTCAAGTGTTAAAATTCGATAATAAAAGTTTTTCAAAAAATTTGTAATTTAAAGGTATTATTTTCACTGATTCTTACGGACAATTCAAGAGTATTACAAAAAAAAAACTATTAAATCGAGGATACAATTAAAATAAACAACAGTTAAAATAAACTAATAGAATTTGGTTATTAGGACTAGTGTGATTTAATACTGCTCATTAAGCAAATAGTAAAATCTCAAAGATTAGGTTATATTGTACTGTAAACAACTAAACTAAATTAACAGTGCGTGTTAACCATCAAAATTTAACGTAAAATTCGTTACATTGGATAGGATTTACAAGAATAATATAGCACCGGGCCCGATTACCGGGCCCGGTAAGAATAGCCGGGCCCGGTGCGTGCCAAAAAGGCCACCGGGTCCGGATTGCAATCCCTAGTTAGCACCCATTCAAATTTCTTGTTTGAAATAAAATTTCCTATCATACACGCTATACGCTATTTTTTTAACATAAGTTTTTTTTTTTAATTTATAAAGTAAAAGTAAGTAAGTTCTCATGGTACAAGCTTTGCGCTTGGTCTGTGGTCTGTGATGGCGCTGTGTGAACTGACTTTTTTTTTTAATTCAAGCTTTGAAAATATAAACCAGAGAGAAAGCTGGTTTTGATTTAATTTCTCTACTCGCGAGTAATGTTAGACGTATAGTCTTTTTACGTTAGACTTTTTGTAGTTTTAAAATAAAAACAAACCATAGATAAGTGGACAAGCACACATAATGAATAGAGGATAATTTTAATTAAAAAGCAATGGAAAAAAACTTAATAATAAATAACAGTTTAAAAGACTTTTAATTTATTAATAATAGAGGACTTTGTACAATATAAACTATAATTTACTTCGAAATAATTGAGGAAGTCGTTATTGTCTTTTACCTAAATTTCAATAATTACATATAATATTACTTTAATACTGGTATCAAATCAAATTTATTTATTTACAGTCCCGTCACTTAGTGGTTTCGTATAATATAAATTCTGAATGTACTACTTGGTAGCATTGGTCCGTCCCTGCCCTCCCCAGGCGGGGGTGTGCATAAAGCATTGGTAGTATTTGGATTTTACCGGGCAATATGTTCCTATTGGTTGTACGACAAATAGGATCGAACTAATTTCGAAGGTACCAGTGGTCCGAGGCACGTAGTTTGCTGCAGGAATGGCTCGACTGGTGAGATATCTGGAGAGAATATCTAAGTAAAGTGGTTTATGCCGCGTTTCGTTCAGTAAAAAAGGTAACTGAAAGCGTTTTACCTAAAGCATTTATGTTTCAAATTATATTATCTCATATTTTTATCTTTATAGAAAAAAGTCTGGGCAGTCCTGTGGTCGAGCACCTCGCTTCTGAATACAGAAGTCGTGGAATCGAATCCTGGCTCACACCGATGAATTTTCGAAATTATTTTCGGAAGATTGACAACTTTGTTTCCGTTGTATGGCAATAGGTTCCACCACCTATTGCATTTGGGATGTAAACATAACCGCGAGACGAGGCTTAACAGCCGCTGCCTACACCTTCGGGTAGAAGTGAAATATTGAAAAAATGTAAACTTATATTGATGATATGTTTCTCATCTTAAGCAACTGATCGAGGACTCTCGCGACCAGAGGGCTGGTCTATTCTTCGCACAGAGGATTAGCATTGCCATTTAGCGTGGCAATGCGGCCAGTCTTCTGGCCACGCTGCCAGTAGACCGAGGTGCGGAGAAATTTGATTTCAGCTAGTTTTTTAATTGTATTTATTGTAAATAATGTAATTTATTTATTTCTTCATATTATTGTAAATAAGTCTTAAGCAGATTATACATTACTACAATATAATTGCGTAGAGTGTACATTCACCCTTTTTGAGTAAATATAACGTAGGCATTTGCATAATATTGAACCTACCATCACCGATATGGGTTCCAGAAGCTCATTAACGTAATTGATCTGCATTCGGCCATTGCCAAATCAATTGCACGTCCGACCAATTATTTACATTATTATTAATTGATATGCCCAATGTCGCATATTATTCATCATTTACGTGAGTTAAATTCATTTTATAATAAACTAGGTATATTATCATCATCATCATCATTCACTTATGATAGGTCAAAGATCATGTTCAGATTACAATATGATAAAAATAAAGCTAAAAACTGTTCTAGTAACGTCACACTTTTGATAACGAGTTGAATGGGTAAAGCCACAAATATAACATCAAAAAATATTATAACTTAACGCCTTTTCTACCCGAAGGTGTAGACAGCGGCTGTTAAGCCTCATCTCACCGTTTTGTTTTCAGTCATCGATATTTATCACACATAACTTCCGAAAACAATTTCGCAAGGCATTGGTGTGAGACAGGATTTGAACCCGCGACTTCTGGATTTAGAAGCGGGTTGCTCAACTACTGGACCACCGATACCTTAGTTATAAGATTGACTTGAGAAACAAATCTAAAAACCATTTTATTCGACAATTCGTACGTATCTACCTAGTAGCAGTCATATATAATATATAACAGAATGTATTCTAATATATTAGACACAAATATGTAAGTCATCCATATTCATCACATTATCTTTATAAAAGTAATTGCCGAAAAGTTTTTGGACCCCAATACACCTGAATAAAAGCAAGGGGCATCGCCAGTGCCTGGAAAAATTCAACAAGACTAGAAGTTTAGAATTATCTAGCAAGTATGTATATATACATATATCTTTAAATTATTATAATCTATTATTTATATTTGTAATTATGTTTTTAAATTAATAGAGGGACATACATCGCTTACGGTTACCAGGGTTCACCCTTTACTTACCCTTTTTTTTACAAACTGCATAAAAACAACCCTTTAGAAATTATAAAATATCATCCCGATATCCATTTTTATTAGTCATGCGTTTTCCATGATTTTTCACAAATAAGTCTGATATTATTATTTTGATGTATCTAATTTTTAATAAAAAATAATCTCTTTTAAAAAACATGTTTTCCTTCCGAATGTGCTACGTATTCAATTTATTTGTTAGCAAATCTGCTAAAAAAGGTTCTATTTTAATCCAATAAGCCCACTATGTGAAACGCACTTCCGATTAGCCACCCTGCCCTACAGTCTGGTATAGTAACAAGCGCACTTAGAACGGATTAGTTACATTCAACCGAACTATCATATATAACAATAGTGCCTCGGACGCTTCAGTTATAATAATAGGATTTTCTTCGATAGAGCGAGACAGATAACTCTTGTCTCCTTGCAACTTCAAATATATTGGGATCAAAATGTTACCATATTTTAAAGTGTTCTTTAATATTTTTGAATAGTTTGAGAATTAAACAATATTGTAAACTTTTAAATTTTTCAACACATGCTCACGTAATTTTCAATATAATGTAAATTGACTGAGCAGCTGTAAAATGCAAAAGCAAATGAATTTAAGAGTCGTGGACGGCCTCGACAAGCCTTCCACGATAGCGAGTTCTGGAGGAAGGCGATGTTGGGAGCCTTAAAAATCGCCGCGCATGTTTGAAAAGAGTTATGAAAGTCAAAGAAGCGAGTGAGGCGTGTAAGACTCGTGTTTTATGCCGCTCTGTTCTCTCTGCCAACGTCGCAAGGGATTTGGCGTTAAGTTATGTGTGTTTAATATAAGTGTTACAAATTTTTGTCACCTAAATATATATCGTAAGTAAGTAACATTCATTTTTTACTAATATACTTTGAATATAGAGGATTTGAAGTCTAGACTTTGCGAAAGAAGGTCTCAGCAGGATATAATAGCACTTACTGTCTATTCGTATTAATATAAAGAAATAAATAAATCTAATATAATATAACGAATAGACTAGAATGTGTATCACCGGAATTAGGTACTCAAAGCGGTCAAGAAAATACGTGCGAGAAAAATTTATAACATAAATTCAAAACTTAATTTTAAAAACCATTAAAATAAAGATTAAATCATAGCCGAGTTCGTTGCCGGCCATATTCTATATCGTAAGCCGATCAATAGCTAATGAGCCCTAGGTGTATTGGAACGGTTTCAATATTATGCAAATGCTAGTCTGGTCCGCCTTGAAGCCTCGACCGTCTCGGTAACGTTACATTACGATGATAACAATAACGCCTCCCGTACTGAATAGGGTTGTTTTTGTAATTTTAATAGTTTTTTTTTTCAATAGACCTGGTTATCGAAATATGCTGGTAGATTTTAAAAAAATCTACATTATTTAGATCTCAAGTGAATTAAATATATGGGTAATTACTACGTACGTATTCATGATAAAGATAAATGTTTGTATGGTGTCCTGGGTATTTTTCTGTTTTAAAAGTTTGTATTTCCAAAATTGAGTATGAATGTATTAATATCTTATAACTAGTATCTATAATACAAGCATTAGTTGCTTAGCTTTGAACTAGAGGGCACTGTGTGTATTGTGCACAAAAAATATTATCTCCGATAATAGCTACAACTTTTTAAATTCATTATTGTATACTAAAATTGGAAGTTGATACCTACCTAAATTATTAAAGTATGAATATATTACAAGAGATACAATCCATTATTTCACTCAGTAATTAACAACATAACATAACTTCACGCCCTTTTCTACCCGAAGGTGTAGGTAGTGGCTGTTAAGCCTCGTTTCGTCGTTATGTTTACGTCCTAAACGGAATAGGTGGCGAACCTATCGCCATACCGGGCACAAAATTATTAGTAATCGATATTTATCACACATAACTAATGAAAATTAAAGTCTCGGTGGCGCAGTGGGCGAGCGCACGGCCTCTGATCCAGAGGTCCGGGGTTCGATTCCAGTCACTGGCTCACACCAATGACTTTTCGAAATTGTTTTCGGAAGTTATGTGTGATAAATACCGATGACTGACAAACTTTGTGCCCGGTATGGCAATAGGTTCGCCACCTATTCCATTTGGGACGTAAACATAACGGCGAGACGAGGCTTAACAGCCGCTGCCTACACCTTCGGGTAACAAAAGGCGTGAAGTTATGTTATGTTATGTTATGTAACTAACGAAATTAATTTTGAAAAGTCATTGGTGTGAGCCAATTTGAGGATTCGTACCCGCTACTTCTAGATTCAGAAGATGGTGCTCGACCGCTGGACCAATGGACTTTTGTCTCGGATTAGTAATTTAATTCAGGATTAAAGCTGAGTATCTAAATAATTTAGGAGTATTTTTGTGATAGCCCTTATATTGTTTCTAATATTTATAACTTACAAATGATTTAATACCCCTATGTATTGCCTAATCTGTTTGAGTATACTAAAAGAGCGACTATTATGCCTTCAGACGGTCACTGTGTTAAGTGAAATTTGGTTTCTTGGAATTGTGCCAAGTATATCTCTATTTTGGACAGACTCGTTTAATCTTATAATCAAGGCCTGCTCTTGACCCAACCTTAATCTATTATTTGGTGATTAAAGGAAAATACTAAAAAAAATCTGGTCATTCATATATTTTTAGAACATGTATGTTTAGATGAATTATTTGTCTTTGATTCAATTACAAGTTATATGAAAATTATAGAGTACTTTTTACAAATACTATTCAATTATCAAGACGATTTTTATGAAGTATCCAACTGTCTATATTTTCTAGTCCATAAAAATACGGCCATAATTTTAAATATGTATATTGTTTGCAAATGCATTGAATTCGATATTAAACAGCGCTATAAAAATATTTATAAAACACCTAAATATAAACCTGTATCAAATAAAATCAAAATATTTTTTTTTTTTTACTTAAACTAACCCCAGACACAAATATCATTCTGACATCATATGAAGTTAACAATTAATTTAATTGCAGGTAAAATACTGTTGTATGGTTACTGTATATAAGAATATTAAATACATACATAACTTCACGCCAAATCCCTTGCGGGGTAGGTAGAGAGAACAGAGCGCCATAAGGCACGAGTCTTGCACGCTTCACTCGCTTCGTTGAATTTCATAATTCTTTTCATGCACGCGCGTCGGTTTTTGAGGCTCCTAACATCACCTTCCTCCAGAACACGTTCTATTTGGTCATGGAATGTGTGTCTTGGCCGTCCTCGACTCCTACATCCATCCGCTTTTGCATTGTGTATCTGCTTAGTCAGTCCTGCATCAACTATTCTTTCTACATGTCCGAACCATCGGAGCATGCCCTTTCTTACTTTTACACCGACACTCTCTTTCAATCTCTCGAATATTAAATAGATACATTATATCTCAACAAGTAAAGTTCCATTATAATAAGCGTTGACGTTAAATATAATATGTTGTTAGAAGTCGTAAAGAAGTACGCGGCTGGTGTGTAAACAAGGGTGGGCTGAGATGTCGGAGCCGCAATGCACCAGTGTGACGTAGTTCCCTAAAGGGTGACACTGGTCGGGATCGTTTATCAAAGTCAATATCGTCTGTCGTACATACAGTCTGCTCTGATGCGTGTGTGCTTGATGTATCATTGATTTTGACGTACTCTAATCATTATTGTTGGTTGGAGGTTTTCTATGTTAATCGCTATAAATTTATAGGGATTTAATATGTTTTTTATTTTGGTTATATTGATCTTACATTCATCTTGGTATCAGTATTTTTATACGTGTTATAAGTTATTGTTTGTTTTGAATGATTTGTAGAGATTATTTTGTATCTAATATATAAATATGCGAAGCGAAACCTTTGGATCACTTTTTATAAAAATTGAGCGGACTATTAAATTTCTTGTATTTGATTATTTTCTTGTTCTTGAATATATCGAATGGGAAATGTTGTTTATTTTGTAATTCTATTTCATTTGCTAATTATGTTTTTCATGGTACTAATTTAAACATATTTATGGTCGATTTACGCCTTAAAAATCTTAGGATTTTTTATTACTCAGACTTTCGCGAATCTCACTCATAGATTAAAACAACTTTTAAGATTATATCGCGTTTATTTATTACATATTTTACTTACTTATTAACAAAGGATCTTTACAAACAAAATTTTTTTTTCATTAGTGAATACATCTTATAAATAAATATTAAATTTTTTTGTTTCATGGTCTGATGTGGGTTACCAAAAGTAAAAATCATATTTTTTTATTTTGATTTTTATTTCCAAAAAGTGGGTGCTCTCTGCATCAATGAAAATAGCTTTCGAACAACTAGCATATTTTTGTTCATCACTCGTGAAAATGATCTCTGTAAAGAGTTCGAAATGTCGAGAAATAAATAAAAATAAGTAATAAATAAACGCGATATAATCTTAAAAGTTGTTTTAATCTATACCTTAAATACTATATTTCTTTGGACTCATGCAATGGGCAGCAGAACATAGACCATATTTTTGTGGGTCGTTTAAAATTTCTCACAGATAACATTCGAATAGAACCATTGTTATTCCCCGAGTCACTGGTGTATAGCTATCAAAATTCATATTCGTGTTCTTTTAAGTAAAAGTATATATGCCAAATCACTAAACTATATAGACTGCAAACAAACTGTAATAATATGAATATTAATAGCAATACTATAATATCAATTACTTTGCTATGTAGACTCGTGTAAACCACGGACGGTATTCCTCAGGATCCCTCACTAAAAGGCGGCTTAGTGCCTGGCTTAAGTTATAAACTACTCTTTATCCTGGTTGAAAATTTCTTTGAGAAATATACCTATTATACGTTTGAAATTTATAACACACTTTGAATATAAAATTAACATTTTTATTAAACCATCGCCGGCTTCCTTAAATATATCTATAAAAATATATAAAATTTGTGTATCTTTTTATAATAATAAAAGACACATATAACAATTTTTTTTGTGGGTGTATGTGTCTGCTATAATCTTTGAAACAATTTTATTTAACATGTTATGTATGTTAAATAAAATTTGTGAACCTTTTTATAATAATATAATACACTTGGTACAAATATATTTTTTTTTGTTGGCCTGTATGTACCTGCCATAATCTTTGAAACGTTTGATCCAATTTTACAAGACTATATATATATCTATTTTATTTTTGAAGAAATCATCATTATCTCTCTGCCCTGTTCCCATAATTTAAGGGCCGGCCCCGGTCCCATTAAATATAGGAAATAACACCACCAAACTCTATTTTTGGCACATTTGCTAACTAACGCGTTAGAAAATATTGCATGATTTAATTTTATTTTTTACAAAACTAGTCCTACGAATTTAAATAGTTTCAATAAAAAAAACCCCGTTGTTTCGTTCGGCTTTAGTTCCGTTACTATCAAATGTCAGAAAACTTATTTGAATAACAAACAACGTTTACAATAAACGATGCCGTGCATGACGGTACGAAGGCGTTTGACAGTATCAGAATAAGCCAGCCAGTACAGCAAGAAACAATACAACTGACAATACTGACTTAAATCAAATTTTTATATAGGCTAAATATATTTCTCACATATTAAAAAGTCATGTCACGGGTGGGACGTATGCCGCTGGATAGATCACCGCCCTAACATCCGGCTACTAATAAAAATATTGTGGACACCGCTGACCGTATATCACTAGTTTTATGGCGTATGAAGCAAAAAAGCAGGCTGAACACCTGATGGTAAGTGACTAGCTTTACCCATAGACGCCTGGAGTACTGAAAATATCACATTTGCGCTCTGGATCTTTAAGATACAAGAGGGAAGGCTTGAGTTGAGCTTCCGAATACCTCTCTCACGTATCACGGCACGAGATAGTTGACTTCAATATTCTAGAGCATTAGTATTTTACCAGTCAAGCTAGCCCGTTCATGCAGCGAACTGCGTGACTCTACCAATGTTTATACTAGTCATATTGAACGGTTTCGGTCGATGCTCTCTATAAACACGTCGCCCGTTCCATCATCGCGCGAATAGGCGGCGTCGTTTCGTATATAAATCAAGTCTCACACTTTTTCACCTGCCACACACAAAAGCCTTCCCTTTACTGAAACTTGATTCGAGTTATTTCTGACGAAATATCAGCCTATTTGTTATACTATTGATAGGGACGCACGTGCGACGACGTAAGTTTGTACTTGTTGACGAGAGGGGGATTGAACGAAAATTGCTTTCAGTTAGTGTGCATAGAATTTCATGACTGCCAATTCACTTGGATATTACAGTTTAGCTGAACATTACATAGATAATTTTACGTATCGATACCCTAATTTGCAAACCTAATAACTTCACTTTTTTTCGAAAATGGCATTTTGATACCGGCAGATACTACAAATTATCTAGTCTCTATTGGTATCAAAATTTTCATTTTCGAAAAAAAGTAGAGTTAGTAGGTTTGCAAATTAAGATATCAATATGTGTAAGGCTTTCAAGCTTTATTAATTAATTTAAATTATGATCCAAATTGGCAGGTACCTCACCTTGTGCGTATAATATTCTTTAAAAAAATATTTATCAAGTTATTCATAAAAGATTATCTTTAGTATATTATGTACTACTAATAGTTATCAAAATATTGTCCACCAATTAAATTATGATTAAACTGTATTAAGATTAACTCAACAGCCTAAGCAGGATCTTCTATTTAAAATAGCCATTGCATTTATTTGGCGGACGTTATGTTCTATGCCAGTGGTTCTCAAACTTTTTAAATGACGGAACCCTTTTGGGAAGCAAAATACTTGATGGAACCCTACAATAAAACAATTATTTTTATAAGTGTATTCTTTATTAATCAGCATAATAAAAGTACAATGTATCAGTTACTAATTATTGTTTACTTCACCACTTGGTAAGGACAATAATAGAAAACATTAAAAAAGAAAAAATCTAACTAGTGGGAGGTATGAAACTGTTTTTTATTTTTCATCAATTGCTTGATATCAGGTTTGATGGAAGAAAGTTGGAGTCTCATATCAGCTTCGGCGTCCAGTCTATTGCGATATTTTGTTTTCGTGGCTGCGTAGGTAGAGAATCCTGTTTCGCACAAATATGTAGTTGGGAACGGGAGAAGAATATCCAGAGCCATTTGGCCAAGCATTGCATATTCATCTTGGATTCTGCACCAAAAATCATTAAGAGGCGTCGTTTTGAACAATGACTCCATACTTGTGTCTGATGACATTTCTAAAAGAGATTCATATATCTCATTTGACATGTTTTCAGGCTTTTCCAAGTTGGGTAAAAAAGGATTATGAATCCAGGAGTTCACTTTAATTTTTGTATTGTGTTCTTCGGGAAAATACTTTTCAAAAGATGCGCGCATCGAACTGAGATATTGGACCAATTCTTCAAACGCATTATCTTCAAACATTTCTGAGTCGTTTTCGCTAACAAACTCACTGAGTAACGTAAAACTTTCTATTTCTTTCTTACCAATGCAAATGATCCAAAAATCTAATTTTCTTTTAAAAGCAGTTATTTTATTATAGGCCTGAAACACTGTTGTCTGTTTACCTTGCAACGATAAATTTAATTCGTTAAGTTTTTGAAAGATATCCGCCATAAAAGACAATCGGAACAACCAAGTTTTATCATACAAACGGTCCTTCAAATTAAAAGAAGTATCTGCTGAAAAAAACATTTGTAACTCGGCTCTAAGTTCAAATAGCCTTGTTAAAGTTTTTCCCCGAGACAGCCATCGCACTTCTGTATGGAGCAGCAGTGTTTTATGTTTGCTGCCATAATCTTCACACAATAATGAGAACAATCGGGATTGTAGTGGTCGTGATTTGATAAAATTAATTATTTTTACCGCTTCATCCATAACTAATTTTAGATTAGACGGCATTTGCTTCATCGCAAGTGCTTGTCTATGCAGAATACAATGACTGGAACTACAATTAGGCGCTTTATTTTTCATTCGTGACACTGCTCCTGCTGTTTTACCTGTCATCGCCTTGGCCCCATCTGTACAAATGTCAATGCAATTGTTCCAACTGAGATTATGTTCTTCAAAAAATATATTTATTTTATTAAAAATTTCTTCCCCGGTAGTGTTTGTAAGCGGCGATGAACACATAAGCATGTCTTCTTCAAAAGAACTTTTATATGGATATCTCACAATAACCAGCAGGATAGCCAAACCAGCGACATCAGTCGACTCGTCCATTTGCAAAGCGAATCGTGTATTTTGTAGACGTGTAACTAGTTCTTGTTTGACGTAGCTTGCCAGATCATGGATTCGTCGTGAAACAGTATCGTTTGATAGCGGAACAGTAGAAAGATGCTTTGCAGATTTTTCATCAAGCATACATTTTGTTATGTCTAATACACATGGTTTTATTAATTTCTCAGCGATAGTGTGCGCTTCACCTGCTTGTGCAATGCGATAGCTAACTAAATATGATGCCTCCGTGGCCTTTTCGTTGGTAGTTTGTGTTACATGCATCATATTTTTTTGACTTTCTAATAACTGATCTTTTTTGCGAACAAAAAATTCTTTATTCTTGTCTTTAGTCTCGGGGTGTACGGTTTCTAAATGTCGACGCAATTTGGCAGGTGCCATGGAACTATTAGGAAGCAGTTTACTACAGAGCATGCAGAGAGGTGAGCCGTTGGAATCAACAAATCCGAAACTGATATAAGATTCATCATACTTCCTTTTTTTCGTCTTTGAAACCGTCGAGCTTGACGTCGTGGTACTCGTGGCATCATCTTCTGGATCGGTGATTGCTAAATTCTCCGCGCGCATTGCTTTTGAACATTCAGCGTCATTAGAAGATGTTGTTGGAACACGTTTAACACCTTTAAGCCAACGTTCCATTCTTCTTTATTTATAATGTTACAAGTCAGGATAGTGGGGTTTAAATAATGCACAATCGTTACTGCGTATAAGAGACTAAATTTAGAACCTACAGGGAAGAAATGTATAAAACTGAGACAACAGAATACAGCAGGCAGTAAAACAATGGACACTAGTTTCTCGCTAGCGAGCTTGTAAGTAGGTAGTAACTTATCGCTCCGAACGCTAATCATCAACTGACGACGCCAACGCGCGATCGCCGCTTTTATACTTAGTCCTAGACTCGATCTCAAATATTCTCGAAAATACTCGAGTCGGCACCTTTCATAAACAAAAAGCAAAAATAAAAACAGAAATTTAAAAATAGCGTTGTAAACAATATCGACTTTATCCTTTGAAGTTAGAGACGAAAGTCGCTTGTTGACAACTATAGCGTCTAATTCAGAGGCGGCTTTTATCAAAGAGACTGAGCGCTTACAAGTATACTACCCGCTCGTTTTAAGTTTGCCGCTGGCGATAGGTATGAGTGTATGACGTTCGAAATTTTTTATTTAATTGTAACAATAAAAATTGTGTACGTTAGATATTTGGGTAAAACTATGACACATTATAAGTTTTGTTGTCACGTGGGGGAGGGTACGCGCATTCCACAGACCGGCAAACTTAGAGCGAACGCGTTGTACAAGTATAAAATTGTTGAGACCAAACTTAAGAGATACTAGACTAGCAGACCGCGCGAACTTCGTATCGCCTAAAAAAGGTAAAAAAAATCCACTCAAACCCCGCGCAACATATTTGTCTTAGAAATTGAATACTTAAATTTTGTACACGGTGAATATCTTTTGAATTAAATGTCCAAATGTGATCATTCAAAAAGTTCTAGAAAGGCCTTAAATTTATCTTTTTAATGAAGCAAATTATTTTGTGGAGAGTTAATACCAAGGTACAAAAAAAGAATTTGAAAAACGACATCATTTTAATTAATTTTAAAAAATCAAAAAACCCTTAATGTGCGATAACTATAATAGTTAGATATATGCTCTCGCGACCTTTTTCGTAGACAATTATACGCTCTATAAAAGTGTAGTACATTGTTTTGTTCTGTACTCAATAGTTTTCGCAGCGTTCGCAATGTAAGGGTCACGTACTTACACCTTGGGTTACATTATTGGTTTTATAGTAGGGATCCCTAATTTATTTGAAAATATAATATAGCCTAAAACCTTCCTCGATAAATGGACTATACGCCATTAAAAGAATTTTTGAAATCGGACTGGTGGCTTCTGAGATTACCTCGTTCAAACAAACAAACAAACAAACTTTTCCGCTTTATAATATAAGTATAGATTATAGATTGTACCAGCTAATGTAACACAAGCTTATACAAATACAAATAAATAATTAAATAACATTCATAGCGCGGCCGCGGAGTCCGCACAGCCGCGGAGCGACCAGAGAGAGGTGTTTTGATTTTATTATTTCTAAATTCTTGCGGAACCCCGACAGAGGTATCACGGAACCCTAGGGTTCCGCGGAACACACTTAGAGTATAGCTGTTCTATGCTATTTTGGTGAAAATACCATACCTACCCGATTTTTTCATAATTTTCCATATAACATTTATACATATTTATTGTTAATATCAGAGATTATTTAAAAAGCAATATTATTAAAGTAACATACACAAAAACACCAGCAAAAATACTTTCATCATCAAGAACAACAACTTTGAATAAAATACAAAAAAATATTCAATACATACACATAGTAATTTATATCATTTTCTCTTGACATTGAGATGTGTGAGTTTCATAAAAGTATCGTAAATATATATATATATATTATAGAGAAAAAAACTCTTTACTTTATCACACGGCACAACAATAACTCAGCCAAGTCATTGATACCTCGCTGACAGTGTATCATATCGTCGTAAATATCATATCATATTCTTCAAGGTATATAATAATTGAATTATGTAGGTAAAAAATGATGTCACGTAACGCTATTGATGGTACAATCTTAGATCATGATAGCTTGGGAAGCTGTAAGACGTCTCATTGCGATGTCGATAAGTGCCTATTTAAGGAGTAGACTCCTACGTCGTCAGCGGGGACCGATAGCGATAGGTAATACGAATACAGCCTGTATTGTGCGTCGCTAACTTGCCGTAAGACGTAACGTCAGGCGCCAAGCGGACTACAATCGACGTCTATAATCTTTGCCGTAAATGGATTTTATGCAAATATCACAGCGGCCCGTCGTAAATACTTACTATAACAGATAAAAATGATTGTCTTATCACTACTATTTGTGTGGTTTTAACTGTATTCTGATTATGTTACTAGTAGGGATTTGGGATTATCTTGTCGATTTTTTTAACAAGGAAAAAAAACAACTATAAAGAGTGATTGGCAGTAGATAGAATGCTCTTTCCCCGACCTAAAAATGGTACTTACTAGAATCACTGGGATGTTCTTGAGGAGATTTTTGATATGAAGCTAAAGAGTTGTCGGAATAAACATGGGTGTGATAAATTTACAACTAGGGTTAAAATGACGTGAAGTTACAAAAAAATATACACATACAAAAATTGCACAAAAAATTTCAGTCATAGCCCAAAATGAAAGTTCAGCAAACATCCGGTCAAATAACAACGTTCTTTGGGAATGGTACATAGCCGAGTGAGATTTACATGAACACAGCATCTCTATCTTGCGGTTGTTATCATTCAATTAAATAAGATTTTAGCGATATCAGAACCACACCTGTTACGTGGAGACTGGAATTCCATTACGTCTTGTATTCAACTAATGATTTCCCGTTCCGAATTTCGAAAACTTTCGGAATTCATTTTAATTGTTTCCGGTTAAAACTTTACCGACGGAATGATTTCGAAAATTTTAAAGGACTCGTTAAATATTTCTTCTTTTGTTGTATAACCGGTATTGTGATTGAATTACACTGAGGGAGTCAATAAGATTTTAATTTTAACCGAAATCCGAATAAACTTGGTAATGAATATTTATTGCTTTTGTTTAAAGTATTGAGATTGAGTAACACGGAGAAGTCAATGAAGGTGGTTTGAATAAACTAAACTTTTTTTTTTCAGTCCTGCTTTTGTTATGGAAGGTATCAAGTTCGTATCCTGTGTATATGTCAATGACTTCGCCGAAATATTTTCAACATAGACGTCTAAAGAAAATGTTTAAGAAGTATGACAATAGATTCCGGCACCTACTTTTGAGCTTAAAAAATTAATCCGACTTGTCCAGGTATGGTTTCACTTTTAGATAACAAGGGCGTAAAAATATAGCAAATTACATAGCTGTCAAACTCTTAGACTACGATAACCATAGATTTAGCATAGACTGTAGTAGATGGCACATGTCAGTAAAAATGTACTACTAATTATCACTGACAGCGCAACCGCAAATAAGCGATTCTCAGGATGTTTTTAATCATCATCATCATCATCATTAGCCTTTTGAGGTCCACTGCTGGATATAGGCCTCCCCCATAGAGCACCACAACTGCCGGTCCGCTCAATCATGGGGGGATTTTGCCATAATCGCCACGCTTGGCAGGCGGGTTGGCGATCGCAGCAGGCTGTATTTTGTTGAGAGAGAATGCTGCTGCCCATTCTTCTAGCTTTGCCCTTAGTCGCCTTTTACGACACCCACGGGAAGAGATAGGGTGGCGGTATTCTTAGCCGGCGCCACACAGCGACAGATGTTTTTAATACAACAGCTGAACAATAAGTATGTAAAAGTTGACACCATGGAAGCACTTTTCACGCGCACATTGAAAAGTCACTCACACATGAAAAACCCATTTTTGGTCTCGTTGTTTGGGTATTATTATTATTACTATCCGATCTATTATTTTTTATAAAAAAACAATTCCGTCCTAAAAATATATCTCCTCGTCCAATGCAATTTTTTTATCAAATTCTTCAATATTATCATGTAATTTTCCTTTGGCGCAGTAAATTTTCTTTTGTAAATTGAATCCCGCTTTATATTTTTCGTGTTTCCCGTACTGTGATCAATCTCGATTTAATAATATGATAATGACGTCATCTATACAGCCTCTTGCGAAATGTTTACCAAAAAAATACTGTTGTATAGGTGTATTATTATTTAAATGAGTTCCGTATTGACGAACTGGAAAAAATAATCACAAGGAACGTGTCTCTTTTTGAAGGCTTTGTGCAAAAAATAGAGACTGATAATTTTATAAACTAAATTTAAAACACGAAAACGTAAAAAAAAAATATGATAAATCACCTATAGAGTAGAAGTTCATAGCCTGATTGTCCAATACTTGATGTATCACACGTGTAGATATAAAAGATATAAAAGTATCTTGCCACTAGGTACTGTGAACTTGCCGATCAACCAACAGGCGATTTGACAACATCAATCTTATTAATTCAGAACAGAGCTTTAGTCACGTTGCTTAGAATTTGAATACGGCATTCAGACTGTACGTGTTACGTCCTATGCACTCATATAAGTGTTTGAAATGCGTAAGAGACAGACAGAGTTATGCTTGAAAGACAAGCCTTGTCACATTTGTTATTGTTTTTTCATGTATGAAATTAACTTTGCATTTTTTGTTATGATATTGGAATATTACTTCGCCCGCTTTTGATTCGAAGTGGGATCGATTCCGGACACACTCGGAACTCGATTTTTCGGAGTTCTTTCTGTAAGTAATAATATGTGATAAAGTCGTAAAGTCACAATTTTATTTTTACATCATACATAGTCACAATATTATTACCATTAGAAATGTAAAATAACAATTTGGCGAGTCGAGGTTTAGCAGCAGCGTAAGCAGTGTGCTGCTTACACTGCTAATGCTAATAAATGATCTGAGTGGTCTTTCTTATGATACCCTTCAATCTTCGAAAAATTCGTAGTTACGGAGTAAATGAGAGGCAACATATATACTTTATTCTTTCGTAAACGTTTATTTTATAGTTGATATAGCAGATAAAGTGAATGAAATTACACAGAAAATAGTTCCGAACTCTGAAAATTTTGATGAAAACTCTCCTGTATATAAATTAATGAGTAAAACAGCGGACCAACTTCGCTCATTCCAGCCAATCAACTACTCAAAGTGTAAATACGTTAGTGAAAATGTGCAATTACAAAAAAAAAAAAAACAGTACGCTGATACTAAAATGTGGACACGGCTGCAAACGGAACGTCAATCAGTAGTACTATTTGCGTTTCAGTAGTACCGAGTAGCAAATCTCGCCTGCGTTGCTTTTTACAGTTTTGTTATTCAACTCAATTTAAACTCTATGCATTTTTGTATTATAAATGTTATTTAAAACGTTCAAATAACTGCCTCGCTTTCGCTATCGACTTTACTAAATTGTTATTTAATTTTCCATCGATACGGCCCCCGGTTTTCAATGATATTGTTAATGTAAACGACTGGAAATGTGTTAATTATTTATTGATAATTAACGGCGCAGGCATTCAATTGGAATGTATATAGTTTCGATTGCAAACGCTTGTTACAAACAAACAACCTGTATATATGTAGGTAGTAATAGTAGTAGGCTCTTGACAAGGAAATTATATGATGGATACACGTGACTTATATATGAACTGGTACAACATTTAGTTTGCATAACAATATTTTCACACAACGTCACGCTAACTCCTGGGGAAAGTTTTTAGCAGTAATACCGAGTAATACCACGACCTCTCAAAATAAGGTGTTAAAAAGTGGCTCATGCAGCATTTCGTTTGGTGAAAGAGAGAATTCAGAGGCCCAATCCTCTTAGCTCTTCTACTCCCCACCCCACTTTAGATCATTTTTCTATGCCATTTTGAGCAACACAAACAGGTATATGCGCAGCGGTAGTCGCTTACCCTTAGGTCACCACATAACCTGACACGACCCGCTTACTCTTTGCCTTTTATTCCATTAAATCTGGTCTATTTTGATCCATAAATTCTTGATATATTTAAATAAAACTATTAAAATAACTAACACAACTATATTTAACTAACGCAATAAAAACCTGCATTATTTATTTACCTAATAAACAAACATCATATTAATAAATCCATGCCATTAGTTCCACATCTTTAATAGAAATTGTTGTATTAATATTGTGGAGAGTGCAATAAATATGGTAAGTAATCACACTAAGAAGTCAGATAGTGGAAAATCGCTGGGTAGCGAATCGTAATTAGCGGAGGAACACCCACCGGAAATAAATAAGGATATTAGTTTTCCCAACGCTGATCTGATTCATGATAAAATTTATATTATTTTGATCATCTATATTAGTATATAGTCTCATCTGTAGAAGTATATTTGAAATTAATTAATAGTACTTTTGGAATAAATAGTAAAACTACGCAGCTTATTACATGCATGGTCTGGCTCGACCGGCGAAATACGAAAACCTCACAGAATATCGGTTTAAAGTGACTAGTGCAATGTTTGGTTAAGGAGATAGGTGTCCGGAGGCCTAACCTCTTTCCGCTTCTAATCCGTATCCTACTCTCGATGCCTTCTCTATCTTATCTGGTCTTCAGTAAAAGAATCTCTATATGTAACTGATAAAAATAAGAAATTCATGGAACGAAAAATAAAAAATCTCCGATGTCAAATTTGGGATTATAATAAATATAATTTTATGGATTAAACGTTATAATTCATCTTGAAAATAAATTGTATTATTTATCAAACTGCTAACCGGTTTATCTAGGATTAAGTGGGACTACACACTTCCCTTTCTTAATACAACGAGGAAAAGAACCAAAATGAGGTTCTGTCTAATCCAAGGCTTAAACTGTTGGCCATCCGCCGCTGGAGAAGTTATTAATTGATATTTACATTACAGTATACTCCGATTAAGTTTTTTTTTTTTTTTTTTTTTATGGGAAAAGGGGGCAAACGAGCTAGCGGGTCACCTGATGGAAAGCAATCACCGCCGCCCATGGACATCCGCAACACCAGGGGCGTCGCATCAGCGTTGCCGGCCTTTAAGATAGGAATATGCTCGTTTCTTGAAGGTTCCAAGGTCGTAGCGGTCCGGGAATACCGTTGCCGGCAGCTGGTTCCATATAGGAGCAGTGCGTGGCAGGAAGTGACGGCTGAATCGCACTGTCGTAGATCGCCAACTATTAAGCCGATGTGGATGGAAACACTGGCGAGTCGGGCGATTGCGAAAGTCAGCAGGCGGTATAAGTCCGAACAATTCCTCAGAGCACTCCCCGTGGTATAAGCGGTACATGATGCATAGAGATGCAACATCTCTCCGCAACGCCAACGGATCAAGCCGATCGGAAAGAGCTAGGTTGTCGACAAGCCGAACCGCGCGTCGTTGAATGCGGTCAAATGGAGAAAGCTGGTAGTGGGGTGCCCCCGCCCAGAGATGAGAACAGTATTCCACGTGAGGCCGGACCTGCGCTTTATACAGTTGCAAGCGATGACCTGACGTGAAATACCGTCCCGCTCTATTGAGCACACCAAGCTTTTTTGAGGCCAATTTGGCCTTGCTCTCCAGATGACCGCGAAATTGGACGTCACTCGTCAAGTCGATACCAAGAATTCCGATATTGGCTGAGACGGCTAAGGGAGTGCTCTCAAAGCAGGGAGCTACGACAAATGGTGTCTTTTTAGCGGTAAACGCGCAATTTTTAAATTTAAAGTTTAGATATAATGTACGACCTGAATGTTTAAGCCAGTAACACCCAAAGAGACTAAAATATTATTAGTCTAGACTACTACTTAATACCAGACCTATAAAATCATTTAGTTCTATTTTTAAGTTAGGATTAACAACTGAAATGACCTGAATGTTTAATACATACATAATACATAACATAACATAACTTCACGCCTTTTGTTACCCGAAGGTGTAGGCAGCGGCTGTTAAGCCTCGTCTCGCCGTTATGTTTACGTCCCAAATGGAATAGGTGGCGAACCTATTGCCATACCGGGCACAAAGTTGTCAGTCATCGATATTTATCACACGTAACTTTCAAAAATTTCGAAAAGTCATTGGTGTGTGCCAGGATTTGAACCCACTACTTCTTGAATCAGAAGCGGGGTGCTAGCCACTGCGCCACCGAGACTGTTTATTGTTAATGTAAGATTATCTTTAGAATATTTAGAAATATTTAAAATTTGCATAATTTTGATAAATTTATTTATCATCATAATTTAGTGTCATCTACACTGTTTACTTATTATATTATCAACAACTTATAAAAGGAATTTCTATAAGTTTTAAAATCTATAAGTTTTCAAAAGATTTTTTTTATGATAGAAGAGGTCAAACGAGCTTGCGGGTCACCTGATGGAAAGCAATCTCTGCCGCCCATGGCGTCTGCAATACGAAGGGCATCACATCAGCGTTGCCGGCCTTTCAAATAGAAATAAGCTCGTTTCTTGAAGGTTCCTAGGTCCTAGCGGTCCGGAAATACCGTCGCCGGCAACTAGTTCCAAAATTTATAAGCACCTACCGCCGCCTATGGACACCGGCAACACAAATAGTGATACAGTTGCGTTGCCAGCCTATAAGAGAGTAGGATGGGAAAGGATGAGGGAAAGGGGAACGGGCCAACGGATACTTCTCTCACCGAACGAAACACGGCATGGCCGTGATATTTGACCGCTCGAGTCGGCCCGTCCATGCAGCGAACTACAAATGTAATGTGTTTTTATCTAACTTTTTATGGAGATTTATCTGTGACCCATCTTAGTCCCGAAGATACATAAGAAGACAAAGCGTGAGCAATCATTATGGTTTGTTATATAAATATCTTTTTATTAAGCAATCGAAGATATGGTTGGAGCAAATGGCACGCGGGACTCGTCATGATTAGATCGGGGACTGCAACCATCACAAACGGGCAACTATCCTTATTTTATAGAGATATATTATTGTTTCATATTATATTTTTATCTTAACTTATATAAGAATATTTATTCGACATACATATAAATAAATATACTTATATATTTCGCGTCATTTTAGTAGTTTAGGGCACTCCGTTTGTGATTTGGTCTCTAGTTCTTTTTCTAGAATCCGGCACCCTTATGATTTCCGGGAGTGAAATACTGCCGTATCTGGGTCATATTTACTGCGGCCCACTCCTTTAAGTATCACAGGTGGAAAGCAACAAAATAAAAATTAAAGAAAAATTCCGGATTCCAATCTCGTCATGAAGTGTTGATATGAACTATCAAATTATTTTTTAATTGTTTTGTATAAAAAAAACTTAGTACCTTGATATTATTTTATTTATTATCATTACATAGCTTAAGACAAAGTCTTATACTTTATATCTTTGAAACTACGCAACGGATTTTGGTGCGGTTTTTTTAATAGATAGAGGGTGTCAACGAGGTGGTTTGTATCTATAAGTCATGTATTATATAGTAAAGAAAAAGTGATAAATGCAAAAAATACTTATTTATTACATTTGATGCGGAACAAAGTTCGCGGATCAGCTAGTACTGAACTAAAATAAAAAGAACGTATTATTATGATCACCATTCGAATTCGTATTTTAATCAATATTTCAAGTTGTTACCTGCTAGATAAAGATAGAATATTATTACTGTTCCATCTCTACTTGGTTTTATTCAACAGCCAGTCCCTGACGCTTCTCTCTCGCTAAAACCGATTCCTTGTTACTAGATCTCTGCATTTCGAAAAAGCGTAAATATTTTCCTCTCGGGTGCTTTCCGCTATGAAGAATTCCATGTCGGTTCTACATTTTGAATTATTAAATTGTAATGTAATTCAATTCATTTTTCTGCACGTGTAAATAAATAGTATCACATTAAAATAATTATTAAAAAAATATGTGTATTTGCAGTCAAACACAAAAAAAATACCAAATCTTCTGCGAAGTTTCCTTCTTGGACTTGAACATGATGGATTTATAATTTGGACAATTTAATATAAGTACAAAAGTATTTACTTTAAATCAGCTCATATTTATGATACTAGCTGACCCGGCGAACGTTGTTCCGCATCAAAAGTATTATCTGCTGTCCCGCAATGTTAATATTGCAATATCTTCGAAGTTATTTGTTTAAATTGCATGCTGTAAAGGGCCAGGATCATCTATGTTACATGCACAATATATTTAAGACACTTAATTGGATGAAAATTAATACCCTCTAACTATTAAAAAAAACCGCATCAAAATCCGTTGCGTAGTTTTAAAGATATGTGCATATAAGGGGACAGACAGCGGAAAGTGACTTTGTTTTATACGATGTAATGATTTGGCATGCAACAAGATTTCATAGCACATAGGAAAGAGAAAAATCCGAAAAACTTATATTTTATTAGTGCGTGACTCCAACTCGCACTTGACCTGTTTTAATTTAAAGAAATCTTGGAACTAAAAAATTTTTATATATTATTGCAGGATATTTCCCAATAATTTTAACATGAAAGATTAAATACACATTTTAAAGGATCCACATTCTATCCTATCCTTTTATCCTTTCATCCTATTGATGTGAATCAGCTAATGTTTCCGCAGAAAGCACTATAAATCAGTAGTAACTAAAAGGCCTGTTAAGCGTAAATTTTAATTTAAGTAAGTGGATCCATACTTCAGTTAAAACAACCTAAAACTTTACCTTTTTAAGCCCCGACATGAGTATAACAAGTAAAGGGTTGCTTCAATTTTAAAAGTGTACATTACACATATAGCCTCAGGTTTTTTCTTTGACATAATTCTAGTAAATTGTTAAATTAAATTCAACAAAATATGTCGTGTCATTTGATTATTTATTCATTCATTATTCAGGGGTCTGAACTAGTTTCAACTAGAACTTCAATCACTTCCATGATAGTACAGCAAGTTGGAAATTTGGCAATTGTAGGACAGTGTTGCCAACCAGCAGTAGATATTGTTGTTTGTCTTACAGTAAATAATTATTTGCTTATTTATTGAATGGGAGAAGGGAAACGAGCAACCAGATCACCTGTAAGTGAGTAACGTCGCCCATAGACAATTGTGAAACAGTGTTGTAGCTGAGTGGCGGGCCTTTACAGGGAAAGGATGGACAAGGAGATCGAAGTATATTTTACGTCAATATTCTAAGTTAACTTGGTGTTTCACCGGTCGAGCAGGCCCTTCATGTCACGTGTTTTATGTAATTTTAAAAAGCGTTCAAAGTTTTCATAAATATCGAGTAACTCTAACTTGTCATTTAACAATACCAAATGAAAAATATTACTGAATGCACTTTTGCAAATACGACCAAATGAAGAAAAAAAAATTTTTTTTTTGCTTTTTGCAAAGTTTAATAAAAAAAATATTGAAACATACACCGGTTTCTGGTGAAAGCTAAGTACATTTGGGGCTTTTCCTGTGTTTTTTTTTCCCTTTGTAAGAGATTGCGCTAAGTGATCACATTTCGATATTAAACCATTTGCCGAAGGCCGCTACCGGCTACGTATTTCATTTTACTGAGTGTCTGACGTGAATTTTTTGGAGACTTGCTTTTTGTCGAAATTATTTCCCAATCTTTTTATTACATCTAGTGTCAATTTTGCTATCTATTTTTTTTTTTTATATATACCCTCATTTTTATAAGTGCCATATTTTATATAAAAAAATAATATTAAAACTAATTAATTTGATTAGGGTATACAATAATATTAACACAGTTGTAATGTAATGTAACAACAAAACAATGTAATAATTTATTTTTGATATTTATATTCAAATTATCGTTTGTACTCACGTAATTGTTCGGGTCGTTGGATTTGGCCCGTTTTACACAAATCTTCCCATTACAATAGACCCCAAAAGCCTTAATCCTAGCAAAAACGAGCCTCAAACACATTTGCATAACTACGTACGAGTATTACGTTTGAACGAAGTAAAAACTTCATTATTACAGGCAGAAGTGCCTGTAATCTGTTATTTTATAAGTTCCCCGGCGTACGTTCAAAATTAGTGAAGTTCAGAATTAGAACTTAACGGTATGTACCTACCTCTAGTAAAATCTTTTTTTTTATTCGCAAATATCTTGACTTGAAACAGTAAAGTTTTGATGAGATGAAAACAACCATGATTATTTTTTTTACAATTTAATGAATTTTTTACCTTTACGACCGTTATGTTTGGAAATGTCGGCAGTTTTTGCTTATATTGCGGAAAATGAAATATTGTTTGGTGCCCAATGAAGTTATTTGCACTTTCGGGTACATTTTGCTTAGTTACCTACACTTATGCTATAACAACATTAGAAAAAAATGTGTTTATTTGGATAGACGAGCGGATCACCTGGTGGTCAGTGACTAGCGCCTCCCATAAACAAATGCGACATTCATATCGAGTGTTTCAGTGGCTATGTCCTTTTAAAGAAGAGCAAGAGAGGAGGGGTGGTCCTACGGATACCTAGCTGACCAAAAAAAACATGGTACTAGGAACTTTACGTCAACAATCTGAGAATTCGTGACGTTTTACCGGTCGAGCTGGAACATTCATGCAGCTTACTGTTTTGCTACTAAAACAAAATATTTGTGCTAAGCCATAAAATATATCATATTAATGTTAACTATACATGTATTCATATATAACAAATTATTTTTATGCGAGGCATGATTACGTGTAGGATTTTTTTTTTAAGTTTGAATTATATGCGAATCCAAAGAAAGCTTTCATCTATAGAAATATGATATAATCTTTCACTCAATGTTGTTGAAAGGGGGAAGTGCAACTTGTTTTCTGCTCGTTCCAAAGCAACGTCTGATATAATTACTTAAAAAATTTATAAAATGTACTAGCCGCAAATATAATATTTGTGTTTATTTAATTCTTGAAGCAACTGCGCTGATAATTTTAATGAAATAAAGTGTATTTACAGCTCAGCAAAAAATAATTTTAATTCCATTATCAGAGAGTAGTTTCGAAGAATTCGTTTTTACATTAAAAACATTTAAATAACCTGAATAAAATAAAAAAACAATTAAAGAACAAACCTACGCTAAAACACAATGCCTGAAAATTATTTATGCAGAACTGAAACTGCTGAAATAGAGGACAGAAATTACTTCTTATTTATTTTATTATGCATTTCATTTTGTTCATCTGTCGTCCGAGTCCTCTCACCCACCTCTGTTGTAACAGCACTCGCAATCGAAACTTGCAAAATGCTTTCATGAAGTACCTTCATTATAGAATTTCCAGTTTCTTCCCTCATTTACTTCATTAAGAAGATTTAGTTTCAGAATTACGCTATCTTCTTTCGTCCGCTTTCAATATTTTCTATTCGTAAACATACTGCTACAAACTTTACTTCCGTGTTAGCGAAAATATCTTCGAAACATTTCGGATGTCAGTGTTTTATGTTTGGGGTAAATAATTCTGAAGAGCTTGTGAAAAGTTTGTTCTCCTTATTAATGAGGCACAATTAACTACTTAACTCAAACAATTTCCTACTGGTTGTGTAATTGCTCTATAATTCTCCGTCGACAAACGGAACCGAATCCTAAAGTATAAGTCTTGAAATAATATTTCAACCCCAGTCCTCTATAAGTCTGGAGAGTTTCGAAAACAAGAACCAACATTTCAATCTGGCAAAGTGCATAATTTAAGGAGAACCGGAATACGGCAAAATAGTAAGATAAATCTTGAAATATCTTAGACACGTAATACAATGCTCGGACTTAGACTCAAATTTCAAGATTTTAAATATTACAATGTACTTCGTCGAACTGCAGTGCGGGCTCAGTAAATTCCATTTAGCTAAATAGCTTTTGGAAAGATAAGAATCTACCATACAATGCTGCCCTGTTCCGAAGCGGGGGAAACTAAGAAAATTGAAAAGAGAGTCGCCAAGTAAGACTGCAACGTTGATGGTCCGATTTCAAGTTACCTGAGATTTTTAGATTCCGTTAGGGTCGTAAAATCTGAGCGCCTGTAAACACTTGCTGATTTAAGGTCACCCAAGTTTTTGTCGGATGGGATCCACTTGGTCTTGCAATCTTGGCTTTAATAAGTTTAATAAAGTTCCCGTGACTTACCTGTGAGTGCGGGATTTACATAATCATTACCCTATCTAAGGCAGTGGCGCGCGTATTATACCCGAGAGGTTAATAATGCTATTTTCTCGCTACGTTTTCACCTTATCGACCCCTTTATCTACATTGTTGCTTACCAATGATAGACCGATGGTGGAATGGTCTGTTCTAACCTTTCATACACCACAGCGCAGCATCATACGTTGACTTTGCCCCCTTGAATACACCACAGCGCATCATACGTTGACTTTGCCCCCTTGAATAGAGAATGTACTAATGCTACTATGCTAACTATATTAACTGATTCGCTTGATATTAATCTGATAGAAACTTATATTAATATTTTTAATAATAATATTTTGGACACAATACACACAGCGCCCTCTAGTTCCAAGCTAATCAACTAAATGCTTGTGTTATGGATACTAGGATAACGGATATTAAAACACATATACTTTTCTTTTGTAAATACATACTTATAATACATAGAAAAACACCCAGACGCCACACAAATATTCATGTTTGTCACAAATATTTGTGCTCGGGTGGGAATCGAACCCTCGACCTCAATGCTGCAGCCGGTAGTTTTACCAATGCGACACGAGGCCCGTCAACTTGGTCACTTGGTTATTTCTACTGAAAATGTTTACTACAGTAACTTTAAGTAGAGTTCCACTTCCAAGCATAATGTGATGAGGATTGAGTACTTTCAAATGACCAAGATTAAAAAATAATGAGACTAGAGGTTATTTAAAAATATGTAGCATTTATTTATATTTTTTTATTGGGATGGAACTATGGGGATGGAAAACATAAATATTACAGTTCCGTTGCCCCCCTTTAAAATAGCATCGAGGGAAGAGGGTGGGCCTCCGGACACCTCTCTCAGCGAACAAAACTTGGTTTGAGTCAATTTACGCCGATTTTATGAAATAATGACTTTTCACCGGTCGATCCGGCACATTCATGCAACAAACTGCGTTACTCTAGCACTAAAAAACCATTACTACTTTTATTCCGATAAATATAATTTAGATTAAAAGTCATTATATACTTATTTGAATAATTTAAATTGTATAAGTTTCAACGTTAAGAATATTTCTCCTGACGCTGATGAGTAACGATGCGACAATACGAGTGTGCCGGTGCGTGGCGAGCGCCCACACATGCGCGGAAGTAGGCTCTACTTACTTTAAATCTATTTAACGGATCGCGTATTACGTTTCTTCAAGAATAGATAAGTAAGCGGTCGTGCGTTGCAATACTTCAAATTATTTTTTCTTTTTTTCGCCGGTCGGATTGAATGTACGAATTGAACCGTCAAAAATGAAGCTTACATTCCCGATTTAGATTCTATATTCGTTATAAAATCTTTATGTTTTTTTGATGGAAAATTATCCTGTATAATTTCGTCGCTCTTGTCTATATTTCTGCTACGCAGTTATTAATCGTGTCTTAGGTATTGATATTCTTATAGTTCAACGCTTTGAGTTTAAGTACAAAAGTTACGAGTTCAAATTTTGACTTATAGTTGCCGAAAGCCAATGAGTGAGTATTTGATGTGTGTGGACATTTGTGAGTAAAAAATGAGTTCGGTATTATAATAAATAAAAGGCGTGAAGTTACAACAAAGAAATCGGACTAATACAATTATTCATCAGATATTATCATTCTGCAAAAGCTTGATAGGTAAACGTGTATAGTGCGTATTACTAAGTCACCTTGCTATAACCCAGTCAGCAATCTATAATCAGAGAGAGATATGATTTAGTATTAAGAACAACTAGAGGCAGCCGAGCAAACTTACGCAACTGCCAATAAATCTAAACTTTTGTATGAAAGTAATCCTATGCTTATGCGATATTTTTGTCCTCTGAGACAGCTACACTTCGTAATATGCTGAATGTGCGACACGATGTAATCGTACCTATTTGTTTTGTCGCTTAAGCTTCATTTTTATTTATACCTATATAATGGGGAAACCATAGGCGTAGGTACAAAAAAATCAAGTAAATTTAATACAACAACAACAATACTATCTCGAAGGGTGAACACAAAAATATCGTAAGAAATTTTCACTTGGATAGCTAAGAGCGTGCTTTGTCACTGAAATTGGGAGTTTTTCAGTGGAACAGTTACCTTTATAAGGACTTAACGTCGCTGGAAACGGCCTTCTAAGTATACGAGCACAGGGGCGCCCTCTCCTTGCTGATAACAGAATTATCCGAATGACGCCATCTATCTTTTAAATGTGCACCTTACTTTTGGGCCCTATACGTTTTTGGTGTCGCACACACCCATTGTGGGCATTTCAATATTCATGTATTGTTTGTTTATCAATTATTTAAACTAAACTTCAAATACACACGTACAGAAAACGGTCTACTATTTGGAACATTTTAATACTGGTTACATAAGAACCTTAAGAAGTAAATGAGCCATTATTAAATCAAGTTAACTCTTTTTGCTAACGGTTAGTTGAACTATAACAGTGAGACAGACATCACAATATATCTTTGATAATCGTCAAATTTTTAACAAACTGTCAATTTTTATATTTACTCCTTTTTAGTTAATGATTTTCCGACTTTTCTTAGGAATCTCGTTAAAATAAAAAATTAGCTTTAATTGAGCAAAGATTATGAAAAACTGTTGTAAATTCTTTTAGTACTCACATTGCGCTACACGTAACATTACTAGACTATCAGCAGAGGTTAGTAGGTTCGATTTCCGTAGTTCTTCTATACGTACTAAAACATTTGAAATGCTCATTTCAGAATACGCTGCCTACACCTAAACTAATTAAAAGGTATCGAAGCACATTTTGAGGAATAAATTCCTTTAACATTTGTAAAAATAAAAGTAAATTGTAATAAAATAATACACATTACAAATAAAAGTTGATGAGGTTCACAGATCTGCAAAGCAAAGGTGAGGTTTATATATACGTGTACATAATATGGAATAACAAACTTACTGTGATGACTAAAAGTTCGGAAAAAAATACAAGAGTTGGTTATGAGGCATTATCATATTTATAAGCAGCGGGTCCTTCACGCGGTCTCCAGTTGGAAATAGCAACACAAATTTACATGTGGAAACATTGATCCCTTAAAATCTTATATAACTGCTGTAAATATAATATGTATCTTGAACTGAGCTAAGATAAGAATCCCGCTTCTGAATCAAGATGTCGTCGGTTCAAAATTCTTTTTTTGAAATTCTTTTCCGAAGTTATGTGTGATAAATATCGATGACTAAAAACTCTGTGCCGGGTATGGCAATAGGTATCGCCACGTATTCCATTTGACACGTACATAACGGGGAATTGAGGCTTAACAGCGGCAGCCTACACTTTCGTGTAGAAAAAGGCGTGAAGTCATAAGATTATGTTCCTCAGTGCAGTAAAATAAGAGTGTACCACACTAATATATCAAGAGTATCAACTATTACCAAGCAGACAGACTTAATACAAATTTCAATAAATCAAATTGCACAATTTTTAAATTAAATCTTTGGACTGTATGGACACGGTGACCAAAGATAAAAACGATTGCTTTCACTGTCTGAAATAATTTAGTCAATAAAATAAATAAAAACAAATCATTAAACACCATATCAGTTCAATACAATTCAATACAAAACTGTGGTAGAGCCAAGCAGTTCGCTGCATGAATGGGCTGGCTCGACCGGTGAAATACCACGATCTCTCAGAAGACCAACGTAAAGTGGTTCATGCCGCGTTTCATTCGGTGAGAGAGGTACCCTGTGGCCCACCCCCCTTCCTCATCCTTACCTATCCCCTATACCTTAAAGGTCGGCAACGCAACAGAAACACTATATGTGTTGCTGGTGTCCATGGGCGGCGTTGGTTGCTTACCATCAGGTGACACGCCTGCTCGTTTGCCCTCCTAACCCATAAAAAAAAATATCAAAGTAGATTATTTACTTAGGAAAACCATTTAGTGACAAATAAAGCATATATACAGATATAATTTAATTGACTTAGATCCTTAGGCAAATACATACGCGAAAAATCGCTCACGAAAAGGACCAGAAGTATTGGTCGAGCCGGAGGGCGGTAATCAGGTCGACTAGTAATTTTCCACCCTTAAGGGTGTGATCGGTTAACGGAGACGACAAGGGTACCACTACTATCATCCTTAGAGAGAAGAAATACTTAAGTTCACAATATATCCTATGTGGTTTTGTTTTGTTGTTATTTAAGATTAGGCAATTCCTCAATAATACATATAAGTATATATTTAGAGGAACAAGTAGGCAGCTGCTATCGTACAGTTTGTGAGACGTCTCCGGAGAAATTAATGTAGTGGAATATAAGTTAGGACGTTGTAATAAGATTGACTTGGATGTCTACTGTCTGTTTTATCGCTTTTGATTGTTCAGTTGCATGCTATAATATAATGAATCTGATAATTAAGTTTGGTACTTATACAACTTGTGCTTTCTTAATTAATTAAATACTGTTTGGATTTGGACTAATATTATATGTATTATTAACGTTTAAGTCTTGGTGGAGCAGTGGTCGAGCACACGGCTTCTGATTCCTGACCCTGGCTCACATCAATGACTTTTCGAAATTGTTTTCGGAAGTTATGTGTGATAAATATCGATGACTGAAAAACTTTGTGCTCGGTATGGCAATAGGTTCGCCACCTATTCCAATTAGGACGTAAAGATAACGGTGAGACGAGGCTTAACAGCCGCTGCCTACACCTTCGGGTAACAAAAGGCGTGAAGTTATGTTATGTTATTATTGACGTTATAGTTTGACGTGTTTGTGGATAAATAATCAAAAAGAAATATGAGGAAAAAAAAAGAGATTTTATCCCAATTATAGGTTTGAGTTGAAATCTTTGAACGCAATATAAAAGTTACATCAGCCCACGTAACGCTCTACGGTTCTAAGTACAGAGAAGCATTGAGGGCACTTGAGACCCTCCACTCGGTAGACTTCGGATATCTTTGTAATTACACTCGGCTACGGTATAAGTATCTATAACATGTATTTTTAACGCTTGCCGAAAAGAAAGGAAAGTGTATAAAAAATCGATAATCTTCCTGAGTGGAAAACCTTGGCGGCTTTTACAAGAGATTTTAAAATTTTAGAGTTTTATCGTCATATTGAGAGTCGACTTCGATTAATGCTGATTTATTTTATTTTACCTTCTAGTTGTCGTCGACAGTTTCTCTCATTTGAACTTTCTAATGATGATATTTTATTTACTCAGACGTTAAAGTTTATTTAAGCAATAAGTTTTAGTTTAATAATAAACATATATCTTAACCATCAATGACTTGTAATAAACAAATAACTTAACAATTTATTTTTATGATTTATCGAGTTTTTAATTTTAAACTGTTACACTATAAGTTAAATATCAAAAAAAAAAAATCCCATTTTAAATGTAGGCCCGCGGTCGAGTATCCCATTTCTTAATCAAAAAGTCTGGATTTCGAATCGTACCAATGGTTTTTTTTTTTTTATGGGATAGGAGGGCAAACGAGCAGGCGTGTCACCTGATGGTAAGCAACCAACGCCGCCCATGGACACCAGCAACACATATAGTGTTACTGTTGCGTTGCCGACCTTTAGGGGATAGGGGAAAGGAAAGGATGGGGAAAGGGGGTGGGCCTCCGGGTACCTCTCTCACCGAACGAAACGCGGCATGAGCCACTTTACGTCGATCTTCTGAGAGGTCGTGGTATTTCACCGGTCGAGCCGGCCCATTCATGCAGCGAACTGCTTGGCTCTACCGCTGAAATAATTTTCTAAAATTATGTTTTATTATTAATCGATCACTATAATAGTTTCCTACCAAGATATTTCAGTACAAAAAGCAGAGATACATAAAAAAAACAACTGCCAAAATTTAAAAAAAATAAAACGACAGCTATGTGCGAAGTTATTGCTCACATTTTCCAGGATGGATTTTAATGTTTCAACTGTCATTAAATTCAACTCAATCCCACGAGTGACGTAAATGTACTTTGTAAGAATGTAAAAATATGACAGGATTGACGCCGGCTCCATATTTTTTTTTGTGTAAGTAATATTAATCCAGACGGAAAGTATTATACGTTTGTATTTGTAACTTATTTTAATAATATATCTACGGTTTTCTCTTTACCAATAATAAATTCTGAGAGTTAATCACTTTTTGCAGTTTAAATTTAATAAAAAATAGTAAAAGTCACAGTGACTAAGTAGTACAGTTTGCATAAATTAGGATTAAAAAAAATAAGAAGCAATACTTACCATTTTGTGAAATAAAAGGATAAAAATAAACTATACAAATAAATAAATGAAGAAATAAACAAATTTATTTGCAACAAACTTAAATGATGATATCAAAACATCTTCTTGTTGGTATCCAATAAAAATATTTACAAAATAACCTGGACCAAAGTACTTGGATCTCGGCGTAAGTAATATTCAGCTTTTCTGAACGCGCCACGAAGCCTAGCAAATCCTGCCTTATCTACCAACTTTTACATTATCTGCCGAACTCTTCCATAAATTTGATCCCAACTCTACTTACGCTTATCAAGTCAAAACTACCTAAGCGTGTATTTATTTGTTTCTATTTTCTGGCTGATTGACTCGCCAACTTCCACGGAAGCGGTATGGGTTGGCCTACCTTCGGCGAAGTTCCTCTCGGCTCTGATTCGAAATCAGTTAATGCAAAAGTTTATTTTTATAAGTAAGATTACACGAGACTTTGAATAGAAGTTCTCTCTGGAACAGCTTTCTTTTCGGAAATCCCACAAAGTATGGATGGAAACGATCTTCGGGACTGGGATCGAGGATTAATACCTGAATTTAAAATGATTTGGCTACTATCGTTGTTGTAAAGATGTCCTTTAACTTTTATACTGTATATCATTCAGCGAATTTATGTTATCTGCGCAAGTTGTAATATTTAAAAGGAAAAATTTTTACATGTAACATTTAGTTTGAGACAGCTAAAGCATCATTAGACAGTATAAAACAAAGTCGCTTTCTGCTGCCTGTCCCCTTATATGCTTACATCTTTGAAGCTACGCAACGGATTTCAATGTCTGATTGAATAGATGGTGTCAATAGAGGCGTGTATGTATAATTTTTGAGATTTAGAACTTTAATTGCAAACGCTGGCTGAACCCTACGTGATATGTAGATCAAAACAATTTACGACAATATTATACACCTTCTAAAGGTCAACAAAAAAGTTCATTGTGGTGTACGTCTATTTGTTACGGATAATCCACAATTATCATTTTTATTTCTTCTGAGCCGAAACAAATGTTGCTGAGTCAACTAGTTAGTATATAAATCAAAACTCATAATTTTAATAACATTTCGTAAAAACCTTTGAATAGTGTTATCGCCCGTAGAGGTCCAATGGTGAGAATTTATGTATACTTCCCGATGTTGCTCATAAACAGTGTAAAACTTCCGGCAGATGGCGGGGCAGGCACCCGATTATGTTGCCTCTCGACAACGGACAAATGTTATAATATTTATTGTATAGTACCTATATTATGAATGTCCGCGGTAAATATTAAAATGTATGTTTTGCTAAGCGGATCTGCAAAAACAACAAACTTTTTTAACTCAATTGTTATCAACGTTTTAGGGCGGTTTGGTTAGGATTAATATGTAATAAATTGAACACACAGTATTGTATACACCTAATATATTTTGAAACTTAACGATAACCTGTTGGTTATTAGTTTAAAAACTTGCCTGGAATTTTATATAAAATTTAAAAGGATCACAACCTCAGTGATAACTGACTAACTGAAAAAACACAGAAATGGTTTCCACGCAGTTCGCTGCATAAACGGCACAATCTCTCGGCATATCCACGTAAACTAGCTTATGCAGCGTTTCCCTCGGTGTGAGAGCCTCTCCTCTCTCCCCTCCCTACCCAACTTACGATCTCTTCCAAATCCCATTGTCAAGACCGGCAACGCAACTGTGACACTATATGTGTTCAGGTGTCCAAGGGCGGCGTTTGTTCACCATTTGTTGTCACCATCGGATGATACGCCTGCTCGTTTGCCCTCCTATCATATAAAAAAAGTATTTAGTAAAAAGGAAACTTAAATATTGTGACACAATTTCCATCAGATTCACTCAATTACAATATAGCGTTAACGTTTGAACGACGTTGCCTGTAATTCACGTTTAAAAGCTTGCACTCGAGTCAAAGTCTACTGTAATTTAGTCTTAGCCAGCAACACCCCGTTAAAAATCTAATTTATCAAGATGTTGTGGCAACTAAAAATTTATTACATGAAGCTATTACAGTGATGTTTACTTTTGAGAGATTCACTCAATTTCACTCGACTTCATATCAAAATATTTAAACATATTTTTAAAAGAATTCAACATTACAAGACTTGTTTCTTTAACTAATTCATTAATTAATAGTAAAAGCTTTGGGCCTGGGTATGAACACAAGACTACTGAAACAGGAGCGTAGTCTTGAAGCAGTAATTGAAATTTTATTTGTGTATTTTTTGAGTTTTAATTAAATTTCTGTAACCTGTTCGTAAAACAATATCATAGTAAAATACTGAGAAATAAAAACAAAAATTTGGTTTTACAAATATTTTATTTGTTTGATATAAATGGTTTATCGATCTACTTGAACGGGGACATAAAATAGCATTTTAAAATTGAATTGAATAAATATTTTTGTTATAATATAGGTGTGTTAAATGGATAGTATTATAGAACACTAGTTACATATTTTTGATCTCTTATTAAATGATTTGATTGAAGACAGTAGATATAATACTTTATTAAGAACTATTTGTTTCATGGACTGCCAGTGGCACGCGGGTCGTGGGTCGGGAGCCCTCACGCACCGTTGCACTGGACCTTAAGACCAGCCTATTTAAATAACAGAAGCGTTTAGCGGTTTTATTAAATTACCTATGTTATTCCAAATAATTTCAATATCAATCAATCATATAACATAACATAACTTCACGCCTTTTGTTACCCGAAGGTGTAGGCAGCGGCTGTTAAGCCTCGTCTCGCCGTTATGTTTACGTCCCAAATGGAATAGGTGGCAAACCTATTGCCATACCGGGCACAAATTTTGTCAGTCATCGATATTTATCACACATAACTTCCGAAAACTATTTCGAAAAGTCATTGGTGTGAGCCAGTGTCTGGAATCGAACCCCGGACCTCTGGATCAGAGGCCGTGCGCTCGCCCACTGCGCCACCGAGACTGTTATATAAATCTGTGCTTATTATATAAATCATATCTTGAATGTAGCATCTCACATTAATTAAAATTAATAAAGAAGTGATAAGGCAGTAATATTAGGGCAACCTAAGTACTCGTATCAAAATCAAAAAGGAAGTCAGGAGAGTGAGATAGAGAGAGAGTTGGATGGAGAGAGAGAAAGGGGAAGAGAGAGAGAGGTTATAAAAATATCTTAATACTATTTTATTTGTCTTGTCTCGTTTTTTAAGTAATGTGGCGTGTCAAAACATATTCTATGCTGTCAGGTTTTATGTATCAAAATAATTATTGGTAAAAAACCTACCTAAGACAAAATATATAGTATTTTATTTTAAATATATTATTATAATATATTCTATTTAATCTCTTTACTATAGGAGTCTCGGTGGCGTAGTGGTCGAGCACACGGCTTCTGATCCAAAGGTCCGGGTTCGATTCAGACAGACACTGGCTCACACCAACGACTTTTCGAAATTGTTTTCGAAAGTTATGTGTGATAAATATCGATGACTGAAAAACTTTGTGCCCGGTATGGCAATAGGTTCGCCACCTATTCCATTTGGGACGTAAACATAACGGCGAGACGAGGCTTAACAGCCGCTGCCTATACCTTCGGGTAACAAAAGGCGTGAAGTTATGTTATGTATGTATGTTTGTTGTATAGGAGCTAAATTAAAATTTGTGGTAAAAAAAATATATTCATTACTTAGTATAAAACAATGTCGCTTTCCGCTGTCTGCCCTTAGATTATTATTATTATATGCTTAGATATTTTATACTATGCAACGAATTTTGATGCGGTTTTTTTAACCGATAGAGGGTGTCAACGGGGTGGTTTTTATTACTTTCGGTGCGGGACAAAGTTCGCCGGGTTAACTTGTATCTTATAAATTAAATCTATTATTGTAGGCTGTATGGTCGTATTTCCTCTTAACTAACATCACTAACGACACAGCCTTATTCTGGAGCTAATGGGTTAAGTAGGTGGAGAGAGTTGTAACTGTTTCTCCTTTGAAATATATTTAGAAGTTCCACTCAAGTGATCTGAAGATAAGATGGTTCCTGTACATATTGTTACTTTATAGTTTCGGTGGGTATTGAAGGATGAACACAGATGATATAGTTTGTGATAATCTTCTTTGAGATATGCAAGCGAAGTCTTTTTGCCAATAGCATATGCCAATGCCGATGCCTAATCTATGAAAAAATTATGAACTATTAGTGATTAACCCATTTTAATTAATACTTTCTTTTTAATTTCAGGTAAGTCGATTTTGAAGACTGATTAACAAGGTAACTAGCAAACCCTTAGCGAGAAAGCACAACGGGCCTGCACATACTGCATCAGGTAGACTGTGATTATTTATCCTACGGTTCAGCGTATGAAACACTGAAGAATATAGATCCCAAAAAAATGAGAATAGAAAATAAATAAAAACTCCTTCATCCGTTATAATACATATACATGTCTTAGTTGGGGTATACATATTAAAAAATATTTACGGACTGAATTGATCGCTTCCGGAAGTCGTTTAGTGACCGATATCTAGCAATAGTTCCATTATCTTTGACTAAAGTTTGAGATTACTTAGTTCACGCCAAATCCCTTGCGGGTTAAATAGAGAGAATAGAGCGATACGATTCTTTCCGCTGCATTTCACTCGCTTCTTCATTTTTTATAATTCTTGTCATACAGGTTCGTAGCTTTTTATGCCTCCTAACATCACCTTTCACAATTCAATTTCACAACACTTTCAATTTGGATCTAAAAAGTGTATTGTAGGCATTTTGTTTCTTACATCCTTTTTTGTACTTAAATATCTGCTTAGTCAATCTTTCACCACCCATTATATCTACGTATTCGAGCGATTAAGATAATAAACAAAGTAGGTAACGAAAGACAAATAATATAACAATTATGTATTTTATTTATTAACTTTTTTTATAAAAACAAATTATTATAATCAATAATGTTTACTTGCATTTTAGATAAATAACCTAAATACCGTCTGCAGAGCCAACTGCTTCATTGTGAATCTAACCTAGAAATCATTCAAATCGTTTCAGTCGTTTAGGAGTTCACTTTCAACACACGTAAAAAAGAATTATATATAAGTATATAATAATATAATGTTTTAAATACAATGGTTATCTATACAAAGATCATCTAGACAAAATGTTAATTTGAAACCAAACTTTATCTTCACAATAAACAAGCAAGGATTGCTTTGAGATCTCAATAGGAAACTTTAATAATAATTCTGTTATCATAATCACTAGTTAAAACAATACAGTTATGGCAATTGTAACAATAGGCCTGTGTAACACCATATCCGCCTTACTTTACCGCCCTCCAAAACTATTGAATGCTGATTAAATTGCCTTTATACCAGTTTATGAAGGCTAATATGCGATAAAGCCTACAGTGTGTATTAAAATATAATACGCAATTTATTTTAAAATATACTCACCTATATATGTGCAACGTTAATTTTTATATTATAGGCTGTTTTTATAGCTTTTGAATGACTTGAAAATGGAGGAGAATATCAAAATGTATTCATAGTTTCCTATGGAGTAGACTACCAGGATTTAAAGTTTAAGGAGAAACACAAGACTGAAGATTGATACAATTATGATTGAACTAGCTGGTTCCATGGACTGTTTATAAAGAATTAAAAAAAAATGCTTAAAGTATATAGGTAAAGTCATAAACAAAGCTAAATAAATCTAAATAAACAATCTTGACACGAAAGGAGTTGATAATACTTCTATAGAAAATAATAATAATAATCTATGCTTAAGGCGTTAGTAGAAAGAAAATATTATCAGTAGAAGAAAAGAGGATGAAAATTGGAAAATTCCGCATCTCCATTGTGGAAATGGAGACGATTCTGATAAACGCATTGGAGTCTACAAAGTCTTTACTCGTAAGAAATTATATCATTCATCCTTAAAATGGATTCCGAAGGAGGGGAAGCAATTTCATTTGTGAGAACCTGCTCTTGCTTATAATCCGTCCGTGGTAATAACATTTCATATTCGTAATAGAATCATTTTGCGTCGCCGGGAAACTTTATAGTCCCATTTTCATTGGAAGCGTTTAGTACGTATAAACTTGTTAGAATATTTGATATACACGGGACCATGGTGAGCGTGCACAATCTCCGGACTTCTTGGCCCGGTATGACCGTCCTTGGCACTATTTTTCGCTATTGTGCTAATAATGTAGGCCTAAAGGTAGAGCTCTCCGATTCTGATTTCAGAAGTGGTGGGATTGGATTCCAGGTTCACACCAATGATTTCTTCGGATAAATAGCGATGGCTGACAACAAAGTGGAGATTTTATAGCCGCTGCCGAGAGTTTTGGGTAGAAAAAGGCGTGAAGTTATGTTATATAATTCAAAGGATATGAATACATATTGTACGTGAATTAGCCATTTCCAGTTAAGAGGCTCGACTCTGCCTACTACCTCTCTTATTAAAGGCTTGTAACATTACTCTGAAACGTTTGGGATATTTTGATTAATCGCCAATCGCTTTCAATCAATTGAATGTCCAATGAACAGTCAATCTACCTATAAACCTATTCCAAAACAAGCAGGTGTAATTGTTACAGATTGAGTAAAATTAAATAATTAAAAAAATATATTTATTACCTTAATATAAGAAAATAAATCTGACAAATTGTACCAAAAATGTTAACGCTGGCAGTTTATAAAAAAAATCGATTTGTATTATAATTTATTTGAATATCGAATAACAATTTGTATAAAGAGGTCATATTATTATGTTAGTTAACAAATTTTTTTGCGTAAGAATTTGCCCAAATTCCTCAGTGTAATATGGATGGCACTTTGTTAAATAAAGGAAAATAAACAATCTGCTTTGTTACTTGCCCTATTTTACACGGCAATGGTGCTTAATGATAATTAATCGACTATAATTAAAAGCAACACATAACATCCATTTTGCGAGTAAGCGCCCAGACACCTTTAGTCTTGGGAGAAGATACGCGTGCGAGGTCAAAATCAAAATAATGTATGTACCTACGTAGGTAGCTTTATACAATGTAAATATTAGACTAAGGTGGAAAGGCTTCCACAAAATAAATTTTGTTGTGGTATAAACAATAATTAGTTATTTTCAGTATTTTTTTTGCAAAGTATAAGATAGATACTGGCATACTTTGTTGCAACGCAGCGATAAATAATTTTAGTATATTCACACATCCCATCCGCAAAGATTCTTAGGTAGCATTATTACGTGTTTGCTAAAAGAAATATTGAGTATGGTATATGACCTTATAGATTGCCTAACCCATTAATGTACATTGGACACAATTTGCTCAGTAAACTTCATGATGTTTTTCGCTACCTTCAGATATTTAAGTTGTAAAAGGTATAAAAAACTATTTAAATAGCCATATCACAGTCTTCTTATAAAAAAATACACCATAAGTGGTCGTGCACCCCGCTTCTGAATCTAGAGGTCGCAGGTTCGAATCCTCACACTGGCGTACACTAATTACTTTTCGAAGTTATTTTCAGGAATCATGTGTGAAAAATATCGATGACTGAAAACTTTGTGCCCGGTATGGCAATAGGTTCGCCACCTATTCCATTTGGGACCTAAACATAACGGTGAGACAAGGCTTAACAGCCGCTGCCTACACCTTCCGGTAGAAAACGGCGTGCAGTTATGTTATGTTAAAGCTTTTCGCTTTCGGGTATAATAAATACTTTTATAAGAATCGGTGTTCGTATACACCCATTTGTACCAACCAGTAATCTATGGTATTTTATGACTAATAACTCAGTGAAACAGCCTTCATGGACATATGGTTTAGGCAGAAATTAGGTTAATTACTTTCCCCGTTACGATACAATAAATAATTATTTATAATAATACCCTATTGTGATTTAAAATTATTTTATTTTATATTCTCTGTAATTTATTAATTAGTATTTATTTATTAATCCTTGCGTCATCAAAATATTTGTCTTCATAGACTTGACTATTTTCGTAAAATTTATTGGTGATATATTTTTCCCGATCATCGCTATTCATTGCTTTCGGATTCGAATCCTGCCCTTTTTTTCAACAATAGCACCGTGATAATCTACTACGTTATTCTGACCATATTGTAATATATAAGGTTTTAGACCGCAGAGAGTGTTTAAGACAGATACTTATATACACAGCTTATAAATCTCGTTTATATAATTACACGCTTTTTCTACCCGAAGGTGTAGGCAGCGCCCTAAGCTCACTGAATCTTTATGTTACATCTCAAAAGGTGGCGAACCTATTGCCGGGCACAAAGTTGTCAGTATTCAACTTCCGACAAGAATTCCGAGAAATCATTGGTGTGAACCCGGAATCGATCCCACGAATTCTAAATCAGAAGCGGGTACCTCAACTACTATACCACTGAGACGATATTCAAATATATATATATTTTATATTCTAACAAATTTATATCAAAATTCTTATATACATATTGTACAGAATATATCAATGGGTATTGTGCTTACTTCCACTTGGCTGATCATAACAAGGATTGAGTAGGAAATTGCTAATTAATTCCAAAAGTCTTAAGTACAGTCGGTTTTGCTACCATAAAAGTTCCCCTATGGACATCCACGGGTATGTAAGATTAATCTTCCAATAATATATGTTACATTCAATTGTATACTTTATGTGGTCGTGTATAAGAATAAATATTGTACGGTACAACATTTACGTAGGTGAATTCGTATGGTACCTATTGTGATTATTGGCTGGGATTAGTTATCTTGCTTGTTGTGACATGCATATGCTCTTATTGAGATAATTATGTAAGCATTACTGCCATTGTTTGTTTCAGTAGGTATATAGATATATTTTAAAATGGCAGGTTGTTTTTAAGCGTGTTTATGCATGCATAAATATTTTGGCAAACTCCACAACCTACACCGTTTGAAGGATTTTTACAAGTAAGAACCTATTATATTCGCATCAGTTGTTTGAGCGATTTATGAAAATAGTGAAGTAATATCACAGACTAACCCTTTGCGATTAAATTTTTTGATATTTAACTTACTTGAAATTGAAATGGAGTACTTTTGAAATACTGCAGTTGTACACAGCGGCTATTATGACAGAAGAGCCAATGAGTTAATTTGTTCTATGAAATACCCGAGTATTGTCTATTGCCAATTTATAGGTATTTATTACATATAATTTCTAAAATGACACCAGTCCGTGTTTGGACTCGAACACAAGACCGTCCAGAGACAAATGGAGGTGAACCATTAAACCCAAATTAAGACCATTAAGACACAAAATAGTATATGTATTATTATTCATTAACTAGTATCCCTAGCACAGGCATTTATTTGGAATTAGAGGGCGCTGTATTTATTGTGTCCAAGTTATTATTATTATTAAATATATTTGTATGTATATAGTTAAATTATGATATAAATCACTTTTATGTATTGTACTTTTATGTCTCAAAAAAGGTACGTGTCTTCAAAATAAAGAAGTCACTTACGAATAACTTATTAAGGCGTACATAGATGTTATAAGAAGGGCCTATAAATTCGACTTTTTATCATTATTCACGCGAGCGGAAAGAGAAATTCTAATTTGTTACCTTATCGGATACATCGGAGAGAGAGAGAGAGAGAGAGAGTGGAAATGCGTTGTTACCTGAAGAGGTAAGTAGGCTTTCGAGGAGTTTTCACAAGATTTATGTAAGGACTTTTGTGTGTTTGTATTTGTAGTTAGGCAGACGTGCGGGACGAGCCGACACTCGGCTATTACTCTCATCATACCCAACAAGCTATGCAGAGCCCATTCTTTTGTCTAAACTCTCGCATCCGCTATAGTTTTCTTCAACGAGAAGTAGAAAATACGAAGTCTCTCTTTTTAAAATTGCACGCGTACGGGAGAGGGTGCATGTAGGAGTTATTTTCTTTTTCAGTATTTTTTTTACAATTTCTCGCTATAGACAAATCATCTGGCGTGGATGAGTTTTTGTTGGGACGTAGGAAGTTTCTTTGTCTTCGCGCTATGATAGAACTTTTGTTAACAATATACAGACGTGAATATTATATGTAAAATACATGTTTTTTCTATAACTAAATCTAAATTTTCTTACAGTAAAATCATTCTCCAACATCAAATTCAGGTTTATGGATTTGAGCTGTCGAACGCCACGCTTCTGAATCAAAAAGTTGTGGAATCAAATCCGGTCTGACTTTTTGGAACTCTTTTTTATGGAGTTATGGGTCATGTATATTGTTGAGCGACAATATTGTGGCCGGTGTGTGGCAATAGGTTCCGCCGCCTATTTGATTTGGAACGTAAAATTCCGCACATGACTTAGCGAATTATACGTTCCAAAGTTTGACAGGTTTAACAACCGCTGCCTACAGTTTTAGGCATAAGCATACTTGATACTATAGATACAATTATTATCAGCCTTTATGGGGTAGGGCCGCAAACCAGTATGCAAGTTACCATGGCAAGCAATAAATGCCACCCATGGACACCTAAACCAGGTAGTGTTGCAGTTGCGTAGCCGTATCTTACAATGGGATTCAGATCAAGTCGGAAGTGGGATGGGAAGGGCAGAGGGGAAGGAGAGAGGGGAAGGGAGAGGGAAGGGGAGAGGGAAGGGGAGAGGGGAAGGGGAGAGGGGAGGGGGAGAGGGGAAGGGGTTGCTCTTCCTACCTCTCTCACATATCTGAACGTGGTATGGGCCACTTTACGTCGAAATTCTAAGAGTGGTTTTTCAATAAATTTACATAGGTTGGCTGTAATTAAATTCAATCAATTAATCATAACGAAAGATCGCTGAGCACGACCTCGCCCCAAGAGATCCAGAAGCCAGGACATGGTAGCCAAACTCTACATGTTATTGCCACAATCAATCATAACTTTGTTTTAGGGAAATTACTACGCCGGCTACCAAATTCTGTAACCCATTGGTGCATGAATTCACAAAGGCATGAAATTGTTTCGCAAAAGCCCTAACGTTTTCCTCTATTACTGAAGCGTTAACGTATTCATTTTTTTTTTAATAAAACCCAAAAGTTAAATGGTGATAATAGTATTTAATTTCAGCGCTAATTAGTTCCTGTAACTTGAATCGATACATAAGAAGTTACCTGCTGATACTTTCAACCAAAATTATTTCGTCATATTTTTACATATTTTCACTTTACTATGACTGAGTCGATATGAATTATTTTTTAAATGAATCAAATTGTGTGTCATACTGTTGAATTCATTGTAGTTCGTTGTCAATTAGACGTTTCGTAGATTGCATTAGTCGCTAAAAGCAGTTATAGAAATTTATTACAAAACAGCTCTCAATTATAAATAATCCTAAGTTGAATTTAAATTAAAAGATTTATGTATTGGATAATTATAAAAATAGTGATTAATTACATGAAGATGCACTCAAGAAATGATTATAGTTTTTTTAGAGCTTTTCCTCACCATAAAATATTTCATCATGTGTATTTCAGCTAACAGTTGTTTATAAAAGGGTTTATGGATTACATACATGCATAAACTCACGCCTGTATCCCATAGGGGTAGGCAGAGACTTTGGCTTTCCACAAGCTACGATCCTGATACACCATCATGCATTCGCGCCGGTTTCGGGTACTACGCATTTTGCCTTTCTTAAATAGACCATTTATTTGGTCGTGGAATCCCGATCCCGATCCTGCCACTCACATTCGCTTAGGGATTTGGTGCCAAAAATATTACCTTTTTTATATACGACCTGATTGTGAAGACCACATTGGCAAATTACGGATATCATTATCTTTTTTTTTAAATAAGTGAGTATTGCAGTACCAGAAATAAAAAAAATCTCTGTCTTTTTTATGGGATAGGAGGGCAAACGAGCAGGTGTGTCACCTGATGGTAAGCAACCAACGCCGCCCATGGACACCAGCAACACATATAGTGTTACTGTTGCGTTGCCGACCTTTAAGGGATAGGGGAAAGAAAAGGATGGGGAAAGGGGGTGCGGGCCTCCGGGTACCTCTCTCACCGAAAGAAACGCGGCATGAGCCACTTTACGTCGATCTTCTGAGAGGTCGTGGTATTTCAACCGGTCGAGCCGGCCCATTCATGCAGCGCACTGCTTGGCTCTACCACTGTCTGCAGTGGTATCAGATTATTTATCTGTGTTTTGGATTTGTACTTAAACTATAGTAGATACATATATCGTAAATATTAAAATACGGTTAAGTTTCGTATTTGGTATTAAATAATCTCTCGATCCTTCAACTTTTCAACTTTTCCATGCTAAATATTTAATATGTAATTTTTGTGAATGAACTTTAAGTATCATACCAATAAAAAAAACCCGTACTCCTAGAGTTTACTTTACAGACATAACTCTGACTTAAGATAGAATATCGCTTTTTAATCTCTTGGACGAACGCCCATATCGTAATTTTAAATTAATAGTTGTATGTATTTTGGAAAGGATTTTGACATAGCCACATTGAAGTATGTTTGCGTCAAAATTATTATTTGGGGTCGGCACGACAAGGTTTTCTTTACCACACTTACCTATCACCGTGTCATTCATTGAAAACCGGAAAATTAAAAGAATGGGTTATGTAAATACTCGAGACCAAAAGTATTTCACGTAGACCATTTTAAATGTTTTCTATATATGTGTTGTCATATGAATTAAAAATATTTGAAATTATTAAAATTAAATATATACTAATAGCTGACCCGGCGAACTTTGTTTCGCCTCAAAAGCGTTATATGAGTTATTCTTTTTCCTAAAATAAAGGTAATAAATAATAAGTCGGTTCAGCCATTACAGAGATTAGCCAGAACAAACAGATCTTTTTTCAAAATTATTATCTTTTCAACCAAAACCAAACAATCATCGTACGAATTGTGAGTTTATACAAAAAAACAGTACAATTTTTGTCGAAATAATCCAATGATCCCGGCAACTTCTCCAATTTTCTTCCCCTACAAAAAAAAACTTTATTTTTGATTTTCGCAAACATTCTAGAACAAGACAAAAAAATATTAGACAAATCGCTCCAGTCATTTGTGTACGTCATAATGAAGATAATTTAATTTATATTTACTTAACTTTACTTTGAAAAAACATTGTTCAAATTGGTTTAGAGCTCGAGCATCCCAGCTTTTGAATCCAGAAATTATGAATCGAATCCTGCCTACTGTTCCGAGTTAATATCGATGATTGGCAACATTATGTATGCCTCATATGAGGCGATAGGTTTCATATACCTGCCCCTTGAAATACAATGACCTCTCAAAAATGATGTAAAGTGGCTAATGCTTCATTTTGCTCGGTGAGAAAGATATCCAGAGGCTCAACTAGGGGAAAGGTCCCTATCCTGTCCCTATATCACTTCTAACCCTTTGTCTATAATACAACTGTAACACTATCTGCCTTATCCATGGACGTTATTATTCGCCCCATAAGAAAATTTGATTCATTTGGGACGTCAAAAATCGGCGAGGCAAGGCGTAACACTTAACACTGCCTATACTTTCGGATATAAAATGTGTGAAGATACATAATTTCATTAATTATCACCGTTAAAATGTAGTGACATTTGTACAACAGAATTAAATGTTATTAGTATGTGATGCCGTGCGTACAATTCGCCACTTATTTTTCACGTTACGAAAACTCGTGTACTGGTTGGGGCAAGCGCTCGCGCCATCAGATTATTAAATTAAAGTTGATAAGTGTATTAGCCTGTGTTGTTGCTCCATTCTCTTGATTAATGGTCGACCGTTTTTTCTCTTTCTCTCTCTCTCTTTCTCTTTCTCATTTATATGATAATGAGTCGGGAGCCGCGACTCAATACAATTATTATGTGTAAATGAATGGTAGTTGAAGGTGAAATCGCATTTACAAAAATAGCTTTCGTATATTTCTGTATTCCAGATTAATCTAGAATGTTTCAATTCACGAATGTATTTTAACTTAAATTAACTTGTTTTAACTTAAATTAACTTAAATTAACTTAAAGTTTATATTCGCAAAACAGGATTATGTTAATTAACTGGCATTATTTTGACGGTGAAAATTTCTGTAATCGAAAACGTCTAATGTTTATTCATTCAATCAGTTTATAATATACAATGACAAATTAATTAAATTAATTAGCCTTCATTTTTGAATTGGCAAAGCCTAACAGTCAAAGTTTCATGTAAGCAAAGACAAACAGTTTCAAAGTATTTATTTACTCGACACTAGATGGCGCTAGGTGTGATCCATTCTAGTAAAGTTAAAAATCTATGAAATATAAAAAAAATGAATATTTAAAATTGGAATGCGTGTCGTAAGTACTACGAGAGTATTCCCGTAGAAGGGGGTAGAAATAAACCGGTTCGTAGCCGAGCTTGGTCGCGGCTCGGTACACCTCTGCTGTCTGCTACTTAATACCCCTTTGTTTAATACAATCTACAGGGAACACCGTTTGGGTTACGTTATGATGACACTTCGGATTTGCAATGTAACACTGCCGCTCTGTTCCGAATGAAATCCGGAAATATGAGTGCAACGTCGCCAGCAATGAAAGCACTCCATCTGTCCTGAACTATTCGTGATCACTTTGGATATTAACGACATAGAATGAACTGTCTTTGTCTAATGATAGATGAGTTTTCTAACATGAATGCTTTTAATTAATTTATCTAGACACGTTCTGGTATAAAATCATGGTATGGTAACTTGTTTGTTTACCTACTTTTAAAATTTGTCGGGTGCTATATTTTTTTTTTACAATACAGACGCCATACATTCATGCTTTTCATAAATATTTGTACACAGGTAGAGAAAGAACCCACTGACCTCGTTTCCGTAGTTGGTAGATTTACCAATGCACAAGTCCTTTTTATAACATAACATAACATAACTTCACGCCTTTTGTTACCCGAAGGTGTAGGCAGCGGCTGTTAAGCCTCGTCTCGCCGTTATGTTTACGTCCCAAATGGAATAGGTGGCGAACCTATTGCCATACCGGGCACAAAGTTTGTCAGTCATCGATATTTATCACACATAACTTCCGAAAACAATTTCGAAAAGTCATTGGTGTGAGCCAGTGTCTGGAATCGAACCCCGGACCTCTGGATCAGAGGCCGTGCGCTCGCCCACTGCGCCACCAAGACTCAATATATATATTTATTTTTATAATATATATATATATATATATATATATATATATATATATATATATATATATATATATATTTATAATATATATATTCAAGCCTGTGATATTTTAACAAAAAAAAACCTATTCCATTTTGGGACGTAAACATAACGGCGAAACGAAGCTTAACAGCCGCTGCCTACACCTGCGGGTAGAAAAAGGCGTGAAGTTATGTTTATGTTTATTGAATATTGTTTATTATTATTATTAAATTAAATATTTCTAAATTTACACAGTTTTAATCAACATCAAAATCAACCCTCGAAAAATATTGTGAATGATTTTAAATGAGTTTCGATTATATAAATTTAACAATGAAACACAATTGTATATGACAATTCGACAAGCAGTGCTTAATATTGAAGTTTATAAACCAAAAACTGTCAAATGGATGTCACCGGTGCCTTTACATCTCCCACTATCTAAATTCCCATAACAAAGGAGCACGAGACGAAAGCAGACGAAAACATAACAAAAAGTCATTCTCTACTACAATAGAAAAGTTCTACTACGCAGGTCTGTTAAAATGTGGAAGAAAAACGAAAATATGACATTTGAAAGATTACACTCACTCAGGAATCATGCGAGGACCCTTCGTATAGAAAACTTTTGGAGACTACAACACAGTTGTACATCCCTTGTAAGTAGTTGTTGAACGCAGATCGTATACTGGTATGATATTCTGTTCCCAGACCCAGTCATTTACAGTTTGACGCAGATTCTGTAGCTGTATTTTTTTGAAATTATATGGACTGACCAGAATAATCTTTATTTGGTACGAAAAAAAGTATATTTGTCGTTTTAACAAAAACTTAATTAAACTTTAGTAGTCTCGGTGGCCCAGTGGTCGAGCATACGGCTTCTGATCCAGAGATCCGAGTGCGATTCCCGACACTGGCTCACACCAATGACTTTCCGAAATTGTTTTCGGAAGTTATGTGTGATAAATATCGCTGACTGAAAACTTTGTGCCCGGTATGGCAATAGGTTCGCCACCTATTCCATTTACGTAAACGACGTAAACATAACGGCGAGACGAGGCTTAACAGCTGCTGCCTACACGTTCGGGTAACAAAAGGCATGAAGTTATGTTAAAAAAAGTATATTTGTCGTTTTAACAAAAACTAAATTAAACTTGTTTAAAATGGACTAAAATTTGTTAAACCGATTAGGGTTTCGATATTTCAGTTTTCCCAAGGGTAAATAGGGTACATAAATGCCATTTCTGCGGTAAAAATATATATGTATTGCGAGTATGTAATTCTTAATTTGTTGATTTCTAGAGTTGGCTAATGTCAATGATACAATAGTTGAAAGATGATCCAAGGACAAGCGTATAGAACCAGACATACAAAAATTAAGCTCCCACGATCTTTCGAAAGTTTTGTATGAAAAATGTCCATGACCATTTGAGACGTAAAAATACGGAGCTGCCAAATAACACCTTCGTATGGAAAAAGGCGTGTAATTAAAAAAATATATTAATACAAGTCAGCTTTCTTTTTTAAGTCACATTTTTTTTTTATTTTTTTTTACGGAACAGGAGGGCAAACGAGCTTGCGTGTCACCTGATGGTAAGCAACCAACGCCGCCCATGGACACCAGCAACACATTTAGTGTTACTGTTGCGTTGCCGACCTTTAAGGGATAGGGGATAGGAAAGGATAGGGAAGGGAGGTGGGCCTCCGGGTACCTCTCTCACCGAACGAAACGCGGCATGAGCCACTTTACGTCGGTCTTCAGAGAGGTCGTGGTATTTCACCGGTCGAGCCGGCCCATTCATGCAGCGAACTGCTTGGCTCTACCACTGTTGCTGTTGCTGTTATGGTGTTATTTGTGAATTTTCTTCTATTTTTTCTTATTATTGGTCTTTGTGATGGTTAGAAAGACTAGCGAGAGCGCTATTCCTATACTTATAATCATTCCCAGAAATATACCCTACTGCGTATAAAACTATAAACAGTATTGACATCAAGATATCAAAACAAATTAAATTAAATTAATTACCTATCGTTAAGACTTAGAAGTGGTGATAAATCGTACATTTATTAAAACACACACCTGAACGAATGTATGAAAACCGTACCAATAAAAAAAACAACCGGTTGAGCGTTTTACGAAATCGAAATACAAAATTCCATTTGGCGCCGTCGACGGGAAATGAAGCAATTAATTCGGCAGATGGCGTCGCAGTGCGAGCATTAATCATAGACTAATCGTAACTGCAGTCTTCGATTTATCCACTACCCCTGTACTGGTGGCGGAGTATGAGATACGAGTTGATATGACGTCACCTTTCATTCACTTACAATATTGTTTGTGTACCTAATGCTCCGTTTAACATTGGCTGATTTATCACTGCACCTTTAAGCTATAAAATGTTTTGGATATTATGAATTTAAACGCGTTTGCTTATCAAGTTCGGTTTATAAGCTATACAACTTTTGGGTTGTTATAAATATTTAAAAGTTACATAGTTTTTTGGTTGTTATTAATTTAACTATCCACAATGCGGAACAGACCCCAACGCTAACTTATGGAAGCGATAGTTGGGTATGACAGAGTGTGCATGAAAGTAGAATAAACGCGGTTGAATCGAAGCAGATATACAATACAAAAGTGAATAGAAGTCGGAGTTGAGGACGGCCACGATATACTTTCCATAACAAAGTAGAACGTGTCATGAAGGTGATGTTAGGACACTTAAAAATTTACGAACATGTATTATAAGAGTTATGAGTTAAAGAAGCGATTGACCCGTGTACTGCCTATCCCTAAAGGTGGCGTGTTGTTCTGCATGTATTTTTTTATATAATTAGGTGGCAGAAGACAGTCGGTCTTAGTTTCAATTGGAGAATTTTACAATACACAATAATCATAATTAAATTGTTTAAGAGTTTGAATGTTTATTTTTTAATTCGGAAAGTAATTTTATTTGCGTTTCCTCTGTCAAAAGATACAACAGCCACTGATTGATAAAGATAATAAATATAAGGAGTTCAATACTAAAATAAGAATAAAATATTTTCATAGATTAAATTTTAGTTTCTATGGAAGCTGAGAATTTTTCTTTAATAAACCAGAATGCATTGTGTTAACTGTAAACTTTAAATATAATTAGACTTCTAATCATTTTTTTAATTTATTAATACACAGCTATATTTTTTTTCTATATTCTAAACTTATTTTATTTACTTTAAAACCTTTAAAATCTAATTTATTTTAATTACATTCGCGAGTTGTAAAACAGGTGCCAGATCATATCTTATCCTCAAACAATGTCGGGATCATTTTGCTAATATAAAATCTTAATTCAAGTATAACGTCAATCAATGACAAAAGTGTTCTGAGGCCCCGGCGTTCTTTACTAAATTAACACCGATACAATCTATTGTCGTATTGAAGGCCTTCAAAACTTATCTCAGTAATTAATTTCCCTTTGAAAATTTAATAATAGGTAGCTGTGAGAAGGCTATTAAAATTGGATTATACATAAAAATGAAGCGAGTGGGCACGTTTAAGAGTCGAAATCGAACCGAAAGCGGGGTAGATTAAGACACTTGTCCGCCAGGGATTACCGCGCAAGCTAGCGGTAATGAAATTTGCTCCCGAGAAAATGGGCGGGATAGAGCGAGGCCTAGTGTTTTAAGCTCTGTCCAGGCAACCGCTGATTGTATTTGATGAGAGTTTTATCTGTTTTGTTCGTATCGGTGGCACAATCGCTGTACAATAATTGCGCCCGGTTTAACTTTGTTCCCCAGTTTAATTATTGTTATTTTGTGGATTTGATGAATTTGCTCCGATCACAAGTGACTTACGACTTTTGTTTTACAATTTTAATTACTTTTGTCGCCTGACAGATAATTACTGAGACAATATTATTTATACTTTAAATTAATAACTAAACTGAGAGAGGAATAACGTTGAAATAAAATCAAATTCTTTTGGATAATTTTATTGAACATACTTTTATGAGAAATATAGGCTTCTTATCGCATATGCAAATTTTATGCCTGTATGTGTCAGGTACTTACCACATAGTGAATCGTAAGCTACTGGAAATAATAAACTATTGTTTTTCTCTTTATCTTTGAAAGAAAATTTAGGGCTTTATCTATTTAGTGAATTTTACGGGATAGGGAAGCAAACGAGCAGGCGTATCAGTTGATGGTAAGTAACTGATACGCCTACATACATAATAATATTATTAACTAACACCGCCCATGGATATAGATAGATAGTGTTACAGTTTCGTTGCACGCCTTTAAAATGGTATAAGGATGCGGTCCGGATGGTGGCTGCGGATTCCTCTCTCATCGACCCACAGAGCCACTTTACGTGGATGTTTTAATCCGTCGTGATATATCACCGGTCGAGCATACACATTAAGGCAGCGAACTGCGTCGATCAAACACTGTTAAATTGAATTACAAAATGCTTTTAACATAAAAATAATATTACGCTATGCAATTAAACAATAAATAATAATAATAGGTGGCGAACCTATTGCCACACCGGGCACAAAGTTGTCAGTCTTCGTTATTTTTCAAACATAAATTCCGAAAAGAACTTCGAAAAGTCATTGGTGTGAGCCCCTGTAAGGATTCGAACCGACCTCTAGATTCAGAACTGCGGTGCTCGACCACTGCACCACCGAGACATATAAATATACTAATATTAATCTATTATTATTGTTTTATAGTTGACCCAGCGAACTTCGTTTCGCCTCAACTAGAATTAATAATAACAATCTTTCAACCCCTATTTCATCCCCTCACAGGTCGAAATTACAAAAACGCTAGAACTAATGTTTAATTATTTCTTATCAAGTGCTTAAATATAAATTTTCATGGTTTCATCTTTTAAAATTAAGAAATCCCATACAAACTTACAGCCTCTATTATCCCTCTATTATCCTATCTATTAACCCCTCTATTAACCTCTTTATCCCTTTTTTCGCAATAAAAGGTAGCCTATGTCCTTTCTCAGGGTCTAAAGATCGTCTGTGGCAAATATCAACAAAATCGGTTGAGAGGTTTAAGCGGGAAAGTGTAACAGATAGACAGACAGAGTTACTTTTGCATTTATAACATTAGTAGGGATTTAAGTTTTAACAATCAAATTAAAAGTAAGCTAAGAATATTACTAATACATACAAATCAAAATGTATTCACGCATGTTTTACCAGTCGGAAAAGTTTTCAGCATTGATTAGGGATGCTCTCTCGAAACTATCCGAGCGTGGCATCAGGGCTCCGTGGAGACGTCGAATCTCACCGGTCCCAATAGACCAGCGGCCGAGCGTGTCTTACGTCAGTTCTCCAGATTGTGATCCAATTAGGGGCTTCGCATCCTCTTACCTATTTAACTGAACGGTATACCGATCCATTTGCAACTAGACATACAAAGGTTTTGTTATTATGTCCATGGAGAGTTCGTATGAATTGTTTATTATATTATGAATATTGTTAGTTTTAACTTTGTGTTTTATACTATTTAGATACATTTTCGAAAAGCGATATTATATATATACATGTAGGCAAAACAGTCTCGGTGGTCCAGTGGTCGAGGATACGGCTTCTGATCCAGAGGTCCCGGTTCGAATCCTGACACTGGCTCACACCAATGACTATTCGAAATTGTTTTCGGAAGTTATGTGTGATAAATATCGACGACTGAAAACCTTCTGCCTGGTATGGCAATAGGTTCGCAACCTATTCCATTTGGGACGTAAACATAACGGCGAGACGAGGCTTAACAGCCGCTGCCTACACCTTCGGGTAACGAAACCGTGAAGTTATGTAATTTTGTTATGTTATGTAGGCAAATTTTATTTTATTATCTATAGATGCAGTCTGAAGCAATTTTAAGAAATAAATTTGCCTGGAATAAGTAGCCTCCTTATTTGGAAGGTTTTCTATGTTTCTACTATCCAAACGATAATTATAAACGTCCGCCAATTAGACATAATTGATAGACTAAGTTATTAAAATATTAGCAGAATAATATAATCAGGGTTTATTTAGGAAATGGTCTGGAAATTTAAAACAGCTTAGCTCAACTGTTACGAAACGTAATTATATTTTGTAAAAATAACTGGTCATCCATGAGACTGGAAAAATAATTAAAATGCTATTATTTTCTATTTAATAAATATATATCAACATATATTTTTCATTATAAAGTCTCGGTGGTTCAGTGATCGAGTCCGCCGCTTCTAATTCAGAAGTCGTGGGATTAATTCTGGGCTCAACCAACTGGGGACCAATGATTTAACAGATTTTTTTTCGGAAGTTATATGTGGTAAATATAGGTGACTGAGAACTTTGCGTCGGGTGTAATGGCAATAGGTTCGCCAACTATTCCATTTGGGACAAAACATGACGATTCGGCTAGTCCAGGCTTTAACATTTGGGTAGATATAGGCTTGGCAAGATAGGTTTTTTATGTTATTATATCACTCGAAATTAATTAATTTCAAAAGTAAAAACTGCAAATACTGTATGTTAAATACAATCTTTGAAACACAACTGCTGTACCCGATGTGACTCTGTGTTCGAAGCTAAACTACTTGGTATATATATATATATATATATATATTTTGCTGATGTCTGCCGCCAGAATCTTTATGTTTGAAACTGTAGACGAGCAACTGGTGCAGTCGATGTTTAGGAAAGTCTTGGTTGTTGAGTCGTCTTAACTTGCTATCACTTCGAAACCACCCGTTTGATTCGACTGTTAATGAATACACTCAACTCAACATCTGCTTCATACGTTCTTCGTTTTCAATTTGAAATTTCTATATTATTTATCAATATTTTAAATTTTATATTATCGAGTAATATTTATGTTTCAGGTAATAAATGGTTTATTAATACAATTTCTATTTTGATAATAACTATATTTGAAAAGCATAAAACGAAATCGTCTATTATTATTTTTTGTATTTTCATTTTTTTTATGCTTCATTTTAAATTTACGCGTATAAGTAACCAACTAGGTAACGTAAAGTAAAAATCTGCTTAAATTAAAATTCTTTTTTCTAAACCATGAACTATTTCACATATTTGTATTTTTGATATATCTTTTCTGATTAAAATGATCTCACATTGAAATCAATGTATATTATATTAAACCGAGTACTTTTTAACTTTTCAATAGTAATAATAAAATTAACAGAAAATATCCTATATAACATTGCATGGTAACGTGCAATTTCAACGGAATCGTAAACAGTTGCAAAGTTTCAAGATGCTTAACAGGAAAAGTATCAAGGGAATATATTAAGTTCGCAACAAGTTCAAGAGATAGGTGCTCTACGATAAGACTTATATTGAAAAATGTACGCAACGTAACATCCCTGTCTAACTTACATCCATATAAGTACGTACTTTCAAGAAATTTGTTACTAATTTTCTATTTGGTTAACTATATATCTATAACATAACATATTCCTACCCGAAGGTGTAGGCAGTGGCTGTTAAGCCTCGACACGCCGTTATGTTTACGTCCCAAATGAAATAGGTGTGCGAACCTATTGCTATACCGGGCACAAAAATTTTAGTCATCGATATTCATCACATATGACTTTCGAAATTAATTTAGAAACTTATTAGTGTGAACCGGGATTCGAAACAGCGACCTCTAGATTCAGCAGCGGAGTGCCCGACCACTGGACCACTGACTCTATTAATCTATAGACTCGTAATATTATTTATTTATCAGTTATAGTTCCGTCCTCGTTGTTTTTATAATGACGATGACATTTCTGGTCGATTGCTCTTCATGAAATAAATACTAGATAGTGCTTGGAACATTACGTAATTGAGTTGAGTATCGGAGAAAAACTATGAATTCACTACACCTAATAATAATAAGATAGTCAGGTCATCGCTTAAGAGACTTTACAGTACGGTAAAACAATAATTTGTTAAACAATGGCAGAGGCTCGCACTATATTCTTTGGCTCTTTTTCTCTTTCATTTGTTCTGATTTCAATCCATCCAAAGGGTACTTATATTATATATACATTAAATAAATATTATCATTATTAATATATATCCCTGTTATATTCAAGATAGTGAGACATATTAAAATTATCAATACCCTCTTCAGCTAATCACTTGGCAACGGTGAAATAGGTACACCATCTGCAGGACCATCACAGCTGTCAGTGCTCCAAGCACACAATTAATCATGCCGCCAGACAAAAGGAACCTTTTACTTGATTCTCTTAGAACTTGACACACTTTTTCATTTATTTTTTTTCCGATATTTTTCATTCCATTTTAAATATTGATCGTGGAAATAGCGCATTATGAACATCCTCCTTTTTGCCAAGATTTTTAATAATAATAATATCTTGGACACAATACACACGCCCTCTAGTTTCAAGATAAGCAACTATATGCCTGTGTTACAGAATTTAGATAAAAGGTATGCTCCGATGGAGCGAACTTGCAGAAAGAATGGATGATACAAAATTGACTTAGCTGATATACAATGCAAAAGCGGATGCCTGTAGGAGTTAAGGACGGCGAAGACATACATTCCATGACCAAATAGAACGTGTTCTGGAGGAAGGTGACGCGGGTGCATGAAAAGAGCTATGAAAGTCAACGAAGCGAGTGAGGCGTGTAAGAATCGTGCCTTATGGCGCTCTGTTCTCTCTGCCTACTCCGCAAGGGATTTGGCGTGAAGGTGTGAAGTTATGTTTGCAAATTTTATGTACAACGGATAATGATACATATATATTTTTCTTTTGTAAATACATACTTATAATACGTAGAAAAACACCCGGATGCCGTACAAAAATTCATGCTTGTAATAAATATTTGAACTCGCGTGGGGATCGAACCCACCTACCTCAATTGCGTAGTAAGTTGTTTTACTAATGCAACATGCACCGGAATAGAACAGCACTTCTCGATGAACTAGTTAATAAATATTACTCTACAATAATCTTACGATATATTTGATTAAATACATAACCTAATATAACTTCACACCTTTGTTACCCGAAGATGTAGGCAGCGGCTGTTAAGCCTCGTTTCGCCGTTATGTTTACGTCACAAATGGAATAGGTGGCGAACCTATTGCCATACCGGGCACAAAGTTTTCTGTCACCTATATTAATCACACTTGACTTCCGAAAACAATTTCGAAAAGTCATTGGTGTAAGCCAGTTTCAGGAATCGAACCCGGACCTCTGGATCCGAAGCCCTGTGCTCGACCACTGGACCACCGAGACTGATGATTTAATACAATGCATCAAATGAAAAAAAAAAACAATTATTAAGGTAAATAAAATATTTTAATGACATTTAAATTATTTTGTTCGCTGTAAAGTGTACCCATAATAAAACAGGTTATGTATTTTTTAATATCAATGTGCGCGATCACTTTTAATTTCAATTCATGGGAAGCATCTTGTATAATAATAAAAAAATCTATAAAAATAAAAATATTACCAACCAGTGAAATAAGATTGTAATTCCATTGCAAACGTATTGTAATTCCATTTCTACTCTTGGGAAGAAAACGTGAAAAAATTCAGAGTTGAGAGGACAGTACTCTGCTTGTACTAAAACCTATCTACACGCCTATCATTACATAGTATAAAATGAAGTCACTTTTCGCTGTCTGTTCACTTATATGCGCATATCTTTAAAACAACGCAACGGATTTTGATGCGGTTTCTTTTTTAATTAGAGGGTGTCAACGGAGTGGTTTTGATCTATAATTCATGTATAGTGTAGTGGAAAAAAAGTGATAATGTTCAAGATTTAGAACTTTCATCGCAAACGCTGCCTGAGCCCTAAGTGATAAATCAAAACAATGTACTACATTATTATACACCTTTTAAAAGTCTACAAAAAAGTCAGATAACCCACAATGACCATTTTTATTTTTTTACTTTTTACGAGAAATGATGGTCTGTTTTCGAAGCGATTTTAAACATTACAGCTTTAATTTTCATTCAATTAAATGTCTTAAATAGATTGTGCATGTAATATAGATGATCCTAACCCTTTACAGCATGCAAATTAAATAAATATTTTCGAAGATATTACAGTATTAACATAGCGGGACAGCAGTTATTACTTTTGATGCGGAACTAAGTTCGCCGGGTCAGCTAGTTATATATAAAAGTGTAACCAGAGGTACTTATGTCTCAATTCACAAAAGATGTCATGTTCTAAAAGGTAAACTCATTGCCATTCATCGAACACAAGGTTTTTAGTCAACTATACTCATCATATGAAGCTTTAAATACTTTTTTTTATGGGATAGGAGGGCAAACGAGCTGCCCTGTCACCTGATGTGCTTACCATCAGGTGACAGGGCCACCCATCCACGCCACCCATGGACACCAGCAACACATATAGTGTTACAGTTGCGTTGCTGACCTTTAAGGGATAGGGGATAGGAATGGGTGGGGAAGGGGGGTGGGCCTCAGGGTACCTCTCTCACCGAACGAAACGCGGCATGAGCCACTTTACGTTGGTCTTCTGAGAGGTCGTGGTATTTCACCGGTGGAGCCGGCCCATTCATGCAGCGAACTGCTTGGCTCTACCACTGTTATTTGATTTGTAACGAATTTATGCTTAGATTAGTCAATATATTATACATATGCATTGTACAGATTAAATAATTATATGCATAGAGCATTTTTTTTTATTTGTGAGAACAATTCCTAAAAACGTAAAAACTAATAAAACACTTAAATTGCATGTTGTTCTAACAATTTGACAATTTAAATAATACTTATGTGTGCGTATGTTACCCCTATCTGGCGTTAATTAGGTGGTTTGATTGCCATATCAGGTCTCGTTTAAGACTTTCACAGTTGTATTAAGTTCAGAAATAATAACTAATATATACATAAACAAAAACTAAAATATACATAAACACAACTTCACGTCTTTTTCTACCTGAAGGTGTAGGCAGTGGCTGTTAAGCCTTGACTCGCCGTCATGTTTACGTCCCAAATGGAATAGGTGGCGAACCTATTTCCATAACGGGCACAAAGTTAATGTATTTAACAACTGAGACAGTTCAGATGGTGTTTCTACACTTCGAGAAGCTTTTTCACTTAAAAATAAAAATTCCGGGCAATTCCTTTTGTTTAAATCATCATTTTGCTCATAAGTCTAATAATTACAACCCTAAAGCCTCCCTTCATAAATATTAGTACTTCATTACACCCTAGGTACAGACATGTTCTTTAGATTTGGCGAACAATTAGTCCCAAAGGCGCCCACTGTGAGCAAACACACAATACCCTTTCCCCCCTAAAAAGTGTGTCTAAAACACAAAAAAAATAGAGGCATTTAGACTTAAGCCTGGTACCTTAATCGGCCCCGCATTTCCGCCCTAAAGGTAGACGTGGTTATTATTTTTCATATCTGTACTTCCGTTTTACGGTGGCGATTACTTTTAATTTCAACCCTTGGAATGCATGTTTTACATTGTAAAAAATGATTTTTTTTTATTGTAAAACATGTTTTTTTAAACTTACAACGTCATATGACAATATTGTGTGTTAAAGGTTGTGTTGACAGTATATTTACACGGAAGTTCTAGTGCATTAATTTAGTCGCGATGCATTCAACTGAACAGGAAGCGATAGTTCCAGTTGTATTTGGAGATAAGGCCGTACAGGGTAGGTTTAGTATCTGTTTATGTTAATCAGTGGCTTTTGCATGTGAATATGCCAATAATTTAAGCCTAGAAAGTCTTTAGTGATTTATAATCAAAATTATGATCACGGTTCTCTGGTTTTTTGTAGCAAAATATAGCTATTATTGATTGACAATTGGATAATTATTCAAATATTTTTAGTGATCAACTCTTCAAAAACTTACACCTATAAAAATAACTGTGTAAAGGAGGATTAATTATATTTATAGTTTTAGTTACTAGTAGGTTTTTAATTGTCATTAAAATAAAATTTCATTGAGTCTTATTACCTAACTTACCAGCTTATAACACTACCGAAAATCCGTGTTTTTGTGGCTGTTGTTTTATGCATTGCTTCAGTAACGACTAACTCGGATTGTTAAAATTTGTATCAGATAAATCTGATAGTAAACTAGATACTCTATTCTTCACAAATATTTATTACAGAGTAGAGTAGAGATAAATATATTACAGAGTAGTATTTTCCCCAAATCTCTAGGTTTAAATACGGGGATTATAATATTGGCTACAGTACTTTCCACATTTCCAATTTGGGGATTAAATATGCGCTTTATATGTAATTTTGAATATTGTCTTTGATTTTTAAACTACGTAAAATATAACATACATTTTTCTAGAGATTTGTTTGAGATAATACAATTTTAACGAAAGTTTTATACTCTTCGAAAACTCAATATAACATTTTGTCTGTGTCGTACAAGTTTTATTGCAACGCATATGACAGATACGGGCACCACAATTTTTATCTAAGATTACCTTTGTTTATTCCATCAAAACTACAAAACAAAATAACATAACAGGCGTCTAAACAATGTCAAAATGGAATATGGTTATGGGGGTACACTCCGTATAAAAATGCCACGACGTCAACCGTTTACAAATAACTCTTTCCTTTGCAAGGGTAATTTTTGTTTTCCTCTTTACTAAAAGTTATGACACAATAATGAAGGCATTAAATTTGAATCACGGCCAAATATGTTAAGTTCTGGAGGGTGTGCTCGGCCTATGCGTGAATTGCGAATACTAACCGGTACGTAGAGGACGTTCGTTCTGAGGGACCTTCGATTTATAAAATCACTTTTGCTACGCCGTAGATAATGCTACGCAAGATTTTCTAGGCAAACTAAAATTCTTTAATTACTACTACTGTGTAGTTGGATTAACAAATAAATCAATGGATAGATATTATTTAAAACATTTTAATAATGTTATAAATATGATTAGATACTTTTGTATAAAACATTTTGTTATTTACAAATACCTTTATGAAACAACAAGTATTTTTTTTTTGTTTTGAATTAAAGCAGATATAGATTAAGCGATTATATATATTTTTAGACTTGGATTCATCTTTTTGAAAACTATTAGTTAAAGAAAATGTTTCTTAAATATTATACTAATTATAGTTTTTAGACATAAGATACTATTAATTTGGTAAGCTCAATAGATGCTAATTAGTAGGTGAACGTCGGTGTCGAACGTACCATAGTAAGTAAAGAATATTTCAGAGACGCCGCGGTGATAAATCAAACTCGAAACCGTAATGAAAGCGAACGGATCGCGTCGCGAAGAGAAGGGAGGAAAAAAATATCACGGAAAAAATCAGGTGCGTCCCCCGGTCGGGTGCCGAGAGAAAAACAGTCGGTCGGGCGTCGGGGGTAGTGGGCGGGGGGTGGGTGGTGGCGGTCGATGCGGGGGGCGGGCGCTGGGCGGGCGACGCGTGCGCGAACCTGCCAGGGGCAGGCCTGCGGGGACGACGGCCGCCACACTCCCAGCGGCATCGTCGCTCTTCGCTCGTCGCCCGCGTACCGTCCTCCGCTAATTCCGCGCCGCCGCTGTTCCGACCGTACCGACGCCGGCCCGCGCCGTGCGAACATACACTCTAGTCAAAGTTCCCACTTTACATGTCCAAAGTGTTAAAGTCAGTGCATCCCGTCGCTACCGCGAGAGTGCTACCGCAGCCTATTTACGAGCCGGACCAGACCTGCAACTCGATCAGGGTTAGTAGTAAATAAATACGCGATTATTTGCTAACACACAATTTACAGAAAGTGCAGCCGGTGTTAGTGACACTATTAAATATGTTATTTAAAAAAATAAAAAAAAGTTTATTTCGGTCGAAGAAAAGTTTTTTGTAAAGTTGGATGAGTGCGCGCCACGTAGGATGCACATTGCCCAGCCGCAAGTGGTTCCTATCGGCCGGGCGGCGCCGTTCTGTCGCTCCCTCACGACCCTCACTAAAAACAACAAACAGATCAATCGACCTGTTATATTATAGACACTTAAAATACAAATCATCGTTTAACTATATTTTGTTCGCTCGAAACTAATTCTTAGTGAATAATAACAACAACAAGATTATTTTTTGTATGCGTAAATATCGCGATGAATTGATCGCCGCTCAAATAAAAGCTGATATCGAATTAAAATTGAGGTATCGCATGTAACGGTGATATTAGCCGCATATTATTTAAGTTTGACTACTTTCTGTTAAAAGTGGAGGGTTATTTTGTGGAAAACTTTATTTTAATATATTGTATCGATTTTATTAATATTGATATTGCGTGCATATTTTTTTTATTTCAAAAAATGTAAATTGAGTAATAACTAGTTATAGTAGTCATAAATAATTTGGAAGGAAATTTAAAATTATCTTGATTTTTGTTTCCTCATAGAATCGAATCATAAAATAAAATTATCATCATTTAATTAAGATATTTTTTAATAATATCATGTTCATGAAAAATTATTCGAAATAAATATAAATTAAAAAAAAAACATTTTTGTAGATAAATGAGAAAAAAATACAATTTTGTGAAATTTATATGAATTATCTGAAAAAAAAAATTTTTTCTAGACTATCACGGCACACCAGTTGTTGGCTTGCCAGGTGGTCAGTGGTCATTACCGTCATCAAAAAATCGATATCTAATATCATTTTGATTATATTAAAATGTACTAAACCTAAAATTATATTGAAAATTTGTATTCACCTTAACTTGTCCAAAAATATTCACATTTTTTTTTTTAATTTGCTTTTTTTTATTTTCTTACGAATAAAACACTTTGTATCCGTCTGAACACCTGTAGGTTATCGACACCTCAGAACCGTAGAAGCGTGGGTTGACACCCAACGATAAACCTTTGCTGCTTATATATAAAATATTATTGCAACGCGATTATATTGCTTTGCGTGGGAAGCAAAACAAACACCGCGCTTTAGATCATACCAAAAAAATCCAACCCTAATTTCTTTAAGTTATTTTGCTTCAAATTGATAGTAGTTTCTCTAGCTTTCTCTAACACATAGAGAAAATATTTTTAACATTTAATAATTTGCTTTTTTTTTTTATTTCAATTTTGCCATAATCGATATTTATCAAATGTAACATATTGTTATGAAATGTATTTTTTACTGCACCGGTATATCTACACTTTACTGATCTTTGATGCAAATGTTAGTACAGATCAAAAACTTTTATTTTTTTTAATTATATTGGAAAATTAATAAATTTATTAGAACAATGTCAGTTGAAATTTTCCTCTAGTTGACATTGTAAATCAGTAGGGTAGCAGTTAATGTCACCGGGTATTGCCTCCCCTTCGTATAGATATTAACGCATATTCTCGCTTACGTACAAGTCTATAAAACCGTAGCTGACCCAGGAAACTTTGTATCGCTGTAGAATCAATAAGTTGTGCCCAATTTGTCTAACATTCAGTTAGACAAATTGTTCACGCATATCCGTGATGATAAAATACTAGCATTTTTTGACATTTAATTTGTTGTTCCTGAAAAGTATTCAAATACATGACCTTCTCTTCTATACAACTTGGATTACCCAGGGTTCAGAAGATTAATATGTCCGTATTGCTAATACCATGACACACGCTTCGCTTAAAAATTAAGTGTGATACTAACTTATAATGTGGATTAATTCTATATTAAAATTAATATTAACTTTTTTAAAAAGAAATTATTAAACATAATAAATAGTACTAGACGTTTGGTTTTTAATGTTAAAAAAAAATGCCGTTTCAACAGATGTTATTTTAGTAACATGACAAACATAACTTCACGCCTTTTTATGCCCGAAGGTGTAGGCATCGGCTGTTAAGTCTCGACTCGCCGAATCTTTAACTTACTTCTCAAATTGAATATGTGGCCAATTTCCACACATCATCATAAAGTTGTCAGTCATCGATATTTATTACAGGAAATAATTCTGAGAAATCATTGGTCTGGAAACGATAACTTCTGATTCAGAAGCGGGGAGCTAGATCATTGGACTATCTGAACTTTTATAATATTGCATAGGTGATGTATCCCTAGCGTGTTTTACACGGTGGGCTTAAAATTTTGTTGGATCACAATTCCGACTTCAAATTGATAGTTAAATTATTTCAGGTTTAGGCTAATGACTAAAATATATTTAATTCTAAAGTTATTTTAATATAGAGGATTGATAGAAATAGGTACGTAGCAATTCCTGTATTTATTCTATAGGATCTGATAATTGCTCCAACCTATTCTGGTATAATCCGCTGCCTATACTTTTATATATTATCGACGTGAAGGTCAAGGAAAAAAAACATTGAGTCGATATATAATTATTATTATACTGAAATATATAATATTTTAAGTCATTCAAAGGATTCTCGTCATCAGATTAGAGGCCCAGTAATTTCTGAACATGAACTTTATGACTCAAGTTTATTCTCCTGATTCTGAGATACTTATTAAGTAAATATTTGTCTCGGTTTTCCTCATATAAATCTCTGGATACTATATTTCTTTGGTTATATTGAAAGTTATTTTTACTATGAATTCGTATATATTTTATTTAGTGGAAAAAGTTAAAGATAATTACATATAATTGTGTTTTATGCCTAATGCTTGAAGATTTTATCAACTAATTAATCGTTAACCAATTAAGAACCACCGTGAACAATTAAACATTATCTAATATCGATTATTATTTCTATAATATAAATTATTTGGTCGACAAATTTATCTCTTCACGTAGACAAACATTCGAATAGGAAAACCATCCTCATCAGACACAGTCCAATCTAAACAAACCCTGGTTAATTTACCCTACCCTATGGCAGGGTTGGTTTATAGATCCTACAGTAACTTTTTAAACAATGTTCATATTAGTTATTGAGATTTTTTTTTAATTTTATTATAAAATGTAAACTTGATTAATTCACAAAAATATACTTAGTTCGATTCCCGTCAGTCAAAAGGATAGATAGCCATTACATCAATCAGCTCATATGTTTCGGGACACAATTGAAACTATTTTCACATAAACATCATGAAACGCGGTTAACTATATCTGCTGTAAACCATCACAAAAAATGTGTACATAGATAGAGAAAAAGTATTTTAACATTACTAAAATCAAAATCTTTATTTGAACTAGTTACGTGGATACATCTTGGATCATTGCAAAATTTTAATATGTAACAAAGGTAGGTAAAATTGAAAGGCTTATAGGATAGCTTTTATGAAGATGATTTTATTATCATTGTAACTTTAATAAAGAATGACGTAATTGCTTCGTAATACGCAACAGACGGACAGTAATAAACTAACATCTGCATGTCGATTTTTAAACTCGCAAGTATTAATATTTTGATGCGATTGATCTACTGAATACTTTGATATCTAGGTCAGCAATGCCGAGTTTGAAACAACACAAATTTCGACAAGACTTATCGGAATTCTTTTCGGAAGTTATGTATAATAAATATCATTATCTCATGAAAAACTTGTGACCGATATATTGCAAATAGCATCCTATTCCATTTGGGACAAAAAATTTGACAAGTTGAGAATGAACAACCTACACTTACGGAGAGAAAATGGCGTAAAACTACAAAAAAACATCGGAATAAAATGTGACAGAATCATATCAATAGCTTTCGTAACTTACCGCGCTTGATAATAATTATAATTATATAGATACTAGCTGTGCCCGCGACTTCGTACGCGTGGAATTTGTGATCAGATAGCTATATTTTTACATAGACAGTTGAGAAGTAATTACCTCTAAAATGAAATTGTAACTGGTAGGATAAGTACAGATTGCGGTAGCAATGGTTGTTGCCCGCATTGTTTATTTTCATTTTAACAGGAATTTTTGTAGTATAGCTGTAGCCCGCGACGTCATCTGCCTGAACGCTATACAGCACCAAAAATACCTACGATTATACCTTTTAAAATAACATTTATTTACCCGTTACTTCTTTACATTTCATAAATACAGAAAGTACAGTAACAGAGGGAGACTGTCTTTTGTAAAATTGTTGAACTTCAAAAGTGCTGATTTTCAGTCTGCTTTGAATAAATGACTTTATGGTGATTCTGCTGAATTAAGTAATAAGTTGCGACTGAAGCAAATGTAGAAAATAATGAATAAGAAAATATAAATATAGAAAAGGATAAAAATATATACTTATAAAACTTCTCTATAAACAACATTGCTGGTTTGGCTCTCCGCAGCCAAAATGTAAAGAGAGTCAGGACTGGTGACGCGGGAGCAAGCGACGTACAGCTGCCCGTGTGAGAAGCAGCTCGTCCTGAGGTCGACACCCGCTGCTCTCAGTGTCTGCCCCTGCGACTTATTGATGGTCATCGCGAAGCAAACACTCACGGGGAACTGTACGCGCTTGAACTGGAACGGGAAGTTATGAGGTATGAGGGGAATGCGTGGTACAAATACTGCCTCGCCTACGCCACAACCCGTAAGAATTTCCGCCTCAATGCTGTGTCTGTGGAGCGAGATGACTTTAAGGCGGGTCCCGTTACACAACTTCGGAGGAGATAGGTTCCGAAGAAGCATAATCGGGACACCGACTTTCAGCTTGATAGTATGCGCTGGAAGTCCACTTGCTGACAGAGAGTTCAGAAATTCCACGGGATAATGTGTGGCATCATCTTGCTCGATGACAGTGTTTATAGAGGTGTAAACCACTTCATTCCCCTCAATTTTCGAGAGAATGCATTCGTTGATTGCTTCAGCCTGACCATTTTTGGGCGTCAAAATTGCCCGCTCACATACCCAAGAATTCTGCTGGTGCGGTATATGACTGATGTCCCCGTACACACAGCGAATGAGTTCTTCTAAGCTGGATACGACTCTACCGAGAGACTCTGGAAGCACCACCTGCCCACCTCTCTCCTCTGGTAGAGTGCCTTCGCCAAGACTTAGAAGAACATCGGAGAATTCTTGAGCACGTGCATTGCCGCCGAGCCGAGCTCTCATATTAATGGTCAAGCGCAGCGTACGAACTCGTGACCACAGCGAAGATCGTTTCAACGAAGCATTCACCTCGTCAGCCCTCGATCCCCGCGTCACCACGGGAAGCGTTTGTCGGAAATCGCCACTGAATAGAACTGTGACACCACCCATCAAGTGTTCGTTCCTGCGGATGTCCTGCAGGGTTCTGTCCACGGCCTCAACTGCTTTTCTATTGGCCATCGTACACTCATCCCATACGATCAGAGAGCAATCCTTCAGCACGTGTCCCTTATCACTATTGCGTGACACACCACAAACAGGCGTTTCGGTGCTCTCTAAATCGATGGGAATTTTAAACATGGCATGTGCTGTCTTGCCACCCGGAAGCAGTGTGGCAGCAATTCCCGACGACGCTACAGCAATGGCAATTTTGCCTTGCCTCCTGACCTCTGCAAGTATGCCAGTGGTAACAAATGTTTTTCCTGTTCCACCAGGAGCATCCAAGAAAAACATTTTACCCTGGTTTTGCCCAACGCTTTTAAGAACAGTGTCATAAATTTGTTTTTGCTCTGAAGAGAACAAAGCGACATGGTGATTTCGTATGGTGGTCATTTCGCTCGGATCGTAAATTGTCTCAGCGTTATACTCTCGATTTCCACGGTCTTGATGCGGTGATGATTGGGGAGCTGGTAACCCATATTCGACCAATGGATTGCCGCCGATGGAAATGACCACGTCTTGAAGTGAACTAAGACAGGTGTTCAGCACGCGTTCATCAGTTACTTCGACTTCGTCTCCAGTAGCACGCCTCAAAGCTCGTAGAAAATCTTCAGATAGATGATGTCGATATTTTTCCCACAAAGCTACCGGGTTCGTGACTCCACAAAACACCAAGATGACGGCAAACAGATGACGCATACGGCTGGGGCTGTTACTGACGCTCGCCTCCGCGAGGGTGTCATCCCAGTTTTGGTCACCGTCGAGAAGGTGACGTGCTACACAGGCTGCGCGGTAAGTGGGATACTCCACGCCATCAAATGTTCTCAGAAAGGCAAAAGACGTTGGGCCTCGGATCGTGTGAAGTAATAACCGCAGAAAATAGCATTCGCCATTATTCGGGTGCACGGTATAAACTCTACCCAATACGGTGTCCTTGAAAATTCCCGGAAAACCTTCGACAGCACCTCCTCTTCGACGTCGGTTAAATATTCCCCTTTGCTTGTCGTACGTGTAATATGAAGGCACCTCGTCATACGTAAGGAACCTCGCAAACTGGTCGATTTCGCAGAGCCTGAAAAATGCCAAGAGAGTTGTTTGGCGCGGATTTTATCTAATCTACGGATAACTTATAGCAACGCAGGTAACCCCAGTTTCTATGAGTTGTCGCGGCGACATCCGTACTCATAACATCACTTTTGGTGAACGAAATTATAGCGCGATCTAATTCGACACCAACGCCATCTAGTTAGCGAATAGGAAACATTTTTTTTTAATGGTGTAAAATTATAAAATTACGAAGCAATCATTACACCAATAAATACCGAACAAAAATATTAACAGTTTTTAGCATATACAAATACATTTTTTTAATTGTCTTGCTCATCTCTGAAAAGAATTAACGATACAATTTTAAAGAAGAAAATGCACAACTCCATCTATGACTCTTAAAAACATCTATTGACCGCAAGCGCATGATGAAATTTCAATTATTTATATTCAAAAAGTGTTTAAACATGTAATTCGACTTGATGTTTTTAAAATCTCAAAGATTTATTTATATCTAAAACCAAAAAGTGCTTACACGTGTAATTCAACTTAATGTTTTCTGTTTTGTAAATCTCATAGATGGCACTGTTTTAAAATTGTCTGTTATGTTTAACGGCATAAGTTAATTAAAATGTGAAGCTAACTTATATTATATTATTATTATTATTATATGTATAGATTAAAGCATGGTTATTAACATAATAACACCATAACAACATACAAATATGCGTCGTTAGATTACACGTTGCTACAGAATACATTGAAGAAATAAAGGTTCACTGCTCGTTCCTCGTAGGTGATAGCGTGATAATATGTAGCCTATATGTTGACCCGACTTCTTAATAATTTTCGTGCCAAATTTGAAGTAAATCCATGCAGTACTTTTTGAGTTTATCCCGGACATACATACAGACAAACAGACAAACAGACAAACAGACAAACAGACAAACAGACAAACAGACAAAAATTCTAAAAAGTATATTTTTGGCTTCGGTATCGATTGCAGATCACACACCAAGTATTCTTTTTAAAAAATATTCAATGTACAGTTTTGACTTTTCTACAATTTTATTATATGTATAGATTATTAAAAAAATGCAAAAAAAAACATACATATCATAAACATAACTTCACGCCTTTGTTAACCGTAGGTGTAGGTGTTAAGCCTCGTCTCGCCGTTATGTTTACGTCCCAAATGGAATACGTGGCGGACCTATTGCCACACCGGGCACAAAGATTTCAGTCATCGATATTTATCACACTTAACTTCCGAAAACAATTTCGCAAAGTCATTGGTGTGAGCCAGTATCAGGATTCAAACCCGGACCTCTCGATCAGAAGCCGTGTGCTCGAGCACTGGACCACCGAGACAAAAATTACCCTTAATTGTAAAATAAAGTCTTACAGTATTCAAGTATATCTAAACAAACAATTAATGGATATGAGATCATTAAGGTTACCTACTTGTAGCGATATGACAACTAATTTGTGTTTTGCGTGATGGGCAAACAGTAAAAAAAACATACTAATGTTGTACCCAATTCTTTTCTTTTTTTCATTGTTACAGTTGTTTATTTTTTTATACATAAAATTTTGGTTGATATTCAATGAAAACATATCCGGGGATATAATGATTAGTATTACCGAATCTATTTTGATAATAATTATGATAATTCATTATTGACAAAAACAAAAACGTATGCATATTATTTTTAACTGTCCATTTAATGGAAGAATTTATTTATTAGAAATTATATTTTCAGATTATCTTTATTTTTGATAACTAACGAAAAGATTACATACCAGAGTAACTCCTAAATCAAAACATAAATTTCTAAATATGTTTTATGAAATATATAATCAGAATTGCGTAATATAATAAAATAATAATTTTAATACATAACATAACTTTACGCCTTTTTCTATCGGAAGGCTCGCGACTGTTAATCCTCAACTCGTCATAGGTGATGGCCATCAGGCACAAAGTTGGCAGTCGACGATATTTACCACACATAGCTTCCCAAATAAATTCCTTGATATCATTTGTATGAGCCGGGAATCAATCCCACAACTTCTGAATCGAAAGTGGAGAGTACCACCACTGAGTTTAACACAGACATACATTATATAAATAGAATATGGAGATACAAAATTAACCACGATAAATATATTGAACGCAACGGAAGGCGCTATAGAAAATTAAATCTACATAAACGCTTTCAAAACAATAACATATCTCACAAATATATTTGCACCTAAAGAATAAACGCCAAGAAAAATACAAACAATATCTCAATACGTCTAAAGATATTGAAACAAACAACTAAATTTGGTATGCGTTGATGGTTCAGCAAATAAATACTTTTTTGTACGACCTTGTGTACATCTTGTGATAATACTCAAGCAGGCTGGTAACGATGGTTGATCCCTTTTTCAAAAGTTATAACTAAAAAAAATGTATTCAGATATAGCAGGAATGGAAGGCATGCGGATGTAGAAAGAACAGTGGAATTTGGATTGAATTGGGTGTCGGTGTAAAAGTAAGAAAGGGCATGCTCCGATGGTTCGGACATGTAGAAAAGATGGATGATGCAAGATTGACTAAGCAGATATACAATGTATAGGAGTGATGTAGGAGTCGAGGACGGCCAAGACACACATTCCATGACCAAATAGAACGTGTTCTGGAGAAAGGTGATGTTAGGAGCCTCAAAAATCGACGCGCGTGCATGAAAAGAGTTATGAACGTCCACGAAGCGCGTGAGGTGTGTAAGAATCGTGCCTTACGGCGCTCAGTTCTCTCTGCCTACCCCGCAAGGGATTTGACGTGAAGTTATGTATGTATGTATGTATTCAGATATAATTTTAAACTATAAATAAACATAGCGAATTTATGTATCAGACAGACAACTCTAAAATAGATAAATTTTGCACTCGGCGTTGTGTAGACAGAAATAAAGTCACTCGGGAATACATTTAAAAGAGTTCGTATAATCTGCAAAGTCACTCAAACACCAGGTACTTTTTTTGACTTCTAGTTGACAAGTGATGAAGAATCGTGCCCATGATTTAAACAGAATTCATGCTTAGTAAATGAAGGTGAGTTACAAAATTGCTAAGGCTAAAATACTAAGGCACAATTTTGTAACTCACAGTATTTACTAAAATTTAAAGTTTAGAAATCTAAATTTTAAATATCATTTTGGAAAACTATTCCGGCGTGTCTAAGCTTAAAACAATTCGAATACTTAAAATTAAAAAATAAAACTTTTTTTCTGCAAGAAAAGAGTCTCAAAATAAAAGTCCCCTATAAATTGTGCCCTCGGGAATTTAGGGTTAGTACAGTCAACCTGATATTCTCAAGGGTTCTATTTCTTGCCAGTGGCTATTAAAAACATTGATTGAATGATTCTCTTTCAAATTTTACATAATTTATTGCTGAAATATAAAAAAAAATAAAGTTGATATAAATTTACTAATAAAAAGTTTTCCTTTTTTTAATACCAAGTTTTTTTAATAAAGACGGGGTATCCCTGAACTTAGCTTTTATCATTATTCGATATTCAATAAGATTAAATATTGTAAACAAAATATTTCCACTATTTAGTAAAATCGTTATAATATTTCAAGCTACTCAATAAATTGCATACTATTAATAACTCATTTTAACATGAAAAATTTCAATAATTCTTGAATGAAATATTTATTTAGAGAAAAAGGTAAATAAACAAGGAGTTATTTAAAGAAAGCGATATATTATATTTCAGACATATTGTCACTTTGTAACCCGTTAGATCACTCTCAGCAATCCCGATGAAGGAACTTTGATATAGCTTAACAGCAATGCGGTGTACCCTGTCTCCAACAAGTAAACACGGCTAATGATCGAATATCGGAGATGATAGATGAAAGTTAAATGTATACGCACACTCACTAGATTGCATCACAAAATATATCACCATCAATAATAATCGTAAACATATATACTTTATCATAGATAGCTTTTAAATTAAACGTATTAACGTTTTTTTTCGTATTGATTGCTATTTAAAAGTATGAGTCATGTTTCATAAAAATAACCGTTGGTTTATGATTTAAATTAAATGTGAATAATAAATTGTTTCAATACAGTCTATACTCTATGGCTTTTATATAAATCACTGGTTTATTTTGAGTGTCTATTTTCATTAAATAAAATAATAAAATCAGTTTTTTGATTGCCAATAACAGCTGTTAACCTTATTTGATTAATTATTCCTCATGGTTACCGTTAATGATGATGGTGAACTAATCTGTAGATCTGTAGTTGAATCCTACATTTAGTATTATATGTGTTTGCATCATATAAAAGTTCTCACTTGTGTTTAAATTTAGATGTTGGTCATTTGTCATTTTGGGTCTTTAAAAACTTGCCCTTGGTGCAACAGGTTTGCAAATTCATCTACCCCAAAATCTAATCGTAAGCACATAATTTTTTTTATTTTTTTTTTTATTTGACGGGCCTCGTGGCGCATTGGTAAAAACTACCGGCTGGAGCAATGAGGTCGGGGGTTCGATTCCCGCCCGAGCATAAATATTTATGACAATCATGAATATTTGTGTGGCGTCTGGGTGTTTTTCTATGTATTATAAGTATGTATTTACAAAAGAAAAGTATATATGTATTTATATCCGTTATCTAGTATCCATAACACAAGCATTTAGTTGCTTAGCTTGGAACTAGAGGGCGCTGTGTGTATTGTGTCCAAGATATTATTATTATAAAATTTATGTAAATAAATAAACTTCATCGGTGTTCTCAAAATATTCTGATCCTATATGTATTTGAGGAAAAAAATAACTAAATATAATTTTAACAGACCAGTGCGCTCCACCACCCCTGATTGCTTTGTTGTAAACTATTACATGAAGTAAAATGTAACACTGAATCGTAGAATTAAAAATATATAACAATGGCCATGAGGATTGTTTGTCAGTTCTTCTACTTTTTTAACTTTCTATTTGTGATCTGTTTTATGGGATAGGGGTTTAAGCAGTTAGCGGATCACCAAATGTTAAATCACTAGCGCCGATCATAGATACCTGTACCTTACAGTTTCCCGCCTTGAAGATAGGATATAGGGTGGGATGGCTAGAGAAGTATGGTGAGCGCCCGGATACCTCTATGCCTAAGCAAATCTCGACATGAATCACTTTACACCAATATTCTATGAGTTTGTGGTATTTCACGAGTCCAGCAGGCTCATTAATGCAGTGAACTGCGTAGCCTTACCGCTGTTCTATCATACTGATTATGTTATACCAAAATTGTCAGTATTTTTGTTGTTTGAAGAAACTTTTATATTTTATAGCACCAGTAAAAATGTCGCCATAAAAATAGTCGATTGCTTTATTGTAAACTGCTGAATCCGCTACTTTTGATGTTAACGGTCAAAGCAAGAAACATATTTACGAATTAGCAACATTAATCTTTGCTAATGTTTACATATGTTGAGATCAAAAAAGTATTCAGAATTAATAAAAATCAATACTTATAATAAAACACTTTTCGATGTTACATCAAAGGATAAATTAAACAATGTCTTTTCACACGAAAAAGCCTTGATAAAAAATTTAAATACGTTTTAAAAAAATAAGCAATTTAGAAAAACTAAACTGAAAAAAAATTAAAAGTACAGATTGACCTGAAATTGCACACATTTTTCGATTACTCAATTCTTTAGGATGCTTGGATCCGATGCTGATGCTGCAGATGTCTGGTGTCAGAAACACCAACGTGGGTAGTTTAACCCATTCATGGGCAGTAATGCAAAAGCATATCATGAGAGTAATAGCAAAACGTTATAACAGGGCAGGTGTAACAGTGTGGATCAAACAGGAGTAGTATCAAATTAGCAATCTGGATACTATAAATAAGGTTTGAATGTAAAATCAATAATATTATAATGAGGAACGATTTGTATCTTAATATGTACGAATAAACTCAAAACTACTGGGACGATTTCAATAATTCTTTCACCGTTGGAAAGGCCATATTTAAACATCATTCTCATTGTCATGTTTGAACGCGAGTAACAACACGTGGCGGAAAGCTAGTATACAATAAAATTCAAAACGTTTAAATAAATAACTAATATTTATTCTTTAATAGACTAAGGTTGAATATAAAACAACGGTCGACATTGCCCTCGGCTATTTGACAACGTAATAGTCGTTTGTTCCACTTCTAATTACTTAGTAAGTTGTTTTGAAGCTTATTATATAGCGGCCGCGACTTCCCACGGGAAGTGAGGTTTCAGACTCTAGTTAGTAACTCTAGTTGAGTACAGGAATTTATGTGAAACTCACAGTATTCCATTTCAAAGAAAAAAAATCTAATAACCAATGATATTGCAACATTTTTTTTACAAAATATTCGCTTAAATTTGTATTATTTTGATGCAATGATTCATCTATAGTTTTATATTAATTGTCAATCGTGTTACGAAATTTTGGAAATTATTATATCAGGAGATAAAATTTATATTGAGTCTCGGTGGTCCAGTGGTTGCGGGTTCAAATCCTGGCACTGGCTCACACCATTGACTTTTCGAATTTGTTTTCGAAAGTTATGAGTGATAAATATCGATGACTGAAAACTTTGTGCCTGGTATGGCAATAGGTTTGCCACCTATTCCATTTGGGACGTAAACATAACGGCGAGACGAGGCTTAGCAGCCACTGCCTACACCTTCAGGTAATAATGGCTAAAGTAATGTTAAGTTATATAATTTATAATCCAAATCTGAACTCTTTATTGGTTATCAATTAAATAGATGCATAACCATCATATTCGAAATTTTTCAGAAAAATTCAATTTCTGAATTGAAAATGTCTGAAAAATGACAATAGATACCTACTATTGTAGGTAGTATTGAGTTGATCGGTCTTTAAAATTCAAATTCGAACGACGTATGAAGCTTGAGTTTGTAAAGGAATACGTAGATAGAGCGACAAAAATGCACATATATATATTTATATCGTCAAATGGATAAAGACGATATTCATCGAAATCGATATTCTTGTATGTTGATCTGACTTTAAGCACTAGAATCTTTATATATATGGGGCGTCATTTTGCCTTAATAAACACGTATAGACGGATTTATAAAAATAGTATATATTTCGAAAAGGGTTTATAGCAAGATGAGCCCGTTTCAATTTGGTAAAATGTTATGGCCATTTTCTTAGCAAAACAATAATTATACATACATAACTTCACGCCTTTTGTTACCCGAAGGTGTAGGCAGCGGCTGTTAAGCCTCGTCTCGCCGTTATGTTTACGTCCCAAATGGAATAGGTGGCGAACCTATTGCCATACCGGGCACAAAGTTTATCAGTCATCGATATTTATCACACATAACTTCCGAAAACAATTTCGAAAAGTCATTGGTGTGAGCCAGTGTCTGGAATCGAACCCCGGACCTCTGGATCAGAGGCCGTGCGCTCGCCCACTGCGCCACCGAGACTGTGGAATAATTATACATTGCTTTAAAATTGATCAAGACTTAAATTATGAATGTAAGACAGAAACAGCCGATGGACTTCTTTCGCTGGCTTTTATAAGAGATTTAAAACACTTCACACAGATTCCCCTCTTAGAGGAAGTGCTGTCAATACCCAGTGAACTGTAACCGACCCCTGCAGAATAAAATAAACACAATAAACGTAAAGCCTTAAAATACCTTAACGTTGTTTTATTCTTAATTAAGGGTTTTTCATGAGAGCAAGTTATTTTCGACATAACTCTGACGAAAATAATCATGAAATTCCAGTGCCTTATTATAAATACCTATGTCGAGCTATTTTACTGGCTTGCTAAATAAACATACCTAACTAATAATATATATTCTGTTTTGTTTACGAAAGCTTTGATTTATGTGAAATCCTAGGATAAAACGCGGGACTTCCCCCCACTAGCTGGTCCGGGTGACTTTCCTCAAAAAGTTCATTTAATCAAAAATATATTAACAGTCAGTCCAAAATACATATCACGAATGAATACTATAGATACTAAATCATATAAAACAGATAATGAAATGAAGATAAACGATTTTAGTAGTCTCGGTGTCGCAGTTTTTCGGGTTCGATTCCAGACACTGGCTCACACCAATGACTTTTCGAAATTGTTTTCGGAAGTTATGTGTGATAATATCGATGACTGAATAACTTTGTGCCCGGTATGGCAATAGGTTCGCCACCTATTCCATTTGGGAGGTAAACATAACGGCGAGACGAGGCTTAACAGCCGCTGCCTACACCTTCGGGTAACAAAAGGCGTGAAGTTATATTATGTTATGTTATATACGATATTAACTTTATTTTAACACAAATTAAAGTGTAAGACAAACACCTATCTTGGCTCGATTCGAACTTTCACACATAGTTTCAATAGTCTAGTTGTTGTAAAACTTTTACTATGATGGTGGAACATTAATTACTAACCCGTTGGCGAGGCCCCGAAAGCCCAATAGTACGGTGTATTAAGTTCAACCATGTAGATTTACGATCAGAACCCTTTCATTAAACAGGTATTAAGGCGACAGATAAGCCTGTACATTACGCACTTGTTCATACAATTTCGGAGAGTTCGCATGAAAGGTTTATAGTCACAAATGAAACTGTCCGACCCGGTCTGACTCAATACAAATATTCACCCCCTCCTAATACATAAACGTTGCGGTTTAATTTATGTACGCACGGAACTTTCCTTGAATGCCTACCCGAGGTTTCAATACAGTGAAATTCCATTGGTGTATTGGTAGAATCAAAATTTGCTAGTATCTGGATTCAGAGAGCACCGGGAATGTAATGCAGTCTTTAAAGTTCAATCACTTTGATAATTATTTTAGGTAGATTATGTTCAATAATACATAGTTTTAATTTATTAACCACTTATTGTAATTATTATTTTGATGATGACGAATTCTACATAATCAGAAATTGATGTAGTTTCAATTATTACACTGAGTTATGAGTGATTCACCAGTTAAATGATGAAATTAAATTATTAAGTTTGTTGATTGACATAAAAAATCACAACACCTAGTAATCTAATTAAAATAAAATTAAAAATATAAAAGTAGAATTGCTATCCCAGGGAATTCCATTACTGGGATTATAACATGTTTTATAGTTAAGGTACCATTTATTAATAAAGTTTGGACTAATATAACGTTTTGTTAAAATAACATTAAATTTGAAGCAAACTAGTTTAATAGGATGGAAACTAGCCCTTATGTTAATTTCTATTTATATTAGACACTTGATTTAGTAACAAACATCTTCGCAATATTTCTTATTTGTGGCTCTGCTTCTGAATTAGATCTCAGGTTGTTATTTTTTTACACACAAGACATTTTTGGCAAATGTCAATAGGACGTGCCATCTAGTAAATGAGACTCAATAAGTCTGCTGCCTGCAACTTTAAGCAATAAAAGAGAGAAGTTACAAAACTATTGGTACAATATATCTCTCTATACAATATATTTTGCAATTATGAACATATAGTTGAAACAATTAAACTAATGTTCTCTCTGCCTACCCCGCAAGGGATTAGGCGTGAAGTTATGTATGTATGTACAATAAAACTGCCATCATAATAACATGAAATAAAAAATTCTAAGTCATCTATTCTACCATATAAATAATCGTATAAATAAAATATATGCAAAAGGCACAATAAATGTTTATTATACAGCAATGAAACTACTAAATAATTCAATGTTTTATCGTATTTAAATGACGCCATTTAATGCGAAAATGTTTTAACGAGAGAAATATATTAATAAAACGAACTATATTTATCGTATACGTAAAATTTACCCTTGTCGTTAGCGAGTTAGTTGACGGTTCATTTAAAAAAAAAGAAACTATTAATGCAGTTTTCAATTTAACTTTAGCGATAAAATTGTTGGATTAAAACGTTAATTTAGCCGTGGTGTACGTTAGACGTGGCGGACCCTTGTTTCATTTTGCACTTACAAAGAACAATCGATTTTAAAGCTCGCTGGATTGAAAATTATATGAGGAACCTAAGAGAGAGAAAGCGGGCGGCTGCTGGTGTGCTGTGTTCGTGAGCCGCCAATGCGCTTGTCTTTCGGTTCAGTGGGCTTTCTTTAAATTGGCGATGGCTCCGTCGCTAGCCGCCCCGCTTATTGCATCCCCCGCCCGCAGCGTCGCGTCCACAATATTGCCTCCGTTCAACCTTTAAGCAAATAGAATTTCCAACTCTGTAAATACGATTGAGTTTTAGGTAAATCTTCTTCATGTTCTCACATCGTTTACTTGTGAACGGTACAAAATTCAATTTCTATACTCGTTTTAGATAACCATCAAGGAACCGGGTTGGGTTGGTTTGCAAGTACCTGTATGCTCCTTGTCCTCGTCACAAATTTGTGCGTGATGAAGTATAATACTTCAAAATTTCGTCGAGTATATTGTCTTGTATCAGCGGGTTCCTATTGTATTCATGCTTGCGGCACGACAAGGCCAGCAGAATGTCATACAATGTCGTTTTTATTTTAACAAGTGAACGCCAAGAAAGTTGCGTGTCGCGAGGATCTTCATCATGAGACCCATCAAATAATAACGAGGTCGTCCTCCTCTGAGGGTGCTCCGACCTATATCGGTGGACTGATCTATTCCGTAACAATTGCGAATTATATTATACGTACTTTATAGAACATACCGTTTATATTCAATCAATAATTTTTGCAATTGCATAATATTTTGGTAATAAAGGCGTGAATTTATAATAGAAAAATACTTTTCTGTATATAGTACATCTATTACTCTGTAGAAAAGTTAGATGATTCTGTTAAGAGACAGTTACAATTCTTATCTGCAAAGGATAGGATGTTTACAGTAAGCCTATTGTCGCGAGCTCGAAGAACTATCACGTATTCTGCACACGATCTGTTCCAACGTTTGTGGTGATGCAAAAAAAATCTGACAGAGGTTTAGTAATCATTCCAGTATATTTAGTTTAGTGTTAAACCTCTAAGAATATTAGGCTTATCTCCTACGTATAGAAAACGAAAATCTTTATGAAACTTGCAAATGTTTATTTTTATAGTTGTCGAAATAAATATTCGAAACCGCAACGCGTGTCTTTATCACAAATGTTGTCTTAACACAAGAGAAAACAAACATAACATAACTTCACGCCTTTTTTCTACCCGAAAGTGTAGGCAGCCTGTAAAGCCTCGACTCGCCGTTATATTTACATCCCAAATGGAATAGGTGGCGAACATATTGCCATACGGGGCACAAAGTCATCGATATTTATCACACATAACTTCCAAAAACAATTTTGAAAAGTCATTGGGATGACAGCCGGGATTCGAACCCACGAGTCCTTAATTCAGAAGTCTTGATTCAAAACCTTTTGTAACTTGAGGTAAACAAATTCAACAGGTCCTATAACCCCTTTGGACAGGAATTATTATCACGTAGACATTACATATTTTAAAGGAGGGCTGGAGGTTACTAATGGCATAAATTGAAGAGAGAGAGCTCTGCAAGCAACCACAGGATTTTGCGTATTTGAAATTCAGTTACAGGGCGTATATACGGTGAGACGACGGTTTCGCGAAGCGATCATAGAAGTCTACCCACTTTAATATTATCTATAAAAGGATGGAGATTTAAAAATGATTTTGTTGAATTTACAATGCCAATTTACTGTTTAGACGTTTTTTTATCTACTAATTAAGTCTTGTTAAAGTGCATTAAAATTCAAGTACTTATTCTAAACATATAATAACTGGGATGATATTTTTTAAAGTTTTCTATCCTTTTACCAATGTTCAAGTAATTTTGTTACACAGTGATCCCTTGATTGAGTGATAAACATTTTAGACTATACGACATATAAATGATTATTAGTTTCATAATATAACGCCTTAAAATATAAGTAGCGTTTATAAGATATTTTTAAAATAAATATAAAAATGTCCCCAAAATGTTGAAACTATTTCTCTTCAAAATTATAATTAACATTATTAATATAAAAACGTCGTAGTTTTGCTCGCTTCTATCGCCTCGTCTGAGAATTTAATTTGATTAAAATATACACATACGTTTTAATATATTTATAACATCATTTTCAAGATGAGATGAAAAATATTTGACGCTAAAATGAGGAGGAGTACTATTAAGTCGTACCTATTGTTTTGTATCATATTACGAATGCATAAATGAGTAGAGTATTATTGTCGTATCTATAGTTTGGTATCCTATTACAAATGCATATTATCTATTGGTATAGTGACACCGATGTGATGAAGCAAGACGATACTGTTTAGCTTCAGATCAATCACTATTGCCATACAGTCGACTCCCTTGGCAGTTGGCCTAAATTCCAAATTACACAAATTTATGGACTGGGCCTAACCGCTGGCGTTAGCCGACCGAGAGGATTAAACCTACAGCTTACATAGGATTCCGCTATTCTCAATACCACGCACTGAATACTGATGTCTGGTGATTTTTAATTCTAAATATAAATTTGAACTTAAAATCTGACAATGTTTTAACATCAAAATATTATAACAGATATAAAATTCTTAATATACAAGTTATTAAATATAAAGTTTTGAATGAACTCAACTTAACTCGTCAATGTTGAGAGCCATCAGCAACTGTCTACTTTGGTGAAAGTTAACCTTAAGTAGGATTTGCCTTAAACTTGTGTTTCCTTGAAAGGATTGAAGTAATAGCGATGACTTTTGTAAATTGTTAGTTTGATGTCATCTCTATAACGTCTTGAAAAGTTATTATTAAGTCGTCGTATTATTGATTGATAACCTTTACCTATATATGTATTAATAATAGGTCAATTACTACTACAGGTAGTGGGTAACTGATTTATCTATCTTAAAATGTATTTATTATTGAGAAAAAAAACATCCTAAAAACCTATTCCATTTGTGACGTAAACATTACGGCGAGTCGAAGCTTAACAACCACTGCCTACACCTTTGGGTAGAAAAAGCGGTGAAGCTATGTTGTTATATTAAACTTCAGTAATAATATTGCCTACCTACTTATAATTTCTTTTATGACACCGCATTCTTTTGTCATATTCTAATATACCAGACAGACCATACGCTAGTTAGAAATTTCATTTATAAAACTAGACGTTTGATTCGAAGAAAATAAATCAACTCTAAACTTAAAAACTATACTAGTTTTTTCTAAAGAACAGTTTATTTTTTTCATTTTCTGTTATATCGTGCGTTATTGTAGTGAACGTATAAGTAAATACCCTTTCATTTATAGCTCCCGCTGTGGTTCTTGATATAGGCTCGCCTTTAATACCAACTTAATTGGTATCACGCAAGTACCATAATCCTAGGCTTGAACATTGTACGACCGTTCTTAAAATGGAGATTAGTAAGCCAAATATCTCCTCGAACTACACTATCCGTTCATAGTGCTACACTCTGGGGATAAATATTCAGTAGGGGGGCCTTGTAATTTATTTGTGGAAAGGCTTTTGTATAAATATATATACATATTGTTACACCACTTGATTCTAATTGATATTCTACCCAATAAATTTTGTACACAGTTGTGTTTTTGTATACGATTTCTATATAATTTTGTAACAAAAACGAAGTTTACAAGCCAACAGTGAATTCTGACGGAAATAATATTAGTTGAAAATGAAAGGTTGTTATTGTTAAAAATTGTACGCCTTCACTATTCAAATAAATTGTTACGGAATTTATGTTTAACGATTTTCAGAAATATGGAACTGAACATATTATATTTAATTTCGGAAAAATATGAAATTCACCTTTCAGTTACCAATCGCTTCTGCTGTTTAAAAAATGATATGTTATCTTATTCTTTGAGCATTCGTCAAAGATAGATGTTTTTCAATCAACTTTAATATGGATTTCAATTATTTTTTTATTATTTCTGCTATATTCGCGAACAGTACGACATGGTACCAACCTCATGCAAAGTGGGTTAGCAATAACACAAACAATATATCCACTACCAAATTGGTCAAATCAAATAATGCGAGAATCAACAATTTTCTGTAACAAGAATCACTCCTAGCAAATCTCTATGAGCTAGTGGTCCAGTATTCGGTTTCTGAATGAGAAGTTTTGCATTAAAATTATTACGGAACACATACATTTTCGGTTATCTTTCAAAATACTGTTGCCATCTTCATTGCTATTAAATACGGTAAGGTAGAAAGAAACGATAGATACGAATTAAAATAAAACTACAACATTTTACAACAAAACATAATAAAATATATTTAAAAGGATTTTTAATGCAAGTAGTATATTTTATTTAGAGTCACATAATGTCAACACGACAAAGTTAACAGCGACAAGGAATTCGTAAAAGAAGTCAACATAAACACAGTATTTTGTGTACGGAAGTCCTTCCGCGGTCGCGTATAACGGATGTGCAGGAAAACGGCTGCATACTGAGTAGGCGTGCCTAAAAGACACTGCGGACTTTGGTTTACCTATGTATATATAAAGTTAGTAGATTAAGCGAAACTTAAACACGCTACCTAAAATCTGCGACAAACTTTTTGTACCGAAAATACTTAATTTGCTTGATTTTATTTAGAATTGGTTTGTTACTCCGCGAGATATATACTCGTTATTCGTGGTGTTAACAGTGGCATCTATGCCCAAAATAGGCGTCATAATATTTCCATAGCCATTGATATCATTCACGAGTTCCCAATAATAATAACGCAATCCATTGGTGTCAATCAGAGATTGGAACCCATATAATAATAACAAGGTATAACCCAATTAATAACCTGCTCAAATAACTTGCCATTGACTTTATTTATTATATACTAATAATAAATTATTGACGTAAAATAATATTTATAACTTAAATAGATCATGTTTTAAAATTATGTCATGTCCTTCAGCTTTCTTAAGCTCATTAAAATTTTAATCACGCTGATATCTGTGTGTCAGCAATGTTTTATATATATATATATATTGACACCGTGACATGTCATTCGACAAATTAGTCTCGGTTTTGTGTAGTGTCTATCGTCGCGTTATAATTATTTTTAACGAGACATCAAATATTGGGCCTCTTGGGATAAACGTCTGGAATACCTTATTTACAAGTCAACAAATGCCGTGAACGATGAACGCGTAATAAATTTTATAAACGTAGAACATCGATTTCAGATTCGAACGCAATAATAATATATCGGTTGGAAATATTGAAACTTGTACTGGTGTGTATGGCGCGTATCTTAAAATAGACCCTCATCAAAGACGAGCAGGTTTGCAGCTGTAAATCCATTTCAATGTGGCTTGTCCGCATTATAAATTGGGGTTTATATATATTTATATATAATTGTATAAATGCAATTTTGTTTGTGTGAGTTTAAACAGAGCGTACGAGTTGCCCTGCGACCTCGCATTTCCATTTCACATCGTACTCTACTTTCGTTTACGTTTTCTATTAACGTGTCTGTAATACTATTAGGGTGTCTAGATTGACGTTCTAATTCAATTTTACTGTTTCTATTACGAAATAGTTCAAAACTACCAGGTTTCTAACTATCTACTATAAAATCGGTACATCAACTAGATTTTCTGTATCACCATTTGCAATTCTAATCTAGTGTATGCAAAAATTGTTGTTTCTTGCTTTATGTAATAAAATTAAATATTTATCTTACATGAAATATTTATAATAAATGTTGAGAAAGTCATTTTATTAACAATATCGCAAACGTTGACAAACTACTTGTATATGATAATTTAAATCTTATTGCATTTGATGAAACGCGGAACGCCAGCCCGGTATAGTTGAGTGCTCTAGACCACCGCAGTGCATAGATTTGCATTTTACGGTTTTGATACGTAGAGCGAATATTCAGTGCGGTGTCAGCATAGGTATCTTTTAAATTCGACGCGGCGGGTGCCGAGTGGCCGCTCGAGGGCGCTCGAGTACTGGCGCGTGCTCGAGTGCTGCCCGTGATGCGCCTGCGCAACACTTCCCCCTCACCTCACAGCATCGTGCACCCGCCACTCGTTCCACTCCCTATCCTTCGAAGGTTATTACAATTAACTACAACGCCGAGTTAAGCCTCAATTTGGCACAAGTTACTGCTGTCGTTAATAGACTAAATTGCACGTTTTCCCTTTATTTTTTCTCTTTCTAATTACATAAATTTTAGTGTTTAAAATATAATTAAATTTTTCAATAAGAAAGGAAACCTAAATATTTTAGTATGGATTCATATTGTATTGGGGATATGATGTAACTCTTGATCGCATGGTACGGAAATCGGTCGTCATGGCAAACGTTGTCAAAGTAAATAACGATGTTTACATAAAACCGAAATTTATTATTTTCCATCGCACTTCTGAACCTGAAGTCTCGTATTTGAAATCCAAAGACTTTTTGGAAATTGTTGCGTATGATTTTGAGACTTTTGTGTCAAAATATCAACACCTTTTAAGAATTAAGAGCACAGAATTGCAAACAAATATCCTGCGCTTATTTATTTCATGTGTGAGTGGACAAGCGCGTTGGGATTTCCTTATGCATATTTATTCCCTAGTTATATTATTGGCTCGCTTCGTTATCTTGATACTATGTATTTTTATTGGCACATTGGTCCACCTGAGCTCTGAATTAAACTAGGTTTTCCCGTAAAATTTCCTGTATGACTAGTAAAAGTACAGTTATAGTTATTGTAGAACTGGCTAGATTATTATGTAAAATCTAAATTAAAAGGCACAAAAATCAAGGCAAATTCCTTGTGCTTCTAATTTTATAAGAAGCACAAGTAATTTTCCTAATAATGAAAGTTATTTAGACATAAAATTATGAGGAAAGACTTGAATGGGGAATAATGATTAAATCCTTTGGAAAATGGGCGTTGCGTTTGCACTTTTATATTCTAGGAATGCTTTGTAAATTTTGCTTTATATCTTTAATATAAAATAAATTGAAAAGCTTTTTATAACAAAGTACCGGCTCGAGTACCGAGAAAAGTAGAGAAATTCATATAGTACATTCTAGTATCATCATTCATCATTCATCATTTGCCTTTTGAGGTCCACTGCTGGACAGGCCTCCCCCATGGAGCGCCACAACTGCCGGTCCGTTCACTCATGGGGGGTTTTTGCCATAATCGCCACGCTTGGCAGGCGGGTTGGCGATCGCAGTAGGCTGTATTTTGTTGAGAGAGAATGCTGCTGCCCTTTTTATAACAAAGTACCGGCTCGAGTACCGAGAAAAGTAGAGAAATTCATATAGTACATTCTAGTATGAAGAAAAGAAATAAACGAGAAAAAGAAGAGATAAAAGAAATTAAAAGTCATAGTACTTATTTCTATAATATTTTTTCGATAACGAATTTCATTGTAAATACAGAATATAAAGTTAATATAATATATTGGCTACGATAAATATAAGTCACACAAAATTAATAAATTGTGCCGGTTATATTGCATTGTCCATGTAGTAAAAGAATCCTTCGGCGTGTCAAGGTATTAGCTGTCGCTACCTACACTTTTGGGTATCGATGGCGTGAGTATACGTTCAGAAATATGAAAGATGGTAATTTATATATTATTTGAAACAGAATTGCTTATTGTTAGTGAATTAATATAATTCGAAATTCTTTGAAATTATTTCTGTTCTGTGTTGACTTCAAGCAAAAATAGAAGACGGATAGAAGTAGATGAGAAGGACACTTCTTTTTTAAACACGACTTAAATGCAATTTTATAGAGCAGCTTTATACTTGGGAAGCTTTAAATATAAACCTCCTAAATTTCATCTCCTATAATAAATCTGTAAAGAATCATGGCTTGAACAGTAACCAGCCCGTTCAAATACCCGACGCACTTATGACTCCAGCCACTATTTTTGTAATAAAATTGTCATATTCATAATATTATGGTATCCATTATTAAACTTCAAAGACGTTACGATCTCGTAATCATTAAAAGCACATTATCTATTTCAACTAGAGCTAGACTAGACCGTTTAGCTGCGGGGACGCTTAAAATGTATCGACTCTCGCCCAATAAAGTCTCGGTGGTCCAGTGGTCAAGCACACGGCTTCTGATCCAGAGGTTGCGTGTTCGAAACCTGACACTGGCTCACACCAATGACTTTTCGAAATTGTTTTTCGGAAGTTATGCGTGATAAATATCGACGACTGAAAATTTTGTGCCCGGTATGGCAATAGGTTCGCCACCTATACCATTTGGGACGTAAACGTAACGGTGAGACGAGGCTTAACACCCGCTGCCTACACCTTCAGGTAACAAAGGCGTGAAGTTATGTTATGTGACTCTCGCCCATACTTAGTGTGGAAAAGTGCAAAAGTTTTTTTTCCACGCAATGCACATATTTATTCACTACACCTTTGGTGGCAACAAATTAGATTTAATTCTACCAATGTCCAAAATACACACAAGCGTGAGTAATTATTTTGTGCAATGTTTAATTCTGCATTGCGCCATTGCCCAATTTGTGGGTTGTTTTTTTTTTAATTTTTAACTTCAACAAAGATAGAGCCACGGGTTTGCTCGACCGGTGAACTAACCTGACCTCTTAGAACGTTGATATAAATTGGCTTGGTTTTAGTCAGTGAGAGAGGTATCCAGAGGTGAGCCATCTTGAAGACTGACAACGCAACTGAGACCCTCTCACTGTTGCAGGTCGTTGCAGTGTTGCAGGTTGCTAATCGCTTATCACCAGACTGGTTTGCCCCCTTTCTCATAAAATAAAAGTTTGATGGTGGAATACATGTACATTTACCATCTAGTGGCCACTCCGTCTATCATTGTGGCTTGTTGTGAAGACTTATCATTGCCTTTTTGAAGCTAATTTGTAAATATCTCAATGAAACGTCATCTTATTATTAACTTTCCATGTAAATTGTCTAGTTTCAAATTCTATTTTGTCATTCAATTGTGCGTAAAGGAAATAATTCAAGTAACTTCCAACACGTGTATGTGAAGTTTTCGTAAGTAGTAAGTAGTACACAGTATATGTATACATATACCTTTTGTATAATTAAACTGCGGGCAAACCCGGTTGAAGTTTAATCCTGTAGCCTCTTGACACCGCACCCCCACGACGGAGGGGAGCTTATTTTGTTCGTCAACACTATCGACCTATGTGTAGACGAAAGTGTTCAACCACGCCACAAGTGTCACTCCAAATACAAGTATTATATATATGTATATACGGTTTGTTTTCCAACAAACTATTATTATAACGCAAGACGATTTCATATTTCGCGGAATTGCGAAAAAAAAATACATATAAAACATGATATTATGTTCAGTCAGACGACGATCATTCATAAGGATTGCATGTTTTGTAGGCTTCGCGTCATCTACTTCAGTCGTTTCTGCGTTTTATATATATTTATCTACTTAGACCACAGTTTACTAAAGAGGGTCGGTATGGCTGCCATGTTATATTTGTATAGCGAAGTCTCATTTAAATAAACGAAAAACAACTACGTATTTAAAATCCATGTACAATTGTCTAGTAGTTTACTGTTGAGAGAAATTTTTGGTGGAGGTGGCCGGTGCTGCTGCTGCTTCGGCAAAAAATCTCAAGCGGCACAAATACAGAAACCTTGTAGGTGATTATGTGTTTGAGCCGTTTGGGGTCGAGACTTTGGGGACATGGGGTCCGAGTGCTCGTGCACTTTACAAAGATCTTGCAAAGAGGCTGATCGAAACCTCTCGCGACCAGAGGGCTGGTCTATTCTTCGCACAGAGGATTAGCATTGCCATTCAGCGTGGCAATGCGGCCAGTCTTCTGGGCACGCTGCCAGTAGACCGAGATGCGAAGAAATTTGATTTCAGGTAGTTTTTTAATTGTATATATTGTAATTTTTGTTTGGAAAATCATAGTTAGTCTGATCAAATTGTGCCAGATGAGAGAAAATATTTTGCCTACACCTTTGGTGGTTACAGTAGGCGTGAATGTGCACATTATTAACACGTAAATATTAAAAGTGCTCATTTCAGAGTAAATATCTAGTTTATTACTAAAGATATTACACTAAAACTTGAGTTACAAATGGTTGAAAGATCCCAAAGAAAGTCCGTTTGTCCGTAGTCTGGTGTTTTAATGAATACTTTTTTACAAATTTGTGATAGCTTACAATATTTAGGTCCTTATTACGCATTCTCGACATTTGTTTAATGTATGAAAATTTGAAAGAACCTACCATGTCGAGGGCACTCAAAACAAAATAATTGCTACGCTCGCGCGGTCCAGGGTTCGACCTCGACATTCATTATTCAGTTTCTTTTTTATTTGGCCCTTCCCTTAAGCCTTATAATTTGACTCGAAACATAACATCAAGTTTTATTTGATTATGCGTAACAAAAAAAAAGAGAAATCCCAAGTATCTTGTATCCTTCACTTTTAATAGGGAGAAGAATCTTTACAATATGATTCACTTAAAAGTTCATTTACTTATCTCAAGACTTGAGTGGAACGTAAAACTCGCTTCAAAAGGGATCAAGGTTTTTTTATTATTTCCAACTTTAATTTTCAGATTTTTTTTCAAAAAATCTTCTATCATTACATAGTATCAAACAAAGTCGCTTTGCGCTTGTGTGCGCTTAGATCTTTGAAACTACACAACGGGGTAGTTTGTATGTATAATTTATGTATTATATAGTAAAAGAGGGTGTTAATTTTCGAAATTTAAGACATTAATTGCAAACGCTGACTGAACCTTGAGTGATAAATGATAAGAATGTACTAAATTATCCGCAATGTTGTATGTCTATCTCTTAGGGATAGCCCACAATGACCATTTTTATGTCTTCTGAGACGAAACAAAGTTTGCTGGGTCAACACAAGTACAATATAATGAATAAACAAAAATCTACATAATTCGTAATCAATGTATATTAAAATATACTTGGTCTAGTTAAAAAAATACCTGAAAACACCAGTATAAAATCAAAGCAGAATCAAACCTCTCTAAACCTATTTAATATTGTAGGTATGTTACACGCCTTTCTTCACTCTTACATCCTCATCTACATATTTTAAACAAAGCAGTCAATCTCACCACAATGCCTGCTATTTCTATGGATATAGGTATTACATTTAGCAAGAAAGGGGAGTTAGCGCAAAGGCGTCTCGACGTCTCCCTTTCATCCACTAGCTGACTGCCTACATAAAAGAGTAGTACGTACATGAACTTCACTAACAATCTCTTTCTCTTACATATGCGCAGTTTTGATGTGTTCCAAATAGCTTTCGATGACAAGTGCAGTGCATTCGATTCACTATTTAGGAGTCTAAATGCTCCCATTGTTTCCCGAAACTCTGGGGAGAACTTCAGCTATTGGAACAATGCCATTTATATATTTGAGTTGGAAAAATATCACGTTTCGTAGAAAAGTATGGTTATAAACATTTTTTTCTGAATGAATTAACAAGTGCTTAATACTTATGTAGATATATTGAACTGAAGTGGTCTTTGTGCGCGCTTTGGGGGGTTGGGTATGAGTAAAAGGTGGTAGAAAAAAAAGTGTAAAAGCAGCTCTATAAAGCTGGCAGTGAAAAGTCAGCAAAATGACTAAAATTTTCACGTGAATTTGTAGCTAAATAGTTGCTAATTAGTTGCTGCAAAACCGATTTTGTAGCTCTAACCGATTTCCCAAAAATCGAGTTACTGCTATCTTAACGATAAGCTAGCAGTAAAATCCCGAAATCAGGGTTAAATGAAACGACTAATCGGACAAAATTTGTTGCTAATTTGTAGCTGAAAAACGACGTCACAAAAAGGTCAAAAAAGTTAAAATCGGCCGAAGGTAGAGACCGGTCACTAATGATCACTGTCCCAGCAACCTCAATGCACGGTTCTTATTGACATCGGGTAGTTGTAGATTTTGTTGCTGCTCACGAATAGCACCAGACACACTCAGAGAGCCAGCAACAAAATAGAAACAAAAAATCGGCCAGGCCTAGTGGCCGCAAACTGGACACCAGTGTCCCTGCTACCTTAACGAGCGGATCTCATTGACTTCGGGTAGTTGTACATCTTGTTGCTGCTCACAAATAGCACCAGACGCACTCGAAGAGCCAGCAACAAAATAGAAACAAAAAATCGGCCAGGCCTAGTGTCCAGAAACTGGACACCAGTGTCCCTGCTGCCTTAACAGTTGGTTTTTATTGACTTCGAATAGTTGAAAATTTTGTTGCTGCTCACAAATAGCACGAGGAACACTGAGAGAGGCAGCAACAAAATAGAAACAAAAAATCGGCCAGACCCAGTGGCCGGAAACTGGACACCAGTGTCCCTGCTATCTTAACGAGCGGTTCTTATTGACTTCGAATAGTTGAAAATTTTGTTGCTGCTCACAAATAGCACGAGGAACACTGAGAGAGGCAGCAACAAAATAGAAACAAAAAATCGGCCAGACCTAGTGACCAGAAACTGGCCACCAGTGTCCCTGCTATCTTAACGAGCGGATTTCATTGACTTCGGGTAGTTGTACATTTTGTTGCTGCTCACAAATAGCACCAGACACACTCAGAGAGCCAGCAACAAAATGGAAACGAAAAATCGGCCAGACCTAGTGGCCGGAAACTGGTCACAAGTGTCCCTGCTATCTTAACAAGCAGTTCTTATTGACTTCGAATAGTTGAAAATAGTTGTAATATTTGAAATATTCAACGCAGATCGAGAACATCTCGTCAAGCTTGATGCGTTGCCCAGAATATTTGAAAACCCATTGGACACTGAGGCAAATTACAGACTCGTTGGTGCAGTAGCTTATAAGCAATAGGGTACAATAAGTCGAAGATCGTCAACAGATAATGGGACTGGCCATTTTAAAGCACTGTGTTTAAGAGGCACACAATGGGTTGAGTATGATGATTTGAAAGATGCCGAGTAATCTCAAAAGCCGACGTTAAAGATGAATGTACAAATATTAGTTTATGTAAAAACAAAATACTCAGACTCACCAACTACGATAGAAAAAATCACTAACCAGCAAAACAAATTCTAATTACCGCTCGTAAATAGAAACGAGATATTAAAATAGCAGGGACACTGATAATCTGTTAGCAATCGTTAGGGCCAGCCAATATTTTAATGCCGTTATGACGATAGCTTTTTGTGCCTATTTTGTTTCTGGCTCTCTAAGCATCTCTAAAGTGATGGCTGGCCAGCCACAAACATAACTACTGCTGTAAGAAAATAACAACCGCTCGTCAAAAAGGCAGGGCAATTGATTTTCAGTTTCTGGTCGCTAGTTCTAGCTAATTTTTCCTTTCGATTTTGTTGCTGACTCTCTGAGAAACCTTAATGAGATTTATGAATAGCTACTAAATTTACTACTGCCCGAAGTCAATGAGATCCGCTCGTTAAGATAGCAGGGACACTGGTGTCCAGTTTCCGGCCACTGAGTCTGGCCGATTTTTTGTTTCTATTTTGTTGCTGCCTCTATCAGTGTTCCTCGTGCTATTTGTGAGCAGCAACAAAATTTTCAACTATTCGAAGTCAATAAAAACCAACCGTTAAGGCAGCAGGGACACTGGTGTCCAGTTTCTGGACACTAGGCCTGGCCGATTTTTTGTTTCTATTTTGTTGCTGGCTCTTTGAGTGCGTCTGGTGCTATTTGTGAGCAGCAACAAAATGTACAACTACCCGAAGTCAATGAAATCCGCTCGTTAAGATAGCAGGGACACTGGTGGCCAGTTTCTGGTCACTAGGTCTGGCCGATTTTTCGTTTCTGATTTGTTGCTGCCTCTCTCAGTGTTCCTCGTGCTATTTGTGAGCAGCAACAAAATTTTCAACTATTCGAAGTCAATAAGAACTGCTCGTTAAGATAGGGACTCTTGTGACCAGTTTCCGGCCACTAGGTCTGGCCGATTTTTCGTTTCCATTTTGTTGCTGGCTCTCTGAGTGTGTCTGGTGCTATTTGTAAGCAGCAACAAAATGTACAACTACCCAAAGTCAATGAAATCCGCTCGTTAAGATAGCAGGGACACTGGTGGCCAGTTTCTGGTCACTAGGTCTGGCCGATTTTTTGTTTCTATTTTGTTGCTGCCTCTCTCAGTGTTCCTCGTGCTATTTGTGAGCAGCAACAAAATTTTCAACTATTCGAAGTCAATAAGAACCGCTCGTTAAGATAGCAGGGACACTGGTGTCCAGTTTCCGGCCACTAGGCCTGGCCGATTTTTTGTTTCTATTTTGTTGCTGGCTCTTCGAGTGCGTCTGGTGCTATTTGTGAGCAGCAACAAGATGTACAACTACCCGAAGTCAATGAGATCCGCTCGTTAAGGTAGCAGGGACACTGGTGTCCAGTTTGCGGCCACTAGGCCTGGCCGATTTTTTGTTTCTATTTTGTTGCTGGCTCTCTGAGTGTGTCTGGTGCTATTCGTGAGCAGCAACAAAATCTACAACTACCCGATGTCAATAAGAACCGTGCATTGAGGTTGCTGGGACAGTGATCATTAGTGACCGGTCTCTACCTTCGGCCGATTTTAACTTTTTTGACCTTTTTGTGACGTCGTTTTTCAGCTACAAATTAGCAACAAATTTTGTCCGATTAGTCGTTTCATTTAACCCTGATTTCGGGATTTTACTGCTAGCTTATCGTTAAGATAGCAGTAACTCGATTTTTGGGAAATCGGTTAGAGCTACAAAATCGGTTTTGCAGCAACTAATTAGCAACTATTTAGCTACAAATTCACGTGAAAATTTTAGTCATTTTTGCTGACTTTTCACTGCCAGCTTTATGGAGCTTGTAAAAGCTGTATTCCAGACCTCTTCATGTCTGTACTCCATCTATCCATTCCTTTTCGTCATTGTGAAGGATCTTCTTTAAATTTTTCACAGGCTTATCAACGCATCGATCACGTGTTCATTTATTCAACTCACGATGTAATCCTGATAAGTTTCCTTATTTACATGTATAGGTTTTTTTCTTTCTTTCTTTCTTTCTTTCTGTACACTCACTTGTTTACGCTCATCATTTGTTATTGAATAAATGCGTACATCAGATTCGTAAAAATTTTCGCGTTTATACGATTTGTCAATATTGTTTATTTCATTACGTGTCTTTTATATATTTATATCGTCGCTATCAATAGAAATATTTATATGCGTGCATATAAAAATATATACGTTCGTTTGATTGAATTATAAATTCAACACATAAACCGTTTATATTTTACTATGTACTGTCAAATTCTTGTATATTTTTGGCTGCTCATACTCGATTCGGGTAAATGGAGAAAAGAATTAATATTAACATCAAATTCAAATTCAAAATATCTTTATTCTTTAGACTTTACAAAGTGCTTAGAATCGTCATACAAAACTACAAGCTAAAATACGCGGAGCTTAGATTCCCTTTCATCACACTATCTTGAATGTGAAAGCGAATCTAAGTGCCATCGAATAATATAATCACTTGTCACTTAAATTTGATATGGTGTCAAATATATTTTCGATTCGAAATGTTACAAGAAACAAACAAACAAACAAACGAACAAGACAGTAAACGTCAGTAACAAGATAAAGATTAATATCGTACAAGTGTCGCGTAATACTGAGACGTAATAACATTTCGTTAATGTCTACCATTTAGAAACGTACGCGGTTAGAGTCTTACTGCGGGCTGACGTTCCTACGCCACAGTCGAGTACGTACTTATTCCACGTCTATGTCGCCATACCACGGATATATAACGAGACCAGGGAACATAATCCCCGGAATCACTATTTGCTATCCGTGCGGCGTGTGTATTGTTACAAATTGTGTAGATCTATACGAAAGCGCCTGTGCGAGACCTAATGAGCTGTGAAGTAGATAAGGTATGCTACACACGGAGACGGGATTGTCCCTATCTATAGGAACGCTCAAATTGCTGTCGCGCCAAACGACATCAAAACATATTTAGATAATAATATAATGCCGCCAAACGAACGAGATAAATTTCAAATGAGCACGCTCTTATTTATACAGTTTTTGTGGTAATGATTTTATTATAAAAAAAAAACACGTTGCGTATGATGTAAACCAAAAATAAAGCTTTCGAAATTCTCACCATAAATAGAGGTGAAATCGGTGAAATAATACGATCGTTAACCAAATCCAAAGTGACTCATGCCCCGTTTCGTTTCGGTAAGAGAATTATCTGGAGTACCACCTCCATTTCTTTCTACTCATGAGCCAGCTACGCAAATATGACGGCCCTCTTGGCGCATCGGTAAATTACCGGCTGCAGCAATGAGGTCGATTCGTTCGATTCCCACCCGAGCACAAATATTTGTGACAAACATGAATACTTGTGTGGTGTCTGGGTGTTTTTCTAAGTATTATAAGTATGTATTTACAAAAGAAAACTATGCATGTATTAATATCCGTCAGCTAATATCCATAACACAAACATTTAGTTGCTTAGCTTGGAACTAGAGAGTGCTGTATGTATTGTGTCCAAAATATTATTATTATTATATGACCAGAGTTAAAAAAGGCCATAGGCGGCGCTAGACGCTGACTACTTGATAATCTGCTTGCTCGTTCATCCATTTCCAAGTTTAATTAAATCTATACGTGCAAAAGATGTTAATCATATGAATAAAGTTAAAAATAAAATGTTAGGAACGTTAAAAAATGTCGGGATACATGCCTAACACCCATTTATCCAGCAAGACAAAGAACAGAAAATGTGGAGATAGGCAGTGAGCAAACAAAAATGAAATGCAACGTCAGCATTGTGTGGGTCGGGCGACCTTTATACCCTCTGAGTACGGCACGGCGTTCCCCCTCAAAATTCTCTTGTCTAAAAACTGATTAATATTGTCCAAACTCCAATTGTGCTTTTATACGTATACGTTATTAAATGGAATTTTTGTACGCAAACGTGAATATTTGTCTAGATTTTACTTAGCATAATGGTATATTTGTGAATCGTGCAAAAGTGATTTGAACGAATGAATTTTAAGCAATAAAAATAACAATTCCAAAGAATAGCGTTGCTATAATAATGTGTTTAGTTACGAAAGCTACAAATTGAGAAGATTTCAGTTTGAAAACATACAATGTTCTCGTTGTTATATATTTTATTCGATTTTATCGAGAAGACCGATTTAAATTTGTTTTTTTTTACACAAAATGTTCATTTCATAAAAATAAATCCCATAAGTCAAACTCGACGCCTCTCAAATATACTCAAATCTCTCAAATAAACTCTCGTCGGTCCTGTGGTTTAGTTCCCCACTTCAGATTTAGAAACGTGGGATCGCTTCTGGGCTTACACCAATGATTTCTCGGAATTATTTTCTAAAGTTATATGTCCAAACTTTGTGCCCAGTATATGGAAAATGTTCGCCACCTATTCCGCTTGGGACATAATATAACGATTCGACCTACACCTTCGGGTGGAAAGGCGTGAATTTATGTTATTTTATGATATTTATAAATCAATTTAAATAATCTCCATAGTGGTACAATATATCACATTTATTATGTAAAGCGTGGATTATGTCGGATCAAGTAATACCGACCGCATTATACACCAATTTTGTGTGAATTTGATGGAGCTTATACGATATGAGCCACTATACGAATTATTATACGCACACAATTAATAAATGGATCACAAGCTGAATAAAATATGTTAGTTATTGAAGTGAGATGGCCTTTTTTTAAATTCAAGACGGAACTATGAATTATATGTAAGCGTAATTACCGCTGAAAATTTATTGCTAACCAAATGTGACCACGAATTCTAAAAAAACTCAAGATATCGGGAAAAGTATCTGCCTTTGTAATCTTAAAGCCGGCAACACGACCATCTCAGTATTGCAGATGTTCATGAGTGGCGTTCAGTCACTTACCACCAATTAGCCGGACTGCTCCTTTGCCATCTTTTCAAATAAAAATAAAGCTTTTTAAGAAATAATATGAATCGAATAAACGTAACCGCAGATCAGGAACGCTCATGACTCAGATGAGGTGAAGTACCAATTGAGAATATTCCCTAAAAAGTGCGATTAGCTTTTGCCGGTGAATAATTATTTTCCACGCGGAACGTACAGCGTTGCGTATACATTTAAGCTAATATTACAGTTTTCAGCTGACGTTGCCGGCCGGTGAGTCTGACACTCGCTCCCCGGAGACCAACCTTTACAATCCCATTTATAAATGCCGTTTAATCAAATTTTTCCTTTAACATTATCACGGTAATTTGTTTTATATCATATAAATTTGTTTTAGAGATTTTTATTTTATTGTTTAACATTGGTGTGAGAGAATGTTACTTACTATCTCTCAGAATCAAATTAAAGTGACCCATGTTAATTTTTAAACTACGTCCCTAGTTCTTACTAAATCTCATCATAAAGACAGGTAACGCAACTGTAACACTTTTGGTGTTGCAGGTGTCTATTAACGGAGCTTACTATCAGGCGTCATGTTTTATATTTGCCTTCTTTTTCATAAAAACAAATTGAACCTTGCAATATAATTACTGTGTACTGACTACATAACAAACATTAAAATGGGTACAGTGGAATTATTTCATGAAATAAAATTTTATAAACTATGTCAAGTAATGCAATAACAGATTTGTTAGTTTTATATAGTTAGATATATGATCGTAAACCGCGTTAGTGAATCTATTTTTTTATTTTCTTTCTAATAATATATTAGCCGGGCATTGAACTGACTGGAACTTTACGGATGATTCAGTTTATATTGGAAATATAATATCATATTGCATTTTCATTACTTCATTAAGTCGATAGAAGTACTTTTTTTTTAAATATATGTTCATGAACATGCAAGAAAAAACCCGAAGACCTACTTTGTACAAAGTTTACTGACATATATACTATAAAAAAAAAACAAAGTTATGCCAACTTCTATCACAACACAGCTTAAGGTTATATTAAAGTTCTTGTCGTACAGTTCCCGGCGGCATTATAAGACATGCTTATAACACAGAGAAAAAAAAATTAAAACTGTATAAAAAACTCGCTGATTCGGTGAGACAAAATGACTGGGGGCACGGGGAAGCGTTGTCATACTTGAGATTTACAGGCAAAAATGGGCAGAAGGACGTCGGTTGGGGGGGATTGTTCGACGTGAGGGGAGCGCCACTTGGACACGTAGCAGACTCTCCCCCCACTCCGCAACACTCACCCTCCTTACGCCGTACCACTTATTCATCATTTACGTACATTTGAGTGTGATTTCGTTTGGGATTGTCCCAGAACTCCGAGCCCTCTCTTGTTCACTTACGTTAGTTACATTAGACGTTACCGAATCTTGTTTTATTCAATTTCTACATACCTATATATTATATTTCACCACTCATATGTAATGGCAGGAGATTCGTTTACGACAAGTAATAATATTCACAGTTTTGTAACCAACACAAAAAGTTTAAAATATTATAAGTTTGTGACTGGGCTGAATATGTATGGCATTATACCCTTGGGATGGTATCGTCGACAATTTAGTTTTGGTATGTGTAACAGTTTTTTTGGTGTCACAATAATTTCTCTTCCGATACCTTACTAACTTTACATGCGCCTTATAAATATCATTTGAATTCTCAAAGCTCTAATTCGTATAAAATAATATATTCTTTGAATTTATATTTATTTATACATGTTATGTATAAAATTTGAAATACGTAAAAGTTTATTTCAAATCTTATTTATGCGGTCCGCGTTGTGATTGAAAAACTTGGCTATAACGCAGTACATAGAGATTAATTTCTGAACTCACCTGACACTTTCACGCTTTTGAATTAACACACTCTAAGTGTAGGCAGAGATTTTTTATTTAATAATATTCCCAGAGGAAAAAAACTGTAACTAGTATAACCCTGTGCAGACAATTATGCTGATTACACAAATATTTAGACTTGGGTTAAGCATGAACTTGCATACCTTTGAGTTGTAGTCTCTGCGATTATCCATAGAATAGCGATGTTATAAGGAGAGAAAATTTAAGGGACCTAAAGTTTGGAGATCGTAGGGCCTTTTATTTAAGCGGGCGTTCCAGTTTTGATCTGCTAAATATTACACTGGTAAAACTTTTTAAATTGTTACAGATGGTTACCAGGACAAAGAAAATCTTCGTAGGAGGTCTATCGGCACCCACAACGCTGGAGGACGTTAAGAATTACTTCGAACAATTTGGACCGGTAAGTACTTTATATTAAAGTAGTAAAGCCTATTGACTGCGATTTTTTTGAAACTAAGTAAAGTATACATATAACTTTACGCCTTTTGTTACCCGAAGGTGTAGGCAGCGGCTGTTAAGCCTCGTCTCGCCGTTATACTTACGTCCCAAATGGAATAGGTGGCGAACCTAGTGCCATACCGGGCACGAAGTTTGTATATTTATCACACATAACTTCCGAAAATAATTTCGAAAAGTCATTGGTCATGTCAAAGTCATTGCCAGTGTTTGGAATCGAACCCGGACCCCTGGATCAGAAGCCGTGTGCTCGACCACTGCGCCACCGAGACTGTCAAAGTAAAGTATACATACATATATAACTTCACGCCAAATCCCTTGCCAGAGAGAACGGAGCGCCATAAGGCACGATTATTACAGACCTCACTCGCTTCTTCGACTTTCATAACTCTTTTCATGCACGCGCCTCGATTTTTGAGGCTCCTTGAATGACCTTCCTCCAGAACACTTTCTATTTGGTCATAGAATGTGTGTCTTGGCCGTCCGCGACTCCTACATCCGCTTTTGCATTGTATATATGCTTAGTCGAGCTTGCATCATTCATCCTTTATACATGGCCGAACCATCGGAGCATGCCCTTTCTTACTTGTACACTCTCTCTTTCTATCAGACTTCCTTTCTTTGAAATTATGATACTTAGCTTTTAGGTTAGACAGGTACTTCTCAACGAGTAAAATAATGCCATACTATAAAACAAATTAGCATTCCGCTGTCTGTTCCCTTATGTTCTTATTTTTTAACTAGCCAACGGATTTTGATGCGGTAAATATATATAGGGTGTCCAAGGGGTGGTTTGTATCTATAATTCATGTATAATAATATTAAAGAAAAAGTAATACTTTTCGAGTTTTAGCATTTTAATTGCAAACACTGGCTGAACCGTAAGTGATCAAAATAATGTACTACTTTATTATACATCTGAAAAAGTCCCCGCGTTTATCTATGATTAAGGTATAAACCACACCACCCATATTTATTTATTTACTTTTTACGCGAAACAAATTTGCGGGGTTGACTGGTATTTTATAAATTAACTTCTGTAGTCACCTTCGCCTACTTTTATACCAAATTGTGTGTGATAATTGTCTATGGCGTCAAATTGTGTCAAATTTGTAAAAATTTGTAAAATGTATTTATTAATTTAATTAATACACATTGTAATTTAAACACAATATTATAATTTAATTAACGATATAGCGAGCTTTCAAGAAAATTAATGTTATTTTAATTGATACTAAATAACATTGCGATGATTTGAATGCCAGGGGAAACAATTTATCTGTACATCATTGTCTCAGTTTGATATTGAATGAAATTGTCCTCGTAAGACCAATATATCCCGGCATTCTTCGAACATTGCTACGAGAAAATGAACCTTTTAGCATACATGTTACAGTTTAAATTTCCGTATCAATTTTGATATGCCTGTAAGTCTGCGATAACTGCTCTTTTGTCTGGGGGTCGCGACACGGCACAGGTGTCTATCTCTACAAAAGTTTAACTATAATTAGTCCCCTTATCTAGCTCGTATCTGGATTCTCACAGTATATTTAAGAGTTATTACAGGCTGGTAGTCATTGTGGAAGCGTTCAAAGTAATCGCAGCCTGCCAGCCGCCCTTAACGTTGAAGACCTTCATTGCCTTTTATGAGAGTTTAAAATAAAGTTAAAAGTTTTTAGGAATGAACGTGATTGATGCCGAGTTAACCAAACATCCCGAGAGAGAGAGAGATAAAAAAGAATTCAATGTAGACTCTTCAGAATATTGATTAGGAGTTATTCCTTTTGGTTATATAGATAGTCTAATGACGAGGAATTTCTTTTTTCTTAATCGGCGAAATAGTTATTTTTCTATTTAAAATAATATGAGATAATATATTAGATCTCGTCTCGCCACTAATGCCGGTACAAATTTCAAATACTTTTTTCTTATTCTTCTGTGTTCTCAAATCTTCTTTCTTATTAAATATTTGACTCACTTTGGTTTAATATTAAAAACGACTGTGACGTATGTCTCTTAAGATATTATTATTGCAATTAACTACATTTAAGATCCTTTAGAATGTGTTCTGATTATAAATTAATTCAATCAAATATTAAAGCTGTGCATTGTGCTGTCTGTTCAGAGTCATTTCGTAAGGATTCCACATCTACAAGTTTGATTAACAATCTGGTCGCTTTTGCAGAGGTGCCTTCATTAGTGTATTTGTGGATAAATATTAAGTAAACAGTGTTTGGTGCGTGAGTGGCAAATGTGATGAGTTGACTTGAGATCTTGAGATAAATTCTATCTCGTAATAATATCGCAGTGAGATATTTTATTAAAAAGCTTTGAAATAAAATAAAATATATAGTGGTATTAATTAACAACTAACATTTGCACGTATGACAAATCAATATAACATTCTTGAGTTAATTTTGTTTTTTTATGGAATATGAGGCAAATGAAAAGGCATGTCACCTTGTGACTGACTACCACCTAGGGCAACTTGCAATTAAGATAAATTTGCCTTTAAAGCCTTTTCGTACATGTTTCTCTTACAGAAGCAAACACGGCACGAGCCACTTTACATTTTTTTTTTTCATTTTAGAGGTTGTGATTTTTCACCAATCGGTTCATGCAGCAATCGGGCTCTACTACTGTTCAAATATACATTTTAAATGTTCTAAGATGTAAAAAAGCTTGATAATAATTACAAATTTTGAAGACCGAAAACATTGTTTTTAATAACATGTAAATCGTAGGCGAATTGACTGGTACGTCGAAGCTGGTGCGGCGTGATACCGACTTAAAAATTAATTAGCCGAACGACCGGTATAATCGCTGAAACCAGTGGCGATTAAGACTTATCTAGAAAGCGTTGCTATAGGAAAATTAACTTCAACAGCTGGTACTAAAGTGCACTTTACCAAGGCAGTCTGTTGTCAGTTAGGCTGTTTTTCTACCTCATCTGCATCTTCCCTCGCCCAGTCTCTACCCTGATTCGTAAGAAAACTGAGACTTGGTCCTCTCAATTTCACCCTGAATTACTTATATTTTATTTTTCTTCACTTTCCTCATGAAAATGTATGTCATCTTTATCTTCCTATCCGCCTCGCTAAAGCGATCTTACGTTTAATGTTTGGCGAAACGTTTTATACGAAACAATTTTATACGAAATATTTAAATAAAGTCACCTTCGTACTGTGTGATAATATTATGTTTAGATTACTTTACGCGGGAAAAAATAACCGATTAAATTCATTCACCGTCGACTTACCTAAATTTTTAGTGATATTACCGAGGGAATTGTTGGGGAAATTATTCCGAGCTTATTTCATGAACTGAATTATATTTTTTAACTTAATTTTTTTTTCATATAAAACCAACACCTGAATGTAGCCTTACATCAAACATTATCATAGCGCACGTGACGCCGAGTTGTAAGAAGATGAGCTCTTTAATTTTTTTTTTAATAATTTGACGCCTTTTTCTACACGAAGATGTAGGCAGTGACTGTTAATCTTCGACTCCCTAAATTTTTATGTACATAATGAAATAGATGGTAGAACCTATTTCCATACACTGGGCATAATGTTGTCAACCATGAATATATATCAAACATTACTTCCGAAAGAATTTGCTGTGAGTCCGGATTTAATCCCACGACTTCTTGATTCAGAAGCTCTACCTTAAGACCAACAAGTAGACTAAATATTAAAAAAATATATATTGTCAGAATAAACACCTACAAGTGAGAAGGAAATAGTGTTGTATTTTTATTTACCCTTAATATTATTACTAGATATATATATATTGCGAATAGTGATAGCGAAATACGTGTACTTCTCAACGTATTTAACCAACGTATACGACAATAGTCGTACAGCAGTTGGAAGATGAACGAGTTGGCTGTCTAAACATCGTTTAACATCAACAGTATCCATACTAGGAAATATTCCCGAGTCGGGTCAGTAATTCGACTCGACTACTGTATAGTTAGATACCAACAATATCATCGCAGACCCATATATCAATCAGTTGTTACAATGCTCCACGGTTGTCGTTTATCTTTGGAGCCGGTCGTATCTGTCCGTCCAGATTCGTGCATTGTTCCGACATTAGTACGGTACCTCCGAATCGTTGGATGTCTGAAATGCCAGTGAGGCAGTGGCGTTCCTGTAACAAGCGCATAGCCTACCCGTAGAATTTCCAATTTCCTGACTTAAATTGCTCTAATTCGGTTATGGACTGATGCTGACGTCTATAATTGCTAACGTTAATAATAATGGTCTATAATAATGATATTAATGTTACAAATGTTTTTTACATTTTCTGTTGGAAAATAAAATTCATCTTCAGTCTTTCAAAAATCAAAGTTTAAGATTTTTTTATTTACGTGGCAATATTGGAATTTTTAATTCCTTCGCGTTTTTTGTACGCTAAGTCTTTTAAAATCGTTTTCACAGCAATTATATAAATTTCCGAATGTTTTTTCGAATATTTCGTAAATAAAACACAATTATTAGTCTTGTACTATGGATTCTTAATCACTTGATAAATATTAACCGTGCCTTTATAATTTAAGGATCAGTTCGTGAAAATTTTCTCTAAAGACTAATATAACATAAAAAAACTTTCTTCTCATTTATTTTTACTAAAAAAAACACACACACATGCACACATATTTTCTTTTAGCAAATACGAAAAGTCCTCATAACAAACGTACTAAGATGGTTACCCTATTTGGGGATAAACGTACCCCCAGGGCAAGCGATTTGTATTAGCCGGTTCTAGTACTGTACTCGTAATTGTCGACGCCGGAGGCTACATGGCACACTCTACTTACTTCAAGAGAGGGGCAAATAAAAAAAAAGAAGTAATGAGATACGTACCAATCGATAACTTTCTTCCTTGTCTTTTTCCGAACTGAACAATTCCGAATTTATTTTATTTAATACTATTTATTGAAAAGTAAGATATTGTGTTTTTTTTGAAAGGATAAAACAGCAAGCGTTTAAACTGCTGGTAAGTAACTAGTGCCGCCTATGATCACCTCCTACACTCATAGTATGGCTTTTAAGATAGAAAAGAGAGATGGGAAAGCTGAGTTAGGAAAGAAAATTGGCTTCGGATACACCTCTCTAACTCAACGAAATGCAGCTTGAGCCACTTTACGTTGATATTCAAAGAGTATTATCGATTTGAGAATTGTACGTTTTATTTGGTTAAATATAATATAATTAAAAATAACTTAACCCAAAAGGCCTTATTTGCCTCGCACTTATTTCATAACATTATAAATATAATAGGAAACCAAAAAAAAAAACACTATAATACCTGTAGTTAAGAACACGCGTGAATTTATCAAATAAATTTAGTATCGGTGCAAAAATGTGTATCGATTTCGCAAATCGAGATTCATTTCGATGTTCGAGTTGATGGTGCGATATAAGCCGATCATTTGCAATGAAAAAATAAATAAATACAAAACAACTGAAAAATGGTGCTAGATTTAGTGAGGCTAATACCGAGTTAGTACCTACCTTAATCTGTGTTTGATGACCTAGTAACATCAGAGCACACCATTTCATTTTATAACAATTTTTCTAACAGTGCAAACAGATCACTGCAAAAATGGGCCGACTTGACCAGTGAAATACCACGACCTCTCAGAAAGTTGGCGTAAAGTGGTTCATGCCGCGTTTCGCTTGATGAGAGAGGTATGCTGAGGTATCCCTTTCCACTCTCCTCTACCTATTCTATTTCCTACCAAATCTCTATCCCATTTTAAAGGGCAGCAATGCATCTGCAGTATTATCTGGGTTGCAAGTGTCCATGACCAGCGTTAGTTACATCAGGTGACACGCCTGCTCGTTTGCCCCCGAAAATTTAGGCAGCAGCTGTTAAGCTATTTGAAAATTTGGAAAGTTTTTGGAACGAAGTTCCTTACGTACGATATTACTATCATATTTTTTTTCGGTGCGGTCGCCGAACCGTAAGAAAATGTCCGTGGAATAAAACCGTTAAATGAGACGCAGGCGCGACAGTTGTATACACAAGCGAGAAGTGTATAATACCTTTCTCCTTCTCCTTCTTTCAGCAATAGAATTTAATGAAGAGATTGATTAATAATAATTACTTATAATAATAATGTACTTTTTTATAATCATTTTTATTTCTATGTAATTTTATGTTGTCAAACAAAAATAAAGAGATATATTTTGTTATTTTAATTGATAATTTAATTTACGATTTTTTATTTTTTTATTTTACGTATTATATTATTTCCTAAAATTTCGTTCCGAAGGAACTTCATTCCTGCTTGGTGTCCCACGACACTATATCTTTTTTTATTTATCAGAATTCGTAGTGATACGTCAACTAGCCTTTGGCTTTTAATAATACAAGCGTATAATACTAATAATATATGCTTGTATTTTATTTTGTCATTAAATTAATTACATTATTTACAATATATACAATTAAAAAACTACCTGAAATCAAATTTCTCCGCATCTCGGTCTACTGGCAGCGTGCCCAGAAGACTGGCCGCATTGCCACGCTGAATAGCAATGCTAATCCTCTGTGCGAAGAATAGACCAGCCCTCTGGTCGCGAGAGGTTTCGATCAGCCTTTTTGCAAGATCTTTGTAAAGTGCACGAGCACTCGGACCCCATGTCCCCAGGGTCTCAACCCCAAACGGCTCAAACACATAGTCACCTACAAGGTTTCTGTATTTGTGCCGCTTGAGATTTTCTGCCGAAGCAGCAGCAGCACCGGCCACCTCCACCGTGCTTGGAAGATGCGATGGCGCAAGGGTGTCTACGCAAGTAGCGTCCCACACCAAAGGCCTACCCATCCTCCAAGGCAAAAGAGACATCCCGTCCGGTCTCTTGCCATCATCGCGCACCAAACCGTTCGGTTCCAGAACGGCCGGTACACCGGCGGTGGCAAGAGCACGACGGATAATGTCGTTGATGTTGGCGTGACGGGAAATGCGGCCGGCGCTCCTGGCGCATGATAGGCCATGATGTCCCTTGCTGTCGACCACCTCTCCGCAGCGACATAAATGCGAAGAAACACAGGGAGCACCTAAATATCTTATATCAGTTTAATATCTTTACATGTTACTAATATTCTATTCGTTGACATCTATCTAGCAACATTGTAGAGTTGAAACCAGAAAATAAATCAACCAAATAATTTCGATTCAACATTTCGCTTTTACCCAATTAATATTCTAGACATATCCCAATAATTATATAGATATGACAATGTTTGCTTAGGTTTATCTATGTTTCCAAAGTTTGAGCCTTACAAATCAGTAACATTTTGTGAAATAATTGATTTTGCTTTAAGTACATAAATTTGCATTTTATCTCTTATCAATATTTATCATTAAATCCACTGTACGCGTTTATAATTATTAATTATTTTCAGTTAACAATCATTCAGATATGTTAATATATAGTAACATGATACGTGATGTTTATAAGAAATCTAATTCCATGTAATGTACTTGCTGTTATTGACTTATCAGAGACAGACAATGGGATCGTATTCAGGAGAGAAAATCGATGACTATATTTGAATGAGTTGATCAACAGATATATACTTACATTCGTATCGTATAAAGCCTCTCGGAGTAGAAAAAAAAGGCTCGTCAGACGCGTGTCTGCGAATTTAAATTCAATCTGCTGATAGCTGTATCTCTATCTCTCTCTGACCTTTACTCTCTTCATCATATTCCGTGTTTAATTAAAAACCATTTTAAATTCTCAACATTCTTACTGTATAATGTGACGTATTTTTTTCTGTTCTCTTTTTTTTATTCTTACACCAATTTCCTTATAAAAACGCTGTAGCGTGTGGATCAAGATGTTGAATTATTTTTAATTTTTGATTGCTTCATTGAAATCCGTGCGGACTCTGTGGAGGAGGGCCCTTCGTTTTTTTTTAGGGTACCGTAATAATTGGAAGACAGAAGAACCGTTATTTTATCACTTTAATATACATTTGGCTATTTATTTAATTATTAGACTTCAGTTCTTTAGAATATTTCATAACAATTCAATTGATTATATTTTAAATTTATTTTTATAACTTAGTTGCATTTTAAATGACAAAAATGGCAACCGCGACTTATGCACTAAGAAATATAGGAACTACTCTAATAGTTATATAAAAGCATCCATGTAAATATGTCAACTTCCAAACAAATTCGTAGTAAAGTTATTTGGCTAACATTCTCTTTAATGTAACCAAGGTTACTTCCTCAATGCTAAACATCACTAAACTATTAAAAGATATAATTTAATATATCTCTGTCAAAAGTAGTATATTTTTTTCGTCCAATTTAGTACAGTAGGATGAATTTGTACTGCTCCCTCATCATTACATATTACAATACATAATAAAAAATATACTTGCTTTCTGCTGCCTGTCCCCTCATAAGCTTATATCTTTGAAACTACGCAATGACTTTTAATGCTGTTTGCTTTTAATAGATAGACGGTATCAACGGGATGGTTTTTATCTAAAATTCATTTAAGATATAGTAAAGAAAAGTGATTAATCCAATATTTACTTAATTTTTACTTTTGTTGCGGAACACAGTTGGTCGGGTCAACTATATACATAAATATTATTAAGTAATGCGGGGGAAAATTTGGATATGATAAGCAACCTGCCCGACTATGGACACCAGCAACACATATAGTGTTACCGTTGCGTTGCTGTCCTTTAAGGGAGTTGGATAGGAAAGCATGGGGAACGGTGGGCATCAGGAGACCTTTCACACCGAACCGAGAGGTCGTAGTATTTCACCGGTCGAGTCGGCCTATTCATACAGCGAACTGCTTGGCTCTACCACGGTTAAATCATCATGGTCTAATCATCTTATTTTTTTTATACACATATGCCTTAATAAAACTACTTTGTTTAGTATCACGCAATCACTAATTATTATTTGTAGAATATTAGCCTTTTTCGTAGTAAATATATATAATAAGGCTGTACGAAGTTCGCAGGGTCAGCTAGTATGATATAAATGATATATTTGGAACAGAACCTTAGCTATTATATTCCAACTCGCACTTCGCCGAATTATTCATTCCAGCTCGGAGAGACAATTAGGAATGCTAATTCATTTATTTTAAGGCGGGCTTGAGGAAAAATTGTGGGCAAAAAGATCACTGCCGGAGAAAAATGACAATGTGGCATTTATATATTTTAGACTAGAGAGAGGAAAGTCAACAGACATACTTTTTATATATTTACATATAAATATATATATATATATTTCCATTTCTTCTTCATTACTCAAAGTCTTAGCTAAATTAAATTATATTAATAACGCCCGGTTTCTTTTATATGTTGACTTAATTAATTGGATAAAAGTTTGTCGTCGTCCAAGAGTTGCTGGTGATGTCGATATGAAAAATTGTGAATTTTGCAGTCGCCTGAAAATTATATATCTACTCGTAACTACTGAACTAATAAACCAACTTTATAATGGTCTGAAAAAAAAATAATAAAAAGCTTTTTTAATAACTAACTTTTCAATAACTTCTTCAATAACTAAACGGGTTGTATACATTTTTTGAAAATGGAATTACATAGATTTGAAAAGTCACGATAATTTATTTAAATATTTTTTTATGTCTCGGTGGTCCAGTGGTAGAGCACACGGTTTCTGAATTGAGAGTGCGCGGGTTCGTATCCTGACACTGGCTCACACCAATGACTTTTCGAAATTGTTTCCGGAAAGATATGTGTGATAAATATCGATGACTGAAAACTCTGTGCCCGGTATGGCAATAGGTTGGCCACCTATTTCATTTGGGATGTAAATATAGCGGCGAGTCGACTTAACAGCCACTGCCTACACCTTCGGGTAGAAAAAAGGGTGAAGTTATGTAATATGTTATGTGTGTTTTTTATATAGGTATACTCAATTCGTTTGATTTGCTTGTGATTACGAAATTAACACTCATAAACATTTTGTCAAATTTGACAAATCTTTTCTGAACATAAATCATGGAGAAACAAGAACTTCGTGTCGTTTATAAACATTGGATACGGTAAATATAATTAGGGGAACAGCCATGTTGATTGAACGGGACGCGTCGTCACTTCCGGGAAGAAATTGCACGTGAAAGGTAATATTTCACGCGAATGAGATCCTCCGCGACACGTCTTGGTCACGCGGTGACTGTTTATTGTACATGAAATAAGATCTTTTCTTTACTTTCTACACCCCAATCTTTACATTTATTAAATTTATTTGTTGTTTCGTAAAGAATGTTTTTAAATTTGAACTCAACAGATGTGTTTAGGACCACAAACGGCGGTCTTATCGCTATTGGCAATTTCCTTCAAACGACCTTTATGAACCTAACAAAAAAATTAGGACAATAATTGATGTCAAAAATAGAATGTCAATAGAAAAAATAACAAGACTATATTTAAATATTGATTTATCACAAAACTCTTATCAAAATCATTCTGGAATTACAACAACACGTTTTTTCCAAACTTAATAATAAGTTAGATTTAAAAAATAAACAAAACCAAAATTCTAAATTTAATTTTCATAACAAATATTTTTTTAACAATCAGAAATTGACTTCGAAATTTAAAATTCTAAATTCGAATAAAACGAATTAAAATCGCCATAAACAAATTCATAACACTCATAACCAAGCCATTTATTTGTGCCTCTGAGATTTGGAACAAGAGCATAATATATATGTAATAATACCTTTTATATTTATTTGGCAATAAGAGATGACAATGCAGAGTGTCAAATAATTCTAAGTGTGGCATCGCGTTTCTCACAATCAACAAGATCTACAGCGGTTGGTAACGTAGACACCTACCGTTCCATTTTCTCCATTTTTGTTTAGTTTATTTTTCCGTTTTACCTTATAAATATATGAGTGCGGAATTTCTGCACGAATTCCCAAGATGAAAAGTTATATTTCACTCATGGATTGTGGCGCGCCGGTGCGACTCACAGCGGCTGATCTGTATTTAGTTCAAGAAATCTCAGTAGGTATAAATATTATATGGATGCAAGGTTTATTAATATTGTGATAACTCTGGAGGTATTTTCTGTTAGCTAAGCTATTAAAGTATCAATTTATTAAAAGTTCCACAGTCTCGGTGGTCCAGTGGTTCAGCACTCCGGAACTGAAACGAGAGGTCGCGGGTTCCAATGACTTTTTGAAGTCAATCCTGGCTCACACCGATAACTTTTTAAAGTTCTTTTCTGAAGTTAAGTATGATAAATATCGATGACCGAAAACTTTGTGCCCGGTATGGCAATAGGTTCGCAGCCTATTCCATTTGGGACATAAACATAACGGCGAGTCGCGGCTTGTCACCCACTGCCTACGCCTAGGGATAGCAAACGGCGTGTTATGTTATGTTATGTATGTTATTAAAAGTTTCTTCGGTCCAATATTTTAGGTGTATAGAAATTTACAGCACTCAAATATTTCCTATATTAAACGTGCACATAAGGACTTTCTTGCCAAATTACAAGTATATCTAAAAATATAAAACATTAGCAAAGTAGATTTTTTTAAATATTATTTTATAATTATTGTGAATAGACAATAATTTAAATAATATTATGCCACTTCACGCTGCCTACACATTCTGGTATTAAAAGCTAGAAGTTACAGTTAAAGTAAATTAATTAGTTCCATAGATTTACGTTTTGAATTAATCAAGATTAATGCTTTGAAGATTGTTTCGTTTTGTCTCTGTTCTTACTTAACAAACTTCGGTAGAAATATACCCAAAGTAGGTAATGAGAAAACGCTCGTGGGGCGTGGTACAAGTACTTTGGTAGAAAAAAAAAAGATGATTTAGCACAATCATGTCACCGAAATTCCCCGCCTAGCTGACTGATGGGAAGTCGATTTATTTTTTTGTTTAAATTGATTTCTTTTGAATACAATTATTTGAGTTGTGATAATCGAATAGTAAAAAGTGAACTGAACTCCCCACTTGTCATAGGAAAATTTAAAATATTATAATTTACACCTTTATGCTACACGCTTCTGTAACCAAAAGTAGTGGTATCGAGTCCGGGCTTACACCAATGACTTCGCAAAAAATCCTTCTGGAAGTTATGTATGATAAATACATATTTACACTACCTTTGGATAGAAAAAGGCATGAAGTTATGAAATTGAAATTTTCTTAGCTACATTTATTTGTGTTTTATTAGTTTACGAAACTTTGTTTAATGAAAGCCTTCCAAATTTTGTTTGTCATGCGAGCATCAAATAAAAAACCAGTCACTCTAAACAATCTACTGTAAAATATAAGCGATGTTGAAAGAAATTTAGCATTTCGGAAAAACAAAATTCATTCATTGAAATTCAACAAACGCCGTGAATTTTTATTTTTTGATTCGTAAATGCAATTTGAAATTCTCTTCAGTAATGTTGTTTAAAAGAGCATACAAGTATTACTTTCTACCGAGGAATATTTTTATTTGAAAGCAAATGCTTGCATATGTATTTTTTTAGAACTTTCCTTACTCTGAGAGGCTCCTTACTTTAGGAAGTGTAAACAATATTTCCTCATCTTACCTTGGAACTTGAGTGTCTTCTAATTCTGCAAGTTTATTAAATTTTTCATTGTTTTTATACAGTATAAAACAAGGTCGCTTTCCATTATCTAGCCGCTTATATACTTATATCTTTGAAACTACGCAACGGATTTTGATACAGTCTTTTTTAATATATAGCAGGGATCAATGAGATGGTTTGTATGTATAATTTATGTATAATGTCGTAAAAAAAGGCTATAATTTTCGTGATTTAGCACTTTAATTGTAAACGCTGTAAAAATTACTTTTGATGGGGAAAAAAGTTCGCCGGGTAATAGTAATAAATTTGACTATTTAAAAATGTAACCATCATACTATCAGTCTTTGTACCGTAACATATTTGCTTATAGATTCCACCCCAAATTGAAGGGCACAGTGTTTCACAATAAGCAGCTATAAAATATAAACATATAGATAAGAGTATACCTTCCCCGTTCCCCTCCGAAACGGTAGAACCCACTAGTAACATTCTTATAAATGCGAACCATGATAAAGGTTCGATTGTATGCAGTAAATAAAACATGACTTGGCCAATATATCCACTTTCGTTCTTTCTCATTTTATGTCCACTTTTTTTTTCTCCTATTCCTTTCGCTTCCCTACTGAAACCGTTCGACAAAATACCTTACCAATATCGCCCAGAGTTTATTAGCATCGAGGCCACGTGTTTTTATATCTGAAATATCTTTCACTTCTGCGGCACTTCAGCTGAATAAAGAGTCTCTGCCACATGTGGCCTGACATTATATCATGATATATAAGAAAAGTTATTTCCGTTCATTTCTATAATTTATTATAAGTGTTATCACTGTTGAGAACCTGGCAAGTGTAGGCGCAATTTCATTTGGAACTAACTTGTGTCATTTATCAATAGTAAGCACTCGAAGACATGTTTTATTATTAAAACGCAAGTACGCATAATATATTGACATTTATTAAAGAATATATTGTAACGTTACGTCATGCTTTTTACTACCTGAAGATGTAGGTAGCGGCTATTGAAGTCTCGACTCGCCGTATCGTTAGTTTACATCGAAAATGGAATAGGTGGCGAACCTATTGGCATTACACCGGGCACAAATTTGTCAGTCATCGGTATTAAATCTTACATAAGTTAGACGCACTGTTTACTTTTAAGTATTTTGCTGAAAAGATCTGAATGAGTACAGTTAGACTTAAGTTTGCTGATTTGTTATTTTACTTTTATAACAAAACAATGTACTGTAAGACAGTGGCGTAGATTTTCGACAAAGTCAGAGAAACCAGCCAGTAATAACACATTAGTGCCATTATTTATTACTTAACATAAGTATACAAATATCTCTTTGATGTTGCCGATGGTAAACCAAATGTATAAGTAATATAATAATATTATATATATTTCGCAAAACCGCAAAAGATCTTTGTATTCACTAGTATTCACCATAATCTTCATTAGTGTAACCACGGAGAAAATTTATTTCATTACAAGTATTAAGGTTCTATATAAGGTATATAATCTGTTCTCCTGACAGATCAAATGTCAGACTTTTGATGTTAATGTATATGGGATTAACAGAATAACTTGAAAAAAATATACGTGGATATCTCTATTCACTTTGAAATTACTGATATTATCACATATATCATGGAAATCCAGGAGTTATATTGAAAATCCCGTATTGGAAGGCAACGTTAAATATTTCGTTATGTGTGCGATAAAATTCTGATAATTTATTTCTTTTAAAAAATACCAATACTTTTAGTCTATTTAATTCAGTGCGATGTTTAAACGTTGCAAATAAATATAATATATGCGATCAGATTCAAATCCAGGCTGAGACCGATTCTTTTTACGAGATAAAATCGATAACTGATAAATTTGTGTCCGTTGAATCGCAATAGGCACTCCAATTTTAGCGCCTAAAAATTCGGCGTGTCTAGACGTAATGGCCGCTGTCTACGCTTTAGTTTAAAAAGCGTGATGTTACAAAAACAAAACAAAAAAAGGAGAAAACAGTCAGATTTTACTTTTAAGTAAAAGTCTCATAAGCATTCACGACTTTTTCTACCTGAACGTGTCCTGTAATTCTATTATGACGGTTTACTTGTAATTAATAATCATAAAAACAGGTAAATATCTTTAGATACTTCGCTTTTATAATATCAATGATACATTGTAACAGAAAATTAAGAAACCAGATTGAAAATCGAGAAATATATATATTTAATATGGAACCAGTCTGGGTGGTCTAGTGGTCGAGCACACGGTTTCTGAATCCAGAGGTCGCGGTTCGAATCTTGACACTGGCTCTCACCAATGACTTTTCAAAATTGTTTTCAGAAAGCTATGTGTGATAAATATCGATGACTGAAAACTTTGTGCCCGGTATGGCAATAGGTTCGCCACCTATTCCATTTGGCGACACGAGGCTTAATAGCCGCTGCCCACACCTTCGGGTAACAATGGCGTGAAGTTATGTAATATGGAACATTCAATGTAACAAAAGAAACAGAAATAGGAATACGAAGTTGCATACGTTCGTACACTTTGAAAAGTTTATATCATTATTTGAAATCGAATACGACGCGTCTGTACGTTTTTTATGACTTCTGTAAGCTCATCAAATGAAATTTTATTCAAACGTAAACCCTGTTTTTTTTTAACATTACACCCAAAGGCTCAGTAATATGAGTTCATCTGTTGAGATATCATATAATATCTTTTATTTAACCTATATCAGAACTTCAATTTAATATATATATTTTTATTGATTTAGATTCGAATTGGAATTTATTTCATAGACGATGATATTTTGATATAAAAAAGATTGCTTTGGGAATATAATAGAATGTTCGAGAAGAATATAATTTCGAAAAACTGGAACTATCATTTCGTGCCACCTGGATTATCGTACGTTTTATGATTGAAGTGTCATCATTACTATTAAACAAAGTCGCTTTCGGCTGTATGTCCCCTTTTAAGCTGAAATCTTTGAAACTACGAAAAGGATTTTGATGCGTTTTTTATGTATATTAATTTATATTTTTTTTATGTAAAAAATGTAACAGTCTCGCTGGCGCTGTGGTCGAGCATACGGCTTCTGATCCAGAGGTCCGGGTTCGATTCCTGACACTGGCTCGCACGAATGACTTTTCGAAATTGTTTTCGGAAGTTATGTGTGATAAATATCGATGACTGAAAACTTTGTGCCCGGTATGGCAATAGGTTCGCCACCTATTCCATTTGGGACGTAAACATAACGGCGAGACGAGGCTTAACAGCAGCTGCCTACACCTTCGAGTAACAAAAAGCGTGAAGTTATGTTATGTTATTTTTTTATGTATAGTATTCTTTAATTATTATTAATTTTGTATGTACAAGGTAGCAAATACAAATTGATAATTATTGTCGAGATCTAACACTTTAACCAGAAGTATGTGCATCTCGTTTTTGAATCAAGAAGTTTTCAAGTTTTCGGAATTACGTTCTAATAATACGATAACTAAATATTGATGAATGAAAAATACCTATATGACAAAAAGTTTCGCCAACTATTACATTTGTAATAGTTATAATTGAATCAAATTTAAATAATGATGATGTTAGGAACCTCAAAAACCGACGCGTGTGCATGAAAAGAGTTAATTGCAAACGCTGACTGAAACTTAAGAGATAGATCAAAACAATATACTACATTATTATAGATCTTCAAAAGGTCTACAAAAAAATCGCCAATGGCGGCGCTTAAGAATAACCCACAATGACCATGTTTATTTATTTAATTCTAAGGCGAAACAAAGTTCGCTAGGTCAACAAGTTTACTAATAAAGTATAGAAATAGTTTATACTTTATTAGTAAACTTGTTTAATTATTATAACGTTCAAATGTTAGTATTATTTCTGGGGAATGTTTTACTGGAATGTATTTTTAAATTTTTTCCTTTAAATGCCAATTTTTTTATAAATCTGTCCACTGTCTCATTTTTAATTTTAATATGATATCTTGTATGAAAAAAACCCGATTTCATTCGTTGTGAATTAATGAAAATGTACAAAACAAACAACAGGATAAAAATATCAGTTACCACGATCATATAATACCATCACTGATTCTTTTAAATCTAAGCAAATTCGCTTTTAAATGAATTGAGTATTAAACCGCGGACTCTAAAACTTTTTTTTATGAGCCAACATGAAGCTTTAAATGCTCACAAATGTTGTACTTAAAATCAATAAAGACGTACTTTAATACGTCCAAGTAATAAAACCTTCTTAAATGTAATCCGCGACGATGGAATTAGATAATGTATCTTGTGTTAAGTTCCCTTTCTTTTACTAAGTTTGAAGCTATAAAAAATTTAATTGCTGTAGGTAATAAATATTTTGGCGTTCGTTGGGGTACGTGATGTCGCTCGGATATCGATAGGGCTGGGGGGGGTGTTCTGTAATGCATGTCAATAAGGTTCTTTAGAATGTACACAGTACCTTGCGACCTGTCGTCATACATTCAGATGATTTGATTTATAACACGCCGTGTATGTGATTAATTTAATTCAATATAACCTTATAATATATTTTATTAAATATATTTTACATCATTAAATTTTTTTTAAAACAAAGTTGTAAACTAAATTTTCCGCTCATCTGTGTTATGAACAGGATATTATCATACATATATTTTCTTTTTATGAGTGTTATATCCTCAGGCCTTTTGACGCTTACTTTTTTAACGTGTGTCCAGCATTTACCTTAATTCGACGTATAAAATTCTTTCCATTAAATATCATAATATAAATTCCAGTTTTCTACCCAAAGGTGTAGGCGGGGATGTTATTCTTCGACTCACCGAATCGTTACGCACCAAATGCAATATAGTGGGGGAACCTATTAACAGGTACAAAGTGGTATGCTTAACACACATAACTACCGAAAAGAATTGAGAACTATCATTGGTGTGTGCCCGGAATCGACGACGACCCACTACTTCTGAATCAGAAGCGGTTAACTTGAGCACTGGACCCCCGAGACTGAATGTTATATTTCAAATTCTAGTTAGGTACATTACAACAGTCTTGGATTCCAGTTAATATAAATTAGTGTCCATATAAAAAAGTTGTCTGATTTAGCATATCAACTCATAACTCAAGACAGAAGTGGACAAGATTTAGATACGAGTGTTGCTGTCAATCTGAAAAAAAAACGTCAGCACTTTCGTGTCCTCAACCAAATTGACACTATGACGTAGGTATGGCGGAAGAGGCGAACCCTTTTAATGTCAAACGTATATGGGTTTTTGATGTAGCCTTCACATTTTAAGCAAAACCTTAATATTATTTTTTTATCAGCTTCTCGCCGAAACATAAAATTTTGTAATTCTATTTTTACTAATTAGTTATAATGTTATCTGAAATCTACTCTTAGTCCAAGTTCAAAACTATCGCTTGTTCAATAATGTTTGTATTTCCAAAAAAATATCGAACTAAATTTAACTGATGATATGCATTTACTTTTACCCAAGAGTATTGTAATAGAATTTATCAGGAAAAATAATATGATGTCCATCGAAAATACTGGACGTTGACTTAGAAACTTCACAAAAAAAAATCCAAACTTCTTAAGGAAAAATAAATAAGATGTACATTTCCATATATATTTATTTCCAAGTAGAGTCTTGTTAACAATATTTCATGTCTCTCTTTGAACTCTATTCATGTCTTTTTTTTTCTTCTTTTTTTTTGCGGTGGATTTTGTTTGAGAATACTTCCTCAGTGACATAATAAATTTTGTTGGACTGGGAAAAATTCAATTTTATTATTTTAATTTCTTAAATCTGTATTGTATTGATGAATCTGTTGAAAAAATAATATTATAAGTAGATATGTTCTTAAGCAGATGCAATTTTTAAAAGAGCTGATATCCACCAAGAGTAATTTATGTACATACATACATAACATCACGCCAAAATCACTTGCGGGGTAGGCAGAGAGAACAGAGCGAAATAAGGCACGATTATTATACGCCTCACTCGCTTCATGATTTACATGCACGCGAGTCGATTTTTGAGGCTCTTAATATCACCTTCCTCCAGAACACGTTCTATTTGGTAATGGAATGTGTGTCTTCGCCGTCCGCAACTCCTACATCCATCCGCTTTTCCATTATATGTCTGCTTAGTCAATCTTGCATCATACATTCTTTCTACATGTCCGAACTATAGGAGCATTCCCTTTGTTACTTTTACACCGACACTCCCTTTCAATCCAACTTCCTTCCTCATAACCTTGCTTACGACGCGGTCAGTGAGAGTCTCTCTTCGCAGATTTTGCGCAGTGCCCTCATTTCGCCCGCGTATATCCCTACTTCCATGCACACTCTGCCATACCCAGCTCTCGCTTCCGTAAATTAAGTAATTTATGTAATTAAAATTAATAAATAGACAATAACATAATTGCAGCTGTCCAATCAATAATTTAGCTAAATATATTAGTCAAGTCCCATGACATTTCACTGTCGAACCTAGGCCATTACGAAGCACTGATTAACTGATTAAAACATATAATGTCGAACGTATTTATAGAAGAATAAATATACATATTAACAATAGGTCAAGCATTCATGCAGTTAATAATAGAAAGTATAAGCAGTATGTTCTCGTATAGAACAAGGATATGTTGGATCCCAGCTATTCAAAACAAGGGAAGAATAGCCTCTTTCGGTGCTTTGCAGGACGAACACCCCACTTTTGATTCGAACTGTCGTGCAATCGATCCGGTCTCTCGATGACTTTTCTGAATCCTTTTCAAATTATGTGTGTGACAATAGATTTTGCCACCTATTCAATTTGGGACTTAAAAATTTGATGCGTCTAGTTTTAGCAGCCGCTGCGTTTCTTTCGGGTGTATTTACAAAAAAAATGAAAATTAAAAAAAGAGAACAATTCAGAGTATTCTAGGAATTAATGTTAGAGAAAAACAGCTCCACTCCCATTGGACTTGACCCAAATCACACAAGAAAGAGGATCATAATACTAGTAAGAGTTGCATTACAGTTGCATGACCACTTAGTATAACCCCTCAATAATATAAATTAACTCGTAACAACGCCTCCAAGGAGAGTACTAAACTACATTTTATTATCTCAATTACACAAAGAGTGACTTTGAATCTCTTGTCTCCATAATAAACAAATCTAACTTCACTTCAGGTTGGCTGACTCCTTGGTATTTGTCAAAGGCGTTCCGTTGAAAACAACAAATTTACTAGAACCTTGTGTTTTCAATGTTATTTGTTACGATAAAGAGATATTTGATTTTACTATGTGGAGATGTTAGTTTTGAAAAAAATATTTCTGCGAATATAATTTCAATTGTATATTTGTGCCGAGCGGAGTCGAGTATTATTTTTTTCAGCACTTTTCTTGGCTTTGCGACTTCTTGAAACGGCATCTGACGTGTTAATTGTAGCTCTTTTATGACTCATAAATAATTTGATATTTGTAAAAAGTATACATAAACATAAACTAAGACATAGGAAAATAATACAATAACATTTTTATTTCTTAGATTTTCGCGAATCACATTTATAACATTAAAACAACTTTTTATAGATTATATCGCGTTTATTTAGAGCTTATTTTCTATTTATTTCCCGACGTTTCGAACTCAACTCAACTTTTCAATGAAAATATCTTCTGAACGACTACCATCTTTTTGTTCATTACTCGTGAAAATGATCTCTGTCAAGAGTTCGAAACGTCGGGAAATAAATAGGAAATAAGCTCTAAATAAACGCGATATAATCCACAAAAATTTGTTTTAATGTTACAATAACATTTGTTAAATCTTGCTTCAATATTTTTGTAAAAAAAACCAAAGTTAAAAGTACCGTAAAATAAAGTATTGTCTTCTTACAATGTAATGTTTCGCTTTCTCAGAAACCATTAAATAAAATTTATAAAATAAACTTAGTCGAAGCAAATAAAGCTTAAAGAGTAGTTGTAGTACAAAGTACTTGGGACACTTTCATTACAGAGCAACATTGCAAGCTTTTTGCATGAAACGAGCAAGCAACAGAAATTTTTAGAATTTAGCATACAAATAAAGACTTGAAGACTCTGGGTTGTTTGAATATTAAAATGTTACAACAAATACAAACATAACTTCAAGCCAAGTTCGAGGTATGTCGAAAGACCAAACCGCCACACTATTATTTACATGTCCCGATTGTTGCTATCATGGATTTAATAATTCTTGTCACACACCTTCGTCAGTTTTTAAGGTTCTTAAGGTCACTTTCATAAGACGCTTCTTGAATTCTACGACTTTCCCGTTGGGCTTTGTCTTATAATTTATTCTCATCCATGAAGTTTATGCGTGATCCTTTACAAGCACTGCAAAGAAAAAAAAAACTATTGTAAATCCTTAAATATTATGAATATATAAATATATATTTTATCTCTAAAAGTTCATGTAGTTTAGTAGCAAAAAATTACGATTTCCAACAACAACAACTATCTCAATTTATGAGTAGGTTCCAAACGGCTGTAGGCATACATTCATTTAGGAAAAAAAACTAATATATATATTTATAAATATGATCAAATAAAGAAGAAAGTACAACTTTTCTCTCGCGTGTGTTCTAATCGATAACATTAGCGACACACCTGTAAGGTGTAGCAGCACAAATAACCAGAGAATCGTGATAAAGCCCCGCCAGTCCACACGTCTACACCGAGTGTTCCACACTGATTTATACGACGTTTTTATAGTTCCAACGTGGTACTCCTTGTTTTAATTTCGCACAAGGATCAAAGCGTTTTCTCAGCGGCACCGGCCTCCATCGCGGCTATACCGCTACGGTGTCTACGGCGCCCCCTATTTCGCCGCGAGCCTAATGTTGCGACTCGGCGAAATTTATCGCGCCGCTTGTAATTCCACCCCGTCCCGCGCCTGCCATCACCCCGCGTTCACCCCGTCACCCGACAACACACTTATAACGTTTTCTAATGAAATTGTCCACAAAGCGTCCCGCTCGCCGCAACCCCCCGGCCCGTCGACGCCGGCGGATGAACCGAAAAAGAAGTAGAGAAAAAAAAAACGTACAGCTCGCTTTACTAATGGCTTCATTTATCACAGTCACTAACAGTGATACACCGCAACGTCGTTTTATATTTAATTTGAGTCTCTATGGAATAAATTACGGCAATATCGGAGCCCGCGAGGAACGATAAAGGACGAAAGACATTGGGCCCTTGAGTTATCAAGATAGGTCATAGGATTAAGTACTTAATCTACTTGGATAAATTTGTGGGTGGCTAAGTGATTAGTCAGCAAGGCTTATTTCGCTACCTATAAACATGTCAAAGTCAAGTCAAAGTCAAAAGAAGCTTTATTTTCATGAGTCCTCAGAGACACTTAAAAATAGTCAAATAGTACAAAAAAAATGACTTAATATTTAAAATGAAATATTTAACACAACAGGTACACGTGTAGTGTTAAATATTTAATTTTAGTACCACGGAAGTTAAAATTAACATATTTGTAATAGAAAATATAAAGATAAATTTCCTACTGAACTATTTAAATTTAAAGGTAACAAAAAATAGACCTAAAATGCCATATCTTTTACCTATTGAATAACATTAGGAACTGTTATACGGGAACTTGAAATTAGGTTTTTAAAAAAGAAAATTAATTTTATTAAATGATTTTGTATATTAATTAGATTAGTAATTGAAATATAATTAGGAATTTGAAAGGGCGAGTGGTCTTCCCGGAGGTTCTGAGTGGACTGACTGGCTTAGTTTCTAATACCAGTGGTGAATAGCCGAAATTGCTGACTAGGCAATGTGTTGGCTCTTTCATATACAGTTGAGGGATGTAACAGAACGTTTTAAAAGTCATCATACTGAACTATTTAAATTTAAAGGTAACGAAAAATTGATCTAAAATGCCATATTTTCAACTATTGAATAAAGTTAAGAACGTTTTATAAGTCAGTAAGTACCACACATAGCTTCGGAGTAGATTTTCGCGATATCATACAAAATAGTTGATATAAACAACAGTATATTAAGTTACATAGTTTATCAGTTTATATCTTTGAAGATTGTAATTATATAAACCTTTTGGCTACATTTCTATCTACAATCACCACAATAAGGCTGTATGTAGGCTGTATACTCTCGTATTACCGTCTACATAGTGAGATTAAAGTAAACCCACATTTGAACAGCGAACCGCGTAATTTGGCAACTGAGCTGTGATTAGATAGTGCTTCACTCTCCTTAGCTTAATGAGAATAGCTTTGTTGAACCATGACTTTAATCATTATAGAAGTGAACAAGATATCATTGTTTGTTATTGAAATGTATAACTATTATGATTGCTGGGTGATTTTATAACGAAAACAAAAAAATAATAATAATAAAAATATGAAAATTTGTGCTTACCCTTCCTAACTAGCTTAATGTAAAAATGGGAATAAATAAAAACCAAGACAATGGTGGCCGTGAGTTAGCAAAGCCAAAAAAACCGGTACAAATATTAAACAAGCACACAGTTCCTTCTGCTTACCCCGCAAGGGACTTGCCTCCAAACTAGAGACGCTTTTTGTTTAACAGCTAGATATAATTTTGTTAGTAAGTAATATACATATAAATACCTTAATATTGGCCGTATTGTAAATAGGTAGCTTGCATTCTTAAATGTAAATAAAACGATCACGGTCTAGTGCATGGCTAAGAGTTGAGAGTTGGACGTGAACTGTGAGGACTTACATCTCGGAAGCAATGTAAATCGTCCCCCTGGCAAGGCGAACTTCCCAAGATATCCGCCGAAAGGACAAGACGTTTATATACATACAATACATGCATACATACATATGTACAACACGTATTGTTCCACTAATGTCTGGATTGCTGGCCGCTGCTATTTACACTTTGCGAGTTGTAAATTTGCAGTTGCTGTCCACAAGTTTTGCAGTCGAGTCATTAAAGCTCTTAAAATTCTTAATAGAACTTTTGCACAGTTGATTCAATTGCCCACATATGGTTCCATTTAGTTGAGTCATCTCTTTGGCCTGTAGGTTGGGCATTTTACTTCTGACGCGGAAATTTCTAGATAAAATCCTAGCTCAACACACCCGTTCATTTTCTGTTTTTTTTTCTGAAATTTACTGGCTCTTAAACGTAATATAATGTCGTTGAAAGTTAGCACCTTAGTTCTGTATTTACGTCACCTCCCACGCAAACAGGAGGGTTATATTTTCCAATGAATCATTGTCTTTCAGCTTGTACTACAGGACAGACAATAATACAGCTAATTCCTTTTGTAGAACACCTTTGTTTCGTCGTTATTAAAATACAACCGAGCATCCGGATTCCAGCAACTGAGACCATTTCTTAGGCCCCTTTTCGCTTAGTTAATTTAAATTAATTTATTCCTTGCTCATCCTGAAAGCTGTAAGTTGGTTGTCGTATTTCAACCCTTAATATGAACCACCTACGCTGAACTATCTGTTTTCATCAATTTATGTCAACAACAAGTATTATTTAGAAGGCAATATTAAATTAAATCTCGGTGGTCAAAAAATCGAGAACCCTACTTCTGAATAAAGAAGTCGTACCTAATTACGAATCTGGTTCCAGGCCAATGGCTTCTTGGAATCCTTTTCGGAAGTTTTACGATTATATGGCAATAAGTTTCGCTATTATTCCATTTGGTACTAAACAGCCACTGTTTACTACTTCGGAGCGAAAAACCCGTGAAGATATACAAAAAAGGTAAAAAAAACCTGCTTCTCCATGTCAATTCGACAGTATAATAATAATGTTTGTATTTAATTATTATTAACGAACGCTGAGTTGAAAAGGTGACGCTCAGCGCAAATTCGAGGTGTAGTTATCCCACAAGCAAACTGGAGAAAAGCCACACTCAGGGCCCGGATCCTACGAGATATTTCGGTGCCGACTATTTACTCAGGCGTGCCTAAACTGTTTGCTTATATGTTTGACGCGCCGTACGCAACTCTCATTACTGTGTACAAGGCTTTTGTACAGACTTATTTTTGTATAGACCTACCCGATATTACACATGATCGTGCCCAATATTCTTATTATGTCTATTTTTATCGTTACAGGTAAGCATCTGAAGTATGGTAGCACTTTTATGGTACCTTGGTGAGATTGTTTTGTATGTATTTTTACTAATATGAACTCAAAAATCTACAGTGAACTGTTTTAGAAATAACATTTGAGAATTTACAAATCCAATCATAGATGTATTTATAGCAAAATATTACTATTTGAAAATTTAACTCAACAATAATAATGAAAGATTACTACTTACTTAAATTCTCGGTCAACTATACCGGCTTCTGATCCGGAGGTCCGGGTTCAAATCCTGACACTGGCTCACACCAATGACTTTTCAAAATTATTTTCGGAAGTTATGTGTGATAAATATCGATGACTGAAAAAGTTTGTGCCCGGTATGGCAATAGGTTCGCCACCTTTTCTATTTGGGACGTAAACATAACGGTGAGACGAGGCTTAACAGCCGCTGCCTACACCTTCTGGTAACAAAGCCGTGAAGTTATATTATGTATATTTATATGTTATGAATTTAACATTCTCGCCAAGTTCCTCACAGTATAGGAAGAGATAACATAGCTGAATCAGATTTTCTTGTACACTTCACTCGCTTCTTCGTCCTTCGTAATAACTCCTGTCATTTACAATTAAAAAAGTAAAATACATTATCACTAAGTAGCCTCGGAGCACACTTAATGGGTACCTTCAACAAGCCAACTGGGAATTGGCTAAAAATGCTCCTACGTCCAAATTTTCCTAATAGGCACCACAAACGAACTACATCACAGTTGTAGTTTATAGAAGCACAAAGCAAAATCAACCGCTCCCTCTCATATTTTAGCTCGATTTTCGCGGTAAGCCGATTTGAGCTCAGGGTTGGAAGCGAGGTTGTGATGTACAGCACAATAGGCGGCCGTTTACACCTGCGATTCTTCTTCATCTTACCCCCTAAACTGGCACACCGCTTTACCTAAAGTAATTATGCTCACATAACATATTAGTCTTTTGGGAGCGAACACGTGTTGTTGGCAAAACGTTTAATCACTTACTTTAACATTTGCGTGTACAAATAATCCGTTAATTTAATTTCGGCTGGTGGATATTTATGTCGCTTATTTTAATTTATTATCATATCAAAGTGCTGTTGGTTGGGCTTTATTTTATGCGTGCGAATAAATGTTAATAATGAAATCATGTGTACAACAGACATTACACAGGGGAACGTTTTTTAACGATTTCATAAAGTTACGGACAACTGATAGAGTCATTGTTTTTATTTTCGTATAAATTAATTTATATACCTAACTAGCAGACCGCCTGAACTTCGTACCGCTATATTGTATGTAGCTTCCCGCCTCACGGTGTTACTCGCGTACTAACAAAATGTCGATGACGACGATGATTACATATAGCCTATGTTACTCAGTGATAATGTAGCTTTCTAAAGAAAAAATAATTATTAAAATCGGTCAAGTACTTTTTGAGTTTATTCGTTACATACAAAAATACAAATCTTTCCTCCTCATAATATTAGTATAGATTTGGAGTAAAATCTAAATATCTTTGTGAGGCGGATTGGAAGAGAGTGTTGAAGTCCAGAATGGATGATGTAAGATTCACTGAGTAGATTTACAGTGCAAAAGTCAGCCGTGACACACTGTTTATGACCAAATCAAACGCGGCCTGGCGAAAAATGATATCAAGAGCCTTTAAAATCGACGAACGCGTAGGATATGAGTTTGAAGAGAGTCAAAGAAGAGTGTGAGGTATTCAAGAATCGTGTCTTGACGCTCTGTTCTCCCTGTGTACCTCGCCAGACACTTGGCGTGAATTTAAGTAAGCAAGTACTATAATTTTATACGAATATTGTTCGGTATACGATAACAGTTTTATTGAGTTGCAAATTATACATACAATATTGATCGTAACCGAACCTCGGTATGGCGTCTCGTAAAACGCATTCTGTCTACGTATTTGTCCCCGTCTCGAACCCTCCATCCACATCATTGATATTTATGTATTTCTACTTCCTCTGGATTCTTCTGGAGGGTAACTTGTTTTGAAACTTTCCTTTTTTTTCGAAAAGAAACGGCCGGCTTCACTGGATTAATGTAACTAGAGTGTTGTAATTGGTTGAGAAGTTATTACTTTTTCTGTTTCTTTTCGTGAAAAACATAAAGCAATTGTTCAAGTTCCGCGAGAGTGATTTATTTTTATTTAGCTGGACATCTTTTTCCGAACTCAAATGCGACAACGTCGAAGTGGATTTTTGTATAATATAACAAAGATTTATTATTTATTGTTTTCAAAGAAGTTTTGATTATAAAACACTCAAAATTCTTATTATCTGACTTATTACAAATGTTAATATCATTTCATTTGTTAAAATTCCTTTATTTCGAATACATAACTTCACGCGTTTTGTTACCCGAAGGTGTAGGCAGCGGCTATTAAACCTCGTCTCGCTGTTATGTTTACCGTCCCAAATGGAATAGGTGGAGAACCTATTGCCATACCATTGTCATCAATATTTATCACACATAACTTCCGAAAAGAATTTCGAAAAGTCATTGGTGTGTGCCAGTGCCAGGATTTGAACCCACTCCTTGAATCAGAAACGGGGTGCTCGCCACCGAGACTACAATGAATACAAATATGTTCTTTTTATTTATGTGCCACAAAATAATACATGAAATATTTTATATGGGAAGCGATAAAATAAATCCATTAAATATCAAATACCTATAATCATCATTGTTTTCGATTTATCGTCAAACTAGATATTTGTTTCGGTATACAATGTAACGGCCTCAAAATATCCGGTCCAGAAAATAAATAACCGAGACCCGGTTTTATGTGACAGGACCTTGTTTGAAATCATAACAAATAGCCTTTTAGAAAACCGCATCCCTACCCCCAAAGTGTCGTACAAAAAGGGGTTTTCGTAAACACATTACAAATCTTTCCCACGGCATCGGGGGCATTTAAGAGGGCTGTCAATGAAATCCTTTCTCCGCTCTATACTTTATATATCTTAATGGATTACATGGAGTAAAGTAGACATCGACAAAACAAAAGGCTGACCTCATCCCAGAAAATCTCCGACCGCGTAGTTTTGCCGGGCTAAAACTAAATTTATTACATTTGACCTTAGTAATTCTTGCCAAAGGTTTTCTATCCTAAATGTGTAATAGCCAGTTACTGCTTTCAAAGGTACCAAAACCCGCGTTCGCGTTCGTCCGTTGTGGTTTTATGCGCAACTTAATATTTTATTAGTTACAAAATAGTTTTGTGTAAGTTACAGTTTTTGGTTTCACCATTCCTGTCAATAAAATACGTGGCTATAACAATAAACGCGCTGATATTTAATTCAACTTTTCTAAAACTATTTTGAAAACAAATACTTATCATATTTTGATAGAGCAATAAGTCTAGCAATTTCAATAAATAGTTTTATTAAAAATGTGGTTGATATTTAGTTCAAACTAGTTGTTTGATAAAGACTCAGAAAATCGTCGGGCCTCGTGGCGCATTGGTGAAAACTATAGGCTTAAGCAATGAGGTCGGGGGTTCGATTCCCACCCGAGCACAAATATTTGTGACAAACATGAATATTTGTGTGGCGTCTGGGTGTTTTTCTATGTATTATTAGTATGTATTTACAAAAGAAAAGTATATATGTATTAATATCCGTTATCTAGTATCCATAACACAAGCATTTAGTTGCTTAGCTTGGAATTAGCGGGCGCTGTGTGTATCAAGATATTATTATTATTAAATGTCTTATGATATTTAAGCTATATTCTGAAGTTTTAAACGAATGATTAATAATCTAATTCGTCAGTTATGTTTTGGAATCCCTGTCTTTTTTGCATATGCTTGTTAGTAGTAAAGAAGTGGAAATACAAAAAAAAAACGTTTACAACCAATTTCATTTCAAATCCTCTTCCTGCATTCGAAAGTTATGATAATACTTAATTTTACTTAACCACTCACCCAATAGAGTCTAGACTAGATTTTAGACCAAACATTAAGACGCTATCTTCCTTTTTTTTATTTTTAGATTTACAAAAATATAAAATATATCTTCAAAATATCTTATATAAAGTTTCGAGATCAATCTCTTTCAAATGATAACTCGTCGTAATTTATTAAGATAGAGATTTATTACCGAGTTGGTATAAGAATGAATGAATTTTATATTTGTAAAAGTTGTTTAATATGATTTATATCTTTAAATCTTCGTACTTTTAGTTTGTTTGGTAAAAATCTCTTTACAAAACTTCCGTTGTGCAGGGATATTTGTACTTCCGATTTCAGCTGGAACCGGAACTTTACAATTTGTCATAATCATTGTTAAATCTAAATATTTAATAATTATGTGTACATATAATAAACAGAGAATGCTTTCTACTATATTCAAATGATATATCATACAATCCGTTTGTCCGCCTGTCTGTATGTTTCGGATAATATCTGAAATGCCTGGACCGATTTTGACGGATCTTTTATTAGCAGGTAGTGTGATAACGAGTAACATTAGCCCCTACTATTTTTTTTATTTATTGCTTCCCCGGCGCAATAAATTTCGCCGGGTCAGCTAGCTATTTCAATATATTATTGATGTGCATTTCTACGTCTTTAATGGATAATTTTACACTTGAATCAGATCAGAGACATTTAAAAATATTTTAAATAAAACAAACTTAATACATGTATTTACTATGCATCGATTATGGAAAATAATTTCTGCACCGATAGTTACCGATTACCTGTTCATGCACCCTTAAAAGCTCTTTTCCAACATCAGATGCATTCAGCTTTGAACTCGCTCATGTGGCCCACCCTTTGAAGTCTGCATTTCAAAAAGGATTGATTTGAACACATACGTCATAATTCACGGCGTGACGTCACGCCTTGGTATTCTGTAGACAAATGAAGACCTGTATGAGGAAGAGTTTTTAATTCGCCTAATGCACATAGAGTACATATCTTTTCATAACTAAAGTGCACTGTGAAGGCTTCGCAGCTACGTCGGCACGCTGAGCCTTCTGTCACATCGACTGTTACATTGTGAACAGTTTTATTTTAAGTCTACACCTTGAATGCACGGCCATTTTCCTTATGGCTCATTTATAGATAGAACATCTAGTTTTTTTTTTGTTTTTGTTTTATTTTAATCTTAAGGGTTGTCGAATATACTGCTAAGAATTAATATGTAAATATTTATCAAGGCAATTTCAAACGTAAGTGAAAACAAATCGAAATCGAATAATTAAATCGAGTTGTAATTACTTTTGATTAATAAGAATAACGATTTATTACAATGCAGACACATTTTGGGACACATTCAATTAGTTTCAATACCAACAACTTTGATTTGAAAGTCCCTTCCGAAATAAAAGCAACATTATGAAAAGTCAAACAGACCCCAAGTCGAATATAAATTTAGGATTAGTATACAACATAAAAATTTTCATTTTATGCTAGAGAATTATATTATAAATATTTTATCTTCTGTCACGTCCAAATTGTACACGATACTTATTTATTAATTAAAAACGTTAAATACACCTATTTATATATAGTTGGGTATATACAGCAAATTCTTTAATTTCAAAGTATTATGATAATTTCATTCGTTCTATTGATATTTTGAGTCTACCATCCTTCAAGAGTTGTTTCTTTAGCATTTATAATATTAGTAGCAAAGAAGCAGGATTTTTTTTTTACTTTTCAACTATCGCGTCTTTGTGATGGTGACTTATCAGTTTCCTGTACCTTTACAATACAAACATACTTGGCTATAAAGTACTCAGCAAGAAAATTGTATTTTAATGTCTTACTGGCTGTCAAGCGATCAACAGACTTGGGTTCCGTAGTCGACACATCCTCGTAGCACGGTATCCACCGCACCTAATTCTGATATGAATATGAAATTGTATGTTAATGTCGTCCAAATGTTGGCCGCGCAACTTGACAACTCGGCAACGCCGTAAATATATGAGGTAGGTAGTAGCGTTGCACCGACTAGGTACACCGAAACATGCGAGTAGGTACATAGTTTACGACCGACTGCGAATACTGTTTGAATAAATTGTTTAGATTGCCGTTTGTGTATATACGTTTGGCCCACGCGAGTCCTTATAAACCAGCTATGTATAACCACAACCAGAATATCTACGTATAGTTTCTTATCCAAAAAGTTTATTTTGGTTTATCTATGACATTATTAGTAATATTTTGTTTTATCAATCTGAAAATTCGTCCGTATTATTATGTTTTGTTTTACATTCCAAACATTAAAAGTTGAGTACGTATAACGAGAACACCAGTTCTTTAAACGAAAATTCATTTCACTCCTACTATCTCCCAGAAACTGGCATTTTTATTAGAGTCAAGCTGCTCGTTCCCACGATGGGATAAAGTCTAGTTTTACCATTCGCATTTTTTTTTACATCAACGAATTCCGCATCAGAATCCAAGAAGATGTCGCTTTACTCCGCGCATATTGCATCATCGCCGACATCATAGTCTGATTATCTTTAATTAAAAAAGTTTTTTTCATAAACTTTCTTCTAGTCGAAATGTTAAGTTTCAAAAGAAATTGTTTGCAAACGGCAAAATATCAACTTAGCAAATGGAAAAAGTCCGATAAACAAAGATATTTTCCGACAACTATTATTTTAAAATGTTTTCTACCTTTTCCTATTACACACATACACGCGGAATTCGTTCCAACAGCAATGCAGTAAAATGATTCTAAATGCATCGTATGCTCAAAGAATATTGACAGATATGATCACTTTTCAATTGGAGCTCAGCCAATAATATCTAGATTTTTCTATATGATTTGTAACACGACACTATACGCTCCGTGTAGAAAAGAAAGCTATTTTAATGTCTCGCTCTTAATTTTCGAGTAGATTTAATACACAATTTACTGGTAGTTCTTATAACAGATTAAAATAAATACATACTAAACAAAAACTGAAATTTTGTATTAAAAACAGAGTATAAAAATTGAAAACCAAAATTAGCACACTCTTGCTCTATTAGCTTTTTATTTTTAAAACACAAGTTATATATAACATGTGCTGCCAGTGTCAAGCAGATTGACATCGAATTCACAACGAACTGACAGCTACATTCGAAATTCATATCTGGCCAGAAATAAAAGATAAGCGAGTTAATAATGGGTGCACGATTCGAAAAAAAAAACAACATTCGATTTATGAATTGAATTGGATCATTCGTTTGTTTAAATATTAACCAACCATATTACATTGATATCATTGATTAAGCGTCTATGCAAGAATGAGGGGGTGTAAGCTGCGTTGAGGGGTGTATAAAACGGCCACCACAGCGATTCTTTTTATTTATTTTAATCAAATGTACCGCTTGTTTCGATACGGGGTGGGTTTGCTGTCGTGGCAGTTTGCGTGCTTCACATACGCCCGTGAATTCCGGTGTTTTGGACCTGTGGATATATATGAAAGCTTTAACATTTTACATATTCGACAGATGAATTTGTTCATCCAACTGGAGGGTTTTTCATTTCAAACGGCTACTTGATACAATTTTTATTTATATGATCCAGCATTTCGTTTTCATTAAATTCTCCCTCTATATTGCTTTTGTATAGAAATTCATAGATATTTTATTTCATATTTTGTTTATTAAAATGCGAAATTCCAAGCGTAGATAATGGCTTATTTAAAATATTTGATTGAATGCCTATAATTGTAAGCCATGTTTTATTACATATTATTAATGTTTGAAGGCAGTATTGACCTAAAAATAAAACATGAAATTTAGAGCACCCACAATCTTGACATAAATTATTTAGCCATTTCAAAACACTCTGAATGGTTTCGGTCAATTAAAATTTAATACATAGTTGAACTTTGCGTAACTGTAACAAATGTTTTAATATTAAAATAATCGAAATTGTTTTTGTGAAACGATTCAATATAAACCTTTTTGGTATAAAAAAAAACTCCGAGCATAATGAAAAATCTTGGACGTGGTATTCCTTTTTTGAAATTGGTTCACATTTCTTGCGCAGTGTGCGTGCGACAGTCTGCGGTTTGTTTGTGCAGTACCCAATCAATGGTTATGAGCGGGGGTTAGGCAGTGTTCGCTCTTACAAAGTATAGCTAGCTATACCCAATACCCCACATCACAGCTTCCTATTTCTTTCAGTAAAAGGCAGTAATATTTTTTTTAAACAGTGGGCATTCAGTGTAAAACACATTTAAATGATTGTCGATTTTTTTTTATGGATTTTTGATGGATTTTTTTATGCAAATGAGTTAGTAAGTGACTAGCGCTGCTCATCATCTCTTGAAACCCCGGTTGTGTCACAGTTGTGTTGCCGGCCATTAAGAAAGGATGTGACGATGAGGATGAGGCGGACCGAAAACAGGAAGCATGAGCTATACGTCGATATTGTTAAAGGTCGATCCATTCATGGTGCTGCCACTGTTAAAACATTCTACGATTACGCCAGCTCTCTGATATATCCGACTCTTTTTTCCACTTCGTTGGTTGCGTCTGGTTTGGGAATAGTTTTTTCTGTACCAAGCGAACTAATCAACGCCTGTACAAGGCCACTCATGCGGGCTTGTTCAATTTAGTTTTTTGAAATAAAAATGATTCGTATATTACTTTTCCAGTAAAATGGTACCGTTCGAGTGATAGTTATGAAATTTATAACAAGTGCTCCCTATTAAAAAGAACTATATATATTGTTAAAGTTCATACATGAATAAAAACTAAAATTAAAACTGTTTAAATATTGAAATTGTTGAATATTTTACGAGGTATTTTGTTATTCATGTTTTTATTTAATGGAGTTATTTATTTAAAAATATTGAAATCCAATAATATTATTTTGTAAAAAGTATTGAATTAGAATCGTTCCGGCTTCAAGAGATCTATGACGTTAGCTGTTCTAGGTATATCTTATTAAAATTAAACATCCAAGATAATCAAAAATATATTTTTGTCAACCGCAAAAGCTGCGTACAATAAGTACAAAATACTAATACTAATTTAATAACTTTTCAACTTAATATCGATTTATTAATCACCACGAAAATAAAGAAAATTACGAGTAAAATTAAATTTATGAAAAACATGAAACTTTGTTTAGTACCCAAACATTACATTTTATTATAATAAACGATAATTAAATTTTATATTTTAACTTTACAAAATCTAAAATGCACAATACTTAAAATTTAAAAAAAATAAGATAAGTATTTGAAAACCATTTCAAGAAGCCTTTCTGTTCCGAAGTTCAGAACTCCAAACCTATATCCATCTTAACCAAACTAATACCACAATTTACTTGGAAGCAAAACCCCAAGATTCAGTTGTGAATCATTCAATTTACATAATGTTATTAAATAATAATATTTGCCGTGTCGCTTACATCATTTCGTTTTCGGTAAAGGTTTCGCAGGAGTAATTGTGGTTGTGCTGTGCAAATATCGATCTACATCCCACTGTATAATTTACAGGCTTGAATAATGTATTACCTTTCATTAGCACACTGGCCAGTCCCGGGGCGTATTTGCACATAAATTCGCTTACCCACACCCTCAAGGAATCCTTACGTGTGAACGATTATATCCTATGAACCGAATGTGCCATACGAAACCACTTGAGTTCCACCTTTTTTTACATTTGCCATGTCTCGTTAGTCCAGTGGCCGAGCACCCCGCTTCTAAATCAAGAAGTCGAAGATTCGACTTTTCGAAATTGTTTTCCAAGTTATGTGTGATAAATATTGATGAATGAAATTCTGTGCCCGGAGTGGCCATAGGTTCGCCACCTATGAAATTTGGGACATAAACATAACGGCAAGTCAAGGCTTAACAGCCACAGCCTACTCCTTTGGGTAGAAAAAGGCGTGAAATTATAATATTTTATATTTCATTTTCACCCCATTTTTTGTTATACCTATCTAAGGGATCTTTATGTCTTATTTATTCTAAAATATTCTTGTTGCTTTATAATATATTTGTAACAAATCTAATATCGACTGTTATAAAGCTTCGCAATACAATAATACGTGGAGTAGATGACTTCGTGGTAACCAATAGCAATCTCTGTCTGAAAATTGAATTCAATTGAAATATACTTTTAAATTATTTAATAGATCGATAGAAATTATTATTTTTCCGCTTGAGATGTAATTATGCTATACAATTTTTTGGCAACACTTTACTCCTACATATTATTATATAATATTGCACCACGCAAACGGACCATAAGAACTCCAAAAAATATTGTAAGCTTATAGGAGGCTTATTATTACCTCCGAAATGACCCACCTCAATCATTATAACGCCCGTTTTAATTATAATTTATTGCCCGACCACCGACGATAGTCTATGGTCTCCACCAATTGACCACCACCATTCCTGATCGTTACACCACAAAACCGTGGTGCAGTATTAGCCTGATCGATGTATTTACATTGTCTCGTTTTAGTTTTAATTAAGCTCCAGCTTGCGCCCGTTATACTGGACCGTGCAGTAAAAACGGACAGTGTGCGGTGCTTTTATACGCCGGTCCATATTGGACATAGTATCGTTGGACCGGTAAATGAGAATTACCAATAAATCGTGCATTATATAACAATAATAATAATAATAAACGTTAATGTTATTGGTATCCATCGAACCGGTCAGTATAACCCCATGCCTCAGATGCTACCACAACAATTCGTTCGGAATTTCAACGACTTCAATTATTGAGTGCCTGCGAAAACCCGAACCCTTTGGCTCCTCAAGGGGCCGGGGACTGTCCATTTCGCCGGACGATAATGCCGCGTGGCGTGCGGATTATACTTAAATGATATAAGCAGTTATATTTACATACATTGAAGTAATTCATAACGTTTTGTATTTGCGTTTAAAATTCTATTCAATTACATCTTAATTTTTTCTCTCGTTAGACCTAGTGAACGAAAGAGTAAAATTAAGAATTTCATCGATTGTAAAGTCTGAAGAAAGAGGATGGACTTTTTCAGGGAGTGGAAGACAAATGATAGGTTACAAAAAGTAGGTAAAAGATTAAGGATAGATTTTTTTAATTCTAATTCGTTGTTTGTTAGTATGAGCATAACCTCGATAGAAAAGAAAAGAAAAGAAACTATCAGTCAGAAAAAACGATTCCAGAACACTAAGATTACAACGTTATTGAAACTAAATAAGGTTAATTACACACACGTGTCACGTTGCCACTAATCTCGACTCTTTGCGCAATCCCGAACCATTCCGAAGAGAAAACAATGCAGCCACCTTCAAGAGAAAACAAAGATAAAAATAACAAAAGAATGTACTCGACGAATAGTGCTTGTGAATTATCGGCACGGCTCGAACACACGTGCGAGAGCTCCTGATTGCCTTCTAAAACGAGCGCCCCAAAAAAAAGAAGAAAAAAAAACTAGAATTGATGCAGAAAGGAGGTTTTTACACAGAGATAGACGTCACAAATGCGTTCTAAACATTAACATTTTTGATACGATGATGTGACAGCATTGTGTTACGTCCAACGCGGCATGAGTTCGTGATAAATATGCGCACATGTACCACCACCCCGCAATGTATACTGAACATAGAGATGGCCACCGGTATTTCCACCGACTTTTTTTCTGTTTTATGATTGACAGCACACGGGCTGTGTTCGGTCGCGCGTTCCATGTCCACCGGGCCGTGATCCGCTACTAAGAGAACGACCTATCCGGTCACCCGTTGCCCACATATTCATATGTTGCATAATACAAAAGCTCTCTCTGAATACATTTGTTACATACGGAGCAATGTATATCAAAACGTACACGAAATTCACTCAAACGAAAACGAAAGCGAACATGAAACGGCAACTACTTTATTTGCGTCTAATCACGAAAATTAAATTGTAGCTTTCATCAACGTCTGGTTGCTAAGTTTGCAAAAATAAAAAGAAAAAAAAACGATAAGTTTTGTCTCTCTCGTTAAAACTTCAGGTCGGTAAATATGAAAATTCAATTGCTGAATGTAGCACAAAAAAGTGTTCCACCTTGATTTATTCTGTGCTATTTTTGCATCCAACGAAGTAGAATCCTAATCATCTTTCGTAGTTAAGCTTAAATGAATTATTTCATTCGTCCAATGTGTATTAAAAATAGAAATGTACCATGTTCATAGTTGCAACCTCAGTCAAATATACTAAAATATTAAAACCTGCTCCGAACTAGGTATAATAAGAGCTAAGTACTAAATATATGCATCGTATAAGCCTCTTGCTATCTTGGCTTTGGTAACTGAGCTGAGCATTATCCAGCTCAACTTTTAATAACACCCACAAAATCATCTTATTAATCTGATTAAGGATGGTCCTCTACACAGACGCAATACTTGATTCTAATGTTGGTAAAGTGCCTCTAGGATTAGTCCTAAAAGCCTTAGCCTGTGTCTCTAGTAGATTAACGTGGCTTTCTGAGGTCTCTAATAAATATCCACTAATGCGATATTAATTTAAAATACATCCTATTAATAGCGGAATAGTTGAAGGGGGACCTAACAATTGTTTTGTTATTCCATACCATCACAATAAGTAAAACTTAATCAATTATATTTTCATAAATAATTTTCAAAAGATATGTTTTAGCAACTTTTAATTTCAAATCTGTTGTATTATTATAAATTAATTTAAGTATTATTTTTTAATTAACCACGTAAGTTTTTATTTTTATACTTCATTATAGAAGTAAGTGGAAAATAATAATAACATGGACACAAATCACACAGTTCGCCCTCTAGTTCCAAATTAATCAACTAAATACTTGCGCTACGGATACTAGATAACGGATAATAATACATTTTCTATTTTATTTATACAAACAATGTTTTATTTGTAGTTTAACATAAATATATACCAACGTGAAAAAAGGGTAATTTGTTGTAAAGTAAAGCGTGCTTAAAGGCTTTCCATTCAGTTAGGCCATCCTCGGCGAGATTGAAATTGTTTTACCTAGACATTCCAAATATCCTCTCAAAAGATTTTTGCCAAAAGTTGGGGCACAGTTTCGTCCGTACTCATTTTCCGGTCCGATGCTTACCTCTTTACGACTTAGCTATTGCTGATAGACATTTTCTTATTCGATTGTTTCGCAGAAATAATACATAACTTATATTTTATATTTAGTAACCATATATTTATACCTATATGTATATAAATATTAAGAAAAATCCTAAATCGGAAATGATTTGCTACGAAAGAAATATGTCAAGATAAATAGAGCAAATAATTAGAAATATTAATTGCCAAACTGTCCTTAATATTTTTTTCTTAAGAAATAAACCAAAGCACTCGGTCTCTTTCAATCTTGGGATTAAATAGAAAAACGAGGTAATTATCCGTAACAGAGATGTAAGAGGCGAATATCAGATTTCATTTATATATATATATTTATATATGCATATATGTATGTGTGCACCCCTTATAAGTGTAATTACGGGACTCAAGAACGGCTCCTTCAGCCGACTTCACGCACACGATGAATGAGATCTGCCACTAATGGAGATCTTATCTCCACCCCAAGATGGAGTAAGGTGGCTGTCCTTAACAGTATAAACTTTGTCATGTTTAATGCAATGACTTATCTTGGTGGTCTATAAGTAAATCCAGGTCATAAATAAACGTTGTTTGTGTTTTTTTTAAGATAATATATATATTTTGATATCGTTATTATTTTGCAAACGATATAAAGATGGACCGAAATCAATTTTATCAAAACCACAACGTATAAAGCATGATTTTTAACTATTGGCAACTCAAATCAGACTTTGGTGTACTTATTATTTATATCTATTTATTGAATTGTGGCTGTTATGAGATGTTTAAAATCATTCAAAATCGTAAATTCTTCCTGAGGTATAAATAATTTGATTGAGTTTGTGAGCTAAGAATATTAATTATATTGCAACATTTTTTTTTATGGGATAGCAGGGAAAACGAGCAGGCGTGTTACCTGATGGTAAGCAACCAACGCCGCCCATGGACACCAGCAACACATATAGTGTTACTGTTGCGTTGCTGACCTTTAAGGGATAGGTGATAGGAAAGGATGGGGATGGGGTGTGGGCCTCCGGGTACCTCTCTCACCGAACGAAACGCGGCAAGAGCCACTTTACATCGGTCTTCTGAGAGGCCGTGGTATTTCACCGGTCGAGCCGGCCCATTCATGCAGAGAACTGCTTGGCTCTACAACTGTTGAAATATCTGATATTAGACGTTATTAGATATCTTTTATCGTAATGATTTTTTCTTTTCATAATCATTGTCATACTTCCCTCCATATACATTTCTGAACAATTACCAGCTAATCCAATGTCTTCATCAATTAAATATTTAATTCAGCAATTTGTGACGCTTCCGCTCTTCACAGCGGCTGTATAAAGAAAAGATGACTGGTGAAAGTAATTTTCCATAATTATATTGTTACATCGCCTTTAGATCTTGTAATAATTATTATCTTTGGTCTGCTTTAACAAGCATTTAATTTGAACAGGAAATTAAGACCCCCCCTCTCAGTTACACGTTGACGATGAAGTCTCAAAATGATAGTCGACAAATTTATATATATAAATGCATATTGTCATAGTGATTATGTCTAAGAGTTTTGTTTCAATTATTAATATTTTATAACATAATATAACTTCACGCCTTTGTTACCCGAAGGTGTAGGCAGCGGCTGTTAAGCCTCGTCTCGCCGTTATGTCTACGTCCCAAATGGAATAGGTGGCGAACCTATTGCCGTACCGGACACAAAGTTTTCAGTCATCGATATTTAGCATACTTAACTTCCGAAAACAATTTAGGAAAGTCATTGGTGTGAGCCAGTATCAGGATTGGAACCTGGACCGTCGAGCACACGGCTTCTGATCGATAGATCAGAAGCCGTGTGCTCGACCACTGAACCACCGAGACATTAATAATTTAAAGACGTTTGAAACTCATTTGTCACGACCTTATTTGTTCACACGCCTGAACAATATGATATGATATTTAAATAAAAACTCTATTCGATTTGGCTTTATCAAAAAAAAAGAGAATAAAACAGCCCTCAGTGATTTGCGATAAAAGGCAAAGCCTATTGGAGGCTGAATCGAGGGGCCAGAATATTGAAGGAGTCTCCTTGCGACCGTCGAGAACAGATAGGCAGCTAGAGCGACATGAATGCGACATTTCAATTTGGGTATATATTATGTATGGTAATGCGTTAAAAGCGGCAGTCTGTCTGTACGTATACAAGTTTGTACGTTTATACAGACGCCACTAGAGGGCGCGGTGTGGTGTAATCGCTCGTGCACATGTTACAACCAAATATATAATATTATTTTAAGTGTATATATTCAATGTAGGTGTTTTAAAATTTCGTCGTTGCGCTCCATTTGTAGTGACTCCTCACCCCCAATTTCATCCCCAACAATGTGAAGCACACAAAATACAACGCGAAATGTGTCATTCGTTTTTTTTTTTAATTTTGTTTTAATTTTTTTAGCGAAATCGCTTTTATAAAACTATCGTTAAATTATTAATTTTTTATTTGTTATAGAGTTATCCTTTCTAGTGTATATTTTAGTATTTGTTATGGATTCGGATCGGCTTATTTGAGTTCCATGCTGTGTAATATATATATATATTAAAACATTAATAATTAGTATTATTAAAGATAAAAAAAACATTTACTTTCAAGTGACCAAAATAATAAAAGCCGCCGTCTACACCTTCGGGTAGAAAAAAGCGTGAAATTACAACAAATATTGTCAAACTGTGGTGGAATCTATTATTCATTGCCGCAGACACGGGAACCGAAAATTGTGTAAGTGCTGTGTGATCCAGCCAATCTTACAATCTCTATTTCATTCACGGTAATCGGATTACATAGTTGAGATGAAAAATAATCGTTGATATCTCCACGAAGTCGCCTTAAACTATCGGCATGAGAGATGCTATCAGTTGAAGGTATATAATTTTTGTACACCGCTATTTTCAGAATTATTTATGTGATATATTTTTCTTATTTTTTCATGTATCTTATGTAAGGGTACTTATAAGTCTGTTATACATTTATAGTATTCTTATAACTCACACTAACTAATTGGACATATATCATATGTGCGTAGGTAGTGGCTTTTTAAGCCTCGACTCGATTTTAACCAAATGGAATAGGTGGCGGCATATTCAGAAGTGGGATAGTCAACCATTGCATCACCGAGATGATTTTGATATATTTTTTTTATTACATTTATAAAATGTTAGATTTAAATATCTGAAAGTTATCTTAGAATAAAATAATCTACTGTTAAGAATCTCCTAGATTATATTTGCTATGTTGATAGTCCTCTGGTTGGTACACGTGGTGAAGATTGTGTATATGTTCTCCATGCTGCGGCTGCGTGTGATGGATGGCAGTCAATATATTAGAGTCTACATGCCCTCTGAACCACCCGTCGTCTCATCAAACGAATATTAATCAACTGTATAAACCAGCTTTATCTCGTACACCGTAGACCTCTTAATTTTCTTCAAGCACAAAGACATCTATTGTGTTATTATTTTTTCTTTACGAAATATTTTTTTTATGGGATTGGAGGGCAAACGAGCAGGCGTGTCGCCTGATGGTAAGCAACCAACGCCGCCCATGGATACTAGCAACACATATAGTGTTACTGTTGCCTTGCCAACCTTTAAGGGATAGGGGATAGGAAAGGATGGGGAAGGGGGGTGGGCCTCCGGATACCTCTCTCACCGAACGAAACGCGGCATGAGCCACTTTACGTCGGTCTTCTGAGAGGTCGTGGTATTTCACCGGTCGAGCCGGCCCATTCATGCAGCGAACTGCTTGGCTCTACCACTGTCAGGTAGTACATATACGCGTACCAACAATTTTCTTTTCACTTCTTTTTTTTCTGCCGAATACCATATCTCATTTGAATTGGTGAATTCTCTAGGCTATTAACTGAAGCCTGCCTGTTTTACTCAGGTGAAACTTTTAAGACTCTTGTAGCCCATAAATAAAACTTGTGTTCAACATATTATTATCGAACTTTATAATTTATATGAGGGTAGTTTGAACAGTTAAAGTACCCCCGAACGCCTCAAAGCCGTTCTAAAAAATTAAGGGAATTCTGAGAGGTCTCACCTGTGACCCTCTCCGGTGCCATCATTTTATCGGTACCCAGAGACATAAATTACAAGTAAAAGTAATTGTTGAAACTTTCCTGTAGGTAGCCAGGTAAGGAGAGGAGAGCCAGAGAAGCTTGGAATTTGTGTAGAATTACCTGCCACTGGTTTTAAGACTTGTAATTTATCAGTGAAGGCCCTCGCGTCTCGATCGGACGTGGGCTGATACCACCACCCGCCCGGAAAATGGCCTGTATCATTATACCCAGGATCCGCCGAAAATATTAGTTTGGAAGTTGTCTGACATAATGTTTTATATTAAGCTATTAAAGTCTTTAATTATCGAGAATTTTCGGAAATAAATTATCGTCGACTGTATCGAGGTTTTATAAATGGAACAGAAATAATAGGTTCTGATTGAGGCTGGTAATCGGCTTAATGTAACATAGAGGTGACTTTTGCTTCAGGCTGCCACGATTTCGGGGTCGACGCAAAGTGACGCAATCCGTCATACGTCACAGAGAGGGAGCTTTCCAAATTATTCATTTCCCCATACGGCTTAAAAGCTGACTCGCGTACTAAGAGACCTAAAAGTTCCATATAAAGTTTATACCATTTTCCTTTTAGGTATAGAGCCTTACTGAAATAAGTCAACATTTATTTTATTGGTATTATACAAGGTTAAAAGAGATGAAGAAAAAAATTCAAGTTGATATGCATTTCTTGAATAATGTAAAAAGCCATCAAACTCAATATACACAGCAAGACAGCATTATAGGAAGTATGTACTGGAAAATGTGTATATGGTCGTCTCAGTAATTTGGAGGTTGAGCAGTCCGCTTCGGAATTGAGAGGTTGTAGGATCAAATGCGTGCCAACGACTTTTCGGGAGTTATAAAAAAATATATAATATTCTCGCCAATTATTTGTCTTAAAAAATAATGTCTGATTAATTTATATATTTCCATGAAATACTCAAAAACACTTCAAAATGAAATTAATAGTTGGATAGATTAAATATCTGCTTGTAATTCCATCACGTTTTGATGTCATATCAAGATGGGTCTGATCGAAGGAAGGTCGGGTCCACTGTTCCTTTGTATATTATAGGGACTTTAATCTTCAATCTTGTATAAATAGACTTTTAATAATCATATTTAAAATTATTTAACTTTATTAATTATGTAAGTTGACGTTCTTAAATACCTGATGAGCGTATATGACCAGAATAATGAAAGTCAAAGAAGCGAGTGAACTATTTAAGAATCTTGCCTTATGACACCCTGTTCTCTCTGCCTACCTCGAAAAGAGACTTGCCATGAAGTTATGTATTTACTTCTATTTTAAATGCAATAAAATTTCAACTAAGGTCTATGTAGTAGATTTTATTTAAATTTTCTAAGGCTTTACGCGTGTAAAGGACGTTGATATCCTACCGATGAATTCGGCATACCCAAATAGGAAAACTCGCCTGTCTTATGGTTTATACTTATCATTCAGGCTTACGTGACTGGAAATAGTAAAATTGGATGATGATGTTGATAATGTAGGTCGTAATGGGCCATCGCCAATAAAACCTTATAGGTAAAGCGATGGATTAAAAGGAACTGGGTCAGGGCAAGGCCCGTACCTTATAAAAACAACGCACTTTCCAAGTTTGACTACCGTTTATTAAATGTCGCCAGTGCGAATTATGTTATCTAACAACCAATGTAAAACTATATCAACAATATCTGAACTTTGCTCGTTTGTTTACCGGTACACTTTGGCGAATTGAAATTATTTACCTACCTTCGAGAACTTTTCTAGTAAAGAAACAGCTTAATAATTGAGAGTTTTATATATATAAATTAAGATTCTACAAACACAGCTGTCTATATTCATATACCGACGATGTAAAAAAAAGTATCAGACGTGAATATTTAAAAGCGAACGGGACATCTAATCATATTAAAATACTTTTGTACAGTACTTCATTCTAAAACGAAAGTTACATGCACAATGAGGGTGTGGGGTGGCTAAAAACTTTCCTCAAAAACATCAATTCAAACTCGGCCCGGTAACTTCACAATATCGGCACTTGTCCCGGGCAAATGAATATTTTTTTTTTAATTTTAATTCTTATTTTGTAGCGGCTCAGCCAAGTTTGTATGGATGCACACTTTTTACTTTTGTTGTATAATTCAAAGTGTTTTTTTTATCTGTGTATTTTAAATTTGGTAAATTAATTTAAAATGAAATGTTTTAAATAATTTTACATATTCAAAACAATGAAAGATTTTGTCATTTTAAATTAATATTAATAATTTTAATTAAATTTACTGATTACTGTCTCTCAAGTATCGTTCCAGATATTAATCAAACAAACATATTTACCCTTTCGACCTATATAATATAGTTATACATTATACTTAATAGTAAGTTTCAATTTTCAGTCAGATAGGAACGACCATGAGTCAATATCATAAGTTCCGCAAACTTAGTGACCGCAATGGCCGGCACAAAGTTTCGTATGCCTCCTGATAATTTACTTAATATAACACTACAAATCTATAGACTATCGGGGTCATAACAAACTTCCACTGATCTGAAGATTTCACTATCTAAAAGGATTATCAGATTTTCGAGTTTAATATTTGATTTATATACAAGATCAAAAGTCAACGGTCAGTGACGTAGGTGGAGGCACAAGTGTACTATAAGTCTCTATAATCTAATATTTAAGTAAATTTTAACCATTATTTTTATTTATTTTTTTCTCTGTTTACCCGCAAGGGATACAAATACAAATATCTTTATTATTTCATAAGTATGTTACATAGATTGGGCACACTGTCCTTCGCGTTAGTTGTAAACTATGTTACAAAGCACAGGCAACTTCCGTGGAATTTAGGTGTTAATAAGAAAATAATATGAAAAAAAAAATCATAAAATACTTTTAAAAAAAGATCGAAACGTATAGTTAGCAAATTAAGAGTCATATATTTTATATAATATTATTGTATATATATGTTGTATGTAAAATAATGTTGTTGTGAGTGTCAGAGAGTGTTTGTGTGTGTGTGTGTGCGTGTTTGTGCGCGCGCGTGTGTGTGTGTGTGTGTGTGTGTGTGTGTGTGTGTGTGTGTGTGTGTGTGTGTGTGTGGTGTGTGTGTGTATGGTACGATTTAATACTTTACTGGACTCTCAAGTAATTGGTCTACCTGGTTGCAATCCAGAGGCAGTAACCAGTCATTAAATGTGCGCCTAAACCTGTACAGTGTACCTTTTTCAGTTTATTTTTTATTTTTAATATTGGTAATATAGGATAATATAGATATAGGAGCTAGGTGAGAGTAATGCTAGATTTAATTCTAGGTTAGATTTAAAATATGTGGATTTAATTCTAGTCCGTTATTTTTCTATCCGTTTCTGTCCGTTATTATGATCCTTAAAGTTCAACAAATATATTGCCACTGTATATTCGTCACGCTCAGACACTGTAAACTTTAAAAAAACATCTCAAAGAACACTATTTGTCACTGTAAATGATTCCGATAAGCATGATGTTCCAAACGTAGTTTTATATCGTCTGTATGCATCTATAATGTCATTATATTTGTATGTATGTATCTATTTATGTGCAGTTATGTATGTATGTGTGTATTTATGTGTGGTTAAGTATGTATGTATCTATTTATGTATCTGTGTATGAATTATGTGTATCTATTTATTTATCTACATAAGGTTCGATCATGAATATTGTAAACAAGTAACTGTTAACCGCGTATTATTCTTCCTAGCTAACATGTCCACTTATAGGTTGTCTGGCAGAAATCGCAGCATGCGATAAGACCGCCTATTGTACTCACCCAACATTTCCTATGTACTATTTACTGTAATCTATTGTACAATACATATATATTGTACAATATTCTATTCTAAATACAGTAAAATTCAAAGAGACAAAATAATAAATAAGTTTTCAATATTTTATTCACCTATTAAAATGCTTAATGCAATTGAAGTTTATTAAAGTGAAACTTTTATTACATCGTCTCAAACTTTTTCGTCTGCGTGTTGCATGTCGCGTGACGGTCGGCCGCGGAGTAGGGATAAAGTGAAAGGCGCTCGTCAGAGCGCCTTTCACGTCTATTATCGTTTATTTACACGTACAAACAACACAATAAATATATTTGTTTGTTTGCACTCGGGTGGGATCGAACCCGCCCCGACCTCGTGTTATCGGTAGTGCGGTTTACCGATGCACCACGAGGCCCGTATGAATGATTGTCTAATTACCGTCCTCTTTACCAATTTCGACACATTTTCTAGGATCGGGTTTGTTTGTTTGTTTGTTTTTTACATACATACATATACGTACGTACGTATTGCAGGCGGAGAAAAAAAAAAAATATTATTAATATAACAAATGACACGATAAAAGGGAATATAATAAATTCGTATGTATTGTAAACGACGGAGGCTTTTAAGTTTCCAATTCAAAAAAAGTGAACTACATATATGTGACACAGTTATGTTCGTCAATTTATTAGCGATAAGATAGTGCTCTTTATATATGTATTTGTCACATTTTCATAATAAATCAAAATATCATATTTACTGGAGGAAAAAATATCGTTTTGTTTTGTAAAGATCCTTTGTTGTAATGTTGTTAACGTTTAATAGGTGTCGCGTTAACCCTAGTGCCGTAGCTGGAATACTTGTCGATTCGGGCGACATCTATCGATATAATACGATATTACGGCAGAATCATCAATAGTAGCAACCTAGTAGCGCCATCTAGGAATTATTGTCGTGACCACGTAAAATAAAAAACATTTATTAAACCCTATTAACAAATACAAGATGGCAACTAAATTAAAATCGCCCTTATCGCACAATCCCCTGAAAGCCGGTGACGTCCGGTTCGATTTCAAATTAAACTAGTTTTCTCTCTCTTTGCAAAACTGCCACTGACTTGTAACTAACGAATTAGTGGAGGAAGCAGACTGACGCCTTTCTTACTTTACTTAAGTTTCCAATTCCAAAAAGTGTGCCAGAATTCGAACACGCGACCTATGCGATTCGGAAGCCGTGTGCTCGACCACTGGACCACCGGAACTACATATATGTGACACAGTTATGTTCGTCAATTTATTAGCGATAAGATAGTGCTCTTTATATATGTATTTGTCACATTTTCATAATAAATCAAAATATCATATTTACTGGAGGAAAAAATATCGTTTTGTTTTGTAAAGATCCTTTGTTGTAATGTTGTTAACGTTTAATAGGTGTCGCGTTATCCCTAGTGCCGTAGCTGGAATACTTGTCGATTCGGGCGACATCTATCGATATAATACGATATTACGGCAGAATCATCAATAGTAGCAACCTAGTAGCGCCATCTAGGAATTATTGTCGTGACCACGTAAAATAAAAAACATTTATTAAACCCTATTAACAAATACAAGATGGCAAGTAAATTAAAATCGCCCTTATCGCACAATCCCCTGAAAGCCGGTGACGTCCGGTTCGATTTCAAATTAAACTAGTTTTCTCTCTCTTTGCAAAACTGCCACTGACTTGTAACTAACGAATTAGTGGAGGAAGCAGACTGACGCCTTTCTTACTTTACTTAAGTTTCCAATTCCAAAAAGTGTGCCAGGATTCGAACACGCGACCTATGCGATTCGGAAGCCGTGTGCTCGACCACTGGACCACCGGAACTACATATATGTGACACAGTTATGTTCGTCAATTTATTAGCGATAAGATAGTACTCTTTATATATGTATTTGTCACATTTTCATAATAAATCAAAATATCATATTTACTGGAGGAAATATTTTATGGTAACTAAAATACGTGAACAGTGACTTACATTCGATTTTCGAAAAAAATAATATTTCGAAAATTTTTAGTTAAATGTCTATAATGTGAAAAAAAGTTTCACTTTTACGGTGGTTTCATAAAACCACACAAGTTTTTTTTAATAAATCACGTATGAAAAATCACAAGCATAAATATATAGGCAGTCTATTTTTCAATACATAACAGCAAAACATATATCAACATCAGTACAAAAATATGAGAACGTGTAATATTGAAAAGGTTTCGTTTTAGTACATACTCAGAATTTCAAACAGTATTACTAGGTATTATTTATTTCTTTTCAAATAGCTCTTTCAAACAATAATAAATTTCGAAAGCAAATCTTTTGCTGTAGGTGACCGCCAACAATTAAATGGTAATGTTCATATATATATATATATATATTTCTACTGAAAAAGTATAAGTCTCGGTGGTCCAGTGGTCTAGCACCCCGGACCCCAGAGGTCGCGGGCACGAATCCTGGCTCACGCCAATGATTTTTTGAAAGTTATGTGTGATTAAATATCGATGACTAAAAACTTTGTACCTGTTATGGCAATAAGTTCGCCACCTACTCCATCTGGGACGTAAACATAACGGCCAGTCGAGGCTTAACACCAACTGCCTACACCTTCGGGTATAAAAAGGTGTGAAGTTATGTTCTGTTGTTATGTAAAACAGCTTCTATTCAAAAATGGTAAGTTTTGTAAAAGTTCAACTCGTTTTTTTTTTATTTTATTGTCACCTGCTAGTATTAATTTATCCTAACTATATATATAATAGGTACTCTTCACTACGGTAAATCATTTCAGCAAAGTTGCACACGTATCTATAGAAATTATGGTGTCCAAACTACTCATCAATTACAATTAATTGTGATAATTGTGTGTTTAAACGACTAATTAAAATGAACCATCGTTTAGAAACACAGTTTTAGGATGAAAGTAACTAACTACAGAATTAATTACTATCATCGTGTTGATATTTAGTTGTTTCGCCTATCAAAACTCAGAAAATCGATCGATAAACGGCACTTCTTGAACAACTGGTAGACACAAATTATAACTATTGTACTGTTACTAAAAAGTATTTAATAAATTTTTGAATGTTGCTCATAGAATGTTAAAAGTCAAATTCGTGTTAGACATCACTCAAGTACTGTTCAGTGTTTTGGTAATTTCCGTAGAAGTTTAGCAAAAAAAAAAAAGAGAAAATATGACGTCAACTCGAAAGCCCAACACATCATTCATCTTTCTGAACGCCAGCCTGTCTATTATGAGTTGCAGTTTTTTTTTTTTAAAGTTGTTAATTAACACCGGCCCGCGGTCCAGGTCAGTAACTAACTTTTGAAGTGATCGCAAAGTTTGGAAAATATCCCAATAATTAAAAGCGAGGTTTAATGACTTTTATATTTAGTTTACACAACCGGCGAGTCATGCAGTTTTTTAATTGTTTAGACCTTAGCCCAGCTTTAATTTATTTTTTATAAGAGACTGATGGAGGCCTCTTGCGGTCAGTGGGGTGGTTTATCCTTCTCACAAAGGATTAACAGTGTTTATTCAGTGTGGTAATGCAGCCAGAATTCTGGACACGCTGCCAGTAGACCGGGATGCGGAAAAAAGATTTTACCTAGACTTTTAATTGTTTAAATTGTATATAATGTAATTAATTAATTTTATATGTAAATAAAACAGCTATCAGATAATTAATATTGGTTTGCTAAACGTATATTTTGATTCATATCAAAATAATCTTTATTAATATCTTAATTAATTCTTCAAACTTAATTTATCTTTTATACTATAAGGAATACGTGTTACTACAAAGAGCTACCATTAACGGGGACTTCTACACAGAGACCACTAAGTTATGAAGTTATATCAATTATGAAATTAGATTAGTGAATTTCTATTAGAAGGTCCAGAGTTCGAATAACTTAACAGCTTTATCAACAATTAAGTAACAAAAATGCCCAATGAAGGAAGTGGTTCGACTCTTCTTTAAAAAAAACAACGTGACATTGTTGATTTCATGACTTAATTTTATTTAATGTCACAAAAATATTTATTATGACAATGTGTGCTATATCTTCATTTAAAGCTTGTAAGGATTTTTTAAGTTTTTTTTTTAAGTGTATAGATTCAGTGGTCCAAGCAATTTAGTTCATGAATGTGCCGACTAACCAAAATACCACTTACAAAACTGACGTAAAGTAGCTTCTGCTTATCATAAATTAAAGGCCAGTAATGCAACAGTGATCTTCTCGGTGCACACGTTCATGGGACTCTAGTCACATTTTTAAATTACCTAATAACACAATTGCATACATGCATACATAACTTCACGCCGAATCTCTAGCGGGATAGGCAGAGAGAACAGAGCGCCATAAGGCAAGATTCTTACACGCCTCACTCGCTTCTTTGACTTTCTTCTTTTCATACACGCTCGTCGATTTTTAAGGCCTTTAACATCACTTTCCTCCAGAAAACACGCATCATTCATTATTTCTACATGTCCAAACCATCGAAGCATGCCCTTTCTTACACCGACAATCTCTTTCAATCCAAATTCCATCCTTACAACCTTGTTTTCGACGCGGTCAGCGAGAGTCACTCCGCAGATTTTGCGCAGTGCCCTCATTTCGACCGCGTTTATCCTACTTTCGTGTACACTCTGCCATACCCAGCTCTTGCTTCCATGAGATAAACTAATACAATTCTTATTTGAAAATTAATAACGTTGATAATAATTGGTTCATTGTTGGTCGTTACAATTCCGACGAATTTCTCAATTACTACTTAACATTTTTTCTTTTTTGTCCTTACATAAAGAAAAGCAATATTAATATAACATAAAAAGTATCTCAATACAAAGCTCACCGTGGCTTTGATGTCCAAGACATCTATTCAGTCAGGTCTACAGATAACAATAGGAATTGCTCTTTGAAGTGTTTCGACGTTTTCGTAAAACCCGGATTTTCATCATCAACTTGGACAACCTTCGATTATTTGATAAGGAAATATTTTTACGAAAATATACCTACCTGTCTGTTTTACATCAAAGCCATGGATTTAATTTAATGACCGTTACCAAATATTCATACGCATTAGTGAAAACGTAATAGATTATTTAAATATATAAGTTAAAGTTAAGTAAGTACAATTTAAGTCGCGGTTTCGAATCCTGGCTCACACCAATCGTCTTCTTCCTGCCCTTCTCCCATCATGTGGGGTCGGCACAACAGGTTTATCTTTTCCATGCTTCCCTATCATTCACTTCTTCCACCACAACACCCTTCCTAGTCATATCATCTTTCACACAATTCATCCATGTTTTCTTCGGTCTCCCTCTTCTCTTGTTTCCTTCCACACTCAGGTTCATCATTCTTTTCACGACATGTGCATCATCTCTTCTCATTATATGCCCATACCACGCAAGGCGATTTCCTCTTATCTTCTCAGTTATAGGCGCAACTTTCAGGCTTCCTCTTACATAATCATTCCGTATTTTATCCTTTTTCGTCACTCCACACATCCATCTCAACATTCTCATCTCAGTAGCATGCATTCTTTTTTCGTCCGTTCCTTTCATGGCCCAACATTCTGATCCATACATGACGACAGGTCTGATAATCGTTTTGTATATCTTACCTTTCAATTTGAGAGGCATTCGGGGAATGCAAATTGCTCCCGTTACCTGTCGCCATTTTATCCACCCAACGCTAGTTCGATGCAGTATGTCGCTAATTAACCTAGTGGTTCAGAACTCTCACTTTTATTTCAGTGGTGAATTAAATTCAGATATCATAGAACTATATTATAAAATCTATTAAATTATTTACTCTCATCAGAATCAGTTATTCACTAAAAGTAAAAATAAGTCGAATAGGCAAAGAAGCTTTATTTTTATAAGTCTTCACAGACACATAAAATTAGTCAACAAGTCAACAACTAAAGACGAGTGCTTGAGGAAAGTGCCTCCGTGGAATAAGAAAACATGAACTCAATCGCCACAAGCAGCCCGATTCCTAATGCAGGGGCTATAATGAGAAGAATCTAGCTAGAAACTCATGTGCCAAACACTCTCTTTAAACCATTTAAAATAAATAGCAAAAATATCACTCTCGCTACTGAAAATAAAGCAGCAGGCTTGTGTAAAAGTAAGAAAGAGCATGCTCCGATGGTTCGGACATGTAGAAACAATGGATGATGTAAGATTGACCTAGCAGATATACAATGCAAAATTGGATTGATGTAGGAGTCGAAGACGGACAAGACACACATTCCGTGACTATATAGAACGTGTTCTAGAGGAAGGTGACGTTAGGAGCCTCAAAAATCGACGCGTGTGCATGAAAAGAGTTATTATGAAAGTCAACAAAGCGAGTAAGGTGTAAGAATCGTGCGCTCTGTTTTCTCTGCCTACTCCGCAAAGGATTCGGCGTGAAGTTATGTATATATATAAACAATACTGATACAAGTTGTCGTTTTCTATTTATTATTATTATTCCCCGTTTATCTCTTATTCAAGTCCAGGTTAATAAGTAATGAAGACTGTTGCCGTTGAGTTTTTTGTTTGTTAAAATGATTATTCAAATACGAAAAACGATTTCGGGGTTTTTCCTAAACTTTTCTCATATTTTATTCAAGTATTTTTTTTCCCGTTCGTGGATTACGTAATTTTTTTCTCTCTCTCTATGTTTTATAACGTTTGATTATTTTATGAGTTATATTGTTGATACTTGGTTGAATATTTATTATGGAAATTGATCGTTATGAAGAATTGTGGTATTTACTTTTTAAATACGACCAATCTTTTATGTTCTTGAAGAGTATTAAATATTTTAATATTTTGTGTATACATTATTAGTTTAACCTTTGTCGTCCAAATTGGAGAAATCTATTAATTACTGTTTGAGTTACTAAAGGAATAGAGCGTTGATTAAACCTTAAAGACTTCTCAATAAGCAACCAGCTATTTATCGAAAACTTATTTTTTCACATTAATATTAGAATTGTTAATTAAAATACTGTAAACAATTAACAATATAAATAGTGTAAGTATATTAAAATAAATTTTGGAATTGGACAACTCAATATTATTTCCATTTCTCCTGCTGTTCAGATTTCACTGAATTAGTGACTTTGTTACAATTAACTTACCCTAAAATAATAAATAAATTTGTTGCAGTGATTTCCAATCAATTCACATATGAAATCCCATTTTTCTCAGCAAACATACTCCAGGAATCATGCAAAAATAAGAAAGAATCTGAGAAGAAGAAGCTTGTCTGTTACCAATTGGGTGTTTTTTATGGAGGTCAGAGGCCGTGGAGTGGCTCTATTAGTTCAACTAATATTTTCTTCTTACGGTTAATTGTTATGTAGCCTTTAAGAACAGGTGGCTTGTCCCTATTAGGCCGCCGGGCGAGTTAATACCGGGACATGAAACTCGCTGAGCGCAGTAAGAGACCACAGTTACGTGGAAATATTTAAAGAAATTAAAACTTTTCGTTTAAGATATTTCCCGAAATGTGATGTGATCTTATTGTGTTACATTTTTTTTTGGGATAATTTGAAGTGTTTTTTCAGAAATAAAATGAATTTACTCTAATTAAATTTTAATCATACAAGTAATATAATTTATGGTTAGCATTGTAGTTTATAAAATATTATTTAAAATAGGTATGTATTACGATATTTTAGGACTGAAGATAGTAGCAGAAAACATAGAACTATAATGTATACAAAGTTAAATAACGTTTACTGGTTTGTTCGTAAGTAAGGGTCAAAGTTTACCAACTAAGTAACTGCTGGCACTGCTCTCCAATGATAGTGGAGTAGTAACTAACCAAAGATACTTAGCAAGACAGCCATGATTGACGTCTGGTTGACCATTGCCGGTCATTCGAAACTCAAGTCCAAGTAACAAGATGCATAGTTCACGAATTCCTTCTTACCAACTGACAGTTTCAACAGAATTCCCAAATATTAGTTGTACAATGAGTGATGGTATTTGTTCAGTATCTCATTTGCATGCTATCTAAAAACTAATTGTATGGTTGTATACTAGCATAGAAATTAAATGGCTTTTTGAGGCTTTTGGGCTCTGATCTATCATACTAATGAGTTTTTGGAAAAACAATTCTTGAGTTATTTGAGCCGTTATCAATGGCTGATCAAATTACACTCGATCTATTCCGTTTGGTGCAAAACGTAACGATTCGGTGAGACGAGGCTTAATCAGCTGCGTACACTTTGGGGTAGAATAAGGCGTGAATTTACATATGGACATTTTCATCTAATAAATGAGACTTAATAGTATCCTGTATGAATACGAAGAACTGGTCAATATCGGCAGGACAGTTTAAACATTTGATACGAAATAAAAAAGAAGCATATTTTTAATAATAAGTTTTCCCTTGAAGATGTTTACCATAAATATAAGCTACCTGGAGAGCACTTTTTTTTTAAATATATTTTTCAGAAATCTTATTTTTTTATCGTTGGCTTGAACATATCCTAAAAGTATGAGTAAAATAAAATATCCACAAAACAAATGGCACAGTGACAGGCGGAACCTATGGTACCATTTTGTTTAATAATAGAGACAGTTTACCCACAAAGAGTATGCTATTAAATTAAATTGACACTTTATTGACACTTTATTCATGCTATCACTATATTGACACTATTTTAGTAATAGGTGTCTATACTGTTTGAAGATACTATCAATAGTTGTGTAAATATTGAATATAGAAAGTTAAATAACTTTTCGATCAATCAAGCAGTAAAGCTTATCAAAATTTTTATTTACACACCAATCAATGAAATCGTTTTACTTAAATTATCAAATCATTTTACAGATATATTCACGACCATTAAATAAAAAAGAATGTCAGGGAATTTGTCTTCAAATTTACCTTATTTGAAATCAAATCCGTGTACGCTACGCAACAGTTTGCTGTATTCAATCTCGTTTTATCCAATTTATCTGGACGGAGGATTATATGTTTGAAGCTTACTCTCATTACTGGGGCTAATAATGCACCTTGCTTTGCCTAGTTAGTTAAATATTTAGCCACTAAGTTGTATGTAAACACTACTATAAGTAACTTACATTCTCATTGGATATTTCAACATGTTTAAACAACATAAAACAAATATTTAACACGTTTTCTGTCTTGGTCGGATAACAATATGAATTTTATTCGAAACATGTCCGTTCAACTATAAAAAAAAAAGTGGCCGTTATAACTGTAAAAAATCCATGTCTCCAGCCGGCCAGCCAGTCGGGGATATACTGTGAAAAAACAAATTCGAACAAGAGCAGAATTAACAAAGTTCCCGGGAATCCCGTGCGAGGGCGCCCACACATCGGCCGAATATTAAAAGGTGAATTAGAGTGGTCACGCCTCGATGCGTTCATAAATGTTCTTATTCCCGGCATAAACTTAGTTAGACCAATTGTGGTTACGTGACTGAAGTTTGCTGTAAAATTTGGGTTTATCATTTCGTCTACATATCCAAAGTAAGCACAAGCTTACCATTCACATACGCTTGTGGACTTAGGACTAAGCTGACTCAGGTTTCTGTTGTACGAGTAGATAGGTATACATATCTTTACAAAACATCGATGGTTTGATAAAAAACCGTTTTACTTTAAAATAGCTAATACGTACATAACTTCAAGCCAAATCTCTTGCAAGGAAGGCACAGAGAACAGAGCGTTATAAACATCTCAATCGCTTCTTCAAAACCTATTGTTAAATTCGCTCGTCGGTTTTTAGGGGCCTGATATCGACTTCGGCGAGGATATGTTTAATTTGGCAGCGTGTCGTGGGCGTTTTTTTTTTTTTATGGTATAGGAAGGCAAACGAGCAGGCGTGTCACCTGATGGTAAGCAATCAACGCCGCCCATAGACACCAGCAACACATATAGTGTTACTGTAGCGTTGCCGACCTTTAAGGGATAGGGGATAGGAAAGGAGGGGGGAGGGGGGTGGGCCTCCGGGTACCTCTCTCACCGAACGAAACGCGGCATGAGCCACTTTATGTCGGTCTTCTGAGAGGTCGTGGTATTTCACCGGTCGAGCCGGCCCATTCATGCAGCGAACTGCTTGGCTCTACCTAGTTCTAAACGTTCTACTAAGTTTCTAGAAATTCCAAATAATCCAAACAGATTTAGATATAGAATTAAAAGTTTGATTCTAACATCGGAATAAAATCGATCAGTAATCAGATACAAACATTAACTCAAAAGACACCTCCGAGGTTCGGCATTGATCACGGCCGAAGTTCGGTTTCACCGTAACGTCCCCCCGGGGACCAACCCCGGGTTGTCGATCGAGTTTCCTTGTCGCACTCGCTCGACCACAAACACAAAGGAAAGTAATGCGATATAGGCCTTACAAATTGACTGTAACAATGCCGTATTAGCTCACAATCGTATGAAATATCGTGTTTAATCTTTATATATTTTTTCTAACTAGAATATTTATTGTTACTGACAAATAGCAAATCGGGGACACGGTACAGTATTATGACAAAATATATTCCGATTCATCTATATTATCCAGTCAGTGACAGAAGTAATAAATCTATAAATGTTAATAGATATTGATTGCTTTGATGTTACGTAATAGAGGTCAAGTTATACTTAATATTTTTGTACCTATTACTTATCGTAATCGTTATCACTACAAAGTATAAAACAAAGTCGCTTTTTCTGTCCCTATGTCCCTTTGTATGCTTAAATCTTTGAAACTACGCAGCGGATTTTGATGCGGTTTTTTTTAATAGTTAGAGGGTGTCAACGGGGTGGTTTTGATCTATAATTCATGAATAGTGTAGTGAAAAAAAATGATAATTTTCAAGATTTAAAACTTTAATCGAAAACGCTGCCTGAACCCTAAGTGATAAATCAAAACAATGTACTACATTATTATACACCTTTAAAAGGTCTATAAAAAAGTCTGCGAGGGCATATGTCTATGTCTTAGGGATAACCCACAATGACCATTATTATTTTTTAACTTTTTACGAGAAATAATGACTTATTTACGAAGCAATTGTAAACATTACAGCATTAATTTTCATCCAATTAAGTGTCTTAAATAGATTGTGCTTTTAATATAGATTAATATAGCCATTTACAGCATGTAATTTAAACTAATATTAACGAAGATATTACAGTATTAACATAGCGGTACATAGCAGTTGCGTTTGCGCGCCAAAACGCGTGCCGATAAATAGCACAAATTGAACTTTTTAAGATCCAAATATTACTAATTTATTTCTTTTGATGCGGAATAAAATTCGCCGGGTCAACTAGTTAGTAAATAAAAAAAGTTTTTTTTTTTATGAAAATCTGAAGTGTATTTTTATTCAATAAGAAATTGATAATTGTGATTGGTGTATAAAAATCACTCAAAAAAAACACAAGATTATTACAAGGGCATATATTGTGTTTTTTTATGTTTACGACAAGATCTTTTATAGTTACAAATTTATATAAAAACTGATTCATCTTGTGTATTTTTTTCATAATATTGAATATTCTACATGCTATTCCTGTGGAATAAAAAAAAGTGTACATTTTAGCCCAAACTGATCCTTCAAAGAAACGTACCTATATCAGATCTAACTACTTTGAACACGTGGAAGAAATAGTATTCCTTATGAAAGCGAAATGATGATAAAGTTTCAGTATAAATATATAAACGAGATCCATTACCGATGGTAGGGCCTGAGACGATATTAATGTCAAATATAAATCGTCCACAGACCTCTGAAAATTGGACGTTATATTTTTTTATTCAACACAAAAGAAGGTCGACTGTTTTAGCAAAAACAAAAAAAAAAAAAAATTGTACTGCGATTCCAGCTAAAACAAATCACCACTAAACAAACATTTTCTACAGGTAGAAATAATTCAGGTAAAGGTCACTTGTTACGGGTATTCTACATCGATCATCTAGATGCCGCTTCGGTCTACCCGCGTAATGTCGCCCAGGGGAGACGCCTTCACCGGCCGCTGTAACATCGAAACAAAACCCACGGGTACCCAACAGTCAAACCAAACTTGGATCTTTTTTTATCTTTTTTATATATTTTTGACGCAGTCAATTTTACATTTTACACTTCACAATACTTAACGCATACGAAACGTTAATAAGTAAAGAATTTATAATTATGTGTACATACCTCGCATTTGTTGTCATCAGCTTGAATATTTACGATGCAATCTCGTTCCATTCCAGGATTTATAACATGTTCAGACATGTTTGTATATGGGTAGAGAGTTTTTTGAAAAATTCACCAAACATTAACTGTGAACCAGATATTAGATCGTCGGTTCTGGTGACAGGACCGGGTGGCATCCTCTAACCAACATGTATTGTTCGTATATATATGTATAGGATAAACCGACGACTTTTCATTTATTTCTCTATGAATACGTTATTACCTGGCTGCACGCCCTCGCTTATCAAAGTTTATTTGCAACGTGTGGTTTACTTTCTACTCGGTGCTTATTCGTTATTACAACGTCGGAGTGTTTTATTGTCGGGGCTGGGCTCTGATAACTACATGCTCTTTTGTCTCTCAATTTTTATGCATCATCCCAAATTAACAGATATAGAGTGAATGGGAAGTGAGAGTTAATAGTTACTGTGCCAGGGATGTGAATTTAATATAATTAACGCGATCATGACGTGAAATCACTTATTTAAATCTGTGTAGTGACGATGGGACGGCTCGACCGGTGAAATACCAAGACTTCTCAGAATATCGACGTAAAGTGGATCTTGCCATGTTTCACTAGGTGAAAGACGTATCCGGATACCTAAACCCTTTCCTTCTCCCCGTCCTATCCCAGTCACGACCCCTTCCATATCCTATTGTTAGGGCCGGCAATTCAACTGTAACATTAAAAGTATTCAGGTGACCATGGGCGGCGCTTGTTGCTCACGATTAGGTGATGCGCCCGCTCGTTTGCCATAAAAAATAGTTAACAAAAGTAAGAGTTATAAAAGTTAACGTTTGAATGCTTCGAATACCAGATTGGTGTATCAAATAAGAGTTAATGGCAATTAAATCTTTATATGTGCCCTGAAGTGAACGTTACATTATATTTATTTAACAACAATATGTATCTTTTGTTACAGATCGAGGACGCCATGCTTATGTTTGACAAACAAACCAATAGGCACAGAGGTAAGTTGTAGCTATTATTATATACGACAATAATAGAACAACCTGAGCAATCTTGGACCGTAATAAATCAGTACCCCCAGAACAGTATACCGAATACAAAATGCTATATATTAATGTCTTGGTACATTAATAAAACTATTCCCAATAATGTCGCCCTATAGATATTATTACCGGGCGGCCTTCAATATTAAGAAATAAGAAATTATATTCGGAGCCAATATGATCCGTTTTTATGATTATTAGATAGGTGTGTTCGTGATATCGATAATACAATAATACTATTATTAATAATATAAGCCTATTATGAAAATAATAACTCAAAAAAACTCAACTTTATATCAAGCTGATTTAGTATATAGTATGTATATGTTGTTTTTTTTATTACCTTATAATAAGAAGACAACATTTCAAAGATTTATAAGTCACATTCGGAAACATATCATTTCAGTTTGTCGTCGACTTCTCTCGCATAGTTTACCCCCACCAAGTCGTCAACAGTTAACTAGCAGTAGATAAATATAGGCTTCGACCCTTTATGAAAAGCTAAACCAGCGTAAACAGACATTCGGGATGCGAGAAAAAATCTTATTTCTTGCATTCAAACGAAGATGCTAAGAGGAAAACGCGGGAGTTCACTTTAGTATGGCACGCGTTACGGTTGAAATGAAGCAAAACGAAAATGGAGGTGGCATCGTCACTAAACAGGCGCACCGTTTTCGGTATTGTACTAGCCCCCACCTCTCTCCCCCATGTTACGACTATTCCCGGCTAATAAATAACAAATCGACGCCCGGATAAAATATGCGGTCGCTTCGGCTATTAGATTTTTGTATATTGTTATACGGGTAACATTGAAGTTACTCTTGCTGAATATGTCCTGTTGTTAATTTTAATGGTCATCATATCGCTTTTTTTGTTATATCACTCATATATAGGTTACAAACATGGTGATAAATTGTGTCCCCAAAACACTAAAGTCCGGATAACACTGTAATCAGTTTCTTTCATTATACTCCCTCCCCCCACGTGCTACCAACAACGCGTAAGATTTTAATTAAAATCCACGAAAATCGTATCAAGGCGAGCCATCTTTTGTTGGGCAACACGATTGTTCCCTTGTAACAGTTGCAGACAAATACAATGTTAAAATTTTGCTTTTGTAATCCCCATTACAACAAAAACAGGTTGACCCGAATATTCCAGGCTCGGTGAAATATCGTTGCGCTGTCGTTAATGCAAGTTCGCAAAAACGAATCCTCCACCCACACTTCGTCAAGGGAAAAGGGTCCCTTTCTTATAAGCTGTAAGTTTTAAAATAATTCACCGATGCCCCACGAAGCTTCAAACTTCTATGCCCTTTGCGTCTCATTTGGATGATATTTTGAGATCCCTCAGCATGTAATTATATAAACATTCAACTTGTAATACAACAACGTGCTTAGAATGTCACCAAACTGTAATATTTTCTCTCCGAAAAACCGTTTACTCGGCAATATTTAATATAGAAAATTTTCTAGCTTAACGAATTGCCTAATACTTTTATGTTGAATTATTATAATCAGCTATTTGCGTAAATGAATATATATTAATATATATATATGAGACTAAGTATAAATAGCGTACATAATAACCTAATAAAAATATTCCTCGGACCACCCCTAATATTACAGTAGGGGTTATTATCCTCCGGAACGTAATCAGTTGGGTCGGGTTATACTGGCAAGAAATGTAAAAATATACGCTGTTTATTTGTATCAAAACTCGGGCAAGAGGCAAGCCGAATGCGTATTCAAACAGAATATGAATGCAAACTGCCCTGGTGAATGTGGGGGGCGAATGGCGAAAATCAAATTAGGCATGGCGTGAATACTTCACGGCGACGTCGGATAAAAAAAAAATTGAAATCAAATATTCATTGACTATCAACCGGATAAGCCAGCCCGCAGCGGATTCAATACATTTATTATCTATTTTCCCCCGGCGAGGACTGCTTCCTATACGACACGACCAACTTGATACATTGACCTAAACTAACTAATAAAATGTTAATAATAACTTTTATTATGTCACGCTATTAACTTTTAAACCTTATTTTTTTAAAATCTACCATTTTTAATCAAATTTTAACAAATATAAATCTTAAATATTTTATTGTTTTCCAAAATACGAAAACAAGTGTAAGTTTGGTTTTGAATTCAATTTATAGTAGATACATTTACCTATAATGAAGTATTTACTTTTTTAAATTTTTAATTAGTAAGCAAGAGTAACAAAATTAGTGATTCTGATTCGAGTATTAGCGACAAGATAACCTCGTGCTGATAATACTTTTATAAGTTATATTTAAAGTATTTTTATTTAAAGATTTTTTTACAATCATAATAAAATGGGACTTATATACACATCGGGCTTATTATTTCACCCGATAAATCATATGTTGAATAGAGTCTTAATACAAGCGTTGATTTTTATGTTAAGCTGTTGAGCCTGCTGAAAAAAAAAACCTTTTAGCCTTTTCAGTACATTAAATATGCGCGAATAATGCGTTTAATAGCCGCCCTTTACTTTTATTTACGACCATTGTCGGTCGAAAAAAATAATAATTAACGATGTACCTTTTGTGAAGGTATATTTTCCATTGTCTCCTGACCAATCTAATAATTTATTTTTTCCTATAAAAAAAATATATGTATGATTTTTTTTCATTACTACCCTATATAAAATACATTTTTTTACACTTCACACGGAAAATCATTTCATATAACATAATCAGCAGCGGACCGTCTAAGAATATGTTCAACTTCATTAAGTATTCGAAGTGTCAGCGGAGCTTGAAGTAAAAGACCATTACACAAAGGTAAACGTGACATGTGAGAGACAAGTTTATAAATATTAAACCGAAAAGAAGAAAAAAAACTAGCAAAAACAATCTCTGCGGGACGGAAATTCCATTTGGTTGCGCGTCACCATTTCGCACGCCTGTGGGACGCATATCTACGAGCGCGCAAACCTTCCTACCGTGAAAAAGTAACCTCTCGCTTTACATAAAAGTAGTGTGCTGTCTATATTTTATTATACAACCTTTACGCCAGCCTTTATAAGGATGCCTATTACCTGAATAAATAACTGACCATCGTTACCTCCTAAATTTTTAAAAATGTTTTATCAAATAAAACACAATAAATTATACCACTCAAGTATTTTTTTAAATTTAATAATTACTAAAGTATATGTTTTAATATCCGGACGAAGATGGACGGCAATTTGATCCGTAGCTAATCATTCCATCTATAATTTCACACCAAATATCTTGCGGGGTAGGCAGGGAAACCAGAGCGACATAAGGCACGATTCTTACACGCCTCACTCGCTTCGTTGACTTTCATAACTCTTTTCATGCAAGCGCGTCGATTTTAGATGCTCCTAACATCACCTTCCTCGCGAACTCGTTCTATTTGATCATAGAATGTGTGTCTGAGTCTGCTTAATCAAGCTTTTTCATGTATTTTTTCTACATTTCCGACCACTCGGAGCATGCTCTTTCTTACTTTTACACGGAGACTCTCTTTTAATCTAACTTCCTTCCTTCCAACCTTGATTTTGACGCAGTCAGCGAGAGTCACTCCACAGATTATGCGCAGTGCCCTCATTTTGACCGCGTTTAACTAAATTTCGTGCACACTCAGCCTTATCCAGCTCTGGCTTCCTTAAGTCCTTACTTACATACTTGAGACCAAATAATTTATACACCACCTCTAGGCATAATTTTGAATTCCACTTTATTAAGTTCAAAAAATTAAAATAAAAGAGTAAACAATGCCACAATTTAAATATAATTAACCTTTTTACAAACATAATTATCAAGATATCTATTACAAAAAATCTATATATTATTTTTGTACATGCTGAGGTTTTTCTAAAACATCCAACGGAGACCTCTCTGTCTGAATCAAGCTGCAATCTTAACACGTTGTTACAAGAAAATTCCATCCTTATTTTCAAAGTTCTAAGGTTGTTTTTGCCGGTTTTGTGTTATATACATTCTGAAAGTGCTAAGTGGCTGCACGTGGCTCGGTCCCGAAGGAACATCAGATATACACAAGGCTTAAATGCATCTTGCGGTTAACCAAACAGCCTCCGCTCTCACATTACACATGCAAACATACATTTATTAATATTAATTTATTTGATTTATATTTTAGAGTGTATTTTTGTAAGTTCGTCCAAAATACCAAAAAGTCTAGAAAATGTTTTTGCGCTAGGACGCAGTAGGACGTTGAAAATATTGGTGTCGCGATAGTTGATCCGATTCTTGCTATATTGCTTAATATAATTATTTAAGTTATCGATAACAACCATGAGTATCTTTAAAAAAAAACGTCTAGTAAATCTAGTTACCTAGATATCGAACCCAAATACATACACAGAGCGAGGCAATTTCAAAGTCCAGTGCTAACAAAATAATAAGTTTATTACTAGATGTATTAATTAATCAAAATATTCGATCACGGTGATAATATGCAGCAAAACCTACTCCATCTTATTCCCTTGAAGGCTTGAAGGCGCTACAATATACGACATTTGCAACTTTATAGTGTCTCCGATCAATGAAATCCCTAAGGTTGCGGTGGGGAATGCATCCCGGTGATGCGTCGATATGAGAAAGTAGACGTACCTATCACAAGGGAATCGAATAATCACCTGCTTACACGTACGACACTCCTTTCTACTTTCGAATAATGGTTTCTAGATATTTCTTTCATGCAAAGCGATACTACACTGTATCTGAACCATGTACGACAATATGATTGGAGTGTATTTTTTTTTTGTAATATTATAATAACATTATAAGAAGTTTCATTTTTGGTCTTCTAATATTAAAATATCCTCATAAGGAGTTTCACTTTTGGTCTGTCCGCCTGTTTTGTCCAGCTCGTCTTTGAAACCGCTGCATCAATAGTTTCGTTCGGTTCGCTATCGAAATTTAGAAACAGATATTTTGTTAATTTATATTTTATTTAAATACATACATTTTTTATTCAAAATCTTTCCTCCGTTCACATAATACAAGCAAACTAAATAACATTCCGATCGTAGCTCAGTACGCTGAATAATTCCATTACAATGGACAACAATAGCCCCTTAAGAATGGATGGCAATAAATCGAAGCCACTATCATTGATCGCCAATAGGGATATTATGGAGCTGAAGGTATTACAATATACATTAAAAGTGGTGTTTCAGCAAATCATTTCCTGCCCGACCATGCCCCCAAAAAAAAAGGATGCTTAAAAAAATTGTGAGTGCAGGAAATGACGTAGTGAAAATCCATTTACAACCACCTTATTGGCATTGAAGTAAACAAAGTGCCCACAATTGAATTGTCATCCTAGCATTTACGACTACATCTAATATATACAATTCTTGTGTCGCGGTGTTTGTGTTTAAACTCCTCCGAAACGGCTTGATCGATTCTCATGAAATTTTGTGTGCATATCGGGTAGGTCTGAGAATAGAACAACATCTATTTTTCATCCCCCTAAATCGCAACCCCTCAATATTATTTTTAATTTTTCGATATATTTCTGTTTTTTATTTTTTTTTTATATAAAACAAGATACAAAAATGCATGCAACCCCTATTTTTTAAATTTTATTTTTTGGCAAGACAACGTTTGCCGGGTCAGCTAGTACTTAAATATTATAGTCAATCTAACCCTGTCACTTTACATGTTAAATTTCTACTGTCTAGCTTGACCGATTTATTTAAAAAAAATGTAATTTCTATGACAGGTCTCTTTTTTTAGGTTTGTCAAATGGAGAATTTTAACGTAACTACACGGCTTGTTCAACCCGAAGGTATAGGTAGCGTCTGTTCCAAAATGAGCAAACATAGGATATTTATTCTGTTTATTTGACTTAAAATGGGTGTTCTTTATTGTGTATCTATAAGTTCAGGAATAATGTAATATTTGGCTATAATGTATGTATTAAAATGTATTTTTTTTAAATTATCTTAAAAATGCTAAAATCACTAACGAACTAAAATAATTTGATTAAAAGCAAATTAAAATGATCATTACTATAAATTGTATGTAATATACATACATCTAGGTATATATTTAACAAAATTCTTACCCAATTTTAATCCTCGTCAAGTGGTTAAGTGTAATTTGGTTAATAGGCAATTTCAGCGTACCATCTATCCATGTAGGTACAGTATCCTGGCTGTCAGGATGCCGTGCACTCACCCAGGGGACACCCTTCAGTAATTATTTTCTCTTACTCATACCCCCAACTACTTGCGGTGTTTCGATTTCAAAATTGGATTTTATACCCGCTTCAAATATTTACTACTAGTATCTATCTAGTTAAGTATTTATTCTGATTTATTAATATGTATGGGTCATAGAAAATGTCGTGTTTATCAAATATGTTTTTTTTTTAACTATGCTATTATAAACTCTATTTAAATTCAAGCTATAAACACTGGCTTTTGGCTTTAACTCTTTTTATATTAACGAACTATTGTAAATGTGTATCAAAAAGTTCTAGTTCTTTGGTTAGAATTAATATTTTACATTGTTATAACTCTAACTTTTAGTATGTCAGTACCAACAACACCAACTTAGTATGTACAATAAAACAAGACACAAATTTTACACGGAAACAACAATGATTCCGAAATTAAATTTCAACACACAAAAGCTTGTATTGTCACAACTGACTGTCTTATAAATGAACTGAGACACATCTCATTAAAACGTTGATATATAAGTGAGATGACATACAAAGTTATTTCACACAGTTCCGTTAAGTTTCGCCTTAAAAGCATAACTAAAGTCCTTCTGTCACATTATTAGGTGGGCTTAAGTGCAAGTTATACGCTCCTTGTTTTGGTTATATTAAAGCATTCTTAGAATAATTATCACAAAGCGACTTACTCACCCATTTATTAAGCATCTTAATTACTAGGGCCAAGTTAATTACACAGAGTAAAACTTAGCGCCTAAAGAGCGTTATCCCGTTAATTTAGTACGGAGTAGCTTTTGAGTCTTTGAAATCTCTTTATGTCATTCCCCTGAGCGATATCGCCAAAGTTGCTTCGGTTGATATCAAACGGGTACACTTTATGGGCTCAACTTATGTAATAAAATTAAGTAAAAAAAAAAAATAATCTTCGGAGCGCTATTAAAATACTCTATTATTTATGGCACTTATAATTCACTGTCACCAAAATTAAAATTATGTATTTCCAAGGAAGGAATATTCTTTTTTTATTAAATATACCGTATGACCTTTTTTTATTAATTTTATACTAAATCACAACTTAACTTAACTTTCCCTTATTTTATAGCCCTAATTATTATAGTTTATCTTCAGTATTTTTGTCATATACCATTTTATTCATAGAAGCAGTAGATTTTTTTTAATTAACGATACTTGAGTACTAGTGGTTCGAAATTTCAATTTACATTTAACCTGACATATACGAATCTATTGCCATACCTATGATTGAGTTACGAACATGTAAGTATCCAAATATCTTACCAAAATTGTAAATTAAAATAACTCGATTTTGAAGGAAAAAAATAGGACGTTTTGAAATAATTGGAACGGCGAACTTTTCCTATAGATTTTAATGATCACCAGTAATAAATAATAATTTGCTGTTGCTAGGAAAAATTAAATAGTCGCGTTGTATATCTAGATAATAATAATTTTAATTCTCATATAACTCATCAAACTTTGTATTTTATACGTTACTACACTACTAACCTAACCAAACGTAAAGGCTATCTGCAACGAAAGTTATACGTCTACGACTAACGAAAAGATTTCTGAGTACAAACTTTTGAAAGATATTACAAAGAATTTATTAGAAAAACATTTACTGCTTGAATAGGTATTAATATTGTATTAAATGTAAAATCATCATAAAATGTTACAGCTGCAATTTAATCAAACATAAATAATTTCAGATAAAACTTGTATGCAATCAAGTTTATCAGTTTAACAACAGTTTTGTATGTTAGTTTCGCTGGTAATATTGAGTTAAAACAAACAAAATTTGTGTGTTATTAGATGTCTAACACGGCATGTCATGGCGGACAGCGATAATCGCATTTACCAATTCGCATTTCGAAACTAATTATATTGATGTATACAATAAAACAGGTATACCAGGACAATGAAAATACTGCCTGCAGCACAGAAGCCCACCTCATTATCCAGCTGACCGCAGTTGAGTAATGATGTTCTGAACATACCGGTCACGCTGCCGGTACTCATCATTCGTGTTTTTTTGTTGTGGCACGTATTTTATAAACAAAACACAAATAAAAACAAATAATAATAACTCTTTTATAATAGAATAAATAAAATAATAAAATAAATTAATAGATATTTTTGATGCCATTTACATATAGTTGTCGCCACCTATAGCCATACTTCGGGCAGTCATTGATCACAAAATAAGTTCACCTAAATAAGAATGATACAGTAGTATCATTGGTTCATTACTAGTAGTATTATTTGTTCTGCTTTTATTCTAACAATAATAAAGCCTTGCCTTTGTACCTCAAAAAAACTTATATTTGAGTACAATAAAAATATTAACCCAATACACATACGATATATTCGTCACGCATAAAACGGCAGTGAATGAAAAAATCAATATCAAATACTTTGTTTAGAAGCGATTAACTCTGAACATTAACTAAAATGTACCATTCAAATTATTACGAAATGTTATATGTCATAAATTAGAATTGTGTAGGTTGTTATGTTGTATATGGAGTATTTCAATCGTCCTCCAATGCGGGTGTGGTGCGGTCGCGTGGTGTTTCACCCACCGAGCAGGACAATACCATACCAAGCTTAATATGTTGAACAGTAGGTCCATCTCATTACCATGGGTGACCGCAGGTGAATGACGGCGGGACAGTGCCGCTGCGAGAGAACGTTTTGTTTGTGGTCGATTTGACGCGAACGGCAAATTACGTGTTTACCATCGAAGCGTTGAGATCATAACATTGAGAGTAATTTATTCTACTTATTTATTACTTTTCAATGTTTTTAAAATGTACAACACAGTTGTTCTTGTTTGTCAGTCAGGGTTAGAACTTGGGTCGCTTAAAAAGAAATCTAAACGCCGAGCTAATAGGCCAGAAACTTAGCTTACGAGAGATTATACATGAAACTCTGAGGTTGCATCATACGGATAGGGGGTCACCGGAGGACATTTAGTGGTCTATGGAGTACTAGACGACTAACATATCAGTCTATGGATTATTATAAAGCCTGCGACATATAAAAAAAAGTAATTGAAATAAACAGATAAACACAGAGACAGTAGTTGTCAGCAGCTAAGTTATTTATAAACTCCAAAATGTGCTGACTTATACAAATGTATATTAAGGCACTATGAATGTTACTATGTATTTACTAAAATATTTACAGTAAAAGTTTAGCAGCTCGAAAATTTTCCTCTATTAGGCCGTTTATTCTGAAATAGTGTAATAAAAGGCAGTTGAAATGTTCGTACCGTTATAAAAAGAAAGTACCTACCCTAAAAAAAAGTTCATATTTATTTCCTTGTAGAAAACGAACTAACTCTTGTTTTCATCCTCTTAACAAGAAAGTAATCTGTCGTCCTACGTCGCGATAACGGGATTTTTATGTAACAAACTCCAGTCGCGCCTACCCTCACCTAGCCGGAGGCTCTCTCGAAAAATCCCCACATTGTCAGATTCTACTAAGGATTCCGGGTAATATACATTTTCCCCCGTGTTGGAATTACAGCTGTATTTTGCTCATGCTACATAAAATCGGCGTAAAGGCGACGCCTATGAAAAGGCTCCGGGTGAAAACCTATAGCCTTTATTTAGTTGAGTCGAATGTTACAATTCACTGAAAGTTTCAGTGTCGGCAGTACGGGTATCGTGGCCTTTTCATAAGTACGGTACTCGCTAACATGATTATATTAGTAATAGTATTGTAAACACACTCGTATTGCACCTAACATAGCTTAGAACGGGAACTCGATCTAACATTGTTGTAACGATTTCCCAGAATAATTGGGGTAGTGTCGGAGACATATAAAAATATCAAATCGATACAAAGTTCACTCCGATTTGAAACAAATTTCTTGATAAAATCAAAAAAATTACAGTACTTGACAATGTTGACAAGAATTTGAATATTAGAGTGATTGTGATAGTCCTAAGGTCGAGCTCCTTCTGACTCAGAAGTCACAGGATCAATTGCGAACTTCCACCAATGATTGCTCGGAATTTATGTGTAATAAGTATTGATTACTGACAGCTTTGCGCCAAGTGTATGCCAATAAGTTACACTAGCTAGCGCATTTGAAACTTAAAAATTCGATGAGTCGAAGCTTAACAGCCGCTGCTTACCTTTGGGTAGAAATAGGCATGAACTTTTGTTTTCTATGTTATAATTAAACACGATTGTTGTTTTTTCGATGTCAAAATAAACCTTTTATAAGTTAGAATTGTATTAAAATATTAAATTGCAAAATAAACGATATATAGCAGTGATATAGTAGTTTAAACTGTATTCTGAAATCTGGAAGACAACTTCGACTATAGAAGAATATCAATACCTCGGCACGTAAATAAGAAAAAAATATAAAAGATACCAAAAAAGCTTTTAAATATCTGTTTAATATTAAATAAAAATTGAATAAAAAATAGCAAGTTTCTACAACACTTTTATTAAAACAATGAATAATCCGACTACACTGCGACTGTACTGTAACTAAAAACATTACCTACATACATATAATAATACCCACTTACAAACAATGTAAGTAGGTATACCCAAATGCGTAATAATATTTAACCAGTTCAAAATTATATACAAACCTCGCGTACTGCTCGTTACATGTATGCCACTAAATTTAAGTTTAAGTCTTTGCAGGCAACAGGTGTGCCGGATGAGCCAGTCGGAGTGTCGTAATTATCATGAGTCTGGTTTACCCTGGCTTCTATACTCTATAATATATTCTATTCTATATGTATATAAACATTTCTTCTGCAAAACCTGGTTAAAATATAAAATATATAAAAATGTTATTCACCTTTTTTTTGTATGTCTATCGAAATTACTTACACAAAATCGCTTTTAACAAAATTCTTTACAGTTCAATTTAAGAATCGATAGGTATCGAGACTTCATTGTAAATCTCCACACACCGTTCTGAATATTTTATTAGTCAATATTTACAATCGCAAAAGTGTTTGATTGTATAGCTACATTATTTAAATAATCTCGTTTCTTTATTCCCTCTCTATTAGAAATAGGTTTTCGTTAAATAAAGAAATTTAGATTTACTCTTTTGCATCTTTAATACCTGATACAGTAGGTACGATTTTATTTGAAGATTCTAAGTCTCTTTATTTTGGTTAACATGGGGCCTTTATGTACAAACTTTCAAGTTCAAATACGTTTTTAGTACGGTATTATTATCTCATTTGTTAACGATTATAAATCAAAATAAACCAAATTTTGTTCAAAATATTTCATTCGGCGACACAAGTTAATACTGCCTACACCTTCAGTTAGTAACGATATACATACACATGTACAGATATAGATATAATTTATTTATTATCTGATTTTAATTTCAACTATATTATGAACAAATGGCAATAAATATTATCGAAAAGCTCATTTATTTAACGTTTTGTGGTTATAGTTAAATCAAAAGCAAAAACATCAATTCAATTCACCGCAGCACATTAATCTCTTTTAAAACATACAGTTTATTAAAGCAATTTTAATTAAATAGGATATTGTCGAATTCAACCACCAATGGACCGCCCTTTACGTGGACAATTTATATATATATATATATATATATATATATATATATATGTATGGATATATTTGTTTTAAAGTTTATTCCGTTGACATCTGTTTGCGGCACGCGGTTCCCGCCAGATGGGGTATGTGTCCACCCGACGGTGCATGGGATGTACCAACAGCGGCAGCATATCACATTTTATTCACTTGTCAATTAAATGTCACACACGAGTCGGTGACAATTCACTCATTGGGTTGTGAAAATAAACTGGCGGAATTGGAATTTACAAAAAAAAACACGCATTTATATATAAACTATATTTGAATGTAGGTAGTTTTACAGTGGTAGGGTATTGTGCCTTTTGTAAAATCCCCCAGCTGCGACCCTTTTTGTTTACACAAAATTGAATTTGAGTTGGTTTTAGTTTTTAAAATGTTTAATAAAACATTTCATCTCTGTCATGTGATACTGTGTGTTGTGAATTTTATACATACATACATAACCTCACGCCAAATCCCTTGCGGGGTATGTAGAGAGAACAGAGCGCCGTAAGGCTCGATTATTACACGCCTCAACAGCGTGTAAGAATGGTGGCCAGGCTCCTAACATCACCTTCCTCCAGAACACGTTCCATTTGGTCATGGAATGTGTACCTTGGCCGTCCCGACTCTTACATCCATCCGCTTTGGCATTGAATTTTATAATTTAAATATTTGTTTACGAGTTGTGAATGACTTTAATTGTTTATTTTTTATTAAAATATAATGTCAAATTCTCCTTTCTAAGAAAAATATCTATGAAATAACCTTGTAATCAAGTAATACAATAAAATAACTGCGGAATAATGATGATATTATATCATTTACAGACAGAGTTATAATATATATTTATATATATATGTCAGTTTTATAACAATACATAGTATTTTGGCACTTTTGATGGAGCTATAACTGACACGGTCCATAAATTTGAGGCATAGTGTACACACGCAACGAATGTGTGCGGGGAACAGATTTATATGTGCTCCATTCTCTAACAGGCAAACTTATTATGCTCTATAAAATAGACCTAAAAACAATCTTTGCTGTCATATAACTAGGTACATTTATAAAAAATAATAATATCATCATTTGCCCCTAAATGATATGTCACTCCAAAACTGGTGTAAAGAAATAATAATTTTGGTAGAGCCACTCAGCTTGTTGCATAAATAGGCCGGCTCGACCGGCGAAATAACACGCTCTCTCAGAATAACGTCGTAAAGTGGGTCTTGCCGCTTTTTGCTCGGAGTGGGGGATATCCAGAGGCCCAACCCCTTTCCCATTGTAAGGGCCGGCAACGTAACTCTAATACTATATGTGTCCAAGTGTCCATGGGCGGTGTTTGTTGCTCACCATCAGGTGACACGCCTACTCGCTTACAAAATATATAATACAAAAAAAAGAATACCAGAATCAAATATTTTCCTAACTTTGGACTGCCTGTTCAAATAATACTTAAATTAACCTCTAAAAACATACATATAACTATAAAATCTATGCTTACATTTCAAAATAAATTATTTTTAGAAAACATATATCTGTAATTAAAAGATTTTTCCCTCTTCGTCAAATTTCTTTTTACTTCGAATAAATTTATAAAAAATTATGAATTTACGGCCACTTTTTTACCGTTAGTATTACAAAAGCACCAATTCAGGGCATTCTAATTACTTTTTATCACAAATTAAATTCCAATTTATTTTAATTGCTCACGCATTTTAAAATCATTAAAAGTGTTGAATTTATTTACTGTGAAATAGGATCATATAAATGTATTTTAAAATCACAACATCGGATAGATTGTGATGTGTCAATTGAGAATTAATTTAAACTTTGCTCGGCCAAAGCGAGCAACGAATCACCCAAGGGACTAAACAGGCTTCAAATCAAATAGGAGGTTATAATTGACTGTGCCATACGAACAATATCTCATACGAACATTCAGTAAATCAATCAAATTTGGACTCTAAAACCAAGATGTTAGAATATCAAAACCCTGTATAAAGTGTGCGTGTTTAGAATTCATTTTTGTCTACACCCATATACTGTTCGTGTCATCGCGATCCCAACACTCACTTAGTAGGTGTTCCACAAAAGTAATTTGCAAGGATCATGGTCGATCATTTAGATCTTTCTAACATTTACATAGTTAATTAACGTATACGAATATTATTATCCTTTATAATGAAAGTATCAACTGAATATACACCCATGTTAACACTGAAGTTGAAGATGTTGGTGTAATTTGCAACCCTTCTTGGTTACGTTTAAAATATAAATGTATTGATGGTTTCATTTATTGATATTTTGAACTGTAGCAAAAAAGGGTTACATTTAATGTTTGTGTACTGATACACATATTAAATATAATATAAATATCTGTCTCAGGTATCTTGTTATCTACATTTGTTGAAGTCTATGCTGTTTAAATACAATAATTTAACTGGTTAACTTTAACTGAAACTTTCAGTAAACACTATTATTTCTCACCTGGATAAGCTTGTGTTGAATATAATTATTAACTAACCATCTTCGGGCGCAGTCGGGGGATAATTAAAGTAGGTAGATATACAATTTAGTACGGTTACGTCAAAATCTAATTAGAATCGGAACGTTAATAAGAACATGTCACATGATGAAAGATTAATTAGCAGTTTCATGTTAAATAAAGTTGACACCACTCTGACAATTACACAGTGTTCAGGATAATTATTTTCATAATTAATCTTTTCAATGGTATGCTATTTTAAATGTAGTGCAATAGCACTATATTTCAAGTTACCTTTTAAGTGTATTGTATTACCAATATCAGTGTCTCTTATCGCGTTGAATCCGAAAGTAAATTGTATATTGAATTTCAGTGCCGACGTTTGTCATTAAATTATCTGTTTCATTTAGTTACATTTCCATCACCATATTTATAATGCTTTATATTATAGTCTCTGAGTTCAATGTTTAATGGACGAAGATGGTATTTGTCCAAAATACATTTGCCTCTAATGTAGGCTACTTTGGCAGGCATTGCAATCGTTAAAGTATTATAAGGAAACATTAAAAATCTGCTGGAACTGTAGTTTTAATATAGTTAAATGACTTCTAGTCGTTTTTTTTATACGTATCATCTTATAAAGTTCTCGTGACACAATTATATTATACTAGCAGACCGCGCGAACTTCGTACCGCCATATTTTAGACATTTTCCACTAAAAAGATTATTACCGCGATCATATTAATACCTCAAAGCTTTCCTCATAAATGGAATATCTAACACTATGTTTTTTTTCAATTCAAGTTCCTGATACATACATACATAACTTCACGCCAGATCCCTTGCGGGGTAGGTAAAGGGTACAAAGCGTCATAAGGCACGATTATTACCCACCTTACTTGCTTAGCTTTTGATATTAGCGACTAACAACCTAGATATGATGGAAATAATGGCAGTTAAAATATTAAGCAGTTGAATGAATGCATGAATGGGCTTAACCGGTGAAATACCACCACCTTCCAGAAGATCGACGTAAAGTGGCTCATGCCGCATTTCGTTCGGAGAGAGGTACCCGGAGGTCCACCCCACTCCCTTCCCCATCCTTCTCCCTTAAAGGTCGGCAACGCAACGGTAACACTATAAGTGATGCCGGTGTCCATGGGCGGCGCAGGTTGCATACCTTCAGGTGACACGCTTGCTCCTTTGCCCTCCTATCCCTTAAAAAACATATTATCAACTTCAATCAATAGCAATACCTTTGCCAGAAGTTTTTTGTCAATCTTTAGTTTTTTTTAATACTACTTGAACCTTTTTTTTTAATTTGTCATTGTCGTCGATTTAAAAAAAACCTGGTTACCACATGTTCTTACCAGTATGGCTAACTCACAGTGAGTGTTTTTTTTATATTTTAAATGATGTCGATTTGGCACCTTGGTATTACTCTTATCAAAATAAATTCACTAAATTTTAAAAGGGATCACGACATTAAAAATGTAAATGTATATATAGAGTGGTATGCAGATGTGTAACAAACTCTCTAAGTCTTTATATTTTAGCAAAAGACGCCAAGATTGAGGTGCGTAGGAATATCTTGCGCTTCGTCCATATGAAGTTGCAATATTGTAAAGAAATATAGATAATATTATAATATCTGCCTGAAGAACTAACTGTAAACTAACTCTAGCTTTGACCCATGACTTTGGTTACATAAGTATGAACATATTTTTAAATCTTTTAATATTCGCGTTCCATATTACTTAGATATAATAAACGGAAAATAATGCGACACATTTAGGTAAACAAATTATCTGTCTGCTTGTGACTACGGCCAGTGCAACCAGGCCAAAACGTCAAGCCAATAATAAAAGTAAGTATGTATTTGTTTACCTACACTTGTCGTGTTATTTCCCGTTTATCATACTCTTAAATAGATCAAATTCTAATGTTATGTGTCTAAATAGACACGGGGTCACAGATGTTACAGGTTCACATCACCTATTAATTATTACAAAATAAATATACATATACCCCAAAAGACGATTAAATACTACAAACTCATTAGGACAAAAAGAAAAAAAAGGTCTAAGAAAATTAAAAAAAAAATTACCTGCCAGCTATGAGCGGCGGTCATGACCGAGTCAGGCGGGTCTTCCGATCATATACATATATGTGCGCGGAATATTTGCATAAGAAACGTATACTTACATTTTGTATTTTGCGATATCTTTTGAATTAAATGTCCGAATTGAATCATTCAAAAAGTTCTAGAAAGATATTGAATCTATCTTTATATTGAAGTAATTTATTTTGAGTAGAGTTAATACCAAAGTACAAAATAAAGAACTTTTAAAACGACCTCATTATAATTATTTTTAAAAATTCAAAATACACTTATTGTGCGATAACTACAATAGTTAGATATATGGCGTCGCGGACTTTTCTGTCGAAAATTAGATGTTCTGTGAAAGTGTAGTACATTTTTTTGTTCTATAATCAATAGTTTTTGCAGCGTTCGCGATTTAATTTTTTTCAGGTCTTTTTCTTACACCTTGGGTTACATTATTGAACTTATAGTAAGGATCCCTAATTTATTTGAAAATATAATATAGCCTAAAGCCTTCCTCGATAAATAGACTATACACCAGTGAAAGAATTTTTGAAATCGGACTGGTGGTTTCTGAGATTAGCGCGTTCAAACAAACAAACAAACAAACAAACTCTTCCGCTTTATAATATAAGTATAGATATATATATATAATTAGATAACATACTTTACATGAAATTTTGAGTGCATATCGTGTAGGTCTAAAAATCGGTGAAAGTCTATTTTAAATACCTCCAAATGTTATGTACTGGGTCAGTTAGTTTTTTTATAAATTCTAATTCACATTACGACCTACAATAAACAAAGTTAAATGAACTGCAGAATATCAAACCGCGAAACACAAACATCATAAAGTGAGGAGCTGGCGATCTACTGTCTAGTATGACAAGGCGAGGCGCCTGTGGGACTTGAAGCCATCACTGCTACACCCTCTGGTGGCAAATTAAAAACGTCAATCAGACATAGTAGTTGTTAGTGATAAATCACTAGCGCCATTATTCACGCCTATTAATTGCGTTCGTTATAATTAAGTTCATTTATTTCTGTTTCATTGTAAGAAAATAAATGAAGTGTTTTTGATTGTGTGCGGTCGGCGTTTGAGGGTTAAGACGTAAATAAATTTCTAATTAACACCTCGTGGTTTATTTAAAATTTGCATAACCAACCTCTATCTGTGTTAAAATAGATTTGTAAAGATAACTCAATCTTGGTAAGATTGTATTAAGTTTTAATACAATCTTACCAAGAGTGATGATGAATAAATTAATTGTCTGTGAAAATGTGAAATTAAGTGCTATCAATATTAAATTTCATCCATATTGTATAATTTTCAATATTCCTATTATGTTGAAAACGAAAATTTAGATAATGCTTGCGGAAAGACATCTTGTTGAATAAATTTAAATTCGTTACGGGTATAATTAGAACAAAAATAAATACGCTTCTATTAAACAACATGTATTTTACGATCTTCTGAACTTTCATTAAGAAATAAAATAAATTCCGTAATAATGTAGTCTTTGATATTTGACACGGAGACGTGAATAATGCTTTTTAATTAAAATTTTTAAAAAATCTGTTTTTTGAAGGATTTAAAAAAATGTTTATTTAAAATGTATTGAACATGTTGGTCAAAAATTAACTTATGCTTTTAAACTTTCCGCTGTCTGTCCCCTTATATGCGTATATCTTTAAAACTACGCAACGGATTTTGATGCGGTTTTTTTTAATAGTTGCGCGGTGGTTTTGATCTATAATTCATATATGATGTTCTAAAGCAAAAATGTCAATTTTCAAGATTTAGCTTTTTAATTTCAAACGCTGGCTGAACCCTAAGTGATAGATCAAAATAATGCTCTACATTATTAAACACCTTCAGAAGGTCTACAAAAAAACCGCGAGGGTATATGTCTATCTCTTATGGATAAACTACAATGACCATTTTTATTTTTTTACTTTTACGAGAAATAATGGCTTATTTACGAAGCGATTTTAAACATTACAGTATTATAGTTTTCATCCAAATATGTATCTTAAATAGATTTTGCTTTTAATATACATATAGATTAATATGGCCCTTTAAAGCATGTAATTTAAACGAATATTTACGAAGAGATTACAGTATTAACATGACGGGACATAGCAGTGCAGCAGCATCCAAATTTTACTCATTTTTTACTTTTGATGCGGGACAAAGTTCGCCGGGTCAGCTAGTATATACTTATATATATGTATACATACAATTTCTATTTCTCATTAGTTACATCTTACTATTCGACCTACAACTGTTCACTTATTTAAGTCAAAGTCAAAATAACTTTATTTTTGTAGGTGTTCACAGACACTTATAAATAGCCAACAAGTACAGATAACATATTATTTAAAAAGAAAATACAAACACGAGCGCCTAGTGGAAAGTGCCTCCGTTGAACAAAAAAAGACACGGACGCAATCGCCACGAGCGGCCCGATTACGAGTGTAGGGAAGAAGAATCGGGCAAGAAACTCATATGCCAAATACTCTTTTCAAACCATTTGAAACAAATAACAATATTATTATTACTACTGAAAACAAAGCAGTAGGTTAGTGAATAAAAGGTGTAGCAACCAGAATACTCGACAATCACAATTAAGACCCAACCAAATTAAAATCTACTTCCTACATGTTAACTAAGAAATTCTATGCGATCACAGTAGTCGAGCACAACTGACGCGACATCTTTTAATTAGAGTTGTGCAACAATTGTGGCGAATAATAAAATTTAAGTATCATATATTGAACACAATATCAAGGCAAAGCTATCAGAAATTATTACAGAACATATATATTTATTAGTTATATTTTTCATCAACATCTATAGAAAATACAATGTTTGTTATTATCAGTAGAGCAAAAAAATTATACATCTTTCAAAGAATACAAAAAAAATGAAAGATCCAATTCAACGCTGTATTTTAAGGTGTGTTGTTTGAGTAATAAGAATTAACATTTACTTTATAAAACCTCTTGTAATCATTTCTAACAATGGCCCCGGGGCTGTTTTGATGTCCGCAACGGCACACGATTAATTTCGTCTTTAATAATGAAAATATAGTACAAAATACTGAGAGGCCGCTCAACAACAACAACAAAAAACAACAAAAAAAGGTTAGGAATTTAAAAATACTGGGCAGATGCTGTAGATTTATAGACGTATTATAATATCTTGGATATTAAAATATCTGCTTGGCGGCTTTTGACATGGTCTGGGCGGAAAATGGAGGGTGGACACAAAAAAAAAATCACGATTAGCAAAAAGTAAGGCAGCTTCGTCGTCGTAATTGGTTCACAGATTTTCTCAAGAGATGTTTTTGTGATGTGTCCGCGTTTTCAGGATGGACGATACACTTTTTAATAATATTTTAAAGTAATAATTTGACATAATTTCATAATAACTTTATCTGACAATACTAATATGTTTTCATATTCAAATATATTAACGTGATTATTCAGTTTTAAGAAATTGACATGATGATTCAGTTTTGAGAAAATGTATCAATTCATAATAACTTCGTGATTACTCTTGTCATGTCTCTCGACAGTTTTTAAAACTCCCTATATCATCTTCTGGAGGGACACGTGCAATTTGGTCGTAAATAATGTGTCGTGGTCATACTAAGTTGCATAACAAATACTAATACTTACATAGATGCTTAGATCTTTGAAACTAGGCCATAGATTTAAATGTGGTTTTTTTTTTATAGATAAAGGATGTGAACTGGGTCGGTTGGATGTATAATGTATGTTTAATGTAGTAAATAAAAAGTGATAATTTTCGAGATACGAGATTTAGCACTTTAATTGTAAACGCTGTAAAAATACTTTTGATGCGGAACAAAGTTCGCCGGGTCAGCTACTTTCATATAAAACCACTGTAAAATTATGATACAACGCGTTTCGGTGAGAGAGCCGAGAGAGGTCCCCGGAGGCCCACCCCCCTTCCCCATCCTTCCCTATCCCCTATCCCTTAAAGGTCGGCAACGCAACAGTAACACTATATGTGTTGCTGGTGTCCATGGGCGGTGTTGGTTACTTACTATCAGGTGACACGCCTGCTCGTTTGCCCTCCTATCACATAAACAAAAAAAAACACCTTCATTACTAAACTTGCAATTGATATTAGAAATTTTATCACCAAAAAAACTGTGACGTTTATCTCTAAAAAAGTAACTGACGTAAAATAGTTTTATAGAAATGATGATTTCTAGTCGAAAATAAATATAAAAAGTGCGTTCAAATATTTTATTCCCGTTGCGGAGCCAAATAAATGGAGATGGGCCGAACCTATCACTTTTGTATCAATCATGCCTATTGGTGTACTGCACGAGTATGTAGGATAATACTTTGGAATCTTTCAAATACACCCTTTTAGATGGGATTGCATTATTTATTTATTTGATATCAATAAGTTTTGCTATCACTATCTCTAGTGATATTTTATTTATTATAAATTTTTACATGAGGTTCTTAAAGATATTTAGGCTGTTAAATATTTGTGAAATATCTCTACTTTTGATATCCAACAGTATGACTTTAGTTATTTCTTAATTGTAATAATTGAAATTTAGAAACTTTGAATTATTAATAAAATGACTTTGACTTAAAAAAATCTGTCTGTCTCTTTTGATAAATAGCGCGAAGATATAAGACCGCATTACAATTAAAATCATCAACAAATACATTGAATACCTAATCATTAAGTTTGATAGTGTTTTTGTAGTAATGGAAATAAATCACAGAGTAATAAAAATTAAATTTATATAGTAATATTGAAGATGAATTACAACAGAACGAACTTTAAGCCCCCTAATAATCCATTTAAAATTATAATATCAACTAACTTAATAAAATGATAAGACGCTAATACAGTGGGGCGTGTTGAAATCTACTCTGAAAATGTCTACTCGGCTAAATTCTCAGAATAATAATATCCGCATGGGACTTGTTAGGTTACTGTATAACTAGAAGCGGGAGGTACCCTTGTTATTAACATTTTGACCAGTGCTTATGGCGTAATTACTGGCCGTGCTTACTTTACACCCGGTTTAATTGTTATAACTTTCGTTACAAAACGGGCTTTTAATGAAATCTTTCATTTAACGTCGAGAGTATTCTGTTGTAAATATTCAATTTGAATTTTTTGATTTATCTTTAGTTGAATGAAAAGAGCAATTTTGTTAGATGTTTAGTGATATTAAGATTATTGGAACGAAGTTCCTTATCGCGCGTTGTGAAAGGGGGCTAGACGGAAAAAATTGTCACGACACTTTTTCCATGCCAAACTGCACTTTCAAGTATCGGCTTATTTAGAATGAATGAATAACTACCCAAATGGTCTAGTGGCTGGGATACCTTGCTCTCATACAGGGGGCTCGGGTTCGAATCCTGGTATCGGAACTCTTTTTGAAGTTTTATTTTCCTTGTTTTCATATTTTATGTTTTTTTTTTAGTTCTAAAATTTTATTACAATTCCTTCACTAATTAATCGAAAGGAACTTGACACCTCTCAAGTTTTTTTTTATTCCAATATTGTGGGTGATAGTAGTTTTTTCTTATGAATTATATGTGAATTATTTTTAGCCACTTAGGCTTTGTAGGATATTGACTAAGACAGATATCAAAATGGCATTATAATCATCCAATGAATTTAAAAAATATAATTATTTCGAAGTGAGGACATAAAGTCAAACGACATATAAATTTATTAACTGTGGTTCACCACATTCATATTTTAAATTCCGTAAACAAAATACCCGCATACGCTTTGACGGTAAATATTGACAGCTTTGGTTATCGAAGTAGGTTTAAATCAATCATCATTGTTCCCAAAAGAGAAAAAAACTCTGTTTATTGTGAATTATTATAATAATATTAACATACTTCAACAGTGGTAGAGCCAAGCAGTTTACTGCATAAATGGGCCGGCTCGACCGGTGAAATACCACGACCTCTCAGAAGACCGACGTAAAGTGGCCCATGCCACGTTTCGTTCGGTGAGAGAGGTACCCGGAGGCCCACCCCCTTCCCCATCCTTTCCTATCCCCTTCCCTTAAAGGTCGGCAACGCAACAGTAACACTATATGTGCTGCTGGTGTCCATGGGCGGCGTTAGTTGCTTACCATCAGGTGACACGCCTGCTCGTTTGCCCTCCTATCCCATAAAAAAAAATACTAAAGTCAAATGCTGGTAATAACATAACAATATTGTCCTATGAGTCCTAACACCAGAAAAAAAACTGTCGAAACTACGGACAGAACGGACCAAAAGACTCCTGACGCCACTACTCTTCATTTAGTAATGAAAGATGAGTGGTGACCATCCGCATTTGCTAAATCTTATTTAACGTTATATATCTGCTTAGTTACTCTTACGTCTTACTTTACGTGCATACTGATATAAATATGTTCATTGTATCCTCCAAGATTATATTATTTATCTGTATTTTATTAAACTCTTTTATAGATTTAAATCAATAATGTTTAATAATTTAAAATTAATTAAATATATTTTTTTTTATGATACATGGATATCCACTTTTCCGGTAATAATTATTTTATTTTAATCATTTAATGCAACCATCGTCTAAGAAAACAATTTAAGAATACAATAATACGCTCCAAAATCTGATCCGTCAGTTCATATTATGTGTGAACGAATGAATGTTTATTTTTTTGAAGTGAATACAGGCATTTTTGGACACAAAAATAAAAGAGATTGTAAATGCGAAAATTTAATCATATTTATTCCCTTATTTGCGTGAAAATAAAAATAACGTATACCAGAAAGTCCGGGTGAACCGTTTAAGATATTAACGGTATAAGTTTCCTCCGTAATTTACATAACTACGAGAATAAGAAGCTCTAAATTGGTTTAATTTTTTTTTTCTTAAATTCATAATCAGTTCCACAGTTAACAGATTAGCTCCGTCGTTTTTGTTTTTCTTTTTTAATAAGATAATTTGAGATTGCTTCTTTTAGTCGTCATTTTGACGGCCAGACATATATGTTTAGTCTTCTGCTTTTTGGTATACAACTAATTTTTTTTTCTAGAATGTATGATAAATATTGATGACTATCTAAATTGTGCCCATTGTGTGGCAATAGGCTAAATGCATTTATAATTATTTTTAGATCTGTTTCTAGAAATATTATTACAAAACACAGACACTCTAAAAATATTACTACATCTAATATATAAAATTCTTATGTCACGGGGTGCGTTATTGAACTCCTCCGAAACGGCTTGACCGATTCTCATGAAATTTTGTGTGCATAACGGGTAGGTCTGAGAATAGGACAACATCTATTTTTCATCCCCCTAAATCACAAGGGTGGTAATCACAACCCCTCAATATTTTTTTTTATTTTTCGACATATTTCTGTTTCTTATTTTTTTTATAAAACGGGATACAAACGATCAACCCCTATTTTTTAAATTTTATTTTTCGGCAAGACAACGTTTGCCGGGTCAGCTAGTATACTTATATAATCTATACCTTCTCTATTTTAAACGTATCGATTAATCTATAAAAAAAAACAAGTCTCCCTAACAAATTCTTATCGGTACTTAACCGTGTGTTAAAAATAGATAGTTCAAGCGTGCACAGCACTCGTATTTAAGTAGCCATCACACTAAAAACAGTTAGAAGTCATCAGTTTTAAAATCAGATAGCAAGGTGCCTCTCGACGGCGAATGTCGTTAAAATATTTACGCCTTTACATGATAACATTTACCTATCTACTTATTTGATTATTACTGAAACTGTTTTATGGGTGTTTTAGTATGTTCATTGATGTCAGTTTTGAAACTTTTTACATTGTTGATATTGGCTATAAGTAGATGAGTATAAAGTAGACCCAATTTACTTCAGTAAGTGAAACCATCGGATTTTTTTGTCCCTGAGTATGATCTTCAGACCTCATATAGTACTCGTAGTTTTAATTTACTTGTATTGATTACTTATTTTACTGCTTTACATGAGATAAGCTTTGAAGCCACGTTATGTTTATTGCAATATCAATCAATTCCTGCCTCCATAGTTAATCTCTGATATCACATATTTTGGGAAAACACGTGTTTAAAAGTTTCAAACAAAAGCTAATCATAAAAAATTAAAATATTAATTCCTATCTCCCAGCTGTTAATATATAATAGGACCAACAAGCCTCGGCACATATAAAAAAAAAGAAAAATACAAATATTTGTTTCACCTGACCAAATTCCAGATTAAGCCCTTTCAACTTCATGTAACAAAAATGCGGCTGTTTATGTAAATAGACACAGGGAAGTCAGCATTGTATATTACATTTTTTTCATCGTCCATTCTTAGGATGAAAGTTGCTGAAGGACAAAAAAAAACAACACAAAGGGCGAAATAATGAATGGTCCAGAGTAAAGAGAAAAAAAACAACTCCGCGCGTCTCGTTATGAGCTAACATGCATAAATGATATGGCGAATCTGACAAATGGTATGGCAGAATATAACAATGCTAGTTGCCTCTCGCAAGTGGCCGTTCAATTATGCAAATAGGCTGTGCGATGTTCGTCCCGGGTAATAATAAAAACTGTTTAACAGCTGACAAGCGCCCCCGTAACTGCTGGCCGATGGAACATTCTCGTATTCAGCCACCCATCTAAGCAATAAAACAACGGCATGTACATCATCCGCATGACGGTATACCCCCTTCTGTCTACCTCTCTACCCCCCCCCCCCCCCCCACGGGTCATATTAAATTAGACTGCCACTGGTCATCCACTTTATTTTTATTTGAATCCCATGAAAATATGAAACGTATTTGCACAGCTCCCGTTTCGCCGAATGTGGGACCGGACGACATGCGACACGTCATTTTATTCGCGGGTCAATTTTTATGAATTTATTAATAAACACGGGTCCCGGTGCTTTGCAACGCTGTCACCTTTTGCAATTTGAGCGTTAAAATTGCCACCCAACATAAAAAAATTTAAGAAAAAAATCACACCGATATCGCTTGTGGGTTAACCGTTGTTACAGCCTTAATTTTCCTGAGTGGCTTTAATAGACGGCAAATAAAAATAATCTGATAGTTATTTGTGATATAATTAAAATGAGTCTCTTGTTATTTTTTTTACGAGCTTTCAGGAGTGGATTGACGTTGTTTGTCTTTAAGGAGGGGTTATCATGCAAAGAATGAATAAAAGTGTATGGAGCGCTACGTAACCGTTATCGGGCGAATGCTTGCGACTCAATGAAATAGCTGGTACAACGTTATTTAATGAATTATTTATAAATGTACCACTTTATCTAAACTGTATGTATATGTAATTAACGTAAATTAGTACCGTTATTAAAACACGCAAAACAAAATAATAATATTATTATAAATCGTGTAGTAATTTTTCGTTCGGTAATTCCTCATTAGAGTGATCCACCAGTGGGTGCTTCATCACTCAGTCAAATTGCGTTTCGCTTAATTTTCTTTCGCCCGGCAGGTGTGTTCGACAGAGCAATTATTTACACCGTCAGCCGTGACGTCACTGCCCCGCACCTCACACCACTCACTCCGCGTTCCCTTGTTTTCTACGAGGAGACCAAAACTTTATAACATCACGTAGCATCATTTTGCATCATTTGAAGTTAAATAATTAAAAAAGCCTAGTACTTATCAACCCACTTGCTTTTCACAGTGCCGTTTGCGTGGTTTTTCCGATTTAGGTTCTTTTTTTACAGCAACCGGATGTTTACAATTTGCCTAAATCGTGTTCTAAGCTGCCTAAAAAAACTTATCCAAAATTTTCATGTAAGATTTTAATATACAATCTTATGCTGAAATACATTCAGAAAAATAAAATGTTATATCGATATTTTGAGATATTTTTCAATGTTCCATTTTAATTACTCTGAAATTCAAATCACCGACGAGACTTGCTTGTGTCACTTGTCAGTGTTGCCAGATTAAATGCGCGATTCACTTATTTAGCGCTTTAGAATGAGATTATTAAATATAATTATATTATTTGAGTATGTAACTCGTATCGGGCAGAAGTGTGGCAATTACAATCTGTTCATGTCACTCAATTCTTGGTAAACGTCATCTTAAGATATAGTGACATGTGCGCGCGGTAATTCGTACAAAACCCACGACTCACCCCGCATTAATCCCAAGGTCGTTCAACACTTGAATGTCAGAACCATTCATTTGTTTCCTTCATGTTTGGAAATGTCATTGCGCCAGAAATGTCTATGGTTCAGTATCTCTAATTTGACAGTGACATATACAATTAAATTAGAATGTCATGCTTTCGCAAGTGAAATGAATACGCAGGTATTGAGTGGCCTTTAGGTATACTGCTGTTTTTGATATATAAATGATCCTTTCAAAATGTGTGTCGTGCTTTATTCTGGATTTAAGTTGCGTTGTTGATAAAATATTTATGAGTACGTGAGCTAATTAGGTTAGTGTTTTATAAAAGGTTAGTGTTGTTGGTATTAATTTTATATAGCGTATTTTATTTTAGTTTTTTTTTTTTGTTCGTTCTCGATCGTGTTCCATTCTCAGTCTTCTTTAACTTAAGTAAAAAAGATTCTTTGTCGAAAAGACTTGTCGAAATGTTCTTCTAAATCTACATTTATTTAAGACGCAGTTTGATTTCTTAAAAACCGAAGAACATCTTTGAAAGTCGTATGAAGCAATTTTTTTCGTTTAGAGCTCGGGGTTTTCAGCTAACCCTACAAGAGACTTGGTGTGGGGTTATGTAAGCAAGTAACTATTAAATCCCATGTACAAATACATAGGTACAACTGACATTTGGCACACGTGAACGCCTGACATTTTGCCATCAATACAATCACTGCTATCAAATAACCTTTCGGATATAATATTCTGTCACGCAACGTAGATTCTTTTGTTTTCTTTTCAAACTCAATATATTGTAGTACAGTAAGTTGGGATATTTTAGCTTCGGAACCTTAGTAAAATGTGAGTGTGTCAGATTGTCCATATTTTCATGGAATAGGCGGCAAATGAGCACGCGAGCTACCTAATGTTGAGCAACTGATATTGCCCATAGACAACTACAGGCAAAGAAGAAGAAGAAAAAAATAATTCTCGGTGGCGCAGTGGTCGAGCACATGGCTTCTGATGCAGAGGTCCGGGTTCGATTCCAGACACTGGCTCACACCAATAACTTTTCAAAATTGTTTGGCAGTCCGGATATCTTTCTCACGGAACGAAATACGTGTGATCCACTTTACGTCTATATTTTTACAGGTCGTAGTACCTCACCGTTTCATGCAGCAAACTGCGTAGCACTACCACTTTAAATTTCTTTTTAATCCCACCATTGCTTGTATTAGAAACATTCACTAGTACAAACTAAGTTAAGAAATTTCGTTATTAAATTTCAGCATCTAAAATGTAGTATTTGCCTTACTGTAAAGTGTTTAAATAAATATATATATATTGAATCACGTAAAACTAATATTTATGTTTCAGCGAAAATGTGAAATTAATTTAATAATGGCACATGTATTATTTAAAGCATCCTAAACTAACTTGACTTGTTTAAATCCAAACACATGTAACTTAATAAGTCAGACAATAATTCAGAGTTAATTCTACTAAAGAAAATAATATTATGGTCTATCTGATGAATATAATGGAGGCATTATATTTATAAATTAACTTACACACCTATTTTCTTATCGATATATTATATGTATTGTTTTACAATAAGGTCTCGGTGGTCCAGTGGTCAAGAGAGATCTGATTCTAGAGGTCGCGGATTCGAATCCTTACACTGGCTGATACCAATGACTTTTCAAAGTTCTTTTCGGAAGTTATGTGTGGAAAATGTCGATTACTGAAAACTTTGTGTCATACCGGGGTAAACATAACGGCGAGACGAGGCTTAACAGTCGGTGCCTACACCTTTGGGTAGAAAAAGGCGTGAAGTTATGTTATATTGTTTTACAAAAGACAGGCTTTTCTAATGACTTTTTTTACAATAATTCAAACGAGACAAACTAAGATGAATCAATATTTGATAGCAGAAATAAATACGAGGATCATTCAAACAATAGTTTGCCCAGTCATACAACTTTATCATCAAGAAAAAATCTATATCGTAAATGGTTCATTTCAAGATACGAAACCAAAAATGCATTCAATAAAAGTGGATTTTTACTGCCTACGCAACCAGTTTCCAATAAATTCTCCGATTCCTCCAGCCCATGGGATTAATCGTCTTACTTTACTCTATCTCTGAAACCGTAATCCCCATGGGGAATTGTGTGGTGAGGATATACCCGCATCTCTACTATTTTATTATACCTTAAAATGCATCTGACAATAGATTTAACATGTTATAATATCACGAGATTCTTAGTCAATGATAATCTTTAATGCCCGATAAAATTTTCTTTACCGTAAGTTCCTGTTACTTACCATGGTCATAGCGTGGATTGCCAAATAAATTTTGAAATTGATTTTATATATTTATACAGATAACGTATTTAGCGAATATACTTCTAAAGTGGTAGAGCCTACTTTAGAGTGGTAGAGCTAAGCAGTTCGCTACCTGAATGGGCCGGCGAACTGGTGAAATACCACCACCTCTCAGAAGATTGACGTATAGTGGCTCATGCCGCGTTTCGTTCGGTGAGAGAGGTACCCGGAGTCCCCTTCCCCATCCCTTCCTATCCTACTTCATTAAAGGTTGGCAACGCAACTGTAACACTATATGTGTTGCAGGTGTCCATGGTGTCCATATTTATCCCACAAATATTTACACCGTAGGTACCACTGCATAATTTAATTATGTACTATAGATACAATATATTATATAGTCTAGTTTATGACAAATCTATATACTATTATTAAAACGCAATGTTTTGAAATAAAAGATCTCGTATTTGCTTGTGTTCTCGTAACCGAAACAAACTATAAAAAGTGTTATTAATATTTATTTAACTATTTTAATTTCAAACCTGTATTCATTTCTTATCATTTGAACACCTCGGAAAAAGAGTTCGCTATTGGTGTGATGATTGAGTATTAATAAATTGAACTTTTTAATTTTAAGAAAAAAAAATAATAGAATTTAAAAATAGATTTAATCTTGGGTGGAAAATGGGTTTTAAAGAGATAGAATTAAACTTAGAATCTACTAGGTGCATCGCTAGTTGCGGTATGATAACTATTGCAAAAGCTTTATACTTATTAAACTGCCCTTTTGTGTTAGTTCTACGACTGGGTCTTTGTTGCCCGACTGGGATTTAGTTTACTAGTTTTCATTACTTATCTTGAAAAGTCATATTATTTCCGAATAGTTATGTTCTGGGTTTATGATAAGGTAGAAAGAATAAAAAGATTTCGAATTTCGGGCTACATTATACATATGCCTTGAAATTTTGATTGTTTAAATCAAAATTTCATTAATTTTGAAAAGTGTAAAACTCTGTAATCTCGAAAATCACAAAATAATGTCAAAAAAAATCATCACGTAATCGTATTGTATATAATATGTCACGAAAACAAAAGGAAAAATTTTACTATAATATAAAATTAACTATGATATTTACCACACTAATGAATTTCCAGCAATCACCTGTTAAAAAAATAAAGGTGCAAAGTTAATTATTTGATTTGATTGCACTTCTAGCTCAGAAAAGTCATCACAACTTATGCGAGCGCACTCGAAACCTTTCAAGGTTTATTTTGAAAATAACATTTTGCAGAAATGTAATTGAATGAAAGTAGTAAAAACAATTATATAACGTTACCTCAGTGAATGCTGCCACAATATTAGATTGTAGTCAGTGTTTCACACCTGATGGGTTTACCGTTGGCAACTGGGTTTAGTTATGTCACAGACTGGGGGACTAGTGCCACTGCAGAATTAACCACCGCTCCCAGCCTGCTCCGAATGTCACTCTTATTAACGTCTGACACATCTGGATTACCTAGGATAAATTGTTTTAACGTTTCCAACCGGCCATTTTCACTGAACGTTGACGTTTGTTATCTTTCCGAATTAAAACTCCTCTCGCTGTTGTCTGACCTATTTTAATTCGAATTACCGGACAACCTTTTTGTCGAGCCTTGTTTATCACGTTTAATTGTGACTACTGTGTGAACCGGACAAAGTTAATTTAGCCTGGGCGTTTGATTGGTTGCGACAATCACTTACAAAACGTCAGTGTCAAATTTGATGTACGAACAAAGTTTGGTGGGGTGGGTACGGATTGTGCTTCAACTACGACGGCTAATACCATTTTCCGTTCGGCTAATAAGTTTAGCATGCACTATTACCAATCTGCTGTCGGGGTTGGCGCCGGTGGAACGGCTCTGCAGCAATCAATTTGTTTCATGTACGGACATTTTGATTCTCTTGAATTTCAACCGAACCACGGCAACGACTGTAGACACATTGCAGTGCAGTCTTCATTTGCAAATTTGTTTTGTTTTACATAATTCTTCATACAAGTGTAAGTAGTAGACAAAAAGCTTGTGTGTAAAGTTAAGATTATTTGGTTGACTTTAAATTAAGTGTTGTAATTATATAATCGTCTCACGTAGGGTTTTCCATCTCCTAATTGTTATCGATACAAAATCGCAATATGTAAATCATGGGTCGAGCTCTTAGCAGCAGTCCCTGAGCCCTGGGGGACGCCGGTGTGCTGCCGCTCCACCCAATTTGACATTCCGATCACGAACGCCTCGAACGACGTCTCCCATCTCGATCCGCTTGCGCCGATTGCATTAATTTCACCGTTTTATTAACGATTTAAGAGACATTGTTCAGATTGGACTATTTGAAAATGCGTGAGAAGATCTAAAGAAATATTTTGGATGATTATTTTAATATTCACAATAATGAAGTCATAGAATTTTCGTCGTGATCTTTTACTACAGCAAAAATCTCTATCCTTTATAATTATACTATGTTTGATTCTTTTCTGCGTTACCTTAGACTGGCATTCTCTTTCAGATCAACTATCTTATCATATCAGTTTTAACCTGATGTTTCTGATTATGATTTCATGGCGGGAGTCAATTTAATTACGAATAAGTCATTACATATGTAATGATAGTTTATCAGTCTGCATTGGGCTATCGGTATATGCTAGAGTATTCAAATCAATCTCTGAACATTTTCAATTTATTTCAATGTCCTTTTCTGCGACAGGCTTGCTGCTGAATTAATCTGAGAGCGGACTGTGCCCCCCCTTTGCCTCCATCACACCGCACTCCCCTCTCTCACCGGAAATTAAACGAATTAACGCCATCCAAATGTACATTTTTCACTTTGGGGCCTCGCGCATCCCATCGATGGATCTGGCACAGTCTCTCTTTCATCGGAAAACGATCGGTATATCTGTGCGTTTATCTCCCTCTTCGTTTGTTAGATTGAACAATTGATACGTCACCGTCGATGGTAGGTACGCGGAATTGTAAATTGAATCCACTCCGGTTCGTTTACGCACCATTTATTTAGAAAGCGATTTGATTAGACGCTCACACACAGCGACACTGTAATATCTTAATTAAGCCTGGCTTGATTATAATTTTATGCGCGCCCTGTGTGATAACGAATATTCGTGTTCAACATCTGAATACATAATACAATTGAGATATGTATTTAAGAAGACATTGTTTTATATGAGGATAATTCAGATCTTACTAACAGTTAATTTAAAATATTTTTTCCCGTACATCCAATAAGGGGTATATAATCCTGGTCAAGCGCTCAAGCGATTTACGTATTCACCCCTATGTATTCCGTAAGTTAATGGGGTTATAAAGCCTTAAGCACACCTGCCCTACTTCCTTTGATAGGATATTCACTAATTAATTCAATACCATCTATTATAATGAATGCAATCCTAGCTGTGTGATTGTATAATAACAGTGGTAGAGCCAAGCAGTTCGCTGCATGAATGGGCCGGCTCGACCGGTGAAATACCACGACCTCTCAGAAGACCGACGTAAAGTGGCTCATGCCGCGTTTCGTTCGGTGAGAGAGGTACCCGGAGGCCCACCCCCCTTCCCCATCCTTTCCTATCCCCTATCCCTTAAAGGTCGGCAACGCAACAGTAACACTAAATGTGTTGCTGGTGTCCATGGGCGGCGTGGTTGCTTGCCATCAGGTGACACGCCAGCTCGTTTGCCCTCCTGTTCCATAAAAAAAAAAAAAAAAAAAAAAAAAAAAAAATCGTGTAATTAAATCATTACATAGTATAAAACAAAGTCACTTTCCGCTGTCTGTCCCCTTATATGCATATCTTTAAAACTACGCAACGGATTTTGATGCGGTTTCTTTTAATAGTTAGATGGTGTCAACAAGGTGGTTTTGATCTATAATTCATATATGATGTTCTGAAGAAAAAATGATAATTTTTAAAGATTTAGCTTTTTAATTGTAAACGCTGGTTGAACCGTAAGTGATAGTCAAAATAATGTTCCACATTATTAAACACCTTCAGAAGGTCTACAAAAAAGTCTGCGAGGGCATATGTCTATCTCTTAGGGATAACCCACAACGATCATTTTTATTTTTATACTTTTTACGAGAAATAATGGTTTTTACAAAGCAATTTTAAACATTACAACATTAATTTTCATCCAATTAACTATCTTAAATAGATCGTGCATATAATATAAATGATCCTGGCCCTTTACAGCATGCAATTCAAAGGAATATTTTCGAAGATACTGCAGTATTAACATAGCGGGACAGCAGTTAAAGCCGATAAATAGCACAAATTGAACCTCATGATATCTAAAATTTACTTATTTATTGCTTTTGATGCGGAACAAAGTTCGCTGGGTCAGCTAGTATTTAATAAAAATAACCATTACATTATTTAGTAAGGTATGTAAGAATTATTACTTATGGGACTCTGTTCCTTCTACATACCGTGCAACAACTTGGCCAGAAGTTATGTCTTGATTGATAACTCAAAGTTTGAGGACATACTGAAAGCAAGAAAAATATTCTCATTAGTTTTATTCAAAACTGTTCTATACAACTTGTAGTTGACTAAGAAATTGTACCTACCCATAGTAAAATATATCGTGCAGTCGTTGGCAGTGAACAGCTGCCACGCTAACTAACAGTGATTATCCCCTTTTGTCGCACAGATTCTGCACCCCCGAATGTATCATTTTTGCAACCCTCCCCCCACAAAGGAACCGTTCAACGTCGCCTTAAGATTGCTATACTTAGCATTAAATTGTGAGGCTCTTAAAGGGAATTTCACCTGGATTATGCGGGGTAAGGCGTTTTTTTTTTCATTGCGCTCGTCTAGATTGCGCCCGCTTAGCTGCTTTGTAAATACCTTAAAGGTATCGGTTGGTATAAAGTGGTCCCGGATACTGCTCTGACGTTAATGAGCCGTCCCTTTCGCCTATCTCGAAAACCTACGGTTATAACGGTCAAAATTCACGATTCTCACGAATTATCTCGGCCCGGGCCATTTTTTTTTTGCTTACAATTTTTACAAACTCCCATTTAGGGAAATCAGTTCTGTAATGGGGTAGCCGGTTTCATATTCGACAACATAATGCCCTCTCATCAAGTAAATTATGACTTTAATCTCATAGAAAATTCCCGTCGAGAATTTATACCGACTTTACTTTTAAAGTTCTCCCTCAGTGGTGTTCAGCGCCCAGTTCAGTGATTTATGAAAACTGGAAGTTTTTCAAACATAAAAATTATTTTCATTTCTATTAGTCACAGTGGAAGCGTATTATGTTATTTAAAAAATCTATACTTTTCACGTTTAATAGAAACGAACCAGCATTTCATGTTTACCTTTTTTTGACAGCGGTAAATAATTAGGTATTAAAATGTGGAAAGCTAAGGAAAAAAAAAACTTACACGCAACGGTACCAGTAGACGACGAAGACGGAATTTTGTGATCGGTCTTTGTAATTAGCTCATTTATTTTGGTACAAAGAGTTTTACACAAATAAGTCTACGCTCCTAATACTCTATTATGGTAGATAATAGAAATTAATTATATAAATGGCCCATTTCCGTACTGGCAGGTAAGTAATCTTGTGTCGGCGGTGTTATCGGAGCTCAATCGGCGAAAGACAGATAGCGCGGTCGACACGCAAACCTCGATTGATTGGCCAAGCCCGCACAACCCTGACGGGTTAATAAAGCCTCCTGTTGCCCGCTGATTGCCTAGTGTGCCTACCCGTTCTGTTTTCCAGCCCGAAATTCCTATGAATCAATTACTTTATGCAATCCATCATATTATAGGGAAATTGGGTGCTCTCCGGAAACTGAATTAAAATCCGTATACGATCTACCAAATTGAATAATAGTCTACAGATCCAGACGGATTGCTTAAATTTTCTCATTGCTTTAAAAGCTCGTGAATAAAGTTTTGTTAAAGCATAATAGTTTATTTCACAAAGAAATAAATTCTCATTTTTAATATTTTAATAGTTATGTTGTTAATTGTTGAAAACAAAAAACCACCCCGTATATAAAGCCACTCAGTAGCCATCATAAATGAAAAATACATTTTATCGCCTCTAAAATATTTTTGTACCTAGTTCGGTAGTACTCGATGGCCTAAATTTTAAATATCCTTACTTTTAATACAGAAGTCCAGAACTGATAAAAGAAATAAAAATGATCACTGTGGGTTATCCCTAAGAGATAGACATATGTTATTGCAGACTTTTTTGTAGACCTCTTAAAAGTGTCTAATAATGTAGTACATCGTTTTGACCTATCTCTTAGGGTTCAGCTAGCTTTTGCAATTAAAGTGCTTAATCTTGAAAACAATCACTATTAATTTGTTATAGTATTCATGAATTATACATATAAACTACCCCGTTGACACTCTTTATCTACTAAAAAAACACATATTAAAATCCGTGGCGTAGTTTCAAAGATCTAAGCATGTACGGGGACAAACAGCGGAAATCGACTTTGTTTTATGATAGTAGAAAATAAACGTCATCAGGCATTAAGACCACGAAAAAAAAACAAATCTCCCTTTTTATAAAAGTAGATTATTAGTCTCAAATCCATCACTTCTGCTTTCACTCAATATTATTTGATAAAGTACCAATCATCTTCTCTTGCTTCTCAGTTTAAATTGACGGGAATAAAGCTGAGACTTTACTATATGATGTTTATGTAGAAGACTAAGTGGTCATAACGAACAAGTATCCGTTTCAGATTAACAGTCAACTTTCACGGCTGACGCTTTTATTGGGGATCGGGGTAGAGTGAAAACAACATTTCTGTTTTAGGATAGCGGTGAAACTTTATTTATGTGTGCGGTGTAAGTTAGTCAAAGTAGATTGTTTCGGATAGTAGGCGATTATAAAACCGGTGGGTGACAGAGGGGAGCTGAAAGCAAGTGGTGAGATGGGGGGGTTACAAAGCCCCGTCCCATACAAGTTTTTGGCAACAAATTTTGTACCGTGGATCGGATTAGATTGGGAACCGCACGCGGTCACTACCAGGTCTCATGAACACAATATACGTTTCACAAAGTTTTCCACTCCAACGGAATTAGAAAGTCACTCGCCAACAACGAATTTGGAGATTACTTAGCTCTGTGGAAATGACATTTTTAAGCTCGCCATCAGCTTTGCCGATCCGCAGGAGGTACTCGCATTAACTAAAGGCTGAATGGATTCCCGCTTTATTTAGGGTTATGCAACAAAAAACGTGCGTTACAATAAACCCCTTTTTTTAAGGGGTGAGCAGATTTAACTGGAAGTTTCTTCCGCCGCACTGCTGCGTGGCCTTGCGTCTGACGCGAACTCACAGCCTAATTGTTTGACGAAAATAAATGATTCTCAAAACAAAAATAAACGAGAGTTTCGCGTTTCGAATTTTGTTTTTTCACGTCATGCCGCTATTTACTTTCGAACGGAATTGTAAGCTGCGTTAATTAAAAACTTACACAAATGACGATTATTTTTTTGATAAATAACAAAAGCATTGTTTATTTATTTATTTATTTATTTATTTATACTTTATTGTACACACAAGATAGTAGACACATAGTAAAACCTTAAAATTGTGATAGTACAATGGGCGGCCTTATTGCTGTAAGCAATTTCTGCCAGGCAACCTTAGGATGGAAAAACATAAATTTAGAGTGGGCAGAAAATGTTGCGTACAATTTAATTAGGTACTTATATAATTAAAAATATAATACATACTATATACAGAACTATATACATAGAAACACCTACATAGACTTACATACATTAAATCAACATACACACACACCTACATACACGTACATACACATACGTACATAAATAAATAAATATATATATATATTAAATACATATATTATGAATGGCTAATAACTGGTCGTAGATGTAGTAGTAGCATTTATTTACTGTGATGATTCCAGATAGTGTTCTTTCACCATTTTCTTAAACACCTTAAGGGTCTTAGCACGCCGAATTTCCACCGGTAATTCGTTCCACAAGCTTACTGCTTTAGCGGTAAAAGATTTCGCGTACAGAGTTGTCGAGTGCTGTGGAACTTTAAGTCTGTAATTGTGGGAAGACCTCAAGTTCTGGCAATGTGTGTCATGCAAGTACTGAAAGCGTACTTTGAGATAGGAAGGGGTTGAAGGGTCGAACAGTATTTTATATAAAACTGAAAGGATATGAGCATTCCGGCGAAATCGTATAGGTAACCACTTGAGTTGTGTTCGGAACTGTGAAATATGATCATATTTGCGTAAACCAAATATAAATCTTATGCAATAATTTTGGAGACGCTCAAGTTTGTCTAATTGGTATTCGGCGAGATCAGGATAGCTGACATCTGCATAATCAAGGATGGGCAGAAGAACAGAATTTGCAAGCGCAATTTTGGTGGCTATGGGTAAGAAATTTCGAAGTCTTCTGAGAGACCCTCCAGAAGCAAACAGTCGGCTCACCTCTTGTAGCTGCGGACCCCAAGTAAGATCAGGGTCAATAATAAGGCCAAGGTTCTTTACCTTTTCACTTAAAGGGATGACAGTGCCTTCAAAAACGATTTCCGGCAACTGTGATTTGTCAATTTTTGAGGTGAGCCGACTACTACCTACCATGATTACTTGTGTCTTGGATGGGTTGACCTTCAGCCCGTGTGATGAGCTCCATGCACTTATCCGAGCTAAATCCTCATTAAGAATACCGAACGTATTGGACAGCTGAGATGGTTCCGCCTGTAGATAAATCTGAAGATCATCTGCATAAAGGTGGTAGGAGGAAATAAGATTATTAGAGATGGAATTTATAAAAATTGCGAAGAGTAGAGGAGATAGCACGCCACCTTGAGGAACACCGACGTTGGTATTGCACCAGGAGGAGCAAATTGATTAGTTTTTAAATACGTACACAACAATCATAACACATTATGATTAAATAGTTAGTTGTTTGAAATCAAAAATAATTTCGGACAATCAATAATTGTACATAACTCAAATGTAATATTTTAGACATACCGCATACTCTTTATTAGCTATTGCTCACATCCAAAATATTAGTAATATATATAAAAAATACATTATCTGATTTTTTTATATATATAATGACATGGAAAATTTAATATATAAATTAAAGTGTACTTAACAAACAATCATTTTAAACTGTGATCGTTAACACGCATACGACAACCCCCTATTTCCATCCCACCCTATTTAATATAGGCCAAACATAATCCCATCTGAGATTATTACCTTGGTGAGTTGGCATGTTTCTATCACGTCATTTAATAGCACGTCACCAATAGAAAAATTATATGTAATATAATATAAATTTTATGTTAGAACAACATAACATAACATAACATAACTTCACGCCTTTTGTTACCTGAAGGTGTAGGCAGCGGTTGTTAAGCCTCGTCTCGCCGTTATGTTTACGTCCCAAATGGAATAGATGGCGAACCTATTGCCATACCGGGCACAAAGATTTTCAGTCATCGATATTTATCACACATAACTTCCGAAAACAATTTCGAAAAGTCATTGGTGTGAGCCAGTGTCTGGAATCGAACCCGGACCTCTGGATCAGAAGCCGTGTGCTCGACCACTGCGCCACCGAGACTTCACGAGTTTTTATTTTATTAAAAAGCTGATGTAATATTATGAAGGCTTATGTTTACAAGGAATAAAAATTTCAAAGTATATTTTTTATTGTAGTGAAGCGAGTGTTTTATTGTAGTGACTTATACTGCAATGGATTCTGACTATTGACTTCAAAAAATGGGGCGGTTCTCAATTCGTCTGTATGTATAATATATTTTTATGGGTAAGAATATTAACAGAGCAAGTGATTTTAAGCGACTAACACTGCTCTACGATATCTACATTTCCGTAGAAGGGAGAGGGAAAGGGTCTTTCCTATCTCTCTTACCAAATGAAACGCAGCATGAGCCATTTTACATCGATCTTCTGAAAGATCGTGGTATTTCAATGCAATACCCATAGAAATACTTGAGAGATTCTTTGGTTTCCAATTACTAAGCATACGGAAAATATGCTAATGGTCAATGAAAGACTATAAAATATCTAACGACTTCTAAAACTGAATTTTGAAATTGACCACCAATATGAAATGCGTCAACATTTTATTGTGAAACGAAGATACCCATTAATTATAATGTGGAACCTTAGAGTTTCGCAGGCTCAAATTGTCTTCATTTCCTATCTATAGAAAAACAGGCTTAGTTGCGATTAAAATAAACCATCAGGTTATCAGGTTGTTCTGGTCTTGAAAAATTATATTCCACCACACCTTGACATGGTCTCCTTCCCATATTTCAATGTTTGCTTTGTCGGTTTATATAAGTAGAACAGGTTTGGATGCCTGCGTATTACCATGTTTGACCACATGATTTATTTTTATCCAAGTTTTTTTATGGAATCATGGATGGTCAAACGAACCAAGGGCTCCCCTGTTCATATGCAACGTAAAGTATTACCGTGTTTTTGTATAAACGGAGAAAAGAATGGACTCTCAGGGCTAGGAGAGTGAGAGGAAAGGAGTTGGACTTCCGGATATCTTTCTCATGAGCCACTTGACATCGATATTCTGATAGATAATTGTAGAAATATTTTCATTCATTTAATATTGTTTTCTGTTTGATTCCAGGTATGTATCGTGACAGATAAACTAAACATAATATAAGGTAATGCCTTCATTAGCCAGTTGCGTTATTAAACACGAGGCTGTACAACATTTTCATACAGAAATTTTCAACAGTAATAACACTTGTGGATGTCCAGAGGAAAAATAAAAATGATGTCGGAAAAACGACATGTTTGAATTAAAATTTTGCGGCTGTTTGATGTGTTTGTCAAACAATTTGGACGCTTCACGTTTCAGTGGGAATTATTGCATGGGATTTTTTTTAATATTTATGTCTCAGGCTTTCGCGAATCTCATTCATAGATTAAAACAACTTTTAGGATTAGATCGCGTTTATTTATTACTTATTTTTTTATAGCTTTTGAGCAACTACAATCTTTTTGTTCAACACTCGTGAAAATGATCTCTGTAAAGAGAAGTAAGAGTTCGAAACGTCGGGAAATAAATAAAAATAAGTTATAAATAAACGCCAAATAATCCTAAAAGTTCTTTTAAAGTATTTTGTTTAATGTGTTAATACAAGATAGGTAGTCTTTATTACGATAGGTACTTATTTTATGTTTTAAATTATAACAGAAAATAATGGTGTAGATATTCGTCATAACTAAAAAAAAAACTATTTTTGAAAACCACACTTTCTGGTAGCTTTTTTACTAGAAACAATAACATGCTATTAAAGTACCCTTAATGTATTTTTATTTATAGGTTCTTGCTACTTCCTCCAGAGACCACTCAATTTTTAAAATCCAAAATTTATATTTGACATAACAATATGAATAGATCATAATGAATATTATTAACATGATCGGTTAAAATAAAGAATTATTTTATTCACACAACAAAAACTAAATTCAATAATATCATTCTCTAACTTTACTTGGAGAATATTCCGATTAAAGCGTTTTATTACTCTCGGATAAGTTCATATTTAAGATTCAATATAACTCCCGACAAACTCCCCGATACAATTGGAGTATCTTTTTTATTAAAGAAAACGTAATTTACGTATCTCGTTATATCTCTGTGGAGTGTTTTCCCGATCACAGTACTAGTTCGCTTAAGAATAAATCTCTTTTGAGTGCTAAGAGTGCCCATTAAATCACTTCTATCTTGTTTAATCCTGTACAAAGCTATAGATTATTTATGCGACCCATTTTCAAAATCAATATAACATCGATATACTTTCAATTTATAGATAGTTGAAAATATTTTATTTTGAAGTTTTAAACGCTACGTACGCTTGACGAGAATGACTGCTCACGTGGAAAGTAAAGGCAAGTCTATTCAAAGTATAGTTTTAGAAGTTTGATTTGTTGTCTATAACTTTTAAAAAAATCGACATTTAATAATAAAAGTTTACAGTGCAAAAGCGGAAGGATGTAAGAGTCAAGGATGACCATGACGAGCGTGAGGGTTTGACAACAGTTATGAAAGTTGAAGGAGCCAGTGAGGTGTATAAAAATCGTATCTTATGGCGTTCTGTTCCTTCTGCCTAACCCGCTCGAGAATTGGTATGAAAGTAAAGAAAAGTATTGATAAAATTGTTTCATTTCTTTGAGAATTTATAGATTAAAAAGTCTTTCCTAAATTCTCTGTAAAATATTGATAAAGATGAAATATTTCAAGTATTTTACTTATCAAAATGTTGAGAAATAAGTTATTGTAATGATTTGATCGAACCATATTTCAGGCTGAAAATATATGAGAAGGTTGTAAAATTGGAGATTGGGGATCATTTATATTTATTTTATTCTGTTCACTTAATTTTATATTCCAATATTTTATATGCTAACAGATAGATGTTTTGACGACCCGAAAGATTCATCTTTTCTTTGTAAGTTTAATGATGATTCATATTTTACGTAACTCAAAACGAGAGCATTTCTGCATATTAATATGAAAATTAGCGATTATATCAGAGCAGGTTATCGTTTGTATCAAATTTCATCCGATTTCTTTTACCAGAATCGAACTCCATACCATCTAAGCACTCACCAATAAATTCCAAATGCTTAGATGGTTTTAAAAATTAACTTTATAGATTTAAATGATTTTAAGAGTTTAAATAAATAGCCTGTATAAATAGCCTTGTCCGATGTTTTGTATTTTATCTCTGGTAATAACTTATGTGTAGTATTTATAAATTTATTATTAGTTTAGAGACAAACAATTAGTCTTAGTGGTCCAGTGGTCGAGCACACGGCTGCTCAATCCGGAGGTCGCGGGTTCGAATCCTCACATTGGCTCACACCGATGACTTTCGAAATTAATTTCGTAAGTTATGTGTGATGACTTACAACTTTGGGCCCGGTATGGCAATAGGTTCGCCACCATTTGGGTCGGTTTCATTTGGGACGTATACAAAACGGCGAGACCTACACCTTCGGTCAGCGTGAAGTTATGCTATAAACGTTATGTAGAGACAACCGAATAAAAAATTATAATATTGATTTATGCCAGCAGTCTCAAAAATCGACGCGCGTGCAAGAAAAGAGTAATGAAGATCAACGAAGCGAGTGAGGCGTGTAAGAATCGTGCCTTATGGCGCTCTGTTCTCTCTGACTACCCTGCAAGGGATTCGGCGTGAAGTTATGAATGTATGTCACAAGAACATTTATATCACAAGAACTAAGGGCGTCGGATACGTAAACCAAATACAATTTTTTTCTTTCCTTTTTACGCACAGCCGATTATAGAGAAAAAAAAAACAATAAATAGAAAAAAAAATTAACCGTCAAAATGAAAACGCACAACAACAATGAAGCCTTGTTTCACCATAAATAACGGTTGCAGGCTTTCGTTACGGATGTGTGGTAGATATTTTGAGAGTTTATATTATACCAGCCGAAGCGTGGCCGGTAAACAACGGAGGGAAAATTTGAATTATGAGATTTAATGTTTTCAAATTGGTTTGGTTTGTTTTTTGTATTATATAAAGATTTGATCGTAAAAATTATTCAGATGTTTTGAAGTGATACTTCATATACGACGTACAATCGTTTAACGCATTTAACACCCCTCTCGTGGGTATAATAGGTAATATATAAATGTAGCGTATAAACCGGTCAATATAATAACTACCAACCAACCAACCAACTAAGAAAATAGTTTAAGCGTGTTTTTTTTATACCTTGACGCTTTTATGCCGCTTTTCTTCCAAATGGAACAAGTGGACGTATTGCCATACAGCACAATGTTGTCACACATCAACTTCCTGAAGGAATTCCGTGAAATCATAATCTAAACCCGGATTCGATCTCGTGACTTGTTGATTCTGAAACTCGACGTCCACAGCACTAAGACGAATTATTACGATGGAGGTCTATAAGTTTGTGTTACGCCGATACCAATTTATTGTCCGAAGAGATATTAGTATGCCCAGCGAGCTCTCCTTTTTGCACGGTGAATTTTTGGGCGAAAAATGGAAATAATGATATCATAAGTTAATGGGGAGATAAGCTTAAGCGTGCCGTATTGTTTATTACATTGCAATTGAGTGGTTTTTTTTTTGTTGCTTTACAATCCAGATGATGATATTATTAATTTCGCAATGTTTAACTTTAATGAAATTTAAATGCGGTATCATTTTGTAAAGATTTTATGGCTGTAGTTTTACGCGAATAAATCACTCAATCGTCAATGCACACTTATAATACATGAAAAAATGCACAGACGCCATACAAACTTCGTGAACATATTTTTTTAGTTCATTATTACTAATCACTAAATTTTAATGGTCTTAACTATATTGACGTGCCTTTGACTTCTGTAATAATTTATTTAGCAAGTTATACTTTCGTTATCCTACTACTAAACATAATAACGGGCCTCGTGGCGCATTGGTAAAACTACCAGCTAAAGCAATGAGGTCGGGGGTTCGATTCCCACCCGAGCACAAATATTCGTGACAAACATGAATATTTGTGTGGTGTCTGGGTGTTTTTCTATGTATTATAAGTATGTATTTACAGAAAAAAGTATATATGTATTTATATCCGTTATCTAGTATCCATAACACAAGCATTAAATTGTTTAGCTTGGAACTAGAGGGCGCTGTGTATATTGTGTCCAAGATATTATTATTATTAATAATATAGCATAAATCACGGCTATAATAATATAGCTTCTTTTTTAAAATCATTTAGTTAACATGAAAATTACTCTAATTTGAGCTACAACTACATAGTTAGTACGCATGTAATTTTTAATATCCAAGCCAAGTTTCTAAACGTTTTGTATGAAAATGACAATGATTCTATAAATTTTTTAGCATAAAATCGCTTTATCTTGAGTTCAGCCAGACAATAAGGGTCGGTACTATACGGGCATGACCGGATGAGAGGTGCGTGGAGAGGCCTCTCCTTCATACATAGTTGAGTGGAACAACTTCACTGCGAATTTAAAATTTACCCCATAACGACGGGAAAATGAGGCTCACTGTTTGAGGGTGATCACCGACGCGATAGGGAGAACTTGCACTATTCATAAATATAATATTTGAATGTATATATTTCAACAGTACTTTTTTATTTTTGGTTTTGCCTAAATATATGGTAACACAGGAGAATATAACTCCGAGAATAGCAGTAACGTTTATTTTTATAACATAGTCAAAGTTTCAACTCCGACTTTTGTTCAAAAATTATATACATATTTGGAACTTCTAGTCGCCTCAGCGAATAGAAAAGTTTATAGTTCTCGTTTTAAGATATTGTACTAAGTATCCAAAAGTGAACCGAACAACATAATATAACCCTTGAATACGACTATAGATAGTTCGGGCTACAAGAAAATAAATTGTGATATGAAAAGATATAACATAACATAACTTCACGCCTTTTGTTACCCGAAGATGTAGGCAGCGGCTGTTAAGCCTCGTCTCGCCGTTATGTTTACGTCCCAAATGGAATAGATGGCGAACCTATTGCCATACCGGGCACAAAGTTTTTCAGTCATCGATATTTATCACACACAACTTCCGAAAACAATTTCAAAATGTCATTGGTGTGAGCCAATATCAGGAATCGAACCTAGACTTCTGGATCAGAAACCGTGTGCTCGACCACTGCGCCACCGAGACTGTTAAAAGAAAAGAAAGAAATGACTAAAAATGTAAAATATTGTGAAACAATTATGCTCGATCGGTTGAGTCCATAAATTCGCGCATGGGGAGGGACGGCCTCAGATGCCATATAGCCTCTACATAATATTACCTCTGTGCCCGTATCCGCTTCTTATCTTTTGTGCGGTGAGCGCTGCATTTGATCCAATTTGCCAATACAATCGGATCTAGGCTATTGCAATGGCATTATCTCCGACCGACGATCTTGGGACTCGCGGTCTCTAATGCGATCTTTACTGAGAATTTTAGTTTATTTTTGCCTATTCTCGTGTATATTACACATATACAATAATATACATGCTGTATATATGAGTTTAAACAGCATGTATAATAAACGAAGCTACACAATTTAATCAAAATCTAATAATAATTATATTCATTAAAATTTATCTTGAAGATATTCTAATAGTCTCGGTGGTCCAGTGGTCAAGCACCCCGCTTCTGAATCCAGAGATCGCGGGTTCGAATCCTGACTCATACCAATGACTTTTCTAAATTAATTTCGAATGTTATGTGTGATAAATATCGATGACTAAAATCTTTGTATAAATATTTACAATAGGTTTGCCACCTTTTCCATTTGGGACGTAAACATAACAGCGATATTCTAAACGTTTTGTATTTAATAATAACTGCCTTAGTATTGATATTGTATTAGAACATAATGTTCAAATAATTTTCCTAATGATAAAATAAATCTAAAATAAAAGCCTACTTATTTAAGGTTTCTATTGTTTATTGTTACGATTATGTATAAAAAATCTTGCGTCTGAAATTCAGACGATATTTAATTTAAGTCACAGCTGTCAGTTTGACAGAGAAATATCTCAATTATTCTGACATTTATTCTAATCTTAGAATGCCTTTATTTCTTTTTTTATGCGAAGGTCAGATTACAAACGCTCCGAGTACTATCCGCTGTCTCTGTCAAATCAGTTTATATCTTAAGAGCAAAGAATCAGGAGTGAATCTTGTTTCAAATTGAAATGAAATTAAAATAACATCATAAATATAATCACAACATAACATAAGTTTACGCCTTTTTCTACCCGAAGGTGTAGGCAGCGACTGTTAAGCCTCGTCTCGCCGTTATGTTTACGTCCCAAATGGAATAGGTGTCGAACCTATTGTCATACCGGGCACAAAGCTTTTAGTCATCGACGGGCCTCGTGGCGCATTGGTAAAACTACCAGTTGCAGCAATGAGGTCGGGGGTTCGATTCCCACCCGAGCACAAATATTTGTGACAAACATGAATATTTGTGTGGCGTCTGGGTGTTTTTCTATGTACTAAAAGTATCTATTTACAAAAGAAAAGTATATATGTATTAATATCCGTTATCTAGTATCCATAACACAAGCATTTAGTTGCTTAGCTTGGAACTAGAGGGCGCTGTGTGTATTGTGTCCAAGATATTATTATATTTAACACACATAAATTATATATATAATATTTATCACACATAAATGTATTCTTGTCAATAATTTAATACCTATAAATGTGTCTACACTTTCAGGTATGATAACCGTCAAATTATATAAATTTACCAAATATATTTCAAACTCTCAACACGCATGGATTCATACAATACATTTTACATAAGCTTTAAATTATTATAAACGCACATAATCGCCAAACCAGACATGCAGAGAATCGCGAACGACAAAAATAAAATATTCAAGTCCAAATCCTAACCGCAAGCCCAACATGACCCGTAGAATTAGGTGAAATAAAATAAAAAAAAGTTACTCTGTTAAAAATGTAAATCTTTTGCCGGTCGAATACACGCATAATAATTTGAAACCCCAATCGTCGAGCTTGCCCGCGGTGCCGAGGGAAATCCTCCAAGGTGAGTTGGGGCACCGGACACTGGAAAATCTTCCCCTCTTCCCCAAACCCTTGATAAGATTGTCCAGTGCAACTCCCAAAACGCAAAGGGATTGAAAACTTCTACCGAAACGAAACTGAACATTGTATCCTGAGGGATCAATACGTTCGGAAATATAATATCTGGATAGTTCGCGCTCGACTTGAGATATTGACTTTTGCAATATTTTTACCAATCGTATTAGCTCACTATAGAAAATAAATATCGAATTTTATACTTGAATCCCTTAAAACACTAACAATGTAAGTATTGGAAGATAATATGGTGATATATATTGATCATAATAAATATGCTTCTCGATTAAGATAGTTCGATTCTCCAATAGACTGTTTTGATCACTGATATATATTTCGATATAATAATAATATGTTGGACACAATACACACAGCGCCCTCTAGTTCCAAGCTTAGCAACTAAATGCTTGTGTTATGGGTACTAGATGACGGATAATAATACATTTATACTTTTTCTTTTGTAAATACATACTTATAATACATAAAAAAAACACCTAGACGCCACACAAATATTCATGTTTGTCACAAATATTTGTTCTCGGGTGGGAATCGAACCCCCGACCTCATTGCTGCAGCCGGTAGTTTTACCAATGCAATTTATATATGAATATGAAATTAATATTTATATGTATTATTATACATATTATTTATATATATTATACTAGCTGACCCGGCGAACTTTGTTCCGCATCAAAAGCTATAACTGCTGTCCCGCTATGTTAATACTGCAATATCTTCGAAAATATTTGTTTAAATTGCATGCTGTAAAGGACCAGGATCATCTATATTATATGCACAATCTAATTAAGACACTTAATTGGATGAAAATTAATGCTGTAATGTTTAAAATCACTTCGTAAATAGGCCATTATTTCTAGTAAAAAGTACAAAAATAAAAATGGTCATTGTGGGTTATCCCTAAGAGATAGACATATGCCCTCGCAGATTTTTTTGTAGACCTTTTAATGTTGTATAATAATATAGAACGTTGTTTTGATTGATCACTTAGGGTTCGGGCAGCGTTTGCGATTAAAGTTCTAAATCTTGAAAATTATCACTTTTTTTTACTACAGGAATTATAGATCAAAACACCCCGTTGACACTCTCTAACTATTAAAAAAAAAACGCATAAAAATCATTTGCGTAGTTTTAATGATATACGCATATAAGGAGACAGACAGCGGAAAGTGACTTTGTTTTATACTATGTAATGATTAAAAATTGTGTTAATAATACAAAAAAAAAATAGAATGGAATTTTATTCCTCTTTTATGGTAAATCATTTTTCGAGAAAGTCTTGGGTCTTTCAATAGACGACTTAATATATGTTATCAAATCCTTAAAATTCAATTTCCAGTAGGCAGAGTAGGAAGTATTCTGATTTCTAAAATAAGATTTGAAACATGAAACTATTTCATCATGATATCTGACGAGAGTTAAATGTTATATTAATGTCTGATAAATACCAACATATTTTTCTTCCGCAGTAAATTATATGAGTCTGTTCCACGCTATGTCTCTAAATACCTCCGAGACGTAAATAAGTGGCTTTGCGAATTTTTCCTGGTAAAGTAGATCGGTTTGTTTACACTGAAAGCAGAGTCGTTTACTTTAGGGGCTGGGAAATGGTGGGGGGGATCACTAAAGTAATTAGCGCAGTTTGTCGGCGTCTATGCCAGCGTCAACTAACTTAATTTCGGGAAAAATGTATTGAAACAATCAGAACTTTATTAGAGTTCCGCGCGTATTGTAAAGGTAAGTGAGGGAGGGAGGGTGTTTAAATTGAAGGTAAATCGAATTGCAATTGTCTTTGCCGTCAGCCCATTTCTTTTCTAATTCTTTTTTTTTTCGTAAGATCTTTAGAGAGAACTCCGAGAGGTGAGCGTATTTCGATTTAAATTAACGCAATTGTAATTTACAAATATATATGTCGAAGCGTGAACACAGTAGCGCCACCTTTAGAGTGTTCGCAAACTAATTTTGATTTCATAACTCACTATGTGACGATTCGACTGTGGAAATAATAATAGCTTCATGGACATTTGAACATCGACACGAAATTCTTGACAAAAACTACCAAAATATTTATATAATACCCTTTTGAATGTGTTTTTTTTTTTAAATTGATCAATCAATTTTTCCGTTATCAACGGAAACCGAGAAATCGGAGCACGTTGCATTACGCACAAGTGGACACATACGGAACCACATCGATCACATACGGCAAGTTTATTTCTAAGTTAGAGAGAGAGAGAGAGAGACATTCGATTATACCCTTGAACGTTTCTAATTTCCTGGTACTCGAATGTGGTTAACGCAATTTCCGAGGCTGTATGTAGAAGGTACCTGGGGACAAGCGGGCTTCGATGCCGGGCCCATTATCGTAAAATCAAATAAAGACTCTTTTCAAATTATACGACTGAGATGTAATGTCAATACAATATCTTTTACTTGTTGTACATTTGAGCAACACATTTAGTCATTTTACAACCTTTGGTATACACGTGTAAACAATGTTCATATGTGGGGATTGGTTTTTATCTTTTTTGTCGTTTATTACCATATTTGTAAGGCATTTGATTTTGCCGAAAATGATATCTTTAAGTCACGTTCACAAAGATATAAATCTTTTAATATCTGATATATTCTTTATGTCTTATATTTATTTATTTTATTTAATAATTTCCGCAACCTTTCGACGCTTCAAACATAATATCTAAGCAGTAACCAAGAAAAATGATCAACTATCTGTAAATAATGACATTATAATAATTGGTCTCGGTGGTCCAGTGGTCGAGCAGACGGCTTCTGATCCGGCCATCGACGACTGAAAACTTTGTAACATTACCACAATTTGGGACGTAAATATAACAGTGAGACGAGGCTTAACAGCCGCTACCAACACCTTCGGCTGATAAAGGCGTGAAGTATGTTTTATAATATAATAATATAAACAAACTAACATTTTAATACACTGAATAGAAACATAATTTAAATAACTAATATAAATCAAAACAAATACAAATGACATTAGATAAAACAAATATTTCACTCCAAACAATCCACTTATACAATAAAAGTTGTTGTTGTTGTTAAGAAGAAAATTGTGGTGAAATAACTGATAAAACAAAAAGTCTCAATAAGTATCTACTTACTTCCATCCCAACATTTTGACAGCCTGGCATTGACTTTGCCAAGCATATGAGAAATATATAAATATTTGATAGTTAGCAGTAGAAGAAATTGTCCTTTGGACTGATTGTTTAGTCTAGTTTTTTTTTTAATATATTTTGTAATATTTTTCTAGCTGAGTAAAAAAAAAACATATCTTGCCAAGTTTCGAGGTGTCAACGATCAGCGATAATAATCATTTTTACGTAAAAGAGTAGTAAACATCTATACATACAATCTTTCGCTTTTAAAATATTAGTCAGATATAGTTAAATCGAATTCTGGCCAGTTATAAATTGGTAATAATTTTCATTAATACTACAAAACTTTATTTCAAAACTTACGACCAACTGGGAATAGGTAAAAGTGACATAGTTGATATCACTTTCATCGAAATTTCCATGTTATTGATAGTAATTTATAATTTATAAGCAGTTTAACTAACGTCATTCCTTTGCTATAAGTTAGTTTATTTACTATAGTAAAAAGAAATCATTTGCCTTTTGAGGTCCACTGCTGGACAGGCCTCCCCCATAGAGCGCCACAACTGCTGGTCCGTTCACTCATGGGGGGTTTTTGCCATAATCGCCACGCTTGGCAGACGGGTTGGCAATCGCAGTAGGCTGTATTTTGTTGAGAGAGAATTCTGCTGCCCATTCTTCCAGCCTTTTCCCTTAGTCGCCTTTTACGACACCCACGGGAAGAGATGAGGTGGCGGTATTCTAAGCCGGCGCCACACAGCACAAAAGAAATAAATTAATGAAATTATAATTTAACCCCTTCGCAAATAATATATTTTTCTTCTCAAATAATTTATTTATTCAAATATATTTTATGTATTGTACGAATATTGTATGATTTGTAGACGATAAAAAAATAATAAAAATCTTTAGCCATAATTACTTTATTTTTTTGTCAGATTTTTGAGGCCATGAAATTACAATTACAATTTAAATTATTTTGTAGAAAATCTAAAATATAAAATGCTCGTGTCACAGTGTCAGTTACCGTACTCCTCAGAAATGTATATGTGTATCAGGTAGGTCTGAGAATAGGACAATATTTATTTTTCATCCCTCTAAATTTTAAGGGAGGTCCACAGGACCACACCTATCTATGGTCCTTTTTTAATTGTTCGATAAAATTTTGTTTTTATTTTTTTTTTATAAAACTTCATTCAAAAATACTTACTACCCTAAATTTTCACTTCTTTACGATCAACGCCTATTTTCTATTTATTGATCAAAATCTTTATTTTTTGACAAGACAACGTTTGCCGGATCAGCTAATAATCTATATTTCAGTCAGACCAATGATTCCTGTAGAATGGAATTATATCCGATGCGTGAACAACACACTTTTTAATTTACAAATTCACTCCTACCAGTAGCACGGTGGCACTCTGCGTATTCCTTGTCATTTATCATTACCACCATTTATTTTTGTGCCTCGTGGAGAATATGATTTATCACACCAAAGACTAGCGTCGGTACTGTTTTTGCTAAGGCTGTGAAGATATTAATCGTTATCGTACGCGGTACCACCAGTCGTTTGTTTTCGTTACTCTGGCACAGCCCATTAATTATCAATAAACGTCCAGCCATACTATGATGAAGGTACTACGTACCCGAGCTTTTCCAGGTGACAGCAGCCTCGCTATCAACCCTTTTTTAAGCCTCAAGCCTCAACATTTAACGCCAAGTGCCTGGATGTCATAAAAGTGTCCGAAACGGGGAGACGTGCCGCGGACGGCAAATTCGTGATTAAATCGTTCCGAACGACCTGTTTTCCGCCCTAATAATAAAAAAAAATTTTTTGAAGATCATCTTCCGCCGTATTATATAAAATGAAGCTTTATTTTCAATGAATATATTAGGCAAATTTCTTACGATATTCAATTCAATTCTTTCTTTTTTTTATTATTGCTTGTTTTATTGGGTGTAGTATCTACAAACATATATTATATTATTATCTTGCATTTGGATGAAATTCTAATAAAAGAATAATAAATAAATAAAGAACCACTTTTAATAAATAAAAACATAACTGTTTTTATTGATATGGATATATTCATATACTGATATGACTCTTGGTGAAAATAATTTCCAAATTTAATATCGGTTAATGCTGCCAATTGGCCTGCTCCGTGTTCCGGGCGTATTGATAGATGGCGCTAGTCATACGCTTGATTGATCACTGAATACTTTACGAGCATAACTTTCTATGCCTACATACGAAATATAAATAATTAAAATTCCAATATGTAAGATATTTTATCATATTATTTAGGTCGGTTCTAAGTAATTCGTGGGATAAGTGACTGTCATGAATTTGTTCTGTATTATTTACTGGAATGAATTAGATCCAGTTCTTAAAATGGTAAATAACTTCCATGAGCTACAATGGCGACATACTCGTAACAATTTAAGTATCGGTAATTAATTATAAACTGCAACTGAAATAAAACCTTTTACATACATAACAACATAACTTCACACCTTTTGTTACCCGAAGGTGTAGGCAGCGGCTGTTAAGCGTCGACTCGCCGTTATGTTTACGTCCCTAATGGAATAAGGTGGCGAACCTATTGCTATATCGGGCACAAAGTTTTCAGTCATCGATGTAGCTTAACTTCCGAAAACAATTTCGAAAAGTCATTGCTGTGAGCCAGTGTCAGGATTCGAACCCGGACTTCTGGGTCAGAAGCCGTGTGCTCGACCACTGGACCACCGAGCAAATACTAATACACATTATATCATCTACTTTAATATATAATAATAACTTAACGCAGTTTCTTAGTGTTTCCATGTAATAACATTCCAATCCGCTTTAAATCAAATCCCTGACGTTAATAGCTGTAGAGTTACCTACATCCAATCGATGGAATTGTAATTGTAAAGTTTGTTTCTAATTGAAGATTCCCGGGTACGACGCGACCCCGGCTGGAAGCCACGGCGAACGCAATTCCGGCGATTAATGACGCGAGCTAATCCAACTAAGCAGAGATGGAAGGCATCATGGGACTCGTCAGCACGTACGTCCTACTATTTGATCTCGAATAGTTGGACATGCCGGAATTATATTGAGTTTTATTGCCAATCTTTCTGACTCGGACGAATTGTGCACGTTTTTCATAGATAGCTGCTGCGTCAGTTGTTTTTTTTTCCAATATAACGGAATTGATTTCGAGCATTTTTAAAATTTAGAAGGTCCAAAAATGTTGCTACAATTTTGACGTTTGTTTAAATTCAGCCTCCCGGCCGAATATTTCCTCGCCTCTATTAGTGGTTAGCCCAGTCGTGCAATTATCAAATCACGTCCTATTCAACTATCTTTTCATCAATTTTGACTTTAATGAAGTTTGAAAAACTAATAATGCACGTAAGTGTAATAATATATGCGACCTTTTGAGTTTCGTATTCTCTCGTAGCTCGTAGCGCGTAGCTTCGTAGCGCGTAGTATCCTTCGGTGTAACAACTCGATAGGGTTACGAATTTTCAGCTGACAACCGAGTTACGAGTATCTTAGTATCACAGAGGACACACCGCTTCATTAGCCGAACCGTATTATCTGAAGCCTTAATGATTTCACGCTCCCGTACAACATTTCGACAACTTTGATAGCGACCGGGATGCTGTAATCATAACTCGGGTGGGGGTTACGATTAAACTTTTGGTTTTATCTTTCTCGCTTGTTGATTAGTCTCGCGGAATTAGCGAGTTTGCAGTGTGTATCAAATCGATAAACCGATAAACTCGTCCGAAATTATGTTTCAAATTTTCATCTCATAAATGATATTGATATTGAGAATTATTTATTTAATACATTGTTGATATAAAAATTTGAGAACGTATAATATGTTATGTTCGTACGTGCAGTATTGTTTTGTCGTAAAGGCGAATGATAAATTTATTTCTTTTGTAATAGGCAATAAACATATTGTTATACATACATACATACATACATAACTTCACGCCAAATCCCTTGCGGGGTAGGCAGAGAGAACAGAGCGCCATAGGGCACGATTCTTACACACCTCACTCGCTTCGTTGACTTTCATAACTCTTTTCATGCACGCGCGTCGGTTTTTGAGGCTCTTAACATCACCTTCCTCCAGAACACGTTCTATTTGTTATATACAATACATTGTTTATTTATTCAACAATAATAGTCACTCATAGTTTCGGTAACTAGAAGTACTAGTAACTTTAACTGTGAACTTGCGATCAGTCTTAATAATATGTATATTTCCAATAACAAATGTACTCTTTTAAAAACAACAAAATTATCTTAAATAATTATTATAAAATACGTTTTAAACAAAGATTTTATTAAACACAACTCACATATGAACCAAATATAAATGTTGATACAAATATAAATATCATTTTACATCATTATACAAAATTATTCATACACACTTAAGAATTATAAGCAAAACAAACATGTTTTGAATGTATCATTTTAACCGGTATGTGTGTATATTTATATGTATGAAGACAAGAAATTTGCTGAGTATTTACAAAATTTTGAACATTATACATTCACTTTGTACACCTACATATTACAGTGCGGACTAATCCAAGTGTAACGAATTCATTCAGACACGTTTGAGCAAGCAGATATATGTATACAGAACACAGCCAGGTGAATTTTATAAGAACAAAAGGGAAAATTAGCCTTTATTTTCGTCCCAGTAAAACGTGGTAATGTGTGAACATATAAACTCGACGCCCAGCTGTTATACCGCGCCCATATTATTTTATATTCCTACTTGAATTAAGATACTATAATCTTCATTGCTATGAAGGATGTGCCCCGTATTCTATTCGGTAGAAATAAATTGGTTTTTTGTTGAATAAAACTTGTTTTTTTTTCATTTATTTTCTTATTATTGAGTAATATTGGCTTATTTTCGATTGCGAAGCGCTTCGTGTTGTCTTAATACTTCGTATAATAATTTCAACAACTAAATGAGAAATTCAAATTTAGAACATGATTCATTCTTTTTTTTATCAAAAACAAACAAACAAATGATTTAGAACAGTTAAAGCAATATTTATGTACCTAGGTACATACAACTTGCAGTTGGTACCTAGCAGATAGAAACCGTAGCCGCACTGCGTTACCAACGCGAGCACATATAAATCTCACTTGAGGATTACACAGATTCTCGTACAAGTTCTTGGTACCTCTCTAGATAATATTAAAGCTGAAATGCACCCGGAAAGTATCAATACGACCAAGTTTTGGATGACAAAATGTTTATAACGACTTTCGACTTTTTAAATATGACTGTATCCTTGTATATTGTGGCTCTGTAACTTAATGTTTTATGCTATTTTGTAACCCACGGGATCTCATTCTGTATACTTTATACGACTTATGAGGATCTTGATATTAAAAGTTGTACAATATTTATTGTTTATTTTTGTATTTATCTGGGGATCACTTTCGTTGTTATATCACAACTAACTGTTTAAATATTAACTGCCTATTCTTTGCGAAAATTAAATACATTTTACATGTATTTATTTGAAACTTTAACTGTCGGTATCATCATTTCATAGTATAAAACAAAGTCACTTTCCGCTGGCTGTGCCCTTATAAGCTTATACCTTTAAAACTTTGCAACGCATTTTGATTAGTTTTTTTATAGTTAGAGGGTGTCAACAGGGTGGTTTTTATCTATAATTTATGTATATTATAGAAAAAGAAAAGTGATAAATCTAAAATTTACTTATTTATTACTTTATGTGCGGAACAAAGTTCGCCGGGTCAACTAGTAATAGATAAACTAAATAACCCAAATCACTTCTACTATACTTCTTCCACTAAACCGTCTTTATCTTCTGTTTAATCTCGAGATATAATTTAAAATAAATATTTTTGTGATGACCCGGATTCATATTCAGCACTTGTCAAAACGAAGTTAAAGTAAAATGCAAGAAATTTTTGACAATTCAAGGGTAGTATTCCGGACATTTTATGGCATGAAAAGACATTTCAAAAACATGGACAAAATATAAACTGGATACATGTTCGGTGTAAGTATGACGTGATAAACTAAAACAGAAGTCATAAATCTTTGCTAATCAGATCTGAGGCAGGGTTAAACTGGCGTTTTACAAGGCCCTTTATAGAGACTTTGTTTAGTATCAACATAGTAGTTAGGTATTGTTCTCTAAATTTTACATTCCCATTAAATGGGAAATTCCGTTCCGCCCTGATTTACAATCGACCCTCTTACGAGGAGCATCTAACCAGATTATTTATTCCCGGCATTTGTCTAGTTCCTACTCTAAATATCTTGCTGAGAAAAACGACAAGCGATGCACGGTACAATAAATCTTCTTTAATTTGTTTACGCTAAAAATATTAAAATTGCTTTAAAAAACACAAGTCGTGTCTTTTATTAACATCTATCTGCTTGGCGATAGAAAATATGGCGTTCCGACACAATTGTTACTGAGCTGTGGGAATTTTAATACGTCTTGAAGTTTATTAAGTGCTTAAAGTTTTAGCGGGGCCTCAAAGCAAGCGGTAAATTAAGTGTATTTAGTTGTAAAAGTGTGATTAGATGTGACCAGGCGTTTTCCTTTAATAACCAGCAGATTCGTATTTTTTTTTTCTTTTTATTCCTTCTTTTTACTAACCCATATTTCTCTTCTTTGTTACAGGTAAGATATGACATGTGACATGACGTCACTAATAGCATAGCAAACGTTCCGGGTACCGCATAAAAAGGTAAAGCTGTAAAATAAAGTCAAATGAGTGAGACCCCGTAAAACTCTTTTTCATAAAATATTCAATAGACGAGATATTTTATTATACTGAGATTTCCACAATTCACCAATAAATTCATACTATATCTCCTGTTTTTTTTTATATCCTTCTGCTGGATAAAATTTGTTTCTTTTTTTCACGTGATACAGTTATAAATCCAGCGATATGCGTACGCTTCTTTGGTTACGAATCTATTTTATGACCGCACACGCCAAAGGTTAACCAATAAAACCTTTTAACAGCCGTAACTATTTCGTTATAAGTTCCTAGTGGGCAATAAAAAATGGTTGAAACAGAATTAAATCTGGGGGTGGGACAATGGTGAGGGCCAGTGCGCAGAGTGATAAAGGCGCGTGGAGGCACATCAAACTACAACGCACAGATCAATCACGTCTAATTGAAAATTTTTTCAACATTAATAGTTGATAAAAATCACTTTCAACGTTAAATATTGACATGTCTCCTTCATTGCCTGTAGGTGTACACTGTATATTCTTTTTCGCGCATTTAACGGCCCCAACAATAAATCCCGGGCCGCTTTGTGCCGTCGCTCTCAACATCTTCAGCCATAAAAGGCATGTGCACCACTGTTATCTGTATTTTTGTGTGTGTAACGACCTACAATGGATAAATGTTGTTAAGGTCGCCATGTTGCCATGTTACGCCATTGTTCCAATACGACAGGTATTGTTTAGTATCATACAGAATTATTTTGGCACGATTCCATTTCAATGTTTTTGTATCATCGCTTTATATAGCTATTCCGTTGCTATATATCTTCGCTTTGAACTTATCTTCTCAATTAAGAATTGTTGAATTTAATTTTTTCACGAATTCGTCTTCATAAACTGAGACAAAATTGTTGAACTGTACATTTTTCTACTCTACCTAGAGTCTCTAATCTCTGTAGTGGTAGAAGTAGTCTGTTTTGCGGGCATTAAGTGAGTCTTCTTATTTGCAAAGTACGCTGAAATCTGATAGCAAATGGGTAGAAAATAGCTGCAACGTAGTTACATTTGTACGTAGTGAAGGTTGCATTTGGTTACAATAATGTCGTGCTTGAGACATAAGCATGTATCACGGCTGATAAGGACGGCGCACCAGATTTGCTGGATCGCACTACCGTGTGTTTGCTGCCAAGTTTCATTGCAACTGCGTCTAGAAATTTGCTTCTCACTTATGTACACCTAAGACTGTTCATATTCGACTTACACTATTCTTTTCACTATATAGACTCTGAAATTTTTTCACCGATATCCCGTACATACTTTCATGAACTACAAACAATTGTAATATCTATACATATAATAAAATTGTAAGAAAATTGAAACTGTACATTGAATATTTTTTTCTTGGGATTATCTACAATCGAAACCAAACCCAAAAATATGGTTTTTTAGAATTTTTGTCTGTTTTTCTGTAGGTTTGTTACGGATAAACTCTAAAAGTTTTGTATGTTTTTACGTCCAATTTTACATAAATATAGCCAAGAGATCGGGTCAACACCTGGACCTATACTAATAATGGCACAGGCACAGTATTATTGCTGCTTTAAGGCATCCACGCAGACGAAGTAGCGGAAAACAGCTAGTAATCAAATATGTGTGGTTTTTAAGTTTCTATTTACCTTATTTCAGGAATATTTTATGGCTGTCTATGAATTTCCAAACAGCATTTGCTGTGGTAGAGCCTCGCAGTTCGCTGTGGTAGAGCCTCGCATTCCCCTGCATGAATAGGCTGGCTCGCCTGGTGAAATATTAGACCTTATCAGATGCCCGTTGCCCGCAGTTGCCCTCCGCCTTATTAAATCCTTATTGCAATGCAAAAAAAATATTATGATATCAATACATAAATAAATAGAACGAGGGTAAAAATAATTACTAGAGAGAAGAAATAAGTTATTATTTTCTTCTGTGAGCATTAATAACCACAAGTCATTTGCATTCAGATCCAATCATACGATGTCAAAGCCTTCGGAGTGCAGCAAAAAGCAGACTAATTATTGTTGTTGAGCTGTTGAATCAAGGACGAGTGCCTCTCTCGGAGCACTGTCGCAAATGTAGGCACTTAGTTGCGACTAATAGTTTTTGTGACTTCTATATTTATTAATAAACAAAAGTTTTCCGACGTCCATTACTTGTAATTGACCTAATCAAGTATATACTATTTATAATGTTTTATAGTAACAATGAATTTGTTAACACCTGGCAGTTTGGTATTTTGCAGAAACATTTTCATTCACAATGAGGGCAAAAATAATAATTAATAATAATAAAAAAGAGGAATTAACAGTGTCAAAATTTAATACTCAAACGGGGCGATTAATTGGTGGATAATCATTGACATAAGACAATGAATAATGTGAAATATTTTAAATTTTGACCAAAACTGTGCCCTTTTAGTCAGCTAGAGTCAAATTCTCCTAGTGTAACGTGTCACTTTTTTTTATGGGATAGGAGAAACGCTCTCACTAAACGAAGCGCGGCATGAGCCATTTTACGTCGGTCTTCTGAAAAGTCGTGGTATTTTACCGGTCAAACCGGTCCAATCATGCACCGAACGGCTTGGCTCTACCACTGTTTTCTGTACTTTTTATATAAATTCTATATAATATCATATATACATGACAAATTTTCCTGTCTCAAAGGAAATACCTAATCTACTATCTTGGAGAGTAACCCTTTTTGTATTACTATCACTATCTTAAAATGGCGGAAACACAGAGAGGATGATACTTTATCACGAAATCCAAGTCCAAATGGAGAGCATACAAGTCTTCTATCAGATCTTCTATGAGTTTCAGGGATTTCTGTCCTTAGAGTTATCATTTCACAGTAGGGATTCCATCCATTTATTTAAAGTATTTTTTTTTATCAAATCAGTAGTAGTACAGTCAAAATCTTTTTTTTATTTTTATGAATCAATTAATACCCGAAAATTTAGGCATGAACATTTATGCCTCGACTTGCAGACACTTCGAACCCTTCTAATAGATAACTGTTAAATATTATCAACTGCAATCTAAGACATTTGAATCAGAAGCGTAAGTCTAAACCACTCAGCCACAGAGAGTTTTAAATTTATTTTAAACTTGAAAAGAAAATTATCTCTATAGATATAGCGTGAATAAATTTTAAAACTCCTTGCTCGAAGTAAACAGCGTGCAATTTCCTACATAACAAGTTTTTAAAAATTGATTTTTAAACATTGCAAAAGTTAAAGATGGCACAAAGTACGAAACACGATCAAAGAAACACTATTCTAACACGAAACTTTGGAATGAAATTAGTTTTAAGCGACAAGTTCATTTCGCAGCATTTTTTTTCTTCACCGGCGAGCCAGTAGGTACACTGCAATTGCTCGGGAGATTCCCGTGGAAAGTTTCCCACTGCAGATTTTGATTACACACGCTCCTTCAAGAAGTTTCCTGCCGGATAGGAATATTAAATCTTATTTAAGTTAGACATCCGCGGCTGTTCCCGTTGTTATTTCGAATAAGGTGCTTTATAAACTTCCAAGTGTGCCCGGTGAACTCGCCGAGAACATTTTAACCTTACCCATTTTGTTTTATTATTACAAAACACAATGTATCTGATTCTTGTCATAACAACAATGTTTTTTTGATCACAAATATAACTTTATATAACCTCACGTCCTTACTTTTACAGTGTAAGCAGAGAGAACAGAGAACGATTCTTACACACCTCTCTCATGCATTACATATGCATCACCTCATTTATCTTCCTCGTCATACTTCCTATGACATTCCACGTGCCTATACGGCACTCTCCTCCCCTCGTCTATCCAGGTTAAATGCGACAACTATGTCTTTCCAAAATGGTTAATATCTCAAATATTATCCCTCCATTTTGCTGTAATACTTATATAGCAGCATTTAATTCTGATTTTATATGTTAACCTTTAAGGGTGTTCTCTACGCTCATTTCACATGAAATAAAGTACCATAAAATCTTTTGTACAATTTAAGGAACACTTAAATTTTAATTGTGTAGTTAAAGTACGGTTATATAATTATTAAGGTGAACAATACGAGGGCAAGACGTGCTCGGTATTCTCCACCCAAGGAGTCGGAGTTACATGGTGAATTTACTTGAATGAAGTTGGCAGTTCGCTTCTGTCACAAATCGTGATTACATTTTATTGTTATATCAGAAGATATCGAGCATAATCAAATTATCTTTTATTAAAAACACGATAATATTATGTGAAATAAATTTGAGTATTTTTTTTTGCTTGAATTTTGTTTGTTTTCTAAATAGAGACGTTAAAAATGGTATTAGTTTTTAAATTTATATGTAATATTGAAAGTATTTAAATACATATTACGATATACATATATACATCTTGTATAACAATAATTATTTTCATATCGAAGATTATCAATAATTTCATAGCTACGAGCCTCGTGGTGCATTGGTAAAAGCTACCGACTGTAGAATCGAGGTTGGCAGGTTCTACTCCCACACGAGTACAAATATTTGGGACAAGCATGAATGTTTATATGTCGTCTGGGTGTTTTTCTTCGTATTATAAGTATGCATTTACAAAAGAAAAGTATATAATAATATGTATTATTATCCGTTATCTAGTATACATAACACAAGCATTTAATTCCTTAATTTGGAACTAGATGGCGTTGTGTGATTTGTATCCTTGATATTATATCATTCAAAAACTACCAAGTAAACATAAAGTCGTAAATCATGAGTAACTTAATCGAAATAGTGACATTCCTATCTGAAAGTGTACTGAGTGATGGTATGGATTAAGTCGTTTCACTGTGTGAAGAGAAAATTAAAATCGAAATACTGTTATAGCGCCCGTCGTAAACATCGAAAAGGACCTTTCTCTGACATTTTAATTTTATTAAACATCACCCCGAGTATCCGAGATAAAGTAGATTTCTTTCGCTACCAAGTAAGAATTTCGGCTCGTATAATAATTTAGATTACGTAGCAAGCAGTGAACGTTCATTATCGTTCTTTTGTACCTGATTTCGTGGAGATCTCATTCGGATAGGACGCCGGTCCGCGGCGCGGGCCCTCTACCCCAAAATGTAAAGTGCGAAAATGAAATTATAAGGCCCACGATAAAAATAAATTAAATCGGATTTTTCATTCGCCAGTAGCCTGTATTCGGTCCTGGAGTGGGTGGCCAGCAGTTCTTTTTTTTTTGTAGTCTGCGAATACCGTTCTCTTTTTAAATATTTGCTTTTAACAGTTGATTTGTGGCGTAATGAGAAAATTCTCACTTGGCCATTATTATTTTATTTCTTTGTTTCTTCTCATTCTGTATCACTCTCGTATACTTTGTTGTAGGCTCGTGATAAATATCAAGTTTTGAGGAAATTATATTAGAAAGTTTTGAATTTTTTATACAATATTATTCACGTTATTTTACGGTACAGTATTTGAGATGTCAGGACGCTGGAGGATTTGTATTGTCCGTTGATAAGATATCTACTTGGAAATAACTTATATACGCTGTCCAAAATGAGAGCTGTAAAATACAGTAATACTGATTATTTTTTTGAAAGAAGACTGACTAAACAAATTTATAAGACAAGTGTAAAAGGGCGAACAAGTGGTAAAGGTCGACCTAGGCGGACCTACTACCATTAAACCAATGATGTGTTGGTGAGAGGCCAGGTCCAGAGAGGAAGCAAAAAATGTATGTAAGGATCCTAGAAAATGGAAAAAAATAGTCTCTACCTACCCCCATGGGAAAAAGACGTGATTTTATGGATGTACTAGCAGACCGCGCGAACTTCGTACCGCCATATTTTATACATTTTCCACTAAAAAGATTATTGCCGCAATCATATTAATACCCCAAAGCTTTCCTCATACTGGACTATCTAACACTAATATTTATTTCAATTCAAGTTCTTGATACATACATACATAACTTCAGGCCAGATCCCTTGCGGGGTAGGTAGAGAGAACAAAGGGCCATAAGGCACGATTATTACACACCTCACTTGCTTAGCTGTTGATATTAGGGACTAACAACCTAGATATGATGAAAATAATAGCAGTTAAAATAATAAGCAGTTAGCTGCATGAATGGGCCGGCTCAACCGGTGAAATGAACCGGTGAAAAAGCACGACCTCTCGTCACGACCTCTCGATCGACGTAAAGTGGCTCATGCCGCGTTACGTTCGGTGAGAGAGGTACCCGGAGATCCACCTCCCTTCCCCATCCTTCTTCCTTAAAGGTCGGCAACGCAACCGTAACACTATAGGTGTTGCCGGTGTCCATGGGCGGCGCAGGTTGCTTACCATCAGGTGACACGCTTGCTCCTTTGTCCTCCTATCCCGTAAAAAAATTATTATCAACTTCAATCAATAGCAATACCAGGGACTTTGTCAATCTTTAATTTTTTTTTAATACTACTTGAACCTTTTTTTTTTAATTGGTCATTGTCGTCGATTAAAAAAAAACCTGGTCACCACATGTTCTTAACAGTATGGCTAACTCACAGTGAGTGTTTTTTTATATAATTTAAATGATGTCGATTTGGCACCTTGGTATTACTCTTATCAAAATAAATTCACTAAATTTTAAAAGAAATCACGATATTAAAAATGTAAATATAGATGGGCAACTCTATGTGGTATGTAGTCGTGTAACAAACCCGCAAAGTCTTTATATTTTAGCAAAAGACGCCAAGATCGAGGTGCGTAGGCATATCTTGCGCTTCGTCCATTTATATGAAGTTGCAATATTGTAAAGAATTATAGATAATATTATAATATCTGCGTGAAGAACTAACTGTAAACTAACTCTAGCTTTGACTCATGACTTTGGTTACTTAAGTATGAAAATCTTTTTAAATATTTTGATATTCGCGTTGCATATTACATACATATAATGAACAGAAAATAACGTGACACATTTAGGCAAACAAATTATCTGTCTGCTTGTGACTACGGCCAGTGCAACCAGGCTGAAACGTCAAGCTAATAATAAAAGTAAGTATTTGTTTACATAAACGTGTCGCGTTATTTCCCGTTTATTATACTCTTAAATAGATCAAATTATAATCTATGTGTCTAAATAGACACGGGGTCACAGATGTTACATGTTCACATCACGTATTACAAAATAAAAATATATATACCCCAAAAGACGATTAAATACTCAAACTCAAACTCATTAGGACAAAAAGAAACAAAAAAAAATGTCTTAAAAAATAAAAATTACTTGCCAGCTATCAGCGGCGCTCATGACCGAGTCGGGCGGGACTCCCGATCATATATATGTGCGCGGAATATTTGCCTAAGAAACGAATACTTACATTTTGTATTTTGCGATATATTTTGAATTAAATGTCCGAATTGAATCATTCAAAAAGTTCTAGATAGGTATTGAATCTATCTTTATATTGAAGTAATTTATTTTGGGTAGAGTTAATACCAAGGTACAAAATAAAGAGCTTTAAAAACGACCTAATTATAATTAATTTTTAAAATACAAAAAACACTTATTGTGCGATAACTACAATAGTTAGACATATAGCATCGCGGACTTTTTTGTCGACAATTACATGTTCTGTCAAAGTGTAGTACATTGTTTTGTTCTATAATCAATAGATTTTGCAGCGTTCGCGATGTAAGACTTTTTTTCGGGTCTTTTTCTTATACCTTGGGTTACATTATTGGACTTATAGTAAGGATCCCTAATTTATTCTAAAATATAATATAGCCTATAGCCTTCCTCGATAAATGGACTATACACCAGTGAAAGAATTTTTGAAATCGGACCGGTGGTTTCTGAGATTAGCGCGTTCAAACAAACAAACAAACAAACAAACAAACAAACTCTTCCGCTTTATAATATAAGTATAGATGTATGACTATTTTCATCTTAAGCCCGAGCTGTTTATTCAGAGTTTCTTCCGCGTTTGATAAAAAATAATTTAATTTAATCATTACGAGTGTTAGTGGCCTTTATTACTGATGGTGCGTTACGGCAAATCTGATGGCAAATCACTACATTCTCACCGACGATTATTCAAATTAGGTAACGGTACGACAAAGACGAATGGCGCTAATATCGTTTCGCTTCGCGATCACCGGCCACGATAACGAGCGCGCGCTACGTGCGGTACACACGCGCTAAAGATCTCGTCCGAAGATAAAACCCACTGATTGACACCCAGATACGGGTCTGCGTAAATATCCTAAGCATATTTTATGCATCCCCATAGTTTCTGTTTTTTTTTTCGTAATCGTAATTAATACAACATGAATGGAAATTAATTTGAATCTTGATTAAGTATAGGCGTAATTAAGATTTGCACAAAAAAAAACTATGTTATGCTATCGGCGGAAAATTCCGGAATTTTAGTTCAAAATATCCTAAGCTATATTTAATTTTTAACTTGTATATCTAAAAGCCCTAATGTTAAATAAAAATATAGAGTCAAAGATAATACTTATTACTAGTTAACATACTAAATTATCAACAAAAAAATCGTTTTATGGCCTGTACCATGTAATAAAGCAGTTATTGCAATATTAAGTAAAGCTCTATTTTGTTGCTCAAACACTCCCAAAAGTGTAATTCACTACTGATTTTTCCATTTTAAATACGTAATTTATACCGGGCAATTTTTTTCCCTCACATTATTCGTTAATTTAGAATAAAACAATGTAATTATATTTTTATTGCCTCATTCTATGTCCAGTAAATCGGGGTTTCGAATCCCCGAGGTCATTTTAAGTGTACCGACCCAACTTAATAGTCTTAGTATAGGCAGGGACTCTACCGGGCGAGCCACTAGATACTTTTGTTTATACTTTCACTCCCCTGTGTTATGTAATCATTAGTGTAATTGTGGAGATTAAGTTTTGTCTCATGTAGAGCCGTTTGCGATTAGGACGACGTTATGTGTGCTTTACAAAATTTTGTTTCGATTCATGATAATGTACGATAAACAGATAATATATATATTTATGGAATTGTTTAAACTTTTTTGTTTTTTTCCTTAATTTTTCTCGTGATTTTTATTCTGTTTCTGAGTTCTATTGAAGATTGTCTATGTTCGTATTATGAGAGCAGTGTCCCTGTAGTTATTAGTGTAGTCAATCCTTTCAAAAACGGTCGAGTCAATAAGGCATCTATACTCATGCCATGGTTATTACTCATCAGAGACACTACAGTGTTCTTGATTTCTACCACAATATATAAAAATAAGATTATTATCTACGTTACGCATGCTCTACAGTGGTAGAGCCAAGCAGTTTACTGCATAAATGGGCCGGCTCCACCGGTGAAATACCACGACCTCTCAAAAGACCGACGTAAAGTGGCCCATGCCACGTTTCGTTCGGTGAGAGAGGTACCCGGAGGCCCACCCCCTTCCCCATCCTTTCCTATCCCCTTCCCTTAAAGGTCGGCAACGCAACAGTAACACTATATGTGCTGCTGGTGTCCATGGGCGGCGTTAGTTGCTTACCATCAGGTGACACGCCTGCTCGTTTGCCCTCCTATCCCATAAAAAAAAAGTAGGTATAGTGTCCACGTAGTGAATACCATGCAATTTAATGATAACCTTGGTTGGTTTCCATTAAAGACCTTTTAATCAGTAGACAGCACGTTAAATCACTACGCTATCGTGAATTTACCAGCTACATTTTTGATTTGATAAATCGCTGTCATTTTTGGTATAATCACTCACGAATCTCTGAAATTATACCCAATTATTACTCTTATTGCCAAAGATAATGTCGGCCATCTTGGTTATCAATATAAACGGCGCTTTCGTTAATCTTAGTTTGAGTTCTCCCACTTGACAGATCTTATCATCTAACACACGTTTAAAAGATAATTCATATGAATGTTTCATTATATTTTTTCAAATAGATACCACTCAAATACGAACCATTGTTACCGCTTTACACCTACAAAAAAATCCAAAATATCATTGTTGTATACGCGATTTGTAGTAGGACCTCTCAATCAGAACTGGGATTATGTCATCAGGATATCGAGACAATGACTTGGTAACTGAACCCATCACGCTAGATAATAAAAAAACACATTGTTAATATGTCATCATTTCCAAATAATGTATTATAATAATATGTATAACATACCAAAGAGTAAAGCAATAGAATATGTTGAAAAATGACTTTATTTTCTTGCAATAAAATGTAACAAAACTTAACTCGACCAGAATATGTATGTGTTTACAATTTCAAAGAGTTTCGTATTCCTCATAGAAGTAATGTCTGAGATAAAAGTGCATTACCAAATTGCTTTTGCACGCTTTTAGCGAGCATGTCGGAGTGACGTTTTAGAGTCACTTTATTAAACCAGACTGCACCTGATTCTTTTCTACCACATGACAAGACACACGCATTGAAATATTTTCAACTACTACCCTGTAATTGATGGAAGAATCTTTGTTAATGAGAAAATTTAATATTTTTGGATTTGATTTTAAATATGTTTAGAGGTTCTAAATCAAAAACCTGGTATGATTTTTGTAAAATATTACGCACACTTTATAGATAGATAGTCTAACATTAACTAACTTCTTCCTTCTACTCTTCCTTATCCATTCTGGCCTCGAAATAGGTACATAGTTTAACTTAGCGTTAACTAAAATATTAATAAATGTAATTATTGCAACTATACCTGAAAATACCACACAAAAACACGGTTTTAATGTAACCTAATGGACTGTATACTTAGTATATACAAATGTAGTCTAAATGTCTGAGCCAGAAAGTAGTACACAAATTTCGCTACAACAATTCCGCTTAGCCAAGACCTTAATTCCAAATAAAACCCCGGTTGAATAGCGTCTGCCACCGTTCTCTGTAAGAAATCTGCGTTTTATTTTAATATAGTCACAAAAGAGTCACCTGATTCTACGCTGAGTACGAGCACTCTTTCTCACACAAACGTGGAGGAATGAAACGGAAGGGCAGGCACTCCAAATTACTTCCTAATGAAAAGAGGCTAGGAGTGGGACAGAGGAGGTTTGTCACGCGGTCGCTAACGAACGTTGTGAGCCTCTCAACTCACAACTCAAGTGTACGCCAACGTGAGCTTCAACCGTACAGAGCTTATTAGACTCTGTTATGAATTCGCTAAATCTAAATAAACACAAATTGTAGATTACAACATGATTTTATCTTTTTCAAAGATAACTTATTTAGTCTTCTAATTGATATTGACATTATATTATTAATTGGTTATTTTTATAGGAAGATTAGTATTTGGATCTCCCTCGGTAGCTTAATAATAGTGTCCGACCGAAGCTTCGGCTTCGGCCACCTTCGGCCAAATATTCATCTTCGGCGGGATAATCTCCACAACCAAAGCGGTTTCGGCCGGATTCTCGGACGAAGCCGGTTCCGTTGTGGAGATTGCCGATTCGGCTGCGGCTTCGGCTTCGGCCAAAAATAGACCTTCGGTCTGACACTACTTAATAATGAAGGTGACCACGACCTCTCGGAAGATCGACGTAAAGTGGCTTATGCCGCGTTTCGTTTGGTGAGAGAAGTACCCGGAGGCCCACTCCCCTTCTTCACCCTTAAAGGTCGGCAACGCAAAAGTAACACTATATGTGTTGCTGGTGTCCATGGGCGACGCAGGTTGTTTACCATCAGGTGACACGCTTGCTCATTTGCCCTCCTACCCCATAAAAAAAAATATAAAAAAACATCATACTTTCAATAGTCTAAACGGTAGGCGGTGTTACTTGTGCCTAATACCCTTCTACTCACAAATGTAATGGACGACATTTAGTACTTAAAATCTGACACTATCTTGTTAGTCATCGATTAGTCAAGAACTAACTTATGATCTCAGAACTAGAAGTCAAGATTAATATTAGGAAAGAAGATTCGAAGGCAATCGTTAAAAAGATACCATGTTCTGATAAATAGGTTATTTTAGATTATAGGACATAGAAACCTTTAAAACATAAAACATCCATGTCAATAGGTAAATATAAAAATATTTCATAAATATAATAACATGATGATATTTTCGTGTGTGAATCAAAATAAGATTTCCCATTTTACGTAGACTAAGTATATAGTCAAATAAATAAAGTGAAACTGCCCATAGCTCGTGAATTTCTGAACTTTACTCGTTTTATACAATTTTTACCTCCTCTATAAAAACGTAGACACTTTGTTGGTAACTCTAAAAATTTGAATAAATTTCGCTACGAGTAAATTCTGTAATGGAGATTGCCTTTAATAACGGCTTGGTAGTTTATCACGAATCCTTTACCTTGCAATGATTTTTACACCTGTTATTTTATTATATTTTTAAAGTAATGAGATATAAAATATAATATGGAAAGGGCTAAATTATAGGGTTGAATTATATTTAAAACATCCGGTTAGAGAAAAAACACCTCTAATCAATAATGATATTATCACGGTATTATATTCGAATATCGAATCGAATATATCACTTCTATTGATCGAAAATCTCAACTCAAGTGATAGATTTATTTTTTCAGTTCCTCAGAATCTATTCAGTTATTGATAATAATGTGTCAGGATTCGAACCAGGTACCGCTTATGTAGAAGCACTCTATCGACGCCTTGTTTAATAATAAATAAAGACTATTTGTATACCTAATATATCCATAGACATTATCGCTATACTATCAAATCAAATAAAAAAGTCAACATTTCTATTTAAAATACAATTCACAATACTAAACTCATTGTGTTGCGGTTAAAATTAATTTTGTAATAATAAGCAAATCGAATATCCAATAAGCACATTGTTTGTATGTTAAAAGTGAACAGCACAAAAATATTCGCAAAGCATTTTCATACAGAGATTCCGCTACCGACCAACAGATGGCATTGCCCACCGTTAATGATTCCGAATATCATTCCGAGTGCATAACTGGCGGGATCAAACATTTTTATTTGTTTGCTCATCCAACCGCACGAGTGAAACTAATGAAGAGCAGTTTCGATTAAATTAATATCGTGGATTTTATTGGCTGTTTTTGCTCTTGACGGCAGACGTGAGTGAGTTTGTTTTTTTTTCCTTTTTTTTTCATAGTCACCGGCAACGCTATTCATGATAATAATTGATATAAAATACACTTCATTTAGTTTAACGATTTCCTTTTAATTGTTCTTTGTTAATTTAGTGTCTGTATGTGTAGTTTTTTTAACTCAATGTGTATAATAATGTGTGGCTTTTGTTTTTAATCCCGTTTTGCGGGCGTTCGGTATTTACGTTCGTTTGCTAAAAATAACTTTGTCTTATTTAAAGCTACTAGGATTACCTAGTGGTTTTCTACTACAGTATTTTGTTGTTTCATTATACCTGTTGCGAAAAATAATATATTTGGTTTTTAGATTTTTATTTCTCCAACTTTACATAATAATAAAAAAAATGCTACTGCATTTAAACTATCTGTACTTGGAGTTTTGGCCAAAGCATATCGACATTTTCCTACATTTTTCAAAATGTAAATAGTAAAATGTATTTCCAACGCTATAATAAATCGTTGAATTTGTTTCATGATCTAAATGTGGAGAAAAACATGTTGTCATTAGAAAGGTCACCCGGGAATTTCACGCCAGGAAATGCCAGGGTTCGATCCCCACTCGAGTACAAATATTTATGTCTTGGTTAATATTGGTTATCTAGTTTCCATAACACAAGCATTTAGTTGCTTAGCTTGGAACTAGAGGGAGCTGTTTGTGTAGTGTCCTAGTTTCCATAACACAAGCAATTAGTTGCTTAGCTTGGAACTAGAGGGCGCTGTTTGTATAGTGTCCAAGATATTATTATTATTACCATTTTTAGCAGATTAACTGCTGCGTAACTGCAGTAAGCAAGCCTTGTTTTAAAAAGTATTCAATGTTGAGTGACATTTACTTGTACCATTTTCTATATTATTCATTTTCTGACTTTTTCTTATTATTGGGAAACAGAATCTTTTTATCTGATTCTACTATTTTTTTTTAAATTGCCACACGCTTTACAAAGCTGTCTCGAGAAACAATAAAACTCGTTATAAAGTTTCTTTAACGGCTTACTTGAAAATTAGTCTAAAATAAAAGTATGTAAAAATAATGTAACAAGTTCATTAAAATATTTGAAGTTAATTTAAGTCGTGTTAATGAAGTGTTTATGTCAAATTAATTACTACACTTTGTGGACCGGCATGAATCAAGTCACGCTCCCCATGATATGGTAATCACTCATGAATATAAATATATATTTTTATTTAATTATTTTATCGCGAAACGAAAGATATGAAACTCATATTTTAAGGCATCGAAATTTTAAAAAATACTAGTACTCATTACAAAAAAAATTATTGAATGTTAATTCCTCGTGGCGCATTGGTAAAACTACCGGCTGCAGCAATTATGTCGGGGGTTCGATTCCCACCCGAGCAAAAATATTTGTGACAAACATGAATATTTTTCTGGCGTCTGGGTGTATTTCTATGTATTATAAGTATGTATTTACAAAAGAAAACTATATATGTATTTTTATCTGTTATCTAGTATCCATAACACAAGCATTTAGTTGCTTAGCTTGGAACTAGAGGGTGCTGTGTGTATTGTGTCCAAAATATTATTATTATTAATTAATATTTGAATGGTAAATTATGTCAGTGATTTCAATTTCTGAATCAGAAGCCATGCGTTCGATTCCGGGCTCGTACCAATGACTTCTCGGAATTTGGAAGTTAAGACTGACAACTTTGTACCCGGTGTAATGGCTATAGGTTCGCAACCTATTCCATTTGGGACGATAACATAGCAATCGAGGCTTGAAGTTATGTTACTAAGAAATTTGTGTCTACGAGCATACGCCAGGCGAATTGTTTGCTCGTTTGTCCTAAACCGCCCTAAACCATAAAAAAGAAATCTTAAATCACTCTATATAAAACAGTAATTTCAAAGTTGTTAGTAATTTAAACAACCTGTTTAAACTGTTTAAATTACTAACAGCTTTGAAAAAAAGAAAAAAAGCCTCGATTGCTATGTTATCGTCCCAAATGGAATAGGTTGCGAACCTATGGCCATTACACCGGGCACAAAGTTGCACCTTCAATATTTCTAACTAATTAACAAAGTGATCTGCAATAACACAAACTGTTTTGAACTCACGCTATCAGTGTAAATTTATCTATATCAGTTATCTATTACAGTTATCGTTCTAAACTAAACAATATTGTAACTATCTTTATGATCTTAATAATTTATTTTACACTTAGGTCTGACTTAAGACTGTATTTTAATGTATATTTGTATTTCAATTTTAAGTTATTGAAAAAGTGTTTAAATCTATATCAACCATCAGGCAAAAAATCATTAGTATATAGATTTTATAGTCACATTGAAATCTTAGACTTGTTATTGTTATTTTATTACGCATAAATATTTTTGAATTATATTTTTTAAAAAGTAGATCTGTCCTAAAATGAATGTTTAAATCGTCCTGAAGTAAAAAAGAAACTTGAGTTCTACGATGGAACAACAGTATAATGTATAACAGTGGTAGAGCCAAGCAGTTCGCTGCATGAATGGACCGGCTCGACCGGTGAAATACCGCGACCTCTCAAAAGATCGACGTAAAGTGGCTCACGCCGCGTTTCGTTCGGTGAAAGAGGTCCCTGGAGGCCCTAAAGGTCGGCAACGCAACAGTAACACTATAGGTGTTGCTGGTGTCCATAGGCGGCGTTAGTTGCTTACCATCAGGTGACACGCCTGCTCGTTTTCCCTCCTATTCCATAAAAAAAAATAACTGTCATACTTACTTATACTTGTTTTTTTTATTACTAAATAGGTAATTAGAATTAAAGTAATTTTTCTACGCAAATATTATTGCTGTGTATAAATAGACATCATAAACAGATAACATAACATAACTTCATGCCTTTTGTTACCCGAATGGGTAGGCAGCGGCTGTTAAGCCTCGTCTCGCTCATTATGTTTACGCCCCAAATGGAATAGGTGGCGAACATATTGCCATACCGGGCACAAAGTTTTCAGTCATCGATATTTATCACACTTAACTTCCGAAAACAATTTCGAAAAGTCATTGGTGTAAGCCAATCACTTAAACATATATCTCGAAATTATTAATTAAAAGTTAGTGTTCTAAACAAAAAAAAACTATAAAAGAATAAAAGATGATATTCTAACACCTGATTGAACCAAAGTGAACGGCAATCTAAAGAAAAAGAATGTATGCCTATATATAAGTATATACTGACGAATTGATTGGATCTCGATAGAAGTCTGGTGTACGAATCAAAAAGTCGTTAATGAAACTTCTCGCGCGCAATTAGGCAAGGTACGTAGGTAGGTAAGTAGGTATGGTCTTGGTTTTATTAAATTTAATCAAGAACTTGTGCAATATTACGCAGATTGGGCCAATCGAACCGTACACAAGTTTTCGATAACGCCGTAGTTAGAAACTAATTTCGGGAATAAGCGTAGCTATCTCGGTTTCTACTCGATCGCCTTATAAAAAGGGGGATCAATGTTCTTTAACAAGATTAGCAGATAAAGCAGTTGTGGATCTTGGATGGGGAGAGAGGCTGTGGTCTTTCTGCGTAAATAAAAATGTGTTTGTAGACCATTTGGCAGCTCTTTAAGTGGGCTATCACGATCATAGTATACTCATCAGTAGCATTAAAGATTCATGTCTTTAATGAAATCAATTCTTCTTATTTGGATTCAGTATTACAATCAGAATTGATAGAAGGATCGATTTTAACGTTCATCATTATTTATTTATTTTACATACATTTCTACATATCTTCACGCTAAATCCCTTGCCGGGTAGGCAGAGAGAACAGAGCACCATACGGCACTATTTTTACACATCTCACTCGCTTCGTTGACTTTCATAACTCCTAACATCCTCCTAACATTTAGATTGTATATCTGCTTAGTCAATCTAGTATCATATCTAATATTATTTGTTTTATTTTATTATATTTACTTGGAATAAATTTTGAATGACTTCTGTTTTGCTTTACATTAGGCATACACATTTTTTTTGTTACATTTGCGAACTGAAGTTTTTAATTATTTCTCTAGCTTATTTAAATAATACTTTTATAACAATATTAGTCTGTTTTCGAGTGGGTTAACCGAGGTGGCAGTGTTATCGTCGTGATAAGGGGGCGGAAGCGCCGGCGAACAGAGCCCGCGGCTATCTACCGCCGCCTCGTCTGCGTTCCACCTTCACACCACCTTCTCACTTGATTTTGGCTGTTCGTGTCGGGTTTTGATTAACTAGGGTGTCATGCGAGTATTGTAAATATATATATTACTAACAACATGTTCTCTTCCGTTCATATTATACTAGTTGACCCAGCGAACTTTGTTTCGCCTCAGAAAATAAATAAAAATGCTCATTGTAGGTTATACCTAAGAGATAGACATACACCATCGCCAAATTTTTTATAGACCTTTTGAAGTTTTATAATAATGCATTAGTAGTGTCTTTTGATTTATCACTTAAAGTTCAGCCAGCGTTTGCAATTAAAGTACTAAATGTTGAAAAGTGTCTCTTTTTATTATACGGGAATTATACATACAAACCGTTGTCTCCCTCTATCTATTAAAAAAAAACACTTCAAAATCCGTTTTGTAATTTCAAAGATCTAAGCTACTAAGGGGACAGACAGCGGAAAGCGACTTTGTTCTATACTATGTAATGATGAGTTCATAGCTATGATGAGTTCTATCATACTATCAGTTTTACGAAATCAAAAAATATTAAATTAAATTAAAATATATTACTAGCTGACCCGGCAAACGTTGTCTTGCCGAAAAATAAAATTTAAAAAATAGGGGTTGATCGTAGGGGGTTGAAAATTTAGGGTTGTATGTATTTTTGTATCGCGTTTTATAAAAAAAATAAGAAACAGAAATATGTCGAAAAATAAAAAAAAAAATTGAGGGGTGGGCTACCCTTGTGATTTAGGGGAATGAAAAATAGATGTTGTCCTATTCTCAGACCTACCCGACACGCACATAAAATTTCATGAGAATCGGTCAAGCCGTTTCGGAGGAGTTCAATTACGCACATCTAGACTCGAGAATTTTATATATTAGATTATATTAATATTTTAAATTAAAACTAATAATAATAATTTACTTTGAAACTGTTATATTTTCAAGAAAAAACTTGTTAAGATACTGTTGTGAGCCATGTGAAATCAGAATCAAATATAGAATGGCAAAAGTTTTGTACAATTCGAAATAAATGTATAAATAAGTCGGCATTATCATAAACGTACGCGAAGAAGCCAAATTTCCTTTTTTGAACACACCACAATGTTAACTTTGAAGGTGGGAAACTTGAATAAAAAGAGAGTCATACTGGAGATTCACGAGTAAAACTTACTCCCACTACTCCGAAGCAAGTGTTTACGTAAAGCTTGCGTGCAACTCCACTGCGAGATTAGTACTTTTCAACCGACTAACTTTTTAGCAATTCAACGACTCGCTTTTAAAAGCATAGTTATCACTTGCTATGTAAACACTACCCACTTTCTTATTCATTCATGAAAGTTTAAACAGAATCTCGAAGATATAGTGCCATTGCATTGCATCTTTGATGAGGACGTTCACAGAATCGTTTTTTAAATTACTATATAAATGAAATTTTTAGTATTTAAAACATCATCTTATATTGGTATAATTCTGTTACTAGCATCTTTGAGTATTAAAGGTGTGATGTTATAAACAAAGCATGCAAATATATAATGCTTAATATCTGATAGCAAGGCGGCTAAGGTCCGGAACTGCGATGTTGCACACCAGAGGCGTGCGTGAACATATTTTATCAACTTCCGCCATCCGCAGACCACCAGCAATTATAACCGCTTTCTACTTTCATAACAGAGCACCCTACGGCTTTTATATATATCTTGATCTTAGATAAAAATAAAATAAAACTCCTGTTTAACATCATTAATCCAACGAATAGACTGTAATTAAAGTTTCAACAAATCACAAACGCGTATCACATAGTATCGTAAAGATGGTATCATGTCGGTGAAGTGGAATAGGGGTAAACCAGGTCGTCCAGGGTCGTGTATGGGGAAAACGCACGCATACTTATTGCTACAGGTCTAGAGAATTACGAATTGTGTTATTTATCTACACGCTTTTTTCTACTTGAAAGTGTAAGTAACAGCCACATCTACTCGTTGATTTTTTACGGGCTTAATGGAGTGAAGCCAATAGTGTGAAAGCGGTTTCGATCCCACTACTTCCTGATTCAGAAACCGATTAAAATTCAAAATTTAATAAACTCAATAACTTTGTACCGCATACGAGCGTATTTTTTTTTTAAATGCTTGCTATGATTCCGGGCTTACAACAATACGATAAAAGTATTAATTTTCATTCGATATTATTATAAAATGTATGCTGAATACACAGACACCCGTTTTGATTTCGATATTTTTATGGTTCAATATTTTGCAATAACGACTTTTACGTGTGAAATAGCTTTTTTTTTTTTTTGTTTTTTTTTTGTAAACCACCACTCACCGAGTTGCCGGCTTTGCCATATTTTTTAATAAATCAAGTATTACAATATGTTATGCCATGAATATTAGAGATATTTGTGTTTTTTTGACGTGACAACGTCTTAAATTAGGTTGCGGCTGGGAGTCACTTATGAAAAAGTGTAACGCTCGGTAACGTTACGATGAGTCACCGAACGAGAGAGAGGCCCGCCGAATGCCTTGCGTCTCTCTCCCACTCAACTATGATCGGTCTGCCGCGCGCGCAGCACTAGAGAATTAGGCGCATTGAATCGGCGCATGCTTGTGTCTCTGTCTTTGTCTTTCTCGAACGTTCTTGGCGTTGGAAAAACAAGAAAGCGTCATAATACAAGTTCACACGTGTGGTTAAAGTATCGTCAGCTGTGTCTGTAGTGAAAATGTGGAGTGCTTAGATTCGTCATTTACAACAACTACAACAATAAAGGTAAATAATTGTACACTGATATTTCATTATCGTAAACTATGATTGATTGATTAATTGTTAGATTGACACAAAAGTTGAGAAACTGAGTTTATAGGTTATGTCATACTATTGATAAATGTTGATAGTGTTAAGTAAATTATTAGTTTAAAATTAATTAATTAATTAATTACTATTTTACAAATTTTCATTAATTTCAAATTTATTTAGCAAAAATTTGAACCTTCGATCTGAATAAATGTTTTGATTTTCGAATTGATTCTTTAAAATTACAAATATTAAGAAAAAGTGGCAGATATAAGAAAACTTGATTTAAACTGTGTTGAGCAAGAATTTTAACATCTAATTTAAGTAAATGTTTTAATTTTCAACTTCATCATTTACAATTACAAATTTTAATTAATTTCAAATTTATTTAGCAAAAATTTGAACCTTCGATCTGAATAAGTGTTTTGATTTTCAAATTGATTCTTTAAAATTAAAAATTCATCCATTCAATTTCAAATGTTCAACAGGAATCACCACTCTCAAAACAATGGAAACGGACGAGCAAATGCCTTCAACTTAATTATATTCATATCAATAAATATTCTACCGAGAAAAAGACGTTGTCACGTAAAATCTTCGCCCGTAAAACCGACTTTACAGGCAACCAGATTTTTTTACGTATATTATATTCTTTAATTGGCTATAATGTATTTTACAATACATAATAATATATACAAGTAATACATTCGGAGTCACTTGTAACAACCGGTATACAATAAAACGAACAGCTACTAGTTGTATATAACAATTATTAATAACACGTTTCCCGATACCAAAAATCATTTTCCTCATTATATTAATGCGTCTCATGATAACGATGGTAATAACAATTCATTTAGTGCTGTATAATATATTTATATCCTGTGAAGATATTTACATCAAATCTAACGTACATATTTCCCTTTAAAATATATAGATATTATATGTACGCTATTATGGGGAGGTCAGGAAATATCAGTTACATAATTATGTTCATTAGTGATTTAATTGGAAACTGTACCTACAGGTCCGGCAATTAAGGCGTATAATTGTTTACATTAAAATAAGCGAAATATAACGATAAAACCTTGTATAAATATTAAGTTAAAATGTTGGTTTAATTTAGAACACAATCTGTTCTGTGGTAATTGTTTTCTGAATCGATTTTAATAATGATTATATAACTGCCGGTAAGAATACAGCACTATCTATGTTTAATATAATTATTTGAATCGTTATTTATTGAAAATTATGTTTAATCTACTTTATATATATATGTCGAAAATAGAGTTCTAGTGGGGAGTGTGTCGCAACTGGCTTAAGTGTGAGCGGTGGTGGATGACCACCATGCTGTATTACTAGTACTTGTAGACTTCCAAATAATGTGACAAGTCTGTAACTGTGAGCAAAATTTTTTTTTTCTAAAATAAGTCAGTATGCACTATTACGACAGCGGTTGTTATTGTCGCGTCCCAACTACAATAATCTACTACCAATACGCGTACAAAGAGAGGAACTTCGGTCCTCTTGGATAGCAGTCCGACCAGGTCTTCACACAACTACGTATCGTTCCGCATAATCTTCGGCTAACTACATCATACTACTCCGGAATCATTCGGCTCGAGTGATCGACGCGCTTGAATACTTATCACTGCGTACTACGAATACTATCCGTATTATAATGAGTTATGAAATCAAAAGTGTCATGAATACTCTAAAGATGGCGCCACGGTGTTCACGTATATTATTAATGCGATTTTATCAGTCATCTATATTTACCATATTATCTATTTGTTTGTCTCGCATTTTTTACTCATCAAAGGTCGTGCCTTAATGTATAAAAATTTACGCTACTACGCAATTATAAATGTATTATTATTTACTTTAATTAAGTATCATCTTGATTTCATGTATATTTTAAATGAGTCTGAACACTGTTTATGTATAAACAAGCCACTTATATAAACAAAATCTATTCTATTTGGACTGGCGGATCCGGATTTGTATCTAACGAACTCGAAACGACCGAATACCGAGGCAGAATATAAGTTGATATTACTGTGTTGAAGATATCTGTAAGTCGGTATAAAGATGGGAAATGTTTATATTCTATGTAAGCGGTGTGCAAATTGTTTGTATCTCCATCTCTCTACCTGTGCCCGGTGTTTTCATAACACGCTGTAGCTCCGGGGCACGGTGACAATTTATAAGACGCCTCTTCCGACGACTGGGGGTGGATTTGTCGACGTCCCTAACATAAATATTTTCTTTATATAGAAAGTTTTTGTCGCCGTACAGAAACAGTGATTTTGCTAATTACGATTATTCCTCTTTTGGCACCTCCACATCCAATCTTTTTTATGGGATGGGAGGGCAAACGATTAGGCGTGTCACCTGATGGTAAGCAACACATATAGTGAAAAATGAAAAAATGAAAAATATTTATTTGATTAAAAAATAAAATAGACACAGAGTGTTAGAATCCCTGTCAGCTGAGCTAGCCGTGGCTGTGTTTCAGCTGACAGTTTCTTCTCCACAGATGACACAGTACAGTGAAGTTTAATCTAAAACCTATACCTTATATACGAGTATAATACACTTATAATACTTTTATATAATACTATTTATACATAGTCTAAGGAAAAACAATTCTAGTCCAAGAAGGCAGCAGCAACAATTTTGGAAGTACAGACTTATGTTGTTTAATTAATTAAACTTAATATGAAAATTGACTACAATCCAACTTTAAGCACATGCAATAGAAGTACATACATCCATACAAACATATATATATATATATATATACACACAGAAACATGTTGAAATACCCCATCAAGGATATTTCCAATCCACATCAATGCCTAACATATTGCTTAAAGCTGACTGAGGTTGTTTCTGTTTTGCATTTTCAGATCAGAAATTAAAATTATGAGACTGTAAAAATAAGAGACTGTCTACCCAGGTGGAACCTCTATAAAAGCTATATTGTAGAATTGAGGTTACTATGCATAGTGTTACTGTTGCGTTGCCTACCTTTAAGCGATAAGGGATAGGAAGGGGGTGGGCCTCCGGATATCTCTCTCACCGAACGAAACGCGGCGTGAGCCACTTTACGTCGATCTTCTGAGAGGTCGTGGTATTTCACCGGTCGAGCCGGCCCATTCATGCAGCGAACTGCTTGGCTCTACTTATATCTATATCTCTTTACGTTGATATCGTAGAGAATCTGTAGAATTTATTGTACTGTATGTAAGTAAGTCACTGTCTAGCATATTCTTTATAATTTCACGCCTTTTTCTATCGAAAATGGTATTTATTTTTATATATTGTATTATTTATTTACATTTATCATACACACCTTTAGAAAAAAATTACAAAAAGTCATCGGTGTGAGCCCGGATTCGATTCGGCAGCGGCTGTTAAGCCTGGTCTCGCTGTTATGTTTACGTCCCAAATGGAATAGGTGACAAACCTATTGCCATACCGGGCACAAAGTTTTCAGTCATCGACATAATATATCACACATAAGTTTCGAAAAGTCATTGGTGTGAGCCAAGACTCGGAACCGCGACTTGTAGATTCAGAAGCGGGGTGCTCGACCACTAGACTACCGAGACCTATTTTATTTCAAACTTAATTTTCATAAATAGATCATGTAATATTAAACTCTCCATACATCTATTGCTAGGGCTAATTGAACAAGTGTGTGTGTTCCCATACAATTTGAAAAGTTATTATCAAGAATAGGCGTTTGATATCTACTTTAATTTATGCTTTGGCGTGCAAAGTTAGAAGGTGGCTTGTACAGGTGTAAATTTCCCACACTATAAATGCCCGTCTGTAACTGTTTGTGTGTTATAGTGAAAATTACTTTAATGAAAAGAAAATAAATGCGCTACTTCGATTTTTTTCTATTATTCACGATCGATAAATTAAAATAACAATAACATTTTGATTGGGAAATTACTTCAGGATAGGTTGGTTGAAAGAGAAGTGTTCCCTTATAAGTAATTTTATATATTTATCTCTAAGATTTTCGCGAATCACGTTCATGACATTAAAAAGGGAAATAAATAAAATTGGTAATAAATAAACGCGATATAATCCTAAAAGTTGTTTTAATGTCAGTAATATTATAATCAGAACCTTTTTTTTCAAATGGGTTGAACGGATTTTCAAACGGGTTACCGTCTTATTCAACAGCGTTTCGTTTCTTATGAATTATGTGGGAAAATCAGCAAATCGTTCACCTGATGGTAACCAACTATCGCCGCCCTACAACAACTGCAATACAGCTAGTGTTGAAGTTACGTTACTGGCGTTTAAAGGAGTAGGATGGGAAAGCCTATCCCATCTTATTCGGATACTTGTGCGTTCGCATGAAACGTGGTATTTGCCACTTTACGTAGATATTCTGAGACGTCGTAGTATTTCACTGGCCCATTCTCGCAACGAACAGCAAAGCTCTACCACTGTTAAAAATATTAAAGAATTTTTATTGCTATAAATCAAACAATGATAAGTTCACTACTTTTTTGACGGAGCAGGTCCTTAATCTCTAATGGTAATCTCTATTACTGTTTGTGTAGAGGTTGACAGGTTCAATCCAAGTGTGGGTACTTGATCGAGCCGAGAGCTATTGCCTGAGCCTGTTATTCCCCACAGGGTTGCGCTGAGTGGTACAATTTCTTTTTTCACTCATTAGTTATTCACGCTCAAAATTTTTGATAGAGAAAGCCAAGTATTCGCAATAAATTATTTTTTGCGTAATAATATTTATTTCATCCATTTTGTTATCCGCGGTAATAAGAGTATTATCGTCATTTATTGAGATATTTTAGAATTGTTACAAAATAGTAAAGAAATGTACCATTACTTACAAGTTTTGGAGAATTGTGTGAGAATTCACGAGTGTATTTTTTACAATATTCGTTTCTCACTCCCCCTAGGGGAGGGGGATCAGTTGGTCTCGTCGCATCTGCGTGCTGTTTGTACACTCGTGTTTTATCTTACAAAACATACTTCTCTCTTTTTAGGAATAAAAATTTAAATTGTTGTGTTATCATTGCTGCCAGTTGTACCTTTTAAAAAAAGAAATTTATGATACTTACATGTTTATAATTAGCTTCATTCTAAAATATTTTATTAAATACAAAATTTGACACTTTCTAGGCTTCTGACCGCTTCTAGAGTTAGTGTAAAAAAGATTGTCGAGATAGACAATTATAGGTGTTTAAGCTTTGGTGCTAGTAATTTTTTTAATATCCCAAAAAAAATACTCTAACAAATAAATGGACAAAAGAATTTCTAAGATCGGTTCAGTAATTTTTTTTTACATTTAAACTTATAGCTCTCTTTGCAAGTTCACACCAAAGTCTCTTGGGAAATCTTTTCTATGAACAGTGCTATGTGAGAGGAAGCGAGCTCACTGCCTACTACACTCAACCAGATATTTCTAGATAACGTCACTGAACTTGATTATTTAAAAAAATGACATCGTCTCTATGGCTAAGTGGTAGAGCACCCCGCTTCTGTTTCAAGAAGTCGTGGATTCAATTCCGGCCCTACCATAAAAACTTCGGGATACTTTTTGGAAGTTAAATGTGATAAATATTGATGACTGACAACGTTGTGCCCGGTGTATACCAAGTCTTTTAAAACCTATTCCATTATAGACGTAAGAATTTTGCTTGTCGAAGTTTAACGGCCGCTGCCTACCCCTTCGGGCATATATAGGCGGGAAACTATGATGTTTGTTTTAAAAGACTATAATTTACAAGTATTCAGAGAACTGTACATGTACTAAAACATTAATATCACAAAATGCATTAATATTATTATTGTGACATTCGTATAGTCGAGGAGCTTGCGGATCCACACGAGACTTCATTAAATCCGACCACAGAGTATCCAGGGATTGCAACGTCACTCCTTAATAACCTGGGAATTTGAGACTATAATATTGCGTTGAAGCAAAATTGTGTTACACAAATGACTTTGTAAAAAAGAAACTATGTAATTAATCATAAATTAAATATGAATGGAGTTTTCAATATTAATAATTTGCTTAGTTAATTTGTAGATTTTTAATTCATTTCTCAGACTCTCGCGTATCACATTCATATCATTAAAACAATTTTTAGGATTATATCGCGTTTATTTATTACTTATTTTTATTTATTTACCGACGTTTCGAACTCTTTACTCGTGAAAATGATCTCTGTAAAGAGTTCGAAATCGAACGAATCGAAATAAGTAATAAATTATCGCGATATAATCCTAAAAGTTGTTTTAATGATGTGATTTTTAATTCATTATAATTGTCGAACTTAGAGGCTTGTCGTCCAAAACTCCTTAAATTTAGTAATTGAAATTATCATGGAAAATATCGCGATAAATGATTTAAAATTAAAAACTATATCTTAAATAATTACCCGAATATATATTTTTGGTGTTTTTTGTCATTTTTGTTAGATAAAAAGTTGGGTATGGAAACAAATACTAACTAAATAAAAAAATCCTCCGAATTTCTGCAATAAAATACAGATGTTATAATTATTTATCTAAACGTCATTTAGAATCTCAAATACAAGAAAATAAAACCTTCTTGAAATACATGGAAACAGAACAGAATGGAGCATATTATATTTTCTACAAAAAGTTTGTATTCCCGCCTCCCTTAAGACTTATAAATAAAAAAGGATAAAAAAGGGATGGAGAAATGTGTATAACAAGGATGAAGAAATGTGTGCGTGACCACGCGTAAGAAGTAAGATAAATATTCCGGCATAGTTAAAATCTGTAAAGCCTTGAGGTTGTATCTCTAGAGATGCATCATTATAGGAGTGTGGTGTGCCGCGGAGCTGAGTGGTTGAGTAAGTCTTTGTCTATACTGTGCACGGAAGCGGGAACGATTTTAATTTATGATAAAATTTTTTTTTCGATTAATTTATTTTATTTTATCATTATTTTAAGACATTGTGTTGATATTAAAATTTCATTCATTTGCCACAAAATTTTGTGTTACTTTCGATACATCTTACAGGTTAATAAAATGACTAAAATATTATATTTGTACGCAAATTGTGATAAAGCGTGTCGAAACTACACCTAGTTTTGCAATAAACATAATTTTTGCTAATCATTGATTTGGTTTTTGTTTTTCTGAGAAATGTATAGATATTTCTCAGAATATGTTGAAAACTTTCATTTGAATCCTGTGAAAGTTAAATGTATGTAATTTTAAAATCGTAAAACTTGGAGCTTGAATTTTTACAAAGAGTTTTAATTTATACTTGAATATAAAATAAAATACGAACTAAATTAAGTTTAATAAACTACGCTTGAGAATACAGCCAGTTGTAACGTTGTTATCAAACAATATTACAAAATATAAATTGATGTAATTAAAAACATTGTAATAATACCAGTTTGTTATTATTTTACTTGGCTTGTTTTATTTTAATTAGACTTCATTAATTTTAACTTAACGCAGTTCGTTACTTAGCACAATCTAGTTAATATTGTTTTAACGCTGTGGGTGAAGAAACAATGGATTTTATTTATATCGCTTAACGCTTATCATTTAACGCTATCCGCTCTTAATGCAACACGGGTCTTATATCTCATTTAAAGGCGTGTTTACACTGTGCACCTAGGCATCGTAGTGATGTGTCTTTGGCAAAGTGCATACTCGCTATGGCCTGGTTTTGAAAAATGCTTTTTATTTCGAAGATAAAAACATATTTTAAAGACATCTTTTTGTAAGACGCTTTGAAATTTGTCAAGACTGTAAATTGGAAATATATTTCTATATACATTTAATGTACATTTTATAGTAATGTTCATTTTAACTAGCGAAAGTCTAAATAGATTAAAACCACTCGGCACATAGCTTGTGGTTTTGTTATTATAATCCCGTGAGTTAAATTCATGATCATGATGTTGCTAAATTTAATTTCATTAGCAACGATGTGAATATCAACTCAGATAGTTTACCAATGAAGGGAACCCTGTTTTTAAGGTTGTGACGTTTAGTAAAATATGACAGTTTTATACATATAGCAACTATTTTACAAAACTCGAAAATATCGTAAAATAAATTAACAAGAATATATATAATATTATAGATTTATAACACTTTTTTTTTCATGCATTAGTGTTTTAATAATAATGAACAAAAGTATGACCAAATCGACAAAGACTTCGATATATACGAATTAATTGCAGTTTTTCATAAACTTAAAAAAATAATTTACTCATATTTTTGGCAAATGAATTTATTATTGCGACCACCCCATTTATTCGTATCTTAAATACAACCTAAAACTTTTAGGTAGTATGTAAATGCATAAGGCTCTAAATTAAACCAACTTATGACATATAATCATATATTTGATACGGTGTTATTCAAATAACATGTTATGTTGTCTCTCGTCGTGCAAGTTCCAGGAAGATATTAATATACGCAAATCATGTAGATGGCTTCTTCGAGGGTATATCCTCGATTTAATGAGCCATCCGTGCCTGGAGCAACGGATTGAGCTGATGTGACACTATTCAGAGTAGTTAAGCGATAGTGTACTGATGTAAAACCTTTTAGAGGACTTGACAAGTCTCTTTAAAGGGTATGGGTAGGGGTGATGACATGTACAATATAACACATACATACATACATAACATAACATAACATAACATAACTTCACTCCTTTTTCTACCTGAAAGTATAGGCAGCGGCTATTAAGCCTCGTCTTGCCGTTATGTTTACGTCCCAAATGGAACAGGTGGCGGCCCTATTGCCATACAGGGCACAAAGTTTTTAGTCATCGATGTTTATTACACATAACTTACTAAATTAATTTAAATTAAATCGAGACAATTATTAGAAATATATTGTGGCTAATGACATCTCTAGAGAAAATTGTGAAACCTTATCTCATTCTATAGACGTTATTAGAAATGAATGAAGGATTAGACCAGCTATTGCCTCACAGTTCCTCATGTTCTAGTGATTCAGTACTCCGATTTCTAATTGAGGAGTTTCTCGCTTGAATACTGTCTCTCTACAAACATCCATTATCATCCAAGATTCCCGAAAATGTATTAAAATTTGCCTGGGTTTGTAGCTCGATACCACCTATATAGAGGCCGGAGTACATCCTTATTCCTAGGTATATAATCAGATTAAAATGTACAAAAACTGAGGTTTGATACGTCGGCATTATATGTTTCTATCTATTACAACAGCCTTCGGTAGTCATATCGGATGCGGCCACGATAACCAGGCCGTGTCAATCCAATTCGTGTCATTATCGTAAATGTTAACGATCAGGACAATTACTGGCAACCAACCCAGCTACCATCGGAAGGCCACCTACTAAATTGAACATTCCCAATCTATCGGACTCCGACCGATTTATCTGTCTACCTACCCCCCTCGTAGGGTCTCCTTCTAATCGAAAGGCTTTAATTAAAATAGTTTCACGAGAGAAATAAGTATAAGAATCTTCACTTAATTTATACGCGTCCCTTACTTTTGTAGACAATATATATCTACCTAACTTTTTTTGTATATATTTTTTCCTACTACGTATTTTTCAAACAAAGTCTATCATCTTTATCGCATACGGATCATCCCAAGTCCCGAAATACTTATGAAGCTTGAGTTTTGTTCGGAAACCACTAGAGGTAATTAAATCATGAGTTATAATATCAGGCTACTTACATTTTCAGTTATATTTATATCTATAGATAATTCCATCTACAGATGGATAATTAATAAAATAGGGAAATAGGGTTTTATTAAGTTCTGAATACATAGTAAGTACACTATGATTATAATACTAATAAATGAGCTATATTGTGCAATACAATTTTGGTATTTGAATTGAGCTGTTTCAAAATATAAGATTTTATTTAGATTACGTCATTACTAGAGCGCAAAAATCATTTTCTATCTGAACAAAGGCATTTTAGTAATAAAAAATCATCATTATAGATAAATCATTTCACGAGATTTTCAAAATGAATCTGTACATAACAGAATAGCCCATTTTAGATAAATAATATACATTTATGTAAAATATATAAATAAAAACAAAATGTAGCCAAAAATAAACTCACAACATAACCATGGCCATATTATTATAACGGTGATGTTTACTGCCATTTGGCTGAACGGAGTTTTTAATGGTCCACATTAAATTTCAATATTAAAATAATATCTCACATACTTTAAATATTTAAAATTAAACTTTACCACAGTGGAAATAAAACTGGAAATTTTCAACGAAACCAACTAAATAAAACGCCTTTTAATGGCAATATAGTATTTTCAAGAAAAACTTTTGAGTAAAGGAAATGAGTGGTTCTTTTTCCGGTGGCCGGCGAGTAATATCACAAAAGAGTCGGCCACTTCAGAGACAATAGGCTGGTGAGTAACTTTCAATATTAATGATGCGCCCAGAATGCACACAGAGGCTTTCTGGCCAGTTTCAAAAGCCTTTCCCCATTGATACTCATTAACTATTGATTCATGAGTAATATACCCTTTTACCGTACCCGGTCGGACGCTCACCGATCACTTTTCAAATTTAAAATATTGTGAAGAGAGAGTTTTCCCATTTTTTAAATTGAACAAATCGTATTTTTTTTAATATGTATATAATATTTTATATCAATATTATAAAGTGGATTTTTTAAAGTCTACTTTAAGTTAAGTAAATTGAAAAATTACTGAACCTTTTTTGAAAAATTGTATTACCATTAATAACATGTATTATCAGACAATATTCTGTTCTCTCTGCCTACCCCGCAAGGGATTTGGCGTGAAGTTATGTATGTATGTATGTATGTATTTTGATGTATATAGTATGTATTTATCCCCTTATATACTTTAATTTTGGAAATTACGCAACGAATTTTGATGCAGTTTTTTTTTATCGATAGAGGGTGTCAACAGGGTGATTAGTTTGTATACCGTAGTAAAAAAAAAGTTATAGTTTTCGAGATTTAGCACTTTAATTGTAAGGGCTTCAAAATTACTTTTGATGCGAAACAAAGTTCGCCAAGTTATTTTATTAAATAAAGGCTTTATCGACAAAGGAATATATTATTATCTAAGTTGTCAAGAGTATCAGTTAGTTAGTTAATGTATACTCACTTCTAGACACGTTAACTACCTATTGACAATTTCTCACATAAATACGATTCAGATATTTGTCGTAAAATATAAATCAAAGTTAGTAACACACTGAGTACATTAAAATGTCAAAATGTACGCTGTTACCTTACACATTTGCGGAGGTTGTTACATAAAAAAAAACTCCAGTTGAACGAAGTCACTAAACCTGACATAGATTTCGCACGGAATAACAAGTATAACAACTCCGCACAATGCCCGGGCGTCTCCTTCGGGGGTTTTATTGTTCCAACATCTGTCGGTGTATATGCAAAGTACGGGACTCGTAAAACAACTGTTCTACACCGCGATTACTTCGAGTCGTTAACTCACTCTTACGTTCATCTTTATTGACCGACCGTACCTGTAAATTTGTAATCTGATGCCCTCTAAACGACTTTGATTAGACCCGCTTTACGATCTTGTTGTGAACACTGAATTCAAACTTGGATTTTATTTTTATCATACCTAAATAGTTATATGACTCTAATTTAGTATCCTTTGTATTAAAGGTCTTTTTTGTCTTATAGTAGGTCTTGTTTTGTCTTTCAAATTTCAGTTAGTATCTTCCTCTTTATCTGCCTTTGACGCTAATGATTGAACGTCCTCGAAAAAAGTTCCTTATCTTTTCTCCTGTTTATCTTTGGATTGGCATTATTATAATGTAACTTTCAACGTTATTTGGGAAATTAGTATATTTATATTTTTAATTATACTGGGTTATTCCTAACTTCTACTCGCCCTAGTGCTAACAAAAAATTTATACAGGTCTTAGAAAATTATTTCCCCGTTTACACATTACATCATAAATAGAAATCACCTTGTAAACTCACGAGATAATCTAGACGATACATTTAAATTGTTTCACATCAATAAATATTACATTTTGAAGGTAGGTAAGAGCTAAAATCATTATATTCGCGCTTAAGCTTTATCTCAGCTGTAGCGATACGTAATCGCGATTCGCAAATATGTTCAGCACTTATTTCTCACCACTTGTAACAGTTGCTCTGTGTGTTCAAGTCCTTATATTTGAACACGGCGATGAGTGGAGCAGCGATGGGTTGAGGATGTGCGTGTCTCGTTTTTTTTCTTTTTTCATCCACGTTTGGTGAAAATTTTACCAATATGAATATAGTTTTATTTACAGTATTCCAAATTCTATATTGATACAATAATCCAGTTTGAAATAGAAAAACAATATTGTGTGCAGTTTTTTTATATTTAACGCATTTGGTAACTAGAAGTGTGAAAAGAAATAAATACAAACAAGAAGAACTGGAACCTCATTCTTCGAAGTCAAGTGAAGTCGCAATTCCATAATTAGGTTTATAACAAAAAACTGATAGCTTGTTAGTAACTATTTCCCTATACGAGACAAGACGCAGATTCCCTTAAAAAAATTAAACAACATAACATAACTTCACGCCTTTTTCTACCCGAAGGTGTAGGCAGTGGATGTTAAGCCTCGACTCGCCGTTATGTTTACGCCCCAATTGGAATAGGTGGCGAGCCTATTGCCATAACGGGCACAAAGTTGTTACTCATCGATATTTATCACACTTGACTTTCGAAATGACCAACTTTACTTTCGTATTTTGATGTGTTCGACAATTTAACACATCAAATTACGAATTAACAAACTTACAGTTGTAAATAGGCATAAACGTTACTGTGATACATTATCGGGGTATACATTTAGCGTAATTAGTTTCACTCAATTAAATAATCTTGTCGTTAAGCTGAAGGATAAACCTCAATTATCTAACAATAAGATAACAAGAAAGTGCATCGTTTGTAAGAGTTATTGTTAAGTATCCAAGTCGGTAGACAAGGATGAACAAATACATTTTATCTTACATGTTAGAGTGAGACAAATTTAAGTTTCACAACTCCACCTTTTATCCTGGAGGCACTTGAAGAAGAAAATATCCCGAATTGCTTTGTTGAGTGGCCGCTTTTATTTAGATTTAGAGACTGTCGGCAATACGATTCTAGTGTTGTTGTTCCTGACATTTTATTTCATAAATTTAACGTTAAACGTAAAAATATAATATAAGTCCCGTTGCTTAGAATGAATTTAGTACGAGTAAATAATTATGAATAGTCTCGGTCGTCTAGAGATTAAGAGACCAGCTTCTGGATTAAGAAGTCTTGGAATAGAATCTGGGTTTGGATCAATGACTTCTCGGAATACTTTTCGGGAATCACACCATCACCATTTGGGACGTAAACGGTTAGCTAAGGCTTAAAAACCACTTCCTGCACCTTGGAATTAAAAAAAAATGCATAGCATAACACAACTTCACGCCTTTTTCTACCTGAAGGTGTAGGCAGCGGCTATTAAGCCTCGCCTCGCTGTTATGTTTACGTCCCAAGTGGAATAGGTGGCGAACCTATTGCCATACCGGGCACAAAGTTTTCAGTCATCGATATTTAACACACATAAATTTCGAAAATAATTTCGAAAAGTGGTCGCCGGTTCGAATCCTGGCTCACACCAATGAGCCAGGATTCGAACCGGCGACCACTTGTTTATGAAGCGTGGTGCTCGACCACTGGACCACCGAGACATTAAAAATAAAAATAAAGGATTTAAAAAAAATAAAATAAAACATTACTACAACCGTGTCAAGTGTGAGAGGTTAATATTGCACGAAATAATTACAAAACAGCGTTGTGTAGTAGCTTAGTAGTGAACTGCAAATACGTCGGGTCTCGCAATAAGCCCGACCGGTGCCAGTAGGTAGCTCACTCCACAATTGAAGAGGGGACAGCTCGGAATCAACCCTCGTTACTTTATCTGGGAAACTTCAAGATGACTGTTTTGTGAATTGAGATAAAAATTGTGTTTGCAAATGCAGTTGCTAATATTATGTTATTTTTTCAATGCAGTATTTTCAGGGGCAAATGGAGACTTCTATTGAGTCTCTTCGTTTACATAAATACTTTATATAACTACTAGCTTTTACCCGCGACTTCGTCCGCATAAGTTTTTTAGTTTTCTCCCGGCTGTAAGTCCCCCTGCAACAATGTCCCACTATCGTATGAAAGAGCAAAACTCCCAACAAAAACGACTAAAAATCACTAACTCAATTTAGTTATCTGCCTATTGCCTACTTAAGAACGATGGCGTGATTATTTATAGCCTATGACCATTTCTAGGTAATCATCTATCACCATACCAAATTTCATCAAAATCCGTTCAGCCGTTTAGGCGTGAAAGAGTAACAGACAGACAGACAGAGTTACTTTCGCATTTATAATATTAGTATGGATTATATATAATATAAAATCTTACGGGATTATATCATAACACCGTTATTGATTTGGAAGTGGTATTACCACACCACTGTACCTATATACAAATTTTAAATTCGCTAATTGCATCTCTTGCTTCTGGGATACGTCTTGTTTTTGGTATTACACAATCGCAGAACAATCTTGGGGTGACCTTATGTTGACCATGATACCACATCCCAGAAGTATCACTCTCTTATTGTCTAAATTTAGGAGTAATATTTATATAAATTTGAATCTTAAACTTTTGTACAGAATAAATTAAATCTACTTACTTCACGAACACTGTAGCATATTGACACGCGGATTCTATATAAATGAATTGCCAATATATAATAATTTAATAATAACATTGCTACATTGTTTTTAATATTTCATAACTTAACTATTTCTGACCATCGTAAAACTGCAGTTTATGAGGTATATAGAAAATTGGATGCCGTTGTACGTTCCTTGTTATGTGGCATAAATAGCAGACTCGACTTATGGTAATTGTATCAAATTTTTATTGCTCAATTACGTGCGACAACCTTAGGAGCTTTTGAAATTCTCTTCAAATTATTATAATGCTATTTAGTTATTAAAAAAAATATTTATTAATGTCTCGGTCGCGGGTTCGAATCCTGGCTCAAACCGATGACTTTTCGAAATTAATTTCGAAAGCTATGTGTGATAAATATCGATGACTAAAAACTTTGTGCCCGGTATGGCAATAGGTTCGCCACTTATTCCATTTGGGACGTAAACATGTCTCGGCTTAACAGCCACTGCCTACTGCCTACACCTTTGGGTAGAAAAAGCATGAAGTTATGTTATGTTGTAAAAAATGTACCAATTTGTGTAGCACAGAAAGTCATAAACATTACGTTTAATATTAAAAAAAATACCAGATTCTTGTAAATTTTTAAATCTTCAAGAAACAGTTCTAAGTTCCCATTTTTATATGCCTCTTCAATAAGTGCTCAAACTCGATATTGATATTAATTTGTACTTTACAATACATTATTTAATTATAATAAATTACTGTGATGAAATAAAAAGATATAAAGTAGATTTAGATATAGAAATATCAAATTTATAAATAGAAACCATTTGATAGTTTTCACCCTAAAATAGAAATAAATATTTACAACGTGTCGGCAATATTAATGTTTGAAATTGAGTTCGGTTTCAGATTAGTTTTATATACATTGAAATACTCAATATTTTCGTTTACCAATCTCCAAAAATATCGATACTAAAAAAAGCAATAGATTTACTTTACCCCGGGACCAGGTCAACATCAAAGGCCAAGCAGTGTTGTAAAACAACACACACACAAATAAAAAGGAAGGAATGTTATTAAAGTAAATATTTATGGCAATGCTATCTACCGATCGGACGAGGGTAAAGTCGACCCTTGATAAATTGTCCCACCGGTTGTGGTCTGCCGGCCACTCGACCAAATATTTCTTAAGCTATTTAAAAAAAATCGACGTATTTGATTTATACGACAGATATTATTTTCACCATTTTGAAAAGTGTATTAATCCATCTAAATGATCTGTTAGATTTATACATATTCAAATAAAATACTTAGATAAATAAATATTTTCGTAGGGGAAAGAAATCGTGTAGCAAACTCCTAACGAATCAAGACGACAGACGCTCACGAAAAATTCTTTCAGCATCAAACGCTCTAAATCGTTTCTGAAACAATTCGCCTAAACTTTGGAATTTTAAAAGTTTCACATCGTGATGGCAGGAAGTAGCGGCAAGAACAATTTTTCATTTTTTTTTGCTCACTTACCTGAACGTAGACAATAAAGGCGTATCCATACTATCAGTTCATAGTCTAGCAATTTCATAGTTTGTACGCCCATTAGCTACGAAAAGATTGTGTTATGATTAATGACGCTGTAATTTGGTGGTAGAGTCAAGAACTACGCTGTATGAATGGGCCGACTCGACCGGTGAAATATCACGACCTCTCAGTAGATCGAAGTAAAGTGGCTACCGTACCCGGAGGCCCACCCCTCTTCCCCATCCTTTCCTATCCTACTCCCTCAAAGGTTGGCAACGCAACTGTAACACTAAATGTGTTGCAATTTTCCATGGGCAGCGCTGGTCACTTACCATCAGGTGACAAACCTGTTCGTTTGTCCATCTATCCCATAAAAAATACAATTGCAACTTTCAATTCCTATTTCAATCTAAGTCAAAGTTTTTTATATTATACTTCTAATAAGCAAGGTAATTTATCCAATATTCTGTCTCGAAGTAACTCTGACAAGTCATTGATAAAACTTTCGGCAAACTATGACATCGGAGAGAGGGTCTCTTAATTATAGTGGTCAGAATTTCGTATCATAATAATGAAGCAAAACAATAAGACAAGTTGTGACGCTGAAGCGCCTCGGCAGCCGCCGGCCAAAGAGGATGATCATTTGTGAGATCGTTGAGGGTCTCTCCTCTAATGAAAAGTTGTTAGTCGGCTTGAACAACTACTTACAAGTACAATATTCTTCTTTTAGCCCAAATAAAAGGACACAATTGTCATTTCTATGTAGGGATATATTTTAGTGTGACTTTATTCAATTGCATATTTTTTACGATTTTTCTACTTTACTTTTTATTAATAGCATTTTTTTCGTCATAGCGACAAATATTATCATGGTTTACGGGCTTATTTAATACCAGACTCGTCATATGCGCTTTGCTGATACTCTAAAAATTAAGGCAAATAATGTGAAAACATATAAATTCGGGCCGCGAAAAGAATTTTCACTTTACATATAACCTTACACTATAAAGACAAAACTAAACCCAGTTTTGGATGTTTGCCTTCTTGATCTTTAATTTTTTTTTTTCATATATTATCCTTAATTATTTTATTGATGTGACACATAAATGATAATACTACGTAATATTATATTTTAGTGAAAAAGTTAAAAAAGATAATCCGATTTACGAAGAAATAAATCTAAGTTTTTTTTTTGTTTTTTTTGACGGGCCTCGTGGCGCATTGGAAGCAAAACAAAAATTAAAAAAATAAGAAGTTATTTAACTTTCCTACAGCAAGATAATTATAGCAAACATACCATAGTAAGTTAATTCTTCATGATAGTTATTCTATTCGACGAGCCTCGTGGCGCATTGGTAAAACTATCGACTGCAGCAATGAGGTTGGGGGTTCGATTCCCACTCGAGCACAAATATTTGTGACAAACATGAATGTTTGTGTGACGTCTGGGTGTTTACTATGTATTATAAGTATGTATTTACAAAAGAAAAGTATCCATAGCACAAGCATTTAGTTACTTAGCTTGGAACTAGAGGGCCCTGTGTGTATTGTGTCCAAGATATTATTATTATTATCTTAAATATTTTTAAATAAATCTACACACATTGGGAGAGGCCTATGTCCAGCAGTGGACTGCAACAGGCTAATGATGATGATGACATAAATGTAAATCTTGTATCAGAATTAAATCTGTAGAAAAAAAAACGACGGCAATATATGAGTTAGGAGTTAATAAATACACATTGTGTTTACATGACAATTATTTTAATTCAACATATCAATAAAGTAATATCAAATAAGGGAATGCTTTTGTAATTAATTACATTAACTTAAGATTGCTGCTACGAAAAATGTATATATATAAACAGTTCTGGGAAAATACATAATAATGTATTATAAAGAAAATATAGTAGTACTCGGATTGTCAGTGTGTCCACAAAGTGTATGCCTCAGGCTATATAATGCACGTTATCGAAGCCTACAATAAGTCGCGTTTTATATGGTTATTATAGTGCCATAAACGCCACCGGCCGGTGTTTCATACAGTGCCGGGCCAGATTATACTGCCTATGGCCCCGATTCGGCAGGGCGGGCGGGAGAGGGCTCTTGACGGGCCGGCGGCAGGGGACGCCACCCACTGTCAGCCCCACGTGCCACCCGACAGATGTGTCGAGATATCCGATATCGGGAGACACATTCATAATCTTTGCCTCAACTTTTTGCTTCTTATATTAAAATAACGAGCTCCTCTATCGCAGGTGCGAGAACTCGTAGGGAATTATTAAAAGTGGACTCGAGATATTCTTCACTATATTTACTGTATAATCTCCAATAAAAAGGTATAGAACTAGGCCTATTTATATCTCTAAACAACAATAAGTAATTATTTGCGAAGTCTTGTTGATGATGAATAAATAATAGTTTAAAAAAACTAAAAAACACGCTTTTTATTGAAAACCGAACTAAAAAATAGAAAAATAAAAAAAAAACTTTATTTTAAAAAAAGCGTGGGGTGCTTTTTAAGATATTATCGAAATGATAATTACTCTACTCATATCTGTCAATAAAATATTTATAACTATTGACACCATGCACCCCACGCTTTTTTTAAAATAAAGTTTTTTTTTATTTTTCTATTTTTTAGTTCGGTTTTCAATAAAAAGCGTGTTTTTTAGTTTTTTTAAACTATTATTTATTTTAAATTTTTTAGTTCGGTTTTGTATGACAGCGCGTTTCTTAGTTTCGAATTTGAGGAATAGCGCCATCTGTGACTTACATAAGGAACTCGTTTCAAGTTGATAACGTAAACTTTCCGCTGATTGCCTATCGTTCAAAAAAGCGTGGGGTGCATGGTGTCAATAGTTATAAATATTTTATTGACAGATATGAGTAGTGATTATCATTTCGATAATATCTTAAAAAGCACCCCACGCTTTTTTTAATTTATATTCATTGAAATTTTTAACACTATTTTCTTAATTTAAATTCATTAAAATTTATTTTCTATTTTTTAGTTCGGTTTTCTAGTCTAGAACTTTCATAGTTCACAAATCGCACCATCTAGTGGCAATCAGCGGAAACTAAAAAAGAAGTCGGTTACAAACAAACCTACAAACACACAAATATACAAACATACAAACATACAAACATACATACAGGTGAAGCTAATAAAAAGCTAATAAAAATGTAGGCAGAGGCTATTAAGCCTCGACTCGAAATAATAAGTGTCAAAACCTAATACTTTACATCACAATTTTATTAATGATTTTTGAACATAATTATTTTGAAAATTCTAATATTATAAATATCACAGCCCTGCAAATATGAAGTTACGAATTGAAAAAAAATATTATTTCATACATAATCAAAGAATACATTATCCACTACATATAAGTCTAATTTATTTAACCAGGTAGAGTACCAATCAGTGCTGACAGACACAGATGAACTATAAGCCTGAGTTTTAATTAAAGTGTGCCGTTCAAAAGCCAAACCAAAGGTGGCCCGGTGTAATTGTTGTCGGGGAAAAACAATTAAGTTAATTTCATTAAAGTTCATATTCGTTTCAAATAATTATTATTAGTATGCTCAAAGAATGCCTTTTTTACACAAAGAATATTTATCTTCCCCTATTGTAGTGAGAGGTGGCGTGAATGGATGTAACGAAAATACGCAATTTGTCTAGTGTTAGAACACAATAGCAGCACGAACCCGAAACTTTTTTTTTGTGGTCAGTGACAATAATACTTCTGTTTCATTTAATTTTCAACTTTCATGGACATTTTCTTGTATCTGAACAGTTTTTGTGTATATCTATTCAAATATAAAGCAACCCAATAATATCAAAAACTGTAGGTTCGAATTCAAAACATACTTTTGACTTGGATAGTCCATTTATCGAGGAATGTTTTAGTATTTATACTTTAACGCTATGATAAATAGGAACGAAGAACTAATTTTTTTAATGATCGCAGTCAGCTTATATTAATGTATACCTACCTCCAATCGTTTTAATTAGAAAGAGTTCGCTTAGTCATATTTGCTCAGTTATCTCGCCCGCATATAAGTTTAGTCAGCGACCGTCCATGTTGCTTACTTCCTACTTTATTGGGTTTATACCCGCATAAATAAAAGGGCGGAGACTCTACTCTAGATTCAACTATGTAACTTTTTTGTATTTTTTTTTATTTTTGTGTTTTTTAATAGTTTTACGTCTTTTTTCTACCCGAAGGTGTAGTCAGAGCGGCAGCAAATGTTACCAATAACACACCGGGCACAATGTTGCTATATCAGCTATCGATATCTATCGTACATAACTTCCCAAAAGAATTATGAGACGCCTTCCGTATAAGTCCGATATCGATTCAGCTACTTCTTGATTCAAAAACGTAAGCTCGACCACTGTACCATTGACACTTAAAACAAAACAATACTCTATCAAGTACACATCTATGTTTTCTACGCTATGTTTTATTTAAGTGAGTGAATTGTTTCCAATCGTTTTTATTGGGAAAGCAATAACCCAGAACGCGTTTCACTTGATATACCGCACCGACCTTATAATGCATAAAAAAAATACGGTCATCCGTTGGAATACGATAGAGAAACCCCTATTTGCCTTTTTGGGGTATGTCTACTATCTTTTTTGCCGCGATTCCTGTGCAAAGCCGCCGTCGGCCGCGCGTGAAATACCAAGTGCGCCCTAATTTCTCTACACGACTCGTGCTGTTTGTTTAGGCCGCACGAAGCCGTTAAAGGTGAACTAAATATGAACAAAAGAGCAACAACACTGTCAGAGATTATAACTATCTTACCCCTGAGGGTAAAACATTTACAAGGGTATCGATTAATTCTGTGAAGGCCTTTGGGCGATTATAATAATACTTTGGAGTGATGTTTTTGAAATCGCCCGCTCGTACCAGTCACCACAACGTAATACTTTTAGGATTACCTTGACTTTTATCCTATGTCATGAAGATAAATGTCAATCAAATGTCCCTGTATCAACACGTGGACATGGGCCTAGTCAGAAGTTAGCTAGAGATACGGCCGATATGGACACGTGATCTGAACACGGTCTGCCTGTTTATGGAACGCCTCGCTAATGCTATTTGTCAACGTGGGTAGACGTGTCACGCCGGGTGTGCGTGTATGTATCTTAATCATTAGCAGACAGTAACACGGCCGCTTCTCGTCTTGTTTTGTTTGTCCAGTTAAAGAGGAGAAACTTACGCCTACGTCGAACGATTCGATCGAGTACCGAGTTTGTGTATTCGATTTTCGTATTCGAAACGATTTATTTCTGCAACAGTAAGCTTGAATCACCGGACAAATAATGGTAAGCGATTCGAATGTGGCAACTCAAAATTACAATTTGTAATTCATGATTCGGGCGTCGGACTAAATGGAACTATGTTGTGTGAGCCCACAATAGTGCCGGGGAACTTAAAGGTAATAATTTTATTGCCGTGGAAATGGTAGTGTGACAACGTGACTTAGGTAAAAGCATTTAAAAAAGGGTCGGTATTATTTGCCTTTTCACAACAATAATATCGTAGTGAGGGTGTAAATTGTATTAAATTGTTCAATATAAAGTGGCAGGGCAGGAGTGAGGTGGATGTCTGCCCTGCCTGCCCTAGCCTCACCAAAAGCAATCACAATAGACCGATAGGTGGGTTGCTGTCGGAAAACTGATTGACGGCGTCTTTTGAAAATTTCTCACGACACGAAATTGGCTTTAATTAAAACGATATCAAAGATGATACTTGTAAGGTATCTATAACTTTAAAAGGGGTTTAATTCTGAAAATTGACGAGACTATTTACACGTTTATTTAATCGTTAAATTAATATATTTTGTATATCTTACGAAATGAAACTTATGAACTGTGGTGAAATTTAAATATTTTCATATCTAATTATGCCTCTTTTTTCCTTGTTACAGGTTTCGGATTCGTCACATTTCAGAGTGAAGACATAGTAGATAAAGTATGCGAAATACACTTTCACGAAATCAACAATAAAATGGTAAGTGTTATTTTTATTTATTGTTTCAAATTGATATACAGCGCCATCTAGTTTCCAATTTAATAACTATGTTGTTTACCAAAATACAAAGTATTTAGTGAATTAATACGAAATACTTGTTTACAAGAAAATCTACGCGCAGTTAACATTTTCGGTCAGATATCAATTAGAGACGAAGGAGCATATCTGGCGAGGCTCCAAATGGAGCCAATAAAATGCCACTAAATCCTACTTTTACTGTGTTTAGATTTTTCCCCACTGAGCGGTGGGGGTGACACAATGATCTGTGCTATTCTAGATGAAACCATGAACTTTATTGAGAAAATCACTGAACTATTTATTGATATATATATATATATATATATATACGACTCAGTTGTATTTCTTTGTTCAAATCAACATACTCAATTGTAAGTTTGAACTAATATCAATAATAGTTTGTAGTAATAAAGTGAAAATTATTTTAAAATATTTATTTAATAAAGCTGAAATAGATCAATAATATAATAAAAGCAAAAAAGACGTACTTGTATATAAAAAAAGTAACCGTCTATTTAAGAAAAAAGTATCGGTAGTCGAGTGGTCGAGCATCCCGCTCGTGAATCAAGAGTCGCGGGTTCGAATCCTGGCTCACCAATGACTTTTCGAAATTATTTTCGGAAGTTATGTGTGATATTTATCGATGAGTGAAAACTTTGTGCCCGGTATGTTAATAGGTTCGCCACCTATTCTATTTGTGACGTATCATAACAGCGAGACGAGGCTTAACAGCCGCTGCCTTCACTTTCAGGTAGAAAAGGGCGTAAAGTTATGTAATGTATGTATTTAAAATATTTAAGAATTGAGAAAAATATTTAAGAAAAAAGTTTATAAAACGATAACTAACAAAACAAAAACCAGAATTTTTTGAGTTTTTTTTTCAAGTGTTGTTCATATTTAAAAAATTATTTGAAGTCATCTTGAAGTAGGTACAGTATTTACAATTTTTTTAATTTAATCCATTTCATCAACTGAAAAAATAGTCATTAGAATAACTAGGCGTTCGGATTTGCAGATAAGATTAAGTACATAATAAAAATATAATTTATTTTATTCAATTGGCTCTATAACGTTTGCCGTCGTCCATTTGTCCTAATACATTAACAGTCACCCTTTACAAGACTATTACAATCATGTGCGCCCATAAAGCTTGCCCCCGATTAACTTGTAGCCAACACGCATACAACATAACCATTGTCTTTCTTGCCTTTAATGTCTCTTCATTATTTTTATGTAAATTCCATTATATAATCAAATTATTGTGGTCATCCACGCGATATAGTTTGACAGTAATACTAATACAAAACAAAAACATACTAATAACTCATCGAATACAAGCTTATCAACACTATGATACGAAATGTTTGAATTTTGTGAAATATATGTGTGTATTAAATACCGTGTTAACATGAAAACTGAACACTCGCCTTAGAAATGGTATAACAAATTTTGCTATTAAATTTTAACTGCCATTAATTATTTTAACGAGGCATTGTCACGTTAATAATACATTTATCTGTTAAAACAAGGTGAAATTAAAATATCCAATCGTTCACTGTTTGCGAGCACAGTACATATGTAATGTGTATTATCTGTGTACAGATATAATGTACTGTGTACTGCCAAGAGGTCCGGGGTTCGATTCCAGACACTGGCTCACACCAATGACTTTTCGAAATTGTTTTCGGAAGTTATTGTGTGATAAATACCGATGACTGACAAACTTTGTGCCCGGTATGGCAATAGGTTCGCCACCTATTCCATTTGGGACGTAAATATAACGGCGAGACGAGGCTTAACAGCCGCTGCCTACACCTTCGGGTAACAAAAGGCGTGAAGTTATGTTATGTTATGTTATGTTATGTTAAATCTGTACTTAGATTAAAAGAGAGATAGAGAAAACTTGACACCAAAACTATTCTTACATACTTATTTTTCATATTTCGAAATGCATACATTGTAGATGTGATTGCGTCAGTTATTACGTCTATTTTTCTATTACTAATTTAATTTAAACAGCGCAAAAAGATTTCGAGAATTATGTCAATATTAATTTGCCAATCAATTGAAGTGCGCAGATAATATTTCTAACAATCGTCGTGTCGGAGACTATACACAGAGGTATTGTCATTGTCTTTTTTCCCTTGAAGTTTCCTTCCAGCGCCATTATCTGTTGTCCCCCTTACTGGAAGGGCTGGTACACACCCCCACCCGTCTGAAGTTTTCGATGCATATTCCTGATTATTAATGCTTGTTTTTTGTGTCTTACACCATTGTTTCCACACGTAATGGCTGTACCAAAACTCGCGGTATGTGTCGGGCTGAATCGCTGGGGTGATGCTCGCCCTAAGTGGAGCAAACAACGAACAAAGACATCAAACAAATGGGTAGTGTTTTAGAGTAATTACGGTTCGCTTCCGTGCAAAACGTAGAGGTGTGTACGATGTGGAGTTTCTCCTCCTGCCTACCTCTCTACCTCTATCTCTATCTCCTCTCGTATACGTTTACATATAATGAGACGGAAAACTAATCGCTTATAATTTTGTAACAACCTGTATATATATATTTTTTTCTTTTTGTTATTGTTGCGTGTTAAGGAAAATTACCTATATCGCTATTGTTATCTACACGATTTTTGCAAATAATGTAAGAATTTTTATATTTGTCTTCACGCTTTTTCTATTTGGAGGTGTAGACAGCGACTGTTATGCATTGATTTGTGTCCCAAATGCGAGCGCAAAGTTGTCAGTCATTGATATCTACTACTTCCAAAAATAACTCTGAGAAGTCATTGATAATTGTGATTGGCATGACTGGATACGATGCCATGGCTTCTTGGTTCAGAAACAGGGCGGTTCACTTCCAGAGCGCCCAAACGTCAATATAAATATACACACAAAATAATTGAAAAGTCTTCATCTGCTATTCATCAAACTTTTGACAATATACAGAGTGTTTAATTTTACGATCGACGCGGTGTTGTAAGTGATGCTTAGATGTTTGCGTCTATTAAAAATTCTCGTCGTCATATCCGTAAACACATCTGATAGTTATATTTACGTACGCAATAAAGAAGAGCGTGGAGGCGTCATGTCAGCGTCAGCGTGTGTACGCCACGGGTAGCTTGGCGTCGTAAATTTAATATGTCATCTCTTATATTAAAACGGCCGTTAAGCTAATAGCTGCTCCTCCTGGCTTCCCTCACCAAGTGATAGGCTGAGATAAACGGCTGCATTCACACTTTGAATAGAAATAAGGATAACACAAAATAATATTCATATTTTTGTTTCTGGGTCTGGTTTTTTAATGTTTAATGAGCGAATAATTAAATGGTACAGATTTAAACGGACGCCCGTGATATAATTTCCTTTTTTAATTGTCACGAAATGTGCTGGCTGTTTTGAAATATGATCGTCCTGTCTCTAGATGAATAGGAATGACATCTGAGTTAAGTATAAAAAGTACAGAAAGGGATTCGGCAATTAATGAGAGAGTTGAGGAAGATAGGTCGATAGGGTTAGCCTCCGGATATATCTCTCACCGAAAGAAACGAGGCATGATCCACTTTACGTCGATATTTTGAGAGTGAGAAATGATGATATTTCACCAACCAAGCCAGTCCATTCATCCAGCGAGCTGCGGAGCTCTACCACTGTTAATAAGCTAGGGTTGTCACGATAAATGATTGCTGGGTTATAAATGATTGCTATAATTATAAATTTGTGGAGACAGGAAGGTTGTGTCGCTATTGGTGCATTTTGTACCATAAATACTCACGTCCATTAAAACACGTTCGCAACGAATTCCCGTCACTCCATTACGTCCTTACACATTACAGCCTTAATTGCTTCCGTTTACCGTGAATTTTAACAACAAAAGCACTGACGCACCTACACGTAAATGTGTAAAATATAGTGTAGTTTAGATTTCGTAATATAGTAACATCAATTTCTATTTGCCGGATTTAACCTTTCCCTAGAAAGCGGTAGGTAGGTACCTGCACCTCTGTTTCTTTACGAGGTCACACCTGTTCAAGTAATATTGCCACATGATATACGAGGGGTGGTACTCATCAAGTTTGGACTTCGAAGTAAATGTTGCTCGGTATATTTGCCCTCGATTAAATGCTTCAAATATACACGGTAACATTATATACCCGACGGATATTTAGTTGCCTCAAGACTTGTACATTTTGTACAACTATGAATTGCTACTTAACTATTTAATGTTTTAAGATAACATATAGTTGTAATAAGTTTGAAAGTGTTAGTTAATTTATAATCTATTACATGTAGCATTTGTTGAAAGGAAGGTTCAATATTTATATACTAAATGTGGATTTCATAGCCGAGTTATAACAAGAAAATAAACAGGCCAATTTAGTGATGTGACATTATCGAAATGCTAGTTGATTACCATTTTAATCTTGAATTCAGTTTTATTCCAATGGATGCAAAGATTATTAAAAAAAAATACTTACTTCTATAAATTTGCTCCTGTAAATATGTACCTCTCATAAACACTCCTTAGAAATACCCGAATGTTGAGTAAATTTTACCTCACGATCGTACACGAAGCTACCGAACGGTTTCCGCTTAGGAAATAATACTAAAAGTACGCACATTTGAGACTGCCACTTAAATCTTGGGATCCTCAATAGCCATTTCTCTTTGCGTCTTAACAGACGGGTAGGGCTGATAGACGCACCCCTGGCTTTTCTGCCGTATTAAAGATTGACTATACACATAAATGTGTGTGTGTACTTTATTGAAAGAGAGAGGGAGAGAAACAGAGCTTTCTATAGAACATTGTCACCAGTACCATTAAAGGTCACGTCACCAAAAAAAGAAGGCATACTTTTTTCGTAGTGTAAAGATAGTTGTACAACTAAACGTATAACAAGCACATTTCAATATGTAGTTGTGGCCAAGTGTGTGGGCATTGATAGGTGGTGGTGGGGTAGAGTGTGGTGGGGTGTTGGTAGGTCTCGTTGAACAATCAATCACGCGTTCCTCCACAACCGTGATTACCATAAAGTTCCCGTTTCAGCAAGACCCGGCGAGCTTCTTCTAAGCTTTATCGATTTGTACGCGCCCATTTTTGCGCTCCTTCAATATATCAGACCGGTCGGTGGTATACGTCCTTTTCGGATTGAAACTTGCAATTGGCAAGTTGTGTGTCCATAGATTTGAGATAGTTTTTTTTTTATTAGTACCTGGCAGTAGATAATTTTTTTTTCTATTCACCCTTTCCATTTTTAAAAATATAAAATGGTTTGCAATCAAAAAGGATCTAGTTAGATTATTACAATTCAGTTCAATTTTTAATTTGAATATTTTTAAATACTATACAAAATTTACATTTAAATAATGATTTTCTAATTATAATTATTCGAAGTATGATTACCAATTTTACGATTGTTCTCGGAAAACACTGATTTGTTTTTAATTTGATTGAGCAACTCGTACAGTGTTCTGAGAAAAGTTCGTTTATCCATTTATATCACGAGTTATTTGAATTCAAAAATTATTAATTGAATGTAAATCTTCCGAAAAAGTTTTACAATTTTCGATACAGCAAAATCAATGTTTAGTTAAAATTAAATGCGGTTGAAACTCTAGAAATCAATATTTCCGTACATTGCGATTTGAAGAGAATTTCATACAGAGTTACAACCCTGTTCTATTGATATTATAAATGTCAAAGTTTGTGAGTGAGAATGTACGTTTGTTACTCCTTAACGTAATAACTACTGAATGGATTTTGTTGAAACTTTACAATAATATAGCTGTACATCAATATAACACACAGGCTACATTTTATAAAGTTAAAACGTGTATTGTTCAAAATATGGCGATAAGTGTGAAGAAAATTACCCAAAAAATTTCCTTCATCGCGGACGTTGCGAAAATTATGGAAGATAGAAAAAAAATGGATCATATTAATATCTACAAAAAAGTTGGCGTGACAATATCTCCAACTACTGTCACTAGTCACTCTAGTCACTTTCAATATTAAAAAAAAAATAAAGTGCCATTCAAAATTAGACGATTATTTGTTTCAATTGATTTTTAAAAAAATACCTGAAGTTAACTTTTTAAATTATGGAGATCGGACATTTTGAGCTCTATTCTGTCTTCTTATTAAATTTATCATATCAAGTAATATACGTTATTCCACTATATTATTACATTACATACTAGATGTACTACCCGGCTAACAAGATTCTGTGCCCGGTATTCGGGAACCCTGAATTAATTAAAGCCACTTGTTAAAGTGTTCTGTAAAGTGCATTCTGGAGTACAGCAACGACAATACGGCGAACACAAGCACCCTGCGCCACTAACATTTTGATAATTAACTTTCGTTAATTTATCACAATCATTAATTTATGAAGACATTAACTTACCAAGCTTCGATGCCGCACGGATAACAGATTAATATTTCATTAATAACACTAATGAAAAAAATAAAATAAAAAAACTAATCTTTTATTTTTTTACATGAGCACAAAATAAAATAAAAAATAACAAGTTTTGATCGTAATCTTTAGTCCAATCACTATTTGAACAAGTACGTAATTTCCTACGTGCGTATATAAATTTAATGGTTATAAGGAGGACTGCACGCAATTCACAAATGACGCGATACCTGCCTGAAAGTCGAATGTGAAAACGTAAATTACAGTTCAACAGGCCTTTCCGGGCCTTAACGATTTTCCAATTCGTACCATAAGTTTTCGGAAAGCGTAAAAGAAAATTAATTAATCACATACGGTACAGGCAATTTGATCGATCGGCAGTATACGCTGGAAATATACCTATACATTATAATACATTCTGTGAAACGTATATTCATTATTTTAATTATAAATCTGAAACAGCCAGTCGGTTTATTTAATATAACAACCAATGGCGTTGTTCTACTAAGTTTAGGAGACTCGTGATTGGTTCTTCAATTGGCTAAATAATCACGTGTGTTTACTTTTTTCGCGTAAAAATTGGCGCAGTTGGCGATTCTCAGTCTTCAAAAGCATCTTAAGCCTAATCCTTTCAGAACTATAGTTGTTATTACTAATATATATTAATTTATCCACTATTTTTTTATATCAATTCTTATTAAGTATACTTTATTTACACCTATACCGGTTATAAATGTTGAAAACAAGTATCAAGAAAGTCACGCTAGAATAGGGCGTGGTCAAATATTTATAGGTTAGCGGTGTACTCGTGTCAGAACTAGACTTTGCCTACATCTAGATAGGTACTATCGATAAGTATCAATTCTAGTTATTACTAATTTATTCTATATAATCTTATTAACTATAATTTACCAGTAGAATAAAAGCTTAGACGTTTTTATTTGAGTTTATGTACTAGAACAGAAAACTATTTGACTACCAATCGTAAAATATCACACAAATACGTATATAAAAACTGTCTATCCGACAGTAAAGTTATAACTGTCTTGAAGGTACTAGTGTCATCAATATAGACCATAAGTTAAGGCCATATTATAGAACTTTTGCTTGCCGTCTCGACGTTCCTATTAGGAGTGAGTTAGTTGACACTGGTGACTATAAATACTTGTGCAAGTGAGCAAGCTTGCTACTGTTGTTGCTTTATTCCTCAAGCAGAATTTCATTTACATTAGAGGTGCTGAACTAAAGTCTCAACAAGAGACTCATATGACATTCGAGTAGAGATTCATGCAGAACAAGTTATGAGCGTCGGGACCGTATGCCGCAGACCTTAATCTAGTCGGTAGGTGTTGTGACGCGAAGCCCCCGGGGGCTCCCAGCCTACTTAATAACATCTAATTGCTCCAGCTTATATATGTATGTACGTGTCGTAAACTTTCACACCGTATGTTATTAATAATGAATATCAACTGAATTTATCTCGCCATTCGCTACTGTTGTTACTGTTACCAAGTTTAAACCGAGATTTAACTAGTTTCTGATTTATGAGTCGTTATTGATCACTATCTGACATTTGTAACGTCAAATGGAAATATGAATTATTCTGTATTTGTATCGGTGGTCCAGCGGTTTCTGAATCCAAAGGTCGCGGGTTCGAATCCCGGCACACACCAATGACTTTTCGGAATTAATTTCGAAAGTTATGTGTGATAAATGTCGATGACTAAAAACTTTGTGCCCGGTATGGCAATACGTTTGCCACCTGTTCCATTTGGGACGCAAACATAACGGCAAGTCGAGGCTTAACAGCCACTGCCTACACATTCGGGTAGAAAAAGGCGTGAAGTTTTGTTATGCTATGTATTATTTTTGCGAATTTTATGTTATTAGCAATTAGTGGTCACGAATTGACTTAAGATGAACTATAAATGTACAACCACGCTCTGGTTTGCGCAATTCCCATCGGCGATATTATATATTTTTCCTTAAAAAAAAATAAAGTGCACATTTTTGCTCATGAATAGACGAAAAAATATTTGTAGCTTGGTCAGTTTGTAACCTAGCTAAGTCCAGGCTAGACGAAATACAATTACCCCGAATAAAATCATACTAAACAAACATACGTATCAATATTCATTACATTGACTATTATATCCATTTAAAAACTAAATTGAAATCTAAAATCTAAAATGGTGGTCGATACGGACTATTATTCGGCCACTTTACAATACAATATGTATGAAGATCTTTTAATTGAGAATCCGATGCGTTTAGATGAATAAAAATTGCCATTTTAACATATTAAACAGTCAATCTAATTTTGCAAATTGAAACCGCGCGAACCCAACTTCACCACAAACGGACGCCATACAACAATTACATAAATGCAAGCTGCACTACCGCCCTCTATATAGCTACCTATACCCGATACGTAGCTTTGCAAATTTCATTTCAATTCTGTCGAGAAAATTTCTCAGGACTTTTCAATATGTATGTATAAAAACACTTCTATAACATTAACCCCTTTTAGTCGTCGCTTTCGGCTAAATGCTAATATTAAAATTACCTAATCCTTTTCAAATGAAAACCCTGACACTATTCCAAGATATTTATGTACACAACATTTTATCATGGAATGGAGGGCTAAAGAGTTAACTATTCACCTGGTGGTAAGTGACGTCCACCCAGGAACAGCGCCAACATGTTACAGTTGCGTTGCAAGACTTTAGGATGGAATATAGAATGCGATACTGCTAACAACGATTGAAGCATGACATAACCCACTCTAAATAATAACGATATTCTAAGAGTTCGTGGTATATCTCTAGTCGAGCTAGCCCATTGATGTAGCAAACTGCGTGACTGTACCAGTGCTACAGTTAAGTTCTTTAGAGCTGACTCTAGAAATTAGTTAAACAGCGACCAGTGCATAACTATTACGCACTGGTCGCTGTTTAACTACAATTTCTTACAATTGCAAACACTACTAATACTGTTAAGTATTTGCCAATATATTGTTTGTTCATTTTGCTTTCAATTTAATGGATATAATGTTTGTCTCAACTATAAAATTAGATTAGGTTTGAAGTTATACTGCAAGTTTGTCGCTGAAACGCTGCAACGAGTAACGGAAACTTCATTTTCTCGAGTTTTATTTTTATTTGTGATGTTTGTAAAATTAAATAAAGTTTAAATTTCTTTTCTTGTTTTCAATTTACATAAAGGTACAATTGCTCTCTATTAGTAATTGGAGATTTCTTGTTGTCAAATCACATCCGATTAATATTTATTTGACTTACAAATGGTATGATTTCTCTCGCGTATACCTGCAAACAAAAAATGCATGAAGTTAAAAATATTATTGATAATTGTAGAGTGAAGTATAAAACGTCTTGGTAGTCAACATGTTACAACCCCTTTGGCTTGCGATCGGACACGATCGATCAGCCAGAAATAGCCGCGGGCGTTTCACAGGTTTCCGCGGGGCAATGAATGTTGCACGCCTTACTCTACCTATACCCCCTACCCTTAAATATATAATGTCTAACTAACATTTCAATGACGGTGAATGCACAGGGCTTATGTAATATTCAACATGAATAAGACACGGAAGTATTATTAGGTACGTCTTTACGATAGCGTGTGTGTAATGTGTATTCAAATATAGCCTTAATACTTTGTAGTATTTTTCCTATTTCTTTTTTTCTATATCTAATATTATGGGGCTTAATAATAATATGACATTAAATAAACTATGGCCGCCATCTGTATAATAAATATCAGATCTTTTTGTATTGATAATCTTTTTGCAAGAAAATTCAAACTCATAATGACAATTCAATATAATGTCAGTTGTATTTCTTTGCATCACAGTCTACGGGTGATGTTTCTAGAAGACTTAGAAGACGCTACTTTCTCCAGACTTCCTGATCTGCAAAGATATATAATTATGAAATTTTAGTCTCAATAATTTCTTTGAGAGTAAAGCAAATTTTAAAATAAAAAACTACCTTTTGAGAACGTGGAAACAAAAGTAAGAAGTCATAGTATCCTATGATGGGATTAAAATGAGAAAACCTTATGTGATTCTTAAAAATAAATAGACATTTCAAAACTATTATTTTTTTCACTCACATCATTAACTTATGTTGCTGAAGGTTAACCTTAAGGTACCTTACTGGGGGCGGTCTCGGGGTGATAGCGGTGAGGTGACGTTGCAGGTAATGTTACCGCTTATCGACGAAGACGCTACGTCTCGATCGGGGCGTTATCTGATTTGAATTTTGCGCATTACGAGCCATCAAGGTGCGGCATACCCTTCAACCCTCTCGGTAAACACTCGTAAGTAACCGTGGCGAAATTTCAAAACAGAAAACTGTCTACTCGACTCTTACCTTATTTTCTACCAACAACAGTTACGTAAATATGGAAAGAGCTCCCGTTTGTGTGAGAAAGAGTATTTCATTATCCGTGACCTGTTGAGCGCGAGATTTGTGAACTCATTCTCTCTCTCAAGTAACTTTGTACGTGCGCACTAGGATTCTTATTTGCTTAAATATTTGCAACATCATATTTTTAAAAAAGATATTTACACAACGATTAAAGATTTTTCAAATACTTTTTGGCACTCTTTTAAACAAGCTAGAGACTTATTCTCGAGTGTTTCAACTTTAATTACTCTCGTACTTATTGTAAGTACTGATTTTATACAAAGCATTTAAATGATCATTGTAATAAATTCTCTAAAACTACTTACTAATATTATAAATTGGATGTCAACCACGGTCCAATTTATGTTTATGAAAATGGTAATGTGTCTATGCGAAACAGCAGATATAAACTATAACAGCAGATATAACTGTTATAAAAGTAGTCAGATTTGTCAAAACATTTGTAAACACTTACGATTTTATCTTACCAGCATTTAAATGTACTACCGAAGCTCCTACCTAGCTACTCGTTTCTCATGCCCCGGCTTCCGCTTAGCGGCAATCAGGGCCAGGCTTGCGACGCTCTGTCAATACGTAGGCGAGAGGTTTCCCTGATAAACTTATCTAGCGAGAACAGCACCCCTCTCCCCCCGCCTTGTTAACTCTACCCCCATGTCGTCTACGTTTATCGCTCACGTATGTTCGTACTCTACGCCCGCACATTACGTACTGCAGAGCCTTATAGCTTGCTTATTCTAGATTTTTTTATATCTATCTACTGCATTAGTCTTCTTATATGAAAATCGCTCATTGTATGCACAGAATTTTTCTTTTGTTATGAACCAATTCAAGAACATTTCATTTCGAACTACTGACGTCAACCTAAGATACGTCATAACAATTACGTTATGACGTATCTTAGGTTGATACAAATTATCTGGTTTAAATATTCGATAGCCACAGTAAAATCTAAGTTTGAGCATTTTTTATAAGGTTTTTAAGTATGTATGTATGTTCGGGTGAAGTTTTTTCAACTTTCACTCAATTTTAAACAGAAAAAGTTAATGTCCAATAGATTGAACTGATTTTTTTTATGACAAATTTGTCTGGATGACAACTTGACAAGTTTGATGTCAATTTGACAGTGTCAGTTGGCTCGTGATTGAGTAACACATTTCCACAAAATCTTTCAAAATTTTCGCGTCCATTTATCTATATAAGATAACAATAAATGTTATTATCATTACCATACACGAATGCAATAGAATAGATTTTGAAGCGAATATAAAACCATTGTTTTCAATAGGTTTGACACGGTTCTTGTAATTTATCGATATAACAGTTTCTTCACATTAAAAGCTTTTCTCTCACGAAATCAGTCGAGTGCAAATTTAATGGTCGCCTTCATATAAATATTAATTCAAAATTTTACCAACCTGCGAATATGTACCTACCGTCAAATAAACGAAGCATAAATACATTCTCTTGTGTTTTCTCGCGAAAAACTCGATTAAATTTCACATACTTCGATGAAATTAGAATCGCACATTTGCTTCAGCCAGCTGGCTACGGTTGACTTTGTCGAAATTAAAAACCAGGTGTGTAGTGAAGCATATCTTGAGTTACGCTCGGTGTAATCAAGACTTTTTTTTTTATTTATTTAAACCCAATCTCGTATACTATACTCTGATCTGGCTTGGATCGGTCTCGATATATATAGGCCTATATATATATGTGCCTACCTACCTAGGGGTGGGCTAAATACAATTTACCTTTGTTATTTTTCGTGTCATTAAACTGAGTCGCGGATCTTGAACGCTCGATCGGCACTGCGAACACCGATGCGAATTGTTTGTGAGCTTTTGTCTCCCCCTCTACCACTCCTACCCAATCCCCACCACTCCGGTCGGCAGCGACGCGACATCAATTAACGTCGGAGTCCCTCGCTGCTTGAATTTTCTTCATGGCTGCTACGTATTATTGTAGGTAGATTTAAAACGGAATCATTTTCCGCTGCTGATTACACAGAACAGATTGTATTTTCCGTGTTTCGTTTTCGACTACTGCGATTCAATTAGATAGATGATGGTACATCCAATAGTGTCATGTGACAGTATAACAGATGATGCTTTCTATCTCTCAGTTTTAAGTTAGACCGGCATTTGTCTGGTGTCTCCCGTTGGTTGCGTGATGGCGTACAGCCGAAGGGTGACTATGGTATCGTTTATAAGGCTTTATCGTTGCTGACAAACGGTGACACTTACTAATTTTGTGTCGTGAAAATACGGAATTATAGATATATTTATGGACATAAAAAATAGGTAATGAATACCTCAACTATTTATTTACGTGCTGATTCTGATATTGGTAAAATTTACGTAAAATTTATTTGGCTAAAAATCTAGATTTGATATTCTGTTAAAGTTCTGGTGTATAAATTAAAAATTCATTTTAATATTATGGCGTCATATTGTAAGTATAATCTTCAACGTCATACAGTGGTACGTGTTGATTATTCAACCTTATATATAGGCGTAGAACATAGAAGTCTGTGCAAAGACACTTTACGTTGAAAAGCTTCGCGTACTCACATCCCGGCGTTAATGCAGAAGCACGTAGTTCCATGTCGCGCGGTAGGAAAGTTTTACAAAGTGCAGAAAGTGAGGGAAGGCCGTCTGCAAAGCCTTCATTTGTCGGCTTGTGACAGATGCATGACAAATGTGGACGTGGCGACGGCCGCGTAGCGATTATGTTCGCACTACAAAAATTTTCCCTTGAAACTAGCGAGATACTTTAAACGTTTGCATTTAATGTTTTTTTTTTTTTTGCTTTTGTCACGCTTTTTGGTAGTTAGTTAGTTATAGTTAGAAGTTTTTTTTTACACAATTTTAAAATTTCTACGTCGTGGTTTCTTTATCTAAGGTTGGCAATCATAATTGTAATTTGATCCTTTGACACAGCAGCTCTAAATATTACTAAACTAAAAGTACTATGCGTACTTTTATTGTACTACAGGCGTACTATTTTCCGTCCAAGTTGTTCGTCTTCTTCCGGGGCTTCTTTTTCCTGGTATTTTACCTTGGATAATAATCTTTAATAGATCGTATTTCGATCCACACATAACGTGACCTAGGTGTTCTAGCTTTTTTTGACAGTCATGAAAACTTCATGAGTGTGGTAAACGTAAAACAGTAAATTAGTTGTTACAATTACTATTTACAGTAAAATGATATAGAGATGCACAAAATAAATGACGAATTTATATTTAAAATCCATCACAAAATAACTATGATTAACTAAGAGCTTTTTTCGAAACTTGGTGAGACATTTTCAATATTTTGGATATCTTTATAAATCTAACACATTACAGTCGACTCTGAAAAATGAATGAACAAGGAAAAACGGGCCATCCATTCGACCGTACTTTAATCTAAGCCTTTATACCAACTTTTCTGTAATGTAATGCGCTCTATAACGAATTTTCTATTGCTAGAGGCTTAGTATGGCGTAGATTGGATAATTTATACTCGCCCCAGGCCTCATTTTAAGAGTGGGGCCAAAGATATAAGCAACTTCGAGTCGAACTCTTCGTTAAAATTACTTATAATGGATCCATTGAAAGCTGGATGTTATAATTAAACACAATTATTAATTTCTATTTACACTTGTAATTGCGTTCAATTATTTAGTATAGTTCATCTTCAAATATTTTAGTGTATTTTAATTTGGTAAAAAAATCAATAAAGATAACAAGGTTTTTTAAATTCCCTTCAATAAGTCAATATCTGATAAATATTACCGAACATGTAAGATTTCCAGCAATGATATTATATTGTAATTACATTGATGCTCATAAAAAAATGTCGTGCTTGTATTATAAGTACTCAATGATAAGCTCCTTGACTTGGTAAAGCAAATTAAAATTCAATTTGTTGCTCGAACCGTGAAGCATAACGGATTGTCGACCGATTTCGCCCCCCCCCCCCCCCCTCCTTTACTTCCATAATTTCGCGAGTCACCCGGTCTTGAGGATATTCGCTTCGTACTGACGACTACAGTTATATCATATAGACATCTAAATATACATTCTTGAAACATATACAATGAATTAAATGATACATTACGCGTCGTCCCTATGACTACTGGTTTAGCATTCAGACTTTTCATTGAGATCACATGTTTGAATCTGGGTACACCCCAATTACTTTTTGATTATTATGTGTGACAAATATCGATAGGTGACTAAATTGCTGCGCTGCGTATTCCATTACTAGATATTTAAGTTATTCATATTGTTACAGGTGGAATGCAAAAAAGCACAGCCAAAGGAAGTCATGCTCCCGGCGAACCTGGCCAAGACGAGAGCCGCCGGCCGTGGCGCGTACGGTGAGTTGCTAGGTAGCGGCGTGGGGATCAGCACTGGCGTCCGTTACGCGCCCTATCCTGTCCATGCTCCGGCGCAGCTGCTAGTGGGCGCGAGCGCGGGCGCCCAGGGTGGGGCCGGGCCTGCTGTACACGCGGCCGCCTACCGCTGCGCACTAGCCGCCCTCCGACCCACTCCGCACCCCCCGCGCCCTGCGCTCGCGCCCCTCGCAATCCCTCCGCTAGCCTACTCTGTCTCCGAATTCCTGGGCGCACATGCTCTCGACATCCCAACCATATACTCTCCCCTCACTCACACGGCTGTACCGACTCCTTTGCCCCTCTGATCCGCGATCGTTTTCCAGCAACATCCGCATCACCCTTTCTAACCCCCACAGGGAGTTTTATTTCAAACCAAATCTTTGAATTCTTCATTGCATTCCTATAGGTAGGCTACGTAGGCTTTTCCTGTTCCTCGTTATTAATCACATTCCCTATTCTTTTTTTCCCTTACCAAAAGTGAATTTTTTTTATATAACTATTATGAAATTAATGATATACAAAGTGTCTTATTTTAGTGAACGCCATTAGAGAATCAGTTAGATAGACGATTTTGGAGACGTGTACAATAAGTTAGAAGAGCTATAGAAACGGTTTTAATACAAATAATTTGTATAAATATTTCATAAAAATCTAAAACTGATTTTTGTAGGATCGATAGAACGATGGTTTTTTTTTCTAATTTTCTATCAGATATTAGGTGCTTGATACGTTATTTGATTTACAACATATAAATATATACATAATAATTATAGTTAGAAGACATGTCTAGTACAGTCTGGTTTTGAATTGTTTTTTTTTTGAATAGCTTTTATTTCTATGAATTATAAAAAATATGGTGTACATGGTCATGTCAGTTCTTGCCAATTTCGCTACATCCATCCATGTACTATATACTTTTAGCGAGCAAAGCTTAGATATGTCATAATTTTGCAGACAATTCATAATATTGTTTGAGATATTTTCATGAGTGATATATATTGAAATTCTTTAGCTCTTTACTATGAATAGCTTTACAGTTCGATGTCGGCTTTACAAAAAATGTTTACAATGGAAGAAATGAGGTACCTATTGAATGTGAATGTTTATTATTACTCAAACTTTTATGGAGATCATTTAGATTATTGTGTTCTATTATTTTCTTTTTTTTTAAAATATTTTGTAAAAAAAATATATATTAATTAGATGCGTTCAAATCTCCAGTAATTGTGTGTTCCTAGCTATTATATTAATGTAGGTAATACTTTCACTAATATTTGAATCATTACTCTTTACATATTATATTTATTTATATCACTATTGTGCAACAGTAAAAGCGATGCTATACATTTTGTTCTCTATTATATATTAGTTGTATATTACAATTATATACGATTTAATGTTAGTTTGATAACATAAGAGTATTATCTTAAAATTAAACATTGCTCTCGTAAACTAATAGCATTAATTGTATTTAAAACAAAAAAATATCATAATTAGTAGGTAATTTTAGTAGATATAGATTAATAAATATCATTTTTAAAAATATTTAAAAATGTCTGTTTGTTTAACATGTTTAGTTCTAGACTAACAATGTGTAGTAATTAGTTTTAACATTGATAGTGGAAAGTCTCTCATCATATATCTGATGATCAATGATTACTAACATACCCCTATTGCTGAAGTCATTGTATAGAAATGGTTTTTGCAAAAAAAAATTTAGTTTTGCCATTTAGAAATGTTGAATGCTATTTATATATAATATAAATTACAAATTTAGATATAGAGATATTTTATATTTATTATAATCATCTATCTTTATAATTAATAACATTTTTAAAATCCAAAACTTTTATCTCGCCAAGCAAAATAGTGTCTCACAGGGCACGCAAGCACATTTAATATCCATTCTATATAATATATGAACTCATACATAATTTACATTTTTATATTATTTTTTTTATTATAAAATGTAAGAATCGATCGATTTATGTAAATTATTTTTACATTTCTAGATTTCATGTGGTCATTGGGGGCGCTTCCTGACGGTAAGTTGTATCACATTTTTGTTATGAAAAATCTATCCCGCATTTGTCCGACCATTACTCATTCTAATAACAATTACTTTCGTATTTTTTTCGTATTTTTATGCAGATTATAAATTATTAAAGTGAAACTTTTATTACATCGTCTCAAACTTTTTCGTCTGCGTGTTGCATGTCGCGTGACGGTCGGCCGCGGAGTAGGGATAAAGTGAAAGGCGCTCGTCAGAGCGCCTTTCACGTCTATTATCGTTTATAAATGTAACCAATATTTTATGGTAACTAAAATACGTGAACAGTGACTTACATTCGATTTTCGAAAAAAATAATATTTCGAAAATTTTTAGTTAAATGTCTATAATGTGAAAAAAAGTTTCACTTTTACGGTGGTTTCATAAAACCACACAATCTTTTTTTGTGGAGTAAATGCCAAAACTGATAGCGGGTTATAATTGATTAACTCTTTAATTCAGATAATGTGTCGGTTGTCGGTGTAGGATGATAGAATGGGTAGAGTAGTCGTGTCGCGAATACTACAGTGGCTCCATCTGCCGTATGATGGATCTACCGCTTCGCCTGACAGATACACTATTTTGATTGGCATTAATTTGATAAACGATACGGCATAGTTATCATATCAGCCGACGTGGACTCACCGGTCATCGTTCTGCGTTCAATTCAGTTTACCAAACGTAGTGTATATTTATATTTGTTTCATTTTAGTATCATCATTATTTTTTTTATTAGAGAGTAGAATTTTATTTTTAATTATAGAGTTAAAGTAAAGTAAGACAAGGTATCTGTTACGGTATTGAGCTATCATTAGTTACATTTTATTTTGTGCTATATAATATATATACGATGTTTACAAAATATCAAGAGCTGGACATTGTCCAAGGCAATGTCGGAGCCGTACGTGTCCAATATACTGACTAGGTGTACCTTTTATCTGACGTCTCTATTTTAGGAAGTGGGGCATCAGACACTAAATTAAATAACTACGAGCTACGTACCTACTGCCTATATTAAAAAAGCAATTTCAATCCAACATGACGCATTAAAATCGAAGCATGCAAATCCACAATTAACCTTTGCTTCTATAATTTCTTTAAGCGAATGTTTCAATAGTATTTTGATGTATATTATTTTTTGTTATACAGGATTCCCCGCAGCCTACGCCGCCTACGCGGCAGGGCGAAGTTATTCGGGTTACCCTAGCTTCGGGCTGCCGTACCCAGCAGGTAATCCCCTGGCGAGCTTGCACCACCAACTATCCGGCAATCACTACCACCATCTGGCGACACTGCTGCCATACCACCCGCTAGAGCTCAGCGGGGTTTACAATGTACATGCCATGCATCTGTGAACTCGCGCCCGACAATGCATTCTACTAACAGCTAAATAACTTAACTCTAGCAGTCAGTCGGCACTGTACCGCTTATTAACTAACATGCTTCTCTTTTATCAACTACGCTAATTACTAACTTTTCATTGAAGAAGAACACGAGCATATAAATGATTTTCTCTAACCCACACTTTAATACTTTACTAACAAACTAACATCTTTTAAAATGACTGAACCATCTAGCTAGAGAAAAAAAAATACTGACGTATTTTTTTAACCGTCAAATGTTACAAAACGTCCATGGTTTTTTTTTAATACAACATATTGTATTGTTTATCTCCAGAATTTTGTTGAGACAATCCAGCCAATTGCGAGCGCCTCGCTCTGTTTACAGACGATTCGCCCTAACGATTCTCAAATGCTACGCGTCGAGCAAACAAACTCTAGCGCAAATACCCCGTTCATGTTTCGCTTCAAGCGGCACCGAGTTTGGGGTGAGAGGGGCGTCCTCTTGCCCCCGCACTCCACTACTAGGATCGCACCGACGACCGCTCCTCATTAACAATGAAAGCTTTTAAAAAAAATATATTTAAATAGATTCAAAAAAAAGTAAAGTACGGAGAAGGTGATGTCTTTTTTGTGGTGAGTTCTATGTAAATCTCGCGACGAATAAAGGAGAATTTCAACTTAAAAATCGTCCCCGGACGGCCAGTCAATCCCATCGAATGAGAACGGAATGTTAATTTTTACTCGATTTTTATTATTCTTCAAGAAAAAGACACTTTATTCTTTTTTTACATTCGGAAAAAGACAAGAAGATAGACGAATAGGGGGGAATTTTTTTAGAGAAAGGATCCAGCTAAGGTGTAACCACTAAGCTCAGCTGCACAAATATCCTCCTTGTTGTTTGTTGAAACCTTCTATTTAAGCTGCCTCCTTCGCCATAATTAGGCCACTAAGCTTTGGCTTTCCACTTTATTTTTCCAACCTCCAAGCCGTACACCGCCGGAATTTTTCGGTTGTTCGCAAACAGGATCTAGAAACGGAAGTACTTGCAAATTTTAATTGAGTACAACTCGATGACGCAGTCAGACTTTGAATTCTAATACGCTGAGGTGGCTACTCCAGCCTCTAATTAGTTTTTTATTATTTTACTATGAGTTGAATTAAAAAAAATCTCTAGGAAAGCTAAAAATAATTATAACGTGTGATTTTGATTTTCTTAATCATTTTGTTACCTATACGTGAAGATACAAAAACTACACTTGAGTTTTTTTAAAAGCGATAACCAAACATTCTTATTCAATTATAAAATAAATTTCTTATGAAGAATTATAAATGTCATTAAAATGTTAACAAACTATTCTGAAATCTGGCATTTATAAAGACCATATATCATTATAAACTATAAATTAACTTACGCGAACTAGGCTTGTTAAAACTATAGACTGTGGACACAATTTCACGCAGACTAGTTATTAATAAAATTATAGATACTACTACTTACTTACTTACAAAAGTTTTGATTGGACAAGATTAGTTTATTCCTAAATTTCATAAGAAAAAACTTTCTAACTAATCAAACAATAGTTCTATTAATCGCGCAATACTGCAGTGATTAAATGGAACTTCCATTATAAATTTCCGTTATTGATTATAGTTATGAAGACTGCTGTCTTAAATTACAAATATTTTATTTTAATATGATAATATCTCGTAGTGAAATAATAAATTCTATTCAAATATAATTCGTTCATCATTCGTCATCATCATTAGCCTTTTGAGGTCCACTGCTGGACATAGGCCTCCCCCATAGAGCGCCACAACTGCCGGTCCGCTCAATCATGGGGGGTTTTGCCATAATCGCCACGCTTGGCAGGCGGGTTGGCGATCGCAGTAGGCTGTATTTTCTTGAGAGTGAATGCTGCTGCCCACTCTTTTAGCTTTTCCCTTAGTAGCCTTTTACGACACCCACGGGAAGAGATGGGGTGGCGGTATTCTAAGCCGGCGCCACACAGCAAGTATTTTATAATTCGTTATGTGGCGAAAATATATTCAACATGTTTGCATAACAAATTCTGAAGAGAAACTAGTTAAATATGATGAAAATATGAAACCACAAGGGCGTAGTTTACACATAGTTCCGCTCCGTTGATAAATAATAACGAGAATATTTCCATTCTTTTTATTATACTCTATTTCCATCAGAATAGAGTTGAAGAAGAGTTGATATACGACTCATCCTTCGAAACACTCAGTTATAACTTATAAAAACAACGATTTTGATAACTGTATGACTATTATTATATAGAATAATTAGATATTTTTCATTATATTGTAGTCAGGATAATAGTTAAATTGATTATAGTAGAAGTAATTTTAGGGGAGTTCCATTCTTAATCTTTTAGATATAGTTACAATAAATTAACTTTTAGCGCCATCTATAATACTCGTACTCATATTATCTCTATATAGCAAACTGTAGTAGTAGATTAGACTTTTGGAGTTTTATAGAATAATAGGTATTGATCGACTGAACACAACGGATCGAATATTCTAGATAACATAATTATGATTGTTTAAAAAAAATATATACAACTCAAGTTCACTTTTACTTACGATGACAGTCTTTCTCGTAAAAAGGCTGTCATTTTAATCGCTAATGGGCAAAATTCGGTCAAAAGTGTCGTGAAGTGATTTTTACATTGTAACTAGCTGACCCCGCAAACGTTGTCTTGCCGAAAAATAAAATTTAAAAAATAGGGGTTGATCGTAGGGGGTTGAAAATTTAGGGTTGTATGTATTTTATGTATCCCGTTTTATAAAAAAAATAAGAAACAGAAATATGTCGAAAAATTTAAAAAAAATATTGAGGGGTGGGCTACCCTTGTGATTTAGGGGGATGAAAAATAGATGTTGTCCTATTCTCAGACCTACCCGATATGCACACAAAATTTCATGAGAATCGGTCAAGCCGTTTCGGAGGAGTTCAATTACGCACATCTAGACTCGAGAATTTTATATATTAGATATTTGAATGATGTGTATAATATAATATCCAGCTATATAGCACGAGATCTCAAGCTAAGCTGGAACTATAATACGCCTTATAAATTATGAGCACAGAATGAATGTATCGTAAAATAATTTAAACATCTAAATATTATTCAATCATTCTTCACTTCATGAATAAACTACACAGATAATAAAATCAACCACGGATTTAAAAATAAGATCATAAATCTCGCATAGATATGAAAGCAGGCTATTTTCCGTCTGTATTTGTTAGTGGTAGAGCCACAATTCGTTGCATGAATGGACCGGCTCGATCGGTGAATAGTGGCCTATACCGCGTTTTGTCTGGTTAGAGAGGCATTTAGAGAGCCTTTCTTCTCTAAGTCTTCTTCTGTAAGCCCATCCAAATGCGTAAACCTCTAATCTGATCTAACTATGATATGATATGATCTTTGTGGCAGTCTATGAGCAGCGTTAGTGGCTTTCCACCAGATAACCCGCTTGCTAATTTGCTCCCCCTTTGTTAAGAAAAACTAAACTGAACTTAATTCAGTTTTTCAATGTCGGTTTTCCAGACAAATATGTGACCAATTTTGACTGTATACATAAAGTAGTTAAAGTTATTTATTCATTTATTGATCATTTCAATGAATAAATTTAGGTATTTATCCACTGAAATGGTTGAATTGTTGAATAAAGTATTTAAGGTGCGTTGTGTTCAGTCGACATAATGATATTTTACTGTATATTTAAGAATTCCAATAATTAAAAAAAAAACTAGATAAGTAAAGTAGAGATGATTGATTTGAAAAAAAAAATTACTAAGTTTAGAGGATGTTTATCAACCGACATTTTAGATATTTTTCAGTTGCATAGCTCTATCATTAAAAGTTAGAACTAGTTTAGATTCCTATGCTGTTATTTAAACATATAATTTAAATAATTGAAAAAAAATTGAGACATCGAGCTTGAAAATTGTTATTTTAATACTTAATTGGATATTTTCCATGATAATTATTAAAAAATAATATGTATTATTGTGTGTGTATATATTTTTATTTTATTTCTCTATATTATATTTTAAATATTTACAACTGCCTAAATGTTAAAAGTTAATTATACTAATATTTATTGTTATTGTTGTATAATATTTTTGGATGCATCTATTTTACGCTACCTCCCGTATAACGTCGTTATTAAAAAAAACCGTCAGAAATATAATCGAGGTAAAAAAGGTTTTAACACAAACGACGAAAACCTCTGGCCATATGTAAAAAAAAACCTTAAATAAATAATCATCAAATGCCTACAGCAATTATAATATTGCTTTTTCATCACCTCGCAATTATTAATAATTATTTGTCCAAAATTAAGTGGGAAAAAAAATAATTCAAAATTATTAAGTAATTATAAGTTGGAAAAATTCGATCATTAAAATCGCTATTTATGCGACCGTCCTTATCGCCATCCTCTAAACTAGTTTTAATTAAAAATAAGCTTTGCAATATATAAGTATATATATATATATATATCGCGTCGTAATTATTAAGATATAAAAAAGTGTGTCAGTTATTAATCATTTACTAAATATATATGATAAAAAATCTTTAATAAATCTTCATTATATACAATAAACGAAAAACCGTATTTAATCTTTGTATCAATTTAATTCTATTGGTTATTTGACTAACCGTTGTAAGGTTAATTTTAAAATGGATTTTTTCTCCATTTTCTCCATTCACCAGGATAGGTTGCGTGTTTGAACAATACTAATATCTGATGTATTATTCATTGAATAACACGATTCTGATATCATTGTTGATTATGGAATCAATACATATTTACAAATAATGACCCTCGGGCTTGTATTTGGGTGGGGGTACCCAATACCCCCCTCAACCTGTGCGTGCAGACAGCCGCTCCTGCCTAAGACCATTAATAAAACCGGTCCATCATTTCGTGCGTGCAAACAATTTTAAATAACCCCCACCACGAAAAACAGTAAACAGGAAACTATCAATTCCAAGTTTCCCCATAAAGGTTCTATACGAGAACCTTCGGCCGGTTTTATTCTTCATCAACTGCTTTAGATAGCTGTAGACATTTTATATGCATTAGTATTATTATTTTTATATCAACTTTAGTTGCTTACCCCGCAAGGTATGGCGTGAAGTTATGTTAAGTTTATTTTTAATATTTCAATCAACATAGGTTTTTTTTATTTTTTGTTGGACTATTGCTGCCGTATAGTCGCCTGTAGATGTGTGTAGAATATGTTAAAATGGGCATATTTCGGATTCGTGATCACCGCGAGATCCTTATGCGCTCCGATACTGCCCTCGTACCAGGAGTAATCGTAGACAACTCCCATAAGTTTTTACCAAAATAAATACTATTAAATAAAATATTTTAATAAACCAAGTTTAAAAAAAAATTTAAAATATCTCAAGGAATGCAATGTCGTTTTTTTATTCATAAAATTATTTTCTTACAAATAAGGTTCGATTTCTCAGATGCGTGTCTCAATCGCCCGACTAGGTTCGCCCATATAGATAAAAAAAAATTCAATTAAATTTGAAACTTAACCAAACTGATTTGGGGTATCCCTCAGGAAGTTATTCCAAAATCTTATACGTAAAAATGATAATTATTCACAAGCCTATTCATGTTTGTATTTTGTAATTCATATGTCAAATGTCATATTTATTGTGACATATAATAATAATTTGTAATGTATTTTATAATTGTAAGCTATATATATAATGTTCTTATCGCTGTTCCGACATATCGTCTTATATTAATCGTAAGTTTGTCATTATTGTGAAACTAATATATTTTAAAAAATAAAGAAAATTGCCGTTGTATAAGCAAAACGTTTGCCTTATTGTCCAATTGATCGTTTATGAATCGAGGACGATCAGTGACTCGATTATATTTACCGATTGCTCGCATATCGATTGCGACCATAAATAAAACTAGAAGAGATTGTGTGTTGCCGTGGAGTTGGCTAGCGTGCGCTGAACTTTGATTATCTCTTTCTCGTTGAATAATAATAAATTTCACCCCAAGTTTGGCGTTACAAATGTATTTTAACCGTTGTTATTTTCGTTTTTCTGACTCATCCAATGGGGCTCACGCAGCGTGGTGTCCGCGACGAGGCCCTACACCGCAAGCCGGTAAGCGAGCTCAATATTGGGCCAGACTTCATCAATAGTGGTGGTCTGGCACGAAACAGGCACAGCCTGACCGCGACATGCTCCTCGCATCGCCAACATTCCACACATACAACACGGACGCCCTCAGTATGCAACCCACGAACTGAACTCTGCCACACGACTATTTTGCATAGTTAGAAATTCAACACATTTAATACCAGCCGTGATTTATTTTAAATAAAACAAATAATAGAGCAATTTTAAATACACTTAAACACAAAATATAAATACAATAAAACGTCGTTACAAGAAATGACCAAAATTCACTAAACGGTAATTCAGCTGTCCGTTCGGATCCAAATAATTGGCTGGCGAAGCGGCGAGTGGCTGCACTTTAGCGAACACTGCCAACTTAATTTGTAACATAAGCTATATAACAGTTAATTGTGTTAGTAATTGTTAAGTTTAGTGCCTGCTGCTTAGGTCAATATGTGTGAGACCACGGTCCGCACTGACCTTATACTTTTATATACCATTTAGATTCTTGTAAATATTAGATGTATTAGTCTAAATATACAGCGATCCATCGTTAATTTTTAGCCATAACGAGTGCTGTGTTTGGATGGGTCAGAAATATATATTATAGTTTTTTTTTTTGTATATATATATATATATCCAATAGATTTTGACTAAATAGTCACGCTAGTCTAGCGAACTCCAACGCCCATAAATTTTTATATGTAGAATTATACAGAATTGGAATGTGTCCATGAGTCTATAATGGTCGATATTAGCATACTAATCTCTTCTAGTTAGTGTTCGTATTTCAGCGCACAAATCCTGCGCAAAGTGCCCACATGTGCACATAGTAAGTCCTTTCTCTCCCCCCCTTTTGCATGGAGGACGTTGTGTTTTAGTTGTCCGACCGCTCCAATAACCTTATAGTCCAATTCGTGTTCAACGGCAAACCGATACACAGTCTAAATCGTGCCGTATGGGGATAAGGGATTTGCATACACACTTTATGTGTGAGTATAAACACAAAACACATTGAGGGGTAAGCAGACAAGTGTGTGACGAACGCGAGTACCAACAGCTGATACATGAAGAAAAAGTGACGACCACCAACAATTCTAGGGCGAGTAATTTTGTTTTTGAACATTTAAAAAGTTTTGGTCAATATATTTGAAAAATTAGTATAGTTTTAAATAATTCATGTTTTATATTTTGAAAGAGTTTTGAGACAGTAAATATTTGAAGTGTGGTAGACATTTCATAGATATACAACGCTGACAAGTAATTAGAATTATATGTAGATGGAAAAAAATTGAGTAAATAGACATCTAGTTTAGAATAAGAGAACTAGTCGAGTTAAAAAGCAGAATAGGCTGTGATAATGTAGAACATTCTGGCAGTAATTGCCTAAATATGAACTTACCGTTTAAAAAAATTAATAGTACCTATAGTCTAGTTTGTTAAAAGATATTATGGGCGATTTTCTTGATTATTGTAAATTAGAAGAGCTGCAAATTAGTGTGGATTTTAAAGTTTCTTGTGTGGAAAAAGTATTAATGTTTTAATGTTGAATAAATTAAATAGCTTTTTTTATTTAAATAATGTATCAACGTAGCAATAAGAGTAAGATACTAGAATAGTTTTTGGTGGTATAAATAACAACGTGATTTGGTGGTGCAAACTTACTTTATAGAAATTTTATTAATTATTATTGTTTAGTGATAAGAATTTTTTTTTTATTTAGAATAGACTAATTCCAATTTCTATATTTTTTGCTTTAGGCAGATGAAGTATGTAATTTTTAAAAATAGTTTAAAGAAGTGTTATTTTACAAAAACAATTTGATTAGTCTAGAAAAAAAGGTTTAATAATAGCAATAGAAAAAAATAATGTAATTATTTAAGTTGTAGTTGATCTTGTAGAATTAAGTAGTAGGTAATTTATAATATTTTGATGAGAAATCGAGAGGTTTTTAGTGATATGTAGAGAAATTGAAAATTTATCTGAATCTTTAAAATTGTGTGTTTTACAAATATTCAAATTGATGGATTAATTATTATTTGATTTCTTTTTCGCTTACTAAATGTCGCTTTACATGTTTATACTTAATAACATCTATGACTGAACCTCGGAATTGCGTAATTTTTTCCAGAGTATAAACCTAATTAATATTTATTATATAACTTGAAAATATTCCGGTGAATACACATTAGCGTCCAGTTATAATCATGTTTTGGCGGAATGAAAAATCTACCTATTTTATGTAACGTATTTATGTTAAAATTCCTGCAGAAAATAAACAGCATAGAAATTCATTTAATTTGCAATTGAGATAAATCCCGGCGGGCAACGATCGTATACCCTCAAAAGCGTATCTTCTTCACCGTGTTATTGATGGCATCTATTAAATATAGGTTTTTGGTTGGCATGGAACGTGTGCGCGAATCCGAGATACGTCCAGTAAACGTTCAGATAAAACGATTCAATCTTGCCGAGTTGAAAATGAAGTATTACTTCACTGCTGACCGAGGAATTTGCATCGTATTTCTATTTGCCGTATTATTATTTATTTATAACTCACTTTAATATTAAAAAATAAATATTTTCAATACATCCGTATTTGTAAATCGTATCTATAACTTTTATTTAGCTTATATGTTATTTATATCGTAGTGAATATTGCGGAAACTTTAAAAAAATAGGATTTTTGCTGTTTTTACGTAGACGTAAATATATTCTGAGCTATTTAATTATTGTATATAAAAATAATTAAAAACCCTTTCATACTAAAATCGTAACGTCAATTTTCGTTCACGGGACATGACTACTAAATAAAAAGAAAGTCTTCTTAATGCAATGGGTTCAAGAGCGGGTGTTACACTGCCTGTACGCTTCTTGAATATTGCCCCCGGCCGTCATCCTACTTCCAAAGAAGAATTATTAAGTTTTCCCCCCGAACTTCCCAATTATGAAAGTTCGTATAGCTCTCGCAAGACGGCCTCTGAATTTATAGATGAATATGTGTGCTCCCCTCACTCGAAAAGGTGAGACTCACAATATATCGTAACTTATCGCTGTCATAATATTGATGAGCTACCTCTCGTGAAGGTTTCATGGAAATAAATCAAACTCTTTTCTCAGTACGTGGTGGAATTACATAATATCCAGGTTGTTTAAAAAAGTAAACACTCTTTATATTTATATTTTTTTTTACGGGATAGGAGGGCAAACGAGCAGGCGTGTCACCTGATGGTAAGCAACCAACGCCGCCCATGGATACCAGCAACACGTTATTCTTTTTTGTTTATCCAAACGTCTAAATTTACCAAAGTGGGCAAGAAATTTTTTTATGTCGATATTAATATGAAGAAATGAGAAATACATTTGCTTAGGTTCTTCTAAATTGTTCGTGTACCTCCTAATTCAATCTCTAGCGTTAATTCAGAATAAATATTTTATACGGAATTAAGACACTTTTCACTGAAGGAAATTCCGTAGTTACATACGCATAAGCATCACATCTGGTGTTCAAAATTCTACTTAAAACTTCATTTCTACCTCCTTGCGTCCGTTCAAAGCTTGAGAGTGACTTTGATTATTAAACGCGTTTATTACTCAATGAACATGCGTTAACATGTCGGCACTAACTACATGTTAAGAGGAAGGAACGTCCGGAACACAGACACGACCGCTGCAGATAAATCATTTCAAGTGTTAACTGATTTGTTTCAAAAGTAGTTTCAAATTAAACATAGACAGTTTAAACTCACGAATTAGGCTTGTTTCCGACTGTTTTCATAACACAAAATGACTTATAAACTTGTACCTTACCGTAATCTTTTGGTATGTCCTAAAAATGTCTGAAGTGAAATTGGACTACACTTAGACACAATTGCACGCAATTTAGTAGAATAATTGCAGAAATATTATTGTTTTTTTTTGTAGACAAGTTACTGTTATGTCTTTAAAATAATGAGGATTTTTGCCATGATAAGAAAATAATGAAGCAAGATCAAATGAATCTCGGACGTGTCTGTGCCAACGACGGGCCTCGTGGCGCATTGGTAAAACTACCGGCTGCAGCACTGAGGTCGGGGGTTCGATTCCCGCCCGAGCACAAATATTTGTGACAAAACATGAATATTTGTGCGGCGTCTGGGTGTTTTTCTATGTATTATAAGTATGTATTTACAAAAAAAAAAGTATATATGTATTCGAATCCGTTATCTAGTATCCATAGCACAAGCATTTAGTTGCTTAGTTTGGAACTGGAGGGCGCTGTGTGATTATAAAAAAAAAAAAAAAAAAAAACACTCGAATTCTTATTTATCACACTGACCTCTCAAATAAATAGCCTCTTATATCGTAATGTTATTAAAATGTGTCAGCAGTTTAGTGTTGCGGGTAGTAAGGGCACCGGGCTTTATGGACGCACGCGGGGGCGGGCGAGGCAGCGGCCGCGGGGGCGGGCAGGCCACTCGCGGCCGGCCCATCTATCATTCATCCTCCATTACTTATATTGTGCTTTTTTCGCAAAGTCACTGGCAGGCCGGTAATCACCTGGCGCGACCGCGGACCACCATTTTTCACACTAAATCATAACCCCGCGTTACTAACAAAAATAAAATTTGTCGTACAAGCCAATAGGGGTAAATGGTGACACTATGAGCGTGCGAAAAATTACGGGACGAATATTAATCTAACCATTGTCGGGATGACGGGTTGCGCTTATAATGGATCTACTCGCCAAAGTTTCTTGGAGGCTCGGTAGCTTGAAAGGTATTTAAGAAATATACGAAAATTTACGATCTGATATAAAAAGTTTTCTGTTTTTTTTTTTTAGGGAAAATTGATTACGGTCTTGTATTAATGAGAATTTATTATGCTGTATTTTATGTACAATTAAATTGCGGTTCGTGTGAGTTGTTACGATGTGTAGGGCGGCGAGTGGCTATGGGGCAAGTCGTGGCAAGTCGCGAGTCAAAAGACGCTCAGACGTGAGCGGTATGCTAATGTTCATCCCTATTCAATAAGCAGACCGCCGCGTGCTGCCGAGGACTCACGTCGGATAATTTACTGGATATTTTGTAAAAGTTTTTTTTTTCGCCTTCTGTGATTTATGCCCACGAAACTTGCCAGCTCTGTTTTTCATTTGAATGCACGTGACATACATGATATTTCATTTTTTCTTTCTCTATTTCTTTCTTTTTCCGACATAATATCACCAAGTAGACTCTACTCTGTGTCCTCGTCATAGATCGGCATTTGTCTGCTGGAGGTTAAATTATTCATGCATATACGCGCTTCAACTTTAGTCGGGCTAGAGAGAGAGGAAACTTTAATATTGAGTTGAGAGATATTACACAGATAGTCACTCTATCTGTCGATATGCTAAATTCGATAAAGATGAACCGCTACTATTACCCTATAAGAGATTTTTTTTAAATAATTTCGATGGTTCAGTCATGTATATCCTTTGTGTGCGTGTGTATGTGTGTACGCCACTTTTGTATGTGGTGTGGATGCGACATGTGTGTGTATATTTCCAGTTGACCTGACCAACGGACAACTCACACCGAACAACAATACACCGCTGCTCGCGCAGGCTCTCTCAGGTGAGGAAGCCTAACATCACACCATCTTTTCATCCATCCACATCATGGTTATCATATCATCAAAATTTCCGTGACTGTTATATGTTTTTATCACACCTTAAGAAACATTATTCAAACCTGTGACAGTTCATTATAGCGTTAACTATGAGCTTCAATCTCATCGCTTTCTGTGCTATAAATTCATTCTTCTTCCTACCTGCAAATATTTATATCTCAAATCATTGTTATGTTATATTTGAGTTAAAATGTTCTGATATAATGTAGGAGATTTTTTTGTACTTTCTTAAACTTTACAAGCTTACAATTACTTTCAAGACTCATCTTGTGTAAAAAAATACAACTACAGTTTAAAATAAACAAATGTTATACTAGCCTCAGGGGGCTTAGAGATGGCTAGCTAAGAGCACCAGCTTTTTATAAGCAAAAACCTATTATTTTTCTGGCATTTTTACTAAGTGAAGGCATGTATATGAGACTTCTTTTCTACCTTCGAAAAAATTGCAAAAAAGTTGGTCAATTGTAACTTGAGTGGATATTTTGTTTGATATTTAAACATATTTTTAACTTAATTTTTAGTTCTCTTTAAATTCAATTAGTAATTTAAAAACAATAATTTGCACACAAATTATCGACTTTATTTTTTAAATCACCACAATATGTTTTTGTTAGTTAATTAAAAATACATCCAGAGAGCTATTATTGTTTATTAAAGGCAAGAAAATAAATATATATAATTTCATATAGCCTAATTTTACTTAAATTTCAAAGCGTAATAAGACTTTATATTCTCGCAGTGATGAATAACTACCAAGCAGCGGCAGCTGGATTTGGACCACCTGCATCTCCCCACGCAGCTGGTGGTCGTGCTGGTTTCCCAGCTGCAAGCTCGCCGGGCCCAGCGCTCGATGTGTACGGCTCAGCTGCTGACAGCGTCGGATATGTACAGGCTGCTAGCCCACAACCTTCTGGATTCCCAGCAATCGCAGTCAGCCGCGCACCACTCAACTACACCCCAGTGAGTTTCTATAAACCTTCACATGTGACTTCAACACATCGCAAAAGAAAACTTTAACTTTAACTTATGTCCTAGTTGTTCTACAAAGTTATTTATTTAAACGCTATTAAAAAAAAATGTAAATAAGTTATATCACCTTTATACTTATTTCATTTTTATGATGAATGGTATGAAGTTTCGATTCCAACTTTTTTCATTTATTACTTCACTTCATGTTCAAAATGCCTTCTGTAACGCTCAAATGAAGGCAATCCCTAAAATTGTCCTTGTTCGCGGAAACTTTGAACTGTCACACCATTCAAATTAATGTTTGTTCTGTTTTTGTTTTTCCTCGAGACGTTTGATTTGCGTACTCTTGCTATGTTTCAAAATTCATATATTTTTACTTTGTCCAAGATAAGGGAATAGAAAAATATCTGTGTGTTTATGATCAACGTGTAAATTTTCTAGGGGACGGTAGTAATTTCTGTGTGTCTAGGTTGGTGTTCAAAAATTTCATTAGCAGTTAGTCATCTCGGTGTTAAGGCTCCGAGCGTGGATGCCGCCGGCGCTGAGCGTCGCCTCTATACACGCCGCTCGGCTCCAAGCGACCGACATAAGCTCAGAAGCAATTAGCAGACGTCGACACTCTCTAAAATTTTAGCGAGACGGCCCAATCTCATTATGAAACCGATCTTCCTTGCCGCCCTTAAAATATAATCACCATAAGTTATCAAGCGACTCAACCGTGGTAGATGTGATTATAAAGTCTTCTAGAAATATGAGCATCTCGAGCGAGGAGCAGCAATCTACGTGATGCACAGTCAACGCTAACGGCTTTTTAAAACTACGACCCCGCTCCATAACTGCTGCCCTGAGACGCAATCAGTCTCCATTGCTTGTCGACGCTACCCGGTTGCAACTATCTATAGCGAGACCTTAACACCTCACGACATCACTATCTTGCTCACATTTTTCAGACGACACCAACAATCTACTTTATATATAAGTACTATTAAAAGAACACCTATTTTTATAACACAATAGATAGATTGTAAGTCCAACGAAACTTTTTAAAGTCTACACGAAACATATGATACAATATACCAATATGAAGTCTACAAAAAAAGAAATTAATAGCACGGTATTTGAAGGGGAGAGCAGTCTGATTGGTTTGAATTAATTTGTATCATTCGCCAGTGCTTACTGAGATACCGTTATCGTTACAGTAGCGTCATATATCAAACTGGGATATTAACTCAATCGTTAGTAATAGCCGAGGCAATACAGATACGTTGCTAATGAGAGAATGAACGGTCCTGACGGGCCGTGCCATGTAGGCACGAGCGACGCATGTGGTTCTCGGGTGTAAAATGATCTTATTAGGTAACGGGTAATACCCCTATAGGCAATAATCGTAAATCACTATGGAACAAGCGGTGTAATTACCATTGGCCGGGCGGTCGCGGGCGATGCTCTAACTCATCTGCTCGTTGTTTTTTTTTTGTGTTAGCCACTGGACTGGCTTCCAATATATCGACCGCAAACACTGAACTTACTGCCTTTAAATCAGTCCCCTGAGAGGTAATTGTTTAAGTGGTGGCAGTTTATACCCGCTCAATTAAGACAAAAACAGTGGTAGAGGCACGTAGTTCGCTGCAGTCTCTTATCCCTCCTGTTGCTATCTTAAAAGACTGTGACCCTCGGCAGTGGTGGTCACTTACCGTCAAGTGACCCACTCGCTCATTTGCTCACATGAAAATAAATATCGTGGATGTATGTGTCAATATTGAAAGAAAAATAACAACACATTCAGAATTGAGCGATAATAATTTAATACTGATATCCCGTTTATATTTGAAATTTCAGGGGCCCCTCATTCCTGCGGCTTTTACCAATGGATATCATTGAAAGTGTTATAGCACAAATATTTTACGTGAGTATAATATTTTCCACATTTAATATGCTCTAATAAACTGTATTTTAACAACTTTTGTATTGATAAATAACCCACCGTAATGAATATTCGTGTTAAGAGAGACTTATGATTTAACCAAAGAGGTCTTTATTAATATCTTTATTAATATAAATAAATATAACAAAGTAGTAATACTATTAATTATTATAATAAATTCAAAAATTAAACATCTACTGCTAATGAGTGCCTTTTTAAATGTAATGCTACGTCAACCTCTACGCAATGCTACGAAAACGTAGCCTTGTCTACGGACAGTCTAAGATTATATAAATATTATATAAATCAAATCGGACATTTACTAGAATGTTTTATAGAATTTATTAAATTGTTTGTAAATATTTAGTTATATTTATAATTATAACTTTCTAGTTTTCATGGATAAAAACAAAATAGAAAATAGATAAACATGTACTTTCCTTACACTTTATAACAGGCCTGGCAATGGAAATATTATTTTCTAGATAATATCTAAATTTTAAACACTATACTAGTAAATTGTTACAACTTTTATAGATAAATCAGGTAAAGTATATTGAGGTATCATAGCATATAAATAAAATTTATTTTAGATTGGAAAATAGTAAGATTATTGTAAGGTAATTGTTGAGACTGTCAAATTGGCTGAGTCAAATGTGATTAAAATGTTGTTTGTATGTTTGTCCCGAGACAGGTGGCGAGCGGTGTGGCGGCGTATAGCGTCCCCGAGCATGCATGAACATGTATGCACTCGCGCTGTCCCCCGTGCCGCAGACATCAATCAACCGCCCTCGCGCCACCAACGACGGAGCCCCATCCGTCCGGACAACGCGCCGACCATTCCGTCGACACCGGCGTCTCACATCATCAACAATCTCCAATCCCTTCACCATTTTATCATATTACCCAACTTCATCAAACTACCTATCAACACTTCACATCACATCTCTGATGAGTACACCTCATCTATTGTAAATAATTATTATAATTATCTACTTTTTGTCGTGTGAATCGAGAGATAGTCTAGCGATTGATCTACATATGTACATTTATTGATTTGTTTTTTCAAACTTTTCTCGCTTTCGACTGTACCCGTAGATGTGTTTGTCAGTTTAAATAATAATACAATATGATATAAAACGAAAAAAAAAACATTAAATATTAATTATAAATAAAGTACAGCATCTAGACGATTTTTATTGCAGGGAGAGGAATATATATAAAATAAAAAAAAATTACCATTCATAGTTGAATTACGATGTTAAGTGTTCGAGATCCTCGAGGCGCGGGGCTTTTATTTTCTAGTTAATAAGGAAGGTTGTATTAGTTTGGCAGCGCATTCATATCGAAGGTGGAGTGCGTTACGCACTGGGCGCTCGGGCCGCACGCAAAACGCATGTGGCGGTAACGGCATCAGAATTCGCACTAGTGTGTCGAATGTTCGCGCCTGTGACAATAAAGCGACCCCCACTCGCCGCCCCGCTCGTCAACTACCACACACATACACACACACATATTTTATTCTATCTATTTTTAATATTAATGTCAAATATTAACATAATTATTATACTACTTATTAATTATATTATGCATATTTTACCTATGATGAATGTAATTATTAAATTTTGTTTTCTCTATCGCCTAATTCGAATTGTAAAAATTACACCTATTTGAACGGCTCTTATGTTTCAGTAGCGAATCAATTTTGTCGATTACTTCCGTATAAGACTATGTTAACTAGTTACGAATATACATACTTTCTAATATTATTATTATTATATAAAATTTTATCCTAAGGATAATGTTATGATCATGTTTATGATTCATAAGGACGTTTTTTGGTGGAGCTAAGTCGGTACATTTCAAAATTTCTCTCATCGCGATTAAAATAATAATTCATTTCTATCTTGTAACCCTTAAAAGTAGGTATTGTAATTATATAATAATAAATAAATAACAATTTTGTGCATTACGTAATAAATATTTCATTGTTTCTTACGATTGTCTTTACTGTAATATAAGACCACTGTTGGAACATTATACGACTCCATTTGTATAAGGAGTCACACCGTACTTAGTATGTATTTACAATTTAAATCATCATTATTAATAATAATAATTAATTAATTAATTAATAAACCGTTCGTATCTTTCATGCAGACATTAATAGTTACACGACATATTTCAATAAAATAAAGACAGGGATATTAAACAAAGAAAAAAAGAAAAACTACAGCCAAAGGCGCATGTTCAGGAGGTTATATAATAAAATGTGAAGTCAATTCATTAATCATATTTGTTAAGTATCGAAGACGTTATTAATAAAAAAATCGTCTTATTTGCAACATTACTATTGCGTGGTCCACGCGTAAAGCGTTTGAAAAGCAATCTACGCACTAGCCCAAATAGACGTCGCTAAACCGTCGTAACCACGCAGTTTGTACGTACTTCGCTCGCTCTTAAAAATAAGTACATGCACTTCGGTTGCATTAATACATTATTAACTCTTATAATTACACATTATCTACATCAATTAAACATTAATATGATAAAAATTAGATATAAAATTTTAGGTAATAAAAACAATAAACAATCTTTTAAATGCTATTATTATATAATAAAAAAAATACGTTATGAATATAAATGTTTCCTGTTACGATGAAAAAAAAGAAAATAATATTGAAGATGATACGTGGTATATCAATATTCTTTTTTTTTTAAATGGTAATTTATTACTTATTATAATTATGTAGTTAAATTGAATAATGGAGTGTTAAGTGATGAGTGCGTTCGTTCGCGCTCGCTTCGCGGTTTTTTTTATTTTCGTACGTGCCGAATTCTTTCGCTGATGTTACGTGCGGCTGATGCCCGAGGCTGCGTGCCGGCCGCACTGCGCTCGCACACTGTGCGCAGAGAAAACGCGACCGCGATTGTGTTGTTAAAAAAAAACGTTAGCTAGGAAATTGATAATTGAAAATCGAAAAGGTATGGACAATATCGTTTATAATATCGATATCCATACCACACAACAAATTTAACGTAATAATTTGTTTTTTTTTTAATATATTTACGGTGTTATAGGTGTATTTAAGACAATGTTTTTTTTTTCTTTTCTCTCTTAGAATATTAATTAATTACTACGATGAGATGTTATATATGTTAAGTCCGGGCCGGCGACGGAGTGGCGGCGCGCAACGGCGAACATACCATGATCTCGTCGTCGTCGCCCGTCTCTCTTTCATTCTCACATCCTCACTATAATTATATTTTCTTACCGACCTTTTTTATTGTACGATATGCGCACACGGCCTCTTGTATCCTCATGTGTGTAGTACAAAAATGGACTAAAAACTAAAAAAATATATAGTGAGAGAGACGTTCGTTGCGCCGCGTTCGTGAGATGCCATCGGTTCGTCGCTGTAACACCGTGACGATACACAATGACAATTATTTGTATATACATATAGTTAGCCGCATGTGTAAAAAGACGTTTAGATAGAGGCCATAAATGACCGTGTTAATTGTATGCGACAGATGACCGATGTACCGCAGTGTCTGGCGGCCAGTACCGAAATGCCGACAATTTGATATGATACCCTAATATCTACATGCGCCATTTTTAACACTACTAAATTTACAGTACATATATTTCAAAATGACTATCGAGTATTTCTTTAATGATCGCGAATGTTTGCGAACGTTCGCTGCTCGCGGATAACTGAATAGGCAGCGTTAAAAATGCGTACGACGATAGTTTTGGCCGCGCACTCAATTGTTGCCACCTGGTCGATATTAGATTAGATTTATTCGAGATTCGAGCTATAAAATTGAAGTATTAGCTGAATTATATTAGTTTCTTTGTTGTTAAGCTTCGGTGTAACAAATATGTAATTTTCTTTAGATGTCACCCCTTAGGGTTGCCACATACTTTTCATATTATAATATGCCTCTTTTATTAATCAATTTTATTTGTCAATTCATGGTTTCGTTTTTACTTTCAAATATACTCAACCTTTGTTAGCATTTTCATTATATTGAATTAACTTTTCCATTACCAAATAACGTATTTAATATATTTTATTTTGTATATATAAAGAGGTTTATATAATATGGATTATATTGGAAACCGGTTCATATAATCTCGTTGGTTGATGCGAACAGTCAGCTTATGGTTGACATCCAGTCACTGCGCAGCAGTAGGGCTGCAATCACACCGTACATAGCTGCTCGGTCAATCAACTTGATACATAGTTTATTTTCTTCTCGCTTGTTTGTAAATCGCGTTAGTACAGTCACAAACAGTCACCATTTTAGACATGTGTTCTATATCTATCAGAATAATAAAGACTCTACATAAATAATAAGCGAGATCTCAAGTTTATTTAAAGAAAAAAACCTTTATGTGATCCTGATATTGCGATTTGTGCGTATGTATAATTAAAATATTTAAATTAAAAAAAGTAATGATTTATTATATTTTGTATGTCATACTATATTATTTTACACTCGTATCTTACTCTATACTTTATATTGTTAATTATTAAAAAAATAATTAATTAATTAATTTTAATCTAATAACGTGACAGACTGGTAAAGTTGGTAGTGTCGCCCGCGGCGGCCATAGATCTATTATGTAGCTTTGCATACTCGGCGAATGGCCATTTGCAAAAAAAAAAGTTTTCTTGGACCAAAGGTATAGGTTATTCGCGTAGAACCGGAGGCGTATTGGCTCAGCACGAACTGAGAGGCCAGCCGAGATCGGTCGTCAGCAATAAAGTGCATCGTGTGTGTAAGGTTTGCGCAACCATCCCCTACCACCACAACCCACCAACCCCCGTCCCGCTAAAGGCAAACGGCACCCCGCCCCCCGCGCAACGCCGCCCGCTTGGTTACGTTCTCGCGGTTACTTCTCTATTTCGTGCTTCGCGAGCTGACTGATTTTCTATAGCAATAAAAATAAAATAAATAAATAAAAAAGTAAAAAATCAATTACCTAAGATTTTACATTAAAAGTAAATTTGGATTTATATATATGTATTTATATATATGCGTTCGAATTTGGTGTCAATGTGTACATTTGAAAAAAATAATAAAAAAAAGTATTACAGAAAAAAAAAAACGGGATATGATAAGCCAACAACGGATTCGCTATATTTGGGCACGCGGTGTCGGCGCAATATTTTCAGTTCTTCGTGAATAATAAAAATAATCTGTATACAATATGGATATACGATTCAGTAATACGCAAAAAAAAATCATTCAAATATCAAATCTTTATTAAAATTAATGATGATAATAATAATAATAAAATAAACCACGAAAAAACAACGTTTTTGTAATAAGCGGTGGGTAATAATAATATAAATAAATTTTTTAAAAAAGTACGCCGCGAACCCTTTTCCACCCCGCATCAGACAATTCGTACACTCACACAAATACTTTTTCTTAACTGGAAATATTAAATAATAATATCTTAACATTATAATATATTATGAATATATATATATGATATATATATGTATATTTAATCATACAGATACAGCCTTTCGGGGCGAGCGTGTATGAGGATGCATGTTCTACAAATTGTATATAAATAAATAATACAATGATTATAAGACAAGGTTTCACATCGTGCCGTGCATACGTATGTGGTATTATGATTAATATAATAATATGGACATTGTTCAAACAATAACACCGGTTGTTTTATTTTTTTCTAACACCCCTATCCCATATGTATAATGTCAGTTAGTTCGTAGGGTCAGAGTTAAACACTATATCTAAGCCAACCCCCTATTTTTGAGTCGCACATAGACAATATTATCTGAACCGAGTTATTTCATGTCATAGTTTTAAATACAATAAATAGTTAGAATGTTAAAAGCAGAATTTTCTCAAAGAAATGTTTTATCTTCTCAAAGATATGTTTCTCAAAGAAATGTTATATTGAAAATTAAATAAATAGATTGATATTTAATAGAATCTTAACAGTTCTTACTTTTTCCAAATTTATTTTACTGAAAAGCTTACTTCTTTGGACTAAATATTTAAAGTCTTCCTGCTAACAGACACTGATAAAAAATGTAGTTTGCAATTCATTTGAAACTTTGAAATACATAAACTATAGACTCTGAAAGGTAGGTATATATAAGTGAAGGAAAAAAATAAATAAACCTGATAAAAACAAGCACATAGGTATACAATGAAGCTGTTCCTGTCATAAGATTGCTGACTATACTAATTCCTAAGTAAGTATACTGTAAGTATCAAAATAATTTAAATAAATGTATGATACAAATATCTGAGGCTTGATATGTCGCTGAAAAGAAAGATAATATTATTATAATACCGGGATTCGAACCCGAGCCGCCTGTATGAGAGCAAGGTATCCCAGCCACTAGACCATTTGGGTAGTTATACATTTTTCTAAATAAGCCGATACTTGAAAGTGCTCTAAACATATATAAAATATTAAAACATGGAAAATAAAACTTCAAAAAGAGTTCCGATACCGGGATTCGAACCCGAGCCTCCTGTATGAGAACAAGGTATCCCAGCCACTAGACCATTTGGGTATTTATACATTGTTCTAAATAAGCCAATAAAAGATGTATTGTGTCGTGACAACTTTTTAAGAATTTTTTCCGTCTTTCACAACCACCACCCTTTCACAACGCGCGATAAGGATCTTCGTTCCAATAATTTGTAGACAGAAAATAACACTGCTTATACCAAAGGCTATTAAAGCCGTGCAGATACAATTTAATATTTACTATAAATTATTTAGTAAATATTGAATAGCACAATGAGGAGTCTAGTATCTTTCAGCTAGTAAAAGAAATGGAAAGCCCCTTCAGAAACTGCGTTGCTGGCCTTTAATGGAGTAGGGTGGGAAAGAAGATGATATACAGGATCCGGATACGAACGAAACGTGGCATAAGCGACTTTACTTCAATATTCTGAGGGCTGTGGTATTTGAATTTGGCATGAATGGACCGGTCGAACCGGTCCATTCATCAGTTTCATTAATAGGTAGCTAAACCTATTGCCATATGGCCATCAGTCATTAACGTATCACGTAATATAACTTATGTTCTCTCCCGGAGTCGAACTCGAAACCTCTCTATTTGGAAATAGAAATGCTGAGCTAATAGTAAGATCCAGTTCTATACCTACTGAACTAAATAACTATAACGAGTAGAGTTCCTAAGTGAGAATTGAAGCTAGAACTTGCCAAAGATTTAGGCAACACCATGCCATAAAACATAACGGCACTATATTAATATCATTCTCACATTTGTGGCACAAATACAGAAAAAACATGAATTTCCCCGGACTATAAGAATCATTTTCAAGAGCCATTCAGGTTTAACACCCTCTTCTGAATCAAGAAGTCTCTGGTTCGAATACTGGCTTAGTGCAATGACTTTTTGGAAGTTATGTGTGATATCGACACTGTGAACGGTTTCTCTACCGCTTCCATTTGAAAATTCTGTGAGTTGAAACATAACAGCCTATACCTTCGACGATAAAGAACATAACATGCATAACATAACTTAACACCTTTTTCTACCCGAAGGAACCAACTCGCTGTTATGTTTACGTCCCAAATGGAATAGGCGGCGAACCTATTGCCATACCGGGCACAAAGTTTTCTGTTATCGACATGACTCACACATAACTTTCAGAATTAATTTCGAAAAGTCATTGGTGAGAGCCAGGATTCGATCCCGCGACCTCTTGATTCAGAAACGGGGTGCTTGACCACTGGACCACCGAGACTTAAATTTACATATTTTACTTAAAGAAATATCATTTTATAACGTCTACCACAAAACATTTTCAGTACACAAAATATTAATAAATAATCTTTCTTCTGTAAAATTCAAGCAATAGCAACGATCCATAGATTTCTTTTACAGCCTCCAAAAAAAATAATAATAACACAGGCCAATATGCTTAGAAGGGCCTGTACAAACAATTTCGTGGGGAACAGGTGTGACAAATCGACACAATGCTGAATAAATATGTAAGGGTTGCTGTTTTCTTTATACAATCGTCTACCTGACAACATTTCTGTCTTTCTATTAAGAAATATTAAGAAATACCTACCTGTAATACTCTTGTTCACTTATTTATGTTCACGTATGAATTCTGTAACATTTATGATTTTAAAAGTATAGTTAACACATCTACAGATTAAAATCTGGCCGTTTTAAAGTTGTCTCGGCGGTCTAATGGACGAGCATACCGCTTCTAATATAGGAGTCGTGCGATCAAATCCCAGTTCTTCACACAATGACTTCAAGCAGTTCTTTTCGCAAGTTATGTGTGATAAATATTATGCTCAGTGAGTGGTAATAGGTTCCGCCGACTATTCTGTACGGAATGTAAAAATAGCAGTTGCCTATACTTACAGCTAGAAAAAGACGGTTAGTTATAAAAAATGTAAGCAATTTACATGCTTTGCTTATGAAGTTATTTGCTATTTGAAACTTACTTATTTAGGAACAATTATAAGATACAGTATTAAATTAGAATAAATATGCAATAATTAACACATTTTATTTTTAGGTACAATTAAAATATTAGGTGAAATAAAATTTTCCCGCATTTCGGTGTACTGGCAACTTCCCCAGAAGACTGGCCGCATTGACAGGCTGAATGGCAATGCTAATCCTCTGTGCGAAGAATAGACCAGCTCTTTGGTCGCGAGAGGCCTCGATCAATCTCTTTGCATATAATATACTACCAGATCCGGCGCACTTTGTTCCGTATCAAAAGTACTTTTTACAGCGTTGGCAACTAAAATACTAAATCTCAAAAATTATTACTTTTTCCTTACTACATCATAATAAAATTATCAATAAAAATCAGGCCGTTGACTACCTCTGTCTATTGAAAAACGCATCAAAATCCGTTGCGTAGTTTCAAAGATATAAGAATATAAGTGGACAGACAGCGGAAAGCGACTTTGTTTTATATACATTATGTATATTTATTAATTTAACAAATTAAATAGTGAAGATGTAAGAATTTTGTCTACAAAACGGATATAGAAACACGTGAACATTGCCAGGATTTAATATAAATAGCTTAAGCCCATGTTTGACTATTTTTAAGTGTTTGTGACCTACGAAAATAAAGCTTATTTGACTCTGATTTTACATATTTTATAATTGAAATCTTAAGCTGATCGATAAAATAAATGAATAATTTTGATCGAACAATTGAATGGAAACTAAATGGCTTTTCAATTGAGTACACACACCATTAGAAGTCTTACACTTTTCTTTACTTGTGCTTCCAGTCTGGCGATAATTGCATTTTTCAATTCCTATTTGTGAATATAGTTTCTTAGACATTCCCAATTTCAATTTGTTAATATGCGAAATAGTAAAACAATATTTAAAATATATTAATTGTTCTTACAATTGACCTTAGAATAATTAAATCACAGAGAATTTAAATAAATTTTAAATAAAAAAAACACAAGGCGCGCCAAATGGTAAGTAATTGCTGTGAAATACGCACATCAAATATATGTTTTATTTTTGTTTTTCTGCAACCATATTGTAGTTTTTTATAACATAACATAACTTCACGCCTTTTTCTACTTGAAAGTGTAGGCAGTGGCTATTAAACCTCGACTCGCCATTATGTTTATGACCCAAATGGAATAGGTGGCCTGATCCTATTGCCATAACAGGCACAAATTTTTAGTCATCGATATTTATCACACATAACTTTCGAAATTAATTTCGAAAAGTCATTGGTTTAAGCCAGGATTCGAACCGGCGACCTCTGGATTCAGAAGCCGTGTGCTGAACAGCTGGACAACCTATCTTGGACCTCTATCTCTTTTTTTATATTGATTAGGGACATATAACAGTAATACGAGTATATAATTCAAATATTTATAAAGAATTAAAAAAATGCCCAGAGTCCATAATCATAATACAAATATTTGTCTTGGGTGAGGATAATAAACAATGTTGGAAATAAGATCAATAAGTTTATCCTGTTAGAAGGTCTATCTCACTAACATAATAATAAAATAAAATTTACCAAGAAAATAATTGAAAGTTAATATTGTGAAAATATTTGGATTTAGATAATTATTTTTCTTAACTCAAAGAAAAAATACTTTTTTAAAGCTTGTAATTGAAAATTATTTACAATTCATAAGTAAGTTTCTTAAATTTTACTAACCGTAAACCAACTAAAGTTGTAGGCAGCGGTACAGTGGTAGAGCCAAGCAGTTCGCTGCTTGAATGGACCGGCTCGACCGGTGAAATACCAAGACCTCTCAAAAGATCGACGTAAAGTGGCTCATGCCGCGTTTCGCTCGGTGAGACAGGTACCCGGAGGCCCATCCTCCTTCCCCATCCTTTCCTATCCTACTCCCTTAAAGGTCGGCAACGCAACGGTAACACTATATGTGTTGCTGGTGTCCATAGGCGACGCAGGTTGCTTACCATCAGGTGACACGCGTGCTCATTTGCCCCCCCTTCCCATAAAAAAGGCAGCTGCTGTTACGGCCTCGACTTGCCAAATCTTTACGTTGCGCCCCAAATGGAATAGGCGGCGAACCTTTTTTTTTTTTACGCGAGGAATTGCTTTATGCACGCCCCCCGCCTGGGTACGGCAAGGGGTAGTGTGGGACTCCCAAAACAGTAAACTGCAATCCGATCCTAGGGTTACCCACTAAAACCTCGCGGCGGCCTTCCTCCGGCGTTGGGGTGGTCCAGGATTCGGATAAACCCCTCTGGTCCACCCCGCCGTCGCCCCCCCCTCTGTCACGAGGGGGTGCCCAGCCTCGGCGAGGCTCCTCCGGGCGGGGCGGCTCCGACCGCCCGCTGTAAAGAGGCGCGCGGCCGGCGGCGCCCCCGACGACCCTTCCCGGGGGCCGTCGACCGGGGGGTCATCCTTCCTGGGCCGCGACCCGGGCGCACCCGCGGGGTGTGCGCCCTCGCGGCCCGCCGGCGGCGGCGATCACTGAGCTCGCCGCCGCCGCCTTCGAGCGGGATCGGCTCTCTCCCGACCCCGCTCGGCGGCCTCCTTCTGGAGCATCACAGCTTCGCAGAAGGAGACCACAGCCATCCACCCCTCCTCGTCCGCCAGCATTGCCGCGACCAACGCCGGCGGGGACAAGTCTCGCCAGATCCCGTCGACCAGGACTCGGCGCTCGTCCGCCCAGGCCGGGCAGACCTCCAGCGTGGGTCCAGTGGTCCAGAACAATGGGTGACATCCCACATTATTCTCATACATAAGAAAGGACAAAAAGACAACATAGGGAACTACATTTACAATTTTTTTTCCAAAATTATTTTAACCCGAATAAGCAACACACTTGATGAGAACCAACCCAAGGAACAAGCTGACTTTAGGAAAAACTTCTCCATGATAGACAATATTCACATGAGTACAACAAACACACACATATTGGCATTTGACAGCATTAGCCACACAGCCATATGAGAAAGCTTACGTAACCAGGGAATCCCGAAAGTGTACATAAAAATCATCAAAAACATTTACTTACTCCGACAGTAAGGCAAGAGTACAACTGGAAACCTTGGGTGAAACATTCCATATAAAAAGAGGCGTCAGACAGGACGACCCGATGTCCTCAAACCTATTCTCGACGGTGCTGGAAAACATATTTCGAAAGCTAATCTGGGACCAACATGGATTAAATATTGATGGTCAAAAATTAAACCATCTTAGATTCGCTGACGACATTATTTTATTTGAAGAACGACCAGGGAAACTAGAAAAAATGAAACAAGATCTAAGTAAAGAAAGCGAGAAAGTGGTTTAACTATGAATATAAACAAAACGAAGCTATTAACGAATTCTAACAAACATGAAATAAAAATTAACAACCAACCTGTTGAATATGTAGATGAATATATTTATTTAGGGCAAATCATCTCACACACCGACACAACTACAAAAGAAATCAAAAAACGAACAGCTAAGGGATGGAAAAGATATTGGTCAATGAAAGAGATCATGAAGTCCACAGTTCTTAGTACTGGTATAAAAAGGAAGGTTTTTAATACCTGCGTTCTCCCATCATATGGGAGTGAAATCTGGGCTCTCACGAAACTTCACAGAAACATGCTGGAACACTGCCAAAGAGCTATGGAACGAAGTATGATAGGTAATAAGAAACAAGATAAGATACGAAACACCATCATAAGAAGTAAAACAAAAGTCACAGACATACTTACTAAAATAGATAGTTTAAAGTGGAGATGGACTGGGCACATGCTGCGCGATATACAAGAGAAGTGGAGCAACATCATAACAGACTGGTACCCTAGAGATGGGAAAAGGAATAGTGGAAAACAAAACAAGAGATGGGCAGATGAACTAAGACTAACGGCTGGTCCGAAATAGAGAAGGGTTGCTAGAGACGGAGTACAATGGAAATTGTTAGAGGGGCCTTTGCCAAGAGGCACACTGAACTCAGGTACTCAGATATTTTAAAACTAAATAGACCACCATAATAAAAAGTAACAAGAAAGTAGTTCAGGATAAGAGGCTTATTATATTATTAATTTTCTTACATAATTTATTCATATAGATGGCCGACAGTTTCAGCAAGCGGTTTTTGAATCGAGAACTCCCGTGTTCAAATCCTGACTAACATACAAAAGGCTATTTAAATGTAAAATACATCAAGTTTTTAGTCTTAATAAGCGTAAGAGTAAAAAAAAGTACTTCAAGATATTATTATAATTACTAAATATTTTGAAATTGAAATTGAAATTCAGCATGAAGACATATGTTTTCCTTTGGGCAATTGCAATTCCGTTCATTCGTTCAAACTACTGGCCTTTATTTGAGTCAGAGCCTACCGCCTTTTAACGGAGTCACCTCTGCCTGTAATATAGAACATTCTTATACATTACGTGACTCTATTTAGAAAGCAACAGACTTCTCCCCGGCCATTTACCTCCGCCCGGCTGAAATGGCCCAATCTGTTAAAGCATTGTGATTCTATATACATATATACCTACATACGTATATATATAAAGTTTGTACAATCTTAACTAAAGTGGTTTGACAAAAAATCGGTTAACGAGTATCGACAATTACTTTAAGTATTATATATAGACTTATTATATAAGTCAAGTACAAAATGGCAGGAAATTAAATTGGGTAGGCAGGCACAATTGGGTACATTCTGGAGTGGGACAATTATTAACAATTTTTCATGAAACCTTGAATGGAGCAGCTAAAAATTGACTTATGGGTTCTTTTTTTGGTGAATGGGTTTTTTCTTCAAAATCACGGATCGAGAGTTCAATTACATGTCTAGAATTTGATGTAGCTATATGTATTTTATTAATGAATCATCTCATTTTATTAGTGGTAGAGCCAAGCAGTTCGCTGCATGAATGGGCCGGCTTGACCGATGAAATACCACGACCTCTCAGAAGATCGACGTAAAGTGGCTCATGCCGCGTTTCGTTCGGTGAGAGACCCGGAGGCCCACCCCCCTTTCCCCATCCTTTCCTTTCCCCTATCCTTTAAAGGTCGGCAACGCAACAGTAACACTATATGTGTTGCTGGTGTCCATGAGCGGCGTTGGTTGCTTACCATCAGGTGACACGCCTGCTCGTTTGCCCTCCTATCCCATAAAAAAAGAATAGGACACTGTTAGGCGTCTCATCAAAACGAAGCTATTCAGGGAGATTTAGCTTGATTCAGAAGCCGTGTGCTCATTCACTAGATCACCGACTACTCGGGTTCGTATCCTAGCACACAATAATGACTTTTCGATAATTAATTTCGAAAGTTATGTGTGATAAATATCGACGACTAAAAACTTTGTCGGCATATGGTTCGCCACCTATACCATTTGGGACGTAAACATAACGGCGAGACGAGGCTTAACAGCCGCTGCCTACACCTTTGGCTAAAAAAGGCGTGATGATGTTCACTCGGTACTTATAAGTATTTTATTTTTCAATTTCGGCTGTCTGTCTGGTAACTGATGGTTCATGTTATATAGAGTAACGTAGGTTTCTTTGTCTTAGATATTTTATTGATTTCTAATGAATTATTCGTGGGCACTGCTACTCAATATTAAATTTGAATCCTGAAATTAACAGTAATGTTTTAAACTTAATTATTAGTTCCTCGAACATAACATAATATAACTTCACGCCTTTTTATACCCGAAGGTGCTGCCAGCGGCTGTTCTGTTTACGTCCCAAATGGAATAGGTGGCCTATTGCCTTACCGGGCACAAAGTTTTCAGTCATCGATATATTTATCACACAGAACTTCCAAAAACAATTTAGAAAAGTCATTTGTGTCAGGATTCAAACATTCAAACCCACGACCTCTGGATCAGAAGCTGTGTGCTCGTACCACTGGACCACCGAGACTGGTTCCTCTATTCGGCTAATACCGAGTAAATAACATAACATATCTTCACGCCTTTTGTTACCCAAAGGTGTAGGCAGCAGCTGTTAAGCCTCATCTCGCCGTTATGTTTACGTCCCAAATAAAATAGGTGGCGAACCTATTGCCATACCGGGCACAAAGTTTTCAGTCATCGATATTTATCACACTTAACTTCCGAAAACAATTTCAAAAAGTCATTGCTGTGAGCCAACGTCAGGATTCGAACCCGGACCTCTGGATCAGAAGCCGTGTGCTCTCCCACTGGACCACCGTGACGATACGAGTATATATGAATTACATAAAATTAATTTTGCCATATGCAATTTTAGAGATGAGCATAGATAAATAGACGGACAATAATTATTATCGGTAATAAAATTAGTTAATCAGAAAACCGCGTAATCGGCAATTGACTGTGTGAATTTTGATCATGGGGAAAACCACTTTCTGTAAACAGAATAATTCCGACAGAGTTATTTATTTATTTATAAGCATAACTATCAAGTGAAATATTAAAATATACTTACCTAACTTCACGGTGAGTCCTTGGGGGGGTAGGTAGAGAGAACAGACTGTCATAAGACATGATTCTTACACACCTCTCCGGTTATTAAGTTATCCTGTCATCACCTTCCGCAAAGCCACTTTCTATTTAGAAAGTATATTGAGGCCACTCTTCCTCATGATAGCGTAGCTCACTAAGATTTAGTATCTATAACATATACAATTCAATTATATGACCACATAGTACAGCACCAACTTTGCTGTTTCGCTTATGAAGCAAGAAATAAGTAAATAAAAGATTTTTTAATAAGCAAATATATGGCCCGCAAATTCAGTCCCACTATTTCAGAGATTAGCTGTACCAAACAGAGAAATACTAAATAACATAACATAACATAACTTAACTTCACGCCGAATCCCTTGTGGGGTAGGCAGAGAGAATGAAGCGCCATAAGGCACGATTCTTACACACCTCACTCGCTTCGTTGACTTTCATAACTCTTTTCGGGCACGCACGTAATCGTAATACACTAAATATAATCATAATAATGTGCACGTACTAAAAGGTGGCTATTTCAATATTACAAACAGACATACCAATTTTATTTAAATGTATATATAGATATATATAAAATATCATAGCGGACAAAACTCGTGCAAAATTGAAACGGTCTCCGCGCCGCAGCAGACGATTTTATCAATTTTCATTCATGATCTGGCCGTGTTCAATAAAGTAATCTGATTTCAAGTATCGTATTGTCGGTCCGTACGTACGTACGTACCTATCGGGCTGTTAAAAACGAAATATATACACTCTGCATTTGGCAGTCGAAATAATCTTTACACTCAAGTGAACCCGGGGTATAATTAAAGCGATTGCTCACATACGACATAAGTTGCCAATTAACCGACAAATTGATCTTTCGGATTAAAGTATATTGAACCTTCGCAGTTATGTAGTGTGCATGGATGTATGATAAACGCGATCGAAATGAGGGCAGCTCGCAAAATTTGCGGAGTGATGCTCGTTGACTAAGTCGAAAACAAGTTTGTGAGAAGTTGAAGATGCTACTATGTTAAACAGTTCAAAAGTGCAGGGATTCAAGAGTCGAAGACGGCTACGACACCTTTTCTATCATCAAATTGACAAGTCCTTTAGAAATATCATGTCAGGAGCATTAATAACTGTTTTTGCTACGTATCCCGCAAGGGACTTGGCGTGAAATTATGTATGGATATACCATTATATTTTTGTTTTCAGCTATCTAATTGAATACCAGCCATACAAAAACTTGAGTTCTATAGCGATCACTCTGACTTGTTTTATTTTTACATACTAACATCCTTAATAGTCGATCGTGTAGGCAGTGTTATCCTCTTTCAGATTAAAATATTTGGTCCAGTCAAATATGTTTCGTCAGTCTTCAACATAACAAACATAACTCAAAAGAAAATATCATAGAAAATATCATAGGACCCAGTGTAGTACCTAGCAGTATGCCAAAATTTAAATACGATTTTTTTTATTAAAAGCTGACTGCTGCTATATTAATACAGAATTGTAGTTACTTTTATTAGGTATATTTATAAATCTCTACTGTAAGCAATAGACAATAACATAGAATCCAAACTAACCTTCATATTACCATAGGTGAATGCGGAATGCAATAATCTAATAACATTATCTATGCAATATCTATTCAACTAAGCTTTCCGAAGCATTAAAATAAATCTATTCCGCCACAGAGTAGTAACAGTTGGATATAAATGCACAGATTTTAATCTAAATCATATAATGCTAATAGCCTTCACATAATCCTATTACCTATTACGATATTGTGGGATTGCTACACCATAGAGTAATAATATTTAGGGTATATTAATGATTTAAATGATTGTTTATCATTTGGTGTTTAAAATAATTGTATATTGCCAGTCTTTCAGTTCGCTCCATGAATAGGAAGGCTGGACCGGCTAAATACCACGACAGCTATCTGTCACCCATTTGCGAATGAACTCATCAGGATATCTCAGGCTGTCTGGCATGAAATTTGGTAGAATTGTTTCTTACGAGGTGTAAGGGTTAGCTAAGAATTTAATTAAAAAAGACCTAATTAAAAAAAATCTTTTTTCACGTAATCCTCAAAACATGATAATACATTTTTGACGAAAGCATGCAATATACTTTTTGGGATAGGAAAAGTAAACGAGCACACGTGTCACCTGATGGCAAACAACTAACGACGCACATGGACACCTGCAAAACATATAGTGTTATAGTTGCGTTGCCGGGCTTTAAAATGATTTAAGGAAGGGAACGGAATTGGGCTGGTGAGGGGCGAGGGGAACAGGTTGGGCTCCGGATACCTCTCTCACCGAGCGAAACGCAGTATGAGCCATTTTACGATTACGCCGAACTGGCCCATTCATGCAGCGAACTGCCTGGCCCTACCACTATCCAACGTTTATTATCGTACTAGTTGACCCTGGGAACTATGCGTCACGTCAAAAGTAAACAAATAACAATGATCATTGTGGGTTATCCGTAAGCGATAGATATATGGCACCGCAGACTTATTTGTAAATATTCGTACATTGTTTTGCTCTATCACTTCGGGTTCAGTCAGCGTTTGCAATTCAAGTGCTAAATTTCGAAAATTATCACCGTTTATTAGCTACAGTATACAAGAATTTTGCATGCGAACCACCCACTTGAACAACCTCTATCAATTAAAAATCTACATAAAATTCCGTTGCGTAGTTACAAAGATCTAAGTTTATAAGGAGACAGGCAGCGGAAAACGACTTTGTTTTAATTCTATGTAATGATGACCCCATCAAAATAATATTCATTACTGAGCCACAGATATTTAAAAAAAAATGCAACCCACATTCTCGACAAATACTCGTTCGTACATAGGTATATACATGTAATATCGTTGTACGAGATGAATTTAATCGATTGTACTCTTATCTATCGGTTTGCAGTATTGTACCAGTAAATCCAAGGTAATCTCCTTCCGCCCGTGTATCGTCGAGCCTCACCGGTTATCCGGTTAAAATAAAATGTTATTGCAATAATAGCTATAATAAACGAACCTGCATTATGTTATAAGTGGAACAATAAGGATTATCTGTTCCGATATGATGACGGAATTGTTTGTTGGATATCTTTTGGTTCACTCTATAAATTCTAGGTATTGTATTAACTTTTTTATAGGATAGGGACACAAACGAGTAGGCGTGTCACCTGATGGTTAGCAACTAACGTAACCCATGGACACCTCCAACATCCCTTTAAAATACGCTAGGGAAGTGTGATGGGAAGGTACTAGAGGAAGAGGAAGAGATTGGGCTCGGAAAACCTCATTCAACAAGCGAAACGCGGCATGAGCCATATTATGTCCATATTCTGAGCGATCGTGGTATTTCGTCGATCAAACCGGCTCATTTTTGCAGCTCAGCATGTGTGAGCTGGGATTCAAACATACGACTCCTTGATTCAGAAGCGGAGTGGTCGACTTATCCCTATTGTTAAACTACCGAAGAAATAATTCTGTATGTTAGTTTTATTCATTTTGAATATATGTGTTTCTTTTACGCGAGAACCTTTTATCTCGGTAAGTTACATATGCCAACACATTAACGTCAGATTGATGGGAGGCTCCACATCCGGTTTGAGTTTGAGCACACAACTTTATGTGTTAGGACGTGACGTAATCGTTATACCTATCTCAAAATTATCGTATACTTAGGACCAGCTTAGACTGACTGGTAATATTATTTGAGCGATCACCGAGGGAGCTTTGTGAGTTAGTTCCAGTATGTAACTATCTTTAGATCGTAAAATTTAAATTAGTTAATACTAGTTAGAACTGGATATGGAAATGTATGTTTTTGAGAAGTGGAACTTCATATGCAACGGGCAATCGTTTAACGCATTCAACGCCTCCTCGCGGGCATAGTAATTTTGTTTTTGTAACTGAACGCTTTTGATACTCGGAGTTTTATCATCTTATAAATGTTCAAATAAATAAATCCTATATAACATACCTGCTCTGAATCCAATAATAAACCTATCACTTTTGAAGGAATCTTTTAAAGAATCTAAAACTAGAAAGAAGATACTATCAAAAATACGAGTACTAACCAAAACCAGTCCATCTATTATTATTAACCGTTATACTTGATACACTATATAACACTGTCTGCATCTTATAAAATTAAAAGCGTGAAGTTACCGAAAAAATAGCAATATAATTTTGAAATAAAATAAACAATAACATTTAGCAGCTACCCAACAAATCAAGATCTCAGAACAGACAATATTATAAACGTTGCTGACATTCTAATATATTGCAAGAATAACCTGACCCCGAGACAAGAAATTAGTAACAATTAATTACAATTTATAACCTAAATGATATTAAATACCAAGATTGCAAGAGAGGCCATTCAAATTATTACACAATAAGTAGCAGCGCCCAATCTGGGTCGTATTTTAATATTACTTTTGATTTACGAGATTCATATGAAAAGACGGCGGGTAGGTACCCAATACCGTTTTATTTATATCAATATAAGATCTTGAAATAACTTATACGATGGGTTAACACTGCTGCAAAATTATTTGACTGTACGATAGGATCCATCGACTTCTGAAGAAGCGGGGAGCTCGATCACTGGACTACCAAGACTTAACGGCCTGATAAATATTGACAAAACAGGAAAAATTGTGTAGATGCCTCGACCTACACCATCGGATATTAAACGTGTGAAGTTATATAAAAGTTTAAGCCTGACAGGTCTAGTGATAAGACAGTAATTACAATCAGAGTTCTATTATAAGTTATTTTAGTTCAGCTATTCACCGCGACGCGCGAGAGCGTGTTATCAAAAGTTAAGATGTCTTCAACTAATTAAAGCAAAACACACTTAAAGGGAAAACTTGAATAGTATGAGAAATAGTTAACATAGTTATGTTCTATTTGCAATATATATATGTGTATGTATGCTAAGATGATTATATGTATAACTTAACCTAATAACTAATGTAGCTAAAAGTTGACGGCGTTAATTCTGAAAATGGTTGACAGTGTACATCAATATGTCGGGTTAAATCACCAACAATGTAACATTAACAAATCTGAGGTAACATTTTGTTAGCAATCGATATTCATGACTGACACACTGAGACTTTCGAAACCCAGGATTAGAAGTCCATGTATATAAGCTAAAAGAATAGAAATGGTACACTAGGTCATAAGACTTATGACACGAAAGATGGTCGGCATCAAGTCAAATTCAAGTAGTCAGAACGTCCAGGGGAAGAGATAGGATGGAATTATTCTCTTAAGTGTCGACTCATATTAAAAAACCTACATACATACATAACTTCACGCAAAATCCCTTGCGGGGTCGACAGAGAGAACAGAGCGCCATAAGGCACGATTCTTACTCGCCGCACTCGCTTCGTTGACTTTAATAACTCTTTTCATGCACGCGCGTCGGTTCTTGAGGCACCTAACATCACCTTCCTCCAGAATACGTTATATTTCTAAAAAAACCTATTACAAAATATTACAAAATAAAATAACATTAAAAACATTTTTACGAAATCATTAATTCGTTTGCTCTCAGGAAGGAATATTCAAATGCTATTGAAAATCAATTTATCTTTGTGTTTGAGATTATACTGAAGGTTCTGCTCGTACCGAACTGCATCAGCATATTGTTCAATATTAGACTACATTAATAAATTTACATTGCAGATGCTAAAATTCTCGTTTGATTGAAATTACAATTTTAAGATCGATTACAATCTTAAGATATAATGACGGACCTTGTTATGTTGTGTTAACTTGTACTGTCTGCCACTCGGGATTTAGTGGATTCAATCCCATCAAAATACATTTTTTTGGAGGAGATTCATATATACCTGTTTTTTTGTAACATACCTTCTCACCTCTTGCTACCCAAAGGTAGGCAGCGGCTGTAAAGTCTTGATTCGCTAAATAGCCATATACCGGGTTGTTAATCAAGTTGTCATCAGTTACCTCACATAAATTCCGAAAAGAATTTCAAAGAATCATTGGTGTCTACCGGGATTCCATCCCACATCTTCTGAATCAGAAATGGATAAAAAAATGCTTTCGATATTTTTTTTAAATATTTCTTTACTATTGGAACGGTTTCAATCAAGATAGTCCAGTCTGCTTAAGCTCGACCCATAGATGGATTAACCAACTTCATCATAGACTTACCGGGCAAATACATTTAAAATTCTGACATAAGTTTTTGAGGTTTAAAAGATTCAGCCGATAAATTTACAAAGCCTGCTTAGTACCAACTCTTAATCTTGTTTGTTTATTTTCACCTCTAATTGCGAACAACTCGAATAAGCTATTCTCTTAGTAAACCTTCTATAATTACGTACGGCTTACTAAATAGGTACGTTTAATTTGTTAATTGGTATAAAGTTGATGAATAAATTATTGTATCGAATTTTATTTTTTAATTACTATGTTTCCTTGATATATTATTTGACGGGCCTCGTGGCGCATTGGTAAAACTACCGGCTACAGCAGTGAGGTCGGGGGTACGATTCCCACCCGAGCACAAACATTTGTGACAAACATGACTATTTGTGTGGCGTCTGGGTGTTTTTCTATGTATTATAAGTATTTATTTACAAAAGAAAATAATATATGTATTATTATCCGTTATCTAATATCCATAGCACAAGCATTTAGTTGCTTAATTTGGAACTAGAGGGCGCTGTGTGATTTGTGTCCAATATATTATTATTTATATTTTAAGCATTTTGTTTTATTAAAATTTGACGATAATATCAAGTAGTGCAAAGTGCAAGATATATATAGTGCAAAGGTAAATGGAGATTAGACGTCGCACTTATCTACTTTGACCAAATTGACCGCGCCCTATTAGAGGATGGTATGAGGCCAAATTGTTAGGTTACGTAACCTATTGCCATACACCGGGCACAAAGTTATCAGTAATCAAAATTTATCACGCATAACCTGTGAAAAGAATTAAATTCCGAAAAATGATGGGTGTGAGCCCGAAATCGACTCCATGTCTTCTGATTCAGAAGCGGAGAGCTCGACCACTGGTTCACCGAGAACTTTTAATTTGATATTAATTCCTGATTTTCATAAAATGCTATATATAAATTAAGGCATACAAAGACTTTTAGAATTTTTTAGCATTCAGTTTTTTCAGTTTAAAAACATAAAAAAATCATCAACAAATTTATGTGAGAGAATTTAATTAAAGTATTTGCAAAAAAAGAAATCCATTACGGGGGTTGCGTAATTTTCGCAGAGCAACGATACACGGCCGAGGTTGAACGGTAAGCCTGTAAGGTGCCTGTACATCATGCCGGGCGCTATGCCATGACATAAGGCTTTGCGGTATGATGAAGCACCTGTTCACATATTTTATCGTGCGCACATTGAGCCAAAATATATATTACAAAATGCGTGTTGGCAAGATTCATTTTAGGACAATACATGGACTATGCTAGTACACAACTTTGTTAGTTAGAACGTAGTGAGATGAATGCAAATATTTGAGCACTATTTTGATAAATACATTTATTTATACATAAACGTAGTCTGAGGAATAAATGGGAAAGACATAACACAACATAGTTTCACGCCTTTTTTCTACCCGAAAGTGTAGGCAGCGGCTGTTAAGCCTCGTCTCGCCGTTATGTTTATATCCCAAATGGAATAGGTAGCGGACCTATTGCCATACCGGGCACAAACTTTTCATTCATCGATATATATCACACATAACTTCCGAATATAATTTCGAAAAGTCATTAGTGTGAGTCATTAGGATTCGAACCCGCGACATCTTGATTCAGAAACGAGGTGCTCGACCACTGGACCACCGAGACCAAGGGAACAAAATGGGAAAAACCCAACATGCCGCGTTTCGTTTGGTGAGACAGATATCCCGAGAAACCCATCCCCATCTTCAACGATAGCAACGAAACTTTAACAGTATTTGTGTTACAGGTGTACATGTTCAGGGCGGCGATAGTCACTTACCACCAAGTGAACCGGCGTGCTCGCTTGCCTCCTATTAAATAAAAATCCACTATATTTTTCCATTATATTCACGCGTTTAATATGCGAGCGTGTAGTTAAAATTTTTACATAATCGCCGAGTGAAATATTGAGTCCTAAGAAAACGGTTGCTGGTTTATTGCCGTAAATTATAATAACATTAGTTATGAAATATTGTTGGGAAATAGAGAATAGAGTCTTATTTCCTTGGGTAGCCGGAAAGCAGCATGAAAATGCATTGTGCAAGCAAAAAAAATCTGATGTAGGTTGACCGATTCTCCTGCATTTTGGGTAATCCTCTTACTGTCTGTCCCGACGCTAACAGGATATGACTGCAACAAACAGCTCGGTTGAAGTGCTTGTAGTAGTGAGTACAGTTGAAAACATTAATTATTTTTAATTAACGATCTTACGGTATTAATATGCTATCAAACAATATATATTATTAATTAAAATATTTTAGTACAATATCTAAAATGGCAAGATACACTATAGACGATAGCCAATTTTCTTTTTCCTTAAAGGACAATGCTCTTTTCTTCTTCAGTTACATACATAACTTCACGCCTAGTCCCTTGCACTATAGGCAGAGAGAACAGTGCACCATCAGGCACGAATCTTACACGCCTCACTCGCTTGTCTTTCCTAACTGTTTTCAACATTCTTTTTACATTTCCGAACCACCGGAGCATGCCCATTCTTACTTTTATACCGACACTCTCTTTCAATCAAACTTCCTTCCTTACAACCTTGTTTTCGAAGCGGACAGCGAAAGTCTCTCCGCAGATTTTGCGCTGTGACCTCATTTCTACCGCGTTTATCCAACCTTCATACACACTCTGCTGTACCCAACCCTCGCTCCCATAAGCATTAGGATCAGTATGGCATTGTTAATAGCAATCTGGACATTTCTTCTCACATCTTTTTGCGCCCATGTATCTGCCCGCCTCTCCATTTACATTGTTACCAAGCACTAATCTTCTTTCTACATCTGCGGTGTAGATACCTTTTTTTTTTTTTTTTTTACGCGAGGAAATGCTTTATGCACACCCCCCGCCTGGGGACGGCAGGGGGTAGTGTGGGACTCCCAAAACAGTAAACTGAAATCCGATCCTAGGCTTACCCACTAAAACCTCGCGGCGGCCTTCCTCCGGCGTTGGGGTGGTCCAGGATTCGGTTAAACCCCTCTGGTCCACCCCGCCGTCGCCCCCCCTCAGTCACGAGGGGGTGCTCATCCTCGGGGAGCCTCGGCGAGGCTCCCCCGGGCGGGGCGGCTCCGACCGCGCGCTGTAAAGAGGCGCGCGGCCGGCGGCGCCCCGGACGACCCTCCCCGGCCGCACCGGGGGTCATCCTTCCCGGGCCGCGACCCGGGCGCACCCGCGGGGTGTGCGCCCTCGCGGCCCGTCGGCGGCGGCGATCACTGAGCTCGCCGCCGCCGCCTTCGAGCGGGATCGGCTCTCTCCCGACCCCGCTCGGCGGCCTCCTTCTGGAGCATGACTGCTTCGCAGAAGGAGGCCACAGCCCTCCACTCCTCCTCGCCCGCCAGCATTGCCACGACCAACGCCGGCGGGGACAAGTCTCGCCCGATCCCTTCGACCAGGACTCGGCGCTCGTCCGCCCAGGCCGGGCAGACCTCCAGCGTGTGCTGGGCCGAGTCCAGGTCGGATGCGCAATGGTGGCATCTCGCCGTCTCTTCACGTTTTATTCGACTCAGATACTCACCGAAGCAACCGTGCCCGGTGAGTATCTGAGTCAACCTGTAGGTGACAGTGCCCCATTTACGGAGCACCCAGGCCTCGAGGTGGGGCAGGACGGCCCCGACGGCGCGCGAACGCGTACCGCTCCGGAGGACCAGCGCGTCGCGCCAGTCCCCCAGGACCCGCCGGAAGGCCTCCCGCCTCTGCACTTCGTGTCCCCGCGCGTCCCCCCCTCCCCGGCCGAGATCGTACGCGGCTGCGTACATCTCGGCCAGGATGATGAAGGGGGGATAACTCGCGAGGACCGTCGCCGCCTCGTATGAGATGGTACGGTAGCCCCGTACGATCCGTATGGCCATGATCCGCTCCAGGCTCCTCAGCAGAGCCCTGGAGCGGGAGGCCCCCGCGAGGTCTCGCGACCAAACGGGGGCCCCGTACAGGGCCACGGACCGCACGACGCCACCGTAGAGGCGGCGAACTCCCTCCCCCGGTCCCCCGAGGTTGGGCAGCAGGCGGTGCAAAGCGCCCGCCACCCGTCGCGCTCGGGGGACCATCCGTACGAAGTGCTCCTCGAAGCTCCAGCGGCTGTCCAGGGTGAGGCCGAGGTACTTCATGTACCGCCCCACCGGGACAGCCGTGTCACCCACCTGGATCCGCGAGGCCGGGGGTTCCCTGCCTCTGGTGAGGCGGTGGAACCACAGCGCCTCACTTTTGTGAGGCGCCACCTCCAGGCCCAGCCCGCGGATCCGTCTGACGACGATTGCCACCCCCAGCTCGGCGAACCTGAGCGTCCGCTCGAAGTCGGGCCCCGTAGCGACCACCAGAGTGTCGTCTGCGTAGCAAACGACACTCACGCCACGGGGCAGACTGGTGCGGAGGACCGGATCGTAGGCGAGGTTCCACAGCAGGGGCCCGAGCACGGACCCCTGCGGAACCCCGCACGTAACCTCCTTCCTTTGCTCCGTCCCGTTCCGGTCGACATAGTCCACCCGTCTCTCCTGCAGGTAGGCCCCGATGACCGACCTCAGGTAGGGAGGCACCTCGTGGTATACAAGGGCCTCCCTGATGGCCGGCCAGGGGAGGGTCCCGAAGGCGTTGACGATGTCGAGCGACACCGCCAGCGCGACCCCCCCCGATCGGACTGCCGGCTCCGACAGGGCCCGCACCCGACGCACCGCGTCGATGGTCGAGCGCCCCTGCCGGAACCCGAACTGGCAGTCCGATATGTCCGGGCCCACCTGCGACAGGTGGCTGCTGATACGGGCGGAGATAACCCTTTCAAAGAGTTTCCCCGCCTCGTTCAGCAGGCATATCGGCCGGAACGAAGACGGAGCGTCTCCGGTCCTCCCTTCCTTCCTGATGAGCACCAGCCTCGCCGACTTCCAGTCGAGGGGGAACACCCCGCGGCGGAGGCAGCTGGTGAACAGCCGCCTCGCCTTGTTCCCTAACACTCCCAGAGCGAGCGCCAGGACCCGACCCGGAACTCCGTCCGGGCCGGGAGCGGCGCTGCGGGAGGCGAGCCGCGCGACGGCTCGCCCGAGCTCGTCCTCCGTCACCTCCAGCTCGTCGGACCACGGAGCGTGGTCCGACTGTGACGGAGGGATAGATACCTGCCATCTCTACTAGTACTGCACCTTTTTGAGTTCTTCAATCTATATATCTTTAATAAGACAATATGTTTGTCAATCTTGTACTCGTATATATTTCTTGAACCTTAAATTGCGTTCGATAGACAGTGAAATAAGATTTCGTCGGCTTCACAGCCGTTGGGCATAACATGTTTCATTCGGCGTATCGAGGATTAATTTCCGCTGTCAACACCATTGACTATAAAGGGCATGAAGTAAGAATACATATATAAAATCGCCGTTATGTTTACGTCCCAAATGGCGTAATAGGCGTAATAGGTGGCGAACCTATTACCACACACCGGGCAAGCAGTTTTCAGTCATCAATATGAATCACACATAACTTACGATATTAATTTCGAAAAGTTATTGGAGTGAGCCCGGATTCGAACCCGCGATCTCTTGATTCAGAAGCGGGGTGCTCGACTACTGGACCACCGAGACGTATTGACTACCGTAGACTACAGTGACTACAGTGGTAGAGTCAAGCAGTTCGCTGCATGAATGGGCCGGCTCGACCGGTGAAATACCATGACCTCTCAGAAGATCGATGTAAAGTTGCTCATGCCGCGTTCCGTTTGGTGAGAGAGGTACCCAGAGGCCCACCCCCCTTCCCCATCCTTTCCTATCCCCTATCCCTTAAAGTTCGACAACGCAACAGTAACTCTATATGTGTTTCTGGTGTCCACGGGCGGCGTTGGTTGCTTACCATCAGGTAACACGGCTTCTCGTTTGCCCTCCTATCACATAAAAAAGAGAGATTTGGCGTATCGAGGCTTTAATTTCCACTGTCACCTTTGAATATTAAGGGCATGAAGTATAAAAAACGACTGAATTACCAATATTAATATTGTAACAAGATATTTAGAATTACCATTATATTAAAGGATTTTGAAGTTTTTGAAAAATAATGTTCATTATTTTCACTTCAAGATACATAATGAATTGTAATCCATTCATATTTTAACCAGTAATGTTTTGGTTTTCAGTAAAATCGGTTCCCTCAGTTATTAATAGTAAAACTCTATAATTTTCAACAGTTGAAGGTTAAAGGAAATTGTAAATTGTAACTCACCCGAAAATGTGGTTTAATTTTAACATTCAACATAAAATAGTGTAACACCTGCACATAAAATCCTTTTTGTTTCATGTAACCGGCTATATTATTCAAAATGAATTGAATTTTAAATTTCAAGAGCAGAGGGATTGCGCCCGTGGAATTAAGTCACGCCGAATTACGGAAAAGCCGATATTGTGTTGAACTCCTAAAATTTTGAGGAGATTCTATTTGATTTTATATGATTATATTGACAATGGTAGAGCCAAGAAGTTCACTGCATGAATGGGCCGGCTCGACCAGTCAAATACCGCGACCTCTTTGAAGACCGACGAAAAGTGGCATATGCCGCGTTTCGTTCGGTGAGAGAGGTACCCGGAGGCTCACGGCGCAAAATCTGCTGAATGACTCTCGCTGACCGCGTAGAAAACAAGGTTGTAAGGAAGGAAAAGGTGGTGGTTGGTTTGAAAGAGAGTGTCGGTGTAAAAGTAAGAAAGGACATGCTCCGATGGTTCGGACATGTAGAAAGGATGGATGATGCAAGACTGACTAAGCAGCTATACAATGCAAAAGCGGATGGATGCAGGAGTCGAGGATGGCCAAGACACACATTCCATGACCAAATAGAACGTGTTTTGGAGGAAGGTGATGTTAGGAGCCTCAAAAACCGACGCGCGTGCATGAAAAGAGTTATGAAAGTCAACGAAGCGAGTGAGGCGTGTAAGAATCGTGCCTTATGGTGCTCTGTTCTCTCTGCCTTCCCCGCAAGTGGTTTGGCGTAATATTGTATGTCAGTATGTATATAATAGTCTGGGGTTTACTATAATAATTTCAATTTAATTAGCTGCTTGTTACCATGAAGGGTTATGTTTTATTTTTATTAGCTATTTCTGAGGTTTACATCATCATTATCTTATTTCTTACATCATCTTATCCCACTTTAAGTGGAGTCGGCACAACATATCATCCTTTCGACATATCCATGTTGTTTAAAGATTTGACTGTGGGTTTATGACCGGCCGCCTGCCTGACGTTAACCCTCCTTGAGAACGTTTTCGTTGGTGGGATAGGGTTTGGGTTTGGAAGTAGGATGGTGAGGCGAGAGAGGAAAGTGTTAAGCCTCTGGACACCTCTCTTAAGAAGCAAAACGCGGCATGAGCCACTTTACGCCGATATTCTGAGAGGTCATTTATGCAGCAACCTGCTTGGTTTTGCAACAGGTCAATAAAAAATTTAACAGCAGCATGATTACTTTTAATATATGTAAGTAGTGTATCATTACTTCACACAAAGTGTTATTTTCATCAAGATTATTTTTAAGGCCACTCGTAACGGTTCTTTTAGCTCGTTTGTCCAACTTGTGCCAGTTCATATAACGGATATAACCACGCTATGTTGCCCGAGGGCGTCCAACGTGGCATCCGAATGTTTGCCAAACCGATGCCTCAATTTTATATTACGATATATATATATTATTTTTATAGAAACCACAAAATTTTAGTTGCGAAAAAAAGAACGCAACGCATTTTGATGCGGTTTTTTTTAATAAATAGAGGGACACCCTCTATTTATTAAAAAAAACCGCATGGCACAACGGGGTGGTTTTTATCTATAATTCATTTGTGATGTAGTAAAGAAAATGGGATAATTTTCGCGATTCTGCACTTTAATTGCAAACTCTGTAAAAAATACTTCTGATGCGGAACAAAGATCGCCGGGTCAGCTAGTATCTATAAATCAAGTCTGTGAACTAAGTAATGAAACCTCTGTTCTGGTCGTGTCCAACTTCTATATAGGCTGTAATTACATCTACAGTTCATAAATATTAAATATAATGTCTGATATCGTTTTTATCGATAAAATATCTTTCACATTAATATGTCCATTAAATTACAATATGATAAGTAGAATGTCCTTCATAAAATACTTGAACATTATCAAGAAATCTTAATGCATATATTATTAACATATATACAGCTGTTAAGCTTCTGCAAGGCTGTTAACAGCTGCTAACATCATTTACTAATCTTGATGTTAGTTTACATAAACGAGATATTCACTATATTGTACTATAGATATAAATATATATAGTTTACATTTAACTTCAAGACTGTTAATAAACGTATTTTCGATTTTGTCGTTAGGTTCTTAAATCGAGAGTTAGATATTGCAAAGTATTCTGCTCTACCATACTCAATACTCCCAACCTGTATGAAACTAGAGTAAAAAAACTTCAAAATATGAGCATTATACAAAATCAACGGAGTGATATTCATTATATAGAAAGCAAGGCTATACTGCATAGAGTTGGGCTAAAACAGCATCTAATCGGTGTACGGTTTTTGGACCTTCTCATCATGATGTTGACTGAGATAATTATTTGGTTAAATGCAGACCCAGGCACAGTTTTGTCACACATGACATCAATTCGAACTGAGAAAGTCTATATTAAAAGTCGTAATACTTAACTACTGAACCTCAGGCACTTTGTAAGTAGAAAGCTCGACGTTAGGTCGTGTTTCCGGCTGTGTACAATAGGTACAGGAATTGTTATATGTTAGTATGTAATATAATGTTATCCTTTGTATACAATAGAGGATAAGATATGAGAATTGAGAGTTTCCACGAAAAGTTTTCTGTTCAACATTAATACATACTTTGAAGTGTCAGAAAACAATAGCGTAGCCTGGAGGCAAATGTAGTGTTAAAACTTGGATAGCATTCATTCGTTACTCGTGCAAAAATAATTTAATATTATATTATTGATTAAAACAAACTTTTAGGATTATATCACGCTTATTTACCACTTATTTATATTTATTTCCCGACGTTTCGAACAATGAGTGAGATTCGCGAAAGTCTTAGAGATAAATATGTAAATATTATATTATTTCATGGAGTATAATCACAACTTTAATTATATATAATAATTATAATAATATAGCAGAAATGAACAGTCAAAGAAATATTTATTTCTTAGATTCGTGAAAATGATCTCTGTAAAGAGTTCGAAACGTCGGGAAATAAATAAAAATAAGTTCTAAATAAACACGATATAATCCTGAAAAGTTGTTTTAATGTTATCAGTCAAAGAAAATTAATAATTAACGGCCTCGTGGTGCATTGGTAAAACTACCGATTGTGGAATAAAGGTGGGTAGGTCGATTTTAAAAATGTATACATGTATCCGTATATAGTATCCGTTATACAAGCATTTAGTTGTTTATCTTGGATTTGAGTAGTAACAATTCGGCGAGTCGAATAAGGACTTAACAGCCGCTGCCTTCACCTTCAGATAGAAAGGCGTGAAGTTACATACATATAGTCAAACGTCGTCAATCAATACTGAGCTATAAAAAGTTAATCCTATAAAAATCATTTAAAATTTGGCAGCTTTCCAATGATCTTAATATTTTTGGAGGGCGCTGTATGCATCCGAAATTAAAAAATAATAAGAAAAATCTTTAGTCTTGTTTTCTTTCTTAAATACTTTGCACTAGGGATATACAAATCTAACTAAACTAATCAGTTTAGGAAATAACTTGTAAATGATATCAATTTTCCGCTATATTTAATTAACATCAAATAAAAGTGGTTAAATACATTTCAAGTATATTTATAATACTAAGATTTTTTAACATTACAAATATTATATTTATACATGCATGTACCACGTATATAAATATATATTTGGGATCAGTTCGTATTACACTAAAAGAACATTGCATAGAATTTTTATATTCAATATTGCAATATTCTAGAATGTGTGTGCAGCAATAGCGCCATCTCAACATTTTTACAGAAAACTTACATCTAGGTACGTTTAGTTATTATACCGAGACACCTGTGTACTTGAATATATTTTTCATGAAACGAATGCATTTTTAAGAGATTATTCAACAATATTTTCATTCTATGATACGAGATAACCCTACCTATACTCAAGCGTTAAGGGTGTAAAAGTACAAAAAATCTGCTGAATTTCAAATTATTTTTTAAATGATTAACTTTTTGTAGCTTAGTGCCGATGTACGAAGTTTGACTAAATAAATATGTGTTTAACTTCACGCCTTTATGTATCTGAAGGTAAAGGCACCTGCTATTAAGCCCCTAACTGACTCGCCGAATTATTATGTTCCAAATGGGAATTCACAAAGTTGTCAGTAATCGATATTTATCACACATAACTTTCGAGAAGTCATTGGTCAAGGCTGGAATCGATCTGACGACTTCTTGATTCTGAAGCGCCGAGACCGACCACTGGACTTACAAGTTTGAAAACTTACAAGATAATAATAAATTGTTATATATTGGTCTGAAAAATTGAGACTGGAATTAAATTGCTAAAATAAATTATATCACCAAAACGTAGTTAGTAAAATATGAAGCTTTTCAAAACGATTCACAACTATTAAAACAACTTTAATAAGCAATCAACGTTATATCGTATTCAACAAACGGGTAATGAATGGCCACGAACTAATTCTACGTTACGTAGTTAAAAGGCGTAGTTATAATTCCATTGACTTGAAAACCACCCTGCCTCCCGCGGAGTTATTCAACTTGGACGATTGAGGGGGTGCTCACATAATTCTGAAGGTCTTAATTGACAGGGTGCACGCACGAGCTCTTTCATATGGACATCGTAAATCAGAGCAGCCTACCTAAATTAAAACCAGGGCCGCAGAGGTATTAATTTGCAGTACCTACTGCAGGGTCGTAGCGGAACTCGACGTCGACAGATCTCGTGGTATTGTAATACTGGAAATTGAGACGAAACGAGTTAACGTCTGACCGACTCACTACCTAGGAATACTGGCATTTGGCTTGTTGGTTTTTAAATTGGAAAATTCAATTGAAGTAGTGTAATTAATTATAGCGTGGATAATATAAAATTATCATTACATAGTATAAAACAAAGTAGTTTTCCGATGTCTGTCCGCTTTATGCTTAGATCTTTGAAAATACGCAACGGCTTTTGATGCGGTTTTTTATAGGTACAGGGTGTCAACGGGGTGGTTTGGATGTATGACTGATTTATAATTTAGTAAAGAAAAAGTGATAATTTTTGAGATTTAGCACTTAAATTTTTAGCGCTGTAAAAAACTGTTGATGTTGAAAAAAGTTCGATGAGTCATCGCATTACGTCGCTAGAATATTATAAAAAGAAATTGCATCAGAAAATATTGAAAAGTAAGCTTTTAATTGCTTTTGCACTTTTTATTTTGTTTTTCTAACCAATATACAAAATGAATTAATTTAAAAATTATATACATATACGAATATATTCAAGATTATAGGATAATTTCAATAAAATATTATCAACGTGGACATTTTTTTTTAGCGAAAGATAAATATTAATACGAAATAAATTGTATAAAAAGGATACAATAGCGACTCTTTCATAACTAGTATTGCTGGTATAATTGCTACTACTACTACCACTTTTCTTTTAATGGGATAGGAGGGCAAACGAGCAGGCGTGTCACCTGATGTTAAGTGACCAACGCCGCCCATGGACACCCGAAACACATATAGTGTTACAGTTGCGTTGCCAACCTTTAAAGGAGTAGGATAGGAAGGGATGGGCAAGGGGGATGGGCCTCCGGGTACCTCTCTCACCGAACGAAACGCGGCATGAGCCACTTTACGTCGATCTTCTGAGAGGTGGTGGTATTTCACCGGTCGAGCCGGCCCAATCATGCAGCGAACTGCTTGGCTCTAATATATATATATATAAATATATATATATTATATACTTATATATATCAAAAACACAAAGCAAATTAATAGGCATACTGTTTATTTTGTCAACAATTATATTCGCCAATACATTGATGGAGTATCGTTGGCACAGAACTCATTTGGAACGAAGTTATAATCATTAGCAGTACATGTAGAGTATGATATTAAATTATATTTGTTGTACATATTCCGGTTCGCTTATCGTCGCTGTATCTACTGTATTATATGTCATTTATCCCCTGCGCGATTGCTTTGGGAATATTGAACATGCTGTTACCTAGATTACGATTTTATTTTGAAATTATACTTTATAATTAATGTCTACAATTAACTTAGGTTTTTTTACTCGTAGAATTCTGTTTTGTATCTTTTTCTGGAGTGGAACTTCAAATGCGACTTGCAAACGTTAAACGCGTTAAACACTAAAAACAATAGCAACGTCAACATAATAGGTAAGATTCGCAATTATTTTACTAAACTATTATTAAACTTTAATTTAAATCGTACAGAGACGTCTAGAGCTAAGTAGTAGTATTATGAAAAAATAAAAATACTTCTTAATACTTAATATTTAGCGTATAAGGGACGCCACGTTCTATTTTTTATTTTATTTTTACCCAACTATGAACGATGCCAAGGAGACAAGATCCTTTATCTCAGAAGCGGGATAAACCAATCAAGCCCACTATTTTGGAAATATATACGAAATACCAACATACATTAAATATTACGAGATTTTGGAGCATGGGTATCACCAGCTACGAAGAAGATGGACGAGGAAGCCGAAATGGACGCCGTAATAAACGTAGTAAGAAGCAGTTTTGCCGTGATCGGAACGGCAATTATTACAAGCGCCGTCATCGGAGGCAGAAGTCAAGTCGCATTCCTTCGCGGAGTCCAGGGAGTGTAAACGTGATCATGATGAGGAGGAGCAACGCAGATGTCGTCGCAGGAGTAACAGCAGTCGTGCATATCGTCATGAAGTTCATCCTGCCTGCACCGGAAGGAAGAGGCAGACGTCAGTGGCGAGTGTCGCACTCCACCAGGACTGGCGCGGGGGATGTGCGGGGGAGGAAACGAAGCAGCAGGGAGCGCAGCGGATCGGGTGCCAGAGCTGATGCAGAGGCCGGGAACGAAGAGCGTGATACTGCTCCTGGACACGTGAGTAATGACACACAGGCCTTTTTATCTGCATTAGTACACACACTCGACAATAACCGACCGCAGGGTAACAAATTCCCTATGTTAGGTAATGTGATACCTGATTCTGATCCTATGGTCAAAGCTCAGACGATCCGTATGTGGATCAATAAGGTTGATGAATGTACGAAACTTAATGTTTGGGACGATGACCAGATTATTCATTACGCTTTACCTAAATTGTCGGGTGTTGCGAAAACATGGTACCAGGCTCTCCCAACCATGTCTTATGCATGGCATGAGTGGAAGACAAAATTGGAGGAATGGTTTCCAAATAGTGATGATTATGCAGAACTATTAACTGAGATGCTCTCGAAGCGGGTGAAGTTGAATGGCTCTTTGGAGTATTACTATTATCACAAAATTAATTTGCTTAATCGGCGTAAGATATACGGTAAGCGTGCGGTGGACTGTTTGTTATACGGGATTGAGGATAGGTCCTTAAGATTGGGCGCTAAAGCCGCTAAATGTCAGGAAGCTGAGGAAGTTTTATTTATTTATTTATTTATTTATATATACTTTATTGCACACACAAAAAAATACAGATACATGATAAAAAAGAAATACATTTAAACAACAGTACAATGGGCGGCCTTATTGCTGTAAGCAATTTCTGCCAGGCAACCTTAGGATGGATAGATATAAGAAGGAGAGGGCAGTAGATGTTGTGTACAATTTAATTCAATTGGATTGGAAATTCTGAAGATTTATTTTAGAATTAATAATTTTATATATACACTAGCTGTGCCCGCGACTTCGTACGCGTGGAATTTGTGATCAGATAGCTATATTTTTACATAGACAGTTGAGAAGTAATTACCTCTAAAATGAAATTGTAACTGGTAGGATAAGTACAGATTGCGGTAGCAATGGTTGTTGCCCGCATTGTTTATTTTCATTTTAACAGGAATTTTTGTAGTATAGCTGTAGCCCGCGACGTCATCTGCCTGAACGCTATACAGCACCAAAAATACCTACGATTATACCTTTTAAAATAACATTTATTTACCCGTTACTTCTTTACATTTCATAAATACAGAAAGTACAGTAACAGAGGGAGACTGTCTTTTGTAAAATTGTTGAACTTCAAAAGTGCTGATTTTCAGTCTGCTTTGAATAAATGACTTTATGGTGATTCTGCTGAATTAAGTAATAAGTTGCGACTGAAGCAAATGTAGAAAATAATGAATAAGAAAATATAAATATAGAAAAGGATAAAAATATATACTTATAAAACTTCTCTATAAACAACATTGCTGGTTTGGCTCTCCGCAGCCAAAATGTAAAGAGAGTCAGGACTGGTGACGCGGGAGCAAGCGACGTACAGCTGCCCGTGTGAGAAGCAGCTCGTCCTGAGGTCGACACCCGCTGCTCTCAGTGTCTGCCCCTGCGACTTATTGATGGTCATCGCGAAGCAAACACTCACGGGGAACTGTACGCGCTTGAACTGGAACGGGAAGTTATGAGGTATGAGGGGAATGCGTGGTACAAATACTGCCTCGCCTACGCCACAACCCGTAAGAATTTCCGCCTCAATGCTGTGTCTGTGGAGCGAGATGACTTTCAGGCGGGTCCCGTTACACAACTTCGGAGGAGATAGGTTCCGAAGAAGCATAATCGGGACACCGACTTTCAGCTTGATAGTATGCGCTGGAAGTCCACTTGCTGACAGAGAGTTCAGAAATTCCACGGGATAATGTGTGGCATCATCTTGCTCGATGACAGTGTTTATAGAGGTGTAAACCACTTCATTCCCCTCAATTTTCGAGAGAATGCATTCGTTGATTGCTTCAGCCTGACCATTTTTGGGCGTCAAAATTGCCCGCTCACATACCCAAGAATTCTGCTGGTGCGGTATATGACTGATGTCCCCGTACACACAGCGAATGAGTTCTTCTAAGCTGGATACGACTCTACCGAGAGACTCTGGAAGCACCACCTGCCCACCTCTCTCCTCTGGTAGAGTGCCTTCGCCAAGACTTAGAAGAACATCGGAGAATTCTTGAGCACGTGCATTGCCGCCGAGCCGAGCTCTCATATTAATGGTCAAGCGCAGCGTACGAACTCGTGACCACAGCGAAGATCGTTTCAACGAAGCATTCACCTCGTCAGCCCTCGATCCCCGCGTCACCACGGGAAGCGTTTGTCGGAAATCGCCACTGAATAGAACTGTGACACCACCCATCAAGTGTTCGTTCCTGCGGATGTCCTGCAGGGTTCTGTCCACGGCCTCAACTGCTTTTCTATTGGCCATCGTACACTCATCCCATACGATCAGAGAGCAATCCTTCAGCACGTGTCCCTTATCACTATTGCGTGACACACCACAAACAGGCGTTTCGGTGCTCTCTAAATCGATGGGAATTTTAAACATGGCATGTGCTGTCTTGCCACCCGGAAGCAGTGTGGCAGCGATTCCCGACGACGCTACAGCAATGGCAATTTTGCCTTGCCTCCTGACCTCTGCAAGTATGCCAGTGGTAACAAATGTTTTTCCTGTTCCACCAGGAGCATCCAAGAAAAACATTTTACCCTGGTTTTGCCCAACGCTTTTAAGAACAGTGTCATAAATTTGTTTTTGCTCTGAAGAGAACAAAGCGACATGGTGATTTCGTATGGTGGTCATTTCGCTCGGATCGTAAATTGTCTCAGCGTTATACTCTCGATTTCCACGGTCTTGATGCGGTGATGATTGGGGAGCTGGTAACCCATATTCGACCAATGGATTGCCGCCGATGGAAATGACCACGTCTTGAAGTGAACTAAGACAGGTGTTCGATAATGAGCTAGGAAAAGTAATACGCGGTGTACTGTCGCTCCTATCAAACCTCGTCAAGATAGACAAATATATAATATATGAGTTAAATAAAGTGAGTGAGTGAGAATATATAAGATAGATACACACACATAATATATGTACATACATACAGATACCAATACATACATATACAATACACATATAAATACGTATTTAAATAAACAAAATTTAAATAAATATACAATATATACTCATTGAACAATGTCTGCTGAGTTATTTAAAGTGCAAAATAGTGTTCTTTGAAAGACGTTTTTTGAAAGTTGCCAGTCTTCAGTCCAGTGCCAGTCCAGCTTGTCGGACAGTCAGCGGTAATTCAGTCCACAGGCGTGTAGCCTGGACTGAAAACGATTTATGGAGAAAATTTGTGGAGTGTGTATTTCTAGGGTCAAACTCGCTGATGATCTCAAGCATCTCGCATGTGTGTCATGAAGAAACGTGAAACGTTTTTTGAGATAGTGAGGAGTAGTAGAATTGAAAAGAGTAATATACAGAAGACAGAGAACATGAGTATTCCTTCGAAGACGAATGGACAACCACTTGAGCTTATTACGAAATTCCGTGACGTGGTCATATTTGCGTAAACCAAATATGAATCTAATACAAAGATTCTGAAGACGCTCAAGTCTATGAAGTTGGTTTTCAGTGAGATCAAGATAGCTGGTATCGGCATAGTCAAGAATAGGTAGGAGAATAGATTGTGCAAGCGCAGTCTTGGTGGCAACGGGTAGAAAGTTACGGAGTCTTCTTAAACTACCTGCTGAGCGGAACACCTTGCGGCTGACATTTTCTAACTGTGCCGATCAGAAGAGTACCTTATCGCTATAAGGTATGGTGGTACCGTCAAATTTCACCTTAGGCAGTGTTAAGGTCAACCTAATTCGACGCCAACGCCATCTAGTTAGCGAATAGGAAACATTTTTTTTTAATGGTGTAAAATTATAAAATTACGAAGCAATCATTACACCAATAAATACCGAACAAAAATATTAACAGTTTTTAGCATATACAAATACATTTTTTTAATTGTCTTGCTCATCTCTGAAAAGAATTAACGATACAATTTTAAAGAAGAAAATGCACAACTCCATCTATGACTCTTAAAAACATCTATTGACCGCAAGCGCATGATGAAATTTCAATTATTTATATTCAAAAAGTGTTTAAACATGTAATTCGACTTGATGTTTTTAAAATCTCAAAGATTTATTTATATCTAAAACCAAAAAGTGCTTACACGTGTAATTCAACTTAATGTTTTCTGTTTTGTAAATCTCATAGATGGCACTGTTTTAAAATTGTCTGTTATGTTTAACGGCATAAGTTAATTAAAATGTGAAGCTAACTTATATTATATTATTATTATTATTATATGTATAGATTAAAGCATGGTTATTAACATAATAACACCATAACAACATACAAATATGCGTCGTTAGATTACACGTTGCTACAGAATACATTGAAGAAATAAAGGTTCACTGCTCGTTCCTCGTAGGTGATAGCGTGATAATATGTAGCCTATATGTTGACCCGACTTCTTAATAATTTTCGTGCCAAATTTGAAGTAAATCCATGCAGTACTTTTTGAGTTTATCCCGGACATACATACAGACAAACAGACAAACAGACAAACAGACAAACAGACAAAAATTCTAAAAAGTATATTTTTGGCTTCGGTATCGATTGCAGATCACACACCAAGTATTCTTTTTAAAAAATATTCAATGTACAGTTTTGACTTTTCTACAATTTTATTATATGTATAGATACATATACACATACATACACTTACATATACCTACATATATTATATCAATATACATACACTTAGATACACATACATACTGATATGCACATACTTAAAAATACATATAAAGAACGTGAGTGACTAGTGACAAAGATGACGCAGGTGAAGTAGCAGGCATAAATTTTACATTAATGATGTCAGGTAGTGTTCTTTCACCATTTTCTTAAACGTGCCTAAAGTTTTAGCACGTCGAATTTCTATTGGAAGTTCGTTCCACAACCTTACTGCTGTAATGGTAAATGATTTCGCGTAAAAACTCGTAGAATGTTGTGGAACTTTCAGCCTTAGATTGTGTGAAGACCTCAGATTCTGGCAATGTGTGTCATGTAAGTACTGAAAACGTACTTTGAGATAGGAAGGCGTTAAAGGGTCAAACAGTATTTTATATAAAACTGAAAGGATATGAGCATTCCGGCGAAGTCGTATTGGTAACCACTTGAGTTGTTTTCGGAACTGTGAAACATGATCATATTTGCGTAAGCCAAATATAAATCTTATGCAATAGTTTTGAAGACGCTCAAGTTTATCTAATTGGTATTCGGCGAGATCAGGATAGCTGACATCTGCATAATCAAGAGTGGGCAGAAGAACGGAATTCGCAAGCGCAACCTTGGTGGCAATAGGTAAGAAGTTGCGAAGTCTTCTGAGAGACCCTCCAGAAGCAAAAAGTTTCCGGCTCACTTCTTGTAACTGCGGACCCCAAGTTAGATCAGGGTCAATGATAAGGCCAAGGTTCTTTACCTTGTCACTCAAAGGAATGACTGTGTCCTCGAAAACGATTTGCGGCAACGGTGATTTGTCAATTTTTGAAGTGAGCCGGCTACTACCTACCAAGATAATTTGTGTTTTGGATGGGTTAACCGCTAGTCCATGTGATGAACTCCATACACCTATCCGAGCTAAATCCTCGTTCATGATATTGAAAGTACTAGACAATTGCGCTGGTTCTGTCTGTAGGTAAATTTGAAGATCATCTGCATATAGGTGGTAGGAAGAAACAAGGTTATTAGAGATAGTATTTATGAAAATTGCGAAGAGTAAAGGAGATAGCACGCCACCTTGAGGGACACCAACATTTATATTGCACCAGGAGGAGCAAGTGTTTTCAATGTTAATACGTTGTCGGCGTCCACGCAAGTAACTGTGAAACCAATCTATCACCATTGGAGATATGTTAAGAGAGCGAAGCAGACTTAAAAGAATGTCAAAATCAACAGTATTAAAGGCATTACTAAAATCCAGTAGCGCCAGTACTGTGACCTTTCCGATGTCCATCCCAGACCTGATGTCATCCGTAACATTGACAAGGGCAGTAGTCGTACTGTGACCAGCGCGAAAACCAGATTGTAAGGGATTAAGGAGCTTGTTTTCAGAGAGGAATGAACTAAATTGGATGTGGACAAGACGTTCTAGGACTTTAGACAGGAAAGGTAAAATGGATATGGGTCTATAATCAGAAGAGGAAACAGGCTTACATTTTTTAGGTAAAGGGATAATTTGGGCATCTTTCCACGCTACGGGAAAGACACCTTGGGACAAGGAATAATTGAGGATGTGACAAATGGTGGGAAGAAGTTCATCGAGGATAGGCAGGATCATGTTACGACTGACACGGTCACATCCTATGGCATTGGACGTAATCGACAATATGCTTTTCTTAACATCACAAGAGGTGACTAGATTAAAAGTAAAAGGGGCATAGTCTGGGGTAGGAAAAGATGAAAGATTCTGTAGCGTATGGGCCTTTAGTGTACCATCAAACTTGGACATGGCCGAGAAATGTTGATTGAGTAAATCAATGTTGATGTCTTTTGGATTTATGCCTTGTTGACATTTTCCAACCCCCAGAGATCTAAGGAATTTCCAGACTTTAGATGAGTCTCCGTTTTCAACTGACTTGTGGATATGTCGGCGTTGTGCGTCCCTACACACCCTATTGCAGTGATTTCTAATGGTTACATATTTTTTGTGAGTAGTGTCGTTAGGTCTGATTTTATAACGAAACTTCGCGGCGGCCTTCTGAGAGAGAAGGCGTTTAATGTCTTCGGTCAACCATGGTGCAGGAGGATGCTTGATTTTCACAGCTCGGATAGGTGCATGTTTATCGTACAATTTGATGAGATTAGAAGTAAAAATATCCACTTGCTCATCAACCGACCCAGATATGAATAGCGAAGTCCAATCGATAGTTTTAGCGTCTTCTTTCAGCAACTCAATATTCATGTCACCAAAGTTACGCTGCATAAGAACTTTTCGTTGTGCCCTAGGTGGGCGAAGTTTGTAAGAGAGAAATAAAAGATCGTGATAAGAGAACGCGTCGGCGGAGCATTGTCCATGCTTGGCGACGCGCTCGCTTGAAGAAACTAGAATGAGGTCAAGAAGTGAAGGAGTAGAGTTAGGAAAACGATGAGTGGCATTGAGAGGTAACAGAGAGAGATTACAAGATTGGACTATTGAAGACAGAAGTTTAGAACGAGAATCATTTTTTAGAATGCAAGTATTAAAGTCTCCCATAATTATAGTATTACTATAATTGGGTGTAAGATTTATTAGTAGGGATTCAAAAGAGGAAAAGAAGTTAACGCGTAAGGAAGGGCAGTAGTAGACGCCGAGGAGGAGTTTGGTGTGTTTGAGTTCAACCTCAATAAAAAGATGTTCACCGGAATTTGACAGCGGTGGTTGTGGAGACACATCAACAATTTTATAACCAATGGAAGAACGCAAGTAAATAGCGACCCCTCCACCGCTGCCGTTCGCGCGATCATTTCTAATGAGGGTGAACCCAGGAAGGGAGTATGAGGTAGTGGGGAGACAGGGCTTTAACCATGTCTCGGAAACAAGAACTGCATGAATGCTCTTACAGTCAAAAGAAGTCAGCATATCGGGAAAGTGAGCCGGAATACTTTGGGCATTGATATGACATACATTGAAGTTTCCTGGTACATCAGTAAATTGTGCTTCAAGGCTATCAAGTATGTTGGAAAGGCTACCGAAACTAGTATCACTGTTCAAGCTAGTTGCCGAGTAAAAACTATCGTCATCGCTAAAGTTATCAAAATCAAACATTCAATTATTAAATACTAATGTATAAATAAATACTTAAATATATACAAAGATAAAAATAAATAATAAAAATAAATATATATTAAATAAATATCTAATATTAAATATATACAGTAAATTTTACAAGTTAAGTGTTTACTTTTTTTCCCTTATACATCTGCCAGTTGCTGAATTAACAATACATAATATAACTATTTAAAAATATCACGGCAAGCAAATATTCAAAATTAATTAAAATAGATTTAACATACCATACGAGCCAAAGGATTATTTTGCTAAGCTTTAGAAAAAAAAAATGACAGTTAGCTTACTCTGTGTTACAGAGTTATCCAAACTAGTCTGTGACTCTATTCGGTCTTGTTTTGTCAACTATAACATTTATACAAGATTTTAAACACAAATAATTTTTTAAATAAATAAAGCATGTATAGTTTGGTTAAATATCCATAAAAACAACTTAGCACTACTTGCAATCAGAGTAAGAAGAAATTATAATCAGAGTAAGAATTGAGAATAGTATAATTAGATGACATTTTAAATAATAATGCGAAATGTAAATATATATTCCTAGAGTGAATAGTGAAAGATTAAGGTTTTAAGATTTAATTCTGCCCATAGTTAAAAAGAAAAAGAAAACAAATAAGAATACAATGTGGGCAGATCAGCCAAACTTAAGAAAAATAAAAAATAAAATAAATACATGCATTTAAACCTGTCAGCTTACTCTGAAAACAGCATAGACTCACGGTAAGACAAAAGGGAAGCTATTTTTTGCCAGCTCGCTTTGGTTTTGAAGTCGCTCTGGCCATGCTGGTAGGCTTCTCTTTAATCACCACAGCCTGGAGTTCTGTGAGCTTAGTGACTCTATGTTGTACACCATCTGGAGTAATTATATGAACAACCCCTTCCTTCGTCCAGCACTGTGAAATACCAAACTTATGGCGGGCTGCCATAAACGTGTCGTGCCGCTGCTTAGTTAGGAATTCAGATACAGTGATACCAGATCCCTTAAACTTGGTTTTAGAAAACCATAAGGTATCACGAGCTGGAGTGGTCTGGCATTTCACTACAATAGGCCTAGGCCTTTGATCTGATGTGGTGCGTCCCATTCTGTGACAGCGTTTAATATCACTAATACTGAAATTTTGTGGCTTGATAAACTTTTGCACACAGTCGACCAGAACCTCAGATGTGCTTTCCTTAGCATTCTCAGGAATGCCATGGAACAACAACATCTTCCTGCGTCCTCGCATCTCCAAATTGTCAACAGTGTGCACAAGCAGATCTATTTGTTGCTGGAGTCCACTGATAGTCTCCATAATGAATTTTTTAAACGAAACAAACTCCTCAGCCAATCCAACCACAGTAGGCACACCCTGCATCTTGGTAAGTTCAGATTCGAAGCAAGCCATACGCTTCTGGAAAATCTCACTGAGGCTACTTAACGACTTTTGTGCTGACTCCATGATGATGACTATAATGAGTTTATTTTTAATTTGAAAATAGTTAATTTAAAAAGGAATTAATAAAACTGGCAGGTAATACAGACTTAATTATCTATATATAGCATAAAATACTCAATATAAAATTGTTTTAAAAATAAAATTCAATAAAGTTTTAAGCTATTATCTATCAATAAAATAGCAATTCCGTGAGCCAGATAGATTTAAAATAAATTATAATCAGAGTGGTAGTACTAACAAGTCCTTTGCAATTGTTAAATCAGTGCCATATAGTAATGAGCAAAAGCCGACAAGGTCACAATGTGGTGCGCCTATTGTGTGTTACAATTGCAACGAACCTGGCCACTTAAGTTTAAAAGTACGAAGAAAATATTGAAGTGTAATATTTGTAATAGATTGGGTCACACAGCAATAGATTTTGTCAGCAATAATCACGCGTCTAATAATAAAGATGTGCAGCGTGTTGATTCCAATACTTCCAGTGACGCAAAATACTTACAGTACTCTAAAATACATACATACATAACTTCATGCCTGATCCCTTGCGAGGCAGACAGACGTCTGTAAAGCTAGAAAGGTCAAGTCAGCAGAATCACTTGTTTTATATCTCGAAATTTAGTGCTCATTTAGTGCTAATTTAGTGCTGATAACAGATATTTGGTGCTGTGATAGGGGGACTGAAAATGAGAACACTGCTAACTTTTCATTAAGCTAGCAGTGTACCATTCGTCTCAGTCTGTCTCAGTCGGCAGAATCACTCGTTTTATATCTCAAAATTTAGTGCTCATTTAGTGCTAATTTTGTGCTGATAACAGATATTTGGTGCTGTGATAGGGGGACTGAAAATGAGAACACTGCTAACTTTTCATTAAGCTAGCAGTGTACCATTCGTCTCAGTCTGTCTCAGTTGGCAGAATCACTCGTTTTATATCTCAAAATTTAGTGCTCATTTAGTGCTAATTTAGTTCTGATAACAGATATTTGGAGCTGTGATAGGGGGACTGAAAATGAGAACACTGCTAACTTTTCATTAAGCTAGCAGTGTACCATTCGTCTCAGTCTCAGTCGCAGTCGGCAGAATCACTCGTTTTATATCTCAAAATTTAGTGCTCATTTAGTGCTAATTTAGTGCTGATAACAGAGATTTGGTGCTGTGATAGGGGGACTGAAAATGAGAACACTGCTAACTTTTCATTAAGCTAGCAGTGTATCATTCGTCTCAGTCTGTCTCAGTCGGTAGAATCACTCGTTTTATATCTCAAAATTTAGTGCTCATTTAGTGCTAATTTAGTGCTGATAACAGATATTTGGAGCTGTGATAGGGGGACTGAAAATGAGAACACTGCTAACTTTTTATTAAGCTAGCAGTGTTCCATTCGTCTCAGTCTGTCTCAGTCGGCAGAATCACTCGTTTTATATCTCAAAATTTAGTGCTCATTTAGTGCTAATTTAGAGCTGATAACAGATATTTGGTGCTGTGATAGGGGGACTGAAAATGAGAACACTGCTAACTTTTCATTAAGCTAGCAGTGTACCATTCGTCTCAGTCTGTCTCAGTCGGCAGAATCACTCGTTTTATACCGTATTGTACCATTCGTGACCGCGCTATGATACAGTTGGAGCGAGAGGCATATCAGCTAATAATTTAGTGCTCAATTAGTGCTGCCTGTACAAGCAAACAGATTTTTCAAAAAAACATTTTTTCAATTTTTAAGTATAGATAACTGCTGACATAACGATACTATTAATGATTCTAGCGGGCAGTTGAAAAATGATTTTCCTAAAAATTTTTCTGAGTTCAGCGGTAGCATTAATTTAGCACTAATTAGTAACTCTTTTCAATTTCACAAATGCCGTGTGTTTCACAAAAATGTTCTCATTTTCAGTCCTACTATCACAGCTCCAAATATCTGTTATGAGCACTAAATTAGCACTAAATGAGCACTAAATTTTGAGATATAAAACGAGTGATTCTGCCGACTGAGACAGACTGAGACGAATGGTACACTGCTAGCTTAATGAAAAGTTAGCAGTGTTCTCATTTTCAGTCCCCCTATCACAGCACCAAATATCTGTTATCAGTACTAAATTAGCACTAAATGAGCACTAAATTTTGAGATATAAAACGAGTGATTCTGCCGACTGAGACTGAGACTGAGACGAATGGTACACTGCTAGCTTAATGAAAAGTTAGCAGTGTTCTCATTTTCAGTCCCCATATCACAGCTCCAAATATCTGCTATCAGCACTAAATTAGCACTAAATGAGCACTAAATTTTGAGATATAAAACGAGTGATTCTGCCGACTGAGACAGACTGAGACGAATGGTACACTGCTAGCTTAATGAAAAGTTAGCAGTGTTCTCATTTTCAGTCCCCCTATCACAGCACCAAATATCTGTTATCAGCACTAAATTAGCACTAAATGAGCACTAAATTTTGAGATATAAAATAAGTGATTCTGATGACTTGACCTTTCTAGCTTTACAGACGTGGCAGACAGAGGGAACGGAGCACCATAGAGGCACTAATATGAAAAAAAAGATTAATTATTGATTTATTTTGATTAATGTAGAATGTATTATATTTTAGTAGTATATATAATAATGCTCAGACTAAACCTTGCAGCATTCACGGTTTTTAAAATTATATATTATCATTTCTTATTTATAGCTACGTTTATAAGAAAAATGCTTTAATCAATTCTAGCTCTTCTTTTTTTATACAGATTTAAAAGAAACTCAGTCAGGTTATATAAAAATTAAACTTTAGTAAATTTTCAACTCAATTTGCGATTTCCTTGAACATTTTATAATCAAGGATAAATGCTATTTTCCAAGCGCTGCGCAATGTAAGTTTGTTTTTCGCTATTCAGACAGAATTTGAATTCAAGTTGCAAACCAATCTGAAGTACCAACTAATGCTAGTGAATCTACAATAACAGTTAATCCACAGTAAACTTGGCCAATTCAGTTTTGTTGAGAAAGAAAATAATTAAACTATTTTTATTTTCGATATTATTGAAAAACTTAAAATATTGAAAAAAAATTACAATGACATTATGCACAATTAAAACACAACTAAATGAGTATATGAACTAAACTAAATGAGTAAACTATATGAGATATAATACCACCACTCGCCGCTAGATGTCTGTGTACGGTTTAAAATCAAGTTTAAGAAATTTGAAATTTAGCTATTATATTGATCGGATAATATATTACATAATATAACCGCGTGAGGTGTTAAGCTCGTTAAACGCTTTTGGAAGCGAGATTAAATGTTCCACTTTATAAAATCGTTGATGTCTACATTTAACACTTAAATACTACAAGTTCTGTACTTATATTTGGAAAAATCTTAGTAGTCCCCGTCTAATAGTCTTGTGATGAGCAATACTTCAACATAATAACGCGGTTAATGGTGCTATACCATTTTTGAATGAAACAGTCGTTTCAGAAATTATTCGAACACTCGCCTGCGTCCTAGTGTAATGTTAATTGTCTCTTTCGCAAACATTATGTGTGATAATTAACAAAATAACAAAGTTCTGCCTGACATATGACAATAGATTACGCCTCAGATTTAATAACTAGTCGAGGCATACCTATCACTGCCAATAGGCGTGAAGCTAAAACGAAGAGGAAGGAAAAACCTCAAGTTGTAATATTATATGGGTTGACTGTATGTGAAGATCTTATCAGATCAGTATGTAAGTTGGTTCAGTACCACCAAAATGTAGGTCTATAGATGATATTATTGTGTGGAGTGTCCACCGCAGAATAGTGTCCAAGAATATCTGTTTATCTGATGGTGAAAAGGAAAGCGTAAAATAAGATTACTCACATTCTTGGCTCACGTCTCCAAACAGAGCTTACACAAAATTCTTTTTAAGATAAAGAATAAATACATCTGCAAAGTTTATTTAATTCAAAATAGAAGTTTAGTCATAATTTTGTTTCGATTTTAGTGAGATTGTTCGAATTGATTAGATACCTATTTGCCATTTGCCTAAATGAGATATTTACTCGTAATACGTTCTTCTGACCTGATCGGATAAACATTTATATTATTTATTTAATATAAAGTCCTTTTTTGAGCCGTTTGGGGTTCAGACTCTAGGGAAATGGTGTTCGAATGGTCGTTGTCTTTATTAAGATCTTGCAAAGAGAGTGATCGCGGCCTGTTGTCACCAGAGGGCTGGTCTATCCTTCGCACACAGAATTGGCATTGCCATTCAGCGTGGCAATGCGGCCAGTCTTCTGGCAGTAAGGAGAAATTTGACTGCACCTAGTTTAATAACTGGTAGATTTCTTTTAATTGTAGATCTATCCCGCATCGGATTCAAGAAGTAGTGGGTTCAAATCCTGGCACACACCAATGACTTTTCGAAATTTTCGGAAGTTACGTGTGATAAATATCGATGACTGACAACTTTGTGCCCGGTATGCCAATAGGTTCGCTACCTATTCCATTTGGGACGTAAACATAACGGCGAGACGAGGCTTAACAGTCGCTGCCTACACCTTTGGGTAGAAAAAGTTAGAAAAAGTTGGGTAGAAGTTATGTATATATTGTAAATAATGTAACTGATTTACTTCTTCTTACTATTGTAATTAAATAATTATTATAATGTCCTAATTATATTTAGTCTCATAATAACCCAATTCCAATCCATCGACAAACTGACAGCAACAATCAAACACGTAAAATGTCATTAAAAGCTCGTGATAGTTTTCATTACGTGTATATATTATAGCAATAGCAACTGGCTGATATTTTATCAAAATTTGTAATGCATATGTAATTATTAGGTTATTTGAGATGATATCATATATGAATTACTTTTTATTAACAAGTAGTGATAGTTATAAAACTTGGATTCTTGGTCTTTTTCTCTAATTATCTGATTAATTTTGACAGATTCAAAACATAAGCATCCAGCGCATAGAAAAATGTTTGTTTGATCTTTTCAAAATAATTTATTGAATTTCGTCATCATATCTATAAAAGGTAATACATATTTCTATATGTGCACTATATGTGAATTTTATTAAAATCATTCTATTCTATTGTTTTTTTTTATGAATCTAAACAATACCAATGAAATTCGATATAGCTATATGTTTGCACTGTTTTACCGGGAAATAAAACAGTCTGTTTTTTTTTTGTATTTCCATTGTACATCCTATCGTACACATAAATAAAGTGTATTTCAAAGTTTGCCTTTCATTTAGAGTGATATCAATAAACTTCGGCCGTGTATTTGTTTATTTGTCTCGGTCTAGATTCACTTATCAAGCTGTTGTGTTTATTGTGGCTTATATTTGGCTTATATAAAAGGTGAGACAAGTAAAAGAAATAATATTGTAGTTTACCGCCCTTTATACCCGTTTATGTATGCAGAAGACATTGTTTTTAGCTAAAGCCTTGTCAAATTATTGCCAAATTATTGGCAAAACAAAACACAAATGCCAAAAACTTAAACTATTTCCCCATGGAGACACTTTTTAATCATACATTGTTTCAAGGAATAGTTATCAAGACAATGCAATCATAATATTACAATCATAGCAATTTGATAATTTTAATCGGCTATAAATAAGTATTTACACTTCCTTTTCATATGAATCTTAGTGATATCTTAAAATTGGCAATAGTTATCACAACACGTAATACCACCGCTCGCCTATGATTAATTTCGACCAAGCCGACTCGTGCTCAATCGCCATCTGCCCTTATTAATTGCCTTGTCACCCGTAATCGTATGTCCTGAACCCCCTATACCTACGGAACCAGATAAAATTGTTTTCGACATGGCCGTTACAATCCAGCTAAAGAGATTTAGTAGACAGATGAAGGTATTGGCCTTTATATTTACTGTTAAGCATGTCATTAGCTACGTTAATAGGTATAAATCTATTTGTGAATTCAATACATAACATTTTGTAGGTTTACGCTTTTAACAGACGAAGGTGAAGACAGCGTTTTCTAATGTCACATGCCACATTCTTATGTACAAAAGGTATGAATGTCTAATTCTCGATAATTATCGACATTGCATTTAAAAAAAATAACATAATATTACTGCACTTACTATAGAGCCAAGCAGTTTGTTGCATAAATGGGCTTGCCTCTCAGAAAAACAACTCAAAGTGATTTTGCCGTATTTCTTTCCTTGTCCTATTTGAAATGAAAAGAATGCAACTGTTAACCCTCTCAATGCTAAAGTATCGATGGGCTTGCTAGTCACCAGATGTCCCGCTTACTCAATCCAAAAATAATGAATGGGCATAAATGGACGGGCTCGACCGGTGACATACCACGACCTCTCAGAATATCAATGTAAGGTCTCGAAGGTTCACCCCCCTGATTCCCTACCTTAAAGGCCGTCAACGTAACTGTAACACTATCAGTGTTGCAGGCGTCTATGGGCATCGGTAGTTGCTTATCATCAGTTGACCCGTTTGCTCGTTTGCCCTCCAATTCCATAAAAAAATAGGAACTCGTATTATTTTAAACATTAAACAGTTTTTGTTTAACTAACAACGTGGTCATAGTATTTGATTGACTTATCATTAATAAAATACAATACTGTCACTATTAAAATGATAACATTTGCAGTGAGCGCGAATGGCACTTTTGGGAAATACTGAATAACTGTATGCAATATATACAAAACATATAAATTTTGTGTAGGTATACTAGCTGACCCGGCGAACTTTGTTTCGCTACGGAAGCAATAAATAAATTAAAGGGTTTTTTTAAAAAAGGAGCTTAAGTTACTCCTTATTACACCAGCTACCTGCCAATAAACGTCTTGTCAAAATCGATCAAGGCGTTTCAAAGATTACCGGAAATAAACAGACAAAGAAGAAGACAAAAATTGTAAACAAAATTATTTTGGTGTAAACACATAATATAAAGTCACGCCTTATTCTACCCAAAGGTGTAGACAGTGGCTGTTAAGCCAATTCGCTTTTACATTTACGTCCTAAATGGAATAGGTGGCGAATCTATTGCCATACCTGGCACAAAGTTTTCAGTCATCGATATTTCGATATATTATTATGATGATATTTCGAAAAGTCATTGTTGTTAGCCAGGATTCGAACCCCCGACTTCTTGATTCAGAAGCGCTTCTACTGGACCACCGAGACTTTTTTTATTTTTTTATTTTGGTTGATGTACCGCAATATACTAAAAAAACAGTTATTTCAATATTACAAACGGACACTTAAATTTTATTTATATGTATATAGATGTGATGTACAGTTATATAAAGTGATATAGTCAATTAATGAAAACACGGACAGTTTTATTAGCGATTTAATGTTACTATTGCTGAATTATTGATGACATTTTTGTTTGATATTCTCCTGGGACCCAGATTGTTACAATACTATAATAATTTATTAATTAAAATTAATCTTTATAATAGCACTAGTTGACCCAGCGAACTTTGTTTCAATTCAGAAGCATTTTGCGTTGTCCCTAAGAGACATACACCATCGCAGGTGTTTAGTAATGTAGTTTTTTGTGTTGATTTGTCACTTACGAGTTAAACCAGCGTTTGCAGTCAAAGTGTTAAATCTCAAAAATTATGACTAATTAATCTACATGACTTAATCTATATTGTACACAAAAACCACCCCGTTGACACCCTCTATCTAATAAAAAAACCGTATCAAATTCCGTTGCGTAGTTCCAATGATTTAAGCATACAAGGGGACAGAGAGCGCAAAGCGACTTTGTTTTATACTATGCAATGATCAGTGATTCAGCCGGTGAAATACGTCGAGTTTTATTTCGGTGAAAACGGTATACGTAGGCCCATCTCCTTTCCACTCATCTTATCGTTAAGTCCAGCAAAACAAATGCTCTCTGGGTGTTGCAGATCTCCATGGGTTCCACTAGACACTAACAGGTGAGACGGATACTCGTAACATAAACTAATAACATAAATAGTTTAGTTGTTCTAACGCGTTCTAACGCGCAATACTAAAATTATACTATTTTTTTAATACTATCTTGGATACAATACACACAGCGTCTCCTAGTTTCAAGTGAAAGAACTAAATGCTTATTTTATGGGAACTAGATAACGGCTATTTATACAAATATACTTTTCTATTTATACCTACTTATAATACACAGAAAAACACCCAAACGTCATACAAACAGTCGGTTGTTTTACAAATACATCACGAGGCCTGTCAATTACAAATTCTCCAGTCAATCGACAACAAATATCTGATTTACTATCAAAACATGTAAATTAAAGGTTTTTATAAAAAATATTCATTAACATTACTTTTCAGACGATATTAAGAATATTCTTTTATTTATAACAAGAATTTTTAAAATATCTTAATCTGTCTCTAAGACTTTCGCGAATCACGTTCATGACATTAAAACAACTTTTAGGATTATATCGCGTTTATTTATTACTAATTTTATTTATTTCTTTCTCGACGTTTCAAACTCTTTACAGAGAAAATGAAATAATAATGAAATAATAATAACTCGTGAAAACGATCTCTGTAAAGAGTTCGAAACGTCGGGAAAGAAAGAAATAAAATTAGTCATAAATAAACGCGATATAATCCTTGTTTTAATATCATATCTTAATCTGTATAATATAAGACCTAATTTATATGATCACATCATAAATCACGAATTCTATTAATTTTGGTGAGATTAACAGTTTAATTTATTAGTTGATGAGTCTATTAATTAATAATTAATTAAAAGACTGGACTTAATAATTATTCAGGTCTTTAGGTGACATACCGTTGTGTGCATTACATATATTTATCATAGACTGTAGTAGATTGCACATGTCAGTAAAAAAAACTTGAGAGGTGTCAAGGGACACCCGGATGGAACGAAGTTCCTTTCGATTAATTAGTGTAGGAATTGTAATAAAATTTTAGAACTAAAAAAACATATATAAAATATGAAAACATGGAAAATAAAACTTCAAAAAGAGTTCCGTTACCGGGATTCGAACCCGAGCCCCCTGTATGAGAGCAAGGTATCCCACCCACTAGACCATTTGGGTAGTTATACATTTTTCTAAATAAGCCGATACTTGAAAGTGCAGTTTGGCATGGAAAAAGTGTCGTGACAATTTTTTCCGTCTAGCCCCCTTTCACAACGCGCGATAAGGAACTTCGTTCCAATAATGTACTACTAATCATCACTGACAGCACAACCGTGAGTAAGCGATTCTCAGGATATTTTTAATTCAACACATGAACAATATTATGTAAAAGTTGACACTTGGAAGCACTTTTTACGCACACATTGATAGAACACTCACACATCAACAACCCATTTTTGGTCTCGTTGTTTGGGTGACTATTGCCGATCTATTATTCTTATATCTATGGTGAATAACGTTTGTTTTGAGTAATGACATGTGCAAGGCAGGCCAATCAACAGTTGACAAGCGTTTAATTGAATCAAACTCAAACGTGGACCCAATAGAGACTCTCTCTCTCTCTCTCTCGACGGAATCCTCGTCCTGCATCATAAATGACAGACTTCAAATGAATTGATCGAACTCCCAACATTAATAAAGCAATGGTTTTGAATTATATGAACTCATTAAATTACAAGTTAAATTGATGTAATTACTAAAACATAAAAAAAAATTAAATTTATTTATGAAAATTAGGTTGATAAATAGATAAAGCATATTTATTTGCTAATTTCAGCAATTACTAATGTGTGTATGTATGTTTATTTGAGGAGAATGTAAACGTCCTTCTAATGTAAACGTCCTATTATCGAAATAAAAAAAAATAAACCTAACCATAATCTTTGACTTGGTCTATCATTTTGATCTGAAAACTGATAGAAGACTGCAATTGCAGACTAGATTCTTTCTTAGGTAACTAAGACTGGATAATGAGTAAGACGTAAGTAAGTTATATTTTGGGTTCAAAGGTTTCTAATATACAAAATTAAAACAAGAGAGTATCTCCCTCCTGTCACCAAAAGAGATATCGTGTTCCAATGCAGTAGATAGCTCACAGATAGTAAAAATCGCATAACCCAGGTAGCAAAGTTCACATCCCAGATCTTGAGAATAATGATTTGATATGGTTCGGTCATGTAGAAGGACTGGACGATCCAAGATTTACTAAGCAGATATACAATGCAAAAGCGGATGGGTATAGGAGTCGAGGACGGCCACGACACCCCTTCTATAACCAAATAGAACGAATTCTGGAAGAAGCTTATATCAGGAGCCTTAAAGATCGACGCGCGTGTATGAAAAGCCATATGAAAGTCAAAGAAGAGAGTGAGGCGCGTAAAATTTATGCCTTATGGCGCTCTGTTCTCTGTGCCTACCCCGCAAGTGATTTGGCGTGAATGTATGTATGCATTTATATAAAAATTACTATAAAATTAAAACATTCATTTGGGAATACAGAAATTTATCTACCAGAAAAAATATCCTATGATTTAACGAAATTAATGAAGCTATAGAGAGTTTTAGTATTCAGTTTTATAGAACAAACGATATTTTAAATTGGACATTCTTTTGGTAATATAATAATGGCGAAGAATTATTATGTTATTATATATTGTTATTACACTGAAATTATTTCGTCCCTTAGGGAGTACCTACTGAAATTCAGGAGCCATAAGGTTATTGTTTTGTGCGGACATCGGATCCCTACTGATAATTATGTATTAAAGATATGTATTCTCATACTCCCCGAGTGAGTACATTAAGTGGTCCAGGTCTTACTGACAGCGTTTTATTCATTCATTCATTTATCAAATATTTTGAGTTATAATTTAATTATATAATATTTTAGACGCAATAGCCACAGCGCCCTCTAGTTCCAAACTAAGCAACTAAATTCAATGTGTTGTGAAAACTTAATAACGTATACACATACATATTATATACTTTTTTGAAAATACATACTTATAATACATTAAAAAACGCCCAGTCCCCATACAAACATTCATGCTTGTCACAAATATTAATACTTGGATGGGGATCGAACCCACCCATCTCGATTCTGCAGTTGGTATTTTTACCAATGCACTGTATAATATATCACCTTTTCCTCTAAAGAAAATCTCAGAAAGGTACAAATATACTTTTTACATTTCGTGTCACACAATTATTTTTAATTATTACACAAAATGATTAGTTATATTTTTTAATTATTACATTAACAACGGGTAGCAAATTTCGCAAGTTGTAATTTTATTTTTTATGACATAATTTGTTTCTTAAAATTGTCAGTCATATTGTCTTTTTCACAAATATATTTCTAAAGATGAACAATAACTTCACAACTAGTGCATTGTGGGGTAAACAGAATCAACTCAGCGCTACAGGTAATTTTATCAACAACATAACAACACAAACACCCCACGACACCAAGTATAAAAAGCGATAGAAAGAAAGTCACAATGCAGTTTCTATCATATAGTCGAGAATAAGCCAAGAATTATTGATAAGGAGACAGCTACTTTCTCAAACTACCATAGTCAGTATTTCATGTTAATATTTCAATAAAATAACTTACTACTGCTAAAAAAATATGTAACTATCTATTCTGTTCTCTTGGCCGCTGCCTCTCCGCTTACCGCTCCGCTCATGCTTAAGGACGTCGGTTACGGAATTACAGTCAAAATCAATTATGTGGGCAGGTACTTATACCTGCCATTAAAAGCACTTTATCTCTTTAGGTATTCAGAGCGATGGTTCGGAAAAAGAATATTTTGAACTTATTTCGGGGGTAAATTGCTTTAGCTCGCTTCTAAAGCCGGTGTTGTAATAGGAAAATAGAGGAAACATTAGTCATTCTGCTTAAAATATTATTGGAAACGAGAATTCTGTTGATTTTATTCTGCTTTGAAACATTATAATAATATAGTTTACTCTTTAGCAATATTAAAAAGAAATCATAATTATTTGTTTTTAAAATAATTAATAATTTAGGAGAGTTTTGTTTTTTTTTTGTTAACTTTATTACAGTTTTGATAAATATTTCAAATAAGTACAACGATACACAAATTTTCTAATTAAAAGAATACCATTCGTTTACAAAGAATTTAGGTACAATGGTGGACTTAAATTAATTCATAGTCTTTTCTTTACAATAATAAAAGTGTCAAGATTTAAATAATAGATAGCTGTAACAAAGCTTTGTAACTAATTCATGATCATTATGTAGACATTTTCTAGATTTTGCCAAAAGACTGACCATTTATCACCAGAGTTTTCTTTTATAATATAAACCTAATTATTTTTTACTTTTTATTTGATTTTTTAATTTCATTTTTTTAATTTAGGTCTTTGCTGATATATGTCTGTCCCACGTCTATTGGAAAGATTTCGGTGCGCGACCGCAACCTCCTCGAACTGCTGCTGCTACATTCCTGTCCTTAATAGCAGTGTCCTCACCTTGATATCCTCACTAATCTATTATATTCCTTTTGCTCACACCTTCCCTCTCCCTTTCCGGCCATCTATTGGTCTGCCGCGCCAAAAGATGCATGTGTAGGGGCGAGCCTACATGAAGTGGTGCCCCCAGACACTATCTAACCTTCCCTTCTTTCTTCTTTCTTATATGGACAGTTGTTTGGCAAATCTGAAATAAGTTGAATGTGGTTTAAGGATGGAAGAGTATCGTGTCAAGTGCCTACTGTACGCCGATGACCAGGTGTTACTTGCTCTGTCGGCGTCAGAGGTTTACAGAAAAAGGTATGAAAATAAATGTAAGTAAGACGAAAGTTATGGTTGTGGAGAGAGAGAAAGAGGTAATAGTGTGTGACATGGTTTTGGATGGCGAGAAATTAAAGCAAGTGAATGAGTTTGTATATTTGGGAAGTATGTTTACCAGAGATGGAAAATGTGAGGAAGATATTAAAAGGAGAGTGACTGCTGGTAACAGAGTCAATACGCATGCCCTTATGCGTAGTCAAGCTATGTCTGAAAAGGCACGCATGACGATTCACAGTGGTGTGTTGGTACCAACTCTGACATACGGGAGTGAGTGTTTGGTATGGCAGGCGAAACATGACAGTAAGGTGAATGCAGTTGAAATGCGTTCTCTGAGATGTATGAGTGGAGTCACCCTTGCGGATCGAATGAAAAATAGTGTGATAAGGGAAAAGTTCAAGTTGAAGGATGATGTGGTGACTAAGGTGGAAAGAAGTATGTTATGATGGTTTGGTCGTGTTGGAACAATGAATGAAAGCCGACTGTGAGTGGCAGGGTCGGTCAAATTTCGGGATCGTAAGACCAAAACGGGGCTACCACGACCAAATAAATGGTCTGTTTAAAAAATGAAAACGCGTAGTACCCGAAACCGGCGTGAATGCATGATAAGATGCATGACTGTGAATGAAGCGACAGAAGTGAGTCAAGATCGTAGCTTGTGGAGAGCCAAAGTCTCTGCCTACACCTATGGGATACAGGCGTGAGTTTATGTATGTATGTATTTGATTTTAACTGCATACCTATTTTTGTACTTACACCCCTTCACTGCTCGTAAGGTGTAAGATTTTGAAAAATAATGTTACAAAATGTTATAAAGTGCACCAAAAAGCTTTCCAAAAAATCATTCGTGTTTATCTGATTTCAAACTAGAGACCTCAATCTAACTGCTTTATAAATAGACCATTTCAACGACATTATAAGAAAATTGACGAAAAATCCTGCCCCTGTACCTCGCTCTCCACTCCCCGGATTGACACAAACTTGACATCTTACTTTTGTATTCTCTTTTATCACTTCTCCAAATGTAAGCACGCTCTTCATACTCATATCCACTTTCATACAATCCATTCACCTCTTGTTTCACCTTCCTCTACCTGAATGTGGAAATACATGTTTTTCCACATTTATTCTCATATCAGCAGTAACCTGAATCTCTTCTTTTGTCATCATAAAAAAACATAACTTCACGCCTTTTCTACCCGAAGGTGTAAGCAGTGGCTCTTAAGCCTCGACACACCGTTAAGTTTACGTCCCAAATAGAATAGTTGGCGAACCTATTGCCACACCGGGCACAAAGTTTTTAGTCATCGATATGTATCACACATAACTTTTGAAATTAATTTCGAAATGTTATTGGTGTAAGCCAAAAGAACTGTACCCGCGATCACTGGATTCAGAAGCCGTGTGCTCTACCACTGGACCACCGAGACATGTTGTATATCTCTTATTTGAACATGATAATATTTTATTTGTCACGTTCAACTGCACCGTCTCTCTATTCTTGACAGTGGCTAAAATCTTAATAATATATGGCATCTCAAACTCACATCCGCGCTTAATATATGACTCAATAATTTTGCATTTTAAAAATAAGCCATATTTTTCTTTATTTACAACCATGGATGCAGAATAATTACTTCAATCTCTATAATTTTTAAAGTAGGGTTCTATGGGGTTACACATATATCCAATTTAGATTCACATGAAAACTGTAAACTACATATAAACATAACTTCACGCCTTTTTCTACCCGAAGGTGTAGGCAGCGGCTGTTAAGCCTCGTCTCGCCGTTATGTTTATGTATCAAATGGAATAGGTGGCGAACCTATTACCCATACCGGGCACAAAGTTGTCAGTCATCGATATTTATCACACGTAACTTCCGAAAATTTCTAAAAGTCATTGGTGTGTGGCAGGATTTGAACTACTTCTCGAATCAGAAGCGGGGTGCTAGCCACTGCACCACCGAGACTGTGAACTAATTTTCTCTAAACTAAGGTTCGAAACCTGGCTTACACTAATGACTTTTCAAAATTAATTTTGGATGTTATGTGTGATAAATATCGATGATTGAAAACTTTGCGCCCGGTATCGCAATAGGTTCGCCATACTATCCCATTCAAATTCAATTCAAATTCAAAATATCTTTATTCCATAGACTTTACAAAGTACTTAGAATCGTCACATAAAAAAAACACGGAGCTTAGATTCCCTTTCATCACACTGTCTTGAATGTGAAAGCGAATCTAAGTGCCAGTTCCGGCGTCAAGGCTTCTTGAGAAGAACTGGCAAGAAACTCAAGGCCGACTCTTTTCAAATATCCAGTTTAACAAATAGTGATAAGTACAATCAATACAACACAAAAGGAGCAGTTCAATTCCAAACTTTTTTATCGTTTATATAGTCTGCGATGCAATAATAAGCCCTTTGATATAATCTACTTTTAATATAATTTTTAAATTTTCCCATGGATAATTCAATCGCGTCGTTTGGGAGTTTATTGTAAAAGCGTATACATTGACCTGGGAACGAGTTAGAGATTTTATGGAGCCTAGTAGTGGGCACAGCGAGTTTGTTTTTATTTCTTAAATTTAGTTTATGAACATCACAGTTTTTCTTAAATTTAGTTTTATATTTATGAACATAAATAAGATTTTCATAAATATATTGTGAATAAAATGTCATAATTCTTATTTCTTTGAATTTATTTCTTAGTGTATCCCTGGGACTCATCATATAGATAGCACGAACGGCTCGTTTCTGGAGCACAAAAACTGAATCTGCATCCGCGGCACTACCCCAAAGCAATAAGCCGTACGACATAATGCTGTGGAAATAGCTAAAATAAACTAAACGCGCAGTATCAACATCGGTTAGCTGACGTATTTTCCTTACAGCGTAAGCTGCTGAGCTTAGTCTGCCTGACAACGTTTCTATATGTAGGCCCCATTGTAATTTAGAATCTAATGTTATACCAAGGAAGACAACCTTATTGACCAATTCCAATCTCTCATTGTCCATCACTACACTGGTTTTTACTTGTTTAGCATTTTTTGTAAAAAATTTAACATATTTGGTTTTTTTACTATTTAAAAGCAAATTATTAGCACTAAACCAGTTTACAATTTTTGAAAGAGCATTGTTTACATCGTCAATTACTGTCTGTTGTCTATTTACCTTAAAAACTAAAGAAGTGTCATCTGCAAACAAAACTATTTCATGATTATTTTTCACAAGATATGGCAGATCATTAATGTACAAAAGAAACAGGAAAGGTCCCAAAATAGAGCCTTGTGGCACTCCCATTGCTACAGCTGATCCATGTGATAGCTTCCCGTTAACATATACTCTTTGAATCCTATCACTCAGATAAGAAATGAGACGATCCAAAGCGATGCCTCTTATACCGTAGTGGTGTAATTTTCTGACCAGAGTTTCATGCTGCACACAATCAAAAGCCTTAGACAAGTCACAAAATATTCCATAGGCATCCCGTGACTCCTCCCAGGCTTCAAATATACATTCTAATAATCTAATCCCCGCATCACATGTTGACCGTCCGCACGTAAAACCAAATTGCTTATTGTGCAGCAGATTATTATCATTAAAGTATTTTAGTAGCTGTGCGAGGATAAGCTTTTCGAAAATTTTACTTATTGTCGGTAGTACTGATATTGGTCTGAAGTTAGTGGGGTCTAATGTACTACCCGATTTATACAATGGAATGATTTTAATTAATTTCATCAAGTCAGGAAACACACCACAGTCAATACATCTATTAAATATCAGAATTAAGGCGGGAACAATAGTGTCAAATAAAGATTTTATAATATGCACAGAGATGCCCCATAAATCAGCTGTCTTTTTCATATTAATTGATTTAAACGCGTTACTTAAATCACACCCATTAACATGACGGAAGTGAAAATCGTTAAAAAATTCAGGCACGTTATCTTTAAGCAAAGACTCTGCAATGGAAGTGGAGAGACATTTGGAACAAAAATATAACAGCGAGACGAGGCTTAACAGCGGCTGCCTTCACCTTCGGGTAGGAAAGGCGTGAAGTTATTTTTTATGCTCTAAACTAATTCTTTCTTAACTAGTTAAATAAATTCCATGCGTATTTACTCTTTGTGAAGATTTATTAAAATTTAAAACAAAATGAACATGGTTATATTTTACCTAATTATAATTATGGTAACTAAAATACCACGACTGCTAAAATATAATGGAAACGTAGCTGTGACTCCACTTAGAGTGGGATAGGGGTAAAAAATATGACAAATTACGAATAAACAAATTTGATTCCCATGCAATTTGCCAATTTTATCAATTTTTTACCATTACTAACATTGCTAACTTATGGAAGCGAGAGCTGGGTATGGCAGAGTGCGCATGAAAGTAGGATAAACGCGGTCGAAATGAGGGCATTGCGCAAAATCCGCGGAGTGACCCTCGCTGACCGCGTCGAAAACAAAGCTATAAAGAAGGAAGTCGGTTTGAAAGAGAGTGTCGGTGTAAAGATAAGGAAGGGCATGCTCCGATGATTTGGACATGTAGAAAGGATGGATGATGCAAGATTGACAAAGCAGATATACAATGCAACAGCGGATGGATGTAGGAGTCGAGGACGGCCAAGACACACATTCCATGTCCAAATAGAACGTGTTCTGGAGGAAGGTGATGTTAGTAGCCTCAAAAATCGACGCGCGTGCATGAAAAGAGTTATGAAAGCCAACGAAGCGAGTGAGGTATGTAAGAATCGTGCCTTGTGGCGCTCCGTCTGCCTACCCCGCAAGGGATTTGGCGTTGAAGTTATGTTATTTACGAATAATCAGGTCTACCTACCCAAACTAAAAGAGCACTAAAGTTCAATAACAGAAATATCAAAATTATTTATGACAAATGTCATTATCAATAAACGTAAAACACGTTATGATAATGTATGTAAGGTAATAGAACATTTAACTGGAACGACATCGGATATGCATTGTTTAGAAAGCCACATTGAAATGATGACGAGGCCTCGCTGTATGGATATAAGCCGGTCTATCAACTGCAATTACCCACAATTATATCTAAGTGCTACTGATGAACAGTTATATTATAATAATAATAGATGGCTCCTATTCATGAGTTCGTACTTTGTAGATAGCTTAAATAATTCAATATATGCCAATAGGTTCAGCTAGAACGTAAAAACTCAAGGCGTAACAACCGCTGCTGAATTCATTTAAAAAATAATTATAAATTAAATTCAGTTATTGGCGACCAGAGCGCTGGGCTATTCTTCGCACAGAGGATTGGCATTGCCATTCAGCGTGGCAATGCAGCCAGTCTTCTGGATACGCTGCCAGTAGACCGAGATGTGGAGAAAATTGATTTTAGCTAGTTTTATAATGTAATTAATAAATAAGTTATAAATAAAGTAGAATCTTTCATACTTGACCGCGATTAGTTTGCTTAATTCCGTTCTAATATAATAATATTTATAAACTTACACTATTGAAGTACTAAGAATGTTTTTACCTTTTCACGTTCATAGATTTCCTGAATTAGGTGAGGCAACATTTTCTCAACATCTGTCATGTTGTAACACAGAATTTTTTCGCCTATAAGTATTCGTTATAAACCTTATCATTGTGGCTTTTAAGTGATATATTCCAGACGGGTTCATCCAAAATCATATTAATGATAACATAACATAACATAACATAACTTCACGCCTTTTTCTACCCGAAGGTGTAGGCAGCGGCTGTTAAGCCTCGTCTCACCGTTATGTATACGTCGCAAATAGAATAGGTGGCGAACCTATTGCCATACCGGGCACAAAGTTATAAGTCATCGATATTTATCACACGTAACTTCCGAAAATTTCGAAAAGTCATTGGTGTGTGCCAGGATTTGAACCCACTACCTTCTTGAATCAGAAGCGGAGTACTAGCCACTGCGCCACCGAGACTGTATGAAAAATTTTATATGAAGCAATAAATAATCTTTATTTTATTGTAATATGTTTCCTTATCGTAGATCATTGGAACAAGTGACATACAGCCAAATTCCACATAGTAACTGGTAAAAAACTTAAATTCTGGGTTTCTTCTCTGGAGGTGGTTTCATATTTTCTTAATGATATTCTGTCTATAGGCTGATTGTTATAGTTTAAACAAACGTCAATATTTAAAACTAGTGCCAATATATTAAAAGAAATGTATTATTATCTACGTTTCAAAATAAACTTTATCATTTGTGAAGGCAACAAAGCGTATGTATCTACGGGCGCGACTCACCAAGTTTCCCTTCACTGTGTCACACCTGCTATTTTCCCACAAATTGTAACTGGTTCCAACTGGTTTCAACTCGCAAGGCCCGTTCCCGCCAACTTGGCCTTCTTCCTCTTCATAATTAATTCTTCATTCGAAACAACTTACGACTTCGGACAGAAGCGGGCCGCGTAAGCACTTAAATAGTCTAAATTGTGTCGGAGACGCGCCCATTTTTAATTAGTTCAAAAGAGCTCTTCAATTTTTAATGGGCGTATTTCAAAGTTTCGTTGTTAATTAAAGGTGTAATGAAGCCGCTTCTGGGTGAAGCCAGCCGCGATTGCAACTTATAATTTTAATATAAACAACACCTCGCGCTAACTTGAGTCGTATCACTATAAGTCGTGAGGATAATGGCGAAAAATAATAATCTTTTACTGATTGTCGTCGTCGTCGTCTTTTAAAAAGAGTTGCCTGTTGTCTTGTAGTTAGAGATTTTTAAAACCATATTTCATAGACTCGGTGGTCCAGTGGTCGAGCGTACGGCTTCTGATCCAGAAGTCGTGGTTTGAATCCTGACACAGGCTCATACCAATGACTTTTCGAAATTGTTTTCGGAAGTTATGTGTGATAAATATCGATGACTGAAATCATTGAGCCCAGTATGGCAATAGGTTTGCCACCTATTCCATTTGAGGCGTAAACTTAACGGCGAGACGAGGCTTAACAGCCGTTGCCTACACCTTCGGGTAACAAAGGCGTGAAGTTATGTTTATGTATTTCGTAGACATTATTTCGAATTTGAATTTGAAATTCGAATTTAAAATAAATTTTAATTTAAAATTGAGTGTGTATATTTTTTTAATTTCTAAAATTATTTCTGTAGGTAATATTTTCCTACAATAACCGAACCTATTTTTGATCTAGTTGAAATATGAAAGTATTTAATTTGTCCATAGCTTTATAAAGTTTGTAATGTTACTAACTTAATAAATTATTTATCAGAACCTAATCCTCTTCGTCATTTAATTTATTAAATTTGAGCTGTACTTGTGTTTTTATTAAAATTAAGCTCAGTAATTTATTTACAAATAATTATAAGTTAATAAATAAATTCCAAACACACATCAAAAAGGCATTGATGTGTTCAGAAACAAACTAGAATTAGTTATTTCAATAATTTTAATTTCTAATTAGACAATATCAATGTTTAACTTACAAACACGAACAAAGTTGCTGAACAAAGTGATGTAAATATAAATAGATGGCAATCGATAACGACCGACAACCGACACGTAATGCGTCCAATAATACATTTTGCGCTATACGTTTTGTATATTTAATTGATATCGATAATGTAATATGGGTCTGAAAGGAACTTCTACAAAAGTTTTCATATTATTAAACACGTTATTATTATTATTAAGAAGAAAGCAATTGCTTCTATCATCGTCATTATCCAGTCCAGTCCACTAGTGAATATAAGCCTCTACTTTGGCACTTAATTTTGCTGGGCTCGTTGAGGTAAGACCTTAGATCCATTTCCAACTTCGAAAGTTGGAAATGGATGTTAAAGTTGTTAAAGGTCAGACGTCTCGGTGGTCCAGTGGTCGAGCACCCCGCTTCAGAATGAAGAGGTCGTTGGTTGAAATTCTGGCTCACACCAATCACTTATATACACGTATCGATGACTGAAACTTTGTGCCCGATATGACAATAGGTTCGCCACCTATACGGACGTTAACATAACGGGGAGACGAGGCTTTACAGCCGCTGCCTACATATTCGGGTAGAAAAAGCCGTGAAGTTATATTATGCTTTGTATGTGGCTGTGCAATGACGGTACAACTGTCGATCAGTTGTCTTAAGAAGAGTATTACTCGTGCAATATGTCAATAACTCTCGTCAGATGGCGCTGGTCTCGCGGCGACGAATGGCAGGCAAGGAAACAATGCTAATAATAATCGGACAATCTGAATGGAACGTTGCTAATTAGTTCTGACAGTGACAGTGGGAGACAGTGTTTGCGTGGTGCAGCCCGCACACTCATTGTGCCCCAGCCATTGTACCCGAGTGCTTTGTCCATCCTCTTCCACCTCCACAACTAGTGTACTGTTCGTTACTATTGACTGTTTTGTTTTGCTTATTTGTTTATACCTGATTTTTATTTTTACAAGGTAACTTTCCTCGAAGACTTTCATCCACTTGCAACATACTAATAATACAATTATTAATATGTTGCAAGTGGAGTGGAAGTTGCTGTGTGGCGCCGGCTTAGAATACCGCCACCCCATCTCTTCCCATGGGTGTCGTAAAAGGCGACTAAGGGAAAAGCTGGAAGAATGGGCAGCAGACTTCTTTTCCAACAAAATACAGCCTTCTGCGATCGCCAACCCGCCTGCCAAGCGTGGCGATTATGGCAAAAACCCACCACGATGACCGGCAGGTGTGGCGCTCTATGGGGGAGGCCTACGTCCAGCAGTGGACTTCAAAAGGCTGATGATGATGATGAAGTGGATTAAGGCTCTAAGTGATCTTCATCGATGAAGTGATGAAGATAAAGAATAGATATTTTTCTACTCCAACTAATAATAATGCTGGTTTTTGTCAATAGTGCTATGCATCAACATATTGCGCTGTGTCGTCATACAGCGACCATAATTTTGGCAGTCGTCGCAGCGGATTTGAACCCAACACGTCTGATTCGGGTCTGGTGGATTTTCTTTCAGACATTTCATAGATAAAGATGATAAAATATATTAAATAGGGGTTTCAGAGTCCTGTAGGTCTAGCACACCGTTTCTGAATCAATAACTAAAGATCGATGACCGCCAAAATTGTGTCCAATTTAAATTCTATGTAACCTTACGGATTACAAACAAACATCGAATCGAGGCTCTATTTTTAGTGAGAATGGGAAGCAAACGAGCAATCGTATCACCTAATGGTAAGAAATCAACGCCGCTCATGGACACATGCAATACATAAAGTGTTACAGTTGTATTATCGGCCTTTAAAACGAGATAGGGAAGGGGTCGAAAGTCTCTTCCCCTCTCCCCTGCCCTGTTCCTGCTGAGGGGAAGAGGTTAGGCCTCTAAAGCCACTTTACGTCGATATTCTAAGAGGCATTTCAACAGTCTAGCAGGCCCATTCTTACGTGACTCTTTTTTTTTCAAAGTCAAAAGAAGCTTTATTTCCATAGGTCTTCACAGACACTTACAAATTGACACCAAGTACAAAAAAAAACAACTTATTAATTAAAATCTAATACTTAACACGAGCGCTTAAGGAAAGTGCCTCCGTACGACTAAAAAACACGGACGAAAGCGCCATGAGAAGTCGCAATCATGAGAAGAATCGGGCAAGAAACTCATGTGCCAGACACTCTTTAACATATACTCTTCCATTGCAGCCGATGCACTCTTGCCGCTGCTTACACTATTGAGTACAAAACGCTTGAAGTTACAATACACATGTATATATTCGTGTCGTATTCGTCAAGTGTGACATGTTGAACGATTAGATTATACTTATTTATGTATGTGCGTAATGTTCGCCGCTTAGTGTAACTCTGTCAGTGTCAGGCGTAATTAGTGCCATTGAAATTGGCTGATTAATATGCGTAATGCCAACCAGGAGTATGTGCCGTTGCTCCATTGTGGATGGCGACCTGGTGAATTATGCACGCCGTGTGAAATGAAGTGATTACAACAGATGTGAACGATATGTTTTGATGATGCGTTGTTTGAGTTTTTATTTACAATAAAAAAAGAAATGTCAAGAAATTCGCAGACCGATGAGTATGATAAATATATAAATAAATAATAATAACATAGACTGATGTATAGCAATAGGTTCTGACACCTATTCCACTTAGAAAGTAAGGTTACAGTGAGTATAGATGTAATAGCCACTCTCTAAGCTTTCGGAGTAAATTTCAAACAAACAATTCTTACGTTTTTTTATAATATTTATTATAAACAATAACACATAAAATACATTTTGATGTCCAGAATTTCTGCAATTAGATCTACTTCGGTACCGTCAGTTAATTATTTTAAATGATGTTATATTAGCTCATGCAAAATCGATCTAACAATTGCAAAAAAAAAACCAACCCTTAAAGAAAGGTTCATATAATTTGAATAATAAATTTTCCACTTATAAACATAAATAAACGAGACAAAAAGCCGACTAAAATCCCCATTCTTGACCGTTTAAATCCCGCGTCAAGTTGACACGACCCAAGTTATGAAGGCGGCGTAAAAACTCACAATCCACACGTCAAACTAAGCCAAATATATGCCTATATAGCTATATATATCAAACGGATGAGTTAGTGAACAATAGGATGTACATCTATCATCCAGCTGTAACCAAAACTTATACAGTAGGTACCTATAACAATAGCTTGCGCACGGTTCCTGTCGCTAACAGACCTCACACATGGATTGATTTGTCAACGCCATTCTTCGGTTCGACTATTCACATTCGTATGCTTAATTGGTTTTATATATTTGTAAGGATTGGAACACATATTTTTTTTAATTTAACTAGTTGAAATATTGCGGCGTCATAGCAGATAACAATCGAAAAAATAATCTGAAAATCATGACCAAATAATAACTGTCTCATCTGCTTTGCTGCTGCTATTAGTAGTCCATCACCTATTTTATTGAACCAATTACAACGATACTTAAAATTTTGATTGTTAAATGAAATAATGTGTATTTTAACTTAAGATGAACGATAAAAAAAATATGTAAAATACTGTCAAAACAACACTTCCTTAGTAATTTAAGTTTAATGTAAATTAACTAATATTTGTATTATAATATAATTAAAGCGGAAACAAATGTTATTTATTAATCAGGCTTTAAATGTACACATTTGTTACGGGACACACGTGCCGTCGCGACATTTCGCTACTTTATCAGTTGGATATATTAGCACAATTAGACGTTATAATAATTGTAATTGTAACAGATTACACATTAATAAGTGTGTATTTCATATTTATGGCCACATAAACAGCAGCCAGCGGCTGGCATGAACATTTATCATACAAAAAGTGGTAATTATACTTCGAACGCATTTGAAGCGAGGCGTCAGTTACGACGCCCGCCCTATAATGATATTACTACAAGTTGTTAAAACTTACTTACTAACTTTGTACATTCAGCATTTTTGTTTGTTACATCAATTTTATTTTTTTTATTTACACCCATATGGTCACGACAATATCGTTCGTAAATCATTATATATTACATAGTATAAAACAAAGACGCTTTCCTCTGTCTGTCTACTACGCAACGGATTTTGATGCGCTTTTTTAGTAGATAAAGCGTATCAACTGGTTGGTTTTGTATTTATAATTCATGTATAATATAGAAAAGAAAAAGTGATAAAAATGCGAAAAACAAGGTGAAACCACAAGCTAATTCACTTTTATTGTAAAAAAAAGGTTGTATGTAGTCGTCCTTTAAGAGGTTTCCACTACGAAGATAACAAACATTTCGTCAAATTTTTCATTTCAGTCAGATACCGTTAGACACTTGCGGTAAAAGTGGTCTGTTCGATACAAACACTAAATCGATTACAACGCACGATTTAAAATTATCGATAGTAGTGTGTAAACCTTCATTACAGGTTTGATGGTCCTCGTGATGCACTGGTACAGCAACCGATTGCGAAATTGAGGTCGGCGGGTTCGATCCACACCCGAGTAAAAATATTTATGACCAGCATGAATATTAGTATGGTGTCTGGGTTTTCTTACGTATTGATATTCGTTATCAAGATTTCTTCACACAGGCATTTAGTTGCTTGGCTGACAACTAGAGGGCGCTTTGTGTACTGTGTCCAAGATATTAATTTTATAACAAAAAGATACATACATACATACATAACTTCACGCCAAATCCCTTGCGGGGTAGGCAGAGAGAACAGAGCGCCATAGGGCACGATTCTTACACACCTCACTCGCTTCGTTGACTTTCATAACTCTTTTCATGCACGCGCGTCGGTTTTTGAGGCTCTTAACATCACCTTCCTCCAGAACACGTTCTATTTGGTCTTGGAATGTGTGTCTTGGCCGTCCTCGACTCCTACATCCGTCCGCTTTTGCATTGTAAATCTGCTTAGTCAGTCTTGCGTCAACCATTCTTTCTACATGTCCGAACCATCGGAGCATGCCCTTTCTTACTTTTACACCGACACTCTCTTTCAAACCAACTTCCTTCCTTACAACCTTGTTTTCTACGCGGTCAGCGAGAGTCACTCCGCAGATTTTGCGTAGAGCCCTCATTTCTACCGCGTTTATTCTACTTTCATGCACACTCTGCCATACCCAGCTCTCGCTTCCATAAGTTAGTGTTGTATCTTTTAACAAAAAGATACAACTGAAAATTAACGAAATAATGTCAAGCAGTTAAATATTGAACTATCGAGAGAACTCTATAATATTTTTAAGTACTAAGATGTTTTAAACTAAATAAAATATCCTTATTTGGCCATCATATATAACACATACATAACATAACTTCACGCCTTTTTCTACCCGAAGGTGTAGGCAGCGACTGATAAGCCTCGTCTCGCTGTTATGTTTACGTCCTAAATGGAATAGGTGGCGAACCTATTGCCACACCGTTCACAAAGTTTTCAGTCATTGATATTTATTAGATATAACTTCCGAAAATAATTTCGAAAAGTCATTGGTGTGAACCAGGACGCGACCTCTTGAATCAGAAGCGGGGTGCTCTTCCACTGTACCACCAAGACTATCATATATATATAAATACATATAAGTATTTATCAAAACATTGAATGGTTTAATTCAATTACATAGTTCTTTGTGTCTGCGTCTGGCATGAGCATTAAGAGTCTAATTACCATAGCTATGGAGGTTTCCCCTTTGACTGAGGAAGGGGATTCGATTCCCGCATTAGAACATATATAGCCATATATATTTGTACAGTGTCTGGATGTTTGCTGAATTGATTTGTGTTATATTACTCGTAGCTCCACCAGACAGTCGAGGGGAGAAACAATGATGTTTCGCGTTATAAGTAGATAGAAGTATAATTTCGAAGTATAATTTAATTACACTATTACTTTAGTATCTAGATAACCAGCATTTCTCGTTAGTAGGAGTTTTTTTTTATGGGATAGGAGGGCAAAGTGACCAGCGCCGCCCATGGACACCTGCAACACATACTATGGTATAATGTTACAGTTGCGTTGCCGTCCTTTAGGGGAGTAGGATAGGAAGGGATGGAAAAGAGGGGGTGGGCCTCCGGGTACCTTTCTCACCGAACGAAACGCGGTATGAGCCACTTTACGTCGATCTTCTGAGAGGTCGTGGTATTTTACCGGTCGAGCCGGTCCATTCATGCAAAAGAATATACAAAGTTCAAAATTCTGCTACATTCTCCTTCAATCCAAAATTTAACGAGCAAGTTTAAAACCCACTGCCTCCGCACTCAGATATTAACAGTATCAAGGTACGACTCTTAACTAGACCAATTGACATCAACTTTATAATGACACATTTTTTTTAATAGCTTCTTGACACGTATAACATTGAACTCTAGATTTTTTTAAATATATTCCCTTAATAGTAATTTAAACGAAACAAATTACATATTATACATGAATAAATATTGCTACGGCATAAATAAAATTAATTATACTATTGTATTTAAAAAAAAAAGGTACTTAACAGTACCATGGCCACTTCACCCCAGAGCTCTACATAGAGGGTATATTTTAACTATCCATTTGCCGTGCGATTGTGTGCGATAACGGCATTGCCAGTAGCTGTACTCCATTAAAATCCTTAAATGCCCTCAATAACATGTAAATATTTAGTTCAATGGGTGCCAAATACCCTGGTGCTGATAGCGTTCAAAACTATAATTGAGCAGTAACGGGAAGTGTGTTGGAAATTATTGTAAAAATAAAAATAATTAATAATATAATATTTCGTATTTTATTATAGGTTAGGTAGTTTATTAATATAGAAGCATAGTGCCTTTACCCTGGTAGTTGACGCTATGAAAAATGTTTATATGAACATTCTGAAATAGATTACACTTTGTGCCCGGTATGGCAATAGGTTCGCCACCTATTCTGTTTAGGACGTAAACATAACTACAAGTCGAGGCTTAACAGCCACTACCCATACGTTCGGGTAGAGAAAGCGTGAAGTTATGTTGTGTTACTATACTTTAGCAATTGTACCCCAAACCAAGAGCACTAGATGTTCTTCCTCTTGATTTAAAACATAATTACGTTTATTAAAATAATATTTCTAATCTAAGTTATATGCCTCGCTTTTATACATACATAATTGCCAAATCCCTTGCAGGGTAGACAGAGAGAACACAGCGCTATAAGGCACGATTATTACACGCCTCACTCGCTTTGTCGATTTGAGGCTCCCAACATCACCTTCCTCCATAACACGGTTTATTTGGTCATGGAATGTGTGTCTTGGCTATCCTCGACATTTACATCCAACCTTGCATTGTATATCTGCTTAGTCAATCTTGCATCATCTATTATTTCTACATGTCTCAATCATCTGAGCATGCCCTTTCATATTCCTTCGCTTTTATAGTAAAAAATATTTACTAAGTTTGTTGTTAATAAATCAAAACCAGTTAGATCCCTAAGACGTGAAGCGATTCGGGTGACTTAAATTTGAAAACAATTCCTGAAAATTGTTAAATGACTTTGAATTTTTCAATATTTTCTGCTCATTAAAGTTGCAAACATTAGCCAGTCATTATATAAATCGAAAGTTCTCGAACTGAGATTTGTTGATAAATATGAATAAATATACCAACAAGCGTTGTGATTTATACAATTACATTTGTTTCGTGGCGATACAAACCTGAATAAAATAAAACAACAATAAAACAAATGGTATCCGCGATAGTCATCTACATTTTACAATATTTAATATTTGTCGCTTTGTAATATTAATTTGTTTAAACTTTCACTTACTAATTGTAGATAATCTTTACTGGTTTTATTTAAAATTTTAAAATGTTTATTACCTGAAGGTGGCTACAACTTCATGTTAAACATAACTAGTTATTGTTGATATTTTTTTTTTACTAACTGAATACAATTTATTGTGTGTTATTTTATTTATTTATTTTTAACACTTATTAGGGGAGGTATAATGTATATTTACTTGCTTAACATACTTAACACGAAAGATGAGGTAGGCAGAGAGAATAGAGCTACATATGGCACGCTGCAGCTCACTCGTTACTTTGACTTTCAATTCGTTTAGCTCAATTTGGTCATGGAAAAAATAACAAAAACAATAAAAATCTTTAATATGCTTAGTCAATTTTCCACTGTAATTAGATTATCTTTATTATCCTGCTATATATAATTAACATATAATTTCACACTAATAAACACTGACTAGAGATTCTGTACAAAACGCTTTTGAAATTGTTTAACATCGCACTCAATTAATTTGTTCAAACTATCTTACACGGGGCACGTTCAAAACGTTAACACCGTAGATGATTCTTCTCTATCGTGTTAAAATGGAGAATATTAACGTTGGAATTTATGCTTTTAGCGATCGATTCTTCACTGTACAACATGTGGGTACTACATAGTCGTTGAGAGCTGAAGACAAGGCTTGTTCATTTACATGTTAATGGCACGTGGGAAGGTTGTACGGCGAGAGCCTTGTAGTAGTGCCTCTCGTAATCGTAGATAGCGAACACTCTTTTGTTTTGCTGCAGAGGTTGTATTACTCTATTGTTGTGCACTGACAAAGGTTTTCGGGGTTGGTAACTAGTTTGTGTACTTCATTATACTGAACACACTGTCCTATATTAACTTAACGACATCATGTCAACATTATATACTTTTGTATCGTGTAAGTTGAATCTGTGTTTGTAGTTAAACTCCTCCGAAACGGCTTGATCGATTCTCATAAAATTTTGTATGTATATCGGGTAAGTCTGAGAATCAGACATCTATTTTTCGTCCCTCTACAAGGGTAGCCCTCAATAATTTTTTACTATTTTTCGATATATTTCTGTTTTTTATCTTTTTTATAAAACAGGATACAAAAATACATACAACCCCAAACTTTCAACCCCTACGATTAACCCCTATGTTTTAAATTTTATATTTTGACAATAACAATACAACGTTTGCTGGGTCAGCTAGTAATAATTATATATTTGTAGGTCAAAGATTCTCGGTGGTCCAGTGGTCGAGCAACCCCCTTCTGAATCAAGAAGTCTCGAGTTCAAATCCTGGCTCACACCAATGACTTTTAGAAATTAATTTCGAAAGTTTTGAGTGAAAAATATCGAAAACTGAAAATGTTGTGACCGGTATGGTATGGCAAAGGTTCACCACCTATTCGTGGTATTTGGGAGATAAACATAAAGACGAGTCGAGGCTTAACAGCCACTGCCTACGCCTTCGGGTAGAAAAAGGCGTGTATATTATTTGAAGGTGAAATAAAATATCTACATATTATGTAAGGTGAAATAAAAATACGAATTTGATCAATATATTAATAATAATTATATAAAATATTATTTTATTAATAATTGATTTATTTTTAAAAAATATTGTCATTGAGAGGAACATAATATTCGGTTTCTGTATCATTACGACCTTCGTATCCGTATATTGGGCATTCATATATTAACTAAACTCACTTTAACTTGAAGCCAAACCTCTTCCACAATAGGCAAAAAGCACAGTGTTATTTTTTTTTTAACCGAATATAATGATACCTCATAGCTTCCGAAAACATTTCCAACTGTTAATCAAGATTCAAACTCGAGATCTTCTAATATGAAATATACGTGTTAAGCCACTAGACTATCAAGATTATTGAAACGTAAAATACTTTCGAATTTTTAATTTATAATTAATATGTTACTATGTGTATAGGAATGTTTAAGTTCCTTTTTAAAATTCCACATGAAGCAGAGTATTTACCTTAGATGCACTGTCTTATGCCGTTCTAGCTTTGATAAATCACCGCTTAGTGGCGTTAGAGCTTAAATGTTCTTAGTACTTAAACGATAGGGTTAATCCGTTCAGATATTTTTATACAAAATTTTAAAATATAACTTTATTTTTTAAAACTATTTTATAGTGAATAAATATACATGATTTAGCACAACACTAATGGGATATATGAATTTTCCAACTCAAAAATAATAGCTTCGTGAGGTACCATTTTAAAAATAATATTATTATAAATTTAGGAAAATTGATAAAACTAGGTTGTTTGGTTATTGATCAACCCACTTCTGAATTAACCATAATAATAATTATTATTATATCTTGAACATAATACTCACAGCGCCCTCTAGTTCCAAACTAGGCAACTAAATGTTTGTCTTAATGAAACTAGATAACGGATATTTATACCTACTTATAAACTTTTTTTTTCTAAATACATACTTCACATAAAATGCATAAAAAATCAACCCGACGCCATACAAACATTCCAGATTGTTACAAATATTTGAACTCGGGTGGGCATCGAACTGGACAGCATCGATTCTTCAGTTGGTAGTTTTACCAACGCGCCACGAGGCCCGTAAAAATTTAATTGAAAAAAAATCGCTCCTTAGATCTGTTTTATATCAAAGGCTTTTTGGAATTCTTGTAGGAAATTATGTGTAATAAATATCGGTGACTGACGATAACCTGCCACGATGAATGACAAAAAGTTTCACCACAGATTACGTCAAAATTTTGCGGCGTAATTTTGCGTATAAAAATTCACCTTTGCGTATAAAAAAGGCTTGCGAAAATATACATAATCATATTTCCTTACCTCTTTACAAAAATAAAATAAAATGATAATCCAACAATCTCGAAGCCACTAAGCTCACTCCTCCAGTCACTCTACAAAAATATTGAAATTCATATTTTCCCGTTCAATTCACGTTAAACATAGTCATAATATATTATTTTTGTTATATCGCCCGGGGAAAAGAAATCCCCCTGTAGATAGGGGGAACAACACAAATCGCTTTAGCTACCTCGAGACCGCTAAAAAAAATACACACTTTACACATATTTAAGATAAATATAACTTCACGCAAAGGTGCTGCTGGCAGCGGCTGTTAATCCTCGAATCGCCGCTATGATCAGAATAGGTGGCAAACCTATTGCCATACACCGGGCACAAAGTTGTCAGTCATCGATATTTACCACACATAACTTCAGAAAGTCATTAGTGTGAACCCGGATTCGTACCCACGACTACTTGATTCAGAAGCAAGGTGATCGACCACTGGACCACCTAGACATTACCCAACTTAACACAATAATAGAAACTGTTTTTATGGGAAAGGAGGCAAACGAGCAAGCGAGAACCGCAGCTGATGAAAACCTGCAACACAGAAGTTTCTCCATTGCATTGTTAGAACGGGGGAGGGTTTCGCCCTCCAGATACCTGTATCACCAAATGAAATGCGGCATGAGCCACTTCACGTCGATATTGTGATACATTGTAGTACTTTACCGGTACACGAACCGACCCACTCATGCAGCTAACTGCGTGGCTCTACCGCTTTTATTTTAACTGTAAAATAACATAAAAATAAATATGTTACGTAAACGAATACATTTGTGATAATAATTCACTTTTATTGTATCTTGTACCACGCTCTTTGCTATATATTATTGTTCATCTTGGTAGAACACCACCTGTATATAAAATATATTGTACAGGCTGCACTTAATTGGTGATATTTTCACACTGATTGCCGTTGGCTCTAGGTCTTGCTTACGTTAAATAAGATATTAATATTGCCATTGTTATTAGCTACGGAATTGTTTTATTTGTTGCCTAATATATAATATATACTTTTACCCCTAGAATTAACTAATGTTCTTCTATTAAAAATAAATAATTACCTGTTTTTTTTCTGTGGAAACCTAATCATTTAAGGCCAAAACAAAAATAGTATATGTCACTTCCTAATAAAGCGGCAATCTCAATAATGAGTAAAAATAATTAATTAATTATTTAACAGATTTTTTTTTCAGTAATTATAAAGTAATATAATATTTAGTGCAAAACAAGTAAAGTAAGTCCAGAGGTTGAGCACCACGCTTCGCTATCAAGAAGTCATGGGATCTAATTTGGCGTCACATTAATAACTTCTCTAAATTGTTGCACATTATGTGTGATAAATATATTTAGGACAGTAAGTTCCGTCATCTATTCCATTTGTGACGTGACAAATCGGCAGCGGCTTGCCTACACTGTCGAGTAGATAAATGCGTGAAGTTTAAAAAAATAGGTGCAATAAAGAAATAACATACAGACTTCAAATGTGTACAAAGCAATAACGCTTACAATGTATTAGTTCAGGACATAATAAGCGCTAATTGTTAGTGCCTTAATAGTATTTTGCTAGTAATTTTATTTAAGTGCCATTACAATGTCGTTTAACTACTAATTAGATATCGTCAAAGAGGTTTTGGTTTTTTTGTAAATTTGCTATAAATAGAGATGTAAATAATTATCTACTGTTCTTAAGAAAACACCTAAACTCATACCTTAACATAAAGTTACAGAAGCAGTTAGCTGCACGAATGGGCCGTCTGGACCGCTGAAATACCACGACTTCTCAGAAGACCAACGTAAAGTGGCTCATGCCGCGTTTAGTTCGGTGAGAGAGGTACCCGAAGGCCCACCCCGCTTACCCATTATTTCCTATCCCACTCCCTTAAAGGTCGGCATCGCACTACTGTGTTCATGGACGGTGAGTTGTTGGTTACCATCAGGTGACCCACTTGCACGACACTCGCATACAAAAAAAATAGTTTCCCATGATAGGTTATAAGGAACAAGAAATTAAAATTGAGCCCTAATCAAATTTTATCTAGATCCGAATAGCAATGATTTCTGGAAGTTATACGCCAAAGTGTGATAAATATCGATAACTGACAAAACTGAACTTTATGTATCGCACTAATATTTTACATTTAAGAACTAAAAATTATTCCAGGAATTAAGGCGTAACTTCCCCTATTTACAGTGCGGGTATAACAAGCTTGTAATTATAAATGTAAGAAGAGTATAAGAAAAGTCAAAGGTTGATATTTTGTCCCACGGCCATTGTGCATTATTCTGACATAAAACGTAGTCACTTCCGTTTAAGTAATACTGATAACCTAAATACAAATAAGGCTCTGCCATTTACTTGGGTATTATTGACAACGTACGACTATATACCAGTATTAAAAATAATTGATTTTAAACCTTATGACTATATTAACATGGTATATTTTACCGTGAATTGTTCCGTAAAACTTTTACGATATACGACTCTCCAAGTGATCGCTCCGGAAAGGGCAAGTGCTTCTGACAGTAGGTCGATTAGCGTACAGGACATGGGTTCAAAGACTGGCGATAACTTAGAGAGGTATCCTGAATTATGGTCACATTTGCTAATGCCCACCCATGCCTGCATCAATAAAAAGGTTCGTGCCCACTTTTTTGTCTCGTAAATCAACTGAATGAAATAAAAATAAAACTCCATACAATATTTAACAAAAAAAAATACTTTTAAAAAAAAGTTAAACCGACTTCTAGAAACGTAAATCACACAATTTATAAGTACATGAAAACAGTAGGTACCTCTATAACTGAAAAGCGATAAATAACGTCACTTACTCATTTGTATACTTAATATAATATACAAAACGTAATACTTTAATAAAGTCATCTTTAACTATTATAGTATTTACCTGGCAACATTGTTTTGATTGATAAAAATGGTCTTCATCGCCTATTACATGACCTCAAATAACTATGACATATCACGGCATATATTTCTGGATATTGCATTTGTAAATTTACTGGAATAAAAACAGCTTTAGCGGCAGAAAACAAAACTTCATAAAGTACAGTGTATGCTTGAATGCAACATACAAACTAACAATACATCATAGAGACACATATAATTTTATAATAACCAGTACACGTTCACAATAGCTGTCGTTTTATAATAATTTCAGTGCGCTATCATCAAACTATCAACCTGTTGAGCAAATAATCATAAAAGTACAACGTTTTACGAACGCCATGGTCCGCGGCTCGTAGAGTTTTGTTACGAGGTCTCCACTCGCAACGTGAATGTACAACATTGGCAGAGCGTAATTGGTACCACTAACTGTCTAAAGTAAATTGTTGCAACGCTTAAATTGTGTCTTACATTGTCTGTCAAATATATATATGTTACTACTAGCTTTCCGCCTCCCAATATGACTAGCGTACAAACAAAATGGCGATGTCGATAATGACTAAATATAGCATATATTACTTTGAATGAATTCAGCTTTCCAATGGTTAAAGAATTTATGAAATCGGTCCTGTTACATACAAAAATACAAATCCTTCCTCTTTATAATATTCTTATAGACAAATAGGAAGTAGTAGTTTCGTTCGGTGAAAGAGAGTGAGATCCCGCTTCCCTCTCGTTTCCCATTCCACTCCTTAAAAGGCCAGCAACGCAACTATATCACTATTTGAGATGCAAGTATCCATGAGCGCCTCTAGTCACTTAGATTTGCCACCCTGTCCAATGAAAAAAGTAAAGTTTGTTTGAATATGAGACCTTTTCATAAAAAAATTAACGATCGTATAATATTGTTAAAGTCACTTTCAATAAAATGAGTCGCGCGCCACTGGTCGCGGGCGATTCCTTTTTTAACAAAGAGTCGAAGTGTGTCGAAGCGATCACAATTTGACAGTCGTAGCCAGCAGCGCGGTATTGTCATGAGCGTGTTTCACTAAATCGTATACCCTTGTATAAAATACGCTATTTAATTTATTGTGCTTTTTATTTATATGTGTAATGTGCCATATTATTACTTATCACTTATTGGAACAGCCAAGAAAAATATCATCTTTCTCCCCTATGAACTTCGCGAGAGACAACTAAAGTATTTCATTTACTGCAGACCATCTTCCGCATTATATTATGTTACTGAGCAGGAAGCGTCCAAAAGTAAGATGATATCTGATCTGTTATATCTAAATATTTATACATTTAATATGTAAAGATTGCGAACATTGCCGTTAAAAAAAAACAGTTCAAATTATTTACGACTCGTACAAATATTTGCGTTACGAAGAAATAACTACAGTCGCTTTCATTGTGTTCTCGGTTGAATTTTTTTATGCTTTTTAACAGTTTTACTGTGGAAAAACATGTAACTGTTCAATAATATCAATTATTATGTATTTCCCAATCTGATTGAATATAAAAAAAGATGATTTACCGGTATAAAACTCGTTGGGTAGGCTAGTTAAAATATAATTCATTGCGATTAACAAGTTTACACGAGACATCAATCAATTGCTTGTTAAAAATTTACAGTCTAGCTTAGGTTTGTCTCGTTTGTTACCTGACCTGACGATGCCCTAAGCTATTACATCAATGAAATCTATTAAGTAATCCATTTGCGTACCGACCTGGTACTCCATGGTCATTTGTCAAATAACAAGCGTTCTAAACCCTCATATATCCTTGGACACATTGTATTGTAATTTCAGCAGACAGGCATTGTGTTTAGATAAATGTTTTACATTGTATTACAGAGATTCGCTTGGTAGCTTATGATGGTTTTTGCGATGGGTATAAGATAATAAATCTTAATGTTTACATAACTTTACGCCAAGGCAATAGCGGGGTGAGCACAGAGAACAGAGCACTATATACAGACACGATTTTCATACATCTCACTCAGTTCTTCGACTTTTAAAGCTATAGCTACGCACTTTAGTTTTTAATCTGTTTTAGTTTTGATAAAACGAATTGCTGTGTGGCGCCGGCTTAGAATACCGCCACCCCATCTCTTCCCGTGGGTGTCGTAAAAGACGACTAAGGGAAAAAGCTGGAAGAATGGGCAGCAGCATTCTCTATAATCAAAATACAGCCTACTGCGATCGCCAACCCGCCTGCCAAGCGTGGCGATTATGGCAAAAACCCCCCATGATTGAGTGGACCAGCAGTTGTGGCGCTCTATTGGGGAGGCGTATGTCCAGCAGTGGACCTCAAAAGGGCTAATGAAAACGAATTCGATACTATTTTTGGACATAAAAAAATAAAATATCATTTAATATAAAAAAGTTATGACATTTTTATATGATGCTTTTGCTTTTTATAACTTATGACGAAACCAGTTGCATTTAACTGTATTTTATAACTGAATTTTAAATAATTGCCATGATAGAAATTTGTGTGTCTAAGGGTTAATACTGGTGGAGTAAAAAATCTCAACATTGAAAAACGCATTACAGCTTTGGAAATTGTGAAATAATTTTGCAAACATATATTTTTATGTTTCGGTGGTAGAGTGGTCGAGCACACGACTTCTGACCAAAGGTCGCGAGTTCAAATCCTGGCTCCAACCTATGACTTTTCGAAATTAATTTCGAAAGTTATGTGTGATAAATATCGATGACTGAAAACTTTGTGCCCGGTATGGCAATAGGTTTGCCACCTATTCTATTTCGGACGTAAACATAACGGCGAGTCGAGGCTTAACAGCCACTGCCTACATCTTCGGGTAGAAAAAGCCGTGAAATTATGTTATGTTATTTTTATGTGATGAAATTTTTATATTTTTTTTTATTACACTAGCTTAGGTGGATCAATTTTTATTTTATTTTTCTATTTTTCGTATTTTATATTAGTTTTGTCGTAAATAAACAAGTGCTTATTGAAAATATTATAACAATATTACAAACACAATTTTCAAATAAGTATATCGATAAAAGTACTCTTTCAATGCTAACATTTCTCAATGGTAATAATCATTACAGCAACATATTGAATACACAAAGAAAACTAAATCACCAAACCTAATCTACTAATAAAGCTTAAATCTGCGAAGTCCTTAGTGCGATCCCCAAATGTGCAGTTAAGTTATTGTGGGACTTGACGCGAAATATATGGCGTACCAATTATTTAATGTACCATTCCCCACCTCCACACCGCCTTCTCCTACTCCTTCAGCACGAAAACGGTCAAATGCAATACGATTTAATCGAGCACCTATTAGCTATCGATTCGATACCTTAACAATTGTACCTACTCTGCAGTAACTGCGCACTAAATTATACAACATGGCGGCTACGTATGTAAAACTAATTCAGTATATTTATAATCATTACCTAGTAAAAAACGAAGTCGCTTTCCGCTGCCTGTCCCCTTATACTTATATGCTTGAATTATATCTTTAAAACAACGCAACGGATTTTGATGCAGTTTTTTTAAACGATAGCTGGTGTTAACGGGGTGGTTTTTATGTATAATTCATGTATGATGTAGTAAAGAAAAAGTGATAAATCCAAAATTTACTTTTTTAGCAGTGGCAGAGCCAAGCACTTCGCTGCATGAATGAGCCGGCTCGACGGGTGAAATACCACTACCTCTCAGAAGATCGATATAAAGTGGCTCATGCCGCGTTTCGTTCAGTGAGAGAGCTACGCGGAGGCCCACCCCCCTTCCCCATCCTTCCCTATCCCCTTTCCCTTACAGGTCGGCAACGCAACGGTAACACTATATGTGTTGCTGGTGTCCATAGGCGGCGTTGGTTACTTACAATCAGGTGACACGACACGCCTGCTCGTGTGCCCTTCTTTCCCAAAAAATAATAATAATAATTACTTTTGATGCGGAACAAAGTTCCGCCGGGTCAAGTAGTACTATATAAATAAGTTGGTAACATTGCGATTCTATCTCTTTGAGTTAGTCTAGTCATTTTCATCAGCAGAAAACATATTGTAACTTTAACACATAACATAACATAACATAACTTCACGCCTTTTGTTACCCGAAGGTGTAGGCAGCGGCTGTTAAGCCTCGTCTCGCCGTTATGTTTACGTCCCAAATGGAATAGGTGGCGAACCTATTGCCATACCGGGCATTTGTAACTTTAAAATTCTCATAATTTTCCTTGTATGAAAAGGAAACATGAGCGTGCATGTAAGTTACGTAAATTGAATTAATTTCCAATGCAAAACTGACTGTGCAGATATACAGTGCAAATATGTCAGGATGGATCGAGGACGGCCACGACACATATTCCATGATCAAATTACGCATAGTCTATGGGAAGAAAATTTCAAAAGAATTAAAAACAGTTTTCGTTACAGCAATCCCTTCTGAGCCTATGAAAAAGAGGGTAGAAATTTATATCTAAAATTACTAATAGAAATTAGTAAGATTAAAAAAAATAAGAACAGTTATAAAAGCAGATGGTAAAAAGCATTTAGCAATACGGCAAAACAATACACGTTATATATTCAGAATTGAAATAATAACAAGACAAGTATAGTTGCAAAATACTTGTCTACATTGTCGTGAATTAGTCGTATTAAGCGACCAGACCATAATACAGTGTGACAATGAGTCTATCCGTGATTATGCACCACACTACCACAGACAACAACATCTAATTTCAACTTTATTCTAACAAAAATAGAGCTCAAATTCGCTTAAATGTATATGTTAAGTTAAGCTATGTTGCTAGTGATGTGACTGCTAGTATTTGTAGCAAGAGATAACAGCACACGACTCCGGCACCGAGACCTGTTGATGATAAGCGCCATCGTCGATAAGGCTGTTGGCTGATGGACGGGCCCAGCCAGAATTTCGGCAAATGAATATTTCATGACTTGATTAAATAGTTCACGCTTTGAATTTCCACGTACATACATACATATGTATTAGGTATTTGTATATATATATGCAAGGCTGAAAGGTACTGCAGTACGACAGAAACGTGTATTTAGCATACCTTTAGATTTGCATTGACAAAATGGCTCTCACATTGTTGCTCTAACTTTGACATTATGTTAGCTGGGGATTTTTTTTTATATATTTTATGTGTTCAAAATAATACTTGATTCTTTCAATATGCATTCAATTGTAAATTTTGTAAATAATGTAATTCGTTCTTACTATTGTAAATACAATTATAAAAAGTGTGCATATTATTATAGAAATTTTCTATTTAATAATCATTACATAGTATAAAACAAAGTCATTTTCCGCTGTCTGTCCCCTTATATGCGTATATCTTTAAAATTACGGAACGGATTTTGATGCGGTTTCTTTTAGTAGTTAGAGGGTGTCAACGGGGTGGTTTTGATGTTTAATTCAGGTATAGTGTAGTAAAAAGTGATAATTTTCAAGATTTAACCTTTAATCGCAAACGCTGCCTGAACCCTAAGTGATAAAACAAAATAATGTACTACAATGTTGTACACCTTCAAAAGATCTACAAAAAAGTCCGCGATGGCATATGTCTGTCTCTTAGGGATAACCCACACTGACCCTTTTTGTTTTTTTTACTTTTTACGAGAAATAATGGCTTATTTACGAAGCGATTTAAAACATTACAGTATTAATTTTCATCCAGTTTAGTGTATTAAATAGATTGAGCATTTATTATAGATCAATATTGGCCCTTACAGTATGTAATTTAAACGAACATTTACGAAGATATTACGGTATTAACATTTTTTTTTTTTTTTTTTTTTTTTTTTTTTATGGGATAAGGGGCAAACGAGCTTGCGGGTCACCTGATGGAAAGCAATCACCACCGCCCATGGCGTCTGCAATACCAGGGGCATCACATCAGCGTTGCCGCCCTTTCAGATGGGAATAGGCTCGTTTCTTGAAGGTTCCTAGGTCGTAGCGGTCCGGAAATACCGTCGCCGGCAACTGGTTCCATGAAGGAACAGTGCGTGGCAAGAAGTGCCTGTTAAAACGCACTGTTGTCGACCGCCAACCATTCAGCCAATGCGGGTGGTAGCGTTGGCGCGTCGAACGGTGGCGGAAATCAGCTGGCGGTATTAATCCGAACAATTCCTCAGAGCACTCCCCGTGGTATATGCGGTAGAGGATACATAGAGATGCCACCTCTCTCCGCAACGCCAGAGGATCAAGCCGATCAGTAAGAGCTTGGTTGTCGACAAGCCTAACCGCGCGTCGTTGGATGCGGTCAAATGGAGTAAGCTGGTACTGGGGTGCCCCCGCCCAAAGATGTGAACAGTATTCCACGTGAGGACGGACCTGCGCCTTGTAAAGTTGCAGGCGATGACCTGACGTGAAATACTGTCCCGCTCTATTGAGCACACCAAGCTTTTTGGAAGCCAATTTGGCCTTGCCCTCCAGATGACCGCGGAACTGGACGTCATTCGACAAGTCGACACCAAGTATTCCGATAGCGGCTGAGGCGGGTAAGGGAGTGCTCTCAAAACAGGGAGCTACGACAAAGGGTGTCTTTTTAGCGGTAAACGCGCAAACCTGTGTCTTCTTAGGGTTGAATTGGACTAAGTTTAGTCGGCCCCATTCCGAAACCTGACTAAGCAGAGTTTCGATTTCAGACACAAGTTTATTCCGGTGCTCGTCGACGTTTTCCCGAGAAATACGCGGGTGGCCGGTATATAAGGCATCCCCGGTACTGTCATCCGCATAACAATGAAGATTGCTGCTAAGCAGCATGTCATTGATATGCAGAAGAAACAGCGTAGGGGATAGCACACAGCCCTGGGGGACTCCAGCATTCACAGGTTTTAAGTCGGAGCATGACCCGTCGACAACAACTTTAATGCTCCGAGCCGTGAGAAAGCTGGAAACCCAATCGCATAATTTCTCGGGAAGCCCATAACATGGAAGCTTCGAAAGAAGTGCTTTGTGCCAAACCCGATCAAAGGCCTTCGCTACGTCCAAACTAACGGCCAGCGCCTCTCCTTTACTCTCAACCGCTTCCGCCCACCGATGGGTTAGGTACGCTAAAAGATCACCAGCTGAGCGACCTTGACGGAATCCGTACTGACGGTCACTTATCAACTGGTGCTCTTCTAGATACTTAAGGAGCTGGCGGTTGATGAGTGTTTCCATTATTTTGGAGAATAGGGAGGTGATGGCGATAGGTCTGTAGTTGGACGGATCTGAGCGGTCACCTTTTTTAGGGATCGGATGGACTAAAGCAACCTTCCATGATGCTGGCACAGCGCCGAGAGAGTAGGAGTACCGGAAAAGACGCGTTAGAACCGGTGCCAACTCTGGAGCACACGTCTTCAGCACTATTGCTGGGATTCCGTCAGGCCCACTCGACTTGTGGACATCGAGGGATAGAAGTATGCGTCGCACAGTACTTTGCCGGAAACGAACCTCCGGCATGGCGTGACCGCAATGTGGAATAGTCGGTGCGATGTTACCCATATCGTCCAAAGTCGAGTTGGACGCAAAAAGAGTGCCAAGAAGGTCGGCTTTCTCTTTTGCGTCGTGGGCTAGTGACTGGTCCTCCCGGTGCAACGGTGGAAGAGACGGCTTACAAAAATTCCCAAGAACAGCCTTGGCGAGCGACCAGAACGCACGGGTTCCCGAGGGAAGGCGAACTAGTTTCTCGCCAATTTTGCCTATGTACTGAGACTTTGCTACGGCTATAACTCTTTTGAAGGACCTGGAGGCAAGGTTGTACTTCTTCTTAAGAGGGCCGGTGTCAGAGTCCTGGGACGCCACTGCTTTTGCCCAGGCTTGATAACACTCATGCTTAAAACGTAATGCCGTTTTGCATGAGCGATCAAACCAGGGCTGGGATCTGCCGCCGATTGGCACCACTGAGGATGGAACAAAGAGCTCCATTCCCTGCAGTACCACGTCAGCAACAGAGTCGGCAACGACATCAGGATCATCCGGCGAGAAGCAAACTTGCCCCCATGGGTAAGATGCGAAGAAATTTCGCATCCCATCCCAGTCCGCTGACCTATAGTGCCACACACGGCGGCGACTCGCAATGTGTGGTCGAAGTGGGCACGTGAGTGGCACCGTACTCCTTATCAGACAGTGGTCCGAAGAACCCAATGGGGCGTCTACAGAAACCACATATCTGTCCGGATGGGAGGTCAGCAGAAGATCCAACAGGGAAGGTATATGATTATCAACATCTGGGATTCGCGTGGGTGCGGTAACCAGTTGTGTTAGATCATATGCTAGAGCAAAGTCATGAACAGATCTACCCGCGTGGTCTATATTAACATAGGACAGCAGTTATTACTTTTCATGCGGAACAAAGTTCGCCGGGTCAGCTAGTAAGAAATAAACTCCTAGAATTTATTTTCATCCTATTTGAAAATTATTTTAACCCAATTATCGAGGAATATTTATAAGCGACATTTAATAATGAGTGGTGAGTGAATTCTATGCAAAAGAGTATTCATCTATTTAGAGTAATCAGAAATACTTTTTAATACCGTAAGAGGCGACCAGCGTTTCTTATAATCTGTTAAATGATACATATGATTTTAGAGAATAGTTAGCAAATTTATTGCCTAATACTACAACAAATAACATATCACCAATGTCTATAAATGTAACAAAAGAGACCAATTGTCTCAACAACCGTAAGCAATACAACGAACCTAATTTTTATAGGTTCCAAATATCGAATATTGTCGTACGAGGTATTCGATACATCACTACACTGTACACCTTTTTTAAAATGAATGTTGTACCGATAAACATTCATCTTCAATACATAGTTGACTAAACGGCTTTACAAAAAAAAAACGAAGAAAAAAACAGAAATATGATCTCACTTGAACGTACGATTGGTTACTACTGTGAGTAAAATATACACAATATGAGTGACTTTGAAATGAGTAATATTATAAATAGTGTAACGGTGGTAAAGTCATGCAGTTCGCTGCATGAATGGACCGCCTCGACTGGTGAAATACAACGATTTTTCAGAAAAGACTTATAGTGCGTTTCGTTTGGTGTTCAGTACTCCACCGATTTCTCCTCTTTTTCCACTGCCTCTCATCTTAAAAACCAACAATACAACCGTGACTCTCTCGTTTTAACCAGGTGCCATGTGCCAGTAAGCTTTGCAGGCTTCGTATATAATTAATATGATAGGATCGTAAAACATTGCATAAGCATTTGTTATGTAAGTTTTGATTAAAGTTTGGTTTGGTTGAAATGAAGACAGTACTTTAATATATTTCTGTACTATAAGTACAAACATATATACAGTCATTTATTTGTTTTAGATATAGTTATTTTGGCTTGTGTTAATCTAATATAGACCCTTTATATAAGCTTTTTCCCGGCGTACTGATATGTGTTACGATTTTATTATAAGCTGACTAATGCTAATGATGACTCTGTCTTATACGGTTAGTTCTAGAGTTTTTCTGCCTTATGAGTTGTTTTGATAGTGATATAGTTTATGATCAAAGAAAGGACATAGAATATGCAACGACCGAGATTATAGTTAGAATCAGCCAGCACGACCGGTGTAATACCACGATCTCTCAGAATTTCTACGTAAAGTGGCTAGTGCCGCGTTTTGTTCGGTGAAAAAGGCGAAGGACGGCAACGCACCGCGGTGCTCATGGACAGTGAGAAGTTGCTTTCCACCAGGTGAGCCGCACACTCATTTCTACATTACTTTCATACCAGTTAGCTACGACGTAGACAATGCTACGTAGCTCTACGTGTAAACAAAAACATAACCGTCAAGAAATCCGTGTACCGCACTCAGCAAAGTTACTAATAATAAATACGAATAGTTACAATTTTTTCTAATCGATTAAGCAGTTCTTAAGATTACCTTTTCCTATTACAATTTATAATATTAGTATGAAAAAAAAAGAATATTATTTAGTTGAACAAATAGTAGAAGTATGGCCGTCACAAAACCTCGTGTACAAATAGGTGAGCAATGAATAAACGTGGGGGCCGAGTGCGACCGATAAAAATGATATATGTACAGAGACATGGACGCTAGCTAGTATTACTTTATTTGTTACTTGAAATAAACCCCGAACCTATTCAAAAAATAATATTTATTACTCCAGTTTAGACAGTAAAAGGACGATTGTATGGTTTTAATTTTGATAATAACATTTAACGAAAATATTGATTAATTATCGATGCATTTTTTTTAAACTAAATATCGATTCGATTTATCGATATCTCGTCTCGCTTAAGTACATATATGCTATATTAAGTATGTAAACTCCATAATAAGACTATTTGCTTAGTTCTATTAAACTGTAGAGTTCTAGCACCGTTCCATTCATAATTAGGAAAAAATAAGTATTTATACTAGTAAGAAATGGCATGCTCCGATGGTTCGAACATATTGAAAGAATGAATCATGCAAGATTGACTAAGCAGATATACAATGCAAAATCAGATGGATGTGGGAGTCGAGAATGGCCAAGACACACATTCTATGACCAAATAGAACGTGTTCTGGAGCGAGGTGATAATAGGAGCCTCAAAAATCGACGCGCGTGCATGAAAAGAGTTATGAAAGTCAACGAAGCGTGTGTAAGAATCATGCCTCTGTTCTCTCTGCCTACCACGCAAGGAATTTGGCGTGAAGTTATATATGTATGTATGTATAACAAAAAAAAACTAACATCAATACTCACTTCATGAAGTCGGCAACAATTCTCAAACATTTAAATTTAGAATGGCTTTATATTGTTTTATAAGACTGTAGTCAATCGCTCTCAAAAACTATTCTTTGACTATTCTTTTGGAGCAAAAGAATAGTCACTATGTAACTAGTCATCACATTTGAAAAGAACTACGATATTATAGTTTTATTTGCAGAATAACAAACTTATATTCCATATATTTCTAGGTTCGTATTTAATACTGTAGAGGGTTTACCAAGCACTCCAATCTTTGTTTATATATACTATATATATATATATATATATATATATATATATATATATATATATATATATATATATATATATATATATATATATAATAAAAGTTTTGTTTTCTAAAGTATCGTTATAGAATAACTGTAATAATATCTGATCATGAATAGCATCAGGCGATGCCAAGAACAATAACAATTGGAGCTCACCATGTTTTTTACTGCACACGTCAGAAAGAAACTATTCTACGGACCAAGTTTTGTAAGAAACAAGACACACTTAAATGTATACCGGTATTGTTTAAAACAATTGTTAGGGCGTATATATCCACTGAGCGACCAAGCGTGCACTATCGTTAAAGTACAGTGGAACATATTTATCCTTTTCTTTTTTTGAAGTCGTTTTGTTCCTGTCTATTTGTTTCCGTTTAGATTATATGAATTCAAATCAGATTTGGAATTTGAGTAATTTTTATAATTCGATTTGTAAAGATACAAGGAGATGTGAGAGGTAGGCAGAGAAAACAATGCGCCAAAACGCAGAATTCTTGAACACCTCACCCGCTTTTTTTATACACACCTGTACGTCACTTTTTAAGGTTCCTGGAATCAGCTTCCTTAAGGACTTGTTCTATTTGGTCATAGAAAGCGTATCTGGTGTGGCCTCGACTTCTAGATCCATCTGCTTTTGCACTTTTAAAATAACTTCAAAACTCAACACTAATGGAAGAAAAAGAAACACTATAACACAATATTGACTTTTAACATCAAACAAACATTATAGTCGAGTATAATAGCTTGAATATAACCATTTCTCAATGCCGGGCTGTAATCGTATACTTTCTGCCTAATGACCGACTCTACCGGGAGTTTTCCTGTAGATATAAACTCGGAAAGGTTAGCCATATGCCACCCATTAATATGCATATTTATTATCAAATTATATATGAAATATATGAATCTTTATATGTTTATTTGCGTCTGTTATCGAAACTTGATTTTAGGAGCCATAAAAATCGTAGAGCGTGTACGACAGGAGCTATGAAAATCAAGGAAGCGCAATGAGATGTTTAAAAATCTCACATAAACGTCTCATGTTTCGTCCTCAGTTGATCTATCTGCTTAGTGAGAAGTGAAAATATAAAACAACTAGTTTGCCCAGCGAACTTTGTTCCGCATCAAAAGTACCTTATACATAAGTAGAAAAAATCACCCCCTTGACACCCTCTATTTAAAAAAATCGCATAATAATCCGTTGCGTAGTTTCAAAGATAAATAAAGGGAACAGACAGGCATACAACAATTTCTTAGTATTTGATGTATTATTTAAGAATTTTGACACACATTTGGAAATTTTCACGTAGATTTTTTTTATTCTGAGCTTATGTAAGATAAGATTTAGGCTTTTCCGGCATTGATTTGATACCAATCAATTGTAAATAGGGGTCAACTTGTTTCTACACAGCGCGATCGGTCACCAATCGGTGAAATTTCCTCGACAGACTTGGTAGGAAATTACTATGTGAGCGAGGCTTATAGGCTTGCAATCTAGCAATTAGACGGGTCTTATTTAAAAGCGGACCTTTTATACACATAAAGAGTTAGTATTTTCGAGAGGCTTTACAGATAGCACTATAAAGATAGTGCGTCTGTGTGTGAATAAAATTCGAAAAAATAACACATGTAGATTTAAACAACTTTCAGGATTATATCGCGTTTATTTATTACTTTATTTTTATTTATTTCCCGACGACTCGTGAAAATGATCTCTGTAAAGAGTTCGAAACGTCAGAAAATAAATATAAATAAGTAATAAAGAAACGCGATATAATCCTAAAAGATGTTTTAATCTATGAGTGAGATTCGCGAAAGTCTGAGAAATAAATAAATAACACATGATCACAAAAATGTAATCTAAATTTTGTCTTTTCTAAATACCATTAGCATATTTATTTAGCGAAAAGTTTTAGTATGAGGGAAAAATAATAATTCCGCCAACTATATTTTTCATAAGATCAAATATTTTACTCAGTGACATGAAAAGGAGAGCAAGGGTAGTTGATAATTTTAATTAAGGGCGTGAAGGTATAAATAAAAGCTTTTATCTTCTCAAAAAACTGAATCCTATAACTAAATTTGACAAATTATGATTAACGTAACATAACTTTACGCCTTTTTCTACCCGAAGGTGTAAGCAGTGGCTGTTAAGCCTCGACTCGCCGTTATGTTTACGTCCCAAATTGAATAGGTGGCGAACCTATTGCCATACCGGGCACAAAGCTTTCAGTCACTGATATGTATCACACATAACTTTCGAAATTCCGAAAAGTCATTGGTATGTGCTCGACCACTGGTCCAACAAGACATAACAAATAATGATTAAAATAGTAAATCACATTAATTAACGACCAAGATTTAAAAAAAAAAAACAGATTACCAATATTCTTAAAATTACACACATACGTACACATATTGCGAGATAAACTTTCCCATTTGAGTTTAGTTCCGCAAAGTTTCCCGTCAAAGGGTCTTCGGATTATTTTTCTATTTGTTTGTTTTCGACTGGATATTAAATGCTAATACTTTGTACATTTGATTAAAATATTCGGCATAATCTGGTATTAAAATGGATAATATCGTACATCAGATACGCGGAATGTACACTGATTTTTTAAACAGTCTTAGTGGTCCAGTGATCGAGCTCCCTGTTTTTGATTCAGAAGTTGTGGGATCGATTCCGAGCTCACACCACTGATTTTAAGGAATTCTTTCGGAATTCAAGTATGATAAATATCGATGACTGACAACTTTGCGCCAGGTTTATGGCATTAGGTATCCATCTATTCAATTTAGGACCTAACGATTCGACAAGGCGAGACGTAACAGCCGCTATCTGTACCTTTCAGTAGAAAAAGGCGTAAAAGTTTATTTAAAAGAAGTTAAAAATATATTACTCTAGGTCCTACGTCGTCGAGCATTTACGCAGTTAGGCGGCTATAATTTATAACATTCTCATCATCCTTCTTAGGGAGAATGATTATTAGAATGTTATAATTAAAGTTAATTTAATGTATTTACGTAATGTCGTGATATAACTGATAACCCTAGGTTAACGGGTGAGGTTAATGGAAATAGTTACAGTAATAGTATAAAACTTTTTTGATTGATGTATTTATATTAAAAAAAGAATACATTTATTTCACGAATCGATAAGGCGTTGTGAAAAGATTGTGTATATCTTTATATTAATTTATGATATTTACAAATAAAAAGTGTTAATTAACTGCAATAATACTAGTTTAATTTCAAAATACAATGTAATTTTGCTGTAATTTATATAAATAACCAAGACATAACATTACCAGTGGTAGAGCCACGCAGTTCGATGCATGAATGGGCCGGCTCGACCAGTGAAATACCACAATCTCCCAGAACATCGGCATAAAGTGGCTTATACTGCGTTTCGCTCGGTGAGAAAGGTATCCGTCGACTTAACTCCTTCACTTTTCACCTCCCCATCCCATTTCCGATTCCTCCCCCTCTTCCCGCCTCATCCCACTACCGACCCCTTCCTTATTCCAATTTGAATACCGGCAACGCAACTGTAACACTATCTGCTCTGCAGGAGTAGATGTGCGGCGTTAGATTCTTACCATCAGGTTAAACGCCTGCACGTTTGCCTATCGCATATAAAAAAAATATCATTATCATAGCATATCTCTTACCGAAGATGTCTTAAGACGTATCCTGTCCTGTGGACCATTTTGTATCCTATGTTTCGATAGCCAAATGGCAATCCAGCACTACTAATTCCAGTACAGACTTTCAACCTCAATTTCTGCTCAATTATTTTCCAGAAGTTGTTCCAGGTGTGAAAATTAATGACCACTAACATAATTGTAACAACATTTTGTTGTTTGCAACACACGAATATACTAAACTTTTTTGCCAGCATCAAGTAGATACACTCCACACAGTAAAACACCTGTAATTGACAGAATAAAAGATGATAATAATATATAAAAATCAGGTTCTTTCTATCCGAGGTTGTAGCGCTGGTTGAATCAATTGCACGCCCGTAGCTAACGGGCCACGAATGGCGATAAGCTTAACTTACGACGTCTTTTGTACTCGCAATACTTTATTTGAGTTTTTTTATATTCAATGTTGCATTTTTGTTTTTGTTGTTTAGTCGGTTACTTGTCTTAAACACTTTGATGTGACTTCAGTACATGTATCTGTAATTTTGCAGACAGATATATATTTGAGTTTCTCTCCATATTTCTATAACTTATTTATACTAATAATAACTTCAAACCAATTTCCACTTTTAGGCCTCGAATTGCAGAATTTTTACGTTCGTAATAGAAAAGGTGACGGAATTTATTGCCATACAACGATCATCAGTATCAATCACACATAACTTCTGAAAAGTCATTAGTACGAGCTCAGATTCGTTCCCACGACTTTTCGAATTAGAAGCGACCTCCAGACCACTAGAGAACTATCTCATTAATTTATTAATTTTCACAAATATATAGCTCAATCTACTTCAAATGCCATCAATAATTTATTGAATTGCTATTAAAATCACCATTACCGATGACTATCTTTATTATGCCACAGTAAATGTCACGCAACGACAGTAATTTCAAACATAATCAAGGGTAATAAACATTTGTAAACAAGTCGATTTTCTTCAATCATAGATATTTTCTGCGGCATACATACTGTATGAGGTATAATGAGTGGAAAATGCGAGGGTAAAATAGAAAAACCGCCATAGACACCACAATTACCCTGACGGTAGGTAAGTTCTGGATAGTAATTGTCTTGAGAGGTCGGCAAACAAGGAGGTTCACTTTATATTTGTCAAACTACTGGCTCAAGCGTTATTAATAATGCCTTTGTTTTTAAATCAATATTTGCTACTCTATTTCATTTTATTAATTTGAAATAACATACGATAAAATGCAGCCTATGTTATATTAAGAAAGTAAGAAAGGGTATGCTCCGATGGTTTGGGCTAGCAAGATGCAAGATTGACTAAGCAGATATACAATGCAAAAGCGGGTGCATGTAGGAGTCGCGGACGGCCAAGACACACATTCCATGACCAAATAGAACGTGTTCTCGAGGAAGGTGATGTTAGGAGCCTCAAAAACCGACGAGTGTGCATGAAAAAAGTCATGAAAGTCAACTTAGCGAGTGAGGTGTGTAACAATCGTGCCTTATGGCGCTCCGTTCTGTCTGCCTACCCCGCAAGGGATTTGGCGTGAAGTCATGTATGTACGTGAAGTACAATATAGCTTGTAATATAACATACATTGTTATATTACAAGCTATATTGTACTTCGGTTCCTCGTGTCTTGCAGATTAATTTCAATATTCTCTTAAAACTAAGCTCGAAAATTGACGAGACTCACCGCACTTTTCTTTGTCTATAGAATTTATTTTTCTTCAATTCATAAATAAGTAGTATATTTTATTCTGTAACTTTGAAAATATGTATACTAGATTCCATGATGATCGTTTTGTGAGATTTTATGTCAGACTATTACTCCTAAATAACAAAGTCGCATTTATGATATATTTTTGTTTTATATCGGTGGTCTAGTAGTCGAGCACACGGCTTCTGAATCAATAATAATGGTCGTGGTTCGAATCCTGACACTGGCTCACACCAATGACTTTTAGAAATTGTTTTCGGAAAGTTATGTGGGATAGATATCGATGACTGAAAACATTATGCCCGGTATGGGAATTGGTTCGCCACCTATTCTATTTGGGACGTAAACATAACGGCGAGACGAGGCTTAACAGCCGCTGCCTACACCTTCGGGTAACAATGGCGTGAAGTTATTTTATGTATGTTATAATTTTGTGTTATGTTGATGGTAATTATTACTGCAATAGTGTTAAACTGGTAATTGAAAAGAGTCGGCCTTGAGTTTCTTGCCAGTCCGGAACTGGCACTTAGATTCGCTTTCACATTCAAGACAGTGTCATAAAAGGGAATTCAAGCTCCGCGGATTTTAGCTAGTAGTTTTGTATGACGATTCTAAGTACTTTATAAAGTCTAAGGAATGAAGATATATTTTTTTCAATATATTTACAACATGTGAATGACAATTGTCAACACGATATTATTATATATGTTGAATCTGACTTATGAATATCTGTACATGATTAGACGAACCTTATTTTAATCTACGACGCCGACTGACTTTGTAAAACTTGTAACTTCCTACCTCTATTTGAATTGTTCTACATAACATAACATAACTGCACGCCTTTTGTTACCCGAAGGTGTAGGCAGCGGCTGTTAAGCCTCGTCTCGCCGTTATGTTTACGTTCCAAATTGAATAGGTGGCGAACCTATTGCCATAACACCGGTCACAAAGTTGTCGGTCGTCTATATTTCTCACACATTACTTCCGAAAAGAAAAACGTAATAAATAAATAATAAAATAAAAAACAAAGCTATCTATAATACATAACAGATGCTGGCAGATCAATTGAGCACACTGTTGTGAAGCAGTTAGCCCAGGTAACGGGTTCCGGAAATGGTCGTTCCCGTGATAAATATGACATGAGGAAAAGTAGACAAGCCCTATAAGGCTTTTATGGAATCGTTAATGACCCTCAGGATGGGTTGCAATGAGAGTTTCGGGTGTTGCGCGTACTATAAATATATCTTTGTGTTCCACTCCGAGTTATACAGCCTCAAATTGACCTTATATGTGATATAATGTAGTAAATAAAAATCTTTATTACTTTAGTATTAAATTTTCTGAAAATGTCTTATAGAAAATCAAATCCTTGACATTTCAAGATATAACCTTTTAAAATAATATCAATAATCAAAAATTCGCTATATAACGACGAAAGTTTAATACCATGATTTGAACTTAACAATTCCAAACCACACACTTATACATTATTTCTCGAGTAATTTTTTTTTTATGGAATAGGAGGGCAAACGAGCAGGCGAGTCACCTGATGGTAAGCAACCAACGCCGCCCATGGACACCAGCAAGTCATATAGTGTTACTGTTGCGTTGCCGACCTTTAAGGGATAGGGGATAGGGAAGAATGGGGAAGGGGTGGGCCTCCGGGTACCTCTCTCACCGAACGAAACGCGGCAAAAGCCACTTTACGTTGATCTTCTGAGAGGTCGTGGTATTTCACCGGTCGAACCGAATTCATGCAGCGAACTGCTTGGCTCTACCACTGTTAAAATTTAAACCTTTCATAAAATGTTACTGCAATCAAACAATGCATATAATTGAAATAATTAACATCATAAAAACCCAGATAAGACACAACCAGCTAGCTATTTGTTTGTCGTATAAAATGAAATTAAAAAAAAAATAAAAACAAAAAATAAAACACAAAAAAATAAAACACGTTCTCGCGGCCGCACTTGACATTCGCAAGTTTTAATTGCAGCTCTTGGTGGGCCCCTCCTGCGGCTGAAGTGGCCGACCCGTCGCGACCTGGGCTTTAGCAAAAACTACAAAATGCGGTTGGATTAGTTGTAAACACGCTGTATATATACCGCATTATGTCTGCTGCCGCGGCACGACGGCTGTATATAATCTGTGATGCTGCACTATTGTTTATTACTTATTCTCTGTCTGTACATATATCGACTTCAAAAATTAAAGTAATTATAAATTAAAACTAATATTAAATGTTATTCCGAATCTACTTTTTGGACTTAACGAAACAATGACTATGGAACAATGCTCTATGAACCTTAAAGGCTAGCAAAATAGATGTGCACGTCCATAAGCAGTGGTGTTCTCTTACCAACTGGTAACCCACTTGCTTGTTAGTCTTCTTACCCAAAAAAAGACATTACTTAGTTTGCATTGATTATAAAGCATCTAACCTAGGAGTCTTTATAATTACTCAAAGTCAGTAGGTTTGAGTCCCATACCAATTTAGCTCGAATGCCAGATACAAATAGAACAGTGGTAGAGCCAAGCAGTTCGCTGCATGAATGGGCCGGCTCGACCGGTGAAATCCCACGACCTATCAGAAGATCCACGTAAAGTGGCTCATGCCGCGTTTCGTTTGGTGAGAGAGGTACCCGGACCCTCCCCCCCTTTCCCATCTTTTCCTATCCTACTCCCTTAAAGGTCGGCAACGCAACAGTAACACTATATGTGTTGCTGATGTCCATGGGCGGCGCAGGTTGCTTACCATCAAGCGACACGCTTGCTCGTTTGCCTTCCTATCCCATAAACAATCAATTTAATAATAATTACAACAATAAAACGATGAAAAGATAATATAAATATGAATTATAACCGTTTTCAGATCTTTCGTTATTAAAATTGGAAACTAGATGGCGCTGTGTGTATTTTATAAAATAAATGGCAACTTATACTATCGACATCAAATTGACTGTTACGTCCGAGACACGCATTTAAAAAAATGACACAGCTTATGTCCCTGGCGGAGAGAGCGGAAGTGGCCACCAGATTGCGGTTAGGAGAAAGGGGGGTATAAGTTTATGGACTGAACTGATACCGAGGACACAGGAAAATGTCCCAAGCTAATACGCTTAACATAACTGTAACCTACATTTGTTTGTGATTTTTTTTTACACTTTGAGTCGAAATTGCTGAAATGTTATTTTAAAATGTGCAAGAATAATTTTAATATTATATACGGTTAAATTTTCCAAGTTTTAGGGTAATAAATATGCAAGAATAATTAAATGTACCACGGCAATAACATAACTTTACTTTAGCTCTATTTCGTCGTAAGCAGAGAGGACTTAGTGGCCTCAAATGCAATTTAGTTTTTGCATATATTTTCAGCTGTAATACAAAAAAGTGTATACATACTAATAAAGATTGTTTAAAATATTTTGCATTCTATGTTAGAAGGTCTCGGTGGTCCAGTGGTCGAGCACCCCGCTTCTGAATCAACAGGTTGCGGGTTCGAATCCTGGCTCACACCAATGACTTTTCGATATTATTTTCAAAAGTTATGTGTGATACATATCGATGATTGAAAACTTTGTGCCCGGTATGGCAATAGGTTCGTCACCTATTCCATATGAGACGTAAACATAGAGACGAGTCGAGGCTTAACAGCCACTGCCTAAACATTCGGGTAAAAAAAGGCGTGAAGTTATGTTATGTATATTATATAGTTGTCGCCAAGCATTTTCATTTTTATTGAGACTGTTGTAACTGATTTACTTGGTAGTCCGTTCCGGCCCGTTTTTAACCTTTCCGAGAGCCGCATCATAAACGGTTTAGTGCCCGGTTATGGAGCTCAAATTACGAAGAATGGAAGTATTGCTCTCCCTCATTGTCTGGCCTTTATGAAGGGTTCGTGTATATAAAGGAATACAGGCGAAATGGCCCGTAAATCCAATAACATTTGTGTGTAACCTACAAAGTTGGTAATTCCCTAAATTGTTTTTTTAGAATATATTGTACGTATAGGAAGAACTCTTTTTTTATAACTGTACGCCTTTTAATACCCGAAGGTATAAGTGAGCGGTGGTTAAGCCTCGATTCTCCCAATTTTTACATCCTTAATGGAATAAGTTAGTTGATAAGCGTAGTGTAGGACGCCCACCAGCCCGATGGTCAGACGACCTCAGAAAGGCTGCTGGAAAAGACTGGATGCGGAAGGCAGAGAATCAAATGTTGTGGCGCACATTGGGAGAGGCCTATGTCCAGCAGTGGACTGCAACAGGCTAATTATGATGATGAATGGAATAAGTGGCGGAACCTATGCCCAAAGCATATCATCGATATTTACCACACGAAACTTTAAAAAAAAATCCAGAAGTCACTTGGTGTGTCCCTGTTTCGATCCCATGACTTCATTATTATACCGAATTCATGCGATTAAAATTATCATTAGGATTCGTAATGTATTACGTCGTACGTAATGTCGTACTTATTCAATTTTCTGTTCGAAGAAAATGTAAAGGATTCTCCCTCTATTATCTTCAAGTAGGTATCTTTTTTAAAATAAGGTCGCAATACCTTTGGTATATACAAGCTATATGTTTACAATATTCTTTCAACTTTCCTCCTCGCGGTCAGTCAGTCGAATAATCTCTAGTATATTTTGGATCAGAGTATGAAGTAAATCCAGAGGAAATTAATTAAGAGTATCATCACAAGAAAATGGTTGGGGATGAAAGCTAAATCTGTAACAGTAAAATTGAGTCGTCCCCGAATTGCGCGCTACTTGAATGCGTTAATAAAAATCGTGGGGCGTCCAAATTAAGGCATCTCTATACGAGGCATCGTCATTAGGCCCGAAATAGGGTTGTTTCCTGGTGGTTGTAATAAGTCATGTCTGTCGCAGGACCACCCCGCATTCCTCGCCGCACCACCGCACGCCCCATCCCCTCACGATCCCGCACCATTTCTCGCCCTGCCCTGAAGATTATTGTGCACTAAGTATGATCAATAGCCTATTTAGCCGACGAGTGGCTAAAACTGGTCAGATTAATCACTGACTGGGCAACTTACTTTTAGTCAATCGTTAATGATATACTGGATCTACTTACCAATATTGAGAGATTTAAAAATCAATGTGTTTTTGCTATCGTCGGTTTGAGGGTTATGTTGTTCAATATAATAACCCACTTTCTTCTATTCATAATTATTTTTCTTTGTTTGTATTTTTCCTAAATATTAGTCATCAATATTAATAACATACATACATAACTTCACGCCTTTTGTTACCCGAAGGTGTAGGCAGGGGCTGTTAAGCCTCGTCTCGCCGTTATGTTTACGTCCCAAATGGGTGGCGAACCTATTGCCATACCGGGCACAAAGTTTTTCAGTCATCGATATTTGTCACACATAACTTCCGAAAACAATTTCGAAAAGTCATTGGTGTGAGCCAGTGTCAGGAGTCGAACCCGGACCCCGAATATTAATAAAATATCAGTCAAAATCGTTAACGTGTACCTGTATTTAAAACCCAAGACTTTTTGAATAAAAAGCGACTGACAGAACTTTTTAGGTTAAACTATAACTCCTGTTATATTTTAAAATAAGTAAATATATTATAAGGTGATACATAATTAACATTCTGTTATGTGTCAAACAAAACTCATGCATATTTTAATATGTCGTAACGGTGGAAACTTTTTTACTACCTTCCCCCCCACTTTTAAGACTGCCATTTGACGTACTGACGACATATTAAAAAGTATATACATTTCACTTCCGCAACTGAGACAAAGGTGATGCGGAATCATAAAAGGTTTCTTCAGTCATATATCTTGTCGACTTCTGAATCAAGAAGACCGAGTTTAAAATCCTATTTTTCATCTATTGCGAAAAACGGCGGAGAGGGAAAAAAAGAGAGAGAAAGGGCCGGCTCCATAGGTAAAATACTACGATCTCTCAGAAAATCTATGTAAAATGGCTCATGCCACGTTCACCCTCCCCTTCCCATGCCACATTCGACTATCTTTAACACCGTCAACGGAACTATAACACTGTCTATGTTACATGTGTACATGAGCGGCGTTAGTTGCTTACCATCAGTAGACCCTCTTGCGCTCTTTGCCCCCTATCTCATATAAATGTAGTGAATAGCAGTAGCATTAAACTGTATGTATAACAAACAATTACTTGACTTTTAAAACTTATATAATACAGGACTTTGTAAAGCCTTAATTAAATTATGCATGTAGAGTTACAAAACTACACTCTGCCGTTTGTCACCAGGTCTTATACAAAAGCACCGTTCAGTATTAGTTCCGTAATGAGTGTGAAAAAGGACTTTTAGCTTATAATACGAGTATGTTATCGCTTTAATACCCAGAAAATCAAGCTGAATCTTGGTAATAACTTTGCTTCGATGAGACGCCTAACAAAGTTCTATGCCCAATTTTCGATTATGGTCGCTAACAGACAGATAATGATCTAAATTGTTGGAAAAATATTTGTCCTACAAAACGCATTGTTTCATCAAAGAGTTCTAAATTTTTTTATTATGGAATATGTGGGCAAACGTGCAGGCGTGTCACCTAATAGTAAATTTCCAGCGCAGCCTATGGACATCTGCAACACATAGTGTTACAAATGCTTCACCGACCTTTAAGGGAGTAGGAAAAAACGGCGGCATGAGCCACTTTACGTCGATCTATTAAATTACTAACCGGGTGTTTTTTTTTCTTACTTTTATACTTTTTTTGTACAACATAACTGTCATATAATACACTAGCTGACCCGGCGAAATTTGTTCCGCATCAAAAATAATAAATAATTGTTCAATTTGTGCTATTTATCGGCACGCGTTTTGGCGTGCAACGCGACTGCTATGTCCCGCTATGTTAATACTGTAATATCTTCGTAAATATTCGTTTAAATTACATGGCCATATTGATCTATATTAAAAACACCATCTATTTAAGTCACTTAACTGGATTAAAATTAATGCTGAAATGTTTAAAATTGCTTCGTAAATAAGCCATTACTTCTCGTAAAAAGTAAAAAAATAAAAATGGTCTTTGTGGGTTACCCTGAAGAGATAGACATATGCCATATGAACTTTTTTGTAGACCTTCTGAAGGTGTTTATTAATGTAGAACATTGTTTTGATCTATCACTTAGAGTTGAGCCAGCGTTTGCAATTAAAGCGCTAAATCTCGAATATTATCATTTTTTCTTTACAAAATCATATATTAATTATAGATCAAAACCACCCCGTTGACACCCTCTAACTATTAAAAAAACCGCATCAAAATCCGTTGCGTAGTTTTAAAGATATAAGCATACAAGGTGACAGACAGCGGAAAGTAACTTTGTTTTATACTATATAATGATTAGTAATGGACAATGATAAAATGAAAAATATTACTCAAATTCAATTTCATCTAAAGTCGTTCATCTCTCGTTCTATTTCATTCGTTCAATTGATAGAGTACTCTAAACTGGTTTACAGTGTAGTTCTTGCTAACGAGAAACTACCAATCAGCGCTGCCACATCAGGAATCCTAATTAAAACCAACATACACATCACCTCTCTGTGTCACCATTTCTACTGGACCTGTTGAATACTTATGTGTTCTCAACAAGAATACGTATATAAGTATTTTGGACAACTACATAATATATCGAATCTGCAAACTCAACATATTCTCATTACATTTAAGGAGATAAAAGTAACAAATTAGAGGCATTGGGTCACATATCTATTCTTTACTAGTTGACCCAGGGAACTTTGTTTCACCTCAGAAGCATTAAGAAAAAATAAAAATGGTCATTGTGGGATATCTATTCGAGACAGACATACACCATCGCAAATAATAATAATGTTGCACATTATTTTAATTTATCACGTATTGTTCATGAAGCGTTTGCAATTCAAGTGCTAAATGTCGAAAATTAACACTTTTGTTACTTAATTATACATAAATTATTCTTACAAACCATCCCGTTGACACTGTCTATCTATTAAAAAAACACATAATCTGTTGCATATTTTCAAAGATCTAAGCATAAAAGAGGATAGACAGCGGAAACCGTATTTGTTTTATACTATTTATTGATGATAATAATGGTTTTATTAAAAAACCATGTAATTATATCTACCATGTAATTATATCAGTTTCTAGTAATGAGTCGATGTCTAGTTTGAGTCTCAGTGGCGCAGTGGTCGAGCACACGGCTTCTGATCCAGAGGTCCGGGTTCGATTCCAGACACTGGCTCACACCAATGACTTTTCGAAAATGTTTTCGGAAGTTATGTGTGATAAATATCGATGACTGAAAAACTTTGTGCCCGGTATGGCAATAGGGTCGCCACCTATTCCATTTGGGACATAGACATAACGGCGAGACGAGACTTAACAGCCGCTGCCTACACCTTCGGGTAACAAAAGGCGTAAAGTTATGTATGTTCTAGTAAAGTTGAAAGCTATTAAATATACATATATGTACACACATTAAATCCAGTTACGAATTATTTTGTTTTATATGGTGACAGTAATATGTTAATGGATTTCACTATTAAACAATTAAACCTAAAAAAAAATATCTGTGGTGTTAACACATAACTGCCTCTATCCACACGTTTGTATATTAAAGGTGTAAATATACACAAAGTTTTTATGCCAAGTTACAAAGGTAGTATGAAGCCACAACAGATGAGGTTAGTTTAAAAAAAAAAACTTGCAATTACTAAACAACTCCTCATAACAATATTAAAATTGTGAAGGTTTTATTTCATACGTACATAATGCTTAACCGTTAGTACCTTGGCTACGTACATCCGTTTCAGATAAAACTTAACTTATAGTTTGCACTTGCAATTCTAAACAGTCATTTTATTATTATTTACAACAAGTTGTCTCGGAGAACTTTGTTTTGCCTCGGAAGCAATAAATAAAATATTTTTTTCTAAAATATAAGTAGCCTCAGTTACTCCTTATTACACCAGCTACCAGCTAATAAGAGTCCTTACAAAATTGGTCCACCAATTTCAGAGATTACGCGGGACAAACGGACAGACAGACTGACTAACAGAGAGACGAAAATTGTAAAAATGTTAATTTGGTGTATGTACCGTATAGATATATTCATATGCATGTAATAAACAGCGGTTAATTCAATATAACAACGGACACTCCAATTTTATTTATACATATGTATAGATTGGTGAGGCACTTGGTTTTTTTTATGGTATATGGGTGTAAACGAGCAAACCTGGTGGAAAGTGACTTACGCTATCTATAGACATCTACAACACAATTATTATTTTGGTTTATTATTACACAATTATATACACAATTATTTTGTTACAGTTGCGTTACCGGCATTTAAGGAAGGCCAAGGTTACCTCACTCAATGTACAAAATGCAGCATAAGTCACTTTACGTAGACATTCTGTGAAATCCTGATATTTCACTCTACCACTGTGTAAAAGATTGTGAATGTCTAAGCTTGTCTCTTCAGCCGAAGGCTTTAACACGTGGACTTCCATTTAAGAGGTATCCTAGCCGCATACACAGCAGAACTAACCAGAGTTAACTGACCAAATTGAGGTAGAAAAAGTCTACCTTCCATTTAACAATAAAAAATACAGCTGTAAAATATGATATTGGTCTGGATATCAAAGAGATAACATACTCGTATTATATGCTAAAAGTCCTTTTTCAAACTCACTACGAAACTGCTACTGTATGGTGCTTTTGTATAGGACCTGATGACAAACGGCAGAGTGTAGTTTTGTAACTCTACATGCATAATTTAATTAAAGCTCTACAAAGTCCTGTAATATAAATTTTAAAAGTCAACTAATTGTTTGAAATACGTACAGTTTAGTGCTACAGCCATTCACTATTTTTTAATGAGATATAGGACAAACAAACAGGCCATTTGATGTTAAGCAACTAACGCCGACCATGTACACATGTAACACAGATAGCGTTACAGTTCCGTTACCGGCTTTTAAGTTAAGATAGGATAGGTGTAAAATGTGGAATGGGAAGGGGCGAGATAAGTGATAGCACCTCCGGATACCTGTCTCATCGAAGAATCGAGACAACAGCCACTTTACGTAGATTTTCTGAGAGGTCGTACATGTTTCACGACTTCACACGCTTATAAATTTATCTGTGAAAAATTTCAAACTCGGACTTCTTGTTTCAGAAGCGGGCCTCCAGACTCCCAAGACACATGTCTTAAGAAACCTTTTATGATTCCGCCTCACTTTTGTCTTAGTTGTGGAAGTGAAATGTATATACCTCTTAATATGTCGTCAGTACGTCAAATAGCTGTCTTAAAAGTGGGGGGAAGGTAGTAAAAAAGTTTCCACCGTTACGACATATTCAAATATGCATGAGTTTTGTTTGACACTTAACAGAATGTTAATTATGTATCACCTTATAATATATTTACTTATCTTAAAATAGAACAGGAGTTATAGTTTAACATAAAAAGATCTATCAGTCACCTCTAAGTCAAAAAGTCTTGAGTTTTAATCTGGCTCACATTATCTACTTTTTTTACTGATGGCAGTAATAATGATATGATATAAAAATTGTTGACAAAACTTTTCTCCATATGTGTAAATTATTTCTTCTTTTATAAGATATGGGAACAAACCAGCAACCGTGTACCTGTTGGTAAGCAACTACCGGCACCCCATGGACATCTGCAACACAGGGCTCTAAAATGGGATAGGGCCTTGTTCCGGAGAATTGTTCGGGAGTGAGATAGGGAGGTGAGAGTGGAAGGGTTGAGTCTCAGAATACCCTTCTCACCGAGTGAAATGCGGCATGAATCACTTTAGGTGGAAATTCGTAGTATTTCACCGGTCGAGTTGGCTTATTCATACAGCGAAAAAAAACTACGTAACGTACTTCAGTTATCAAAGATCGTGAAGTTATAAACATACAGCCACAGATTTATATGATGAGAAATAGAGAACATGAAAAAAAAATCTACGATAATTTTTTACCATTCGTCGACATTATTATCACATTTGTTCACCCGCAGCAATGATATATGGATATATTAGCGCGGACGTCCACGGGTCTGTTCACATAATTACCGCAAGTGCCTCGATAATCAACCGTTAATGCCGTAACTAGAATAAATTTGCATTGTTAACCGCTTTTGAACGCGTACACACGTTGTGCACAAGTGCGTCTAACTAATATATATTTTGCACGCACTGCAAACACCCTTTATATACTTATTGCAAGCTATTTATGGAATAAAAAAATAATAGTAAAGAGTTTTGATCACACGAATGAAGTAACACTTAAACTACGAGGGAAAGAGACGAAAATATGTGCTCGCATCTCTCTCTATCTCTCTCTTTCTCATTATGATTTAGTATACGATACGTATTCTCTCTCGTTCTAGATTCATTTACTTCCAATCACCTAACTCGATCACACTTTTCGTAACGCAACTTGCTTGCTCCTTTTGATTCTGTTATTATTTTCGATCCTGTTAATGAATGTAAAGTCAAAACCGAAATCAGGGCTTAGATGTGTAAAAATAATTCAAGATGTAACTACGAAAAAGATAAATAATGCATAAGTTGCCTTTTATCACCAGATGACGTAATGAGGTCATAATAACCAAAAACTGCATAAAAAGAGATATGAATATTAAAGTAGAGTAAGGTGTTAAATGACCGCATTTTACGACACTCAAATCTTTCTGCCTACCCCGCAAAAGATGTTACTGTGAAACATGAAACACAAAATACCGTTGTCTTAATTATCTTCATTTAATTCTGGCAAATATTTTATAACTAACGATACAAACTTTTTTGTTTTAAAAAGCAAAGAAAGAAAGGAACAAACTTTAGTAGTGCGCGCAACCTGCCAGATCTCAGTTACGCTACCTGAAGTTCACCACAAAATTGTACCAATAATAGCCTGGATAGCAGTACTCCACTATTGTATATTGCAACTAACTCACTTGAACTACCCACTAGCTTCAAGTTTATACGGAAACTATTTCAATTGCTTATATTATTATGTGTGTGGGCAGAACGTGATTTCTTTGTTTCATTTAGTGACGCTAAATATCAATTTGTTGTCACGATAGCCTAAATTTAGGATAGAGCTTCTGTAGACGAAATCGCAGGTTCAAATCCTGGTATAATACATGAAAATGTATGTGTTAAAAGACATTGCGTTTATTGCTTTCAGTTTATGGACTCTAAAATTATATGTTAAGATTTTTTTCTCTCTTTTAGTAACTTAATTAAATCTAATTAGTGTCAGTAATCTGAAAACTAGATAGGATAACGATTAGTAATAATATATGCAACGTAAATGCGAATGGATATAGGAGTCTATGACGATCATCACACATTTTCCATGACCAAATAGAACTTGTTCTGGAGGAAGATAATGTTTGAGCTTTAAAATGGAAGAGAAATATGACGAGTTATGAAAATCAAAGTAGCTAGTAAGGCGTGTTATAATGTGTCTACATTGCAAGAGACTGGCTTGGAGTTATGTAAGTATATATTATATAACATAATAAGATAACTTCACGCTTTTTCTACCGGAAGGTGAAGGTCTCGCCATTACGTTTACATCTTAAATGGAATAGGGGGCGAACCTATTGCCATACCGGGCACAAAGTTTTCAGACATCGATATTTATCACACATAATTTCCGAGAAACAATTTCGAACACGCGACTTGTTGATTCAGAAGCGGTGTGCTCAACCACTGGACCACCGAGACCTGTATTGATTATATATTTATAATAAGTACAGATTCAAATGGCAATGTTCAACACCTTAACGTTTTAAACAAAGCCTGAATACAAGCAATCAATTAAATGCAAGAGGACTTACGTATCTTTCAATGGAGACATATCTAAATCACTAACAAAATACTTATTTCATATTAACTACATGTCTGGGTAATAAAAATATCCATATATACATATAACAACAGCTATTGTATAGTAATTTGTGGGTGGTGCTGGGAGCTTAACCTCACCACAAATCTCTATTACTAGAGGCGTAAAGAAAGCGTGAGTCGCTTAGCAATGTTTTTAATTGCGAGTGTTTATAGTACCTATTAGTCTTTTGGGGTCGGGGTCTTAAATAGCGCTCATATATTAACAGCACCATGTAATTATTTTCCAGGTGGAACACTCGAAAAACCTTTACCGGCAACATCTTCGGAACGAGTCCTCGTTATTCTATGGGGACTGTTTAATTTGTCTATTTCACCTACATTGCTTGTATACTTTGGGTACAAAGGGCGTTTTCAAATATGGGCTATACGTTGAGACGAATTACGAGTATATAAGAAATGTACTTTTTGTTACAATGAATTTTCTATACAGGGTAAAGATTTTTAGTCTCACAATAAATTCGTTTGCATAGTTTAAATTGGTTATTAATCGGCAATGATTTAAGTGTGATATAACATGGATTAAACACGCAGAATTCTGTTTGTTTGGGACAAAGTTTGAAACCCTGGTGAACATTTGTGACAATTATGGACGACCTAACAAACATGCCTCAAGAATGGCAGTATGACACATGTGCATAAGATTGGATTATCAAAATAGTTTACACATCAATCCCCTGCCCAGCGTCAGTAATGTTAAGAAATTAAAAAACAAAACAGTCCCGGTAGCCCAGTGGTCGAGCACACGGCTTCTGATCCAGAGGTCCGGGTTCGATTCCTGACACTGGCTCACACCAATGACTTTTCGAAATTGTTTTCGGAAGGTATGTGTGATAAATATCGATGACTGATAACTTTGTGCCTGGTATGGCAATAGGTTCGCCACCTATTCCATTTGGGACGTAAACATAACAGCGAGACGAGGCTTAACAGCCGCTGCCTACACCTTCGGGTAACAAAAGGCGTTAAGTTGTGTTATGTTAAAAAACGTTTTTTGTTGGAAACAATAAATAAAAGATTTTTCTAAACCCCAAAAGTAGGTTAAGTTGCTCCTTATTACATCAGCTACCTGCCAATAATATCCGTCAAAATCGGTCCAGACATTTCAGAGATTACCCGGCACAAACACACAGACAGACATAAAGTGTAAAAATGTTATTTTGTGTAATCGTATGATACATTCATACGATTACACAAAATAACAGAAAGCAGTTATTTCAATATTACAAACAGACACTTAAATTTTATTTATATGTACAGGTAATAAGTATAGTACAAGTATATACTATTAAAATTACGTAGATTTTATTTGCGTTTTTTTGAACGCACAAAATTAATATGTTAGTCGGATTTTAGAAGAATTACAGTTGCCTGGATATTTCTTCAATAGACTTTCAGCTTGTATGAAATTCTAGCAGGCGATCATTGCAATTTCGTTGAAATATCAGATACTGCTCTTCCGCTCAGTACGTCGCCGGATGTGGCCTACATTCGGAAACTAAATAACATTGAATAAAATTGAACTTTATACCTGTACACATGAACACTTTTACATTGATTTTCAACAGTGGTAGAGCCAAGCAGTTCGCTGCATGAATGGGCCGGCTCGACCGGTGAAATACCACGACCTCTCAGAAGATCGACTTAAAGTGGCTCATGCCGCGTTTCGTTCGGTGAGAGAGGTACCCGGAGGCCCACCCCCTTTCCCCATCCTTTCTTTTCCCCTATCCCCTAAAGGTCGGCAACGCAACAGTAACACTAGAAGTGTTGCTGGTGTCCATGGGCGGCGTTGGTTGCTTACCATCAGGTGATACGCCTGCTCGTTTGCCCTCCCATCCCATAAAAAAAAATTTAAATAATATTAAAAAACTATATGGCATCTGACAACAACATCATATATTCACGCCAAATACAAAATCGATGTAAGCAGACCGAATGTAGAAGTTGTCTGACAGTATGGAAATTATTATTTTAGTATATTTTATTTTAGTATAGGAATATTATTATTTTAGTAGTCTCGGTGGTTCAGTGGTCGAGCACACGGCTTCTAATCCAGAGACTTTTCGAAAAGTCATTGGTGTGAGCCAGGATTCGAACCTGCGACCTCGATTGATTAAGGGTGCTCGACCACTGGACCACCGAGACTTTACAGTTTTACATATAGTTTCACATATAATTATGTATGCAGTATAGGTAGAATACTTTGTTTAGTATTTATATCGTCGAAACTCTTTGCTTCTCAACACCCGATGCCCGGCTTTATTGCCAAACTTGTTCGAGTATTTCTCTTTTATTACCCCCAATTTTATCGGGGGCAGTGCCTATCCGTGCAGGGGGATGGGTTTTGCGATCTTTATTATTTAGATTTTGATCGTTCACTAAGGTTCTACGCTATGAGCATCCCCTTTTTGGAGCACTTTGTAATAGCCCCGAAACCATCTCAGTAGGTACAAATATCTGACTCAACAGTCTATAAACATATCGCATATTGAATTTTATATACTATATTTTTTTCTTGTTTGATATTTATCTATTTATTAAGTGCCCTAGGGTTTATTTATTTAAATCTTTAGCTATTAAATACATATAACCATTATATAATAATAATGGCGTTGAAAACAGCAATATCGTTAAAGAAAATATTTATATTTTTCGTAAGCGTTAAATTCTGAAAGTCTTCTAGTTTTTTCAAACGTAACAAAGGGTCTCTATATTTGGATTATTTTTTTGAATAATTAGAGTACCGCACCAACATAACATTACTTCACGCCTTTATCTACCCGAACGTAGAATATGCTATTAAGGCTCGACTCGCCGTAATGTTTACGTCCCAAATGAAATAGGTGGTGAACCAATTGCCAAATTGGCACAAAGTTTACAGTCATCAATATCTATCACACGTAACTTTCGAAAATAATTTCGAAAAGTCATTGGTGTGGGCCAGGATTCGAGCCCGCGACCTCTGGATTCAGAAGCGGGGTACTGCACAAAAATAATTAAAAACCTGACAGGACCGGAACCTCACTACCACTACAATATAGTAACAATCAATATAGATAAATTTTCTATCCACACGATAAATACTCAAAATAATTGCGTAAAATCTTGTTATTTTTCTTTTAAATATATTTTCTTATCTACCACCATTTTGTTTTGTCACGTTAATATTCGACGACGTCACCCACCCTTGATTTAATAACATTATTAATACTTGTTCGCGATTTTCAATTAAAATCTTAACCGTGTTGACGTCAAACGGGAATTATTTCGGCTGAAAGTAAAGTTTTGACGATCAATAAATATAAAGAACAGACGAGCGAGGTAACAGGTTCAAGGTTCTTTCTATATCTCACCAACGAAACGGACTCCAAATAATTAACTGTTATTGATTTTGACCAAAGACTACAAGAATATATGAGGGTTAAATTGAATCAACAGTAATACTGTTAAAATAATAGTGGCTGTAATCCGGATATGCAATTATCAGAGGTAGATAGGAGTTTTGTAATATGTAAATAATTATTGAACAATAAATCCTTTGCAAAGTATTATTAGCTCAAATGAAACTATTAATATTATAAATTAATCTGCCTGTTATTTTTACTACACGCTTAACCACTAAAATATGATAATAATGAAATATTTGCTGATATAACATCATGGCTAGTTCTTTGCGGGGTAGACAGAAATAACAGAGGGCCATAAGGCACGATTCATACACGCCTCACTCGCTTCGTTGACTTTCATAACTCTTTTCGTGCACGCGCGTCGATTTTTGAGGCTCCTAACATCACCTGCCTCCAGATCACGTTTTATTTGGTCATATAATGTGTGTCTTGGCCTTCTTCGACTCCTACATCCATCCGCTTTTGCATTGTATATCTGCTTGGTCAATCTTGCATCATCCTTTTTTCTACATGTCTTTCTATTTGTAGCAACAATAACTTTGGAGTTATTTGCCGTGTTATTTTTCATTTAGCCATACAAGATGGCGCTACACTATCAGGTTTTAAGGTCATAAAAATATCAATAAATATAAGGTTATAAAACTATAAATTACATAGTACCCATTGTAATAGTACAGAGATTGCAACACCCGACCCTTCTAGTCGGGAGTTGAACATATTAGATAGGGGGATGTCGCCTGACACTAACTATTTAGCGATCTACTTGAATCTGAGACACTGTTTCGATGAGCACCGATTGTGGAGATGGCTTCTTTTATTATATTGGGGAAGGAATATAATACGGTGTAGTCTCGTTGTTCCAGTAGTTCAACGTACACCACTCCGCTTTTGAATTACGATACGTGTGTACGTCTGTCGAAGATATTATTATTAATTAATTTATTAAATATGTTTTTGGATTGAATATCCAATCAATTAATAAACGCCACTTTATATATATATATATATATTCACTCTATATATCCATAGAATACAAAATAAACTCAGAGAAAAAAATCGGCCACTCGAATAAAAATAGTAACACCAAGATGGCTTTAGATCATAAAACTTTAACTTCAATCATTATATACATTTATAAGGAAAATTAAAACTAAGTTTCTTCAGGCGAAACAAACCCACAATAAGTTCACACATTCAAAGTTAATTCAAATAATTTTATACAGAATTGTCGTATGCGAACAACGACAATATTATCAAGTTACATGATAAATTATTGCTACAAAATAACTTCAAATACATACAGATATTGTTTACGCTTTTGTACCGATTGTCTTGTTTGAGGTAAAATATATACATGTATATATACGTATAATCTATTATCTCCGTAGGCCATAATATCTCAACATAAATCCCCAGACCGACTTCCTTGTAAGCAACCAAGCGAATTGACAAATAACTCAGCAAAACAACCGTCTCTCTACGCATTTTCAAACGATTATCCCGGGTTCATCGTTATGCATATCATAAAATAACAAGCATAATCGCATAATACATAAATCCGAAAACATCTATAAACGTATTTGGCAAAGCCGTGTCCACAAAACTGTCCGCATTGTCCGAACAGGTATGTGACATTTCCTTCAGACACTGACATGGGTTATGGGGCTGGGCTGGCCCTACCACCACCGACCACCCCAACGACTTGATTATGATAAACGACTTATGAAATTAAAACGATCCCGTACAACTCGCCATTCAAAATGAATAAAGCCTTTTGTTGAAATCCATTGCTTTGACAAATCGCTGTACTGTAAATAGTGTACACATTGTCTGTCATATTAAATAGAATGACAGCCTTTGTATATAAATATACATAAATATCCTTCTACGAAAGGCTATTCCTGAGACAAAAACCTTTAATACAACCAATCGTTCACGTGGCATATCCGTTTCAATAGCAATATGTCTTTAATGAAATACAGAAATAAACCTTTGAATATCCAATGCCTGCTACATATCGATTCACCAGTGGAGGCAATCTTACAAAATGTCTGACCTATTATAATAGTTACTTCTTTAAAAGCTATCTAGTGGACAAAGGCTTAGTGAACTAAGCTCAACTAGTTTTCCCGAGCGTTGTGTTGTAGCTCTTGATGCATTTTGTAAAATACATTTTTCTAAGTTCATATTTTCGCTCTATTTTATCTTGTCACTATACGCCTGTTAATATTCGATGGTGTAGGTACATGTACCATGTAGGTACATGTACCATTTGATCCGCATCAAAAGTAATTTTCACTTTTGCGTTTACAATTAAGTGCTAAATCTCGAAAATTATCACTTTTTCTTTACTACATTATACATGAATATACAACATACAAACCACCCTGTTGATACCCTCCATCTAGTAAAAAACCGTATGAAAATCCGTTACGTAAATTCAAAGAAATAAGCATATAAGGGGACAGACAGCGGAAAGCGTCTTTGTTTTATACTATACGAGCTGACCCGGCGAACTTTGTTCCGCATCAAAAGTAATAAATGAGTAATGTTTGGATGTCGTGAGGTTCAATTTGTGCTATCTATCGACCTTTACAGCTGTCCCGCTATGTTAAAACTGCAATATCTTCGAAAATATTCGTTTAAATTGCATGCTGTAAAACGGCCAGGATCATCTATATTACATGCACAATCTACTTAAGACACCTAATTGGATGTAAATTAATGCTGTAATGTTTAAAATCGCTTCGTAAATAAGCCATTATTTCTCGTAAAAAGTAAAAAAATAAAAATGGTCATTGTGGGTTATCCCTTAGAAATAGACATATGCCTTGGAGCACTTTTTTGTAGACCTTTTAAAGGTGTTTAATAATGTAGAACATTGTTTTGATCTACCACTTAGGGTTCAGCCAGCGTTTGCAATTAAAATGCTAAATCTCGAAAATTATCATTTTTTCTTTACATCATCATATATGAATAATAGATCAAAACCACCCCGTTGACACCCTCTAACTATTAAAAAAAAACGCATCAAAAACCGTTACGTAGTTTTAAAGATATAAGCATATAAGAGGACAGACAGCAGAAAGAGACTTTGTTTTATTTGTTTGGTGTGTTGGATTCTAACTTGGGACATCTGTATCAGAAGCGCAGTGTTGGAGCATTAACTTATCGGGTACTTGTGTGATTGGGCACTGGTTCCCGCAGGTACAACACTTCCAGGTAATAATATTATTAATTGATTAATTGTAGCTTCTTGCAGCTTTTGCTATTAACAAATAGTATTGATTATTATCTTAGTAAGCTTTCAAATATGATGGCTAATTGGTAGGGGTGAAATATCCTTTAAGCATCATCATCATCATCATTAGCCTTTTTGAGGTCCACTGCTGGACATAGGCCTCCTCCATAGAGCGCCACAACTGCCTTTAAGCATACAGTGCTCAAATTAAACATAGAGATTATAGGTGGAAGGTCCCGGGCTCTTTATTTTGTTTTTTTTATCTATACATCTAGATAATATTGAAGTATATGTTTGTAATATTGTTATATATATAGTATAAATACGATACTTACACCAAAATAACATGTGTTACAAATTTTTTCTGACTGTATGTCTGTCTGTTTGTTCCGGGTAATCTGTTTTTATGGGATAGGATGGCAAAAGAGCAGGTGTGTCACTTGATGGTAAGTGACCAGCACCGCCCATGGACACCTGCAACACATATTACAGTTGTGTTGCCAACTTTTAAGGAGTAGGATAGGAAAGGATCGCGAAAGGGAATGGGCCTCCGGGTACCTCTCTCGCCGAGCGAAATGCGGCATGAGCCACTTTACGTCGATCTTTTAAGAGGTCGTGCTATTTCATTGGTCGAGCCGAGCAGCGAGCCAAGCAGCGAACTGCTTGGTTCTACCACTGTTAATGGCTGGACCGATTTTAACTGGAATTTAATTGGCGGGTATCTGGTATAATAAGGAGTTACTTAGACAACTTATTTTTAGATAAATTATTTTATTTATTCATTTACTGAATAATATTTCATAAAATATTAGCATTATAATATACTAATCACATTCCTTATCTCTATAATTATATATTATCAAATAAAAAATATTTTTCCTGATAAATCAGCTATTTCAAAAATAATCGATAAATTGCTTTTGGATATTGAAACAACCCGTCAGGTAATATAACATATTAACATAAAATAACTTCACCTCTTTTTCTACGCAAAGGTGTAAGCTGCGTCTGTTAAGCCTCGTTTCACGGTGGCTAATCTATCGCCATACCGGGCACAAAGTTTTTAGTCATCGATATTTATCACACATAACTTCCGAAAATAATTTCTAAAGGTCATTGGTAAGAGCCAGGATTCGAACCCGCGAACTTCTTGATTCAGAAGCGCGGTGTTCTACCACTGGCCCACCATCAGGTGATTGTGTTATTAATATTCAATTTATTTAAAAACTAAATCTTTGAGTAGACTAGAAAGTTTTGACTTTAAAAATAACAATTCAGTTTTATCGTATTGAATATAGCTATCTTTATTCGAACTTAAATTATTAACAACCATATTGATTTTCTACTAAAAATATAGATAACAAGACAATAAAAGTATAGATAGACGAGCGATCTACGACATTGTTCCAATAACTTTGACATGAAATGCTATCTCGCCGAGGTCGCTCCCGCTACCGCGTCCGCTGCCGCTCCCTCCTCTGCGTCCGCTTCCTCGACCGCCTGTCCCGCTCTAACAAATTTTCGACCGAAGCGGACTGTAGTTTGTTTTCTTTGTGTCATTTCCTTATCGCTCTGCCAAAATACGTTTCATGACTGTTACATCAGCCGAAACATACTTCAGGTGAAAAATATACTAGGAACTGTTAGTTTTGATACATTTTTATGACGTAAACTATCTTAATTTTTTTTAGTTATTTTATTTTTAGTCTTACTTTTTCGACATTTTTTTAATGGTATGGGTAGGAAAACTAGCAGGCGTGTCACCTGATTTGAGCAAAAATCGCCGCCTATGGACACCTGAACACAAATACAGTTACAGTGTTACAGTTGCGTTGCCGGTCCTCACAATGGGATATGGAAGGGGTCTGAAGTGGGATGGGAAGGGGACGGGGAAAGAGGTTGGGCCTCCGGATACCTCTCTCACCAAGCGAAATGCGGCAAGAGCCACTTTACGTCGATATTCTGAGAGGTCGTGGTATTTCACTTGTCGAGACGGCCCATTCATGCAGGCTCTACCACTGTAAACCACATTTTGTAACTGACTGACATAATTTCCGGCTAAATTTATTAAATTACTTATATCAGATAACCGGGTAGATGCTTATCACACATCTGCAACGCCGAGGAGATAACATCTGTGTTTCCGGCCAAGGTAAGAAGAAATACACTGATTTTTTGAAGTCGAAACAGTATTTACTAGACGCGCGATCTGACTTAATAGCTCGACAATTACATGTTATTTCTTACTAATATCATAAATGCAAAAGTTTGTGGAGATACTGAGAGTACTAAGCCACAGATCAATTGTTGCAAAATAATATGGAAATTTGCTTAAAAGTCGAAAATATTCAGGATTTACACAATATATAGGAACGTATCTTTAAGATATTATTTCGACTTGGATATTATTATAACAATACTTCAGTCTGAACGTTATTTGCAAATGATATTTTAACTAAAAGAATGGTAATACCGTATTTTTAGTTAAGCGGGATTATTCCTCGGGCTTAATAGATGCACTTTTTTTTTATTATCATTTCCCTGCCTTTATCCCACTCTTAGTAGGGTCGATCTAAAATGTTATCCATTCTCTTCTAAAACTCGGCGTCTCCACACTTACTTCCTTCATACTCGTATCAATTTATTCACAGTTCATCCATCTCTTTTTCGATCTTCGATCTCTTTTTCGAGTCCATCCGCAGTTATTCTTAATGCTCATTACTCTCCTTGTAATATGCTTTCTTACCTTTTCATAACGTTGGACAGGTTATGAAAAGGTAAGACAGCAACCAATTTACCATTTCTATTTTTTCTGTGATTGGTGATTTTATTTTATTTAAATGATCGCTGACATTTAAGGATATGTACCTATGTTAAACATTTAAACATAACATAACATAACTTCACGCCTTTTGTTACCCGAAGGTGTAGGCAGCGGCTATTAAGCCTCGTCTCGCCGTTATGTTTACGTCCCAAATGGAATAGGTGGCGAACCTATTGCCATACCGGGCACAAAGTTTTTCAGTCATCGATATTTATCACACATAACTTCCGAAAACAATTTCGAAAAGTCATTGGTATGAGCCAATGTCTGGAATCGAACCCGAACCTCTCTGGATCAGAAGCCGTGTGCTCGACCACTGCGCCACCGAGACTAATAACTATTCAAAACTAGTTTTAAATATTTCTTTGTTAATTTTAGATGTCTAGTATAGTAAAAAAATAACGAAATCTTCAATAAACCCTCTCATGTTCATGGAAATGGTTCAGTGTAACAACAATTGTCAAGACTTAGTGTCCACTTGTCAGCACGTGCATATGCCCCGTGCAGCGAAACAACATCTATTTGATTCTTATCTCATCCCCCCCTCAAACACCCACCACTATCCCAGCTAGACCCATCCCCCATTCCACTAACATCCAAAATATAAACAGGTAAAATGTTTTATTTTGTGAAAGAAACGTCCATTTCAAAGACAACACTGTCTATCTCTTTTCAAATAAGTATCTATAATTTTCTTTTTTTTTTGTTACGAAGAACTGTCACTACAAAGATAAGACAAGTGAACTCTTAATCAGTATATTTTTTTATGAGCAAACCAGGTAGACGCACCACAAATAGTCTCACAGTTGCCGCCCCTTAAAATAGGATAGGGAGGAAGTTAAAAGTGGGATAATAAAGCGAAGGGGAGAGGGGAAGGGGTAACATAAAACCTCAAAATAGTTAAATTTGAAGTTAATAGATTAGGTTAATGTATAAATTTTTATTGTGAAATATTTAGTTCATGTCATAATCAATACTTTTATGTAAGTACAAAATAAATTGAAATTAAGTTTTAACATATACACTCAGCTCGATCCCAGACGTACGCAATAGTCTGTAACAAGCATATCAAAACAGAATAAATAAAAATAAAAAACAAGAAAGTTGTTAGCTATAAATGCAGTTATAAAAATTTTTACCGTTTCAAGTGGGAGACGCTGAGAAAATTGCAATTATTTCTATATTTCTAAGTGAACGACGAACGTTGCGAGCCGAGAGCAGAAATGGACTGAAATAAAATCGAATCTAAATTTATCGAAGCCAAAAAAAAGATGGCGACACTGTAAAAGTACTTACTACCCGTGCAATTAAACCGCACTTTACAGCTACAATCCCTTGAAATAAAGAACTTAAAAAAGTGTGTGTGTGTGTATCCTTTATTTGTATCGACTGCTTTAACTCTTGCCGTGAACGGAAAATAGTGAGTTCTCCACAATAAGAGTAGCTTAGAAGTCCATTATTACATACAGGTTGCTGGTTAAATAGTATACTAGAAGTCAAATAACTAATCATTGTTTCGTGATATTTATATGTATACTAGCTGACCCGGCGAACTTTGTTCTGCATCAAAAGTTATTACTTTTGATGCAGAACAAAGTTCGCCGGATGAATACATTTCGAATTTTTCACTTTTTTTTTACTATATGATACATGATAGTACAGGATCCGTAGAACATTTTTTTAAGTGATTAATATCAAGCTGAATCTTCGTGAATAGCTTCATTTGTATGAGACCTCCAACAATATCATATGGGAAATTTTAGATGATGGTAGCTAACAGAGGTAGCCACGACCAGATACGTTTATTTGATGATTCTCAAAAATTCATTACTAACCGACTGTTCCTAGTGTGATATTCAAGATAGTTATCTAAATGATTGGAAATTATATTTGTCCTATAAAATGCAAGGTTTGATTAAAGAGGTCCCCTTCTTTCAACTGGTATGGAAAACGCGGCCATGAAAAATTATTACTAACCAGCTGATTTTTTAAAATTAAATTATTTAATATTCATATAATATAACATAACATAACATAACTTAATACTTAATATGTAATTTTATTTTTAAAAATCAGCTGGTCGGTAATAATTTTTCATGGCCGCGTATTCCATACCAGTTGAAAGAAGGGGACCTCTTTAATCAAACCTTGCATTTTATAGGACAAATATAATTTCCAATCATTTAGATAATTATCTTGAATATCACACTAGCAACAGTCGGTTAGTCATGAGTTTTTGAGAATCACCAAATAAACATATCTGGTCGTGGCTACCTCTGTTAGCTACCATCATCTAAAATTTCCCATATGATATTGTTGGAGGTCTCATACAAATGAAGCTATTCACGAAGATTCAGCTTGATATTAATCACTTAAAAAAATGTTCTAGGGATCCTGTACTATGAATTATAGATAAGAACCACCCCGTTGACACCCTCTATCTATTAAAAAAACAGCATCGAGATCCTTTGAGTAGATTCAAAGATATAAGAGGACACACAGCTGTCAGCTAATTTATTTTATACTATGTAATGATACACATCTATAATGTCTTAAGTTTACTTAGTATTAAAGTAAGGTAATTAGCGTACGTGTGTGAAACATTTAATTAGGTAGATTACGCGGTTTTATTGTTAAGCACTTCGGAGGTGAACTTTGTAATAAATAATTCTTACTGTTTGCTGTTAATAATCCCCTCCCTAAAATCCGCGGCGTGTTTAAGTAAGGCCGCTTTGTAATATCAAATGGGGCAGGTATTATTCAATGGAACCTTGGAATGAAAAATGGAAAAGACATTTCCCTTCCATTGTCGCTGTAACAAAGCGAAGAGACTCTACGTCTTCCGGTATTTTACTGGACTTTGTACCCCACTCGTACACGCGACGAGATGTGGAGTGATTTTATTTTTTCTATGCCACCATAAGTTGAGATTTTCTCTGGCGAAATCAGAATAAGGACATTGTTACCAAGGTTACAAAAAATATGTTTTTATTAAGAACTTAATTCGAAGACTAAGTTTAAATATTTGAATTTTGTATGTGTTCTAAAGTCAAATATTTTGCAGTTCTAAATTCAAAGTTTTGATTACTGGCCCTGTCTAAATTGGATTGCTAGATTCTTAAAATGAGGACATTGTTTGAGCACTAGCAAATATTATTTAATTTCTTTAAATTAATAAAAAATACATAGCTATACGTAACTTACTCATGAAATTAATTAAATTTAATATAAACTTTTACCCCACTGAAAATATGTGGAACACAAAAACCGTTACATTCATAGTTGTATTTAAATGTTAAATTTTTGTTTCTGACTGTTTTACGTGGAATTTTATAATTCTCACGTGATTAATTGTTGTTGTGGTTACATTTAAATGTTTAAAATCCTGTACCTAGCGGTGAAATCTTTCCAAGGGAAAATTTTACTTCGTATCCGAATGTAGTTAACAATAAAAGTTGTCAAAACTCCACTTACATATCAAGAAGTCTTCGATACGTATGTAGATTCGGGTTGAAAAAGGCACGAGGTCACAAAAATATAAGTCAATAAGTCTTAAAATTGTATATATATCTTAGATTCAATTCTGAAACATTTGATAATTGTCTCAATAAACCAAAAATGTAGCTTATAAGTTTCGACTCTCATACCGCTTTTCTTCTTACCAACTTCTCAAGACAAGAGTGGGGTGGGAGGTAGCTCGCATAAATATCGTATAATTACTACTCTCCGTTTACAGGGATGGACTTAGTTGAGGCAGCCCATTATCAATAGTTGGTAACTTCTAAATAACAACATATTTTCTAATATACATCGTACAGAGATACCGATAGACTGTCATAGAAATATTTTCGAATTGTATTGCTTTAAATATTAGACTTTCGACATCGACTTTTTAGAATTTAGGCGATGTAAAAAAAATTTAGTCTATGATTTTTCCATCAGAGTTCTAAGACTTAATCTATGCAAATATCACGTAAAAAAACCTCAACTAACCATTGATCCAATGGTCTTATGAGATTTTCCTTAATAAATATTTTGAGGTTGTTGTAAAGTACAATCCTGCCTTCAAAACCCTAATCCGTACCAACGTAACATCGCTTGCATCCGATACAAGTGCGCTCAAGTAGGCCCTTGGTGTGGCATTGTTGCCAGTAGAACAAAGCGAAGGGCCCTCAGCGGCTGGCGTGACCTCGCTACGCCCTCTACGGCTCTGGTGCGAAACTCTTTGTGATATCACGTTTTTAGGACACCCGCTACTGTGAATTGACTGTGTTGATAACAAGTGTCCCTCGAAATCACGAAACGATCGAGAGATATGGTCTTACGAAACTGTCGCCTACTGTTGGTGAAAAATCTGATATTGAAATTTCGATACTTCCGAACTGAATATATGCGTTACAATTTACGATGGTGGAGCCAAGTAGGTTCTCTGCATGAATGAGCCATATGGACCTGTGAAATACCATGTCCCCGCAGAGAATTGACGTAAAGTGACTGATGTTGTGTTTCGTTGGATAAAAGAAGGCCCATCCTTTCCCTGTCCCTTGAAACCAGATAAAACTAGTTATAAAAAAACTGCGTGCTTTTTAATTAATTCATAATGGTATTTACATAAATACTAAATATATATTTTTTTTTACGGGATAGGAGGGCAAACGAGCGGGCGTGTCACCTGATGGTAAGCAACTAACGCCGCCCATGGACACCAGCAGCACATATAGTGTTACTGTTGCGTTGCCGACCTTTAAGGGAAGGGGATAGGAAAGGACAGGGAAGGGGGTGGGCCTCCGGGTACCTCTCTCACCGAACGAAACGCGGCATGAGCCACTTTACGTCGGTCTTCTGAGAGGTCGTGGTATTTCACCGGTCAAGCCGGCCCATTTATGCAGTAAACTGCTTGGCTCTACCACTGTTGAATTTTTGAGTACTTATTTTGACTCTATCAAAATAAGTACTCAAAAATACGCATTTTAAAGCAATAGAATATTCACGAAAAATAAAGATATGTTTGCAAATGGAATAATAAATATTGCATACTATGTTAGTGGTGTCGCAAAATAAACACATCACCACAATAAGCTGACAATAGGAAACAAAGATTTAGTTTGCACACCACGAGCCCTCGTCGTGTGTGACTCCCGACACCCCTCAAACTTGGGTAGTGGCAAATTCCACTTTAACTTTTACCACTTTACACTTGCAAATATTCGCATACTATTATTTTATTTATTTATTTATTTTTTGTAAATGTAAATACGTCCCTGTCAGCTCCGTTATATTGAGTGTTATGTAAAAACTGTCACATTTCTTTCTAATATCTAATAAACTAAGCAAAAACGAATTCGGGGGAATTGGGGTCCGACAAAAACTAATATTATTAAGGCTGTGTTGGAGAGCTGGGCATTACTTAGTGAAGTGCTTGATCATCTGTTGATAAAAAAAAAATTGCGCGGTAATGAAAATAACTAAGATAATACATATTAAAAAAACGTGCTCCTATTTTTACGCTGAAATGATAAAATTAAATTGAAATCTGTGAATTTTCTGAAGTCTCGTTGGTTTTGAATTAGAAGTCTGCCTGTGCTTTTGTGTAGAAAAAGGAAGTTATAAAAAATAATTTAACGTATTATTATTTTTTTAAATTCTTAACCCAGTAAGAGACGCTCCAATGGTCGAACCAATCACGTCTCAGACCAATGACTTTTCGAAATTATTTTCGGAAGTTATGTGTGATCAATATCGATGACTGAAAACTTTGTGACCGGTATGGCTATAGGTTCGCCACCAATTCTATTAAAACATAACAACGAGTCGAGGCTTAGCAGCCGCTGCCAACACCTTTGGGTAGAAAAACGCGTGAAGTTTTGTTTATGTTATGTTTCTTTACCCAGTAGTCAAGCTATACAGATTTTCAACACTTTACTTGTCATCTGAGACTTAATATTTTTTAAGTGCTTCCCTCTATCGGAATTAAGTTATAGCTGTCTGTCAGGGGCGGTTACATCCTTGAGCTCTTCAAGTTTCTTCGTAACTTCAAGAATCTTTGTACAATGACGCTACATCGTTGAATAACACTTAATAAGATTTTGTGTGGTCGGGGTGTTGGAATCGTGAAATGTATTCACAAATTTATAAGTGGAATTAACGATGTCTGTCACATAATTTGTTTGTCATGTGATGAATGGCCAAAGTTGTACAGGACGGAAACTTAGTAATTGTTTATTATAGAATATTCTCTATAATTATAATATAATAAATACTTCTCGTCGGTACAGAATTTTATGTTCATCTAAAATGGTAACTTTGCGCCAATAAAGCCTCCTTTATTGGCGTAAATTTGCCATTCTGTACTCACTTTTAAGTAATGTTGTAAAATTAATTTCCAAAGAAAACGTAGTGCATAATTATTAACACCATCATTCGTTTACTATTCAAAAAATATAGCAGCAATTTTTCGTGTCGCCGATTGAAATACACTCGAGAGCAATGAATCCGGGTCACTTAAAGAATCCTAAAAATCTCGGAAACTAAAAATGCTAGGTTAATGCAATAAATTGTATTTAATAGACAATGTAATACTCCTTAAATGAAGGTATTAAAACTTCTTAGTTATTGTAAAGTTATATCATAAAAAAATCAAATTTGAAAAAGGGCCACTTTCGAAGATGGAACTACGAAATTACAGCATTTGGTTTTGCTTTTGTTTCTAATCTGTCATTTATGTGGGTACATAAACCATGTTGATAGTGCTCTATATTCATTATTCAAGCTGAAATTATGTCGCTTACGCCTGAAGAATGCACCAGAATACTTACAATGCTGGAAACCGGCCGGAGTCAGCGCGATACAGCCAGGACTGTTGGTGTGTCGCTGTCAACAGTACAAAGAGTTCTCCGACGTTACGAAGAAACTGGTTCTAACCTACGCAGACCAGGAACGGGCAGAACCAGGTATACCACAGCACGAGAAGACCGATACTTGGTGAACACCATGCTTCGAAATCGCTTTCTCACAGGAACTGAACTCACCAATCAGTTTCGACGCCTCGGAGGAAGTAACCCAAGTGCATGGACAGTAAGACGTCGGCTTGCTGAATCTAACTTAAAACCCCTAAGACCTGCAAACGGCCCTAAACTGGAGCGTGGGCATCGTATTTCAAGACTAAGATATGCCCAGAGCCACGTAAATTGGAGTATTGAAGATTGGTCAAAAGTTATGTTCTCCGACGAATCAAAATTTATGCTCTACAAGCACGATGGAAGACACAGAGTGTATCGAAGACCAGGGGAAAGATTCAAGCAAGCATGCATCGAGGAAAAAGTAGCCTACGGTGGTGGGTCTGTACTTGTGTGGGCCGGAATTTCTTCTGAAAGTCGCACAGAGCTGGTGATCATAGAAAACGGCTCTTTAACTAGCGTAAGATATGTGGAAGAAATCCTCAATGATCACGTTGGTCCATTTATGGTCAATTTAGGTGAGGATGCTATATTTATGCATGACAATGCCCGACCTCATACAGGTAGGATTGTGAATGACTACCTTCAAGAGATGAACATTACTCGTATGGAGTGGCCAGCGCGCAGCCCGGATATCAACCCGATCGAGCATGCTTGGGACGAGCTAGGCAGATGCGTAAAACAACGAAACCCTCCCCCAATCACGCTTCGTGAGCTCAAAATTGCTCTCACAGAGGAATGGGAGAATATTCCCCAAAATCGTATAAGGAACTTGGTGTACAGCATGCCAAACCGCGTAAACGCAGTAATGGAAGCACGAGGAGGCAATACGAAGTATTAAAATTCAAGAAAATCGTAATAAAGTTCAAAAATTTCATGTTTCCTATTTTTGTTTTAAGGAGAGATCAGCAGATTTTTTCTTTATGTAATTTTGTGTTAATAAAATGTATGGTGACTCATATTTTTTTTACTTTCATTTAAGGAGTATTACATTGTCTATTAAATACAATTTATTGCATTAACCTATCATTTTTAGTTTCCGAGATTTTTAACATTCTTTAAGTGACCCGGATTCATTGCTCTCGAGAGTATTTACTCCAATAGCATGATCATACTTTGAGTAATTCATATCAAATATAACTTCGAAAGAGCGTTACTAAAAGTGAATCCAAGTATTTTCTAGGATTCGAACCCGCCAAACAAAAGTCCTAAAGCTAAACCACTAGATAATCTCGACGACAAATGTAATAACAATTTTAAAAAAATACACTGCCTCTTTATCTTATATCTTTAAACGAGCAATTCTTGTATATATATATATATGTATATATATATGTATATTAATTGGAACTCGGAATCGGCTCCAACGATTTTCATGAAATTTAGTATATAGGGGGTTTCGGGGGCGATAAATCGATCTAGCTAGGAATCATTTTTAGAAAATTTCATTTTATCGTGTTTTATCGATAATCAACTTAAACATCAACTTACTTTTTGGAATTCCTGACATCTATTGGCGAATGCTATAATTATTTTAAATTGTGAGCAACTAACTTGCTTTAACGACAACAACACTAAAGCTATTCCAGCAGATGGCGTTGTTTATAAAAAAAAAGAAAATACCGAGCAAAGCTCGGTCATCCAGATATTATATGCTAAAGTCACAACCTTTGTTTAAAAAAAAAACTTATTCAGCAACATTTTCATCGGTTTCAATGATTCTGTAAATACTCGTAAATATCTCTCTTCAACGATTTTTTTTATCTTATCTTTTTGTGAAAGCATGGAAAATATAAATTCGATACGAACTGTACTAGCGAGAAATCAGAATTGCCGTTTCAGTAAGACATTGGGCCATAAGTAAAGACGGTGTGAGAGTGAGAGAGGGAAGCAGTTCGTACTGTAGAAGTAAGAAGCCAGCACAAGTGAAAAATCTCTAAAAACGTAACATGTCTATCGCTCCAGAAAAGATGTTTCGCAAAAGTTACCCCGACACTCCGACACTTATTGCAGTTAGGCGAAGCTTCACCTTCAAATCCCAACGTATTTGTTTCTTGTTGCCAGAAATAATGTCAATTGTCAATAATACAAAGTTTGTTTGTAACAAATATACTTTTATTTTTTGACGTGACAACGTCTTAAATTAGGTTGCGGCTGGGAGTCACTTATGAAAAAGTGTAACGCTCGGTAACGTTACGATGAGTCACCGAACGAGAGAGAGGCCCGCCGAATGCCATATGTCAATGTCATACTATTGATAAATGTTGATAGTGTTAAGTAAATTAGATATTAGTTTAAAATTAATTAATTAATTAATTATTATTTTACAAATTTTCATTAATTTCAAATTTATTTAGCAAAAATTTGAACCTTCGATCTGAATAAATGTTTTGATTTTCGAATTGATTCTTTAAAATTACAAATATTAAGAAAAAGTGGCAGATATAAGAAAACTTGATTTAAACTGTGTTGAGCAAGAATTTTAACATCTAATTTAAGTAAATGTTTTAATTTTCAACTTCATCATTTACAATTACAAATTTTAATTAATTTCAAATTTATTTAGCAAAAATTTGAACCTTCGATCTGAATAAGTGTTTTGATTTTCAAATTGATTCTTTAAAATTAAAAATTCATCCATTCAATTTCAAATGTTCAACAGGAATCACCACTCTCAAAACAATGGAAACGGACGAGCAAATGCCTTCAACTTAATTATATTCATATCAATAAATATTCTACCGAGAAAAAGACGTTGTCACGTAAAATCTTCGCCCGTAAAACCGACTTTACAGGCAACCAGATTTTTTTTGTTTGTAGAATCAAGTCATAAAATCTCAAGTAGCTCATTCAATTCGTAATAAATACAAATACATGGCATATCTCGATGATAATTCTGATATCAGCCTTTGACTTGAGTTATTTATTATCATTCTCAGTGCCTATTATTAAAAATAACATATATAACATAACTTCACGCCTTTTTCTAACGGAAGGTGTAGGCAGCGGCTGTTTAACCTCGCCTCGCCCTTATGTTTACGTCCCAAAAATGGAATAGATGGCGAACCTGTCCGAATTATCAGAGCATGCCCTTTCTTACTTTTACACAGACACTCTCTTTCAACCCAACTTTGTAACAGTTAACTTCTGAAAAGTCATTGATGTAAGCCAGAATGACCGGATACTTCTGAAATAGAAGTATCCGGCTCGAAAATCATGGTCACCGAGAAAAGAAGGTTTGCATCATTGGTTATTAATGAATTACTTTGGTAATGAATATTTATGTAAATTTAACACCAACTAGTCGGTATACACAAGTTGACTTTGAGTGGCGGTTTACCGTACGTAGCTGGACATAGTTGAGACAGCGGAGGTCAGCCGCACGCCCGCCCGCACTCGAGATGCAGGCGTATGTTCGTAACTTGTAGTTTATATCGCCTTGTTAGCGCGCTTAATGAGATTTAACATGTATTTAGAATTGTATAATTTAAGACATTACATTATTTGATGATACTATTTTGATCGGGATCGGAGTCACTGATTCGGATCTAATGAAAAATAGCGTAATAAGGGAGAAAAGCAAGCTGAAGGATGATGTGGTGACCAAGGTGGAAAGAAGTATGTTAAGAAAACCGACTGACTAAAAGAGTATACGAAGCGGATGAGAGTGGCAGGGTCGGGATCGGGAGACCAAGACGGAGCTACCACGACCAAATAAAGGGTATCACTATAGCATATAGCATTCCGAGCACCGGAAACCGGCGTAAATATATGATGAGATGTATGACTGTGGATAAAGCGAAAGAAGTGTGTCAGAATCGTAGCCAATGTCTCTGCCTTCCCCTATGGGATACAGGCGTGAGCTTATGTGTGTATGTATGTACTGTTTTGACGCCCTTAATACTAAAAGAATCTGAAGATAGAAGATTATTTGCGGGCCTAACGTCATATATAGATCACAACTTCTGAGAAATACAAAAATTGTATTAACTAATATAATATAATCAAATATTTCGATATATTTATCATCCTTTCGAAAAATATAACTCTTTTAGTCGATTCTGTAAGAATATAGATAAGTTTTTACTTAATACGTTTTAGCCTCCGGCAAATAATACCGGATAAATACGTATATTGTTCGCAGGAAAGATTCTTGGGTTCGATTCCGAATGTCGGGCGATAAAACGCGTGAAAGATTCATCATAGCACCCGAGGGGCCGATTCCTCTTCAAACTTGTAGCAGACCCTCCCGCCCTCTGGCTCCCTTAAATCATATTTTTTTTAAAAAAATCCACTCGTCTTAGTTGTGAATCTCACTCGCACTACGCCACCAACTTCTGACATTGAATTGAATTGTCGACTCGTTTGATGACGTCTATGCGAGAACTTGGGCACGAACCGGATCGAACCGGACCGGGCCATCATTGATTAAAGAACTTTTCTTTCTTTTTTTGTTGTACAATGTTCGTGCGGAGTTTTTATCTCTTTAACGATTATGTTTTTTTTTGTGATTGTTTAGAATTTGTTATTGATTTGACTTGACATATTGAATGTGAATTGTATTGTATGTACTAAAACATGTGGGCAGCGACAATTATGGCACCTAATACATAGAAACAAACCTTTTATTCTGCGAAAAGACAATAGACATAGTGTTTTTTCTTTTTACAACCTCAGATACTAAGGAGTTGAAGGTGATATATTTATTTCATCCAAACAAATCTTTTCAAGACCGAAAAAAATCTAATCCCATAAACCAATTAAGGGATAAACACTAATGTCCACTAAATTGCATTTACGTGTAACGTACATAACATTTAATTGGGATATTGTGCAAGTGGTCCTAATTAATACCAACCAATGTCCTCCTGGCTTTTAACTGATGAGCAGTGGCATATACAAGTGGACGTATAATTACAAAACACTACCAACGGTCCTTAAACATTGTGTAAAATACTACAAAGCAATTGTTTTAATTTTGTTATCAAACAATGAAAATGACAAAAATATGTTGAACGATTTATCATTTATTGGAGAAAAAATAAAATTCCAGCTAGATAAGTCAAGTTTCAATAACAAATTACGGGAAACCATTTAAGTCAGTTTTAAGGTTTGAACAATCAGAAATGGTAACTTTTGCGAGATTATTCTGGTCATCAGGCGAAAAAACTCTTTAGGTGGCCTTAAATAGGTCCTTTTAGCAACATCAACGACTAGAGTATCAAGCCACCTTTTTGACACACCCTTTATCTAAAAAAAACCGCATCAAAAACCGTAGCGTAGTTTCCAAGATATAAGCATATAAGGAGACAGACAACGGAAAGCAACTGCAATGTACTGTAATGATATATCTGACTATAATATTTAAATGTGGGTAAACTTTGTAATTTCCTTAATATCTACATTGTAATACATAATAAGTATTACAAAAAACTATTATTTCAGGCTCATAAAATTGCAACACTGTCAACGTATCGTACGTTTTGTGTGAGAAAAACAACGTCGAGTTTCGTCTATAAGCACGACAATATTTTACGACAGCAATGAAGTGTCTTTGTTTTCTTTAGGTTGGAATTTTGAAAATTTATATGTCTCGGTGATACAGTGGTCGAGCACCCGCTTCTGAATCCAGATGTTGTGAGTTCGAATCCTGACACTGGCTCACACCAATGACTTTTAGACGTTGTTTTCGGAAGTTATGTGTGATAAATATCGATGACTGAAAACTTCGTGCCCAGTATGGCAATAGGTTCGCCACCTATTCCATTTGGGATGTAAACATAACCGCGAGACGAGGCTTAACAGCCGCTGCCTACACCTTCGGATAACAAAGGCGTGAAGTTATGCTATGTCAAGGATTGCGGTTGCATGATTTGTACGTTTAAAATATTAAAGAGACATTAAAGTACCTTTATTAATTTTAGTAGTAAAATTAATAGCAATTTCATATGTAAAAGATGAAAAAAAGTCATTTGGTTTGGTTTATATACGGGATTTCTATGAAGTCCGGGTAAATACATCCTGAATTAGCTAAACTGAAATGTGATTATGAACCAATAGACAGGAGCAGTTATAAATTTCAAGACATAATTCCAATATTCTGTCTCAATTCAGGCTTGTGAGTGGCAAATCCCTGGAGGTTTAGTCTTAGCGATAGGCCTCCACAAATCTATTATCGAATTGTGCTGCCATACTATTTGAAGCTTACCGTCTAGAGGATTTAAATATATATATATATATATATATATTATTACATATATTATAATATTATAATTATAATATTTCGTATTTAATACGGAATAATATGAGTTGTTTTTATATTGATTCAAGAAGTAGTGGGTTCAAATCCTGGCGCACACAAAAATGACTTTTCGAAATTTTCGGAAGTTACGTGTGATAAATATCGATGACTGACAACTTTGTGCCCGGTATGGCAATAGGTTCGCCACCTATTCCATTTGGGCGTGAACATAACGGCGAGACGAGGCTTAACAGTCGCTGCTTACACCTTCGGGTAACAAAAGGCGTGAAGTTATGTTATGTTTTATTAATAGTATTAATATATTATGAATATAATTCAGCTGCATTAGTGCCGGCTCGACTAGTGAAACACCATTACCTTTCAGTAATTGTCACGTTAATGCAGCTAACGCTTTAAAATATAGCATTGGAGAGACATCTGTCGATACAACAGGATATTGCGACAGAATTATCAATGGAAGCAATCTAGTAGCGACATCTATGGGTTATGTTTGTGACGACGGTAAGTACGTCGTCGTCAACGAATAAAAATCAAATTAGAACTAATTAAATTCATTAATGAAATAAAACATAATAATATATTAAACCTATAAATAATATATAAACTAGTAAATTAAGAATCCCACTACAAGGAATAATTGTAAAAGTCTATGACTCACTCCCACTCCGGAATCCGAATGACGGAAATGACAGATCATATCTTTAGATTTTGAAAATATACTATGAGTTGTTTCTCTTTGACGCCGTCGCCTCGCTAACACCTCACAAGTACACTACCGACGGCATAGAAATTCTAGACCGGATAGACTGATCTCCAACATCACAAATCAAAAACAAATCAAAATCTCATTTATTCAATTAGGTCAATAAAGACACTTATGAAGGTGAATCAAGCTGCTATTTCAACCCTTAAGAGTTCTAATGCAGGGTCTACACCCTGACGTCCACATATATTGCAGCCAGGATCTACCCCTGGTTACGAAGAACTCTGCCCAGCGCTCGCCTATATATATCGGCCAACCACCCTTAACGCGGAAGGACCGTAGCGGAGCTGACCAGACTCCACCGACTTGCGGAGATACGCCCTGTCTCGCTACTGCCAGCTCTAAGGCCAGTGATTCTTGCCACTACCCGACTTGGTTGGAGGAAGCAGACTGACCCTTTGTTTTACCTACCGACCTACCGAGACTACTTAAAATTATATTTCGCCGGCCCTCCATTCTTGCTGTATCTTTCCTTTCAGTTTCAGTACAAACCTTACTTTTCTACATATTGGTGAAGGATCTGGTTTACTTGAGAATATTAATCAAACTCTAACTCTGCGATATTGTGACAATCTCTAGAACCCTTATGATCTTCAGTTGAAGAAAAGAAAATGACGAATATTATATCTTCACAATCATTCACTATCTTCTTATAACTTCACACCTCTTTCTACCCGAAAGTGTAGGCAGAGGTTATCAAGCCTCGACTTGCCGAATTTTCATGTCTCAAATGGAATAGCTGGCCGAACCTCCGCTGTCATCGATATTTATCGCACAATACTTCCGAAAAGAATTTCGAGATGTATTTAATATGAGCACGGAATTGATCCAAAGACTTCTCGATTCAGAATTTGAATGCGCAACTACTGGACCACCGAGACAACAAACGTAAATTTAAGTAAATTTCTTACTCTTGTTATTTACACTATCTACACTAATTATAACGAGGATAGATTTGTATTTTTGTATGTAACGAATAAACTCAAAAAGTACTGGACCGATTTTAATAATTATTTTTTCTTTAAAAAGCTACATTATCACTGAGTAATATAGGCTGTGTGATCATCGTCGTCATCGACATTTTGTTTGTATGCGAGTAACACCGTGAGGCGGGAAGCGACATACAATATAGCGGTACGAAGTTCGCGCGGACTGCTAATAAAATATAAATCCGGCAAACAGTAAACTAATAGCTTTTTGACTGACCACAGAGATACACACATTATGTAAACACTACATATTATAAAAAATACATATTATTATAACTAACTCTACGAATTTACGGATTAATCCGACCGATACGAAAGTATTTTTTTTTTCTCTATCAAGTTCTTTTCTCGAACAAAGAAACATGATATCATCCCATTTCCTTATCCAGAATCAGTATAAAAAGAAATAAAACAAACAAACTTAATACATTATACAGCCGTTTCATTTTGTACCGAGTAAGTTGTGAAAGATAAGCGTGTATATATGGCCTCGTGCCATCCCAGCGCCATCTATGACATCTGACACAACCTTGGACAAGTTGTTTCTTCTCTAATAAACTTCTTCAGTCACCTTTTTTTAATATATTTCTCAGCTCATTCTATCGATATTTATTTTATACCTTCAAGTCTTTTATATTTAGACGTAGATAGCGTTATTTCGATTAGTAATATTTATTACTACCAAGGAATAGGTGAAGAGCTTATTGCCACACATGGACGCTTATTTAATTATAGCCTTTGCCCGCGACTACGTCTGCGTGGACAGTATAAAGCAGCAAAATACTATGCCTGCACTATTATAAGGCTTCATTCCTCACCCCCAATCAGTGATTGAAGATGTTAATATTCATGCAAAATTGTAAATATATTCATGCAGTAATTTAAGAGTTTATCCGTAACAAACATATAAATAAATAGACAAAATTTAAAAAAAGACCTATTAAACAGAAATTCTATTTATTTATTTAGTCAACATTCTATATCTTATTTAATTGATAACAAAAGTTAGTGAATGAACTAAAACTATTTAATTAAATTTCAACTCAATTGTAACTGCAAATAAGCACATCTTAATAAATGCAGTGGCAGATTCCGTAGCTAATAAACGAATGGCATGCCAATCCGACGACAGTTGAGTCGGGCGGGCAGTAACTAGACATTAGTGAGGCTGGCCACTCAAATTGGCATCCTCTACTTGATTACAATTAACTGGCAGGTCGCAGCCGACGGCCACAAACTGGCTCGCCGGGAACACCGTGCGAATTTAGGACACAAGTGTCTTAGACTATCAACGTAATTGGTTGTAACTTATGGGTATCAAATATATTCATACCTTACATATTGTATTTTAATATTATGCTTTTGATTATTAATACGATTGTTCTTTTATATGGGATAGGGAGGCAAACGAGCAGGCATGTCGTCTGATGGTAAGTAACTAACGACGTCCATGGACAGCAGCAACTCAGATAGTTTTCATGTTGCTGACCCTTAATATGCGATAAGAAAGCGGTCGTAATTGGGATGGGAAGGACCTCTCTCACCGAACGGCACCACGGCATGAGCCACTTTAGGTCCATATTCTGAGACGTCTTGGTATTTGACCGCTCAACGCGTCCCATTGAGGCAGCGTACTGCGTGGTTCTGTCACTGTTAAAATCTTCTAAATCAATGCATATAATTCATAAAATCTTTCTCTAGTTATCTTAAAAAAAGTTAATCAGTTTTGTTAACATTATATCATCTTAAGACTTTGGCTAGACAATGTCAATACTAGATTGTACTAAATTTTACATTGTGCTATGTTTGTACTTTAAACATTTGGTAAAAATACTTAAACCATTTAATAAATTTGTTTAAATTATATTCTAGAATTTCAGATTAAAAATCATTTATATATTGCTATAAGAAATATCTTCCTCAGGTAGTCATTTAAAATCCTCTTAAACTTTGGATCCGGCCTTAAGTGAAGCAGACCAGTAGATTCACACGTAGAGGACATTTGTTTTGGCAAAAATTCAATATATGGGCCAAACTCCGGACATATTTAGCCAAGTTGATTCAGTACTTACATTTTAAACGGAGTTTTTTTTTCTCTTCCTAATAAAACATTATATTTTTATAAGGAAATATTTAATATAGTTAGACATCTAATAGATTAAAACAACTTTTAGGATTATGTCGCGTTTATTTATTACTTATTTATATTTATTTCCCGACGTTTCGAACTCTTTACAGAGATCATTTTCACGAGTGATGATATAATAAAAATATTAAAAATCATATTTTTAACATCAACTTTTTGATTTTTATTTCCAAAAAGTGGGTGCTCTCTGTATCAATGAAAATAGCTTTTGAACAACTACCATCTTTTTGTTCATTACTCGTGAAAATGATCTCTGTAAAGAGTTCGAAACGTCGGGAAATAAATATAAACAAGTAATAAATAAACGCGATATAATCCTAAAAATTGTTTTAATCTATGAGTGAGATTCGCGAAAGCCTTAGAAATAAATAGACATCTAATGTTTAAAATTCGCGTACCACGGTGTGCGTTATTTACTCCTCCATAACTGCTTGACCGATTCTCAAGAAATTTTGTGGGCATATCGGGGAGGTCTGAGATCGAAGAACGAACAGACGGAAATAAATACAACCCTAAATTTTCACCCCTCTACGATCAACCCTTATTTTTTATTTGTTTATCAAAAACTTTATTTTTTTAGCAAGACGTTTGCTGAGTCTGCTAGTAAGTATATAATTAAATGTATGTATATTTAAAAAGTTTTTATCCGAATTGAAACTCAGAACTTCTGATTCAGAAGTGGAAACGTAATGGAATCAAGCCGTCCGTAATACCATCAGACATATCTTAATTTATTTGTAACAGACAATTTTTCAACAAAATGGACTCTTAATTTACCCATCATTCTATCCACGAGATACTTATCAGAAATTTCCATCTACAGCCTCGCTCCCCTATCAATTAAAATCCCCCCAAACCAGAGCCTTGCTTGGGATATTAATAGGATGTTATTCATTACTCCGTCATTGGTAGAACAACGCCAGTTCATTCGCTGCATGAACGAGCCGGCTCGACCAGTGAAATACCACGATCTTTTGAAATATCGGCGTAAAGTGGCCGCTATGCCGCGTTTTGCTCGGTGAGACAGGTATCCGGGGGGGCAAACCCTTCTCCTCTCCCCTCCTCTTTCCACTTCCAACCCCTTCTCTAACCTACAAACGAAAACATTCCCAAGGAGGGTTGACGTCAGGCAGGTGGTCGGTTATAGAATCACAGCCAAAACTATTGAAAATATGGATACGAAAGGATGACATGTTGTGCCGACAGTTAAAGTGGGATAAGGGCATAGTAAAAATGATGATTTAACCCAAAATGCAGCCAAAATGGCTGTTGCATACAATTGATCCATGTGCGTTGAAGCCACAACGATATCGTCACCTGTATGCTTATTTCAAATTTACATAATAATATTATCCACAAGCCGACAGCTTCCGCTTATATGATGTTGTTTCAAATTTGCAGATAACTTCTGGAGTAACAACGCTGCTGGGAACTTCTTGGAAGATACTAATGGGCTATTTCTCAGTAAAATAGTTTCTTTTTTAAAACTTGGCAATTCATATTTAAAATATAAAACAATGATCATTACACAGTATAAAACAAAGTCGCTTTCCGCTGTTTGTCCCCTTATCTGCTTAGATCTTTGAAATTACGCAACGGATTTTGATGAGGTTTTTTAATAGATAAAGGATGTCAACCAGGTCAACCAGATGTCAAACAAATAACAACATATCATAACTTCACGCCTTTTCTACCCGAAGGTGTAGGCAGCGGCTGTTAAGCCTCGCCTCGCGGTTATGTTTACGTCTCAAAATGGAATAGATGGCGAACCAATTGCCATACCGGGTACAAAGTTTTCAGTCATCGATATTTATCACACATAACTTCCGGAAACAATATCGAAAAGTCATTGGTGTGAGCCAGGATTTGAGCCGACTTCTTGATTCAGAAGCGAGAGATAGAATTAATTGTAATAGTGTCGGTGTAAAAGTAAGAAAGGGCATGCTCCGATGGTTCGGACATGTAGAAAGATGCATTTAATAAGCAGATCTACAATGCAAAAGCGGTTGGATGTAGGAGTCGAGGACGGCCACGACACATTTTCTATGGCGAAATAGGACGAGTCCTGGCGGAAGGTGATGTTAGGAGCTTTTAAAATGGTCGATGGCTCGTTTGTTTGACTTTCATAACTTTTATCATACAGATAAAAGTTATGAAAGTCAAACAAACGAGTCATTTGTGTAATAATCGTGCCTCATGACGCTCTGTTCTCTCTGTATACTGAATAGACCGCGTTTCTTAGTGTATATCAGTAATTACCACACATGTATAAATTTTTGCACATATTATACAGAAATATACTCCATATAACAATATTTATATTACTTTTAAATCAAGAATAACTAACCGAGGGGATTAGCTGATTCCCAAGCTTTTGTAACGAGTCAAACAAAAGATTTTCCAAGAGAAAGAAATTGTTCAATAAATGTACATTCATATTGTTTCTAATATATATGTATATCATCAAATAGAATACGCAGTACCTATTTCATTTTCAGTGTTATGAAATAAAAAAGTTATGGACCTACGTATAACCCATCAATATTCATACCCGACGATTTGTACAAGAATCGAACCTGCACAGCAGCGAGTAAACCATAAAGTCCTACTTTTATGTATTTATATGGAAATGTAATAAGTAGTCATCATAATCATTAGCCTATTGCAGTCCACTGCTGGACACAGGCCTCTCCCAATGTGCGCCACAACATCCGATTCTCTGCTTTCCGCATCCAGTCTTTTCCAGCAGCCTTTCTGAGGTCATCTGACTAATGGGCTAGTGGGCGTCCTACACTACGCTAAGTCGCGGTCTCCACTCTATAACCTTCTAGCTTCATCTACCATCATAATCACGAAATAATAATTATTATATGCATATATAATAACATGTGAAGAATATATAATAATGGAAAGCTTATAAAATATGTAAATAGATTTTCTTGCGTTACACGCTAGTTAGATTACAAGATAAAGCCGTATTAACAAACTCGATTGTGAACTCGGTACGGAACGAATGTGTGAGCCAAACTCCGTCAAACTGACTTACAACATCCGTACTAAAAATTATGCAGAGAGTTTGGTAGTGGAAGCCCGGAGTTTCCCGCTTAATTTAATTACATTCAGCATTGTTATAGGTCTGTATGTTTGGTAGTGAATTACTCCTAGATAATGGTCGATAATCACCTGATAATAGATCATTAGCTAACATTATCTGGTTATATTATGAATTAATATGCAGCAACCTGTCTTTATCAATCAACATATGAATTTGAATTGTCATTTGATCAACATTTAAATTGATGATCTCCATTCAGTCCAATTCAGCTATAAATTCAAATATTAACGCTTAAATTCATTTAAAAAAATATCAAATTTCGAATTTGTAAGAAGTATGAGTGTTTAAAAAATTTTGTAATTTTATTTGATAAAATTTTTTTAATACCCATCAATCCTTATATGTGTTTCCTGTGCTGAACTGCTTAATTTTTAACTATGGCAGAGCGACTGAAATGTTCAAGGCTTTTTATTTTATTTCTGTCAATACATACGGTGAAGCGTACCTAATAGTACCCATCAGTGGACTACTTGTTCCATGCTACTTATAAATGACTTTTATAAGAAGCATGGAATAAGTGAAAGTCCGTATAAATGATTTCTTCGTGAATTATGTGGTAATGCAAAAGCAGGTGGATGTAGGAGTTGGGGACGGCCAAGACACACATTCCATGACCAAATAGAACGTGTTCTGGAGGAAGGAGATGTTAGGAGCCTCAAAAATCGACGCGCGAGCATGAAAAGAATTATGAAAATCAACGAAGCGAGTGAGGCGTGTAAGAATCGTGCCTTATGGCGCTCCGTTCTCTCTTCCTAACCCGCAAGGGATTTGGCGTAAAGAAAAAAACTTCGCCACCTATATATGAATCAAGAAATCAACGGTTTGAATCATAATTACAACTAGCTACACCGTCATATATTAATGGCGTCATGCTACATCAAAGGCTACACAAACGCACAAGTATCATTCAAAAACCAGCTATTGCTATTATTGCAATAGTTTCCTATTGAAACGCAAGCCGATATCACTCAGGTTTATAGAAAAATAACATCGCAGTGATATTATATGAAAACTTTTTAATTACTTATGAACTGTTCAAAACTAGTACCTAATGGCGCAATCTTTCTTAATATCTTTGTGTTTTTTTTACGACTTTGCTCTATTATTACCCGTCAAAACTTAACTAATTAAGAACTTAATTATTTGAACACTTTTTTTTTAATTTCTACACACAAATAAGTACCTTAAACTATCCGAGTAGTACTTTAAAAAAAATGTGTAGAACAATAGCTACCATCGAAAACATCATTAAAATACACTCGCTGCAGTAAATTCTACTTGAAACTAACGCTTTGAAAAGAACCATGATTAAATGGTCCCTCATTTGTGGGTAAATAAATGGTAAATGTAGATTTTGTAATAATAGATATTTATTTATTTATTTAATACGTTTATTAAATCCGTTAGTATCAGGAGACAATTTTTTAAGGAATTTGAGGAAAACGAGCAAACCGACCACCCTGATGGTTAGCGACTAGCGCTGCCAATAGACACCTACAACATATATAGGGAGAGGGAAGTTATCTGGCCTAACTGATAACTCTTTCACCGAAAGAAATGGTGCATGAACCACTCTACGTCAATATTTTAAAAGTAATTGGCATTTCACCTATCGAGCCGGTCCATTCATGCAGCAAACCTAGTGTAAAGCGCAAGCGCTGTAAATTTTTAGGTTAGAAGACGCCATTTTAATCATTTTTCACTTGTTATACCGGAAACCAGACTTCGTTTTTTCAAAAATCGTGAGACCTAACTATTGAAATAGCTGAATGAACAACATTACATGTGCACTTATTTTTAGTTTGGAAATTACTTATTTATTATAAGTATCACACTTATTTAAGTATAATCATTGTATAGTATAAAACGAAGTCACTTTCCGCTGTCTGTCCACTTATACGCTTATATATTTAAAACTACGCAACGGATTTTGATGATTTGATGGTTTTTTTTAATAGTTAGAGGGTGTCAACAGGGTGGTTTTGATCTATAATTCATATATGACGTTGTAAAGAAAAAATGATAATTTTCGAGATTTAGCACTTTAATTGCAAACGCTGGCTGAACCCTAAGTGATAGATCAAAACAATGTTCCACATTATTAAACACCTTCATAAGGTCTACAAAAAAGTTTGCGAGGGAATCTCTTAGGGATAACCAACAATGACCATTTTTATTTTTTTATTTTTCACGAGAAATAATGGCTTATTTACGAAGCGAATTTAAACATTATAGCATTAACTTTCATCCAATAAAGTACCTTAAATAGATTGTGCATCTAACATAGATGATCCTGGCCCCACAGCATGCAATTTAAACGAATATTTTCGTAGATATTGCTGTATTAACATAGCGGGACAGCAGTTAAAGCCGATAAAAAGGACAAATTGAACCTCATGATATCCAAAATTTAATCATTTATTACTTTTGATGTGGAACAAAGTTCGCCGGGTCAGCTAGTGAAATAATAAACACTTTCTCATACTGCAGTGTTTGCAAAGTTAAAACAGAACTCTCCAAGTATAGAAACTAGAAAGTATTAAAAATGTTTTAGTGCATCAGAAAATAGATTTATTACATATTGCATATGTATAATCTATTACTTAAGGTACAGTTACACATGCTAAAAAGAGCATGCTCAAAGACCATGCTCATGAACTGTTCACACATGCTACCAATGAGCATGCTAGTTTCAAACATATTACTAGCATACTCATTAGGCAAACCTATTCCCACGCGCCAAAATCACCCCCTACCACCTGCGCCTCAGAAAGCATGTTCATTAATCGAACGGCTGTCGATTTTCGAGCATGCTCGAAACTAGCATGCTCCTTACTAGCAAGGTCTGTACACACATGCTAGTATCAAGAGCATGCTCTCATGCTAATAATGAGCATGTGTAACAGTGCTCTAATATTCAGCAATCAGACGCCACAAAAATGTCCACTTTCATCACACAAATATTTGAACTCGAACTCATCGACCTCAACTCTGCAACTGATATACCAATGCCGTCATTATCATCAACAAATTTTCACTATAATATTGATTGGAAATTAGCTAATTTGGAAGTGGAAATTCAACACATTGCACACGGAAAGTTGCAAACATTCAACATTAAATGCTTACACTGAACACAGCCTGTTAGTGTATATAGTTATATGATGATCAGTACAAGAGAACACAATCATACCAGCATAATGCAGTGTTTAATAAGCATACTCGGCTTAAACTAATAAATCATACTGATTTGATTATTTACTGCCAGGATTCTGCCACGTACATATCTGCTGTACGATTAAATTCTATCTTGTATAATTCATATCTTCAAATAGCTATTATAACACTAAATCAATTCAATCCATTGTAATTAAATATCTTACATACCCAGAATGTGATTAGTAAACAACAACGAATTGTTGTAACAAGATGGATATACAAAAGGCAATAAATAAAAAGAATAAAATAGTTTATTGTTTCTCATCACTAAGATGCTGTCTCTACTATAATAGCTTGTTATAGCTGCCTATCAACTGCTACAGCTGCCTGTCCATCTGTTCGGATTAACAAGATCTAAACATAAAACAGTTATCCGGACAAGCGATGTCTGTCCGATATCGTTTGTCCTTATTGCAATTTAACTGCCAATTTCCGATTTCAAATCTATCAGATTCAATTTCGAGCGAATCTCTGATAGATGCCGTTTTGAATTTAGAATGGCGATTAGATTCGTATTTTAAACATTGTTCGATAGATTTCGCGCCTTTTTTGGCCAAATGACATTGATAGTTGACGTATGCAAATTCGTAATTCTATTTTTTTTTAAATAGACATGGTTTTTTTTGTGACAAAAAAAGTCGTATAATTTTGATTTTGGTACTTAATTTTTCAGTTTTAATAGGTGATAATTTCGTTTGTGATGAATTCGCGAAGCGCGTCAGTGTCGGGATTATCGATGTAGGAAGATATCTTCACCTTACAGAAAACCGCTGCGAATTAACATCGTAACTTTCATGTCAGTGAGTTTACCGAGTTTAGTCATCACACATAAGATCACACTATCACATCACATTATGACACCGAGGGATTTTTATTGGTGCTGCTTCTATTCTCGTGAAACCACTCGAATGTCTCAGTGGGAAGGTTATGAACAAAATTCACCAAAACTAAAAAAGAAACTACACCAATATGGCTATATGGCTGGCTGAGATTGAAAAGAGAACGGTAGGTAAGCCATTTATTAGACATAAAAAATAAAAATCTAAAATTAATATCGCCATTAATAATTATAACAGCAAATGGGTCGTATTATTTAGTTAAAATATGGTATGGCATTTGCGTATTGTACAATGAACGATGAAATCAACGAGTCTGTAGCAAAGGTGACGGGAAACGCAGAGCAGCGGAGCGCGGCGAGCTCTGCTGACTCAGGACAGAAATAACACTACTATGAGTTCTTGAACCGAATACGAACAACATTTTGCGGGAGTATTTTATGACTTCAATTGTTCAAAATAACACTATCACAAACACGAAATATTAGCACTTGGATAAAAATAAGTACGACTGCGTGTCTATAGACGTATACGTAGATGAAGTCTGAAAAAGAGATGGGGGCATCGTATAAAAGTTGATATGAGTATGAAGGAAGTAAATGTGGAGACGATGAGAGATAGAAGAGAAGAGAAAAGGATGACATGTTTTGCCCGAGGCATTCTCAGGAGGGTGAGTGATATCAGGACAAGTATAGAAGTTGATTAATCATTATTTTTATTTTATCATTTATGAAATAAAAATAATGATTCATCAACTTCTATACTTGTAATTTTTTAATAGTTCCACTGAACTTATATGTTTTTATTTATAATGACGTAAAGTTATGAGTGCATTAACATAACTTGACGCCTTTTTCTACCCGAAAGTGTAGGCATCGGCTGTTAAGCCTCGTCTCGCCGTTATGTTTACGTCCCAAATAGAATAGGTGGCGATCCTATTGCCATACCGGGCACAAAGTTTTCAGTCATCGATAATTTTCACATATGACTTCCGAAAAGAACTTGGAAAAGTCATTGGTGTGAGCCAGTTAGAAGCGGCAGCTCGACCACTGGACCACCGAGACTAGATGTATTATTATTTTATTATCTGTATATGCATGCATAAACAGATAATAAAATATATAATGCAATGCATTTGAAACATGTGATAGGGGTATCTAGTAAGCGATTTGGCACATTGCGCCCGGGCGCGGCCACGGACGGGCGCGCGGCGGGGGCGCGGCGGGCGCGCAGCGGGGACGGCCCACGGCATAATTACGTACCTACGAAATGTGAGCTGTCGTTTAAATCTTGCACTGCTTACATTTTGAAGCTGAACTTTAGCGAGACCGTATGATTAATTTAATTTATTTCCGTGAAACGAAACAAGTCCATTGTGAGGCATTGTTCTATAACACAGGTGGCGTTGCGCCACACATTGTGACCGACTCTAAATCACGCTATCTCGAACCGTATACGAAATCCCTATCCAATTTAGATACCTAACGTTATTTAACAAAAGAAGAAGAAAAAAAGGGTATTTATTTACGTTTAGACCTTCACAGATAGTGCCATTCAGCACTTATCTGCACGAACGTACACAGTATTTTTACCGAAAACGTAAGATCTCGTGAGGCAATAAGAACGCCCTCGAACATATTCGAGACGTAAATGGGCAGACAGTCTAGTTGAGTATTGCCGGAACGCATTAGACTACCAAAGCTGAACAATTTAATGACGATTGACTATTCATACCACATTTGAGTGGTTGACCGCTTTGCTACTCTTGATTTAGTGAAGTCTAATTATTCTGCGATCTCAGCCGTAGCGGACGCTTGCAGGGTACGTAATGAGTGGGAGGGCAGAGCTTGAGTGGGACAGCGTCGAGGAGGGGATGGGGCGCGATGCAAAATGTTGCAATTGCATTTCTCCGTCAGAAAAACAGCTTACACTGTAGCAAAAATAATTAAGAGTATTAGTGGAGTCTCGGCGTGCGGAGTGTCGCGCAGTAAATAGTCTGCTAAATACCCACCTACATTTATTGGCGCGCGGGTGACTTTAGGAAGGCCGAATGTAATGGCTGAAATAAATTTGCCTTTTATTTAAAACACAGTGTAGTGTAGGGGGTGGCTTTATTTTATAAACGTTTACCAATGAACGAGTATATAGAAAAGAACTAACGCGTAAAAAGTGCTTCAGATTAGAACCTAGGAATAATGCTGTGCAATTTAAAATTATGACAAATTGCTGATTATTTATAACTTATTCAATTTAAAGTCCTAAAGTTGCGCAACTTATAAATGTAACATATATAACGATTCGTAGTAGTTTAGCACAGGTATCTACCAATTACTTTTTGGAACTCTGTTGGAAGATTACTTGTCATGAATTAATTAGCGATGACTACACAAGTCGTATTTAACAAATAGCAATTTGCATCTATAGGACTTTTACCATAGCATTTCACGGTACGTTTTGGAAATAAAAATAAAATTATTTATGAGATCCATTAATCATTATCATTACATAGTATAAAACAAAGTCACTTTCCGCTGTCTGTCCTCTTATATGTGTATATCTTTAAAACTACGCAACGGATTTTGATGCGGTTTTTTAAAATAGTTAGAGGGTGTCAGGGTGTGGTTTTGATCTATAATTCATATATGATGTTGTAAATAAAAAATGATAATTTTCGAGATTTAGCACTTTAATTGCAATCGCTGGCTGAACTCTAAGTGATAGATCAAGACAATGTTCTGCATTATTAAACACCTTCAGAAGGTCTACAAAAAAGTTTGCGAGAAAATATGTCTATCTCTTAGAGATAACCCACAATGACCATTTTTATTTCTTTACTTTTTACGAGAAATAATGGCTGATTTACGAAGCGATTTTAAACATTAGAGCATCCATTTTCATCCAATTAAGCGTCTTAAATAGATTATGTATGTAATATAGATGATCCTGGCTCTTTACAGCATTTAATTTGAACGAATATTTAGGAAGATATTACAGTATTAACATAGCGAGACATAGCAGTTGCGTTCCGCGCCAAAACGCGTGCCGATAAATAGCATTTTGATGCGGAACAAAGATCGCCGGGCCGGCTAGTTAATTATAAAACACAATCTGTTGTTGAAAAGCTTCATTACATATGATTATTTAAAGTTAGAAAGTTACGTGATCTACAAATTTTATCATGAAATATCAACCTCTATTTGGCTATTTGGCTGCACCAGCTAAATGACGATAATTACCTTTTCAATGGACAAAATTTATTTTCTGCCCAAATTTTCCCCTCGAGGGTAAATAGAAGCCTATTAACCTAAATTCTTATCAGTTGTCAAGAATTTAAATGGGGCACATTAAACAATCGGTGATGCATCATTTGTTGTCTGTCGTGACTCCTGACAAAGGTCCCTCCGACCTCGACTAGAGAGGCAAAAAAAGAAAATCCCTACCAATTAAATATAGCCAGTGTCCGTAAAATTGTTTACCTTTAGAGGTACCTAAAGATATTTTATTATCAGCACTTTCAATAATATGATGTAGGCATGTGACCAGAAATTGGACAGTGAAAGAGTTTAATTGATGAAATAAAACGTTTTTTTTAATAAATAAGTCTCGGTTGTCCACTGGTCGAGCACACGACTTCTGAATCCAGAAGTCGCAGGTTCGAACATGGCTCACACCAATGACTTTTCAAAATTAATTTCGAAACTTCATAAATATCATCATAAATATCGATGACTAAAAACTTGTGCCCGGTATGGCAATAAGTTCGCCACCATATTCCATTTGGGACGCAAACATAACGGCGAGTCGAGGCTTGACAGACACTGCCTACACCTTTGGTTAGAAAAAAGTGTGAAGTTATGTTATGTTTGTGTTGTTTTTTTTAATCAGCTTTGTTTATTGTAAATTCACCTTCTATTGCTCAAGCATTGATTCTTATCAAAGTGGTCGTAGTAGTAAAATGCAAAGGTCGGGAACTCGTTAACGAGTTCTTTCCTGATTTGTACCTACTGTCTGTTCTGCAATGCTTCTCTGTGAAGTTAGATTAACCGCATGGCAATACGTGCAATAGTATCCATAAATGTTCTAAGTTGAGACATTTCTACAAGAAGTAAAGTTTTTTTTACTTCTTTAAGAATTGACAGCACTGCGGAATATAGCTGTCTAAAGTAGGTATATATCAAAAGTCCCATGTTCTATGTTTTAGAATAGCATTACATACCTTGCAGTAGTTAATTATCATTTTTTTTTAATAGGGGGGGCAAACGAGCAGACCTGTCACCCGACCCGATGGCAAGCAACAAACGCCGCCCATGGACACCTGAACACAGATGTTACAGTTGTATTGACGGCTCTTACAATGGGATATAGAAGGGACTGGAAATGGGTGGGCAAGGGGAATGGGTTGGACCTACGTTGGAGTTTACGTCGATATTCTGAGGATTCGGGGCATTTTCCGTGTAGCAGATGTTCATGGGTGGCGTTCGTTGCTTTTCATCAGGGGCATAATTTCCTAGTGCGAGCTAGGATTCGAATTCGGAACCTTTTAAACTCTGAACTAGAATTCAGAGTGCAGATTTATTAGGCCACCTAAACTGGTCCAGAGGGCTGAAGCACTGTCCTGGACCACCCTAACGCCGGAGGAAGGCTCCCGCGTAGTTTTTCGCCTTCGGATCGGATATTGCAGTGTACTGTTTTGGGAGTCCTACACTTCATCCTGCCTTACCCAGGCGGGGGGTGTGCATAAAGCATTTCCTCGCGAAAAAAGGCCATCGAAACTATACGAGAGATAGCGAGCATCAGGTAGAATCGTATCTTACGACACTCACGGGAAAATATTAGTACTTTCCAGAATAATCAAGTGCTATATTCGCTTATTACCTACCTAAAATATTATAAAACCTGATGATACTTTTTGTCTAATATTATGTAGTCCATACTTTGCATAAACGTTTACGGTAGCAGGAGTTGGCATTGAGCGACTTCTGGCGACCTCCCAATCCATCCGCGGACTAAGTGGTCACAACGCTTACCTACTGATAGCGTTTGGCAAGTTTCCCCCGCATATTAATAGGCGTTCAATTCGGTTTTGAATAATTTAGCTTAGAAAAAATACTTAGTATCAAATAAAGTTGCTTTAAAAATCCACAGTCCAGACAGTTTCAGAGTAAATCTTATCTTAATCTACTTTATTTTCATTACGCGTTACGCTTTTGTCCGCTGTGTACCTACTCCCTAAAATACTGAAAAGATTTTCATATTTTTTCACACATTTTGTGCAGTTTTATCAAACTAGAAATACTAGATAGTTCATCAGAGTTCGCCCAGGTTCCCGTCATTCGGGGTTTTTATTTTCCAAGCTTCATACAGTTTTATAAGTTACTAGCTGACCCGGCGAACTCTGTTTCGCATCAAAAGTAATAACTGCTGCCCCGCTATGTTAATACTGCAATATCTTCGACAAATTTGAAGTCGATAGCTGACCCGGCGAACTCTGTTTCGCATCAAAAGTAATAACTGCTGCCCCGCTATGTTAATACTGCAATATCTTCGACAAATTTGAAGTCGATAGCAGCTATAGGTTAAAAATGTGAATTTTCCATTGTTAACACCCCCGCAACCCCGCTTGTGGGTGGAATTTCGTAAAATCCGTTCTTAGCTGACCTCTACTCGGCGAAAGGAATAATCCTACCAAATTTCAAGTCGCTACGCCTTATGGTTCCAGAGATATCGTGATGAGTCAATATATAAGTGGAAATCTCTTATACATATATATATATAGATTCCTCATCTCTTGCTTCCTTCCACGTTCAAATTTATCATTCTTCATCACGATGCTACATATTTCATTACATGCCTGTAGGTGTAGGATAACTATGAAGTAGCTTAAATTATATTCGCAATACTTGTGAGTTTATTGTAAATCATTTTTTTATCATCTGGCGATATGATTAATTCGATAAAATTATAACAGATGGCGATACAAGATCAGTTGACTGAATTGAGTAAGAATCCAATAGACGGCACTATTATAGGTATAAGTAGGTACAAAAGTACAGAAAATTCCATTCACTACTCAACAATCGTCCATCTTAATCTTGTCTTTTAACTCAGATGATGTTGACCCTCCTCAAGCCAACTCTACCTGCGTCCAGAACGTTTGGCAACTTTTCTTCTTCCCTGCTCTTCTTTTTTTCCTGTACTACAATTTTAACTGTCCATTGCTTCCACATTCATACACGTCATTTACTAACTAGTTTACATTCTGTTTGCCTTTCGTTTTGATGGCAAGTCGATTGATCCACGCCTTTTTATTACAATTCACTACTTTCTTAAGATCTGCATCACACTAACATTCATCCAAAGATCTTCCTTTCTTTCTAATCACCTCACCACATAATTTGACGGTTGCTTCAACCATACTAGTTTTACTTAGTGATAATGATGAACGGGAATTAACGCGACACTTTTTTAGGTAAACAAATATTTACCTTGATTAGCTTGACGTTTCGGCCAGGTTGCACTGGCCGTGGTCTGCTTGTGACCACGGCCAGTGCAACCTGGCCGAAACGTCAAGCTAATCAAGGTAAATACATATTTGTTTACCTAAAAAAGTGTCGCGTTAATTCCCGTTCATCATTATCACTAAGTAATATGCAACGCGAAAGCCTAAAAGTTTTCATACTAGTTTTAAAAACCTCCCAGATATCAGTCATTCCTACCGCAGAAATATCCCATATACTCTGCTTGCACCTCTATGTTAGTTACAACTTTTCAAATTTTATTCGGTTAAGGCTCTTTGTCGGCTTTATATTGCAAGGACGCCAGGCTTTGATCATATCTCTAATTCTACTACTCACGACCACAGTAACGCCACGCTTATGACCTACAAATTAACACAAAATGGATCATACGCCTGCTTCCGTTCTTCTCCCATGTAGATACCTATATTTATGGATATCCTTGTGGTGAACAAAGTATTCGTAGCCACAAGCCACAAGGCCCTTTTCTATTTTATCAACATACTTTGCTAAAACTTTTTCAAAACCCATAAGTTATCATGATTCGAGCCATTTATTTAGCAAGTCTCACACTATCCCAGAACTCCCTGCTTCTCCGACACTGGGTGTCCTCTATCCGGAGCGTAAACAGCTACTAGAATTACAAGTAACAGGCCCAACTTCATTCAGATCCACTAAATGACTAAAGTCTATGGCTAACACACGTATAACATAACTTCACGTCTTTTCTACCCAAAGGTGTAGGCAACGGCTGCTAAGGCTCGACTCGCGAAACGTTTTGTTACGTCCCAAATGGCGAAGAACCTATTGACTACAAAACAAAGCTGTCAGTCATCCACATTTAAAACAAAACCTCCGAAAAGAATTCCGAGAAATCATTGGTGTGAGCCCGGAATCGATTCCACAACTTGTGGAATCAGAAGATTGGAGTTTTTTCATCTTTCTGAATAATGGATCAACTTTCATAATCTTTCTGAAATCTGAATTTACCAAAATTTTAATAAAACACAAGATAATTAAATAATTTCTTTTTATGTATTTAACAATCAAATAAATACTTATGTAGGCACTTACAATAATTAAATTACTAGCCAACGGAATGTTTATCAATATTTATATTAGAGTAATTATGATATGTTTATTTTGCTGACGGTATTCGACTTATTGCATTGCATTACTTTTTACCGTACAAAAGTTACGTATACGTACGAGTTGTTCGCACGTATACGCAACATATTAATAACGTACACCATACGTACACTTCAAAAGAAAGGTAATATTTTACCAAACGAATATTCAGGGTTTACATCATGTACAATAAAAACTATAGAAAGTTCTAATCTATGAAATTATCATAGATTAACAGTACATTTAGTATAATTAAAATCCATAGAGGACCAGAATAGCGATGATTTTTTTATGTGCGGGTACAACTCTATTCTATAGATGAGACCTATAACTGCGGTTACTTCTTTTTCTTCTTCATGTATCTTCTTTCTCATTCTAACATATTGTAGAAGCATTGAAGAAGTAGTTCTCTTTTGCATGATTTATAATACACTTTAAATGCATAACATGAATTTTAATGGAGGTCTAAAATCTATCCTTGAGATATACCTTGATTAGTAAACTTCAAAATTAGCCAATTCATTGTATGGTCTAGAGCGCGTATGTTTTCTGTCTGTCTGTCGTGAAAAAACAAGAATTGGTTTCACATTATTAAAACTAAAACTAAAGAAATATCCTCGTTTAAAGAAAATTCCAATCGTGGTTTTATAAATGTTCAACAAATGTAAATAAAACAATAAATCAAGACTAAATTCGTCCTCCACTCCTATCTTTCTATCTCTTACATGATCCGTCCTCTATTCACTGGGTAATATTTTTTTCTAATATAATTAAGTGTTTATATAATCTTACTAATAAAACTCCAATTTATGTTAATTAAATTACTTTACATATCACAATATATTTTAACACTGCCAATAATTTTCAATACAACTAATGTCTTTGGCACATTAAATTATATTTCAACTAACCTCTTATTTTTTTCAACGGTGATAATATGACATCATTATTTGCAATTAGCAACTATCGACTATAAGTAGCGCAGTTAACTTGGTAATATTTATCTATAGTGGAGTTATTTTAATAGGCAACATTTGACAGTTTAGAAAAATTCAAACAACGTAACCTTGTAACGACGTCATTTTTTCTTTTCGTTTTGTTCTAACTGCACAAATGTTTTCACTCATAAACCATAACAAACAATGTCTGATCTAATGAGCTGAACGTCGTTACAATGTTGCGTCGTCGTAACCGTTTTTGTTTTTAAACACTAGGGATGTTAAACTAAATATCGAGAGCTGATATTTAGAATCGAATACATTAATTACTTAAAAATACCTAAATAGGAAATTATTGAATAATTAAGATAACTTTTAAGTCCATATCGATTCCTTCACTTTCATTGTGTTGCCTATTAAAATGATTGTATATTACTGAACTTATTTGCTGGCAGTGGGTAGTATGTTTGTATAAAAATACGGTCTCATAATTTATGTCAAATATTTATCGGTCCGCTGCCAGAAAAAATCTGAATAGTCCAATATTCAGACTGCTTAAAGTTTAATTGAGAAAAGCGAGATTACGTTATAACAAGTACTAATACTTATTTTTTAATATCAAACGCTAGTATGAGTATCAAAACAGGTTGATTTAATACAGATTTATCATACTACTAGTTTATCACCGCGGCTTCGCTCGCACCAATACTTAAATTAAAATCATTTAATTATGATTAATTTGAATAACAACTGAATATTTTCAAAAAAATAGTTGCAAACATTCGATAATCTGTAAAACGAACCAATTTCAGTATTTTGTTCGCCATCAGAAGACGAATAATAATAACGAATGACAGACGCTATATTTATATTATTTCTTTATATTTTACTTTTTTATTCGGATCCGCATAAAAACTTAACGGATTGAGTGCGTGCGAAGCTCGAGGAGAGAAGCTAGTAAATTATATGAAAGCGTACTTTTCCTTCGATACTATTTTTTCAATATTTTTATCCTATTGATTTATAAATAATATCATTTTTTGTGACAAAATTATTTAATTTCACCACCAGAAAAATAACCGACAGATCCATAATTTTTGGCAACACCACCACACCAAATCAAACGTATTTAAAACTAAAAACATGACAACTTCACACCATACCCCTGCGGGGTAAGGAGCAACCATCGAGTGCCTCAAGACACAAGTCATAGCACAAATCACTAAATTAAACAATTACAAAAACAGCAGAACTTAACAACCTCGGCAGCGATAAAGTTCTCTGCTTCCTTATAAAACCCTGTTCCAGATATAGATTAGTAGCAGCCATGTATAAACAAACAGACAAAATTATATCATTATTAATTAAACAAAGTGTTCATGTGAAAAAGAAATGTCTTTGTGGAAAGTAATAAATTTAAAATACACTCTTTGTTTTGTGTCGGCTAAAACAGCTTCTAAACATACATAGAAGTATGTCGTCTTGGTTCAAAATTATTTAACTGTAACTCATTTATAGTCCTTAAGGGGTCTCTTTTGAATCCAACATAACATAACATCACGCCTTTTTTTCTACCTGAAAGTGTAGGCAGCGGCTGTTACGCCTCGACTCGCCAAATTGTTACGTCCCAAATGAAACAGGTGGCGACATCTACTGCCATTACACCGGGCACAAAGTTTCAGTCATCGATATTTATCACACATGACTTCCGTAAATAATTTTGAAAAATCATTGGTGTGAGCCGGGAATCGATCCAACGACTTCTAAATCAGAAACGAGGAGCTCGACCGCTGGACCACCAAAATTAGTCTCGATGTTCCAGTGGTCCATGTAGATATTAAATTAAATATCTCTAATACTTATATTTAAATATTAACTGATTTCTTGGCTACAGGCACACGCGGTGAATTTGAATAGATCCTCTTGAATAGTTCGGGTATATTGTTGTCAGGAAACAGATTTGTCAAAATTGCTGAAAATAACAAAAAATAAATATAGGTAAATTACTTTTTTTTTTATGGGATAGGAGGGCAATCGAACAGGCGTGTCACCTGATGGTAAGCAACCAACGCCGCCCATGGACACCAGCATCACATATAGTGTTACTGTTGTGTTGCCAACCTTTAAGGGATAGGGGATAGCAAAGGATGGGGAAGGGGCGTGGGCCTCCGTATACCTCTCTCACCGAACGAAACGCGGCATGAGCCACTTTACGTCGGTCTTCTGAGAGGTCGTGGTATTTCACCGGTCGAACCGGCCCATTCATGCAGCGAACTGCTTGGCTCTCCTTTTCGAGAAAATGCGCCTTTAACAGCCCAAGGCGAAGACAGGATTAGTTAGGTAGTAAAAATGGTTGTCCGCCGAGGATATATACAATAGAATATTAGTTGACCAGGCGAACTTTGTTCCGCAACAAAAGTATGTGTAACAAAATTTTGGATTTGTCACTTTTTCTTTGCTACATCATACATGAGTTATAGATAAAAACCAACCAACCAACATCTATTAAAAAATCCGTATCAAAATCCGTTGCGTATTTTTGATGATATGCGCATATAAGGGGACAGACAGCGGAGTGACTTTGTTTTATACTATGTAATGATGTATGAATATAATATTACGCGTTACTTCCAATAATCCATTGATGAGTACCATAGAGTGGACCTGGGACCTTTTGAACAGAGTCTGCTCACCCATTTGATTTATAGGACTCACGATACATGATTACATAACTTCACGCCTTTTTCTACCTAAAAGTGTAGGGAGCGACTCTGTTAAATGTCCCAAATGGAATAGGTGGCGGAACCTATTGCCATACGCCGGACACAGTGTTAGTCAGCGATGAAATATGTATACTCACTTTCGAGCAAAACAAAAATAAGTCTTCTGTTGATCTCTTGAGTTTGGAACAAGTCGAAGAGTGTCAGCAAGCCGCGTCTGGCGGTGTCAGAACCAACCATGTGGCGTAGGTCATCTGGAAAAAAAGATCAATAATATTTTACTTTATCTACGTACATACATACAACATAACATAACTTCACGCCTTTGTTACCCAAAGGTGTAGGCAGCAAATGGTGTAGGCAGTAGGCAGGCAATGACTTTTCGATATTGTTTTCGGAGGTTATGTGTGATAAATACCGATGACTGAAATCTTTGTGCCCGATATGGCAATAGGTTCGCCACCTATTTCATTTGGGACGTAAACATAACGGCGAGACGAGGCTTAACAGCCGCTGCCTACACCTTCGGGTAACAAAAGGCGTGAAGTTATGTATGTATGTATTTTTATTTTAAATAATTATGATCTATGACTGCACTATGAATAAAAAGGAGCCTAACATAAAAACATAACAAAACTTCACCCCTTTTTTACCCAAAGATGTAGGCAGTAGCTGTTAAGTCTCGACTCGCCGTTATGTTCACGTCCCAAAGGAGACTGCTCTAATCATGTGCTGACCAAGATGCTGGGACCAGATGGGCATACATCACGTCATCAAATTAATCATGTGAGGTTCAAACAGGAGACATGAAATATCACCCAGTATTGCACCTTTTGTGGTAGTGCATACATAGTACATACAATCAATATATTTGATTGTATGTACTATAACTTGTATGTACATACAATCAATATATTTGATTGTATGTACTTTAACTTGTATGTACATACAATCAATATATTTGATTGTATGTACTATAACTTGTATGTACATACAATCAATATATTTGATTGTAAGTACTTTAACTTGTATGTACATACAATCAATATATTTGATTGTATGTACTATAACTTGTATGTACATACAATCAATATATTTGATTGTAAGTACTTTAACTTGTATGTACATACAATCAATATATTTGATTGTATGTACTATAACTTGTATGTACATACAATCAATATATTTGATTGTATGTACTTTAACTTGTATGTACATACAATCAATATATTTGATTGTATGTACTTTAACTTGTATGTACATACAATCAATATATTTGATTGTATGTACTTTAACTTGTATGTACATACAATCAATATATTTGATTGTATGTACTTTAACTTGTATGTACATACAATCAATATATTTGATTGTATGTACTTTAACTTGTATGTACATACAATCAATATATTTGATTGTATGTACTTTAACTTGTATGTACATACAATCAATATATTTGATTGTATGTACTTTAACTTGTATGTACATACAATCAATATATTTGATTGTATGTACTTTAACTTGTATGTACATACAATCAATATATTTGATTGTATGTACTTTAATTTATATGTACATACAATCAATATATTTGATTGTATGTACTATAACACATATTGTTAAACTGGCAATTGAAAAGAGTCGCCCTTGAGTTTCTTGCCAGTTCTTCTCAAGAAGCCCTGACGCCGGAACTGGCATTTAGATTCGCTTTCACATTCAATACAGCGCGATGAAAGGGAATCTATGCTCCGCGTATTTTATATAGATATAAGTGTTTTCGAGGTCTCGGTGGTCCAGTGGTAGAGCACACGGCTTCTGATCCAGAGGCCGCGGGTTCGAATCCTAGCACTGGCTCACACCAATAACTTTTGAAATTGTTTTTCGGAAGTTATGTGTGATAAATATCGATGACTGAAAACTTTGTGCCCGGTATGGCAATAGGTTCGCCACCTATTCCATTTGGGACGTAAACATAACGGCGAGACGAGGCTTAACAGCCGCTACACCTTCGGGTAACAAAAGGCGTGAAGTTATGTTATATAAGTATTTTATACTAATATAAGTACTTTGTATGACGATTCTTAGTGCTTGGAGAAGTCTATTGAATAAAGATATTTTGTTTTTTTTTATATATATGGTGTTAGAAAAATAAATAAAATAAATCACATGACTTTTTAAAAATAAAATACTTCCAATACCTGAACAGGCGGACAAGAGAGCCACTTTAGCTGCCACTCTCGTTCTGGCCTTTGTGGCTGCATCTCTGTTTGTGAAACTTGAATTGTTCCTACTTGTCAGCCATTGTCTGAAACAATATTTTTTTTATTGTTATTTTCTTTCGTTAATAACCTGCAAGCTTTATTTGAATACGCCTATGAGTTTGAGGTTTAAAAAAATAAATTATTGGTCGTATTAGTGACTAAGTGGTTCAGTATCCCACTTCTTGATCAGAAGTCTCGGGTTCTAATCCGAGTGGCGCATTATGACTTTTCTAAAATTGTGCGCTTAAAAAGTGCCCGATATATGGCAATTGTTAATGATGCATTACAAAATGGGTTTACACCCGTTTTTTTTTCTAAAATTGATAATAACTGTTCTAGCCCCTTCAGTAAGCTTGCATGATTACTACAACAGAATTTATCAACCACAGTAAACGATGTCGGTCATCATCAAAATTTTTTCAGCAAAAATATTTGTTTTAATACGCAAACAATAAAATGTATACTTACTTGAACGTTTTCAAATATTGTACAACGTTTCGGGAAGAAGTCAACGACGACACAAACTCCAGTACTTTCCTACAAAAATAGAACCAATCAATGAAATTCGTATTTTATATGAAATATTAAAATAACACTTACCCGAACACTGAACCGCCACTCAAATATATAAGCGCTACTTAAGCGTTTAAGTAGCTGTCATATTAGACAAAATACGGGAAATTTGAGCAGTAAGTAGCACTTTATTGATTGTCAGATTTGAGTGGCGGCTCAGTATTCGTAGTAGTAGTTTTCAGTCATCGATATTTATCACTTCACAGTCATGTTATGTTATGTAACGTAGAGAACGCTGCCTATACCCTTATCTTTTAATATAAATATACATACTTGTTGACTCGGTCCGCAATGAGCGTCCTGATCGGAGCGAGCAGTCTTCGTCTCAGCCACAATCCTCGAATGCCCAGGATCTCTTCAAACAGTTTGAGAGCTACACTTTCGTCATTTTCCTACAGAAAAAAAAAATCGATATTATTACATGTTATTCATATATGCACAAATCATTTGAAGATATTATCAAACCGTGGTCGCTGAATGAATGGGCCGGCTCGACCAGCGAAATACCACAGCCTCTCAGAATATAGACGTTGAGTGGCTCATGCCGCGTTTCGTTCGGTGAGCCCTCCCTCCCTTCCCCCCTAGTCCCTTTAAGGCCGGCAACGCAGCTGTAACACTATCTGTGATGCAGGTGTTCATCATCGGCGGTAGTTGCTTACCAAAGGAGAGGTTGCTAGTTCGCCCTCCAGTTCCATAAATAAAAATTAGTTAACTTACATCTTGTCCGTCTGATGAATTGCCACTTTTGATGCCATCATAATAACTGTCCTCACTTTTGCCTTGGAAGACCTTTGAAATGCCTAAAAGAAGGTAACAGATTTATTCCATCATTTTAAAGCCCCTTTTAATTTATAGCGTAATGTCTGCCCGAATTCTACCGCAACTTCTGATCCAGAAACCAGGTGCTCAACCTCCAGACTACGGAGTCGTGGCACCTAAGTTTGTGTAATGTGTTGCCTACTTTCATAACGCATCCGTTAGGTGCGTAAATCTATAACCAGATGGCGCTGTGTGTATCACGTCATAAATCAGTACTAAAACCATAGATTTATCATCGACTGTAGTAGATGGCACATGTCAGTAAAAATGTACTACTAATCATCACTGACAACGCGACCGAGAGTAGGCGATTCTCAGGATGTTTATAATTCAACACATGCACCATGATTAGGCAAAAGTTGACAATTGGAAGCACTTTTTACGCACACATTGATAGGTCACTCACACATCAACAACCCATTTTTGGTCTTGTTGTTTGGGTGACTGTTGCCGATCTATTATTTTTATGTCTATGACTAAAACATATTTAAATTATTGTATATATTGTCCACTTACCATCCATCACTCCGTCGACGGTGTTGGCAAACTGATCGGGCATATTTTTCAAAGTCCTCATACCAGCTCGTAATGAATTCACTAAGAGAGCGTCAATCTATAAAAAAAAATTTGCTCACTCATTTATAAGGTTTAAGGTGTAGGCAGACAATGCCAGTCATCTATTAATCTGTAAATCTTATATCTTCCCATTGGAATTCGTTAGTTCGGAGTTATGTTGACGGCCCAAATGGAATATGTGGCGAACCTATTGCCATACCGGGCACAAAGTTTTCAGTCAACGACATTTATCATACATAACTTCCATTAACAATTTCGAAAAGTCATTGGTGTGAGCCTGGATTCGAACCCGCTACTTCTGGATTCAGAAGCGGGCTGGTCGACCACCGAGACCTTCAAGCGGTTGTTTAAACAAAATAAATCTAATTAAAATTTAAACAACCTTGTAGGTCTGTTCATTCATGTTCAATCATTTGACTAATATATCGCTATATCGATTCAGATGAAATTTGCTATGGAAATAATTTGAGTACCGGCGAAAAGGAATAGGATATCTTATAGCTTGTATCATAGCAATTGCTGAAAAAGAAGCTCTTTAAGAGGTACTAGCAGACCGCGCGAACTTCGTACCGCTATATTGTATGTAGCTTCCCGCCTCACGGTGTTACTCGCGTACAAACAAAATATCGATGACGACGATGATTACACATAGCCTATGTTACTCAGCGATAATGTAGCTTTCCAAAGAAAAAAGAATTATTAAAATCGGTCCAGTACTTTTTGAGTTTATTCGTTACATACAAAAATACAAATCTTTCCTCTTTATATTATACATACCGTATTGCTGTGTTTCTCGGTCTGGTTCTCAGGACTCAAGAACCCCCCCAAATAATCTTGTGACAACAGCGTCATATACTTTGCATCCCTGGCGAGCTGGGCCAATGTCTGCAAATAATTGTTCAATATCCTTTTGCGACTCTCCAACACGGAACGCGATGTGTTCTGGAATGTTTTCTTCGCTGGAAACGGAAGTGTCCCCAACTCGGGCCACTGGAATATACAATTGACTAACATATTTTGACAAAAACAAATAATTCCGAACAAAAAATTCGAATAACACTGAACTATAGAAATATGGTTCGAGCTTTCTCTAACTCAAATCACTCTGGCACTCTCTTGCTGCCTACGTCGTAAAGGACTTTGGCACAAAGTTACAAATACATACACACATTATAATAATAGGCTCATCTAAACAGCATCTAGCGCGTGAATCTCTACTAAATGTAAACTTACTTTATCCTTGATGGAAGTATGCAAATCGTAAAAGTCGCTGTATCTCCTGTAAATGTGCCAAACCTCGTTATCTGAGAGTCTGGTCACAGCTATGGCGTATATACCAAAAGTTTTGCCTTTATCTTGAACTAGCGCTGTAAAGGAAAGAAAAAACTCAAACACAGAACAAAACACATCAAAATTTATTATTCATATATTATGTGAAAACAAATTTGTCAGAACCAAACACTAAACCTATTTTGATTATTCAATGTATACAAAACTCAATATCATTTTGATAGCATAGAAAGCGACATATGAAATAATAATACATTGTATGGTGAACGAACGAATGAATGGTTTAAGGATAAGAGAAGTTCAATCAACTTAAAATATGGGGAGGCCTATGCTATATAGAATGTATGTTTTGACGTAATAATACATTGTATCGTGAACGAATGAATGAATGGTAGTAGTCGTTCCAAAAACAAAGCAAAATAAGTGAATGGATTCTCAGTTCTCACTCACCAGTCTCAATAATGCACGGAGACAACGGCGACAATATATTTTTAGCGTGTTTACTAATTTCTGAGTGAGATAATGACAAAGCACTCGAAGTGGCAGACTTCAAATTTGATGGACCTGAAATGAATGAATGATTTAAGAAACTTTATGTAATGTGACCAACATGCGAATAACCGACAGGTTGATCTCAATAATATCAATTTGTAAAATTAATATACAGCTGTTGTCAATAATAATAACGCACTCACGCATTTTTCTACCTGAAGGTGTAGGAATCAGTCGTTAAGACTCGACTCACCGATTTTTGCGTCCCAAATGGAATGGTGGCAGAACCTACTGACTGTCTGAGTGAGGTATTCGCAATATTTATTTCAATTGTCAAATTATTTATTTGCGGTCTCGTTGGCCTGGTCTGATTCAGAAGTTTCTTACTGGAACCCAGCTGCTTACATTGACTATGACTTTTCAGAAGTTCTGCCATTCAAATTTTAGAAAAAAAAGGTAGAAATTTAACTAACAATACCTGCACTTTCGTTGATCATCTTCTGTGCTAGATTTCCAACAATATCTGACCTAGACCTGTTATGCCTCGTGCCTGGCACTGTTAATAGATCACCTGTAACATGCCTTCACATCATCAAATCGCAATTAGGTATATTTCTTAAATTTAAGTATACACTACGCACACACAGAACGTGCGTTTACCGAATTACCTCTAAAACTACTCTAAAAACATCATACCGCTAAAATAGTATAGGTTTCACTGCGAGCGAAACCAAAATTGACAATAATAAGTTTAAATTAATTGATTACTCATTTATTATCCCAAATATGTAATCGAAAACGAGTTACTAGATCGGGATAGAAGCAGCATGCAACTAAGGAGCCATCCATTAATCACATGAGGCCTGAAAGGAGGAGGGGTTCGACAAAACTCACGTAATACCACAAGGGTGTATTAAGACATCATTTTAACACTAATAGTGGTGTCTAGTTTGATGTCTAGGCGATTTTATCAAAGTCATTAATTTCAGAATGAAATAAGGTTAAGGTTTGTATAAAGATAATATTATAAAGAAAAAAATTTAAAAAAATCTTTCAAAATTCTTTAAATTCTTTAAAAATTTAAAAGTAACTAAACATAGACGTGATGTTTTTAGTTTTAAATATCACCACGTATCACCAAGGTCCACCTTGTGGTGATATTTAAATGTAAAAACATAATTAAAACCAAAAAATATTAAAAATGTTTTCAAAAGGATCACGTGATTAATGGACGGCCCCTAATATCGTGATACTAACAGATTTCCCCTGTGTTATTAAACACATATTACTACCCTACTTTTAATTTCTAAGCTTCGCTCACAATGTGAACCTTAAAGAAACAGTGTGGTCAAATACAAAGTCCAAAGATAGGAAGAATAGAAGATCACTAACTAGCCAACACATAATCAAGTTGCCTGAAACACGGTTAACTACAGCATAATGCGTCTCACCACTTTTCTTACCTGTATTATTTATTAAACAATCCGAATATCTAATATATAAAATTTCCATGTCACAATGTTAGTTACTGTACTCCTCCGAATCGGCTTTACCGAATTTTATAAAAAGGAAGCCAAGCAGTTCACTGCATGAATGGGCCGGCTCGACCGGTGAAATACCACGACCTCTCAGAAGATCGACGTAAAGTGGCTCATGCCGCGTTTCGTTCAGTGAGAGAGGTACCCGGGGGCCCACCCCCCTTCCCCATCCTTTCCTATCCCCTATCCCTTAAAGTTCGGCAACGCAACAGTAACACTATATGTGTTGCTGGTGTCCATGGGCGGCGTTGGTTGCTTACCATCAGGTGACACGCCTGCTAGTTTGCCCTCCTATCCCATAAAAAAAATTTTTTTTTGATGTACATATTTCAGTTTTTTGCTGTCTTTATTTTTTTTATAAAACAAGATACAAAAATACATACAACCCTAAATTTTCAACCCACTACGATCAAACCCTATTTTTTATATTTTATTTTTTGGCAAGACAACGTAGTTGTAAATATCATTTAATAAAGAATCAAATAGTTCAAATGAAACACTGATGATCAGTGGAAATTTATCATTGATAATCCTCCATTATAGTTATCTTTTTCAGGAATAATTATATTAAAGTTTTAATTCACAGCAAAGCATCATCTAGTACCTATTTCAGCAATGGCAGAGAACACGCAAGGCAGCGGCCTCCACTCACCTAATTTTTACGTTCCAAATGGAATAAGTGGCGGAACCTATCATCATACACGAGGCACAATTTTGTCAATCATCGATATTTATCACACATAACTTTCTAATGAATTCCAAGTAGTCATTCGTGTAACCCGGATTCGATACCTCTACTTCTAGATTCAGAAGCGGGACGATCGATCATTGGACCACCGAGACCTTATCCCAACTGTTTATATAAATAATACAGGTACAGAAAAACTTTTAATACAACTATTACAGTGTAGTATACTTCGAAAGACAATGAAATCGTGTAATACCAGACGCATTGCACTTGGGTAGTGTGTGGTTCTTGTTACTTGGCACCCTTCGCGTTAACACCCTGGGGAAGGTGGACGACTTGGTCGGCAGATCATACTTCAATTTGGACTTGGCGAACAACTTTGGCAACATTTGATTGAGACATGACTTCATTAGTTTCTTGCATTTGTCTGCGCATTTCACCGACGGCGATATTTTTTTTAAGAACTTAGTATTAACCAGACATTATAATTTATTTATTTGTGACAAAAAATGGATAAAATAAGAAATGAGAGAAGAGGAAGTGTTAAAGTTGGGTCGATCATGAAAAACCAAGTAGAATTGGTAAAATGCCGTAGTATGGTCAAGATATGAGAAGGGAAGGACTTGTCACTGGAATGATGAGAATGACTGTGGATGGACATATCAGTAAAGGAGATGGAAAAAGAGATAAATGGAGTGATTGTATAAAAGTTGATATGAGTATGAAGGCAGTAAGAGTGGAGATGACGAGTGGTAGAAGAGAATGGAAAAGGAGGACATGTTGTGACGACCCCACTTAGAGTAGGATAAGGACAGAAGTTAATAATAGCATTATTGTCTTACCGCTATATTTTTTATTATCTATTCTGTCTTCTTTTTTCGTGTCACTGCAAGCGTAATAATAATAATTAGTAATGTTTTAAAAAAAAGGAGGTTCAGATGGGGATAAGGGGGAAAATATTCTCACCTGCTCTTCTCAGAGCCGTCCTCGCTGTCCATCATGAAATCCGATTGCCATGTTGGATCATCCTAAGTGGACAGATGAAATTTGAAAACATTTTATAAACAATACTGGCTTAAAACTGCTTAAATTGTATGTGGCTGTGTTCGATGGAAAAATTAAGTTTGTGTCAGTCTGACAGTTATGAAGAATACTGAACAGTGGTAGAGCCACGCAGCTCGCTGCATGAATGGGCCGGCTCGACCAGTGAAATACCACGACGTCTCAAAACACGTATAGTGACTCTTGCCGCATTTCGCTCGGTGAGTTAAGTATCCCGAGGCCCAACCTCTTTCCGCCTCCCCTTCCCATGCCACTTCCGACCCCTTCCATATCCCATTGTTAGGGCCGGCAACGCAACTGTAACACTGTATGTGTTCGGGTGTCCATGGGCGTCGTCTGTTGCTCACCATCAGGTGCTACGCCTGCTCGAATGCCTCCCCTATAGCATAAAAAAAACGAACACAATGCACATTCTTTGTCCTTATGATAGAGTGATTGAAAAGAAAAGTTTATATGTATAATAACATCCATTAAATAGTGGAGAAATATATTATTTTTGATATTTCTAATGTGATGTAGTGCAAAACCGGGGCGGGCCACTAGTATTATAAAGGGCTTACTTCTAACGCGTCACACACGCATTTCTGTATGTCATCGAAGCACGTCACGGGGCTGTTAGTGAACTCCTCGCCTTCAGTCTTGATCTTCCTCACCAGCTCGGTGTAGCAGTTTTCTGGTACTCCCATCATGGGAGGCCGTTGCGGTGCCAGGTATATGTTGCACAGTTCAAGAGCCGAAGAACGAAGGTTATCAAGAACCATGCTTGATGTTTGCGAGGCATCTGTAACATAACTTCTCTCATTCGCAACGAGCCTTTAACATGGGATGAAAAAGGAGTAGGATGGCAGGAGACAATAGTAGGACTGCCTACTGGATACCTCTTTCACCGAACGAAACGCAGGCATGAGCCACTTTACGCCGACGGGTCGAGCCAATACTTTCATGCAGCGTAGAAACGCGTGGCTCTACCATTGTCACCTACCATGGTCATCTCCAACGAATATCTACTTCTATAATCCAGTGATAAAGAGATTAAAATACCCGAAGATTTAGCATAAAGTAGAAGATCCAAGTCTTACCATTTTCATTCAACTCGATCTCTAGTAAGTACTGAGCATTGGATCTCCACGATGTCGTCGCTCTTAAGAACTTGAGCGATCTGCTTACTTCCTCGGGCACTTTCTCGGTATTCGTTGTACCTGAATTTAGAGAGAAGAACAATACAGAAGTAGAAGAATAGTAAATACTAAAACATTGAGTGTAAACAGGATTTGTACTAACATGTCTCTTAACTTTTCTAGCATATTTATCACCTGGAATCATTAAGGTAAAAGGGTCATAAAATAAACCGATACACACCGATATCTAGAAAGAAATAAATAAAATATCTCCCAGAGGCAGAGAGAAGAAAATATCAAAAAAATTAGGTCTTAAGTGGGAATATTCTATTATAACATAACATAACTTCACGCCTTTTTCTACCCGAAGGTGTAGGCAGTGGGCTGGTAAGCCTCGACTCGCCGTTACGTTTTCGTTCCAAATGGAATAGGTGGCGAACCTATTGGAAAATTGGGCACAAAGTTTTTAGTCATCGATATTTATCACACATAACTTTGGATATTAATTTCAAAAAGTCATTGGTGAATCAGGATACTTCTGGATTCAGAAGCGGGGTGCTTGACCCCTGGACCCCGAGACTATTATAACAGACACAGAGACTATTATACAACAAAATACCTTCTTGGGGTCCCAATGTGGCGCGGCGCGCCTGTATAATACGGGTCACATACTGCAACGAGGACAGTTTCTGTCGATCTTGTAGTTCCCATTCACCAGCGCTGTCGCGGGAATGCTGTCAAAAAAACCCAGGTTATTTTGATCACAGTCACATACTTACTGTACTTAACCACTAGGCGAACTTCGCGCCCGTAATAACCATAGGTGTTGGCAACAATAATCATGACACGACATGTCGGATTAGTTTTCTAGTCCAGATTGTACGTAAAAGGTGGTGAAAGCTATTGTAATGCATTGGGCACGGTTTTGTTGGCCATCGATATAGACACGGACGGACGGATGGAAAGTATAGCCGTCAGCCAGCATTCGAATTGGAGACCTCTGAACTAAAGTCGGAGGCATCGAAACTCATGGTATGAGGGTTAATCCACATCAAGTCCCTTCCCCAAATCAGAAATTCCGTCAAGCCTATTTCAATACAAGTAAATTTATATATATTTAAGTATTTGTTAACGACTCTGAATGATGATACCAATTTTTGTATATCTTTTTGCACCAGTTCCAAGGTAGCGTCCAACTCTTCGGCGTCTCCACAGCATCTTATGACCACCAAAAATAACTCCGAAGACAGACAGGAGTCTCGACAACACTAAAAAATATATAATTTATGAAATTTATTTAAAACTGCAAATATCAAATTATTAGCAGTTGTGACAAAGTCAAAGAAAAATTTAAATAACTGTAATAAATTTGCTTACATAATAACTTGAATGGGCCGTGAGATGTTTTTCTGCGAAAATTTTCAAATTTTGCAATCGTGTCTTTTTAATTTAAAAAAGGTGGGGGGGGGGAAGATAATAGCAAAATTAACTCACAGTTCTAACTATAGTTCTGTTTATACTATCAGGATCACTTAGCAAGTCAATCATTGGTCGTAACACAACAGCTGACAGTAACTCTATCAGTATCAATTTCAATGCGTGACAGCGCCACGCCTCGTCTGGCGCCACCAAATATAATACAGCCTCAGATATTTCATATAACAACTCTGGAAAAGAGATGGAGATAGAGAAAATGATGAAGCAGTGGTAGAGCTAAGAAGTTCGCTGCATGAATGGGCATGCTCGACCGGTTAAATACCACGACACCTCAAAAGATCCACGTACAGTAGCTTATGCCGCGTTTTGTTCGATGATAGAGGTACCCCATCCTCACCACCCACCCCCTTACCCATCCTTTCCTATCCTACTCCCTTAAGGGTTGGCAACGCAAATTTAACACTGTGTTGCAGGTGCTGGCGCTAGTCACTTACCACCAGGTGTCACGCGTGCTCGTATCCCCTCCTATCCCATAAAAAAATTCTAATCACCAGTGCATTGTAGGGCACTGGCAATAACCAACTTCAATTTAACAGGTAGTATGCTTATTTGCTACAAGCGGTTGGGGGATTGAATGGCGACCAGATCATAAAATTATGTAATGAGCATGTCTCTAATTGAAAACTTAAATATTGCAGTATTTTATACATACATACATATACATAACTTAGAGAACAGAGCGCCATAACGGACGATTCTTATACGCCTTACACGCCTCGCTCGCTTCTTTGACTTTCATAACTCTTGTCTTATACATTCGTTGATTTTTAAGGTTCCTGACATCACCTTCCTCCAGAACTCTTTCTAGTTTACCGACTTCGAAAAAAGAGTAGGTTCTCAATACGCCTGTATGCATTTTAATTTTAATACATGGTCTTGAGAGAGGGTGGTTATAATCAGTTTAACAGTAAAACACTCACCATATTGTTTCTCTGGGTCTGTACAAAATATGTCTCTGCACTGCTGCAAATTTTCAATAGAACATTCCAGTTTGAAAAATATATCTTTCAATGTTGTCTCATTAATATTTTCTGAACTGTCATAGAATTTTGATTTACCAAATGTTTGAGAATCTATAAAATAAAAATGATTTGTATTTTTACTTTGGACAGTGGTAGAGCTTGCTGCATGAATGAGCCCGCTCGACCGGTGAAATACCACGGCTTCTCAGAATATCAACGTTAAGTGGCTCTTGCCGCGCTTCGCTCGGTGAGAGAGGTATCCAGAGGCCCAACCCCTTTCCCCCTGCCCTTCCCATCCCAATTCTAATCTCTTCCATACCCAATTGCAAGGGCCGGCAACGCAACTGTAACACTATATGTGTTCAGGTGAGAATGGGTTACTTAGGTCTGTATTCAATCTATGCTATCTCAGATTAGATTGAACAGATATAAGCAATAGCTCCATTAATACAGACCTGGAGGCCAAGACAAGTCAGTATCACTCTTATTTCTCCTGTGTGTCTTTTTTTCATCTTGCTTTTTGGGACTGGGTTTCAAGGTTCCATTCGATACTTCTTTGGCACTCATCAAATCTAAATGTTTCAATCTTACTCTAGATTGTTTAAATAACTTCAAATGTGCAGTTAATACTTCTGGAAACCGGGTCGATAGTAGGTGGATCCAATCAACACATTTAACTCTGAAATACAAAATAATCTAAGGAAGGGTAGTGTTTATTATATGAAATTATTTTTTTTTACATGAATCAGAAGTCAGGAAGTGTAACTAAATTTATTTAAGAGAAACTTATCCTGCAGAGACATTACTCGGACATATGGGTATATATGAGTTAGTCCAAGAATTTTCACAGCAATTGATTTGAGCCATTTAAAAATATAATAAAACATATAATTAAAAATGTAAATTTCATTTTTACTGTGATCTGGGGGGCTATTATGAGCTCTTAATTCCAGCCAGCTAACGCGCTGCCTAGTGAATTTGTATTTGCAATTACTAATTTCGGCTAGTTTAGACTACTCATGACTGATTAAATGAAATTAATTGTTGATAAACTGAATTTAGAGTGAATTTTACACTGACTACAAGTCACCGACTAATAGTAGTGTTGGACTCAAGCTTCGGCTTCGGCCACCTATGGCCAAAAATCCATCTTCGGCGAGATCTTTGGCTTCGGCCAGATTCTGGGCAGTAGTTAGTTCAGTCCGGATACCTCTATCACCGAGCGAAAAGCGGTATGAGCTTTTTTCTAAGGCTTCGGCCGAAAGTTGCGGAGATTGGCGATTAATCGTTTTCGGCTTCGGCCAAAAATAGACCTTTGGTCAGACACTACCAACTAGCTAAAATTAGTTGTTGAAAATAAGAAGTCAGCAGATGTTTCATTTACTCGTTGCATCTATCTTGAGATATAATTACCTATTAGCCACATTAGCACCAGCGGCAAGCACCAAGCGTTTGATGGAATGGCTTGTGAACTCCTCATCATTGGTCACAACCTCATACCAGGTTGTTACATAATCATGAACAATTATTGAGATAATTTCATTGAGAAATGAATCTACTGTTTCACTGCCTGTAATTCTACTGTCATATTTTGGTAAACTTTTCTTATTATTAAATATCTCTATTACCTAAAATCATAAAAAACATTGGAATTATCCGAGTATCAATTATAATAAAAGTATATAAAAAAGTTATATATAAAGGTTTGTATTAGTTTTTCTGCAGTTCAACTATTCAAAAAAATAATTTCAACTTTACCTTGGGTATCGAGCAGTTAGTTTGTTGTAGTGGATCATCCAGAGAGTCTAGATCAATTGGAAATATTTTTCTTTGGTCATATGTAAAATATAAGATTGTTATAACTCTGAAAAATTATGATATTAATAAAAACAATATCTTAAGATTAAATAACATAATAATATGTAAAGGTGGACATAGTTATTTATATTATCTGCATTAATATACAGATTTAAATTGACAAGGTCCTGTGATGTAAATATGTTTATTTATTCAGTAGATATTGTATATTTTCAGATGGATCTCGTAACCTTTGTATTTGTTTTGCTATTTTGTAATTAAATAACAGTAAATAATATCTTACCCAATCAGAAAAGAGATAAGAAATGAAAGAACAGTTAAATAAAATACAAATCCAAACAATCCAGTTATAATAATCGTAAGTAGGCCGCACCAACCGATAAGCCGCATAGCCATTTTTGTTTGAGTGAAATGTAAAATTAATTACACGTTGTTAAAAAATAAATTTAAAAACATAACATAGTACCAGGACATCAAAATATGGTAAGGAAACAACAATTTATTCCATTTAATCATATTTTGACACAGTTTTGACATTTGATATCAAAATTGAAGTATGACAGACTCCAGAGTAGCGCTCTAAGGTACGGCAAATACCGTCTACATTCCGCAGTGATGCGTATTGATTTTAAAAAAATGAAATTTCTTAAATTCCTATTAAACTCGTTTTTGACAAAACGTATTGGTAACACAGAGCCTGAGATAATATAAATCAGAGATTTTAAAATTAAATGATGACTGATTGAAGCCAAAGCTTATTGTTAAGAATCGAATTAAGATCAGCTATCATGATGTTATTAAGTGAAGTGAGGTGACTGAAACTAGATGACGCTGTAGCAGACGACTGAATCGCACTATCCTTTGTGACTCTGTATTTACTTATTATCTAGCATCAATTGCCATTGGAACATTTGGAACTAGGAATCAGCTGTAACAATTATTTAGATCAATATTACCTATGTTTATACGTGTTCACAATATAGTTCAAATCAGATCAGAATACAGGTGTCAGGTTGTTTTATTAAATCCTCCTAGTATTCACACAAATTCACATTAGGTCAACTAGTTCAAAGCACCTTGTTCGGTGCTGAACACTTATTATATATTTCAGCCAGACAATTACCAATAAACGTAACAATTGCCACCAGCCCTTTGGACATGTTACCAGTAAAATATCCAGGTACATACACCAGGTTCAATGAACCCGCAACCTCACTTCATATGTAAAATAATGACTACCTATGGTACCTACCCTTGTCGAAATACAAATCATCGATCAGATTATCAATACCTATGAACGCACTATATCAGGGATATTCAGTTTTTATTTTGGGAGAATCCCTGGTTATTTGAAAAATAAATCACTCTAGTCACTTGTGATCATAATCACATTCAGAGATCTTCTATTACAAGCACACAAACAAATGATTTGATATATAATAAACTTATTTTATCATTAAAGTATGCTTGCAAATTTTAATCTTGGCCGAATAATATTGATAACATATATACAAGGCTTTCTTGTTGGTTATTTAAAATCTCAAAATAGTTGTAATCCCGATACATATTCACTAACTAGGTATTATTTTAATTTATAACTTCACGCCTTCATTTGAGGCAGGGTGTTGGCAGCGGCTATTAAGCCTCGACCTGGAATTTTTTAACGTCTCAAATGTATTAGGTATTGAAACCTATTGCCATACCTCAGCACAGAACCGAGAAGTCTTTGGTCATTGGCCCAGAATTGATCCCACGAATTCTTGATTTAAAATCAGAGTGCTCAAACACTGGACCACCTATGAAAACCACTAACTATGAATACTTATGTTTCAAAAGTTTTTATTTAAACATATCCATAAATAAGTGTAATAAAAGAAAGACATAACAGCATTTTGATTTATTGAGATACAACACAATGACATGAACTGCTTATAAAGTAGTATGGATATTATTAGTCTTGGGACTATCTAATAATACTAGTACAATAACTTTATTGTCAAACATGTCAAATAATTTGAACATGATACATTAAGAGTTTGATAACATTAATATAAATACATTGAACTTGAACAAGTGCTGAACAATCAATAAGTTTTGCATTTCTTCTACTCTTGTTCCTGGCAACATTCATTTGTGTTCTTGTAAATTAAAATTAAATACAGTGTATTATAGAATAGATAAACCGCAAATTTTACATAAAATAGTTGCATTAGGAAAGTGCTATAATATTTTATTCCATAAGAAACTTTTTTTATTTATGTGCATATAAATACAATTTTAACAACTATTTCCAATTCCTTTTAAATATTATTATTATACTAGATGATTATGCGACTTCGTTCGCGTTAAATTATTTTAAAGATTGTATAGAACTTTATATACATCGTTTCAATTTCTGTGTCGCAATAGTGAGGCAGCTTACAGGACGAGCAGCTGGAGTGCTGGAGGCAGCCAATAATGTGCTAACACGATTCCATTGCACTCACCAGCTGTCATATGGCCATAGGGCGTGTCCAATGCTTCAGAGACACTTCAAAGTTTTTAGATTACCTTGCTGCTTTCAAGGTAATGAGATGGATAAGGGGTCGTCCACTAACCACGTGATGTGTTTTAATCATTTTTTTTACCCTAAACAATATAGTGACATAAAAGGGAGATACTATATGTCGAAACGATCGATCGAATGAGTGGTTCAGGGCTGAAAGCGTAAAAGTATATTTGAATAGCGTCATTCGCATAAATAATATTGGGATAATCACAAGTTACACAGAGTAGTGTACACTTATACTACGTATATCATTACACTATATTAATTTTACAGTTACCTGTTACACAGTGCTTTCACTTAATTTCTAACGTTTAAATATTTCCTTCAGGAAACTCAACGGCACAACTACACACACAACTCTCGAAATATCCACTCAACGTAAGAAAAATTTAGTTGGCAGAATTATATGCTTTTGAAAATTGATATAAAACAAATAGATGTCTCGATATTTACTTCTATTTATTACAGTAATTAATGTCTCAATTAGTATGTCAGGCTGTTTTATGTTATGATCAAATGCAGCAGACTCAGTAACTCCAGCATTACTCAGAGATATTAACATATTTTCATGGCAATACCTATAGTGCCATCTTGCGGCATAGACTTACAACATTGCATTCGTTAATTGTATGGCTACAAGCTTATGAGTTGTGATCAAATAATTGGTTAGGACCTAACGAATAAATATATAATGCCTTTACAACATATTTATCTCTAAGACTTTCGCGACTTTCGCGTCATGCCTTTATAACACCTTTAATGTTGGTTGTGTAAAGATACATTTTATTTATTTTGATAAAATGTAGCTTTTTAAAACTGAAAATGTATTTAGATTTGAACCTTTTTGTATCATATAATTCAGTCTGTAGAAACTTTTTATATATATATATATATTATGACAGCAGGTTTCCAACCATCCCGAATGTAGTTTGTAAATAAAATTTATATAAGGTTTTTTTTATATCAATAACTATCTCTTACAGAAACGATGTAATTAGGTATTATCACAATTCCTATAGGAAATCGTAATTATATTTTCACATATTATCATTAAATTAATAATAATATATTTAGAACCTAGTTTTTACTCGCCGCTTCGTTCGCGTAAATGTAACTGAATCAAACCCATTCGAATAGCGTAAAAGTCGACCTATCACCCCAGGGTAATTCATCATCAGTTTTGTTGTAAAATGTTGTTTATGGTTAAATACTAATTTATTAATAATTTTCAGAATAGTTTTGTTCAATTAAAGTGGAATTTTGTATTATCCCATTCAAGATATTTTTATCACCTTCAGCCAATTTTCATTATATTCTGTTTAACAGTCGACCAGTGATTGAGCAACAAAAACCCAAACAAATGTTCACTAACTTTCCCATAGATAATATAAATAAGTTTTTTTTTTAAATGTTTTTACTGCTCTGGATAGGAGTCTTTTTAGCCTATTATTAATAAGATGCTGCCAAATTATTGATAAATTATTTATAAAGCCAAAAATATTATGTATTAATATTATAAAGGTTTTTTGTTCAATAGCCAGATATAAATGAAGTAGAGAAAGAAAATGTAAATAAATATCAAAATGTTCAGAGACTTTGTGGCTCTTATATGCAGGCACGTTTATTGTTTTTTATTGGTCTTAATAGCTATTTAATCTTTTAAATAATGTCAGTTTTATACTATAATTTATCATGCAAAATACTTTCAGGCGAATGAAATTGTTCTTTGGCTATAAGAAATTGTTATTTCCTAAAAAAATATTACATGTTTTGTTCAAACAATTATTTTTCAGCTTTTTTTACTTAAATCACCTTTCTCTTTATTTCATATTCAAATAGCCTCGTACGTGCCAAAATGCTGGTAATTCTATTTTTGTTGCCTGAATAGAATTTATACTATATATTAATTATAATTTATTTGACAAAATAATAATACATTTTGTATGTTCCCAATAAAATAGCAATACCTAAATAAAATTTTTAGAATTATTCATTTTCCACCGCTTTCATTTTCGACAAACTTTTATTCTTAACTACACACTCAGATCAATCAAGAGAAAACAAATATACCTAACATACATAGATGTAGTATGAGGCCGTCCATTAATCACGTGATATTTTTGTGGCACTTTTAACCCGCTTCAACAACTAACCATTTTTGGAGTATTATCTTTAAATAAAGTATAATCCTATTTTCAAAATCGTTTTACAATCGCGCGTGTTGCGAATAAAAAAATGCCCGTGATATCTTACGACAATCCCCTCCTCTTATTCAAGGCTCACGTGATTAATGGATGGCCCCCCACGCAGTAACCAATCTTTGTTGAACTATTCAAAAACATTGATAAGATCCAATCCAATTGATCGACATCAATGAATCAGCAAACGAATGAATCATATGGCTTATCATCAAAAATAAACATAATTAAAGATAATATTTAAAGATATAATATTACGTGACATATATTAGGTCGGGGAAAAAGTCTTTTCGCATAACGTAGGTATAAACTTATTATAAAATTTCTTTGACTGTACTATTTGTGTCTGGCTGGTTTTGGTAACATTAAAAAGGTTACATTATAAAGAAAAGAAAAAAATAAAAAAAAGTTGTTTCCCGCTATTTTTCATTTGTTTTTCTCTCCGTAAAAATGAGTGAATCTAATGAAGAAATTCGATACATTTTAAAATTTTATTATAAAAAAGGCAAAAATGCAACTCAAGCAGTGAAAAAAATTTGTGATGTTTATGGACCTGATGCAGTGTCAGTAAGAGTAGCACAAATTTGGTTCAAACGTTTTCAGTCCGGAAATTTTGATGTTAAAGATGCACCTCGCTCTGGTCGCCCTGTTACGAATAAAATGGACGCCATTTTTGAAAGAGTGGAGCAAGATCGGCATATTAGTAGTTACGATGTAGCTGAAGAACTGGGAATTGACCACAAAACAGTTTTGACCCATTTGAAGAAAGCTGGTTATACAAAAAAGCTCGATATTTGGGTGCCACACGAGCTCACTCAAAGAAACTTAATGAACCGTGTACTCATTTGCGATTCATTATTGAGACGTAATGAAACCGAGCCGTTTTTGAAGAGATTGATAACTGGCGATGAAAAGTGGATCACGTACGACAAGAACGTGCGAAAAAGGTCGTGGTCGAAAGTTGGCCAGGCTTCACAGACTGTGGCCAAACCTGGCCTAACACGAAATAAGGTGATGCTGTGTGTATGGTGGGATTGGAAGGGCATTGTTCATTATGAGCTTTTACCGTCCGGCAAAACCATCGATTCTGATCTTTACTGCCAGCAACTGATGAGATTAAAGGAAGCAGTCGAGAGAAAACGGCCGGAATTGATCATCAGGAAGGGTGTGGTCTTTCATCACGATAACGCTAGACCACACACATCTTTAGCCACTCAGCAAAAATTAAGAGAGTTCGACTGGAAGGTCCTAGTGCATCCACCATATAGCCCTGACCTTGCGCCTTCAGATTTTCACCTGTTTCGGTCTCTTCAGAATTCTTTAGGTTCTGTAAGGTTGACCTCAAGAGAGGACTGCCAAAACTATTTGTCCCGTTTTTTTGATCAGAAGTCCCAAAGTTTCTACAGTAACGGGATAATGTCTCTGCCCACAAAATGGCAGAAAGTTATTCAACAAAACGGTACATATATATTGTAAATAAATGTAAATAAACTTTGAAAAAAATGTCTTGACTTTTCATACAAAAATACGAAAATACTTTTTCCCCAACCTATTATAATTCATAATTCATTGATAATAATTTATACAATGTATAATACTTTAGGTGTGCGCGAATCCTTATTTAAATTTAAAATTAAAGATTACAAGGAATAATTATGACGCTTAATTTAGGTATTCAACTCTCAATCTGTATTTAGCTTAACACAATTCGATGTATAAATGATGGCATGTTTTAAAGAAGTTTAATTTTTTCATTATTTAAAACAACATGACTACACACAACAAGTTCTTTAGTCAGCAGAAATAACTGACAAGCAAGACATTTTTTTCTATTGGAAAGGTGGGTAGAGAATCCCTGGTGGCGCGCTCTTAGGCTACAGTTAAGTTGGCAACCTTTAAGACTGTGAACATCTCCTACCTAACGAACCGCAGCATAAGCTACTCAACGCCGTTTTTGTTTACAAATCACAGTAATTGTCTTATAAACTGATTCTTGGACGCGTCACTCCGATTTCTGTTATATTTATTTCGTCTACAAATTTATAAAGTAGTCTTAAATAATATTAACACTTATTTGTACACGAATTATATGTACATTATGAAATCTTAATGCTGATTAAAAGTGAAGATTACATATAAATCTAATTATTTATCAAATACGCACGGTTTCCGCGTAATTATTTACGCAGACGTTTTACGTACACGGATTACAGTGTTGAAGTTGGTTCTGTTTGATCATCATTTAGGGTTTAAATTGATAATTAAAAAAAAAATATTATTTATTTTTAGGAAATTATTATAAAATTTGGTTGCGGCCAATACATTCAAGTCATTAATATAGGTTCCCAGGGATATTTTAAATTTAAACATTAATTTTTTAATTAATCTTGATTGTTTGTTGATTTTAGAATCACTGCAATTAATATTAAATTAATTTGATATTAAGTAATAAATAAATACAGTGACTTTTCGTAAGGATAATCTTATTGGAACTACATGGTTTATATACATAGCTTTTTTTTGGACACCTTATTGGTCCAAAAGAAATTATTGCTTCCTTGTATCTCAAATTATTATATGTATATCAAATTATTATTAATATTATTATATCTGCAATTTATGATATAAAAACCATTTAAGACTATTTATAATATTTTCATTAGAATTTATTTAGAAGCTTCAAGATACCACGACCAGTCAGGTCAGGTTTTGTGCTTTAGCTAAACGAAAAGTTATTATTTTGAACGCATTTTTTCATTTAACACAACTATTTTGCTTTTGCAGCAATTTAGACGCGATACTTAAGCAGTTTCTGCAAATAAAATATTGATCAATCTCATCCATCACCATCACCGGGACACTCGATTTGACTGATATACGTTTTACATTTTTAAATAATAAATTATACACATTTATGCTTATATTTTCTCAAGAATAATATGGCGTGATAATATAGTATTTGTAAATAGTATTACATATTATATTCTTGTAATTTAACTGCATACTTAACGTGTCAATGTGAATACAAAATAAATAATGTAGCCTCGCTGTTACCCAAAATATATTTACATACATTCATGCAGCAGATCATTTTCACAATAAACACATGCCGTTTCATATGCTAAGCACCCGATAGATGCACGCCCATAATTATATTACGACGATAATGAATTTTGTGGGTAGATGTCGTACCAAGCCAAAGTACGACACCTACCCACAAAATTTTAAAAAATATAAGTAAGTTAATATTACAATTTTATTGCAACTCTTGAATCTATAGCTACTTGGACAATACAAAGTCCAAGTTAAGTTAAGTCCAAGTAAAGATATGAGCGGTGGCGTCTTTCACTACGCCCCCATGAGACATTAAAATAAGTCAAAAATTGTGTTGATTCATGTCGTACGCCATCTGACGCTTAATATATGAAACGGACCTTTTAGGATGGTATTTTTAACCATTAATTAACCTATTTTTTTTAACGTTAATTACTATCTATACATTATTATATTACATAATTACTCAACAAGAATATCAACAATGGACTCGGTGACTATACACTAAATAAATACACGGTACATATTACATAGTATTCGTTTTGTTTAACTAATTGTACCTAGAGGTAAGTAATGCTTATATATTATAGAAACTAGTAACGGTTAGTTAAATACCATTGAGGCTGATTTTGATCCCACCGTGAAATCTTTGTATTGGGAGAACACGCACAGCTGAAAAATAAAAAAAGCAGGTTCTAATGACTACTTTTAGTATAGATATAACGATTAAATTATTAATATAATACATACACATACTGCATGCTCCGATGGTTCGGACATGTAGAAAGAATAGTAGATGCAAGACTGACTGAGCAGATATACAATACAAAAGCGGATGGATGTAGGAGTCGAGGACGGCCAAGACACACATTCCATGACCAAATAGAACGTGTTCTGGAGGACGGTGATGTTAAGAGCCTCAAAAACCGACGCGCGTGCATGAAAAGAGTTATGAAAGTCAACGAAGCGAGTGAGGCGTGTAAGAATCGTGCCCTATGGCGCTCTGTTCTCTCTGCCTACCCCGCAAGGGATTTGGCGTGAAGTTATGTATGTATGTATGTACATACACATAACTAATTCAAAGCTTCAATCAATTTCGTAGTTTCAAGTTGGCCGACATTGTTTTGGAAGTAATGAATGATATGAATCAATTTAACTGTGGTAGAGCCACGAAATTCGCAGCATGAAAGGGCCGGCTCGACCAGTGAAATACCACGGCCCCTCAGAATATCGACGTAAAATGGCTAATGCCACGTTTGTCCGGAGGCCCACCCTCCTTCCTCAAAAAAACATATATTTTTATGGAATATTTATGGTAAGATTAAATATTACGACAATTTTATTTAACCGCTTACAATTTAGCACCATTTACCATCTAGAATTTGAAAGTCGTGACTTTCGAATTCTAGATGGTGACCTTGGAATAGTGAAAGTACCTACCATCATTGTAACAATAGGGTATAATTTTTAGTTTCTTATAATCAGTCGGTTAATGAAGAATTGTGTTGTATCTATCTTTGCATATCTCCATGAGATCTCTACATTAATAATAGTTATAAGCAAAACCTGCCCCAAAAATATAAAAATTTATAAGATGGAAACCCATAACATCTTTAGGAATATTTATATACTAACTAATTGACCCGGCGAACTTTAATGCGCAACAAAACTAATAAGTAAATAAGTAAACTTTGGATTTATCACTTTTTCTTTATTTACTACATCATACACGAATTATAGATAAAAAACACCCCATTGAAACCGTATTAAAATTCGTTGCGTAGTTTCAAAGATATAAGCAATTAAAGAGACAGACAGCGGAGAGCAACTTTTTTTTATACTATGTAATACAGAAGCAACTTTTTAAATCGATTACAAAATATCAATCAAAACTAACAAGGAAACTAATGTTTCATATATTTCTATTAATTTGATAATGCGAACTGTAATACGTTATTAATGTTAATCCCTTAAATAGATAAACTGTATTATCAAAGTAATCCATACTACAAATATGCTACTAAAAAGTCTTAAAACGTGTCTGTCTGTTTATTTATGTTTGCGATAATGATAAAAAAATACTGAACAGATTTTATCATGTTTTTACCCATCGATATCCATTTCCAAAAGCAAAAATAGACTACCAATCAAATTGCGCCCAATGTTTGCCAATGGGCTCGGCACGGATTCTATGAAAAATACAATTTAAAAAGAGAATGCATCTTTATTTTTTTAAATGAAATAATTTATTTTATGACCATGGTTACCTTGTCTTTTAGCTGTTGACACATATGTAACGCTGCCGTCAACATGAACAAGACATCGCTCAACCACGGCACCGCACAATCCGCTTGACATGAGTCAATCCTCATGGTACCATGGACAGAACTCAATTGGTAGGCAACAAATATCAGTTTGTGGGACTGTATATAAAATGATATTGCTAAGTCTTCTGGTAGGTTTGGAGATAGAGCTTTCTGAAAAAAGAAACCATTGAAGTTCAGTTTTATACAGAAAACTACATGCAAACTCTCAACATATCTCCCTTGAATAGTTGAAGGCGTAAACAGCGGCAATCATGCCATTTACTAGGCCCAATTTTGTTAGTCATCCATATTTACCAAACGTTTAATTTGCGTGTATATTCTTCGAATAAGACGGTTCTTTTACAATAAATAAATTACGTCTAACTTAGTTTTAATCTATATTACAATGTAGGAAGATTATGAGTGGGTACTTACCATATTTCTACTCTTCATTAGTTCATCAATGGCTTTTTTCTTAGGTAATACTAATGCAGTGCGCGCTCTTTGTAATGAACCAATCAAACATTGAATTATGTGTAATACTTCTTCAGATGACCTAAAAAATTAGGTACGGTTCTAATAAATGAGTTTAAAATTGACATTCAAGCATTAAGTAAACTTAGGCGTAGGCAATGTTTTATAATATTTCACCGAATAAATTACTACATACACTGGAATAGGGGGTGCAGTTATTGCCATTTTTTTTTGTTACATGATATATGTTGCTTCAAAAAGGACATTAATTGCTACTAATCAAATCCGAAACCTTCTGAAAAGGGGATCTATGCTAAGCTACTAGACCGACGTTTATATATGTAACACTAAAAATATTTGAAAGACAATAGAATTTGTTCCGCAATATTTTACAAAACATAAATTATTACTTCAATAACATGTTCTGCATAATATGTGTAAAGCCAATTATTTATATTCAAGGTTATTACTGAAAGCGAAAACAAAGAACACACAAAATAGAAATCTCCTAGAAATACACACATAAAGCAACTATTTCTGACTTGTTAAGTATTAGTACTTTACCTCTATCCCCAGTATTAATCAACATTCAAAATTAACTAAGATAGGGAATTTTTCAAAACCTTTTTAAGAAGATTAAAGGGACAGACAAGCAATTTATATTTAGCAGTCATAGAGCTACACAATTTGCTGCATTAATGGACCTATGTAACGCTATGTGTGTTGCAGGTGTCCATGGGGAGTGCTAGTCACTGAAAACTAGGTGACCCACTTGCTTCTTTGTCTCGTTACCCACAAAAAATACTTAAAATTTGTATGAAGATTATGTTTCCTTTAAACATATATAATAATTTCATTACTAAAACTTAAATAAACATAGCATAAACAAATAGTGCACATATTGTTTATTTTTATCATTATGCTTGGATAGCAAACTGTAGGCAATATATTGGATTACTAATATATAAGGTAAGTTTGGTTACATAGTAAAGAATGTAAGTATGAAGATTGAAATTCAATATTTGCTGCTAGTTTCAAAGATTATTAAATATTTGACCTACTCTATTCATCTCTTAGTGTATTGTTAAGTGTTTCAACCAACCACACTTTATATTTGACATGGTAAGTGAAGATGATGACCTCCTTTTTGGGAATCAGAAACATTAAATTACATTTTTTTTTTTGGAAATAATACTCATTAGAGATGCAATTGTTTAGAGTTATTAGAGATGCAATTGTTTAGAGTTAGGAAGCATTATAAAAACTCATAATAGATCTTATTCTGTTATGTAATAACATACATAATATAATAACATTTGTTAAGATTTTATAAAATTTTCAAACTTGGTCGATCAAGATTAACTAGAGAGTGACAATTTATATATGTCCCGACACACTATTAACACCTAAATATGTATGCGGCTGCTATAATAAAGCTAGTTATACATACCTAAATACATAATGTTTATCTACATTATCAATGTAACCAATGGCCTGTTGCAAATGATTAGCAGCATCCTGTATCTGTTGGAGTTTCCATGGTCCGTCCTGATTGACAGATGTTCGACATATACTGTGCATCTGCCGTAGCACTTTAAAACTTATATCCTGAGAACAGAATACAATTTGCTTGGTGAAAATACTTACTTATTCATAAATATATATTCTCTATTATTTAAAGAAATATTTTTTTAAATTTCATTGTAACAACACAATAATTTCCATTAGTAGATCACACACAAAGATGCATTTGAAAACACAGTTATCCCTATTTCCTATAACTCAAATAGACCACTTAAAAGGGTAAAAAAAATGTATTATCATATCCTTCATATAGGAAAATGTCATATAACTATTATTTCTGATTTTTTCTTACAGAAACATAAAAATACCTGCTAAAAAGATATTTAATTTTATATCTGCTTTCACATGCTTGTAACAAATATTTTAATGCCATTGTGCACATAAAACTTCAAATTAATGTTTAAACATTATTATATTAACATTTAAACATGATTTCAGGTAGTTTATTAATTGCATATATTGTAAATAATGTAATTTATTTATTTCTTCTTATTATTGCAAATAAAGGTCTTTACATTTAAACAAAAATTACAACCCATTTTCTGGTACTGTAAATAAAATGTTTCAATATTTTCAGTCTAACATAAACATAACTTCACACCTTATTTACCCAAAGGTGTAGGCAGCAGCTATTAAGCCTCGTCTCGCTATTATGTTTATGTCCCAAATGGAATAGGCGAGCCTATTGCCATACCGGGCACAAAGTGTTCAATCATCAATATAACATACTAAATTTATTTTAAAATATAAAAAATTGTTAATTCATTGATTTTGGCTATTTTATACCGCATTTTAATAAATAGAAACTAATATTTAGTAATACTTACTGCATGAGTTATACTGTCTCCAGTAAGAGTAACAATACATTTTAGTTGTTCAGGTTGCGATGTAAGGATAAATTTATCTTGTTTTTGACCCTCATTGCCATATAAGGGTACGGGAAATCTGTGAGCGCACTCCTAAAATACAAATTACATCACAAAAAAGTATTTAAACCACTTAATTAAATTGGCAATTAATATTAATACTCACAACCAAAACAGAATGGAGCTGATGTAATATCGCATGAACCTCCTCACGAAGGACCCATTCGAACTCCTCTTTCTATAAATCAAATACAATTCCGAATTAAGTGGACGTACGATACCAAAAAAATCTATTCAATTTGATCTCTAACAAGATAACAAACCAAATTAGCAGCCTCCTCTTTTTCGTTATCACACATTTCAGTGAAGATGTAAGCCTCTTTAATTAGCCTTGGTTTAAAACACGAACAAATCCCTTCTCTTGATTTCACTTCCAGATTCAATAGCCCTGCAAATGATTCTTACACCTATTTGCACCTATTCCTACAGATACAGACTAGCTAGACTAGACAGCAATACAGATAGAGACAGTGCTGCCAACCCCAACAAATCAAAAAACAACAGTTCTCTCATTAATAAACAGTAGACAGGTTCAAAAAAGCAGGTTTCATAATTTTCTCATATATTATAATTTAAACAATGGTAGACCATGCAGTTCGCTGCATGAATGGGCTGGCTCGACCGGTGAAATACCACGACCTCTCAGAAGATCGACGTAAAGTGGCTCATTCCGCGTTTTGTTTGGTGAGAGAGGTAGCCGGAGGCCCACCCCCTTTCCCCAACCGTCCCTATCCGCTATCCCTTAAAGGTCGGCAACGCAACAGTAACACTATATGTGTTGCTGGTGTCCATGGGTGGCGTTAGTTGATTACCCTCAGATGACACGTCTGCTCGTTTACCCTCCTATCCCACAAATAAAAAACAATAATCAATGTCAATAAAAATACTCAATTATTTCAGTTAAAAGACACATTCACATTATTATATTTATATAATCACAACATATTAAGTAATAAAAAAAACTACTCTAGAATAAACTATGAGAGAAACAAGAGTATGTAGTTTTTTTATTATTATTATTATTATAAAGGTAGGCAGGTATCACACGTATTAGCGAAATTTAAAGTTTCAACTGTAGTTGTCACTAGCATATGGGCTATGGTTTATTAAACTATCCAGTTACATACGTTTTATAATATAGAAATAATAAAGTAAAATATTTTCTTGAGGTAACAGGTGTCTCTCTACACTTTTTGAAAAAAAAAACAGTAAAACAAAAAACAGGGACATCAATTGAAAAACAGTAGATCTACTGTTAAAACAGTTGGGTTGGCAACAGTGGATACAGAGTAAGGCATGGTACCTGTCATAGATATAACATTAGTAGATCGACAAAAGTCACCCAACAACGAGACCAAAAATGGGTTGTTTATGTGTGTGTCTTATCAATGATTCTTAAATCTATGGTTTTGTTAGTCAGTCTTGACATAAAAGTGCTAAGGTAGCAAACAGGTCAATAAAACCCAAAAAAAAGTTATAAAGTTAATAAGCCGGCACAGAAAACAGGGGATATACGGGGCTTTAACAAATTATAGTAGTTTTTATTTATTAAATTTAAGTCAAAAAACATAAAAGGTAGGTTAAATCAGAATAACTAAAATTTATATTTTATCCCGATTTTTCTATGTACGTACTCGCTGAACTCCAAAAAATTAGAATGGATTCCTTTAGCGTTTATGGACCATAACATAAAGCCTGAAAAATAATGAATGCATTATAAAAAAAGTCTTGTATGGCGACTTTGACAAATTGTGTCAATAATTTCGAAATTCTCTTTGAAAAATACTGCTGCTGCCTATCTTGTTAGCCTTGACGCTGAAAATTACGAAGAGCCATTAATATAATTAAAAACTCGCGGATTAAATAAAAATGCTTACACCAGAAGTTATGAGAAAATTTTATGAACAGTTAGAAAATATTTGTCGAGACCGGGGAATTATAGCAGGGTAATTTATTTAAGTACTAATAACTATGTTTTATGGCATATTAGGCTATTATATTATTCGCCTTAAACTTGAACTTGTTTAATTTTGAGCAACTCTCATAATTAAGACTTGTTTAAAATTGTATTATTTCAATCAGAACTATTAGAAGAATTATTGAAAAAATACAATATCAAAGCAATTGACAATTTTACATTATTTATTATAAAAAATAGTCATGGTGGTCCAGTTCCCCGCTTCTGATCCAGAAGTCGTAGTTCGACTCCGGACTCGCACCAATGATTTCTCGGAATACTCTTCGAAAGTTATGTATCATAAATATCGATGATTAAATGATGCTGCAGGTAAGGAATTTAAGGCGTATTATTACCAAACCTTTTAAATGAAAACGATTTTTTAAAACTAGGTACTTAATTATTATTTTTGTTTCAGCAAGTCTGGTCGTCACATGAAATTCCCTTACACCTTTAGTGCTAAAATAGCACAATTCCCAATATTCTTTTATATGAAAAATAATTGGATTTGGACATACTATCCAGTAGGCATGGCGGTTGCTCTGTATTTGTTTTCATATATTCATGCAGCTGTTAATTCTGAAGGAAATGTCCGAAGTTGGGAAGAATCTCAGAGGAAAATTGCTGAGAAAGAAGCTCACCACTAAATCGAAAATACTACTGCTATTCTAGTTTTAACATTTAAAGTTGTGGATTTCACATTAATAGACAATGGATTAAATTTTAATGTTATTTTTATATTGCTACTAGCTGACCCGGCAAACTTTGTTTCTCCTCAGAAGCTATAAACATAAACATAACCTTTTGTTACCCGAAGTTGTAGGCGGTGGCTGTTAAGCCTCGTCTCGCCGGCGAACCTATTGCCATACCGGGCACAAAGTTTTCAGTCACCGATATTGATCACACTTCGGAAAGTCATTGGTGTGAGCCAGTGTCAGGATTCGAACCCGAACCTCTGGATTAGAAGCCGTGTGCTCTACCACTAGACTATATTAGCAATAAATGATGAAATAAAAGTTTTTTTATAAAATAAAAATAGTAAGAATTGTGTCTTATGGCGCTCTGTTCTGTCTGCCTACCCCGCAAGGGATTTGGCGTGAAGGTATGTTATGTTGTATTGTTTGTAAAAATAGTTAAGTTACGTCTCATTAAATCAGTTACCTGCTAATAAAAATCCCTTCTTCCCGCACTTTGCTGCTTGATTAGGCTGCCTTGACCAGTAAAATACCATGGCCCCTCAGAATATCGACGTAAAATGGCTAATGCCGTGTCTCCTTCGGTTAGAGAGGAATTTTTTTAATGAGAAAAAGGGGCAAACGAGCGTGCGGTTCTCCAGATGGAAAATGACCACCACCCCCCATAGACCCACCCCTGGTGTTGCGGTGGTCATTCTTTGCGCTGTTATCGCAAAAAAATACATAATTTTTATGTCCCAAATGGATTGTACATATATCACACGTAACTATGAAAAATAATTCCAAAAAGTTTGAACCCGGACTCGATACCTTCACTTCTTGATTCAAAAGCGCGGGCTGGACCACTAGACCACCGACAGGAATCTTTTGTATGGGCAAACGAGCAAGTGGGTAAGCAGATACTCACCGCCCATGAACACAGTGGACCGTTGCCGTCTTTTAAAATGGAGTGGGAGGGGAAAGGGGAACGAACGAAACGCGGCACGAGCCACTTCCCCCTGATATTCTATTTTACTTGCTCTATCTTTGCAGTAATGCGAGTTTTTTTGGCGGGTGGAAGAGTCATGTCCGTTCTTTGCATTATTTTCTCAAATTTGTGGTTCAATGGATATTATTGAATAAAATTCGTGGCGTTTTATTTAATAAGTGTTCAAATATGAGTGCAAATGTGAGAAATGGTGTAAATATCGTGTTTTGTGTGCTCTCCTACAGTGTCGTCAAAACTTCCTGGGAACATCGTGCATAAAGTGCCACGACTTTATGGATGCTTAGGTTAAGGCTGCAGCAAGGAGGTCGGGGGTTCGATTCCCACCCGAGCACAAATATTTGTGACAAACATGAATGTTTGTGTGGCGTCTGGGTGTTTTTCTATATATTATAAGTATGTATTTACAAAAGAAAAGTATATATGTATTATTATCCGTTGTCTAGTATCCATAACACAAGCATTTAGTTGCTTAGCTTGGAACTAGAGGGCACTGTGTGATTTGTGTCCAAGATATTATTATTATCATGTTTTTATTCTATCCCTTTAGGTTTAGGCTAGGTTAGGTTAAGATTAGTTTAGGTTAAGTTTAGTATGTTGATGATGTTAATTATAAAAAAAGACTCAACTTAAAGGTCCTTAAGCCAGGTCGTTAAATCCAAAAAAAAATTTACAGTAATGTCAAAAAATGTCATTAATGTCAATATTTTGTCAGCTTTAAATTGTTTATAATATTTCGCTTTTAAAATTTTGATATATTCAATAAAATGGGTAGTATGTGTAATTCTGATAATAATTGGTAATTTCACTGTTTATATTTTGACCTATCAAAATGTGGATTAAACCTCAAGAAATATTTTTAAAGACTGCGTTGTGGTAAATATGTTTGTGATGACTTATCACCATTATTATTCGCCAATTTTTTATTTGAAAATATATCTGCTTTTCTTTTCGTTGCAGGGATACTGACGAGAATTCATTATATTTTGTATTGCAAAGAAGAAAAGGGCATGGCAAATCAAAAGGGCTCTCATCACTTCTTGTGGGTACCTTGGATAGTGTAAGAGACGTTAAACCAGCGCCATATAGGATTTTGCATCAAACACCTAATTCTGAAATATATTATGGTAATTAGAGTAATATTATCTATATTATCATTAAAATATGTTGTATTGTAGAAACCTGCCTTAAAAAATATACATATAGTTTTAACAGTATGGAAGACTTTTAAAAATGTATATAAATTCTCCACCTCCCATGATAATGTTCTGTGCCGTGGGAAACTGTGTCCTTCCAAACTCTGTATAGTGGAGGATCAAAATAAAAAATATTGGACTATCATTTAAATACTAAATCAATTCAATCAATGAAACACTAATGACTATATTGTTTTTTACACTGCTATTTTTCTTTTTTCTTATTAAGTTATAGCCACAGCTCTCACAGAAGCTGAAATATTAAAAGATTGGCAATGGCTTATTGATAATATTTGCCCAACACTTCATTCTTTCGATTCTGAGGAAGAAGTAACTGCGTTTGTGTGCTGCAAAATAAACTCGCTAATAGTAACTGAACAGGAAACTTTGACTGAAGGTATTAAAGTTGTATTACTAGTTATTTCCTTGTACCCGCTATTTTTCAATAATTTTATAATCAGTCTAGTAATGCCAATTTAAAGCATTATTTTTGAATGACAAGTGACAATATTAATATTGTGAAGCAAAATGTACAGTACTTTTTTAGAAAACATAGTTTTGTCTAAATACACCCTGTGATTATATAATTCTTAAAATTGATCATACAAATATTTAACTTCAATTTAATATTAAATGCACCTTGACACACATAATTTTAAGTGCCAAATACAATAGGTGGTGGCATTTATTGCCATTCATAGACCACAATTTTTTCAGCCGTCAATATTTATTACACACAGCTTACAAAATTATTTATTGGACAGTCACAGGACTCGAACCCGTGACAACTTGATTCCCATCTTTAAGAATAATTATACCCTTTGAAAAGAAGAATGTAGACTATTATTTTTTTAATTCACCTCCCCAAAACTAGCCATATATTCATAATACCATTACTTCTTATACATTTTTTTCTCATTTAGATGAAGATGCATACAAAAAAGCGGCATATGAGTTTCATGAAAGATTTCGCATGCCCGAAGATGAAAAACTGGTCTGTTATTATTCCTGCAGGTAAGCTATCTATTAATTTGCTTTTAAGCTAATCTAATAGAAATGAAATTTGACTCTCGGTGGTCCAGTGGTCGAGCACACGGATTCTGAATTCAGAGGTCGCGGATTCGAATCCTAACACTGGCTTACACCAACGACTTTTGGAAGTTGTTTCCGGAAGTTATGTGTGATAAATATAGATGACTGAAAACTGTGCTGGGTATGCCAGTAGGTTCGCCACCTATTCCATTTGGGACGTAAAGATAACGGTGAGACGAGGCTTAACAGCCACTGCCTACACCATCGGGTAACAAAGGCGTGAAGTTATGTTAATAGATATGACGTCAAATCAATATCTCTGCTAATGTGACTCACTGTACAATGACAAGCCATGTGTAAAAATCTTTATTATTTTGTGTTGATAAATTTAGTGCAAAATTGTCATGTGCGATGTATCCAATCACTCCGGTAATACGTTATCGCCGCTAGTTGCATTTTTGTCTGTAGTAACATAGGGTGTAGTACAATTATGAGAACTGCTGAACAGATCTAGAGAGATCTTAATGGACTCTATATCAGATAAGGTTATAGATTCTAGTTTCTCCAATATTAGCACATCGGCTGTGGCTACTTTCTATATATAACAATATACGACGAATTTCGTCCAAATTGGTTGGCAAGAAACTATCCGAAACACCTTAATAGTAGTTCCGCAAACAATAGTATGCATTACGAAAATAATATGCTGGTACTGAAAATACTAATTTACTTTTAGCAATCGTTCTGAAACCTTGGAAAAAAATACTTAAGCTGCATAATGAGTTAATGATTCCTCATTTTACAAGTCATTGACAAAATCGTTTAAAATGTTGTTACACTTAATTATATACCTATAACCATCTACTGACTCACAGTTGTTTTTTTTATTCACTTTATGGCTCAATGAAGATAAAGTTTTAAGGAAGTAGGTTTGTATGTATATCCCTCTATTCACCATAAACAAATAAGTGAAATAAATAAGTAAAAAAAGAAGGTAATTTGTTAGAAAGTATCTTGAGGGAAGTGTTACTCGTTTTTTATTATAGTTAGGTAGTTTTTTAAGATGTTACTTAGTTAATTGCTTAAATGTTTTAGTTAAATTGTTATTTAGATTAAGATCTAATGATGAAAACGTTCCCAAGCAGGGTGAAGTCAGACAGGCGTCCGATCTTAAGAAAAAGGCGTAAAGTTACTTTGAAAGTGTGCATTTTCAAGTATTAACCCTTTCATTTCAGTTATTGGAAAGGAAAAATGCCTAGACAGGGATGGATGTATCTGTCAGTACATTACATGTGCTTCTATTCGTACTTATTGGGTAAGAAAACTTCCCTGAAGGTCAGATGGGCTGATGTCACAGAATTGGCTAAAACCAACAGCCTCGTTTTCCCGGACTCCATCAAAGTGGTCACGAGAGATGGACAACACTATTTTACCTTGTTCATGAGGAAGAACGAGACTTTCGCGTTGATGCAGCAGTTAGCCAATATTGCTATGAAACAGTAAGTAATTTCTTTTTTTTAACACTGGTATACATAGTCACGCAGTTTAATACTACGACCTCACAGAATATCGAAGTAAAGTGGCTCTTGCCGCGCTACTATCAATGAGAGAGGTATTCGGATGCCCAACTCCAGTTACACTTGCCAGGTTGAAAGAGAGTGTAAAAGTAAGAAACAGCATGCTCCGATGACTCAGAAGATTTACAAAGCCTAAGCGGATGTATGTAGGGGGGTCTGTTCCCTCTGCCTACCCCGCAAGGGATATGGCGTGAAGTTATGTGTGTATGAAATATTGACGTATCATCATTGCATAGTATAAAATAAAGTCACTTTTGGCTGTCTGAAATGCTTTAGGAATTTGATGCGGTGTTTTTAATACATAGAGGGTGTCAACGGGGTGGTTTTTATCTATAATGTAATCTAAATCTATTGTATAGACATTTGATTATAAAAGTTATTTTAACTGATGGCTGAATGATTATTTTATATGACTTTGTCTTGATGTTAAACAGCAATTACTATCTATTGTTTCATTCGAGTAAATGCCATTAGTAGCGTTATGTAATGCTTATTAAATAATGACTGAAAACGGTGGTCCAGTGGTGAGTTGCCCGCTTCTGATTCAGAAGTCCTGGGTTCGATTCCCTACTCACACCAACAATGTCTCGGAATTATTTTCGGAAGTTATGTGTGATAAATATCGATAGTATCCGACCGAAGCTTCGGCTTTGGCCACCTTCGGACAAAATTCCATCTTCGGCTTCGGCCGAAACCGAAGGTCCGAGAACTGCCGGAACTAAACGAACTGTTACGAAAGAGTGAGTGACTGACGGACCGGATTGCATTTAGTTCAGTGCGGATACCTCTATCACCCAGACGAAAGCGGCATAAGCCAGTTTACGCCGATATTCTTCTTTAGCTGTGGATAATATTGAAGAAAATTATTAAATTACTAATAATTTATAAACCTTCCGCTTCGGCTTCGGCCGAAGATTGTGGAGGTTGCCGATTAATCTGCTTCGGCCAAAAATAGACCTTCGGTCGGAGACGGTACCAGATGTACCTATATCTGTAACACGCTTCAGTAATGTTGTTAGATTAAGCCTAGTAGGTAACGTAGTAACGTAAAATGTGTTATTTAGCTAAGCAAACAGCGTTGAAACCACAGAAATAGATCAAGATAGAACGGCGAATAGGCGTGGCAAGCGTGCCAAAACCCTGCACTATATTGCATGCTTTTCGAAACTCGCTCTCATTACGCAACGAGCGTTCCTGCCATGCGTTCAGGACGTAAAAAAATAGATAAAACGTCACATATATGCCTTATTATGCTGTGAAAAATTGTAAAAACAAAAGTAGTGAATCAAATATGAAAAAAGGAAATATTTCGTATGATCTGTAAGTACAGAAAATCAGTAGAAAGTATTTTTTTGAGATTATAAATTATTGTTTTACTTTTACTATGTTCAATAATTACGATCACAAGTTGTATATTTTTTCGTTAAGATAAATATCCATTGCTGTCCGCATTCAACGCTCGTATACAAAAACATTGCGCGTATAAATTATACGCGTAATGTACGTCGAATCGAACGAAATACACAATACACCTGCCAGTTGATCGTTGTGTCTGTTAATCGCTGTGATTCGAATGTTAGAGATGGGCACTCCATGTATCGTTGAGTCTTAGGACTTATCGATAAATTAATTCAATAATAATTTGAGTATCAGCTCATATCTTGCTTTGTCCCTACTTTATTCTAACACCACAAATTTCAACCAGTGTTTCGTAATTACATTGGCAGCAGTTTATTTGACAGTATAAGTTTTCACCAATTTGACCAATCGCCGATGGAAAATCATCTCGTTCTTCTCAAATGGGCAGTAACCGAGGTATATGTAGACGTTCGGCTTCGTTATTTAACCAGGACTGTGAGGCCAACCCTTACAAAAAGGCAAATATTTAATAAATATGTATAGTTTCAAGGACAGTAAAATATTTATAATTAAATTTTATATACTGTTGGAAAAATATGTTTTAGGTTTTAATATGTCGGATTGAAGTATTTAACATGTTTTACTTTCTATGATTATCGTTACAGAAAATCAATAAAGTTTGTAAAATATAAAAATAATAAAATTAACACACGTTGCCGATATTAACATCGATAATCTAATGTGAGTGTCTCCTAACTAGTCGTCCCGCTCACAATGAAAATGACGTCACGCTGAGGGCGTGGTTTTTTAAAATGTGACACGCTCGAAATGTATGGAAATATGCCATCGCGGCCGTTCTATCCTGATCTATTTCTGTGGTTGAAACGTATTTTGACACAAATTACATTTTGGCTGCCCTATTCAAGGAGTTAAAGCCCATACATAAATATTTGCATGATTATTTTCAATTATCAGACACAGATACCGCAGCACACATTTATTAGTATCATCATTACATAGTATATGTTCTAGTCATTTTCCGCTGTCTGTCCCCTTATACGCTAGATTTTGAAACTACGCAACGGGTTTTAAATAGTTTTAATGCGGGCTTTTCTTCAATGGATAGAGGTTTTCAGCGTGGTGGTTTTTATCTATAACTCATATATGATGTAGTAAAAAAAATGGGATAAATTAAAATTTACTAATTTATTACTTTTGTTGCCGAACAAAGTTCGCCGGGTCAGCTAGTGCCTAATAAATTCTAATTTTTATCGTGCAAAAACTATTTAAAAACAGTTTATTCTCATATAACGTTTATCTTAGTTTCATGGTAACTCTACGAATACGGGCTCAGATGTTCAAATTGTAAACAATTCCAGCAGGTTCTATGTATTATGTAATATTTCTTATCTTATCTATTCTTTTTACTGATTAGTGGAATTTTTAAAAGAAAATATTTCTTTATTAATTCACATTCAAGTATCAGATCCAACAGTTATGAGCTTGTAATAAGCTCCGACTCGAATTAGTTAAAAACTTTTAATTAAATTTCCGCCAATTGCATACGCGTAAATAGATTATTAATTCTCTTTGATTGCTACGCCAATCGCAGCATAGCTAATCGCCGATAACTAAAGATACGTAATAACATAACTTCACGCCTTCTTCTACCCGTAGGTGTAGGCAGCGGCTGTTAAGCCTCGTCTCCCCGTTATGTTTACGTCCCAAATGGAATAGGTGGCGAACCTATTGCCATACCGGGCACAAAGTTTTCAGTCATCGATATTTATCACACATAACTTCTGAAAACAATTTCGAAAAGTCATTGGTGTGAGCCAGTGTCAGGAATAGAACTCGGACCTCTGGATCAGAAGCCGTGTGCTCGACCACTGGGCCACCGAGACTAATACTATTAATGAATTATTACACGTAATAACCCATAACCGTAATAAACTGAAATATGCGGGCAGGGATTACATTACTTTTAGCGTTGACACTTAAAGATTTATCGCTTGCAGGTTGATTGACGACAAGTCAGGAACATTCAATATAGATAAGGATTTATTAACTAAATTGAGTAAGAATGTACCAAAGAAGCCGTCGTTTCTCAAGAGAGATTTGGACGCGAGGAAGCAGTCCAACTTGTTCACCTTGAAGTTCAGGTTGCCACAGAACGAGAAATTGGACGGTTCTGAGGAGTGCACGCTGTGGACACCGTACAACAAGAGACATAACTGGGGAAGATTGTACTTGTCACAGAACTTTATCTGCTTCGACAGTCGTGTAAGTGATAATTATTCTATTCTATCATTGTTAGGTGTCATAGAAGATTTATCTAACTCAGAATTGACCAGCTCGTCCTTATAGATACTTGTACCTTATAGTTACCACTGCCTTAGGAAACTGGGAACAAATAATACATTTTTTTGATAGTGTCGGGTACTTACCTGTGGGTAAGGCTTTAGGGCTCCATGAGAATTTGCTATGTTGGTATTTTTATGGGATTGGAGGGCAAATAAGCCGGCGAGTCACCCCACGACAAGCAACAAACGCCGTCCATGGACCAGATAGCGCAGTTACGTTGCGGGCCCTTACAATGCGTTATGGAAAGGGTCTGAAGTGAGAGGGGAAGGGGTTGGTCCTCCTAAAACCTTTCTCACTGAGCCGAACGCGGCATGAGCTACTTTACGTCCATATTCTGAGAGGTCTTTGTATTTCACCGATCGATCCGGTTCATTCATGCAGTGAACTGCGTGGCTCTACCATTTTACAAATAGTAAATGTTTTCTTTCAGGTGTCAAATTTGGTTCGTCTCACGATACCACTTCGTAACGTTCAACAAGTGGAGAAAGCCGATTCCGGTGGGACTGGCAGCACATCAGGCGACTCCGGCAGTATACTGATAACCACAGCACATCACACCAGCTTCCTCTTCGGCAATATATCGGACAGAGATTTCTTAGTGCACAAGATCTCCGAGCTCCTGGCCAAGTTACCAAAGTGAGTATCAGCTATCATCACCTTGAAGGTATTCTTAACCCCGGCATGTTTGGTGACTAATATAATAATGATTCATCATCAGGTTTCATCACTTACAGGGTTGGAAGTATCTAACAATACTGATTTTTAAGTATTTATTTTCATATTTTTATTTATTAAGTGTATTTATTGTCGGGGATGCGTGGACACTAATGCTAGAATAGAATAGAAAAGAGTGTCATGTTGTGCTGACATAACATGGAAGAAAATGATATTAAATGATTGCAAACGAGCAGGCGTGTCACCTGGTGGTAAGCGACTAACGCTGGTCATGGTCACCAGCAAGACAGCTAGTGTTACAGTTGCGTTGTCGATACTCTGAGAGGTTGTGGTATTTCATCGGTGGAGTCGTCCCATTCATTGAAATTCTATTCGACGTTCGAATCCGGACTTCACGTGTGATGAATACCTATGACTGACAACATTGTGCCTGGTGTATGGGTGTGGGTTTCAGCACCTATTGGATTTGCGGCCTAAAGCGGGTTGTACGCTGGCGTTGCCAAAAACTTCGGGTGGAAAAGATGTTGAATTACAAAAAAAACCTTAATTATTTATTTTTCCTAAATGCCTGTTCATTAATATTAACTTGTTTGTTATTGGAACGAAGTTCCTTACGGCAGGCTAGAGGAGATAGGGATTTTGCTGCGCGACCGAACTGAAAAAAATGTGATAGTAAAACCGTAAGAAAAAGTCCGTGGAATAAAACCGTTAAATGAGACGTGCGCATACACAAGCGAGTAGTGTATAATACCTTTCTCCTTCTTTCTTTTTTTTGCAAATTGTGTCGATTCTACAATAGATGAAGGATCTTCGTTCCTACCTGGTGTCCCACGACACCATTTCGTATATTTTTCCTTGCTGTTTTTCTCGTGCCTATAACTCTTCTTATCAGGATTCGGCATCTAACAAGCATGTTCCTGCCATCGCATCATTGTCTTGGACATATTTCTGGGTTTGATATACTTGTTTGAGGGTTGATTTTTTGCTCACCGACTCATTTGCATGAATGATAGTGATGTGTACAGGGAGAAGGCAAGGAAAGTGCTGGTGCAGCCCGAAGTGGAAGGGTGGACACCGCAGCCTCCACTTATGACACTCTTCAAGACACACCAGACGTCACCCATCAGACAGATACAGCAGAAAAGGGTTGGTAAAGTTTTTCTTACTTACACCCGAAGAATAAGGTTTACCTACAAAATAATTCGGAATCGAACTCACTATAAAAACATATAGTTGATTCAGATCACTAATCTTTATATGTTGAAACAGTCTCGGTGGCGCAGTGGCTAGCACCCCGCTTCTGATTCAAGAAGTAGTGGGTTCAAATCCTGGCACACACCAATGACTTTTCGAAATTTTTGGAAGTTACGTGTGATAAATGTCGATGACTGACAACTTTGTGCCCGGTATGGCAATAGGTTCGCGACCTATTCCATTTGGGACGTAAACATAACGGCGAGACGAGGCTTAACTGCCGCTGCCTACCCCTTCGGATAGAAAAAGGCGTGAAGTTATGTTTTTATGTTTGTTTTATGTTGAAACATGAGGAAATTAGTATTTGTTCTTGAGGTAACCATTTTATGTTTTTAACACACCACAAAAGAGGAAAACATACGTAAAAATAATTTGTTATTTTTTTGCTTTAATTGAACGTAATAACAGAGGTACATCCATGCAGCACGCTGTAAGAATGGGCCGGCTCGACCGGTACCTCGACCTCTCAGAATATCGAAATGTAGTGGCTCATGCCATTTTGTTCGCTGAGACTATCTGCTGAGAGTATCCAGAGGTCCATCCTCTTCCACTAAAGTCTTGTCCTACCCTCTTGAAGTCTTGCAATGCAACTATAACACTCACTTGTGTTGCAGGTGTCCATGGGCAGCGCTAATCACTTACCACCAGGTTATCCGCTTGCTCGTTTGTCGCCCTACCTCATAAATAAGGGCGCGTACACATAGAACATCCGTTTTACAGGATCCTTTTTAACTGATCCGTCGCTACTGGAGGTAATATTCACACAGCATTTACAGGACCGATTTTAACAGATTCGACGCTACTGGAGGTAATATTCACACAGCATTTACAGGACCGATTTTAACAGATCCGACGCTACTGGACTTTCGTTCTTCAGTGTATCGCCTACTTTCTACGAGAATGGACGTTGTCGTATTGTATTGGTACTATCGTCGTCTGAGGCGGAGGAAGCCCCGGCGTTATTGGATACATCCACTATTAAGGCAAAGATTTTGTCGTGGTGCTCTTGTGCGTCAGCTGAAAGAAGACGAATCTAAATTTTTTACTTATTTCCGAATGACGACGTCTACTTTTGATGACCTTCTTAAACGATTAGAAAAGGATTTAAAAAAGAAAGACACAAACTGGAGGAAAAGCTTGTGCCCTGAAGTAAAACTAGCGATATTTTTAAGGTAAGAACTTTAATTTTTGTTATTATCAATTAAAATTTAAAATGACAAAAAGGTTTACAAAAATGAAGATTTATTTCAAAACATAGACAGATCTGGCAAGTCTGAATCCTGGCTGAATGTAGATTCTACTGATGGCGAACCTTCTACTGATGGTGTAGAGTCAAGATGATGTGGCCTACTAAAATAACCTTGGGTGTGGTAGGGAGGAGTGCTAGAACTTTGTGAATATGGAGGCCACTCGTAGTTTGACTGACCATATCTTCTACTTTTAATATTTTGTAAAAGGTTTATCACTCCAGACTGAAATTCTAAAATTTGATCGCCATTAAGTGAAGCCAGTTGCGGCAAAATACCTTTGAAGAACGATAAATTGGGATCTTCAAACTCATTTTTACTTTTTTTTAACTGATCATTCATGTATTCAATCATTTTGGCGTCTACTTCATTCACATTTCTTTTGATTGCCTTGCGTTGCGGCGGGCCTAAATTTTGTCTTTCCTTTTGTCTGTCACTACCACTTTGTTCCGTAATCTGATCAGGTTCATCTTCGTTGTCTTTATTACTTTCTACTGTTTCCGTGATGTTGTCTGACTTATTTGTTTCATTAGCATTAGCAGGGACGTTCTCGTGTGTATCACCTGGGGTGACAACTTTTTTCAAAAATAACATTTCATTGTGATATTTGTAAGGCTTGGTATTTGAGGCAGCAGCTCCAGATTTCTTCAATTTCTTTTTCTCACTCAATGTTCGTATCCAGGCATCTCTAGTCGAATTCCATTTTTTTATAACATATTTTCCTGAAGCAAGTAAATAATAATATAAGATGGTTGTCAATAGCTTAGTAAGTGAAAGGCGAATAAGAAGGTAGAATAGACTTGTCAGTAATTAATTACCATATTGGTCAGTGGATAAGTCAAATTGACAGTGCAAGAACTAATCGGTCAGTAAATAATGGGAAGCAAAAAAGTATTACTAATGTTTAAATCAATTTATTTTAATTAGGTAATTTTATAATTTAGTTCAGTTCAGTTTAATTTTATTTTATTTATGTACTATTATGACTATATTATGACTTTGCTAACAACACTCATAAAAATTTCGACTTTCCATACAAAATTTGTTGGTCACTAACGTTACTTTGTATGGGAAGTCAATATATGTGTAATAATATAGTAATTGATTAATTTATTTTTTTTAGGTATGCAGCGTCTGGGTGTACATTTCAAGAACTTTATTACGTCTTTCGTGTTGGTGTGTCAACTATAAGCAACATTATTAAGGAAGTTACACGATGCATATGGAACAACTTGAATGACGAGTTTATGCGACTTCCTACAACAGTGAGTGAATGGGAGCATATATCAAATGGATTCGACACAAAAGCAAATTTTCCCCACTGCTTAGGAGCAGTGGACGGTAAACACATCAGACTTCGAAAACCAGCAAAAAGTGGCTCAATGTACCTAAATTACAAAGACTTTTTTTCCATCATATTATTAGCGATCGTAGACTCTGACTATCGTTTTCTATATGTTAGTATTGGGTCGTATGGAAAAGAATGCGATTCATCAATATTCAAGGAGTCGACATTTTGGAAAATGATGCTAGATGGCAGTTTACAAATACCAGAACCATGCCCATTAATAACAGGCTCAGAAACGAGAGTTCCCTACGTCATAATCGGCGATGAAGGTTTCGGTTTACACGAAAATTTAATGAGGCCATTTAGCGGGACGCATTTAGACGTAAATAAGCGAATATATAACTATCGTTTGACCAGAGCTAGACGATACGTTGAATGTGCATTTGGTATTCTTGCTAATAAGTGGAGAGTATTCCACCGGCCTCTAGACGTCAACAAAACAACAGCTATATGGATAGTTAAGGCATGTACCGTTCTACACAACTTTGTAAGGGAAAAAGAGGGCTTAAAGGATGGCAACACATCCGAATCTGAAGCATTTCATTTCAATAGCCTACCTGATGATGAAACGCTACGAGGTGGTCGAACTGCAAATTCAGTTCGAACGGAATTCGAAAACTATTTCGTGTCCGAATCTGGGTCAGTTTCTTGGCAGAATGAAGCTATTTAAAATAAAAAACAATGTCTCCATTACAATATAAAATATAAAATAAATACTTACCAAATTCTTGTCTTTCTTTTTGTTCCATAGCTTCAAAATCCTCCTTTAGAATACCGCATATTTCGCGCCAAGCTGCGGTTTTTGCAATTTTATCTTTATAAATCTCCAGTGTTTTGTCCCAAAGAACTGGTCTACTTTCAACACAATTTATCAAAACTTCTTGCTCAACATATTTTTCAAACGCCTTGCTTGCCATGATTATGATAGCACTGGACGCGTGCACTACTCTAGGAATGAAACCGGCAAATGGCGGCTGTGTGTAGCACTTCGCACCCCGCGCACCCCCGTGCAAAGCCTCGTGCGGTTTCAATCCGATAAAACGGATTAGTATAGTATTACTGGATTCGGAATACTGTGTGAACTGGTTCATACAACTATATACGCTAATAACATATACGTTTAAACGGACCTGTAAAACGGATTGCTGCTTATTTTGTCGGATCGGTATTTTTTACTGGATCCGGAATACTGTATTCTGTATGAACTCGCTCATACAACTACATACGCTAATAACATATACGTTTAAACGGACCTGTAAAACGGATGTTCTATGTGTACGCGCCGTAAGTAGTACCAATATTAATAAAACAAACAGTTCATCTAATTATGTTGTTTTTAGGAAAAACAATGGGAGGATCACATGGCAGAAGTCGGTCGCGGCGTGAGCATGTACCAGACGACTGAAGGAAGCGAGCTGGTCGTGAACGGCATCCCAGAGTCTTTGCGAGGGGAACTATGGAGTGTGTTCTCCGGGTCCATACTGGTGAAGTCGCAGAACAAGGGGGTGTACGAAAGGCACGTCAATGAAGCTCTATCATCGAAGAACCAGGCGAATGATGAGATCGAAAGAGATCTGCATAGATCACTGCCAGAACACAGAGCGTTTCAGAATGACGTCGGTGAGTGGCTCATGCCGCGTTTCGTTCAATGAGAGAGGTACCCGGAAGCCCAACACCCTTCTCCATCCATTTCTATCATACACATCCCTTAAAGGTCGACAACGCGACTGTAACACTATATCTGTTACAGATGTCCATGGGCGGAGCTTGTCGGTTACCATCAGATCACCCGACTGCTCGTTTGCCCTCCTATCACATAATAAAAAATCTATACAAACAAAAGTATACAAACTCTAAAAAGTTTTTAGTTTTATGTCCCACAAATATCCGTGTATGGTTATGTTATGTTATGTTACATTCATATTACATCAGCTATTTGTCAGTAAAAGTTCTGCCAAAATAGGTACAGCTTGTTAAGAGATTTAGCGAAACTGTTAGACACATAGACGGAAAAACATAACATAACGCCTTTTGTTACCCGAAGGTGTAGGCAGCGGCTGTTAAGCCTCGTCTCGCCGTTATGTTTACGTTCCAAATGGAATAGGTGGCGAACCTATTGCCATACCGGGCACAAAGTTTTCAGTCATCGATATTTATCACACATAACTTCCGAAAACAATTTCGAAAAGTCATTGGTGTGATCCAGTGTCAGGAATCGAACCCGGACCTCTGGATCAGAAGCCGTGTGCTCGACAACTGGGCCTCCGAGACTATACCTAATACGGGAAAGAACAGACAGAGTCTAATCTAATAATAGTCACTAAAAAACGAAAACTTCACGCGCTTAATATCCGAGGGTGCAGGCTATAATGCCTGAACAGTCCCTATTACTTTTATAATCCTGAATGTATTGTCCAGGTATCTCAGCACTTCGTCGTGTCCTCTGTGCATATGCTCGGAAGAATCCAACCATCGGCTACTGTCAAGCAATGAATATTGTGGCCTCTGTACTCCTGATATACTGTCCCGAAGAACAGGCCTTCTGGTTGCTGGCCACCATATGTGAAACATTATTGCCTGACTATTACAATACCAGAGTAGTTGGAGCGTTGGTAAGTTATACATTTTTTTTTTTACTAAGCAGATATACACAGTGTATGAGTCGAAGGCGGCTACGGCTACGACACTTTTTCCATGCGGCTTACGGCGCCCTGTTCTCTCTGCCTACCCCTCAAGGAACTTGGCGTGTAGTTATGTATATGTTATGTCCAGTCGTCAATGAATTTCAAACATAAAATCCAATTAAAGTGCTGTATTAAATTTCGTAAGACCACTTTTTAAATTGTCTAAAATACATTCGCTTATTTTGATCATTTCAACCTACTGATTAAATTTAATAATTAGAAGTATTATTATTACTATCCTGAGTTGCTTAGAATGAAACTAGATGTCGCTGTGTGTACTATGTTCAAAAACATTATTATTACTCCAGGTGGATCAAGGTGTTCTAGAAGAGCTAACTGTGGCCCACCTGCCGGAGCTGCACGCGAAGCTGGACGAGCTGGGCATGATGAAGATGATCTCCCTGTCCTGGTTCCTCACGTTGTTCATCAGCGTCATGTCGTACGAGTGCGCCGTCAACGTCATGGACTGTTTCTTTTACGACGGCGCCAAAGTTATTTTCCAGGTAATATTGGATTGTCATCATTCTCTAGCCCTTATCCCACTTTAAGAGGCATAAGCCACTTTATGCCGACATTATTAGAGGCCGTGGTATTCCACCAGCCGAGCCGGCCCAATCGTACAGCGAACTGTGTGGCTTTAATGTGAGCGATATAAGTAAATTTTAATATCTTGGGTTCTTAATTGTTAAAAGTAGTCTTTTAATGTTAAACTTTATCTACTTTAAATTTTATATAAATATGTTATTGTTGCAGGTGACCCTCACGATATTGGATATAAATCGTGAGAAGCTTCTCAAGTGTACTGAGGACGGTCAAGCCATGCAGCTGCTGAACGAGTACCTCAGCGGCATCTACAACGAGGAAGCCATGGCTTTGTGTACAGAAGTCAGGACAGCTGAAAAGGTGACTTTTGTTCTCCAATAAAATGTGTTTATAATTTAAAAAAATACTTTACTGCCCCTCCGCATCTTAGTCGTAATGATACTCTAACTGCTGTGTCTATTTACAAGGATTTTTTTTTTAATCCAGATTGGCTTTTCTTGTATATATATATTATTTATACACCAAAATATTACCATTACCAAAGTTTTTACCATTTTTGTCTGCCCGTGTGTTTGTTCCGACTAATCACTGAAATGACTGGACCGATCTTTTACTGTTAGCTGATGTAATAAGGAATAACTTAGACTAGCATTTTTGAAAAAAAGAAATTATTGCTTCCGAGGCAAAACAAATTTCTCCGGGTTAGCTAGTATCTAATAAATATAAATATTTGCAGACAATAAAGATCCAAGACTTGATATACCAGTCGTACCGCACATACGGAACCACCGTGAGCACAGAGGTGATAGAACACCTGCGACTGAAGCACCGACTGCGAGTCGTGCGACAGCTGGAAGACAACCTCGAGAGGAACACGCTGCGGGCGCTGCAGCAGGACAAGCTGCTGGAGCCCAACGAATTGCAGGTTACTTGTTTTAATAGACGAAGGAACGTTACACCAATTGGTCTTCTTTTGCTCTGTCTTCCACCCACCTATTTTCTGTGTTGAAACTTTTTTTTATGGAATACGAGGGCAAACTAAGACAAAGTGACACCTGATGGCAAGCCACTACCGCCGCCAATGGACATCCGCAATACAGATAGTGTTACAGCGACCTGTAGAAACTTATCCAATCTTGGAATCCAATTTTGCCAGTAATCAATACAAATTTCTAAAAGTCATTCTTGTCCGGATTCGAATGCGATGATTCAGAGGCAAAGTGCTGAACCTCCGGGTTGCCTAACACCAAGGTAACATATCCTTACGTTTAGTTATATATACGAATTTTTTATTAATTTTATTGCAGGAATTATTAAGTGCCATAAGGGAAGAACTTCTTTGGGCCAAAAAAGTGCCTTGTGAACGTTTGGAAGCTCCCTATGAAGCTTACAGACTCGACTACGGCCAGTTCAAGACCCTGTTCAGTGCACTCTCTCCCTGGACTAAAGGAGACTTTGCTGAAGCTATCACAGCTAGGATGTTTAAGGTGTGTATTGATTTTATTTTGTATATTATTTTATTTCACTACCTCTATATAATGGTTAGCAGACCAGACCAGGTTCAGATCCGCTCGCTCGACCATCAGGCACACGGCGTGGGTGTGATGTATGCATCACAATGGCGGCACTCCAGCGTGCTCTCTCTATGCGCCGCCTGTCATAAGTGACGGTCGAAACAACCAGGCCCAGTGAGGATCTGTGTCAGATGGAAAGTGAGAGCCTCCTTTCCTTTTTTTATAATAGAAGTGGGCCTAGTGCGTCTGCAATACCAGGGGCATCACATCGGCGTTGCCGGCCTGTCAGATTAGAATAGGTTCGTTTCTTGAAGGTTCCTAGGTCGTAGCGGTCTGGAAATACAGTCGCCGGCCACTGGTTTCATGAAGGAACAGTGCGTGGCAAGAAGTGCCTGTTGAAACGCACTGTTGTCGATCGCCAACCGTTCAGCCAATGCGGGTGGTAGCGTTGGCGCGTCGAGCGATGGCGAAAATCAGCTGGCGGTATTAATCCGAACAATTCTGCAGAGCATTCTCCGTGGTATATGCGGTAGAGGATGTATAAAGATGCCACCTCTCTCCGTTAACCCCAGAGGATCAAGCCGATCGGAAAGAGCTTGGCTGTCGTCAAGTCAAAACGCGCGTCGTTGGATGCGGTCAAATGGAGTAAGCTAGTACTGGGGTGCTCCCTCCCAAAGATGTGAACAGTATTCCTAAGCTAGTACTGGGGTGCTCTCTCCCAAAGATGTGAACAGTATTCCTAAGCTAGTACTGGGGTGCTCCCTCCCAAAGATGTGAACAGTATTCCTAAGCTAGTACTGGGGTGCTCCCTCCCAAAGATGTGAACAGTATTCCTAAGCTAGTACTGGGGTGCTCCCTCCCAAAGATGTGAACAGTATTCCTAAGCTAGTACTGGGGTGCTCTCTCCCAAAGATGTGAACAGTATTCCTAAGCTAGTACTGGGGTGCTCCCTCCCAAAGATGTGAACAGTATTCCTAAGCTAGTACTGGGGTGCTCTCTCCCAAAGATGTGAACAGTATTCCTAAGCTAGTACTGGGGTGCTCCCTCCCAAAGATGTGAACAGTATTCCTAAGCTAGTACTGGGGTGCTCCCTCCCAAAGATGTGAACAGTATTCCTAAGCTAGTACTGGGGTGCTCCCTCCCAAAGATGTGAACAGTATTCCTAAGCTAGTACTGGGGTGCTCTCTCCCAAAGATGTGAACAGTATTCCTAAGCTAGTACTGGGGTGCTCCCTCCCAAAGATGTGAACAGTATTCCTAAGCTAGTACTGGGGTGCTCCCTCCCAAAGATGTGAACAGTATTCCTAAGCTAGTACTGGGGTGCTCCCTCCCAAAGATGTGAACAGTATTCCTAAGCTAGTACTGGGGTGCTCCCTCCCAAAGATGTGAACAGTATTCCTAAGCTAGTACTGGGGTGCTCCCTCCCAAAGATGTGAACAGTATTCCTAAGCTAGTACTGGGGTGCTCCCTCCCAAAGATGTGAACAGTATTCCTAAGCTAGTACTGGGGTGCTCCCTCCTAAAGATGTGAACAGTATTCCTAAGCTAGTACTGGGGTGCTCCCTCCCAAAGATGTGAACAGTATTCCACGTGAGGGCGAACTTGCGCCTTGTATAGTTGCAAGATGACCTGACGTTAAATACTGTCCCGCTCTATTGAGTATATCGAGCTTTTTGGAGGCCAATTTGGTCTTGCCCTCATGATGACCGCGGAACTGGACGTCACTCGATAAGTCGACACCAAGAATTCCGATAGCGGCTGAGGCGGGTAAGGGAGTGCTCTCAAAACACAAACACAAACTTCACTCCCCTTGTTAGCAAAAGTAAGCAATAACCCCCCCCCACCCCACCCACCTCCATAATTACGTTAATAATTTTCAAAAAAATATTCTCAACAGACTATCTACAAGTTTGGTCCCAGGGCTTTAAATTTTATTAAACAACTACTGATTTTCATCATTCGGACCCCCTACCCCCGTGTCATTCAAAATGAGCAAAGCAAAGATCCCCCCGCCTTGCTATAGTGCCTACGTAATAACTAAACGAAACGGAAAAAAAAATGTCGATGTGATTCCAGTTGATGGACAACGACGACGACGGCGCGGTGAGCGCGCGCGGGCTGTCCGTGGCGCTCGGGCTGTGCTGCCGCGCGGACGCGGCGCGCCGCCTGCGGGCGCTGTTCGCGGCGCACGCGCCCCCGCTCCTGTCGCGCCGCGACCTGCGCCCCACGCACTTCACCGACACCGGCGAGGAGCTGGCCACCGACGCCATCACCTTCTTTGACAAGCGAGTACACTTTACACTTGGCGGGACTAAGTATTCACCTTAGCAGATCGAAGCAACAACTCGGAAGTATTAAGGAGTGTGACTCATCGACTTTTCTTTTTTTTTTTATGAGATAGGAGTGCAAACGAGCAGGCGTGTCACCTGATCGTAAGCGACCGACGCCGCCTATGGATACCAGCAACACATATAGTGTTACTGTTGCGTTGCCGACCTTTAAGGGGTAGGAAAGGATGGGGAAAGGGGGTGGGCCTCCGGGTACCTCTCTCACCGAACGAAACGCGGCATGAGCCACTTTACCTCCGTCTTCTGAGAGGTCGTAGTATTTCACCAGTCGAGCCGGCTGAACTGCTCGGCTCTACCACTGATGACAACACTTCTCATACAACAGAAGTGGAAGGATAAAAAAGTAAACGACAACCGCGAGGCACTTTCCGTTACCAAATTGAACGTATCCTCGAGAAAAGATTTTATGGAGCCTTAAAAACCGACAAACATGCATGGCAAGAGTTATGAAAGTGGAAGATGCGCGTGAGTGAAATGTGCAAGAATGGCACTCTATTCTCTCTGCCTACCCCTCAAAAGACAGCGTACAGTTATATATTAAATTCCGAATTCATTAAAACTTTCAAATGAGAAGCCTAATACTAAAATATCAAGCAAAAACCAATTTTTTTTTTATTGTAACAAAAATAACGTACATTATCCTATACAGTGCGGACGAGGAACCTACTACTCCGGATACTTTGACCAGTTCCATGCAGAGGTCCGTGAGCGAAGGTTGTGAGGATACTCCATTGGAAAGAAGCTTTTCTGACAACAGTGCGTCCGGTGAGTGTTATGTCCTATACATATTTACAAACTATAGAGTACGAGAGCTAGCAACGTTAGGAAAACAAGGAATTTAAGTCGGCCAGTTTTAAGATATGTTACACAGGCAGTCTGGCTAGCTGTAGTGGTTGCGTGCGTTTCTGTGCAGCCTATTTGTAAACGTAAAATTTTAAACTACTTTTGTTATTCTTGTAAGGCAGGCGTTTGTCAAAGTTTAGAGGGGGTAGGGAAGTGTATGTGTTTGTAACAAATATTAGTCTGTTGAAGTGTTCTTTTCGTATAACTGTATAACTATTTTCTATTGAATTCTAGAGCAGATAAAGAAAAATAATTCTTTTATATAAAAAAAGCTTTAAATGTTCATGCGATATTTGTTTTTCGAGCAGGCAGTAGTTGCGGCGTGACACCCGAGAGTGTGCGTGCGTGCGGCGTGTCGGGGGGCGGCGCGGGGGTCGCCCCCCGCCTGCCCCGCGCGCACTTCCTGCAGCTGCTGGCCGTGCTGCACGACCTCACGCAGCACAGCCCCCCGCTCTACGAGGCCGTGGTGCACGCTGGTCAGTTTTATTCTTTGGCTTTTGAAAGACTAGGATTGGTGGAAATCGGGAAGGGGGTGGGCCTACGAATTCACCGAACGAAACGCGGCACAAGCCACTTTAGTTTTCTGCGAGGTCCCGGTATTTCATCGGTCGAGCTGGCTCATTCATGCAGTGAATTACGTGGCAATACCACTGTTAAATTGCAATACAAAAAACATTATTCATTTCCAAACAAATACACTAATATTATAAATTTTGATTGTCTATATCAACAACATTAATACATTATCTACGTCTCTCCAGGTACGTTACTACTACAGCTGGGTGAACTGAACCACCGGCCTCATCACATCGACCGCGAAATCTCACAGGACAGTCTGTTCATGGCTGCCGCGGGACAAACAGGATCACAGGCACGTATTTATAATGAACTTTATGGAGTATTTCGTAACCTCGGATACGGCTGTATCGATTTTGAAATAATTTTCACTGGCAGATAACTGATGTATTGAGGAGTAATATTGACTACTTTTATTTTAGAAATTTTATTAGGTACTTCATATTAAATTCCACACCGACAAAGTAGCAGGCACAGCTAGTTTAATATTAAATCATCGGTTTTTAAATAGTTATATAAATTACAGTTGGATCCCAACGGTAACGCGACGGAAGTGGACCAGGAAAGCACCAAGCCATCTCCGTCTAAGGATGCGGAGGAACAAGAAGGAGTGTGGTCCATAACCCTGGAGCAGTTCCTCGCCACGATGCTGGCACAACCAGCTATTGAGGAGTTCTTCAATGAGAACGTATCGATTCTACCACAACTTGAAGCTTTAAGGCAGAGGGACCGGATTCACTCTATTTCGTAGCTATAAGAGTTGTACTAGTTTCGGAACATCGAAAGAGAAAAGAGAGAGATTCAAGGGCAAAATATAACACTAGTTTTTTTAATGTTAAAATCCTATAAGCCTTTTTAAATGTTAACAGAATTAGCCTTTTGTAATAATATATATTAGTTGCATGACATTTTAAATTTAATTTATACACCTATACCAAAAAGAAATGTTTGTCAAAAAGAAAAAAGTGATTGGGATATATTTATCGATTTGTATATATTGGTACAATACGCCATCTGGTCTCAAACTAAGCTTGCGATTGGACAACAGATATTCAATTTGTTGTCAGTTATAATAGGAAATATTTTTATAAATCATTTCCCGTAGCGAAATGTTTAAGCTTAGCTTAGACTAGATGGCGCTATGTAAATTGTAAGTAAACATAACTATGATTAAATACATACATATATACATACTGAAACAATTTCAGTTTGTTTGTAATAAAATTTAATATATATGTGTCATATAGAGTAACGCATTCACCAAAACTGCTTTTGTAATAGATAAATAAATAGATTAAAATTTTTAAGGTAAATAGCGGAAAAAAACTTTGAGAATCACCAAATAATTCGATAGTATTTTCATGAATTATTCAGCGATTCTCAAAGTTTTCTTTTATAGGCTATTTTTATTTTCAAAATATCGTTTCTTGTAATGAATGATCTTTATTTTTTGTTTGATCTGTATCTCTTGATCTATTTCTTTTTTTTTTTTTATTATACACAGACCAGGGCTTGACAACACTTCACCTGTTGGTAAGTGAAAGTGAAGTCGTTGTTGGTAAATCGCCCTGGCCTGTTAAAAACCTATTCACTCTATTTTTGAAGATGCCCACATTATAGTTATTTGGGAACACCGACGCAGGCAGTTTGTTCCACTCGTTTGCAGTGCGTATAAGAAACGAGGATGCAAACCGTTTCGTCCGGACAGGTGGTAAGTCCACGACATACGGATGCGTGCGGTATGTGCGTCGGGTTGTTCGCCTATAGAACGGGGATGGAGGAATCAGCTCATGCAGTTCCTGTGCACACTCTCCAGAGTGTAGCCTATAGAACACTGAGAGGCTGGCTACCTTCCGCCTATGTTCAAGGCTTTCCAAATTAGGGTTAAGTAGTATGGAATCATCTATCAATCTCATAGCACGCCTCTCCATCGAGTCCAATAATGAAAGGTGGCACTTAGCAGCACCTGCCCATATGTGACAGCAGTACTCGACGCATGATCGTACCTGAGCTTTGTACAAGGTAACGAGCTCCTTCGGCGTGAAATACTGCCGCACCTTTGCAAGAATGCCTAGCTTCCTTGCAGCCACCTTTCCCTTAGACTCGATGAACCGCCCAAAGTTAAGGTTATGAGATAGTTCAATACCCAATAACTGGAGGCGGTCAGAGTATTCCAGTGCCACACTCTGGAAAGTAGGAGCCAAGGTGAGAGGGCTCTTTTTGGCAGTGAAGAGACACGTCTGGGTTTTAGCAGAGTTGAACCTTACAAGGTTGGCATCGCCCCATTCAGAGACAGCCCTAAGTGTAAGGTTAACCCGCTCAACCATAGCCTCTCTCTCTATCTGGACCTGTTCACGACTGGTTCGAGGACTGACCCGATACCTGTCAACGATCGTGCTGTCGTCAGCATAACCGTAGATACCCGGTACCAGCAGATCGTTGACATGCAACAGGAAGAGGGTCGCGGAGAGGACCGACCCCTGAGGAACACCCGCATTCGTGAACATAGACTCCGATGTACAGCCGTCTACAATGACACGCAGAGATCGATCCCTCAGGAAGTCCTCAATCCAAGCAGTCAGGGTAGGGGGAATACCGAAAGCTGGAAGCTTGCCAATAAGACTGGCATGCCAAACCCTGTCAAAGGCTTTCGAGACATCAAGAGATAATACATTCACTAATACATTCCAAAATTATTCATATTTTAGTGCGTTTTTTTTAATAAAATGTGATAGCAATACGAATTTGAGTGAGATTGAAAATATTTGATTGAAAAACGTACGCTTTTCATGGCATCCCATTTGAAAGGTGTAGTTGCTTTTGGTATTGCCTTAATATTTAAATGTAATGAGGTTTCTAATTGACGAGATATATTTACCTGTCTAAGGAATTCTTGAAGGGATGAAATTAATAATATACAATTTTTAATACTCTGTTCTTTAGTCGATTTTTTTATAAAGAAATGTGAATACCTGACATTCCTCTTTTTCGGCAGTTGTTTAATAAATAACTACATCATCTAGAAGTGTGAATTTTCTAGATTCTAGAAAATCCTTTATGACCGGATATTTCAGACTAGTTCTCCCGAGCCTAAGCCTGTTTAATTTGTTAAATAAAATGCGTAGCCATATTATTTTGTAAGTTTAATTGTTTCTTTTTTTATAATATTATTAATATAATTTACTTACAATCGACTTATGAGTTATTACTTTAATATTGACCTTCCAAAAATCAATCAGCTTTATTAGTCATCTCAACGCAATTTTCAAAGTATTTGTCTGATATAACTTTCTGTAAAAACGAATATATGGAGCAACCTGTATATATGCTAGATACAAGTTATACAATTTGAGCCAAATATATGAACATCCTATATATCTTTATACCTATATATATGTATTTAAATGTTTGATCAAAATTCATATGCCATACAATTATATATAAACATATATAGTATTTATAGATATTTTTTTTTATGTTACCGATTAGAAATCGGGTTATTTAAAAATAAACTTAATATTGTAGTTAATTAATTTTAATAATATATTCTAAGAATTACATGATTATCGCTTGTTCAAAAACTTAATATTTTAATTAATTAAAACAATATTTAATAAGCTTATATCGAAAATACTGTATATGAGTAGTGTATTTATTTTTGTACGCATACATAGATTTAAATAAAAAAAAAAAAACAATGGGTACAATATTTAAAGCTTTTTAAGTAGATTATGTTATTAGAAGTGAAAAGCGTTTGCTATTAGCGGGCAAATTACTTACGAAATCGCAATTTCCGGAAACTTATAATATCAATTTCCATTGATAGCAATCGTTGTTACTCTAATAGGTAATTACCCCACGGGAAATGTGACAGTGTTACCATAGACGAAATATTTTGTTACTATTTTTTTTCTGAAAATTTCTCTTAGCGTATACACAAGTCTTTTGTGCTGGCACTCTGAACTTAACTATGCATGTAAGTTAGAGAATTATGACTTATGACCAGTTTTTGTACCAAGATAACGCTATTCACTTCTATCATAATGACCGCTAATATTCTGACAATACGCAATAATAATGTTGAAGCTTTTCGTGTATAAGATGAGCTTTTATATTTATACGTAAAGGAATTCAGCTTTTTTTTATTTTCCAACATTTTCCAATTTTTTTTTCCCCCAAAATTGTATATATTTTTCTTGGCGAACTACGTTTGTTGTTTTTTCAAGTTTATTTAGGAGGGTAAAGTGTGACCTGCACCTCGCTTTTCAATAAAGAAGTCGCGGTTTCGAATCCTGGCTCACACCAATGACTTTTCGGAAGTTATGTGTGATATACATATATCGATAACTGAAAAACTTTGTGCCCGGTAGGGCAATAGGCTCGCTATTCAATTTAGGACTTAAACATAACGGCGAGACGAGGCTTAACAGCCGCTGCATACACCTTCAGGTAAAAAAGGCGTCAAGTTATATAAAGTGTGAAGCAGGTTCATTAAGTATTAATATTTACAAGATCTAAGTGTCGGTTAGTGAAATCACAAATATAATGTTACCCAAATATGTACAGTTTTGTGGTTAAAGAAAATTCAGATTTTAATGTTTATAATAAGCACAAATGTTTATATTTTACTCCCTAAGAACTTAAGTCCATATTAATAGTGATACGAAGATATATATTAGACTATTAGCTATACAAATTTAATAAATACATTTGATTGACGTTCAACTGACTTTTATTGTATGTATTTTCCATTATGTAATATTGTATGTCTGTCTGTTACCTGTAGTGTTAAAATTGTTAGGTGGCTTGTTTTTTTTAATGGGTTTGGAGGGCAATCGAGCAAGTGGCTCACATGATCGTAAGCAACTACTTACCGACCACCAACACCGTGGTGCGTAGGGAAATGAAGGGGAAAGGGGATCGGGCCTCCGGATACCCCTCTCCACAGTCACAGTCATAATATCAAAAGATGTATTCGGTGTCCGGTTTGGATCAGAGCTCTTGGTTCCATAGTATAGGTGGCGAGCCTATTGCTACACAGCTCGCAAAGTATGTTCCCACTTGGGCAATCGTCACACTTCCCATTCATGTTTACCTATCCACCTTCGAACCTAGGTCCTCCCGAAAAAAAGTTCACAAGTTAAACTGCTAAACTACCAAGACAGAGACTACTTATTGTCATTATAAAATTGTTGTAAAAATAAATAAAACACCTTATTAACGGTAACAATTATATTTATTTCAATGTAAATTTCAGTGTCCAGGCGTGTTGAGATATAAGCGTCATTCTACTTGGCAACACTATATTCACTTCACCGTTAAATATCTTCCACTGAAACAAATTAAAACAGTTAAAAATAGGTTAGAATTAACAGTGGTAGAGCTACACAGTTCGCTGCACGAATGGTGAAATACGACTTCTCAGTATTTCGACGTAAAGTGGTTTTTGCCGCGTTTCGCTCGGTCAGAGAGGTATCCGGAGGCCCAACACCTTTTCCCTCCCTATCCCATCTTACTCCCGACTCCGCCTATATTCTATTATAAGGGCCGGCAACGCAACTGTAACACTATGTGTTCTGGTGTCCTGGGGTGGCATTTGTTGCTCACCATCAGGTGACACGCCTCCTCGTTTGCGATAAAGAAAAATATGTGGTAAATGTTTTCTGCACTAGTGTCTTGTCGCGGCTTCGCACAGATAGCACAGCTCATGATATCACTACTAGTACTATTTTATAGGAATGTTTGCCAATTTTAAAGACATGTTTGCCACGGCGAGCGATTTGGGACGTAAACAAAACGGCGAGACGAGGCTTAACAGCCGCTGCCTACACCTTCGGGTAGAAAAAGACGTGAAGTTATGTTATGTTTTCAGCCATTAATATTTATCACACACAGATTCCGAAAATAATTTTAAAAAGTAAATGGTGTGAGCAAGATTCGAACCCACGAGTTCTTGATTCAGAAGCGGGGCGCTCGACCACTGGACGTGTAAGTAAGTCGAAAATGTAAGTTTAGGTTTTTTCAAATTTGGGAATAACAAACATTATGCTTATTTGTAAACATCTTTTTAATTTATTAAACTAGCCCATTAGGTATTTGATGAATTAGTCTTTATTAGTTCGAAATGTATAAAGGGGCGTAACCTAATGCCATACATGGGACAACTAAGTCGTCAATATTTCTCACACGTGACATTGCAAAACAATTCGGTAAAACAGAAGTCGAACCTGAGACGCTTAGTTTGTATGTGATCATTCATCATCGTAAAGTACACGAAATGTTCTATTCGTTAAAATAACATAACTTCACGCCTTTTTCCATCCGAAGGTGTAGGCAGCGTCTGTTAAGCCTCGTCTCGCCGTTATGTTTACGTCCCACACGGAATAGGTGGCGAACGAAATAAAACGTGTTCTATTAATTAATTTATATATTTTAAAGTAAACCCTGAATTTTTGGTGACACACATTTATTATTCGTAATACCTATATTTGTTCAGATGGAGGCATAATTTAAATAATTGCATTTAGTAACTGGCATTTATATCTATCCATTTTTTTACGTAAAGTAATAATTATCATAAAACAACAACTGTTTTAATAATAAGAACATCTACAGTCCCATTGTTTACAAGAAAGAAAGTTGAACTCAAAGAGAATGTCGATATTAGAGTAATGAAGAAAGGGAATTGCAAAACTGACTAAGCAGATATACAAAAGGATGTAGGGAGTCGAGGAGGGAATCGTCACATTTTCCAAGACCAAATAGATCAATGAATCGATTCATAAAACTTTAAAAAGCGTCGAGTAAAAATCACAAGGGTTATGGAAGTCAAAAATGCGAGTAAGAATGTAAGAATTTTGTCTTAGTGCGGTTTGTCATTTCTGCCTACCCCTCAAGCGATTTGTCGTGTTATGTTAATGTGTTATCGTCCTCAAATCTGCGTCTGAGCCATCAGATTAATTGCACAATCTCCAACAACCATCGACCCAAGATAAGGTTGAACGCCCTAGATATAAGTGGAAAAAATATTTTGTAATCATTCAAGACATAAATAATATTATCAAGAAACACTTAACCTAATTAATTCACTTACCATCAAGTACTGTCCTTCGTTGCCCAACAGCTCGATTTTGTAATTGCCGCTGTGCAGCAAGGAGACCACATCTCGTATTATGAGAATACCGTTTTCTGGCCAAGTCAATACTACAGCATAGATTGCTGTTACAGTATCATCGTTGTGAGGGACCCCGGTTGGATTTGCAGCATTGTACTCCTCTTTTGCACATGTATACCAAACGTCACCGTTGATGGTGTCGTTTTGGGAATGCCATGGGGAACTCTCATATATAGCTTCCCCGTTTATTGATAGCCACGCCCCGAGGGACAGCAGACGTTCCTGGAATATAGGAGCTATTGTGCCCTCTTTCGTAGGACCCACGTTTATTAGGGCATTACCTGAAATGGGTTTATTGGAAAATTTTACATGGCATTGAATTTACCTAAGTTAGTTTAAAATAAAAATATCAGTGAGCAGTTTTTTAAGCAATTAAAATTTGACAGTGGCAACCAAACACATTATTCTCAGCATGGTTAGCGTTACTTATGGAGGCAAGCAGTGACTTAACTACAGGGCGGCAAGTCGACAAAATACCACTAGACCCCAGTAAGACAAGAATCCCAATCTCCAAATTTATTTTTCTCTTGGCGTCGAAGGGTATAGTTACGTCATTAGTCGCAATACGCATAGATAGTCAATCTTGCATCGTCCATTCATTCTACATGTCTAAACCATCGGAGCATGCCCTTTCTGACTTTTACACAGATAATCTCTTTCAATCCAACTTCCTTCCTAACAACCTTGTTTTGGACGATGTCAAAGAGAGTCAGTCCTTCTTTAGTGCACATTCTGTTATACCCAGCTCTCGCTTCCACTATTTTTACTAACATTCTTTGCGCCCACGAATCTGCCCAACGTTCCATTTACCCTGCTTCCCAATGCCACTCTTCTTTCGATGCCTAAAATTATTACCTCCACAACTGACTGTAGAAACAACTTGATACAACAACTCTTCAATAGTCAATATCTCATCTACGTGCATGTTTCTTCTGTAACCCCACGATTGCTTGTCAACTGTGAAAGCGTTCTCCCATTTGTGTTTCAATAATTTACCTGAAAATGGTATGCGTTTATTGTCACGAGTAAAATAACAATTGATTAGCAGTAGTAGAATGGGCCGGATCGACCAGTGAAAAACCACGATCCCTCAGAATATCGACGTAAAATGGCTCTCGCCGAGTTTCGCTCGGTGAGAAAGGTATCCGGAGGCCCAACCCGTTTTCTTCTCCCGTTCTCAACCCACTTCCGACCCCTTTCATATTCCACTGTAAGGGCCGGCAACACAACTGTTACACTATCTGTGTTCAGGTGTCCATGGGCGGGCCTTGTTGCTCATCATCAGGTGACACGCCTGATAGTTTGCCCCCTTATACCATAAAAAAAACACTTTCGTGTACAAATGTTATTTCCAACCTAATACGCTAAATATCAGAATGCGGTGCTATAGTATTCTGAAGTGATAAAGCGTTTTGTAAAATACCACCACTTTGCAGAAAAATAATTATGTCTTATCATTTAGTGGCTCAATTCCCTTAAAGGTGGACAAAGCATCTGGTCTGAGATTCCTTTATAGCAGCAGACGTCTATGGAAAGTGCCACTACGTTAATACCTAAATATAAATATCATGCACATATAAAATAAATATACTTACCAGGATTAAACCTATCAGCATAATTGTAAAAGTCACCGTGCTTCCCAGGAATATCAATACCCCATCTATCATTAACAACTATTTCATTTTTTACTGGACTCTCGTTATATAACCAGGAAAGTAATTCTGTAGCCTTCCAATAGTCATCGTGAGCCTCCCAATCTCCATCAGACCATATTACAGACGGTTCGTAATCTTCAACTATCTGTTTAATATCAGGCCATAATTTTGTGTCCACATACATATGAGTAGTAAAATTATCTTTTTTGTCCTCATTGTATATGGGATTGAACCACTCATATAAAGAATGATAAACGCCAAATTTTAAACTCTCATTCCTTACAGCGTTGGCTAGTTCACCGACTAAATCTCTTTTGGGCCCAACTTCAACTGAATTCCAACTAAAGGATCGTTTTGATGGAAATAACGTGAAACCTTCATGGTGTTTGCTAGTCAGAACCACATATCTAAAAAAATATTATAAATTGTATAAAGATAGTTGGTAGTTGTGTAGAGGTTACACATCATCAGAGGCATGGCTTGTTCTTTGTCAGAGAATAAGTTTTGCAGTTTAATGTGGCAATACTGCCAGTCTTCTAGGTACATTACGCATTGACAACGATGCAGAAGAATTATTCAATGCATCTAAATGATTCCTTTTTTATTGTTTTTTTTCTATAGCTTTGTAAATAAATTGAAAAAAGTGTTATACTATTACTTTTTTATTTATGGATATATATAAAACTACCTGACCATAGACAGATCCTATAATATAAAGTAAGACTATTGGGCTTTATATATTAATACTTTCCTAAAGGTTTTGCTTTCTTTGTGTCTTTAGTCACCTTTTAACCATTAGTCTACAATAGCAAACAATTAACTAATTCTGTAATAACTAAATAAATTAAATAGAAATATGTACCTACTACATTACTAGAATTTTACAAATTTCACAGCAAATATATTGTAAAAACATTATGAATTGTATTAGTAATAAATAAATTAATAAAAAGTTCTAACAATAAATACTGTCTAATGATAACACTGTAACAAGTATGCAAAAACTGTAGTTGAAAAATAAAATAGTTTTATTTAATGATGCTCCATACAAATACAATGGATATTAGGTACTATGATGGTAATTTTTAAGTAAAATATAATAGAAAAGTATGTGATTTTACTCACTTTGCTCCTGCCTTCGCAAACAGTTCTGCCCAATATTCAGGTTCAAAGAATTCAGCTTTGAACATAGGAGCAAAATCTTGATATGTAAAATTGGGTGGATAGTTGTCTTTCATAAATTCTTTTATTTTTTTGCTTCCGCCTAAAACATAAACATTGATTTATTGATATATGTAAAATAGATAAAAATTGATGTGCAAATCTTATAGCATTTTTTTTAACTACATTATTATAACTATGAAAGACTCGAAATTTTATCGCGTTCATCCAATTTATTTTGTTTATATAACTCGATGTTTCAAAGATATTGAAATGAATTTTGTTCGCAGAAAGCAGAAGAGATAAATAAATACTACATACCTTCCCAGTTGCTCCAAAACCATTCTGAACCGAAGCTAGGTACCGAATATACACCCCAATGTAAAAATATGCCTATTTTAGCTTTATCGTACCAGGCAGGCAGTGGGCGAGTATCTAAATCGGTCCAATTGGGACTATAATATTTGATAGGTTCTTGTAACTTGATAACATCCTCTTCTAGATCATTATAAATTATTTCATTTATTTGTTTTATCTCAGCTTTAGCTAATACAAAAGATACTAAAAGTACTATCAGCTTCATCTCGCTGTAATGAATTTATACAATGAAATCAATCACTATTTTAAACAAATCTGACAGTTGATATTCGCGCCGTCTGTCATTCCTTATCAGTCAGTTCTACGGGGTCAATGATAACGTTTGAAAACAAACAATATTTAACATTTTTGTCCTAAATTCACTCACATATTTTTAAATTTAATAGAACGTGTATACGAATATACGCGTAATTATATTAGCATAATTTATTCTACATGAATAATGGATATTAAATATATTTGTTTTGTAGTTTTGTTTAGATTTAAGATTAAGATTTAAGAAAGGCAAAATACGTAGTACCCGAAACCGGCGCGAATGCATGACAAGATGTATGACTGTGGATGAAGCGAAAGAGGTGTGTCAGGATCGTAGCTTGTGGAAAGCCAAAGTCTCTGCCTACCCCTATGGGATACAGGCGTGAGTTTATGTATGTATGTTTAGATTTAGACAGGTACTAGATATTGGCAAATGGCAAAATGTAACGAGCTTCAGGCAACTCTACCGGTTCGCAATTTTATCTCCTTTAGGCTTAGTAATCCTCCCGTGCAAATATCGGACATCATATCTTTTCTTACTTTAACACCGATATTGAGTTGCGGACAAACTCTCTGCTGTTTAACAATTTTTCAATGAGGTTTACGGGCATTATTAAACTTTTTAATTAATTGTAGCAATAACTAAATGATAACCAGGTACATATTTCACCACTACTTGACTTTAATAAAATAATTAAATATTTATTCGTTGAGTTATAGGCTCTATATAGCTGTGAAGCTTATGAAATCTAAAAATGTAAAAAAAATATCGTTACCAAGTCAATCAAGTTAAATACTTGTTATAAAATATTTTAAATAAATCCTTTATTGAAACGTATATTACTAAGGTATTTTTAATATTCAATTAATTTTCCTGTAACGTAATTTTTTGGATACACCATCTTTAAATATCTACACTGACCCGCATAGGTACGCTATTAAAAATCTTTAATAGTATTTCATAATATATATATTATGTACAGTATTATTTATCAGTTGTTTGAAAATATTTTGTATTTAATTAGTTACTAAACAGTTAATTATGTTTACTTACTTGATGTATAATATTAAATGTATCAATCAATTCATATCAACAGCGGCACTTATTATAACTTGTAAACACTGAACGCAATGCCGGCTCTTCAAATACTGACAGTTGGCGTCATGTTCCATAAATAAATAGTTTATTATCAATTATGATTAAGCAGGACCTATACGGCTGGCTCTCAGACTGAGAAACAACACAACTGTTAAATCTACTATTCCAGTAGTAATGTCACATGTAGATATATATGTAACATAACATAACTTCACGCCTTTTTCTACCCGAAGGTGTAGGCGGCGGCTGTTAAGCCTCGTTCGCCGTTATATTTACGTCCCAAATGGAATAGGTGGCGAAACTATTGCCATACCATGCGTTCCGAAATGTCATTGGTGGGAGCCAGTGTGTGTGTTATTGTATTTATATAACTAATGTACAGAAACGCTACCAATCTTATGAACTAACTAACTAACCAGGCGATCTCTGTTTCGCCGCGGAAGCAATAAATAAAATATTTTATCTTAAAAAAGTAGCCTAAGTTACACCTTATTACACCAGCTACCTGCCAATAAATTCATTCCCATCAAAATCAATCCAGCCATTTCAGAGATTACCCGGAACAAACATACAGACAGACAAAAATTTGTAAGAAACTTAATTTTGGTATAAATTATAGGTACTTGGTTTGAAAAGAGTATTTAGCACATGATTTTCTAGCTCAGTTCTTCTCTCTGAGCGGCCCGATTCCGAGTGCTTACACTCGGAATCGGGCCGCTCGTAGCAATTGGGTCCATGTTTTCTTCTTACACGGAGGCATTTTCCTCCATCACTCAATATGGTAGACAATATTGAACGAAATTATTAAAATACTAAGAGTTTATACACCTTCGGCGTCCGCTTTGGCTTCGGCCGAAAGTTGTGGAGATTACCGATTAATCGGCGTCGGCTTCGGCCAAAAATAGACCTTCGGTCGGACACTATAAATTAAAAATAAATACATTTTATTACGAGATATAGGTTTACATCGATCGATGATATAAAAATCAGTGGCATATAAATTATCTTTATTGAATACTAGTAAAAAGGACCATAAACATTAAAAACAATTATATACTCGTATGTCATATTCCAAGTATGTCAATTAATTTCTAGGCCATTGCGGTAATCAGTCACACTATAGTATGCTCTTGTAATCAGCAATATGTTTTCTTTAACCTTGGATGAAGCAACTACTTTCCTTTTCATGTGAGACTAGCTGACCCGGCGAACTTTGTTCCGCATCAAAAGTAATAAATGTTACTTTGGATATCGTCAAGTTCAATTTGTGTTGTTTATCGGCACTGTAATATCTATACTGCAATATCGTCGAAAATATTTGTTTATATTACGTGCTGTAAAGGGCCAAGTTGATCTATATGTCACCAAAAACATAAATGTGAAATTGACAGTCATGCGGTGCCCATGATGTACAAGAATTATGCTTGAGCTTCGCCACAAAAAGAATGGAGATCTAAATGAGTGTCAAGTTCAATGAAAAATCCAAATATGTATTTATAGGAACAAAATAGCATTATGAACAAGTATTAAATAAATCTATTCGTTTTGTTAGATACCTGTTACAATGACTGTTATTTAAAAAATGTGAAATCTAAGCTGTCAATTTGTCCGCGTATAAATCATGAATAACCTTAGATTTGACTTGACCAGTTTTATTTACATCAGTCATTTTACAAAGTTATTCAACATGTATGTAATATATTAACTAAGATAAAAACTCAAAGTCAAATTTTACGTGCTTTAAGATTTCACATTTTTTAAATTACAGCAATTGTAACAGGTATCTAACAAAACAAATAGATTTATTTAATACTTGTTCATAATGCTATTTTGTTTGTCGTAGGTCTTCACAGATACTTATAAAAAGTCCATAAGACCAGAGATTAAAAACTTATTATTTCAATTATCATATTTTAACACGAGCTCCAGAAAAAGTGCCTCAGTGGCACAAGAAAATACGGACGCAATCGCCACGAGCGGCCACATTCTGAGTGTATGAGCTATCATGAAAAGAACTGGCTAAGAAACACATGTGCCAAATACTCTTTACAATCCGCGTTTAATATATAATTACAATGAGTACGTTCCACTAATGACCGCGGCGACCGCAACACCCTCTGTATCGTTCTACATAAAGCCCGCGGTCGTTGCGAGCGAGCGCTCGACGTCATAAATGACGTCACTGTTCGCGACCGCATCGCGCCCACTTCGCCCGCCACCTATTGATAGGTCTCGGAGGGCTTTCAATAAAAAATGACATATGTCATCAGAACTTGATGAATTTTCCGAGCCGCCCTATTGCTAGTACACAGCGCTCAAGTTTTGCGTTCCACTTATAACATTCGCCCACAACGCCCGCGGCGTTTTTACGTTAGTGGAACGGCAATTTTCGCGGTCGCGGTCGTTGTGGGCTTTATGTGGAACGCCGAACGAGCCCAGTATGGCTACGGACAACATAGCAGTAGTCTCATCCGGAAAAAGTGTAGCAGCCAAAATACTCGACCATTCAAGTTAAATCCCAACCAAATTAAAATCCTACAAGTTAGCGAGAGAAGCTCTATGCAACTATTACATTCGATAACAACTGGCGCGACATCTTTTATTGAAAGAGGAGGTTATGCAATAAATGTGGACAGTAAGCAAATGCGTAACAGAATATATTAAAAACCAGTATCAAAGCATATCCAAAATAAGACAATAAAGTATCACTAATCATCATAGATCTCCTCAAATCCTGACAAACATATTCCACTTTAGTCGCTCGTAACCCATTGGCTTATCGTAAGTATATCAGTAAAGTATATAGATAGAAAATCCAAGCGAATGAAATAAACAGCTACCATCAGGAGGCATTGGAATGATACGGTGTAACACAAGTGTATCAGCCACCATCAACTCAACAGTACAACTCATAATCAGTCTGTAATATCCCAGTAGGTGGAATAGGTTCGCCACCTATTCCGTTTGGGACCTAAACATAACGACGAGACTAGGCTTAACAGCCACTGCCTACTCCTTCAAATAACAAAGGCGTGAAGTTATGTTATGTAATATCCCGGTAAATATAACTCCTTTGTATATATAACTCATCTGTATTTTAAAATCACATCTCTGTTTCATTGGCATTGAGATACCTATGCTTACTTACTATACCTATGAGAATAAAAAAAAGTTTAAGTGGCAAATATGTAAATCGAGTGAACCACTTAAATGTCAAATGTTAAAACTGCAACATTTGACATATTAGTGGTTCACTCGATTTACTTATTTGCCACTTATACTTTTACTTTATTTTAATTAGCATATTATTGTATGTCAGTTTGTTAACTATAAGGAAAATAATAATTAATTAGACTTGAAGCGATATTGATATCTTAAATAATTATTTAACAACAACTCATAATCAGTCTGTAATATCCCAGTAGGTGGGATAGGTTCGCCACCTATTCCGTTTCGGACCTCAACATAACGACGAGACGAGGCTTAACAGCCACTGCCTACACCTTTGAATAACAAAGGCGTGAAGTTTACGTTATGTAATATCCCGGTAAATATAACTCATTTGTATACAATATGGATTTTACTCTTATGATATAAACGAAATCAGATGTAGTACTAGTCCATAGGAGTCTCTTAAAAATAACATTTTAACTCCTGGGCGAATTTAAAAAAAATACAAATTTCAAACAAACTAAATCGCATTAAAATGCATCAAAACTAAATCACCCGTATAGAGAACGTACCTTGACCTCTGGCGGTGTGGCAACGTGTACGTGTGGCACTGACTTTTCTTTTGACTATCAAATTTCACTGTCACTAGTTGATAGTAATTTGTCATTTTACGAATAGGTACCTCTACGTCTATTGTTAACTTAAGAATTAATGTTAACTACACTGAACTAACTAAATTCCGTTAAAGCGGATTATGTAGGCACAAAATTATATCTTCAAGTTTTCAAAATGTCCACCACGAGCAGCAATACATAGCGTACATCGTCTCCTTATGTTTCTGCAAATTTTATTAAATAGATTCCGTGCGGGATCGGAGGCCATGGCTTTTAATTTGTCAAAGGCGATGACTATACGGTTCCGCAATTCGACTTCACTATTGAAAACTTGGGAGTAAACTTCATTTTTAATGAACCCCCACAAAAAGAAATCAAGCGGAGTTAGGTCCGGTGATCGCGCAGGCCACCTTTGAGGGCCATAACGCCCAATCCATTGTCCCCCAAACATAGTAGTGAGTCGTTCCCGTGCGGCAACTACAGAATGTGGTGGAGCTCCATCTAGTTGGTACCAAGTACGGGAATAATCTGCCACAGACAATGCGTCTAAATGTTCGGTAATGGGACCGTTAAGAAGTTCCAGGAACTTCTGAGCGTTCAGGTTTCCATCAATAAAAACCGGGCCGACTATTTGATCTCCATGAATGCCCGCCCAAACATTGATAGAGAAGCGGTATTGATGACCCGACTCCCTGAACACATGTGGATTGCTATGGCTCCAGTGACGCACGCATTGTCTATTCCACATGCCGTTTCGAGTAAATGTACTCTCGTCTGTCCAAAAAATGTTCGACAAGAACAGGGGGTTTAGCGTAGTTTCTTCTAAAAGCCAGTTGCAAAACGACTCCCGAATAGGCTTATCACGCGGCAGCAGCGCCTTTACCTTCCGATATTTGAAGGGACGAAGTTTGTCACGTTTTAGTACCTTATGTACAGACCTGTGACTCGTACGAAACATACGTCCAGCACGTCTTAGACTACAGGTTGGATCGCGGTTAAAATTTTCTAAGATACGTCATTCCAAAGATGAAGGAATGGGCTGCGGGGCTACGCCCTCATGGCTGTCTGGCACTATGCGCTGATTTTCTCTCAGTCTTTGGATAGCTCCTATAATTGTCTGAGTATTAGTGGGGCATATGCGAGTGTCGCCGTATCTCTCACGATAAGTACGCAGGGTTAACGCACCATTTTGCCCACACTCACCATACATACCTAAGTACCATGTCCGTATATTCCCTAGCGGTATAAAAATGTCGTGGCATTTTATAAAAGTTGCACAAAAGTGTTTTACTATTAATAACACTATAACACACAAAAAACTCAAATAACTAAGTGTTAATAAAAAAAAAACAATAAAATAACTTAGACTAATAAATAATACAAATTCCAAAAGAGTAATTTGCAGGCGAATGCAAATTTCAGCGATACGTCACACACAAAGCGGAAAAGGCGGTCAACTAAAAGCAAAATTATTGGAATAAAAAATCTGTTGAAAATCATAGGTAGATAGGGTAAACGACCCTATTTAAGTCAATGCGCTTTAGAAAAATTATAATTACATTAGAATAAGAATATTTGTGTTATTACGTTTTTAAAAGTTGTATCATAAAAGAAATGATAATAAAGGGTTTTTTCACGATTTATCTTATTCTACTATGTAATAAACTAAGGTACCTACCTACTGTCTAATTAGATTTTATTTGTCCAGGGGATATTTCCTTAAATAACATTGTCATAAATACAATTCTTTAAACTGTTCTCCTTTGTTCAGAAATATCATAACAACAAATAAATGTAAGCTTTTAAAGTTTTGTACTTTAGTTAGATATATACGGCCGAAATTAATAATCAATCTCCAATCTAAGATTGAAGCCAATCTAAGATCATTGTGTATCTGTCGATCAATTCCCCAAACAAAATCAATCCATGGATTGATTGTTGGCACGCTTATTAGTATAAATGGTTTGAAATATTGATCTTAGATAGCAAAATTTGGATTGGGATTGATTATTGGTTTCGGCCGTTAGTCAATTCTTTAAAATGATTACAGTTATAATATTTTTGAAAATAAAATGTCCTAACTAAAGCTATAAATTCCATTAATTATAAATTGAATGAAAATCCCAACACATAAAACTACTTCACTATTTTTTATTAATTTCTAAGGTGAGACGGACGTTAATTGTTTCGTGCCTCTAATTTCAAAACCCCCCCGTACTTCAAGCGGGGGGGGGGCCACGCACTTCAACCCGCGCCTGCCTTATGCGCACACGTCGGCTTCTTTGTGAATCATACAAGCGTTCGGGGCGTCCATAAATTACGTGAGGTGTTTTTTTAAATTTTCTGCATGGTGAGATGTCGTGAGATTTTATTCAACCCCCTCCCCCATCCCCGAATCTCACGGGAGATTATTCAAAATGTGAGTTGCTTACGTAAACGCGTTGGATTGTTATTGTAAAAAGAAAAAAACAAATTTGCATCGTCCTTTTATTTACGACTAGTTAAGACTAGTAATCAATATTGCTGAGAGTTTAATTATAATTAAAGTGTAATAAAAATTTAACAATAGAATACTTAAATCGTAAATACTGTAATTAAAAAAAGGATATCTACTCTCCTGCTCCTTCAACTTCGTTCTGATCCAGCCACTCTAAGCCATTGGCACTTGTACAAAGTAACTCATTAGCTCGTCTTGTAACAATCCGTGAGGGTCACACTTTGCGGAACATACGCGCTTGCTTATCTGGTGCAATGTGGGCTGATCGCCTGTGCTCTACAGCTCTTGTGCTAGATGCAAAGTAAATACCCCATGTACTGCAGCATCTTTTCTCTAAATCATCACGTACACTTGGGCAATAGAGATCATAAGGCGTGCTGATGAAACCATTCAGCGGTTGAATCGGTAGGCAGTGGCGTATTAGAAATGGAGCAAATGACTTTCCGTCATGCTCTATACTGTACAATCTGGATTAAATAGACCAAAATAGTATTTTTTTTTTGTTTCTATCAGAAAAAAAATTGCGTGATATTTGCCGAGATCCCCCCTCTCTCCAACGTAAGATTAGATGAGATTGGACTCGACCCCCTCCCCCCCTTAAACACCTCACGTAATTTATGGACGCCCCCTTACGAATGCACATAGTGGTGCGGCAACGTTTATTTTTCGTTTATGACAAAGTCGAAGCGGCCTTGACAGGACGAACAGCTGAGAAGAGTTTATTCCAGTTCATACATTTATAGGGAGTGTTCAATTACATGAAAATGAAAACTGTCGTTATTGACCTAATTACTGTACCGATCGTCATAATATTTTGTACAACGTTTACTGAAATTATGATCTACATCTATCTAGATCTATGCTAAAGGTCGGTTGGAAACTACCATATCTGTTTCCTACTATTGAACTGTATAAAATTAGTGAGGTTCTATCTGTTCGTAAGCTCTTCATATTAAAATTAATTATAACCACCCATATGCAAACCCCTTTTGACCCTGGTAAATTTAACGACAAGCGACGTAAACATAATGTATGTAATGCAACTCTTGTAAATACAAGATTAGCACAACGTTTCTCTATTTTCCTAGGTGGCTATATTTATAACAAAGTAAATAAAATGCTTAACATATACCCTAAATGTAAACTGGAATGCAAAAAAACGGTCACAAAATGGCTATTAGAACTGAGTTATACACAAACAGAAGACATTATCCACACACTTATAATAATACACACACACAAACACACCCATACCCGCACACACACACACACTTATACACACGCATACACACACACACACACACACATACACACACACAAATGCTCACACACATTCACCCCATTTAATATAATACTGTACAATACAATATATATCAAAAGATAATTTTAGTTACAGATATTGTAATTTCTGTCTTTTATCAAATAAGCACTAAGTGTCTGAGTGTACTATATAAAGAATGAGGGCCTGGAGATCCGTCACACAGGTCTCGAACCTACCACGGACTCCAGCTCTCACAAGGTTCCACCTATATAACTACTGTACTATAACTGTCAACCATTGTAACCTTTTGAGAGAAAATAAATGATTATTATTATTATTATTATCTGGTATCAATTATTACATATGAGTGGATTCCACCCTGTATATTACTCATCTGTATTTTAAAATCACATTTCTGTTTTATTAGCATTGAGATACTTACATTGAGATACATTGAGATTACTTACTATACCTATGAGAATAAAAAAAAAGTTTAAGTGACAAATATGTAAATCGAGTGAACCACTTAAATGTCAAATGTTAAAACTGCAACATTTGACACATTAGTGGTTCACTCCATTTACTTATTTGCCACTTATACTTTTTCTTTATTTTAATTAGCATAATATTGTATGTCAGTTTGTTAACTCTAAGGAAAATAATAATTAATTAGACTTGAAGCGATTTTGATGTCTTAAATAATTATTTAAGACGTCAAAATCGCTTCAAGTCTAAGTCTCATTCTTATCCACTTCCTGATAAGGAAGTGGATGGCAATGCTAATGTGTATCCACATTGAAATTTGTATAATTTCCTCTGACTGAACTAATAATAATCTCACTTATTTCACTTGTAGGCGTGGTGTGAGATGTTGACAGAGGATCCAAATGTGCATTTGTGGTCATCGCTGAGGTTCTATCATGTACTGTAGTATTATGTGGCTGAGTTGTATTCATAAATAATGTACATAATGGTTGTTCCATCTGGGGATCATTGATCAATTCCCTTTTCATTTCAAATATCACATCTTGTATTTTTTTCTTGGCTACCAGAAGATATTTTTCACCTTTTAATGATCTCAACTCATTTGCTATGTATTCCCCAAAGACTGAGAATTCATCTTGATGTCTGGATTTAGCTGGATATATGACATCAGGGTTAACAGGGTGGCGAGGCTCAGAGGTTTTGGATATTTTGTTTGGTGGAGACAAGTTGGTTGTAAGTTTGACATGATTACCTTCAGTGTCTGTTTGAGATTGTCTATTATTCCATTCCCTAGTGTCTTCCTGAAATTTAATTAGAAAAAATTAAGAATCAATCATTAAATTTATTGAATTGAAACTAGGAAAGCTTTCTGATTTTTTATTGTAACCAATAAACAGAGAAGTTGTTCTATTTCTTTGTTAGTTTTCTGAAATTTCTGGAGTTTAGAGTTATTATTGACTGTATCGTACTGGATTTTTGGTTATAGGTTTTTACATTCATCTCTCATTGCATGAATACAAAAATTTCATTAAAAGCTGCCAATAAATTTCAAATTAAATGAAATTATTTATCATACACATAATCTAACTTCAAGCCTCTTTCTACCTGAAGGTGTAGCCGGTGGCTTTTATGCCTCGACTCGTCGTTATGTTTACGTCCCAAATGGAATAGGTGGCGAACCTATTCCCATTTATTTATCATAAAAAATTTCTAATACTATAAAAATACTGACCGATTGTAAAATTTTGTAAGGTTTGCTGGAATCTTTCAAAAAGTGCAAGTACTCGTACGCATACCATTTGATATCGAATCTTTCATTATCAACATGCGCCCGCACCTCCCGCGCTTCTTCTCGATTGTACTGTGATCGCAATTGCAAGATTTTTTTAGTGGCATCGGATATAGTAATACCAAAAAATACGGCAATTAAAAGTAATTGCTCCCGCCGTTTTTGTTTGTCCCTCCGTGTATCCAAAGAAGGATGCCATAAACTGGCATTCACTTGCAACAACTCGATCAACTTCAGCGTTTTAGCCTTCGACCACTCCATCAGTTCTCTCATAGCACTAGACTTGTAGATATCGCGACCAATGGTCACTATGGTCAGTCAGTCTTCTTTGACGAAAAATGTCTAAAAAATGAACTACGAACTTGGCAAAGCAATTTTTTTGGGGCTTTAACGACCTGGCTCTAGGACCCTTAAGTCGAGCACTTTAAATTAAAAGTCACAAACAATCATAAATAGATACGTGTATGTATTTAATTTTGTATGTATATATTTATGGGGTCCTGTCAAGAGCGTGCACGTCGCGATCCCTGCCGTCCCAATGAGACGCAATCTTGACCGAAACAAATACAGCTGCGCTGGCTGCTAGGGCGAGCCCCGGAGGTTACGGGCACCGATTAGCCCCCGTCGGTGCGGTAGCATGCGCATGCGGCGAAGGGGGCCGCCACCATTTACGCAGCGCCAAACCTGGCGGGACGAGGAGAGGGGAGTGCCGTATAGGCTCGTGGAATGTTAGAGGTAGCATGACAAGAAAGATGAATGAGATGTTGGATATAATAAATGAGTGATGCCTGGATGCCTAAAATTTGACGGCAACAAAGCGGAAGGGTACTGAGGCCGAGGACCTCCCAGGTGGCATGGTAGCCCTATGGTCCGGAGTGGACTTGGACGTCCGTGCCAGTGGGGGTGTGGGAGTCGTTCTTTCCTCCCGCTTTGCTTCCAGAGTAAAAGACTATGAGTTGGTAGGCCCAAGATATCTCTGGGTTCGTATAAAACTGGGGATCACACGAGTCTTCCTGGTCGCAGATTATGTTTCCGTCAGCTCCGCTGATCGCCATGAAGTCGAGGAGTTTTAGGAAACTGTTAGGGATATTCTGGCTTTTGTTGAAGGAAATGAATAGATAATTCTGTATAGTGATCTTAATGGATGGGTCGGAACCAAGAGAGATGGCCTGGAGGCTGTCCTAGGTCCGAATGGTGTCAAGAGAGTGAATGATGCTGGTAAGCTGATCTTGGACGTATGGTTGGAACGGAACCTCCTTGTGTCTAACACCGCTACCATACACTCGACGAATAGCGAGGGAAAGAGGCTGGGACGTAGTGTGGACACGTTATTCGTCATGCAGCGAATCATTCCGGCAATGTCAACGCGAGTGGCTGACCACATTATTCGCGTGATGACAGCGCAGTCGGCTAGGGCTGTTTAAAATATCGGATTTTCGACATATCGATATTTTTAAATATATCAATCTATAAAAAATATCTTACATTACGACGGTGCATTGGTAAAACTACCAACTGTGGAATCGAGATTGGCGGGTTCGATCACCACTCGAGTATAAATATTTATCCTGGTCTGGGTAGAATCCAGTAGAATAACTACAACCCTATTTTGGATGATATACCTTAATTGATTTCTAATGACGTAATAATAGGTTGGGGAAAAAGTATTTTCGTATTTTTGTATGAAAAGTCAAGACATTTTTTTCAAAGTTTATTTACATTTATTTACAATATATATGTACCGTTTTGTTGAATAACTTTCTGCCATTTTGTGGGCAGAGACATTATCCCGTTACTGTAGAAACTTTGGGACTTCTGATCAAAAAAACGGGACAAATAGTTTTGGCAGTCCTCTCTTGAGGTCAACCTTACAGAACCTAAAGAATTCTGAAGAGACCGAAACAGGTGAAAATCTGAAGGCGCAAGGTCAGGGCTATATGGTGGATGCACTAGGACCTCCCAGTCGAACTCTCTTAATTTTTGCTGAGTGGCTAAAGATGTGTGTGGTCTAGCGTTATCGTGATGAAAGACCACACCCTTCCTGTTGATCAATTCCGGCCGTTTTCTCTCGACTGCTTCCTTTAATCTCATCAGTTGCTGGCAGTAAAGATCAGAATCGATGGTTTTGCCGGACGGTAAAAGCTCATAATGAACAATGCCCTTCCAATCCCACCATACACACAGCATCACCTTATTTCGTGTTAGGCCAGGTTTGGCCACAGTCTGTGAAGCCTGGCCAACTTTCGACCACGACCTTTTTCGCACGTTCTTGTCGTACGTGATCCACTTTTCATCGCCAGTTATCAATCTCTTCAAAAACGGCTCGGTTTCATTACGTCTCAATAATGAATCGCAAATGAGTACACGGTTCATTAAGTTTCTTTGAGTGAGCTCGTGTGGCACCCAAATATCGAGCTTTTTTGTATAACCAGCTTTCTTCAAATGGGTCAAAACTGTTTTGTGGTCAATTCCCAGTTCTTCAGCTACATCGTAACTACTAATATGCCGATCTTGCTCCACTCTTTCAAAAATGGCGTCCATTTTATTCGTAACAGGGCGACCAGAGCGAGGTGCATCTTTAACATCAAAATTTCCGGACTGAAAACGTTTGAACCAAATTTGTGCTACTCTTACTGACACTGCATCAGGTCCATAAACATCACAAATATTTTTCACTGCTTGAGTTGCATGTTGCCTTTTTTATAATAAAATTTTAAAATGTATCGAATTTCTTCATTAGATTCACTCATTTTTACGGAGAGAAAAACAAATGAAAAATAGCGGGAAACAACTTTTTTTATTTTTTTCTTTTCTTTATAATGTAACCTTTTTAATGTTACCAAAACCAGCCAGACACAAATAGTACAGTCAAAGAAATTTTATAATAAGTTTATACCTACGTTATGCGAAAAGACTTTTTCCCCGACCTAATATTATTTTTCAAGTTATTCTCAACAAGCCCTATAATTTGATACCCATACTGTAGAAATATCTGCTCCGACATATTAAATAAAAAGTGATGTCCTATTATTTTTCGAGTTACAATAAGACTTTCATTTAAACCCATATTACATTGGAAATATCTCCGGATGACAGGTAGTGGTACTTCACCGGTCGAGCCATCCCATTCATCCAGCGAAATGCGTGGCTCTACCACTAATAATATTATCACACAAACTCATCGTGTATACAATATTTCAGCTTAATCTTTTGAAGATATCTACTTCAAAATTAAGTTCTAAGATTCCAGAACATACACACTTACGGACATACAATGCAAAATAAAAATCACTGAGTTTATTATCTTTGTAATTAATTATGAGTAGTATAGTACCACCACCTGTTTCTAGATTTTTATATATTTTTTCGATACATCAAATCCCGAAATTGATATATTTAAAAATATCGATATGTCGACTAACTGATATTTTGAAAAATATCGACAGCCCTAATATCCAAGTTCGGCGCTTCGCGAATATTCGCGCGAGTAGAGCTGTGTGTGGCCAGAAATAACAACTTCGCGGCAACGCGATCGCGAACGGCGAATAGCTGTGTGTGGTACCGCTTTATTACATTATTTATTCCGTCATAAAGATATTCACACGTATATGTGGAAAAGGAATGAAAAAAGAGTATGATTGATCTGATTCTGGTAGATATTTGTCTCCGAAATACTCTAAGGGAAACAAGAGCCTACTGAGCCTACCTGGTAGTAAGCCGCTTCAGAGGCCTTTTGAAGAAGAAGGCACTGGCGAGTGCGTTCCCTTTTTCAGAGAGCTTGAAAGGATAAAGTGTGAGAATTTAGAAGATGAAAGTGTACGGAGTATGTATGTAGACCAAGTCAGTAAAAGACTCAATGACACAAGTCTTTCTGACTTAGGCGTTGAAGAATGCTGTGAAAGAATGAAAGAAAGTATTGTGGATTGTGCAAAAGTATGTGGTTTGAATGTTACCAAAGCCTTAGTGAAAGTGAAGCGTGAAAGTCGGTGAAAGATTAGTTGCGAATGAGGAATCGAGGTTGACGGAGAATTTCGAGGCCAATAACAAACTCTTCTGGAGGGAAGTTAGAAAGTCTCGGGGTTCTTCGTCAACATCCAGACTGAATTTATTAGTCGGACACTAATAAATTTAGTCTGGATGTTGACGAAGAACCCCGAGACTTTCTACCCGAGACCAAAGCTTCGGCCAAAAATCTATCTTCGGCCGGATTCTGGGCCTAAGCCGAAGGTCCAAAAACAGTCGGAATTAAACGAACTGTTACGAATGCGGAAAAAAGCGGCAAGAGCCACTTTACGCCGATATTCTTCTTTAGCTGTAGATAATATTGAAGAAAATTATTAAATTACTAATAATTTATAACCTTCGGCTTCGGCCAAAGGTTGCGGAGATTGCCGATTAATCGGCTTCGGCTTAGACCAAAAATAGACCTTCGGAAACTACCAGTTTGCCAAGGAGAGGGTATATTTCATTTGATTTTTTTGTAAACATTTTGGAAAAAAATGATTTAAAGATAATTAGGATGAATCAATATCAATTTTATGCACACATTTTTTTTCTTCTCAAATATTTTTTTATACGGGGCCCCACCTACACACGCTACGCCCCTGGTCGGTAGAGTACTATGTTATTATGGAAGAGATTGAATGGTCGATACGAAGTATGAAAAATGGTAAGGCAGCTGGAATTGATATGATGTCTCCTGAAATTATCAAACACAATGCAACCTGTGTCCGGGACGCTTTCCTGACCTTGAGCAATCTATGCTGGAAGTCGGGTAAGGTTCCCATGGACTGGAGGCGTACTGTCATCGTGCCCTTGTATTAAGGTTAGGGATCACGTATGCAGTGCGCCAATCACAGGGTCATCAGTTTCATCAGCTTAGCAGCGAAAGTGTATGGTAAAATAATTGAAAGGAGAATGATGGTGGTATCTGACGGAGTTTTGTGGGAGGCTCAGGGTGGTTTCAGAATCGGAAGATTTTTCCACTCCGCAACATTGTGGAGAAGCAACTGGCTCTTAGCCGGAAGATTTTCTGCGGTTTTGTGGATCTGGAAAAAGCCTTTGACAGGGTGTTACGAAAGGATCTGTGGGACATACTCACGGGCAACGGGGTGGGCGGCGCACTGCTGCGCGTTGTGCAGTCGACATATAAGGGCTGCACAGCGTGCGTGCGTGATGACGCCGCCTTGTCGCCAAGATTTGACGTCAATATCGGCGTCAGACAGGGTTGCGTGCTGTCCACTCGGCTGTTCATTCTGTACCTGGACAGTTGTCTCCACAGAGTGAGATCGACAAATGTATGGATGCCTATCGACAAATGAATGGGTGACCTAGTTGTGCATACCCCGCACGGGATTTGGCGTGAAATTATGTATGTGTATGCATAATGAAATGAAATATAGAAATAAAAATAGAATTAAAAAATCAATTTTTTGACCTACTACATTTTAATATCCATTTTATTTATTTACTAATTCATTGATTAAAACAACTTTTAGGATTGTATCGCGTTTATTTATTATTTATTTATTTTTATTTCCCGACGTTTCGAACTCTTTACAGAGATCATTTTCACGAGTATGAACAAAAAGATGGTAGTTGTTCAAAAGCTATCTTCATTGATACAGAGAGCACCCACTTTTTGGAAATAAAAATCAAAAAGTTGATGTTAAAAATATGATTTTTAATATTGGTAACCCACATCAGACCATGAGAACAAAAGTTAAATACTTATATAAAAGATGCATTAATACATCCTGCCTCTAAAGATCCTTTGTTGTATGATTTAATAAGTAAAAGTTGTTATTATTAAATTATTACAAATTATCATATTTTCTAAGTTGGTTGAGATTAAAGTATGACTATTATTAAACATTCATTGATTTTAAATTAAAAGATAGTGTTTATTAAAAATCTACCACTGGGTCAAAAACGCGGCCAGTCCTGAGAAAGACCCAGCAAGAAAACTCAGCGGCTGTTCTGCAAAACTGATTATTATTTCATTTTGAACGGGCTATTGATATTGCTATTATTTATAATGTTTTTGAGAAAAAGAAAGGGACTTGGTTTCTAGGTTAATAAAAATTAAATTAAAATTATTTTGTTTTGATTATTACTGTACTACTCAAAATTCTATATTATTATGGTTCCTGATGTGGGTCTGACCTGCAAACTATACTAATAGTATCTCGCTGTCTTGAGCTGTTTGATTGTGGGCTAGGTTTGATGAGACTTATGACTGGGTTCCAGCTAGGTGATAGTTTCCAGCCATCTTCTCTATTGAAATTCTTTGGATGTTTTTTGATTTCAATAGCCTCGCGTATCATCCTGGGACGATAATGTTGTTCTTTGGCGAGGATTTGTGGTTTGTCAAACCTGATGTAGTGTTTTGAGCCCTTCCTACAGTGTTCACAAACAGCAGACTTATTATAGCGGTTGTGCTTCACATCCGCTATGTGTTCTTTGATCCTGGTTTTAATGGACCTCTTTGTTTGTCCGATATAAGAGAATCCACAATCACAGTCCAGCTTATATACTCCTGGGTCTTGCAAGGGGATGTGGCACTTGACAGATGGTAGAAATTGACTAACTTTCTTGGATGGCTTAAAGTATGTTTTGATTGAAGCACGTTTTAAAATATAGCCAATTTTGTCAGTGATTCCATTAAAACCAGGATCAAAGAACACATAGCGGATGTGAAGCACAACCGCTATAATAAGTCTGCTGTTTGTGAACACTGTAGGAAGGGCTCAAAACACTACATCAGGTTTGACAAACCACAAATCCTCGCCAAAGAACAACATTATCGTCCCAGGATGATACGCGAGGCTATTGAAATCAAAAAACATCCAAAGAATTTCAATAGAGAAGATGGCTGGAAACTATCACCTAGCTGGAACCCAGTCATAAGTCTCATCAAACCTAGCCCACAATCAAACAGCTCAAGACAGCGAGATACTATTAGTATAGTTTGCAGGTCAGACCCACATCAGGAACCATAATAATATAGAATTTTGAGTAGTGCAGTAATAATCAAAACAAAATAATTTTAATTTAATTTTTATTAACCTAGAAACCAAGTCCCTTTCTTTTTCTCAAAAACATTATAAATAATAGCAATATCAATAGCCCGTTCAAAATGAAATAATAATCAGTTTTGCAGAACAGCCGCTGAGTTTTCTTGCTGGGTCTTTCTCAGGACTGGCCGCGTTTTTGACCCAGTGGTAGATTTTTAATAAACACTATCTTTTAATTTAAAATCAATGAATGTTTAATAATAGTCATACTTTAATCTCAACCAACTTAGAAAATATGATAATTTGTAATAATTTAATAATAACAACTTTTACTTATTAAATCATACAACAAAGGATCTTTAGAGGCAGGATGTATTAATGCATCTTTTATATAAGTATTTAACTTTTGTTCTCATGGTCTGATGTGGGTTACCAATATTAAAAATCATATTTTTAACATCAACTTTTTGATTTTTATTTCCAAAAAGTGGGTGTTCTCTGTATCAATGAAGATAGCTTTTGAACAACTACCATCTTTTTGTTCATACTCGTGAAAATGATCTCTGTAAAGAGTTCGAAACGTCGGGAAATAAAAATAAATAAATAATAAATAAACGCGATACAATCCTAAAAGTTGTTTTAATCAATGAATGAGATTCGCGAAAATCTTAGAAACAAATATTTACTAATTACTAAATGTGTTTAACATGTTTTACAATACTAATACTGAATAAGTTAAGCTATTGCGTCGCCAAATGCACAACGACTCAGTCATAAAACTATTAACCATTCTTATCTGTTTACATTTAGAAATAGTCAAACAAATGCTTTGGTTGTATATTCCTTATAATATTTAATTGACTCGGTGGTCCAGTGGTCGAGCACACGGCTTCTGAATCTAGAGATCGCGGGTTCGAATCCTGGCTCACACTAATGACCAATGATGACATTATTTAATGCTTATCATACCCACCAGGAGGCGTTAAACGCTTTTGCAAGAGACATTAGAAGTTTCACTTAAAAAAAAACCGCGTGGCTTTTTTAAATTTTTTAATAGCTGAACCAACTTGCGCTGTAAATTCAGTTAAAACTATTTGTGTTTAGAAAGTTAATATAGTTATTTGGATTTCCGAGTCGTGTAGTGGACTAATCAAGAAAAAGCGTCTAAAAGTAGACATATAATGAAATTTTCAATGGTTAAGCAGTTCGGATGTACATTAAATGTTACGCGTTAAGTTACGCGCTAAGGCACCTAATCATACAATTTCAAATGCATTGCGAGCTAAGGACCCCAGTAATGCTTTATGTGATATTGTTTGGGACATAAATAGTATCGATTATAGCCCGTATGATTTAATATTGCACACCTAGTTAGGTCAATATGTGACATACCTGGGCAAGAATTGAGAGTCTTTAGGAGAATTGTGCAAGACAGCTGCTAAGAATAGCTAAACAAAGGAATATTTGGTAATATGAAAGGGAACTTTGATAAGAGACGAAAGAACGGGTTTGTTGAGCCTTAGGATAAACAAAAAGCTAGACGATTTGTATTGCCTTAATTAGTAACTAGAGTGGTCGGGAATGATAGGTATAAAATTAGGAGCATAGAAGGTTCGTGCGGCTACAAAAGACTCAGGTTCATTAACGGCCCTAAAGAAAAATAGATTCCTTAACCGAAGATACTAGCAGTTCTAAATAACGAACAGAAACCAAAGATCTTATAGATATACTAGAGAACTAATTCAATGAATGTGTTTTCTGTTGCCATGTCAGCCACCAAGTCTTTCGGTAAACCTTGCCGCCGTGACACCCGTCCTTAAGCCAGGCGTATAAATCTTTCGTGCCATTAGCCAGAGATAAGGAGGAGATGTCAAAGCCAGCCAGCCAAGCTAAATTAACAACCGCAGTAATAGCTAAATGTCAATGCTTTTTTTTCTTAGATAACTATGGTGCGGCACCGCGTGAGCATTACTTCGCAGTCATAGTATCCCACCATGCCATTTATATGGCTACTCCTCCGTTTTTTAATCGAGAGTATGTATTTGATAGTGTCCGACCAAAGCTTCGGCTTCGGCCACCTTCGGCAAAATATCCATCTTCGGCGAAAACTTCAGGTTCGGCCAAATACAGGGACGAAGCCGAAGGTCCTGCCGAAGGTCCGAAAACCGTCGGAATTAAACGAACTGTTACGAAAGAGTGAGTGACTGACGGACCGGACTGCACTTAGTTCAGTGCGGATACCTCTATCACCGAGAAAAAAGCGGCAAGAGCCACTTTACGCCGATATTCTTCTTTAGCTATGGATAATATTTAAGAAAATTTATAACCTTCGGCTTCGGCCGAAGCTTGTGGAGATTGCCGATTAATCGGCTTCGGCTTCGGTCGGACACTAGTATTTGACAAAGTTTGCCATTCCAATCCATTTGTCTATCTGTGCTAACTGCCATGGGATCACTTCTACTGCTCACTGCAGCCGTCAGTTCTCAATTTGGAAGCGCGTCAGTATTTCTGACCAACGTTGGCAGTCAGTTTTGTGCTTCTTTTAAAGTCTGCGATAGGATGAAGGCCCCACGTCGTCGGCAAATCCCTCCAGGAGTACTTCCTGTGGCAGTTCAAGGAGTGACTGGAGGATCATAGAGAATGACCCCAAGCTTAGGTCCCAAGACCGAGCCCTGGGCACCTCCTCCACTCAGTTCCCTCATTATATCTCCCATTGTTATCTCATATATGATAAAATGGCTACTTAAATAATCATTCATGATACGGAGGAGATACTCAGACAAACCTAACTTCTGGAGCGCCTCCATAATATTTGTCCAACGGGCAGAGTCAAAAGCATTCATGGTCATGATCTAAAGATTCTAAAGTTTCTGGACCAAGCGGCTCTGGCCAATGAGAGCACTTCAAAATATAAATGTCTATAAACATGACAGTTACTATTCTTCAAAATAACATTCCATTAGATTGGTCTTCAAGGTATTAAATAATATATGTACCTAGTATTCATAGAGAATTGCATATTTTAGTTTCTAATAGTATAAGTCTCATTCTTATCCACTTCCTGATGAGGAAGTGGATGGCAATGCTATTGGGCATCCACTTTGAAGTTTGTATAATGTCCTCTGACTGAACTGATAATAATCTCACTTATTTCACTTGTAGGTGTCGTGTGAGATGTTGACAGAGGTTCCAAATGTGCATTTGTGGTCATCGCTGAAGTACTATTATGTACTGTAGTATTATGTGGCTGAGTTGTATTTGTAAATACAGTACATAATGGTTGTTCCATCTGGGGATCACTGATCAATTCCATTTTCATTTCAAATATCACATCTTGTATTTTTTTCTTGGCTACCAGGAGATTTTTTTCACCTTTCAATGATCTCAATTCATTTGCTATGTATTCCCCAAAGACTGAGAATTCATCTCGATGTCTGGATATAGCTGGGTATATGACATCAGGGTTAACAGGGTGGAGAGGCTCAGAGGTTCTTGATATTTTGGTAGGTGGAGACAAGTTGGTTATAAGTTTGACATCATTACCTTCAGTGTCAGTTTGAGATTGTCTATTATTCCATTCCCTAGTGTCTTCCTGAAATTTGATTAGGAAAAAAATTATAAATTAATCATTTTAAATTTATTGTATTGAAACTAGAAAAGTTTTCTGATTTTTCATTGCAACCATTACAATGTTTGTTAAATCCAGGGTAGATCCTAGGTGAAGTATATAGTTAAAATGACTATATCATATTGCATGTATGCCAATAGGGTTTTACTTAAATATCTCATTGCATGGAAACAAAAATTAGATTCAATGCCATAAATGTGAAAATAAATTATTTATCATAAAAAAATAAAGATAAATTTAATCTTGCAGTTAAGCATAAATAATTAACACAAAAATGTAAAAATTGTAGATACTGACCGATTGTAAAATTCTGTAAGGTTTGCTGGAATCTTTCAAAAAGTGCAAGTACTCGTACGCGTACCAGTTGCTAACGAATCTTTCATTAGAATCATCAACATACGCCCGCATCTCCCGCGCTGCTTCTCTATTGTACTGTGTTCGCAAATGCTGGATTTTTCTTGAGGCATCTGATATAGAAATACCAAAAAATACGCCAATTAAACGTAATTCCTCCCGCCGCTTTTGTTTGTCCCTCCGTGTGTCGCACGAAGAGGGATTCCATAGACTGGCATTTACTTGCAACAACTCGATCAACTTCAGCGTTTTAGCCTTCGACCACTCCATCAGTTATCACTCGACTTGTAGATCGATATTAGATATATTCTGCAACCAGTCGTCAGATTTCCTTCCAAGATAAAATTATAAAAATTATATGACACTTGACACAGACTGTCACACACAGACATGAAGTTAGGAAAAACCATAGATTTATAGACTTTAGTAGATGGCACAAAGCACATTTCGGTAAAAATGTACTATATTATTATTATATTTATTATAAAAATTTATATTATATTTATTATAAAAATCATCACCGACAGCGCGACCGCGAAATAGTGATTCTCAGCATGTACATATTTCAACATATGAACAATGATTTTGTAAAAGTTATAATTAGCCAATTAGTGAATTTAGAAACATGTAAATAACATAATAAATATCGATGACTGAAACTTTGTGCCCGGTATGGCAATATATTCGCTACCTATTCCATTTGGGACGTAAACATAACGGCGAGACGAGGCTTAACAGCCGCTGCCTGCACCTTCGGGTAACAAAGGCGTGAAGTTTTGTTATGTCATTACATAGTATAAAACAAAGTCACTTTCCGCTGTCTGCCCCCTTATATGCACTTACTTATTTAAAATTACGGTGTTAACAGGGTGGTTTTGATGGTGTATTGTGTACTAAAAAAAAAGTGATAGATTTCAAGATTTAGAACTTTAATCGCAAACGCTGCCTGAACCCTAAGTGATAAATGAAAACAATGTACTACACAGCCCCGGATCTTCAATTTTTTTTAGGCGGGGCAAAAACTGAATAATGCCGCCCCGGCCCACTAACATTTATATAACGTTTGCCGCTCTAGTGCTCTACTACTACTCATGCTGCGTATCCGGAAACCCAATCCCAAAAGGGAAAGCCTTTTCTTCCCACCCCGCTTCCGATCCCTTCCATATTCCAATTTAAGCGACAGCAACGCAAGTGCTGTAATAGCTGTGTTCTATGGGCGGCGTTTGTTACTTGCCACCGGGTGCTCACGCCTGCTTGTTTACCGTATACCATAAAGAAAACTACTTCTAAGGCTTGAGCTATTTCTAGCAATTTATTGAGTAAGGCATTCACAGCAACATTTTTTGCCGACCATCTCGTATGACTACTCCGTCAGTTCTCACCCGCGCTCGGCACATAGTCGATCACGCCCAGCTGGGGATCACATCGGTGTCGTGCCGCCAGACCCAAGCCACAGCCCAGGCCTCCACGCAGATCTTTACGCTTCCAAACTGCGGGAGGTAATCGCGGACGTAGCAGGCGTAGTGCGGCCGGTAAAACTGGTGGCGTTGGTGGTGACCAATCTAGACGATTAGGTCGCCAAGGAGGAAGTGGAAACAGCGATCGCGAAAGTCGGATGCTGCGAAGTCACCTATCTGACCCGATCGCGGCGGCATGGGCGCGATGCCCTGTTCGTGCCTTGCGACTGGGAGGTTTCCGAAACCCTGGAAGGAGGGACGGTTGTGCCTCCTTGCCAAGAACACACAGCCGACGGGTTCCGTCCCAGCATGCCGGCGCATCGTCCTTCTCGGTGAGGTTTGAAAATTTTCGGAAGGCATCATCGCCTTCCGCCTTAACGATCAACTTTGCCAAGTGGGGCTGGATCAGTCTGACGCTCAATTCAGATTCCAGAAAGGGCGTTCGACCATTGACGCGTTGTCGCTCTAAAGGGGTGTGGGGTGCTGGCAGTATCATTCGACATCGCCAACGCCTTTAACTCCGTCTCCATCTTAGAAACGCTCCGCTATCACGGGGTGCCTCTCACTGGGCCTGGACTGTATCGTCCATCTAGTGGACAAGACGGGCACGCTACGGCGATACGGCACGAAGAAGTTAATTTCTTATGGGTTTCCGATCTTGAATCGCACTCTTTTACTACGCATTTACCCATTTTGTACCTATTGTTATTCGGTTCGCGTCTGACAGATGACTGAATTGACATAAGCTTCGCATAAGCCTGTAGGCTTATGGCCAGTGGTCACGCTTTGAGAAGGTTACTACATGTCTAGAACATATAGGTCCATGGTTTTAGTACCTAGTATTTCTACTGGTAGATCATTTCACAAGCTTACAGCCATAACGGTAAAGGATTTGGCGTAGAATCTTGTGAATTATTTTGGAATTTTAAGTCTAAAATTGTTAGTGTCCGACCGAAAGATGGGTTTCGGTTTCGGCCGAGTTTCGGTCAAAAATCAAGTTTCGGCGAAAGTTTCGGTTCCGGCCAAATTTGGCCGAAACTTTTGCCGAAACCGAATCTATTATCTTACTAATTCTGACTTATGGTTATCTTTGTTGAGAGTTTAATAGTACATACATATCTTTACACTAAGTCTCTGTGGGGTAGGCAGAGAAAACAGACGAACGACATAAAGCACGATTCTTACATCCCTCACTTCTTTGACTTTCAATCAACATTGTCACACATGCTCGCCAGTTTTTAAGACTCCTGGCCTCACCTTTCTTGAGGACACGTTTATTTAGATCATGGAAAGTGGTTGCCCTCATCGACTCCAACATCCTTTCGCTTCTATACTGTACATCTGCTTAGTCAATCTTACATCAATCATTCTTTTTACGTGTCCAAATCATCGGAGTATGCACTTCGTTAGTTTTTACACTGACACTCTCTTCCCATCCTCTTTTAAACCTTCCTTCCTAATAACTTTTTTTTCTACGCGAATGGTGAACCTCATACTCATTTCGACTGCTTTATCATTATTTTCACGCACCCTCTGCCATGCCCAACTCTCGCTTTTATAAGTTAGTGTTGGGATCAGTACTGCACAGTGAAAAGCGAGGTTAAGAGGTAACCACCCAACACTCTATTTACACTGTCTTCTAACTTTACTCTTATTTCTACATTCCCAGAGTACCAGTAATTCAAGTAATTATTATTATTAGATGAGTGTTAGGGCCACGCAGTTGGCTGGAAGAATGGGCCGGCTCAACCAGTTAGATACAGTCGCGAGAAGTCCAACTCCTACCACTTTCCCCTCCTCATTCCATTTGCAAATCATCATTCATATCCATCATCATCATGATCAGCTTATTGCAGTCTTCTGCTGGGCATAGGCCTCTCCTAATGTACGCCACAACATCCGAGTCTCTGCCTTCCACATCCAGTCTTTTCCAGCAGCCTTTCTGAGGTCGTCTGGCCATCGGGCCGGTGGGCGTCCTACGCTACGTTTACCAAGACGCGGTCTCCACTCTATGACCTTCTAACTCCATCTACCATCGGTCCTTCGGCAGATGTGAACAGCCCATTGCCACTTCAGCGAGCTTATTTTACGAGCTATGTCGATTACCCCAGCTCTCTGTCGGATATACTCATTCCTGAGTTTATCTTTCAGATATATCCCAAGCATAGCTTGCTCGAGAACTGACCCTTCGACGCTTATCGGTTCGGACACGACATGTTCATTGAACATGGCCTTGGTCTTGTCCAAGTTCATGCTCAAACCGACACGTTGGAAGGATTCGTCTAGGCTGCGCAGCATTCCGCTTAACTGTTCCAGCGACTGCTATTAAAAAGATGTCGATGTGGTCCACGGGTCGAAACCTTTGGGAGACGATACGTAACGACTGCTAACTCCTTCAGGATAGCAGTCCCACCGGATTTTGTGGGTCTCCCTGGTCATCATCAATGTGCACCGCCGGCTTGGTCATCCGTGTGGATTAAAGGACCCCACAAAAAGATTCGATCTCTGACAAAATCTTGGGTTTAGAGGTGACGACACGTCCATCTGCAGTTTTCAGCTTCGTCAGATGGGGATTCCAAGCTGCTGAGCAAACACTTTCGACCCTTTGTTGCGATCAATCGCGTCTTCGATTGCTTGGGTATTCGATCGACAAAGGTCATGCCGCATCTGCTTTCTAATACGCTGGTTTAGGCTTTCCCATTCTGACGAAGACACCTGATCGGACGGAGTTTCTCGCCTTTGCCTCATCAGTTCGACGTCTCAGCAGAGAATTTGGACTCGTTTTTTTGCGATCTCGGGAACAGCGTTTGTGACACTTTCCTCAGCGTGCTGACCACAGTGCCGGTATTTTCGTCCACATTACCTGTGGCTTCCAGCAGGTCTAATCTTATAACAACATGGATAGTTCGAAAGGATGACATGTTGTACCGACCATATTTAAAGTGGGAAACGGGCAGGAAAGTGACTATCATTTTTAGTTAAGTAGTACCTCAAAAGAGATTAATGATTCTTCGGAGTACAAATACAAAACAAATTATTTAACATTAAATTTCAAAATACCAATAGGTACTTAGTATTTTATGAAACAAAAACAATTACCGTTTTGAATATTGGTTTTTATCTATTCCATTTTTTACCTATTTCTTTAGGGATGTAACAATTTGTCGAGGAGATGCTTAACAGCCTATGCCTACACCTTAGTATAGAAAAAGGCGTGAAGTTATGTTGTTGATTGGGACAAAATTAATACATATACCCATTGTTTTTCATTTTTTGTTCTAATTAATGCAAAATAATGGCGAAAATGCATAAAATTTTAGCTGTATATGGAATTTTAAACTTGAACACGTGAGTTTCGGTTTCGGTTTCGGCCGAAACTGAAGTGACGGCCGAACATGCGGTTTCAGCCGGAAAACCAGTTTCGGTCGGACCTTAAAAATTGTGCGAAGACCTCAATTTTTCAATCAATCAAGCAGGGGTATCACCTGATGGAAAGTGATCAGCGCCGCCAATGGACATCTGCGACACATATAGTGTTACAGTAGCGTTGCCGACCTTTAAGGGAGTTGGATAGGAGAGGATGGGGAAGGGGGGTGGGCCTCCGGGTACCTCTCTCGCCGAACGAAACGCGGCATGAGCCCCTCTACGTCGATCTTCTGAGAGGTCGTGGTATTTCACCGGTCGAGCCGGCCCATTCATGCAGCAAACTGCTTGGCTCTACCACTCTCTTCTATTTGATACCGTGTCCCTACTTCCAAGTACAACTTTTACATTATTCTACTACAACCTATGCTAAATCTATGATGTTACTGACATGTGCCATATACTACATTTGTTGTTTAGTGATTTAACGACCTGGTTGATAGGACCTTTAAGTCGAGTCTTTTTTAACATCTTCATTCTTAACCTAAACTAATCTTAACCTGACCTAGCCTAAACCTAAAGCTTAACCTAACCTAACCTAATCTTTATGCAAGAAGTTCCGAGGGAGTTTTGACGACAATGTAAAAGAGCACACTAAACACGATATTAGCACCATTTCCCACATTTGCACTCTTATACGAACACTTATTAAATCCATTGAAACACAAATTTGAGAAAATAATGAAAATAACGGCCATGTCTCTTCAACAGTCTCTCCAAAACTCCCCATCTACTACAGTCTATTATATATCCACAGATTCAGCACAGGCTCCAATAGATGGCACATGTCAGTAAAAATGTACTAATAATCACCACTCACAGCGCAACCGCGATTAAGCAATTCTAAGGATGTTTATAATTCAACACATGCACAATAATTATGTAAAAAAGTTGACACTCGAAAGCACTTTTTACGCACATATTGATAAGTCACTGACACATCAACAACCCATTTTTGGTCTCGTTGTTTGGGTAACTATTGCCGATCTATTATTCTTATATCTATAGATATATTTATGCACACAGCACTACAGCTGTCATTTGAGTTTTCTAAATTTATAGTACGACACAGGATACCATTGCTTTGCATTGTGTATCTGCTTAGTCAATCTTGCATCTGCCATTATTTCTACATGTCCGAACCATCGGCGCATTCCCTTTCTTACTATCACACCGACACTCTATTTCAATCCAACTTTCTTCCTTATACGACCGCGTTGATCCTACTTTCATGCACACTCTGTTTTACCCAGCTCTCACTTCCATAAGCTAGCGTTGGCATCAGTACCGCATTGTGAATTGCTAGATGGGCTTTTCTGCTAACCTTCTTTGCGCCCAGGAATCTGCCCAACGCTCCATTTTCGCTCTTTCCTAACGTCAGTCTTATTTCTTTTTACTTCCGGTAAAGTTTCGGAAAATCCTTTGTATTGGATTTCTTCATTTTACAAATTAGTAATGACACACCATCTAATGTAACGACGACGATGCAATTGGCGTATTTTGTGATCTCGCTTAAGCTTTTGACTGCGTGGAACACTACACACTTTTACGAAAGCTGAGTCATTACGGTATTAAGAACACTGCACTTAAGCTTGTTGTATCATACTTAAATAACAGGTTACAGTTTGTTGGAGTAAACAGAGTGATATCGTCTAGATCACCGGTGTCTATGGGCGTTTCCCAGGGTTCTATTCTCTGCCCATTATTGTTTATTAGCCATATTAATAATTTACCTTTTTTTCGTACAGAAATTATGTCACATTGTAGATACTATTTGCTGATGATACTTTAGTATTACTCAGGCAGTTGTATTACTAGGTCTAGCTAGGTAGGTAGGTATTTAGTATTACTAGGTCACCCATTCGCATCCCTACATTCGTCGATCTCACTCTCTAGAGACAGCTGTCCAGGTACAGAATGAACAGCCGAGCGGACAGCACGCAACCCTGTCTGACGCCGATATTAACGTCAAACCAGGGCGCCATGCCGCCGTCAACAGGCACACACGCTGTGAAGCCCTCATAAGTAGACTGCACAGAGCGCAGCAGTGCGCTGTGCTTACTCTCCTTATGGTAGACCGTAAAAAGCAGTTTTGTTGAAGTAAATTGTTCCCTTACACAGGTCCATGAATGGTTTACAGTTAATAATTTAGGTCTCAATTCGAATAAAACCAAAATAATAAAGTTTACTATGCCCAATATAAAGGCCCGGTTATAAATATATCTCTAAATAATAGAATTCTAGACCTAGTAAAGTCAACTGTATTTTTAGGTATTACTCTAGATAATACGCTCCAGTGGGGTCAAGTAAAATTTTTAGCGGGAAAACTTAGCTCTGCTGCCTACGCGGGTCGAAAAGTTCGACAGCTCGCTGATGTTGCAACCGCCAGACTAGTTTATTTCAGTTATTTTCATAGCGTCATGTCTTATGGCATTTTGCTATGGTGTAGAAGAACTGAAATTCAGTGTATCTTTGTGCTTCAGAATTCGGGCAATTTATAATCTGCGGGCCAAAGTCTGATGGCGCTATCTACCGGTGAAAATTCTTTCCCCTAATTAAAGACCATTCGTTCAACTTTACGTTCGGACTTTAGTTTCTATACTTCGTACCTACACACGGGAAACAATGATAATATGTAATTATTTTAATGAGTAATATTTTTCTATTTAAGACAGGGACAAAACACGACTTTTCAGGAGAGCCAAAAAAAGCATTTGGTTTTTATTAATTCGTTTTTAACTTTTTGTTATTTAGTAGTGTCCAACCGAAGCTGCGGCTTCGGCTTCGGCCACCTTCGGCCAAAAATCCATCTTCGGCGAGAATTTGGCCGAAGCCGAAGGTCCCGCCGAAGGTCCGAAAACAGTCGGAATTAAACGACCTGTTACGAAAGAGTAAGTTACTGACAGACCGGACTGCTCTTAGTTCAGTGCGGATACCTCTATCACAGAGAAAAAAGCGGCAAGAGCCAATTTACGCCGATATTCTTCTTTAGCTGTGAATAATATTGAAGAAAATGATTAAATTGCTAATAGCTTATAACCTTCGGCTTCGGCCGAAGGTTGTGGAGATTGCCGATTAATCGGCTTCGGCTTCGTCTTCGTCCAAAAATAGACCTTCGGTCGGACACTATATTTAGCCTGATATAAAAGGTGTCTAAGATAAAATTTCTTAGAATGTTCTCCTCTTTAAACTTATAGGTAAACAAAGGATTTACACAAACTTACCTACGCGTTTAGAATGCATGTCCCTTAGGTTAACAAATTTTGCTTAGTTGCAGTGCAGAGGCTGACAATGTGGCCTGACCAGTCCCATTAGTAGCAGCGCCCGCTGCAATCTACGCTGAAGCACTAACTAGCACGAGCGTGCCACATCTAGAGGCACTGGAAGCACTGAAGCCGCCTGTGCCTCGACCCGCACCGCGATCCACCCGATGCTGAGCCACCTGATTTCTAGCGGTCCGAGCGAGCATCGCACCCAGCCCAGACCAATTTCAGGCGGTACGGGTTTCCGCGAATCTCTTCAACCTTGATATCGATTGAGGCGCAATCACCCGCCTCCGCCAAACCCGCTGCGACAGCCGCGTGATCGTCACCATCACTCCTATACCGTCCATTTTGTATGAGTGCGAAATTATTGCCTGCGGCATTTGGTGCCCTGTCATTTTTTTTTTTTCACTGCGCTGGGACGCTTTAGCGTCAAAGGAAGCCTAACCTATCTCCGGGAACAGCCGAACGATGACCTCCGATGATGTTGACTGACTTAACATAATTTCACGCCTTTGCTACCCGAAGGTGTAGGCAGCGGCTGTTAAGCCTCGTATCGCCGTTATATTTACGTCCCAAATGAAATAGGTGGCGAACCTATTGCCATACCGGGCACAAAGTTTACAATCGATATTTAACACACATAATTTCCAAAATAACTTTCGAAAAGTCATTAGTGTGAGCCAGTGTCAGGATTCGAACCCGGACCTCTGGATCAGAAGCCGTGCGCTCAACCACTGGACCACCTAGACTACATTGAGTTGAGTTGTTTAGTGAAAACCATACCATTAATTTAGCCGTGTTAGCTCCACCTGGGTCTCCCGTTTTCATTCGCTTCATATTCTTTTGTCATAAAACTTTTGGTTTTCTTGCAATCGTGCACAAACCTACCATCTCCACGACATTCGCCCTATAATTTTATGCCTCGCTTGCCACACTCAGTAGTTGGTCTTTTGCTATACCTACCTACAGCCCGACTACTCATCAGGGCATGCAGTATACCATTAACTCTGTTAGCAGCCCACATTATCCATCACTAATAAAAATTCTTCTCAAATATAAAATTTATATGTAACAATATAAAATTATATTTATATTTAACAGTTTCGGTGGCAAAGTGGTCGAGCACACGGCTTCTGATCCAGAGGGCCGGGTTCCATTCCAGACACTGGCTCACACCAATGACTTTTCGAAACTGTTTTCGGAAGTTATGTGTGATAAATATCGATGACTGAAAACTGTGTGCTCGGTATGCCAATAGGTTCGCCACCTATTCCATTTGGGACGTAAACATAACGGCGAGACGAGGCTTAATAGCCGCTGCGTACACCTTCGGGTAACAAAAGGCGTGAAGTTATGTTATGTTAGTTATATGTTATAAAATTTATTTGCCAAAATATAAAATACCTATTCCATTTTGGATGGTTCAATAATAACTTCGGTTTGACAATTACAAAGTCAAGAAACAACTTTTAGGATTATATCGCGTTTATTTATTACTTATTTATATTTATTTCCCGACGTTTCGAACTCTTTACAGAGATCATTTTCACGAGTGATTAACAAAACGATGGCAGTTGTTCAAAAGCTACTTTCATTGATACAGAGAGCACCCACTTTTTGGAAATAAAAATCAAAAAGTTGATGTTAAAAATATGATTTTTACTATTGGTAACCCACATCAGACCATGAAACAAAAGTTAAATACTTATTTATAAGATGTATTCACCAGAGAAAACATTTTTGTTTGTAAAATAAACAATAAATAAACGCGATATAATCCTAAAAGTTGTTTTAATCTATGAGTGAGATTCGCGAAATTCTTAGAAATAAATAAGACAAAGTTATGTTAAATTTAAATCTGTTATCTTTAAATAAAACATCAAAATAGAAGAAAATGGTATTCTTTTATTATTATTATTGTAATTGGTATTTATTGGTTCAGTAACTAAACTTCTTGCCACATATCCATCATTTTTTTAAAGAACTTGTTCGTAGTTGTGGTGTCGTAATAAAAGACCATATCTAATGCATTCTCATTTATTTACATACTATTCACGTAAGAAGACTATCACATTATAAAACAGGGCTAAAATTATATTTACAGTATATACATAACCGTTTCCACAAATGCATTGAAAAATACACAAAATAATTAAATATAAGTAGACCATCACAATAGACCGCAAACACACGTCGTCATCGTGATATTATTACCATTTAATCATTAAAGGAACCAAAATAACAATTAAACAATTAAAAGGAACAAAAAGCGTTCAGAGTAATAATATAAAAATTATCTTAAAATTAAATATCTATAATTAAAATAACTTATTAGAACAAAAGTCGATATTTACATAATAACGTTCAGTTCGTTTAAGAAAAAAAAAACCAACAGTTGGCAAATAAACCCAATCAGGGATATAATTAGATTCAGACTAAAATATTATCAATTAATATTGTTGCAACATCAGGGGGCAAACATCAAAATTCAAAGAGCCGGGGTATCCGTGCCATAAAGAAAAAAAAACTAGCCGGCCCGGTGTTGCAACACTAACTATAGGTATATGCTAATAAAAATTTGTACACATTGCCACAATTTATTATGAGTTAGTATAGGTAGTTGGTCATTACATTATTTATTCAAATTCAGTTCTATATTTTTATACAAATTACGTTGTGAGCGACAATTAACAAAAAAAAAAATGTAGTTACTCATAAATATAACAATAATAAACAACAACACAAATAAAATTGTACACAATTATTTAGCGGATGTTTTAAAAATGGAGCTTAATTTTGAACCCAAGTGTCTTGAGTCTAAATAAAAAACACTACTAATCGATTCTGCAGAGAGATTCATCATATCGATTTTATTAATCGACTTAGCAAATTATGCACGGTTTAATAATAAAACGTCATCGTAACGTACAAAGGACAATTAATGCATGTAATACATCTAGGTAGGTTCGATGTATGTATACAAACACACACATGCATTATTACACCCAAATTTAACAATTCCGTTATAAAATATATTCTCTAATCATCAACAATTGACAACATTATTATTATGTCTATTTGTTACATCTGGTGGTCACGTTAAAATATTATAGTCTTTGTTTCATTATTTTAAAGATACGATAAAAAAACCTTTTAATTTTGGCCGAGTGACACTTGGATCTAGCGCTTCTCGGCCAGCACAGACCAGATACATTCCGCTTAGATGGGCCACTACACTATTCGTGACATCTTAGGCCTACAGAGGTGTCCACTAACATTCGGAGCAACTAAACAAATAGATAGGTACTTAGCGGCTACCTACGACAGTATCTTTATATAAGGGTCCACCATCAGATTTACGTGATGTCCAGCGGCCGGGGCTCGCGAGATCTGAAGAATCCTTTCTCGGTACGACACTCCCGTATCGTCACTGTCTGAAGATTGACGGTAACGTCGGTTATAAAGATCTGGTCCGCGACAGGTGAGCGTGACATCCAATAGGCAGCGTTGCGTCTCGGAACCGACGGCGCTGGTGGAGGAGCTGGTACTGTAATAGGTGGTTCACCCCATGAATCTTCGTCTTCAGGCTGGGTTACAGCAGGTGGGGGCGGCGGTTGAGCACCTTTGGGTTCTGCGGGAGCAGTAGCGGTGGGTTGAGTTTCGGTGCGCCTTTCACGATCCGGTGGTGTGTGAGCATCTGCCTCTTCCGGAGACGTTGGAGCACGTCGCGGGCCGGTGCGCGGCGCGGCAGCTTCAGCAGCAGGCGAAACGGGAGCAGGTGCCCCCCCAGGTGGGGCGGCCGTCGGAGGTGGGGGTGGCAGTGTCTGTACCGGTGTTCGTGACCCGTTTATTTTGATCGGCTCAGGGCGATCAGAACGTTCCGTGCGCTCGGTACGATCGTGGCGTTTAGCGGGAGGGCTCATAGTTATGGTGACGCCAATCTTGCCCGACTCCTGAGACAGGACTTCTGCCTTGCGCTTGCCGGGTTGCGGGTGACGCTCTTCGGAGCCACTTCTCGCCCTTTCCACGGGAGAATGTTCGCGCTCGCGCTTCCGTCCCTGGTGACGACGCAGATCCTCGCCTCGCTCGAAGCTCTGGATGAGTCGCGGATCGAGAATGTTTTCCTCCGGCTCCCATGTGTTGTGCTTCGGCTTCCAGCCTTTCCATTTCACGTAGTACTCCACCTTGTTCTGTAAATAAACGAGAGCAACGTTAAAATGTTTCCACGGTCCATACGTGCGGATGGCAACGCTGGCGGGGCGCGACTGCCCTCCGCCGGTGGCGTGCACTAAAGGGTTGCACTTAGCCTTGCAAATTTCCCACATGTACCTAGGTATCTGGGGACGTTAGAGGAGTTACGCAAGAGATCGGGTCAATTATATAGGTCAGTGGCGTAGGTATCGGTGCATTGTAAACATGGAACCATCAATATATTTGTGTACATGTCTAGTAAAGCTACTAGCAGTGGACACATAGCCGTGTGTACGTTCAGTGCGGGGCGCGCACCTGCCGGCGCCAGCTGTCGGGCCCGCGCGCCCGTTACTGCTGCACGCAATACGTCACACGACATGCACTGCGATTGTAATCGCAACAATCATTCACTATTCACCACTAAACGATCACATGAGACATCAAAATTGCAAACAATTCCTAACTTAGTGTCGGTAGTAATAAAGTCCTATACAGAATATGCTGTACAAATCAACATCCTTGCCCCATACGTCAGACTAACGAACTACGAAGCAATAGCCAGGTAAGTGCGTATGCCAAACCAACTTGTTGTGCGAGCTTTACGTGCTATTCACCGATATGCCATTCGCAGATAATATGACCTTCCAAAGGATTTAACAAAATTAGTCCATGTAATTAGTAGTCCAGTATCCTTCACCAAAACCCATAAAGCGCACAAATCTAAAAGCAAACAAAAAAATCATGCATTCATTCAGCAGACACAGACAAGCGAAGAAACATTTAAGTACATATTACTAATGCAACATGCCTCTACAGGTAACTAAAACACAAGTAACAGTTTTACGAGCTTTAGGTAACGGTCACGGACTAACCCTCATCTCACAAGTCGATTTAATGACTAACTAAATAATCTTAGCTAAAACAGTAATTCTATATCGTCTCTAAATTGTTGCTTTCATGAACAAAGTACCTACCTAATTATTGAGTCTTCACTTGCTGACATGAGGATAGATTTACGGCCGAAACCAATAATCAATCTCCTATCTAGGATTGAAGCCAATCTAGGATTATTGACTATCTGTCGATCGATTTCCCAAACAAAATCACTCCATGGATTGATTATTTGCACGCTTATTAGTAGAAATGGATTGAAATATTGATCTTAGATAGCAAAATTCGGATTGGGATTGATTATTGGTTTCGGCCTTTCGTTTGTAGAACTATCGGTAATTTATAAACAAAGAATAATGCATTCACGTTATATTTATACCAAAAGGCAAATATAGCTATCAATTTCAAATCCGTATACCCACTTTGCTGAACATAAGGTAGGTAAATACTTTAAAGGAAAAAAAGCAAGTTGATAATAATTATAGCCGTGTTAACTGTAGACAGAGTAACCTATAAGATATTGATGGAGGTACGCCATTTTACTAAAAGATGAATCGAATATTATCTTATATTTAGTCACTTTATCATCATTGTCCAGATACTAATTGCCCAAACTCAATTAGGAAAGAAAGCGATTGAGCCGTCAATAGTAATTCTAATGTCTAATTAGTTGCCGTTGTCCATTTAAAAAAATAACATGTAAACCGTACCAAAATTAATCAAATTTTAAACAACCAAACCACAGTCTGGTTACTAAATTCATCCGAGATGATCAATATTTATTTTTAGACCGTTTTGCTTGCAGTGGACAGCTTTTCCATTTACCTATCTAAATATTCAATCGTAGCCTTTTAAAAATATTTATTAACCCTACTGTGTGATAAGGAGGGTCATGTTTTCGAATCAACGTAGTAGGTACCTAGGTATTTTTAGCCTTGTAAGCTCTGTATAGCCTCAATAGTTTAATATACTTAAGGCTAACAGGGAATGGGAGAACAAGGATTGTGCGTATTTTGCAGTCAGTTTTAAACATTTAGTTAGTACCTAATCAATTTGAAAAACCTGTCGATATATTTTAAACCATGTGCGGTGTTGGAACAAAGTTCTCGCACTTCCTGCGGGGACAATCCCTATTAGTCAACAACTTACTTTATTACACAAACCTGTATTCACACAAACCACTTAATTTGATATTTGCTGCCAGACAAAAACACACCTTAATGACTTTGCAGAGAACACCATTTAGTTCACCCACTTCGTCATTTAGGGCGTTTCGTTATTGAAGCGGGGATTTTAGACCCTCGCGTCTTATTGGTTTTAAAGACAGAGGGTAAGTGAATATTGTACTGTGTGTATCAACTTTGTAGGAACGTCTATTTCAAACACTATTATTTTGGTGCTGACGAACGATTTTAATAAAGTTAGCTGAGAATTCGTATAGCAATCTGTGGCAATTCATGTCAAACTGGTGTTTTATCAGGATACAATAATTTTCTCTGAATAACATATGTTTTGTTACCGAAATTTAAGTGAAATAGTATTAATATTAGGAAGAAAGTTGTAAAAAACTCAAACTAACAACCATTTAAGGACATCAAATGATTTGTGTAGAATTTCAATTAATTTTAAATACCCATTAACCATAAGGACACCAAAGCTATGTCAAATGTTCAAAGAACTCGACAGTTCAAACCAACAAAGAAAAATAAATTAAAATCCTAACATTTCGTACAGAACCAAACATTGTACTACGTTAGTCATACAAAGTCATTAAATTCCACTTGGCAGTTGAAAAAAACTAAAAATTATCGTTTTAAAAAAAATATGTGAAAAGGATCGGTTGGGACGTGTGGGCAAGGTGAGGTCGTTCGGTCGCCGGACGTTGATTGGACGGGTCGCGGGGCGGGCGCGGCGGGCGGGGCAAAGGGAGAGGCGCATCGCCCCCACTTCTTCACACTCCACCCCCGCCGCGACTGTGCCAACCTACAACCTTACTTTTATCGCCAACATGGCCCTTAAACGCACTACCTTAAGGTTCCATTTACTTTAATGGAGTGTTTCAAGTAAAGTAGCATTGCTGATGGTATTAATCTCGCCATGGGCGTACCGTGGCGGTTCGGAAGTACCATCACCAATTAGTACCGGTAGGAAGCCGATAGCAATTATCGCCGGTAATTAACGAGATGCGAGCCCGACAAAGTACTGTACCGACTGATGATGACTTGTAATTTATGATGGCGACTGATTGATTGATCGTCAGACGATGGCTGTTCGGCCATAGATGTGTCGGAACATTAATGTCCCATCGAGTTCTATTTCGTCTAATGAATTTTAATAACGTTTTGGACTCAATACACACAGTGCCCTCTATTTTACCCAGCCATATTTTTTGTACATACAATTCTTAGGTAAAATATATACATAGAAAATCGCCCAGGTGCCGAACGAAAATAGATGTTTAACATAAATATTTTTACTTGAGTGGAGAGGGGACCCACTGTCCTCTAATCAGCAGATGGTCTACTTTACGACTGCATCACGAGGCCCGTTAATATTTAGATGCGAAGACAAACAACATTTGAAGACTTAACACCACTCATCTATTTTCTTTTACAAAATTACCAAACATTAAACAGATGTAGGTACTTAAACATATTTTCATAACTTTCCAGTACCTAGATATCTACCTACCTACCTATCATTTACATCTGGCATTGGCGTGAAGATTGAGCTTATTACGAAGATTTAAAACTTAGAAGCACAGTTTACAACTGTAAACTGTGCTTCTAAGAAATACTAACCGACAAGATCACTTCATAAATATTTAATTACGTTCCAATATACTTCTAAAAGTTCTAAAATGTTTTCAATAACATTTAAAATCATTTCATTTGTTCAATCCAAATATTTCAGTTGCAGGGATCACAAATATCACAAAACGAACTACCCATAGGTACCTTCCTATTTGGCCTCCAAGTGGTAACATAAAGAATGAAGCCCGCATATTCAGATTAGTCAGTAAATTGCTTTCATATAAAATCATTTAAACCAAGTGATTGATTGGTTAGGAGACATCAGCAGCACGCATTCATTACAAGACAATTTAGAAGGCAAATAGGACAATTATTAAAAAAGTAAACCCATCAATCCAAAATTATGTGGGTATGTTAGTAAACTACAGTTATCTAAACAGGCTATTTTCATAGCAACAATCTAGTAACCTCTGTGACCTGAGCGACCTAACCTTGACATCTCCCGAGCGTGTTCCAGGCAACATTGATTACTGGATCCAGTTCAATTACTACCTACGTGAACGCATCAAAGGTTTCTAACCAATTTACGGGTCGGTAATATCAACAATTTGTAATGTAATAGTGTTTGTAGTGTAATTTGTAACTAATAATTAATACCTATAGTTAATCAATAAAACAATAATTTCAACTGTATAATAATACATACGAACTATACAAATGCTCAGAATTCCCGGGTAGCCCAGTGGTTCAGAGGTTTAAATTTCGCATAGTGGGCACACACACTGACCTTCGGTTTATTTTTTGAATGATGTAAGTATCTAAGACATTTTGCTCAATGTATGACATTAGGCTCTGTCACCCTTCACCATCTAGGTACATGCGATCAAAACTAATTCAGCGTCTCATCTAATTTGCCTCTACCTATACCTTCAAGCAAAAAAAATCTGGCGGTATACCTACCTACTTTATTTTCTCTAGTACAGTGGTTCTCAAACTTTTTAAATGACGGAACCCTTTTGGGAAGCAAAATACTTGATGGAACCCTACAATAAAACAATTATTTTTATAAGTGTATTCTTTATTAATCAGCATAATAAAAGTACAATGTATCAGTTACTAATTATTGTTTACTTCACCACTTGGTAAGGACAATAATAGAAAACATTAAAAAAGAAAAAATCTAACTAGTGGGAGGTATGAAACTGTTTTTTATTTTTCATCAATTGCTTGATATCAGGTTTGATGGAAGAAAGTTGGAGTCTCATATCAGCTTCGGCGTCCAGTCTATTGCGATATTTTGTTTTCGTGGCTGCGTAGGTAGAGAATCCTGTTTCGCACAAATATGTAGTTGGGAACGGGAGAAGAATATCCAGAGCCATTTGGCCAAGCATTGCATATTCATCTTGGATTCTGCACCAAAAATCATTAAGAGGCGTCGTTTTGAACAATGACTCCATACTTGTGTCTGATGACATTTCTAAAAGAGATTCATATATCTCATTTGACATGTTTTCAGGCTTTTCCAAGTTGGGTAAAAAAGGATTATGAATCCAGGAGTTCACTTTAATTTTTGTATTGTGTTCTTCGGGAAAATACTTTTCAAAAGATGCGCGCATCGACCTCAGATATTGGACCAATTCTTCAAACACATTATCTTCAAACATTTCTGAGTCGTTTTCGCTAACAAACTCACTGAGTAACGTAAAACTTTCTATTTCTTTCTTACCAATGCAAATGATCCAAAAATCTAATTTTCTTTTAAAAGCAGTTATTTTATTATAGGCCTGAAACACTGTTGTCTGTTTACCTTGCAACGATAAATTTAATTCGTTAAGTTTTTGAAAGATATCCGCCATAAAAGACAATCGGAACAACCAAGTTGTATCATACAAACGGTCCTTCAAATTAAAAGAAGTATCTGCTGAAAAAAACATTTGTAACTCGGCTCTAAGTTCAAATAGCCTTGTTAAAGTTTTTCCCCGAGACAGCCATCGCACTTCTGTATGGAGCAGCAGTGTTTTATGTTTGCTGCCATAATCTTCACACAATAATGAGAACAATCGGGATTGTAGTGGTCGTGATTTGATAAAATTAATTATTTTTACCGCTTCATCCATAACTAATTTTAGATTAGACGGCATTTGCTTCATCGCAAGTGCTTGTCTATGCAGAATACAATGACTGGAACTACAATTAGGCGCTTTATTTTTCATTCGTGACACTGCTCCTGCTGTTTTACCTGTCATCGCCTTGGCCCCATCTGTACAGATGTCAATGCAATTGTTCCAACTGAGATTATGTTCTTCAAAAAATATATTTATTTTATTAAAAATTTCTTCCCCGGTAGTGTTTGTAAGCAGCGATGAACACATAAGCATGTCTTCTTCAAAAGAACTTTTATATGGATATCTCACAATAACCAGCAGGATAGCCAAACCAGCGACATCAGTCGACTCGTCCATTTGCAAAGCGAATCGTGTATTTTGTAGACGTGTAACTAGTTCTTGTTTGACGTAGCTTGCCAGATCATGGATTCGTCGTGAAACAGTATCGTTTGATAGCGGAACAGTAGAAAGATGCTTTGCAGATTTTTCATCAAGCATACATTTTGTTATGTCTAATACACATGGTTTTATTAATTTCTCAGCGATAGTGTGCGCTTCACCTGCTTGTGCAATGCGATAGCTAACTAAATATGATGCCTCCGTGGCCTTTTCGTTGGTAGTTTGTGTTACATGCATCATATTTTTTTGACTTTCTAATAACTGATCTTTTTTGCGAACAAAAAATTCTTTATTCTTGTCTTTAGTCTCGGGGTGTACGGTTTCTAAATGTCGACGCAATTTGGCAGGTGCCATGGAACTATTAGGAAGCAGTTTACTACCGAGCATGCAGAGAGGTGAGCCGTTGGAATCAACAAATCCGAAACTGATATAAGATTCATCATACTTCCTTTTTTTCGTCTTTAAAACCGTCGAGCTTGACGTCGTGGCACTCGTGGCATCATCTTCTGGATCGGTGATTGCTAAATTCTCCGCGCGCATTGCTTTTGAACATTCAGCGTCATTAGAAGATGTTGTTGGAACACGTTTAACACCTTTAAGCCAACGTTCCATTCTTCTTTATTTATAATGTTACAAGTCAGGATAGTGGGGTTTAAATAATGCACAATCGTTACTGCGTATAAGAGACTAAATTTAGAACCTACAGGGAAGAAATGTATAAAACTGAGACAACAGAATACAGCAGGCAGTAAAACAATGGACACTAGTTTCTCGCTAGCGAGCTTGTAAGTAGGTAGTAACTTATCGCTCCGAACGCTAATCATCAACTGACGACGCCAACGCGCGATCGCCGCTTTTATACTTAGTCCTAGACTCGATCTCAAATATTCTCGAAAATACTCGAGTCGGCACCTTTCATAAACAAAAAGCAAAAAGAAAAACAGAAATTTAAAAATAGCGTTGTAAACAATATCGACTTTATCCTTTGAAGTTAGAGACGAAAGTCGCTTGTTGACAACTATAGCGTCTAATTCAGAGGCGGCTTTTATCAAAGAGACTGAGCGCTTACAAGTATACTACCCGCTCGTTTTAAGTTTGCCGCTGGCGATAGGTATGAGTGTATGACGTTCGAAATTTTTTATTTAATTGTAACAATAAAAATTGTGTACGTTAGATATTTGGGTAAAACTATGACACATTATAAGTTTTGTTGTCACGTGGGGGAGGGTACGCGCATTCCACAGACCGGCAAACTTAGAGAGAACGCGTTGTACAAGTATAAAATTGTTGAGACCAAACTTATGAGATACTAGCAGACCGCGCGAACTTCGTATCGCCTAAAAAAGGTAAAAAAAATCCACTCATGACCCCGCGCAACATATTTGTCTTAGAAATTGAATACTTAAATTTTGTACACGGTGAATATCTTTTGAATTAAATGTCCAAATGTGATCATTCAAAAAGTTCTAGAAAGGCCTTAAATTTATCTTTTTAATGAAGCAAATTATTTTGTGGAGAGTTAATACCAAGGTACAAAAAAAGAATTTGAAAAACGACATCATTTTAATTAATTTTAAAAAATCAAAAAACCCTTATTGTGCGATAACTATAATAGTTAGATATATGCTCTCGCGACCTTTTTCGTAGACAATTATACGCTCTATAAAAGTGTTGTACATTGTTTTGTTCTGTACTCAATAGTTTTCGCAGCGTTCGCAATGTAAGGGTCACGTACTTACACCTTGGGTTACATTATTGGTTTTATAGTAAGGATCCCTAATTTATTTGAAAATATAATATAGCCTAAAACCTTCCTCAATAAATGGACTATACGCCATTAAAAGAATTTTTGAAATCGGACTGGTGGCTTCTGAGATTACCTCGTTCAAACAAACAAACAAACAAACAAACTTTTCCGCTTTATAATATAAGTATAGATTGTACCAGCTAATGTAACACAAGCTTATACAAATACAAATAAATAATTAAATAACATTCATAGCGTTTTGTCTCCGCGCGGCCGCGGAGTCCGCACAGCCGCGGAGCGACCAGAGAGAGGTGTTTTGATTTTTTTATTTCTAAATTCTTGCGGAACCCCGACAGAGGTATCACGGAACCCTAGGGTTCCGCGGAACACACTTAGAGTATAGCTGCTCTAGTAATTTATTATCTTTATAGGTAGCTATTTTTTCTACCCCTATGATGGTAATACATATCTGATCTGATCAGATCTGACGGAGATACCGCATTATTTGAACACTCTTGACAATTAATAGCTTAAATTTTCCATAAAAGTTCGAGAAACGGTAGGCATCGACTACATTTTCGATGACGTGCTAAGTAAAAACAACTCAAGGTAGGGAAACTTCGAAAAACTTGCACAAATTTTAAAACTGTAGCCCGAGAAAAAATCTCACTTAGGATATTATAGGCAATATGTATAATCTCGCTTTTAGGCAATGTGGTGAATACCTACGAATTCTACATATTGCCTAAAAAGTTCAGGCAATGTGTATTGGTAATACGATTCATCAGGCAATATGTATAATGAGCGATCTCATTCCTATTATTGCTTTCAATAATTAAATGGTAAATAATACCTATTTCTATCTCAAGACGACACATTTTTGATACGCACTTAAAAAAACAACCTTTCAATTTTGTGTGATTTTTATTTTGTATTATTCAGAGCAATGTTTTTGTTAAACTAAAGTTTAATAATGTTGAATTTCGACGGTATAATAAAATTTCACCTAAGTATTTTTGGAATACCATGTTATTCCTTTGATAGCGTCTGCGCACTCAGATTTGGTGTCTATTTCTGCACATGTTAAGATAAATATGAAAATAGTTGTTTTGTTATTAGATACCTACAAGTAAGTTAGTAACTGGATTGCAATTTTAATATTACGCTATTTTAGTTTTTTTTTAAACATGTTACATCACATTGATGATTTTATTTCCTTTCAAATTATAATAACGTTTGTAATCCACAGTTTAATACAAGCTTATTTTAAATGAATACTCTTGTTTTTTTTTTGTATCATAATCATATTTCCATAATCCAGTGGTAAGAGATGAAAAGGGCGATTTTGTACACCAATTTTTTAGTAGGTACGTCGTAAATGTTTAGGTATCTGAAGGGAACTGCAATGCGAGAAAAGTTCTCTAAGCAAAAACACGTTGGTACTTAGGCATATTAATTAATAGAACACGTATCTTTAAGTCTCGGTGGCGCAGTGGTCGAGCACACGGATTCTAATCCAGAGGTCCGGGTTCGATTCCAGACACTGGCTCACACCAATGACATTTCGAAATTGTTTTCGGAAGTTATGTGTGATAAATATCGATGACTGAAAACTTTGTGCCCGGTATGGCAAAGGTTCGCCACCTAGGTATTCCATTTGGGACGTTAACATAACGGCGAGACGAGGCTTAACGGCCGCTGCCTACACCTTCGGGTAACAAAAGGCGTGAAGTTATGTTATGTATCTTATCGGCGATGGCTGCTGGGGGAGGTTGAAAATAGGATATCTCTCAAAAGCATCAGTAAGTAGGTACCTACCCATCTAACTGAATCGTAGGGAAGCAAAATCTATTACCTATACACATTACCTATGCTTCAATCGGCATTCTATAGGTACAATTTCTAGGTAAAGTGTAAAATACTTAAAACAATGAAAATATCATTTCAAACATAGCCTGAACGACTCCGGCATTCTATACATTTCCTAGGAAGATACATATTGTATAAAATGGCAATGTGTATAATGCAGGATTGTACACGTTGCCTATTTAAATTAATAACTAAAATTATTACTTTCTTTCGATTGTTGAGAATAACGTATATTTTCAGATATTAATTAACATTTGTGATATTGTTGCGCTTAAAGGCAATAATATGTTGTCATAATACATCCCTTTTAATACACGACACAGTTTCATAATCCACGGATACGACACACGTTGTGCCTACACACACTGCCGCCCCTACCCACTGCAATAAAGGGATTCACATTATTGCAGTGGGTAGGGGGAGAGAGAACGACTCCTTTTAATTAATATTTTACGAAAACAAACCAGTCGGGTATGATTACAGTTTGTTGGTTCTGATAATATTCTCATCAACACCGACTTATTGCGTGCCACGTCAAGCTGCATTATTTGGTATGAAGAAGAAAGGTTTATTTGTGATAGATAAACTCGCGAACCGATTTTAATAAAACTTTCGCCGTTTGTAATATGTTTTACTCAAAAGTAACATAGGTCATATTGTTATTTTGCCTAAGGTAATTTCGCACAAATGAGGTAACTACTATTTGTTTTTCAATGCGATAAAACGCGGACGAAGCTGCGGACAAAAATCCATAATAGGCAGGTATTTCATTAAATCATTAAATTGCTTGTACTAACTACAATGTAAAGATATAGGTGTCAAATAAAACCTTCCGCTCTCTTAATACTTCATCAATCAACGACATAAATTCAACCTGTTTATTCTTACACCAGCTTAAAAGAGTGATTAAAATTCTCATATGCCTAGTTATCTCGTCACAATAGCTCTAGCAAGGGGTTGATTATTACGCCTAGGTATATCAGTGGTTGCATAAACCCAATGTTCACCCACGGAAATAAAAACAATCATAACTCCCAAGTATTTCTCAACCATAATCTAAACTAAATAACCATAATCTAATCTAACTAAATATCTTTCCTAAAAGCACATGTCGCCAGAAGCTTGGACATTGAGAGAGCGTAAGTAAAAAAATATATTCAAAAATATACAGATACCTACCGATCATAAAAAATATCCTACAAAGTGTCCAGATACAGTTGCCAGACTTGGTGCAACCGTGGTAGCCGGGTGACGGGAGACGGGTGTTGGCAATGCGCCAGTTCTTCACCACACCGTATCAGCGTGAAATGTAATGCCAGAATTATTACGGTCAATTCCATTAGCTACTTCTTAATCTACTGGATTTACTTAGCCTCTACTAGGTTAACAACTAAGGTAGATACTAGTATGCACACAATGGCACAGGAAATTCGTGTCCAAACGTTATATTGCCCAATTTGATCGCGGTAGACCCCAAGGATTAGGACGCTTCGTGTTCAAAAACGAAATTCCATATGTTAGCGGCAGATCCAATCTCCGATTCCAGGATGTCTGTATAAGCCAGTTTCTGAATGGGAAATAAGAAAAGATGCCCCTATTGTTTATAATTTTATAAGACGATATTCGCTCTCCAAAAAGAATAAATTCAAGACCCGTGTCCAAAGATCTAGCCGCAAATATAATCAAAGAGTATCCTATATCTGATAGGGAAGTGAAAACCAAGACTTAAAAGGCAAAATGCCCTTGATTATTGACTTAAAACAGATTTCAAACAATTTTAGTTTCCATTAAAGATATCTGCATAGCAAAACGACTTCACGCAATTGCACTTAACATCAAATTGCTCAACCGGCTCACGACGATACTGCTGTATCACGATATCTCCCGCGCCTCCTCTGTACCCTCGGGCTAAAGGGGAGGCAGGGGGTTAAAATTAATGTACCTAGCGGCGTTAGACGCGTCACCCGGGACCGATCACCCGTTTAAACACGGATCCTCTCAAATTGCCCGGACAAAGGGCTCGAGAACCCGCAAAACGGTTTGTTTGATTTACTTTGAGCACAAAAGCCTGTCCCGGGCATGTTAATGTATTTTGTTACAGAAGAATAAATAATACGAATCATATACTGCATGTATTCTTGACCGATAGTTCTGATGAATATAAATAAATACAATGTCTTAAATTGGCTGTTGTTTCAATAGTAGAGTATCTTTATTTTCTTTCTATCATTTTGAATCAATGCTCTACTTGTAAGGGATTCCTGCAACAGCGATATCTCTTGTAGGCAGATGGAAAATAAACAGGAATTATAGACACGTATGCACCTATATTAGTAACAGTATTAAGTTTTCGAAATGAGCAGTATTTTATTTTTGGTCGCAACCAAACAACATTTCTTTGCTAATTAATATTCGATGTGAAATTAGCAAATTACAATTGATTACATTCCTATACATTCTAATATGTACATCATAATTAAGTAAATAATGATCAAACAACCAAATAATCAACTCAAACTTCGGACCACAGAAATAGATCAAGATAGAACGGCCGCGATGTCATATTTTCATACATTTCGAGCGTGTCACTTTTTTGAAAAACCACGCCCACAGCGTGACGTCATTTTCATTGTGAGCGTGGCGACTAGTGAGAAGACACACTCATTAGATTATCGATATCGATATCTGAAACGTGTTAAACTTTATTGATTTTGTGTAACGATAATCATAGAAAATAAAACATGTTAAATACTTTAGTCAGACATCTTTAATATCACATAAGTATGTAATTCACAATTCAAAATTCAAGCTGAGTATCCTGTTTTCCCAATAGTATATAAACTTTATTAATAAATATTTTATTGTCCTTGAAACAATACATATTTTTATCTCTAAGACTTTCGCGAATCACGTTCATGACATTAAAACAAACTTTAGGATTTTATCGCGTTTATTTATTACCAATTTTATTAATTTCCCGACTTTCTTTACGGAGATCATTTTCACGAGTGATGAACAAAACGATGGTAGTCGTTCAAAAGCTATTTTCATTGATACAGAGAGTACCCACTTTTTGGAAATAAAAATCAAAAAGTTTATGTTAACAATATGATTTTTGCTATTGGTAACCCATATAAGACCATGAAACAAAAAAAATAATATTTATTTATAAGATATATTTCCTAAAGGAAAATTTTTGTTTGTAAAGATCCTTTGTTGTATGATTTAATAGGTAACAGTTGTTATTGTTAATTATTAGTTATTTATCTTATTTTCTTAATTAATTTTGGTACAATAACAAATTGACTGATTGACAATTCACTTATATATGTATATATGTAAATATTTTTTTAGTTTTAATAAAAACTTTACGCAACACGCTTATTAATGTTGTTGGAATAAAGGTAGGAACAAATCAAGACATGAGCTGATACTCGAATTAATATTGAATTAATTCATCGACAAGACTCAACGATACACGGAGCGTCGCATCTCTAAATCTCTCGTTGCAAGCACAAAGACCAATCACAGCGATTCAATGACATATGACCTCTAAGTTGTTACTGGTGCAGTGTATTGTGTACATTGCGCGTACAATATATGCGCGCAATGTTTTTGTATACAAGCGTTGAATGTGGACAGCAATGGATATTTATCATAATGAAAAAATATACAACTTATTATTGTAATTAATTAACATGGTAAAAGTAAAACAATTATTTAGAATCTCAAAAAAATACTTTCTACTGAATTTCAATACTTACTGATGATATGAAATATTTCCTTTATTCATATTTGCTTCACTACTTTTGTTTTTACAATTTGCCACAGCACAATAAGGCATATTTGTGAAGTTTTATGTATTTTGTTACGTCCTGAATGCAGGGTAGGAACGCTCGTTGCGTAATGAGAGCGAGTTTCGAAAAGCATGCAATATAGTGCATGGTTTTGGCACGCTTGCCACGCCTATTCGCCGTTCTATCTTGATATATTTCTGTGCTTCGGACACTAACTCTTTAAAAATGCTTTGGGATAATCCACGATGAAGGACAAGCATCAAAGGTATAAACAAAATTTCATATTGGAGCTTTCTTATAAGATATTGGGGACACAGCATGGTTATCCTCGTTTCCAAGTCCAGACAGAAAACCTAGAGATTCGTAAAATTCCCACAGTTTTGATAGATGTAGCAGTAATAAATATGTAACTACATAAGAAATAATTAATTGGGTAATTACTAGTAATATGACCTGTGTACCTTTATGAATTTTTCAAAGCTGATGATCTACTGAGTATCAGGCTTATAAAGCTAGTCTACAGACCCTAAAAAAGAAAATAAGTATATCCATTCTCTACTGACGGCTTGTTTTAAATATTTAAACGCTTTTTCAGTCCACTCTAGTTAACAAGCTCGAATATATTTCACCGGGCTCGTGTCGACACGGCGCAGATTCCTCTATAATTCAATTGTTGCCTTCAATTTTGTAGGGAGAGAATCTCCAAACGTTAAAAGGATAGGAAGGGTGGCTGGGTAAGGGGGAGGTTGTAAAAATCGCCAGAGATATCTCGGGGGCCCGGAGCCTCGGGCTATTTACGCAATAACGGTGTCGTCGTACATTTGCCAAATTCTTATCGAGTGATTTCTTGATTAAGACGGCCATTTTATTGAGCAAAAATGTCGACAAGAAGTGTCGTGACGATTGATAAATCCTTCAGCAAATAGAAACTGGATCGGCTTCCACCTTTGTTACAAGTCAGACAAGGTTGTGTTTATAAAATGTTTTGTTGTTTTATTTGAATTCTAAATATCACTGGCTAACTATGCAATACATGTTCTAAGTAGTATTAGTTGTTTAGTCAAACAATAGATAGCCTCTTAACACATATATGCATTTGAGCTACAGCAATTAGCATCTACGGTACGTCAGTCGTGGGTTAGCATGACAAGCCGGTTTAAATTGGCCACGGTTCACACCCAGTCCGTATTGGTAGTCTGACCACGTACGGACCTCCGCCGAGCCGGACGTGACGCGCGCTGATCAGAGTCCTTTTGCGATACCAAACATGTGCCAACCTCCTCTGTATGCGTACCTTTACGTCGGGTAAGCAAACTGCTTGCTACCTACTGCTATTATTTTCTTTTTAAGTGGATCTAGCAATAAATTTTGATCCGAACAAAGGTCTAGGTATACTAAAATCACCAATATAAAATATATACATATAATATATGTATATAAAATAACAATCTACAGTTACATTTAAAGACACAGAAATTGGAAATAAATAATAGAGGAAGGACCTCGGAGCAGTTTTTTATTGGCATAGTGCGGCACCGCGCGTATTCTTTCGTAACTAAAATACCAGGCGCGGAGAGATACGAAGGAGATCCCTCGCAAGCAGTGCCGTGCGTGTGAAGAGTTTATCCGATAAATTAAACAAGGTGAGCAAATCTGTTGCAGACGGCGGTTTGCCGGCAGCCGCGAGACCGACATTCGGTCGCGGACCTCAGCCGCGAGAGGACTGTGATAACGTTTGTAATGAGCGTACGTAGCGTGTTTACTAATCAGACCCGAATCACGATGATCGTTCCTATTTATTTATGTCTCTGAATGAATATGTTGATGAGTACAGCCAGCCGCCAGACATCGATTTATAATAACGTCGCGACTCGATTGAATAATAAATTGTCAATTTTATCATAATCAGAATGGAAACGTGCGCAGTAATATGTGGCGCGCGGTAATATTACACATAACCAACCGGGCGACCTACCGCTGACACAGGCGTGTTACTCAAGAGACCGTAGGGTGTACGGTTTCATACGGTGCTGGGTGATTGCGAGTGTATTGCATCGATATTTATTAGAGGACAACAACGGTACATTTCATACAGATAAAATATTTTTAAACTGTACATCATAGCAGAGCGGCTTTAGGAATAATGAAATCAACCTAGTTCACCTAAGTAGTGTTCTAGCGCGTTCTAAAAATGTTCGGTATGGAACAATAATATAATAAACAATACATTAAAAATATAATTTAGTAGTATTTTTTACAGTTAAATGCTTGTTTTTTAGTATTCTTTGATCAAATGCATCTCAACTGCTAACTAGATATATCTATGCATAACTGCATTCGTCAAAGATGATTAATGGGTTCAAGTTAATAGGTATTTTAAAAAAATCTCTCAATAAATATGATTATTTTTCTAGATAAGATAAATCGAAATTAAAATTTAACGTTTTCTACTTTACTACCTTTTAAGCAAAATGTTAACCACCAACCCCACTCAAAGAGGGATCTCATTTGTACAAATTACAGTATCAGGCTAGCAGCAGTGTGTAGCAGGTCGTGCGACGTTAAAACGACTGGAGGGGCGCCCCCCGACCCCACACCACACCACTCGTGCCACGTCGCAGAGCAAATACTTGTAGGTAAGTGTGAGGGGATGTATGATTTTGACTGTACCACTATTCGTTAGCATTGTACAAAACTAACAAGGTGTTTGTTCAATTGATCATTAGTTTAGTAAACATAAAGTACCTAAACCTGACTAACATTGATAACATTCCAGTCCATGGTCCAAATAAAAACTATCATAAAAATCTCGACTAGGTACAGACTACAGTTATAGATAATTATCATGACCGTTGCAAAAAAAAAAGATCGTCGCGTGCTAGAATTCGAGCCCGGGACTTTCAATACGGTGGCAGATATTACTGTTATCTAAATAGGTACATAGCAAGATTTAGGCCCGTAAGATCAATCACAGTTTAAACTATTTTACCTAGTTTAAACCTCATCTGTCGTTTATTTCGTAAGATCAATGCTAGATAAACCTCAAATAACAGTTTAAACTATAGTTTAGCTTACACCAGGAGATTTTGCCGTTTAAAGCGTGGTCCTGCCTAGTTTAAAAATGGCGGTCGTTTATCAGCTGACATCTGACACAACGATTGTGGGTTCATACATAGATTTAGCATATACTACAATAGATGGCACATGTCAGGGAAAATTTACTAATAGCATCGAATCACTGACAGCGCTACCGCGTCTATTAAATTTTGGGAACCGCGTATATTTTATTTACATTTCCACACATGAACATTAACTTTGTAAAAGTTAACGTTTTGAAGCGCTTTTTACGCACACATTGATAACAATATTAATAATATCTTGGACACAAATCACACAGCGCCCTCCACTTCTAAACTAAGCAACTAAATGCTTGTGCTATGGATACTACATAACGGATATTAATACATATATACTTTTCATTTGTAAATACATACTTATAATACATAGAAAAACACCCAGACGCCGGGTGGGAATCGAACCCCCGACCTCCGTGCTGCAGCCGGTAGTTTTACCAATACACCACGAGCCCCGTAAGTCACTCACACATTAACAACCCATTTTTGGTCACGTTGTTTGGGTGACTATTGCCGATCTATTTTTCTTAAATCTATGGTCACACTATAAAACTTCATAAAAGAAAGAGAAAAAGAGTTTTTTTCACGAAATATGCCACAGACAATGTACAAAAGAGTGAATGATGGGCGAAATATGGACATCAAATAACCAAATGTTGCCATCTGTCGAAAACTAAACTTAGTTTACGTAATCTATGTCCATTTCGCTGTTGATCTTACGAGGCAGGTTTAAACTCTAGATTAAAATTGACTATAGTTTAGAAAATCGACAGTTTTAACTATGATTGATCTTACGGGCCTTAGAGTCATCTTACTCTTGGCCAACTTCTTCTCAGCCAACGCCTTAGGAAGCGGATAGAAAAATATGTAACATTTCATACTTCCTGTGACTTTTGGATAAAGTGTCTAGGTGGTTTGCGTGTGTGAATGTCATCGCCTTCCATTCTGTTGAAATTTATTTATTTATTTATATTTATATATACTTTATTGTACACAAGAGATAATATATATACAGAAAAAACCTTATAATTATGATAGCACAATGGGCGGCCTTATTGCTGTAAGCAATTTCTGCCAGGCAACCTTAGGATGGACATGATAAATTTACTTTTTCTTAAAACAAATAAGGTACTCATTGGGGGTTTCCAAGTGTTTGGAACTAATGGGAGATAAAATATGTCGATGTACTCGTAAAAATACAAGGGTGTAAAACGCTTAGATATATTTATAGTAATCCCGCAATAAATACGTCAGTAATAACTCAATTAAGGGTGGATCACACCCCATGGCGCAGCGAGATAAGGGTAGGAAGACGAGATAAAAAAAACAATGGTTCGCTTCGGTTTTAGGGTGGCAGTGATATTAAGGTTGTCAAAAATATTATTGCATTAATAATGCTATTAAAATGTTTTATTCTACTAGCTGACCCGACGAACTTTGTTCCGCACCAAAAGTATTTTTTACAGCGTTGACAATTAAAGTGCTAAATCTCGAAAATTACCACTTTTTATATACTACATCACACATGACTTATAGATACAAACTACCCTGTTGCCACCGTCTAATAAAGAAACCGCATTAAAATCCGCTGCGTAGTTTCAAAGATCTAACCATATACCTAGACAGACAGCGTAAAGAGACTTTGTTTTATACTATGTAATAAAATAATGATCCCTAATAAGTCTCCCACTTCGTGGGCAAGGACTTGAATTCAATTTACATACATACATAAGCTCACGCCTGTATCCCATGGGGGTAGGCAGAGACTTTGGCTTTCCACAAGCTACGATCCTGACACACATCTTTCGCCTCATCCACAGTCATACATCTCGTCATGCATTTACGTCGGTTTCGGGTGCTACGCATTTTGCCTTTTTTAAACAGACCACTTATTTGGTCGTGGTAGCTCCGTCTTGGTCTCCCGATCCCGACCCTGCCACTCACATTCGCTTCGTATACTTTTTTAGTCATTCGGCTTTCATAAAGTGGAGAGAAGTATGTTAAGATGGTTTGGTCATATTGCAAGAATGGATGAAAGCCGAATGACTAAAAAAATCAATTTATTACATGAATAATAATAATACCTATTGTAAATGTAGGTACTAATAATTATAATATTATTTAGTACCTATATAGCGGTCCTAGAGTGGTAGGTGGTATTTTGCTGCTTAGGTATGTATGCAAGCCTAAAAAATCTACCGATTTTCATATACACACGTTTTTTTAAGCTACAACTTCGGTATTAAAATACTAAGTTATCAAATAAGTAAGGTGGCAGAGATTCACTGTAAGCTTTACATGTATATTTCCTTTGATTAAAAGGCTTTATCTATAGGTACAAATAGGTATTATAAAGAGGAAATATTTGTATTTTTGTATGTGACGGCATAAAAACTACTGGACCGATTTCAAAAATTCTTTCACCATTGGCAAGCTGGTTTCACCCAGAGTAACATAGGCTAAATTGAATCATCATCGTCATCGTCATTTTGTTTGTACGCGAGTAACACCCCGAGGCGGATTAATATTTTCGTTGCCAAGCAATGACGATTTTACAACCCTAGGCTGAGCGATGTGTGCAAATATTTTTGTGTACAACCAAACACGCACGCACCCCGTAAAGAAACTATACAAACTGCTATGCTTGCATTACATTTGTTGTGGAACAGATTTATTATTGGCAGATACCTATTATGACATTAAATTTCCATAAATGAGGAACATCCTTTTAAAGTCGAGTGGCTGGCTTCAAAAATAAGTTTTTCTTTTAATGAAGCAAACATGTCGCTGAACTACCATATAGGTGGCAAATTTAATTCTTGTACGTGTGAAATTAAAGAGGTAATGGGTATAGATACAAGCAGTAGCTCACGGCTTAGTTCGCGAACTAAATATAATTCAACCAATGCCGATGCAAGTAACAAGACGTCCGTGTTTTATATTTAACTAGTTGAGACCCGGCGAACTTTGTTCCGCATCAAAAGTAATAACATTTTGGATGTATACCTATACATACTATCGTTTTCATCTATAATTCATGTACCTACCTAGGTACATGAATTATAGATGAAAACCACCCCGTTGACACCCTCTACCTATTAAAAAAAACGCATCAAAATCCGTTGCGGAGTTTAAAGACAAACATATAAGGGGACAAAACACAGCGGAAAGTGACTTTGTTTTATTATTACTAATTATAATATACTTAACGACTGTACCTACAGATCCTAATATTTATATAAGAAAACGACTACTCCAATATCTTAACTCATTAAAATATAAGACTAAAAAACCTACCTACCTAGAGCCAAGCAGTTCGCTGCATGAATGGGGCGGCTCGACCGGTGAAATACCACGACGTTTCGTTCGGTGAGAGAGGTACCCGGAGGCCCATCCCCTTCCCCATCCTTTCTTATCCTACTTTCCTACCCCTGAAAGGTTACAGTAACACTATATGTGTCGCTGGTGTCCATGGGCGGCGTTTGTTGCTTACCACCAGGTGACCCGCCTGCTCCTTTGCCCTCTTATCCCATAAAAAAAGATTGGACTAACATATATAAGACAACGACTATTCTTGATAAATATAAACCAGTTCCATAATCATCAGCCGAGAAACGTATCCATCTTGCGGGACATGTCTTCTAATTATCATTCTCATCTAGATAACGTCAGCTACGTAAAAAAACCTCCTCCGTTCCTTTTCGTTACATTTGCATGACAAAGCGAGGGGCTCCACGGACGCACCCCGGACTCGACGAGCGATGCTTCATTTTAAATTAATGAACAAACGCCATCGGGACAATTTCTTATAGAAAAAGTGGGAATTATTTTTAATTATTACCTATTTTACAATCATTAAAAATGGGTAGAAGGTACATATTATTTATTTGTTACGTATTAACAAGCACTCAAATAATAATATATTAACGCCCAATCTCACTTCCATCTACCTCTGCCTATCGTGTGGGAATCCAATTGCTTAAATTGGTTTAGCTTCCACAGTTTTTGTTGTAGTACTCGTTAGGTAAGAAGGCAGTGTAGACATATTGTGATTAGGTGTACCTATCTACGACATCACTTTTATAAAATGCTAGTTCCTTATGCCGGCCATACACGCTACGGTCTACCGGAAAGGTCCACCTGTGCAGGTATGCCTGCGCAGGTCACTCGAAAAAATCGATTTTCGATCTTGCGCCGGTTGCCTGCGCAGGTTCAAAAAAACTGCACAGGTCTATTCCCACACACATTCCGGTCTACCTGCGCAGGCATATCTGCACAGGTGGACCTTTCCGGTAGACCGTAGCGTGTATGGCCGGCATTAGAAAAAGGAAAATTGTCGCGCTGGTGGAATACAATCACACTGCCTAGTGATAAGCAGTTGTTGTAGCCATTGGCACAATTGAAGGTAGGAATCTACCTTGCTCTAAATATCATGTCGCTAGAAGACTCTAAAATAGGTGCTTATTGTTATAAGTTAAGCTGCAATATTAGAAAATACCAATACATAGTTAATACCCAAGTAGGTACCTATATAATTTACAATTTCCGATAAATTGTTAGGTACGTATTAGCTGTGTAATCGGCATCTCCTTATGTCCACAGCGAGAGGCCAGACAGACTCATATTGAGAGACAGATCTATGTCACGGATAAAAACTGCGGCTAACAACATCTAGAGAGATCTTGAGTATAAAAAATGATATCGAATATTATTGGAGAAGTGAGATAAATAACTAGGTACCAGTGGTTAAATTTAACATTTCCGACAGTATTCAGCTATTTTCGCTTAGATCTTAATACTAATGATATTCTGTTACTTTGAGAAAGATTCTTTCATAAATTAAACATAAAAAGAATAAACGCGAAAACAAGTTAATAATAATAATTACTATTATTTATTTAAATAATAAAATATTGCAGTACATGAACAAAAATTACATTGAATGTTATTGTTTTGTAGACAGATGTTATATACAATATTAGAGGCTCTATTACCCTAAAGAGGTTACTTAGTAACCTGTGGTAAGGTGTAATAGTCCTTATGTTAGTTAGTTCTATGACATATTGAGATATAATATTGCAAATGCTCGCGATATACAAGACACTGTCAGTTTTGAACCTTATGACCTGACTCAAATAGTTGTGTCTATCCCTCATAAGCTTCAGAAGATGGTATATAGTCCGATTTCTATTCGGCAGTTATGTTTCAGAGCACCGGGCTTCTGTATGAAAAGTCTAACTTAGGAATCAATGAATTTAGAGTTCTCAACGGAATCAAACGATAATAATTAGGTATCGTAGGACCCAATTGCATCTAATATACTACTCTGTGTAAAAAGTATCGGGCATATGTCAATAAAGAGACCCGCGTAAAAGAGGTCGTTCTAATTTTTTTACTGCATGTTGGTAGCACTGTACTGATTTAGCGCGCAAAATTTGAACGGGATCTGTCATTTAATTTGTTTTAAACTAAACTTTTTGTTGGTCATAGTTTTGAGTCCTCGGCGATTTTTACAATGGAAAATATTGTTGAACAAAGAGTGTGCCTTAAATTTTGTGTTTCGAATGATATTTCATGTGGTGAATCACTAAAAATGTTGCGAAATACCTACGGCGAATCATGTATATCGAAAACAAGGGCTTATGAATGGTATAAGGCTTTTAAAGAAGGCCGAGAAATAGTAGTAGACTTGCCTAGTTCTGGTAGACCTTCAACCGCTACGACCAAAGAAAACATCGACAGAATCAAGAAGCTAGTGCTCGAAAATCGACGTATGAGTCTGAGAGAGTTGGCTAGTGAGGTGAACATATCTTTTAAGTCCGTCCACAATATTCTCATTGACATTTTAGGCATGAAACGCGTCGCCACTCGACTAGTTCCAAAAGAGCTCAATTTTGTTCAAAAAGGGCAGCGAAAGCATGTCGCTGAAGACATGGTTTCCCGAGCTTCTACGGATCCGACCTTTATGAAACGTATAATAACTGGCGACGAGATATGGGTTTATGAGTATGACATGCAAACAAGCCAACAGTCTTCAGAATGGAGTCTCGAAAACGAGCAGAAACCCAAAAAACCGCGGCAAAGTCGCACCAAAATCAAGGTGATGCTGACAGTTTTTTTTGACTACCGTGGTGTGGTTCACTCCGAATTCCTTCCAGAGGGAGAAACAGTTAATAAAGAATATTATTTAGGCGTCATGAAGCGTTTGCGTGAGAGTATCCGCCGAAAACGTCCAGATTTGTGGCGACAAAACTCATGGATGCTGCACCATGATAATGCACCATCACACACAGCCATTATAGTGAAAGAGTTTTTAGCGAAAAATTCAACAAACGTTCTCGACCAAGCACCCTATTCACCTGATATGGCTGCGTCTGACTTTTTTTTATTTCCCAAGTAAAAATTACCACTTCGAGGAAAACGTTTTGAGTCAATAGAAGCCATAAAAGAAAATTCGCTGAATGAGCTAAAGGCCATACCGCAAATAGCCTATGAAAAATGTATGGAAGACTGGGTGAAGCGGTGGAGATCTTGTATTGCAAGCGATGGGGCCTACTTTGAAGGCGATAAAATAAATTTAGATGAATAATTTGTATTTTTTGTTTTATTGACAAATTCCCGATACTTAGTACACAGAAGGTATAAATGAATGCAAAAGGGAAAGACTTTCAGGGATTTATCTGTTTTAACCGACTTTAAAAAAAGTAGTAACTGAACTTCGTCCGATTCGATAGTTCTACATATATCCAACTAGCTATTTACGATGACGAAAGTAATTAGAAACCTATCCATAGATACTTCTGTTTAAAGAAGGTTGCCAATGAAGAAAGTACCTACCTACATCAATTATATTACGGGGGCATGTTTAGATGCTTTAGGGCAGAAATTTAGGTTTTATGTACCCTAGCTAAGTATGCAGGTAATAATGTCGCAGCCCTAGCGGTTCAACAGCTCTCTTCGTTACAGGTAGTTCTTGAGTTCGATAAAGTCTGGCAGCCTGCATACGAATGAAATTTCTCAAATTATCACCTTGTATGGTAGTAAGTAATAGGCTAACCATTGCATGAAAAACCAGTTGGAGTTTCAAGACCTAGTTACCTAATAGGACCATTTCCTATTAGGATAGGAAATGGTCCGTTTATTTTGAATACCTACAGGTAAGTAATTACGTCGCAGTTATGTTTAAACAAAAGCTCAATATAACCAGTCAAATTCAAAGATTTAAAAGCGAGTAATTTACAAATGTTGTAGAGAGAAAAGTTTCTTTTGCTATTAACTTTTTACAAGACCAGTCAAGTTAGAAAACAAACAGTAACTGGATTAGTTAATTAAATTCTGATAAAAACTAAATCTTACATCACGCACTACTTCAAAGTCAAATGAATGTGTGAGCCCGCGGGAGGAACAATACCCTTATAATAAATACCAACAAACAAACAAAGCATCTTCATCTAGCAAGAAATGTCTAATAATCTGTGCTCGGAAAAAGACAATGCGTGTCTTTGGTCCCGGGCATATCTAATTGCAAGTGGGGGTATGCACACATGACGTGCTTCCCTTCACAAATCCAATAATAATAATACCATTATTCCGAGGGTTCCGTAGGTACGTGTGCGATTAACTAAACTCACCAGACAAGGGACGAGGGGGGCGGGGGGATGAAGGGTGTAGGGATACTCTCGCATATAAGTTTTTCTAGCCGAGGGGTGGCCGGTACATATTAAACAGAGTATATAATGACAACCCTAGATATTATGTCGAGATATGGACAGGGGCGTCTGTGGAATAGACTTGGGACTATATTTGTTTTAGTTTTTTTTTCTCTGACTGCAAAAATGCAGGTATTTTGAGATCAGTATACATACTACAATAAACTGGTGAGTAGATATTTGTAAAGTTTTTTGGAACTATATTTTGCTTTAAGACTTATGTCAAAAGAATGAACAATGTGTTAGATATCTATTAGTGAAAATACGTGACTATACAAAACACTTAAAATAAATCAAGTAGGTACATTTTTACACATATACCTCCCACATTACTCCGTCTGTAATAAGAGAAAATACCTACGCGTCTGTGCGTGACAGTTTCAATGCACCAATGCGTTTTTTTGGGTACACCGATTCCATCAATCGTTTACCTACTATCGAGAACCGGTTCAAAGCATCCCTAAATAAAATATTGAAAGTTGATTATTTAATTACCTATCTTATTAATTTATCTATTATCTAATTAATAGAATATACGTGCAAATTAGTAAAAATTGCCTAATACTGTTATCATTTGTTGTTAGGTAATACCTAGATACAATAACATTGAAACAACTTTTATTGATTATATCGCGTTTATTTAGAACTTATTTTCTATTTATTTCCCGACTTTCGAACTCTTTACAGAGATCATTTTCACAAGTAATTTTCTCGAGATAATTTTCTTTGTAAAAATTACGAAACGTCGGGAAATAAATAGAAAATAAGTTCTAAATAAACGCGATATAATCCATAAAAGTTGTTTCAATGTTATGAATGTGATTCGCGAAAATCTAAGAAGTAAATACCTAGATACAATTCACAAAGAAGACAACACAGAATTTTTACATGCAATTATCTATGAAAGAAAATAAATATGATAAATAAAAATAAAAAATAATTTAAAACGTAATCCACTCCACAGCTCTCCGTGTGCCCCCATCAGTTTGTTTTTTTTAACGTCATACCGACACACAAGGATGGTAAAAATTACGTTGAGCCATCGTGAGACGATTATTTTTAGAGAAACGTCGGGTGTGCTCGTTTGTGTGCGTGTCGCTTCCGAGAGGTTCATTACGACAGACGACTTTCGAATTATTATTTTATCTTTATATCTGTGACCGCGTAACGGCCAGCATTTCGCTTCTTTCGATCCGTTTTTTTTCTTATTCTCTTTTTAAAAATCGAAATAACTGTTAACTCGAAATTGGAACGTCTTTTGAGGGAAGTACACAATTAGGGTTTTTTTTGAAGATTCAAGTAGATAAATTTCATAGATTGTTATATATTGAGTTAATAAAAAAAATGGTTTCCTTTATAGAACTTTAAGACTGACCGCGTAAGGAAGGAAGTCGGCTTGAAAGAGAGTGTCGGTGTAAAAGTAAAAAAGGGCATGCTCCGATGGTTCGGACATGTAGAAATAATGGATGGTGCAACATTGAGTAAGTAGATATACAATGCAAAAGCGGATGGATGTAGGAGTCGAGGACGGCCAGGACACATTCCAAGACCAAATAGAACGTGTTCTGGAGGAAGGACATATTAGGATTTTAGGAGTTGATATTAAAGTCAACGAAGCGAGTGAGGCGTGTAAGAATCGTGCCTCATGGCGCTCTGATTTATCTGCCTACCCCGCAAGGGATTTGGCGTGAAGTTGTGTATCCATGTAGGTATGTAGATACTATTTATGTAGTGAACGAGATTTCTACAACCGTTCTTATTGTTTTTCAAAATAATTAGTGTTGCTTACTAACAAAGTATAAATTGAAATACCTACGGTATTGTAAAGTAAACTTTAGGATATGTCTGGCATGATCTCTAACCAAATAGATAGAACGCAAATGATATGCGGCAATAAAAAATTGCAATCTCGGGTCTCTGTAGCTTCCGAATTAGAGATCCGTTAAACTCCAATGACCATTAAGTCAAGAAGTTGTGAGTGCCAAATCTTTTGCCCAAAAGACTGTCAGGTATGTATAAAAAAAATGGGAAAACATTTAAAAATATAAAACAGTTGACTCTATAGGTTCTTCTTATCTCATTCTCACTCATAACTCATTTATATTATGAGCAATCGTAATTGATGTTAAAAATGTAACTAAAATTTTATTTGTTTATTATACTTTCATATCTACACTAATGAACTGAACATTATCAGGAAATGGACAAAGATTGTTAAGTAGTTATACCTAATAGTAATTATACTTCCGGCCTCGTGATAAGAGTCCCGCTATTAGTATACCAAGAGGCGTCTTGTTTTGTAAGAAATACCCGTAAAATTAGATATAAATGCAATATAATCTTCCATATCAGCACCAAAGAGGATAAAAGCTAGTAAAAAGTACAATTGCTTTATCAATTGTACTTTTTACTAGCTTTTGCACGATGGCTCAAAATCAGATATTTCAAAGATGCGCCCAGTATCTAACTATTTTTCTGACTACGTATTTTTGCCTACTTCACACGTGTGATTTTTATTTATTTTATTAAACTTCCATTATTGCAAAATAACGCCATCTAACAATTGACCACGGAACTATGTCGTCAGATGTGCGGCTAAAAGCTGAGGGTTCGAGAGAAAGTCGACGCGCGTGGCAAGTGACGCTATACAAGTAAAACAAAAACCAATCAAACACTAAATCAATACATAAAAATTGTGACGAAGACGAATTAAAATTATTATAAATGGCATCGGTTTTAAAAACTCTTAAAATTTGTATCATTAATACAAGTCTTTACTGACTGATTTAGCTATGCGGAATGGTACTCGACGCTGATTGGCTGAGCGAAACGGCGGGGAGCATGCGCATTCGACGGTTGCCCGCTAGAAAGTCGAATACTGGCGCGTTCGGTGCGAGATACCAGGGCTACAGCGCTTTGTAGGAGTTGCTATATTGCTGCCAGCAAAATATTCCGATTCCCACTTTACTTCTATAGCGATACAGTACAAAATGCCTTGACATTTTTTTTTATATTCCATATCCGACCACGCAGGCAGATAACGAAGTGAACATACTGTATTGAATAATGAACTCTATTACTATATAGTTTAAGTAGTTTATCATTATTATTGAGAAGGTGTTTTGATATTAAATAGTTTCTCAAAATTGACACTGGCGCTAATGAGCGGTTAGCGATTTCGGTGTGTTTCTTTTGAATAGAAATTATCATTATTATGGACTTGTTGAAGCTATTGCCAGACTCTCTCTTGTAATAATACTATTCAATTAAATATTATCTTGTCAATAATATGAAAACAGTAAACCACAAATTAGTATGACGGGGTCCAATGTTGACTCGACTACTTGTGAACAGGAAAAATATAGAGGAGTCTGTTACTATTTAATAGGACAGTACTTTTGTATATTGTTATACAAATATGTTATAGAAAAGTTATATCAATTATGCGTTCTTCGACTCGAAAGAGACATAAGAACCGGGAGAACTTTTGACGATCCCAAACTTATACGGGGTAAACGAAACGCCAAGTCCAAGAGAGACTTATGCGTATCATGTTCCCTATTTGCATGGGATAGGCACGTGTGTTTAGAATTATTTGACATGATGCCAAAGGCTGCTTTTCCCCATCGCAGCGCTAGTCATCGGCAATGTGTTCAATTGTTCATGTAAATGCATCACAATCACGTACATTGCCATTTCCACAGCACTTTCCTCCTGCCAAGCTATCTGTATTGGTTTTCCTGGAGCACTTCAGCATGAGGCCATTCAACAGGGGCGTTAATAGATTTATAAGGAATCCGTTATGACAGTGATGGATAGATACGTTATTAACACTCTTTACGGGAATGAAAAAGAGTATATAATTACGAGAAGGTGATCCAAAAAGTGTGTGTTCCAACGTCTTTGACAGAAGTTGGGAAGAAGAAAGCAATATTTACAAAGCACGTTGGTAATAGGAAGGTTGTTGAGGAACGAAAGCATAGATTTAAGAGGTAACACGCTGGAGCTCCAAGATTACCCAGCTACTTAAGACTCATTGATTTTAGGGTACGTTTACACTTCAGATACGTGTATTAGACGTAGGTGCCTATCCATCACGCCTGTAACATTCAAAGCTGCAGCGTTTCTTTGTATGTGCCGAATGAAATATTTTCTTCTCGTGACGAGAGAGAAGTGGAGGTAGACCATTAGCATAGTTACATTGGATATGTAATATGTTCAGCTATTGACAAGTATCACATATTATAGTCGTCATATTACGAGAGGCACTGGTGGTTGGTAGGTACCTTCTGCATTTTTTCATCATTACTTTCATTAATATCAAAAATAGTATTTTAACTATGGCCACTTATTACCAACAATTAGTTATGCCAAGCAGTTTGGAAAGTTTTTTACAACCTAAAAACTTGATTGTTAGTTAAGGTAAGTACAACGTGTTTATGAATCATTAGAATTGATATTTTCTGTTCTAGATTACGACTTCTAACAGTGGGAGTCAGGAAACAAATTGGGCACTTATCTGCTTTACCATACCTATATCCATAATTTTACTTTGATAATTGCTGACGTATCTTTTCCTGTAGGTATGTTTTTCGGAGCTAGCCTGGAACTATTGTCATTTTGCTCTTGTTTAACAATCAAAGAGATGGTTATACGGAGATTGAAACCAAATTACTAAAAAGCTCAGTTTATATTTTTTTTTATGGGATAGGGGGGCAAACTAGCAGGCGTTGCACTTTGTGGTAAGCAAGTAACGCCGCCCATGGACATCTGCGATACAGATAGTGATACAGTTTCCTCACCGGCCTTTAAAGTGGGAAAGGTAAGACGTCGGAAGTGGGATGAGGAGGGCAGAGGGGAAAGAGGTTGGGCTTCGGGCTACCTCTATCACCGAACGAAACTCGGCATGAGTCAATTTACGTCGATATTCTGAGAGGTGATCTGGATGAATAATTGAATAATATTAGTTCCAGTCTAACAAACTATTACTTACCTCCACACAGATGGAGTCAGCTCACTGGTGTCAAGAAGACTTACCTTAGGACTCTCGTAGTGTGTGAACCAATATAATTTGGGACACGCTCAAAGTCACATGCTCATCATGCATTAGGTACTATTTTTTTCTATTTAGTTAGATATAAGTAGTTTATAAATCAGCTTATTGATAAAAAATATAGGGCTTAGCAAAAAAAGCAGGATTTTATCATGCTTCTAGGTTAATCTCAGTTTTAAATAAGGATCAAAGAAACTTACAACAAATCAATTACACTATCGGTATTATGATAAATGATATGGCGTATTATGATAAGTACATTAATTCCAGCAAGCTTTAAACCGCAAATTCGTATTTCCAACTACTAATTCCAAGCAGGAATGGAAGCCCCCTGAAGCGAAGTGAGGAGTCAAAATACCAGGAAAGCAAAAATAATTCTAGTACCTAATCTCATAGAAATAGGCGTTCCTTTACACGCACCATGTGCAGTTGGGCAATATTTGCCTAACATGTGCCTGACATTTAGTATGAAGTATCTTTCTTGTACAAAATAATTGTGCTAGTGACACAAAGGGGACTAGCTAAGGGGACATAGCCAAAATGATTTCCATTAGTGTCTGATAGGACATTCTGATTGCCATACCTATAAGGAAATTTATTTACCGACTAGACGTACTATTTTTTGGAAAATTTCAATAAACCTAACTGTATTGCGTTGTTTATTACGAAAAGTAAGATTTTAGAAAAGGTTTAAATTAGAAAAACATTGCTTGCGTATAGGTATGTTGTTAGATTATGTTTATCATATCTATAAGTAGTCAGAGCCACTACGATTCGATAGAGCGCGTTAAATACTCGCATCTTTCGAAACTGTCTACCGAGAGTACGATAACTTCAACTTCTAAACATTTTCAGTAAAAAAAAAATATTTCTGAACTTTTTTCTAAATTGCTTCTTATGCTTGCAATTAGTTCTCAACTAAAAAAAATATTAAAATTTAAGACCATTTTCTGTAGATAATTATAGCTTAGTCAATTTCCGTAAGAATGATTTGAAGCTCTACCAAAATTTGTGCTATTAACCAATATCAAATTAACTAGTTAATATTCTCGAGATATCTGATATTGTCTACTTAATTTATTACTACATATTTCTATAATCAACAACATATATTTAATTAAATTAACACACATAAGTGCACAAAATTAACTACTACTAATATTTTATTGAGGAAATCAATTCAAGACCTTAGACCCTCTTTAACACCAAGCATTAATAATTAGATAAGCGCAGGGAATATTAAATACAAAAAACTTGTCAATCACAAAACAATATTGACAATTAAAATCAATCCCCTCACCAATTGAAAAAAAAAACGAAAAGGAACATTATTCACAGCCCGCATTATTCCAAATTATTTATCAATAAACCGGGTCAGGTTAGCATCTGGGAATGAAATTAATCTATAGTGAATATATATAAAAAAATTACAGCACCAACTCTATTCTTTACACAGCTCCTTTTCAACGTGTTTACTGTCAAAAACTTAATATAATCTCAAGAAGGGCATTCCTATACAAGTTACCCGTTACCCTGCTCGAGCCCCGGTCTCAACGGCAAAACTGAGGGGAGCGCTGATGATAATAATAAGCACCGAAAAACATGCGTAAAAAGGAACACAAAACCCTTCTTACTACAAGTTCATGTCACAGCTGCCGCATTTGAAAATCGAGCGACTAAATGAAACAAAAGTTAGGTATACTCGATATTTTATCTGTACCTAATATTTGAAATTGGAAGCGAGCGAAAACAATCGGCCCGACATTGCAACACAAGCGGTTTATGAACATAACGCACCAATCAAAATATGCGATTTCTCACATGCAAGTTTCGCAAGTCTTGTTAGTGTATGTTAGTTACGGCAACGTTGTTCTTTTTTATTTAACAATATAAAAGCTCACCTTTCTAATCCTCTTCTTCATGATACGCTCGGCGGCGTAGACTCTGTCTCCGAGCTCCATCTTGTGCATCCCCAGTTTCCTCCGAAATTCAATGTGAATTAAAATCCAAATCCAAAAAAATAACACTGCAATCCAGATATTGTGATCCGATTCACTGCATCCGTTTTGTGTGGCACTGCAATCCGATACACATTCTCTGTCACAATAGCACTTCTGGCGCTGTGAACGTTCAAAGTTGGCGCGCGAACGATCCTTGTTGTTGTCGAACAGCAAAACGTCCTCACTCCTCAACGTCACGGACGAAACTGAAGCGGGGGAAGCAACCTGTGCCCCCGCGTCCTGCCTTCACCCCGCGCTACACACTCCGCGCGCAACCGATAGAGCGCGCCACGGGTCGCACAACTCTCGCTCGATATTCTGTAAACAAGGTTTATTTCTTCAGTTTAGTGTTTTCAGCGTTACACCTATAAAGTTATCTGTTAGTTGTCTCGTAAACAATAATTATAAGTTAGTCGTGCCGTCATGTCTAGTTATTAATGTAGTATATAAACAAATATGTGTTGTTGGTAAATAGGTATATAAAATGGTAAATAGTCGATACGCTCATATGTAATTACCAGTAATTAGTGCAAAAATGAGTACAGCATCATAAGGCGACTGTGTGTAATTATTGTATTGTAGACGAGAGATGTACATTGAAGTTGTGACCGAGCCGATACGCTAGTGTCGTCGTTCGTTCTGTAGGTATGTTGTGTCGCGGCGTGGTGAATGCGTGTCGCCGAGCGGCGGCACTGGCGGCGAGGCGAGATCCCCGGGCGGCGGGGCACGGGGCGCGGGGAGCGAGCGCGGTGGAGGCACAACAACGCGCCACGTTGCCGCACCGCGCCAGCTGCCAGAGAAAGACCGAGCGCCTACCCTATTATTTACGCGCGACGTTGCCAGCCCGCGCGGCCTACGTTGATTACGAGGACACCGCTTTTACGTTCGATCATCCGCCACACAAATATCCATATATCTCAGGAATTATGATAGATACGGCAATTCTAATTACACCACGCTATTTTCTAGTATTACACGAGTCTATTAGAGTATATTTCTAAAGTATACCTGTACGTGTCAGATGATTGCAGTCAGCCAAGTAAAGAGTAGCACATTTGGTCCGCAGTCGAAATTCAAAATCTGGACCGGCCAAAACCGTGTAGTTTGTATTTTGGTCGGAAACGCGAGCGACAGCGACCAGCCAACAGAGCGCGCGTGAGGTAACTAAGGCATTTTCGGTCGTATCAAATCGGGCTGGCGCTCGTGAAAGGTCGGTATTTTGGGCCAAGCGGGGAGCGGGGCGAAAGCGGCAACGTGCGCGGCGATTGGTGAAGGTTCTCCGGTGGCGGGCTGTGCTCGACGCGAGCGAATGACCGCGCTCGACGCACCGGCCGGGGCGGTGACGTTCGACAGTGCGCTATCTCCGTCTTGCTCGCACAGTCAGTTGCCGAGCGGCGCGTCGTTTTTTGTATTTAGAACGAGTCACATAGAGAAATAAACGGACATTTTGGAATGGATTAGACCGTGTGCGAAGGGTCGCCACTCGCCGGGACCCGGGGCCGGGGCCGGGGGCCCACACATTTTATTTATTTAGATTGTATTGTTAGATGTATGATAGATATGGTACAATGTGTGTAGGGTGAGATATGGCGTTTGATAAATAGACGACATCGGTGCGACATTCATCTCTCGGGTTATTTTTAAAACTGACAGCGCGTGATACACGAACGCTTATACGATACGCATTTGTGTATTTCTAGATCTAGTATATATTATCAAAGATATCACGATACTTCTAGTGATCATGTCTAAATATCTAATCTACATAACAGGTAGACAAGTTTTAGAGGCCAGCCGGTTTGTGTTCAATATATTTTTATTTCTAATCTGCATATTTAAAAAGCATAGACAAACGATAGACTGCGCGCACTTATAATAAAACAGTTTCAGGATGTCCTTGACTGATTATAACGAATTTTAACTTAATTTAGTAACTTTAATGAACATTGCAAAGAGCTGAACTCTCGTCAACTGCAAGTAGGTAACTTAATTATTAATTAGCAACTTACCAAAGTAAGTTTCAATTCACCAATTTTAAATAAAAATTGCGCGTCAACATTTACAAAAATCTATAGGTTAATGTACCTACTCAATTAGCGGTAAAACGTCTAACTGCAGCTATACTTAGATATGATCCAGAAAATTGGCACAGGTGCGATCAAATATATATATATGGAACCAAATTTCAATCAAATAGGTCTACAGTAGCGTACCTTTTTTGGTAATCGAACTTAAGTACTTTTAAGACGACTACAGATTTACCCACAAGTGGGTTACCTATCTAAGTTTTGCATCTGTCACCGATGTGATGCCTCTTTGTCAATAGCCCGAGACAACATTTCAAAATTCAAATCAAGCTGTTGTTAGCAATGTAATTTGTCATTTTTATGGATTCTTAGCTATAGATATTAACATAACATAACTTGACGCTTTTTTCTGCCCAAAGATGTAGGCGGCTGTTAAGCATCATCTCGCCGTTATGTTTACGTCACAAGTTGTGGCGAACCTATTGCCATACCTACTGAGCACAAAGTTTTCAGTCATCGATATTTAATATAACTATATAACATAGCTAGTTGTCCCGGCGAACTTTGTTTGGCTTCAGAAGCAATAGATTAGTAAATTTGGGATGTTGTTAAGTTCAATTGGCGCTATTTATCGGCGCGCGTCGGCCAGTACCGCTGCGCGACGCAACCGCTATGTCCCTGTAATTTAAATCTGGTATATCTTCGAAAATATACATTGAAAATAAATGATCTACAGGGCCATATGGATCTATATTAAACGCACAATATATTTAAGGTACTTAATAAGATAAGGATTAATGCTGTACATATAAAACCGCTTTGTAAATAAGCCATTAGGCATTTCACGTAAAAATTTAAAAAATCAAAACGTTTATTGTAGGTTATCCATCAGAGATAGAGATACACCATCAAAGACTTTATTGCAGACCTTTTCAATTTGTATAATAATAAAGTACATTATTTTGTTCTATCACTTAGTGTTCAGCCAGCGTTGGCAATTTAAGTTCCAAACATCGAAACTTATCACTTTTTATCTAATATAGAAGTATGCATGGATTATTTTAGGTAGACTAAAAGACCAAATAAATAATTACCCTTTTAGAGGATGCTCTTATTTATACAAATGGCAGCCAATGTCAAATCCATAGATTTATCATAGACTGTAGTAGATGGCACATGTCAGTAAAAATGTACTACTAATCATGACTGACAGCGTGACCGAGAGTAAGCGATTCTCAGGATGTATTTAATTTAACACCTGAACAATAATTAAGTAAAAGTTGACACTTGGAAGCACTTTTCACTCACACATCAACAACCCATTTTTGGTCACGTCGTTTGGGTGACTATTGCTATTATATTATTTATTATTCTTATATCTATGGTCAAATTTGTTTTAATATTCTTGAACTACACAGATGTTGGAATACAAGTGAAGAAACCAACAAGCAGTGGAGTGATAAGTACACTTCCCAAGAACGCGGAATAACCGTGTCTCAATTTTTGCTTAACAATTCGTTTGAGGTGTTTGTTGGTGCAGCGCGAATTGCTTCGCCAATTCCCCAGTCGCAAGGCACCGTCTGCGCAAACACCAATTTTGAAGAGTATGGGGCCACCACGAGCACGAGCACCTGTTCTTTTGAGAATATCGCCAAAATTGCCAATGCTGCCAATGCTGTTGCCAGAAACATCGACACCTCTGGTCAAATTACAATAGAAGACGGTGCGAGTTATAGGGATCATTTTTTTCTGTAGCAATTGTACGAATTAAGACTGGAGTACATATAGTACCAACTGGATAATCGGAAGGCGGCGTTCCCTGGTCGCCTCAGATCTCGTTTTGGCGATTTACACTGCCCCCAAGATTGCGCGATTTTACCGTTCCGGGCGTTTTTTGTGGGGCTTTAAAGTACCTACCGTGTGGACGTGAAGAAGCAAGAGACCCTGGAAGCCCTCATGAACAACATTCACCAGGTACGACCGCGAGAATATTTCGCCCGAAGTTCTCGCGGAGATTATAAAAGATACCTTATAATGTTCGTGTAGGTACGTGCAGTCAAATGTTTGACTGATCACCAGTTTGACTGATATCATCACCATTAGCCGCTTCATAGCAGAGTAAAAATAAAAAAACGACCATACCCAAATAAACATAATAAATAACCATACCTGTAAGACATAGGGAATAATTTGACTTAAGTTGCGATTTTGTTTACGACATTTTATTGATCTGACTCTACCAGTGGGTAATATTTTCTGAAATAAACTTATTGTCATTAGATAAAATTCATCATTCATTCATTCATTGTTTATGAACTCTACTAGCAGACCCGGCGAACATTGTTTGTCCCGAAAAGCAATAGATTAGTAAATTTTGGGTTTAATAAAGTTCAATTGGCGCTATGCAGGTCAGCGCCGCGCTCGGTAACCAATCTGTTCCTGCATTTTAAGGTCTGTAATATCTTCAAACACATTCATTTCAATTACATTGAAGAGTCATATGATACCTATATATGAAATGCGCAATCTATTTAAGGTATTTATTTGGATCAGGGTTAATGCTGTAATGTTTAAAATCGCTTCGTAAATAAGACATTATTTCTCGTAACAAGTAAAGAAATAAAAATGGTCATTGTGGGTCGCCCCTAAGAGATACACAAACAATCGCGGACTGTTTTATAGATCTTCAAAGTCTGTTTAATAATTCAATATATTAATTTAATCCATCTCGATTTCCGCCAGCGTTTGCAATTAGAGCGACAAAATCCATGGTGTATTTCAAATTCGAAAATGATATCGTCAATATTGTCTACTAGGTATAGTTTCATATTATGCATGTAGTATGCATATAAACTTCGTCTTCAATCAGGTACTCTATCTGATCAAAAAACCACATCAAAATCGGTTTTAAAGATTCTGAGCATATATAGGGACAGACACCGGAAATCGACTTTGTTTTATACTATGTTGCAAATGATGATGATTTTAAAATAAACACAGGTAGGTTACCTAATTAAGTAGACCATCACCGTCTATGCGAGGAGGTAATCACTTTAAGGACTTTAAAAATGGTCGAAATTATGTCTTATTTAGCGAAGTTAACGTTGGCAATATCATCATCTTCCTATCCTTGTTCCTATCATTTGAGGTCAGTGCAACCAAGATCCTCCATCGTTCCACATTTCTCTATCATTCGATTCTTCCACGCCAACCAATCCTTTCTAGTCATATCATCTTTTACATCACCAGGTATTCCTCTTCTCCTATTTACCACAGAATAACCAGTAGTAAGTGATATAGTGTGAATGAAATTGTATATATATCTTGGATGCGCTTTTAGCATGGATGAAAGGTACACCGCGGATGTAGAAAGACGAGTAGTGATAGGAAATAGCGTAAATGAGACGTTGGGCAGATTCCTGGGCGCAAAAAACATCAGCAGAAAAGCCCAGCTAGCAATCCACAACGCAGTCCTGATCCCAAGGCGTAAAGTACGGAAGCGAGAGCTGGGTATGGCAGAGTGTGCATGAAAGTAGAATAAACGCAGTAGAAATGAGGGCACTGCGCATAATTTGCGGAGTGACCCTCGCTGACCACGTGGAAAACAAGGTTGTAAGGAAGGAAGTTGGATTGCAAGAGAGTGTCGGTGTTTAAGTGAGTAACGGCATGCTCCGATGGTTCGGATATGTAGAAAGAATGGATGATACAAGACTGACTAAGCAGATATACAATGCAAAAGTGGATGGATGTAGGAGTCGAGGACGGCCAAGACACACATTCCATGACCAAATAGAACGTGTTCTGGAGGAAGGTGATGTTAGGAGCCTCAAAAGTCGACGCGCGTGCATGAAAAGAGTTATGAAAGTCAACGAAGCGAGTGAGGCGTGTGAGAATCGTGCCTTATGGCGCTCCGTTCTCTCTGCCTACCCCGCAGGGGACTTGGCGTGAAGTTATGTAAGTATACGTATGTAAGTGATATAGATAATCTACTACATTCAAAAATATCATCTTTAATAGCTACGTAAATCTTCTGAAAGATAATGTGCAGCAGACCACAGGTACCAGTCAATGCGCACGGAGTCGGATCGGGACAACGACAACAAGATGGCGGATATATTTAACAAAAGGCAGAAAGAGAGAGCAGACCTTTTACCTGAACAGTTCACAAAGGCTGGCCACATTTGTTTTGGAAAATGGTTCAGCAACTTGTAACAAAGGTACCTAACAACTAAAGCTGGTTGTGTGTGACATAGCTAAATGGAAAAAAATAAGACATGTAGGTTTTTATGTATTCTTTGCAAATTATAGCTGACCCGCCGAACTTTGTTCCGCATCAAAAGTAATAAATGAGTAAATTTTGGATATCATGAGGTTCAATTTGTGCTATTTATTGGCTTTAACTGCTGTCCCGCTATGTTAATACTGCAATGTCTTCGAAAATATTCGTTTAAATTGCATGCTGTAAAGGGCCAGGATCATCAATTTTACATGCGCTATCTATTTAAGATAATTAATTGGATGAAAATTTATGCTGTAATTTTTAAAATCGCTTCGTAAATAAGCCATTATTTCTCGTAAAAAGTAAAAAAAATACAAATGGTCATTGTGGGTTATCGCTAAGAGATGCGACATATGCCCTCGCGGACTTTTTTGTAGACCTTCTGCAGTTATAATAATGTAGAAGATTGTTTTGATTTATCACTTAGGGTTCAGCCAGCGTTTGCAATTAAATTGCAAAATCTCGAAAATTATCATTTTTTCTTTACAATAACATACATGAAATATAGATCAAAACCACCCGTTGACACCCAACTATTAAAAATACCCGCATCAAAATCCGTTGCGTAGTTTTAAAGATATGCGCATATAAGGGGACAGACAGCGGAAAGTGACTTTGTTTTATACTATGATGATGATGACAAGCTATTTGGTTATTAGAAATAGTTGTATGTATGTATCAAGAAAAATATTAACACTATCTCTATCCAAATTAAATGGAAAATAGGAAGCATTCGAACTCGTCACTACGAGCCATGGACATGGCCGTTGTATGCCTTTTGCAAATCGTCGTTTAAGAACCTGATAGACTCTTGACAGAATTAATAAGTATTTCATGCCGTTGTAAACAACTAATGGGTCATTCTGGATATTTTATAAGTCCCTATCCAAAATTAGGACCGGCAGCCGGTACTTATCAAGTAATCTTTCGTCGCGTTCAATAGGGAAAAGGATTTTTTAACAACGACGGGGCAAATATCGCAAGGCGCTCCTGATGGCAAGTAGTTACCGGAACCCGGAACAATACATAAATTTGCATTAGGTACCTATAGGTCTCAAAGAGTGTTCTTCAAATCGATCGTATAATTTACCGAGGTAATGTACTGTGGGTGCCTATTATCAGTCGAGGGTCGATACTGGTTTTCCGTTACCAACATAGCAAATCCTTGAGGAGCCTCCCACTCGAAAATTGGGAGTCCCACACGTAGGGTACAGAACACTACTATAGAATCACGTATGTCAGTCACGACATTTAGGTAGGTACCGATTTAAGGGAGCTTAAAAAAATAGTGATATCTCAACTCTTCCCGTGGGAGTCGTAACAGACGCATAAAGGATTTGACGTGACGTGGAACATCGTTCAAGCCATAAATTTCCATGGTCTAAGGTTTCTGCAGCTTGGGAAATCTTGAGTTCGAATATCTCAATTTCCAATGTCAGACATAAAACCTTCGGCTGTTTATCTGAAACAGCCGAAGTGCACTTTAACGGTTACTCTTCTAAAAAAGAGTGATGGGGCAGTTATTAATGCAATCTCTTGTCTTGTTTTAACGAGCAAATGAACTCTTTTCGAATTAGACGACCAGACGAACATTGTTTCGCTTCAATAAACGAGAAAATTTGGATTTTATCAAGTTAAATTGGCGGCATTTATCGGCACGCGTGGGCCGGTACTACTGCGCGACGCAAACGCTTATGCCCGGAATTATGATTTTGTAATATTTTCGAAAATATGAGGTAATTTAAATTACATGGTCATATTCATTTATATATTAAATGCATTTATGATACTTAAATGAATTAGGATAAATGTTGTAATGTTTTAAAATCGCTTCGTAAATAAGACATTATTTTCTCGTAAAAAGTAAAGTATATATGGTCTTTGTGGGTTATCCCTACGAGATAGTCGGACGCATTTGTAGACCTTCTTGAGGTTTATAATAACAGTACATCATTTTGATCTATCACTTAGAGTTCAGCCAACGTTTGCAATTAAAGCTGAAAACTTCGATTTTTTTTTTAACTTTTTTGTATTGTATCTAGGTCCTATACATAATTATACCCTACATACAAACCAGACTGTTCACACCTAACTATTAAAAAAAAACTCATCAAAATCATCATCAATCATCGTAGCGCGACGCAACCGAAGTGTCTTTACTCCCTACATTTTAAATCTGTAATATCTTTGACTATTTTCATTTTAATGACATCCTTCTAAGATTTGATAAATCTATGTACATTTATTAAATGTTTAATGTATTTAAGATTTTTAATTAAATAAGGATAAATGTTCTAATGTTTAAAATCGTTTCAATCATCGATATTTATCACATATACCTTCCATAAACAATTTCGAAAAGTCATTGGTATGAGCCAGGATTAGAACCCTTCGTGATTTAGAAGCGGGGTGCTCGACTACTGGACACGGATTTTAATGGTCTTTTTTATAGATTGAAGGTTTCAAAGGAATGGTGTAGGTATAATAAAGCACGCATAATATACCTAGTCGAGAAACGTTGATAATTTTCAACATTAAAATGTGATGTCGTAAACGAAATTTTGGCGCTTCAATTGCAAACGTTAGCTGAAACCCTACTATAGACATCGTAACAATGTACTGCATTTTTATACACCATAAAATGGTTTACAAAAAATGTCCCCATTGGTATAAGTATATATATCAGTTATCGCACAATCGACAATGATCATTATCATTTCTTTATTTTAATGAGAAATAATCGCTTAACCATAGTTAAGCGATATATTTTAAACATTACACATTGATACTTATCCAAATAAATACGTTAAATATATTTTGCATTGAGTATAAATCAATATGACAATTTAAAGCGTGTGATTTGAATGAATAATTTCGAAGATATTACAGATTTAAAATGTACGGGTTGTACCGGCGGCCTTAATGTAGTTATACGGGTTGTATCGGCGGCCTTATAAATAGCGCCGAAAGAAACTTAATAAAATGCAAAATTTCCTCACTTATTGCTTCTGTTAAAAGTTATTTACAATTACAATTAATAGTCTATTACAATCTAAATAGGTGTCCATTTCATATTATTTTATTATTCCAGCAAAACTTCTTTAAGACAGTGTAGGTAGACACGCCACTTCGGCTTGTGGAGCGACTTGGTGAAGACCTTTTTGAAGACCAATGTTCCACAATATTTAGATTGTTCTGATTTATATAGATACTAATTGACCCAGCAAACTTTGTTTCGCCTATAAGAAGAAATAAAAACGGACATTGTGAGTTATCCCTAAGAGATAGACACAGACATATGTCAACGCGGATTTTTTTGTAGATCTTTTAAAGGTGCATAATAATGTAGCACATTGTTTTGATTTATCACTTAGGGTTTAGGCAGCGTTTGCGATTAAAGTTCTAAATCTTGAAAATTTACAATTTTTTTACTTCAATATACATGAATTATAGATCAAAACCACCCCGTTGACACCCTCTATGTATTAAAAAAACCGCATTAAAATCAGTTGCATTGTTCCAAAGATATAAGCATATAAGGGGACAGACAGCGGAAACCGACTTTGTTTTATTATATGTAATGATGATAGCCACTGTAAATATATTTAGACCTTAAAATGATAAGAATGACGTATCCATGTTATGAACATACCAATTATCAAATCGCCGAATTTGTGACCAACACACTTTGTGCCTAGGCAATTGTTCGTCTTTGATTTAGGTGTATTATTTAGAAATTTAATACTCCCGGGACGCACCAACTACAGGCCGACATTGGTAAGTATCTATAGAGGTAGGTACAAGATTTTATTTGTTTCATTAAAAGCCCTATTTTCAGGATATACTGGTCCGATTTGAATAATTCATTTAGTGTTAGTTAGATAGCTCTTTTATTGACACAGGTGATGGGCTATATAGGTCTCTAATATCATGATTTTTCTAGAATAATCCATCTCTGTATGTCGTAGAGTAGGTATTTAGATACAATGTGTAGTCGTCTTCGTCGACAGAGCGGCTATCTCAGTGTAAAAAATATAAAATCGGATCAGTAGTTTTTAAGATTGCCACGTTCAACCAAACAAAGAAACAAAATCTTCCGCTTCAAAATGTTGGCATAGATGATAGCTAAGTACACATATTAAGATAAGGATCTAATTAAGTATTAAATAAGAAAACATGTAATTAGCGACATGGAAATTAGTTAAATATACTATGTAGGTATATCTAATATCAATGATATTTACCTATCACTAATAACTACGGGAAAGAACTATTTGGAACTTAGAGCACTTTCACGAGGAATCATTAAGTTAAATGACGCCACAACAGATCCAAAACACAAATAAATGTATTTAATGAGCCTCAAAGGGAACACAGTAAAATAATAATGATTACTTTAAACATCATGAAATTAATAATCTACTGTCACCAATATAAAAACACAATAATATCATGTCTGACCGCCATATATTCAACTTTCACAATCAGTGACCAAAAAGAAAAAGAAAAAAAAAATGAAAAAAAGAAACAAAAAATTACAAACAAAAGAGGTTATTTAAAAAAAGAACAAAAGCCGTTGTAAATACATTTGCCAGATAACCAGAGAAAAGATTCCGAGACAATGACAATGAAAATTGGCGTTTCTCTGAACGCAACCGTAATATAAAAGCGCTTTACGTTTGTACTCAGTCTAAACATACAAGTACGGAAACAGCGCTGTAGAAGCTGATATATTTAAGTCTCCACAGAGACACCCGCAGCGAAGCAACTAGGGTATCCCATTGATCCTCGTTTGTTTACATCACATAAATGAATTTCAACTTTATAGATGAGGCATTAGAGTTGTAAATGGAATAAAGAAGTGATTTTTAGTAATACCCCGGGCTTACATAAAAGGGATATGCTATCTTACAAATTTGCACGTTACTCAAAAGTAACGACAATGGCCTGTTCCCGGAACGGGGAATGTTTTTTTTGTTCCAACACATTTGCGAATACCGCATCAAAAAAGACAAAAGTGAGGAAAAAAATTGCAGAGTTTTTCAAACAATACAATTTGTAACAAACAGGGTTATAATAAACTTAATATGATATATGTACTGTTGCTTATTTTATTGTTACAAATTACACGTTTCAGGAAATTATATAGATATAGTGAAACTTTAATGTAACGGACCTCGGATAGTGCAACTTTAATGCAACCAACCTAAATTTAACGAATTTTTTATAACCCCTTGAATTGTTCATAAGAGTCAGTGAAAATAATACCTTTACTGGAATAAACTAACGTAAAAATTCTACGGCTACTATCAAGTCCTAACAGGTTTCGACCTGTTTCGTAAAACAATTCAAGTCGTCGGATGGAATGTAACCTAAATGGTGCTATTCGGCATTATTGCTGAGGATTGTAATTGCAGTGGTTCAGGTACGTGGTACGGTGGTACGGTGTTCCTTGTTCCAATCACCCAGCTTTACTGAAAAGCTTGGTGACCGGCGCCGAACCACCATATTAATCCTTTAGCCAGCCGCAAAAAGCCTCTTTGCCACAGGCCAGAGACAAATAGAGGGGATGTCAATTAAAGCCTTGGCCAGCAATAAATTATATGGCTGGCCAATGCATTCTTATATATTTTTTAATCACAATAAATATTTTTGTACTTGTTTATACCTAACAAATTTTAGACCAACCCCACCTCAATATTTATATGTAAAAGAAGTCTGGATAACGAATCATTATCATAGCGTAGTAAGAGCGGTAGTAATCATAAGCGGCGGAAAGCGACTTTGTTTTACAAAGTCGCTTTCCGCCGCTTTGAAGCGTTTTTTTAAATAGATAGAAGGTTTCAACAGGGTGATTTGTACGTAGGGTATAATTTATGTATATAGGTATAATAAAATAGAAGAGATAGTATAATAAAACAAAAAAGTAAATGAAAAAATTCGAAGTTTACAACTTTAGGGATAACCCACAAAGACCACCTTTATTTCTTTACTTTTAAGGACAAATAATGGCTTGTCTACGAAGCGATTTTAAACATTACAGCATTATTACTTATATCCAATTAATTAATTTGTTTTCGCCCGATCAACTATTAGTTACTTGATATAAGAAATATTTATGTTGTTTCCGTCGCATTTGTTATGCTGAGGTTGCAAAGTATCAATATTGTGTCTAAAACATTGTAGTAATATTTAGCGTAGATTTTTTCACGTTTAGTTTCTCGTATTTATAAAGTACAAGCTGACCCGGCGAACTTTGTTCCGCACCAAAAGTAATAAATGAGTAAATTTTGGATATTATGAGGTTCAATTGGTGCTATTTATCGGCACGCGTTTTGGCCGATACTACTGCGCGACGTAACTGCTGTTCCGCTATGTGAATACTGCAATATCTTTGAAAATACCTATTCGTTTAAATTGTTTATTATTGATCTATATTACATGCACAATATATCTGAGACACTTAATTGGATGAATATTAATTGTGTATCTAATGTTTAAAATCGCTTCGTAAATATGCCATTATTTCTAGTAAAAAAGGGCCATTATGGGTTATTCCTAAGATGATTATGGGTTATCCATATGCCATCACGGACATTTTTGTAGACCTTCTGCAGGTATATAATATTTTAGTACATTGTTTCGATCTATCACTTAGGATTCAGCCAGCGTTTGCAATTCAAGTGCTAAATCGTTAGTACATTATATATGAATTATAATAAAACTACCCCGTTGAAACCGTCTGTCCATAAAAAAATCCGCATCAAAATCCGTTGCGTAGTTTCAAAGGTTAAGCATTTAAGGGGACAGACAGCGGAAAGCGACTTTGTTTTATGCTGAGTAATGATGAAGATATACAGAAACAAAATGTAATTTTTTTTCATAATAGATTATCAAAGGACAGTGTTTAGTGCTGAAGACTTTGAAGTATTACTCTATTTCATACAGCGCATTCTAAAACTAACCTGTGTGCAGACCTCTAAGGGTATTATTATATACTGGGCTCTTGCCCAGCGTGCGCCCCATACTTATTTATTAATGACCCTTCAATATAAAATATGTTTCATTAGGCGAGGCTTTAAGGAAAAGATACTTACTTAATACTACAGAAAAGGCAGTACCTATTGCTTCTAAGCTTTATCCTGTCCAAAATGGGCAAAAATAAATATACTACCTACCCACCTAAATGTAATAACTCATCTCACTTTAACGAGTAAAATATCAGTGTTCACATTATATGTGAAATGACAATGTGTCTTGAGAAAATAAGACAGTTTTAAAACATTTAAAAAAAAAATGCATTTTTCACTTTTGAAAAGTAACGGCCAGAGTCAATGAAAAAATTTAGTAAGTACCTACTTATCTTTACGTGGAATGGAGGATTACCTTACGGTTATTGCATTTTATTTGACAAAATAATACCTTTTTTGTTTCGATGGCTTTGTTCGAATCCTGGCCTACCCACTTTAAAGTTTAGGGATCTGGCGTGGTTTAGGGATCACACGCGTCGATTTTTGAGGCTCCTAACATCACCTTCCTCCAGCACACGTTCTATTTGGTCATGGAATGTGTGTTTAGGCCGTCCTCGACCCCTACATACATCCGCTTGTGCATTGTATATCTGCTTAGTCAACCTTGCATCATACATGTCCAAACCATCGGAGCATGCCTTTTCTTACTTTTACACCAACACTCTCTTTCAATCCGACTTCCTTCCTTACAACCGTGTTCTCGACAATTTTCTGTTCACAAAACAATGATTGACAAACAATTCTTTGTTACTTTAAAGTTATATGTTTATAAATACTGAAGACCGACAAAGTTGTGCCGAATAATTTGACAAGAAGAAAAATAATACCTACATTTGGCGTCTCGTTCGCAACAATAATGGCCGCCACCTTTAGTTATAAAAAACGTAAACCGCGAATATATCCTAACTATAGAAGGAATCTAACTCACCTGATATTAGCTAGCTTGAACACTGAATTCTTTTCACTGATTCCTAATAACAGCAATAATTTTAAACAAATCACAAAAGGACGCTTTCAGGTGCCGCCATTTTGGTTAGTTTAATATGACAGTTCGAATTTAGTTATGAACTTTGTTTATTTTCAACCAGTAATAATTATTGAATGTTGTAGGTTGTATTAAATGGAAATATGTTTAATACAATTTCAATTATCAATACAGGCTTTGACAATATTTGGGGATCAAGCAAAAACTTACTTAACTACACCTTTTATGCACTGCTATTTTTAGTAACGATATTAATATTAAATGGTTTGAAAAGAGTATTTGGCACATGAGTTTCTTGCCTGATTCTTCTAATGATAGCCTCAGGCCGCTCGTGGCGATGGAGTCAGTGTTTTCTTGTACCTCGGAGACAATTGTTTCAAGCGTCCGTGTTTAAGTATTTCATTATAAATATGTAGTAATATAAACCTTGTACTTGTTGACTATTTGAAGGGGAAGTTAAAGTAGTTTAAGTGAAGCCTACACCTTCGGGTAACAAAGGCGTGAAGTTATGACGCCTTTGTTACCCGCAGGTGTAGGCAGCGGCTGTTAAGCCTCGTCTCGCCGTTATGTTTACGTCCCAATGGTGGGGTGAACCTATTGCCAAAACGGGCACAAAATTTTCAGTTATCAATATTTATCACACTTAACTTCCGAAAACAACTTCGACAAGTCATTGGTATGAGCCAGTGCAAGGATTCGAACCCGCGACTTCCGGATTCAGAAGCGGGGTGCTCGACCACTGGACCACAAAGATTTTAAGTGAAGACCTGTGAAAATAAGATTTCTTTGAATTTGAATTTACTGTGAATTTACTAAACGTCCGGTTTAAATGTAACATAAATCAAAGGCATAATTCACGTGTCGGTAATACTTTTACAGGATAAATTGGGCTGTCCGAAATTACGAAACAAACTTTTTAGCGATTTTCACAAATAAACTTTTCCTGATGAGATAAATAAACTATGTTACAATATAATTGGATGCTTGGGGGTTATGTTGTGGTCAGTCATAGAGTCGAATCCATGACGGGATGAAAACTACACGTAAACAATATAACTACACGCCTTTGTTACCCGAAGGCGCAGGCAGCGGCTGTTAAGCCTCGTCTCGCCGTTAAGTTTACGTCCCAAATGGAATAGGTAGTGAACCTATTGCCATACCGGGCACAAGAAAACTAGTAGTTACTTTATTAATTTTAATAGTAATTAGTTAGACCACAGAGTAAATATGAATTTCCAGTGAACAGAAAGAGCCAAGATAACATGGATAGATTGTGTGAAAGACAGCATGATTAAGAAGGGTGTTAGTGGAAGATGAGGGAAGTGATGAGGGAAGTGAGGAAAACAAAAACCTGTTGTGCCGTCCCAAAAAACTCGGACAGGGGAGAATGATGATGATGATGAGCTATTGTGCTATTGATTATAGGCCAATGTTGAGTTTTTATATAGGTATATTATTAGTTGGTAGAGCCTATAGTGTAGTATATTATATTATTAATAGGTATTATTGGTTGCTGTGTGGCGCTGGCTTAGAATACCGCCACCCCCTCCTTTCCCGTTATCATTTCATCATCATTAGCCTATTGCAGTCCACTGCTGGACATAGGCCTCTCCCAATGTGCGCCACAACATCCGATTCTCTGCTTTCCGCATCCAGTCTTTTCCAGCAGCCTATCTGAGGTCGTCTGACCATCGGGCTGGTGGGCGTCCTACGCTACGTTTACTAAGACGCGGTCTCCACTCAATGACCTTCTTACTCCATCTACCGTCGGTCCTTCGGCAGATATGACCAGCCCATTGCCACTTCAGCGAGCTTATTCTGCGAGCTATGTCGGTTACCCCAGTTCTCTTCCCGTGGGTGTCGTAAAAGGCGACCAAGGGAAAGGTTAGAAGAATGGCCAGCAGCATTCTCTCTCAACAAAATACAGCCTACTGCGCCAACCCAAACCAAAAAAAACCCCATGAGTGAACGGACCGACAGTTGCTCTATGGGGGAGGCATAAGTCCAGCAGTGGACCTCAAAAGGCTATTGATGATTGATGAGAGCCTAGCAGTTCGCTGCATGAATGGGCCGGCTCGATCGGTGAAATACCACGCCCTCTCAGAAGACCGACGTAAAGTGGCTCATGCCGCGTTTCGTTCGGTGAGAGAGGTACCCGGAGGCCCAGCCCCCTTCCTAATCCTTTCCTATCCCTTTCCCTTAAAGATCGGCAACGTAACAGTAACTATAAGTGTACTATATGTGTGGCTGGTATCTGACTGGCCGTTATGTTTTTGTCCTAAATGGAATAGGTGGTAAACCTATTGCCGTACCGGGCACAAAATTTTCAGTCATCGATATTTATCACACGTACCTAACTTTCAAAATTAATTAATTTCGAAAAGTCATTGGTGTGTGTCAGGATTTGCACCCGCGACCTCTGGATTCAGAAACCGTGTGCTTCACCACTGGACATCCAAGACTAACAAAAGTTGTGTGTTTCTTAAAAATTTATGTGTTTTATACATTGATAACTATCAAAATGACACCGCTACCTACAGCTCTTTACACACTTCCGGGTTTTACAGGCGTGAATATAATGTAATAACAATGTATCAAAGAAATATGAAAATACAATCGTAATCATATATTTGTCTTTATACCTCATCAGAATCCACGGAGGGTAAAATAAACGGCGTGTTTTTTAATAAAATCACTCGACGGCCCTCGGGCGAGGGTCGGACCGAACCCCCCGAGGGGGTAGCGCTGGGTGGAGGAATCAAATTGAAAACCTTCACCGCGCCACACACACCAGCTATCTCTGTTATATTCAAATTCAACCGGACTACTCAGTTTTCGACCGGTTATTGAAGCCGTTTAATATTTATTGATCCCTAGATAATGTGAATGCAAAGGTTTCGAAGGTTGTAATTATGCCTCGATACAGAGAATTTTTTATTTGCATCTAAAAGGGCAAAAAACCTTTTTTGTATGCAATAGGAGGGCAAACGAGCTAGTTGGTCACCTGATGGTAAGCAACTACTCATCGACCATGAACATCTTAGAGCGTTGCCGTCCTTTAAAGGAGTAGAAGAGGAAAGGAAGGGAAAAGGGGATCGGGGTTCCGGAGACCTCTCTCACCGAACGAAACGCGGCACGAGCCAGTTCACGTCGATATTCCGAGAAGTCGTGTATTTCACCAATCGAGCCGGCCTATCCATGCAGCGAACTGCAGGGCTGGCATCACGGTTAATATAATACCTCATTTATCACAAACAACAGCCGTAATAATATTTTGGGGAAGTTATTTGTGATGTGAGTGGTGGTGGAGTAGCAATATATCAATGACAGAAGACGGAGACTGAATCTGACATAATCATTTAGAACAGATTGCCATAAGGCACGATATACCTAAGCAGTTCTTTCATAACTCTCCTCAAACACGCTCGTCGGATTTTAAGGCTCCTGACATCACTTACATCGTCCTCGACTCCTACATTCATCCGCTTTTTTTTTGAGAATCGATATTAACTAGAATGTCTTCTTGTAAAGATATATTTTACTTAATATTTAAAAAAATCTATCGACAGTGAATGAGCCGGCTCGACCGGTAAATTACCACGACCTCTCAGAGTATCGACGTAAAGTGGCCGTATTGCAGCGTTTCGCTTGTTGAGAGAGATATCCGGAGCCCCAACCCTTTTCCGCATTCCCTTCCCATCCTATTTCCGACCCCTTCCATATCATTTTGTGAGAGCCGACAATGCAACTGTAACAGTATATGTGTTCAGGTGTTCATGGGCGGCGTTTGTTACTCACCATTCTTGTGTAGGTACTGATGGAGAAGTACACTGATTAACTTAATACATACATACATAACTTCATGCCAAATCCCTTGCGGGGTAGGCAGAGAGAACAGAGCGCCATAGGGCACGATTCTTACACGCCTCACTCGCTTCGTTGGCTTTCATAACTCTTTTCATGCAGCGCGTCGGTTTTTGAGGCTCCTAACATCACCTTCCTCCAGAACACGTTCTATTTGGTCATGGAATGTGTGTCTTGGCCGTCCTCGACTCCTACATCTATCCGCTTTTGCATCGTATATCTGCTTAGTCAATCTTCCATCATCCATCCTTTCTACATGTCCGAACAATCGGAGCATGCCCTTAGTTACTTTTACACCGACACTCTATTTCAATACGACGTCCATCCTTATAACCTTGTTTTCCACGCGGTCATGGAGGGCACTCCGCAGATTTTGTGCAATGCCCTCATTTCGACCGCATTTATCCTACATTCATGCACGCTCTGCCATACCCAGCTCTCGCTTCCATAAGTTAGCGTTGGGATCAGTATTGCATTGTGAATTGCTAGCGGGGCTTTTCTGCTAATATATTTTGCGCCCAGGAATCTGCCCAACGCCCAACGCCTAGACACACATTCCATGACCAAATAGAACGTGTTTTGGAGGAAGCTGATGTTAGGAGACAAAAAAATCGACGCGCGTGCATGAAAAGAGTTATAAAAGTCAACGAAGCGAGTGAGGTGTGTAGAATCGTGCCTTATGGCGCTCTGTTCTCTCTGCCTACCCCGCAAGGGATTTGGCGTGAGGTTATGTATGTTATGTATGTATGTATAAATAAATATCTTTTAAAAAATCTGCAACTCAAATGGAATGTCTCTGGATACCTATCACATTTTGAGGACAACATTTACCACATACCATTAGGTAGCTTGTTTGCTACAGGGGTAGTAAAAATAAAACAATAATAGCGATATTAATAAATTTTAAAGCCGAAGATTTTGATTGTTTGTTCGCTCTAATCTCAGGAAATATTGATACCATTAGAAAAAGTCTTGCATTATTACATAGCCCATTTATTTCCGAAGGCTATACACTAAATATTATCACGCTGCGACCATTGACTGGTGAACTATGACCTATTATATAAGTAACTAGCTGACCGGCGAACTTTGTTCCGCACCAAAGGTAATTTTGACATCGTATACAATTAAATTGCAAAATCTTCAAAAAATGATGATTTTTTCTTTTCAAAGTTATACATGAATTATCATAGTGTCCGACCGAAGGTCTATTTTTGGCCGAAGTCGAAGCCGATTAATCGGCAATCTCCACAACCTTCGACCGAAGCCGAAGCCGAAGGTTATAAACTGTTAGTAATTTAATAATTTTCTTCAATATTATCCACAGCTAAAGAAGAATATCGGGTAAAGTGGCTCTTGCCGCTTTTTTCTCGGTGATAAAGGTATCCGCACTGAACTAAGTGCAGTCGGGTCCGTCAGTCACTCACTCTTTCGTAACAGTTCGTTTAATTCCGACTGTTTTCTGACCTTCCGCGGGACCTTCGGCTTCGACCCAGAATGTGGCTGAAGCCGAAGTTCTCACCGAAGATGGTTTTTTGGCCAATGGTGGCCGAAGCCGAAGCCGAAGCCGAAGCATCGGTCGGAAACTAGATACAAACCACCCCGTTGACACCCTGTATCTATTAAAAAAATAACACATCAAAATCCGTTGCGTATTTTCAAAGTGACAAGTATTTTGACAGTAATAGAGCCAAGCAGTTCGCTGCATGAATGGGCCGGCTCGACCGGTGAAATACCACGACCTCTCAGAAGACCGACGTAAAGTGGCTCATGCCGCGTTTCGTTCGGTGAGAGAGGTAAAAAAAAAAAGTTCTAAGCATATACCTATACCTAAGGGGACAGACATGTGAAAGCGACTTTATTTTATACTATGTAATGATAAAAAATTAAGACGGAACAGTCAAATCATACAAATACAAAACTAGTAAACCTTTTAAATAAATATACTCTATTATTTAAATTGTTCTGCATTATAGTCGGAAATGATGTAATATTTGTTATTAAAATAAATATCAAAACGAAGAAAAAAACTACCTGAATACATAATATAAATTTAATAAAAAGAGGCATAAGGAAACCTCAAAATTACCTTAAAATACAGCACTAATAATAAATTTAAATACACACTACCAAGATTATTTATTTAATTGAACCAGTATATCTCGTTAAAATTAAATAAACGTCTACAATATTCAAAAAGCATGTTAAAAACCGGTTTTATTTAATTCATTATGCATTCAAAAAAAATCACCTGAGAGATTAACTATACAGATAAATATATTAATTACATAGGTACCGGGTTCGTTTTCTTAATGGTAGAGCAAGGTAGATGACTGCATGAATGGGCCGACTCGATCGTTAAAATACCACTGGGAATATCGATTTAAAGTGACTAATGCCGCATGCGTTGAGAGAATCATACAGACGCCCTTTCTTTGTCCGCCTTTTATCCTTCTACCGGCATTCTTTTTGGTGTTGCAGGTGTTTATGGGGACCACTGATTGCTTAACACCAGGATAGTTTTCCAATAAAAAAGAAGACTCCTCAAAAATCTATTTGATAAAGATTAGGAAACAGTGTTGGGCGCAAGGAGAGTTACAAGGACAGTTAAAAGCCCAGCTAGCTATTCGTAATGCTTTATTGGTCTCAATGCTAACTTGCGTACAACCGAGAGTTGGGGAGTTAGTTTACGCAGAAGCGAGAGTTGGGTATGACAGTGTGTTTGAAAGTAGGATATACGCAGTCCAAGTCAAGGTTGCAAGAAATGAAGTTGGACTGAAAGAGAGTGATGATGTAAAAGTAAAAAAAGGCCGTGCTCCCATGGTTCGGCGGAAGAGCTCAGAGGTATCTAGGAGAAGTGCGGATTGATGTAGGAGTCGAGGATGGCAATGACACTCTTTCCATGACCAAATAGAACGCGTACTTGAGGAAGGTGATGTCGCGTGTGTGACAAGAGTTATGAAAGTCAAAGCAGCGAGTGAGGTGTGTAAGAATCGTATTTTAAAACGCGATGCTCGTCTTGCCTACCCTATAAATTAGTTGGCGTGAAGTTAAATAGCTCAGTGAGAACTCCTTTCCTTCTAAAAAGTTATAGATATGTAATAGACTATTACTAAGTACTATTTTACTATATATACAATGGCTGTAATGGCTTGTCGGTTGTAGAAAGTTAGTTCGCATACACAAAGACAGTGAATTCAGGTCGGTCACACCGTTCTTCCACTTGATACATAATGATACATTCAGATCGTGAGATTTCTGAGTGCCGGAGCGTGTCGGCAGTCGTGGTATTGTTACCACAATGATCAATAGCGCCCTCTGTCTTGTCATTAACAGACACTTATTTTAACACTAGTTGACCCGACGAACTTTGTTTTGCTACAGAAGCAATAAATGAGTAAATTTTGGATTTTATTAAGTTTAATTGATGATATTTATCGGCACACGTCGACCAGTATCGCTGCGCGACGCAACCGCTATGTCCCTGTATTTCAAAACTGTAATATCTTCCACAATATTTATTTAAATAACATGCAATACAGGACCATATTGATCTATATTAAATGCACAATGTATTTAATGTACTTAATTAGGTAATGATAAACGCTGTATTGTTTAAAATTGGTTTGTAAATACCTAACACTTTATTACTCGTAAAAAGTAAAGAAATAAAAATGGTTATTGTGGGTTATCCTTAAGAGATAGACGTAACACCTTCACAGAAATTTTTATAGACCTTCTTAAGGTATGTTGTACAATATTTTTTTATCCATCACTTAGGAGTTCAGCCAACGTTGCCAAATAAAGCTAAATTTTCAGTTTTTCTTTACTATATTAAACATAAAATATAATTATATCTATTAAAAAAAAACCACATCAAAATCCGTTGCTTAGTTTCAAAGATATAAGCATACCTATACCATATATATACCCATAAGGGGACAGACAGCCGAAAGCGACTTTATATTAAGTAAACTCTATAATGATACGTAACATGTTCTGTACTGTACATATAGTTAAATGAGGGCACTACGCAAAATCTGCGGAGTGACTCTCGCTGACCGCGTAGAAAACAAGGTTGTAAGGAAGGAAGTTGGATTGAAAGAGAGTGTCGATGTTAACTTTAACATCGACACTCTCTTTACACCTTTTTCTTTCTTACTTAAGAAAGGGCATGCTCCGATGTAGGACATGTAGATCAATGGTTGATGCAAGACTGACTAAGCAGATATACAATGCAAAAGCGGATGGATGTAGGAGTCGAGGACGGCCAAGACACGCATTCCATGACCAAATAGAACGTGTTCGGGAGGAATGTGATGTTAGGAGCCTCAAAAACCGACGCGCGTTCATAAAAAGAGTTATGAAAGTCAACGAAGCGAGTGAGGCATGTTAGAATCGTGCCTTATGGCGCTCTGTTTTCTCTGCCTACCCCGCAAGGGATTTGGCGTGAAGTTATGTATCTATCTATGTATACATATAGCAAGGGGAACAGCGTTACTGTGTGTCTGAAGAATAGAGATGGTTACACCATAGAGCAAAATAAATACTTAAATCGTGGTTGCATACATTTATATGTAAGAAAATAAAAAATGGAGAAATGTTAATTTTAAGACCCGCTTCTGAATCAAGTAATCTCGGATTCACTGAATTCTTTTCGTAAGTTATTTGCGATAAATATCGATGACTGAGAAAATTGGGCCCGGGGTACATCAGAACAGATTGTGTCACAAATTCTATTTGAGACGTAAAAAATGATAAGAACCACAATGTAACAGTCAGTTGAAAGTTGCGTCAATAACTGAGAGGATAATAGGAAATCGCCTTGCATGGTATGGGGCATGTAATGAGGAGGGATGATACACATGTTGCAAAAAGAATGATAAACCTGAACGTAGGAGCAGATAAGAGAAGAGTATAAATATGGATGGATTTTGTGAGAGACGCGATGATTAAGAAGGGTATAAGGTATAAGGTGTGGAAGCTGCGAATGACAGGAAGTGTGGGAAAGAAAAAGCTGTTGTGACGACCCCCGAATAATGGGAACAGGGCAGGAAGATGATGATGCCTACAGCTTCAGGTATAAAAAGGCGTGAAATTACAAAACAGCATAATAATAAAGCAGTTACATAATTGCATTGCAATTATTTGCAATGCTATTGTTCACAAAACACCCCAACGTTTTTCTTTTTCTGCCACGCCGACATTGCCTTCCTATCTATGCCATATGTCTGCCATGTGGTTAGTTACTAATAATGATGTTCTGTACGTCAAAGTATTCTGTGATGGAGTTAATTTAACTTTCATAGATCGGCGATTAACTCTTATGACTTTATCGTAGCCTTTTTCCAGCTCTTAGTAAGCCTTATATTATCCCTTCTCCCAAAATATTCATACCATCCGAACACACTCTTCCAGGTCTACTTTAAGACCGACAATCTCTTTTAGTCCGACTTTCTGTTTCAAAACTGCAAGACTTTGAAAGAAGCAATTATGTTTTCGAACAAGGAATTATAGGATAGAATAGGGAGTGCCTAGTATAGAAAAGATATAAATATATTTGTAAAAAGTTTAAAAAGATATAAATATATTTGTTTGTTTGTAATCGATAAACTCCGCAAGTAACAAACCAATTTTAATATTTCTATCACCTTCTCACCTCCGTAGAAAGCTAAATTATTTCTAGGTATGTAACATAGGCTTTAATCACCTGTTTACTTTTAAATTAAAGAAAAATGAATATGAGTTTGTCGGGTGGTCAAGCACTCTGCTTTTGAATCCAGTAGTCGTGGGATCGCATCCGAGCTCACACCAATGACTTTTCAGAATGCCACTTTTTTCAGAAATTTTATGGAAATTGGTTCCGCCACCATCCCATTGGGAACCTTTGTACAGACAGACCTACACCTTTTGGGTAGAAAAAAGCGAGAAGATATAAAAAAATAGTGTTAGATTGTGTGTTTAAATTTAAATATCAAATTTCTTTTCCTAAGAATTCACAGTAAGTAAGTATCTATAGTTGGTTAGCTGGCACTTAAATATTCTAGTTAGACGAGTTGAGTGCCGCCGCGCGCCCGTCGAGTGTCAATACATTTTTAACTAGCTAACTACGGGCATGCCCGACCAATATTTGTGCTAGGGCTGTCAACAATCTTAAGAAATTAATTCTTATAAATAATTAGTCTACTAATAATGAATCTGTGAATTCTACCTATAGTTTTGTATAACTGTTATCATCAGTACATAGTATAAAACGAAGTCCCTGTTCGCTGTCTGTCCCCTTATATGCTTAGGTCTTATGAACTACGGAATGGATTTGGGTGTGTGTTTTTTATTAGCTAGATAGGTTTCCAGTAATTAGTAGGGTTCCAATAATACAATAGAAAAAAAAAGTTATTTTCGAGGTTTGCAGCTGTAATTGCAAACGCTGGCTGAACCCTAAGTGATAGATTAAAATAATGTACTACTTTATTATATAACTTAAGAAGGTCTAAAAAAAGTGCGAGATGGTATATGTCTATATCTTAGGGATAACCCACAATGACCATTTGTATATATTTTATTTTTAAAGATAAATAATAGCTTATTTACGATGCGAATTTAAATGTTACACCATTAATCCTTATCTAAGTAAATACCTTAAATGCATCGTGCATTTAATATAGATTAATTTTTAAATTACAGTATGTAATATAAATGGATATTTACGAATATATTACAGTTTTAAAATGTCATAGCGATTGCGTCGCGCGGTGCCGATAAATAGTGCCAATTGAACTAAATAAAATTCAAAACTCACTCTTTCATTGCTTCTGGGGCGAAACAAAGTTCACCGGGTAAACTAGATATAAGTATATAAGACACATACACACATACAGACAGATACTGCAGATGGCTTTGTTTTATAATGAATATAGGTATATAAATAGACTTTACCTATTCATAGGTGCCAACCCTATTAGGTAGAAGAGTGGGAGGTCGCTAATGAGACACTCACACGCTCCCGGATCATTGGGCTTAGTCGAGTGCGCACGAATGTATATATATGTATATATTTATTAACAATTCGAGGAATAATCAAATTGATACTAATTTTTATTTACTGGGTATTTTATTACTGATTTAGACAGCCCTGTATAATGGTTTTAAGGACACCATAAACAAGATAAATTACACCAATCACGCTAAATTTGATTAATAACATAAGTTCATGCTAAATGCCTTAGCGGTGGGCAGAGAGAGAAATCCGTAACACGAGACACGATCTATCTACTTCTATCTTCCAAGACTGGTGGATGATGGAAATAGTACTATACCTATAACTTTTCAGGATTGTATCGAGTTTATTTAGAACTTATTTTTATTTATTTCCCGACGTTTCGAACTCTTTACAGAGATCATTTTCACGAGTGAGTCCGTACTGGTTTACATATTTATTTCTGATCTCTCTAAAGAGTTTGAAACGTCGGGAACTAAATAAAAATAGGTTCTAAATATACGCGATACAATCCTGAAAAGTTGTTTTAATATTGTGAATGTGATTCGCGAAAATGTAAGAAATCACTATACCTAGTTCCACTATGTCCATATATTTATGGATTTAAATAGGACAAGTTTTCGCCACCGTTCCACCCGGGTAGCTAATTTAATGACGATTTCAAATTTCAAAATCTTTTTTTAAGAATTGATAACGGAACGGAACCGAAAACGGATGACGGACGAATAACGGAACTGAAAACGGAATATGTGAAACTATATGTTTGGATTTAGTTATTATATTAGTATTTAAGAACTGAAAAATGTTAAGATATTAAATTATTGATCTATAGATGCGTGTTCATAGCCAAGAGGACCAGAGCTGGTACCTACTATAAATGATGATGCCGATTGCTCATAAATGTGATCTCTGGTTTCAATCACTTCGTATTAATTGATCAAAACTTAAGTAGAGTAAGTACCTTTGAAAACATTTGTATTTTTTCATCATCATCAACCTATCTCCGTCCATTGCTGGACATAGGGCTCTCCTTTGTCACGCCACTGAGCTCGATCTTCGGCCATCCGTTTCCAACCACTGCCAGCCACTCTGCGTATATCGTCACCCCACATAGCCTGAGGGCGTCCTACACTACGTTTGCCAAGACGCGGTCTCCACTCCAGGACACGTTTCCCCCTTCGAGAATCAGACGTTGGGTTATGTCGATGATTTTAGTTCTCTATCGGATGTCTTCATGTCTAATTGTTATTACTTATTTGGCCGAGGTATATATATTCATGAAGAACTTCGAGATGCATCCCACCCACCTAGTATAATTGGCTCCGTGATGATGTGTTGATTAAACATAACCTTAGTTTTGTCTAATTTCATCCGAAGACCAATGAGTGCTGAAGAATCAGCTAGGTCGAGCAACATGTGTTGTAGATCCTGAGCAGTTTCAGCCATGATGATGATGTCGTCCGCAAATCTCAGGTGTAAAATGTACTCGCCGTTTATATTTAGGCCACGTCCTTTCCAGTCTAAAGTCCTAAACATGTCTTCCAATGCATTTGTAAATAGTATGGGGTAATAACGTCCCCTTGCCTCACTCCCCTATGCATTGGAATTAGTTCAGGCTTCTGGTTCTCTGTGTGGACTGACATTGTCCAGATTTCGAAAGAGTCGAATGTTTTCTTGTAGTCTACGAATACAAGACACAGCGGCTGATTGTATTCTTCTGTTTTTTTGAATAATTTACTGTACAGTGTGGATATGGTCTACGGTGCTGTATCACTTTCGAAACCCGGCCTGTTCCCTTGAACAGGCCGGGGTTTGGTTTGGGTTTGGTTGAAATTTGTCAAGTCTACGCGCCAGCCGGTTCGTGATTACTCTTGAAAACAACTTATATCTATATATGGCTTAGCAAAGAGAAGGGTCGACAGTTCCGCCACAAGGTCTTGTCACCTTTCTTGAAGAACAATGTGACTACACCCCTGCTCCACGCCCTAAGAGTTCTCCTAGAAAAGAGGACGGAATCAAATATGCGCTAAAGTTCTCTTAGCGTAGGAGTCCCTTTAAATAGTGTATCGAGTATTTAAATGGAATATTTACTAATCTATTAAAAAAACATGGTGGCTATATTAACAGTGGTAGAGCCAAGCAGTTTGCTGCATGAATGAGCCGGCTCGACCGGTGAAATACCACGACCTCTCAGAAGACTGACGTAAAGTGGCTCATGCCACGTTTCGTTCGGTGAGAGAGGTACCCGGAGGCCCACCCCCCTTCCCCATCCTTTCCTATCCCCTATCCCTTAAAGGTCGGCAACGCCACAGTAACACTATATGTGTTGCTGGTGTCCATGGGCGGCGTTAGTTGCTTACCATCAGGTGACATGCCTGCTCGTTTGCCCTCTTATCTCATAAAAAAAAATGGATACTCTTTTAACAGTGGTAGAGCCACCCAGTTCACTGCTCGACCGGTGAAATACCACGACCTCTCCTTCTCCTCGTCCCATCCCACTTCTTCAATGGCTGGCAACGCAACTGTAACATGTCCATGAACGGCGTTACTTGCTTACTATCAGGTGACACGTCTACTTGTTTGCCTCCACAGCCGATCAATAAAGGATCAAGTCCGACTAAGCAAAATATAATAGAATCATGTGGATAAGGTGCATTTCTTTTATTGTTCCATCTAAGTATATCAAGTGTCAAGATATGTCTTCAAACAAAAACATATTTTATATTCATAATTCGTAACATAATACCTTCCTCCAATAACAACATATCACTAAACACAATCTCTCAGAACCCAATAAAGACTTGACAATGTCCGCTTTTATTTTAGTTCCACAATACACACTGACGTCAAAAAAGGAAGGATTAAGTTGTCACCGGTTCCCACGTCATCGTAAGACCGATTTATAAAAGGCGATGTATTCACGCACTTGACCCCTGACGTTATAATAAATAGCGCAACGAAATACACAAAAAGAAAACGACAGAATACTTAGCTTGTACACACGCACACATGCGAACAAAAAAAACATGCACACATATAAAAGATAACCTCATTCGGACGTATCAAATATACGAAACATATACGCACACAAACAAAATACATTCTAAATCGAACGCACACGATTACACTAATTTGAAAATGGAACGAAATCACGCGTCACTCACACATACGCAACAATGAAACACTTGTATTTACACAGCGCGTGCATAGACATGTGTTGATGTGTGAGTTTTACGACGCAGTTCGAATACGCTCTCACAGCAACGGCGGCATTAACTTGGACTTGTTACGCAGTACGTTATGATTGCAGAGTATTTTTAGAAGTCGATGTCTGTTTTTGCTAAGAGCTCGTTAACGCTGTTACCGTTTGAAGTAAAAATGAGTCCAAGTATTTCTCACTATTATACAAGTTTTTTATCGTATTTTTAAGATACTTAACTATAAGAATTATAACATTAACTTTTTTTATAATTGCAATCATTTTAATACTATTAATATCGCACTAAAAAGATATACCACTAATTGGATGTTAAACAAAAGCTATTTATGACTAAAACTGACGTTTTAGAAATATAAATCCCAATTAATAATTACTTGGCAACATTTAATTAATTATGAAAAAAAAACCCGTACGTTATTTATCGTTATATTTATTTAATAAATGTATTATGTAGAAATAATTATTCCGTTATTAGTAATTATCTGGTTAAATATCTACACCTACACATTGAGGCAGAATTGTTTTGTTAACTCATCATCAAATGGGAGATGAAGACCTGGATATCACAAACTCTTTTAATACGACGACTGGGCATTAATTTTGTTATATCTTTTGAGCTAATTTTAACTAACAATTTTTTGTTCCCAACCCTTAGTCGTAACTTTCTTTCCAGAATCATCATGATCTTCTTGTCATTTAGGTATAAATTAAGCCCAAAATATGGCGTTTGCCTATTGCTTTCACATGGTCATTTAGTTCAGATGGTCGCGGGTTAGAATCCTGAGAGAAACGTGAATTAGATCGTCCGAATAGAGAAATTACTTTGTGCGGAACCATGATCGTATAAAAATACATTCACATACATAATTTCACGCCGAATCCCTTACGGGGTAGGCAGAGAGAACGGAGCGCCACAAGGCACGATTCTTACACGCCTCACTCGCTTCGTTGACTTTCATAACTCTTTTCATGCACGCTGGTCAGTTTTCAACGCTCCTGACATCACCTTCCGCAAGGTCTCGTTCAATTTAATCATGGAACGTGTGCCTAGTCCGTCTTTGACTCCCACTTCTTTCCGCTTTTATATTGAATATCTGCTTAGTCAATATTACCACTAGAGCATGCCCTTTCTTACTTTTTTACCGACACTCTCTTTCAATCCCACTTCCTACCATACAACCTTGTTTTGCGTAGTGCCCTCATTACGACCGCGTTTTCCCTACTTTTATGCACACTGCCATACCCAATTTCTCACTACCCAAAACTTATTTACGTTTGATCCCAACGCTAACATAAGGAAGCTAGAGTTCACATTTAAAATGAACAGTGGGATTATATGGGACTGGGAAATCTGCCCAACACTCCAATTACGCTGTTTCTTTTTTAACGCTTTATGCCTGGTTTACACTCAGCTCCTGCCACTGCTCCTACCACTGCCGGAAATAGATATTGTCCGAAATACTTCTGCGGCAGCCGCGCGAGTGAGTTCTCAGCCTCAGGCCTCGTACTTCTTTATCGAGCAACAATGCGACAGCCGTAAGTTTACTAAATGCTATGAATAATTTAAACGATATAATCAGCATTATCATCAGCCTATTGCAGTCCACTGCTGGACATAGGCCTCTCCCAATGTGCGCCACAACATCCGATTCCCTGCCTTCCGCACCCAGTCAAACTTTTCCTTATATAAACATGTTAAAAAGAAATATTGCATCGCTTATTCATAAATATATTAAGTATAATTAAGTATTTCATAAATATGATAAAATTTATTTATCATATTTATGAAATACCTAGGAGAAAACCAGACCACGTCGGTCGGCTTCTAAATCAAGAAATCGCGTGGACGAATCCGGGCACACACCGACAACTACTCAGAATTGCAGAAATATCGATGATGACCACCACCATAGGTCCACCACCTATTTCGCTTATGACTTTTTAACAGTGGTACAGTGGTACAGCCATGCAATTCTTTGCCTGAATGGGCAGAAATACCACGAATGAAATCAAATACCACGACCTCTCGGAATATTGACGTGAAGCGGCTCGTGCCGCGTTTCGCTCGGTGAGAGAGGTATCCGGAGGCCCGGCCCCCTTTCGCCTTCCTTTTCCCTCCTATTCCCTTAAAGGACGGCAACACACCACGGTGTTTATGGGCGGTGAGATGTTGCTTACCATCAGGTGACCCACCTGCTCGTTTGCCCTCCTATCGCATAGAAATAAACATATACAACGCATTATTGCATTATTTAGTTATGTAAAGATTCGGAACGGAAGGTCCTTTTGTGTCGTGAATTCGTGATGCTGTGTCATTCTTTGTAGCTAGAAATTCATAAATAATTACAACTATCTAATAACAGAAATACTGGCTGACCTCGCGAACCTAACTTTTATATACTTTAACTACTAAAAAGATTAGTGCTCGGCTCTTATTTATTATAGCTAGATAATATATCTATAGCTATCCTAAAGAGTTCTTCGTTAAATGAACTCTCCAAAACAAAACGTTTTTTTTCACCAGTATTAGTTTCCTGTTCAAACAAACAAACACTTCAGCCAATTTCAAATTAGTCACTTGAGTTTTTGAGTGAAATATTCCTGTGTAAGTGAGAAGTAAGATAAATATCGATGACTGAAAACTTTGTGCCCGGTATGGCAGTAGATTCGCCACCTATTCCATTTGGGACGTAAACATATCCGCGAGTCGAGGCTTAACAGCCGCTGTCTACACCTTCAGGTTGATAAACACGTGAAGTTATGTTATATTATTCCCGAGTAAAAGTGGATTATTAAATAAAAATTAATCTATTCCCTATTCGGTCCAATAATTGATATTTCTCCCTGTAATATACGAATTGTCAACTATTGTACGCTTATTATAAGGCTCTGAATGCGTCAGATCGAAGGTTGTTTGATAAATTTCAGAATTAAAGGTGTCGTTTGAATAAAACCGATCAAACGACAACTTTCAGCCTGGAATTTGCTAGAAAAACCAATTTCCGATGAGGTAGTCGCTATTGACAGAAGTAATAATTACGCTTTCATTGAAAGAAGAATATAGAGAGGTAGGTGTTGATTCGTTTGTTTGACTGTTTGCCTTTATTATACCTAACGGATTTGAGATATTTTCTTGTTCAAATACGCTTATTTTAACATAGCTGATATGCGTTTAAGTTTATATAATGACTTTACCCTTTTTTATGGTATTGGGAGGCAAATGAGCTGGCGTGTCACCTGATGGTTAGCAACAAACGCCGCCCGTGGACACCTGAACACAAATAGTGCGTTGCGTTGCCAGCCCTTACTTACAATGGGATATGGAAAGGGTCGGAAGTGGGATGGGAAGGGGATGGGGAAAGGGGTTGGGTCTCCGGATACCTCTGTCATCGACCGAAACGCGGCAAGAACGTCGATTTTCTGAGAGCTGAGAATGACTAATAGAGTCTTAGTAGGGTATGATTCAAGTATTTATAAACGGAGCTCATTCTAGTCTCGGGGGTCTAATGGCCGTCGACCTTCCCGCTTTCCGCTGATTCAGAAACCATTCCGTATCCACACCAATAATTTATTAAAATTATTATCAGAAGTTATGTGTGATAAATATCGGTGACTGACAACTTTGAGCCCAGTGTATAGCAATAGGTTCGCCACCTATTACATTTGGGACGTAACGTAACAATTCGGCGAATCGGGGCTTTAACAGCCGTCTACACCTTCTCGTTGAAAAGGTGCGAAATTACGTTAATTCTTATAAACAATTAGATAATCTATTTAAGACAGGGAGACCGGTAAAAAAAATGTTTTGTCTTTATAACTCCTTCTTGTATGTGTGTGTAGTTGAATGTGTAGTCTTTAGTTTAAAATAACCGGTTCCATGAAAGAGGTAGTGGTATCTTTTTGCCATTCTCATACTCTCTTCGACTGTACCTAATTACCGTTTTGAGTATGTTATTATGTAGGAACCGATCATATATTACAGAGGAAGGAATAGAGCCTCTATTTTTCTCTAGCCTCAGTCTGGACTAAAGATATAGTTCAGGAATCTATCTGTTGTACCCAAAGGTATTCACAAAATACATGAACTGGGCACTGGAGATGTATTTACATAGGTACATAACATAATTTCACGTCTTTTTCTACCCGAAGGTGTAGGCAGTGGCTGTTAAGTCTCGACTCACCGTTATGTTTACGTCCCAAATGGAATAAGTTTTTAGTAAGTTATTAGCTGGCTTATTTACGAAGCGATTTTAAACATTACAGCATTGATAACATTAAAACAACTTTTAGGATTATATCGCGTTTATTTATTACTTATTTTATTTATTTCCCGACGTTTCCAACTCTTTACAGAGATCATTTTCACGAGTATTACAGCATTGGCTTTCATCCAGTTAAGTGTGTTAAATAGATTGTGCATGTAATATAGATGATCCTGGCCCTTTACAGCATGCAATTTAAACGAATATTTTCGAAGATATTGCTGTATTATCATAGCGGGACAGCAGTTAAAGCCGATAAATAGCACAAATTGAATCCTGATATCCAAAATATACTCATTTATTACTTTTGATGCGGAAATCTGCGGAAAACAAAGTTCGCCGGGTCAGATAATAATCTATAATTTTATGTACTTTTCACATCAAATAAAGGGAAACACTCCCCGGGAACTGCAGTTTTGTCCACAACTTTATAAATGACAAACTTATAAAGTAATGACCTTTTGATGCACTACCTATAAGTGCTATTCTGGTACCGTTAACTTCGGCCGTCAGTCGGAGCTCTCAGCCAGCCGTCAGCTCATCTGCATTCAACATTTGAATTTGTAATCAGAATTGCGGTACTCACAGGTTCATCTATCATTCATTCTTCACCACGACTTGATCTTCATGATGATTCCCTTTAGTCATTCAGATAGTGAAGGTGTGATGATGATTTTGATCATTACTATTAATGATGATGATTTTAACAGTGGTAGAGCCAAGCAGTTCGCTGCATGAGCAGGTCTCAAGGGGGGAGGTAAGACACCCAGAAAGAAAATGGGCGCGTTGTGTAGAGGCCTGGGGGGTGATTTGTACTATGTGTATACTAGTGGTTATTAAATAGTTAAAAAATTGGGGGCGCCAAAAAATATTTATTCTTAAAGTCGGCAGTAGACAAAATAAGTTTGGGAACCACTACAATAAAAAATAATGCCACAAATAATAGAGGTACCTCTATTATTTGTACATGGTGGCATTATTTGTGCATCGTACAGATAATGGACTCTTCTGACAGTTATCATTCTTACGCCCGAATACTGAAACGCCACTCAAATCTGACAATCAATAAAGTGCTACTTTCTGCTCAAATTTCACGTATTCTGTCGAATGTGACAGCTACTTAAACGCTTAAGTAGCGCTTATATATTTGATTGCTGGTTCAGTATTCGGGCTTTACTGCCTCAATTTCACGTATTCTGTCTAAAGCAGTGGTTCCCAAACTTATTTTGTCTACTGCCGACTTTGAGAATAAATATTTTTTGGCGCCCCCAATTTTTTAACCATTTAATAACCACTAGTATACACATAGTACAAATCACCCCCCAGGCCTCTACACAACGCCCCCATTTTCTTTCTGGGTGTCTTACCGCCCCCCTTGAGACCTGCAGCGCCCACAAGGGGGCGTTATCGCCCACTTTGAGAAAGACTGGTCTAAGGTGACAGCTACTTAAACGCTAAGTAGCGCTTATATATTTGAGTGGCGGTTCAGTACTCGGGCTTTAAAAGTATAATCAACTCGAGGGGCAGATACCTATAATAGTTAAGAAATAAAAGAGTTTTTGGGGATGGTGATGTCAGAACTTTAAAAACCAACTTAACGTGTATGACAAGAGTTATGAAATTCGAAGAAGCGAGTGAGGTGTGTAAGAACCGCGGCTTATGACAGTCAGTTCTCTCTGCATACCCCTCAAGGAACTTGTAGTAAAGTTATGTACGTATGTTTTAATGACTAAGTCGTGCCCGATATAGGACAAAATGGACTTAATTTCTCAATTATTAAATGCTGTTAATGGAAAAAATCGATATTTCTGATGATTGTGAAGTGAAGAATGATAAGGCTTATTGAAGGCTTATAACAAGCAACTGAAGTTATGATATATTTTTTTGTAAATTACAACTGCAATTATTCTGTTTGTTTAATAGTTACCTAAGTTAGAAGTTGCTGTATTTGATTGTGATCTAAATAAATAAACTTTGTATTTAACATAACATAACTTCACGCCTTTTGTTACCCGAAGGCGTAGGCAGCGGCTGTTAAGCCTCGTATTGCTGTTATGTTTACGTCCCAAATAGAATAGGTGGCGAACCTATTGCCATACCGGGCACCAAGTTTTCAGTCATCGATATTTATCACACATAACTTCCGAAAACAATTTCGAAAAGTCATTGGTGTGAGCCAGTGTCTGGAATCGAACCCGGACCTCTGGATCAGAAGCCGTGTGCTCGACGACTGCGCCACCGAGACTGGTGTACTGTTATAACTTTGTATTTAGATTCCATTAGATGGCTCCTAATTAATAATTCTAAATTATCTATGACAATGGAGATTTGCAACAACAAACATTTTAAAATCTAAATTATTTATTGGTAAATTGGTGCGCTATTACATATTAAAATAATTAATAATGTCCCAGGTGTCCGTTCGATTCTCAGCCGATTGCACCAAATGAAGATCTATGTTTTTAGGTACGTGTATAGTTTGAATGAGTTTCAGTTTTTGCCTGAATAATAAGCTTGAGAAGCACATTATTACTTAAAATCATCACTCGTTGTACTGAGATATTACTTAGTTTTAAAAAATAACTTGGATACTATATGTTTTAAGTAAAACTATAGCGGGCCTTTACGTCCAATGTCAAATAATCATGAATCGTGAATCATGTCAATAATAAAAAAGTATTTCTAAAATTATCATATTTATAAAGTATGTTTCTTTAAATATTTCTTTAATAAGTTCGAGACTCATAAGCCCGAATACTGAACCGGTTCAGTATCGCTTGATACTTACGCATTTAAGTAGCTGTCACATTAAACAGAACAGAATACGTGAAAATTGAGCAGTAAGTAGCACTTTATTGATTGTCAGATTTGAGTGGCGGTTCAGTATTCGGGCGATAGTTTTTCGAAGCAATCTCAAATTATCGCACCCATAGATTTATTATAGACTGTGATGACACATGTCAGTAAAAATTTACTACTAATCATCACTGACAGCGCGACCGCGAGTAAGCGATTCACAGGACGTATTTAATTCAACACATGAACAATAATTATTTAAAGTTGACTCTTGAAGACACTTTTTACATATTGATAAGTTACATCAACACACATTAACAACCCATTTTGGGTCTTGTTGTTTGGGTGACTATTCTTATATCTATGATCACTCCATTATCAGAACAGCCCAAGATACAACAATACTCCACCACGTCCAAGTCCTCGTTCAACAACAGCGGTTAAGTGCGAGCCAATCTACTAAAAGCCAAATCATTTTCCAATTCCATTTCCGGAATTGTCCGCGTCTGGAAAACGGTATGGAACAAAAGGGGGATTACAAAGGCCGTCCGTTATCCACTCTCCACCCCGGTTCTCCTCGTGTCCCCACTTGTAGCGGGTGAAATGGGGTGGCTACCACCACCAACCTCCCGAGGGATCGCGCTCACTAATTGCTAGCTTAGATTGGGGGTAATGCATGACGCGTACGTATTTTTTTTGTTAATAAAGTATGAGCTTGGATCAAAGACGCCATTTATATTAGTTAGTGTGGATTTTATTTTAGTGACAATGAGTTGGTTGTTTTTTGATGACTGCTTTGCAAAAAAGTAGTATTTTCAAGGTTCCATTTGATATGTCCTGCTAGCTATATATATATATATTTAGTATTATGAGTTGCTTTATTACATCGTAACTCTAAAACTAGCACGGATATCGGGCGTCATTAGAATACATACTTACAACTATTTGAAAAAGAAGTCAATTTTTTAAAAACAAAGTAGAAATTTCACTAATACATACTTATTAAGAGTTATAAATAGATTCTACAATAAGATTTGTTACATTTTTAAAATAAATAAAAATATTTTATTAGATTACATACAGATAAATCCTGAGCTTGATACAATCTTAGTAAAAAAACTCTCAAAAACATTTACCTATTTGCAAACATTACAAGCTATTTATACAACATTTTCAAATGATTTCATCATAACCTAACAATTTTATAACTAGGTTCAGTCATTGCATATAAGAAAACAAATATTTTAGTAATTTTTGCGTGACACCACAGATTGCTAACTAATTCTTACTTCACATTATGAGACTTGTCCGCAGTCACGTGGTCCTGTCACGAACACGTTGTACACCATCGCTGACTCATCACCGGAAAACTATACCAAAACTCTAATACCGAACGCGAAGCCGTAAATAAAACATGTTGCCCCAAGTCTCCCCCTTCGAAAATATTCGCGTTATTGAGTTAAAAGGAGTCTCCCCCCGAAGCGTTTTGCCGCCAAAACACAACGCTGTACGCTTTGTCCCCCCCGTCGAGCGTAAAAACATCAGAAAATACGAAGCGCGTGCGACAGAGAAAGAGAATCCCTACCGGTGTGCAAGAGAGAGACGGAAGATTTAATATTTTATCTGGCATCTTCCACATCAGGATATGGAACGGTCAATAGGTTTTGTATCTTATGTGTGATAGAAATATGGTCGAATATTGTTAGTTGTGTGGTAGGATTGCGTGTGTGCCCTTACATCTGTGGGAAATTACAACCACACCCACGTCTATTGCAGCAATAATAAAACATTGTGAATATAAATAAAAATAATAATAACACGGACAGCGCATTGAAGACAAGGTTGTAAGGCAGGAAGTTGGATTGAAAGAGAGTGTCGGTGCTCAAGTAAGGAAGGGCATGCTCCGATAGTTCGGATATGTGGAAAGAATGGACGATACAAGATTGACTTAGCAGATATACAGTGAAAATACGGAAGGATGTAGGAGTCAAGGACGGCTAATACACACTTTCCATGACCAAATTGAATTGTGGAAGGTGATATCTAAAGCCTAAAAACCAACAAGCGTGTATGACAAGAGTTATGAAAGTCAAAGAAGCGAGTGAGGCGTGTAAGAATCGTGCCTTATGGCGCTCTGTTCTCTCTGCTTAGGACTTGGCGTTGAGGTTAAGTACCTATTTTTATTGGATAGGAGGGCAAACGAGCAAGCGTGTCACCTGATGGTAAGTGACCAGCGCCGTCCATGGTAACCTGCAACACATATTTTAGTGTTACAGTTGCGTTGCCGACCTTAATTGAGTAGGATAGGAAAGGATGGGGAAGCCGGGTGGGCCTCAGGGTACCTCTCTCACCGAACGAAACGCGGCATATGCCACTTTACGTCGATCTTCTGAGAGGTCGTGGTATTTCACCGGACGAGCCGACCCATTCATGCAGCGAACGGCTTGGCTCTACCACTGTTAAAATCATCATCATTAATAGTAATGATCAAAATCATCATCACACCTTCACCATCTGAATGACTAAAGGGAATCATCATGAAGATCAAGTCGTGGTGAAGAATGAATGATAGATGAACCTGTGAGTACCGCAATTCTGATTACAAATTCAAATGTTGAATGCAGATGAGCTGACGGCTGGCTGAGAGCTCCGACTGACGGCCGAAGTTAACGGTACCAGAATAGCACTTAAAGGTAGTGCATCAAAAGGTCATTACTTTATAAATTTGTCATTTATAAAGTTGTGGACAAAACTGCAGTTATTTAATGTGAAAAGTACATAAAATTATAGATTATTATCTGACCCGGCGAACTTTGTTTTCCGCAGATTTCCGCATCAAAAGTAATAAATGAGTAAATTTTGGATATCAGGATTCAATTTGTGCTATTTATCGGCTTTAACTGCTATCCCGCTATGATAATACTGCAATATCTTCGAAAATATTCGTTTAAATTGCATGCAGTAAAGGGCCAGGATCATCAATATTACATGCACAATCCATTTAACACACGTAACTGGATGAAAGCCAATGCTGTAAATACTCGTGAAAATGATCTCTGTAAAGAGTTGGAAACGTCGGGAAATAAATAAAATAAGTAATAAATAAACGCGATATAATCCTAAAAGTTGTTTTAATGTTATCAATGCTGTAATGTTTAAAATCGCTTCATAAATAAGCCAGCTAATAACTTACTAAAAACTTATTCCATTTGGGACGTAAACATAACGTTGAGTCGAGACTTAACAGCCACACCAAAATATCGTAATTATTATTAATTATTTTTGACCCTAAACTGCGGGTGTTGCTGACAATGATCTAAACCGTAACACAACAATTTTCTTAGTCCCAAAGTGACGTAGCATCTTATCATAATTACTGGCATCATTTTTTTGCTCCGGTTACATTATCAAAAGGATTCTAACTCGATACCTCTGATTCAGAAACCTAAACTAGACCTAAATTACTTTTGCTTGTTATTAAAAACACATATTTAGGATTATATAGCGTTTATTTATTACTTATTAGGTCGGGGAAAAAGTCTTTTCGCATAACGTAGGTATAAAACTTATTATAAAATTTCTTTGACTGTACTATTTGTGTCTGGCTGGTTTTGGTAACATTAAAAAGGTTACATTATAAAGAAAAGAAAAAAATAAAAAAAAGTTGTTTCCCGCTATTTTTCATTTGTTTTTCTCTCCGTAAAAATGAGTGAATCTAATGAAGAAATTCGATACATTTTAAAATTTTATTATAAAAAAGGCAAAAATGCAACTCAAGCAGTGAAAAAAATTTGTGATGTTTATGGACCTGATGCAGTGTCAGTAAGAGTAGCACAAATTTGGTTCAAACGTTTTCAGTCCGGAAATTTTGATGTTAAAGATGCACCTCGCTCTGGTCGCCCTGTTACGAATAAAATGGACGCCATTTTTGAAAGAGTGGAGCAAGATCGGCATATTAGTAGTTACGATGTAGCTGAAGAACTGGGAATTGACCACAAAACAGTTTTGACCCATTTGAAGAAAGCTGGTTATACAAAAAAGCTCGATATTTGGGTGCCACACGAGCTCACTCAAAGAAACTTAAGTGAACCGTGTACTCATTTGCGATTCATTATTGAGACGTAATGAAACCGAGCCGTTTTTGAAGAGATTGATAACTGGCGATGAAAAGTGGATCACGTACGACAAGAACGTGCGAAAAAGGTCGTGGTCGAAAGTTGGCCAGGCTTCACAGACTGTGGCCAAACCTGGCCTAACACGAAATAAGGTGATGCTGTGTGTATGGTGGGATTGGAAGGGCATTGTTCATTATGAGCTTTTACCGTCCGGCAAAACCATCGATTCTGATCTTTACTGCCAGCAACTGATGAGATTAAAGGAAGCAGTCGAGAGAAAACGGCCGGAATTGATCAACAGGAAGGGTGTGGTCTTTCATCACGATAACGCTAGACCACACACATCTTTAGCCACTCAGCAAAAATTAAGAGAGTTCGACTGGGAGGTCCTAGTGCATCCACCATATAGCCCTGACCTTGCGCCTTCAGATTTTCACCTGTTTCGGTCTCTTCAGAATTCTTTAGGTTCTGTAAGGTTGACCTCAAGAGAGGACTGCCAAAACTATTTGTCCCGTTTTTTGATCAGAAGTCCCAAAGTTTCTACAGTAACGGGATAATGTCTCTGCCCACAAAATGGCAGAAAGTTATTCAACAAAACGGTACATATATATTGTAAATAAATGTAAATAAACTTTGAAAAAAATGTCTTGACTTTTCATACAAAAATACGAAAATACTTTTTCCCCAACCTATTATTTTTATTTATTTCCCGACGTTTCGAACTCTTTACAGAGATCATTTTTACGAGTGATGAAAAAAAAGATGGTAGTTGTTCAAAAGCTATTTTCATTGATACAGAGAGCACCCACTTTTTGGAAATAAAAATCTAAAAGTTGATGTTAAAAATATGATTTACCCACATCAGACCATGAAACAATAAATTAAATATTTATTTATAAGATATATTTACTTAAGAAAAATTTTGTTTGTAAAGATCCTTTGTTGTATGATTTAGTAGGTAACAGTTGTTATTTTTAATTATTAGATAATTATCTTATTTTTCTGAGTTAGTTGATATCAGAGTATAACTATTATTAAATATTGATTGATTTTAAATTTAAAGGTAAGTATTTGTTAAAAAATCTACCACTGGGTCAAAAACGCGGCCAGTCCTGAGAAAGACCCAGCAAGAAAACTCAGCGGCTGTTCTTCAAAACTGATTATTATTTCATTTTAGACGGGCTATTGATAGTACTATTATATGTAATATTTTGAGAAAAGAAATTTGGTTTCCAGGTTAATAAAATTATTTTGAATGTATACTGCACTATTCAAAATTCTACATTATTTTGGTTTCTGATGTGGGTCTGACCTGCAAACTATACTAATAGTATCTCGCTGTCTGGAGCTGTTTGATTGTGGGCTAGGTTTGATGAGACTTATGACTGGGTTCCAGCTAGGTGATAGTTTCCAGCCATCTTCTCTATTGAAATTGTTTTTTTTCGTCGTCGGGAAATAAATAAAAATGCCTAAGTTCTATATAAACGCGATATAATCCTAAAAAGTTATTTTAATGTTATGAACACATATTATTTTATCTTTTAAGTTTCGAAAGATTACATCAAATTAACTGCTTCTGCGCAAATTCTTGTGTAAACACAGCATAACATAACTTCACGCCTTTTTCTATCTGAAGATGTAGGCAGCGGCTGTTAACCTCGACTCGCGGTTATGTTTACGTCGTTACGTTTGGCGAAACTATTTCCATACACCGGGCACAAAGTTTACAGTCATCGATAGATTATCGGAAAAGTCATTGGTGTGAGCCAGGATTCGAATCCGCGACCTGTTGATTCAGAAGCGGGGTGCTCGACCACTGCACTAACGAGATCTTTTTAAATGTAATTAATGTAAAATATTATTAATTTCCTAATGTTGTTTTCGTAAATACATAATATTTACTAACTAGCTATATAAAGTTCTCAGTGCAGGTGTTCACAAAACTCGTGACAGCGAAATTGAATGATGATAGTTAGTTACCAAATTAAAATTTAAGATATGTTCATATGATATAGGATATGATATTAAATAAGGCAAGAATTGAATTGAAGGCCGATCGAATCGAGAAGTTGTCTGTCTTTTTGTTTAAATTAATTTTTTATTTTTATTATTATAATTAAAATTAATTGTAAGTGCTAAATTACACCTGTTTCAATTAGTCTTTTACAAGTAAATGAGTAAATATCCAAAAGTGGAATAATACCTATCAGAAAATACGAAAGAAAAATAAACCCAGCGATCCGGTGCTACAATTATTTGTGTCAGAAAGACATATATACGGTCTAGTGGTTGTGTGGGTCGTGTTCCAATAATTGTCGCCATTGGACCTGTTCATGAACAGTTACATTTAGCAGAATTTCTAGATGGCGCTAAAATAAAACAGTTTAAAAAATATCAGATTATTCAATCTTAATAGGACGAAAAAATAGTATCTTTTATAATAAACTAATTGACCCGGCGAACTTTGTTCCGCATCAAAAGTGATAATTAAGTAAATTTTGGATTTTTCACGTTTTCTATACTACATCATACATGAATTATATATAAAAACCACCCCGCTGATACTCACTCTACATTAAAAAAAAACACATCAAAATCCGTTGCGTAGTTTCAAAGATATAAGCAAATAAGGGGACAGAGAGCGGAAAGTGACTTTGTTTTATACTATGTATGTAATGTTAATATTTTTTATGTAATACGCATACGCATAAGACTTTGGCTGGCGTGTCACCTAATGGTAAGCAACATATATACCCAACTCCGGAGACCTTTCGTACCGAGCGAAACGCGGCATGAACCACTTTACACCAATATTCTGAGAGGTCGTGGTATTTCAACGAGCGAGCCCGGTCCATTTGCGAATATTTTACCTACATATCTTAGATATTGCCACATACCATCGAGTCATAAGTGGCAAAATATTAACCAACATTTATGGCGCATAAAATTACATTTAATCTAGCCATTTGTATTCTGGTGGCTGTCGTCAATTAGTTGAATGTCGTTGTGTTGCCACGTTATTACCACTTGCCCACATATGGTAGGTTTGGTAGGGTTTTTTTTTCTACACTTAATGGTCTTTTTAATTACGACAAATGTGTATTTCTATAGATAATATGTATAGTTTCGGATATAAATAGCATTTTATATGACTGTAGTTAAATAGCACTTGCATATACTTATTAATAGGTTATCAATGTAGTAGGAAATAAACTTTCCATGCCACTTTTGCCTAGCTTTAGCTAGTAGCTTTCTAAAGATAAAAGAATTATTAAAATCGGTCCAGTAATTTTTGAGTTTTTTCGTTACATACAAAAATACAAATCTTACCTCTTTATAATATTAGTATAGACTAGGTATTGGTAACAATGATTTTGTATAATAAACTAGGTTTTAATTTAATTAAATTCGTCTGTTATTAGTAAAAATAATAATATTACTATTAAATATTTTTATATTAATTATTTTTATTGAAGGGTCTCGGTGGTCCAGTGGTCAAGCACCCCGCTTCTGAATCCAGAAGTCACGGGTTCGAATCCTGGCTCACACTGACTTTTCGAAAAAGTTTTCGGAAGTTATGTGTGATAAATACCGATGACTGAAAACTTTGTGCTCAGTACGGCAATAGGTTCGCCACCACCATTTGGGACGTAAACATAACGGCGAGACGAGGCTTAACAGCCGCTGCCTGCACCTTTGGTTAGAAAAGGCGTGAAGTTATGTTAATATAAGTATAATATAAGTAATCCCAAGTAGTAAAAAAATAAACTCCAATAATGTGTAATAATCTGGCAACACTGTACAAGATCATGCGCAGTGTAGCTCACCGAAATAAAAACTGTTGCTCATCCAGTCCGACCTGTTTTCACGTTCGCAGAATTGGCGGCAAAACAGCGAGAGAACGACGAAAGACAACAAACCAAAAAAAAAACAGCAAACTTCAAATTGCCATCGACCGGTGGTACAGAAGAAATACTGGATGTCGCCAAGGATCACCACTTTTGTTACTTATTAATTCTTTACAAAATTCACTATAAATACTTATATTTATACACTTTAATAAGTATAAATGTCATGTGAGATATTTTTTAGTAAGTAATGTTAGTCCGCTCTACAAAGGTTGCTACATTTTTATATTCTACCAATTGGTCTAATAAACTCTAAATCATTGCGTAGTATAAAACAAAGTCGCTTTCCGCTGTCTGTCCCCTTATATGCATTTAGATCTTTGAAGCGGATATTGATGTGGTTTGTGTGTCTTATATATAATGTCTTAAATAAAAAGTGATAATTTTCGAGATTTAAGATTTCAATTGCAAACACTGGCTGAACCCTAAGTGATAGAACAAAATAATGTCCTACATTATTGTACATCTTAAAAAGTTCTACAAAAAAGTCTGCGATGGTGTATGTCTATCTCATAAGGATAAGCCACAATGAAAATATTTATTTCTTTACTTTTTACACGGAACAGAGTTCGCGGGGTCCACTGGTTTTTAATAAAAACCTAACAGTTAATAATAATTATTTAATCTAAGTTCCTTTCTATGTTGTTTAGTAAATTTTGTACTCCTGAGTTAGATAAATGTTAGGTATATAAGCCAGTAGGTTTGCTAACTAGGCATGAGTGGGTTTATACTTTTCAGTTTTACCTGTTGAGCAGGCCCATGGAGAAAACTGCATAACTCTAAACTGTTTTAATTAAACTAATAAACAAGTATTCCTAATTAATATCTTCAATTATTTTCCACACTTATCTAGATAAAAATATATAATAACTATTTATTTCTTAGATTTTCGCGAATCACATTCATAACATTAAATAAAACAACTGTTCAGGATTATATCGAGTTTATTTATTACTTATTTTTATTTATTTCCCGACGTTTCGAACTCTTTACAGAGATCATTTTCACGAGTGATGATCTCTGTAAAGAGTTCGATACGTCGGGAAATAAATAAAAATAAGTAATAAATAAACACGATATAATCCTAAAAAGTTGTTTTATTGTTATAAATAATAGGTACCTACTTATTTCTTCACACAGAATGCAATTATATTTATACTTAAGTGCTTTTATAACGTTTTGTTCAGTTCGTGTGACATATCCATTTATGGATTGAAGTTATTTTGAAATAATATTTAATTAACTCCATCTGTAAACAAGTTACGTATTATCTTTACTAATATTATAGACTCAAAGAAATTGTTTGTTTGAACGCGTTAATCTCAGAAAGTGCTCGTTCGAATTGAAAAAATACATTTGAGTTGGATAGTGAATTTATTGAGGAAGGTTTTAGTTTATGTATCGTCACGCTACGACCAATAGGAACGGAGCACTCGCGATTTTAGTGGTCAAAGTATATAATGTGACAGTAAGAAGTGCGCGCGATCAAATAGACACTAATAATATTAGTTTTTGTTACTAAATTAAATAATTTGCCGTGATAGTGCCACTCCATATTTTAGCTTGGATGCAGACCAATTCTTGTCTAATCTAAAGTGCTTAATAGCGATCAGCGGTCGATTCCCGCCTGAGTATTTTTTATGGTATAGGAGGGCAAACGAGCAAGTGTGCTACCTGATGGTAAGCAACTACTCATGGCTCATGAACACCGTAGTGCGTTGCCGTCCTTTAAGGGAGTAGAACGGGAAAGGGGGTCGGGCCTTCGGATACCTCTCTCACCGAACGTAACGCGGCACGAGCCACATCACCTCGATATTCCGACAGGTTGTGGTGTTTCACCGTTGTTATGATGAACATGAATATTTCCATGGTGTCCGGACTTTTTTCTATGTATTATAAGTACCTAGATATATCTCTACAAATCCGTAGTCTAGTTTCCGTAAAACAAGCACTTATTAGCCGAACTTGGAAGACTAGAGGGCGTTATGAGAAATTTATTTTAACAATATCCAAAACATTACTCATTTATAAATTCTATAAAAATCATTAAAAGGCTTTTTAATAAGCAACAAAAAAAAATGCTAAACAAGTTTATTAGCTTAATATATTCTCACTTAATTAATAGCTTTTTAACAATGTAGGTAACTCGTCGTGGTGCAAGAGTCACCACCACTATAGGTGAGTTAAACCATAAAACAGTTCGTAAAATTAACGAGTCTTTTAAAATTAATTACACTTTCCTTTTCGTATCATTATAACTTTATTTGTGGTCTGATGATTAATGATGAATCATAAAAAAAACACAACTTAGGTACCTCAATTTTAACTACTTAATAATATAGTATTGTTAAAGTGAACATTAAAAAATAATAAAAAAATCATTAGACTAAAACGGTCTGCTTTTGATTCAAGAAGTCGCGGGATTTTTGATACAAAAAAGTCCCACATTGTATAATATATGTCTATGTCTTAGGGATAACTTACAATGACCATTTCATATTCTTAACTTTGTACGACAAATAAAGGCATAATAACGATGTGACTTTAAAACAGGTATACAGCATTAATCCTTATCCAATTAAGTGCCTTAAATACATTGTGCGTTTAATATAGATGAATATTGTTCCTTTTAGAATGAAAATTATATTAATATTTTCGAAGTTATTACAGATTTTAAATGCAAGCACAGCAGTTCCGGCGCGGTGCCTTATCGGCCAACGCGTGCCAATAAATACTGCCAACTTAATAAAATAATAAAATTGTATACAAGGGCAAACGAGCCAGAGGGTCATCTTAATGTAAGCAACTAGGTACCTACTCACCGCCCATAAATACCATGGTGTGTTGCCATCCTTTAAGGAAGTAGGAAAGGGGATCGGGCTTCCGTATACCTCTCTGACCGAATAAACCGCGGCACGAGCCACTTCACGCCGATATTCCGAGAGGTCGTGGTATTTCACCGATCGAGCTGGCCCATTCATGCAGCGAACTGCAAGTCAACTAGTTTATGACATAATATTTCGTGTCATATTGTTTGTTTCCAAACTCCTCCGTAACGGCTTGGGTGGTAAGGATCTTCAAAACTCTATCAAATAGGAGATTAGCTCATCTATAATAGTTAACAAGGAAAACAGTTCGTCGTATCATTGGTCTGTAGTATCTTGGTTCTGAATTAAGAAGACAACAGTGGAGCCAAGCAGTTCGCTGCATGAATGGGCCGGCTCGACCGGTGAAATACCACGACTTTTCAGAAAATCGACGTAAATTGGCTCATGCCGCGTTTCGTTCGGTGAGAGAGGTACCCGGAGGCCCACCCCCCTTCCCCATTCTTACCTATCCTTCCCCCTTAAAGGTCGGCACGCAACGTTGCCGACCTTTAAGCGGGAAGGAAAGTAATACTATATGCGGTGCTGGTGACTATGGGCGGTGCAGGTTACTTACCAACAGGTGACACGCTTGCTCGTTTACCCTCCTATCCCATAAAAAAAGTCATAGGATAAAACCTCCAAGCTTTTCCGAAGTTATGTGAGATAAACATCGATTAGGTACTGACTATAATATGCTCGGTTTTTGGCAATAGGTTCCGCAATCTATTATATTTGGGACGTAAAAATACGGTTAGTCGAGATATAACTGCCTTAAAAAAACACCTTACATTTAAAATATTTATTTAAAAACCGACATTTACTTGTACATAAGTGAATCTCACTTAGTGTCCTCATAAATATATCAATATGACATGAAGTATATAAAAAAAAACGCTTTAAATTCATTTATATTCAAAATTTTAAATAGTTTATCTTTATAATTGGTGCAAATAGTTCGGAGCGAGTTAAAGACCGTTATTTCTTGAAAGTATTGCTCCAAAACACGCGAGCAAGACACGTTAATGGTAAATATATGTAAAAAATGTATATAATTTATTACATATATAAGACCAAGTGTGTATGAAAAATACATAAGTCTATAATCTGATACTGCATATTGTTTGTGGCAAACCGTTTGCTTTTGTTTTTAATTCGTTACATTTATCTTCGCTTTGAGTACAATTATCCCATTCATTTGTAACTCTAATTATGAATGTATCTAAATATAAACCTCTTTAAGTTAAATTCTTATGTCGTTTCAGTTACATTGTACTTCTATTGCCGTAAATCTGGAAGCATATGAAGAAATGTTTAAAATGACAAAGGGAAAATTAATAACAGAATATTACAAATTAGTTTGTCCAAGATACTTTTTTGTCTTTAACTTTTTGTCCGCCTATAACCTAAGAAGCCCGTTCCGCATTTGGAAACGCAGGTATACGATGAAGAGGTGAAACTATTTAGTGAAATTTAGATTGATATTGTCATGACGACGTTAATCGAACCTTAGCAGCTAGCACGCCTTTATATATTACATACCGTAATACAATGATTTTTACAATTATAACAAAATATAACATAAGTTCACACCTTTGTTACCCGAAGGTGTAGGCAGTGGCTGTCTCACCGTTATGTTTACGTCCCAAAGGGAATAAGGTGGCGAACCTATTGCCATACCGAGCACAAAGTTTTCAGTCATCGATATTTTTCTTACATAACTTCTGAAAACAATTTCGAAAAGTCATTGGTGTGAGTCAATGTCACGATTCGAACCCGCGACTTCCGGATTCAGAAGCGGGGTTCTCGACCACTGGACCACAGAGAGAATTATGCTACAATTACGCTACATAAATCTTGAGTTAGATTTCATATTGACTAACTATTTTATAATAAAGCCGCAGAGAATGATAAACTATCACACAACTTTAATGAAATATTTGATTATTCTTATGGCAAACGGATAGTTACTACAACCGTCCAAGGACATCCGTAACACCAGGATCATCACATCAGCGTTTACAATCCATCTCGATTTGTTTTAGATAGACAATTATGTAAACACATTTACTTCATATTTCATCTAAAGTGACGTTAAGTATATCCACCTAATTACAAATTATTTGTCGCAAACTGTTTGCCGCTAACATTATGCATCATTAAAATTCTAACTCTAGCTTTTTTCTTTTTTAAGGCAGTCGGTGCGTATCGCTCTAATGTGCCCACCTATTAACTTCTCCAAAGCGTGAATGTTTTAATTAAAAGATAGGACAGATTAAAAAATACTTAAAACTGTTAATCAAATGATCAATTAATTAATGGGGTTTCCTTTACTTGGCTTGTAATAAAGTCGGTTTGAATTATCTTTTATTCGAATGCGAATTTGAATAAATAATTAAAAATCATAAGATAACATAACTTCACGCATTTTCTACCCGAAGGTGTAAGCGGCGGCTGTTAAGCCTCAACTCGCCGTTACGTTTAATCAAAGTCCTAAATGGGATAGGTGGCGAACCTATTGCCATACCGGGCACAAAGTTTTCAGTCATCGACACGTAACTTCTTGATTCAGAAGCGGTGTGGTCGACCACTGGACCACCGAGACCGAGATACGAGAAGATATGTTAAATGGAAGGTATTCGATATAAAGATAGATTTAGACATAATGTTTTTATATTTTCCCCAGGAATAGTTCCTATTGTTTACAAACAAATAAACTAATATGACTGATACCTATCATCATCATTACATAGTATAAAACAAAGTCACTTTCCGCTGTCTGTCCCCTTATATGAGCATATCTTTAAAACTACGCCACGAATTTTGATGCGGTTTTTTTAATAGTTAGAAGGTGTCAACGGGGTGGTTTTGATCTATAATTCATGTATAGTGTAGTTAATAATTTTCATGATTTAGAACGAGCCATAAACGCAAACGCTGCCTTAACTCTAAATGATAAATCAAAACAACGTACTACATTATTATACATCTTTAAAAGGTCTACAAAAAAGTCCGCGAGGGCATATGTCTATCTCTTAGGGATAACCCACAATGACCATTTTTATTTTTTACGAGAAATAATGGCGTATTTACGAAGCGATTTTAAACATTACAGAAATAATTTTCATGCAATTAAGTGTCTCAAATAGATTGTGCATGTAATATAGATGATCCTGGCCCTTTACAGCATGCAATTTAAATGAATATTTTCGAAGATATCGCAGTGTTAACATAGTGGGACAGCAGCTGAAGCCGATTAATAGCAGAAATTGATCAAAGTTCGCCGGGTCAGCTAGTTTTTATATATAATCTTAAATTCACAAAATAAAACACTGCTTAATAAAACACTGCTGCTAAGCAGATAGCTAACCAATAAATTCTCATTGTTATTTCAAAAAGTATTAAAAACATTGTTACTTTATTTCATCTTCAGCCGATGGCAATTCTTCAAGAATGCTGTTTATACAGAAGATTTAGGACATTCGGCAGAAGACCATTAAACCAATTTTCGGGTATGGGCAGAGAGGGGAGCGTTTCATCTCCCTCGAAGCGTGACTCAGGGTTTCTAATGGCTGAACGCAGGGAATGCAGTCCACGACACGTTCCTGCCGAGTCTCCATAATTGATCAAAGTCGTGAACTTATTAACAACATTCACTCAATGGAATCAATTATTATCTATACTAATATTATGAAAAACCTGTTTTTGTTTCTTTGTAGGTGCGCTTTAATCTCAAAAACTACTAATTCAAATTGAAAAAAAAAATCATCTTGTGTCGGATAGTCCATTTATTAACCGATTCTTTAGGTTATTTGTTTCCGATTCTTTCGATTCTACGTTTACCTACATAGGTATTAAAGTATTCCGTATTCACCTAATGGAATGTCCCATGGGACAGGCGGTAGACCCATGGCCGTACCTATGCATCGAGTACATACAAATTGTTCAGTTATAGATGTAACACGATAGATTACGACACCCCACTGAGATGCTCCGTATACTCTTCACCAAATGCATGAGCCACTTTAAGTCGATTTTCTGACAGTTCGTTTTATTTCGCTCCGCCTCTTGTTATCATTGTAATGCTTGCTATTAATAGATAGGGATTTTTCGGATTCGGAAACAGGTATTTTAAATGTCTTAAAAATAATTATTTAACTTCTGAACTCAAAACGTCTATTGTTCAATACGGTATCAACCTAAACAATTATGAACAAACGGACGAAGCAAACAATGGCGGCTTCCTACCTACAGCTACCGTTTGTAAATAGCTGCGCCTGCGCACGACTGTGACTCAGCAGTTAATGAGAATAGAGCACACAAACATACCTACCTACTTAACACCCAAGCCAAGTGGCGGCGGCAAGATTAGGTACGTGTTTTTATAAAATCTTTAAAATACATTAAAATTTATTAATTTAATGAGCGAATGATCATGAATCAAATTAAAATATACAACTTAACATAGCTTCACACCTTTTTATACCCGAAGGTGTAGGCAGCGGCTGTTAAGCTAATCTTAGCTTGTGTGTTTCTCTGCTTACCCCTATGTGTTTCAGACGTGAGTGTATTTATTTATGTGTAAAATAAAACTATTTAATTAAAACAAAAATATAATCGCGTACAAATATTTGAGATATCGTTGTGTATTATTGTGCATCAAGGCTATTTCGTGATCGTCGGCAGCTGCTAGTGCAGCGGAAGGTGATAACAGCTGATAACGGCTGATAAGCTTATCAGCAGCGATAATGGGGCTTTGTCGCCGGTATGTGAGCTGACACCTGGCTTACACACAAACATACTTAGGTATATAATGTATATAAATAATTTGAGTACATGTAAGATTCCGCCACCTATTCCATTTGGGACGGCAAAATTCGGGGGATCGAGGTACCTACTAACGTCGGGCAGAAAAAAATGGCCCGGCCTTATCCCACTCTAAGTGGGGTCAGCACAAACGTTAATCTTCTCTTCTCTTCTATGACCCGGCGTCTCCACACTTGCAGCCTTCATACTCATATCAGTTTTTCTTAGTTCATTATAAGGAACTATTTACTGCTTTGAATTGTAACAGTCTGTTTGTGTTGGATAGTCATGTAATGAAGAATGTTTTAATCTATATAACATCACGCATCGACCAATAGAAGGTGAGCACTGAACGTTTTAATAAGTAAAGTACAATATGGCGATACGTAGTTCGCTCGGTCAGCTAGGATTCTATAAGTACATAGCTATTTTGAGGTTCCCGAAGATATTAATGTTCTGGAATAAATTCCCCGAAGGCTTATAAAAAGCAGCTATTACTTGCTATTTTAAGCCATTACCCAAGATCGTTTCCACAATCGATTTTACACGAGCCTCGAAGTCGGATGGACATATAACTGGTAAACCACCAAGTGTCCACTATAAATAGACTGCATACGGGTGAAGCAGGATGCAATAATATGTCGCAACCACTGACAGACTGTCTGCGGTTTTTATTCTTGGATATATTTGTAGTCATTTGACTAAATAGAGTTTAGTCAGAGGTATTGTCAAGCAGTTCTCTGCATGAATGATCCGGCTCGACAGATCAAATACCACAATATTCTAGAAAATTCACGTAAAATCGCGCATCCCGCTTTTCGTTCGATGAGAGAGGTATCCGATGGCCCACTCGTCACCCCCTCCTGGCTTCATACCTATCCATATTCCATCTTAAATACCCTCAGCAATAATGACCACCTTGGAGTTGCAAATATCCATGGGCAGTTCTAACCGCTCACCATCACTTGAGATTTTGTCTCTTTTCACGTTTTCACCCAAAATAATACTTTGAAGTAAATCGTGGACGACTTTTTCATAAATCCTTAGACCAGCAGATTGAGTAATAATCTGCTGGTCTTCAGTCTTAAGAAGAGTTTTTGGATAAAGTGATGTCTGACAAAATTATCATCTGCATATGGCAATAGGTTCCTGCAAAGATTTCGTGTAATTTTGGCAACAAAATAATTCTTCTAGTCAAGGCATATGACGTGTGTAATTATGAAAAAAGATGTTAATCCATTCTTATGCCTAGTTCACCAGCCCGAGTCAACCGCGGTCACCGGGACTGGTGGTAAGTGCTACCTTATAAGGCATAATATACTTACTGTCTATAGATATAACTTTGGTCAAGGATGGTAGAGGGAATTAAAGATGTAAAAAAGAATATTAAATACCTAGCTCTTTTTTGGCTATTCATTCACCTTCACGGTTGAAACGAACGCATCAGCATCTTCCAGGCTAATTTTATCGTGGTCATGATACTGATCATTCAATCAGCAGTAATTAAGCGTGAATGGAGGAAGGTGACAATAAACTTTCCATGACCAAATTGACCTTAGAAGAAGGTGATTTTGGACGTCTAAAAAACTAACGAGCATGATTGACAATTATTTCGTGCTTATGTTTTGTATGCATTGCTATCTCCATCAAATCAAATGTCCAGGTAATCCAAAGATCTCCTGTTAAGTTTGGGTGATCTGGAAGTAGAGGAGTAGTTGACTTTAATCGACATTTTGTAACATTGGTGAATAAACTAAACTAGTTGCTCAACTAGTTGATATAATGCAGTAACTCGTTGACAAAAATGCAACGGATTTAGCGAAGTTTCTCTTTTTGAAATCGTTTTAATTTATATCTGTATAGGTACTAGCTGACCCGGCAAACTTTATTTTGCCTCGGAAGCGATAAATAAAAGATTTACTCTAAATATAACCAGCCTATGTTACTCCTTATTACTCCAGCTACCTGCCAATAAAAGTCCCTTAAAATCCAGGTCCAGCCATTTCAGTGAATACCCGCAACAAACAGAAAGGCAGACAGTAAAAAATTAAAAAAAATGATATTTTGGTGTATGTACTTAACCGTATATATACAACACAAAAAGACACTTCAATTTTATTTATATGTATAGAAATATATATCAGTAGATAGAAAAATCTCTCGTCTAACTGTAACGCATATATCGCGTATTATGTTTGTCGTGGAGTTGCGAGTGTCGTGTGCAGGAGTCAATGACTGGCGCACTCCAGATTAGAAACGCGCCGCTTTCTACCGAGCGGCGGCACTAACTTGGACGAGAGTCGCGTTGCCGCTTCGGACGCGCGTTCGAAATTTGAATCTTTAAATTTTGTTAACTGCCAGTTATAGTGTTTTATTTATTATTTTCTTTTGTGATGCATTTTGTTTAGTTAGGTTCCTTTTTAATTATATTTTTTGTACTTGTTCCTATTCTCTTTTTAGATCTCCGTTCGCATAATAATAATGCCGTTCCCAAGATGTTCCCACACAATTATTTCAGCGTCCTAACCTAATTTAATTATCAAAATTTGCAGTGTATTGTCAAAATTGTTATGGTATTTACCTATATTATTCGAATGAATTCCGTTTCCAAACATAACAATTTCTTTCTTCACGCAATTGTAATGATACAAAAGTACCTAGTTTTATCTACAGTAAAAGCTTATTATAGCTTGAAAATTTGTTCACAATTAGTTTTGAGTTTCATATAGATAGGTTATACAGTATTCTTGTATTTAAATGGTATCTATAGTTTGAGTTAAACTTTTTGCATTATATCGATGAAAATCACATTAAAGACGGTATCATAATTTTACATACCTCGTTATTATTTGTACAAAAAACACTGACCGACTAAAAATATAATAACGTTTATTTCTAGCTTCTACGTCTCTTCTCTCTAATAAACACATAACATTGAATATTAGTTTATCTCCAATCAACAAACAAACGGGTTGCAATTTAAAAATAAATATAGTTAAAATTTAAATAATAAAATTAAGACGGGACCAACAACAGTTTATTGAATTGATATCCGAGGTATCTAATCTTTAAAGTCACAGCACACTGTTAAATAATGCTTTTTATTTGGGCATATTTGCTATTATTTATATTGTGAGAAAGCTCAATCGTAATAAAATCTTCAGGCATGATGAAGACTCGAAATGTTATGACGTAACATAACTTCACGCCTTTTTCTACCCGAAGGTGTAGGCAGCGGCTGTTAAGCCTCGACTCGCCGTTATGTTTACGTCCCAAATGGAATAGGTGGCGAACCTATTGCCAAACCGGGAACAAAATTTTCAGTCATCGACATTTTAACGTAACATATACATTACTTCAGACCTTTTTCAACCGGAAGGTGTAGGCATCGGCTGTTAAGCTTCGACTCACCGTTATGTTTACGTCGAAATGTTCAGGAACAGAAAACTGTTGAAAATAATTTCGAAAAGTCATTGATGTGAGCCAGGAGTCGAACCCGACACGACTGCTTGATTCAGAAGCGGGGTGCTCGACAACAGGATCACCGAGACTTATAACCATTTACAAACCGTTAAGCAATAAACTTATAGCCTAAAAGAGCAAAAAAATATTTAAAAGAGCAAACAAAAATAAATCAAGTCATGACGCAACCACGGATAACTGACCAACAGTCAAGAGTTAACATTATAACATAAGTTTATGTGATTGTGAGTATGAGAGTCGCGATTGGGAAACCAAGTTGGAGCTACCACGACTAAATAAACGGGCTGTTTCAAAAAGAAAAAGCAAATTCCACAGCACCCGGAAACGGCGTAAATGCATGATGAGTTGTACCACTGTGGTGATGAGGCGAAAAAAGTGTGTCTGGGTAGAAAACCTAAGTCTCTGCCTACCACTATGGGATACGGGCGTAAGTTTATGAGTCGAAGAATATTCATAGCGTGCATGTGGGAAAAACTTACTGAGTACAGACTCTGCAGTTTTCCCATCTATATTAAGTAATGGGAATCAAACCAATATATATTTTAGATTTTACGGTGAATATATATTTAAGTCCTAATATTAGAAGATGCGAATGATAGGGAAGTGTGGAAAAGAAAATCTGTTGTGCCGACCACAGATACCTAATGGGAATAGGGCAGAAAGAGGGAAGATTCTCCTGAATAAAATTTAACTTATGTGATTATTATTATTAGGTATTTTTTTTATGAGATAGGAGTGCAAACGAGCAGGCGTATCACCTGATGGTAAGCAACTAACGCCACCCATGGTCATCAGTAACACATATAGTGTTACTGTTGCGTTGCCGACCTTTAAGGGATAGGGGATAGGGAATGATGGGGAAGGGGGTGGGCCTCCGGGTGCCTTTCTCACTGAACGAAACGCAGCATGAGCCACTTTACGTCGATCTTCTGAGAGGTCGTGGTGTTTCACCGGTTGAGCCGGCCCATTCATGCAGCGAACTGCTTGGCTCTACCACTGCTCTGTTTTAGAAAATTTGCGCAGGAAACTTTTGTCTAACAACAGTTTTGATTTTTTGGCTTTAAGAAGAATATTTAATGCTTAGGCGGTCTCGGCATGAGAATAATATGTAAGATAAATAAATTACTGAGCAGATGCAATAAATAGAATGCAGAAGTAGAAGTCCAGGTGCGATAAATTTTCCATGACCAAGTCCGCAATATCTTCATGAAAGGTCAGGAGCACGGAAAACTGCGGTAGGCTGCCAAGAATTTGATGTGAAGTTATTTTCCCATTGAAAAATTAATAACATCCCTTTATTGCTGGGATAGTAGTTAAGAAAATAAAATTATATACCTATTAACTTTATTGACGGGATTTTTGTTGTCATTTTCATCCTTAATAAACCTCAATTATGAAACTAAACTTTTCTCGTGAACAGCCCTATCTATTGATATTTTTAACTCCGTAAAAATCTGATCTATAAATTTACAATTCAATAGAAATTTATCACGTCTTTGCAGGGAACTTTGCTAAATATAACTAAGCAATATTTAAAAATTAGTATTAAACTGTGTGTAAGTTTTAGATTACAACTTAGACATTTTGTTCGAATTTCCTCGAGAAAATAGCGTGAAAAGATTGCAAGTAACTTCGACGTGTGACTCGATCAATATTGAGACTCGTATAAATCTTATTGATGGAAATTAATTTTATGTAACATAAAAATTATTATTTATAAGTTTTCTTGAACGTACAAGAACTTAGTATCCTAGAGCCGAGGGCGATTCACAAATTTGCCGTTGAAATGGGCAAAGTTTAAGAGCTAACAACTAGATACATTTCCTAAACATTGGACAACGTTATTACGCGAAAACATATATAATATCAATATATTCATATTAATTAATATTAATAATTGCATCAATAACAATAACAGCGAAAATATAAGGAACAAACATAATTAATGGCATTCGAATGTTATCTTTTCTTTTGCTTGTAACTTTCAGCTTATTTTCAAAATATAAAAGCTATTGAGTTTGAGTTTTTACTTTGCTTCTTTGTTATAATCAGGAGGTTTCATTCAATATAGAAAATCAGTTCCATCGGCATACGGCATTAGGGAATCGTATGACGTGTCTTGAACAAATAATTAGGTAAACTGACAAGGACTGATAAATATTTTTGCTGAAAGGATGTGTAGATTATATGCAACGTTCATGATTTTCCTCTTTTTGAAATTTTACACTTTTACTCTGATTTCTAGTTGCAGACAACCAATATTCACAAAACAGTTGGTAGAGACTAAAAATGAGATAGATTGAAAACACATTGGCAAATTCATATTACCTAGTATGACATTGGATATTAATCTAGGTATACTAATATTATAAAGAGGAAACCCAGAGTAACATAGGCTATATTTAATCATCATCGTCATCGCCATTTTGTTTGTACGCGAGTAACACCGCGAGGCGAAACGCTAGCACATTTATAATAAAGTAAATACTAAATTAATAGTACTTGGAAATTATGACATTGAAAACAAACCGCCTCATGGTATCCGAGGACATATCGTGAGAACAATGATATCATGTATAAACAAACCATGTTATGTTTGATATAATAAAAACTAATCGTTGCAAAATTATTAATTAGCTATTGCGAAATGGTCCAGACTAATGCCGCCGCGATACTTCGTATTGAACAAAACCTATACATAGCCACCTGGACGGACACATAGAAAAAATATTCACTGATACACCGTTTCAAATACATACACATTTATAAAATCAACTTTATTTTCTAAGGTTTAAAGTATAGATTATGAAGTGTGTTTCAAATAGAACTCTGTCATCCTGAACAACTGCCAGTATTCTGTTAGTATACAATAAATATTCGGCGCCAGTTGTTGCCAGAACACACATATACATAGAAGCAACGTTGTAGCGCGCCAAGAGCGGCAACGTCGCACGTTTCAAATTCCGAACGCGATTCAAATTAAAACATCAACAACGCGACAAGGTTCTACATTTGAACTGTACTTTATTGATCAACAATATAGACTTTATTGTAATACAAATAAAGGTAGTTTTTGTGTTGTATTTAACTGTTGGAATTATGTGTCAGTAAATGATATCGCTATTGCTATGGCTAGGGTAGCGGACTTGAGTGTTTTCAACGCATTGTGTTCAATGTTCTTTTTTTTGTATAGCGATTGAATCGATGTCAGATGGCAGATTTTTTTTATTATTTTACCGTTTTTTGGCCTCGTTAGTTGATGTTCGCGCCGAATAGACCCACTACAATGAACTTTGCAAATGCGAGACACGTTTTTTTAAAAATAGTTATTGTGTTTTTGTGTTCTATAACAATAGATGGATATTGTTATCATCATTACATAGTATAAAACAAAGTCACTTTCCGCTGTTTGTCCCCTTACATGCGCATATCTTTAAAACTACGCAACGGATTTTGATGCGGTTTTCTTAATAGTTAGAAGTTGTCAACGGGGTGGTTTTGATCTATGATTCATGTATAGTGTAGTAAAAAAAAGTGATAATTTTCAAGATTTCGAACTTTAATCGCAAACGCTGCCTGAACTCTAAGTGATAAATCAAAACAATGTACTACATGATTATACACCTTTACAAGGTCTACAAAAAAGTCCGCGAAGGCATATGTCTATCTCTTAGGGATAACCCACAATGACCATTTTTATTTATTTACTTTTTACGAGAAATAATGGCCTATTTACGAAGTGATTTTAAACATTACAGTATTATTTTTCATCCAGTTAAGTAACTTAAATAGAATGTGTTTTTAATATAGATTAATATGGCCCCTTACAGCATGTAATTTAAACAAATATTTACGAAGATATTACAGTATTAACATAGCGGGACAGCAGTTGCGTTGCGCGCCAAAACGCGTGTCGTTAAATAGCACAAATTGAACTTTTTAAAATCTAAATTTTACTCATTTATTACTTTTGAGGCAAAGTTTGCCGGGTCAGCTAGTATGTTCTATATTTGAATAGATTTTAAGCAGTTTGTAGATAAACCATGTAATTCCATATCACATATCATTCTCTATGATTTGAATGGAATTGTAAGAGAATTGGATACATGTAAGAAAAGGTGTAGACAGTGGCTATTACCGCTCGATTCACCAAAAAGTTGCAAACGGAATAGAAACGGAACCTTTCCATACGCCGGGCACAATGCTGTCAGTCATCGATACTTATCACACATAACTTACTAAAAGTAATTTGCATCCGCCACGATTTGAGCTGGACACTTTTTGTCCAGACCAAACCGACAACCAAATCAATTTAAGCTATATAAATTTACAGACATGAGTCTAGGGTTATAGACTCCATATTTCTCTGCAGTCATGTAGACAAAAAATATGAAGTATGTTAGCGTATGTTAGGCCATGTTAGAGCAGACTGCAATTTAGTATCAAAGATCGAGTAAGAATATTGAGATATAGTTTACTTTTTCATTCATTCACTCATTCATCACCCAAACAATAGCTGCACGGAGGCACGTGAACCAGAATAGTGAAGAATCGTCATCACAGCCATTCACAGTTAGCCACGTTGAAGAATATTTGTTTCAGAAAGTGAGCTAGAAGACCATACATACATATGACAGAGGACATTCATCATATGTTTGTAAAAGATTCCCCAGCAGAATGAGCTTTAATCATCTCCTATTTTTATCTGACACGGTTGGGACTGTAAGGAATACTCCTTACCGTCCAAATTTCTTAATTATTTAGATGTACTTCACTCAAAGCATGGGAAATTTTATTCAGCTAATAAGATTAAACAGTTTCCACTTGCAATTATAATTCATATTCCTCTAAACTGGACAATATTTTTGGATTACGTCAGACAATGAAGATATTTTAAGACCGTACACCTGGGAATGCTCATAACATTAAATCAGTTGTGAAACACCAGAGATCTTGTCCAAAAAATTACGTTAACCTCCTGACATCCGTGCTATCTGCCAAGGATGATGATGTGTGAAGCTGTTGATATTGATCAACAAAAATAAAACAGATGGGTATTTATTAAATAAAACTACGGGAAACTATTATTATATCAAATCATAAGCTATTTTAGTTAGTATTTAGTAGGATTTTTGTACCTATCTATTAAGCGTGAACACGGAAGTTGTGGACATCATAACAAATATGGAAATTAATTAATGAAATATATGTCTACACACAAACATACATACATAACTTCACGTCAAATCCGTATCGGTTCCGTATCCGTATCCGTATCGTAGGCAGAGAGAACAGAGCGCCATAAGGCACGATTCTTACACGCCTCACTCGCATCTTTGATTTTCATAACTCTTGTCATACGCACGCGTCCATTATTGAGGCTCCTAACATCATCACCTTCCTCAAGTACTCGTTCTATATGGTCATGGAAAGAGTGTCATGGCCATCCTCGACTCCTACATGAATTCGCATTTCGCCTAGATACCTCTTCCGCCGAACCATCGGATCATCTTTGTTACTTTTACACCGTCACTCTCTTTCAATCCAATTTCCTTAATGGAATTTATAATGGATCTTATAATGGTGTATAATAATGTATTAAATTATTTTGATCTAGAGTAAAAGCCGGATAATTGCCTCAACTTTACGGAAAGGCTTAATTTTGAAAAAAATATGCACTCTCTGAAAATTATTTAGTATCTACCTCAAAAGATATGAACTTTCATCATCTATAGCAACCTATTTTAAGATACATAATTGGCAACAGTTATGAATAAATACTGTTTTAACAGACCTCACCGAAATAGGAGAATTTGCTTATTAAAGGTTGAATGATATATATAAACACATATAATAAGAAAACATAACTTCACGGCTGTGTTACCCGAAGGTGTAGGCGGCGGCGTTAAGCCTCCTCTCGCCGTTATTTTTACGTCCCAAATTGAATAGGCGGCGAACCTATTGCTATATCGTGCACGAAGTTTTCAGTCATCGATATTTATCACATATAACTTCCGATAACAATTTCGAAAAGTCATTGGTGTGAGCTAGTGACAGAATTCGAAACCGCGACTTCCGGATTCAGAAGCGGGATGCTCGACCACTGGACCACCGAGACTTATATAACCGACCCGTTAAAACCTTCAAACTATTAAAACAACAACATCAAAATCCGTTGCGTAGTTTCAAATATATAAATAAGCATACAAGGGGACAGACAGCTGAAAGCGACTTTATCTTGTGCTATGTAATGATGATCATTTTAATGATGGTACCACCTATTGATAGGTAATAATAGGTAGCTATTGCACTGCCTACCTGGTAATTAAGAGCATAAGATAAGAAATAAATTATTTAAGAGATCGACGAGCATATTAACATCCGCTGCTTACATATACAAGAATAAAAGGCACGAAGTTATAAATTAAAACTTACAGTCATACAAATAGTAGATATGTATAAAACAAATCGGTTCCAACTGTCTGCTTAGATCTTAATTAATACTTAACGGATTTTGATGCGGCTGTTTGCAACAGATAGATTAATTCAATAGGAAAATCTACATCTATACCTGCATAAAAGTAAAACTTGTTCGCTGCATGAATGGGCCGGCTCGACCGGTGAAATACCACGACCTCTCAGAAGACCGACGTAAAGTGGCTCATGCCGCGTTTCGTTCGGTGAGAGAGGTACCCGGAGGCCCACCCCCCTTTCCTATCCCCTATCCCTTTAAGGTCGGCAACGCAATAGTAACACTATATGTGTTGCTGGTGTCCATGGCGTTGGTTGCTTACCATCAGGTGACACGCCTGCTCGTTTGCCCTCCTATCACATAAAACAAAACTTTTTAAATAACTGCTTCCTACTACATACATAGGTAGTAATAGGTTCATATGACTGTACTAGCAGAACTCGCGAACCTTATACCCCCTTATTATATCTCTTGACACCGAAAAAAAATAATAAATAAGTAGTAATATATGTAAAATAAGTAAGTACGCCAAGTACCTACCTTGCGGAGTAGGCAGAGAGAATAGAGCTCTATAAGGCTCTTGTTATACAAGCTCGTCGGTTTATTTAGCTCCTGACGTCATCTTTCCTCAAGGCGTCGTTTAATTTTCTATCTCTTAGGGATAACCCACAATTACCATTTTTATTTTTTTACTTTTTACGGGAAATAATGGCTTATTTACGGAGTGATTTTGAACATTACAACACTAATTTTCATCCAATCAAGTGTGTTAAATAGATTGTGCATGTAATATGGCCCTGGCCGTTTACAGCATGTAATTTAAACGAATATTTTTGAAGATATAGCAGTTGTACCGGCCAAGATGCGTGCCGATAAATAGCACAAATTGAACTTCACGATATCCAAAATTTACTCATTCATTACTTTTGATGCGGAACAAAGTTCGCCGGGTCAGATAGTAATAATTAATAATACCTAATAATATTTACAAAAAATGTCCCTATACACCTATGTATTTATATCCGTTGTCTAGTATTCACAGCACAAGAATTTAGTTGCTTAGTTTGTAACTAGAGGGCGCTGTGTGTATTGTGTAAAAGACATTATTATTAATATTGTTGTTAATAAAATAATTGATATGTAAAGGTATGTAATGTGAAAGATCGGCAGTGCTGGGTCCTCAATCAGCCACCTGTGCAAACGTCATACCATATACCTGGTAAGTACTTCAAATGCAATCACGTTCTTGTTAAATTAAGAAATGTTCGTCAGCAAATATTTAGGGTTCCGTATAAATAACACTTGGATACAGTTGAAAAATGCTGGCACAGAATTGAATCTCGGGAAGTTGCGACACCGGTGTGTTGTTGCTCAGAGATACAAGTAAAGAACAAGTGATAAATCCGAAATTTACTCATTTATTACTTTTCAGGGTCTCGGTGGTCCAGCGGTCGAGCACACGGCTTTTGATCCAGAGGTCCGGGTTCAAATCCTGACACTGGCTCGCACCAATGACTTTTCGAAATTGTTTTCGGAATTTAAGTGTGACAAATATCGATGACTGAAAACTTTGTGCCCGGTATGGCAATAGGTTCCTATTCCATTTGGGACGTAAATATAACGGCGATACGAGGCTTAACAGCCGCTGCCTACACCTTCTGGTAACAAAAGTCGTGAAGTTGTGTTATGTTATATATATATAAATAAAATTAATTACTATATATTTTTTAGTTTGTGCCAACCCTAACATATATTATTACGAGGAAAAAAGACAAATTTCAACCTTATATCTGACGGTCGAAGAATGTTATAGAAAACCTACTTTATGGTCAGATGTCAATCTTGGTCACACCAGAACCATAAACTACTCACAATGGATCGTAAATATGCTTTACGAGTAGAGTTTACTATGTATGTAACATCACGGCTTTTATACCAAAGTAGGTACCTAATAGGCTTTTATACTAATCAAATAAAAAAAGCTATATTTAAACTGAAATATGGTCTCGGTGGTCCAGTGGTCGAGCTCCCCGCTTCTGAATCCACAGGTCGCGGATCCGAATCTTCACATTGACGCACACTAATGACTTTTCGAAATTAATTTCGTGTAAGTTATTTGTGATAAATATCGATGACTAAAAACTTTGTGCCCGGTGTTGCAATAGGTTCGCCACCTATTCCATTATGGACGTAAACATAACGGCGAGACGAGGCTTAATAGCCGCTGCCTACACCTTCGGGTAGAAAAAAGGCGAGAAGTTGAAGTTGTTGGTGACAATTACTTATAAGTGGAGATGGCATCCACTATAGATGAAAAAGCTGTGGTGAGTCACGAGTCATCTCTCTGATCAGTCCAACTTCCTAGCTCTGAAACTCAAGATTTATCAATTGGTACCGCTCCCGTCACTATTCTTCATTGGTATGAACTGTACTCCTTTAGAAGTGGTATATGTTGGTGTTGAACATATCGGATCGACAGGATACTGGAAGAATGACAAAGACCAGCTAGGTATTAGAAGAATTAAGAGAATTAGGACAAGGAACAAAAAATAAAGTCCAACATCATCTATTTGCTGCATTTTACTCCTGGTGGGCTCCTCCTCCTTTAACCACCAACCATTATTTTGACAACATGGATAGTTCGAAAGGAAAGGCTGGAAGATACTGAATGATGGAATCACAATAGCCTAATTATTTTACAGACACTGAAAAATAGTCAATAGATAATGAAATTTTATAAATTATTGAATTACGATTTCGAATATAGATAAGAGCTATCATGAGAAGAACTTAGCAAGATTCTTAATTATATCAAAGGCTGTTTTCAAACCAAATAATTGCTGTACGTGGTATATATTTGGTATATAAGTGGGCAGTATTACTTATATTACTTAAACTAGCTGACCCGGCAAACTTTGTTCCCCATCAATAGAAATAAATTAGTAAAATTTGAATATTCAAAAGTTCAATGTGTGCTAGTTATCGGCACGCGTTTTAGCGTGCAACGCAACAGTATCTTCGTAAATATTAGTTTAAATTGCATGCTGTAAAGGGCCAGGACCATCTATATTACATCCACAATCTATTTAATTGGATGAAAATTAGTGCTGTTATGTTTAAAATCGCTTCGTAAATAGGCCATTATTTCTCGTAAAAAGTGAAAAAATAAAATTAAAGTGCTAAACCTCGAAAATTATCATTTTTTTGTTACAATATCATAAATGAATTATAGATCAAAACCACACCATTGACACCCTCTAACTATTAAAAAAACCGCATCTAAATCCGTTGCGTAGTTTTAAAGATATAAGCATATAAGGGAACAGACAGCGGAAAGTGACTTTGTTTTTTTTTTTATGGGATAGGAGTGCAAACGAGCAGGCGTGTTACCTGATGGTAAGCAACTAACGCCGCCCATGGACACCAGCAGCACATATAGTGTTACTGTTGCGTTGCCGACCTTTAAGGGAAGGGGATAGGAAAGGATGGGGAAGGGGGTGGGCCTCCGGGTACCTCTCTCACCGAACGAAACGTGGCATGGTCCACTTTACGTCGGTCTTCTGAGAGGTCGTGGTATTTCACCGGTCGAGCCGGGCCATTTTATTTTTTTTATACTATGTAATGATTACCTACTGTAACTTGGCAGCATTAAAATCTAAAGGTGTACCTACGCAGTGCTTAAGTTATTGCCATGTAACAATTTTTCTCAGTTATCACACATAACATATCCCGTGTAATTTTAGGTATCGCGGGATCTCGTAATATGTTCATGCAGCCATCGGTCGGTCTAAACTTATTTAAAATTCATTTCTTTTCAATTGTCTTGCGTCTTATACAGCGCAATATGTCATTCAGTCTCCTCTTTCAGAAATCGTAAATAAGAGGTATAAGATGAATAAAACCAGAACAATAAAGATTGCACTAAATACACAGAAACTACCTGAAAACCCATAAATAAATAAACAAATTTAGAAACTATATAATACTGATCCCGGTGTAGTGAAGCAAAAATCGTCAAACTAAAGCTAAAGCTTCATACTTCTTGAAATATTATTTGGCGCACTATTACCTTTTTGAAGTGGAACTTCTAATCCCTCTTGGTAACCGTTTAACGCTTTTAACGCCACCGTTACGTACATAGAAAATCAGTAATATATAAAAGTAAGACAAACCGGTAAATATAAACCAAGGAAGAAAATTTGCATAACGACTTTTAAAACTGTCTGTTGCTTGTGGTGGTAGTTTTGTAATTAGTAGTACTATACTACTCATTATTGATAAGTATATAGAATTCAGAATGTCTATTATCTTTTCTAAAACAATTTTGTTTTTATCAGATCGGCGAAAACGAAAGAGTATTTTTCGTATGGGAGGAGGGCAAACGAGCAGGCATGTCACCTGATGGTAAGCAACCAACACCGCCCATGGACACCAGCAGCACGTATAGTGTTAGTGTTGCGTTGCCGACCTTTAAGGGATAGGGGATAAGGAAGGATGGGGAAGGGGGGTGGGGGTAGCCAGGGGCCTCTCTCACCGAACGAAACGGGACATGCGCCACTTTAATCGATCTTCTGAGAGGTCGTGGTATTTCACCGGTCGAGCCGGCCCATTCATGCAGCGAACTGCTTGCCTCTACCACTGTTCATATATCCAGTGTAATAATTTCAAATATAGCGTTGAGAAAATAACTACTAACTTTTATTATATTTGTAACGAAGAGATAGGTAGATTGAAGCCTTGGACAACATAAATAATTAATAATCATAATAATATCTTGGACACAATACATACAGCGCCCACTAGTTCCAAGCTAAGCAACTAAATGCTTGTGTTATGGATACCTACTAGATAACGGATATACTTTTCTTTTGTAAATACACTAAATACATACTTAAAATACATAGAAAAACACCCAGACGCCACACAAAGATTTAAGTTTGTCACAAATATTTGTGCTCGGGTAGTAATCGAACTCTCGACCTCTTTGCTGCAGCCGGTAGTTTTACCAATGCGCCACGAGGCCCGTCAAATTACCTACTACAATACCCACGGAATAAGGCATTACGGATTATTTTGCGCAATCGGTCGAATAGCTCTCTCTATACGTATATAATTGAAACATTTTAAAGAACTTTGAAGACAATTTCCTTAAATTCCACAAAAAAAAAACCTAATAAAATTAACATCAGAAAATACTTCTATATCTGATCAACCTTCAGATATATACTTACTAAGAACATCCATATTAAACTCTTAGGTTTTTTATTCTTTACATATAAAAATAATAGTAACCTTGTCGGTCCATTAAAATAATTATCATGACGCCATTTGTTGAAAAAACATGACGTGGCTTCTATAGTTGTTGTTGCTGCAATAACATTGTATTATCATTACATAGTATAAAACAAAGTCACTTTCCGCTGTCTGTCCCCTTACCTATATGCGCATATCTTTAAAACTACGCTACAGATTCTGATGCGGTTTTTTTAATAGTTAGAGGGTGTCAACGGGTGGTTTTGATCTATAATTTATGTATAGTGTAGTAAAAAAAAGTGATAATTTTCAAGATATAGAAATTTAATCGCAAACGCTGGCTGAACCTTAAGTGATAAATCAAAACAACGTTCTACATTATTATACATCTTTAAAAGGTCTACAAAAAAGTCCGCGAGGGCATATGTCTATCTCTTAGGGATAACCCACAATGACCATTTTTATTTTTTATTTTTTACGAGAAATAATGGCCTATTTACGAAGCGATTTTAAACATTACAGAATTAATTTTCATCCAATTAACTGCCTTAAAAATAGATTGTGCATGTAATATAAATGATCCTGGCCCTTTACAGCACGCAATTTAAACAAATATTTTCGAAGATATTGCAGTATTAACATAGCGGGACAGCAGTTATTACTTTTGATGCGGAACAAAGTTCGCCGGGTCAGCTAGTTAGATATAATATACACTATAGATATATTAGTGATATCTATTGTATTTAATATTATAAAGCGTAAGAGTTTGTAAGTATGTACACGCTAATCTCAGTAACTATTGGTTCGAAATGAAATAATCTTTTTGTGTTAGATAGTCCATTTATTGAGGAAGTATTTAAACCTTCTTCAATAAATGGATGGATTTAATTATTTTAAAAAGTATATACTTCCGAAAATATATTGTATAATTTCGAAATTATTTTCGGAAGTTATGTGTGTATAAATATCGATGACTAAAAACTTTGTGCCCGGTATGGCAATATGTTCGCCACCTATTCCATTTGGGACGTAAACATAACGGTAAGACGAGGTTTAACAGCCGCTGCCTGCACCTACGGGTAGAAAAAGGCGTGAAGTTATGTTATGTTATACTATTGAAAAAAGTATGTCACTTCTTAATTTCAAAACTTTAAAACTTCCTAAAAATTTAGAAATAATTAATTATTGTCATTAAAATCATCAAACAGGCGGCTTAAAATATTATATCTTAAACATAATACTTAACTTGAAAACTCTGATACAACTGGAGTCGTCTGCTTACAGGTTCTACCTACACCCACAAGCAGATCGGCCACACCGGGAAGATAACCCTTGACCTGGAGATAAGCAACCACGACACTCATGACGTCCTCCTCTATATCTATAAGCAAGACTGTATCTTCTCAAATTTGATATCATGAATTATAATAATAGTCGACACAATACACACAGCGCCCTCTAGTTCCAAGCTACGCTACTAATTGCTTGTGTTATGGAAACTAGATAACGGTTATTAATAGGTACATATATACTTTTCTTTTGTAAATACATACATAAAATACATAACAAAACTCACAGACGCTATAAAAAATTCATGCTTGTCATAAATATTTGTACTCTGGTGGGTATCAAACCCGCACTTGATTTGATTCACAAACTTGATTCCGCAGTCAGTTGTTTAATGCACCACGAGGCCCATCGAGTAATATAAATTTTAATTATTAAATAGATAATATTTAAATTTATATACCTAAGTCTCGGTGGTCCAGTGCGGGTTTGAATCTTGTCTTACATCAATGACTTTTCGAAATTATTTTCGGAGGCTATGTGTGATTGATATCGATGACTGAAAACCTTGTGCCCGGTATGGCAATAGGTTCGCCACCATTTCCATTTGGGACGTAAACATAACGGCGAATCGTGTCTTGTCAGGTGCTGCCTACATCTTCGGGTAGAAAAAGGCGTAAAGTTTTTTTTATGGGTTGCCAAGCATGTCTTCTATGTAGTAGGTACCTATTGACAGAGCCATAAAGGTTTTTTACTTCCAGCCGCCAGCTTAACAGCCGCAGCTTACCCTTTTGGGTAGAAAAAGATGTACCTAGGTATAGTAGAAAAATTTCAATTAAAGATTTATTAGGTATGGATTTAGTTATTACCTGCCCCAGCACTACATCATTATCCATTATCCTTGCATCCGTTCCGGATTCCTCCCTTTTAAGAAATTGTAAATCTTGGATGCGCTTTTACCAAGGATGGCGGGTACACTGCGGATGTCGAGAGAATAATGGCATTAGGCGCAAAAAAAGTTAACAGAAAAGCCCCGCTAGCAATCTACAATGCGGTACTGACCCCAACGCTAAGTAATAGAAGCGAGAGTTAGGTATGGCAGAGTGCGCATGAAAGTAGGATAAAAGCATATATGAGGGCCCTGTGCAAGATCTGCGGAGTGACTCTCGCTGAACGCGTAGTAAACAAGGTTGTAAGGAAGAAAGTCGGATTGAAAGTGTCAGTGTAAAAATAAGAAAGGGCATGCTGCGATGGTTCGGACATGTAGAAAGAAAGGATGATGCAAGATTGACTAAGTGGATATACAATGCAATAGCGGATGGATATTGGAGTCGAGGACGGCCAAGTTATGTGTGCCAAATCAAGATACACATTCCATGACCAAATAGAACGTGTTCTAGAGGAAGGTGACGCGCGTCGAGGCTCCAACCTCAAAAATTGCGTGCATGAAAAGACTTATGAAAGTGAACAATGCTAGTGACGCGTGCAAGAATCGTGCCTTATGGCGCACCTGTTCCCTCTGCTTACCCTGCAAGGGATTTAACCCGACTGCGCAAAAGGGCATGTATTTTTTTAAATTATATTATGTAGGTTTTTTTTTTGAACTCGGAATTTAAACCGTTGTAGAATAAAGAAAGCGCAATAAACAGACAGACAGACAAAAGAGATATACAAGTGCTTTAGTGCCTACCCACCTATATCAATCAATCACTCTCGTGAAAGTTGAGCTTCACGGTTGTGCTGGTTGAGCTGTTCTCCAGTTGTTCTGCTTTCGACTCCTCAATCAAACTTGACATTAGGCACTCTGATAAATTTACGACATGATGCTGTACGGCCACCTACTTTCTATTTCAAACTTTTTATATGAGATATCTACCTATATTTTTTGAAGTCGTTTTCGTAATTTCGTCTAGAAGGAGCCATATTTATATTTATCGATAGTTATTTTATTTCGCAACTTGTTTATTTGTGTATAGTCTTTTCTCCGGGCTACTTGTCTGTTTCATCATCAAAACAAAATTGGTTTAAATTGCAAATGGCCATTTTAGACCAGGATTCAAAAATAATAAAAAGTAAAAAAAAAATAGTAGGATGAAACCCATTAGAAAAGGAGGAGAATATTATAAAAATGAAAGGAAAAATAATTTACGGGCGAACTGAGGTCAAGTGTCGAGGAGTTTTTAAAGGTAAAAAACGGTTTTTCTCGATTTCCGGCAAAACTAAAAGTCCTAAGGAAAAAAGTTAATCTATCTAGAGAATTAACATATATATTAACATACATAGGTACATTTATAACTTCACGGCAAATCCCTTGTGGGGTAAGCACAGAGAGCAGAGCGCCAATAGGCACGATTCTTACACGCCTCACTCGCTTCTATGAATTTCATAACTCTTTTCATGCACGCGCGTCATGATTTGATGCTCCTAAGATCACCTTCCAGAACACGTTCTATTTGGCGATGTAATGCGTGTCTTGACTCTTGGCTGTCCTCGACTCCTACATCCTTCCGCTTTTGCATACATCCTTCCGCTTTTGCACTGTATATCTGCTTAGGCAATTTTGCATCATCCATTCTTTCTACATGTCTGAACCATCGGAGCATGCCCTTTCTTACTTTTACACCGACACGCTCATTCAATCCAAGATTTGGATTTCTCTACACTCGAAGATGATCATTTGAATTCAATGTTGAATGAGCCATATCTAATTAGGTGGTTCTTTTACACATTACGAATTTTCAATTCTTCCTGGCGGAGGGGCTTCACGCACTTTTTAGGCAATGCGAGGTGATTTACAGGATAGTTTTACATCATAATAGCCTAGATGCCTAAATTCAGAGTTTCTATTTCAGAAGTTCTGAGTACGAAGTCGGTGAATATTGTTTTTGTAAGTTATATGTCGTAATGGTAGATGACTGTTAAATCAATATACCATGGGTTTATTTATTACATTCATTTAGGAAAATTGCCTCTTAGGAACAGTAAAGTTGAGTAAAGACTTTATCAATTCTGATTTAGGTATTAGATCAAAAACTAGTTTTATATAGTTCAATAATTTGTTTTGAATATCCTGTTTCTCAATATTAGCATTGCAATAGCAATTGTATTGTGTATTATTACAATACTATTGCAATATAGTACTAGGTATTACAATAATAATGCAATTTGCCAGAAATGGCATTTTTTTTTTATAACGATTAGAACACTGCCAAATTTGAATTTCACGCATAAAATTCAACTTCGTTCGATATTCAAAATCAGGTTTTATGAAATAAAAAAAAAACTATTCTCTCGATGCGAAAAACAATATTGTGACAATTTATTCCGATATCGAATTCTAGTTTGAAATGAATTTTAAAATTTAATTTACATATTTTATTAAATCGCGGAATATCTAATAATAGTTTTATGTGATGAAACGGTAACAATAGTAGACCGTTATAAACTTTATGATTGTTTAGCGAATGAGTGAGTGGAAAAGTCTTGGAGGAAGTATTACCACGGTGTTGCAGGACGGACCAGAGTAGTACATATTATCTATTTATATTAGGTAATATGGTCGGTGTTTATAGTCAGAAAATCAGGTAAAATAATCAGGGAAAATAGAATCGAATAGTTTATCCGACTGAGTATTGCACACTATTTTTCCGTGGAGCCTTATTTCTTATTGGATAGATTCTATCTTTCAGTATCTATTCAGTATCCGGCACCCACGGAAAGGGATGAGACGCCAGTAATCTCTAGTGAAGTAATTAGTTAGAATTAGACATTTATAAGCGTAGGTAAATTAACAAACAATAATTTACATTTATTAAAAAAAAACATATTAAATCTTTAGCGACTGCCTCCTGTTGCCTATAGGTACGTGAAAAAAATAAACTTCATTAACAATTCTAAATTTAAATTACATCCAACTATGTCCGCCATGTTAATGCCGTTCCATATTCAAATTATTCCCCATTGCGAAATTAAATATAAAGATTGAAACAAAAAATGCATGTGGTACGCTTCACCGGTATACACACCCGCCTCGGGGTGTGCAAAATGAATAGACATGCACCGTAGGGCGCAACACCCTCCTCAATAAATCGTTCCCTCTTCTATTACCATTACCCTATCTCACTCTAACACACTGAAATACATATACTCCATCTCTATTCAATCCACGATACTTTTACGAACAACTACGACAGACGCTCCAGGCATCGCTGTCAGATTCAAAAACAGAATTCTTGTTGATTGCTTGCAATATTTATAATGCCGTTCAATTGACCCAATATTTACTGTATTTGCATAGACATAAGGTGTAGAATCAATTAAAAAAGAGTGTTTTGAATGTTTCGATAATTTTGCAAAATATCAGATTGATGCCGACTTCGGTAATAATGATGACAGTCTGATTAAATCGTCGTTGACGCGTTGGGCGGGAAAATGGAAAATGATGGAAAATTTCATCAAAGCAGCGTGTATTTTTTATAAGGTTTGGGAGTAATTGTGAATTAAATGATGAATAAAAGTGATTACATATATCGAACTAAGTATTTATGAAGAAATTTTTGACAATATGTAGTTTTTATGTGGAGTCTCTATTTGTACATGTACTCAAACAAAATTCCAAAATCATTCATATAACCTAATTAAGGGACCATTACGTCATCATCATCAACCATTGTCCCATATAAATGCATCACCCAGATTAATAGGTGTACGTTTTGTGGTTAGGATACCGTTTATAACGTTTTTTTAATATTAAAAATAAATTGTATTGTTATCCCAAGGGATTACTAGGATAAACACTCTCTTTATAACACATGTGGTAATCCAGGAAATGTTCTATCTATATGTCAATCTTCATCTAACTCTGGTCAACTGTTACTCGTGATAGAGTAGCAAACATCCATACAGCTTCACAAATTTTCGTATATTTAATTAAGGTTGTAAGGAAAGAAGTTTGATGTGAAAGAGAGTGTCGGTGTAAAAGTAAGAAAGGGTCGGACGTCTAGAAATAACGGACAACGTAAGATTGAGTACGAGAGTTGGGCATGGCAGAGCGTGCATGAAAGTAAGTTAAACGCGATAGTCATGAGGGCATTTCGCAAAATCTGCGGAGTGACTCTCGCTAACCGCGTCGAAAACAAGGTTGTAACGAAGGAAGTTGAATTGAAGGATCGTGTCGATGTAAAAGTAAGAAAAGGCATGCTCGGATGGTTCGGACATGTAGAAAGAATGGATGATGCAAGATTGACTAAGCAGATATAATATGCAAAAGCGAATAGATATAGGAGTAGAGGACGGCAACCACACATTCCATGACCAAATAGAACAAATCCTAGAGAAAGGTGATGTCAGGAGCTTTAAAAATCGACGATCGTGTATGACTAAAGTGAAGAAAATCAAAGAAGCGAGGGAGGCGTGTAAGAATCTTGCCTTATGGCACTCTGTTCTCACTGAGGACTTGGCGTGAAGTTATACACAGTAAAAACTCCTAACCAAATATTGAAAACAAACGTATCCGCAAAGTCCATGATGCAGCTTCCTTAACGCAATAAACCGAATCTTTCTTACCCGAAGGTAACTGTTTGGGACACATAAAAACAGACGTGAACGCTAGAAAAGGTAATTTTAAGAAGCCTATACGATATTTAAGGACTGACCATGGCACCTCAGTTCTTTCTACCTGAGTTTTGTAGATGGTACCTTACCTAATCATAAATAATTCGGCATTTCCATACAACGACCATAAATATTACAACTATAAGCTACTGTCAGGAACCAGGCAGTGACAGACGCAATCCCTGCATAAATAGACCGGTTTCCGACCTCTCAGATAATCCACGTAAAGTGGCTTACCTATGTAGCATTTCATTTTATCTCTGTTTAAATGAAAAAAAGTCCATGGGCGGCGCTATTCACTTACCACTAGGTCACCCGATTTCCCGTTCGCCCCCTTTTACCATATCAAGAATACATATGTAAACTAAATTAATATGATAAAGTTTCAACGAAACTGATTCCGTTGCTTTTGCGCAAATAAGACGCAAAAATTTGCATTCATAAGATCCTTATATAATAAGGACTAGAAGAAGAGTATTAATGACTTGGAAGATGGTTCGGTGTGGGACGCTACTTGCGTTGAAACCCTCGCACCAACACACCTTCCAAGCACGGCAGGGGTGGCCGTAGCTGTTGCTGCTTCAGCAGAAAATCTCAAGCGGCACAAATACAGACACCTTGTAGGTAAGTATGTTTTTGAGCCGTTTGGGTTTGAGACTCTAGGGACGAGAGGCTCGAGTGCTCATGCACTCTGTATAGATCTTGCAAAGAGACTGATCGAGGCCTCTCGCGACCGGATGGCTGGTCTATTCTTCGGACAGAGGAATAGCATTGCCATTCAGCGTGGCAATGCGGCCAGTTTTTTGGACACGCTGACAGTGGATCGGAGATGCGGAGAAATTTATTTTCAGCTAGTTTTTTTATTTTATATATTGTATTGTATATATTATATTGTAATTAGTATATTTCTACTTATTATTAACATAAGATCTATAAGAGTAGGTCTATTTTGAGTGTATTTTTTCCAATTTTCTAATATCCATGTATCTAGATAATGGATCAGAAGTCCTTATAATTGTCAGTTTTAGAGAAAAGCTAAAACCAAGTTTTGGAGTTTGGTATGGATTATAAGTTTTGGAGAGAAACTAATAATAGAGATTAGGTAATATTATTTTCACCCAGAGTCCCTCAGGGTAGGCAAAGAGAAGAGAACGCCAGAAGACCCGATTCTAACACTCCTCATTCGCTTCATTGACTTTCATAACTCGTGTCATACACGCTCGCCAGTATTAAAGTCTTCTGACATTAACTTCCGCAAGGCCTTTTCCATTTGGTCGTAGAAAGTTTCTTATTGCCGTCCTCAACTGGATGTTTCCACTTTTGCACTGTATATCTGGTTAGTCAAAATTGCATCATCTAATATGTCCACATCCAAATCATCGGAACATGGCCTCTCTTACTTTAATACTTTAAAGACATGTAACTTATTTTTAATTGTTGGAACTTGTACGCGAAGGCCCAGGCAGCATTATTTTTGTGTCGTCAAATGACCAATTTAGTCCCGGCGAACCATACGGGTGCAATTAGTAAATTTTTCGAAAATTTGTCATTCAGATTGTCGAAGAGTCATTGAATAGAGTGGCAGAATGTTGCTCTTATTATAAGCATATTAGTTGGCCGCGAGGTTAATTCCTTTCAAGAAAGTTCCATAAGGAGAGGAAGTTCTCAGTTCGGTTGTTTTCTGTTTTCTAAAGACAGATTTATTTAGTCATTATGAGTTGCAATACCTACTAACTTCGAGTAAGGTTAATAATCGGTGAACTCTAGACATTTTCATAGACTACGTATTGATTTTTTTCCCTTTCATTTCTTTAATTTGCATTTCTTAAACTCCGGATTTGCATGAAAACTCGAAAAATTCCTTTTCAAATATAGATTTTTAAAAACTATATTTCGAAATATTACTGATTATGTAGTAGTCTATTTCAAAAACTCTATTGCTAAATTCAATGGTAAAACTACCGGTTGCAGCAATGAGGTCGGGGGTTCGATTCCCACCCGAGCACACAAATATTTGTGACAAACATGAATATTTGTGCGGCGTCTGGGTGTTTTTCTATGTATTATAAGTATGTATTTACAAAAGAAAAGTATATATGTATTAATATCCGTTATCTAGTATCCATAACACAAGCATTTAGTTGCTTAGCTTGGAACTAGAGGACGCTGTGTGTATTGTGTCCAAGATATTATTATTATTAGATAATATCTTTCTAAAAAAAAAAAAATGCTGTCCACTTAGCGCTGCATTCACAAAACCCAAACAATATGGAGAACTAAAGTGATCTAAAGAATATGTATTAGGGGTGGGGGAGGGTTACTTAGGGGGCGGTGATTGGAGCAACATCTGATGCCCGAACCCGTGCGAACAAAGACTCGGGTGACACTCGACAGCTAGTTATTTTGTCTTTTCAATTTATGTTTTCTATAGGAAGTGCAAAAACTAGTGTTAAAAACTAGAAAAATGCTTTACTTATTGTAGAGAAAAGACAAGATTAAGAAGACCTATACAGTAAGAAGAATTTCAAAGTCATTCTAATCTTGTCACTTAGCAGGACTCTAGAGACATCTAGTGATAATTAACCTACATATCCTAAAATATAACAGATTGCCAAAGTGTTTTATGATTCAACAGAGAATAATAAATTAGCATTCTCTAAGAAGAATAATATATTTCTTTGCAAGAATATTATAAATATTCTTCATGACATGACGATGAATGGGCGACGGTGTCTCCTCTAGCGGGAATATTGTAATCAGCATGGATCAGTGAGCACCGCGCCACCTCGACCGATACGCGAACGATCTCAGGTACTAGGCGCACATAACTATGCAGGAGCTGTCCTTGTCAGCCTGTTATTCTACTTATATATCTGTCTCGCTCACGCTATCGACAACCTCGGGTCGACGGAACGAGGCAAATGGCCTTCTCAACACTATTAGTATTGAAAATTATACCGTATTAACGTGCATTAAAGGTGAATTCCGTTCAATATCTTAACTATTTTAGCTTTAATAGTCCCCATCGTCAATATATCGTGCCAACGTAAATGGAAAACTACGTTTTCTGAAACACGTGAAGAATTTGTTGTTGTAAATTCCGTTAACCTATGGTATCCTAATAACATCGATGCTTACGGATCATTTTGGCGTGGTTGAAATTCTTTTTTTTTGTTTGTCGACGACGTCTTTCTTTCTTCATCTTCATGATGAAGAAAGAAAGACAGAATGCTTTGTGAAAGCGAGAGACATACATGTTGTTTGTTGAAAAAGTAAGTGGTGGGCCGAAAGATATTTTAACACTAGAGTATGTTGTTTTATTTTGTGAATCCATTTTTAACCGACTTCAAAATAAGGAATCTTCTCAATTCGTCTGTATGTATATTTTTTTTTGTCTATAAGTATATAGTTCTACATGTCTATTATATATTTTTATATTATTAAAATGATTATCTGTATTGATGATGATTTTATTTTAAGCCACTATACACAAACAATTATGCTTAGTTTGGAATCAGTGACGGATTCTAATTAATTCATGTCAAGAGTGAATCTCTAAGACTTTGTTGATTTATATATTTTTTAAAAGATTTTTTCGCAGTAAGAAGAAATTATTTTTTTTCAATGTGGTTTCGTTTTGTTTTGTCTTAGTATGTTAAAAAGTATAATAACTTATTTAACTCAAATGTAACGCCAATTCTATCTCTGTAATAATGCACTTTAATTACTCAACATATCATAACTTCACGCCATTGTTACCCGAAGGTGTTGGCAGTGGCTGTTAAGCCTCGTCTCGTATGTTTACGTCCCAAATGGAATAATAGGTGGCGAACCTATTGCCATACCGGGCCCAAAGTTTTCAGTCATCGATATTTATCACACATAACTTTACGAAAACAATTTCTAAAAGTCATTGGTGTGAGCCAGTGTCAAGATTCGAATCACGACCATTATTATTGATTCAGAAACCGTGCGCTCGACCACTAAACCACCGAGACTATTTAGCATTAGCACTAGACTAGCACTTTAATTTGTTGAAATTTATTAACAAAATACATATATCTGAATCGGTTGCTTCTTCCATCCAAGCCTTTTATGTTGACATTCGCAATGAATAAATTATTTTCCTCTGACGTGTAGCTAATATAAATATTTGGTAATTACGTCGTGAATACGTACATTTTAAATTGTCCATCAAATAGGTTTTAGATTAATGCCGAATGCAAGTAGAAGTAATGTTTTTTTGTTTGTTCCATCGTATTACGTTCACATACATTCATAACTTCACTCCAAATCCCTATTGGGGTTGGGAGAGTGAGCAGAGCGCCATAAGGCACGATTCTTACGCTTCGTTGACTTTCATAGCGATTTTTGAGGCTCCTTAAACATCACCTTCCTCCAGAACACGTTCGATTTGGTTAAGGAATATGTGTCTTGTCCGTCTTCGACTCTTACATCCATCCGCTTTTGCATTGTATATCAGCTTAGTCAGTCTTGCATCATCCATTATTTTTTAATTCATCGTATTAAGTAATGTCAGAAACTTTAACAATATGCACAATATAAGTTGTATGGCGTCACGTAGGCAATGGCAGGGAACAAAAATAATACATTACTCACTCGTTCAATCGTGGGCCGCAAGAATGAATTCTCATGCGGCTTGGGCAATTTTATTTACTCCAAACTTCTCTTTTGCATAATATCTTAGACGAACAGAATGAAAAATAAACCATGTCGATTATTTTAATTTCATTAAATGTAACATTTGTTGGAATTAGATGCCGTGCAAATGTTGTACTGTGCAATGGTTGCTGTGGTAGAGAAGATGGCGCGTGCCGCAACATAGCGGCCCTTTCTACCAGGGCATCATAAACATTGAGTGCCACGTAATTTACGCCAACATTCACTAGTGTTATAGTGTCGATAGAGAAAAATAAACCTTAATCCTATAAAATACGGTGGATATTCGTTACCTCGATCGGTTCGATGTGTGTAAAATGTTAGGGGAATGCATCAGATGATCTCTGTTGCCATATGCTCTCCGGGTGATCAGCGCGCACTGCGCAACTCAACAGACACATGATGTTACGGCCTTTGTGTACTATATATACTCAACCACAAGCATAGCAAGACAACCACGTCTTGATATGTGGACGTAAGAATTTATATATAACTTTAATTAATAATCAAGTAAACAATAGATATTTACTCATTAAACAGCTCTCTGATAGTACTTTTATACAAAACGTTGTGATGTTTTACAATTTAGATTCATAGCAGTTGATTAACAGACTCTTGGACTAAGAAGCCAACAGCCGACTATGTCTGATACTTAAAAATTTAGGCATCAAAAAAACTAACCTTGAAAATTATTGCATAAATATTCAAACAACTTATCCAAATTAAAAGAAATAAAAGACCGATTTAATATAAGTAAATATACCAATACTATAAAAGTATTGTATACAGTTAGCTAGTTGTATAAATGTAAGTATTTATATAACGACCACAACACAGATCTGAATGCGATAGGAATCAATGCCACGAGCTTATACAGCATATACCAATTTAACTTGACCTGTGAATTCTTGAACATTTCCCTTGTTTTATAATGTATTGTAGTTAGACAGAGAGGGGTGGAGGAGTTCTTAGTTGTTTGGTGTATTTCGGGTCAGTACACCTCTTCACTACGTATGTGTTCCTGGTATGCTGCGTACAGTGCGGCCGGTTGCGACCGCACTCCCTGGCCTGTGGCAGCGCGTGGTCGCTGCTGGCGACGGCGCCGAAGCGCCCGCGTCGTGGGAGGGTCCCCTCACAATGGGCCCCTTCAACACTCGACCCTAGTCACTCTGCAAACATCACTAAGTACCTATACATAGATATCTACCTACTTAATATACACGAACGATGTTTACTGCTGCTGCTATGAATTCTAATAATATCCATTCCACCATCGAGGTTTTCGGCTCTTGTATTGAATGTAACACGTTTCCAAGTATATTCTTGTTGTTGTTTAAATTGTTACTTTGTAAAGAAATTCATGGAATTTTAAATGTAAAATTGTTTATCTCTGAAGATTTTTAGCCAGCGGGCGTTCGTGTATTTATTTACGACTGATATATTTGTTTTACATAACGTTTAGTGGATTCATGTATTCATTTAAAAATAAACATTGAATACGTATTTTTACGTGAGCGTTACTGTACTACTTCTGAAGGACCTGTAAGTAATTATTGGATTGGATAATTGAGAATAGAATTTCAAAAATAAAGCACTGAGTTTTTAATATTGCCTCTGCCAGAAAAAAAATGCTGATAAAATGAACAATTTGTTAGCTAATTGTGGTAATTTGTCTTTTTAGTTATTGTCTGATAGAAAATTGGAATATAAGCAAGACAAAAGCCACGGTTTTCGAAAGAGAAGAAAGCACCACTAGGTATATGTTGAAGTTATGATTGACAGTAAAAGAATGGAACAGGTAAAAAGTGTTTGTATGTTAGGTAGATAGTATTTATGTATCAAAAAGTATGAGTTTTCGTTATTGATGGCTGGAAATCAATGGAATGGAGGCACTACATAACTTTATGAATTTACTAAAGGAGTCCAAAAAGTTACGGCTGGCTGTACGCAAGGGCATTTGTTCCCACACTCATGTTTAGTAGCGAACAAGTGAATATTGGGTTTTAGTAAATATTGGGTAGTGACAAAGGTAATAATAATATGCTATTTATATTTAAAGATTGCTTAAAATTATGTGAAAGATTGTATTTGATTGTCCCAAATAACATAGGTAGGTAGACATGTTTTTCAAGCCGATGTATCATGTCATGCCAGAACTTTCGCATATTTTAAGAAATGCGCTGTGCTGTGCTGAATTAATACCATTATAAACGGAGTAAGACAAGCATTATTAAGACAAGCTGGCTCATTGAAATTCATATAGTTTCAGAATCAAATTCACCTACCCATTCTTATCGGATTTGTGGTCATTTGTGATTACTGTCCCGCTCCCCTGGCCAGTAGCATGAAGATATACATAGCTTACAACCTTCCTGAATACTTCAGCTATCGAATACCAAAAGAATATTCCAATTCGGATTACTATTACTCGAGATTACTGCGATCCAAGAAACAAGAAGTTTTTTTTTCTTTCCAAGAGCTAAAATATTTCATTCAGAGGTAACGCTGCTTACACTCTAGAATATAAGGACCGTGAAGTTATGTATATGAAGGTTGTTATAAATATACTCAGTACTAATTATATTCGACCTTCCGATCCTTACATAGATGATATTGTAGGAAGTGATAAAGTCTCTGTACCTACACGCAATTTAAATTAAATGCACGATGTTTCGTTGTAGAATAATAATTAGGCCTTGCAAATTTTAATATAGATAGCTTAATCAAGCTATAATGTCTATTGTAATGAAGCTATTATTGAAGGAAGTGGAGCTGTACCCAATCTTAATAAATGTTTATTGGACTTTGATCGAGACAGTTAATTCAATTGGAGTGTAGAAGCAACATACTGCTATCTATACCCTCCGATAGAACTGAGAAGAAGACGTTAAGTATTTCTTTTTGTTTTGCCTTCGTACCTGATAGAAATTGGAATGCAAGTCTTGATTTAATTACTACTCAGAGTCATAGAGTATTTGTATTTTCGAAGTGATAACGTCTTATGAGGGAGTAAACTAATTTGTTACGTAACGCGTTACGGCGTTAGTCTGTCTGGCTTTACTTTCTCTCGCGCATTCGGCAGCGATAGACAGACTCGTCGTCTCTAACTCCAAAATACAGCGCTAGGTATACTACTTACAGACGCTTCTCTCTGTCTCATTTTAGTGTTAAGCGACATAGTTCAACTTAGATTAGTGAGTAAGTTAAATAATAGTGAATAAGTTTTTTGAAGTGGAACTTCTAATGTCTCTTGCAATTGTTTAACGCTTTTAACGCCCGCACGCGGCCATAAGAAGTATTATATAATAGTAGGATATACACCGGTCAATATATAAGCCAAGTACGAAAATTAGTAAATCGTGCTTATTTTTGAATTTGTAGTATTTCAAGAAATAAATTAACAAATGCAATGTAATTAATTACTCTTCGTGGTAAATATTAATCGTTAATGACATCTAACATAAGAACCGGTTCAGAGTTATTAGGTACTGTATCTATTACATAAAAAAAAAACACAAAATAATCTATCTATCTCAAATGTGTTCAAATTTTACAAAACAAGTTCGTAAATAAACAAGTTCTTACAATAATTAACATATATATCGATACTTTGATATTTACGTAGTCTGTCCAAATAGATAGTATCTATTTGCACAGACTGTAGTTTTGTCAAAAGTTATTAGTAAAAATCAAATAAATACTTACAATTATGATTACATAGTTTAACACAAAGTCGCTTTCCGTTGTCTGTCCACGTATATGCTTATATTTTTGAAACTAAGCAACGGATTTTGATGCAGTCTTTTTTAATAGATAGAGGGGCTCAACGGGGTAGTTTGTATGTATAATTTATGTAGGTATGTCAAAGATTCGCCAGGTCTGCTAGTGATTTTAAAAAATAAAACAATATATATACTAGCTAACCCGGCGAACTTTGTTCCGCATCAAAAGTAATAAATAAGTAAACTTTGAATATCATGAGGTTCAATTTGTGCTCTTCATCGGCTTTAACTACTGTCCCGCTATGTTAATACTGCAATATCTTCGAAAATATTTGTTTAAATTACATGCTGTAAAGGGCCAGGATCATCTATATTACATGCACAATCTATTTAAGACACTTAATTGGATGAAAATTAATGCTGTAATGTTTAAAATCGCTTCGTAAATAAGCCAATATTTCTCGTAAAGAGTAAAAAAAATAAAAATAGTCACGGACTTTTTTGTAGCCCTTCTGAAGGTGTTTATTTAATAATGCAGAACATTGTTTTGATCTATCACTTAGGGTTCAGCCAGCGTTTGCCATTAAAGTGCTAAATCTCGAAAATTATAATTTTTTGTTTACAATATCATATATGAATTATAGATCAAAACCACACCGTTAACACCCTCTAACTATTAAAAACAAACCGCATCCAAATCTATTGCGTAGTTTTAAAGATATAAGCATATAAGGGGACAGACAGTGGAAAGTGACTTTATTTCATATATAATAATAAAAATATCTAATAATTCATTTGAGTAAAATGCTTAACGATAAAATCATTGATATAACGACCATTTTTTGACCCCGTGGAAACTTTTTATAGGTTTTATGGGTATACTTTCTAGGTTGAGGAATGGTGGTGGTTATGCCGTACTCCCGGTCCTACCAGCCTCTATTAGTAGGTTATACCGACTAAAACAACAGGGGTATTCCTCCTCACTTGACGTACTAACCTAAGGTTAAAATTTGATCCTTGACGTTGGTTCCTAACTAACATTTTACCTAGATAAAAATTAAAAGAAAAAGATAAATGACCAACTTAAATTTAATTTTCTTCACAGAAAGAGAGAACGGAATTGTTTGCTTGCACCTCTCTTTCTGGCCGTTACATACGTAATGTAGTTTTTTTCTCTTTTTCTTATATCTCCTATTCTATTCTGTCAACTTTTAGTCAATTCGCTTAGTCACACTTTTCGTAACGCATTCACTAACTTGCTCCCCAACTCAGGAATCATTGATAATCTTTTATAGGTACCAACAGAATGGGAGGTGTTGGTCGGTATGCTTGACTCCCGTCTTCTTTTCCAGTCTCTATCAGAACGGTATACCGACAAAAGCCATTCGGGGCACTTGCTTCACGCTTTGACGCATTTTCAACCGATAGTCTACTGGCTTAGCATTAATGACTTTTCGAAATTTACAATGATGGCTGACAAAATATGTGCCGAAGTACGGCAATAGGTTCCGCACTACAGTCATAACTTATTCGGTGTTTTACAAGCATAATTGCCGCCGACACATTCCTGTTTTAAGCTCGTGTACCAAAACCAACAAAAATCTCTTAAATATTCTAAAACGTTAGTAATTCATATCATTCAGTAACCGCAGGCCGCACCTGTTGGATTTCACCATCGCTCCGTCCTTGTCATATCCAGGTAGAGTGAGAGAGAGACAAGACTAGTTACCCGGCAATATCCGCTCGCCTCTGAGGATATCCGATTAAAACGACCATGGGTTTTAATGTTACCCACTCGGATATGGCTGCTTGATCTGATGATGAGAATATATTCTGGCTATACCAGTTTTGCTCGCAACTCGGTCAAATTCATTTCAAACTGAGGTAGGATCTGTCAAATAGTTTAAAAAACCGGAACTTGGGACTTGGCATTGTTCTGTCAGAAAACTGAAACTCGATCACAGCACTACAAGAATAAAAGGAGTGATGTTAATAGCTGTTTTAATTAATTGACTAATTTAAAATACTACGCTATTTTTTATAATTAGGTATAGTTACTAGTTGACTCGGCGAATTCATTTTTGCCTCGGAAGCAATGATTTGTTGCATTTTCTTAAGTTCAATTAGCGGCCCGGTAACGTCCCTTCCATTTCAAAATCTGTAATATCTTCGAAAATCATTATCATTACATAGTATAAAACAAAGTCACTTTCCGCTGTCTGTCCCCTTGTATGCTTATATCTTTAAAACTACGTAACGGATTTTGATGCGGTTTTCTTTAATAATTAGAGAGTGTTAATGGGGTGGTTTTGATCTATAAATCATATATGATCTTGTAAAGAAAAAATGATAATTTTTGTGATTTAGCACTTTAATTGCAAACGCTGGCTGAACCCTAAGTAATAGATCAAAACAATGTTCTACATTATTAAACACATTCAGAAGGTACACAAAAAATCCGCGAGGGCATATGTCTATCTTTTAGGCATAACCTACAATGACCTTTTTTATGTTTTTATTTTTTACGTGAAATAAGGCCTATTTTACGAAGCAATTTTAATCATTACAGCATTAATTTTCATCTAATTAAGTATCTGAAATAGATTGCGCATGTAATATAGATAATCCTGGCCCTTTACAGCATGCAATTTAAACGAATATTTTCGAAGATATTGCAGTATTAACATAGCGGGACAGCAGTTAAAGCTGATAAATAGCACAAATTGAACCTCATGATATCCAAAATTTACTTATTTATTACTTTTGATCCGGAACAAAGTTCGCCGGGTCAGCTAGTATTTATATAAATTACATGCTGTAAGGAACTTAATTGGATAAATATTAATGCTCTAATGTTTAAAATAGCTTCGATTTTCTTGTAGATCCTTTTAAATTGCTTAATAATGTAGCTCATTATTCTGATCTACCACTTAGATTTTAGCCAGCGTTTGCAATTAAAACTTCAAAGTTCGAAAATATCTATAAATTTTATTCTACTATATTACGCATAGATTACCTATACATATGTCGAACCTATCTATTAAAAAAAAATATCAAAATCCGTTGCGTTGTTTCAAAGATGAAGAGGAAAACCACTGTTTTGTACTATACTAGCTGACCCGGCGAAATTTATTCCGCATAAAAAGTAATAAGTAAGTTTTAGATTTATGTATTTTTTTTGTTACAACATACATGCATTATAACTAAAAACCACCCCGTTGAAACCCTGTGTGTATTAAAAAAAACCCGCATCAAAATCCGTTGCGTAGTTTCAAATATCTAAGCATATAAGGGGACAGACAGCAGAAAGCGACTTTGTACTATGTAATGATGATGATAATAATTGAAACAAATAGGCTTTTATGTCGTGAAATCATATAATAAGGCTGTATGAAGTTCGCGCGATCTACTAGTAGATACATCCTTTTTTACAGTTCAGCAAACCTCTTCAGCTTATAAAGCTGTCTCGGTGGTCCAGTGGTCGAGCATCCCGCTTCTGAATCAAAAAGTCGCGCTAACATATCGAAATTAATTTCGAAAGTTTTGTGTGATAAATATTGATAACTGAAAACTTTGTGCCCGGTATGGCAATAGATTTGCTATGTATTGCATTTGGGACGTAAATATAACGGCGAGTCGAGCCTTAACAGTTTTTTTTTATTTTTTTTTATGGGATATGAGGGCAAACGAGGAGGCGTGTCACCTGATGGTAAGCAACTAACGCCGCCCATGGACACCAGCAGCACATATAGTGTTACTGTTGCGTTGCCGACCTTTAAGGGAAGGGGATAGGAAAGGATGGGGAAGGGGGTGGGCCTCCGGGTACCTCTCTCACCGAACGAAACGTGGCATGGGCCACTTTACGTCGGTCTTCTGAGAGGGTGGTATTTCACCGGTCGAGCCGACCCATTCATGCAGCGAACTGCTTGGCTCTACCACTGTTAAAAAGCTGCTGCCTACCTTCGGGTAGAAAAAGGCGTTACGTTATGTTATTTACCTAGTTAATTAATATCTCCGTTACGTGTTCATCTGGTACTAAAACCATTTAATTAGTTAGTATCGATAATTGATTTATTTTAAGTCGATACCTACGTGACATCAAAACAAAATATAATCGTCCGATTATGTACGGGACGGAATTCAATTCCGAGAATATTTTTTTGTCCAAAGTCTATCTTTTACAATGGGCTAGCTGTTTCAATTAATCTCTACGAGTCGTGCGCAAAATTGGCGTAACATAAAATTTTCAGGTGTCTAACTCAACTGCGTCAACAGAGATAAAAAAATGCCTTTTATCAGATATTATAGACATACATAATAATATATTATTAAAAGGTTGGATAATGTTATACATGACATTGATGTATAACTTTACGCCCTTTTATAAGGAGTAGGCAGCGGTTGTTGAGCCTCGACTCCTCAAATCGTTACGTCCCAAATGGTATATACATATATAGTTGGCGAAAACTGTTGACATACACTGGGCATGAAGGTGAGCTGAAGTTATATATAGGGGGGGAAATGGTGCATGTCACAAGAGAATGTTACAGTTACTAGCCTAGCCTGCTAGCCTTTAAGCGAGTGAGATAGGAAATGCGGATCCAGATGCATATCTCACAGAGGCTAACGCGGCATGAACCACTTTAGGTCGATATTGTGCAGTGAAACGCGTACCTGTACCAGTGCTTCTTTTCTGTTTCGTAAAATATTACTGAGCCTCAAGACGCCAAAATTATCGTACGACAAGTTATACTAAGGAAATGTCCCCTGAATTCTGTTGTAACTTTTATAAAATACTACCTAGGTACATTAGTAGTATGGAAATAGGTACTGCCAACTATTCCCATTTGGTACCAAACGTTTCGGCGATATGTTGTCTATACCTCTCGGTAGAGAAACGCTTGAAGATACAAAACAAATATGTCACAAGTAGCGCATGCAAAAATTTAAAATGTCCTTATTAACACTTACAAATAAATATATAAAAGATAAATGTTTAAAAACACTTAGGCTGACTACATTGATTTTACGCCTTTGTGCAGTCACGAGTTGTTGGCAATGTCTCTTTGGACCGATGTTAGTGTACTACTAATTTATGTGTACACTGACTGCCGAAGGACTTCGCAAAATCTTTGTTAGAAGTTCGAATCCCGGTAGGTATGTAACGTTGATGTCTCAATAATCTTTTCATACCCATGTTATTTGGTTTTATTAAAACAGATAAAAATTAACTGTATTAACAAAATAAACTTTTTTAACGTCAAAAACAAGTTGTAAGGAAGGAAGTTGGATTGCAAGAGAGTGTCGGTCACAGAAATAGATCAAGATAGAACGGCGAATAGGCGTGGCAAGCGTGCCAAGACCATGCACTATATTGCATGCTTTTCGAAACTCGCTCTCATTACGCAACGAGCGTTCCTGCCATGCGTTCAGGACGTAAAAAATAGATAAAACGTCACATATATGCCTTATTATGCTGTGGCAAATTGTAAAAACAAAAGTAGTGAATCAAATATGAAAAAAGGAAATATTTCGTATGATCAGTAAGTATCTACAGAAAATCAGTAGAAAGTATTTTTTTGAGATTATAAATTATTGTTTTACTTTTACTATGTTCAATAATTACGATCACAAGTTGTATATTTTTTCGTTACGATAAATATCCATTGCTGTCCGAATTCAACGCTCGTATACAAAAACCATTGCGCGCATTAATTATACGCGTAATGTACGTCGAATCAAACGAAATACACAATACACCTGCCAGTTGATCGCTGTGCCTGTTAATCGCTGTGATTGGTCTTCGAATGTTAGAGATGGGCACTCCATGTATCGTTGAGTCCTAGGACTTATCGATAAATTAATTCAATAATAATTTGAGTATCAGCTCATGTCTTGCTTTGTCCCTACTTTATTCTAACACCACAAATTTCAACCAAAGTGTTTCGTAATTACATTGGCAGCAGTTTATTTGACAGTATAAGTTTTCACCAATTTGACCAATCGCCGATGAAAATCATCTCGTTGTTCTCAAACGGGCAGTAACCGAGGTATATGTAGACGTTCGGCTTCGTTATTTAACCAGGACTGTGAGGCCCACCCTTACAAAAGGCAAATATTTAAGAAATATGTAAAGTTTCAAAATATTTATAATTAAATTTTATATACTGTTGGAAAAATATGTTTTAGGTTTTAATATGTCGGGTTAGAATGTATTTAACATGTTTTAGTTTCTATGATTATCGTTACACAAAATCAATAAAGTGGTAAAATATAAAAATAATAAAATTAACACACGTTGCCGATATTAACATCGATAATCTAATGTGTGTGTCTCCTAACTAGTCGCCCCGCTCACAATGAAAATGACGTCACGCTGTGGGCGTGGTTTTTAAAAAAAGTGACACGCTCGAAATGTATGGAAATATGACATCGCGGCCGTTCTATCTTGATCTATTTCTGTGGTGTCGGTGTTTAAGTGAGTAAGGGCATGCTTCAATGGTTCGGACATGTAGAAAGGATGGATGATGCAAGATTGATTAAGCAGATATACAATGCAAAAGTGGATGGATGTAGGAGTCGAGGACGGCCAAGACACACACTCCATGACCAAATCGAGCGTGTTCTGGAGGAAGGTGATGTTAGGAGCCTCAAAAACCGACGCGCGTGCATACAAAGAGTTATGAAAGTCAACGAAGCGAGTGAGGCGTGCAAGGATCATGCCTTATGGCGCTCTGTTCTCTGTGACTACCCCGCAAGGGATTTGCCGTGAAGTTATATATGTATGTATGTAATTAATAATTCACTTGTATATAGGTATCCGAAATTGCAGATGTCTAGCGAATAATTAATATTTGCGAAAAATGCAACCTAACCTATGGAAGTTATAGGTCCTAAGCCGGGATTCGAATTCGGAGGATCGGGAGGACATCGAGGACATCTATTACTAATTCCATAATATCCATAATTCACGGAGAGTTCACTTCTAAAGCTGGCTACTTATTGACGGGGCATCATAATTCCCCAATATTACCGATGACTGTACAAAAATCTTTTAATGGACACTTAAAAATAACTATATTAAGCTTACTATTAGAGAAATAGATAGTATCCTATATAAGTGTGTCTTAAAACTATCTTTCCGAATGCTTTGTGGAAGAAAGAGGTGAGCAGAAATGGTTGAGATATTAATTGGTATCTGTCCGGAGGTCATGTTCGTACGCCGAGGAGATCACTGAACCATTTAACTCACAGATTTTATTAAAAATTGTATTTCACTATTAAAATATATGAAGCACACTCGTGACTTGATTGGATATGTCTTCAATTTCATAGAAAGAAGTAAGAAGCAAGAAGTATCCGAAGTAAGAAGCAACAAAGTTAATTGAGTAATTTCTTTTTTGTTCTTTTTCTTTTATTTTGTGTTGGGCACAATACAGAATCTATATTCTCGTTTACATAAGAAAAGTTTTTATTTTATTTGTATTTACTTGGGTGCCTATCTATCAACTTTAAATAAAATCTAAATATTGATTTATTTATCGCGAAGTTAACCGTTTATTAATGGCCAAAAGTGACTAGTAGGGTTATTAGTCGCCCTAAAGAAAGAAAAAGAAGAAATATTGATCTAAATATACCTAGGTATATGAAATAATCAAATGATATTAATAAATTAGCATGATATTATAATTAAAACTTCATAAAGATAATATCCACTAAGTAGTATCTCTGTTTTTTATATTTTATTATTTTTTACAGATTTTATTGTTTGCTCGAAAGCGTAAATCTCAGGTACTAATGAAGCGATTTGAAAAAATCTTCAACGCTAGATAGTCCATTTATTGATGAAGAGTGTAGACTATAGATCATCACGCTATAACCGATAGGAGCGGAGCACTGATCATTTTACTGGTAAAGGTAAATATTGCGGGAAGAAGTTTCGCCGGGATAGCTAAAACATAGTTTTTGATTTTAAACATATGTATTTATGATTTATTTCTTGACTTTCTTTATTACATAACGATATATTAAGAAACTAGCTATTTTCTTTAACTTCCAGAATGTCAGTTGATAATATGATTGATATATTTATCTTTTTAAGTAATTCTGTTCCAAGAAAACTTTAAAACTTTTATTCAAAGAATTAGTATCGTTTAAAAACCTCGTCATGGTTATTTTTAAACACATTCATTTTATGTACACAAGTAATTTTAAGCATCACTTAACGTTTTTATGACAAAAAATAATCGGGAACCCAAGTTAATGACGCCTCTCGCCAGAGTACAAAGACCGGACAAGACTTGACAGTGCGGCAACAGCGCGCCACTTCTATATCGATCCCGTACAATCACCATCAAGCAACTCCAGCACTTTAAATCTTTATCTACCATTAGACGCATCATATAACTACATCGCTTGAGTCGCACTTTTATCAAATGTATGTTGTTGGCATTAGTTAAATCGACTTTCAAGCGATGTATTGCTGCAGTTTAATTTCAATAGTTAGACGCTGCAAGAATATAAAGCGGTACAGCGTATTAATTGTAAACAACAATGACGCACAATAAGATTTTATCTGACAGTTTTGCGCATGTGTGAGTGATAAAGGGTTTTTCAGGGAGTGGTTGAGTTTGGGATTGATGGTTGATTTATATACAGAAATATTATATACAAAATTAGCCTGTATTGTTAAGTAGGTATTTTAAGAAAGTATTATAGATGTTTCCATTATTAAGTAGTGAGATAGTTTTCATAAGAGTAGTGAAAGCAATATTTAGTAATTGCATTTCTTAAATTATAAAACTTAACTTCAAGTGAATTCGTCGAAATGCTGTCATGGTGCAGCCATGGATTTTTTGAATATTAATTATTCAAAAAATAATCATTTTTTTAAAACGAGTTTTTAATCACAAAGATTTTACAAATTACACATCGCGCCATCTAGTTTCCAAATAAGCAAACTTTGTATAAGGAACGGCACTATAACGAATATATGAGGACCCAATCCTCCAGTACCATACGCACTAGATCCCGAAGGAGTCAGCAGATTGTTTTTTGCAGAAGCTACAATCAGTTTGGTCATGCTAGCTCCTACTTCCTCCTGCTGGCGTATTATGAATTCTTAATTCCAGCCAGCTTACGCGCTGCCTTGCAAATTTTTATTTTCAACGACTAATTTCAGCTGATCGGTGACGAGTAGTCACAGTCAAATTAACTTTAAATTCGACTCACCAACGACTAATTCCATTTAGTCAGTCACGAGTAATCTAGACTATATGAAATTAGTCGTTGGAAATACGAATTCGCCAATATAATAATAAAGAGCTCATAATATGCCCCCTGGTCCTGACTCATATCCCCTTTGTATAACTAAGTACTTTATTTTTTTAGTCAGTTGGGTTTCCAAACATGACCAAAATTAGTCACCACATCTTTCCACCTTCAACCACATACTTGTTTAACTTGCATTTCTTCTGTATCACTCTTTCACTTCGATCCGGAAGAGATTACCAATTAGACAAATGTAGACTAATCATGACAAGAGTAGAGAAGAATATAAGATTGACGTGTATGTCTTTATATCCACGGAGGACATACAAAAATGTCTGGACTCTACGTATTTTGTTTGAGGAAGCATTTCTTCCCATCTTTCAGATATTTGTTGATATTCGCTTACCGCGTGACTTAGGTTTAAAATATTAATAAAACATAACATAATATGACTTCACGGCTTTTTCTACCCGAAGGTTTAGGTAGCGGCTGTTAAGCCTCACCGAAGTTCCAAATTCAAATAGGTGGTGAACTTATTACCATACACCGGATCACGAAAATAATTCCGAGATATAATTGGTGTGAGCCCGAAACGGATCCTACTACTTCTGAATCAGAACTGGACAGCTCGAAAACTGGACGTCTTCATAAATTACATACTAACGAAGCTAAGATTACTTACTTATGCGTAAATGCAATAATACTTACCTATGTCTAGACTTATAAAGTTCTTAATTTATACATCAAACAGGATATTCCGGATTGACCTGAAGCAGTCTATGCAGAGCCCACTATTCTATTTTAGTCTGTTATCTACTTGACTGGTTAATATTTTTTACCTAATCAGAACTTAGCACGATAGGTTTGAGTCCATTAATGCAGTATCTATAATTATAAACTAGTTAACATAACATAATTTCACGCCTTTTTCTACCCGAAGGTGTAGGCAGCGGCTGTTAAGGCTCGACTCGCCGTTATGTTTACGTCCCTAATGGAATAGGTGGCGAACCTATTATACCGGGCACAAAGGTTTCAATCATCGATGTTTTTCACACATAACTTCCGAAAAGAACTTCAAAAAGTCATTGATGAGCCAGTGTGAGGATTTGAACCCGCGACCTCTAGATTTAGAAGCGGGGTGGACCACCGACACCTTTAAATAGTTTTATAAACTAGTTCGATGACGGAAACCTAAGACCAAAGTCGGACAAAGTCGCACTACTCGTGATTTAAAATAATGCAGCCTGAAATAGTTATTAAAATATTATTATCTTAGCTTCACGCCATAAGGCACCATTCTTACACGACTCACCTGCTTCTTTGACTTTCATAACTCTTGTTAGACACGCTAGTCAGTTTTTAAGGCACTTGACATCAGCTCCGCAAGGACATTTGTTCAATTCTGTCATGGAAAGTGTGTCGTAGTTGTCTTCAAATCCTTAATATTTCCGTTTTTGCATTGTATATCTGCTTAGTCAATCTTGGATCATCCATTCTTTCTACATGTCCGAACCATTGGAGCGTGCCCTTCTTTACTTTAACACAGACACTCTTTTTACAACAGTAAAATTAATTAAGTTATTAGTAAAAGGAATATCAAAAATGTAGGCCAGTGTTCTTGACTCACTGGTCGTCATTGGCTCTGTGTTCCACTTCTTCCTGAAACTTGTAACCATTTAAAGTATCGTAGTGTTTGGCCAAAGATAGCTTCATGTTAGATTTGTCCCTGACGATCTTCTCTTCTTTATGTGTCCCTTGTTTGATGTCTCGAATGCTATACATCCTCTATTTTCACAAATACTCAAGATAAAACTCCGGTTCTCGTGTTTAAATGGTGTAAATCATAATCATCAGCCTATTTCAGTCCACCGCTGGACAAAGGCCTCTCCCAATGTGCACCACAACATCTGATTCTCTGCCTTCCACATCCAGTCTTTTCCAGCAGCCTTTCTAAGGTCGTCTGACTATCGGGCTGGTGGGCATCCTACGCTACTGCTACTGCACTCTATGACCTTCTTACTCCATCTACTATCGGTCCTTCGGCAGATAAGACCAGCCAATTGGCACATGAAGTGGCAATGGTACAAATACCTACTATAATTTTTTTTATGCGATAGGAGGGCAAACGAGCAGGCGTGTCACCTGATGGTAAGCAACCAATGCCGCCCATGGACACCAGCAACACGCATAGTGTTACTGTTTCGTTGCCGACCTTTAAGGGATAGAGGATAGGAAGGGATGGGGAAGGGGGGTGGGCCTCCGGGTACCTCTCTCACCGAACGAAACGCACCATGAGCCACTTTACGTCGATCTTCTGAGAGGTCGTGATATTTCACCGGTCGAGCCGGCCCATTTATGCAGCTGTTAAAATTATTATTATTGTGACAACAGAGTGAATCTTGAAGTTCTTCACACCTTCAACAGTGGTAGACTCTTGCAGCAGGCTGTATGAATGGGCCGTCGTGACCGGTTAAATACCACGGCCTCTCGAAATATCGGCGCTCCCCTTTCTTTCCCCTCCTATTCCCTTAAAGGACGGCAACGCACCACTGTGTTCATGAGCGGTGACAAATTACTTACCGTCAGGTAATCCACTTGCTCGTTTGTCCTCATATCCCATAAAAAAACCTGAACATTTCTGATATTATTCATTACACTGAAAAAGATAAGTTATGTTCACTACGTAATTGACATTACGTAGACAAACCTGATTACATAACATAATATAACTTCACGCCTTTTTCTACCGGAAGGTGTAGGCAGTGAATGTTAAGTCTCGATTCGCCTCAACTCACCGACTCATTATGTTTACGTCCCAAATGGAATAGGTGGCGAACTTATTGCCATCCGGGGCACAAAGTTTTTAGCCATCGATATTTATCACACATAACTTTCGAAATTAATTTCGGAAAGTCATTGGTGTGATCCAGGCCAGGATTTGATTCCGCGACCTCTTGATTCAGAAGCGGGGTGTAAAACCTGATTTATTGGCTATTTTTTTTTATATAATTTCATGTACCTAAGTATAGGAATAAATTGTAATCTAGTTTTTTCCGGTGCGGTAAAACCATAACTTCTGGAGTTACCATTTCTAATTATCGCTGAAACTGAATTAAACTGTTCGTAATAGAACAGTTTAAAATACTATAAAGAAAAGCTTAGTCCTATCTTTCGCATTGTACATTTACTTAGTCAACCTGGCATCTTCTATTCTTTTCCGATGTCCAAAAAGTATGAGCGTGCCCTTTCTTACTTTACTTATAGGAGAGTTTAAGGATTTTCATAAACCTAAGTTTTTGTGTAGGGGTTGAGCAGCCTGCTTTCAAATCAAAAATTCTTGCGAACAAATTTTCGTTCACACCAATGGCTTTTCAGCATTATTTTCTTTGTGCGTGATAAATATAGATGACTGACAACGTTATGTCTGATATGTGACAATAGGTTCCACGACCTTATCCATTTAGGACGTAAAAATTTGGAGAGTAGAGATGTAACAGCCTACACTTTCGGATATAAAAATGCTCAGCTTCATATTTAATTCGGGAGATAATAATTCGGCGAGCCGAGGGGTAACAGCCACTGTCTACACTTGCGGACAGGAAAAGGCGTGAAGCTAAATAAAAATTACGATATTTAGATATTATTCATTGGATTTCAAACATATATCTCGTGTAATTATGTGTAGCCATTGTGAGATATCTTCGTTATTGACTCATTCTAACTGTTTACAAATTTGGAGCAACATGCCATACCTTCCTTCATGTCATACAAAGAACCTTTGTGTATTTAAAATATGTGGCATTTGTAGAACATAATAGGTTAATAAGTAGGTATGTAGTATCTTTAGTTACTGAAATTCTTCACGCGTGAGTAAGAATTGACTAAAGTTTTGACACAATTCATATTTACGTACTCTCAGATTTGTTATTGGTTTTTGAATCACCACATCACGCATACATAACTTCACGCCAAATCCCTTGTGGGGTAGACAGAGAGAACGGAGCGCCATAAGGCACGATTCTTACACACTCGCTTCGTTAACTTTCATAACTCTTTTCGGGCACGCGCGTCGATTTTTAAGCCTCCTAACATCACCTTCCTCCAGAACACAAGTGTGTCCATATTTCCAAATATTCAATAAATATTCCATTTCGTCTCCTAAGAGAATCGGCATGTCTCACGATAGATAGAACACGTTCTGTCATAGGAGTTGGCTGAAAAATCTTGCGCAAAATCAGTATTTTTTTTTATTGTATAGGAGGGCAAACGAGCAGGCGTGTCACCTGATAGTAAGCAACTAACGCCGTCTATGGACACCAGCAACACATATAGTGTTACTGTTGCGTTGCCAACCTTTAAGGGATAGGGGATAGGAAAGGATGGGGAAGGGGGTGGGCCTCCGGGTACCTCTCTCACCGAACGAAACGCGGCATGAGCCACTTTGCGTCGGTCTTCTGAGAGGTCGTGGTATTTCACCGGTCGAGCCGGCCCATTCATGCAGCGAACTGCTTGGCGTGGCTCTACCACTCTATAAGTATGTATGGAATGACTAGTATGAATAAATACTGTCAATTTATTTCTAAGACACACTTGTCAATTTTATCGGGTTTTATTCCGATTATTTCATTTATATTGATCACGAAGCCGCAGATCATCGAAAATGTCGGGATATATAAAAATAAGATGAGTTGAATAAACGCGATAAAATCCACAAATAGATCTTTTGAAATTACAATTGAATGAGTTAATAGATTAGTAACCAAAGAAATCTATAAAATTTGTATACTGGTACTATTAGCGATAAAAACTCTATCCCTCGTGGCACATTGGTAATATTACCGGTTGCAGCAATGAGGTCGGGGGTTCGATTCCCACCCGAGCACAAATATTTGTGACAAACATGAATATTTGTGTGGTGTCTGGGTGTTTTTCTATGTATTATAAGTATATATTTACAAAAGAAAAGTATATATGTATTAATATCCGTTATCTAGTATCCATAACACAAGCATTTAGTTGCTTAGCTTGGAACTAGAGGGCGCTGTGTGTATTGTGTCCAAGATATTATTATTATTATAACTCTATCAAAGCGAGATTAACTAAATTACAGTTTTTTACTTGGTACAAAACGGAATTCGTCAGAAATTGTCAGACTGTCAGACTGTCAGACTGTCAGACTTAAACATCTACAGTTATACATTGCAATCGATGTTCTGACATACAGAAAAAAAAGAAAAAAAAACATACATAAATTCATACAATATGATTTTTTTCAACAAAATAATACCTAAAGTAATAACGTACTAAATAACAGACACAACAGGACGCCAACTACAAACGATATATTACATTCTTATCTCTGCAATCGGAAATCTTTAAAATACAGCCTTCTTTAGGTACGAGAGGCCTTTAAATTATCGTTTTTTATTTCCCGCTCGCAGCGGAGCCCCGCGGGCTGTAAACTGGTGAGATGCATGACCAATCAAAATACCAATGTCGGTATACCCACACATACAGCCTGTATAACGTTAGTGTAATAACACGAGATTTATCATTGTGTGTGTTGGAAATGCATTAAAAATATCGATGTGTGAGTGTATTGTTCACGCACACATGTAAAGAATGAACTCGGTGAGATGGAACATTCGTTTCGAGGGATAACGGAGGGCTCACATTTGTCAAGACAGCATAATATGGATGCTTCTTAAAACCAAAATTCGAAATATATTACAATACATTTTGGAAGGGCTTTTTGAAATTGTTTTAAGTTATAAATATAAATGACTTACAAAATTGTAGTCCCATTTGTTAAGTCACAATTAGTGCGTGAAGCCATAATCGCCGATGAGATTTTTAAAACTTTTGCTTTGGATATTATTTTGATGAAATATTTTAATGGATTCCAGATAACCGGTATGATCCAGTTATTTGAGTTACAACAGCATAACGAATGGTAGCACCAGTGTTGCAGTTATATAAGATATTGAACCGAATATAACATTACGACACCATTCGGAGTGAGGTAACGCAGTCGACTAGTGCATTGCACGCCTTATTACGGAATCATATATTGTTTCATACTATATTACTTAATTATAATTTGTTTTATATCTATTGATCTATAAAGTGCATTGTTTTAATAATTTTTTTTTGTAATATTATATTCATACATATGAATCAAAAGTATCGATGCAGTTTGTAATTGTGTAATAGGTACTAATATTATTGAACTGTTAATTAGAGCTGATTTTAAATTATTATTATGTTTTATAAATACAACAGATTAATCAATTCTTATAAATCTATAGTAAAAACATCAAGTGAATTAGTTTGCAATATATAAATAAATTAAAAAATCGTTTGAAAGAGATATTGCTTTGTAAAAACTAGTTTATTATTAATAGAATCTATAAATAATGCAAAATTGAAATCGAATCTGTTCAACCGTTTAGGAGTGAGAGTCTAAATATGTATACTGACAGTGCTATATACATAAATATGTACTTAAATATAGGAAAAACCTGAATATTCATGAAATTATTAATTGACAATATTTTTTTTAATTACGAAGTCGGTTAGAAATTAATGAACTCTCTTATATCATATTTAGTTAGGTGATTCAGTAATAAAATCAGTAAAAGTTATGTGGTAATATTGTTAGTTGACTGACACACACCAATGAATTTTCGGAAATCGTTGTGTTAAATTATTTGTTTGGATAATTCATCTGTTTGAATAAATTATGTCCAGTACCTACAGCAACAAGCCTATGGTCTATGGGACTTAAATGTTTCAAGCGGTAACACCAAAACTACTGCATACATCGTCGGATATTAAAAAGCTTATTCATGATGACATCTATCAACATTCACGAGATATAAGACCGGACTCAACAAATAAATAAATAACTAATGCATTTGTTTGAAAAAAAAAACATTCCAAAATTATATCCAGTATTTTTCCAGACACAATGTCTTCGGGAAGTCATGTCCATGTTATATGTAACGGGCTTGTACAGCCGATGCCTCCGCCCACATAAAAAATGACATCTAAATAAATCCATTAGAGCCTCTCTTCCTGTGCCCCTTTTATTTGACGGCGCTGCCTCATAATACCGCACAATACCCGTTACGTCGGATGTAAGTCGCGAGGCGCCCTCTATTGACAGGGAATTTATGATTTTTTGATGAAAAACATCTTGTACCTTAATGATGTTGATAATTTGTAATGTTGTTCAGAATTATTACAATTGATATATTGTTTAAATGTTATTAATATTGTTAATATTATACATACATAACTTCACGCCAATAAACTTACAGGGTAGGCAGAGAGAACAATTATAATCATAATATGTGTTTATAATAAATTAGTAGAATATACGCGAATATTTCATTGAAAATAAAAACAATCATGACCTTTTGAAGAGGGTAGCAAATAGAACGAAAATGTCAGACCGAATATATGTACTAAACTTAGAAACAAACTAGGTACCTATTAACTTTTTGAAAGTACTATAAAATATTTTTAATTGCACAATAAAAAACAAGGGGATTACATTTGAATCATAAATTAAAATAAATACCTAGAATAATTAATGGTTTGGTCATGTTGCAAGAATGAATGGAAGCCGACTGCCTAAGAGAGCATACGAAGCAAATGTGAGTGGCAGGGTCGGGATCGGGAGACCAAGACGGGGCTACCACGACCAAATAACTGGTCCGTTTAAAAAAGGCAAAATGCGCAGCGCCCGGAACCGACGTGAATGCATGACGAGTGCATGAGGCGAAAGAACTGTGTCAGCATCGTAGCTCGTGGAAAGACAAAGTCTCTACCCTCTTACCCTATTCTCTACCCCTATGGGTTATAGGGGTAAGTTTATGTATCTATGTAATATGGATGTAAATAGTATAATAATAAAATAGGCGGTCTTATCGCTGTTGACGTCTTGTTCCCGATAAAGAGTTGTATTTGATAGGCAACAATGAATATTGTTTTCCTACATCTTTTAGAATATTGTTAAAACAAATTAAAGTCTCGGTGGTGCAGTGGTCGAGCACACGGCTTCTGATCCCGAGGTCCGGGTTCGAATCCTGACACTGGCTCACACCAATGACTTTTCGAAATTGTATTAATTTAAATGATATCAATATCATACAGTTGCTTAGTACTTCTACTTCACCATCCATTTCATGCCACGAATAACTCAATCATCCAGTCTGAGCTTCATCACAACCAGCACCTTCTTGTATTAACGGCGTGAAGTCTTATGAATGTCTGAATGAATACTTAGCCTTTTTCATGGGTACGAATAGTTCTTCAGACAAAGTAACCCAGCCTACAGCTTCGGGTTTAAAATGCGTGAAGGAGAATAAAAAGTTGGCTAATCCTTTAACATGGTGAGTAGTTAGCAGAAACACGGATTAGAATCCCGTGAACTATTGGTGTCACCAGTGGGGTGGGCAACTCTTCAGCACACCGGTAAGCCGATTAGGGTGTTAGCGGGATTTACATTCAATCGGGTTAGTGTATTTGTTAAGTTGAATTCAGTATCTATACTATGTTCTAGAACCATCCACCTTCAAGCATCGACTTGTTGCTCATGACTTCTGTATCCAAAAAGTTATTTTTGTGAAAGAGGATTTGACTTCTTGAATAGAAATGAGACGTGCTTAAACTGCAGACTATAGATACGACTTCTCTTTTTTCATGATAGAAGGAGTAAACGAGCTTGCACATCACCTGATGGAAAACGATCACCGCCGCCCTTGGCGTCAACAATACCAGCGGCATCAAGATCTTAACGGTCCGGAAATACCTTCGCCGGCAACTACTTTTACTTTTACTTTTAAAAATATCTTTATTCAATAAATGTTACACAGTTTAATACAAACTATATCTTAAAAGCTAATACATTTTTACCAGGCCAACAATAAAGCGCCTCTAAAAAATTTACTGCACGAGTTAAAATTATAATAATATATTAAATTACCTTCAAGTTGAAAAAACACAGAATCCAAGGATCATTTTATGCACTATTGTTAGTAGTTACATTTGTTACTCAGTACAATTTAAATTATTTAATAGTTTGAGGTACCTGCCTACCTCACGAATACATAATTTTAATAAATATAATATATCATAAATATCAATAAGCGGCGGTAGACAAAAAATAAATAAATATCGAAAGTTACAAGTACATATCCTTTCATCACTGGCGTAAACTACCTAATGACGTCGCAATGTAATACGTGGTGATGGGGCAATCTGTAAGTCTTATATTTATCGATATATGGCAAGTATTTAAGACGTGTTCTACCTATTGACGAAACTAATGTGTTAGTATTATTTGGTGTTTTTAAGAGATAAAATTTACGTGTTTGTTTTAAAATAAAATTCTTAATCAGGGGAAACTTAACTTTATCATGTAATTTTTTGAGATTTGTTTTAAATGATGTATTAAAAGAGATTTTTAAGGCTTTATTTTGTATGACCTGCAGACTTTTACAGTTGGAGTTACATGTGCTGCTCCATACAGGCGCGGCGTATGTGAGACAGGGCCGTATTCGGATCGCATATATGCTTAATTTAATGTATGGACTTAACTTGCTACGGCGATTAAAAACTGGATATAACGCATTCATCGCTTTTACACCTTTTACTTTTAAATCGTTGACATGCTTGGACCAATTAACCTTACTGTCAAGCCAAACCCCGAGGTACTTTACATTTTTGGACCAAGGGATGCGGTGATCATTGATGATTAAGCACCTCTTTGGCAGAGAACGCTGACGCGTAAACATTATGGCTTCAGTTTTGCCCTCATTAAGCTTGAGTTTCCATTTAGTAAAATATGTGAGTAATATATCTAAAGAAATCTGGAGTCGCCCTATTATGATGTTTAAATCGTCATCAGAAGTGAAAGATGCTGTATCATCAGCAAAACAAGCCAAATGTGTTCGTGTTTGAATAGGTATATCATTGAGATATAACAAAAAGAAATATGGCCCTAGCAGAGAACCTTGAGGTACACCTGCGCATATACAACGGGATGAAGAAGTATATTCACTGATATGCACAGCGAAACTACGGTTAGAAAGATATGACCATATTAGTCTAATTAAGGATCGAGGTATACTGTAATTTTGTAATAGTTTGTGTATAAGGCCCTTATGCCAAACAGTATCAAAAGCCTTCTCAATATCAAGGAGAAACATGCCAGTAGAGCGGTTGAGATTTAAGTTGTGAGCAACATATTCCGTTACTCTTCCAAGCTGCTGCGTAGTCGAAAGTGAGGGCTGAAAACCAAATTGCTCCTGCTTGAGGCATTCTCTGGTATAGGACGCTAATCTAGAATATAATAATGCCTCAAATAACTTGCCCAAGGCAGGCAAAAGACTTATCGGTCTATAGCTTGTCGGCAGGTTCTTGTCTTTACCTGGCTTATGCAGTGCAATCACTTTGGCTATTTTCCAAATTTTAGGAAAATGTGATAAATGTAAGCAAGCATTGTAAATTTTAGTTAGCAGAACCAAACATTTGTGAGGCAAATTCTTCAAGAGCCAGTTGTGCACACCGTCAGCTGCCGGACTTTTGCGTGCTTTAAATGTACGTAAATGCTTACGAATTTCTTTTGGACGTATAGGTGCTAAGGGTAGGTCGACGGTGGGACAAGAGAGCAAATTCTAAAGACGATTCGACTTCCCTTTCGACCTCATCATGTGACCAATCAATAGTAAGGGACATATTGCTGGCAAAAGTATCAGCTAATACTTCGCATTGCTCATGAATATTTAAGGTGATTGAGTTGTCTGATTTTATGAGTGGTGGAATCGACAAAGATTTATTCTTTAACTGCTTAGTAATACGCCACAAGTCTGGACCAGGATTATTAATTTTAGATAATTTGGCTTGCCACACAGAATCGTTATATTTTTTTAAAACAAAACTTATCTGCCTTTGCAATTTATTTATTTCAGCTCGAAGTTCACTTTTTGTATTCATATTTAGTTCACGCTGAGATTTTTTACGTAACTTATTTTTATATCTTATGAGATTTTTAATGTCATGTGGAAGTTTGCTATATGAACAAGTAGTTGACACAGTGGGCACACACTTGTCTCTTATTTTTAACAGAGTTTCCGTGAAGTCAGATATGGCTTCGTCAATCTCATTTGCAGTTCTATATACATGAGAAGATAATGCAATATTATGATTTAGTAAAGAACGATATAAAGGCCAATTAGTCTTATGAAATAAATGCAGCTTAAATGTTTTACGCTTGATGTGTCCTCCTATACTAAAATAAATTGGTAGGTGATTAGAAGATAGTGCCGTTATTGTACTAATATCACTAACTGAATTAATGTTAGATGTAATAACTAAATCAGGGATTGACGGTTTGAGGTTAGTGCGATAATGAACAAGTGTTGGAGAGTCCGGTGCGTGAATAACAAAATCGTGATTAATCATATGCTGGAACAATGTTCTACCGCGGCTATTGGTATCATTTACATCACAGTGCCAATATGAGTGTTTGGCATTGAAATCGCCCATGATGATTACATTTGAACCTAAGTTTAGTAAAATGTCTAGATCATAAGTTAAAAGCTTTAAATTAAGAGATTGGTACATGGAGATAATCAGATATTGCTGGCCCGATATAATCATCTGCACTCCAACAGCTTCCATATGCTTAGTATTAGGTATACAAATACGGGAATGATCTAGATCTTCTTTCACCAGTAAAGCAACTCCTTGGCCACGTCCGCTGGGATGTTTATCTTGGCGATGACAAATGAAACCAGGAACCTCTAGGAGAATATTGTTATTCACTCTGGTTTCACACAATGCTATAATATCGACAGGAAACTCATCATGAATGAGGTCTGATAGTTCATGAAGTTTTTTATGGATACCATCTGAATTCCAAGACAGGAAATGAAGGCTATTATTATCATTAAACATATTTACCAAGATGAGTCAGAACCAGAATGGCTTTGTCCACCATATTATTACATGCGTGAAGTTCCTCCTTGAGCGATTTGATCGTGAAAAGAATCTTTAGTACTTCTTGAGTGGTGTTGTCCTGAATAGTAAAGTCTGGAGCTAGGAAATCAGGTTCATTACAATTCGGTATATTGTCCGTGTTTTTAACAATATTTGCAGGCTCTGGTTTGTATTTAGATTTTACGATAGAAGCCCATGAAAGAGCTTTAGGTTTATTTTCAAAAAGAGTGGGTACTTCATTAGATTTAGACTTAAGTAACTGTCCCTCTCTTTTTATTTTTATATTCTCCAAGTATTTTAGCCTCACAGGGCACTTGCTATAGTTAGCCGTATGCATATCGTTGCAGTTACAACAGCTTGCAGGTTCAGTTGCATCTTTTTTGAGACATTCGGATGTAGGGTGTGCTTCAGTGCATTTGACACAACGAGGTGGCATGTTACAATTTCTCGAAGAATGACCAAATCTCTGACATCTATAGCACTGCGTGCCAAAAAATGTTTTTGGGTTATATTTGTGAATTTCAATCACACAATGACAGAGGTATTTGATTTTCCGAAACTTAGCTATATTCGTGCCTGCTGGTAATTGGATCAGAAAAACTGGATTATTGATATCATCTCTAGACTTCAATTTTATTACACTGTGGCACTCAAAGCCTAGCTTAGCGAGTTCAACTTGAATTAGGGGTTCAACAGACGAGGGTAATCCTCGTATAACAACTTTAGGCTTTATTTCATCTTTTCGGGAATAAGTTACAAATGGAGCATCATCATTAACGAGTCCTTCTTTTATAAGTCGGTGAGCTTCAAGAGTATGGCATAAAATAGTAACTTTATTTCGTCCTTTATAAGACAGATGAAAACATTTATGGTATTTACTTATAAGATTGGTAATGGTGGCATGCGTCCAATCTTTCATTATATCAAGTATAATTGGCGGTATGTTTCCAGTTTTCTTTTTAGAACTAGCTTCACGAAGAGATGCTATCTTGGGATCATCAGGCTGGTCAACAGGTAGATCAGCAAATTTATTTGAAGTTAATAAAGAATTTGTACCTGGCTGTCTGCGCTGGGCAATTCGCTTTGGCTGGCGCCACTCATCAGCTTGTACGTCTGCAGGTCGCTTGGTACTGAGATTAGAGTCAGATGAAGCTCGTGGTAAAAACTTGTCGATTGTTTGCTGGAAGGCCATAGTATCGATAGTTGTCAACACTAAGGCCCCCCTACCTAGTTTGCACGTGTCGTAGGTATCGGATAAAAAGTGCACGCGTCTGACCACTATGAGACTACTAGTGCGAGTGAAACCGTTCGCCGGCAACTGGTTCTCTAAAGGAACAGTGCGTGGCAAGAAGTGCCGGTTGAAACGCACCGTTGTCGATCGCCAACCATTCAGCCAATGTGGGTGGTAGCGTTGGCGCGTCGAGCGATGGCGAAAATCAGCTGGTGGTATTAATCCCAACAATTCCTCAGAGCACTTCCAGTGGTATATGCGATAGAGGATGCATGAAGATGCCACCTCTCTTTCTGCTGTTGCTTTGGTAATGCTATGAGTGCACTAAGGGATTTGGGCTAGTGTGCATCATCTGCCTCATCAAAATTCATGGAAATTCCCGCTATCCTGTCGAAATTCCGATATTTCTAATACGACTGAAAGAAGTTTGCAATTGAATTGTAATTACTTATAATGTTTTGGATTTTTATAGAACCCCAGGTTCAGATGATTGAGAAGCTAGACTTGATATAAAACCTTCATTGTGGTGTATTAGCAGAGTTTTTTAACCTCTCAGAATATCAAGTAAAGTGGTTTTGTTCGGTGAGAGAGGTATCCTAGGTAAGGAGGTAATGCTATCTGTGTTGCAGGGGTGGCGTTGGTGGCTTACCATCAAGTGGCTCGTCTGCTTGTTTGCCTCTCGATCTCATAGAAAAATCCTTTACTTGAGTTTAATGGTTCTGTAGAACGTGCAGAACTGCGCTAACAAGCTGAAGTTTGCATGTAATCTATATGAAATTATTTGATTTTAAGAGGCTTTCAGTCTTTGTATATAAACAAAAAGCTTCTTCAAGAAGTATTTAGAAGAATTATTAGTACATTAGCATTAATTCCCAACAAAAACAGACTTAGAGTTTGAGGCTATCTGTGTAGCTTTTTCTGTAACTGACTCATCGAAACCAGTATGAATGTTCGTGATACCCTTATTTAATTTATTTCAGGTACAACACAAAAAACCATTATCATGCCATAAATATTGTAACAAAGAAAAAAATTTTTTTTAATTGCAAATAACATTTATTACTTTTACAGTGTATTACTTTAATACATAAATATAAAACGATATAAAATATAAAAAGCTTATTCGAAGTGGTCTCCATTGGCTGCAATACAGGCCTTTAAACGTTGAGGCCAGTTATCAATAGAAACACGCACTCTTTCCATGGGAAAATTCTTCACTGCCAATCGTATGGATTGTTTTAGGGACTCTAAATTATTATGACGTTTAGAGCAAGCCGTACTCTCTAAAACTGACCACAAATCATAATCCAGTGGATTAAGATCGGGACTAGACGACGGCCAGTCTTCAGCTCTAATGAAGTCCGAAACGTTCGCTTCCAACCAAAATTGCGTGGACCGAGCTTTATGACCCAGTGCCGAGTCTTGCCGGAAGGACCATTCTTCGTTATTGAACATGGTGTTGTTAAGGGGCTTGACTACCTTTTCAAGAATGGTATCTTGATACACTTGTGCCGATGTTTTGATACCTTTTTCACAAAAATATGGCTCAGTCACTCCTTCGTAGCTAACACCCCACCAAAGCATCACTGAAATCGGATAATGCCTACGTTGCACTCTGTCAACTAATTGGGAAGCTACCTATTAATAGCCCGGTACACAAACATTTGACTAATACCAAGTGTATGGAGAGTTTTAAAAATTGCATTTGGCTCCATACCTACTTTGTGTAATGCAATCACAGCGATTCGGTTCTCTTTATCACCCCACTCCATTTTAATATCGCAAAATATTGTACAATGTATTGACGCCAAATTGAGAAAACACAATGAACAATCGTATAAAAATGACAGATTCCAAATTCAAATGTAGTATTTTTTTATTTTTAGTTGTAACCGTATTTATGGCCAGACTAAGTATACATACGAGTACACACACGAGTGGAACTCCATAGCACACACGAGAGGATCTCTTTACGGAAAGCGACATCTAGTAGCTCAATAATAAAGTAAATACAAAAAATAGGCCAATTTTGTCTTCGACCTTCGAATTCCATTTCAAAGATTTTAAATGCAATCAAATCGCGATGTTAGGATATGTACGCCCTATTTGGGCAGAAAAAAGCTGATGATGAACCGTCAAAAACTTCAACATTACCCACCAACCTTATATCCATATAGAACATAGTAGAAAAAGCAATGAAGGGCATGTACTAATGAAAACTTCAGCAAATAGCAGTGAACACAATTGCAGCCAATGCACTACGACACTCACCATCATAAGTTGGACTTCCTCCCCTCCCCTTACCAGTAGAAAACTAGAACTTATCCGGGTGCTAGTGGATAGTTCAGAGGGGTCTAGACAGGTTGGACTGTGGGTGTAGGCAGTAATCTAAGCAGATTAGAGCGCGCGGCGTGGCGTGACGCCTCAGTACATTGACCGCCACGTTCTCTCTGAAGCAATTGCTAGATTAACAGGGTTGTCACTAAACCTGTATGCGCAAGAGTGCATAAAATATATTAAAACAATATTCAAGACATTATTTATACATTACATTTAAATATATCTAATAGTGTTTTTCATAGTTAAAAGCAATACCTATTATCTTCGATTTTGATCTTTAGATTGAGGTCTTAGGGCCTTAGTAAAGCAACAATTGCCCACGCTTGACAGAAGCTTATATACTTGTTTATATGTAGATTATATACAAATAATAAAATACTACTTATATTTATATTTTTCCGTGAGCATAAATATAAAAATCCATGTTAGTTTTATACTGACGTGTCGTCTTTACAGAACTCAGAACCATTGCCGATTTAATAACTACTGAATAAAAATAAATCTAACAATCACCTAATTCTATTTACCTTTTGAAAATATTCAAATAAATACAAAATACGAGAGAAGATTTAGTCGAGAGAAAGAAAGAGAAAGAGAGATAGAGAAAGAGATTGAGTCGCGTGCCAACCCTAGTAGATTAGTTGTACGAAATCTGTGTTGTGATTTGTAAGTGAGTGCGCGAATGCGGGCCAACGACCTGGAGCTGGTGGATGGATGCAAACCACGATAACGGTCCGCGTGCAACGCCACACCACACCACGCCACGCCACGCCACGCCACACCGCGCCTCAATTGACATCACTCTAACGGGCTTGCACCACTGACTGATATTGCCACAACAGCACAATCAATATTTCTACCTTAGTACCTATATTAATACTTTATGTCTACTGCACCGCCTAAAATGCACTTTCTTTTTTAGTTTTTTTTGTCTAAAATTATGAACGACTAGCTGACCCGGCGAACTTTGTTTCGCCTCGGAAGCGAATAATAAAAGATTTTTTTTTCAAGTTACTCCTTATTATATCAGCTACTTGCCAATAAAAGTCCCGTCAAAATTGGTCCAGGTATTTCAGAGATTACCCGGATCAAACAGACAAGAAAAAGAAGAAAAAAAAATGATTTTGTAAATATTATATCCATACATGTTCATATGAATGTAGCAGAAATCACTTGATTTACTGGTATCCCTCCCTACCCTACCAACCCTAATATATAAATGTGAATGTAAGTTTGTTTGTTATGCTTTCACGCGATAACTACTCAACCGATTCTTATGAATCTTTGTACATATATTTTTGTAGGTGTTAGAAGTAACATAGGATACTTTTTTTTTTCTTTCTTTCTTTAATTTACATATATTATCAATGCGCGCGAAGCCGCGGGTAAAAACTAGTATAATATGTAATACCGGTGATAGACAAAATTGTACCCGATTTATCCTGATACTCATTACCTTTGCGACACAAAAAGCGTTCACTGTATTGAGGCTTAATTTCTACTGTAAGCACCTACAGCCTACAGTTAATAACGGCGTGAGGGCAATCATAAGAATTGATGCGTGCCGAGGCATAATTGAAGCTGCTTGCACCTATTATGTATTGGTGTGACGATAAATGTAATAATGACTCTATGTCAGGAAGGAGTATCTTATATCTTCACCTTGAAGAGAATAAATAAATAAAATTAAATGTGTGTAGTGTACATAATATACACAGCGCCCTCTAGTTCTAAGCTAAGCAACTAAATGCTTCTATTATCGAAACTAGACAACGGATATCCTTACTGAGATAGTTCATAATAAATAGTAAAAAGTCTGGACACCATACAAGTTTGTGATGTTTATTTGTACTTGGTTGGGGATCGAACTCACCGACCTCTTCTTAGCAGTCGATTGTTCTACCAGTGCTCCGCAAAGCTTGTCAGAATACGATACTATCTGGAATTCATCATGAGAAGTACTTTCTACAATCGCGTGAATCTTTGGCTATTTATCAATTAAAATCAGACGTATTGTAATACAATAGGCTTGTTTCCACAATGAATGAATCGGAGGGATTAGAGTCTCTAACTACAGATTGAAAAAGAAACTATTTATCAAAATAAGTAAACATTATTATTATTAATAATATTTCTAGTAAATACAATCTTAAAAATTAGGCATTGAGCCATGTGATAGTAAATTTTGAATGATGTCACGCCGTGCTAAACGTCACCATTTAGACACATTTGTGCTTGCCACGGCGAGACGTCATTCAAGACGCCATGACAGTCTGGAGCGCTTTTGTGCAGAAATTTTTGTTGTTTTCATATGAAAAATGCATACTGTAAATACAAGTTTTGACCAATGAACAATAATTAATAAAATAAGTAAGCCGGCCTATTGTTTGTATTTAATAGCCAAGTAGCATCTTAAGTTAATTTATTAATATAAACGGAATTAATCATGGTTGAGCCACACCGCTCGCTGCGTGAATGGGCCCGCTCGACTGGTAAAATACTACCAACCATAAAATCGACGTAAGTTGGCTCAGGCCACGTATCTTAGCGAAATTTCTGCAGGCCTACCTCTTTCCTCCTCCCTGTCCTACCTTGAGGGCCCGCAACGCATGTGTCCAATGATGATGGTAGACACCACCAGCTCATTGCCATCTTCCAAAATAAAATAACGTTCTACAAGATCAAATATTACGTTACAGTTATAGTAATATAGTCTCGGTGGTCCAGTGGTCGAGCACACGGCTTCTGAATCCAGAGTTCGCGGGTTCGAATTATGGCACACACCAATGATGTTTCGAAATTAATTTCGAAAGTTTTGTGTGATAAATATCGACGACTAAATACTTCGTGCTCGGTATGGCAATAGGTCGCCACCTATTCCATTTGGGACGTAAATATAACGGCGAGTCGAGGCTTAACAGCCCCTGCCTTCGGGTAGAAAAAGGCGTGAAAGTGCAGTTATGTATGTTGTGTTATATATTACGTTCGGAGTTACGAGGCGAATGTTTCACACCTACCTACTAACTTCAGAATTAAAAGCGTAAAGGTGCGAAGAACAATACAAGGTATGTGTGCAAAGATTGTAGATACTACTATAAGTAACAAGCAAAGTCGTAAGTAATTGTCCTCAATCCAAAGTCATTTATCAAAGTCATCAAAGTGTTGGACAAAGTGACTGCGCGCTCAGACATAACTGTCGTGTTACAATCTTGGCAAGGTTTTATGGTGAGGAAGTGGAGTTATGTGAAATAAGTACTACCTATTTAAAAGTAATAAGTATACAATGCAAATGTAGATAGATGTAGGACTCGAGCCAAGACTCACATTCCATGACCAAATATGACGTATTCTGGAGGAAGGTGATGTTAGGAGCCTAAAAAATCGACGCGCGTGTTGTAAAGAGTTATGAAAGTCAACACGGCGAGTGAAGTTTGTAAGAATCGTTCCTTATTACCCTCTGTTCTCTCTCCCTACCTCTTATGTATATATGATTGTTTAGGCCTTGTTTAAAGTCTAAAGTTTATAGCCTCGGCGGTCCAGTGGTAGAGCACACGGCTTCTGATCCAGAGGTCGGGGTTCGAATCCTGTCACTGGCTCACACCAAAATATCAATGACTGAAAACTTTGTGCCCCGTATGGCAATAGGTTCGCCATCTATTCCAATTGGGACGTGAACATAACGGCGAGACGAGGCTTAGCAGCCGCTGCCTACACCTTCGGGTAACAAAGGCGTGAAGTTATGTATGTAAAGGCTAAAGTGTCTTTTACGCTTTCAAAGAATCTAAATTAGGTAGCTGACTTAGCTCAGTAATTAGAAAAATGTCATCTCGTGATTTGATCGATGGGTGGAGTACAGGTATCTACCATCTTTTTAGAGAATCTCGGATCATTAATTTAAGTTATTTATTAACAAGATGATACCACATACTAACTACCGGCTTAAAAACAAGCATACATAACATCCGAAGGTGTAGGCAGCAGACTCGACCGGTGAAATACTACGGCAGCTGAGAATATCTGCGTGAAGTTGCTTGTGCCGCGTTTCTTTCGGTGAGAGAGGTATTCGGAGGCTCGATTTCCTTTCCCCTTAAGGCCTTTCCCCTACTACTCCCTTAATTTTTGGGAATCTGCTACTGCTACAAATTAATAAGGCGAACTGAAAACACCATTTTGAAATGAATAGGTAAATGAACCTAAAACTAGTTATTACGGCCACCCAAACTATTGCTATTTTTGGCTATTTTTGTCTGTATATCAACGAAATGATGAAATCCAGGTTGATGTTTTGGCGAGAGTGTAGGCACCAACGATTAGAGACAGGCTTGTTCGTAGTGTCACTTTCGGCTGTCTGATCCCTTATATGCTTAAATCTTTAAAACTACGCAACAGATTTTGATGCAGTTTTATTTAATAGTCAGAGAGTGTCTACGGAGTGGTTTTGATCTATAATACATATATGATGTTGTAAAGAAAAAATGATAATTTTCGAGATTTAGCACTTAAATTGCAAACGCTGGCTGAACCCTAAGTGATAGATCAAAACAATGTTCTACATTATTAAACACCTTTAGAAAGTGTATAAAAAATCCGCAAGGACATATGTCTATCTCTTAGGAATAACCCACAATAACCATTTTTATTTTTTTTACTTTTTACGAGAAATAATGGTTTATTTACGAAGCGATTTTAAACATTACAGCATTAATTTTCATCCAATTAACTGTCTTAAATAGATTGTGCATGTAATATAGATAATCCTGACACTTTACAGCATGCAATTTAAACGAATATTTTCGAAGATATTGCAGTACTAACGTATCGGGACAGCAGTTAAAGGCGATAAATAGCACAAATTAAACCTCATGATATCCAAAATTTACTCATTTATTACTTTTGGGGCGGAACAAAGTTCGCCGGGTCAGCTAGTAATTATATAAACAATAGTAGGGTACAAACTTTTGTATTATCTAGTGTTGAAAAAATATATTAATACTTATATACCTACTTATTTTGTTTGAGGGTAATTTAATAACAATTAATTAGTAAGTTATTAATCAGGTAATTAAAAAAAATATGTCTAAAATAATTATAACCTACATGAGTAGACACTACGTCAGCTATATACGAGTGGAATTCTCATAAAAATCGGTCCAACTATTTCAGAGATTAGCCAGTATCAAAAGTATCTAGTATAAAGAGATTAATTTAATATTACAAAGAGACACTCCATTTTTCTTTAAATTTGTTTAGATTATTACACTTTATGTCCTTGCTAAACTCCTAAACTATTAAATATATTCCTTTCCCTCGATTAAAGATTGATCAATCTTAACAAATCGATCAACTTAAGATTTGTTTGTTTGTTATAATTAAAATCTGCAAGAAATAATTGTTTTTTCATCATATATGAAGGCCACACAGAACCGAGAGCAGCAACAAGTAAAATGATGACTGAAAAACTTTGTGCCCGGTGTGGCAATAGGTTCGCCACATATTCCATTTGGGACGTAAACATAACGGCGAGTCGAGGCTTAACACCCACTGCCTACACCATCGAGTTGACAAAAGCGTGAAGTTATATTAGGTTTATAACATCGACTTGAAACTTGAAAATCCATCTCAAACAACTGCTTCTTCACAACTATTATCAACTGACTGATAAATGTGAAGTTCTTACTCAATCAAATTAATTAACAGGTCTTTATATGGAAAATTGAACTCACCAGACTACTGGTGCTGCTACTAGTTACTTCTGTAGACCTTGAGACTGGAGAAAATGGACGAGAGGTCACCGCCAACTGGTTGTACCGAGTTGTACAGTTGACACAACTTTATACTACCACTGATCTGTGAGAATTTCGACTTTATTCCTAAAACGTTTAGGCTTTTACAACTGTATTATGAATGTGGTAGATTCGTATCCCAGATGCTGAATACGAACCGTGTCACAGTCCTCTCAAATGTTGCCCGACGCGTCAAGAGCGAGACGGCAATAGACAAATTATTGGAGAGAGTGAAAGAGACGCAAGTATCGGGGACAATTGGAGTAAATTGCCACACGATTGGATAATAATTAAATTTACAATTAATTACTATTTGTAAAGTGTTGTACTATTTTTGGGGGGGATTTTAGAGGTCACTAAATGGGGGCAAGTGAAGTGTTAGTGTAATAATTTATGTTTTTATAATTATGTTCACAGCACCGGTAATAAATCAGCGGTCATATATATTTATAAGTATATATGTTTAGGTTAAATTAATTAATTAAAATGATTAATCGTCGTTATGTGTGATAAAGTTGGATTTTCAATAAGTCTTTATTCAAATAAAGCAATAAAATATTGTATACAATCAAGTATGAAGGAAAATGGATGTAGTTAGGAAATGAAATAATTAATTTGTACACAATATATACAGCGCCATCTACTTTTCCAAGCTGAGCAACTAAATACGTGAGTTATGGAAACTTGATAACGGGTATTATATATAAGTATGTCTCGGTGGCGCAGTGGGAGAGCGCACGGCCTCTGATCCAGAGGTCCGGGGTTCGATTCCAGACACTGGCTCTCACACCAATGACTTTTCGAAATTGTTTTCGGAAGTTATGTGTGATAAATACCGATGACTGACAAAATTTGTGCCCGGTATGGCAATAGGTTCGCCACCTATTCCATTTGGGACGTAAACATAACGGCGAGACGAGGCTTAACAGCCGCTGCCTACACCTTCGGGTAACAAAAAGGCGTGAAGTTATGTTATGTTATGTTATATATAAGTATACTTACTTTTTAGTAAAAACATGTTTATCTATAGGTATTAGGTATTCGTACATAGAAAAACACCCAGACGCCATACAAAAATTCAACGCCAAACGATATTAATTGTCATCTATTATAACGAATAAAATTGTAGATACTGTCGGTTTGTAATATTAAAAAAAAACTCTTTAAATAAATACGTAATTAGGTATATTTATTTATACCGAAAATAAAATTATATATATATTTTTATATTGTGTCTCTTAATTTTGGTTTATCTTCCAAACGGCTGAATCGAATTTGGCGAAACTGTCACTGGCAGATAGCTAATGTAATAATGAGTTACTAAAGCTGCTTTTATTGGAGTACAAACTTTTTTTTATCAAACTCTAACCAAACGAATTCGTAACGGGCTTTGTCTACAAGGCCTTTGGAAGAAAAAGGCGTGAATTTATAATATATGTACTACTCTGTGTAAAAAGTATCGGGGATATGTCAATAAAGACACCCGCGTAAAAGAGGTCGTTCTAATTTTTTTACTGCATGTTGGTAGCAATGTACTGATTTAGCGCGCAAAATTTGAACGGGATCTGTCATTTAATTTGTTTTAAACTAAACTTTTTGTTGGGCATAGTTTTGAGTCCTCGGCGATTTTTACAATGGAAAATATTGTTGAACAAAGAGTGTGCCTTAAATTTTGTGTTTCGAATGATATTTCATGTGGTGAGTCACTAAAAATGTTGCGAAATACCTACGGTGAATCATGTATATCGAAAACAAGGGCTTATGAATGGTATAAGGCTTTTAAAGCAGGCCGAGAAGTAGTAGTAGACTTGCCTCGTTCTGGTAGACCTTCAACCGCTACGACCAAAGAAAACATCGACAGAATCAAGAAGCTAGTGCTCGAAAATCGACGTATGAGTCTGAGAGAGTTGGCTAGTGAGGTGAACATATCTTTTAAGTCCGTCCACAATATTCTCATTGACATTTTAGGCATGAAACGCGTCGCCGCTCGACTAGTTCTAAAAGAGCTCAATTTTGTTCAAAAAGGGCAGCGAAAGCATGTCGCTGAAGACATGGTTTCCCGAGCTTCTACGGATCCGACCTTTATGAAACGTATAATAACTGGCGACGAGACATGGATTTATGAGTATGACATGCAAACAAGCCAACAGTCTTCAGAATGGCGTCTCGAAAACGAGCCGAAACCCAAAAAACCGCGGCAAAGTCGCACCAAAATCAAGGTGATGCTGACAGTTTTTTTTGACTGCCGTGGTGTGGTTCACTCCGAATTCCTTCCAGAGGGAGAAACAGTGAATAAATTAGGTTAGTAATTATATTATTTAGGCGTCATGAAGCGTTTGCGTGAGAGTATCCGCCGAAAACGTCCAGATTTGTGGCGACACAACTCATGGATGCTGCACCATGATAATGCACCATCACACACAGCCATTATAGTGAAAGAGTTTTTAGCGAAAAATTCAACAAACGTTCTCGACCAAGCACCCTATTCACCTGATATGGCTACGTCTGACTTTTTTTTATTTCCCAAGTTAAAATTACCACTTCGAGGAAAACGTTTTGAGTCAATAGAAGCCATAAAAGAAAATTCGCTGAATGAGCTAAAGGCCATACCGCAAATAGCCTATGAAAAATGTATGGAAGACTGGGTGAAGCGGTGGAGATGTTGTGCAAGCGATGGGGCCTACTTTGAAGGCGATAAAATAAATTTAGATGAATAATTTGTATTTTTTGTTTTATTGACAAATTTCCGATACTTAGTACACAGAAGGTATATATTGATATATCATATTTATATACAACTAGCTGACCCGGCGAACTTTATTCCGCATCAAAGGTAATAGGTAAATGAGTAAATTTTGGATATCACGAGGTTCAATTTGTGCTATTTTTATTGTTATGTTAATACTGAAATCGACTTCGTTCGAAAATATTAGTTTAAATTGCATGCTGTAAAGAGCCAGGACCATCTATATTACATGCACAATCTATTTATGACAGTTAATTGATTCAAAATTAATGCTATAATGTTTAAAATCGCTTCGTAAATAGGCCATTATTTCTCGTAATAAATAAATAATAATAATGGTCATTGTGGGTTATCCTAAAGAGATAGACATATGCCCTCGCGGACTTTTTTGTAGACCAGGTGTTTAATAATGCAGAACATTGTTTTGATCTATCACTTAGGGTTCAGCCAGCGTTTGCAATTAAAGTGCTAAATCTCGAAAATTATCATTTTTTCACATCATACTTGAATTATAGATAAAAACCACCCCGTTGATAACCTCTATCTAATAAAAAAAACCGCATCAATATGCGTGGCGTAGTTTTAAAGATATAAGCATATAAGGGGACAGACAGCGGAAAGTGACTTTGTTTTATATTATGTAATTATGATACAGTTACTTTACTTAAATCAAAGTAGTGTTGACAAGAAATACAGCTGTGTGTGGCTATCAGCCAGACAATTAATTACGTGTTACAATAAAAGTGAGTATGAGGGTCTTGACCGGTTCTTCTCAAGATACGCCCATGAGAAGTGAATTGCACGCTATGATACTTAATTCTCACACCTGGAAAACCTTTTCACAATAGCAACCAGCAGGATGACTTACATATTTCTTCCATGGTGAATAAGTCACATTTTGTCAGTTTCCTGAGCGGTCATAATATTTCACAGGTCGAGCCTGACCTTTTAAAAAAATTAAATTGTAATTTTTTTAATTATTTTTTTTTAATTTAATTTTAAATTTATAGCTGTAACAGCTATTCTGTTTTAATAGTTTTATACAGTAGATAAAACTATTAAAACAGAACCGTAGATTACACGATAGCGAGCGAGCACACAGCTTCTAATCTAGAGGTCCGGGTTTGAATCCTGACACTGGCTCACACCAATGACTTTTTGAAATTATTTTCGTAAATTATATGTAATATATCGATGACTGAAAACATTGTGTCCGGTATGGCAATGGATTCGTCACCTATTCCATTTGGAACGTAAACATAACGGGGAGACGAGGCTTAATAGCCGCTGCCTACACCTTCGGATAGGAAAAGGCGTGAAGTTATACATATATATTATGTATAACTTCACGCCAATGCTATTCTATTTTAATAGTTGTTTTATACTAACATGTAAGCATGTAATATTTTCATTTAGTCACGACCATTTCCTGCATGTTATGAATTGTTGGAATGTTCAGTAGCCAGTATATTAACAAACACGGCTCGTTCTACATTCACAAACAATGGCGGTGATTTATAAATATTATATCGCTGATATACACACAGACGTATGTATTTTATATGTATACCTACAAGTAGATAGTACTTTTATTCATTCATTTATTGCACACAGAACTGCACATGGTTCTGTCGTAATAAAATGTCTGGTCAAAAACAAAAAAATCCGATTCGAGGCGTAAATCTGCCTACATCTTCGAATAGAATAAGGCGTGAAGTTACAAAAAAATAGTAGGAAAATAAAGATAATATTTTATGTATCCTAAAATCTTTTTTTTTTATATGGGCTGTCCATGTTAGGAGTTAAGTTGATTGATGTTAAGAGTTATGGCGTTCTAACTTTCTAAGGGAGAGATTTACGTTCAGCAGTGGACAGGTATTAGCTGATGATGATGACAAGTGACTGTTTCCAATGAAATAATGCCTCTAGTTCATGCTAAGGTTCAATGATAATTTCCTGCCCTTATCCCACTCTAATTGTTGTCGGCTCAACATGTCATCCTTTCGAACTATCCATGTTGTCATAAGTTTCGGCTGTGGTTTTATGGCCACCTGCCTGACGTCAACCCTCCTTGGGAATGTTTTCGTTGGTGGTTTATTTTCCACCAGAATTAAAATGCAGAGATAGATAATCTCGGCCTCTAATTATCTTAATTTGTCCTAATTGTTGGTTGTCATTGCGGTGCTCTTCCATTATCCTGTCGATTCTGGTCGCGAGGTTGCTGGATTCAATATCAAAACATACCACTTCTAAAGGAGTACGTTTCCTACCAATGAAGAAAGAAATGTATTAAAGTTTCAGAACATTAGTAATACAAAACTTATTATATGACCAACCAGACCAACCCATAATTTTACTTGGAGGAATACTCCAGTATTCTAAGTATAGTACGGTATGCCGACTCTTGGGTGGTTGATTTTAGGTTTCCATAAAGTCTCGGTAGTCCAGTGGTCGAGCACACGGCTTCTGATCCAGAGACTCAAATTCAAATCTTGACAATGGCTCACACCAATGACAAATTTGGGACGTGGCTTAACAGCCACCTCCGGGTACCAACGTCGTGAAGTTATATGTGTTCCATTAAGAAAAAACCATCACGCCGTATGAAGTTGTCAATGCTGGAATGAACGGGGTATGCAGCTGAGGAGTGTGACGCAGAATGAGTATCAGCTGATATCATGGCATCAGCATGTCTGCAGGGAAATATGGGACGAGACATCTATCAAGTCACGAAATGATTTATAGGTATTATTATTATTGATCCATCTTAATGGCAATGGGGACAAACGAGCTACAGAGTCACCTGATGGCAAGCGACTATAGGCAGCGATCCTGTTACCAATCTTACCATATGAAATGCGGTTTAAGCCACATTAAATCTATTTTTTGAGCGTGGTCGTGGTATTTTACCAGTTGAAACCGGCCCATTAATTCCGTTTCTAATAGTAGTAGAGCCAAGCAGTTCGCTGCATGGATGGGCCGGCTCGACTGGTGAAATACCACGACCTCTCAGAATATCGACGTAAAGTGGCTCATGCTGAGTTTCGTTCGGTGAGAGAGGTACCCGGAGGCCCACTCCCCTTCCCCATCCTTTCCCTTGCTGCTCCCTTAAAAGTCGGCAACGCAACGGTAACACTATATGTGTTGCTGGTGTCCATGGGCGGCGCAGGTTGCTTACCGGCTTATCAGGTGACACGCTTGCCCGAATGCGCTCCTATCCCATAAAAAAAAATGGAGACTTGAACACAGATAGTGTTGCAGTTGCATTATCGCCCCTTACAATATAATAAGGTAAATGTCGGAATTGGCATGTGAAGGGTAGAAGGGAAGGGGTTGGGCCTTCGGATACCTCTGTCACCGAGCGTAATATGTCATGAGCCACTTTACGTCGATATTCTGAAATATCAACACATAATAATACTAAATACGTTCAGCCAATTATCCTCAAATATGTGGAACTCTCAACACACCCGTAAGCAGTTCAATCTTCTACCATAACGAATTGTGGACTTCAGCGCGGCGGATTACGATTTTAAGCCTTACTTTAGCGGATATAGTAAAAACGACATTATTCACTTGTAATAAGACTACAGTTTTATTGACTACGTTTAACGTATTGACAGCCTGTTACTTTAATGGACCGTGAAATTGCCGGTTCACGTTAATGCCTTTATCAAAACAGTTATACGATTAGGTATTACTATTTTTGTGTCATTTCAAATATAAACATTAAATAGTGAATAATCATAAAAAAAAACTCGGTGGTCCAGTGGTTGAGCACTTCTGAATCCAGAGGTCGCGGGATCAAGTCCTGGCTCATACCAATGACTTATAGAAATTCTTTTCGAAAGTTATGTGTGATAGATATCGATAACTGAAAACTTAGTGCCCGGTATGGCAATAGGTTCGCCACCTATTTCATTTGGGACGTAAAAATAACGGCGAGAAGAGGCTTACCTAACAACCACTACACCTTCGGGTACAAAAAGGTGTGAAGTTATGTAATGTTATGTTAAATAGCGATTAATATTTTATGGGATGTTTATCAATAAAACTTGTCCAAACTATTCGCCTCGTGAAGTTATGATGGAGCCCATGGGAACCTGGACGCAACTTGAAGTAGTCAAAGTGACCACAGTGTGGTGCTCCATTCCTCTGGTGATCATAATATAGCCATATAACTCTTAAAATGACAGGAAAAAAGCAATTTTCAACTCAGTAGTGGGTAGTATTATTATTTTCAAGATGAACGCGACTTGCGCCACCTAGGAACACGGAGAGTGTTACAGTGGCGTTGTCGGCCTTTAAGTCTCTAGATTTTTCTCTCACCGAACAAAACGCGGCTTGAGTCAATTTACGTCGATTTTCTGAGAGGTTGTAGTGGTGCCACCCATTTATTACCACTGTAAAACCTTTCTAGGATTTTTCAATATTTTTTTATCAGTATAGTGTTCATTGTTCTTTGGCATATATACAATGTTATTTGACACTACCCTACGCTTCAAGCCAAACCCCTTTCGCGGTAGGCAGAGAGAATAGAGCTACATAGGCACAATTCTTACTCATCTCACTCGCTTCTTTCACTTTCATAACTCTTCATAAGCGCGTCGATTTTTAAGAATCCTAACATCAGTTTCCTCCAGAACTCGTTCTATTTAGGCATGGAAGGTGTCTCGTGGCCGTCCTCGATCTATTAAAAACTGTCTAAATGACAATTTTTTCTTGGAAACCCATGACCATTGTGAAAAAAAAAACAGTTACCTATTCGAGGAATTAATGGCTGGCTGGTATCGTAAACAAGTTAATGCCGGCGTGCAAAAAGCACTTTACCTGTTAGCGGGGGACCCTCAATCAGATTACTGCTCACCCCCCAAGCAAGGGATGATTGTTGGTTTCACAACGTGCCGTCTCACAATGACGAATCTCTAAAAAAAAAACTATTGAACTGTGTTTCAATGTTTGTTATTCAATCGCAGATCTACATTTGTACAGAGATAACATGAAAATTGGTATATAGATTAAAATAATTCCTAATATATCTAACATATTGGCAATAATTGAAACAAACTTAAATAACAAACTCTGACTATATAAAACCATTATGGATTAGATAGGTCCAATAAGTACCTACGGGTAATTTGGTAGCCTTTTTAGTAAAAACGTACCTACCTAATATATTTTTAAAATGTATATTCAATTATTGGCTGGACGTTTGTTAGGGCTTACATACCTTGATCTGTACGATAATACGTACGCCAATTACCTATTACAGGGCGTGAGACCGTTCAATAACATAAAAAAAAAACAATTTAACTTGAAGTGCATAAGGCCGTGCATAAATCATTTTATGTGTAAAAACTTTATAGTTATATGTAAGAACTTCAATCTTACCAGTTTTTTACCAGTTTAAAAAAAATGTGTCTATTTCTAAACAAAAACAGTTAAATCCTGTTTCCATATATTCGTCACAGTAAGCCGGCACGTACCAACGTTTTATCCCTTATTGAGGGGGAATTCGCCACTCACACCCCCCCAACTCACAACCCCTATGAAATACCTACAGCGTATAATGAAGGCAATTAACGAAACGTAACGCCCTACTAATGATATGCGAGTAGGCAGTTACCGCTTGTCCTAACTCATTAATATTCACGTAATTGATTTAGTTGTACTAATTAATCAGTTTAGAACATTTGTGATTAAACTGTAAATTAGTGTTTTGCTTTGGAAGTTCTGCATGAATGGGCCGGCTCGACTGGTGAAATACCACAGTCGCTCAGAATATACGTGTAAAATTGGCTCAGGCCGCATTTCGCTTAGTGACCAAGGTATCCGGAGTTCCATTTCCATCCCCTTCCCTATCCCATTTAATAGGCCGGCATCGTAAATTTGACACTATCTGTATTGCAGGTGTCCATAGGCTGCGGTAGTTGCTTACCATCAGACACGCCTGCCATGCAATAAAAAAAACTTGCCACAATATAAGTTTTAATTATGTCTTGTTTTAAATAGATAGTGCCTATAAGGTAGAAAAATTTCTACTATGGTAAATAAGGCTATTAAGATTTCTACACAAGCCATTAAGTCAATATTTCTCTTGCTATATAAGGCAGAGCTATTATTTATTACATAATGTTTTACGTAAGTCACAACTTCTAAATTCATTTCATTAGCATTTGTTTGACAAAAACCCATTTTGGGATTCTTACTCGCATATTCTAGAAGCATATTTAAATATATTTTTTTCTAAAAAGAAAACGCTTTTTTTCTACCCGAAGGTGTAGGCAGCGACTATTAAAGCATCGACTCACCGAATCGTTAAGTTAAGTATCTAATGGAATAGGTGGCGAACCTATTGCCATACACCGGGCACAAAGTTGTCAGTCGTGAATATTTATCACACTTAACTTTCGAAATGAGTTCCAATAAATCAATGGTATATTTTGACTAAATTTGAATCAGAAGCGTGGAGCTCCATCACTGGACTACCGAGACTATAATCAATCTTCTTTTGAACGGATATAAGGCATACGAGTAAGGAAGTCACCTGATGGTAAGCGACTTGCGCCATACAGAGACATCTGCGACACAGATAGTGTTATAGTTGCATTGTCGGCCTTTTAAATGGGATAGAGAAGGGATCGGATTTGGGATGGAGGAGTGATGACGAAAGCGGGTTAGCTCTTCGGAGACCACTCTTACCGACCAAAAACTAGACCAGAATTAGAGGTCTCAAAATCTAGTCGTGATTCAAAAGTATGAATTAATTAATTAAAATGTAGGTTTATATTTCTGCTAACTAATTCATTAAACAATTAATTTTAATTAAATAAAAAACCAATATAATCAATACGTATCTTTAAATAATAAATTAATAATAATAAATTAATTCACGTAAAACGGAACCAACAGAATTTTATTCAAATTGGAATACAGGCGTTCTACTAATTGTACAGTCTGCCAATTAGGGGGAAATCCCGCGGTGGCTGAACACAGCTACTGTTGTCACCATGCAATATTTATTATAGTACCGTCTGCCCGTGTAGCTATCGGGATAAATCCCTAGCGATTTCAGTGTGACAGTTACTCTGATAGAATTTTAAGTGAGAACAATTTTAGCGTGTCTAATTTTGCGTGTAAATATAAATAGAATACAGTGTTTAATTCTTCTATGTAACTCAATAGATTGGTTATTTTTATGGGATAAGAAAGTAAAGGAACAGACGGTTCACTTGGTGGTAAGCAACTACCGCTGCCCATCGAGACCTGCGACACAGATAGTGTTACGGTTACGTTGCCGGTAGTTAAGGGAGTTGGTTGCACCAGTTGGAACCCAAATATCACGGATTGTTTAGATCTCTGCAGTAAAAATGTATACCTAGTTCCACGCAATACACTCATAACAGAACTTGTAGTAAGTAGGTAAACCGTGGGTAGTAATCCCAGAGGAACAATCCTCAGGGATTAAGGGATGGACATGTGGGGAAACTTTTAATAGTTTAAGAGGATTCTCTCGCACCAGCGAATTGTGAAGTTGTTGGTTTAGTAAAAGTTTTAATGCCATATAGAGCTGATCTATATACCTACCTGTCTTTACTAAATATATTTTTAGATACATCAGTTTCAAATACACCTTCATTTAATCGAAACGAAAGATATCGATATTTTTGTAAAAGACAAATATTTTAAGGTATATTAATTTCCAACTAGTGGATCCTGATGAACTTTCATTCAAATTTTGCACAGAACCTACATATTGAAACCAAAAATTAAAGCAATATTTACAACATATTATATTAAAAAACTCGTGAAAATGATCTCTGTACAGAGTGCGAAACGTCGGGAAATAAATAAAAATAAGTAATAAATAAACGCGATATAATCCTAAAAGTTGTTTTAATGTTATTTAGAGAGCCAGCATCTAAAAGGTCGGGCACACAACAAACAAGCAATGTCATCAGGTGGTAAGCGACTCACGCCACCTAGTGACATCTGCAACACCGATATGGTCTAGAGCTTGCTTGTATGACCATTAATCAATCAAAAAATGTCATCTTAGGTTTCCCCATCATCACGATCTTTGGTAATGTGCTCAGAGGACTAGCCCAGAGGATTGTCTGGTGGACTGGCATAAATAAATGATGTCAAGGAATTCTTATTCTGGAACCTATATTTTGATACAATTTTTAATAAACTTTACAATCACAATTAATTCTACTACCAAACTGATAGTTATTTTTCCGAAAAAACAAACAATCGTTTACAAAAATGTGTTTGTAATGTATAGTTCTGGATTTAGTGCTAAGATAAAAACTATACCAGTTCCAGAATCAGATGTCTAAAATCTTACCTGACCCGTTTTAGTGGAAAAAGTCAAAAGTATTTTATCTGTTACTTAGTGAGAACCGGCGTCACTAGAAAATATAAAACTTGATATGCAGTTTTGTATAGCCGGATTGCAAGCTCTTGAGTTGAAGGTAAGCAGTCATTGTGACCAATTGGTTCGTAGAATACCAGAAGCAAACCACGATGATTGTCAAGCTTTTCATAAATCTATTAATGCAAACCATTCTCCAAGAGTTTTTTATGAGTTTTGACCCAGTGGTAGATTTTTTGTGTAAACTTAAATACCTCAATCTTACCCAAGTGTCGTATATAATTAATATAAATCAATAAGATTTAAATAATGAAAGTAATTCTTTAACAAATACTTACTTTTAAATTTTAAATCAATCAATATTTAATAATAGTTATCTACCTATTAAATAATACAACAAAGGATCTTTACAAACAAAAAATTTTTCTTTAGTAAATATATTTTATAAATAAATATTTAATTTTGTTTCATGGTCTGATGTGGGTTTCCAATAGTAAAAATCATATTTTTAACATCAACTTTTTGATTTTTATTTCCAAAATGTGGGTACGATCTGTGTAAAGAGTTCGAAACGTCGGGAAATAAATAGAAAATAAGTTCTAAATAAACGCGATATAATCCATAAAAAGTTGTTTTAATGTTATTTTGATTTAAATAAATTAGTATACTTACCTAGGCGAGTGAATCCGTGGTAAAAAACTGGTATCTAATAAATACCGCAGACTTGGAACACGGCAATATAAAAAATATAAAAGTAGGTACAAAAAACTGAGAAATTTCACAGACATGTTCCCTCACAAACCCCAGACTTGTGAGTTTTGTCTCACAAAACGATCTCGATGTACATACAACGGTACAAGTTTTAGCACTTGGTGACGTCACAGCTTAGTAAACTGCGCCATCGAGAAGTAAGTTAGACTTATTAGTCTTATTACTTGCTACTTGAGTACTTTTGTAAATGTGTTCTCGTATTTCAATACTAATTATTTAAATTACTGTTATTGTTTTCCAAGCTTTTAACAGTGGTAGAGCCAAGCAGTTCGCTGCACGAATGGGCCGGCTCGACCGGTGAAATACCACGGCCTCTCAGAAGATCGACGTAAAGTGGCTCATGCCGCGTTTCGCTCGGTGAGAGAGGTATCCGGAGGCCCATCCCCTAACCCTCCCCTTAATGGCAGCGAAAATTAAAGAACACTTACCCCAGGGGGGTACCAGTTGCCACAACACTGGAGAATCCCCCCTTGAGCGTCCACGGTTTGTTATCCAACAAGGCGTGGACGCTCAAGCTGCCCCTCGTATTCTGGGGAGGGCAAATTCTCGCTCTGCACATAAAACTGCCCGGGGCAAACGCAAGGGCAAGGACATCACGGCACCCCCTACCACGCTAAATGTGGATTTTTGTAACATCAGGGGTATGCGCACAAACCTTCTTGCCGTCCACCACCACCTTGAGACGACAAAGCCGGCCTTACTGTTCCTTACGGAGACGCAGATATCTTCTCCGGCGGACACTACGGATCTCTCATACCCTGGGTACAAACTGGAGCATTCCTTTGTACCACGGGCTGGGGTTTGTGTGTATGTCCGGGAGGATATCTCTGCTCAGCGCCTCGGCAGTCTTGAAGGAAGGGACCTATCGACCCTCTGGCTGCGTATAGACTGCGGTGACCACCCTCGCATCTACGCATGCCTTTATAGGTCCCACAGCGGCAACACCGACACAGACCGACTCATGGACCACGTACAAATGGCTGCAGATTCTGTACTTCGACAGGTGCCATCTGCGGAGATCGTGATACTCGGCGATTTTAATGCACATCACGCCGAATGGCTTGGATCGCGCTCCACCGATCACGCTGGTAAATCTGTCCATGACTTTGCTTTAGCATTTGATCTGACACAACTGGTTACTGTGCCCACGCGCATCCCAGATGTGGACGATCATTTACCTTCCCTGTTGGACCTTCTGCTGACCTCCCATCCTGACGGATATGTGATCTCTGTAGACGCCCCTTTGGGCTCTTCGGATCACTGTCTGATAAAGAGTACGGTGCCACTCACGTGCCCACTTCGACCGCGTGTTGCGAGTCGCCGCCGTGTGTGGCATTACAGGTCGGCGGACTGGGATGGAATGCGGAATTTTTTCGCATCCTACCCATGGGGTCGGGTTTGCTTCTCACCGGAGGATCCTGACGTCGTTGCCGATTCTGTCACTGATGTGGTGCTGCAGGGGATGGAGCTTTTTGTTCCATCCTCAGTGGTGCGGTTCGGTGGCAGATCCCAGCCCTGGTTTGATCGCTCATGCAAAACGGCATTACGCCTTAAGCATGACTGCTATCAGGCCTGGGCAAAAGCAGCGTCGTCTCGGGATCTAAATACCGGTAATCTTAAGAAGAGGTACAACCACGCCTCCAGGTCCTTCAAAAGAGTTATAGCCATAGCAAAGTCTAAGTACATAGGCGGGATTGGCGAGAAACTAGTTCGCCTTCCCTCGGGAACTCGTGCGTTCTGGTCACTCGCCAAGGCTGTCCTTGGGAATTTCTGCAAGCCATCTCTTCCACCTCTGCAAAGGGAGGACCAGTCATTGGCCCACGACGCTAAAGAAAAAGCCGAACTTCTTGGTACTCTTTTTGCGGCTAATTCGACTCTGGACGATAAGGGGAAAATTCCACCGACCATCCCACGTTGTGACCACGCCATGCCGGAGATCTGTTTCCGGCAAAGTACTGTACGGCGCATACTTTTCTCCCTAGACGTCCACAAGTCGAGTGGGCCTGACGGAATCCCAGCAATCGTGTTGAAGATGTGTGCTCCAGAGTTGGCACCGGTTCTAACGCGTCTCTTTCGGTACTCCTACTCTCTCGGCGCTGTACCAGCATCATGGAAGGTAGCTTTAGTCCACCCGATCCCTAAAAAAGGTGATCGCTCAGATCCGTCCCACTATAGACCCATCGCCATCACCTCCCTATTCTCCAAAACTATGGAAACACTGATCAACCGCCAGCTCCTTAGCTATCTAGAAGAGCACCAGTTGATTAGCGACCGTCAGTACGGATTCCGTCAAGGTCGCTCAGCTGGTGATCTTTTAGCCTACTTAACCCATCGGTGGGCGGAAGCGGTTGAGAGTAAAGGAGAGGCGCTGGCCGTTAGTTTGGACGTGGCGAAGGCCTTCGATCGGGTTTGGCACAAAGCACTTCTCTCGAAGCTTCCATGTTATGGGCTTCCCGAGAAATTATGCGATTGGGTCTCCAGTTTTCTCATGGATCGGAGCATTAAGGTCGTTGTCGACGGGTCATGCTCCGACTTAAAACCTGTGAATGCTGGAGTCCCCCAGGGCTGTGTGCTATCCCCTACGCTGTTTCTTCTGCATGTGAATGACATGCTGCAGTACAGCAGTCTTCATTGCTATGCGGATGACAGTACGGGGGATGCCCTATATACCGGCCACCCGCGGATTTCTCGGGAAAACGTCGATGAGTACCGGAACAAACTTGTGTCTGAAATCGAAACTCTGCTTAGTCAGGTTTCGGACTGGGGCCGACTAAACTTAGTCCAATTCAACCCTAAGAAGACACAGGTTTGCGCGTTTACCGCAAAAAAGACACCATTTGTCGTAGCTCCCTGCTTTGAGAGCACTCCCTTAGCCGTCTCAGCCAATATCGGAATTCTTGGTGTCGACTTGTCGAGTGACGTCCAATTTCGCGGTCATCTGGAGGGCAAGGCCAAATTGGCCTCCAAAAAGCTTGGTGTACTCAATAGAGCGGGACGGTATTTCACGTCAGGTCATCGCTTGCAACTGTATAAAGCGCAGGTCCGGCCTCACGTGGAATACTGTTCTCATCTTTGGGCGGGGGCACCCCACTACCAGCTTTCTCCATTTGACCGCATTCAACGACGCGCGGTTCGGCTTGTCGACAACCAAGCTCTTTCCGATCGGCTTGATCCGTTGGCATTGCGGAGAGATGTTGCATCTCTATGCATCATGTACCGCTTATACCACGGGGAGTGCTCTGAGGAATTGTTCGGACTTATACCGCCTGCTGACTTTCGCAATCGCCCGACTCGCCAGTGTCTCCATCCACATCGGCTGAATAGTTGGCGATCTACGACAGTGCGATTCAGCCGTCACTTCCTGCCACGCACTGCTCCTATATGGAACCAGCTGCCGGCAACGGTATTCCCGGACCGCTACGACCTTGGTACCTTCAAGAAACGAGCGTATTCCTATCTTAAAGGCCGGCAACGCCGATGCGACGCCCCTGGTGTTGCGGATGTCCATGGGCGGCGGTGATCGCTTTCCACCAGGTGACCCGCTCGCTCGTTTGCCCCTTTTTTCCATAAAAAAAAAAAAAAAAAAAAAAAAAAAGCTTGATCTCAATCATTTATCTCTTTGTAGTGAAGAAAATACTGGGTTCCTAATTTTCTTGTGCTTCTTAAGATTGTCTGTCAGAGATCGCGTGTACTGGCCATTGTAATGTATTCTTTATATGGTCTACAATAAAGTGTATTCTATTCTAACTATTAAAATGGGATAGTTACTTTTTTTAATGGTTACAAACAAAGAAAGACAGATAATATTTAAAGACTGGATGGAAGTTGAATACATCGCTTCTGAACCAAAAAATCATGGGATCGAATCCGGGCACACAGCAATGACTGTCCAGAATTCCTTTTAGAAGTTATTAGTGCTAAATAGCCATGAGTGACTAGATTGTGTCCGGTGTGCAGCAGTAGATTCTGACACCTGATTCATTTGGTACATAAAATTCCAAGAGTCGAGCCTTCAAAGCCGCTGCCTACATACCTACAAGACGCTGAGAAAAAAATGCCAGCGAAATATAATTGGTAATTATTTTGCAGAGTTCCCAGACTACCAGACATTTACAACATATTTATCTTTGAACTTTTAAAACAAAACGTTGTAATTAACAATTTGATACGCATATAATTTGGACAAGCGAGATGTGCGTGCAGTGAGAGGGCTTGAGTTTCTTTGCTTTTTTTGACAAAAGAAGAAGGTAAAAAGGTGTATAATATATTACAGACTAATAATATAACAATAGCGGAGTGCGAGCCGCACAGTACAAATTTGGAACGTACAAAAGTGGAACTTCTAATGCTTCTTGCAAGCGTTTAACGGTTTTAACACTCTTATGCGACAGTAATATTAAAATGTAATGTCGGATATAAACCGGCTATATAATGTAACTTCAAAATTTTCTTTCTCTTGTGTTATGAAAACTAGACTAGGGTTATTAACACATGTCATGTGTACTTTTTGATAAATATATACTTACCTATACAAAGCAAAACACTCAGACACTATACCAACAACACCCATACGTGTTATAAAAATATTTGTACTCAAATCATGGAAAAATCGAAAGTGCTAGATTGGCGTGGTATAGAAGAAGCTATAAGAAGAGAAAAAGTTCTGTTACTACCAGAGTGATGAGAATGACTGTGGATAATAATACACATCGTTAGGCCGAAAAAGAGATGGATGGGCTGTATAAAGGTTGATAAGAATATGAAGAGAGTAAGTGCGGAGATGACGAGTGATACGACCCTGTCTGATATTAGTCGTAGAATAATACGTCTTAATTTAGTATATCACCTACAAGACCTACTACCAACCTATACCAACAACATCCATTCGTGTTTTAAAAATATATGTACTTAGATCATGGGAAAAATTAGAAGTGGTAGATTGGTGCCATTGGCGGGGTATGGACTAACTAACTGTCTCGGTGGTCCAGTGGTCTAGCACATGGCTTCTGAATCCACAGGTCCCGCCACCTCTGGATTCAGAATTGGGGTGCTCGACCACTGGACCACCGAGACTTTTATTATCATGAAAGATTGGCATAAGAGATTATACATTGTACTTCACTGATCGAGCCGGCCCATTCATGTATTCCGTGGCGCTACAACTGTTAAATCTAACAATGTGATGTCATTACATAAGTCAGATATATTAATTTGTTGGCACATTAAAAAAGGGGAAATAAAACCAATAATGACCGACGAAGGAAGTTAGCGACGGTGGTCGACAAGGGCGCTCCGCTGGGAGCCGGGTTCGAATCGGAGGATAAAAAATCGTACTGTAATATCGAATGGTTCCGTATCATTACATAGTATAAAACAAAGTCGCTTTCCGCTGTCTGTCCCCTTATATGATCAGATCTTGCAAACTACGCAATGGAATTTGATGCGGTTTTATATAATAGATAGACGGGGTCAACGGGGTGATTTTTGTGTATAATCAATGTATAATGTTGTAGAAAAAAAATGATATTTTTCGTGATTTGACAATTTAATTGCAAACACTGGCTGAACCCTAAGTGATAAATCAAAACAATGTACTACATTATGATAGATTTTCAAAAGGTCTATAAAAAAGTCCGCGATGGTGTATGTCTATCTCTTAAGGATAACCCACAATGACCATTTTATTTCTTCTGGGGCGAATCGAAGTTCGCTGGATCAACTAGTATATTAATATTATTTATTTTCAAAACATCAAGCATATTTTAAATTAGGTAATCGACTTCAAAAAAGCACGTGAATCATCAAGATATTTTTATATATTGGTTGCATCATAACTTTGGACTGGGTAGTACAGTTACATGGGGAGTACAGTTCTGACCATGGTATTCATGAGTAAACCATTGAATACGGTTTTCTTTGTTATCAGAATAATTTTATTTGTTTGGAATATTTATCTCAAAAGTTGAGTATAATATTAAAGAGTTGATAATAAAAAAGAAAATAGATATATTTGCATATAAAATTTAAATATTTCTTACAAGTTATAAAGTAGTTTTAATAATAATGAATGTGTATGGGTTTATTATGCGTAATGATGCTCTTTTTTGTAATTTGGTATTTTTTTCTTTATCTAGTGGTTACTTATAGCAAAAGATAAAACTATTAAATTTGGATGAAGATGTGTGAACTGAAGTTTTATTATTTTTTCTAAAGAAGAACATTCGTAAAAACGAAGGTTATATATAATATAATTAGCATTTTTTTTTTATGCGATAGGAGGGCAAACGAGCAGGCGTGTCACCTGGTGTTAAGTGACCAACGCCGCCCATGGACACCCGAAACACATATAGTGTTACAGTTGCGTTGCCAACCTTTAAAGGAGTAGGATAGGAAGGGATGGGGAAGGGGGATGGGCCTCCGGGTACCTCTCTCACCGAACGAAACGCGGCATGAGCCACTTTACGTCGATCTTCTGAGAGGTGGTGGTATTTCACCGGTCGAGCCGGCCCAATCATGCAGCGAACTGCTTGGCTCTACCACTCATATGCTTGGCTCTACCACGCATATTTAGTATTTAATTAATTATCAAACATAGTACTTAAATAAATATAGCTCAAGTACAATTATGACCAGCATTTAGTGTACTTTTCCAAACTACATTAAAATATTGATTAAAACAACTTTTAGGATTATATCGCGTTTATTTATCATTTATTTATATTTATTTCCCGACGTTCAATGATTGAGATCAATGAGTGAGATTCGCGAAAATCTTAGAAATAATTGTAATATAAAGATTTCAGTTTAAATTAATATATATATAATTATTAGACATGTCCAACTTTGCCATTTTCCAGATAGGTTCCGTTGTTACGTAATTATACACGGATCTCTAAAAACAAAATATATTACCGCGCTCAAGTGCTCTGCGCCTCAAAGCGAACGCGCGCCGCCGACAGTAGGAATGCAGAGTATGATGGGAATCGTCGCAGTTGAAGACAAATAATATTTCAATAAATAATTTACATGAACTAGAATTATATATACTTACTACACAAAGTTTATAGATTCTGGTTAAATAAAAACCAGTCTTACATACATAAGCTCACGCCTGTATCCCATGGGGGTAGGCAGAGACTTTGGCTTTTCACAAGCTACGATCCTGACACACATCTTTCGCCTCATCCACAGTCATACATCTCGTCATGCATTTACGTCGGTTTCGGTTTCGGTCAAAACCAGTCTTTGATACCTGAATTAAATTCTTTTTTCGAAAGCTATGTTATTATGTTTTGGGAAAGATTATAGACGATCAAATGACTGACCCATTTCATTCTAAGTGAGTTGCGCCATCTGTTGGCGCCAACATTGAGAATGTCACAATTCAATTGTTGTTCTTCTAATATGGAATAAAGAGGGAGAATGGTAGAGAAAGGAAAGGAGAAAGGGAAAGGTGTATAAAACACGGCATGGTATTTCCATTTTCCGGGAGATCGTGGTATTTGAATGTGCTACGTTTCTTAATCTGCAGGACCATATTCGATGAGAGCTAGTAACACTGTCACCATCTTCGAGTATAACTGGCGTGGATGTGTAGAAAACAAGAACACTATTTCATCTTTGGAAACCTCTAATGGCTACAAGATAAAAAATTGACAAATAAAACTGTATTACATTGTTAATTTACATTATAAATCAAAAATTTAACAAAAAAATAAATAAATAAATGATAACGCTATTCATTTTGATACCTAATTGAATGTGTTATAAATATTTATAACAAATTCGACCTTCTAATCTAGGTTAATTCAAAATCTTGCAAAAAATTACACTTTCTACATAACCCAAGTACGTTTATAAACCCACCTATATCATCATTACATAGTGTAAAACAAAGTCGCTTTCCGCTGTCTGTCCCCTTATATGCTTATATCTTTGAAACTACGCAACGGAATTTTACGCGGTTTGCTTTACTAGATAGAGGATGTCAACGGGGTGGTTTGTATATATAATTCATGTATAATGTAGTAAAAAAAAAACTGATACTTTTCGAGATTTTGCACTTTAATTCCAAACTCTCGTTAAGCTCTAAGTAATAAATCATAAACAATGTACTACATTATTATACACCTTCAAAAGGTCTACAAAAAAGTCTGCGATGGTGTATGTCTATCTCTTAGGGATAGCCCACGAGCACCTTTTTTATTTCTTGTTATTGCTTTTAAGGCGAAACAAAGTTCGCTGGGGCAACTAGTAATATATATTTTTGTCTTCTACGATGCACTAAATAAGAATAGATATATTACGTTTAAAAAAAACGAATTACAATAATATTAAATTTAAATGTCCCTAAACTGTTTCTTCGCCGACGTTTCACAATTCCATCTACAAAACAACCGGCCCGTTTGTTGTGGGTGTCTAAAGGTATCGATTGATGATAGAGGGATACAGCAATATAGCCTCATATGTGAGTGAGAAAGGGAGGGTAGAAGACCTTCGGAGAACAAGATAGCATCAAGAGTTATGTCAGGAAGAGAGAGAGATGTCGCTGGCGCAGTCAATAAAATCTCCCATTTTTTTTTGTTGACCGCTCTTTGTTATTTTTTTTCTTTTTTAAGAATTGTTAAGTGGTTAAATATATATAATAAGTATTCATAACACCTTTGTCGGTATTTTTGTCGTTGTCCTCATTATGTTTGAATTAGCTTGAACAAGCGTTAGGTGTATAGGTAGATAAGTATTTCATATAACGTGGGTCAAGATGATTATGAATTTTATTGTGTACTAAGTTAAATTTCAATTTAATATGGCAATTAAATGTTTAATTTTTGAATTAATGTTCTCAATGTGTGTGTTTGAATCTGAAAAATGATAATTATGCGTTAACAAGTTGATAGCTGTTTAATATGATATATATTATAAACATAACTTCACGCCTTTTTCTACCCAAAGGTGTAGGCTGCAGCTGTTAAGCCTCGTCTCGCCGTTATGTTTACGACTAAAATGGAATAGGTGGCGAATGGTGCCATACACATAAATTCCGAAAATAATTTTCTAAAGTCATTGGTAGGTATGAGACAGGATTCGAATCCGCGACTCCTATATATATTATTATTTGGCTTTATTTTACATTAAAAGAATATTTAAGAAAACTGAAGGATATACAGATATTTATTATATCTATAGGTTCATATTTACTAATAACTGAAATACTAGGTAATGGTATCTTTTTATAAAAGGCACATGTATGTCTAAACAGTCCCAAAATAAAGTTTTTCTTTTACAGTGTTTTTAAGCGGCTATTTACCTCTAGTGTTGTTAAGGGTGTGAAGTTACAAAAGATAATCCTGAACACTTGAAAACACTTGATACTAGTTCTACTAACTATATGCTTTACAAAAAAGTAGCAGAGGAATTTTGATAAAAATACCATAAAGTGGCAAATTAATAAAACCTGCAACAAGACGTCATCATAAAATAGAAAAAAAACTTTAACTTATTTTTCTTAGAATGTAAGAAATAACCCGGCGGTTTCCTGTACCAATAAACCTCGAATAATAAATAAAAATACTCTTCCTGATATGCCTTCACCTCGTATATATCGGCCTTAATTTACATTTTAAATTAATATTATGCACATAATACAAAATAATTTTACACATAGTTAAACAGAGATAAAATTATTAGTCTTACATTTTTTTATGGATGAAGTTTGAATAGAGTTATTTACCTATTTTTTTTAATATCAATTTATTTTTATCACCACTCGTGTTAACTCCTTTGGGTAATATTACACCTTAAGTAAGTGAATATACTAAAATTATTATTTTATTAGTGAATACAATTTTTAAATATGGTTCTAATTCTGTTCTATTATGGTGATTTTTTAAATAAATCTATCTAGAAATCTATTGAAATAAAGGATATAATTTCTCGAAACAATTGGACGAAATTTTACGTCACAAATGAAAGATGTGACGGAACCTATATATGCCATACATTGGGCACAATATTTTCAGTGTCACACAATTTTCGAAACCCTCGAAACACCGAAAAGAGACTATGAAAAGTCATTGGTGTGTGCCCTGGTTGGACCTTTCAATCACGACTTGATTCAGAAGCGGGGTGCTCTTTTTATAATTATTACCTACGACAAATGTACCTAGAGGGTGAACTTAATCCCAAAAGCAGTATCTTCCTTATAAATCTTACGGGGTACGCAGAAGGAATAGCCACGAGACATGATTCTTCCCAATTTACATTGTCTCAATCTTTTCCTTGACTTAGAACTTTAAACTTTTGTCGCCCATTTTCATGGGTTTTTAAGTCTGTTGAAGACGAATTGAACACTATCGATTTGATCAAAGAAAGGATGTCATACCATTCCACAGTTGATCACAGTTCTCACATCCTCCTTCTTAAGTAAACTTTGCAACTTTCATTGTACTGCTGCATCCCGCTGACAACACCTAAAATCTTTTGGGTAAAAAAAAGCTGTGCATATAAATATTAAAAATATTACTTAGCATAATTTCACGCCAAGTCCCTTGTGGGGTAGGAAGAGAGAACAGAGCCACCTCACTTGCCTCTTTGAATTTCATAACGCTCGTCGATTTTTAAGGCTCCTGACATCACCTTTCGCAAGTAGATGCTCAATATGGTCATGGAAAGTATTACATTATATAATATGAAGATTCCTTTCATCATCACACTTAAATTTCATTATCATCACCAAATAACAATTCCATTTTATATTAAGCGTGTTTTATGTAACTGACCGAAAGAAATGTTCAAAATGAAGAAACTGCCTATTACGTTACGCAAAAGAAACAGCGGTTTTTAATGTATATATATATATATATAGTTTTAATAGTTTTTAGTCATCGATATTTATCACACATAGCTTTCGAAGTTAAGTTCGAAAAGTCATTGGTGTGAGCCAGGATTTGAAATCGCGACCTCTGGATTCAGAAGCGGGGTGCTCGACCACTGGACCACCGAGACGTTTTTACCTAAGACTTTTTTATTTAGTAACTTTATTGAATTTTGTTGAACGCATCCTATTCATCGAATTTAATCCTTGGATAGTAACTTTACAGGTTTAATTAAATTGGGCAATATAATGAAGTCTACATGTTTGTTCATAAGAGATTACTAATCTCTGTAACTACTAATCTCGTTTGCTAATTTATTTTCTAAAGGCTTCGCTTAATAAGTGGGTGAATATATTACCATAGTCCTACAGTGCAAAAGTATCAGATAATTAGTGAATCTGAATCATTGATATTGCAACTTCAAGCCTCTTTCTGCCCAATGATGTAGACAGATGATGTACACCTAACTTGTACAATAATAATAATAAATAAATTAATTACATTATTTCTTCGCATCTCGGTCTACTGGCAGCGTGCCCAGAAGACTAGCCGCATTGCCACGCTGAATGACAATGCTAATCCTCTGTGCGAAGAATAGACCAGCCCGGTCGCGAGAGGCTTCGATCAGCCTCTTTGCAAGATCTTTGTAAAGTGCACGAGCACTCGGACCCCATGTCCCCAAAGTCTCAATCCCAAACGGCTCAAATACTGTTTCTGTATTTGTGCCGCTTGAGTTTTCTGCCCAAGCAGCAGCAGCACCGGCCACCTCTACCGTGCTTGGAAGATGCGATGGCGCAACGGTGTCGACGCAAGTAGTGTCCCCACAGCATAGCCCTATACATGCCAAATAATCAAATTCTCTATTTCCATCATTTTTATGAATCTCAAATTACAATGTGCTGCTTTTTGTTTAAGTGAATGAAGCCACATAAGCAAAGAGTTAAAGAAAGTGTCCATTAGCAAATATGCGTAGGCCAAGCGCCAACAATACGAGGCACGTTTACTTTTGCCACGCTCAACACAAAACTCAACACTTTTCACTTGGCTCGCCGTGACCAAAGATAATATTCCCTCCTTCACGCCAATCATTTTTTACGACTTTCTTTTTTTTTATATTTTTATGTCGGTACCGCCTCAGTCGATGTATCTATCTATCAATTCATTCACACGGAGTTTCGTCACGACTTCATAAAAATAATATCGTAACACGTGTAATTTGTTTTAGGAATTGTAATATTATATGTATGTTTTGATGGCTTTTAGCTTCGGGCAAACGGCCCACGTAAACATGAAAAAAAATTGTAAATAATGTTTACAATTGTAGGTATTTTTTAGTCACAATCTTTGTCAGCAAATATAACATCTCCAGCTTTCTCCTTCCACTTTTGTACTGTATATCTGTTTAGTCGATCTTGCATAATCCATTCCTACTACATGTACATGGAGCATGCCCTTCCTTACTTTTACACCGACACTCTCTTTCAATCCAACTTCCTTCCAACACCGATTTCGATATGCTCAGCGACCGTCACTCCGCAAATTTGGTGCAGTGCCTTCATTTCTACAGCTTTTGTCTTACTCTCATGCACATACCAACTCTCGCTTCCATAAGTTGGCATTACATCTGGTTATTTATACGTCAAAATGTTTTTTTTTTAATTTAATTAATTATTCTTTTGTGTGTGCCGACATGTCGGTGATGTCGCGGCGAAGAGTGAAACCGCGTCACTTTCTATTGCGCGTGCGCACGATTCGCGCGCATTTCTATTTTAATAATGACGTTAAAATCACGACGCGACAGACGAGCCGCCATAGACATAGCGACCGCGTCCCGATTACATATATATATATATTTAGCAATTGCTATTAGTGTTACGTAATTACGCTGAGTGCATGATTTTTTTATTAGAAATTGTTTTTTCATCATCAATTTGTTTTAATAGTGGTAGAGTGTTACAGTTCGCTGCATAAATGGGCTGGCTCGACCGGTGAAATACCACGACCACGAAGAGGTATCCGGAGGCCCGATCCCCATCCCTTAAAGGACGGCAAAGGACCACGGTGTACATGGGTGGTGAGAAGTTACTTACCATAAGGTGATGCACTTGCTCGTTTGCCTTCCGATCCCATAAAAAAATACCCAAAAGCTTAAATATTGGCAATGTACGAACTCATCATCGAATTTTACGTTTCAAATGGATAGGTGGCGGAATCTATTGCTTTTCAACGGGCACAAATTTGTCTGTTATAGATATTAGACTTGTCCCAAATAATTTCCGGAAGGTGACTGGTGTAACTAACACTTTCAGCTGAAACACCGAGCCACAAGATTAGGTACTTAACTAGTTGACTCGGCGAACTTTGTTTCGCCTTAGAAGCAATAAGAGGAAATAAAAATGGTCATCATGGGTTATCCCTAAGAGGTAGACACACACCATCACGGACTTTTTTGTAGACCTTTTGGAGGGGTACAATAATGTATGTAGTAGGTACATTGTTTTGATTTATCACTTAGAGTTCAGCCAGCGATTGCAATTAAAGTGCTAAATCTCGAAAAATAACACTTTTTCGTTTACCACTTCGTTGACACACACTATCTATTAAAAAAACGCATCAAAATCTGTTGCGTATATTCAAAGATCTAGCATATAAGGGGACAGACAGCGGAAACCGACTTTGTGTTATACTATGTAATGAAATGATTATAATGACAGTACGTGAGAGAGGTACCCGGAGGCTCACTCTCCTTTTTCTTCCTTTCCCATCCTACTCCCTTAAAGAACGGCAACGCAACTGTAACACTTTAAGTGTTGCAACTTGCAGGTGTTCATGGACGGCGCTGGTTACTTACCGTCAGGTCCGTACACGCCTGCTCGTTTGCCCTCTTATCCTTTATGTAGGTACATTATAACATAACATAACTTCACGCCATTGTTACCCGAAGGTGTAGGCAGCGGCTGTTAAGCCTTGACTCGTCGTTGTTTACGTCCCAAATGGAATCTTTAACCTATTGCCATACCGGGCACAAAGTTTTCAGTCATCGATATTTAAAACATATAACTCCCGAAAACAATTTTGAAAAGTCATTGGTGTGAGCCAGTGTCGGGATTCGAACCCGCGACCTCTAGATCAGAAATTTAATGATGACTTCTGATGATGATGTCTTATGATGATTATGATTGACTTATAAACGAAAAACCCGTGCAAATAAGCATTCAATCAAAGACAGTTCGAAAGCAAGCTATTACTTGTGTCTTAGAAATGAGCAAACATGTCTTTCTGATGACGAATTTAAAAAATATTGGTTTAAAATTTTATGGCATTTTGAGAGACTTAAGGGGAAAGAAATATATCCTTATAGTAAAATGTTTACATACATTATAGCAATCACTTGGCTATCGAGACACGTAATCGAGTATAATCTTCTTTATGAGAGTAAAGTTGACGCAATAACCGGAAGGAAGTGGAGGTTCTGTTATATTTAATGGATGTGATGGATGATGTAATGGGTGATGAGAGATAAGAATCTAAGTACATCTTGATGATATAAATATGCAGTCTATGATTTTCTACCTGATCTCAAAAAGAATGTAAATTGATTAAAACAACTTTTAGGATTATATCGTGTTTATTTATTACTTATTTATATTTATTTCCCGACGTTTCGAACTCTTTACAGAGATTTTCACGAGTGTGTAAAGAGTTCGAAACGTCGGTAAATAAATATAAATAAGTAATAAATAAACGCGATATAATCCTAAAAGTTGTTTTAATCTATGAGTGAGATTCGCGAAAGTCTTAGAAATAAATAAGAATGTAAATATTTACATATTACTTCAAGTTTTGATTATTTTAATCATATTCAGACAATCAGAATTGCTCGGCATTATCAGACATTCCATTTAAGCTGTTATTTTGCGTTTTAAATCATGGCTGTTTTACTTAAGAATCAATACTTTCTATATACCTAGAAGCTGTACATAAATACCTAACATCACGCCAAGTCCTTAGCGGGGTAGGCACAGAGAACAGAAGGTTACAAGGCACGGTTATCACACATCTCACTCGATGCTTCAACTTTCATAATACATACAAGCTCGTCGGGTTTTAAAGTATTTGTCATCACTTTCCGAAATATCACGTACAATATGGACATGGAAAATGTGTCATAGCCACCCTCGCCTCCTACATCCTTCCATCCATCCATCCTTCTATTATAATCGTTGGTAAAGTTCGTAATCGTACGGCCCAGGTGATAGCCACGCCTGAATACTAATCACTGCGTAATATCAATACTACCCGTATTATAATGAGTTATGAGACCAAAAGTAGTTCACGAATACTCTAAAGAGGGCGCCACTGTGTTCATGTTCCGGTATATATATATATATATATATAGTTATAAATTAGAAAATAAATAATATACGCTACGTGCATGCAAGTAAGACAATTGTCGAACCCGTGCACGTTGCAGACACTGGACTGGAGACACAAGATAAATATATCGCGAATATAGAAACTTCTTGGCAGTCACGTTTGTTTCCCTTTGCCTTAAAAAATATTGCATTTTATTGTCTTTTTACTTTATTTATTTTATTTTTTTCGAATCCAAATTTCGAGTTCCGAATTCGAATTCAAATTTCGAATTCCAAATTCGAATTTTGAAATGTCGATTTTATTAAATAAACAATATAATTTATAGAATTGTTAGTTGAGGTATGCGTATGCGGCTGAAGTTAAAAGAAAGTCATCCCAAAATTAGTAAATTAAAATGACAATTAATGTCATTTGAAATGGTTTTAATGCAGAGGATGATAATAATATTATAACTTCTCACATTTTTTGCCAAAAGGTGTAGGCAGCAGTTAAGTCTCGACTCGCCGAATGTATATCCAAAATGGATTAAATAGGTGGCAGAAACTATTGTACCTACGTATGTTTTTTTTTTATATTTATCACACATAATATATTATATATAATAATATCATTTATACTCTCGGTGGCCCAGTGGTCGAGCACACGGCTTCTGATCCAGAGGTCCGGGTTCTATTCCTGACCAGTGTCAGGAATAGAACCCGGACCTCTCACGAATGACTTTTCGAAATTATTTTCGGAAGAAATGTGTGATAAATATCGATGACTGAAAACTTTGTGCTCGGTACGGCAATAGGTTCGCCACCTATTCCATTTGGGACGTAAACATAACGGCGAGACGAGGCTTAACAGCCGCTGCTTACACCTTCAGGTAACAAAAGGCGTGAAGTTGTGTTATGTTATCATACATAATAACCGAATAGAATTCCGAAAAGTAATTGGATGAAGTAGGTACATGGTAGGGTAACAACACACAGCCTCCAGATTTAAAGATGCTTAGTAAAACAATAAGCAACTTTTACGATAGCATTTGTTTCTTTGTCTTGGTTTATGTTTTGGTTAAATAAATGAAATTAGTAAACCAAAATTAGTAGGTACCTAAACCAAAACATAACATAACTAAAGTTTTGTTATGTGATATAAAAGTTGTAGTATTTTCCTGAAGGAAACACATTACCGAGGTGAAAGTTTTGGAGGCTTTTTTTTTCTACATATAAAGTCAAAGTCAAAATAACTTTATTTTTATAGGTCTTCACAGACACTTAAAAATAGTCAACAAGTACAGATAACATATTATTTAAAATTAAATACAAACACGAGCGCTTGTGGAAAGTGCCTCCGTGGAACAAAAAAAAGACACGGACGCAATCGCCACGAGCGGCCCGATTCCGTGTGTAGGGGCTATCATGAGAAGAATCGAGCAAGAAACTCATGTGCCAAATACTCTTTTCAAACCATTTGAAATAAATAACAATATTATTATATTTATTTCTAAGACTTTTGCGAATCTCACTCATAGATTAAAACAACTTTTAGGATTATATCGCGTTTATTTATTACTTAGTGGGAATGGGCCGGCTCGACCGGTGAAATACTACGACCTCTCAGAAGATCGACGTAAAGTGGCTCATGCCGCGTTTCGTTCGGTGAGAGAGGTACCCGGAGGCCCACCCCCTTTCCCCATCCTTTCCTTTCCCCTATCCCCTAAAGGTCGGCAACGCAACAGTAACACTATATGTGTTGCTGGTGTCCATGGGCGGCGTTGGTTGCTTACCATCAGGTGACACGCCTGCTCGTTTGCCCTCCAATCCCATAAAAAAAAAGACCCAGCAAGAAAACTCAGCGGCTGTTCTTCAAACTGATTATTATTTCATATCATTTTCAATATTATTATAACTACTACTATAGGTACCGTAGGTCCAATTATTAGCTCTGTTGGTCCTCGAGTAACAAACATCCAAATATTTTTACAAACTTTTGCCTTTATAATATTTGGCAAGATATTTACAAAGGTTATTTTCACGTTTCTAGTTTTTGCATCTCTTCCACAACTGGAATTGTGATAAGAAATGTATTATATATATTTCATAATGGTCCCAGTTTCCATCTCATTAACTCATTTCATACTATTAAACTTGCGCATCATTGATAAATTCAGTTCAGCGGCTGAGGAATGAAAACATACTAAAAGTCCATACTTACTAACACATTTGCAATAACCAGGATAATTAGCAGATCAGACAATATCTAGAGGCTAACTAAGAACCAAAGACTAACTTCAATTAATCCAAAACTCAAATAACTAATAAATATTTATTTATCGTCAGCATTAGATACAATGTGTAGACCACACGAGGTTCCAGTACATCATGATGGATGGTGAATGTGATGTTGTGACACGGAGCGGCAGTGGCGAGGAGCGAGTCGCGCGGTGGTAAATCACTGTTTACCAATACCCCCGCCCCGGTCCGCGCCGCGCCGCACCGCACCCCCCGCGCCCCGTCGCACCGAGCTCTCGCATTACCAATGCAAATGACGCCCTATTGAGCCCGCACCCACGTACCGACAGCATATTTATTGTTGACAATAATGACAATACATATTTATTTATTTTTGTAATTTGTTTTTAACAGTATCGGTAGTCCAGTGGTCCAGCACACTGTTTCTGAATCCAGAGGACGCGAGTTCGAATCCTCGCAACATACTTATATATGACTTTTCGACATTAATTTCAAATGTTATGTGTGATAAATATCGATGACAAAAAATTTTGTGCCCGGTATGGCAGTAGGTTCGCCAACTATTTCCATTTGGAACGTAAACATAACGGCGAATCGAGGCTCAAAAGTCACTGCCTACACCATCGGGTAAAAAAGGCGTGAAGATATGTTATGCTATTTTATTTTTGTAATTTGTTTTCAACATGCAAGCGAGAACTTAAGCAACTAGCGCAGCCCAGGTCACAGCCACGTTATTTGCTTTTAAGATAGGATAAGGTGAGGGATGGGGACACCTCTCCCACCGAACCGAACGCCACATGAATCACTTTACGTTGATCTTATGCCTGGTGGTATATTTCACAACTCGAATCAGCATATTTGTGCAGCGAGCTGTGTGGCTCTATCACTTATTATATTTAAAAAAAATCTTATTGTTTATTACATATTACCTATAGTAGGTTTATTAAAAATCTAAACCAATTGTTTTCATTTAAACATCTATTCTCATCTGTATCGACAATACATTTACGTTTATATGCGGAGCTAAAAAGTAAATACTGATATAGTGTTTAAAGAAAATCAAACAAAAAAACAATATTTTTTGCTGACCCTGCTTACAATTTTCGACAGCATGTTTAACTTTTGCATGCCGCGTTTATGGATGTGTGCGTATGTGTGTGTTAACATTACATTGTACACATACAGTTCAACTACTTTATAGATATCCAGTAAAACTTGAGCTGAATCCTGTCCCCACGGGTTAGAGATATTAGGAACTTGAAGGGGATGTTCGGGATAAAAATAGAGGTCCAGGGATTAGGTTTGTTAATTAAGTGCATTTTAAGGCCGTTGTATATGCACCGAGCGTACAAGAAGGTCGCATGAAACCCTCTTAGAGAATTCTGCAGACTCTTTGTCTTCGGGATTATTATCGAAACTTTATCTATATGTAAAGGAAATATCTATTTTAATATTTAATTATTAACCGTAAGTTTATATTTAGGCAACACTCCTAATGTTTGAAATGTCTGAGACAAAAAGAATTTAACAAAACCAATTTTGTTAAATTATAATATCCACAATAACCGATGTATTAAACATTCTTCTTTTATAATTATTAATTGTTTTAAATATCTATCAACCTTGACTTAGCAATGTTGTCTGCGGTTGACAAATGACATATTTCCTACCAAGATAGCGATCCTAATGCTTTGCATCAGGCATCTCTACAATATCTTTAAAAGCACCGAGATTTCCTAAAATACTTTTCAGCTTTCCAAATAAAACTAGTACTACATAATATTTCTTCAACAATATTTTTTTCAGAACAACCTTTAAAACAAAATATATAAGTATAATATAAAAAGATTTGAGTTGTTTATTTATATTTATTTGTTGTAATTTATTTACAAAGAAGTAACACATTTGTTTCTGTGCTTCTATTGAACATAATTAAAGCAGCTATAATATGTGTATATACGGGACTGTGGTCACATGTGTGCTGTTCACACTTGACGACGCAGTGTTGTGCGTGCGTGTGTGTATATCGCTAATGTGTGCGTGTGCGTGATCGTTGTGTTAGCGCTCGGTTCACCTTCAAACGACCTCGTCGTGTTTCACAACACAACGATACTGGCCAGTTATTGTGTTCCCGCGAAGGTTTGCGTCGAGTTGCGCGCGCGCAGACTACTGATAAACTAACTAGTTGCGTTCTATTTTAAAAAAAATACGATTCGATTTTTTTCAAATTTAGAATGTTGTGATAGCGAAAGAAGTTTATTTGCAACGACTTTTGAACGCAACACGGCTTATAATATATGAACGCAGTTATAAATATTTAACTAACGCTTTTAAATAAATATACCTTTTTTATTTATATGTAGCTGAGATATATGGCGCCATTTATTATACGGTGATAGAGTGGTTGATAAAACTAATTGGTTCGATGTCTGATAATATTTGTAAATATTTATCATTACATAATATAAAACAAGGTCGCTTTCCACTGTCTGTCCCCTTATATGCGTATATTTTTGAAACTACGCCACGGATTTTCATGTTTTTTTTAATAAATAAGGTATTTTAGACGGGGTAGTTAGTATGTATAATATATTAGGGGAAACAACGATAATCTTCGAAGTTTCCGCTTTATTTGCAAACGCTGCACGCGCTGGCTGAATCTAAAGTGATAGATCAAAATATGTAGATTGTAGATACCTTCACCCACAATGACCTTTTTTATTTATTTACTTTTCTCATTAATTAATGGATTATTTACGAAGCGATTTTAAATAATACAGCATTAGTCCTTATCTAATTAAGTACCTTAAATGTATTGTGCATTTAATATAGATCAATATTACCCTTTACAGCATGTAATTTAAATGAATATTTTCGAAGATATTTCAGATTTAAAATCTAGGAACTTAGCGCGCTACGGTACCGGCCGACGCTTGCCAATAAATAACGCCAATTGATTTTATATAAATTGTGTAACATTAAATTTAAAAATATAAACAAGGCTTATTAAAACGAACTTAAACTTAGTAGTCATATTTGTCAATATCCTCTTCCTGTAAAACAATAAACAAACTATTTGATTTTATCAACCTCTTTATGACGCAATTGGCTAATCAATTACATTAAAAACAATATCTCAGATATAGACTAGACATAGATTTTGTAGACGTAGAAACTCCAACGAAAAGAAGTTTTTGTAAAGTTTTCCCGCCATTAGATATATTGGGGTGATAAAACTTTAGGGTAATGGAAACTACACGTGTATCTGGGGGCATAACAGTGCCCCCCGCCTCCCTAGGAAGATACAAACAAAGTGTTATTATAGGCCACGCAAACGGTGACCGGTGAAATACCCCAGCCTTTCAGAATATCAATGTAAAGTGGTAAACAGGCCCAACCCGTTTCCCCCTCCCCTCCTCATCCCACTTCCTGTCCTATCCTATCCCATTTTAAAGGCCGGAAACGCAACTGTACCACTATCTGTGTTGCAGATTTCCATGGATGGCGTTACATACATACATACATAAGCTCACGCCTGTATCCCATGGGAGTAGGCAGAGAGTTTGGCTTTCCACAAGCTACGATCCTGACACACATCTTTCGCCTCATCCACAGTCATACATCTCGTCATGCATTTACGTCGGTTTCGGGTGCTACGCATTTTGACTTTTTTAAGTTAGTTGCTTACTATTAGGAGACACGCCTGTCCCTTTGCCCACCAAACCATTAAAAAAAATGGACCGATTTTCTCCTCAATTCTAAGGAGAACAAAATAATAAACATAATATAGCTTCACGCCTTTTTCTATCCGAAGGTGTAGACAGCGGCTGTTAAGCCCCGACTTGCCGTTATGTTTACATCCCAAATGGAATAGGTGGCGAACCTGTTGCCACACCGGGCACAAAGTTTTCAGTCATCGATATATAACACTTAAATTTCGAAAAGTCATTGATGTGAGCTAGTATTCGAATCCGCGACTTCTTGATTCAGCAGCGGGTTGCTCAAAAACTGGACCACCGACACCTCTAACAATTGAATTAATAATGAATTTCAGATCTAACACTACGATTTGTAGTTAAACCAAGGTAATTCGTACTTAGATATAGTGTGTTTATTCCCAGTAACAAGAGGTGGTTGTAAAAACTTGTATTTATTTGCATTCGTTCGGAAGGGTCGTAGGTTCGTCCGTACTCAATGCATACACTACACCCCCGGGACAAAAACCTTTTTGTAAAAACCTCTCCTGCCAACAAATGGCTTCCTAGGCCTGATGTATTTTGTATATTTGAAAGTGTTATTTGAATAATATTATTTGCTTGTAAAATTTATGGTGAATGATTAATATTTCCAGGTCGTGAGGGAGAGCGGACTGTCAACGTATTTTATTGGAGTGCTTAAAAACTTTTAATGGGTAACTAGGGTAACATGGGTAACTGTTATTACTATATATATAGTCAATTTTTGAAATTTAAACATATAAATAAAATTGGAGTGTAGGTTTATAACATAGAAATAACCGCTTTTTACTATGAACGGTACTTATGTATTACTTCTACTACTACTACACTAAAATAAATATTTTTTTTCAAGTTTTTAAATGTTATCTTCGGCTAATCACTGTTATCTCTGCGCATATTTTGATGGGATTGTATTGGCAAATAGGTCAAGTAAAAACTTAGAATACTGTTAGTTTAGAAAAAAATACTTTTATTTATTTATTGCTCTGAGGCGAAACAAATTTTGCTAGGTCAGTAATAAGTCCGTAATAAGACAATATTAATTATTTTATGGTCGGTATTGCCAAGTCACTTATACAACTTAACTCAAATTGACTTGACTCGACTCGAACTATATAACTTGCCAATACACTGGTAGATAGTAAAATTACTTTTAATCAATTCATTACTGAATTACACTATTTATTAAGTTCACTCAAATCTTGCTAAATTAAGATCTTCCTAAATAAAAATACTTAGGAACAAAAAATACAGAACTAGTCTATAATACTTTAGTAGTAGTAGTCTCGGTGGTCCAGTGGTCGAGCACACGGATTCTGATCCAGAGGTCCGAGTTCGAATCCTGACACTGGCGCACACCAATGACTTTTCGAAATTGTTTTCGGAAGTTAAGTGTGATAAATATCGATGACTGAAAACTTTGTGCCCGGTATGGCAATAGGTTCGCTACCTATTCCATTTGGGACGTAAACATAACGGCGCGGCGAGACGAGGCTTAACAGCCGCTGCCTACACCTTCAGGTAACAAAAGGCGTGAAGTTATGTTATGTTAAAAAAATCGCTTCAGATTTATGTATCCCTAAGGTTAACTGAGCGAACCGAACTACCTACGTATAGGTACCATTAAAACTAGTAGTTTTACCGCCAAAAAAGGTTTTCCTGTTCTATTGATCATAGCAAGGTAATAGGTAAGTTTATAATTTAAAGCCTTCCTCGATAAATGTACCTACTAAAGAACACACAAAAATCTTTTCATAATAAGAACTAGTTGTAGTTTCAGAGATTACCGTGTTCAAACAAACAAACTCTTTTTTTGGGATAGGAGAGCAAACGAGCAAGTGAGTCACCTAATGGTAAATGACTTCTCACCGCCCATGAACACAGTGGTGTGTTGCCGTCCTTTAAGGGAGTAGGAGGGGAAAGGAAGGAAAAATCGGGCCTCCGGATACGTCTCTCAACGAACGAAACGTAGTAAAGAGATCGTGGTAATTCACCAGTCGAGCCGGCCCAAACATGCAGCAAACTGCAAGACTCTACCACTGTAGAGCCACTGTAGCACTGTAGTCTTTAGTTTTATTGTAGTAGAAAGTACTCTTTATTGAATAAATAAAAAATTGTGGGTATATATTTCTTTTCGACTAAACAATCATTAATATTAAATATATAAGTCCTTTCGAGAATACTCACAAATTCTGTTCGCATTACTAACAAAATAAGTATCAGTGTTCTTGAATCTCTCTCAAGCTGACTCTCCCTCTAAAAGATTTTCCAAATGCTGTTTGTTTTTTCCTTTACACGGTTCTCTATTTCAATTTCATGGCGGCTTGACTCCTGATTTTTCCTTTTTGTACTTGAATAATTTATGTTCACACCTCTCTCTATCTTTGGTCGCTTTGTTATTTTTCCCTTTTTTAACCCCTGAAAGGGAATTGAGTTTTGTTGTGGTTGTTTTTGATGTTAAAAATGCTTTGAGATTTACTTTATTTGATCAGTTTTCTTTTGAGGTTGTTAAAGAGAAAAATGTGAATTCGAGCAGATAATTCTATAAAATCGTTTTGGTTTTCGAAAGATTTTGGAGTGATTTTATGTGTGTGTTACAGAAAAAATGGGAAAAAAAATTAGAGCACTGGTGGAATCAATTGTTATAGCTACTAGTTTCTTGTGCCCTCGCAATATTTTTCCCTAGGGAACCAACTATTATTCTAGCTGCTAGCTGCTAGTTGATGCATTCTTCTGCTTCAAGTTTTATCCATAAATCTTAAAACAGGTTAGCAGTTGCTGGACGTGCATTAAGGGCATTTGAATCGGTTTCTCGACATTCATCTTGACACTGCATTTTGTATTTTCACGTTTCTCACTTTTTCCTCCTTTTATTATTATCGTGGCAAGATAGCAAGTATTGTACCTACGTTTTATTCGGTGTTTCTGTTAGTGGGTTTAAATACTGTAACTGCAGTTTTGACTCTTTTATAAGAGAAATGTGGCATATAAGCAAGTGGTTCACCTTATTGTAAGTGACTAGTGTAGCGTTGCCATAGATAATAGAAGCCCCAAGGGGTTACAGTTGTGTTGCCGGGATTTAAGATTGGATAGAATTTATAGAGTAATCGGGAGGGGAGCGGGAAATGATGGACCCAGGGCCACCTCTGTCTTTAAACAAAATCCAGCCATTTTAGGTTGATTTTGATAGATCGCAGTACTTATTTGACCGGACGAGCTGGACCACTAATGCAGCATACTGTTGCGTGGCTCTACATGTGTTATTTGTCTACACTTATTTTTACATTGCCAGTCATTATTAAAATAGCTTCTAAATAAAATGTCTAGTAAAAATAAGTCATAAGGCATACAAAGTATTTTCATGGTACCTATAGGGGGCAAACGAGCAGCCGTGTCACCTGATCGTGAGCAACAAACGGAGCCCATGTACATCTGAACACATATGGTGTTACAGTTGCGTTGCCGGCCCTTAAAATAGGATATGGACAGGGTCGGGAGTGGGATGGGAAGGGAAGGGGGAAAGAGATTGGGCCTGCGGATACTTGTCTCACCGAAAGAATCGTGGCAAAAGCCACTTTACGTCGATATTCTGAAAGGTCGTGGTATTTCGCCGGTCGAGTCGGCCCATTCGCGCAATGAACTGCTTAACTCCACCACTGTTGTATCTCAGTAATATCTAATTACTCGTTTTGTTATTTATAATTAGCACATAATAATATTTGTAATATCGCAGTTGATATCCTTACTATAAGCGTAACATTTAACGTTTTTAATAATGGTGCCGGCGAGTGCTACGGACTTGTCTGTCGCCGACATCAATCCATTAAAAGCGAACGTCCAGACTCTACACGGATATTATTCTTGAAGAAAATATACATTTAATATGAATCCTGTGTACAAAGATTTAAGGTTGTTATTCAAACGTTGAAATAAAACCGATAAGACATAAAGGAATTGGTCATCGGATGATTGCTACTCACACATGTTCGGGTCCGAAAGACTTACTTGTGACACATGTTAAATGAAATTTAACCATAATACTAATGTTCTTAAGGTTGTTTTTGGATTAGTCAATAATTATGTAGGTTGTTTTAGAAGCGTGTTTCGGCGAAGCAATGAGAGAGGGCGTGCGATTAATAACCGCCTTTGTCCCGTCACCGGTCGGCTAAATAATGTCTATTAAAATGTATTCCGCAAGATTGCGACTTGTATGTTGTATTTTTATTGTTTCGTTTTTTTAGACGATGTTCTCCGCTCTCGACTTCTCTTCGACTTTTTAAGACCGTCAGGTATGCGGTTCGGACTTAATCTTTTTTTAAGGGAAATCGTGTGGTGGTCGTAAATAATGAACTAATCTGTTCTCTGTTTCTGCATCAGATAATTATACTTTGGTATTTTTTGAATATGTCTCACGTTACCAAAGGAATGTTTGAGAGAAAACTTAGAGATATGTATATATTTTATTTATAAGTATACCTGCAGTCTGCACTAAAATAGCCTCATCATCAGTCCAGATCTGTCAACCGCTTAACGTAGGCATCCCCCTTAGCACGCCATAGCTCCCGGTCCTGTGCCACTTCCATTTAACTACTGCCTGCTGTTTTTACGTATTATCGTATAACATCGGTTCTTCGAGCGATGTGGCCTGCCCATCTATCTCCACACTCCATCTCCACAAAATAGCAAAACTTTTCATTTACAGTGAAATCTCATTGCCTAGATGTATCCTAGATTGAATCCTTGTTTAAATCTCAGAATGCTTTTCTGAAGTTATGTGCCCGGTGTATGGCAATAAGTTCCTCAAGATATTCTATGGGACATGAAATTCGGTGAATCATGGCGTGACAGCCGTCGATACTTGCTGTCGAAAGTGTCGAAACCAAACCAGAAAAAGACATGAAGTTAGAAAAAAAAACCAACGAGACGAGATAAAAACTGTAAATAAACGGACCCTTACCGAGTTATCTTGTGACAGTTAGTAATTGACACGAATATCGGAGCGATTGATATGTCTTGTTACTCCTATGCACTAAAGACGTCATTTAGCCGAAAACGGCAATCGTTGCGCACTTCGTGGTACATGATAGCAGTTGTTACCGTGGTTGTCAACAGTTGGTCCGCAATTTTATTATTAACTATGAATGTGATTCGCGAAAATCTAAGAAATAAATAACTATTAACAAGTTCATTCCTGTATGAAAAGAAGTGACTCGTATTTTCGTTTCTCGTATTTGGTTGTTTTTTTTTATGGGATAGGAGGGCAAACGAGCAGGCGTGTCACCTGATGGTAAGCAACCAACGCCGCCCATGGACACCAGCAACATATACAGTGTTACTGTTGCGTTGCCGACCTTTAAGGGATAGGGGATAGGAAAGGATGGGGAAGGGGGGTGGGCCTCCGGGTACCTCTCTCACCGAACGAAACGCGGCATGAGTGACTTTACGTCGGTCTTCTGAGAGGCCGTGGTATTTCACCGGTCGAGCCGGCCCATTCATGCAGCGAACTGCTTGGCTCTACCACTGTTATTAATCCGTAACTGTTTTAGTTCTCTTGTTAATTTTTGCTGTTATTGTTATTATTGTTACTTATTAGTTGTTAATTTTAATCATGGAAAATTATAAATGTTTTGAACCCCTGAAACTTTGTTTACCTTTTTTTATCTCGTCTCGTTGGTCGTACTATAATAGATGGCACTTAGCGATATACCACTAATATCTACAGTCCACTAAGTAGGAGTATTTTATTAGTTCTAATACCATATTTACTTGCTGCTGCTGTATAATAGCAGCAGCGAGTAAATATGCGAGTTTCAATCAACATTGTCACCATGTGTGACAATGTTGATTGAAACTCGCCGGTTTTTAAGACTCCTGGCATCACCTTTCTTGAGGACACGTTTAATTTGATCATGGAAAATGATTCCCCTCATCGACTCCAATATCTGCTTAGTCAGTCTTGCCTCAATCATTCTTTCTACGTGTCCAAATCATCGGAGTGTGCACTTTCTTAGTTTTTACACTGACACTCTCTTCCAGTAGAAAGACGAGTGGCGATAGGAAATAGCGTAAACGGAGTGTTGGGCAGATTCCTGGGCGCAAAAAATATTAGCAGAAAGGCCCAGTTAGCAATCCACAATGCAGTCCTGATCCCAACACTAACTTATGGAAGCGAGAGCTGGGTATGGCAGAGTGTGCATGAAAGTAGAATAAACGCGGTAGAAATGAGGGCTCTACGCAAAATCTGCGGAGTGACTCTCGCTGACCGCGTAGAAAACAAGGTTGTAAGGAAGGAAGTTGGTTTGAAAGAGAGTGTCGGTGTAAAAGTAAGAAAGGGCATGCTCCGATGGTTCGGACATGTAGAAAGAATGGTTGACGCAAGACTGGCTAAGCAGATATACAATGCAAAAGCGGACGGATGTAGGAGTCGAGGACGGCCAAGACACACATTCCAAGACCAAATAGAACGTGTTCTGGAGGAAGGTGATGTTAAGAGCCTCAAAAACCGACGCGCGTGCATGAAAAGAGTTATGAAAGTCAACGAAGCGAGTGAGGTGTGTAAGAATCGTGCCCTATGGCGCTCTGTTCTCTCTGCCTACCCCGCAAGGGATTTGGCGTGAAGTTATGTATGTATGTATGTATGTACTCTCTTCCAATCCTATTTTCGACGCGAATGGTGAACCTCATACCGCAAATTTTGGCCGCGACCTCATTTCAACTGCTTTATCATTATTTTCATGCACCCTCTGCCATGCCCAACTCTCGCTTTCATAAGTTAGTTTTAGGATCAGTACTGCACAGTGAAAAGCGAGGGTACTGTTTTCTAACTTTGCTCTTCTTTCTAAATTCCTGGAGTACCAGTAATGCAAGTAATTATTATTATGAGATGAGTGTTAGCGCCACGCAGTTTGCTGGAAGAATGGGCCAGCACGACCAGTTAGACCTTCGGCAGATATGACCAGCCCATTGCCATTTCAGCGAGCTTATTTTACGAGCTATGTTGGTTACCCCAGTTCTCTGGCGGATATATTCATTCCTGAGTTTATCTTTCAGAGATACCCCGAGCATACCTCCATTGCTCGAAGAGCGATTTGAAATTTGTGGACTAGCCCTACCGTAAGTGTCCTAGCTTCCGTACCGCAGGTCATTACCGGTAAGACGCACTGGTCAAAGACATTGTTCTTCAGGCATTGCGGTTTAGGCGAGTTGAAAACTCGACGCATTTTGCCGAATGCGGCCCAACCAAGCTGAATCCTCCTGTCGTCCTCTTTTTTAAAGTTTCGTCTACCTAACTGAATAATTTGGCCTAGGTAGACCTGCTAATTCCTTAAGGATAGGAGTCCCGGCGGATTTTGTGGGTCTCTGTGGTCATCATCGCTGTACACCGCTGGCTTGGTCATCCGTGTGGATTAAAGGACCCTACAAAAAGATTCGATTTCTAAGAGAATTTTGGGCTTAGAGGTGACGACACATCCATCCGCAGTTTTCAGCTTTGTCAGATGGGGCCTTCCAAGCTGGTGAGCAAACATTTTCGACCCCTTGTTGCGGTCGATCGGGTCCTCGATTGCTTGGGTATTCGATCGACGCAGGTCATGCCGCATCTGCTTTCTAATACGGTGGTTTAGGCTTTTCCATTCTGACGAAGACAGCGATCGGATGGAGTTTCCCGCCTTTGCCTCATCAATTCGGCCGTCTCAGCAGAGAGTTTGGACTCCTTTTTCTGCGATCTCGGGAACCGCCTTTGAGACACTTTCCTCAGAGTGTTGACCACAGTGTCGGTCTTTTCGTCCACATGGCCTGTGGTTTCAGCAGGTCAAATCGTTTGACAACATGGAGAGTTCGAAAGGATGACATGTTGTGCCGACTCTATTTAAAGTGGGAAAAGAGCAGGAAAGTGATGATCAAAAGAGATTAATGATTCTTCTGAGTACAAATACAAAACAAAGTATTTAATATTAAATTTCAAAATACCAATAGGTACTTACTATTTTATGAAACAAAAACAATTACCGATTTGAATATTGGTTTTTATCTATTCCATTTTTTACCTATTTCTTTAGGGTTGTACGATTCGGCGAGGAGATGCTTAACAGCCTCTGCCTACACCTTAGTATAGAAAAAGGCGTGAAGTTATGTTGTTGTTTGGAACAAATCTTAGTACATATACCCCTTGTTTTTTATTTCTTGTTCTAATTAATGCAAAATAATGGGGCAAATGCATCAAATTTTAGTATTTTATGGAATCTTAAACTTGTTAAACACGTGAGTTTCGGTTTCGGCCGAAACTGAAGTGACGGCCGAACATTCGGTTTCGGCCGGATAACCAGTTTCGGTCGGACCTTACCCAAAACCCATTTTTACAGGCATAACAAGTTATTCCAATAAACCAGATAGTTATTCCAATATCACTGTACATGATAAAATACTTCAAATTATCCATATTATTGACATTGCTGTATTAAATTCCCACAAATATCGTAAAAAATATTATATAAAAAATAATAAATAAGATGACTATTGAGAAGAAGAAGTCGGTAGATCAGAAAAAGGAATATAATAGTCCCATCAGCGATAGCTGTGTCAAGTAAAGGTATAATAACCAAACTATTCTTTCTGCCCAGCAGGTGAAGTGTACCTACATAATTTACCAAATATCATACAGACTTCGTTTTAAAAAGGCAGTGCATAAATTATATTAAAAAGGCTATTCTGTGTACAAATTTATGCCAAGTCCCTTGCGGAGTAGGCAGAGAGAACAGAGGGACCAAAAGGCACGATTCTTACATACCTTACTCGCTTCTTTAACTTTCATAGCTCTTGTCATACACGCTGGTCGATTTTTAAGGCTTCTTCCTGACATCACCTTCCTCAACTGGAATAGGTATAGCCATATCAAATACCAACCAAAGTGATAATATGGACACTCTTTTAATTCATCCTATTTCTCTTATTTATTTCTTATAATTTAAACATCAGTATAAAATAAAAAAACAGTTAAAATTTAAAAAATATACAGTAACAGCAATATTTTTTGGATATAATACTCACAGAACCACCTAGTTTTTAAGCTAAGCAACTTGCGATCCTCGTGTTAAAAACTTGTAAGTTCTTTCTTCGTGTCTCTATTTTTATGTGTGTATCTTTGGTTTTCTTTTCAAAATAAATTTAGCGTTAATATTAACGTACTTGGAAAGGCCACTCTGAAAGCTAAAAGCGTTTGTTTGATTGAACCCGCTAATCTCAGCAACTAATGATTCGAATTTATAAATTCTTTTAATTTTGCACTGTCCATATTCACGCCACAATCAATAGGAGCGGAACAGTAACCTCTTTAGTGGTAAATGTACATGTACTTATATAATATATATAGGTTATATAATGAAAGTAAGCTAAATGCAGTGGAAATGTGTTCTCTCAGAAGTATGCAGACTCGTCTTTGCGGATCGAATGAAAAATAGCTTGATAAGGCTTGGTTTGGTCGTTTAGCAAGAATGAACGAAAGTCCACTAACAAAAAGAGTGTACGATGCGAATTTGAGAGGCAGAATCGGGATCGGGGAGGTTATAAAATGTATCCCCAATACATTCCATCTTCTTCACAGCCCACGATTGAGACAATTATTGAAATCCCATAAAATAGGGCGGCATTTTATCTAAAACCACCCATGTGGTAGATACCTATTTGCGGGTTATAAATTAGGTGGAGAATAAAACCCTATCCAATATCGGTTGGTATCAATTCACGCGCGAACAGTACCGGAAGTGATACAGGGTAGACAGGGTGACAGGTGGTAAATCAAAGCAAATGACATTTTTTCCGCCGTTATCCCCCAATACGAGTGCTGTCTCGAGAGATACGCTCCATGTGTAGCGACAGCAAAAAAAAAATATTTTTTTTAAATAAAGAAAAATAAAATTATATACATAACATAACATAACATAACTTCACGCCTTTTGTTACCCGAAGGTGTAGGCAGCGGCTGTTAAGCCTCGTCTCGCCGTTATGTTTACGTCTCAAATGGAATAGGTGGCGAACCTATTGCCATACCGGGCACAAAGTTTTTCAGTCATCGATATTTATCATATAAAAATTATATACCTACATAGATATATGATAGAAGAGTTATAATTCTAAAGATATATATGTAATTTAAGTCTATAAATATAACAGTAGTACAGCCGAGCAGTTCGCTGCATGAATGGGCTGGCTCGACCGGTGAAATACGTTTCGTTCGGTGAGAGAGGTACCCGGAGGCCCACCCCTCTTCCCCATTTTTCCCTATCCTCTGTCCCTTAGAGGTCGGCAACGCAACAGTAACCCTATATGTTTTGCTGGTGTCCATGGGCGGCGTTGGTTGCTTACCAACAGGTGACACGCCTGCTCGTTTGCCCTCCTATCCCATAAAAAAATTCAACATCAGTTAAAGTTTTTTCATAAAGTCAAAGTCAAATAAGCTTTATTTTTATAGGTCTTCACAGACACTTAAAATAGTCAATAAGTACAGATTCAAAAGATTATTTAAAATAAAATATAGTAATAGAAATAGTTCTTTTCAATTTAAATTACAACTGCTGTAAAAAAAAGATCTTCAAAACTACTCAAAAGAACTTCGTAAGGTTTTCACAATTCACATAACAATGACTTTAACTTTTTTTCAATGCTAAAATGCTATCGTAAAAATTATAACAATTGTAAAAAAAAATCCTTCTGTACATTTTGAAGTCGGTATTGTTAAAATTAAATTTTTGCACTGTCCGTACTTAGGGAGGGCGTGGCATCGGTCTCATTATTTAGATATTAATCCGGCACTCTCCCTCTCGGTGCTGTACAGCGTGAAGGGTCGCAGACAGAGGGTGGTGTGAGGTGGAGGACGCCGCGTCTGATTTTAATTAATATACGACACTTGTGGGACTCTCGTTCCGGTGGAAAGTTTGAAGGAACTTCACGGTTTTTATTTCTAGCTTATGACTTCTGGAACTTTTCGTATTTGACAAAGTTTTGAAAGGGTTGTTGATTTTGTTTCCAGTCCGATGTTTATCGAAATTTCACGACGATATTTATTTGAATTAAAACTCAATATTTAAAAGGTAATATTGAAAAGTTTATTTCTTTGTCTTATAAATAACCTTTATTTAGATTTATAAAGAACATTGTGGGTTGTGCTCAGGGTTTGTCCAATTACTTACTTACTGGCGAACCTATTGCCATACCGGGCACTAAGTTTTCAGTCATAGATATTTATCACACCTAACTTCCGAAAACAATTTCGAAAAGTCATTGGTGTGAGCCAGTGTCAGGATTCGAACCAGAACCTCTGGATCAGAAGCCGTGTGCTCGACTACTGGACCACCGAGACTTCTACTTTTATAAACGGAAATTTATTCTTCGATAAATTTCTTATATCAAAATAAACATACACAATACAGTCCCATTTATAAATACAAATACATACTATCATAAGTGTATTATAATATAATAATAATAGGCAACAGCCGCGCTCCTATATTCAAGTGGCAGTCGTTAAGATATCAACATCATAAACAGTAGCCATAATTTATTATCTAGATGAAACATATTGTTTGAATACCGCAGCACGTGTGGGTTCGTCTCTGGGTTAGTGTGACCATGAGGCGCACTTATTTAAACGGGATATTATTGAAATGCAATTATTAAAGATTAACATTTAAAAAAAATACACGAATTGCTACTTTTTTTTTGAAGTCGCTCAAAAATAACTAAATATTGACAATCATGTGTAGCCATTACAATCTAACAAAATTATTTTATCCGCTGGAATTACTCGCCGATAATTTTGTTCAATTGTACACATAATTCACATAGTTTTATTTATTAATTCCCATCACAAAAGTGATCTGATCAATTGCATAGGTATCGAGTTTTTATCGACTTTTCGATACTTTGCGTAAGATAACTTTATCTGCTTTAGGTACGGTCATAATGGTCACAGAAAAACGTTCAAAGTATGTACTATATAGTATTGAAGCGACCTGTTGTGAACAACCGACCGATACATATGTTGTGAACATATTTAATTACTGAATTAACATCACGCGAATTCCCTTGCTGGATAGGCAGAGAGAATAGAGCGCCATGAGTCACGGTTTTATATAAACCTCACTCGCTTCTTCGATTTTCATAACGCTATTGATTATAGTTTTATTTTTTAAACGAGTTTTATTTTGGTTCTTGTCTTTTTGCATGAGATACTTGAGACACTTAGGACAGGCAATCTGACCCAAGTTCTAAACGAGATTTTGTATTAATTTGATGACATATTTATAACAATACATGTCCTGTTAAATATATTAAATTCGTGGTCACCCTACATCCCGAGGGACACCCTACGTTATATTTATTTGTTATTTAATTGGTCATACGATTCACTGCGACCCATTTGGTTTGTTTCATTTTCCTATAACACGGGAATCCGGGATTATAGCTTCACATTTAGTGGAATTCTCATTGTTAAAAAGGTGTTAAAAGAGATAAAAGGGAGAGATGGAAATTAAGGGTGAAGAGTCCTCTTGTTAACTATGTTTAATAAAAACTGATTGTTTGCTTAGACACTCAGGAATGAATGTAAAAGTAAACCAGCCAGTTTTATAACCGACTTAATAAAACGATTCGCTTACAAACATACAGAAAGACCGACAAGAATTTGTTCTGTTTTGGCTTGGATTTCTCTATGAAATACTAAAATAGTTTTTCTTGATTATCTTTATTGTACAAATATTAGCTACTTACAATGAAGTCCAGACAAGACTTAACTGGGCCACCTGATATCTGTCTAAACGAACTAAAACGAAACACGGCATGAGTCACTTTACGTTGATATTCTGAGACGCCCTGGCATTTCACAGACAGAAGACTAGCTAGCACTGGCTAGCACAGTAATTCTACTGTTAGTGATAATATCTAGATAACAGAATTACTAACTACCGCTGCATTATCATTACATAGTTTAAAATAAAGTCGCTTTCCGCTGTCTGTCCCCTTGTATCTTTGAAATTACGCAACAAATTTTTATGCGGGTTTTTATGTGGATTGAGTGTTTTAACGGGGTGGTTTTTATCTATAATTCAAGTATAATATACTAAAGAAAAATGATAATTTTCGTGATTTTGCACTTTAATTGCGAACGCTGGCTGAACCCTAAGTGATAGATCGAAACAATGTAGGTACTACATTACTATACATCTTCAAAGGGTCTACAAAATGTTCGCGATGGCATATGTCTATCTCATAGGGATAACAAACAATTTTTTTTTCTTACCTTTTTACGTAAAATAATGGCTCATTTACGAAGCGATTTTAAACATTACAGCATTAATTTTCATCCAGTTAAGTGTTTCAAATTGATTGTGCTTTTATTATAGATCAATTGGCTCCTTAACAGCGTATAATTTAAACGTTTATATTTACGAAGATATTACAGGATTAACACAGTGGGACATAGCAGTTGCGTCGTGCAGTAGGCCAGGACGCGTGCCGATAAATAGCACAAATTAAAGTGTTTAATTTTCAAATTTTACTCCATTATTACTTTTAATCATTGACCTATATGATATAGACTTGTAGTAACCTTCTAAAAGTGTGACCACCGGCCATAAGTCTACAGGCTTATGCGAAGCTTATGTCAATTCAGTCATCTGTCAGACGCGAGCCGAATAACAATAGGTACAAAATGGGTAAATGCGTAGTAAAAGAGTGCGATTCAAGATCGGAAACCCATAAGAAATTAACCGGAATTACTTTCCATACGTAATATTAATGTTTACATTAATATTAAAATACAGTAAAATAGATAAAATGTTGAATTTTCATAATTAGCTTCAGTGATACCACTAAAAACTTAGTTTTAGTTTCCCACTTTTGTGGGAGAGTTATTAATTTTTGGAAAAGGAGATTTTAAATATTTTTTGTTATAATAATAACGCTGCAGGGTGCCTAAAGATGCAGCACACCGTGACAAGTGGGTGAAAATTATCCGATTGCTGAGAAAAGAAACGGACTGGCTACCTACACCCGGGAGATCATTTATCGTCATTTCAAGTTGATCATTCGCTTATATTAATAAATGCCATAATTAATAAATACTTAAAAATAAGATTGTATCACGAAAGCAAATTATTCACTCAGACTTATAAAAAAGAGACTAAAAGGCAATTTTATACAAAACTTAGTAGTGTATAATCAATAATTGCAACACAATCCCCCTTGGTAAGTCTGGTTGTTAGACTTTCTGGCTTCTGACTACCCGTAACGACTACCAAAGATGTTCAAATGACAGCCGGGACCCACCAATTTAACGTGCCTTCCGAAACACGGAGGAACTCGTCATGATAAGATGGTCACCCATCTACGGACCGACCGCGCCAAGCGTTGCTTAACTTTAGGGACCGTACCCATACTACGTGACCCGTTTAGGGGGGGGGGGGGAGAGCGGAGTCTTTAAAATACTACGGTTAGTCACAGGACCGGGGGTTGGCTCAGGTTTTTGTCACGTAGTCGATTTTAATGAGAGAAATCTCGTAATTTTTCGACCTAGATGAATATTAATGTGATTAAACAGAAAATAATTGTTGTGTTCGTAAATTAAGTTACTGTAAGTTACATACTGTACAGCAATATGTTTTCACAATTAAAGTTGTTCTTTTTCATAATACATAATTCACTAGTAATTTAAGTATGCATGCAGTCTTATCCAATAAAGAGCCAAATAATTATTTTTTTTCGATTTTTGCCTGTGAAATGAATAAAAATCATAATTATGAATTACTACGTGAAAGCTAAAGGGGGAGGGGGGGATCTTGGCATATACTACGAGTGGTCACCGATGGGAGGGATGGGGCGAAAAATCTTAAAAAATAGGTCACGTAGTATGGGTATGTTCCCTTAAGATCGATCGACCCGTGCGGCTGTTAGGCCCTGTCCACGTTAAATACAATAATTCCCTTTCAATATAATGAATGTAAGTACATTATTTTACTACTCAAGCGTTTTCACTATTTTGTGTATCAGTACCTAATTACACACACTGTACACCTTACCTACAGCGGTTTAAATCGCTGCTCTAAGGCAGGTGTACACAATTAGGTACAGATGAGTGTGATCCAATTTTTTTCGGAACAGCCGATCTAGTACGGAGTACACAGAGATCGTTGATCCATTCATTATTTCAGTTATCTTGTAATACATCTGATAAGAAATTAATAAGTAATAGTAAAATATTGAATTTATATTTATTAAATATTTTTACGAGTACATGGCTTGAAAAAGTTGGGTAAAATTTCGCATGGGCTGACCACCCCACACCGCCATTGCAAATTTATATTGCCATCTTTGTCTAATCAAAGTGACGGCAATGTATTTGACATTTGTGTGACTGAGATAGATATATGTTTAATTTTAAATGTCTAGTGGTTTCAAAGCTACGTCATTGCATCTAAAAAGTGGACACACATTTTTTGACGCATTTGTATGAGGTTTGCTCCTCTTGTATATTTAACTCAGTGCTTTTAATGCGGAACAAAGTTCGCCGGGTCAGCTAGTACCGAAATAAAAATAGGATATAGTAACTCATCTCGACAGCACTAAGCGATCTATAAACTAAACATAGTTTATAATCATCAAGAAACATTATATACACACACACTTATAAAGAGTTAAATCTCGAGCAGTTAAAAACTAACTTATAAACTAACTTCAAAGGTCTTTGACATAACGCAAACCTTCAAAATCGATACTACCTATGTACATAACAATTGCAAAATGTCAATGTCAAAAAATGAAATTTCAGTTTGACATTTGATTGAAATGCTTATTTGTCAATGTGACATAAGAATATTATTTGAAATAGGAATTCACTTACCAGCTTACACACCATTTTTCTTCTTTTTAAGCCGGTGGTTATGCCAAACTTGCCGTTCACCTTCAATAGGACTGTGGTTCATACATACTACAAACAGTGGATCCAACATCCAAGAGAATGCTGGGCTTAGTACAAAACTAACGGATATTATTAGGTACACTTACAGCTTATCCGTGTACCAGAATTAGCTTTCTTGCATTTTCTTCCATACCAAAATATAAATAAATTAAAATTTGCATTTATGAAATACAAGGGGTAGGTAGGTAGGGTTTTTTTCTAAGTTTGGCATTGATATTTCTGTATTGTCGGTGACTGTCGGTGTTCAAATTAGTTATATAATCTTTTACTCGCGTGAAGCCATTAATTATATGCTAAGCTTACATTATCTAGAAATATTTATTAACAAAGAAGTGACATGTTCCATCATAATTAATATCTGAAAGTAAACCAAACATAGAGGTGTCAGTTTGTATATACTTTACTGATATATTACTTATTGAAATGCTTGAATAGCATTGCAAAAGGGACCAATCGAAATTGACTATTGTGTTTTTAAACGCAATACTCACAGCGCCATCTAGTTTCAAGCTAGGCGACTAACGTTTCTGTTTTGAAACTAGGCTATTAATATTATAAATAATTAAGTAAAAGCAGTTTTTGTATTTAAAAATATATATAATATAAGTCGAATATGGGAATCGAACCCGCAGATATTTATTCACCACTAGTTTTATCATTATACAATGAATTCGACGTTTATGTATTTGTTAACTACACTTAATTAATCACCGAATGAATAGTAGGTAGTTAAACGAGTTTTTTAATGATTTCATTTAATGATTTAAGTAAAGTAATTTAATTACTTAACTCTTAAATCTTAATTATAGTTAGGTTATGAATAATTTTAATTTACCCACATAACATCATTGACCTATATGATATAGACTTGTAGTAACCTTCTAAAAGTGTGACCACCGGCCATAAGTCTACAGGCTTATGCGAAGCTTATGTCAATTCAGTCATCTGTCAGACGCGAGCCGAATAACAATAGGTACAAAATGGGTAAATGCGTAGTAAAAGAGTGCGATTCAAGATCGGAAACCCATAAGAAATTAACCGGAATTACTTTCCACACGTAATATTAATGTTTACATTAATATTAAAATACAGTAAAATAGATAAAATGTTGAATTTTCATAATTAGCTTCAGTGATACCACTAAAAACTTAGTTTTAGTTTCCCACTTTTGTGGGAGAGTTATTAATTTATGGAAAAGGAGATTTTAAATATTTTTTGTTATAATAATAACGCTGCAGGGTGCCTAAAGATGCAGCACGCCGTGACAAGTGGGTGAAAATTATCCGATTGCTGAGAAAAGAAACTGACTGGCTACCTACACCCGGGAGATCATTTATCGTCATTTCAAGTTGATCATTCGCTTATATTAATAAATGCCATAATTAATAAATACTTAAAAATAAGATTGTATCACGAAAGCAAATTATTCACTCAGACTTATAAAAAAGAGACTAAAAGGCAATTTTATACAAAACTTAGTAGTGTATAATCAATAATTGCAACACAATCCCCCTTGGTAAGTCTGGTTGTTAGACTTTCTGGCTTCTGACTACCCGTAACGACTACCAAAGATGTTCAAATGACAGCCGGGACCCACCAATTTAACGTGCCTTCCGAAACACGGAGGAACTCGTCATGATAAGATGGTCACCCATCTACGGACCGACCGCGCCAAGCGTTGCTTAACTTTAGGGACCGTACCCATACTACGTGACCCGTTTAGGGGGGGGGGGGGAGCGGAGTCTTTAAAATACTACGGTTAGTCACAGGACCGGGGGTTGGCTCAGGTTTTTGTCACGTAGTCGATTTTAATGAGAGAAATCTCGTAATTTTTCGACCTAGATGAATATTAATGTGATTAAACAGAAAATAATTGTTGTGTTCGTAAATTAAGTTACTGTAAGTTACATACTGTACAGCAATATGTTTTCACAATTAAAGTTGTTCTTTTTCATAATACATAATTCACTAGTAATTTAAGTATGCATGCAGTCTTATCCAATAAAGAGCCAAATAATTAATTTTTTTCGATTTTTGCCTGTGAAATGAATAAAAATCATAATTATGAATTACTACGTGAAAGCTAAAGGGGGAGGGGGGGATCTTGGCATATACTACGAGTGGTCACCGATGGGAGGGAGGGGTCGAAAAATCTTAAAAAATAGGTCACGTAGTATGGATATGTTCCCTTAAGATCGATCGACCCGTGCGGCTGTTAGGCCCTGTCCACGTTAAATACAATAATTCCCTTTCAATATAATGAATGTAAGTACATTATTTTACTACTCAAGCGTTTTCACTATTTTGTGTATCAGTACCTAATTACACACACTGTACACCTTACCTACAGCGGTTTAAATCGCTGCTCTAAGGCAGGTGTACACAATTAGGTACAGATGAGTGTGATCCAATTTTTTTCGGAACAGCCGATCTAGTACGGAGTACACAGAGATCGTTGATCCATTCATTATTTCAGTTATCTTGTAATACATCTGATAAGAAATTAATAAGTAATAGTAAAATATTGAATTTATATTTATTAAATATTTTTACGAGTACATGGCTTGAAAAAGTTGGGTAAAATTTCGCATGGGCTGACCACCCCACACCGCCATTGCAAATTTATATTGCCATCTTTGTCTAATCAAAGTGACGGCAATGTATTTGACATTTGTGTGACTGAGATAGATATATGTTTAATTTTAAATGTCTAGTGGTTTCAAAGCTACGTCATTGCATCTAAAAAGTGGACACACATTTTTTGACGCATTTGTATGAGGTTTGCTCCTCTTGTATATTTAACTCAGTGCATAACATACAATAATTAATCTGAACTAAAGATGCATAAACATGCAGAAGTATACCACATATTCATACCAAAACTAGACGTCGTTTTCACTTTTCAAATCTCATTTATACTGTATCTACTTAGCCTCCTTTACTATAGGGATTTAACTAACAAAACTTCCTTTGTTATTATACAAAACAACTCTAATTGTTACTAATAAGTTTATGTAGTTCAAGTATTTTAGCCTTTTTAGCGCTTCAAAAGTTATAAGGGAGTTGAAAACGCGCCAGTACGAGTGCAGAACGGCAACGTTGCAATGTACGCTTCTCATTACGCAAGCGGTGCTAGGTTGCCGCTCTGTCAGACACCGATCTCACCGCTCTCGCCCCTCGGCCCCTCAGTCTCGCTAGAGCGCTTTCGATAATACTACGTCAATTCTGTACACCAAAATAACAGTATGGATTTTAATAATTCTTCAAATTCGAGCGATATGTTCACGCCGAAGATAGAAGTGGACTCGGAAAATGAGAAGGATTGCTCCAAACGCGATGGACATAAGCCCCATTGGAATACGGAGAATACTATGAAATTGATTGCAGCAATGGAGAAAGACTGCAAAGAGTTGTGGGACTTGAAGAACCCGCTGAACAAAGACAGGAATGCCAGACACGTGAAACTGGAGTTCTTAGCGGAGATGTTTGAGACATCACCAGAGGAGATCAGTAGGAAAGTACATAATCTGAGGACCCAGTTCAATAATGAGTTGAGGAAGATAAAGAGGAGACAGGTGGTGCACAGCGGTTGGGAGTACTTCGACGCGCTGTCATTTCTGCTGCGTACACCGGTGATGGATCCACTTGATACCTTCGATTCGGTTAATCTCGAGGTACTTACCTTCTATCTTCTTGATAAATCCTATACAAATATTGGTGCCTATCCCTGCAGCAATTAAAGGAGTGAAGTGTATTTGTATGCACACTGTAAAACGTCTTACAGTTTTTTTTATAAATACCGACATATACTTTTTTAAAGTAAAATTTGTATAGGAATGAGGATGACAGAACGTCTCGATCGCTGGTTGGTATTACTCACTTATTATCGTGGCCTGAGTTCGATTTCCGATTAGGGAGTGTCGAGTATATTATAAAAATAAATTTAAAAAAATGAAAAAAATGTCATGAGATGCGTCAATCAAGCCGGAGGCCTCCGGATACCTCTCTTACCGAGCGAAACGCGGCGTGAGCTATTTTACGCCGATATTCTGACAAGTCGTAGTGTTTCACCGGTCGAGCCGCCCCATTCATGCAGCAAAGTGCATGGCTTTACCACTGTTTATTGGTTTACGGATATTAAAAATGTGCTCAGGGATGAATTCGGATAAGTAAAGTAAGTTAAACCGCTCGGGTATTAAAGATGCTAAGGCATAAAAACTTTATTTGTATAACAAATCGGACAAGCCTAAGAGTTTTACTAGCTAATTTTAGCAGCCGTATATATTTTACGCTATTAATACCCGAAGGTGTAGGCAGTATAAAATTATACTAATCATCACAAAAATCTTAGTCAATTATTAAAAAAAAAACTTATTTATTATTTAGTTTTTTATTTTTTTTATTAATTGTTTATTGAAATTGGAAGATACATTTACATAATGTATTACACGTAGCAGTCTAATCGGCTTTATCTCTGAGGTAAACCCTGGTATTAAGATAATATATACAATAATCAACTTTTTTGCCTCTGTAATTAAGTCTATGTTGCAAGTAAACTACGGTGCCATCATATGTTTTCAATTGACTAACGCTATGAGTACAGATTCATTCAATTTTCAACCATGTGTCTTGAGTATATGGTACAGATTTAAATGTCTCACAATGGATTATCTAACCTAATGCTTTATGTTTGACGAGTATAGGTTGACAGTAAATTTATCATTATAAAAAAGAACTATTCATTAACTAACTAACCTTGGAATTTATTTTAAGTTCTAGTGAATAATTTAAAAAGTTAACGTTTTATATGTCGGTAGATTACAACTATGGAGGAATCTCACGATATAAGAATTTTGAAGTTAAATGTATACAGCCTTTTTAGGATACAAACTGAAATCAGGTCCAGTGGTCGAGCTCCCCGCTTCTGATTCAGAAGTAGTGGGTTGGATTCCGTACTCACACCAATGATTTCTCGGAATTCTTTTCGGAAGTTGTGTGTGGTGAATATGGATGACTTACAAACTTTGTGCCTCGGTGTATGGCTATAGGTCCGACACCTATTCCCTTTGGGACGTAACATAAACAGGCCGAGGCCCGTCAAACTGTGTGAGTGATGCATTGGTGAAACAAACGACTGCGAAGTCGAGGTCAGTAGTTCATTCTCCACCCGAGTACAAATATTTATTACAAGGATGAATGTTTGGCGATGACACGTTACCTACCATCAGTTGATCCATTTGCAAGTTTGCCCTCCTATCGCATTAATTAAAAAAATTTAGTTGTATAGCTTGGAACTAGAGGGCGCTGTGTGTATTGTGTCCAAGATATTACTATTAGTTCCTAGAAACAAGACAGCGACCGCTTTATGCTCGGTATAATTTACCACCATGACATTTTCTGCGCTAGATTTGGTCAATGTCAGCTTTGACAGATAATCTCGGCTGAGTGTTTTAACAACTGTTGCCACCCTTGAGGTCAGTCATATTAAAATTTCGTTACTAATTAACTCTAAGCTCACAGACTAGTTGTTATGATGTGGTCATCCTACAGGAATAGTTAATTAAATATAAATGCTGCTCTATTTTCTATTATATTTCTAAAGCGTTTTGAAATTGTAGGATTTTAATCTTAATTTACAGCTCGTGTCACGTGTATTATTTCAATAGAAATCTTAGTCTTAGTTTTTTTTATGCAACAAAATGCTCTAAATGTAAAGATTATCAAGAGATAAGTACTTATCAAACTCTTTTATATATCCTTATATTCTCAATATTACATACATACATACATAAGCTCACGCCTGTATCCCATGGGGGTAGGCAGAGACTTTGGCTTTCCACAAGCTACGATCCTGACACACATCTTTCGCCTCATCCACAGTCATACATCTCGTCATGCATTTACGTCGGTTTCGGGTGCTACGCATTTTGCCTTTTTTAAACAGACCACTTATTTGGTCGTGGTAGCTCCGTCTTGGTCTCCCGATCCCGACCCTGCCACTCACATTCGCTTCGTATACTCTTTTAGTCATTCGGCTTTCATCCATCCTTGCAATATGACCAAACCATCTTAACATACTTCTCTCCACTTTGGTCACCACATCATCCTTCAACTTGCATTTCTCCCTTATCACGCTATTTTTTATTCGATCCGCAATGGTGACTCCACACATACTTCTCAGAGAACGCATTTCCACTGCATTCACCTTACTTTCATGCTTCGTCTCCCACACCCAACACTCACTCCCGTATGTCAGAGTTGGTACCAACACACCATTGTGAATCGTCAAGCGTGCCTTTTCTGACTACGCATCAAGGCATGCAGTGCACCATTAACTCTGTTACCCGCAGTCACTCTCCTTTCAATATCTTCCTCACATTTTCCGTCTCTTGTAAACATACTTCCCAAATATACAAACTCATTCACTTGCTCCAATTTCTCGCCATCCAATATCATATCACACAGTGTGACCTCTTTCTCTCTCTCCACAACCATAGCTTTCGTCTTGCTTACATATACCTCTTTCTCTAAACCCTTCATTCACCAAGATTAGCATGTCTTGTAACTCCGACGCCGACGAAGCAAGTAATACCTGGTCATCGGCGTACAGTAGGCACTTGACACGCACCTCTTCCATGCTTAAACCACATTCAGTCTCTTTCAGATTTGTCAGACAACTATCCATATAGAGATTGAAGAGCCATGGTGACGCAACACATCCCTGTCGAACACCTTTATAGATGTTAAACCAGTCTGAGTGCGCCCCATTCACCCTGATGCAGGCTCTAGAATTCTCATATAAAGAATTTAAAGCCCGCACCAGGCGCTCGTCAACCCCATATGTATTCGACAGGGTTGACCATAATTCATTCCTGGGTACACGATCATAGGCCTTCTCCAGATCTACAAAAGCACAAAATACTTTTTTGGACTTGGCTAAATGTTTTTCACAGATGGTCCGCAGAGAGAAGATCTGATCGATGCACCCCCTTCCTCTCCTAAATCCCGCTTGTACATCCCACAATTTCTCATCTGTTACATTCGTCACTCTTTCAATAAGAATCTTCGCATACAATTTACCTACAACACTGAGAAGACTAATGCCTCGGTAGTTTTTGCAGTCCTGCCGCGACCCCTTCCCCTTGTGCAAGGGCACAATGACTGCTTTGGTCCAGTCGTCCGGAACACAGCCATCACGCCAACACACATTGAAAAGTAGTCGCAGCAATCTTACCACAACCCCTTTGCCACTTTTCAGCATCTCGGTAGTTATCCTGTCATACCCTGCAGACTTACCCAATTTCGTACTTTTTATTGCATTCACTATTTCATCTTCCGTAATTTCTTGAACTGCATCGTTTTGTGAGTGAGTGGGAGTTGGAATGTTCACCGGCTCATTATTGTGAAGATGTCCCTCACTACACTCAAAGAGTTCTTCGAAGTAACTTTTCCAACGATGCAGAACATCCCTTTCAATACTCAACAATCGTCCATCTTTCGCTCTTATAACGTCCAACTCAGATGACCTTGAACCGCCGCGACTCAATCTAACCTGCTTCCAAAACAGTTTTAAATTGGTCCTGAAGTTCTCAGACATCTTTCTGTCAAACTTCTCTTTCATACACTTCTTCTTTTCCTGCACCACAATTCTCAATATTGTCGGCTATAAATCTGAATGTCTTCTTTCTCTTTTGATTTAGTTAGCTGAATTCCAAGCTGACGAAGAGGAGGCATTCGGCGCCGCGGCTCGAGCACACGCCAACTTGCTAGCTCAGAACAATAGCGCCAACAACAACAGCAATAACAATAATAATACACCAGTCACAACTGCTGGCAGCCCCAACAGACAACGACCTTGCAGACCATTAAGAGTAGCAGCTTCAGCCCCGCCGCCATTACCACCCAGCGCAAATCCACTGCTATGGCCAGAGGAACCTCTACCAAAAATCAGGCCCAGCCTCAATGCCGATGAATGCCAGGTATAGACATTGCATGCAATTAGGCTATTATTTTTAAATGGTAGCTGCATATCTTACTCACTACTGAATGTACACATATGCGGTCAGAACATAAAAATAATTAATGAAACTAACTTCCCACATAGCACAGTAGGGTAAAAATAAATCATAATTTGACAATGCAATGTATATTGAAACCCTAGAAAAATTATAATAAATAGATGAGACTCTTTAGCTATACAAATAAATTAAGATTTGAGTGTTTAGTTTAGTGTTTCCATAATAAGTATTTCTTAAACCGGCTTCTTCGAAAACAGGAGGAGGTTCTCTATTCGTCTGTATGTAACGACTCCAAAAATAAACGACCATTGTAAATATTTTAATTCTTATAGATGGCTTTTTTATATTGTAATGTGTATAGAAATTATTTAGTTACGTTATTTATCACTTTTTAGAGGAGGGTACTGTTTTCGTCTATTTAAAGATTTTGGCGTTTGTGTTTCACGAAGTCGGTTTCACTTTTTTTAAAGTAATTTTATTTTGTGGTCAGATCTTCGGCGATTTTGTAGCATCCGAGCTACGTACCCTGAGATCACAAGAGTCGCGCAAGAAGTTGAAGAGAATGATTCAGAAAGCGATCTTGAAGGTCGGAGAGGAAGAGGATGTGAACATTATCAGTGGATGACAAAGACGACTTTCCCTGGATTCTACAGAATCCGGTTCTTAAAGAGAATTATGAACTTTTTAAACTATCTATAGGGTGATGATTTAAAGTTACATCCGTTCATTATTTAATTCTGCTCAGTGATAGAATACTTATACGTAGGTATATACAGAGTATTATTTTTTAAATTAACACCAAACACAAGAACACCATCGTGGAAATCCTTTATAGAAATAAATATTATTACTGTCATTTGAAATTCAAAGATTGTTCGTTACCTTTTTTGTGTGAGATAAGAGATTGTATCAGCAGATAGAATTGTTGAATTCAAAATATCTACAAACTATTTTCGAATTTTAGACAATAGTAAAATACTTGTATATTTTTCTTCTTAATACCCATGAATGAGTTTATTTTTGAATTTGATAAGTACTGAATAAAACTCTGCAGGCACGATAAAGAACACTCTGTATAAATAAGCTGTACTCTCTCAGATATGTGTAATTTTTAAATTAATTATATTCACAAGTACCTATTTATTCTAAGTCCTACATTCCTAGTTGTCTTAGTCTAAGAGTCAATGAACATATTATATTGTACATTTTTTGGTGTATAATTAAATTAAGGATTTTCTGATCAATACACTAACAAGTAAATGTAAGTTTTTTGTATATTTGTCACGCTTTTACGCCGAAATTTGTAATTGCACAGATCATATACTATATTACTAGCTGTGGTTGCGATCTCTTGAGCGTGAATAAAAAAATATAATGATTAAAAGTAACCTACTCCTAAGTGCAAGCTATTTACTAGTAAAAGTCCCATCAAAATCGTTACCAGTTATTTCAGAAGAAGATTTTTTTGGACCTCGGCATCCTTCAGTTCTGAATTTAAAAAAAAAACCATAAAATTTAGGTATATTATCACAAAAATGTTGATAGATAATTCAATAAAATATTATTAAAATAAAAAATAGGAACTTAACTGATCTGTATTTTGAGATTTATGTTAGACTAGCGGACCCGGCGAACTTTGTTGCGCCCCAGAGGGCCTATTATGAGCTCTTAATTCCAGCCAGCCAACGCAACAGCTGAAATTAGTCGTTGAAAATACGATTTTGCAAGACAGTGCTGGCTGGGATTAAGAGGTCATAATACGCCAGCAGAAGCATTAAAAAAACAATAACTAATAAGATTATCCATAACAAACAGCCGGACAAAAAATGTAAAATATTTTTTACTTTTAAAATAAATAAAATTTTGTTTTGGTGCATGCATATATGCACCGTATATTGCTCATATGAATGTAGTAGAAAGCAGTTATTTCAATATCACAAACGGACACTTCAATTTTATTTATATGTATAGATATGATTATTTTAATAATAAAAATAAATTCTGTTAGTACACACTAGACTTTATTACCTACATCTAGAGCAGTAAGAATAGTCAAAAGTAATAATAATTTTGTGACTTACAAATGTATAATTAATTATAATAAAATGACAACTCTGTGGCCGACTTCAAAAAAGGAGGAGCTTTTCTCGATTAGTCTGTATGTATAATATTTTTATTGTAATCTTGAAATGTCTTAGATCTTAGTTAGATACATAAAATGCATGCTTTTAATATAAAATTTTATGTAATAAATAAAATAAAATTCACGTGGATTCAATACAATCAACAATATTTTTAATAGTTTCATTATTACAGTCTCGGTGGCGCGGTGACCGAGACGGCTTCTGATCCAGAGGTCCGGGTTCGATTCTTGACACTGGCTCACACCAATGACTTTTCGAAATTGTTTTTCGGAAGTTATGTGTGATAAATATCGATGACTGAAAACTTTGTGCCCGGTATGCCAATAGGTTCGCCATCTATTCCATTTGGGACGTAAACATAACGGCGAGACGAGGCTTAACAGCCGCTGCCTACACCTTCGGGTAACAAAAGGCGTGAAGTTATGTTATGTTCATTATTACATTTTTAATTTGCTGACCTTTCCACCTGGCTGAGTATACAATTATTCGTTCGATAAAAGAAGAATCTGGAGCCTGCCTTTCCTAACCATCATCCTTCCTATCCTAACGTAAGGGTAAGCAAAGCAACTGAGACCCTCTCGGTGTTGCAGATATGGTAAGTAGCGATGTCATCTAATAATATCTACTGAGTGTTCAACTCATTAACGTCCAATGATATTGATGAATGATCACAAATTGATCCCAATAGCGGCTACTAGTTAATAATACCAATTACAGCTTCCCATAAGCAGCTGAGCTGATCTGATGATCTTTGTTCCACCAATTTACCTATTAATGTACCTATAACATAACATCACGCCTTTTCTACTCAAAGGTGTAGGCAGACGCTGTTAAGCCTCGACTCGCCGATATGTTTACCTCCTAAATTATTTTTTGCAAATTACATAGAATAACTCCTAGATCTAGTGGCTTCTAACAGTGGTAGAGCCACGCAGTTCGCTGCCTCAATGGACCAGCTCGACCGGTGAAATAGCACGACCTCTCAGAATATCGACGTAAGTGGTTCATGCCGCGTTTCGCTCGGTGACAGAAGTATCCGGAGGCCGAAGACCTTATTTCAAAGGTAATATAAAACATAACCATAAAATGTTTAAAAAAAAATCTAATAATGGTCCAAATTTTAAACAAAAACCACTTCTTGATTTTGAAGCGGGGTGCTAGAATACCAATGGATCACCGAGACATTTTATCATTCAAGTATCGAGGCCTTAAATGATAAGTAAATAATAAAAGACAAAATTCATTTTAATTGTAATCATAAGACAAGCAAACCAAAAGCTCTTAAAAAAAAAGAATAATTTGCCAACCGCATTAAATATGATGATACCATTATTTTATTGGATGAAACAATACCGCTGCCTGCACCTTTGTGTTGTAAAAGGACGAAACTACATTTACATTCGAAAATATATAATGTCAGTTGCACATGGATAGATTAATTAGCTACAGCAATTATGGCCTTGCTATGTTCATCCTTGGGCCCTTGATAGGTAGGATAGGATAGTACAGGATATATGAAATTTAACGATATTTATAAGAAAACAAAAATTTTGGAACCACGCCACAAAACAAAGCCTATAGGTATTTCTGTTAGGTTATAAACATTATTTTGTAGTAGTAAAAACAGTTTTTTACCCTGACTTTTATTTATCTACTTTAAACATAACATAACTTCACGTCGCTTTAAAGCCGAAAGTGTAGGCAGCGGCTGTTAAACCTCAACTCGCCGCTGTGTTTAGGTCCCAAATATCGTGTGTGTGCGTCCCAAATAGCGGTGTCAAATATTTTGCCATACCTGGCACAAAGTTGTTAGTCATCGATATTTATCACTCATAACTATGGAAAAGAGTTCCGAGAAATCATTGGTGTGCCCGGTCATCGATCACACGACTTCTGAATCAGAAGTGGGTAGCTCGACTACTGGAATACCCAGACTTATTGTACATCTAATCAGTTCCGCTGCTCGACTGCAGTGGTGTATCAAATCGTAACAATACCTCTTTGACCTAAATCAAGGGGGCAACTAGTCCCGTAGTCCCAAGTTCAACCGGTGTCAATTTGTCCCCTCTAAAACGGTAACGATTCTACCCCTATACATTTTTTTAATAAATTATTATTTTATAAAGTTCATTGATAGACTTACGCCCGAATACTGAACCGCCACTCAAATCGGACAATCAATAAGTGCTACTTTCTGCTGAAATTTCACGTATTCTGTCTAATGTGACAGCTACTTAAACGCTTAAGTAGCACTTACATATTTGAGTGGCGGTTCAGTATTCGGGCTTTATTGTTTTTTATTTGTATAGGTACTCATCTTGAATTACTTTAAAAAAAAAACAAAGCTAAACCGACTTCTAGAAACGTAAACCACAAAATCTTTAAGTATATGAACGCCGTTAAGTATATAAAATGTAAAGTTCGCCGGGTCAGCTAGTTATGAAATAAATGCTTTTCTCTCTAAAATTTCAACAATATAATTGGAATGTTTAAATTTAGAAGTCGTTGCTTATAAATACCGTTCTGTAGGTACCTACCTACCTAAGTATACCTATTTGGAAGGTGTCACGAACACGTAAAGAGGGTTCAGTAGACGGACCCTATTTGTGTATTCCTTCCGGCAACGAAACATAGATTTATTACCTACATATGGATAATTTGTATATGTCACGCCTTTTGTACCTGAAAGTGTAGGCAGAGGTATCATTTATACTAAGTGTCATATTTGCATACTATACACGCCTATTCAATCTTGTATTTGATTGATGTTATAAGTGGTGGAGCCTATAAACATAAGTATATGTATGTGTTTTTTTTAACTTCGCGGCTTTTAATAGCTGGAAGCTGTAGGCAGCGTCAATTCCTCGAAATGCCCGATAGATGAATGAAAGAATAATCTCCATATGTGTGAACAATTCTCTGTCATGGATATTTATCACACAATTACGAAAAGTTAATGGTGTGAGCCAGGATTCAAACCTGAGACTTTTTAATTGCATTCTTCTGCATTCCTTATATTTTAACAAGATATTTTTAACCAATAGTTTATTTTAAAAGATAAAACAACTACTTACCTTTGATTTATTTTAGCTCTCCTGCTGACAAATACAGCAACATATAAGAATTGATTTTGCTATGTTTTATTGAGAATGTTAATATTATTAACTACTATTTAAGATATCTATTAAATAAAACGTCGAGAAATAAATATAAATAAGTAATAAATAAACGCGATAAAATCCTGAAATTTGTTTTAATCTATTAAATAAAATTTAATGATAATATGTTTTCTATTTAAAACTGAAAAAAAATCTGATATCTAAGACAGAAAGTTGGAATGCAAAATAGTGAAATCCGATGTATTGGGCAAAGTAAAGGGATTTAAACTTTAAGAATTACTAAGCAGATATACCGTAAAAATAGTGACACACACTTCCAATTGAATTTCAATCAAATTTACTGCATCCTATCCAATTGTCTTAAATTTACAGAGAAAAACTGCTGATATTTTTTGATCGCGTTAACTTACGATAGTTAAAATTTTACATATCTCCAAGGGGCAGTAGAAATAAGTATTTAATATGAATTTCAGCTTGAGATCTCCACTAACTCACGAGTAAAAAGACAGACAGACATAAAGACATACAAGTGATCATATAACATTTCCTTTTGAGTTACAGAAATCTTTAAAAATCTATGGTAACTTATGAGAATATGTATTCAGAAAGAGAATATTCGAATTTAATAAGAAAAACTGTACTCAAATTTATATTTCAAATATTTTTATCAATGAAATTGTTATAATTCCCTAGTTTAATTGAACGGAAAGCATTGAGCGATGTTTTTTTTACTATACGACCGTATTTGCCGTCAGTTCTATTATAGCCATCTCGCTCCGGCATGAAGGTTTTTGTATGTGCGTCTTTGTCGCACGGCCGTCGACCCGACGTGGCCACCATCAGCTCGCCGATAAAAGAACATACAAACATACAAAGATTTGGATTTTATTGAACACGTTCCATTGGTCACACACAGAGTAATAAGATTTCTAATATTAATTTTACGATAGTTCGACGTTACGATTTAATTGGAAAATATATTAAAAAACGATGTCGAATTACGATTGTTATATTTATTTTAAGATCTAACTTTACGACTATTATATACGAATAGCAGGTTTAGCAGTCCCGAATACCACGCATTCCTACTGCCTTCTGCGAAGAATATTAATTGGTGTCAGACAGGAATCGAACGCGTAACTTTTGTAGTAATACACCATCGAGATTTATGATACGAGATCAGCATCAGATCAATTTTTTTAAATATTTGTTATAAGTCCACAGAATTAGATAGATGTACCAAAATATATTGATTTATTAATTCCACCAAACCAACTTCTTGGTTCTTTAATTTTCTTAAAATGAAAGAACCTACAAAATGTACAGAAGAAAATTATTTGTTATAAATAGGCATCGAAAATCATATACTTTTTACTTATATAGAGATGGTATTTGTCACTAACTCCATCTAGTGAGAAAATCGAAACTAAAAACCATGGTAATTGTGTCAAATTAAAATACAAAGGACCATAAGCTTCTCTGTCTGATTAGGAAAATAATAAGCAGTTATGATCTTATAGATTACTAGCTGACCCGGCGAACTTTGTTCCGCATCAAGTAAGTAATAAATAAGCTTTTTTTTTATTTATCACTTTTTCTTTACTATGAACTTTACATGAATTATAGATAAAAACCACCCTATTGACAACCCCTGTCTATTAAAAAAAACCGTATCAAAATCCGTTGCGTAGTTTCAAAGATATAAGCATACATAAGGGGACAGACAGCGGCAAGTGACTACTTTGTTTTATACTATGTAATGATTTAGGTACTAAATAGATCTATTAAAATAGAATATTATATTAATTCAACTCATTATAATTTACATTTCAAAAAAATCCACATACATACATAACTTCACGCCAAATCCCTTGCGGGGTAGGCAGAGAGAACAGAGCGCCATAGGGCACGATCCTTACACACCTCACTCGCTTCGTTGACTTTCATAACTAAATAAAAAAAATCCACATTTTCTGTTTAATTTTGACCGGAATCGCGATGATGACGACAGTAGCATTTGTAGCAAGACATCTGGGAACTTAAGTACCCAATAGATCTGTCGTCAATTTGAGAAGCACTCGTTCGTGAGCAATGGTTAAGTGGAGCTCTGACAAATATCTGAAGGGCTAACTGACAGACGAGATAATCAGACGGCTGCCGCATTGGAGATAAGACCCAGACCCACTTTAAGGTCAATTAATTAAGTATCAAATATATGAACTTTCAGTGAATTATGGGTTAGTCAATATTTCTAAAACAGCTGAGCTGAAAAGTTTCGTACCGCCCTACTATATGTTTGTTCCACTAAAACAGTCACAGCTCAGCTCCTATTGGTCGTAGCGTGATGACTTATAGTCTATTACATTTGTCGGTAAATGGGCATTTCAAATCGCATCACCAATTTCCGAGATTATCGCGATCAAATAAGCAAACAAAATCTTTAGTTTTCGAATACTTTTAGGCGCCTATAGATCGAATCCTATCGAATGTTACGGAAACCATGAGGATCATTTTGGGGGATTTCATTTTGAACGGGCTATTGATATTGCTATTATTTATAAAGTTTTTGAGAAAAAAGAAAGGGACGGGGACTTGGTTTATTAACCTAGAAACCAAGATTTAAAATCAATGAATATTTAATAATAGTAATACTTTAATCTCAACCAACTTAGAAAATAAGATAATTTGTAATAATTTAATAATAACAACTTTTACTTATTAAATCATACAACAAAGGATCTTTAGAAGCAGGATATATGAATGCATCTTATAAATAAGTATTTAACTTTTGTTCTCATGGTCTGATGTGGGTTACCAATAGTAAAAATCATATTTTTAACATCAACTTTTTGATTTTTATTTCCAAAAAGTGGGTGCTCTCTGTATCAATGAAGATAGCTTTTGAACAACTACCATCTTTTTGTTCATACTCGTGAAAATGATCTCTGTAAAGAGTTCGAAACGTCGAGATAAATATAAATAAATAAGAAATAAACGCGATACAATCCTAAAAAGTTGTTTTGATGAGTGAGATTCGCGAAAACCTTAGAAACAAATGTATGTCTCCTGTGCTGATTTTATTTGCCAATTTATTATTTACTAGTTGACCAGTCGAACTTTCTTCCGCATTATGAGTGATGAAAAAGTAAATCTAAGATATATCAATTTTTCTTTACTACATCATATATGAATTATAAATAAAAACCATCCCGTTGACACCGTCTATCTGTTAAACAAAACCGCATTAAAATCCGTTGCGTAGTTTTAAAGATATAAGCATACAGGGGACAGACAGCGGAAAGCGACTTTGTTTTATACTATTTAATAATATTTCATATATGCTTTTAATTTTAAATAAATGTTCTAAAAATATTATTAACAAAAAACATCATTTCCATAAAATATCTATGACGAGGTTTAACAAACGCTACTAACACCTTCAAATAGTAAAAGGCGTGAAGATATAAAAAAAATATAAACATTTTTAACTAAACACTACAATAATATCCTTATCATCATTATTTCATAAAAGAATATTAAATACTAAGTCAGACGGTCGACTGTACAATTATCGACCAACTCGCTTCCCGATTGCTTCGTGTTACGCCATTGACGGTTTTTTTTTTATTTATTTTTTTATTATTATTGTTTTTTTTTTTTCATATTCCATTCATTCATTCCTGATGTTACGGCGCATTTTAATCCGTTGCCACACAGTCGTACATTTTGTTTGGATCCCTTCGACCGAAACGGGCTTGGGTAATGTTCCGGTATCAAACCATCTCTCTCCCTCTTGAGTGCTCGAATATTGCTCTCTTTCTAACAGCCGCATGATACCTTTTGTAAGCCATCAAAGGCGATCAAGGGGACTTGGCACGATCCTGAGAAACGGCAGATGTTGGTCTGTTTGTGTCGGGTACTACGCAAAACTTCCGATAAACATTGCTCCCGGATTAGAAGTTTTGAAGACTTAATAAGGTTTTTTTTTCGGAGTTACAATGTATTTTGATATCTTAATTCCAGCTCGGCTTAACAGTCTCGGTGGCGCAGTGGGCGAGCGCACGGCCTCTGATCCAGAGGTCCGGGGTTCGATTCCAGACACTGGCTCACACCAATGACTTTTCGAAATTGTTTTCGGAAGTTATGTGTGATAAATATCGATGACTGACAAACTTTGTGCCCGGTATGGCAATAGGTTCGCCACCTATTCCATTTGGGACGTAAACATAACGGCGAGACGAGGCTTAACAGCCGCTGCCTACACCTTCGGGTAACAAAAGGCGTGAAGTTATGTTATATATATGTTATGTTAATTCCAGCTGAAAGGCTTTGTAGGAATTCTTTGTTAGCTTTTATTAAAACTGGTAATTTTTTTGGCTATTTCTTTTTTTTATCTTCAAATAATATTGATATATACAATCTACATACTACAAATCTGATATTTTATTTTTTTAATTTAAAATTCAAAGTTAATATTAAAAACATAATTATAATTTGATAAGAGTAACTATTAACTGTAGATACGGATTGCCCAGAATTTTCTCAAAATCAGTTCAGTATTTATGGAGTCGGTGATCGGAAAAACGTGCTAATATTTACTGCAGAAATAAATACAATATCGGGTGTGTCAGAACTGCTTTTTTACAGTTTTCCAAATTCCTCCATCATATTCATTGCTTACAATATTTGGTAATTATATTATATGAATCAGCAAATCAAAACGTATTTAATATAGACGCCTTCTATTCATTGACCTATTCACGATGTTACCTGCCTACCCCCGCCTACGTGGCACAGATCCCCTCTCCACCATACCATGGGACTGCGTGAAAAAAGACTGCGCCTGTATGTATGTAATGTAATTAGCTGACCCGGCGACCTTTGTTCCGCATCAAAAGTAATAAATGAGTAATATTTGGCTAATAAAAATTTCAATTTGTGCTATTTATCGGCACGCGTTTTGGCGCGCAACGCAATACTATGACCCGCTATGTTAATACTGTAATATCTTCGTAAATATACGTTTGAATTACATACTGTAAAGGGCAATATTGATCTATATTAAATGCACAATCTATTAAATACACTTAAGTGGATGAAAATTAATGCTGTAATGTTTAAAATTGTTTCGTAAAACAGCCATTATTTCTCGTAAAAAGTAAAAAAATAAAAAGGGTCATTGTGGGTTATCCCTAAGATATAGAAATATGCCATCGCGGACTTTTTTGTAGATCTTTTGAGGGAGTATAACAATATAGTACATTATTTTGTTTTATCAATTAGGGTTCAGGCAGCGTTTGCGATTAAAGATCTAAATCTTGAAAATTATCACTTTTTTTACTACACTATACTTACATGAATTATAGATCAAAACCACCCCGTTAACACCCTCTAACTATTAAAAAAAACCGCATCAAAATCCGTTGCGTAGTTTTAAAGTTATACGCATATAAGGGGACAGACAGCGGAAAGTGACTTTGTTTTATACTATGTAATTATGATAAATTATAATGTACTAGCTGACCCGGCGAACTTTGTTTCGCATCAAAAGTAATAAATGAGTAAATTTTGTATTTATCACTTTTTCTTTAATATACCTACCATATATGAATTATACATAAAAATTACACGGTTGACACCCTCTACAAAACCTCCTCAACAAAACCTCATCAAAATCCGTTGCGTGGTTTCAAAGATATAAGCATATAAGGGGACAGACAGCAGAAAGCGACTTTGTATTATTATGTAATGATGATATGAACAAATTAAATTGTCAAAGTCATGAAGTAACTTAAGATAAAGCCGGTGATAAACAGCTAGTACACCAGGAATACTAGGTTAATAAAAAAATGCGTAGGCAGAGATATAAGTACAAAATTATAAGCCCGCTTGTAGCTTGTAGCTTCCCTGCATCCGTGATACGCCGGCGTCTGATGACTTCCTAATGCCTTCTGTTGCCCTGGTACTTGTCACCAGTTCTGATTGAGCATTTGACGCTTCACGGATTTATTAAGGTTGAGGGGAGAATGAGAATGGGGAGGAGTCCAGAAAAATGAGAGATAATTTTTTTGTTGTTTATTATTATTTTTTGTTTCATTTACTAAGTTGTTTCTCGTAAAATAAAAAATATATATGTAAGTTAGGTTAGGTTAGTTATTTACTCATTGTAGTAGTTACAAGGTCTGTCACTGATTTCGTTATTTGTCCCTGGATGTAGTAATATAAATTATCTACAAAATAATTACAACTGTGTAAATTATTAATTTGTTTTGTACCTAATATATTTCTATAGGTATTTAAGTACTTCTCAAATAGAACGCAAGACGAATCATGAACCGCCAATTAAAAAAGTGATCTCTCATAAAATCAATAAAGTGCTACTTACTGCTCAAATTTCACGTTTTCTGTCAAATGTGACAGCTACTTACGCCCGAATACTGAACCGCCGCTCAAATCTGACAATCAATAAAGCGCTACTTACTGCTCAAATTTCACGTTTTCTGTCTGGTGTGACAACTACTTACGCCCGAATACTGAACCGCTGCTCAAATCTGACAATCAATAAAGTGCTACTTACTGCTCAAATTTCACGTATTCTGTCTAATGTGACTGCTACTTAAACGCTCAAGTAGCGCTTATATATTTGAGTGGTGGTTCAGTATTCGGGCTTTAGACGCTTAAATAGAGCTTATATATTTGAGTGGCGGTTCAGTATTCGGACTGAAGTTACTTATTTAATTGCGTAGTACATTGAAGTCTGTAAGATCTTTATTGTAATTTATCACTTTTATTTTATTACTTTACAACAAATAACTCAATGATGTTAATAATCAATAAAGATAAATTAATTTTGTCATTGTTCTTTTAAATTATTCGCTTTTAATAAATATACAGTTTTAATTTAAACAATACTAATTGTCTAAACTAATTATGAAATAGTATACTGTCTATTTTTACAATTGCGCGAGTTATTATTAAGAGTTTAAACTTAATAATTTCATTAAGGATTATTAATACTTTACCACGTTGTTTCCCACGGCTCCGCACTCGTGGTCTTACCTCAATTGAGTTCTTGTCAAGTTCCTTGAGGGGTAGGCAGAGAGAACAGAGCGCCATAAGGCATGAATCTCACACAGCTCACTCGCTTCTTTGACATTTATAGTTGTTGTCACATCACTTTCCACAAAGACACGTTCAATTCGGTCATGGAAAGAGTGTTGTGGCTGTTCTCGACTCCTACATCACTCCACTTTTGCATTAGATCTAGATCTTTGAAATAATTCAATTATCCTTTGAAGAAGAGTCTGACCGAAGTGGGGAAACCGTATGAAAATCCATTTAGGAATTTGGGAACCCCGATTTTCTCTTAGAAAGTAATATCATTACTTTCTAAGAGCTTTGTAAAATGGAGCTTGTATTTTAAGTAGTGTCCGACCGAAGCTTCGGCTTCGGCTTCGGCCACCTTCGGCTAAAAATCCATCTTCTCAATGATCTCTTTACAGAGATCATTTTCACGAGTTGTAAGTTGTAAAGAGTTCGAAACGTCGGGAAATAAATAAAAATAGTTATTAAATAAACGCGATATAATCCTAAAAGTTGTTTTAATGTTAAGCGTTTGATTCGCGAAAATCCGAGACATAGGCAAATAAGTAAACCATATCATTAACTATGCAGTAGTGTTTACAATATGAATGTACAAACATACAGCTAAATGAGATCATGGTTGCTCAAAACAGAAGGATATTGTGGAATGCTTTTGACCAAATATCCCCATTGTTACTATAATTAATAATCCTGAACTGACAATGTCGGTCTCTACATTTACCCTTCAACTTCCTACAGGAACTGTTTGCCGGATAAAACCAATGGGGTGTTTCTTTTCGGAATATCGAGGGAGTATTAATTTACGTACTTTATATGGAATTGTTTTATATATAACTCTGGGTCTCGGTGGTGATCGAGCACCCCGCTTCTGAATGTCGCGGGTTTGAGTCCTGACTCACACCAATGACTTTTCGAAATTAATTTCTTAAGTTATACATACATACATAACTTCACGCCAAATCCTTTGCGGGGTAGGCAGAGAGAACAGAGCGCTATAGGGCACGATTCTTACACGCCTCACTCGCTTCGTTGACTTTCATAACTCTTTTCATGCACGCGCGGTTTTTGAGGCTCTTAACATCACCTTCCTCCAGAACACGTTCTATTTCTTAAGTTATGTGTGATAAATATCGATGACTGAAAACTTTGTGCCCGGCATGGCAATAGATTCGCCACCTATTCCATTTGAGAAGTAAACATAACGACAGAAAAGGCCTGAAGTTATGTTATGTTATGGTTTTTTTATGGGATTGGAGGGCAAACAAGCAAGCATGTCACTTGATGGACAGCAACCTGCGCCGCCCATGGACACCAGTAACACATATAGTGTTGCCGACCTTTAAGGAAGTTGGATAGGAAAGGATGAGGAAGGGGGGTGGGCCTCCGGGTACCCGCTCACCGAACGAAACGCGGCATGAGCCACTTTACGTCGATTTTCTGAAAGGTCGTAGTAATTTCACCGGTCGAGCCGGCCCACTCATGCAGCAAACTGCTTGGCTATACCACCTCTATCACCAATTTACAGCCATAATACCCCAGTTGCAGTTCTATAATAAGTGTAGATAATATGTATATAATTTCAAAGTAGGTACCCTATTCCTGGGCAAAAATCAAAAACAAAGATTGTTAAAAAACTATTGATTATAGCGAGATTTTTGCTTTTACTATTGGCTTTTAGTAAAGCCAACTAATATTGATTTTACAGTTAATAGACAATCTATATGAATCAAATCAGTAAAAAAACGTCTAAAAATTTTGTGTTATTTTGAACTTTTGTAGAAATTGTTTACCCGACAATTAAAACAATGATACGAGTTTTGCAAAACTTCGCCCCGGAGGGCGTTACAAACTTTGTCCACGAGAATGCCAAGCACCCATAAATTGTAGTCCAGAACTTTGCAGACTTTCCATTCACGGTGCTTTACTTAAGACATGTTGGCAGTATTGTTTGAGACTACTATTATTTTGCAAAATGTTCCGTGTTCAGTACCCGTTTATTTATTTCACTACCAATTGTGCTAACGTGATATTGTCATCGTGAAATTTATTAATTAAAAAACTGAAATAAAAGTATCTGCCATACTTCTTATAGTCTTTATTATATCAGCTATACATTAGATAATGAAAGTCTCGTCTAAATAGATCCATCCGTTTCAGTTTTAATCGAACTAAACTGACAAACAAAAAATATATATTTTGCTATACGTATATTAGTTACCAGACGTCTTCAGCAAAAAAATGTTACTTTGGTGTTATAAACAGACAGACCAATTTTATTTATATGTAAATATAGGTTCTTTGAACAATTCTGTGCCTATGCCTTGAGTAGCAGTAGTTTTGTGACTCTCTAATAGTAGTGTAAACGATTGTAATGGTTTTAGAAACTGCTAGATTTGAACGATTGGACTAAACTTGGACCAACTCAAGAAAATATGTTGGGTCGATTTTAGACCACCTTTAATCGCCGTCCCTGGCCCAGAGTAGTAAACCAATGCTAGACCTTAGTTATCAACCCAGACTTTAAACAATGTTGGGCTAGTACTGGTATGCAACCTTGGGCCAAGTTCGTTCTTCTATATGGGATTACATCCGTTATTCTCATAATAAACCCTGGTTTATTATTTGACCTGCACATAGTAGCTACTTATTTAATGCCCATTAATTGATATAGGTGTTTATATGGACCTACCGAATTGACTGGTCTAGAATAATATAGAAAGAAGATACATTAAATAGAAGAAAGATTTTATTATGACTAAATACTTTATTTATACAAAGTAAGGATAAAACAATATTCAATGTTGAAAAGATGAGTAGGTAGGTTTTATTTTTTTAAGTTTAATATACTCAAGCTTGGTTTATAAATCTACGCTTCTAGTATCTTCTAGCAAAGAAATAGGTACTACAATTTCATTGTAAATTCTTGTTGTTTTTTTCTATCCGAAGGTGAAAGCAGGGGCCTCGACTTGCCGAATTCTCAGATCCTGTATGGATTATTTAGGTGGTGGAACCTAATGCCATACACCGGCCACAATATTCACGGCCATGGATATTTGTCACACATTACTTTCAAAAAATTATTACTGTGATACAGGATTCGAAGCCGAGACCGTTGCGGCGTGCTCGACCTTCATCTTGCCGAGACAACTAGCTTTTATCACCATTTACATAAAAATAAATATTTTGAATTCATTCCTTAAGACCATCATTCCATCAAGACAAGTATACTTTAATCATACCGCTCATTATCACCAATCAAGACGACAATTCAAGACCTGTTAAACATTATAAAGACCTGGAATGTGGTAATGTTCTTTATCATCAGACACCAGTTACTTGTGTCGTAAACGGGTGACAGATAAGGATAGTAATTGACGTCCACCGCTGTTCGCTGTCAGACATTTAACTATCTACATAAATACTACTACTGCAATGAAAAACTAACCTTATTTCTTAAGTTTTAAGTATAACAATAGCTTAAATAAAAACAACATCATTACGTTGCCTCGGAAATAATACGCAGCGGACGAAGCAACATATGATCGTTACGGGTGTGTTCGTAATTTGAACTTTAGTATGGGTGCGTTCAATAATGTGACGCATGCGTGTTTGTAGAATAACGCCATCTGTCGAACGACACGTGGTTAGGTTAGTGTTGCGACTGCGCGATCACATCGATCGGACAACCTTGAAGGTTTAATATATTCATGCATTTATGTTTATGTAGTTGAGCCACGTTTCGTTGATAACTGAGGTTATATTAGTATAACTACTGACTAGTGACGTATTATATAAGTATTTGATATAACTTGGTCACGTGATATTATACTTCACTGTGTATAGGTGTTGAATTATAGGTTTTCTGTTTATTTGCATTTTTGTTTGTATAGTGGTTTTGTTAAGGATATTATTATAGTAATTAAATACCAATATTTAATTAAAAAAATCTATTTAAACCCCAAGGTTTAAATAGATTTTTTTTTTACTTTATCAAATGTCATATGGTTAATCAATAGACTTATATTATACGTTAATATAAATTTGTAATATCCCTATAATTATTTTTTCGTTTTTGAGATTAATATTGATTTTTAGAGTCTAACGCTTTTATTCTATTTATTTGTCTAGATGGGGGCTAATGGGAGGGAAGGACTTACTCCAATGGTTTGGACATGTTGAAAGAATGGATGATGTAAAATTGACTAAGCAGGATAGATGTAAAAACCGATGTCATTAGAAAAATTAAGCGGAGTCAAGGACGGCTACAATACACTTTCCATGACCAAACAGAACGAATTTTTGAGAAAGGTGATGTCAGTAGCCTTAAAAATCGACGAGCGTGTATGAGAGACTGATGAAAGTCAACGAATTGACTGAGGCGTGTAAGAATCGTCTCTTATAGCGTTCTATTATCTCTGCTACTACTTTACTACACACCATATTCCTAGCCAAGTAATGTATGTATCTGTATCTGGATGCGACTGGTAAGTTTCAACCTCAAGGCCTGCTCGAAACTTAGCACGCAGAAACGCTCCTTGCTCATTTAGAAAAATTTATGTCCAACACTAACGGCCTAAGTTATTCAGTCGACAATTAACTAGTCCGATTATGGAAGGATTGAAGGATAGTGAAGTCAATGGCGCCCCCATCCAGGTGGAGGCCTGCAACTCCCGAAGACGTCGGTCTTCTTAGTAGTTACTAAATGAGACTCTCCTCTCGTCACCTCAGTAGTCGTACTGAGGTGACGAGAGGAGAGTCTCATTTAGTAACTACAACGGTACAGCAAACAAGATTTTGGTGATTTGCTTACAATCGTGGAAGAATTTTACCAGTGGAGTGTGGAGACATGAGCGAGGGGCAAGAGATCTTACTCAAAGGTGGAAGCATGGTTGCCTAAAGGCTAATCGGTGGTAAAAATACGGCAATCCACACATTAGCAAATTATCACGACTTATCAAAACATGTCCCGCCATCTCCACCCTCCATTAGAAAGAATTCAAAGAATAACTGAAATGGATGAAGACTAAAAAAGGAAAATGTACCTATACCTATTTATGAATCTGATCCATAATTTAACTCAATTGATTATTTAATACTAACTATTTACCTATGAAATAAATGTCGAAAGAAGAGTAGCGTTAGGAAACAGCTTAAATTGAGCGTTGGGTAGATTCCTGGACGCAAAGTAGGTATGTAAGCAAGAAGGCCCAGCTAGCAATTCATTATGGCTGATCCCAACGCTAACTTATGGAAGTGAGAGTTGGGTATGGCAGAGTGTGCACGAAAGTATGCTAAACGCGGTCAAAATGAGAGGAATTGCGCAAAATCTGCATTTTGACTCTCGCTGACCGCGTCGAAAACAAGGTTGTAAGGAAGGTCTGCTGACGCGTGCCGATAAATAGCCTCAATTGAACTTGATAAAATCCAAAATTTACTAGTTAACGTAACATAACTTCACGCCTTTTCTACCCGAAGATGTAGACAGCGGCTATTAAGCCACGTCTCGCCGTTATATTTACGTCGCAAACGGAATAAGTGGCGAACGTATACACCGGGCCCAAAGTTTTCAGTCATCGACGTTTATCACAGTTCCGAAAATAATTTCGAAAAGTTACTACTACTACTTACTACTAGTTTGGTAGTTATTATTTTAATAATAAAATAAAAATCGATTACAAATAAATCCATTAAATTCTATTTATAGTACCTAATGCACGTTTTATAACGTTTAATTTATAATATATTACGGCCATTACGAAGATTAATTTCGTAAACTGTATTTCTCAAAAGGCGTATTAATTTAATTGGTTTAGATTTGATAAATATCCATGAGTTGGGTTTATACAAATTACCTATATGACGTCAATTGAGTGAAATCGTTTGATTTTACGACAGTATCTAATTTAAACCTATGAATATATTTAAAATACTAAGTCTATCTACATCATTCCACGTTACTAATTTAATGACAGGTCCATGTCTTGTCAACCTAATTTGATTAATAGGTATAAAATAAAATAAAAACTTATGAAAACTTAGAATCTATCGGCTATTAGGTACATACGGCGTGTAGCGGCATATTTTATAAAAATAGAACAATGATAAAAATAAAGACGGTGACTTTAAAAAATCCGCATATTTGTTTTGTTTTGGAGTCGCTCGATTTGAATATTTGCCATTTGCAAATTTGAATTTCCATGTTATACATAAACTTCTTATCGTAAACTTCACTAATGTATAGGTAAGGTTTTTACAGGTCATTATATAAGGCGAGTAATGTTAAACTCTTACGTATTCCCGCCAAAAAGAATTTTTTTTATCTAATTTTTTTTTACATGTTCATAGTACCTTCATAAAATAAAGGGTACCTATTAGTACTTTCTTTTATTAAATGTACCTAACTAAATATTTCTTGCATATCATATTTAAGCTTACAAAAACTGATAATGTTACGGAGAAAATAAATTGTGCGACGCGAAGTTTCGGAACGTTTCTCCCGCAGGTAAAAATGACGTCATTGTACCAGGAGAACATAAGCGCGCGGTGGTATACACCACTTGTGGCTGGACACATCGCTCGGCGGGCACGCCCACGGACCTCGCCCCACCACTTGTGTAAGGGCGACGTGGGATACGGCACACGTGGCGTGCGGGATAGAGAACGGATACCGAACGTATTTTTAAAAATAGAATAGATGTATTTAGAATCGGAATGCGGTGTATAGTTTTTATGGGTGCGTTCATAAAAAAAAAACCTGTAACGTTATTGCTATTGCCGCGTTCGTGTTGGAATGTTGTAAATAGCATTATTTTATGTTTTATATTATATCTAAATGTCGTTACTTTTATAACTACGATAAAAACGTTGATTTCGGAAAACATAGGTGAAAAGTAGGTATTAGTATAGGGACCCGATATGTATGCTTTATTGCATACAAATAAAGATGATTAATACCTACTTGCATAATTTCACGCTAAGTCTCCTGCGGGTTAGGCACAGAGAACAGAGCGCCATATGATACAACTCTTAAAAATCTTGCTATGCCATGGTTCTCATATTGGTATGCTTGTCGCATTTTGATTTCACCTGCTCCTCCTTCATACTGATGATTTCATGACGTCATGAAAAGTATGTCGTCGTCACCCCCGACTCCTGCTGGCTGATTTGTGCACTATATACCTAGGTATCTACATAAACATTCTCTATTTTGTAAACAGTTTAAAGAAGCCAAAATGGACAAACAATATGGTTATAAGTAAGTTTAATTTACCTAATAAATTCTATTACTTTCAACTAAATACTTATTCTCCTAGAAGACCAGCTGACCCGGCGAACTTTGTTCCGCAATAGAAGTAATAAATTGCTAAATTTGGAATTTATCACTTTTCCTTTACCTACTACATAAACATAACATAAGATAACTTCACGCCTTTTGTTACCCGAAGGTGTAGGCAGCGGCTGCTAAGCATCGTCTCGCCGTTATGTTTACGTCCCAAATGGAATAGGTGGCGAACCTATTGCCATACCGGGCACAAAGTTTTCAGTCATCGATATTTATCACACATAACTTCCGAAAACAATTTCGAAAAGTCATTGGTGTGAGCCCGTATCTGGAATCGAACCCGGACCTCTGGATCAGAAGTCGTGTGCTCGACCACTAGGCTATCGAGACTATTTCTTTACTACATCATACATGTACACGTACAAAGCACCACGTTGATACCTACCCTCTATCTATTAAAAAAACCGCATCAGAATCCGTTGCGTAGTTTCAAAGATATAGGTAAAGCATATAAGTGGACAGACAGCAGAAATCAACTTCATTTTTCAGATGATATTTTCTAATTAGGTACTTAACCATCGGTATGCTACTTCAACCCTCTTCTAACCTCTTCTTGTAACCCTCGGGATCTTAGCTAAGGCTTTCTAGAAGAGTCGCCTTCGATCTACCGGCAGTGGTGGGCCTAAGGTTCAATTACATTACCTATACATACATTTTTCTAGCCGAAGGTGTAGGCAGCGGCTGTCAAGCCTTGATTCGCCGAATCGTTATTATCTATACGTCACAAATGTAATAAGGTAGCGAAACTATTGCCATTTCTTCATTTTCATTTCTAAATACATATATGTTATTAGAATATATTTTTATATATATACAATAATAATACACATACATACATAACTTCACGCCAAATCCCTTGCGGTGTAGGCAGAGAGAACAGAGCGCCATAGAACACGATTCCTACACACCTCACTCGCTTCGTTGACTTTCATAACTCTTTTCATGCACGCGCGTCGATTTTTGAGGCTCCTAACATCTCCTTCCTCCAGAACACGTTCTATTTGGTCATGGAATGTGTCTCTTGGCCGTCCTCGACTCCTACATTCATCCGCTTTTGCATTGTAGAAATTTCTGCTCAGTTAGTCTTGCAGCATCCATTATGTCCGAACCATCGGAGCATGCCCTTTCTTACTTTTACACCGACACTCTCTTTCAATCCAACCTCCTTCTCCCTCATTTCGACCGCGTTTATCCTACTTTCGTGCACACTCTGCCTTACCCAACTCTCGCTTCCATAAGTTAGCGTTTGGATCAGTACCGTTGGAACCAGTGCGACTATTAAAATAAATATTACACTTGTTCCACATCCGACAATAGAAGAAGTCTCCAAATTTAATCCTCCTGCATCTCTTGTCATTTCCACTCGTAACTACCATACCTACCTTAGGTACTCGTATATTATAACTTATACACTCTTACACAATCCCTCGTCAACTCTAGGTATTTCTTATTTGTCATTGACGACAATGTCTAGCTGTTACGATTGCCTATGGACCCATGCATAACTTTATGGACATCAGACGGTAGCTGACTCTTTGAAAACTTATTATTTTCAGTAAAGACAATTCTTTGAAAATGAATGTCAGTTAATTTCTTTTTTTATTGGATAGTAAGGCAAACGAGCAGGCGTGTCACCTGATGGTAAGCAACCAACGCCGCCCATGGACACCAGCAACACATATAGTGCTACTGTGGCGTTGCCGACCTTTAAGGGATAGCGGAGAGGAAAGGATGGGGAAAGAGGGATGGGCCTCCGGGTACCTCTCTCACCGAACGAAACGCGGCTTGAGCCACTTTACGTCGATCTTCTGAGAGGTCGTGGTATTGCACCGGTCGAGCCGGCCCATTCATGCAGCGAACTGCTTGGCTCTACCACTGTTAAATTTTAATATTTAGATTTTAGAGGAATCACTGTGGGGAATGACACGCTTCCGGAGTCGTGAAATTTTAATGACACACAACTACACAACACTACAAAAACTACCAAGTATCTACTTAAATAGTATTATAGTCTCGGTGGTCCCATATTCGAGCACGCCGCTTTTGATTCCAGAGGTCGCGAGTTCGAATCCTCACATTAATCGAAGGTTGTCTGGAAGAGATCGCTATATGCGATAAGACCGCCTGTTGTACTTGTCAAATATTCACCTTGAACTATTCACTATAATGTATTTTTTATATGTACAATAAAGTGTATTCTATTCTATTAATAGTTGATGACTAAAAACTTTGTGCCCGGTATTTGGGATGTTAACATAACTGCGAGACGAGCTTTAACAGCTGCTGCCTACACCTTCGTGTAGAAAAAGGCGTGAAGTTATGTTATGTAACTGTATATATTCTTTTCCATTAGAATTACCATTACATGAGTTGACTGTTATGAAAAAATACCTACAATTTAACATGTGTCAATAATCAAACTATTGCTAGCGCCATCTGTTGATGAAATAAATAAACGCTTGTTTGCAATGTTCTCCCAGTTGGTCTACTTTTACCGTCTATGTATTAGCTGGATTCTGAAAAATTAAGTTATAATATTTGTCTATCGACCATTTAATTTTAAATTTCTAGTTTTATTTCAGTGCCAACCCACATATCAATAATATTTACCTATCTAAACAACATTTCTTTGTTTATCAAGAGATAGGTACTTAATTTGGACTAATTTAGGTCAATAATTTCATTATTTAACTTAACATACTCAGGTAATAGACCATATCTAACTAAAATATCTGGTCAATACCCCCTAATAAGAAATTGCTTAAATCAGCGGCGAGGAAGCGGTTATTATCAAGATCTTTTTGTTCCCAACTTAATTTACATAAATCGTGATTACATAGACATAGTCTCGGTGGTCCAATCTAGAGGTCGCGGGTTCGAATCCTCGAGTTCGGTATGGCAATAGGTTTGCCACCTTTTGCAATTGGGACGTAAAACATAACGGAGAGACTAGGCTTAACAGCCGCTGCCTACACCTTCGGGTAGAATAATGTGTGAAGTTACGTTATGTTATGTTATTGGGTACATACCGAAATTAATTTCAATGTAGCAAGTAACTTTTTACTTAACAACTTCACGCCTTTTACCTATATATAAGGGTATGGGCAACGGTACCGTGTGTTGCTAATTTAAAAATTTGTTTACACGAAAAATGTACCGAGCGAGTCGACTGTTATTCCTCAAGCTAGTACTCATACCACCACAAGTAAATAAAAAAATTATAGCAGATAGTGCGTTAAAGGATTTATACCCATTTCCTTCTAAACAGCTATCCCATAATAATACACAGTAATAACTAAAGCCAATAAAGAAAACCTTAGGTTTTCCGATTGATATAAGGCCTAATTCGCGGAAACACATAGAGTAATTTACTAACGTGCCATTTTTTTTCAATTAGGTCGGTGGTTTTCTACATTAGCCACTTCACAAATCAACAAACTTTCTACATTAAATTATTATTTTGGAATTAGAGTCACATTTTATACTAGTTTAAAGATTGATCAGTCTCAAGCCCTATAGTAGAAGGGCTATGGGCGGGTACGGTGGGTTGTGCTGAAGTCTCCACCCACTGGGAGTGTGGAAGCGCGAGCGCCCACGCCCTCATTGCCCAGCACCGGGAACACCCACACTGAGTTCACTTTCAAATTTATTAACGGACCTCTTGGGTGTAATTGATAACCTTCTGTGCAGAGGTAAGCATGTTCGGTTCCCAACTTGTTTGTTTGAAACTATGCTTTGTCCGTGCTGTCGCTGGGTGATTTTCCATTGATTTGTCTACCTTAGTAAAATATTATTACCTTAGTATTTTTGTGAAATAGAAGGGCAAACGACCACAAATGTCACCTGATCTTGGACACAAATCACCCAGCGCCATCTAGTTCCAAACTAAGCAATTAAATGCTTGTGCTATGGATAGGTACTAGATAACGGATAGGTATTAATAAATATATATTTTTCTTTTGATCTGTACCTAATGTTTGTCACAAATATTTAGTATTTAGTACTCGGGTGGGAATCGAACCCGCCAAGAGGGAAGAGGGTCGGCCTCCAAAGACCTCTTTTATCAAACAAAACGTGACATGTCTCAATTTAGGCCGTGAGAGGCCGTGGTATTTTACCGCTCGAGCCGGCCCAATTATGCAGCGTACAGCGTGGCTCTACGAATGTTACGTAATGCTGACCCAATCCAATGTTAAATTACAGTTGATCAGTTATTAACTAAGTAGATTTATGACATATCATCTTTTTCATGAATAATAACAAATAACTCGAAAATCTTATTTTTTTTTTATTTTTTTATTTTTTATTTTATTGGATAGGAGGGCAAACGAGCAGGCGTGGTAAGCAACCAACGCCGCCCATGGACACCAGCAAACATATAGTGTTACTGTTGCGTTGCCAACCTTTAAGGGATAAGGGATAGGAAAGGATGGGGAAGGGGGTGGGCCTCCGGGTAGCTCTTTCATCGAACGAAAAGCGGCATGAGCCACTTTACGTCGGTCTTCTGAGAGGTCGTGGTATTTCACCGGTCGAGCCGGCCCATTCATGCAGCGAACTGCTTGGCTCTACCACTGTCGAACAGGTGATATTTATTCATCTTTTCAAGTTAAAGTATTTTTTTTAAGGAAATAGGGAAAATAGGAAATAGGCAACAAGATCGGAAATAACCTACCCAGATAATGTTTTTTATGGGTGGGTGGGATCAAGCGGGTGACCTTGTGATAAGTGACTAGCGCCAGGGATTAGGCCCATGGACACCAGCAACACAGTGTTACTGTTGCTTTTAAGAGGGTCCCTATTGATAAGGGGCCGAAAGTGTGATGGAGAAGACAGGTTCGAAAGGGTTAGGCTTGACGGATACCTCTCACAGAATCAAACACAATACGGCACTCCATAATTTCGGTCGATCCAACCCATTACGAAAATTATACGATTTATGACTTGTAAGTATACCTACGATTCTTCTCTTTGTGCTTCATCATTGTTGAAGGTTGTCCGTCAGCTTCCCCTACTTGTCTCTGTTTTGGGCTAAGTGGAAGAGTTGTTCCACAGAGGCTACACCGGTCCGAGGGATGTCCAGTAGCCACGATTTTTTCCGTCGTCTAGCGCCGTCTTATCCCAGGTACCTACTTTTCTCATCCTAATTAGCTGAAGCAGCATATATCTGAGTATTGTTCGGAAGAACCTGTCCAAGGTATTATATTTTTTTTATAAAAAGCATCAGTTTTGAGTCTTAAACGCCCGAATACAGAACCGCCACTCAAATCTGACAATCAATAAAGTGCTACTTACTGCTCAAATTTCACGTATTCTGTCTAATGTGACAGCTACTTAAACGCTTAAGTAGTGCTTATATAATTGAGTGGCGGTTTAGTATTCGGGCTATAGACTCCCTTCATAAGCAAATGCTAAAAAGAGGGTACCTACTATTATATTCTACTCTCCCAAAACTTTCTCAACAGCGTCTTCTCTTAGTAAGTACCTAGTCAGGTCTTCTTGACAATAGGGATATTAAATCTTCCTCCTTCCGTAAGAGGTGTCGTGGCCCAGTAGTCGAGCACCCCGCTTCTAAATCAGAGGTAGTCGCGGGTTGTCACACCAATGACTCTTCGGAATTGTTTTCGAAAGTTATAACATAACATAACATAACATAACTTCACGCCTTTTGTTACCCGAAGGTGTAGGCAGCGGCTGTTAAGCCTCGTCTCGCTGTTATGTTTACGTCCCAAATGGAATAGGTGGCGAACCTATTGCCATACCGGGCAAAGAAACCGGGCAAATTTCGAAAGTTATGTGTGATAAAAATCGATCACTGGAAAAGTTTGTGCCCGGTATGACAATAGGTGCGCCATCTATTCCATTTGGGACGTAAACATAACGGCGAGACGAACCTTAACAGCCGCTGCCTACACCTTCGGATAGAAGAAGGCGTGAAGTCATGTTATGTTATGTTAAATCTTCCTCCTCGGAAGAGTTTGGTATAACCCCGAAGAGAGACGATCTCGAAGCGTGAAAAGGAGAGCTTATGAATGCAGAGTGGACAGCCTCGATAGTGAAATGGTTCACCATTTTGTGATTTTTTCTGCTTTTTAAAAACTTTTCGGAAATCTTTTAGGCGTGGGTAAAAATATGTAGGTACGTGATGTATTTTATCAGCGCTTGATAGTAGAGTTTGGTAAGGGTTGCTATTTTTTATTTGGCGGATACCTAACATAAAAACTCACCTTCTTGGGTTGGAAGGGCGAGAATTTACCTAGGTATATAAAAATGACAATTTTTAAGGTAACATGTATATGGCTATCCACTTTTATTTAAGAAATTTTGAAGTATTGCTTTTAAATACCACGCAAGAAAAGTCGCGGTATCAGCTAGATTACGCTAAAACACGCGTGTATCTAGTTATGGATACGCAATTCAAAGGAACACCCCCCGGGCTAATAGCCCACGTACCTACAATGTAGGTACCTCCGGAGGGTGTGAGAGGGTCGGGTATCGATCCCTGGCTTATTACCACCCGCTGGGGAGGGTGGGCGTGAGGACATTTACAGCGTACGATAGAATATCGGAAACGTTACGTTGTCGGAACAGAAATAGTGACGTCACTAATAAGCAATTGCTCTAGCCTAATTATTTAAAGTTCGAAATTTCATATTGATGTGTGCTAAAAAAAATGTTGCGGAATTGGTAATCATACTTCGTGCTATAATAATTACTTTAGTAGGTATACGTAAGTACCACAAATAAGTACCTATTACCTAATACCTACTGCTCTTGCTGTGCTATGCTGCTTAATTCTAGTAAAACCAATAACATCAATTTTAATTTTGTGAAAATTTACTATAGGTAATTATTTTTTTATTTTTGTTATGGGATAGGAGGGCAAACCGGGCGTGTCACCTGATGGTAAGAAACCAACGCCGCCCATAGACACCAGCAACACATATAGTGTTACTGTTGCGTTGCCAACCTTTAAGGGATAGGGGATAGGAAAGGATGGAGAAGGGGGGTGAGCCTCCGGGTACCTCTCTCACCGAACGAAACGCTGCATGAGCCACTTTACGTCAGTCTTCTGAGAGGTCGTGGTATTTCACCGGCCGAGCCGGCCCATTCATGCAGCGAACTGCTTGGCTCTACCGCTGTTATTATTTATTTAGATTTTCGCGAATCACACTCATAACATTAAAACAACTTTCTATGGATTATATCGCGTTTACTTAGAGATTATTTTCTATTTATTTCCCGAAGTTTCGAACTCTTTACAGAGATCATTTTCACGAGTAAAATGAAATTAAATGTGCTGCCATCTCTTCCAGACAAGAAAGACTAACAGCCTCATCTAAAACTGTAGTGTAGATATTTAATATTTAGGTGGTTTAAAAATCGTTCGATGTAAAAGTGACTCAATTTAAAATTATTTTATGAATGTGCAATAGTATTTCATAATGGAAATTGGAATAAACTTAATAATGAATAATGAAATTTCCAATTTCACTCGAACCTTTCTGCTTACACCGGAAGGGACTTGGCGTAAAGGTAAAGGTCTAGGTTCCCGTAGTATAGGTAGTTTTATCTTTACAAACGTGCGCTTTAACAGTGGTTAGAGCCAAGCAGTTTGCTGCATGAACGCCCGGTTCGACCGGTGAAATACCACGACCACTCAGAAGACCGACGTAAAGTGGCTCATGCCGCGTTTCGTTCGGTGAGAGAGGTACCCGGAGGCCCACCCCCCTTCCCCATCCTTTCCTATCCCCTATGTATTCCCTTGGAATAGTCGGTCAAATATCGGGATAGAATCTATCCCTTAAAGGTCGGTAGCGCAATAGTAACACTATATGTGTTGCTGGTATTAGAGAACTAACAAGTAAAGATATTTGACCGACTATTCCAAGGAAATACTTTAAAAGGTAATAACCGTCCATCTACCTGGGGCTGTGAAGGGTCGTCTCGTTGGTGGTGCATACTACACCATCAACGACTTCATGACTGACAAGTCGGACTGGGACCGTCGAATTGCTTGCTCAACGCGGATTTTGTAGTTTGTGTATTGGAATTTGTTCACTTTTTCGGAGTGGAGGCGTTCTGTAATAATTTCTGATAGCTTTTTAATTTTAAATTTGCCTTGATATGGTGTTCAATATGTAATACTTAAATTTTATTATTGGCCACAATTGTTGCACAACGTTACCACTCTAATTAAAAGATGTCGCGTCAGTTGTGCTCGACTACTGTGATCGCATAGAATTTCTTAGTTAACTTGTAGGACGCTGATTTTAATTTGGTTGGATCTTAATTGTGATTGTCGAGTATTCTGTTTGCTACACCTTTTATTCACCAACCTACTGATTTGTTTTCAGTAGTTATAATAATATTGTTATTTATTTCAAATGGTTTGAAAAGAGTAGGTATTTGGCATATGAGTTTCTTGCCCGATTCTTCTCATGATTGCCCCTACACTCGGAATCGGGCCGCTCGTGGCGATTGCGTCCGTGTCTTTTTTTGTTCCACGTAGGCACTTTCCACAAGCGTAGCAATTTTAAATAATATGTTATCTGTACTTGTTGACTATTTTTAAGTGTTTGTGAAGACCTATAAAAATAAAGTTATTTTGAATTTGAATTTATCAACATTAAATAGAACTAAAAAAAATCGGGAAAAACATTGGGAGAAGCCTATGTCCAGCAGTGGACTGCAATTGGCTGATGATGATGATGATGAAAAAAAAATCTAACATTATCCAGAAGAGTTGGGTAACTGTAGTTTTTATAATTAATGTATAATCATCATCATATTACTAAGATTTTGCGAGTAATAAAATCTTATAAATTGTCCGTAAGGGAAATGTTTAAACATACCTGAAAAAACAAAGTCGCTTTGCGCTGTCTGTCCTCTTATATGATTAGATCTTTGAAACTGCGCAACTTATTTCGATGTGGTATTCGTAATAGATAGAGTGTGTCAACGGGATGGGTTCTATGTATAATTCATATATAATGTAGAAAAGAAAAAGATATAATTTTCGAGATTTAACACTTTAATTGCAAACGCTGGCTGTACCCTAAGTGATAGAACAAAACAATGTACTACATTATTATACACCTTCAAAAGGTCTACAAAAAAGTCCGCGATCGTATATGTCTATCTTTTAGGGATAACCCACAATTATCATTTTTATTTCATTACTTTCAGAGAAATAATGGCTTATTACGAAGCGCTTATAAACATTCCAGCATTCATTTTCATCAAATTCAGTAAGTATCTTAAATAGATTATTTAGTATTATGGCCGTTTATCCCATATAATTGAATGTAACATTTTCGATAATGGATGGATGCGCTTTTAGCAGGGATGGTAGGTACACCGCGGATGTAGAAAGAAGAGTGCCGTTAGGAAATAGCGTAAATGGAGCGTTGGGCAGATTCGTGGGCGCAAAAGATATTAGCACAAAAGCCCAGCTAGCAATCCACAATGCAGTCCTCATCCCAACGCTAACTTATGGAAGCGAGAGCTGGGTATGGCAGAGTGTGCATGAAAGTAGGATAAACGCGGTCGAAATGAGGGCATTGCGCAAAATCCGCGGAGTGACCCTTGCTGACCGCGTAGAAAACAAAGCTATATGGAAAGAAGTCTGATTGAAAGGAGTGTCGGTGTAAAGGTAAGGAACCATGCTCCGATGGTTCGGGCATGTAAAAAGGATGGATGATGCAAGATCGACTAAGCAGCTATACAATGCAAAAGCAGATGGACGTAGGAGTCGAGGACGGCCAAGACACACATTCCATGACCTAATATAACGTGTTTTGGAGGAAGGTGATGTTAGGAGCCTCAAAAATTGACGCGCGTGCATGAAAAGAGTTATGAAAGTTAACGAAGCGAGTGAGGTATGTAAGAATCGTGCCTTGTGGCCCTCCGTTCTCTCTGCCTACCCCGCAAGGGATTTGGCGTGAAGTTATATATGTACAGATTTAAAATGTATGGACACACCTATAGAGGTAGATTTGCTCAGCGGTAAGTACCGACCGCCATTTAACATATAATAAAATTTAAGATTTACTTATTTATTTCTTCTGAGGTGAAACCAAGGTGCGCTGGGACAACTAGCTGCATACCTATTATCTCTATTCATACAAGAACATAACCCAACATAATACAAGATCTCAACTAACTTAAAAGAAATAAGATAATTAGCTAACAATTAAAAATAACAACTGTTGCCTGTTGAATCATGCAACAAAGGATCTATACAAACCAAACTTTTTCTTTGGTAAATGTTTCTTGTTAATAAATATTTAATTTTTGTTTCATGGTCTGATGTGGGTTATCAATAGTAAAAATCATATTTTTAACATCAACTTTTTGATTTTTATTTCCAAAAAGTGGGTGCTCTCTGTATCAATGAGAATAGCTTTTGAACAAATACCATCTTTTTGTTCATCACTCGTGAAAATGATCTCTGTAAAGAGTTCGAAACGTCGGGAAATTAATAAAATTGGTATTAAATAAACGCGATATAATCCTAAAGTTTGTTTTGATGTCATGAGTGATAAATCTATTACCAAAAGGCAGTTACACCAACGGTTTACATCTCACCACGTATCGCCAAGAGCACCCCCCTTCAAAGTGGGTTAAAAATTCTTTAAAAAAACCACGTGATTAATGGACGGCCCGTTTTGAAATGTTTTTAAAAATAACATAAACATAACATAACTTCACGCCTCTTCTACCCGAAGATGTAGGCAGCGGCTGTTAAGCCTCATCTCGCCGTTATGTTTACGTCCCAAATGTAATAAGGTGGTGAACTTTAACTAAGAGTTTGTAAATCTTCGGCTTCGGCCGAAGGTTGTGGAAATTGCCGACTAATCGGCTTCAGCTTCGGCCAAAAATAGACCTTCGGTCGGACACTATAAATAATACACTAATGTACCAAACAACGACATCTATCGGAGTTATCAACAAACAAATTTTCTTTAAAATATAATATCTCCAATATTTACCTTCATACGAATAGTGTGCTGATGTAGGACTAAAATTTAAATTGCGTATCCACCATCCCTTCCTGGCACCCCTTTCCTGTGGGGAGAGCGCTTCGTATAGGGGGAGCGAGTAATTAATATTTACACAGTTTTGATATTGTTGTCCAAAGTTGTCCGTGGGTGCACGCTTCATAACAATTTTCTTCCTCTACTTTTGCGGTTATAACAACTTAACATTGACATTTTGAATTTGGACAAAGCTGTCAAATTATTATATTACTTCACTTAACATAACTTCACGCCTTTCACTACCCGAAGGCACTGGCTGTTAAGCCTCGACTCGCCGTTATGTTGAAGTCCCAAATGGAATAGGTGGCGAACCTATTGCCTTACCGGGCATAAAGTTTTCCGTCATCAATATTTATCACAAAAAACTATTGAAATTAATTTCGAAAAGTCACAGGTGTCAGGCAGGATTCGAATCCGCGAGTTTTTGTTTCAGAATAGGATTAATGACAGATAATGTCTTATAGTGGATATTAGTCAGGACAAAAGTTTATTCGCATTTTTTTTATTATATTTACATTTGACTAAAGTATTTAGGTGCCGCTGGCGCAGTGGCACCCCACTTCTGATTCAAGAAGTAGTGGGTTCAAATCCTGGCACAGTTTTCAAATTTTTCGGAAGTTACGTGTGATAAATATCGATGACTAACAACTTTGTGCCCGGTATGGCAATAGGTTCGACACCTATTCCATTTGGGACGTAAACATAACGGCGAGACGAGGCTTAACAGCCGCTGCCTACATCTTCGGGTAGAAAAAGGCGTCCATCTTGTAGGCAGGGAGAGACGTCATCCCATTGCTACCAAAATTTTCAGGCTTCTGTTCAAACAATTGCGACAAGTGGCTTTGGCAGTCCTCTAGTGATGTTATCTTAACACAGCCTAAGGAATTCTGCAGAGACGGAAACAGGTCAAAATGTGAAGGTGCAAGGTCAGGACATGATCAACACCTGCCAGCCAAACTCTCATAGCTTCTCTGAGTGGCTAAAGATGTGTGAGGTCTAAGTATTATCATGGTGAAAAACTACAACCCATTTGTTGATTAATTCCGGTCGCTTTCTCTTAACTTTTTGCTTCATTCTCATTAGTTATTCGGAGTACAGTTCATAATCGACGGTCCTGTCTGGCCCCTTTCCATCCCACCATCACCTTCCATCCAAAAATGGTTTAGCTTCATTACGTCTTAATGAAGAATTCCAATGAGTATACGGTTTATTCAGCCGCGTACGATCTCGGCCGGGGAGGGGGCGCCGCCGGCCGCGCGCCTCTTTACAGCGCGTGGTCGGAGCCGCCCCGCCCGGGGGAGCTTCACCGAGGCTCCCCGAGGATGAGCAACCCAGGGGGGGCGACGGCGGGGTGGACCAGAGGGCCGATGCACTGTCCTGGGCCACCCCAACGCCGGAGGAAGGCCGCCGCGAGGTTTTAGTGGGTAACCCTAGGATCGGATTTCAGTTTACTGTTTTGGGAGTCCCACACTACCCCCTGCCGTCCCCAGGCGGGGGGTGTGCATAAAGCATTTCCTCGCGTAAAAAAAAAAAAAAAAAAAAGGGTAAATAAATTGTACCTAGATACAATTTATTTTATAACATATTACTTCAACAACATCTGCTTACATATTGAAGCAGCACCTGCAAATGCTGCTGGTCTTCGCAGTAGACCGGCGGTAATGGTGTGTCTCTTGATCACATGTTCTCTACTTAGCCCAGATTGGAGTTCAGGTGGTGATTTCCATCTAACTTGGTCCAATTCAACCCTAAGAAGACACAGGTTTGCACGTTTACCGCTAAAAAGACACCCTTTGTCGTAGCTCCCTGTTTTGAGAGCACTCCCTTACCCGCCTCAGCCGCTATGGGAATTCTTGGTGTCGACTTGTCGAGTGACGTCCGGTTCCGCGGTCATCTGGAGGGCAGGCCAAATTGGCCTCCAAAAAGCTTGGTGTGCTCAATAGAGCGGGACACTAGCGCAGTTCCGTCCTCACGTGGAATACTGTTCACATCATCATGCATCCTCTACCGCATATACCGCGGGGAGTGCCCTGAGGAATTGTTTGGATTAATTCCGCCAACTGATTTCCACCATCGCTCGCCAACACTACCACCCGCATTGGCTGAACGGTTGGCGATCGACAACAGTGCGTTTCAACAGGTACTTCTTGCCACGCACTGTTCCTTCATGAAACCAATGGTATTTCCGGACAGCTACGACCTAGGAACCTTCAAGAAACGAGCTTATTCCCATCTGAAAGGCCGGCAACGCTGATGTGACGCCCCTGGTAATTCAGACGCCATGGACGTAGCTTTCCATCAGGTGACCCGCTAGCTCGTTTGCCCCCTTCTATTAAAAAAAAGTAGCTAAATAGCTACTTTTTTGTAAGGAAGGAATATATTTTTTTCAGTTGATATCTAATTACTAAGATATGACATGACATACATGACTAAGCAGATATACAATGCAAAGCGTGGCCAAATAGAACGCGTCCTGGAGGCACGTTCCTCCAGGACGCCTTAAAAATGTTAGGTGCCTTAAAAATCGACGCGCGTGCATTAGTTAAACAATAGGTACATAATATACCTATTTAATAATAAGATCTCGTTAATTTTAATTTAAAAAATCGTAGACTATTTCTTCAGGAAAGGCAAAACTATTTTGTCAAATAATGTGAAAGTAAAGGCTGAATTATGTTTGGCAATTAAAACATATGGGAATGTAGGCAATATTTTTTTTTGTTAAGTCGGTTAAGAAAATAAGATTATTGCATTTTTAATAATACATTTTTCTTTTAAAATAAATTGCGTTATAGATTTTCTAGATGGACACTTAACTTCCAAATAACTAGTGTTCACTATAATACTATTTTAAGAATAAACCTAAGTACTATTATATATATTATTGTTTATTTATTAATTATTATTGTATAACTTCTAATTCTATATACCTATTAAATACACATTTAAAAAAACTTTTTTTTAAATATTCTAGTGAGCACAGATATTTTTAAATGTTTGTATTTGTATTGTTACAATAAAATCTTTGAATTATATTAAATAAACTAAAATATAATTACGATAAAAATGAAAATTCATAATTTTACCAACACTCACAAAAGCCTTAGAGCATAGACATGGCGCATTTTGAAAATTATTTCATTGAATAAAATGTAACGCAAATATCTTTTAGATTAATACATCTATTTACTATTTATTCGTCGTCTAAAATAATTATTAATATAATAAATTCTGATTTTATTAAAGAACAAATCTCAGAAAACATTTAAAATAAAACAACCAAAACCGAAAAATTTTCATTCATTTTGTGACATTAAAAGCATTATTTATTACACATTAAATGTATTATTAAACTTTTCAACTATTTAATAACTCAATAAATAAGTCTTTATAAGTCTTAATTAATAGATAAGACCAAAAAACTTGTGTTGAAAAGTCAAAATCTCGTCGTTTACGGCAAACGGCTGACGCAAGCTTCATACATTTAGGCCTAAATAACTGCTAAGACATTTGTCCGCGTCGCTGGGCGCCTGGTACATATTGTCACGATTATTGCCAAATCAATGTTGATTTTAATATTAAATTATTAATAATAATAGCCATTTATTATTATTGATGTCATTAATAACAATGTTATTATTGTTATATTAATAGAGGGTGTTTGTTTTTATAATATTTCAATAGTTGTTATAATAATTTAGTGGCTGCATTCTCGTATTTTCTCGAGGCATTTGATTCAAGAAATATTTGTCTCCAAGATATAAAATAGGTATTGGTTTTTATTTTGTAACGGTTGCTAGTTTTCTTGATTAATTTCAAGTTCTCTTGACATTACTTATGTTAAACGCAAATATTATTTGTTAAGTCGTAATTTAGTAAAATTAACTCATAATTATTAGCATCGTAATTGTCATAAATAATATAACATAACTTCACGCCTTTCGTTACCCGTAGATGTAGGCTGTTAAGCCTCGTCTCGCCGTTATGTTTACGTCCCAAATAGAATAGGTGGCGAACCTATTGCCATACCGGGCACAAAGTTTTCAGTCATCGATATTTATCACACTTATCTTCCGAAAACAATTTCGAAAAGTCATTGGTGTGAGCAAGTGCCAGTCAGGAGCCGTGTGCTCTACCACTGAACCACCGAGACACTTAAATAAGTCATAAATCCTAATGCTATTAAATTCAGATATATTACCATATTTTTACAACACAAATAACTTCATGCTAAGTAATTTGCGGGATAGGCTAAGAGAGAAAAGCGCCATTCTTACCTACCGCACCAGCTTCTTCGACTTTAATAACTCTTGTCATACGCGCTCGTCGGTTCTTACGGCTAATAACATCAACTTCCTCAAAGACACGTTAATTTTACGTTAAGATATTTTTGTAACAATTGTTTAGAAATAATTAATTTTGTGTTTTTCTTTTTTACCAGGCATATCCGATATTATCTTCTGTTCGCGAAATAAAGTAAGTAAGTAGTTTAAAATGTGTTATTTATAAAACTTATGACCGTGTGTATTTTATTTTAACACTCCAAAGTAGGTAATAGTGTATAAAAGTTACATAAAAATTATTTAATTCTCACCAAGAGATAAATAATAATGACACTTTAAAATATTTCTTACTAAGAGATTGATTAATTCTAATATATATACAATTTTCGATTCCACTTTGGACATCTTGATAAAAACCAGCCATAGAACTAAAATTGTCAGTCACATCAAATACAATTATGATCGATTTAGCAATTTAAGGGAGAAGAACCAACTGACAAACGGGTGGAGTTATATTCGCATTTAACAAATTATATATAATCCTGTGGCATCCGAGCTAAAACTACTACTAAATCTCTTCAAATAGATCCAATAATTCTCTCGGCAAATACTCTGCTTATACCTACGATTGTATTATTGGCGTGAATGTACAGGGAAATTGCAATATAGCACTCATCATTATCATTAAACAGTATAAAACAAAGTCGCTTTCTTCTGTCTCTCCACTTATATCTTTGAAACAACGCAACGGAATTTGATGTGGTTTTTTTAATAGATAGTGGGTGACAACGGGGTGGTTTTTATGTGTAATGTAGTAATTAGTGGGTACTACAGTAGTACCCACAAATATATGTAATTATAAAAGTTGTAAAAAATACTTTTGATGCGGAACAAAGCTCGCCAGGCAGATAGTATATTTATAAAGGTACCTAATATATAGAAGCGAGAACTGATTTGGGAATTTGAAAGAGATGAGAATGGAATAATATAAAAGCAGATCCATAACACATGGGTAACATGGGTGCGTTATCCATCGCAGTCCACCAGCTGCGACGGAAAACGCACCCGTGCCAGCAGCAGACCAGGTATGAAAGAGTGTCAGTATGCAAATAAGGTAAGACGAGACTGCATTTGTTCGGACATGATATTGGTGATGATGATGACTGGTGATGATTGTGAAGATGATAGAAGGTAATGATGTGAATATGATTGAATATTTGTTACTCAATCATGTCAACCAACACAATTTGATTGGCATATAGATAGAAATTATTGCTCATTTTTTCTTGTCTGGTATAACATATAGGTAGCCTTCCTTCATTCCAGTGATAACACATAACTTAGGGATAACAAGTTTTTTATGTTTGTATTTAAAATGGTTTTGTTTCGAGTACGTAGTATGCGATCCAATCCGCGGTAATAAACCAGTATGATATACCTCGATTTACTGATTACTAAATTGCCTATTATTATTCCTATTTAACTATAATAATTTTTAATTAAAAGGTCTCGGTGGTCCAGTAGTCGATCACCCCGCTCTGAATCAAGAACGGGGTTCGAATCGTGGCTCACACCAATGACTTTTCGAAATTATTTTCTGAAGCTATGTGTGATAAATATCGATGACTGAAAACTTTGTGCCCGGTATGGTAATAGGTTCGCCACCTATTCGATTTCGGACGTAAACATAACGTCTTAACGGCGGCTGCCTACACCTTCACGTAGAGTAAGGCTTGAAGTTATTTTGTGTTAATTATTAATTACAATAAAGTTATTGTTATTAAATAAAATACTACTAACTTATAGGTAGTGTTCCATTTGCCTTGTAATATATTATAAAAAAAAAAATCACCTTGTATCGGTCTATTTCCCGCGCATTACGAATCACATCATCAAACGAACAATACAAGTGTTGACGTCTCGTTCTAACTATTGTGAATACAATAGCTCTGTCTCATATTATTATCGTCTATTTGTTCTGTCAAGTGTCACAATGAGCGCTTCGTACGCAGTGACCTTGTGGCGTTGGTCAACATATTTTTTTAACACACAGCGTTGTTTAGTTTTTCAAATTAAGCAAGTTAATGTATATGCATTTCAATATATCACATTTTTCAAGTTATTTGTTTATCTTACTTTAATTAAATTTAAATAATTAGTTTAAATAGTTTAAATTCTCAGAAAATATATTACTTTTGTTACATAAAGAATTTTTACGCAAACTGAACGTGCAAAATCTTGTTAGTTATCGATATTTATCACACACAATTTCCTAAATATCATTGGTGTGCTCCAGGTGTTGAAGACAACACTTCATTATTTAGAAGTGGGGTGTTCGAATTCCAGACCGCGAAACTCCTATTTATAATTACGTGTTTATTAATTTTCTTGATAATTATCACTTCAACTAAACATAATTTCACGCCTTTTTTCTACCGGAGGGTGTAGACAGCGGTTGATAAGCCTCGTCACGCTGTTATGTTTACGTCCCAAATGGAATAGGTGGCGAACCTATTGCCATACCGGGCCCAAACTTCCGAAAAGAACTTCGAAAAGTCATTGATGTGAGCCAGTGTGAGCATTTGAACCAGCGACTTCTAGATTTAGAAGCGGAGTACTCGACCACTGGACCATCGAAACCTTCAACTAAATATACTAATATTATGTCTTAGCTGTGTATGTTTCTTTATTACGAATGCAAATTTATTTCATAATATTTAACAGGTGTGTCTGTGAATTACAGCAATGTTTGTAATCATACCGTGTCTGCTCTTGACCCATTGCATTTTTATCTAATATTTTGTATACTCTATTCTTACTCTCTTATCTGAATAGGTATGTCATGTTAAGATATCTTTGGTTTCTATTTTGGTGTCGAAACGATGTTGTAAGGAAGGAACTCGGATTGAAAGAGAGTGTCGGAGTAAAAGCAAGAAAGAGCATGCCCCGATGGTTCGGACATGTAGAAAGAATGGATGACGCAAGATTGACTATGCAGATATACAATGTAAAAGCGAATGGATGTAAGAGTTGAGGACAGCTAAGACACATATTCCATGACCAAATAAAATGTGTTCTAGAGTGTTTTTGGTCATGGAATGTGTGTCTTAGCCGTCCTCGACTCCTACATCCATCAGCTTTTGCATTGTATATCTGCTTAGTCAATCTTGCATCATCCATCCTTTCTACACGTCTGAACCATCAGAGCATACCCTTTCTTACTTCTACACCGATACTCTCTTTCAATCCGACTTCCTTCCATATGACCTTATTTTCGACGCGGTCAGCGAGGGTCACTCCGCAGATTTTGCGCAATGCCCTCATTTTGACCGCGTTTATCATACTTTCATGCACACTCGGCCATAACCAGCTCTCGCTTCTATAAGTCATTGTTAGCAATATAACGAAATCAAGGTAATATGTACATATAATAGATACAAATGAGAATTTCAAATAGTAGCATTTATAGTAGTAATAGTTTAGGTACTGGTTCTACATTTCGTCATCTCCGGCTGCATCAGCAATGACAGAAGAACAGCCAACAGCATCAGTAGCTAATGCTAGCAAGAGATGGAACCCAACTATCGCTTCTGATTTGCAATTAATATTGTATGTAAATAAACGTCATTACAAGGTTACTGATACTTTTAGCAAGAAAAATAAAATAAAATTCATATGAAGAGTGCACAAATCTGGAAGAGTCAAAAATAATATTAAATCCCGGACCCCTTATTACGAAGTTAACTTGGCGGCGTGAAATCCCTATAACTTCATTAAAACTCGCATCGAAACACGATGAACACCGGCTGGCGTCATATATCAGTGGCTCAAAGTGCCTTGTTGCCACGTTATTTGAAACCTTCAGTCATTCGCGCCAAGGGAACAATTTCTTTTGCCGACATGTAAACACGGATTTTGTTATATGCCGATATCAAAAAGTCTTATACGTAAAACAATACAAATAAGAAATCAACTTTAACACATTAAAATAGAGTACAATGTTCAATGGATAAGAATTGCGTTTTATGTTTGACATTAAAATAAATTTATTTGTTCGTATTCTATTTTTGACTGCGGTAGGCGGTCGCTCGAATGCATCTTGAGTTTTTTTTTTATATCTTTTTAAGGGTGTTTTTGTTGCCAGAGGCGATGTCTGGATATAGCCCGTGTTTCCGGCTATTGTGAATGTGGGACTTTTTTCAATTACCAACGTTGAAATTTCAAAATGCCGCGGACCGTTATGAATTAATTGGTTATTTGACTAAAGGTATAAACGAACAGACATAATTCTACATTATTTTGATGTATTTGATTAAATATTGATTTTATTTATTCAAATATACAATTTGGTGGTCTGTCTTTTACATTTAAAGTAAAGTGACAGTCTCGGTAGCACAGTAGCTAGCACTCCGCTTCTGACTTTTCGAAATTTTCGGAAGTTACGTGTGATAAATATCGATGACTGACAACTTTGTGCCCGGTATGGCAATAGGTTCGCCACCTATTCCATTTGGGACGTAAACATAACGGCGAGACGAGGCTTAACAGCCGCTGCCTACACCTTCGTGTAGAAAAAGGCGTGAAGTTATGTTATGTTAAAGTGACTAATGTTGTTTCGCTATTTGAGTGAGATATCCTGAACTCGACTGAAATAGAGACAAGCAATGGAACAGTTACCATCTTGGTGTTGCAGATGTTAATAGACGGTGCTATAAGCTTACTACCAGGTGACCCACTTGCTTGTTTGTCCTTTTCCTAAAAGAACATACTATTGATATAACCGCTATCTATACTAATATTATAAAGAGGAAAGATTTGTATTTTTGTATGTAACGAATAAACTCAAAAAGTACTGCACACATTTTAATAATTATTTTATCTTTAGAAAGCTACATTATCACTGAGTAACATAGGCTATGTGTAATCATCGTCGTCATCGACATTTTGTTTGTACGCGAGTAACACCGTGAGGCGGGAAGCTACATACAATTTAGCGGTACGAAGTTCGCGCGGTCTGCTAGTAGGTATTCCATATAGATACATAATTTGGAAATATTATCCTTACACATACATAGCTTCACGCCAAATCCCTTGCGGGGTAGGCAGAGACAACGGAGCGCCATAAGGCACGATTCTTACACACCTCACTCGCTTCGTTGACTTTCATAACTCTTTTCATGCACGCGCGTCGGTTTTTGAGTCTCCTAACATTACCTTCCTCCAGAACACGTTCTATTTGGTCATGGAATGTGTGTCTAGGCCACAGAAATAGATCTTGATCTATTTCTGTGGTCTAGGCCGTCCTCGACTCTTACATCCATCCGCTTTTGCATTGTATATCTGCTTAGTCAATCTTGCATCATCAATCCTTTCAACATATCCGAACTATCGGAGCATGCTTTTCATCGGAGCATGCCTAGTTTTAGTATTAACTACTGTGTGGGTATGTCTCCTTTTAAGTGCTAAGTATCTAATGTAGGTGCCTAACTTATTTAATTAGAAATATCACTACAAATACAAGGATAAATAAACAAGGATGTTTTTAGTTATTGAGTGAAGTATGTACCTACTAATAATTGTTATTTACAGAACATTAAATTAATAATATAATGCAATTTATTAAAATACCTTACATACAGACGATGCAGCACTAGCGTATAAAAATTGTAATTGTGGGTTATCCGTAAGAGATAGTACCTTTTAAGGTGTATATTATTGTAGTACATTGTTTTGATCTATCATTTAGAGTTCAGCCAGCATTTAATATTAAAGTGCTAAATCACGAAAATTAACACTTTTTATTTGCTCCAGTATACATGAATTATACATAAAAACCACTCTGTTGATATCGTCTACCTATTAAAAAAAACTACATCTAAATTCGTTGCGTATTTTCAATGATCTAAGAGAATAAGGGGATAGTCAGCGGAAAGCGAGCGTTTTATACTACTAGTCAAATCAACAGTGGTAGAGCCAAGCAGTTCGCTGCATGAATGGGCCGGCTCGACCGGTGAAATACCACGACCTCTTAGAAGACCAACGTAAAGTGGCTCATGCCGCGTTTCGTTCGGTGAGAGAGGTACCCGGAGCCCCACCCCCCTTCCCCATCCTTTCCTATCCCCTATCCCTTAAAGGTCGGCAGCGCAACAGTAACACTGCATGTGTTGCTGGTGTCTATGGGCGGCGTTGGTTGCTTACCATCAGGTGACACGCCTGCTCGTTTGCCCTCCTATCTCATAAAAAAAAACCTATGTATGGATGATAATGTATACTTGAAGACCATATGACTCTTGCAGAAGACGAAAACTTATAACAACACCATTATGCTCTAATAGGCTTGTTCCCACTTAGAATGAATCGGATAGATTAGTTTTTCTTTCTATCTATTGATAAAGATATACCTTTAGATTAAAAAATAAAATAGTTTATCAAAATAAATATTTTTTAATTTTTTTATAAAAGAAAACCTTAAAGATAGGCATGGAGTCACGTAATGGCCATCAGAAAATGTCGTCTTGATGACGTCACGTCGTGCTAAACGTCACTAAAAACATTGACAACGTCCTTACATAAACTGCGATGGTAGGTAGGTATGTAAAATATTCTAATTTCATTAATGGGAAAGTTAGCGAGAAATTGTATGTATTTCCTTTGAACGTTAAGATCAGAAACAGTTTTAGAGTTGAACGTGACAGAATGAGGCATTGCCTTTTACTTCTATATTAAGGTGCTGACAGTTTAGAAAAAATAATTTTATAATGTACAATATATCTTTCATAACATAGCATAACTTCATGCCTTTTCTACCCAAAGGTGTAGGCAGCGGCTGCTAAGCCTCGTCTCGCCGTTATGTTTACGTCCCAAATGGAAGGTGGCGAAGCTATTGCCACACCGGGCACAAAGTTTTCAGTCATCGATATTTATCACACATAACTTCCAAAAACAATTTGGAAAGGTCATTGGTGTGAGCCAATGTGAGGATTCCCGCGACATCTGGATTCAGAAGCGGGTGCTCGACCACTGGTTACTGAGACAATGTCTATCTATATACCGAGGTATTTTTACCATCTTTCATAATTTTTATAGGAATTCTTCTTCTTCTTTTCAGTACCTTTTTCAATTAGGTAGATACTCACTTGAATTAATTTAAGTGAATTCATATAATAGCGCCAAAATGGGCCAGCTTGACCGTTGAACACGACCTCACAGAATAACGGAGTAAAGTGGCTCATGGCACGTTTCGCTCGTTGAGAGAGATATCCGTAGGCCTAACCTCTTCCCTTCTCACTTCCACATTCCACTTCCGAGCCCTTCCCTATGTCATAATAAAGGCCGACAATGCAAGAGTAACAATATTTGTGTTACAGGTATCCATGGGTGGGTTTAGTTGCTTACCATCAGGTGACACGCCTGCTTGTTTGTCCCCCTATATAATAAAAGAAGTCAAAGGTTGGAATCAAGCCAGAAAACATTTTATATCAGATACCTTTTTATAACTCTTCACGTCAATGCAACAGTCTCTACCTATCACCAGTTATTCTGTGGGTCTTTATTTTTTTTATGGCATAGGAGGGCAAAAAAGCAGGCGTATCACCTGATGGTAAGCAACCAACGCTGCCCATGGACACCAGCAACACATATAGTGTTACTGTTGCGTTGCCGACCTTTAAGGGATAGGGGATAGGAAAGCATGGGGAAGGGGGTGGGCCTCCACCCGGAGGTTGCCGCGTTTCGTTCGGTAAGAGAGGTACCCACCTCTCTTACCGAACGAAACGCGGCATGAGCCACTTTACGTCGGTCTTCTGAGAGGTCGCGGTATTTCACCGGTCGAGCCGGCCCATTCATGCAGCGAACTGCTTGGCTCTACCACCGTTACCACTGTTTGAATCTACAGCTATTAATTAAGCGAAAGTAGATATTAAGGAGCAGTTACAAGAAAAAGAAAATATGTGGGGACCTCTAATTGTGCACTATCTAAAAGATCATAAGTAAATTATAAGTACAATACACACAGCGCCATCTAGTTTCCCGAGCTAAGTAACTATGTGCACACATTGTGGAAATCAAACTATACAAGGAATATTAAAATATTTATTCTATGTATTAAATATGTCGGAGCGTGTACACAGTGGCGCCATCTTTAGAGTATTTGTGAAATACTTTCCGTTTTATAACTCGTTATAATACTGGTAGTATTGATATTACGCAGTGATAAGTATTCAGGCTGATCATGTGAGCCAAACGATTACGAACTTTACCGACGATTATAAGAGAGTGTCACGTTGTGTGACAATGTCAATTTACATCATAATAAATTTAGGCTTCAAAGACACGGTTTCCGGGTCATAAATAAAAATACAACTGTAGGTAGTATACGAAAATTAATAAATAAAATCATATTCTATAAAGTAGGTAGGTAATTATTTAATATGAGAGACTGTCCAGACATTTTAAAATTAGACAGGATATTCAGCATTTCATTTGAAACTTTTACCGAGTAAGGAGCCAGAATAACCTAAACCTTCAACTAAACTTTTGATTTTATTGACTGGCTGCCCTCTACCTTCATCTCAACTTCATCTCAACTTCATCTCAACTCCATCTCAACTTCATCTCAACTTCATCTCTACTTTCACCTTTACTTTCATCTCAACTTTTCCTGTCGACCAACTGACAGTGCAAAGGCAGCCTGCCAACATCTGGGAGGAGACTTCGGTGGAGCACCGGGACACCCCTGCAGTGAGCCTTCGCGGGTCACTCGGCATCAGGTCGTACCTGCTCCCTTCTTAAGATTTGGTATCCACAAATTGAGGAGCAACTCGATATTAAAATAAATAAAATTAATAATTAATTGTCGAGCGAATTATTTTATGAACCCCCGACCGCGTAACATTGGCTCTCCGGCATAGTGTTCCTCGATTTGTGGTTGTTAGTAGGCAGTGGTGAAGGCATTATTAACTTAAAAGTGTAAGTTCAGGGTGGCTGGTCAATTTATTCACGCGGGAGGGTATAATTGCCCTAGGACAGAGAGTGGACCCGACTGGTAATGTTACGCGGTCGGGGGTTCATAAAATAATTCGCTCGACAATTAATTATTAATTTTATTTATTTTAATATCGAGTTGCTCCTCAATTTGTGGCTACCAAATCTTAAGAAGGGAGCAGGTACGACCTGATGCCGAGTGACCCGCGAAGGCTCACTGCAGGGTTGTCCCGGTGCTCCACCGAAGTCTCCTCCCAGATGTTGGCAGGCTGCCTTTGCACTGTCAGTTGGTCGACAGGAAAAGTTGAGATGAAAGTAAAGGTGAAAGTAGAGATGAAGTTGAGATGAAGTTGAGATGAAGGTAGAGGGCAGCCAGTCAATAAAATCAAAAGTTTAGTTGAAGGTTTAGGTTATTCTCGCTCCTTACTCGGTAAAAGTTTCAAATGAAATGCTGAATATCCTGTCTAATTTTAAAATGTCTGGACAGTCTCTCATATTAAATAATTACCTACCTACTTTATAGAATATGATTTTATTTATTAATTTTCGTATACTACCTACAGTTGTATTTTTATTTATGACCCGGAAACCGTGTCTTTGAAGCCTAAATTTATTATGATGTAAATTGACAACACAACACAACACAACGTGACAAGAGGGATTCACAGTTGTGTGGACACACACATCTGGTGACTGCGGCGAGGTGGAAGACAGCCACCCGAGAAGACCGAAGTTCTTCTCTTTGGACGCGCATTGGTAGTAGAGTATTGTCGTTGAGATGCGACAGTAACTACCGGTGCCGTAATAGTGCACATGTTTTACAATAATAATTCTACTGACAGTTACAGATTTGTCACATTATTTTGGGAAATAAATTACAGCATGGAGCACGGTGATCATCTACCACCGCTCGGGCCAGTTTTGACGTAATCTCTCTCTATTTCCAACACGTAGGTAAATACATAAAAAAACGCGCAAACGTCATACAAACATACTCGTCATAAATAATAGTAGATACTCGGGTGGGAATCGAACCCGCCGATCTCTGCTCTGTAGTCGTTTCTTCCAGCTTTTGCATTACAAGGCCCGTCTACATAGGAATTACCAACAAAAGACCTTCAAATAAGAGATAAATTAGATACTTAAAAGGTGGTCTTAAGTTATTTTATTATTTGTAATTTTATTGATTCCTTTCTATTTAACAATTAGAGTTCAGCCATATCATTTTGTAAGGTTTCCCTTCAAAAAGGGGTTGTTCTGGATAATGAACTCATTACAAAAAGCCCCTACGCCTTTGGTTAAGTAAGTTGGTTTGGGTAAAGTTAAGCTACAAACTTTCCATAGCCGCCCGACGATTAGCAAATACATTATTTTTTATTTTCTTAATTCATAGTACTCTATTTTCAAAATTCATATTCCATTTTCAAAATTCAGATTCCATTTTCAAATTCCAATTTTTTTCTTTCTCTTTTCCGCCATTTAATAAAAAAAGTTAGCTCAGTTTCGCAGTGTACTAAACTATATGTATCTATGATTCAGAGGTCCCAAGTTTGAATCTGTAAATCATTTCGAAACTCACTCTAGCTATAGGACCTACTTAAATATCGATGAATGACTACATTTTATCGATAAAATTCGCGTCTGAATACCAATTACATTTAAACCGTGTCTTGATAATTATTATCAATAAAATAAATATAAAACATCCATATATTTTATTACAACTTTCATTACGTTTACGATATATTGGCAGGTACGATACTTCAAGCACTTTTATGTTACAGTTGATAATAAAATAAAAATAACATCTACCTTTATAGATAGATTGGTCTGATACATACCTATAAGTAATGCAGGTAGCCACCCTCACGTGCTGAAAACCTGTATAGGTGTAGGCAGGGACGATTAGCTGCTACTTTAACTTCTCACCGCCAATGAACACCGTGGTGCATTGCTGTCCTTAAGGGAGTAGGAGAGGGAAGGAAAGGAAGGGGAAGGGGGATCGGGCATCCGGATACCTCTCTCACCGAACGAAACGCGGCACGAGCCACTTCACGCCGATATTTCTAGAGGTTCGTTGCATCAAAGGGCCGGCTCGACCGCTGAAATACCGTGGTATTTCACCGGTCGAGCAGGCCCATTTATGCAGCGATCTGCAAGACCCTACCACTGTCTATTAGGTATTGTTAATTCGGTATAATTTAGGCAGTGGTCTGGATATCGCGGCTTGAATCCGGGCTGACGCCAATGTCTTCTAGCAGTTATGTGTGATAAATATAATATCTATGTCTGTCAACTATGTGCCCGGTAATGGCAATCAATTCCGTCACCTATTAGGAACAAAGTAAATATAACGAGTCCTAAAGGAAGGTGATGTCAGGAGCCTTAAAAAACAACTCGCCTGTATGAAAAGAGTCATGAAAGTCAAAGAAGCGAGTGAGGCATGTAAGAATCGTGCCTTATGACGCTGTGTTCCCTCTGCCTACCTTGTGATGTGTATGTAATTAACTGTAAAACATTTTTTTACTCGTTGTCTATAGGGCCTTACCTATGGAATTCAGGGTGATATGGTATGAAGTTATACCAGGATTACAAGTTGATACCTAACTTAAATCAGGAGAAGGATTGCTAGCCTTTTGGAATAGCAGGGCAAAGCGAGCAAGCGGTTCAGCTCTTGATAAGCAACTACCGCTGCCCATAGACACCTACAACACGGACAGTGTTACAGTTGCGTTGAAGTGGGATGGGAGGGAAAGGTGGGCCTTCGGATACCACTCTCACCGAACGAACCGTGGCGTGGTATTTATACCATTCATGCAGCGAACTGCGTGGCTCTACTTCATTTATGTATTTAGTATTTACTATTTTCTTTTTCTGTATTATTTTTAGTAAAAACAAGATTTGCAAACGGAAATACTTACAATGCTATTGAGGCCAAGTACCTACCATATATGGACCGTGTATAGTCCATAGCCACTTCAACAACATTAGTGCCAGTCAAATATATTTACTATTTATTATTTTCAGTTTTATAGTAATCTCTATTTGAAATTTTCCATACTTATCTCAATTTAAAGAGAATTGGTGCTATAATTAGAATTTACGACGACTACACCGCTCATAGAATGTTTAAACACCACACTTCTGACATTAAATTTTAATAAGACTACTAACGCCATCTGTTAGAATATATGTGAACTATGAAGTGAACTACGTCTGCTATTGGCTGCGTTTGACATGTTACTGTCATTTTGTTAGATGAGATAGACATATATTGGTAGTATGGTGTTAGAGTGAGATAGAGCAATAACAAACAGACATCGATTGGTAGAGGTCAGCGCGTCACGCGCGCATGTCAAGTGCATTTCGATAAAAATAAATTGACTGCCGAGTTTGGGAACAAGAACGTGTCCATATTGATGGAGATAAGATAGTATTATCTGGATATTGGTGTGTGGACACATGTGTGGCGGGTTATTTAAGGGATTAGCAGTGATGTAATCCCCCAACAAAAATAATCCACTCGAATATTTAGGGGGGAATGTTAAGATGATAGGAGATGATTCTAAAAGTTGATTCTATTCAATTTTTTCCAATTGACATCGTGGAATGGGTTCAAAAATACTTTTTTTATAACTTCTTGTCTTTCTACCCGAAGGTATGGGCAGAGGTTTTTAAGACTCGACACGCAATTTACGTCCCAAATACAATAACCGTTGGAACCTATACTGCTATACACCGGTCAAAATATCTTCAACTCAGTCTGTCAGTAATTCGAAAACTTTTACAATCTTTTTAGCTATCAGAATCGGGCACAATTTAGTCAGTCATCGAAATTAATTATTACCAGCACATAAAAGAGATTGGTATGCGCTCAGTTAGAATGGAACTCCGTGAGATCTTTTTTTTTTAAATACACTCAATTTTAGTTTATTTATTTCACCATTGATTACACAATTAACATTAGTAATAGGATACGACAAATGGCTAACTGCACTAAGAGAACTGTCAAGAGAACTGTAGATACTGAATACAATATTGCCCTTACATAACTTCACGTCAAATCCTTTGTGGGGTTGGCAGAGAGAACGGATCGCCATAAGGCACGATTCTTACACACCTCACTCGCTTCGTTGACTTTCATAACTCTTTTCATGCACGCACGTAAATTTTTAAAACTCCTGACATCACCTTCCTCCAGAACACGTTCTATTTGGTCATGGAATATGTGTCTTGTCCGTCTTCGACTCCTACATCAATCCGCTTTTGCATTGTATATCTGCTTAGTCAATCTTGCATCATCCATCCTTTCTACATTTCCGAACCATCATATTGCCCTTTTATAATATTTCAATAACAATGAAGGAGATGGGGGTTTTAGCTGACGTAGTTAATATGCTTAATACTATTTGTTTATAACAGCCCGAATTCCAACCCGATACTTCTGATTAAGAAGCTTGGTACTAAACCATTAGGACATTGAGACTGCCAATCTTTTTTATCTTCACCTTTTCACTCTCGGAAGTGTAGACTACCTTTAGTGAGTAAGAGCAATCAAACTAGGTTACACTATTTACAAACTAGGTTAGATTAATAGGTTTTTGGTGAATTTTCGTTTACTATCCATACATATACGTCTACATTTTAGGAATATGTAGACTCTTTAACGACAGTTTTTTTTACGAGTAATATGAGAAAACTATAAGACATAGTACGTCTAGAGAGACAGACATACATAAGAACCGTTACTCATACTTGTTGTACTTACTCATAAAAATTTCATAATATATTAGGTATAATTTAATAACTGAGTAAGTACAAATAAACACGTGACCTTTGTATATTATCAAACACTCTCCCTAATAATAACAACATTAGCAAAAATAATGGCTTGTTAACGCGTGCCAAAAGTCCCATTGCATTCTTATATAATAATAGTTAGGTACCTTGGTACCTACATAAATATAAAAACCCTTATTAAATATCATTCTCTCCCTTTCCCACACAACAGATAAGCGAATACTGCGTCCCTTTTCCTCGATTTTCATTTATCTCTTTAATTAAACAAAATTCTGTGAATTCAATGTAATATAAGTTTTAACACGTAATATATAAGGTTATTTTTATAACAACGAATGTTTTTTTTTGTGTTATCAAGATTAGGTAATATCGACACGATTGTATTGATGTGTGTGTGTTCTTAATTCATAATTCGAACAGAGTAAATTGCACATTACTAATTGCAATGTTTCGTGAACGACTTGACAGTTAAGCGTTCGATAAAAATATTGTCTCTTTCTAATATATGATAGTAGAGAAAGAGAGCGTTAGTGTAAACGAAGTGATAATCGAACGAGTTTCGCGGTAGGGGTCACCCTTAAACGCCGGCATCGATCCAACTCATGAACGGTGTTATACACGACATTAAATTTCCAAAAATTAAAATACTAAAGTTTAATTTTGTAAAATTATTGATACAATTAAATTTAATACAAAGTTAACTAAACATCTTCAAAATAATTAAATAAGTGTAAAAATTTTACTTCATGATTTACATACCTATTATTTATTGAGTGTTCTATCCCAATTGACATTTTTTATTAGTTACTTTATTTAATGTCTCGGTGACCCAGTGGTCGAGCACACGGCTTCTGATCCAGAGGTCCGTGTTCGAATCCTGACACTGGCTCACACCAATGACTGCGAAATTGTTTTCGGAAGTTAGGGTGATAAATATCGATGACTGAAAACTTTGTTCCCGGTATGGCAATAGGTTCGCCACCTATTCCATTTGGGACGTAAACATAACGGCGAGTAGAGGCTTAACAGCCGCTGCCTACACCTTCGCGTAACAAAGGCGTGAAGTTATGTTTGTTTATATTATTCACAAAATATACACATTACAAATTTATTTTCAAATATACACTTATAAAAAATCTACATTTGAAAATATAAAAATAAGTGACGACCGACCGATATCGGGTACAGCGACCAAGCCTATTTATTTAATTGCTATGACTGTTTATGTTATTTAATAGATGACATGGTTTCTGTTTTTATGATTCAGTTGCTATATATTTTTTCTGGTATGGTATAGGAGGGCAAACAAGCATGCGTGTCACCTGATGGTAAGGGACGAGCGCCGCCCATGGACACCTGCAACACATAATAGTGTTACAGTACAGTTGCGTTGACGACCTTTAAGTGAGTAGGATGGGAATGGATGGAGAAGGGAGATGGGCCTCGGGGTACCTCTCTCACCGAACGAAACGCGCTATGAGCCACTATACTTCGATCTTTTGAGAGGTCGTGGTATTTCACCGGTCGAGCAAGCCCATTCATGTAGCGAACTATTTGGCTCTACCACTGTTAATATATGTGGTATTTATAAATTATTATTACTGTATTACCCAATAGATATACATATGCAATCTAAGTGGTGATCGTGTTGGACTCATACAAGTCTGTAACAACTGAAAATATACTTTAAATATCCATCTATAGGATAATAATAATATAATATCTATCTATCTCCCATTATTATGTTACAAAATAGGGTTATCTAGATAACCCTATTTTGTAACATAATAATGGGCTATTAAAGATGAATATGAAAGGAATGTCTTGGAATGGGTGAGAAAAAATCCCGGGAAACTGTTCGCGGTGTATATCAGTATCGACTCACTAACACAAACAAAAAAGTTTTCACCCTACATACACTACTATAATACATATTATACCCACATGCATATATTTCGCACACAAGTAAAAATAGCCAAGCAAATCTCGACTTTATTATCAACATGGGTGCGACTGCGTCCTACGTTCAGTGATCTCGAAGTTAACCTCAAAATAAGAGTTTTGACCCAAAGAAATCATGCCGTGCAGTGGACTGTGCAGTTTCTTTTTTTATTATTATAGACAATAATATTTAGTTAGAATAATATTGTTCTGTTGTATAATTCTTCTGTGCGTTGTAAAATCGGGAGTGTTAGTGCTGTCTTTCCTATTTGATAGATACATTTTCGCCCAATATTCGTTCTGTCTACTTCGTGTACGGTCGTAGGATGTGGTGTGAAGTGTTCGCGTTAACAGTAGCTTCATGACAGTGTCGTTTCCGAACTGATAAATGACTTGTAAATGACAATTTGGAATAGTATGAGCGTGAGTTCTCAATTTTTTTCTGTGTACCTATCATTATTAGCGAGTTGAATTCAAATCGCGGAACATTCGAATTCTATTTCGAATTTTTTAAACGCTTTTTTATTTTTTATTTGAAACGGCCAGGAAGGGAAATTATTATTTAATGCGTTCATTAAAGTTTTTTAATTTTAGAATATAAACATACACTCCTATAAAATAAAAGTCGTAATTTAAATGATAGAAAAAAATCTACAAACTTAACCAAGTTAATAGTTTTTTTCTATCATTTAAACTACGACTTCTATTTTATGTTCTAATTTAAAACATTTGTCGACGCCTGATGTTTTTTTTAAATTATTTGCTGCACCTGCTTCACTCTATCTGATTTGTCAATCAAAGTAAATAGGTTTAAAATAGGTATTAGTTCACACAAAAAACGGATATGCAAAATATTTTTTTCACTTACTCATTAATTCGTTATTAACTAGGTTTATTTTTAGCTAGCTAGCTAAGCTTACCTTTAACTAAATAACTATTAACTAGTTAATAACAAATTGATATGTAAGTGAAAAAACTATTAAGCATACCTGTTTTTTTGTGTGAACTAATACCTATTTTAAACCTATTTACTTTGATTGACAAATATAATGGAGTGAAGCAGGTGCATCAAATAATTTAAAAGAAAAACTTCAGTCGTCGACAAATATTTTTAAATATTATTCCATACTATATGATCCTTTTTGCAATTTATTTCACGGCAGTGGACACAAGTCCTTAAGCCAATACTTTCATCATATAATATCATTTCATCATTAGCCTTTTGAGGTCCACTGCTGGACATAGGCCTCCCCCATAGAGCGCCACAACTGCCGGTCTGCTCAATCATGGGGGGTTTTTGCCATAATCGTCACGCTTGGCAGGCGGGTTGGCGATCGCAGTAGGCTGTATTTTCTTGAGAGAGAATGCTGCTGCCCATTCTTCTAGCTTTTCCCTTAGTCGCCTTTTACGACACCCACGGGAAGAGATGGGGTGGCGGTATTCTAAGCCGGCGCCACATAGCCAATACTAAGTATATCTTAATTAATATGAGGTTATTAAGTATCAGTTTCGTTTATTCTTATCTTATCCGTTGATAATACTAACTGAATACCTACTATGTATATCAATATCTATAGGTATGTCATTCAGTAGCTGTATATTCTCTACAGTTCAATAGTTTGTTGCAATCAAAAAGTAACCTTATTTTCACTGCTTTTGTTATTTTTTTTCAATGTTTAAAACACTGTTATGATTTGTATTAAAATTTATTCAGTATTGAGATTGTTGGGGAATTGAGTTATCATGGATTGCATATTACTTACGTCATATTTGGTATGATGAGGAAGACATACCTATAATGTTTTATAAGTAGGTACTTCTTCTTGTAGATTCATACTTGCCAAAAATTAGAAGGTACAGTAATGATTACTACCTCCCGGCGAATTAATGAAGTAATTAATGAAGAAATTTATTAAACTTAACTGTAGTATGTCTAGCTATAGGCTTTACCACGTCAAAGTACCCCTGCCAGAGGAACAAGATTGTCAGATACCTTAATAGTGAGATTATGTAGAATATGGTCCACAAAATTCTGCAGTAGTCCTTTCTATGCTTATTTTCTTTTATTCTCTCTCTCTCTCTCTCTCTCTTCTCTGGTACTTACTCCTATCTGTCTCATAATGAGAGATAAAAGAGATACACATATTCTCGCGTCACTCCCACATAACTCTTGCTGTTTATTAGCCAATTGTTAAAAGGAAAGAATTGGCGCTGCTTACTCCTTCACGTATTAGGAGCTTAGAGGAATACCAGAGCAATCACGATGAGAACGTTTACCTGTAGGATTATTATAATAGATACATACATACCTACATAACTTCACGCCAAATCCCTTGCGGGGTAGACAGAGAGAACAGACAAAATATAATATTAAAACATAACATACATAACATAACTTCACGCCCTTTTCTACCCGAAGGTGTAAGCAGCGGCTGTTAAGCCTCGTCTCGCCGTTATATTTATGTCCCAAATGGAATAGGTGACGAACCTATTGCCATACCGGGCACAAAATTGTCATCCATCGATATTTATCACACGTACCTAACTTCCGAAAATTTCGAAAATCATTGATGTGTGCCATGACTTGAACCCACTACTTCTTGAATCAGAAGCGGGGTGGTAGCCACTACGCCACCGAGACTGTGATAATATTAAAACTTTCATAATATACCTTTTAATGAGACCATATTAATACCAAAGGGTCTAGTAAGCAAGAAAGTGTTTTTACCTATAACCCACAGCATTACGCGAATGAAGAATGATTGAAAAAAGATATTTACGACGAACTTTTTTATTGCGCGTAGAAATGTCCTTTTGGCATTTTACGAACGCCTATATATATATATTATAAAAGTAGGACAGTGGTGGTTAAAGAGTCTTTTGAAGAGTGTGGGGGTGGGGTTATCATCTAAGCCTCTAAGGACTTCATCAGGCACCGGCAACGCCAATCAAGTACTCTTAATCAGTATAATACACAGCAGGTTTCCTGCAGACTTATTAATAGGTATTTAATCTTCAGTTTGAAGTAACATCCGTGTAATCAAGTATCTATACTTACTTATTTTTTACTAACACTGTAACATCATTTACTAAAAAAAAATGGTAAACTCTATAATATATATAATCATTATAATGTATAAAAACCAATAAATAGGTTATGGGCCCAGATTACACATAGCATACCTATTTATTAAAAAGGTACCTTATATTATACTAACAATTCTCTGTCTTCATAAGACTATTAATTTTTGGTTGGAAGTAGATGGCGCTATATCTATTAAGTACAAAAATATTATTATTATTTAAACAATTAATTTAAACAGCGTCGAAAACTCATCAAATTCATAACATCAGCGCTTTCAAAACACATATTCCTACTAAAATTCATTTGAAATGTTTCCTTTTCGTATAATATTCTCATCAAAAGTTTCAACCAACGAATAATATTCGATAAGTCTATCTCTTGATTACTCTGCCAACTGTTGCATTAACAAAACCGTGGTGGGTCGAGGCAATAAAATAGGGGGGTGGACCCCCACCACCCCGGAAACCCTTAAGGTTACAAGGATTTTAAAAATCCCCCTTTCTGTACGTATTTCTGAGAGATACTTTTGTAAATTTAAAAGATTGCACAGGAAGAGGCGAGTGAACATTTTATTACTCGTGTTAAATATGTATATCATACCTTCGCGCTAAGTCTCTTGCTGTGTAGGCAGAAATTATAGAGAGATATAAGACACGATTGTTAAACTCGTACACTACACTCGCTTCTTTGACTTTCATATGTCTTATCGTAATAATAACTTATGGAAAGATGGAGAGTTGGGATGGAGAGTTGGGTATGGCAGAGTGTGCATGAAAGTAGGATAAACGCGGTAGAAATTAGGGCATTTAGCCAAATCTGCGGAGTGACTCACGCTAACCGCGTCGAAAACAAGGTTGTAGGAGTCGAGGACAGCCAAGACACACATTCCATGACCAAATAGAACGTGTTTTGGAGGAAGGTGATGTTGGGAGCCTCAAAAATCGACGTGCATGAAAAGAGTTATGAAACTCAACGAAGCGAGTGAGGCGTGTGCGTGTGCGTGTGCGTGAATCGTGCCTTTTGGCGCCCTGTTCTCTCTGCCTACCCCTCAAGGGATTTGGCGTAAGGTTTTAATGGCTCCTGAGTACACCTTCAGCTAGGACATAGGACAGGAGAAGGAAACAGGAGAAGGGTAGGATCTATAAAGGCATGGACGGAGTAGTAAACAAGATATGATTAGGAGTGTTGGAGACGAATTAAAGACGAAGGGGAGAGTGAAAAATCAAAACCTGTTGTTTCAACCCCAAATAATAGGAACAGGGCAGGAATATGACGATAATGAATAGTGAAAAGTGGGTTTTCTAATAATATATTGTTTTTGTAAAGATAAATTCCTGTCACGCACGGATCAATCCCAGGAGCTCGGTTTGGGATGAAGGGACGTCGACCCTTTTCCGGGAAGATAGTTACATATCAATTATTAGTGGGAACCTCAAACTTACTTACATACAATATATATAGTGTACCTTTATACCACGAAACCAACGGTCACAAATATTATGGTTGACATCCAACATTAGAAATATAAAAAAATATATAAATAATAGTCTCGGTGGTCCAGTGGTCGAGAACCTGGCTTCTGAATCCAGAGGTCGCGGGTTCGAATCCTGGCTGACACCAATGAATTTTCGAGATTCTTTTCGGAAGTTATGTGTGATAAATACGGAAGACTAAAAACTTTATGCCCGGTGTATGGCAATAGGTTCGCCACCCATTCCATATGGGACGTAAACATTACAGCGTGTGAATATATTAAAGTGATTAAGACAAATTTTCAAATTATACCGAGTTTTGTTTATTTTAAATATTAATTGGGCAATTTTAATGGGTAGTGCAACCCTAAAATTGTGTGTGCACTTTCTGAAAATATTAATAAATTCTAAATAATATTTTCTTCAACAATAAGTCTATTTACCTATATTTAACATAATTCACCAAATGACGACTATGTTAAAAATAGTAAGATAATTTCGTAAAAAAAAAAACGTCCAATAACTGGGACAGAGGATGTTTGATACTGATATCTAATCATTACATAGTATAAAACAAAGTCACTTTTCGCTGTCTGTCCCCTTATATGCGCATATCGTTAAAACTTCGCAACGGATTTGAATGCGGCTTTTTTTAATAGTTACAGGGTGTCAACGGGGTGGTTTTGATCTATAATTCATGTATAGTGTAGTAAAAAAGTGATAATTTTCAAGATTTAGTACTTAAATCGCAAACGCTGCCTGAACCCTAAGTGATAATTCAAAACAATGTACTACATTATTATACACCTTAAAAAGGTCTACAAAAAAGTCCGCGAGGGCATATGTCTATCTCTTAGGGATAACCCACAGTGGCCATTTTTATTTTTTTATTTTTTACGAGAAATGACTTTGACTTGACTTTAATATCCTGGCTCTTTACAGCATGCATTTTAAACGAATATTTTCGCAGATATTGCAGTATTAACATAGCGGGACAGCAGTTATTACTTTAGATGCGGAACAAAGTTCGCCGGGTCAGCTAGTTACATAGTATAAAAAAGACGCTTTCCGCTGTCTGTCCCCTTATATGCTTATATCTTTGGAACTACGCAACGGACATTGGTGAGGTTTTCTTTAAAGGATAGAGGGTATCAGCGGGGTGGTTTATATTTATAATTTATATTTACTGTAGCAAATAAAAAGTAAAAATTTTCGAGATTTAGCGCTTTAATTGCAAACGCTGGCTGAACCCTAAGTGATAGAACAAATCAATGTTACATTATTAAAGACCTTCAAAAGGTCTACAAAAAAGTCCGCGATGGCATATGTCTATGTCTTAGGGATAAACCACAATGACCATTTTTATTTCTTTTCTGAGGCGAAACAAAGTTCGCTAAGTCAACTAGTAAACCATTAAAATAATTACAAACCGGTAAAACAGTAATATGTATTCTAGCGACTTGAAAGGTTCAAACATTATACTGCAACATGGGACCTAAAATTCATAAATGCCTCTGACACCTTCGTAAATTAAAGACGTGAATTTACAAAACATTTTTTTTTCTTTTCCCCTTACTTTGACAACGGAATGGACGGCAATTTTAGTTTTCCCTTTCAGATCAATGCTACAGGTTAGTTGGTCGCACTATACATAGGTATAATATAAACTTTACCCTTCCACATAAAATGTCAAAACGTGTTGCCAGCCGTAAAAATAGCTATAACATTGCTCACAACCCCTACATTCGGCGTTTATTACATCAACACACCAATAGCATAGCTAATAATGTTGCCACAGATGTGGTAACAGTAATTAAAAATTACTACATGTTACTAATATTTACTACCAACTTTTTGGTATTAAAACCTCTTTGGTAAATATGTGAAGCGTTTTTTTTTAACATAACATAACTTTACGCCTTTTTCTACCCGAAGGTGTAGGCCGTGGCTGGTAAGCCTCGACTCGCCGTTATGTTTACGTCCCAAATGGAATAGGTGGCGAACCTATTGCCATACCGGGCACAAAGTTTTTCAGTCAGCGATGTGCATCACACATAACTTTCGAAATTGATTTCGAAAAGTCATTGGTCTTTGCCAGGATTCGAATCCGCGACCTCTAGATCCAGAGCGGGCTGCTCGATCACTGGACCACCGTGACGTTTTTTAAAAATAAGATTTTTAAATCATAAAATTTTTGAAGTTCGATTTTTGAAATTGGAATTATAAAAACAAACATTTTCACACATTATTTGTCGTAAATGTTACTCAATTATATTTATTTAATGTAAAAAAATAAAAAAAGGTATTGAATAAGTACACTCAACCCTCAATCAATACAAATATAGGCAGACACCGTCATTGTGTTGAGGTGTACCTACCCTCCCTCCCTAAGGCACCAGTTGAATGCGACATTGATCCAAACGGAGGGTTATACGAGAAAAGTTAGGGATGACCGACATACAATAAAAAAATGATAAATGATGTTTAATTGCCGTTTAGATTTTTTTTTCTATTATAGCCGATGGGCTTCGTCCGCGAGGCGTTTGGCATTTTTTTGACATTTTCAGATATTAATAATACTAGGTTACTAGGTTATGCTTTCTAATGAGGCCCTCAGATATTCTAAAATCGACATGAAATCTATTAAATAGTTTTGTGATTGGGTAATATAACGCAAGTAATTAATAATATCTAATAATATCTAGGTAAATGAATGAATGAATGAATAAATGAAATGAATAATAATTACAATGATTTTTTTATAGTTTTTGCCGTTTACGCGTTTCTAATCTGAGTTCTTTATTTTATTTTATTTTAAACTACTTTTACAGATGCCGTTACTCTCATAATTTATTATATATGTATGTATATTTATGTACTAGTTGACTCGGCGAACTTTGTTCCGCTTCAAAAGTAATGATTAAATAAATTTTTGTATTTATTACTTTTTCTTTAGTGTATCATACATGAATTATATATAGATACAAACCACCCCAGGACAGACAGCGGAACATCACTTTTTTTATTTTTTTTATGGAATAGGAGGGCAAACGAGCTTGCGTGTCACATGATGTTAAGTAACTAGCGCCGCCCATAGACATCTGCAACACATATAGTGTTACAGTTACGTTGCCGACCTTTAAGGGAGTATGATGGGAAAGGATGGGGAAGGGAAGTGGACCTCCGGGTACCTCTCTCACCGAACGAAACGCGGTATAAGCCATTTTACGCCAATCTTCTGAAAGGTTGTGGTATTTCACCGGTCGAGCCGGCTTATTCATGCAACGAACTGCTTGGCTCTATCGCTGTATTTTATACTATGTAATGATACGTAAATATACATAATACCCAAATTCTCTATAATATAACGAAAATACTCCAATAGACCGACCCCATCTATTTCCTGGTGCTTACGCCCGAATACTGAACTGCCCCTCAAATCTGACAATCATTAAAGTGCTACTTACTGCTCAAAGTTCACGTATTCTGTGTAATGTGACAGCTACTTAAACGCTTAAGTAGCGCTTATATATTTGAGTGGCGGTTCAGTATTCGGGCTTTAGTAATTTATCCAGCAAATCTATAAAAGCTGCCTTCGCCATCGCCCATTACAAGCTTGAATATATAAAATACCACCAATTTAAAACTTCGTGGTACATGACAGGCCAGTTTTAAGGCAAAAGTAACTTTTATACAGTCTATTTGAAATTCAATTTCCTTTCATTTTAATTAAAATCATAACATTGATTGGGAGTCCCAAATGATTGAAATTTCAATAAAAAAGTGTTATTAAAAGACATTTTGTATTTCATATATATTATTTTAAGATTCAAGCCTTTTTTTGAGTAACTCTCTCCACAAATAAATGGACTATCAATCCTTTTTTTTTTTATGAGAGTAACTCAGGTACTACTGGTTTGCATGGAATAAAATAATGTGTGTTGGATAGTTCATCTATCGAGAAAGACTTTAGATAATATAACATTACGCTACGATAATTAGGAGCAGGCCACAGATATTTTTACTGCTAAAAGTATTTATGTAGGTATTTATTGAAGTACGAGGTTTGACGATCAGCTAGTTAGTAAATATTTTTGTTATCTCTGTTAACTGTCATTGTTACTCTTTCTCATTTACTTCTTCTTTTCTTAATAGATAAAAATAAATTAATAAATGATTGTAACAAATACTAAAATTATATTATCTAGACGGTCTCGGTGGTCCAGTGGTCGAACACGATCGAATCCAGAGGTCGCGGGTTCGAATCCTGGCTCACACCAATGAGTTTTCGAAATTAATTTCGAAAGTTATGTGTGATCTATATCGATGACTGAAAACTTTGTGCCTGGTATGGCAATAGGTTCGCCACCTACTCCATTTGGGACGTAAACGTAACGGCGAGTCGAGGCTTAATAGCCACTGCCTACACATTTGGGTAGAAAAAGGCATGAAGTTTTATGTATTGACATCTATATAATAAAAACCTACAAAAATTACATCTGTATGTTGAGTCGGGCATAATATTACCTACGCGCGACTTAAACACGCTTGAGAATATAGTACATTTCATGTCATAGCGCCATCTTCAATAATTTTCCGGAACTAAGAAAAATATTAACGTCAGTGACGATATGTTCTGTATTACATGAACGCTTTCTCCCTGAAAGTTTTCAGTCGTATTCTGTGAGACGTTCACTAGGTGTCGCTGTTACATATTATGTACATAAGCCTTTTTTCTCCTGACAAAAATACAGCTTTTCAATTAATTACAAGATTTTTATAAATTACTAGCTGACCCGGCAAACGTTGTCTTGCCGAAAAATAAAATTTTAAAAATAGGGGTTGATCGCAGGGGGTTGAAATTTTAGAGTTGTATGTATTTTTGTATCCCGTTTTATAAAAATAATAAGAAACAGAAATATATCGAAAAATTAAAAAAAAAATTGAGGGGTGGGCTACCCTTGTGATTTAGGGGGATGAAAAATAAATGTTGTCCTATTCTCAGACTAACCCGATATGCACAGAAAATTTCATGAGAATCGGTCAAGCCGTTTCGGAGGAGTATGGGAACTTATATATTAGAATGGAATTATATTATGGAATTTTATATATTAGATTTTCTGTATAATAATATCTTCTTATAAATTTATTCTATTCAATTAGACCTGATTGTTTGGGTGGCGTCTGTCTCATCTGTTGTTTACTATCCAGTCACTGATGCCAAATCACCATGCCAAGCTACACAGTTCAGCATCGCGTCCAAATGCTAAAACATTATCATCAAAATGAGTGTTCCTTAATGCGAGAATTTCGAGAATTACGACCATTAATTTTAAGGCCGACACGGTGGTCCTTCCTAGCCGATTTTCCGTCATTTGGCGGACAAATTCAAGACGAAATGTTCGCACAATCAGCCGACCACGTAGTTCGCTGCATGAATGGGCCGGCTCGACCGGTGAAATACCACGACCTCTCAGAATATCGACGTAAAGTGGCTCATGCCGCGTTTCGCTCGGTGATATATGTATCCAGAGGACCACCCCTTAAAAATCAAATAGTTTATTTTGCGGATGAGGGTACATAATAGGTCTTAGTAATAGTCAATACAATATCACACCTTATCCTACCACCTGGCATGCAAAAATTTACAATTGATGATTTTAATTATAATAATAACAGTTGCAGAATGAATGTCAAATATTAGAGAAATAAATAATAATGTAAAATTTAGGAAGTAACCTAACATTAAAACAACTTTTAGGATTATATCGCGTTTATTTATCACTTATTTATATTTATTTCCCGACGTTTCGAACTCTTTACAGCGATCATTTTCACGAGTGATGAACGACTACCATCTTTTTGTTCATCACTCGTGAAAATGATCTCTGTAAAAGATCTTTACGAATTAAATTAAAAGTCAAGATAAATATAAAAAAGAAAATTAAAATGAAATGTCAAAAAATGAAATGTCAATAAAAATGTTTACGAATTTAAGTTAATAGTCAAAAGAAATTCAAATTAAATGTTACAAAATATAATGTCAAGAAAAGATTTAAGTATTTCCAGATTTATTTCCACTTTAGATAGCTCTCTCTAGCTTTAGTTGAATTTATCAATAAGGAACTCATCTGTTTATAAATCATTTTTTAGAGTTTTTTTTTAAATTGAGATGTATGGAGATACCTGACATTTTTGGGTATTTTGGTAAATATTAAAGGACCCATTCCGGATTTCTCAATCACCTACTTGACACAAAAAATAGACGTAACGTTAAATAAATGTCAACAGGAATAAACTTGATTAACTTTCCTCATATTGCGCACTTCAAAATTGATAGGTAGATGGGTTCTCACTCCACAGGAGATTGCTTTCGTTTACGCCAAGTTATCAAAGTAGCAGTTCAAAGGAAAATCTTACGATAGAACTCATTTAAGAGGAATATAATACATACAAAAAATAAATATCTAATCATTATATTTTACTATCTATATTTTATTAAATATTTTAAACATAACATAACATAACTTCACGCCTTTTGTTACCAGAAGGTGTAGGCAGCGGCTATTAAGCCTCGTCTCGCCGTTATATTTACGTCCCAAATGGAATAGGTGGCGAACCTATTGCCATACCGGGCACAAAGTTGTCAGTCATCGATATTTATCACACGTTACTTTCGAAATTAATTTCGAAAACTCATTGGTGTGAGCCAGGATTCGAACCCGCGACCTCTGGATTCGATCGTGTTCGACCACTGGACCACCGAGACCGTCTAGATAATATAATTTTAGTATTTGTTACAATCATTTATTAATTTATTTTTATCTATTAAGAAAAGAAGAAGTAAATGAGAAAGAGTAACAATGACAGTTAACAGAGGTTAGAAGGTCAGAGTTCAGAGTTATAAGGTCTCCGTGGTCCAGTGGTCGAGAACCCGCGGAGGTCGCGAGTTCGAATTCTGAATCACTTCAATGACTTTTCGAAATTGTTTTCGAAATTTATTTTTTTTTATAGTATAGAGGGCAAACGAGCAGGCGTGTCACCTGATAGTGAGCAATAAACGCCGCTCATGGACTCCTGAACACATATAGTGTTACGGTGGCGTTGCTTACGGTGGCGTGGTCGGGAGTGGGATAGGAAGGAGAGGGGGAAAGGGATTAAGCCTCCGCATATCTCTCACCGAGCGAAACCCGACAAAAGCGTCAACTTTACGTCGATATTCTGAGAGGTCGTGGTATTTCCATGTCGAGCCGACCCATTCGTGCAGCGAACTGCGTGACTCTGCCACTGACGAAGTGTGACTGATGTAAGGTATATTTATAATACTTTCTAGATACAATACATTTTACATTTTAAAAGCTTTTATTTAACTTGCACTGTATGTATGTATGTATGTAAGTATGTATGTTCGGTGGAATCTTGCAACTCAATTTTGAAGTAGATATCTTCAACCGATTGAGCTGAAATTTTGTATACACGTTTACTTTGGATGACAATGCATGATATGATGTGTGACATTATTCTATATCCAATATGGCGGACCACCCAAGATGGAGGAATGGATATTTTGAATGCTTTTCTGCAATATGCGTATCAAATGAAAGGGCTTATTGATTGTAACTTAAAAAATAATATGACGTCATTCTAAATCCAATATGGTGGATTATCCACGATGTAGGAAAACATATTTTAAGCTTCTGTACAATATGGGTATCAAATGAAAGGGCTCATTGAGAGTAACTGAAAAAATAATGTGACGTCATTCTAAATCCAATATGGCGGATCATCCAAGATAGAGGAACAGTTTTTAATGCATTTCTACAATATGAGTATCAAATGAAAAGGCTTGTTAATAGTAACTCAAAAAAATGACGTCATTCCAAATCCAATATGGCGGGAAAAATATTAGCATTTCTACAATATGGGTATCAAATGAAAGGGCTTGTTAAGAATAACTCGAAAAATAATGTGACGTCATTCTAAATACAGTACGGTGGACCATCCAAGATGACGGTACACATATTTTTGATGCATTTCTACAATATATGAATTAAAAATCATCATTGCGATGAAATAGAAAAGAAAGCTCCAAGCTGAAATTGAATTAGATGATCTCCTTATTGAAGAGCTGGACTGTTTGAAATTAAACGGTAAACTAACTTGCAATAATGATGCGTTGAATGAAATGACACTAACCTAGCCAGCAATAACTAAAAATAAAAAAATAAAAAAATACTGAGGCTTTAAGTTGATACTTGAAATTTTCAAGGAAATATTATTTTCATATTTTTAGAGCGCTTAAATAAAAGCTTCTTTAAAAAGGGTTTTTTGCTTTAATTTATTTAATATCGTGATATCTTTTAAAATGTAGTGAATTTATTTCGATAAGATTAATCGCAAAACCGACATCATTGGACTTATAAAAAAAACACTCACTGTGACTTAGCTACCCTGGTTTGAACATACGGTGTCCCTTTTTTCTTTCTTGGAATCAACAACAATGACCAAATAAAAAAGTCGTTAAAGTGGTATTAAAAAAAACGAAAGGTTGACAAAAAACTTCGGACAAGTCCCTGGCATTGCTATTAATTAATATTATAAAGCGTTGATTGAATTTGTAAATATTATCAATGTCTTGGTTGTTAGTGCCCGCTAATATCGCGCACATTGGGAGAGGCCTATGTCCAGCAGTGGACTGCAATAGGCTGATGATGATGACCCGCTAATATCAACACTCAACAGCTAAGCTAGTGAGGCGTGTAATAATCTTGCCATATGGCATTTTGTTCTCTTTGCCCACACCGCAAGGAATTTGGAGTGAATTTATGTATGTATCGTTTCGTATGTAGCGAGACGAGGCTTAACAGCCGCTGCCTACACCTTCGGGTAACAAAAGGCGTGAAGTTATGTTCTTTTTTTGTATATGTGATAAATATCGATATGCAATATGCTCGGTGCCCGGTATGGCAATCGGTTCTCACCCTATTCCATTTCACGGACTTAAACATATCGACGAGTCGAAGCTTAACAGCCTCTGCCTACACCTTCGGGTAGAAAAAGGCGTGAAGTTATGTTATGTTATTTTATTTCTTTGATAAAAAGTGAATTGAAACTTTCAAGAATATACATAATTATTTACGTTAGGGCATTTCTGATGACGTAATAACTTCATGCCACGTCTTCTTGTGGGTTAAGCATAGAAATGGATTTCTATAAGGTACGGTTCTTTATACACCTAACTTAACGTTGACTTTCATAACTCTTGTCATACGCTCGTCAGTTTCTGTGGTTCCTGACATCACATTTCCCAATGATATGTTCAATTTGGTCAAGGAAAATGTGTCGTAGCCGTCCTCGACTGCTACATCTTTCCGCTTAACGATAATCGGGGTCAGCGGGTTCAGTCTCCACGCGACTACAAATATTTATGACAAGCATGAATGTTTGTATGGCGTCTGAGCGTTTTTCTATGTATTTTAAGTATGTATTTACAAAAGAAAAGTATTTTTTTTATTGGATTGGAGGGCAAACGAGCAGGCGTGTCACCTGATAGTAAGCAACCAACGCCGCCCATGGACAACAGCAACACATATAGTGTTACTGTTGCGTTGCCGACCTTTAAGGGATAGGGGATAGGAAAGGATAGGGAAGGGAGGTGGGCCTCCGGGTACCTCTCTTACCGAACGAAACGCGGCATGAGCCACTTTACGTCGGTCTTCTGAGAGGTCGTGGTATTTCACCGGTCGAGCCGGCCCATTCATGCAAAAATAGTATATATGTATTAATATCTGTTATCTATTTTCCATAGCACAAGCATTTAATTACTTAGCTTCGAACTAGATAGAGGGCGCTGTGTGTATTTCGTACTAAATATTATTATTATTGTTTAATTTTACCCAACTACACTTATAGGGAGATTATGTTTTAATTTACTAGTTGAGTTATATCATATATTACGTGGTATTCTGTACTGATATTATGATAAGCAACAGAGCACAGGGTTAAATAATCAGAAATCTCAAGTTGTGGATTTTGTCTTAAGTATAGTACACACTGGTATTAATATTATGTGTCAAAATAAATAAAATATTTAGAGCCAAGCAGTTCGCTGCATGAATGGACCGGCTCGACCGGAGAAATACCACGACCTCTCGGAAGATCGACGTAAAGTGGCTCATACCGCGTTTCGTTCGGCAACAGATGTACCCGGAGGCCCACTTCCATTCCCCATCTTTTCCTATCCTTGAAATTTCAACAACGCAACTGTGACACTATATATGTTGCAAGTGTCCAAAGGCGGTGCTGGTCACTTAACATCAGATCTTGCCTGCTCGTTTGCCTTCCGAACAGCTCCTTGTAACAATATCAATGGACTGGCAACTCAGTACTTCGCTTCTGTATTAAAAGTAGCAGGTATCAATGTCGGAGTAAGGTGATGTAAGGAGCCTTATAAGCTGACCAGCGTGTAAGACAAGAGTAAGTAATGAAAGTCGTTGAAGCGAGTGAGGTGTGTAAGAATCGTGCCTTATGGCGCTCTGTTCCCTCTGCCTACCCTGCAAGGGCGATGATGTATAATTATGTATGCATGTTTTAGAGATGGCGTTGTAAAGATGTATAATTCAAATACTTTATTATACGACTTAGATAAGTCGAAAGTAATGTTTTTATTTAGATTTATTTTAGCTTTACCTAAATAAAATAATTTTTAAGCCCGCATTGAAATCCAAAATTATTTTTATATCTATTAATTTACTTAGAAAGAGTGCTATAGATGTGTACTATCCCTATTCATACCGTTTATAGTTCGATGGGACATACAGATAGACCGTCCCTAATAAAGGTTACCTTCGGGAACGTCAGATAAAATAACAAGCGGTGTCAGCTTTCAGGGTACTACAATACTGAGAGATATATAGATAGGCAGATATTTATATAATATAGGGTAGGTATAAATATAATGGCTGAATTGTTTATGACCGCAATTTATGATCCCCTTTATAACACAGTGGTAGAGCCAAGCAGTGCGCCGCATGAATGGGCCGGCTTGACCGGTGAAATACCACGACCTCTCAGAAGATCGATGTATCATGTGGATCATGCCACGTTTTGTACGGTGAGAGAGGTACCCGAAGGCCCACCTCACTTCCCGTTCCTTTCCCATCCTACTCCCTTAAAGGTCGGCAACGCAACTGTAACAGTATATGTGTTTCAGGTGTCCATGGGCTGCGCTGGTCACTTATCATCAGGTGACACGACTGCTCGTTGTTTAAAAAACGCTTTTTCAATCCTCCTCCCTCTCAAATAGCTTTATTTTCATATTTATCATACAAAATGTTAAAAAATAGTCAACAAATACAAAATTTAAAATAATAACTTAATTATTATTCTCAATGAAATGTTTAAAATCGAGCGCTTGAGGAAAGTGCTCTCGTGGAACAAGAAAACACGGACGCAATCATAACGAGCGGCCCTAATTTCTGAGTCATATCATGAGAAGAACCCGGCAAGAAACCATGTATAATATGTAATAATAATGCGTTTGAAATGTGGTGTTGGAAAAAGATGCTGCGTATTCCTTGGATAGCATTCCACACATCGGCACATCGCCAGAAAGGAGGGAAAAAACTTGGAACAGCTTATGGTCACTGGCAAGGTCGACAATTGACGTTCAAGACATGCGAATAATTTACATTACCTAAAATATGCTCGTCCACTTTCAAAAGTATAATAAAGAGACCAATCGAGGCCACTCGGGACCAGAGGTCTGATCTGTTCTACGCTCAGAGAATTAGCATTGCCATTCAGCGTGGCAATGCGGCCAGTCTTCTGGGCACGCTGCCAGTAGACCGAGATGCAAGAAATTTGATTACAGCTAGTCTTGTATCTGTATACCTAAATTGTAAATAATGTAATTAAATCATTTCTTCTCATTATATTGTGAAACTGTATTTGAAATCGGTCCTTCTCATATCTATAAAACGATCAAGCATATAGTTAATATAAATTCCTTCTATCTGTTCAGCAAATGGGAACAGACGACAGCATGAGCGACGACGTGTTTGAAGACGACAGTCTGCGAGCTCCAGCCCAGCGCAGTACACCTTCCCCCACTGGATATAGTGACTATTACCCACCAGCTGGGACTCCTGCACGCTGCCAGCCCGACGAGGACATTCCCATCCATAAGGTAAGCATATAAGGCCATTACGTCCTTTCCTCTTTTTGCGTGTTTTTTAGAAGTTAGGGGCTAACGAGTACACCTGATGATAGACAATCAGTGCCGACCATGGCCTTCGGATGCCTCTCTCACCGATATGGGCCATGACATGAGCAAGTTTACGTTGGTATTTTGAGAGGTCTTTTCTATGGGGTGAAAAGGCAAACGAGCAGGCGTGTCACCCAATCGCAAGCAACAAACGCAGCAAATGTACTCCTGAACACAGATAGTATAGCAGTTGCGTTTCCAGTCTTTTCAATGGGATATGGAAGGGATCCGAAGTGGGATGAGAAACGAAGAAGGATAGGGATTGCACCTCCGGATACCTCTCTCACCGAGCGAAACGCGGCATGAACAACTTTAAGTTAATACTCTGAGAGGTCGTGATATTTCACCGGTCGAGTCGCACCATTCATGCATCGAACTGTGTGGCTATACTACTTTAAAAATCGTTCGAATAGCCTTTTTATTAGGCACTTAATCAATTTCAAAGACTTGTTCGCAAACGGTAATACGATTAGTGGAAGAGTTCTCTTTACATTTGTCGACGACTTTTCCAGCTTTACAAAAGTTTCGACGCTCTCTCTCTCAACCTTCGGAGCGAGTCGTATTGATTTTGAACTTCTTGTCTTGGATATTAACGCACGAGTGACTTATTGAAAGGAAGTCAGTCTCGAGTCTTGCTCGGAGACTGTACATTTATTAGCTTTATTGATACTAGAAATTGTTAAGTTAATACTCAGAACTGACAACTGAACAAGTCTTTACAAAGTAGACCATCCTGCTTCTGAATCGAGAAGTCGTGGAGTCGTATCCTTGTTGCACAGATTTGTCTAACTTCTTTTCAGTAGTCATGTGTGATAAATATCGATGAATGACAACTTTGTGTCCGGTGTATGGCAATAGGTTTCGCCAGATATTCCATTTGGGACGTAACGGCGCTTTTGGGTAGAAAAGGCGTGAAGTTACGTAGTCTAGCTAGCTCATCTTCCAGTCCATTCTTATTCTTCTTTGTACGATATTAAAATTCTAAAAACTGTTGTTTACTTTCGGTAGCTATAATAGCTTTTAACCGACTTCGAAAAAAGGAGGAGGTTCTCAATTCGTCTGTATGTATAATATTTTTTTTTATGTATGTTCACCGATATTTTCGTCAATTATGGACCGATTTCAAAATTTTTTTTGTCGTTATGTGTTTACTTTCGAGATGGTCCCATTTTCACTACGATCTGATGATGGAAACCAGGAGAAATTGAAGGTATCCACCAAAAGTTGTATGCAAGTATACTGTTTTTATTACATAATAGTAATGTCTTAGGGATATTCTTTATGGTGCCAACATTTGATGCTGCTTTGCTGATGAAGAAGCCACAAAACTCCTCAACGGTTAGGAGTTTGAAGACAACACTGCAATTGGTCAATAGAAACTACTTGGTAGTATGTAGGGCTAGCGTGTTGCTTGTAAAGTATGCTGGAATATACACCTGATGCTGCTATGCTGATGAAGAAGCCACAGAACTCCTTAACGGTTAGGTGTTGGGAGACAGTACTGCACTTAGTCGATAGAAACTGTTTAGCAGTATATAGAACTAACGTGTTACTTGGGAGGTATGCTTGAATCAACGTCTGATACTGCTGTGCTGATGATGAAGCTACAGAACTCTTATACGGTTAGGAGCTAGTACATTAATCTGTAAAAAAAAAAAATATTTTCTTAATTAATTTCCAGGCTATGATTAGCCTTCATTCGGGCTGTAGTGGTATTGGGTCTACTCATACATACATACATAACTTCACGCCAAATCCCTTGCGGGGTAGGCAGAGAGAACAGAGCGCCATAAGGCACGATTCTTACACGCCTCACTCGCTTCGTTGACTTTCATAACTCTTTTCATGCACGCGCGTCGGTTTTTGAGGCTCTTAACATCACCTTCCTCCAGAACACGTTCTATTTGGTCATGGAATGTGTGTCTTGGCCGTCCTCGACTCTTACATCCATCCGCTTTTGCATTGTATATCTGCTTAGTCAGTCTTGCATCAACCATTCTTTCTACATGTCCGAACCATCGGAGCATGCCCTGTCTTACTTTTACACCGACACTCTCTTTCAAACCTTCATCCATCCTTACAACCTTGTTTTCTACGCGGTCAGCGAGAGTCACTCCGCAGATTTTGCGTAGTGCCCTCATTTCTACCGCGTTTATTCTACTTTCATGCACACTCTGCCATACCCAGCTCTCGCTTCCATAAGTTAGCGTTGGGATCAGGACTGCATTGTGGATTGCTAGCTGGGCTTTTCTGCTAATGCTTTTCGCGCCCAGGAATCTGCCCAACGCTCCATTTACGCTATTTCCTATCGCCACTCGTCTTTCTACATCTGCGGTGTACCTTCCATCTCTGCTAAAAGCACATCCAAGATATACAATTTCATTCACTTGTTCCAGCACTACATCATCAATCATTATCCTTGCATCTGTTCTGGATTCCTCCCTTTCAAACACCATAACTTTTGTTTTCGTCGCATTCAACTGCAAGCCTTTAATCATGCAATCATCTTTCATAGTAGTGACTAGTGTTTGCAGGTCCGACGCCGATTCGGCTAGAAGCACGGCGTCATCTGCGTAAAGCAGGCAGCTCACAACTAGGTCACCCATTCGCATCCCTACATCCATCGATCTCACTCTCTGGAGACAACTGTCCAGGTACAGCATGAACAGTCGAGCGGACAGCACGCAACCCTGTCTGACGCCGATATTGACGTCAAACCAGGGGGACAAGCCGCCGTCAACACGCACACACGCTGTGCAGCCCTCATAAGTGGACTTCACAGCGCGCAGCAGTGCTCCGCTCACCCCGTAGCCCGGGAGTATGCCCCACAGATCCTTTCGTAACACTCTGTCAAACGCTTTTTCCAAATCCACAAAACCGCAGAAAAACTTCCGGTTAACAGCCAGTTGTTTCTCCACGATGTTGCGGAGAGAAAAAATCTGATCCATGCACCCTCGTCCGCTTCTAAAACCACCCTGAGCCTCCCACAACACTCCATCAGATATCACCCTCATTCTCCTTTCAATAATTTTCCCATACACTTTTGCTGCTAAACTAATCAAACTGATGGCCCTGTAACTGGAACACTGCATACGTGATCCCTTACCTTTATACAAGGGCACAATGACAGCGCGCCTCCAGTCCATGGGAACCTTACCCGACCTCCAGCACAGATTGCTCAAGGTCAGGAAAGCGTCCCGGACACAGGTTCCACCGTATTTGATCATTTCAGCAGACATCATATCAATTCCAGCTGCCTTACCATTTTTCATACTTCGTATCGACCATTCAATCTCTTCCATAGTAATGTCCTCGTCAGATGTTGGCGCAGCGGTATCAGCCGTAGGCTCACCCGCGGCGCCCACATCCGGAACATACTCGTACATTTCCCCAAAATACTCACTCCACCTGCCCAATACATCGCTTGGGTTGTCTTTCACGCTTCTCTTTGACTAAGGCTTTGGTAACATTCCTGCAGCGGCGGTAGCTTTCATACTTTTTCTCTGTCATACTATCATTCCGATTCAAACTTAATAAAATAATAATTAGACATAATCCAACCATGCTTTTTTCTTTCTTTCGACGCTGGCTTTCACATCCGCGTCCCACCAGGCATCACCTCTCAGAATCTTATGCCTCTTTGCACTACCACATACTTCTTTTGCACTATCCACTATACTATCTTTCATTCTTTCCCAGCATTCTTCAACACCTAGGTCAGAAAGACTCGTCTCACTGAGTCTTTTACTGACTAGGTCTACATACATACTCCGTACACTTCCATCTTCTAAATTCTCGCATTTTATCCTTTCAAGCTCTCCGAAATGGGTACGCACTCGCCAGTGTCTCCACTTCTTGAAAAGGCCCACGAAACGGCTTACCACCAGGTAGTGGTCCGTATCAAGAGTGGGGCCTCTGTAGGCTCTTGTATCCCTTAGAGTATTTCGGAGACGACTATCTACCAAAATCAAATCAATCATACTCTTTTGTTCATTCCGTCTCCACGTATACGTGTGAATATCTTTATGACGGAATAATGTGTTAGACACAAGGAGGTTCCGTTCCAGGCATACGTCCAATATCGGCTTACCAGCATCATTCACTCTCTTGTCACCACTCGGACCAAGGACAGCCTCCAGGCTATCTCTCTTGGTTCCGACCCATCCATTAAGATCACCACACAGAATTATCCTTTCATTTCCCTCAACCAGATCCAGAATATCCCTAACAGTTTCCCAAAACTCCTCGAGTTCGCGGGGATCCGCGGAGCTGACGGGAGCATAAGCTGCGACCAGGAAAACTCGCGTGATCCCCAGTTTTATTCGAACCCAAAGATGTCTCGGGCCTACCAACTCATAATCTTTCACTCCTGAAGCAAAGCGGGAGGAGAGAACGACTCCAACACCCCCACTGGCACGGACGTCCGGCTCCACTCCGGACCATAGGGCTACCATGCCACCGGGGAGGTCCTCGGTCTCACTCCCCTTCCGCTTTGTCTCTGTCAAACATAAGGCATCCAGGCATCTCTCATTTATTACATCCATCATCTCATTCATCTTTCTTGTCATACTACCTCTAACATTCCACGTGCCTATACGGCACTCCCGTCTCCTCGTCCCGCCAGGGTTGGCGCTGCGTGAAGGGTGGCGGCCCCCTTCGCGGCATGCGCATGCAGCCGCACCGACGGGGGCTAATCGGTGCCCGTCGCTTACGGGGCACGCCCTAGCAGCCCGTCCGGCTGAGTTTGCTTCGGTCAAGATTGCGTCCCACTGGGACGGCAGGGGTCGCGACGTGCACGCTCTTGACATGACCCCCAAAGTATTGGCTCTACCCATGATAATTACACAAATATAAATACTTAGCAAGTATTATCATACTTTTTTATTTAAGTACCCATTTATGACAATTATAGCTCCCTAAAAATATCAACCATTTAATAAACGGACTTGTAATTAGTGAAAATATATTTACTAAACTGAAAGCCATGTAAATGAACTAACTTCTATTGAAGTTCACAACTCATTAATATCACTAAAACTCGTAAAAAAATACTTAAAAAGAATAGTTAAACCGACTTCTAGAAACGTAAACCGTAATTGTGTGGTTTACGTTTCTAGAAGTCGGTTTCACTTTTTTTTTAAAGTAATTTTCAGATTAGTTTTTTCTCCAATATCTCCAATGGCCTCTGTTTTGTTACAATTTTATTTATATTTACGTTTCAACAACCAATTCGTCCACATAGTCCACAAGCGTTAAGTTAAATTGCCAATTTTGTCAATCGACCCTTTTTTAAATTAAATATGGATATACTAACAAAGTATAGCAATATAATATATATTGTACTAGCTGACTCGGCGAACTTTGTTCCGCATCAAAAGTGATAAATAAGTAAATATTGTATTTATCACTTTTTCTTTACTGCAACATACCCATAAAAAAAACCCATTAACACCATCTATCTATTGGAAAAACCGCATCAAAGTCCGTTGCGTAGTTTCAAAGATCTAAGCATATGACAGACAACAGGGGACAGACAGAGGAAAGCGACTTTATTTTATACTATGTAATGATATTATACTATAGGTATGTTATATATACATACATTTTTAGCAATCCACAATGCGGTACTAATCCCAAGGCTAACTTATGGAAGCGAGAGTTGGGTATGGCAGAGTAAGCATGAAAGTAGGATAAACGCGGTCCAAATGAGGGCACTGCGCAAAATTTGCGGAGTGACTCTTGCTGACCGCGTCGAAAACAAGGAAGTTGGATTGAAAGACAGTGTCGATGTAACAGTAAGAAAGAGTATGCTTCGATGGTTCGGACTTTTACAAAGAATGGATGCAAGATTGACTAAGCACATATATAATACAAAAGCGGATGGATGTACGAGTCGAGGACGGCCACGACACACTTTCAATGAGAAAATTGAACGAGTTATTTAAAAAGCGATGCCAGTAGCCTTAAAAATCGACGAGCGTGTATGACAAATGTCATGAAAGTAAAAGAAGCGAGTGAGGTGTGTAAGAATCGTGCCATGTAGCGCTCGGTCCTCTCTGCCTACCCCGCAAGGGATTTGGTGTGAAGTTATGTATGTATGTACGCACTTCGCTACATAAATGGGCGGGCTTGACGTAAAGTACGTTTGGTTCTTATAGACTGACAATGTAACTGTAATGGTCTCGGTGTTACTGATGATAATGTGCAACTTTAGCCGCTTACCACCAGGTAACCCAATGACCTATTTGTCCCTATGTTTGTATTTTTTTAGCACGTTCCTTATCCCTGACTACTCTGTATGTAGTACATCTATCTCGACTATTTTTATTTAAGGATGAAATAAAATATCCGATTGGTTTCTATGTATGTATTAATCTTTGAAACTCCTAGTCCCATGTGGAAAAATCTTTATTAATCTAATAACATACTTACCGAGGAAGGTTTAAGGCTATATATCATTATATCCATGCCTATAAAAAAGCGTAATACTAATCATAAATGTCAGCCAGTTCGTTAAAAAAAAATTTTAAGTCGAAGTTAAAGAAAATTTCCATGTAGACATTCAAGTTAAATTTCGATATTAAAAAAAATATAAAGTCTTTGTTCTCGACTATAAAAGTTTAATCTTCATACTTTCAAATAAAACAATAGGATCACAGAGAGATATAGGTACCTACTTTTATTTTTTATATTTTAACAACTCCGTAAAAAAAGGAAGACAGAAGTAGAGAGAAAACTCTTTTTTCAATTTTTATCTTTTTTTTTGTTTCAACATTCACTTCGACTAATTGGAATGTTGCTATTAATTAATATAAACTCTTCAAACAAAAAAAAAAGTAAATAAAATGTCTTCAGTAAATAATAGGAGATTTTTTTTCAAAGAATCTCAAGATTATTAATTATTTGAACTAAAGATTTGTATTTTTAGGACTATAAATTGAGATAGAACAAAATTTTGGTAAATGTTAACCATTCCACCATTTGTGATTTTTATTTATACAATTTTATTAAATACAACGTTAGTAAATTAATTATAATTATTTTTCTACGGGAGCTTAAACGGGCCTATGCAACTAACGCCCACTAATGGACACCTGCAACACAGATTGTTACAGTTGCCTTTAAGGGGTAGAAAGTGGGATGGGGAGAGGGTTGTACATCAGGATACCTCTCTCACCGAGCGAAACTTGAATCTGATATTCTGAGAGGTCGTGGTATTTCACCGCTCGAACCGGCCTAATCATGCATCAGGTTCTATCATAGGTAAATAATAATAAAATATTAAATAATAATATCTTGGACACAGCACGCACTATCTTGGACACATCTATTATAAAAAGTCGCGGTGGTCCAGGTGTCGACCACCCTGAAACCAAGAGGTCGCAGGTTCGAATCCTGGCTCACACCAACGACTTTTCGAAAGATAAGTGTAATAAATATCGATGACTGAAAACTTTGTGCCCGGTATGGCAGGTTCGCTAACTATTCCATTTGGGACGCTAACATAACGGGGAAACGAGGCTTAACAGCCGCTGTCTACGGTTCAGGTAGAAAAACGCGTGAAGTTATGTTATTATGCAATATCAAGAAATATAGTTATAAGTAATTTTTCATATTATATCCTCTTACTCCAAGTAACAAGGAATCATTTCAGCAAAGATCCGGTTACAGGACCCTACCATTTGTTACTTAAAAATGAAAGTCATTGATCAGATAAATATATATAACTTCACGCTGAGTCTCTTTCAGTACAGAGAGAGCAGTGAGCTATAAGACACGCTTTTTTAATTTACAAAACTCTCGTTATACTCACTCGTCGGGTATTTAAGGCTACTGATATCACCTTTCATAAAGAGACGTTCAATTTGGTAATGGAAAGTGCGTCGTGGCCGTCCTCGACTCCTAAATCCATTACTAAAGCCCGAATTCTAAACCACCACTCAAATATATAAGCGCTACTTAAGCGTTTAAGTAGCTGTCACATTGGACAGAATACGTGAAATTTGAGCAGTAAGTAGCACTTTATTGATTGTCAAATTTGAGTGGCGGTTCAGTATTCGGGCGTAAGACTAACAAATTTGTTTGTTTTTTTTAAAGACATATTTCTCGGATTTTTTTTTCGAAAGCACTGTGTCATAAATATCGATGACTGACAACTTTGTGCCCCGGTGTATGGCAATAGGTTCGCTGCCTATCTCAATTGAGACTCAACATAGCTATCCGGCGAGTCGAGGCTTTAACAGCCGCAGCCTCCACCTTCGGATTGAAAAAGGCGTGAAGTTACGACTTTTTGTACATATTAAATGTATGTTTTTGTTAACAGACGATCCTGCTGGGTGACAGTGGAGTCGGTAAGACATCATTATTAGTCCAATTTGAAACAGGAAAATTCCAAATCGGCAATTTCTCAGCAACTGTTGGCATCGGATTTACTGTAAGTAACACTTATATATTCATATATATATAAGTATATATTTTATATAATAAATAAATATAGTATTCTAAGTATTAATTATATAAAATTTGTATTTAAAAAAGTTTTGATGGAAAATATACCATAGAGAATGTGAAGTCTTAGAGATAAATGTGAAGTATTTGCGGCTAATTTTTGATTTGAGGTTTTGCAATTGAAATTGTGATGAATTTTTTAACTTTATTTATGTTTTTTTTTTTGCAACGTTTGGTGGTACGTTATATAGCAGGTTTATAATGGACTAGTCAGCTGTTACCAAAAATAAAGGAACTGGTAGATATCACTGAACTAAGAAATATATGTTTTTCACATTTAAGAATTCAGAGACATTTTTTTTTTAGTTTATTCATATCTGTTTCACGCGAAGATATAGGCAGTGGTGATTGTGCAATAAATATAATACATATGTGGCTGACCTTTTGTCATACACCGGGCACAATGTTGTAAGTCATCGATGGTGTGAGACTTGAATCGAACCCACGACATCTGAATCAGAAGCGGAGAGCTCGACCACTGCATCATCGACATTATTTGAAGCCAAAAAATACAGTTTGTGATAAAGACATAAAATAAGGGGTTGATATCATAGAGTACATATTTTTATACGCTGTTTCTTAAAGGTTAATAAAATTTCATGAGAATCGGTCTAACCGTTTTGGAGGAGTTCAATAACACATACAGTTATAAATTAGAATAGATATTTTACATTCACATTTCTTCCGCCACATTGCTCTCACAGAAGACAATTATTTTACAGCATATTTGTATCATTTTAAAACACATTCAAACTAAAATACATTATTAAAATGTATCATCAAACTCACCAGACTGAGAATTGAATTACATACAACAAAGAAATCGGTCATCTATAAAGTTCGTTGTAAGGGTAGCTGGCCCCTGTGGTGTAGGGGTGTTTTGTAGGGGGAGGCTGTAAGCGACCGAGCATGTCATGAACAACCCCCCCTGCTGGCTGGACATAGTGCTGATACATATACAGTTAGATAACTTTATTTGCAATTCTGTTATACAGTAAGGGTTGTTAAATATGTAATAATAGTAAAAAGATCTTTGTGATGTTTAAATGACAGTTTTTCTTTTTATATATTTTTGACATTTTCAAAATGATTTTCTAAAGTTATCTATTAGTTAATATTAAAGTAGATTTTTTAAAAGAAGAAAAATAAATAACGTAACGCAATCACAAGCCTTTTACTATCGGAAGGTGTAGGCAGCGGCTGTTACGCTAAAAGCCTTGATACGGTGCATCGTTACGTTACGTACCCAAATGAAATAGGTGGCGAACGATTTGTCTTACAGCTGGCACAATGTTGTCACTTATCGATATTTATCTCAAATACCTTCAGAAAAGTATTCCGAGAAATCATTGGTCTTTAAGCCTAGAATCGAACATTCTGAATCAGAAGCGGTGAGCTCGACCACTGGACCACCGATTTAATATACTCTCGAGAGCAATGAATCCGGGTCACTTAAAGAATGTTAAAAATCTCGGAAACTAAAAATGATAGGTTAATGCAATAAATTGTATTTAATAGACAATGTAATACTCCTTAAATGAAAGTAAAAAAAATATGAGTCACCATACATTTTATTAACACAAAATTACATAAAGAAAAAATCTGCTGATCTCTCCTTAAAACAAAAATAGGAAACATGAAATTTTTGAACTTTATTACGATTTTCTTGAATTTTAATACTTCGTATTGCCTCCTCGTGCTTCCATTACTGCGTTTACGCGGTTTGCCATGCTGTTCACCAAGTTCCTTATACGATTTTGGGGAATATTCTCCCATTCCTCTGTGAGAGCAATTTTGAGCTCACGAAGCGTGATTGGGGGAGGGTTTCGTTGTTTTACGCATCTGCCTAGCTCGTCCCAAGCATGCTCGATCGGGTTGATATCCGGGCTGCGCGCTGGCCACTCCATACGAGTAATGTTCATCTCTTGAAGGTAGTCATTCACAATCCTACCTGTATGAGGTCGGGCATTGTCATGCATAAATATAGCATCCTCACCTAAATTGACCATAAATGGACCAACGTGATCATTGAGGATTTCTTCCACATATCTTACGCTAGTTAAAGAGCCGTTTTCTATGATCACCAGCTCTGTGCGACTTTCAGAAGAAATTCCGGCCCACACAAGTACAGACCCACCACCGTAGGCTACTTTTTCCTCGATGCATGCTTGCTTGAATCTTTCCCCTGGTCTTCGATACACTCTGTGTCTTCCATCGTGCTTGTAGAGCATAAATTTTGATTCGTCGGAGAACATAACTTTTGACCAATCTTCAATACTCCAATTTACGTGGCTCTGGGCATATCTTAGTCTTGAAATACGATGCCCACGCTCCAGTTTAGGGCCGTTTGCAGGTCTAAGGGGTTTTAAGTTAGATTCAGCAAGCCGACGTCTTACTGTCCATGCACTTGGGTTACTTCCTCCGAGGCGTCGAAACTGATTGGTGAGTTCAGTTCCTGTGAGAAAGCGATTTCGAAGCATGGTGTTCACCAAGTATCGGTCTTCTCGTGCTGTGGTATACCTGGTTCTGCCCGTTCCTGGTCTGCGTAGGTTAGAACCAGTTTCTTCGTAACGTCGGAGAACTCTTTGTACTGTTGACAGCGACACACCAACAGTCCTGGCTGTATCGCGCTGACTCCGGCCGGTTTCCAGCATTGTAAGTATTCTGGTGCATTCTTCAGGCGTAAGCGACATAATTTCAGCTTGAATAATGAATATAGAGCACTATCAACATGGTTTATGTACCCACATAAATGACAGATTACAAACAAAAGCAAAACCAAATGCTGTAATTTCGTAGTTCCATCTTCGAAAGTGGCCCTTTTTCAAATTTGATTTTTTTATGATATAACTTTACAATAACTAAGAAGTTTTAATACCTTCATTTAAGGAGTATTACATTGTCTATTAAATACAATTTATTGCATTACCCTAGCATTTTTAGTTTCCGAGATTTTTAGGATTCTTTAAGTGACCCGGATTCATTGCTCTCGAGTGTATTTCTTAGCCGTGTATACATCCATAGTTATTTATTAATAACAGCTTATTTCATTTTATTATTATTATTAACAGATACTAAAATGTTCAGCGCGGTTTCGTTGGTCCAGTGACGTGTCGAGCAACCCGCTTCGAATCCTGGCTCACACCAATTTTCGAAATTACTTTCGGAAGTTAAGTGTGACAAATATGACTGAAAACTTTGTGCCCGGTATGACGGCGTAACCATAACCGCGACTCGAGGCTTGACAGCCGCTGCCTACACCTTTGGCTAGAAAAGGCGTGAAGTTATATTATGTTACTCCAATTTTATTTATAGTAGAAATCTAAATAAAAGTGAAGCCCAAGTGTACAGTTTTATAAAATCTTCGTTGACATGGATACATTCGGTGATGTTCGTAAATTTGGAAGCAATTTCTTAAGGTAATAAGCCATAATACTTACTTATACGAGACCTCTAGACGAAATAAATTTTTACCGGTACAAAACATTCGATATTCCGTCGAGTTTTCTCGGAAAATTACCTCTTATTTGACAACACGAATAAAAATCACGGTTAAATGAAACTCAACTTTAAGAATTACACGTTTTTTCAGTCGGATTTTAACTGTAATTATACTTTAAACATTTTTGTTCGGAATCATGTAATAAATATTAGGTAATTTTATGTAATGTAATGTAATAAAAATTAGGCCAACGTTTTTTTTATTTTTTTATTTATTGAATATGGCGGCAAACGAGAAACCTGTCACCTGTTCGTAAGCAATTACCGTTGCTCATGGACACTTGCAACAAAGATTGTGTTACAATCACTTTGCCTGCCTGTAAGAGAGTAAGATGGGAGAGGAAAGAGACATAGTGTGGGGTCCGGATACCTGTTTCACCGGAGTAAACGCGGTATGAGCTACTATACGCCGATATTACGAGAGATCGTTGTATTTAACCGAGGTTGATGTACACATTTGAGACAACCGGTCGGACAACCAAATCCACTACGACAAAAGAGAATATTGGACTGTGAAGGACCACCGACTCGGCCATAAAATTGTCGTAATACTCGCGATGTTTTCTTTAACGAACACTTATTTTGATGATAAGGTTTTATCATTTGGACTAGCTGCTTAACCGTGTGCTTAACCGTGGCTTGGCATGGTGACTTGGTATCAGTGACTGAATAGTAAACAACAGACGAAACAGACGCCGCCCAAACAATCAGGTCGCTACAGGCCGTCAACATGTAGTCGCTCTTATTAAAAAACCCTATACACATAACAAAACTTCACGCCTTTTTCTACCCGAAGGTGCAGGCAACGGCTAACGCGGCTAACTCAGGCTGGCGAACCTATTGCCATACCGGGCACAAAGTTGTCAGTCATCGATATTTATGACACATAACTTCCGAAAATTTGTGTCAGGTTTTGAACCCACTACTTCTTGATTCAGAAGCGGGGTGCTAGCCACTGCGCCACCGAGAATGTTGAATAAATCCCTATATAATAATAAAATAGGGAGGAAGAATTATAATATGTACTTCAGGAACAGAGGGAATATTGAGTCCCTAAGCGGATATTGCGCCGTCGTTCTATCTAGAGTCCAAAACAAAACGAAATTAATAAATATAGATATTGTACGTAATTGATTCATATAATAAATATTAGAGTCTCTGGAGGTAGAGCATCCTGCTTCTTTTTTATGGTATAGTTTGTTACCCGATGGCAAGCAACAAACGCCGCCCGCGGACATCTGAACATAGATGGCGTTACAGTTGCGTTGCCGGACCTTTCAATGGCATATGGAGGAAGTCGGAAGTGGGATAGGAAGGGAAGGGCAAAGGGTTTGGGCTTCCGGATACCTCTCTCACCGATGATAGCGGCATGAGGCACTTTACATCGATATTCTGAGATGTCGCGGTATTTCACTGGAAGAGCAGGTCTGGACCGCTGTGGATTCTGTATGAAGAATTCGTAAGATCAAATCCGGGCAACGGCTCCGTGACCACCGTTCTAATTACACAATAGGTTCCGCCACTTACTCCATTTCGGACGTTAAAATTCGGTGAAAACAACGTGAAGCTATATTAAATAAAACTGTTAGTATTCGGGATCCCAGGACTGGAGTATCAACATCATCATCAGTCTTTTGATGTCCACTGTTGGACGTAGGCTTCCCCCATAGACAAAATTATTGATGAAAACTGCATACGTAATGAAATAATATAAAAGAGTTGCATGCAAGTCTTAAACCAGATCGCAAGGAAAGAAGTTGGATTGAAAGAGAGTGTCGGTGTAAAAGTAAGAAATGGCACGCGCGGATGGGTCGGACATGTAGAAAGAATGTATGATGCAAGATTGACTAAGCAGATATACAATACAAAAATGAATAGATGTAGGAGTCGAGGACGACAATGACACACTTTCAATCACAAAATTGAACGATCATAGAGAAAAGTGTGTATGAAAAGAGTAATACACGTCAAAGAAGCAAGTGAGGCGTCGTGCCCTATTCTTTCTGCCTACCCTGCAAGAGACTTGGTGTGAACGTATGTAGGATGTTTGTATATTAAAGAACTAGAGCAATCTCGTGGCAAGTTTAATAACATTTTATTTTACAGAATTCTGACTTCAAATAACTACTATACTGTCATCTATGTAGGGCTGTTACGGCGGAAGACAAAGTTTTTATATTCACATTTTAAACTATCAGCGCAATATACGTTGATGTTATAATATTTGTTATATAGGTGTAGGCAGATATGTATTGTGCTGTTCGTTTTAATTTAATAATATATACCACTTTATGCTTTCAAAACACATTGTCTACTATCTCTACTCGGGAAGAGTCTCTCTCTATCTCAGCTCCTCAACCAGTCATATAACATCTATCATATAAATAACTAAATTAAGCATGTTTCTTATATTAATCTAAATACATACATAACTTCACACCAAGTACCTTACGGCGCGGCGTAGGCAGAGAGAACATAATGTGCCATAAACCACATAGACACGATTCTTAGATACCTTATGCGCTTCTTTGACTTAAAAGAAGAGTTATGATCTCTTTTCATACACGCACAGAACTCATTCTATTTGGTCATGGAAGGCGTATCGTGGCCGTCCTCGACTAATAAATCCATCCACTTTTGCATTATATAGGTATCTGCTTAGTCAATCTTGCGTCGTCCGTTCTTTCTACAAGTGCGACCGATCAGAGCATGCCCTTACTTACTTTTACACCGACACTCTCTTTCAATTCATCCTCCATCCTTACAACCTCATTGTCGACGCGGTCAGCGAGAGTTCCCCTCATTTCGACCGCCTTTATCCTGCTTTCATGGACATTCTTCCATACCCAACTCACGCTTCCATAGGTTAACGTTGGGATCAGTATCGCATTGTGTGGATTGCCAGCAGATTTAAATACGTTCTAGATAGAAATACCCGATTATCAACCCTAGTTTATTTATAACTAGCAATTTTAAAAAATACCTCAGAACATTAATTAAAGTTACTAACCCTTTTTAATTTAGGTTATTGTTAAATATAATTAGGTACCTATTATTAAATTGTGCGGTTAATTAAAAATATTTGCTACATGTTCTGTATTGTCACACTATATGTAAACCGCATCCAATTTGCTAGGGTATAAAGGCCAGTGGCTCAATGCCGTATCCAGAGCGACAAGAGGGAAACAGCGGGAGGTACAGGGAGGCAGGGATGCGCCCGGGACTCTTACCCTAGAGAGCCGAGCAGTCGACAAAGGACCTGAGTCGCGCGCACTCATCCTGTCAAAAATAACGCGCGAAATTCGCAATAACTTTACGCCGCGCTCTGACGGTTGACGTTCGAAATTTGAAATTTTGACATTTCTGTTTGTGAGTTAATTATTAAAATAAAAACGAATCGCGAGTGGCCATTGTGAAGTTTCAATTGCTCGCAAACTTTTTTAAATTGAAAATCAGTGCAACTTCAGAGGTGATGGATTTTAAATAGTTTTAAATGTAACTAGCGGTGCCGTGTACTAGAAAACAATATCGATAATTGTTTTTTAATTGTTATTATTGACGAATTTAAATAAAAAGTTTGATCTCGCAGTTTCCAACAAAATTATAATAAGCGTAATTTATTGATGATGGCAATCAACCTTTTTTTCTCCGATATGCTATATAACATCACAAGCATTGGCAATTTGGTCAAAGGTGTTAACTTAACCTGCACCCGACTGACATATTTAGAGATTAACTTTCACTATCAATCCAATATAATCAATTACTTAATCAAAAATAGTATTAGTTTTACTATGAAGATTCCATCTCATGGATAACGTGACGCCTTAATATAAATATATCTTTACAAGGAAAAAAGTATCATGTTTTACTCCTATTATTGGTAGCGTGTTGATATAAAATAGCTGACGGCCAAACTACACACAAAGTGTTAAAAAATTGAACGCGATTGGGCCAAATAATTACGTTTTCTTATTTAAACTTTGCCCCCATTTTTACTTTCTATATTGGAACTTCTTCCTAGACATATAACATAACTTCACGCCTGTTTATACCCGAAGGTGTAGGCAGGGGCTGTTAAGCCTCATCTCGCCGTTACGTTTACGTCCCAAATGGAATAGGTGGCGAACTTATTGCCATACCGGACACAAACTTTTCAGTCATCGATAATAATATGTATCACACATAACTTTCGAAAATAATTTCGAAAAGTCATTGGTGTGAGCCAGGATTCGAACTCGCGACCTTTTGATTCAAAACTGGACCACCGAGACCTTTCTAGAATTTCGGAACATACTTTCTTATTGGATTTCTACTTTATACTAATTACACACCTTCTAAGATTCGAGAGACAACGATCCGCGGTTCAAGCTGTGCTTTGACCAGTCAGTGAAATGTGCAGAACAAATAATTTTATGTACATAATTTATTTCGTATATAGTCATGTTTTGGAATGGAACGTTCGATTTCTATAATTGATAATAAATTAAAAGCAAAAATCCTATTTAAAGAAGCTTTTATTTAAGCGCTCTAAAAATAAGAAAATAATATTTCCTTAAAAATTTCAAGTATCCACTTATAGCCTCAGTATGTACAATTTATATAATAATAAAAGCTTGTCGCGCGAGTTGTAAATAAACTGTACTAATTTTATAATGTCAAATCAAAATAGCTTTATTTTCTTGAGTCTTCACACACAGTTAAATATGGTCCGTAAATACAGATATTTAACTAATTATTATATTTAAAGTAGTTTTAACATATTAAAACACGAGCGCTTGAGAAAATTGCCTCATTGGAACTAAACCGCACGGACGATTCTGAGTGTAAGGTTGTCATGAGAAGAAATGGGCAAAACACTCATGTAAATTAATCTACTAACTTTACTATATTATCTATTGCAATTTAATTACCTACTAATAGGGAGTCAAACCTCGCGACAAGCTTCTCTACTTATTACTTTTAATTTCCAAATTGGTCGTAACTTGTATTATTTTGATCTATCACTTTTTATCTACTACATTAAGAGTAACTTATACGTACAACCCACCCTGTTAAAACCTTCTATCTTTAAAAAAAAACCCGCATCAAAATCCGTTGCGTTGTTTCAAAGATCTAAGCATATAAGGGGACAGACAGCGGAAAGCTACTTTGGTTTATACTATGTAATGACAATGATACATTTTATTCTTTACTCCCTTTTAAACTTTGTGGTTGGAATAAATTTGAATATTTACTAATGAATAAAAACGATTATTTTTATAAAGTATAGACGTAGAAAAAGTTTTTATCGAAAATATGTTTTATTCGGACCCATGATAATATTTATCTAAGTACCTATATTTGGTGATAAGTAATATAAGTTATACGATCAACTCGAGTGCTGAATAAATACGTTTAAATCCGTCAATTTTATTATTAATAATTAATTATCTATATACTTACTCAGCACTATAAATTCTATTTTGAATATTTGCTAAAGCATTATGAGGTTAATTAGTAGAAAGTAGATATTAGGTATTAATTCCTTGATAAGGTTTATTTTTAAAATGAATTTTTGGCACTAAAATATGTTTAGGAGTTCCCTGTGCGAATCCTGGTAACCTGTGTGATGTATATTCCGTGATTGACATTATGCCAACCAATATGGGCCTAGGTAGTTTTAGATTATTACTAATTTTTAACAATTAGTTATTTAAATATTTTTATGTTTACTTTATTCCAAATGACTTATTAAAACAACTTTTTAGGATTGTATCGCGTTTATTTCCATTCATTCATATTTATTTCCCGACGTTTCGAACTCTTCACTTCAGAGATCATTTTCACGAGTATGAACATAAAGATGGTAGTTGTTCAAAAGCTATCTTCATTGATACAGAGAGCACCCACTGTTCTCTCTGCTGTCCTCTGTGCTCTCTGTATCAATGAAGATAGCTTTTGAACAACTACCATCTTTTTGTTCATACTCGTGAAAATGATCTCTGTAAAGAGTTCGAAACGTCGGGAAATAAATATGAATGAATGGAAATAAACGCGATACAATCCTAAAAAGTTGTTTTAATGAGTGAGATTCGCGAAAACCTTAGAAACAAATATACAAATGACTTATATTAAAAAAAGCTTGCATTTACATTATGTGCTTTGCATTTTAAACAATCAAACAAATTTCTGCAAAAGACGCCCCAGACTGTCATGGCGTCTTCAATGACGTCTCGCCGTGGCAAACAGTGTTTGCTTGACAAATTGTGTTAGAAAGTTGTCAATGTTTTTCGTGACTCTTAGCACGGCGTGATATTAATATTCTGTTTTATTTTTAAAATCTGTAAATCCTAATCAATAGTTAGAGACTCTAATCCATCGGGTTTATTGAGTGGAGATAAGCTTATCGTCGCTGCCTACGTTTTAGGTCATTAAAAGTGTGAAGGCATAATAAAAGTATAAATTCGAATTTCGACTAATAGCGTTGGTTAATGTGATTTAATAATATTTGTGTCCATGTTGTGTTATCGCACACCCACTTTTGCTGATACCCACACAGGAACTGTGAGTTTTGCTTAACGTCTAACGATAATAACCACATGCTTTATTTACATATACATAACTTCACGCCAAATCCCTTGCGGGGTAGGCAGAGCGAACGGAGCATAAATGCTTTTTTTAATATATTATATTTGATTTCAAATTTATTATTTATTTTATTCTATCACAGTCGATAAATTGCGTACTATTTAAACATTTTCACCGCGTCATCTATCGAAAATACATCGAACCATTTTATTTTTCGATACGCCTGTTAAATTGTTATAAGTAACAACTAAGCCCTTTTGGCATGCATTTCAATAACATTAGAAATCAGAATTTATAAATCAGATATGTATTTGTTATCTTCGTGTGACATAGAGGGTGAAAAGATCTAGGGGTAAGTTATTAGTGTTAGCAGGTTGCTTATCCGCACAGCACATTCGTACGAGCCAATGAACATATGGGACACATAATTGCGTGCTCACTGGGTGCTTCACTTTACAGACGGAAACATTCCTAAGTGAATAGGCACTAATAAAGTCTATAAATATACTGTATATTAGTTAAAGTAAGGAACGGCATGCTTCGATGGTTCCGGCGAGTGGAAAGAATAAATGATGGAAGATTGACTAAGCAGATATCCAGTGTGAAAGTGGAAGAAAAATTTTAACTTGTCTTTGAGTAAGGTGATGTCAGGGGTCTTAAGAACCGATCATGCATGTCAAGACCTATGAAAGTCAAAGAAGCGAGTGAGGTGTGTAAGAATTGTGTCATATGACACTCAGCAATCTCTGGCTACATTTTGAAATGACTGATTAAGCAAGTATAAAATATAGAAAATATATTAAAATAATATACCAAGAAACAGCTATTTATATGATTAAAAAGGTGTGGTGTCGTGGAACACCAAGTAGGAACGAAGTTCCTTCGGCTAATGTACAATCGACAAAATTTGGAAAAAAAATCGTGCTTATTTTTATGTAGGTTTTTTTTATTTTTCTCTTAAATTTTGCTGATTAGTTTTTATTTAAGTACAAGACTTAGCTTTAGGACTTGACGTTTTAGTTTATAAATACCGGTTAATTCTAAGGAACAATGATCGCACTTGTACGTACCATTTTCTGGTTCCTTCTGTAAAAAAACATATATAAAATATGAAAACATGGAAAATAAAACTACAAAAAAGAATTCCGATACCGGGACTCGAACCCGAACCCCCTTGTATGAGAGCAAGGTATCCTAGCCACTAGACCATTCGCGTAGTTATACATTGCTCTAAATAAGCCAATACTTGAAAGTGCCCTAGTTTGGCATGGAAAAAGTGTCGTGACAACTTTTCGTAAGAATTTTTTTCGTCTAGCCCCCTTTCAAAATGCGCGATAAAGAACTTCGTTCTAATAATAAGTACCTAGACTATCAATTTGACTCTATACAGCTAGCATACATAGATGGACTATACATAATGCAGATACGCCCACATACCTACAGCTTTTCTTTATGTGACTATTTTGGCTAAATCGCTATTTGTAAGTGACATGAATAAACTTTTACAGCTTTTCTTTATGTGACTATTTTGGCTAAATCGCTATTTGTAAGTGACATGAATAAACTTTATATCAAAGAGTTATTTAGCGGTTTATATTGATTTAATAAAGATTTTAATGACGAGCGTTTATTACAGGAGCCGTGTCCTATGGATAATTATTAATTATACTTTATGGATAGTTAAGGATAATTTAAGAATAATTATACTTTAAGTTTACCTCGTATTGGTGTTGGTGTGAACTTATTTATAGAGCAAGTGTAAGTTATATTAAAAAATACCAGTCCTCAATCCGGAACAGCTGCAGTCGCCGAGAGCAATTAATTTTAAATTTCACGACGAAAACACGCGAACGTTGAAATTGAAAGTTTAAAATTGTTTCACCGAATATCCTCGCTGACTATTTAACTAACCTTTTCAACATTGGACAATTGTTTTTTATTTTCTCCCTATATTTATATAACTAGAACAGTGGCAGATCCACGCTGTTCTGTACAAGAATGGGCTGGCTCGACAGGTGAAATACCACCTGAAGTCAAAATAAAGAAACTTTATTTTCATAAGCCTTCACAGACTCTTAAAATAGTGAACAATTACTATGAGCTTAAACTAATTATTTTTAATGGCATATTTTAAAACTAGCGCTTGAGGAAAGTGCCACCGTAGAATAAAAAAAAACGGAAGCAATCGCAGTAGGAGCAGCCCGTTTCCGAGTGATCCTTCTCTTGATAGCCCCATCATGAGAAGAACTGGGCAAGAAACTAATATGATCTTCACGACCTCTGTTTATGCATGTTAAGTAGCTCATACAGCGTCTTTTTATCGACAAATTTCCAATGGGCTATCGTTGTACAAGTTAAAAAATACGTTTTTTAAGCAATAAACTTTATTCTGTAAAACCTAATAAATATGAACAAAATATTGTTCATCATCTATAAAAGTATATAAAACATATTACTTATAAGTAGGTGTAGAGTTATTTCACACGTATATTTAATATCGGGTATTCAATATAACTTTTGCTGTTGACTGTACAATATTCCACTGAATGTTCACAATCTGCATTCATAACGTTTCAATTCAAATATCAACAGGAATTCGTTTATGTAAATACAATATTGAAAAATATGAATGAATGAGTTTCTCCCGGCTAAAACCTGTTTTTTTTTCATAAGGTTTTTTTTTGTCAATCTGCGATTACTTTTGGCAATTACTGCCGGTCACAACCTGTTTAACACCCTTTTTAAATTTAAATAATATCGAGTTGGTTGGTACAATCAGTGACAATATTCAAGAAGTAACCGGTTACATTTTTTATGAATCCAAGGTCAAGGCAACATCATTCTTTTCTTAATTGAAAAGTTGCAGGATCGATTCCGGGATCACCAAAGACTTCTCGGAAGTTATTTGTGATAAATATCGTGTGACTGATTACATTATGCCCAATGTATGACAATAGGTTCCGCCATTTATTAAATTTGGAATGTGAAAAATTCGACGTGTCAAAGTATAACAAGCTGGCTTCGGGTAGAATAAGGGCTCAAGTTGTATTATTAATACCTATATATACACTATTTATACTAGTTAAGTGGTTGAAGTGGCGAGCTTGGAAGCTTTCGTTATAACAATCTCAAATTCCTCATGTCTATTTATGATACCTAAATTAATATTACTTGCACACAGTTGAAGATATTTTTTATATTATAGTTATAAATTTAAAACTTGAATGTAAGAATTTGTCTTTCATATGTGGTAGAAATTAATTGCAAGAAACTTCTATGATGTCAATGCTTTTTAGTGATGCTTAGCACGGCGTGACGTCATTCAAGATGGCATTTTCTGATTGCCGTTAACTGTCACTTGAATCTATGCCTAACTTTTATGATTCTCTTTTCCAAAACTAATAATTATATTTACTTATTTTAGTAATATAAAAGACGAGAAGAAAAAAAAAACTGAAATGGACAAGTATTAGTAGAATCAATACAATAGGTATCCCTTTATAATCGGATTCGTATTGAAATATTAAAATACAACCCTTTTTCTACCCTTTGATCTGTATACTTCATAATGAACAAATAAATCCCTTATATGTTGTTTATCCAATTAAAAACGTTCCATAACTAGGAACATAGGAAGTAATCTTTTAAGCTATTGAGATTTTAGAACTTAACAAATAAATACCTACATGACTGTAACTTTATGCCTTTATTACCCGTAGGTGTTGACAGCGACAGAAGGCTAGTTTTATTAAATTTTAAAACTTTATAATTAATAGCATAGCATAACATGACATAACTTCACGCCTTTTTCTACTCGAAGGTGTAGGCAGTGGCTGTTAAGCCTCGACTTACCGTTATGTTTATGTCCCAAATGGAATAGGTGGCTATCCTATTGGCATACCGGGCACAAAGATTTCAGTCATCGATATGTATCACACATAACTTTCGAAAAGTATTTTGAATAGTCATTGGTGTGAGCCAGCTACGTAGCCCAAAAAAAATTGATATGCAGATATAACAATTATAATTAAAATAGTTACAATATTATCAAACCAGTTAGCAAAGAGAAAATTTGACCAAATTTTACCAAACTTTTTGATAGTAATGCAACCAAATTCACAAAGTTCCGGTCGACAAAAGAGGCGATTGTTTTGCGTCCAACTTTTCAACAACTTTAATTGCTATGACTAAAACAATATAATTCCTATATCCTTTCAAATGGCGAAGTCGTGACTTCAATGCAGTTTGTACCTTGTTATCGACACGTGTTCCCCCAAGTCACAGTACCTGCAAATAATTTGACTAACTCGTGACAAAGGGGGGACGTCCCCCACAGCAACGACTACCTGAGGGGTATGGGTATTGAATTTAATTTTGTACCTATTGTTGAGATATATTGTTGAGAGTTTTGATGCTAAATTAATACTTATTTTTCTAAATAGTATTTAATTTTCTTTTCCCAGTTTTAGGCCATCAATTATTTTATTAGTAACAACCTATATTTTGATGATATTGAATATATTTTTGTAGTATAGGGACAAACGAGCAAGCGTATCACCTGATGGTGACCAACAACTGCCGCCCAGGAACACCTGAACATATATAGTTTTACAGTTGCGTTGCCGGCCCTTACAATAGAATATGAACGGGGTCGGCAGTGGGAGTGGGATGGGAAGGATAGCGGGACAGGGGTTCGGCCTCCGGATACCTCTCTCACCGAGCGAAACACCGCATAAGCCACTTTACGTCGATATTCTGAGAGGCTGTGATATTTCCCCGTTCGAGCCAGCCCATTCGTACAGCGAATGATATATTTAAATAGGATTAAAATACAATTTACTGAAGCCGTATCATAAATTCCTTAGATAATATATTAAAACAACTTCATCATAAAACTTTGATGATCTTTAATTATCGTTTACCTTTAAGAAACTTTAAACATCGTCCTGGATAGGTAGAATAGCCGCTGCCTATACCTTCAAGTATACATGCAAACAAGAAAGCTAGATAACAAGCAGAATCAAAGCAAGAATTATGTGCATTATGTATTTGTTTATTTGACGTCGAATCGCGAGTAAATAGAATAGTTCCACGTCCATTGCTTTTATTGTATGAAGACCAGTTATGATTCCGAGTACAGACACTACAAGCCAAAGCAGCATTGTAAAATAAATGTTAATATTTATATTATATATATATATATACATACTGGTTCTCTTAGTAGAGGCTTTTCCAATGAGGCTAATTGGCTTTCATTTTCAAGTGCGTTGCTTGAGTACCTCCTTCTGCTTTTAAACTCGTTCAATAAGATTTTCTTGGAAGACGAATAAATGTTCCAACAAAACTATATATATCTGTAAAATTTAAAGAGACTACTTGACTTTGGTACGATTTCAAAAACATAATATTCTTACTTAGCCAATGGAAAAAGCAAAAACCCGTTTTATGCTGAAGTGTTATTGTTACTTAATATACCTGCGAGGGGGCGTTAAACGCTTTTGCAAGAGAAATTAGAAGTTCCACTTCAAAAATATTGTTTATAGTATTTACTTGGGTTATATTTTATGTACTTGGAAGATGAATAAATGTTCCAACAAAACTATACAATATATCTGTAATATTTAAAGAGGCTACCTGACTTTGGTACCATTTCAAAAACATAGTATTCTTACTTAGCCAATGGAAAAAGCAAAAATCCGTTTTATGCTGAAGTGATATATGTTACTTAATACTGCGAGGGGGCGTTAAACGCTTTTGCAAGAGAAATTAGAAGTTCCACTTCAAAAATATCGTTTATAGTAGGTATTTATATGGGTCATATTTTATACATACATATATAATTGTTTTTGTAACTTCACGAATTTTTTACTTTCTTTATTGTTACATCCCAAATCCGGCGGACACAATGTTGTCCTACAAAAATAAACTTTTGAAATAAAATCATTGGTGTGAACTGGGATTGGAACCTGAGACTTGATTCAGAAGGGAAGTACTCGATGTATAAATATAGAGGACAAACAACTTATTCTATGCAGTGCATATTTGTACCAACAAAGAAACTATTATTGATTTAAAATGTCTCTAATATTTAAGGTTCGATGCACTTCTGCCCACAATTCAGGAGTTTTAAATGTGTTAAACTATAATAACTTGCCTTTGTTTCAATTTAAAAACATTTAAGGTGCAATAAGATTTAAATATTAATACGCTGCCAGTAGACCGAGATGCGGAGAAAATTGATATCAGGTAGTTTTTTAATTGTAAATAATGTAATTAATTTATTTGTTCTTATTATTGTAAATAAAGAACTTCGGAATATTAATAAATAATATCTTGGACACAAAACAGACAGCTCCCTCTAGTTCAGAAATAAGCAACTAAATGCTTGTGCTATGGATACTAGATAACGAATATTAATACATAATATAACTTTTCTTTTGTAAATACGTATTTATAATACATAGAAAAACACCCAGACACCATACAAACATTCATGCTTGTCATAAATATTTGTATTCGGGTGGGATTTGAACCCGCCAACCTCGATTCTGCAGTCGATAGTTTTACCAATGCACCACAAGGCTCGTCGTGTTTTCAAACATAATTTTCGGTAACAAACAAAATAGAAATCCCTTTGATCTTCAATAAATAAATTATTTGTCGTATTAAGTCTGACATTATATTTATGAAAATTAATTTGATAGTTACTTTGAACTTTATATTATTTAGTACATGATATTAATAATGTAATTAGAGGAAACAGGAACTTACTAATAACTTTATTAATATTAATGCTACACGTAATAAACAGTAAATTACATTTAGTGAACAGACTTTCGGAAATAATTGTTGCCTTACTTACTTAACTTGTATAGTTAAGAACTTAGAAAGAAATCAGACATTAATTAATATTAGTAGTATTTATAGTGATAAATATCTATGACTGAAAACTTTATGCACGGTATGGCATTATATGCGCCACCTGTTCCATTTGGGACGTAAACATAACGGCGAATCGAGGCTTAAAAGCCACTGCCTTTAGGTAGAAAACGGCCTGAAGTTATGCCAATTAGTATTAATCATACATTTAAATAAATAGTTGTAGACTCACGGAGCTGTAGGAATGAGCCGGCTCGATCTGTGAAATATCTTAACTTCTCAGAATGTCGATGTTGAGTAGCTCATGCCGCGTTTCGTTAGGTGCGAGAGGTATCCGAAAGTCCATCCCATTTTTTCCCATTCTCAATTCTCACCCCACTCCCAACATAGGCCATAGGCCATAGGCTAGTAGTCAGCTATAAACCTATCCCTTATAAACCTTTCGAGAAAATATTTAACAGAAAAATTTCTGGAGCAGAAGCATAGTCCTTGAACTGCTGGAGAGATCTAATTCTTAGTAGGTCAATAAGTGGAGACATATGGTTGCCTTCTATATCCAACAGCTGGTAATAATCCATTATGCTTCTGTTCATGAAGAATTTATGAGGTCATAAAGTAATAACTCCAAGTGTTAGAGTGCACTGCTATTAATATTTGTACAGATTAGTTGAAACTACTAAGGAAAAACATGATAAAAGACAAATACCGGTGAAATACCACCACTTCTCAGAAGATCGACGTAAAGTGGCTTATGCGGCGTTTCGTTCGGTGAGAGAGGTACCCGGAGGCCCATCCCCCTTCACCATCCGTTCCTATCCTACTCCTTTAAAGGTTGGCAACGCAACTGTAACACTATATGTGTTGCAGGTGTCCATGGGCGGCGTTGGTCACTTAACACCAGGTGACACGCCTGCTCGTTTGCCCCTCCTATCCCATAAATAAAAAATAAAAAAGTTTTTACAGTTCAGCAACCCACTTTTGTATCCAGAACTCCCCGATCATAATTTCTTATAAATATGTATTCATTACAGTTTTTTGACGATATTAATACAGTAATTGCTGTATTAAACCGTATTTCGTAAACTGTTATTGAGATGACACTGGCTCACACCAATGACTATTCGAAATTGTTTTTCGGAAGTTATGTGTGATAAATATCGATGACTGAAAACTTTGTGCCCGGTATGGCAATAAGTTCGCCACCTGTTCCATTTGGGACGTAAACATAACGGCGAGACGAGGCTTAACAGCCGCTGCCTACACCTTCGGGTAACAGAAGGCGTGAGGTTATGTTATTGAGATGTGGTGACCAAGTGACCAAGGTGGAGAGAAGTATGTTAAGATGGTTTGGTCATATTGCAAGAATGAATGAAAGCCGACTGACTAAAAGAGTATTTGAAGCGAATGTGAGTGGCAGGGTCGGGATCGGGAGAGCAAGACGGGGCGGCTACCACGACCAAATAAACAATTTGTTTAAAAAAGACAAAATGCGTAGTACCCAAAACCGACGCGAATGCATGATGTGATGTATTACTGTGGATGAGGCGAAAGAGGTGTGTCAGGATCGTAGCTTATGGAAAGCCAAAGTCTCTGCCTACCCCTATAGAATACAGGCGTGAGTTTATATATATATATGTATGATATTGAGAAAATCACCGTAGATACTGGCACCCAACTTCAAGGGAATTGGAATTTCTTCTCACTCAAAAATCACTAGTTCGAATTGAAAAATTATTGTTGTGTTGGATAGTCCATTTATCGAGGAAGATTTTAGACTATATATCATTACGCTATCATTAATAGGAGCGGAGCACTAATTATTTATCACCACCTGCTCCATTTGGGATTTAAAATTCGTCGTGTGGACGCTTAATCACCTAACAGCCTATTATCCCAAATTTTCTCTCACCGCACATTATCCTAATCTTCTCTTTGACTTAATCCTCAAACATTAATTAAACCTTAAGGCTTTAATTATGTAATCTTATTAACGTACCTATAATATGTTCATGGGACTCGTTAAGTATTCACATAAATATATAAAAGCTTATTAAATATTAGTACTTACTTAAATTTCAATATTTCTTGTGAATAAATTTAATGAACAGACCTTGTAGCAGAACCGCTGCCGGGTATTTGCCTAACTATTTATCTACAGGAATTGAGAATCAGGAAATAGCATTTGGAAAATTCCCTTCCGTTTCGCTTGGCAAGTGATTTCAATCAATATTTGAATTCAGATTGTTTGAATTGTATTTAAACTATTCTCATTCAAAAAGGCGACGAAAAAATCTTACATTTAGCAGTTAGCTAACACTAATAGTATTATTTTATGGGTCTTTTTTATGGGAAGGCAGGTCACCTGATGGTGCGACCAGCGCCACCCATGGACATCTGCAGCACCGTCATGTTCACAGTTGCATTGTCATCTTTTGACATGGACATAGGGTAGGACAAGGGAATTAGGTCTCCGTACACCTCTTTTATTAAACACTAGCTGACCCGGCGAACTCTGTTTCGCATCAAAAGTAATAACTGCTGCCCCGCTATGTTAATACTGCAATATCTTCGACAAATTTGAAGTCGATAGCAGCTACGGGTTAAAAATGGGAATTTTCCATTGTTAACACCCCCGCAACTCCCCTTGTGGGTGGAATTTCGTAAAATCCGTTCTTAGCTGACCTCTACTCGGCGAAAGGAATAATCCTACCAAATTTCAAGTCGCTACGCCTTATGGTTCCAGAGATATCGTGATGAGTCAATATATAGGTGGAAATCTCTTATATATATATAGATAACGCAAGCAAGAGCCACTTTACAGCGTTTTCTGGTGGGTCGTAGTATTCCACTGGACATTGCTAAAAGTCACTATCCAGCAGGTGACCCGGTGGAAATCGAATCGAATTCTATTTTTTTCTATCCTCTAAAAAGTAGAATAGGAGCTATCCGATCTACTAGAAAAAAATAGAATTGGCTACACAACAGTTTTAACTGTATAATAACAGCTTTTTGGAAATCAAAACCCTTTTTAAGGGTTAGGACGGCAATCGAGCAAGTGGGTCACCTGATGGTAAGTAATTTCTCACCACCCATGTCCTTTAAGGGAGTAGGAATAAAATGTAAGGGGAAAAGGTATTTTAGTAGTAGGTATTTTTCGCCGAATTCCGAGAGGTCGTGGTATTTCACCAGACGAGCTGGCTCATTCATGCAGTGTACTGCGAGTCCCAACCACTGTTAGTTAGTTGAGTTCTTTTTTAAGAATCTTTTCATTTTAAGTTTAAGATGGACCTGGCATATTGGCGACCATGTCTCAGTCTTGTTTGCTACTGCTGTCAGTTGAAAAGATAGTGGGAGTTAATCATGCCATCTTTCTTTCATCTTTTACTCCTAGTAAAACTTTTATTTCTCTCGCATTCTTCTGATGCTGTTCCAATTTATCTAATGCTTCTTTTGTAAAACGTTTCTTTGTTGGTTTGTTCATTAATTTATATGTATCATTCATTGATAGTTTTGCCTTTTATAGATCACAGACAATACTTACTTCTGTAGAATCAAAGATTTGTTTATATGGTGGTTTATTAAAAACGAATGCAAAAATGAATATGTTATGCAAAAAGAGGACTTTTATCTCCATTCGTATCTGAATTTATAAAAGTTTAGTTATTTAAAGATTAAAAAAGTCTCGGCGGTCCAGTGGTCGAGCTCCCCGCTTCGGTATCAAGAAGTCGTGGGTTCGAATCTTGGCGAACAGAGAGTCGAGGCTTGACAGCCGCTGTCGAGAAATTCGGGTAGAAAAAGTCGTGAAGTTATTTCAAGATTACAATGTGTCTTAAATACTAATATGTAAGTTCTACATTTATAAATGTTTCTTTTTCTTTATAAATGTGTATATAAGTAAAAAATATAGGTAGTAATATCATTACATAGTATAAAACAAAGTCGCTTTCCGCTGTCTGTCCCCTTATATGCTTATATCTTTGAAACTACGTAACGGATTTTGATGCGGTTTTTTTAATGGTTAGAGGGTTTCAACGGGATGGTTTTGATCTATAATTCATATATGATGTGATAAAGAAAAAATGCCAATTTTCGAGATTTAGCATTTTAATTGCAATCGCTGGCTGAACCCTAAGTGATAGATCAAAATAGTGTTCTACATTATTAAATACATTCAGAAGGTCTACAAAAAAGTCCGCAAGAACATATATCTATCTCTTAGGGATAACCGAAAAGCGATTTTAAATATTACAGCATTAATGTTCATCCAAATAAGGGTCCTAAATAGATTGTGCATATAATATAGATGATCCTGGCTCTTTACTGCATGCAATTTAAACGAATATTTTCGAAGATATTGCAGTATTAACATAGCGGGACAGCAGTTAAAGCCGATAATTAGCACAAATTTAACCTCATGATATCCAAAATTTACTCTATTATTACTTTTGATGCGGAACAAAGTTCGCCGGGTCGGCTAGTGTATTATTAAATAAGGCATTTGTTGCTCTGCTTGAAACATCACAAAGTAATTTAAGCGATAAGATTTATAAACACAAAGAAAGGGAGATTCACATCTAGAGTTCGGGATGGGGATTTCGAACTACTAAACTAATAAATATTAGTTCAGCGTTTCAAGCGTTCAATAGGTAGCAGACGGACAAATAGACAGATAGACACAAATAGATACAAATAGACAGAGAGAGAGACAGATAGACACAAATAGATACAAATAGACAGAGAGAGAGAGACAGATAGATACAAATAGACAGAGAGAGATAGATAGACACAAATAGATACAAATAGACACAGAGAGAGAGACAGATAGACACAAATAGATACAAATAGACAGAGAGAGAGACAGATAGACACAAATAGATACAAATAGCCAGAGAGATACACCTCCCATTTATAAGATTAGCAGGCCAATTAAAAATACAATTCCGATATAAATTAATTAGTAATATAGAAATGGATGGTATAATTAATATTGAGTATTGTAACAACCAAATTAATATCGTTAACAAGAAGACCCGTTACTCGAGAAGTGAGTTAAATTAGGTTTTTCTTGTCATCGATCATAGATAATTTAGTTTATTTCGCAGGGGTGTTGATTACATACTTTTACTCATTAAGAATATTTACTCTTTGGCTGTAAAACTAGCTTTTACTCCGGAATTGGTTCGAGTGAAACATTCTTCAACGATAATTGTATATGCTTCCAAGATTATTATCAAAGTCAAAGTAAAAGAAACTTTATTTTCGTAGGTATTTTCAACATTCACTTATTTCCAAGTTTTACCTTTATTAGAAAAGCTATGTAAATCCCACTGAATAAGTGTACTTTTAATAATATATCACGGGAAAACATGTAAGCCCGTTTTAAGGTACAACAATGTACAACTATTAAGAAAGAACAACATAAAATACAGTAAAAAAAAAACAATATTTTTTAAATAGGTGTAATACCTATTTAAAAAATTATTGTTTAGTCACATTGTTATTTACGAAAAAGAAAATTATACATACAGACGAATTGAGAACCTCCTCCTTTTTTCGAAGTCGGTTAAAAAACCCACTGTCCATAGCCAACAAATGGTTTTAATTAATATTTAGTGGCGTATCCCTTATTTACAATAACATCACTGCAACTACGTTTTTTTTATGGGATAAGAGGGCAAACGAGCAGGCGTGTCACCTGATTGTAAGCAACCAACCCCGCCAATGGACACCAGCAACACGTATAGTGTTACTGTTGCGTTGCCGACCTTTAAGGGAAAGTGTATAGGGAAGGATGGGGAAGGGGGGTGGGCCTCCGGGTACGTCGATCTTCCGAGAGGTCATGGTATTTTACCACCGGTCGAGCCGGCCTATTCATGTAGTGAACTGCTTGTCTCTACCACTGTTGAAATTGATTCTATTAATTCATTCATTCCATTGATTCCACGTGACACTAGGTGGGCGTACAAAAAAGTAGATTATCATTATAAAACACATGTTAAACTGTTAAAAAGGTTTTTAATAAAAACCGGGCCACGAACCCGAAAACCTGTCTCAGAGAAAATACGCTAGTAGTTAGTGAAAATAAAAATACCAATTTCAAGGCTCCAAACAGATTTCTTTGCCTTATGGCTTGAGACACGTGTGGTCAAGACTGATAGGCAGATTAGTCGTCGAGCGAGTCCAATTATAATAAAACAAAATCATGGAAAAAATACTGCAAACGTATATGTTAAGACGACAAAATAAACATCTTCGTCCGTCCATATCCTGATCAATTATTATCAATACATCATAAGTATTTCCAACCTTTGACCAACCAACGACACCGATTTTTATCCTCAGAATATTACAATGAGAATCTATAATACGCTTCTCGAATACCTATCCCTTAATCTTATAGAGTATTTATTATTTTTCCGGGAAAACGAAATCCGTATCAGCCGCTGACGACTTATTGTCAATTATATTGAAAAGAAATAAAAGAAAATATTATTGTCACTACTATACATGCAATATCTGTGAAAAGCTTTGATATTCATAAAAAAAAACAGTGAATGAGTTTTACCCACCTTAAAAGCAGGCAACGCTTTGTGTGTGACTGGTGTTGCAGAAGTCTATAAGAGGCGAGTCACTTGCCCGGTTGCCCTATTTCCCATGAAAAATAAGCTCTACTATAAGATAGCCATTATACAGTAGCCACGCAGTTCACTGCATAAATGGGCCGGCTCGACCAGTGAAATACCAGGGCCTCTTAAAATATCCTCATAAAGTGGCTTATGTCAAAACCGGCCCCTACCCTCGTCTTTTCCTGTTTAACTCCCATCAAGGCTAGCAACGCAACTGTAACACTGTCATATGTTACAGCTGTCCACGGGCGGTGGTAGTTGCTTACCATCAAGTGACTTGCTGCTTGCACTGTTTAATTTATAAACCTTTAATTTATAAAACTGAGAATCAAATACCTACTCGCGTAATTATTTGTATTTGAAGAATTTTAACAAAATTAATTCAATCCAGAGATACCTTTCGAGCTAAACTCCATCCGGACAATAAATTGTAGCCTCTGGCAAAGAAATAATTACATACCTACTCAGTTACATATCACCTTCTTCCTCTCCTATTTCCATTATCTGGAGTCGGAAAAACAGGTTTTTCTCTCCTCACTTCCCTATCATTCGCATCTTCCACACAATTCATCCATATTTTCATAAGTCTTCCTCATCACTAATTCTCTTCCACAATCAGGTTTATCATTCTTTTCGCAGCATGTGTAGCATCCCTTGTCATAACATGTCTATACCACACATAAGTACCTACACTTGAAAAAATGTAAAACTACTGCTTTTAACATAACATACAAAATAACTTAACTTTACGCCTTTTTCTACCCGAAGGTGTAGGCATCGGCTGTTAAGCCTCGTCTCGCCGTTATGTTTACGTCCCAAATGAAATAGGTAGCGAACTTATTGCCATACCGGGCACAAAGTTGGGTCATCGATTTTTATCACACATAACTTACGAAAAATATTTCGAAAAGTCATTGGGCGACCTCTGGATTCAGAAACGAGGTGTTCGACCACTGAACCACCGAGACTACTTGCTACTGCTTCTAACGTTGTCGGTAAAAAAAGCAGGGCAGAACTTGAACTTACCTGATCGAAGTTAGTAATTAATAATGTTTTTAGTATTGAATATTTATGTAACAGCCGTGTTTGCCTTTAAGTTGTTTATATTCAGTGTAACAACTTTTCTAATTAGTGAAGTTTTCTCGATTACAACATCCACCATCCTCCATCCGACGACAAAGTTTGTAAAATGAGATCTCCCGTCAACATTCCTGTTATTACAATCTCAGATCAATATCGAACTCGGGAAACGCGAGCACGTCGTAAAACGCCGCAGGGTCACGGTCCCCTTGGAATGTTCGATTTAATTCAAGGAAACTTTTATTAATACTCCAAAAAACAAAATGGTTCGGACATGTAAAAGAATGGATCATAAAAGATTGACAAAGCAGATATACAGTCAGAAAGTGGAAGTAGGAGCCACGAAACACGCTCGATGTCGTTATACATAAAAGCCGTTAATTACACCCGTCTCCCTCTCTCTATCTGTCTCTTTTCTGGACAAATAAAGGTGTGAAGTTACACAAAAATGTTACACAAAAATCTTCATTTACTGTTCAGAGTCAGCCAATAAATAGTAATTAACATCGTATCAGCTCGCAAACAGTTGAATATATTTATCTTAATAATACTGAATACGGCGAAATTAATAATAATATAATATCTTGTACACAATACACACAGCGCCCTCTAGTTCCAAGCTAAACTACTAAATTAGTGTAACTGTGTGTGTAACTTTTCTTTTGTAAATACGTAGGTACTTTAAATACATAGAAAAACAAACCACCCAGACCGTTTGTGCCGTACAAACATTCATGCTTGTCATAAATATTTGTACTTATCCCACCCGCCTACCTCGATTTCGCATTCGGTTTTTTTTTTCAATGCAACACGAGGCCCTTCATTTCAAATTCCATCCAAAGAGTAATCAGAAATTAGATTTTATCGTATTATTTGTATGCTACTTGTAAGATCCTTTTTTGTCAAAGTTGCTAGATGCTAAACCACGTAGTAAACGTGACGAATGGTGGATGGGGAAATATCCCTCGCTGGCAGAGGGCGCCATCTTTCAAGAAGCACTCGTTTAAATCCTTGCGCGTGAAGTTTTGTCGCTGTTGACAGGTCAGTATAATACTAAACGCGACGTACGTATGTAATAAGTCTGTTTACTATTTTGTACATTAATACTACAGACAAGCCTAGACCGTCGGACTCGTGTTTCTATACTTCGGCTAAACCATTAACCTAACATACATAACATAACTTCACGCCTTTGATACCTGAAGGTGTGGGCGGCCGCTGTTAAGCCTCGTCTCGCCGTTATATTTACGTCCCAAATGGAATGGTGGCGAGCCTATTGCCATACCTGACACACAGTTTTCAGTCATCGATATTTGTCACACATAACTTCTGAAAACAATTTCGAAAAGTCAATGGTGTGAGCCAGTGTCAGGATTCGAACCCGGATCTCTGGATCAGAAGCCGTGCGCTCGACCACTGGACCACCGAGACTATACAATAAACCATTAACAATCTCCGATAAGTAATTGAATGATGTTTTTATTTTTTACCGCCCATTTTGGACAGGCAAAAGCTGAAAAGTCATACAAATGTTTGTTTAAACTTTAATTCTTTAACGACATTTATAATACTTAGGTTTTATATCTACGTTTTTATACACAAAAATGGATAAAACCTTTTAAATAATCCATTAATTTTAAATATCCATTCCAATCAAGTGGATTAATTAACCAAGTAACTAGAAGAGACACTGAGTTTATAAAAAAAACACCCGCCGTGTCGTTGGCATGGGTAGACAGAGAAGGGCTGGTGTATTAATAGATAGACATTATTGTTTAGTAACCCCTGACACGGGTATAGGGGTAGGGAAGTACGACGTGAGGAAAAAAAATTACACCACAATAAAATATGACCATAAAGACGGACAATCCATGCAAATAAAAGTCAAGGGTGGTAAAAACCATCGTAAATTTAAAGCATATTAGAAGCACAACATAAAAATGGAGTAGCTATTGAGATTTTATTTACGGATACTTGAAATCGGAGAAACCAATTGTTATAGGTTCTATGCTGAATCCTCTACCCAAAAATAGGAACGGGAGAATGGCAGGTGTATGTTAACCGCATACTGCATGTCTCACCTCACACACTCTATATGGTCACCTTTTAGAGAAGATGGTGTGATTTTCAAGTGGAAATATAAATAGATATGACTAGAATTCTGCACATCAATCGATAGTTAAAGGAATATGGGTTTCCCTTGGAATGTAATTTTGCAATACTGTACACTGTCGGGAATAGTTTCAAACCCAATCCCCTTGATAAATCTCTCGCTGCACACCAATCAATAGTGACAAGTATTTCCCAATATCCGTTGACCTAAACAAACATAATCACACCGAAGAACAAATAACTGGATTGTCTCAATTTTCGTGAGCAACTTATGGTCACCGCACTTAACCCATGTCAGTCTAAAAATAGATATTAACAGCGTGTAGTCATTCATTCAGCCAATTTGTCGGAACTTAATTATAGCCAACGAAAGCTTTCAACATCATACCATATAGCTTAATATCAATAAAGAAGGTTTGAAAAATTCCCTCCCCACTTTATAGGTATTATCATCATTACATAGTATGAAATAAAGTTGCATCCCGCTGTCTTTCCCCTTATATTCTTCCTCATCATCAGCCTATTGCAGTCCACTGCTGGACATAGGCCTCTCCCAATGTGTGCCACAACATCCGATTCTCTGCCTTCCGCATCCAGTCTTTTCCAGCAGCCTTTCTGAGGTCGTCTGACCATCGGGCTGGTGGGCGTCCTACGCTACGTTTGCCAAGACGCGGTCTCCACTCTATGACCTTCTTACTCCTTCTACCGTCGGTCCTTCGACAAATGTGACCAGCCCATTGCCACTTCAGCGAGCTTATTCTATGAGCTATGTTGGTTACTCCAGTTCTCTGGCGGATATATTCGTTCCTGAGTTTATCTTTCAGAGATACCACGAGCATAGCCCGCTCCATAGCTCGCTGAGCGACTTTAAATTTGTGGACTAGCCCCATCGTGAGTGTCCACGTTTCCGTAGCGTAGGTCATCACCGGTAAGACGCACTGGTCAAAGACTTTGGTCTTCAGACATTGCCGTATAGGCGAGCTGAAGACTCGACGCAGTTTGCTGAATGCAGCCCAACCAAGCTGAATCCTCCTTTCAGCCTCCTTCTCGAAGTTTCGTCTACCTAAACTGTATGATTTGGCCTAGGTAGACGTATTTGTTTACGACTTCGAGAACTGACCCTTCGACGCTTATCGGTCCGAGCACGACATGTTCATTGAACATGACCTTGGTCTTGTCTAAGTTCATGCCGAAACCGACACGCCGGGTGGACTCGTCTAGGCTGCGCAGCATTCCGCTTAACTGTTCCAGCGACTCTGCCATTACAACGATGTCGTCGGCAAACAGAAGATGCGAGATGTATTCACCATTCACGTTGATGTCTGTCTGTTGATGTCTGTCACCTGTCCAGTCCAATCCAGTGTCTTGAAAACGTCCTCCAGAGCATTGGTGAAGAGTTTGGGAGATATAACATCTCCCTGTCTTACACCTCGATTCAGCTCGATGGAGTTCGTCACATAACATAACATAACATAACATAACTTTACGCCTTTTGTTACCCGAAGGTGTAGGTAGCAGCTGTTAAGCCTCGTCTCGCCGTTATGTTTACGTCCCAAATGGAATAGGTGGCGAACCTATTGCCATACCGGGCACAAAGTTTGTCAGTCCCCGGTATTTATCACACATAACTTCCGAAAACAATTTCGAAAAGTCATTGGTGTGAGCCAGTGTCTGGAATCGAACCCCGGACCTCTGGATCAGAGGCCGTGCGCTCGCCCACTGCGCCACCGAGACTTTTCACGTAGTCCACGAATGCCATACACAGCGGCTGATTGTACTCTTCGGTCTTCTGTATAATTTGCCGAACAGTATGGATGTGGTCCACGGTACTAAAGCCTTTTCGAAACCCGGCCTGCTCCGGAGGCTGGAATTCGTCGAGTCTTGCAGCGAGACGATTCGTGACGACCCTCGAGAACAACTTGTAGATATGGCTCAGGAGTGAGATGGGTCTGTAATTCTTCAGTAAGGTTTTATCACCTTTTTTGAAGAACAGGACCACCGCACTCCCACTCCAAGCCTGTGGTGTTATGCCCTGGTGTATGACGGAATTAAAAAGGCTTGCTAATTCCTTTAGGATAAGACTCCTAGGCTAAGGCTAAGGCTTTTAGAAGCTCTGTAGTAATTCCGTCATCACCGGGTGCCTTGTTGTTCTGGAGTTGTTATATTCTTATATCTACAAAACTACGCAACGGGTTTTGATGCGGTCTTTTGAGTATTCAAAAGACCGCATCAAAACCCGTCAATCCACTCCGTTGACACCCTCTATGTATATAGAGGGTGTCAACGGAGTGGATTGTATCTATAATTCATTTATGATGTCGTAAAGAAAAAGTGATAAATCCAAAATTTAATTTTTTGTTGCCTTTGGTGCGGAACAAAGGTTCGCCGGGTTAGTTATTTATTAGTAAGAATTTGTATGTGCAGGGTAAGATTGTGTTTTTTATACCTTTATGTAATCAATACTGGATGGTGTAGACGCCGTAGTATCGTTTCAAATATAACATAACCTCACGCCTTGTTCTACCCGATGGTGTAGGGAGCAGCTGTTAAGCCTCGAATCGCCGTTATGTTTACGTCCCAAATGGAATACGTGACGAACCTATTGCCATACTGGACACAATGTTATTAGTCATCGATACTTATCACACATAACTTCCGAAAAGATTGTCGGAAACTTATTTGTGTGACCCACGAGTTCTTGATTCAGAAGCGTCGTGCTCGGGAACTGGATCACCGATTCTCATCTCCTTGAAAGGAATATTTCTTATATCCTCAAATAGGGGATGGGCCCAGTGTCATACAAAAGGCACAGTTTATTCAAACACATAATTGCCGGAAAATACTAGAGGTATTTGTAAAAAAGTACATTACATAAAAACAAATATTAAAATAAAAAGTAATCCTGTTTTAGAGTAACTTATATACATAAACCATTAAAGTTTATAAACATACAAGTTGTTGAATACCAAAATGGCGGCACATCCATTTATTTTGTTCGTAAAATGGATTAATAAAATTACCGTTAGTTCCACAACCCCACAGTTGCGAACGACTTTTATGTACCCTTAAATGTTTTATAGTGGTCTTTTATTAATATCAAACTTTTGCAAGAGAAACCTCATGCTACTAACGAGTTTTACCAATCCTTTACGAAAATATTTGAATTAAATTCGATAATGTGTTCAATGACTTTTCAGACTCATTTTTGGAAATTTGATCCATGATCAATATCGATGATTAAAAGTTTGTGTTTGTCACATTTTGTCAAGTTTTGAAAATATGTATTCGTAAATAAGTTAAATAAAAAAGATAGATTCGTGATTAAAACAAAATGTCACATCAATTTTAGTCTAATATTAATTTACTATTATATACCTAGGCCTATCTCCAGCAGAGGACTGCAATAGGCTTTCGATGATGATGATACCTATATATTGACATACACACAATGGAATGGCATTGCATGGCAATACTGACAATACAATTGGGTATTTTGTGAATATTTGATGGTATTCATAACGTCGACTTTTTTGTTGACATTTTTCAGAAATCCCTAGAAAAAGTTCAATGACATTTTTTTATTAAAATTTTTGGGTTATACCATTTTGCTTTCGTGTGTTAACTTTTAACAATTTTGTAACGTTAATCCTCAAAACACACGAATACGCCAGTATAGGGTTATGATAGGCTTTCAGCGTAATTTTAATAAAACAATAAAACTTTGAATTAAGCTTTATATTATAGCTATAAGCTTTACCGCACTCAGATGACTGGTTCTGGAGATTTTTATTTTTTATTTTATTTTTGTATTCAACAATAAATAAACAAGCTAATGCTCTGTGCGAATTATACCCCAGGCTTCTAGTCACGAGTGGAATTGCTTTGAAGTGCAGTTGTGGCTGTACAGCAGCTGATCAATTGTTCGCGGACCAGAGAGCTGGTTTATTTTTGGGCATCATTACCATTGCCACCTCGAGAATGCTGCTCTGTACGGTCTTCTGGAAACGATATCAGGGGATGTGTTCCGTGGAGTAAGCCTTTCACTTACCTTTTAAAATTTGTATAAATATATTATAAATTAACTTACCCGGTGAACTTTGTATTGCCTCGAAAGCAATAAATAAATAATGAAAGTAGCCTAAGCTACTCCATATTACAGAGATTACAGATCCAGCTATTTCAGCGACTACCCGGAACAAACAAACAGATAGACAAAAATTGTAGAATACAGACAAAAGTGTGTAATAAATAGAATATATACCTTCTATATTATAGATACATATGAATGTATATATTAACATTTATTTATATTAAGATATATCGATTACTTTGATAAAATATAATCTCAAAAGTTACAAAACCGTTCGTATCATAAGTACCTATTTATATACAAACAAAAGTTGGTTACGACGGAAGACCCTCGTTAAGGAATAAAAGTTTGAATAAAAAATTACAACAATAAAAATGTAAATCAGATAAAAGTTCACCAGCAATTCCTTGAGGTTTCCTGCCTAAAGGGTATAACCCATATAATATTATAAATGGACGCCGGATTATCAATACTTTACTGTCCATCTACCTTTAATTAGATTTTTTAAAGATGACATATTGGATTAATTAGTGAAGCGATAAACAATTAAACTAAATAAAGAATACTTTTTTTATGGAAACCTTCAACACGCATAGTGTTACAGTTAGGTTGCTAGCCTTTACGGAAGTGGGATGAAAAAGGGCAGGAGGGTGCTCCGGATAACTCTCACGCCAAACGAAACGCGACGCGACTCCATGGCGAACAAAGTTACAATCAAACCATAGGCTAGATAGTGTCTAGTATAAGTAACTTCTAAATATTACAGCGGAAGTATATTTTTCTACGCTTTTAATTAAACGTAGACATATTACATAATTTCACGCCTTTTTCTACCCGGAGGTGTAGGCAGCGGCTGTTAAGCCTCGACTCGCCGTTATATTTACGTCCCATATGGTATAGGTACCTATTGCGATACACCAGACACAAAATTTTCAGTCAATGATATTTATCACACATAACTTCCGAAAATAATTTCGAAAAGTTATTGGCGTGAGTTGGATTCAAACACACGACTTCTTGATTCAGAAGCGGGAGGCTCAGCCACTGAACCACCGAGACTTTTGACATGTTACGTGGTTAATATTACAAAAAAAACTCAAAGGTGGGTGAGAAAATCCCTTTAAAACCAATTACTTTTATAGCTCACGGTAAACATGATTTTCGAGGCTTTGATTCGTTTTTTGTATACATATACGCACATGGGTAAACAGGTTCTTGATATATACGAACATATTTACATTTAAGGTGAAACCTTAAAATGTTTCGCATCCAGAGAGACGATAAGAGAAATGGGAAAATTCTCCTCCTCCTGAAATAGAAACAAGAAACAAAAATAATTTTAGACCTTCATTCGTGACTGGAAATGCCTTTCTGACACATGCGTTAGTAGATCTCTTTCTCTCATAACTCTTTTAGTAGGCAATAGTCATGATAGCTTCTCAAACAGGACCTCCAAGTGTAGCTAATAAAAGTACTGAGATATTGAGAATCTATGGTCCCTAAGATGCTTGATCTTATGGGCCATCCATTAATCATGTTATCTTTTTGAAGGGTTTTTAACGCCCTCTTCCCCTTAGAGAGTGAGATTTAAAATTCACACAAATTAGTTCTATTTTATTATTATTTATCAAAATATACTTTAAAACATGGGTCCTGTGTATATGGGCCAAACTAACAATTAGACCATTTTGACATTTTCATGGTAGACGCATCTTATCAATATTTTTTTTTTTATGGGATAGGAGGGCAAACGAGCAGGCGTGTCACCTGATGGTAAGCAACTAACGCCGGCCATGGACACCAGCAGCACATATAGTGTTACTGTTGCGTTGCCGACCTTTAAGGGAAGGGGATAGGAAAGGATGGGGAAGGGGGTGGGCCTCCGGGTACCTCTCTCACCGAACGAAACGTGGCATGGGCCACTTTACGTCGGTCTTCTGAGAGGTCGTGGTATTGCACCGGTCGAGCCGGCCCATTTATGCAGTAAACTGCTTGGCTCTACCACTGTTAAAACATACATAACGATGTGAGCTATTAAAAAGAAAAAACATTTCTGCATGGAAATATCATTTATGTTTGAAGTATAACGGCATATGGTAACATTAATTTAAATGTAAAAGGTCCATTTAAACTTTGGAACCCTCTCCTGTAAAGTTGTCTTTTCGACGGGCCTCGTGTGGTGCATTGGTTAAACGACCGACTGCAGCAACGAGTCGGTTGGGAATTGAACCCCTGACGGGTTCAATTCCCAACCGAGCACACAAATATTTGTGACAAGCATGAATGTTTGTATGACGTCTGGATGTTTTTCTATGTATTGTATGTATTTACAAAAGAAAAGGTATATATGTATTTATATCCGTTATCTAGTATCTATAACACAAGCATTTAGTTGCTTAGCTTGGAACTAGAGGGCGCTGTGTGTATTGTAACCAAGATATTATGTTATATAATAAATTATATGTGGCTTGACTCTGGAAGTTCCAGCGCACGCAACAAATTTCCTCGACAAGTCGTTCTCCGTCAAAGCGGCGCGCTTATGGAATGAATTGCCATTGACAATTCGACATGCAAAGACACTGGCAACTTTCAAGAAACATCTTAAAGAGCACTACTTATCATTGTAATTGACTCTATATATAGATATTTATTGTATTTGTGTATTTATGTGTATGTATTTATATATATATATTTATTTATTGTGTTTAAGTGTATATATGTATATTATTATATATATATGGGTATGTATGTATTTATGTGGGTATTAATGTATTTGTATGTATCTAACTTGGTTGATATTATACACATATTTAAACAAACAACTGTACACCGCATATTTATTCTCCGAATTTATTTTTCCATGCTAAGGTTGTCTGGAAGAGATCGCAGAATGCGATAAGACCGCCGATTGTATTTGATCTACTATGTACTAAATCACTATAATGTATTTTATAAACTGTGTACAATAAAGAGATATTCTATTCTATTCTATATGTGAATACATTATATAACAATACATACTTAGTAGTAGATATATATCTGGCCATTAGTTATTCAATTAGTAGTGAAGAAATTTTGTAGTACAAAAATTTCGAAGGTAAAACGAACTTACAAAATAATGAATTCCAGTACAGAAAATAGATTTACGGAAAATGAAAATATATACCAATAAAAATATTGAAATAAATCTGTGACATAAATGTCGCAGTAGCGTTTATTAAAAATATCTTCAAAGCCTTCCCTGGAATATTACGAGTGCCAGTTTGTTTACAAAAACGTTGATTGTTGCCTCTTTGAACTTTGCAAAATAATATTATTTATTGGCTTCGAGGAAGGAAGACGAGGTGATATAATATTTTAAAATTCAAAATCTTTTTATAACATCACGCCTTTTCTAACCCGAAGGTGTAGTGCAGCGGATGTTGAGCTTCTACACGCCGAATCCTTATGTTACGTTCCAAATGGAATAGGTAGCGAGCCTAATGCCATACACTTGGCGCAGAGTTGTCAGTCATTGATATTAGGTCGGGGAAAAAGTCTTTTCGCATAACGTAGGTATAAACTTATTATAAAATTTCTTTGACTGTACTATTTGTGTCTGGCTGGTTTTGGTAACATTAAAAAGGTTACATTATAAAGAAAAGAAAAAAATAAAAAAAAGTTGTTTCCCGCTATTTTTCATTTGTTTTTCTCTCCGTAAAAATGAGTGAATCTAATGAAGAAATTCGATACATTTTAAAATTTTGTTATAAAAAAGGCAAAAATGCAACTCAAGCAGTGAAAAAAATTTGTGATGTTTATGGACCTGATGCAGTGTCAGTAAGAGTAGCACAAATTTGGTTCAAACGTTTTCAGTCCGGAAATTTTGATGTTAAAGATGCACCTCGCTCTGGTCGCCCTGTTACGAATAAAATGGACGCCATTTTTGAAAGAGTGGAGCAAGATCGGCATATTAGTAGTTACGATGTAGCTGAAGAACTGGGAATTGACCACAAAACAGTTTTGACCCATTTGAAGAAAGCTGGTTATACAAAAAAGCTCGATATTTGGGTGCCACACGAGCTCACTCAAAGAAACATAATGAACCGTGTACTCATTTGCGATTCATTATTGAGACGTAATGAAACCGAGCCGTTTTTGAAGAGATTGATAACTGGCGATGAAAAGTGGATCACGTACGACAAGAACGTGCGAAAAAGGTCGTGGTCGAAAGTTGGCCAGGCTTCACAGACTGTGGCCAAACCTGGCCTAACACGAAATAAGGTGATGCTGTGTGTATGGTGGGATTGGAAGGGCATTGTTCATTATGAGCTTTTACCGTCCGGCAAAACCATCGATTCTGATCTTTACTGCCAGCAACTGATGAGATTAAAGGAAGCAGTCGAGAGAAAACGGCCGGAATTGATCAACAGGAAGGGTGTGGTCTTTCATCACGATAACGCTAGACCACACACATCTTTAGCCACTCAGCAAAAATTAAGAGAGTTCGACTGGGAGGTCCTAGTGCATCCACCATATAGCCCTGACCTTGCGCCTTCAGATTTTCACCTGTTTCGGTCTCTTCAGAATTCTTTAGGTTCTGTAAGGTTGACCTCAAGAGAGGACTGCCAAAACTATTTGTCCCGTTTTTTTGATCAAAAGTCCCAAAGTTTCTACAGTAACGGGATAATGTCTCTGCCCACAAAATGGCAGAAAGTTATTCAACAAAACGGTACATATATATTGTAAATAAATGTAAATAAACTTTGAAAAAAATGTCTTGACTTTTCATACAAAAATACGAAAATACTTTTTCTCCAACCTATTATTTATCACACATATAACTTTCGAAAAGAATTATAAGAAATCATTGGTGTAGGCCCGGAATCGAACCCGAGACATTAAACACAAAATCTATTCCACTCTAAATTATCTGTTTTTTGATAAACCTGAATGTGGAAGGAAATAAGAGAGGAGGAAGACCTAAGAAAATATGGATGGATTGTGAGAAAGAGGGGAGGGCAAACGAGCAGGCGTGTCATCTGATGGTAAGCAACCAACGCCGCCCATGGACACCAGCAACACATATAGTGTTATTGTTGCGTTGCCGACTTTAAGGGATAGGGTAAACGAAAGGATGGGGAAAGGGGGGTAGGCCTCCGGGTACCTCTCTCACCGAACGAAACGTGGCATGAGCCACTTTACGTCGATCTTCTGAGAGGTCGTGGTATTTCACCGGTCGAGCCGGCCCATTCATGCAGAGAACTGCTTGGCTCTACCACTGTTAAAAATGGCTGACATGATTAAGAATGGTGTTAGTGTGGAAGATGGGAATGATAGGGAAGTGTGGAATAGACAAAACTGTTGTGACGATCGCGACCCTAGATAATAATTTAATAATTAAAATTAATATTATTACCTACTCATATTGTATTTATGTGTTTAACATTAGTATGTTTCTTAGACTGCAGAGATCGTGGGCTAATAATAACGTGATTCTAAAAAAAAAATACAATCCAAAGCAAATTAATATCGATGCCAGATTCGACTGTGGAAGCTTCAAGACATAGGATCTATGCTTAACAACTGTACTTTCAAGACGAGATTAGGATTTAGCAACCACAAAAAAATACAAATAACAACATTTGTTTCGCGGAATTAATTAGAAAAATCATTCGTCTATAAAAAGACTGAATTTTTTTTCATATAATTATTCTAGGAAGCTAAGCTAAATGCTAAATAAACGAAAGATTTGCTTGTTTTGTTCTGTTTGAACAATATGCGGGTAGCATATTAAAATATTTTTAAGACAATTTTATTTTTAAACTCTTTTCATGTTGAAGATGTGCGATGGTTTTTAATTGTGCTGTATTAAAATCACCGTTCTAGATAGTCACTACGCCTCTGTTTAATAGGTCCAAGGTTCATACCTTATTTGTGATATTTATCGAATCTTTATACAAACAACTTCTGGATACAAAAAAAATCCGCTGTCTGTCTCTATATGTGCTTTGAAGCTACACTAAAGATTTCGATGCGATTTTTTTAATAACATAACTTCACGCCTTTTTTATCCAAAGCTGTAGGCAGCGGCTGTTAACCCTCGTCTCGCCGTCATGTTTACGTTCCAAATGGAATAGGTGGTGAACCTATTGCCATACCGGGCACAAAGTTTTCAGTCATCGATTTTTATCACACTTAATCTCCGAAAACAATTTCGGTTTGAAATATAGGGGCATCACGGTAACGGCGCAAGCCTATAAATAGCGCCAATTAAATTTAAAAAAAATCTAAATTTACACATTTTTATTGTTTCTGAGGCGAAACAAAGTCAACTACAACTACAACTACGGTTTACCTATATGTAAGTACCAAAAGTACCAAAGCTAGTTCATTGGTGTGCTAGATTCGAACTGGACACTTCTGATACAGAAATGGAATGCCAGACCTCTATCTGTACCATCGAGGCTACAACCATAATAATATTCACAATTTATTTCAGTCCCCAATTAAAGGCTGTGTTAGTAAATATTTGTTGAAATCATCAATTCCGGAAATAATATAAGAGGCAGTATATTATACTTTGAGCAACAACCTCTCCGAACCACAATTAATAATATTACACATCAAAAACAGAAATTGCGATCAAAGTTCAAACATATAAAGCGGAAGGCTGTAAGGCTTGCAATGCAATTTGTAGGCTGTACAAAACCTCTCTCTCTCTCTGACGCTCTGTTTGATTTTGACGTTGGGCCCTTCAAAGCCTTAATTAAATGCTAAATTGTGCTTTCACGGTAATAAATACGTGGAGTACAGATAATTACAATTTGTAATTAGGTTTAAAACAGTTTTAACATTGGTAGAGCTACGTAGCTCGCTGCATGAATGAGCTTGTTCAACCGGTGAAATACCGGTCTGTTTGGTAGTAAATATATCCGAAGGCACCTTCTCCATTTCTCACTTTCCCCTTCCCTTGCTATCCCACTGCCTATCCTATCCCAAAGGCCGGCAACGCAAATGTAACACTATCTATATTATAGGTCTATGGGCAGTACTAACCACTAACCACAAGGTGACCCGCTTGTTCGTTTGCCCTCTATCACACCTAAACACGTTTTTCTGTGAGTTTGATAATTAAAAAGAAAAAGAAAGACAGAAGATTTAGAAAAGTCTCGGTAGTCCAGTGGGCGAGCACCAAGCTTCTGAATCAAGAAGTCGCGGGTCCGAATCCTGGCTCACACCAATGACTCTTCGAAAGTTATGTGTGATAAATATCGATTACTGAAAACTTTTGTGCCCGGTATGGCAATAGGTTCGCCACCTATTCATTTGGGACGTAAACATAACGGCGTGTCGGGGGTAAACAGCCGCTTCCTACACCTTCGGGTAGAAAAAGGCGTGAAGTTAGGTTAGGTTATGTTTGTATTTAAAAACAACGCGGCTTATTAATTAAAAAGTATACTCGGCGTAATTTAATATTTTATTACAAATTTGTTAATGATATTTTTCTTTTGTATGAAAAACAAAAAAACCTCATTAGTATTAACTCTTTTTTAATATGCGTCGTTATGTTCTTTATGAAAATACAATTATTCCAGTAAACTGAGGGCAACGAGAACAAATAAAGAATGATATGTTTTTGTATAGATACAATGGAAAGTTGCTATTTAATGATTATTATTTTTTTTATGGGATAGGAGGGCAAACGAGCAGGCGTGTCACCTTATGGTAAGCAACCAACGCCGCCCATGGACACCAGCAACACATACAGTGTTACTGTTGCGTTGCCGACCTTTAAGGGATAGGGGAAAGGAAAGGATGGGGAAAGGGGGTGGGCCTCCGGGTACCTCTCTCACCGAACGAAACACGGCATGAGCCACTTTACGACGGTCTTCTGAGAGGTTGTGGTATTTCACCGGTCGAGCCGGCCCATTCATGTAGCGAACTGCTTGGCTCTACCATATTTTTATCCTTTAAATTCAATTAAATTATCCTTTAAATTATCAATAAATAAGCAATAAACAAAAGATTTTTTTTGCAGGAGTATCTTAACATACGTTTTTTAGAAAAAAACTTTTACTGGACCCTTATTGGCAGGTAGCTGATGTAATAAGGATATATTACATCTGCTACCTGCCAGTGAAACTCCCGTCAAAATCGATCCAGCCATTTCAGGGATTATCCAGAACAAACAGATACACAGACAGACGGACAAAAACGTTAAAAAATGCTATTTTAGCGTATTTACCGTATATAGTTATATTCATATGAATGTAGTAGAAAGCATTTTTTTCAATATTACAAACAGACACAACAATTTTATCTATATTTATGGAGTATCCTAATAGGTACCTTTAAATGTTTTTTTTTTATCTTTTATAAACGGCCAAAACTTTTGGCGACGATTCTTATACGTAATAATCTCATTACTTTAAATAATAAAGTGAATATATTATTTTTTCCCGAAGGCGTAGACATTGGCTATTAAGCCTCGACTCACCGAATCAAATACATCGCAAACGGTATAAACGGCGGAACCTATTGCCATACATGTGACACAGAGTTTTCAGTCATTGATATTTATTCACACATGACTATCTAAAAGTCATTGGTATAAGCAAAGATCTCACGACTCCATAATCAGAAGCGGGATGCTATCCTCCATGCCTTTCGTTCTCTTTGTAAATGATATGTTGCCATCTCGCTTCAGCTGTCACCATTATTAACAATAGGGGGCTTCTAATCTTTGGTGTAGTATCTACAATGTCCCTCTGAATCATTTCTCCCTCCTATTAAGAGGACATTAGAAATATTACAACACATAACATAACTTCACGCCTTTTTCTATCCGAAGGTGTAGGCAGCGGCTGTTAAGCCTCGACTCGCCGTTATGCTTACGTCCCAAATGGAATAGGTGGTGGACCTATTGCCATACTGGGCACGAAGCTTTCAGTCATCGATATTTATCATACATAATTTTCGAAAATAATTTTGAAAAGTCATTGGTGTGAGCCATGATTCGAACCCGCGACCTCTTGATTTAGAAGCGGAGTGCTCGACCACTGGACCACCGTAACTTATAGAAATATTATTAACGTGATTTATGAATAAATATAAACATATACCTAAATAAGTATGCCTTTTAGTATTTAGGATACTATTGGGATTGGGATTTACTTACGTCCAGCAGTGGACTGCGTTGGACTGATTGATTAGTTAACGATAATAAACACCAATTACTTATTACATATGAAGAAATACGATACGACAGACGACAATAAGACTGGCCTCGTGGTGCGTTGGTAAAAACAACAAACTGTGGAATCGAGGTCGGCGGGTTCGATCTCAACCCGAGTACAAATATTTATGACAAACACGCATATTTGTATAGCGTGTGGGTATTTTTCTATGTATTATAAGTATGTATTTACAAAAGAAAAGTATATATGTATTAGTATCCGTTATCTAGTATCCATAGCACAAGCATTTAGCTGCTCAGCTTACAACTAGAGGGCGCTGTGTGTATCATGTCCAAGGTTCCAATGTCCAGCTTCTGAATCAAGAAGTCGTGGGTTCGAATCCGGCTTTTCGAAATTCTTTTCGGAAGTTATGTGTGATAAATATCGATGACTGGCAATTTTGTGGCCGGTTTGGCAATAGTTTCGCCACCAATTCCATTTGGGACGTAAACATAATTGCGAGTCGAGGCTTAACAACCGCTGCCGTCACCATCGGGTACAAAAAGGCTTGAAGCTATGTTATGTTATATGTTATTAGCTATATGTATAATGCATATAAGGCTTCGCAATGCAATTTGTCAGCAGCACAACCTCTTTGTGCTGTATTGATTGTGTTATTGGACCTTTGGAAGCTTTAATTAAAGATCAAAATGGGTTTTCACTACAATTTAAGTAATACTAGTGTACTTGTACATTACCTATTACCTTAACTTGTTTGTATGTATGTACGTTCATTACAGACTATTGGTTTAATTGAAAAGATTATTGAAAATATTTTAACTAACATTTCAACTAACTAAGCCTCATAGTCTTTTGGGCTTGTTGGCCACCGTTTATGAATTATATATTTCGGGTTTGATGCTTACAATCTGGCTGAAAACAAGTGTTATCCTACCTATCCTATCCTCACAGTTAACTTAACATAAAAAATGATAATGCTCCAAATAATAAAAAGAACGAGTTCTGGAGGAAGGTGATGTTAGGAGCATTAAAAAATCGACTCGCGTGTTTGAAAAGCGTTATGAAATGTTACGGCTCGACGAGTGAAATACCACGGCCGCTCAGAATATCGACGTAAAGTGACCCTTGCCGCGTTTCGCTCGGTGAGTGAGGTATCCGGAGGCCCAACCCCTTTCCCACTCCCCTTCCCATCCCACTTCCGAAACCTTCCCTATCCCAATTGTAAGGGCCGGTAACGCAACTGTAACACTATATGCCTTCAGGTGTATATGTGCGGCGTTTGTTGCTCACCATCAGGTGACAACCCGGCTCGTTTGCTTCCCCATGCATACTTACCATAAAAAAGACTTCTTTTAAGCCGATTTCACTTCAAAACTTAAAAAGTTTTTATAATAAATTTGAGTAATCTTTAGACACGACGTTTGAATTTGTCTTAAAATCTTACAGAACGCAAGAATATTACAAAATGTGTACGTTATACATATACATACATACATAACTTCACGCCAAATCCCTTGCGGGGTAGGCAGAGAGAACAGAGCGCCATAGGGCACGATTCTTACACGCCTCACTCGCTTCGTTGACATTCATAACTCTTTTCATGCACGCGCGTCGGTTTTTGAGGCTCTTAACATCACCTTCCTCCAGAACACGTTCTATTTGGTCATGGAATGTGTGTCTTGGCCGTCCTCGACTCCTACATCCATTCGCTTTTGCATTGTATATCTGCTTAGTCAGTCTTGCATCAACCATTCTTTCTACATGTCCGAACCATCGGAGCATGCCCTTTCTTACTTTTACCCCGACACTCTCTTTCAAACCAACTTCCTTCCGTACAACCTTGTTTTCTACGCGGTCAGCGAGTGTCACTCCGCAGATTTTAAGCATAAAAATTCCAAACACATCACGTCATATCACACATATGATACGTCCTTGATAGAAATGGGACATTATTAAATTACTTTATACTTCTTACTTACACTGTGAGAGCTTCCACTCTGAGCGGGAAGTATGCGATGAAATAAATAAATAAAAAAAAATCTCGAATAAAATTATTTGACACGCGGGAAACATACATACAATACATATAAGTCAACATACTTAAGCGCATGTGTTCCGTAATCAGTTGATAAGTAAATTGAGTTAACAAGCGCAAAATTACATATGTAGATACGCTACGAGACTGCGAGTATTCGATAATCTACTCTACATCTGTAAATCTACTCTGTATTCTATTCATCTCTCTCTTAATCTCCCGCCCTTTTTCCAATCAAATCACTAATGTTCTTTATATTGGCTTCTATATATATACAGCGGCGTGTTGATATTTTTATTAGCTTTTTATTAGCTTCACCTGTATGTATGTTTGTATGTTTGTATGTTTGTATGTTTGTAGGTTTGTAGGTTTGTAGGTTTGTTTGTAACCGACTTCTTTTTTAGTTTCCGCTGATTGCCACTAGATGGTGCGATTTGTGAACTATGAAAGTTCTAGACTAGAAAACCGAACTAAAAAATAGAAAATAAATTTTAATGAATTTAAATTGAAATAGTGTTAAAAATTTCAATGAATATAAATTAAAAAAAGCGTGGGGTGTTTTTTAAGATATTATCGAAATGATAATCACTCTACTCATATCTGTCAATAAAATATAACTATTGACACCATGCACCCCACGCTTTTGAACGATAGATGGTGCGATTTAGTGGCAATCAGCGGAAAGTTTACGTTATCAACTTGAAACGAGTTCCTTATGTAAGTCACAGATGGCGCTATTCCTCAAATTCGAAACTAAGAAACGCGCTGTCATACAAAACCGAACTAAAAAATTTAAAATAAATAATAGTTTAAAAAAACTAAAAAACACGCTTTTTATTGAAAACCGAACTAAAAAATAGAAAAATAAAAAAAAATACTTTATTTTAAAAAAAGCGTGGGGTGCATGGTGTCAATAGTTATAAATATTTTATTGACAGATATGAGTAGTAGAGTGATTATCATTTCGATAATATCTTATAAAGCACCCCACGCTTTTTTTTAAATAAAATATATTTTTTTTATTTTTCAATTTTTTAGTTCGGTTTTCTATAAAAAGCGTGTTTTTTAGTTTTCTTAAACTATTATTTATTTACAACTAACAACAAAAGCTACTGGTGGCTGATAGGGGAGCCTACGATGGGAAATGGGGATTTACTCGAGGGTTATAGAGACCTTTTGGGTTGTAAAACTTAGATGATAAGAAGATAATATGTCATATAATATATTCGTTTTCATCGGCATAAGCAGCTATAGCTTCATAAATATGTGTGTAAAAAAACCGATTCGTGGACTAGAAAAACTCGAGCGCTTCCGATTTTCTATGGGTGTGCTAAGTGCACCAAAATGAAGCTATGGTTCATCTTTATGATCTGAACGTGCTGTCTCTGTAATCTAACTTGAGTTTTTCGGCTACTTTATCAAAAAAATATATATTAATCTGATTATTTGTCCTTTACGGGCGACCATATATACTTAGCCGGGTACAAACTATCTTCCTGTATATATTAATTTGCCGCGCTGTAGGAAATCCCGAAACCCCAGCATCGGCTCTCCTACCATACGCTGATCATATTACTGTTGTGAAATGTCACAAATGACTTTTTGCAATAGTAATTAATAGCTATTGATATTCAAATTGTACTTTAATCTGATATTAAAATGGAAGACTGTTTTTATTTCAATACTTGTGACTTTGTGCTCGATTTCTTTGCACCAATCAGTGGTTCAGTTCTAGGATTTCATATTAAGAGGTCTTGAGTTTGTGTACACATCAATCATTTTTGGTATGGTATGTATTATAAGTATCGATGACTGACAATAAGGCGTTTGAATTTTAAGAGTAAGGATGGTACCAAAAATTATTGTTTTAAAATTAGAAATTATGTGTTTTAAGCTCGAAAAAAAACTTAATTACTTGCAAGTAGATATTTATATCAGTTCGGTACCAGTTACAGTATCAGTAAGTACTGTTATATTGATTATTCTTCAAAAGGCTTATTAAGCTTATTAGTTTCCTCTCATACGATTCAATAAGTAACACTTCAGACCACATTTTTTTACATTATAAATCTTATTCTATCTATTATGTGATAAATATCGATGACTGAAAACTTTGTGCCCGGTATGGCAATAGGTTCGCCGCCTATTCCATTTGGGACGTAAACATAACGGCGAGTGGCTGCTTAACAGTCCTACACCTACACCTTCGGGTTGGAAAAAGCGTGAAGTTATGTTATGTTACGTAAAACTTCAACTTGTAACAATTTATTCTTAGTAGGTGAAAAGAACACATAATATACAAGCAAGAGAAAATATTAAAAAAAAAACTAAAAAAAATTCTATTTCTGCACATATAAAAACATTTTATTTTATTAGTAGAGTTTCCGTTCTACTTCTCATGTCCCTCAGCGCACTTAACTAAGAGAGCCAGCCGGCTGTCTTCACAAAGACAAAGAAACCGGAGACATTAACAAAACAGCTTCTCGGTTGAAGTCATCTCTTTATTTCAAAAATAAAAAGCAGACATTTTTCCGAGTTATAACATAAATTATTATTGACTATTTATCTTCGTCTCATGGCTCGAGCGAAAATGCTATCATTGCACAAAATGGAAACCAAATATTGCTCCATTATAAATCACAACGTGAGCATAAGAAATATATTTACACGCATGAATTGGCCACGAGCGACCCGATTCCGAATCATGAGAAGAACCGGTCGAGAAAATCATTCACCACAATACCCTATTATTAATACCTAGATGATTATTAGAGCAATAAAGCCCGCTTCTGAATCGAGAAGTCGCGGGTTCAAAACCTGGCTCACACCGATGACTTTTTGAATTGTTTTCGGAAGTTATGTGTGATAAATCGGTAAATATCGGTGACTGAAAACTTTGTGCCCCTTATGGCAATAGCTTCGCCACCTATTCCATTTGCGACGTAAACATAACGGCGAGACGAGGCTTATCAGCCACTGGCTACACCTTCGGGTAGAAGAGACGTGAAGCTATGTTATGTTGAAATTGAATGTAATGAAATTAAAAACTGAAACAATGATGTATAAAAGTTTACAAAATACCGTAGAAATTACACAACACAAATAGTTCTTCTGTACGGAGAGGTGTTCCCTCATTCGTTCTTCTAGAAAACTCTTAATTGTGTAACAACCCTTAGCAGAGTCTTTTATGTTCATTCAGAGGGAAACTACAGATGTCTTTTGGAACTTTGTTGGAGAAGCGTAATTAATTGCTCTATAAAAGGTTTACTAGTTTTACTAAGACGTATAGCATGTCCAGGATCTTGCTTATTTTGTTTGTTAAACCTAGGAATAACATTATATCTGTCAATTTCTCTTGTTACGATGCAATCCATTAAAACCGTTCAGCTTATCACCAATATCCTTATCTTTGTATGGGCTGATAAAGATATTTAATGATTAAAATATATAATATTAAAAATAATAATAATAAACGAAGACTATTAGTCCGGATACTGTACCAATAATTTGTCATTAGTCATCCGGTCAAATTCTTTTTTGTTTTTTTTAGGTTAGTTTAGGTTTTGATTTTTTTTTTCTATTTGTAAGAGCATTACTTACAGAAAAATTTAAATAGAATTTCCTACTGTATTTTTATACCTACAGCTTTTACTGTATAAAAATAATAAAAGCACAGATTTTATGTTAAAATAAAAGAAATTATTTATGCATACATATAAAATTTCAAAATAGCCGTATAAATAAAATAAAATTATTCGTACGGTATCCGGATAAATAATAACAAATTATTCGTACAGTAACCGGATGAATAGAGTCAGCCAATAATAAAATAATATAATAATATTATTTTACTTTTAATTATTACTTTAATTGATTTAACAGTAGTAGAATCGTGCAGTTCGCTGCATGAATGGGCCGGGTCGACCGGTGAAATACCACTATCTCTCGGAATATCGGCGTAAAGTGGCTCGTTCCGTGAGAGAGGTATTCCTTTCCTCTTAATTTCCTCTCCCTTAAAGGACGCCAACGCATTACGGTGTTCATGGGCGGTGAGTAGTTGTTTACCATCAGGTGACTCACTTGCTTGTTCGCTCTCCTATACCATAAAGAAAATTGATATATAATGTTGAAACACTGCAGACAGACAGACAGAAATAATCACAATATTTTTCCATTTTTCTAAACCGTATTAAATAAATACGTTACCCACTATTATGATAAGCTAATATTTACATATTCCGATGAAAACGATGTTGTCAGTGGGATTTTAAAAAGACCGAAAAAGCTAACCCAGAACGTCCAGCGAAGTACCCTAACTCATGAATAAAAACCGTTTAGAGACGTCTCTCGGAGGCTGATAGTGGTATATCTGGGTGGTTTACTACCCAAATGGCGTTCAGACCTGTGTGTAGAAAAGGTCTGACTATATTTACATAGGAAAATTAGTTTATTGTAAATGGATTTTTTTTTGAGGAATAAAGAGGTTCGCCCACCGTATCAGAATAAATTAGGGTTCAGTTTTCAACGGAACCGTATCCATCTATAGGTAGGTATATCCAAGAATCTGTTATTTGAGTATTGTTAGGTGTCGGGTTCGTATTGAAATACCTACTATAAATGGACTTTTCAATAGTTCAATCTGTGGATGATTGACAATCTTTTTTATAGGTTTGAAATCAAACAGACTTATAGAGGTAAGTGCGTGTCTGTCTGTATCTGTCATTTTAGCTTCTAAACTGATCAACCCTACACTCCACCTTCCTACAAGTACCTATAACATCTACTTCAAAACTAGCCGATATTTTAATTACATTCCTCAAATATTTATTTCAAATGTTAATTTAGTTCCTATCCCGATAATATTGATAATTGACATTTCAAATTTCTTGCTAGGAATCCTTTTGAATAGGCAACCACATCTAAAGCTTTCGTGACCTTTTGAATAGGCAAAGTGATAGGCTTATTGACATCACAAGTGTAAAGAATGTTGTTTAGTAAATATAATATGTTTAGGTGCAGGTAAGTAATTTTACCTACGGTAAGTACTTCGTTGGTGTAATTCGTAGTACTGTATCGGATGCTGGAAAAGGACTGAGCAGTTTCGGTCCTCATCAGATACTTATCATTTTAAGAAAAAAAACATGTTTTTACGTTTACATTTAAAAAAAAAAGTATGTTTTATATCCGCTTTTTCGATATAACACAGGCTTTTAGCACAGGCAGTTTATTTCATACTAGTTCACGCCGCGAACTTTGTTTGCGGCGTGAACTAGTATGAAATAAACTGCCTGAATAAATAGCTCATCCCTAAGAGATAGACATACAAACAACGTTTATATTAAATTCTAACTCCCCTAAGTATCTCAAGAACGTTTCGAGTTTTTACATGACACACATTCGAAATATCTGAGGTCATCAGAATACTTGAGATTGGCAGTTCCAAGGCATTCCACCCATTTCTATGGGCAATCGTTTTCCGTCCAGGCAGTGCTGCTGTGGAATGCTCTGCCAGTTGAGATCAGACAAGCAAAATCCATTCAATGTTTTAAAACTCTTCTGACGCAACAATTTGTAACATTATAATTTTTGTGTTACATCTGTTTCTTATAAGTATGTATATCTGTAATTGTGTAAGTTTATGTCTGTATTTACTCTCATTATTTACTATTGTATGTATGTTATGCGCTGTGTGGCGTCGGCTTAAGAAACCGCCACCCCATCTCTTCCCCTGGGTGTGGTAAAAGGCCACTAAGGGAAAAGCTAGAAGAATGGGCAGCAGCATTCTCTCTCAAGAAAAAAAAGTCTACTGCGATCGCCAACCAGCCTGCCAAGCGTGGCAATTATGGCAAAAACCCCCCATGATTGAGCGGATCGGCAGTTGTGGCGCTCTATGGGGGAGGCCATGTCCAGCAGTGGACCTCAAAGGGCTAATGATGATGATGATGATGATGATGTATGTATGTATTATATTCTACTATTATTTAATTATATGTTTGATTATGTATTTATTTATATGTCTAAATAAGTATTTATTAATTATTTTTCCTCTTTATTTACGCCTTGTAAATTTAGTAATTGTACTGTTTTTTATGGGATAAGAGGGCAAACGAGCAAGTGTATCGTTTGATGGTAAGCAATTAACGCCGCCTATGGACACCTGAAACACAGATAGTGTTACAGTTGCGTTGCTGTCCTTTAAAATGGGATAGGGAAGTGGTCGGAAGTGGGATGGGGACCAGAGAGTGGTAGGAATTGGGCCTCCGGATACCTCACTCATCGAGCGAAGCGCGGCATGAGCTACTTTACGTCGATGTTCTGAGAGGTCTACTCTAAATTTTAAAAAATATAAGTATATGTATACCAAATAGTACTTATGCATCACTAAATATTTTAGACTTTATAGGACTTCACATCATATTAGAATAAAAAAAGATAAACAAAACTTTGTACAAAGACTGTATTTAAATATCTAACACTCTCGACAAAATCGCTTAGCAGATAGTTGAACAAAAATGTTTAAATTGATGAAATTGTACGAGCACTTCAAGGTCGACATGTACGTAGGCTAAATTTATAAAACAACCCTTTTGTTTGGGTGAGGGGTTGTCAAAAAAACACACACCCGTCAAATATAATCCCGAGAACAGGGGATTATTATAACAATTTATAAAAAGGCTGTTGTGCTGTTCATCGGACGGGACAAATCGAATAATTATATTTAACATAACTTCACGCCTTTTTCTTCCCGAAGGTGTAGGCAGCGGCTGTTAAGCCTCGTCTCGCCGTTATATTTTCGTCCCAAAAATGGAATAGGTGGCGAACCTATTGCCATACCGGGCACTAAGTTGTCAGTCATCGATATTTATCACACATAACTTCCGAAAAGAATTTCGAAAAGTCATTGGTGTGTGCCAGTGCCAGGATTTGAACCCACTACTTCTTGAATCAGAAGCGGGGTGCTCGCCACTGCGCCACCGAGACTGTTAAATAATTATATTTCCTAATTAAAAGACAAACAATCAGTGGGTTTTTTATGGCATAGGTAGGTGGGCAAACGAGCGCGTCACCCGATGACAAGCAACAAACGCCGCCCATGGATACCTGAATAAGGATAGTGTTCCAGTTGCGCTGACGGTCCTTAAAATGATATATGGAAGGGGTTGGAAATGGGATGGCAGGGGTTGGTTCTCTGGATATCTCTGTCGATATTCTAAGCGTTCGTTGTATTTCACGTGGTAGAGCCGGCCCATTAATGTAGCGGACTGTGTGACTCTACTATAGTAAAATGTTTATTCTCGTTTTTCTTACCTTTATAGGTATAGGTAGTACAGATATGGATACAAACAACAACAAACATTTCACACAATTCTTCAGGATGTATCCGCCTTGGTAGTCCAAAAGATTGCGAAAACTACATTCAGATATTGCTTAAATCTGACGATGCTTGAATGTAACTTCACTCTATATGTATACGAAAAAGTAGGCAGAGTTCGTAAATCTCGATAGGTACATAGAACGAATTAGGTATTTTGTAATGCATCGTTAATTATGAAATAAATTAGAAAATATATTTGGATTCGAACTCAGACACTCACTTCTCAGTCTTAAGTTGGCGTAGTCTACTAAGTTTAAAAAATATATTTAGTGTTAAATATTTACGATAATGCTTCAAAAAAATCTTCGAAAGAAGACATTTTCTGAGCTATCACCTAGACCAATTGCCATAAAATAGGATTCGTCGCTCCCTCTAGAAAGTGATATCTACCAGCCAATATCTAGAAGAGCGAGACAAACAAAAAATGGTAAATTCAATAATATCTTTAAAATTGATCTATTTAACAACCGGATCTATATAACTCAAGAATTTTCAAGTTTTGTGAGATGTTATAAAAAAACGTTTAAAAAAATCTTCGAAAAATGTGGAATCCACACGCATCAGAGCCGAGGCAGATGGAGAAACGTGTGGTAGTCGGCAGAGTGCGACCCACATGGGCGAGAAACCTTCCAGAAGCGAGAGAAGATGACGACAAAAGTGATCAGGAAGCCGGAGTCATGCCTCATAGTGAACCACCGTCACCAACTGATAATTGGGATCAACACACCAGACAAGAAGACAAATATGCTGTATTTGGAAAAGTGGGTTTTTTTTTATAATTACTTACATAATAGCTTTCGCAAAGTCCCTTGCTGAAATATAGAACATATACTTATACGTAACTTCACGCCAAATCCCTTGCGCCATAAGACACGATTTTTGCACACCTCACTCGCTTCGTTGACTTTCATAACTCTTTTGATGCACGCGCGTCGATTTTTGAGGCTCCTAACCCCACCTTCCTCCATAACACGTACTATTTGGTCATGGAATGCCCTTTCTTACTTTTACACTGACACCCTCTTTCAATCCAACCTCCTTCCTGTCCTTACAGGAAGGAGGTTCCTTAACCTTGTTTTCGACACGATCAGCGAGGGTCTCGTTTTCGACATAGAACAGAATGTCATAGGATCCAGATGATAATCACGTCATCAGTAGTTATTCAATTTTCCAAAAACCCTTAGACCAATCTTGTAGATGGCCTTTTGAGATTTTTTTAAAATGTTTACCTAATTATAGGGGGAGGGGGTAATAAATCCGTTTCCGCTTTAACAGTGGCATAGCCAAGCAGCTTGTTGCATGAATAGGCCGGCACGACCGGTTAAATACCATTATCTCTCAGAAGATCGACGTTAAGTAGCTCATGCCGCGTTTCGTTCGGTGAGAGAGGTACCCGGAGGCACAACCCCTTCCCCATCTTTTCCTATCCTACTCCCTTATAGTGTTACTGTTTCATTGTACTAATTAGTAAACAGTCGAGCAAATTACTACTATTGTTAAAAAGACTATTTTAAAATAATTCTACCTCCCTACAGATAACTCTGAAATCTGGAGGGAATCTGTTAACCATTATTGATGGCTGAGTGTTTAAACGCCTAATTCAATATATCTGCTGACATACATACATTATCACCTGGCAGCGTACACATTTTGTGAGTTTAGGAACGTTAAATAAACTTCACTGAAGACGTTAGAATCCCTTCTAATCCCTTACAAAGACATTTATCAAATAATAATTGTTCCTTATAGGTGCTTGATGATTAAATTGTTTAACTTACTTATAGTGTTTTCTTCAGATTAGATATTTAGGTACATTAATGTAGTTAGGTACCTATAACATAACTTCACGCCTTTTTCTACCCGAAGGTACTCGCCGTTATGTTTACATCCCAAATGGAATAGGTGTAACAATCATGTTGGTGTATCAGACATAACTTCAAATTGATGTGACACCTGAATATGAACTCGGATCCTCTGAACTGGAAATCCGTACTTGCGTATAAATCGCGTTTTATCTGAAGGTAACAGCATCAGGAGTCATAAAAAGCGACGAGCGTGTTTCACCTGGGTATAAGATGTATCAAAGTCAAATAAACTTTGGGAGGTGTGTAAGAATCGTGTCTTGTGATATTTCTTTCTGCCTACCCCCCCTAAGTTATTGTCAACGTTGTTCTAAAACTAACTAAAAGACCTTTAAAAGAAAAAGAAAAAATCTCTTACCTACTTACTGTTTTTGTATCACTGACAATTTCAGTAGATATAAATTAAATTCGTTTGTTTATATAAAAAACTAAGATATTTAGAATTTCTACCTTTAGATATACGTTTTGTGACAGACTATAAACTGTAGAAGGGTAGGCAGTGGCCAACCTAGATATCTTAGACATATACCGACCTAATATTTTATCCATTTCCGCAGGTAATGCTGTTGGGTGACAGCGGCGTGGGGAAGACTTGTATGCTTGTACGTTTCCGGGATGGAACATTCCTGGCGGGAAACTACATATCCACTGTCGGCATTGACTTCAGGGTATATTCTACAAAATAAGTATAATCGTATTGTGGGTCATTCTGTATTTATGTCTCTGGAATATGAGCCAACCTGGAATATAATACCTACTTCATTTCATCCCGAATTAGTCAACAACCAAATATCCCAGGTTTCCTAACCGACTAAACCAATTAATCTACCTATCTATGCCAATTTAAACGTACTATTCTAAAAGTTAGTTTTTTTGCCAATATCCTAAGTACTGGCGCAAAACTAAGACGTCGGTAGATAAAGATAGACCTATATAAGGAAAACCAGTCTTTAAATTTTTGTCTGTCTGTAAGCATATCATATTCGCATCACTTAAAACGTGAACATAACATAATTTCACAGGCAGTAGGCAGTGGCTGTTAAGCCTCGACTCGTCGTTATGTTTAAGTCCCAAATGGAATAGGTAGCGCGAACCTATTGCCATACCGGGCACAAAGTTTTTAATCATCGGTCTTTATCGCACATAACTTAGGAAATTTATTAATTTCGAAAAGTCATCGCGTGCCAGGATTTGAACCCGCGACCTCTGGATTCAGAAACCGTGTGCTCGACCACTGGACCACCGAGACTATTAAAACGTATTAAAACTTAATGTATAAAAAAACTTAAAACGTATTATAAAAAATATATACTTACATATTATTATCTAGGTATTTATAAAACATTTATAAAAACAATAAACGCAAAAAAAATAAACACTACTTACAATTCAACAACAACAAAAAAAAGAGTTATATTCAATGACCACGGACACAAAAAGTTGTTGATTGACCGGATCTGTAGAAAAAAATAAAATTATAATGTTAAGTAAGCCAACCATTATTATTTATTCTTGCAAAAAAAGGTATATAATTAATTACTGACAAGGGTTCCAAGTTCTAATGGGCCAGTCGCTGGCTGTTCGCGTTGTGTTCCCCTTGCGCGATTGGTGTTCGAAGTTTGGCGCGCTTTTTCCGTTCCCGCCCATCGCCCATGACAGCTGTGATTGAATCAACACGAATTGACTGTTCGACTGAGTGATTTATTGTTGTAAGGTCTCTTCTGGAGTTGTTCGTTTTTGCAGCGTGATTTATTGCAGCTGCCATTATGGTTTAGAAAAAAAAACACTATAGGAGCATATAAAAGTTAAAAAGTAAATCGGAACGTATACCATCTTTTCGGTATTGCCAAAAACATGTTATCAACTGAACATATTATATTGGCTCGTATCGCAATATTTTCATAATAAACGTGTAGGTTAAAATTTTAACAATTTAGTTTACGTATAGTTACAGCTAGTACCTAAGTAGTTAGGTTACATAATTATGGGTTTAATAATATTATATCTTTGTATTTTTATTTGTTAATTTCAGTTTGAATCATATCATATTCTCTATGGTATATTTTCATTATACAAGTGGCTATTGCCATAAATAAATTGAATAATAATTGCATGTGTATGTTAAGTTTGTTAATTTTAAGAAATTGAATACAGCTAGCGCCATCTATTTGCAGAACAAGGTAGTAACTGTAGACGGCGTTAAGGTAAAACTTCAAATTTGGGACACCGCTGGTCAGGAGCGCTTTAGGAGCGTTACGCACGCGTACTACAGGGATGCACACGGTAAGGAAAATTGTAATTACTATTATGAATTACTGCTTATGACCCAAATTAATTCTTATAATTAACTGTCTATTGCTATAAATTCTCATAGGATACTGATTGATTTATTCTATATTCTGCATCTACATTTACTTATTTTGCAACTTGTAACGCCATCTATGAGCTAATTTTATAACTAATCTGTAAATTCCGCAGTAGGTCTCAGGTTCGAATGCTAGCACGTGGTTATGACATCTCGGAATTATGCGTGATAATTTACTGATGAGTAAACCAATTTAGCCAATAGTAATTTACTTTTCACCTTTTCTTTTTATATAGACACCATTGGCACAAGACCTCATATTATTGTACTCTTTGTCGATATTGTATTAATTTGCCGTGAGGTCAGCATCATGAGATCGACCTTGACCCGTTTATAGTTGAACGTTAAACCGGATCACGAGGTTAGGTCGTCAGTCTAGGCTGGTCCAAACGTGTCCACTCATGTCACAAAACACTGAGTATGGTAAACTTTTATAAATGGAAATGGTATCTCATTATGGATTTTCTGTGGCTAGTTACAAGAAACTGGTCTTCCGTCTTAAGAAGTACAGACTCAAGTTGGCACTTGGCTATGATCAGACGGAGTAAAATTAATTTAAATTAAAATACCTATCCACATTTTGACAAGTCCAAAAACAAAATCGATCTCCCGCTATCTGCTAGCAGACGTTATAATAACACATAACATAACTTCACGCCTTTTGTTACCCGAAGGTGTAGGCAGCGGCTGTTAAGCCTCGTCTCGTCGTTATGTTTACGTCCCAAATGGAATAGGTGGCGAACCTATTGCCATAGCGGGTAGAAAGTTTTCAGTCATCGATATTTATCACACATAACTTTCGAAAACAATTTCGAAATGTCATTGGTGTGAGTCAGTGTCAGGAATCGAACCCGGACCTCTGGATCAGAAGCCGTGTGCTCGACCACTAGGTAATAAAATACCTCTATACTTCCTTACTTAACTTCACGCCCTTTTCTACCCGAAGGTGTACGAAGTTGAGCCTCGACTCGCCGAATTGTTATGTTGCGTTCTAAATGGAATAGATGGCGAACCTATTGCCACACACCGTGCATAAAGTTGTTAGAAAAGAATTCCGAGAAATCATTGATGTGAGCCCGGAATAGAACCCACGACTTAGTTTTTATCATTTTAAGTAATTATTCTGAAAAATCATACCTACTATTAAAAACTCTTTACTTCTACTCTCTGCTCAAAACAGTTACAAATTGTTCTATTTTTCTTCACCAGCGTTGCTGCTTCTGTACGACGTTACCAACAAGATCAGTTTTGACAACATCCGGGCATGGCTCGGAGAGATACGGGAATATGCCCAAGATGACGTGGTCATCATGCTATTAGGTATTCTTAACATACTTATCATTAACAAATCAACTCTTGTCTCTTTCCTTTTTTGTCTAAAGAAAGAGAAATAAATTTATGATGCCCCATATTTTTCAATAATTCTATTGTAATGAGACATATTTTTGATATTGCGTGTTTGCAGGTAACAAATCTGACAGCGGCCTAGAAAGAGCGGTGAGGCGGGAGGAAGGACAGCGTCTGGCCAGAGAATACCAAGTCGCGTTTATGGAGACATCTGCCAAAACCGGACTGAATGTGGAAGCAGCCTTTGCTCATGTGGCACGCTCTCTAGTGGCTAAAGCGAACCCCGTCGACACATCTAGACTGGCTGTGCGCGCGCAACCATCGCAGGAACACCGCTCGTCATGTCCGCCATGTTCGTAAACAATAATTTGGCGCCATATTTCAAATTTAGAACGTTATATTTTTTTGTTCTCACAAGGTGGACGGACCAAGGAGCATCGTTTTTTAGCAATGGACTTTATGAATCAATATCACATATTCATAGTTGATAATGTTTGTTATATTAAATAATCTTATACTTATGTATCAGCACATTTTTTTTTAATTGTAATAAATAAATAAATACTGTTGTCGTTTTATTTAAGTGACACTTAAGTATTATTTTCGTTATCATAATAATCATGATATTGCTAATGATGTAATTATTTCACAGTTTATATAATAATATATTATATTATATATAATTAAAATGACCATAAATTACAGCAATATCTATTGTTTTTGTTGCTAGTTTAACCTTACCGCTAGAATAAGTATGTGTTAACAAATAATTTAGCTAACGACTGCTATTATGAGCATTAATATATTGTACTAAGTTAAATATGGTATGTAACCTTAATTCCCTGTGATATTTATAAGATATCTAGAACGTTGAAGAACCCGTGTTTCAATCGCGTGGTATTTTAGTAGTGATTTGACTAATTTCATATCAAATAATTAAATACTGATACATAAAGCACCAATAAAAACTTCAGTGCTCGCTTCTATTGGTCGTGTCGTGATATATAAGGCTTAATCGAAAACTGGGCTATATAGTGTTATATAGCCCAGTTGAAAGCCAATTGAAAGCTTGTTTCCCCAAATTATCGCAGTCAGAAGAAAAAACAGAATCTTCATCTGTATAGGTAATATTTGTTTTTTTTCCAACATCTAAATTCCTCCGAAACCCTAGAATAGCCTCAAGTGGAGCATCTCCCCAATATTGACAATTAAATCATACCTACATACATACATCACACTCAGATAGCTAAGCTAAATCTGGAAGTCGTAGAGGATTTCTCATATCTAGGCTCCATTATCTCCAACAACGGGTCATGTGAGAACGTCAGAAGACGCATTGCTATGGCGAAGAGCGCTATGACACAGCTGAACCGTATATGGGCCGATAGAAATATATCTAGGAGGACAAAAAAACGGTTGGTTCTCCATTTTCCTTTATGGTGCGGAAACTTGGACTCTAAGGAAAGCGGATCGACAACGCATTGATGCGTTTGAAATGTGGTGCTGGAGGAAGATGCTCAGAATTCATTGGACCTAACACCGCACCAATGAATCCATTCAGACCGAGCTCAATATACCGACAAGACTCAGCACCACATGCCTGCAGAGAAGCTTCGAGTTTTTTGGCCATATCGCGAGAAGGAGAGGTGACAACTTAGAAAAGCTGCTCCTGACGGGAAAAGTGGTCGGGAGGAGGCCTCGAGGCAGGTGCCCCACTCGCTGGTCGGATCGAATCCGTGCTACCCTGAATATGTCCGTCTACGATGCCATCCACGCTGCCGAAGATAGGGAGAGGTGGCGATATCTAGTTCTTCACAAAAAAAATCAACAAGGAGGCCACGACCCTCAGCATTAAGGACAAACGACGCGAGGAGGAGGACATACATACATAACTTCACGCCAAATCCCTTGCGGGGTAGGCACACACCTCACTCGCTTCGTTGACTTTCATAACTTTTTTCATGCACGCCCGTCGATTTTTGAGGCAAAACAAAATAAATAAATCATTAAGCAAGCTCAATACACCTTAGTTCTGTATTAACCCGAACGGTATTTGCTTAGAAATTTTAAATTTAAAGTAAGTACATTAATTTTAAGTACCTAAATACCTAGATGAAAATGTTTAAATAAGAAAATCTCTCAAGTGGAAGGGTAACATATTCAAAACCATGATCAGACCTGTCGTCACGTATAGATCAGAATGTTGGGCCATGAAATATATGGCTGAAAGAACAATACATGCTTTGGAGATATAAAAATGTTAAGTAGGATGTGTTGAGTGACAAAAATGGATGAAATACGGAATGTAAATGGAAGTTTGGATGTTGCGTTCATAACTGAGAGGATATGAGGAAATCGGCTCGCGTGGTATGGGCATGTAATGAGAAGGGATGATACACATGTTGCGAGAAGAATGATAAACCTGAATTTGGAAGGAAATAAGAGAAGAGGCAGAAATGGATGGATTGTGTGAATGACGACATGATTAAGAAGGGTATTAGTGTGGAAGATGCGAATCATAGAGAAGTGTGGAAAAGAAAAACCAGTTGTACCGAATTCAAATAATGGGAACAGGGGAGGAAGATGATGATGAAACGTAGGTAGGTACCTACATGACAAAGATTCAAATATATATTCATTACTAGCTGACCCGGCGGACTTTGTTCCGCAGCAAAATGCTATTTATCGGCACGCGTTTTGGCGCGGAACGCAACTGCTATGTCCCGCTATATAACATCTTCGTAAATATACGTTTAAATTATATGCTGTAAAGGGCCAGGATCATCTATATTACATACACAATCTATGTAAGACACTTAATTGGATGAAAATGAATGCTGTAATGTTTAAAATCGCTTCGTAAATAAGCAATTATTTCTCGTAAAAAGTAAAGGAATAAAAATTATCATTGTGGGTTATCCCTAAGAGATAGACATGTAGACCTTTTGAGGTCTTTAATAATGCAGAACATTGTTTTGATCTATCACTTAGGGTTCAGGCAGCGTTTGCGATTAAAGTTCTAAATCTTGAAAATTATCACTTTTTATTTCTACACTACACATGAATTATAGATCAAAACCACCCCATTGACACCCTCTAACTATTAAAAGAAACCGCATCAAAATCCGTTGCATAGTTTCAAAGATATGCGCATATAAGGGGACAGACAGCGGAAAGTGACTTTGTTTTATACTATGTAACGATAAAGCAATTTCAATAGGTATTTTGAGTAGTGTAAATGATTCCAGAGTAGCTATTGTCAAGCTTTATTTACCAAGATATTTCTCCAAAGTCATAGGACTTTGGAGAAATATCTTTGACCGTGAAAACCGCATTAAAAGTTGTTTAGTATTTTTGGTTATTCTAGATTATCCAGTGCAGCGCTACGAACCAATATATCTTTAATATTCACCAATATGATATATATATATTTGGCCACCATTTTGAAAAAGTTGTCACTTTTATTTGTTTTCATCTGAAAATTGGAGATACCAACCATTACGACTTACAAAACTTACGACTTATACATTCATGTCTCCAGGAATCGCAGGAATTATTTATTTTATGGTACTTAAAAATTTATATTATAATACATCAATATATTAGAATTAAAAACTTTACTGATAAAAATAAGTATATTTGATTTGTAAATATTTAAAATAAAAATGTTATTCTAATAGATATGTGTGTAAAATTATATTAATTGTCTGTCGTTTCATAATATTTCTGTGTGTGGCATTGAATGTTGCTTGTGCAAAAAAATAAACATGAATAAATATACCAATAAAATGGATAACGCACTATAAAAATTAATTTATTTTATACACGTAGCTTTAAGTAACCTCCCAAATAGAATCGATGGTGGAACCTATTACCATTACACCGGGCACGATGTTGTCAGTCATGGAAATTTATCATACATAACTGCCGAAAATAATTCCGAATAGTCACCCCAGGTCCTAGAACATCAACATGATTTGGGGAAAACAGGGTGCTTAACCTATGACCATCCAGCCGACAAATATAATTTACTCTGGCGTCCCTTATGCTCATAGGCTCTATCAGGGCCTATCAAATACATGGTCATATGGCATAGATGACGAGAGATCTTTGCCATATATCTGTCACAATTTATTCAGTCATCGATTCCACGAGTTCGAACCCGGGATTTAGCTAACAGATGTTCTTGGTAAATAGGACATTGAGACGACAGAGTTATGGGGGGGGTAAAAAAACTTATAATTTGCTGAAAAAGGTTATAAATGACCAAAATTCAAATATAACATTGAAACAACTTTTTATGGATTATATCGCGTTTATTTATAACTTATTTTCTATTTATTTCCCGACGTTTCCTTCTCGTGAAAATGATCTCTGGGGCCATTAATCACGTGAGGTTAGAAAAGGGGGGGAGGGGTCTAATAAAAATCACGAAATATCACAAGGGGGGAGTGGGGTGTAGTAAGATATCACGTGTATTTATTTTTTCCACCTTATTATTAGAATAGTGTGTAGTAGATTGGTGTGAGCCCAGAATCGATCCCACGACTTTCTGATTCAGAAGCTTGAGTATTCGACCAGCGAGATTGGTGATGAATTAAAAATAATACTCCTTTAAGATTCTTTGTATGTTAGTTTTAAATGTCACCACGTATCACCACGGGGAGGGGGGTCAAAAAATAATGAAAAAAAATCACGTGATTAATGGACGGCCCTCTGTAAAGAGTTGGAAGCGTCTGGGAAATAAATAGAAAATAAGTTCCAAATAAAGGCGATATAATCCATAAAAAGTTGTTTCAATGTTACGAATGTGATTTGCAAAAATCTGGGAAATAAATAAAGTTCAAATAGGTAAATAATAGGTGGGTATAAGATACAGTAGTTTTTTTTAATGAGATAGGAGGGCAAACGAACAGGGGTGTCACCTGATAGTAAGTGACCAACGCGACCCATGGACATTTGAAACATACATAGTGTTACAGTTGCGTTGCCAACCCTTAAGGGAGCAGGATAGGAAGGGGTGGAGAAGTGTGGTATTTCACCGGTCGAGCCGGCCCATCAATGCAGCGAACTGCTTGGCTCTGCCACTGTTATAATAGTACTATACGTTATAGTTACTAAATACTCAAGTAAAACTTCAAAATTAAAATAATTTCAATTCCGATTTAAAAAAAAAAAATAGTCACTTAGCTTAGTAACAAATTGTATCTCTTGTTTGACTTGTTCCTATCTGGAGCTCCGTTTGAGTAAAAAATATAAAATAACCCATTGCCATTTTTTATCGCAATGCAAGTAGATCGTCACACGGGACACACGATTCATTGAGCAGATTTTAATTCATTGCTGGCATCCTAACGTAGAACATTAAAAATATAAGTTACTTGCTTGAGTTACTTCAGAAGTATTTGGATGAGCGTGGTATTTTTTTTTCGGTAACAAAAATGACAACAAAAGAAGGAACTTGAGTATCTGTTCTGGATTCTTCATCATAATTGTCTCATCGAATAATAATATACTATTGAAATATATACTGATCGGGTATTTTCATCCATACACTCTTCGTCCAGCCGTGGTATTTTTTGACAAAAATCTTTATAAAATGTTGAGTGTTCATCCATACACCCGACGTTTCTTTGAAGGGCTATTGTGAAAAATTCACCACGGCAAGTAAGTACTTTAAATTCGACGCTTCCTTGCTAATGTTAGCCGACTTTGCCCAACATATAATCCCAGGCCACTAGTAAATAAATTTACGTTAAGCCAACAAATCTTCAATACGATTTGAAATCTGAAACCTTTAACCGAATTAAAAAAAACACCTTCTTTTTATGAAACTAGGTTATTAAAGGGTCAGTTCAAAGTACCTTTGGGTTTCATTGTATTAAATTCCACGTGGTAAATACCTCTCTAATGGTTAGAAATATTCTTTTCATCAAAGACAATGCCTAACGGCGGAACATCAAGACACTAACTTCAAGAAACAATTTATTGAAGACCTTTTTTATATATAGGTACCATAATAAGAGAGAAAGAGAGAAATAGAGTAAGAGACCCTTTTGGTGGGAAGGGAGACAGTTCAACAATAACGATCCTTTTGTTTAAAATAGGCGAGGGTTACTAAGAGTTATTCTTAAAAATTATCAGGTAACAGAGACATTTCTGGCAAATAGAATATTATCATTTTAGCAAGTAAGTTCTGTAAGTATTCAGTTGATATTATTATGACAATACTCCCCATCTGTTTATTATTTTTCGTTGTAACTTGACGAGTTTTTCTAACCGAAGGTGTAGGCAGCGGCAGTTAAACCTAGACTCGCAGAATCTTTTTACGATCCAGAATGGAATTGGTGAGGAACTTATTGCCGCCATACATCGGGTAAACGATGCAACTCAGGACCTCTACTATATTTCTTCTAGCACAGATATTAACAATAATATCTAAATCAGACTAACTTAGTTTCATACAGTCATACAGATCCATTACAGACGAACAAAATTAGTTAATCTTCAATACATTTCTATATAGCACTAGCTGATACGGGGAACTTTGTTTCGCCACAAAAACTATTTTTTTAAATGTACTTAACCTAAGTTCCACCTCATTACACCAGCTATAGATATAGGTACAAGTATGGCTAACAATTTTGCGTGACTTGAATTAAAATACATGTTACACAATACCTACAGAGGTAACCCACATTCGCATTCACAAAAGGCCAACCTTGTGCTTTCTCCTTTCCCATCATCAGCTTTACCATCATCGTTTTAAATAAACAACATGACGCAGTAGTCCTCAATTCCCACTAGTTCCCATAAAATCTTCGGATATCGACGCCTATGACTCAAGTAAGTTTACATAATTCCGGTTTTCCCGCTATTTTAAGGTGAAACTATAAATTAGTAATAACTAACCACAACCTCTGGTCTCGGTGGTTCAGTGGTCGAGCACCCCGCTTCTGAATCAAGAGGTCGCTGGTTCGAATCTTGGCTCACACCTTGATTTCGAAAGTCATGTGTAGGTAATAATATTTCATTTGGGACGTAAACATAACGTCGAGTCGAGGCTTAACAGCCACTGATTACACCTTCGAGTATAAAACGGCGTGAATTTTTGTTATGATAAGTAACATTAGTACTATTCAGGCAGCATGTTGACCTTTATCATTGATATGTAGTCCTCAAAACCAATTGAGGTAGAGCTTTGCCTAATCAAATGATATATTATCGCAAATCCACTTAAGTTTCATCATAAAAAATACATACGTACATATACATACATAAATCCCTTGCGGGGTGAGCAGAGAGAACAGAGCTGAATAAGGCACGATTCTAACACACTTATTTGACTTTCACAACTCTTGTCCTACATGCTCATCAATTTTTAAGGCTAGTTCTATTTGGTCGTGGAAAGTGTGTCATGGCCGCCCTCGACTCCTACACCAATCCCCTTTCGCATTGTATATCTGCTTAGTCAATCTGGCATCATCCAATATTTCTATACATCCGAGCGTCTGTGTAAAAGTAAGAATGGTCTTACTTTTACACCAACACCCTCTTACAATCTAACTTCCTTTCTTACGATCTCGTTTTTGACGCGGTCAGCGATAGCAGTGCCCTTTTTGGCGCAGTGTCCTCATTTTGACCGCGTTTACCCTAATTTAACACACCCCAATTCCCTACTCTCACGACTATATCTTAGCGTTGGTATCAGTGCCGCATTGTGAATAGATTGCTGGGCTTTTTTGTTCACATCCTTTGCGCAAAGGAACCTGCCTAACGCTCCATTTACACTGTTCCCACTTAAAAACTGTATAGAATACAAGGTTATTCACTTCAATAGGACATGTCATAAGATAACCACGGAGAAGGTGGGTTGCAAGTCAATAAATATTTTAATAATTAAGGATAAAGCAAAAGGCGTTACCATTGGGAAGACTTATCGGCATATGAGTATCACGAACCTTTATTTTATGTTAGGTATTAACTTTCATTTATTAAATGTTAAAAAATAAATGTATTTATAAAATAAGTGTAAAATGTAAATTTCATTTAAAACATTTATTTTTTCATTCGATAATAATAGTCCTTCATAAATCAGCCAAACAAAGCTAAAAAATGTTTTTCACAATATTATCTCTTCTCGCGTGTGGTTGGCACTACGCAAATTTCGTGTAACAAATCTATTTAGATATTTTTGTCAACTTTTAGTACTTGTTTTAAATAAAATCGCTGACATTTAAGATTATGTTAATTAAACATGTGATTTGGGCGCATTTGAAAGTATGTTTTTAATATATAATGGTATTTTGATTAAAAAACAACTCTTGTCAGAGTTTTGAAATCTCCCGCCACAATTATTGTGAGCGAAGCAATCAGAAATTTGAATCTGCCGCTGCCTCAGAATTACCTTAGAAAGAGAGAGAATGACTTCTATCTCACTATTCAGAGGTCGTAAACAGTTTGACTGATGTGAATTAGATTATATTTTCAGTTATTATGTTTTAAACCTGTTATTAGAGACTTTACATTTTTGAACTAAATCAACGGCATTAAATCTAATCAGTGTAAAACTAGATATTAAGTGCAGTGCAATCTAGGTATTTTCTATGAAAAAATAGTCAATGCTATGAATAAAACTATACAAGCTGAATTACTCACCTGACTCACTGATCTTGATTATCATTGATTAAAATATGAAATTTCAAACAATACATAGTTTATCAGAGACAAATGTAAAGGTCTGTTGTAAGATAAATTACTATGACGTTTGCATAAAGTTTTAGTTCTTGAAGAAATTAATTAGATGTATTAAATAGTCTCGTATTAGATGGTGTTTGTGAAGGGAGATCAATGCAATGTTCACCCTATTTCAAGATATTTTATCAATTCCTTAAATTTTTAATGCAATAATATTGAAGTTTTTTCTTACATAATATTGTAGTTTCGTAAAATATTTAAATTATTTTCAACTTAACGAATTAAAAAAATATATATAACGCCAGCAGCACCATATTGTGTACGCAGTAGTAATTATGTTTCGATGCACCAAATAGTGGGAAATGGAGATTTTATGTAGATTTGGTGGAGACAGTGCAATTTATATTGCACAAAAGTTATATCGTAAAAACTAAAAATATCTTCAGTATTCTTTAAACTGTACGAATAGTTTATATTATTACAATGCTGTTTAGATACAAATGTGATATGCTCAGAGTAAGCATTAAAATAATGAAATACAAACAATTAACTATAAAACATTGTAATATTTCACCTGGTCATTGTTATTGGTAGCTAATAATAAAAAACATCAAAGTGAGCACAAACACGAAAAGGTTTGGTATCCCTGGCAAAAAATATGTTTTCGGTTCGGTATGTTGGCCCCATTGATGCCATTTTACGCGCACATGCGCAGAACGACAGGTGGTCGCCGACTCGAAACAGCCGTCTCGTCTGAACCTATCGACTTCTCATCCTCATCATCAGCCGCTTTCGTGCTCTAGCAAGAACGATGTGCAGTGCTTTGTGTCGAAGTGCTCGTGGTGACATGGCGTCTCTTTTCTAAAGATTGTGGAAAGTGTTAAATTTGTGCGAAATATAGTTTCATTTACAATGAATGTGAATTATGATCATGTTTGTAGACTGTGCTTGTCATCTCGAGGCGAATTGTTGCCGATTTTCCCTACCACCAGTTCAGATGACACGGAACCTTTCGTCCTCGCTTCAAAAATCAAGGATTGTGTGTCTGTACAGGTATGTATTTTGATAATTAAGTAATACAGTAAGGTTTTAAGTGAAAGTAGACCCTCGGTCTTGTGTGGGAACTCGTCATCCGTCTTGTTTCGAGTAATGACGGGCAGCGCGTTTAGGTGGAGATGTCGTAAGATCGTCCACCATTTTGTAATGTTCCACGGCTATCGTTCGGGTCGTGGCCGCGTCGCGTCGTATTCCATGTAGACGACGAAGAGTGGCGTGTCTTATCATGAGGGTCGAGTTGGCATTATTCCCGGGGGGCAAGTCTGGAGGGGGCTGCGTATCGCTAAGCATCGACCGCTTTGGACATCCGTTGTATTGATTTATCGGACGAGACCAGCCTGCAGCTAGCTAGTCCCACGAACGGGTGGAGCGTCGGTGTGGCGTGAGTGCGTTGTACGTGTGTGCGTACATCGAGCGCTAACCCTCGAGGGGCTCGCTTGCTGCCACTCGACTCGCTTCTACTTATTCGGTCGAGGAGCAGCCGCTCGCCGTCATTCGGCTATACCTACGCCTACCTACTTAGTTTCTCCTTGCGTATCTATCTATACACGAGGCGCGGTTTCGCCTCGTTCGTTCTGATGAAATGACCGCGTCGTGGAGAGCGCCTATTTGCTCACCGTGCGATGATTACGTATGATTATTTTTTCAGATAAAGGAAAATGACAATCTGCCTACTAATGTCTGCAGGAAATGCTTGGATAATGTCAACAATTGGCATAAGTTTAAAAATGTGTGTGAAAGGGCACAAAACAAATTACAGTCTCTTGTTGGCACAGATGGCAGCCATCTAGAAGAGGTAGGTTGATCATTCTAGACATTTGAGCATGGGATTGTCACTTGGCATCATTAGGAATCTTTTGTTTACTAATACTAATGATTTTTCAGGTGTGTGTGAAGAGTGAGCCATTATCTGATGAGGCATATGATGATGGTGTGGTTATTGATGGATCATATCCTGATAATGAGGTATGTATTTAAAATCTATTTCTTATGAATTATTATCAGACAAGACATAACCATATACCATTATTTTCATACACTATAGGAGATTTGTTGATGCATATATATATGTCCCTACCATATTGGTGTCAAGGACATCACAACTTGTGTGACACTTGAATGCTTTTAATTTCTTACTTCAACAGTGAATTTAGTTTTTTTCTGAGCTGTTCTTTTTTTCACTACAATATATTAATATCATGCCCTTAAATTTTGTTAAGTTCAGAATCAATATTTTAATTGTAGTTAATTTTTTTTTATTATGTTACCTTTACATCTGGATATGATAAATATTGATGTTACCAATATTCTATCTCTATTTAAAAGTAGTGTCATTCCATAAGTATTTTTAATTTCTTTTTTAGAATGCCAGTCAAGCAAACAAAGTTCAACCAGAAGGCCCTCCAATCTTGGCTTCGCTGGGACTCACACCGAGGAGTGAAAAGGTATTAAATTAACCGTCTCAACATTAATGACCAGTTTTTAGAATTAACTGGTTTTATTTCGCACATCCATGTTTAGGTATATAATAATATGGCACCCCAAACATTATAGATTTTAATTCATTTTATAATTTATATGCCCTTTACTAGTAACTATTGTGAGATAGTTGCAAATATTGATTATAAAAGGAATGACAGTGCAAGGATGGTTCAATTGAATTAATTTGATCCACAGAATTATGTGGATCCTCGAATGGATTGGCATCGCGTCCATGCAATATTGGACATGGTTCAAGATAATGAGGTGATTGATTCCCTACAATCGAAGGAGGAATGCGATGTTTTACATTATTCTGATCACGATTCTGACACAGATGCCGATTTGCTGCCAGATATTGAAGATAAATATGTTGATTGCAAAAGCGGATATATTCGTAGAGATAATACTGTTATATCAAAAATTCCAAAAGTGTCTCCATCTGAGAACAATAATAAAATTAAAGAAGCTTTACGCCTCAAACAAAAGAAAGATATACCTAAAGAACATTTTATGCGTCCCAAAAATGCTTGGCAATCAATATTCACTGATGACCTACTCGAATTGATTGTCACATCCACTAACAAGAATATTGTAAAGAATGAAAGAAATAATGCAATTGTAACCAATATCGGTGAAATTAAAATGCTTATCGGCATATTGTACATGCACGGCATTATGCGCCCTACTCATCAGAAATGTACTGACCTTTGGAACTGTCGCACCGGTATACCTTGCGTTAGCAACGCCATGGAATATGAGAGGTTTAAATTCCTCCTTCGGTACATAAGCTTTGATAGAGAAGACAATAATAGTATTATTCAATTTGACATCATGAAACGTATGCGCGAAGTATTTGAAATATTCACCATGAATTGCAGAACGGCTCACGAAATTGAAAATATTGCAGTTATTGATGAGGTCATCATGCCTGTTTATGGTCCATGCCCATTTAGATATGACCTTCATAGAAAGCCATTAAAACGTGGTATAAAAATGGTGATGCTCGTAGACTCTTCCACATTTTATGTGAGTAATTTAGATGTAATTACCGACTCCTACTTCACCTCCGAAGATATAGTAAAAAAGTTGGTCCAACATTTGGCAGGCACTGGTAAATCCATTGTTATGGACAGTTGGTACACATCCATATCTTTAATGGAAACCCTTAAATATGAATACCAGCTATTTACTATAGCAGCTTTGAATCCAAAGAATGATTGTATTCCCCCCTTATTCCTATCTCAATACAGAAAAACCAGAACATTTATGTCTGGATTTATTGATAATGACATTTCACTGACATCATATGTGAATGCTGAATCGAAATCGATAAATGTGTTAACAAATGAGCCCAGATTTTATCGTAAAGGCCACGTGAATCAAACAACAGTTGTTTCTGTTTACAAGAAGAACCAATCCGCTGTAGAAGTTCTTGATGTTCTGATGAATTATTATACAACTATGCAGCACACAAATGATTGGACACTGTCATTATTCTTTACACTTCTTAATATAGCTACTGTTAATGCTCAAGTATTATGGTGCTGTCAGAACTCAAATATCATACAGCGACGAGATTTTATTAAAGAATTGGCTATGAGTTTGTTGATAGATACAACTGAAAAACCAACAGCTTCTATTAAGTTAGACTTAAAGAAGAGTAATGATAATCTCTCACTCCTTCAGGAATTTGGCAAATCGTATTATAAGAATAGACGACGATGCAGAATATGCGTAAAGACTACAAAACGTGATAGAAGAACAAGGCAGTACTGTTTAAAGTGCAATCAAGCTATTTGCAAAGAACATTCTGTCAGCGTATGCACCATGTGTGCCAGTTAATTATTTTTAACATTTAACTTAAGTCAAATTCTACTTCTTTACTCTATCTACTCTACTATCGCTTTACTCTTTTTGTTTCCGTCTTCTAATGAAATGACTTATATTTGAATGTTTAAACATATAAAACATTCAAATCTGTGAATCTGTTACTAATTTTCTGTTCTCTATTCAATTTGTAATGTCATTCCAACAAAGTTTTTTATTTTTATGCAATATAATGTTTGAGGTGTCATAGTTATTGTTATATTCATAGTTATTGTTATATTTTAAAGATATATTATATATTTTTCTTGTTACTTACAATCTCAATAATTCTTGATGTCAAATTTTTCAAGGATGGCCTTGTCAACTCATATTATATGGACTTAAATATAATGTTGATACTTGATGTTTAGTATATTAAATTGTTTATGTATAGTTACTGTATTAATTATTGTAGAGACACTAAGTTTAATTAATATTATTGACACATTTTAAATGTTGGTTATAATTTTTCTAATTGATATTGAAAAGCCTTTTTTCAAAATCCATATCATAGTTTAGGTATAGTTATATTCATAAGTGATTTAATTTATTTAATATAATTTCGAATTTACTCACGAATTGCAGGAGAGTGAAAAAGATGAAGAAGATGAAGAGGAGGAGGAAGAAACTAACGAGCCTGTTCAAACATTGACAAAAGTGCCTCAAATGCCTGAAGTGTCCATAACTGTGATGCGCCCAACGGGTGAGACTTTGCACGCCCGACAAGGAATTCATCAACTTGCGTCTAAAAACTGTCTCGTCTGCAGCCGCACTTACCGGTATTCTCACAATGCCCGTCGACATGAGTTAACATCTCACGGCTTTGATAGGTACACAAATAAGGTAACTGCTAAAAAGACATATCCTCACATGCAACCCAAACTTAGGCCGAACCCATTCAATCCGAAAGCGCGGTTGATGCCGAATCCCATTAGTCATAAAATGCAACTCATGAACAAAAACCTTCCAACTAAAATAATGCCCATAAATAAAGTTATTACACCACAAAAGCCTATACCAATAAAATTCGCGAAACCGCCCCAGAATAATTTACCTTATCCTCTGCGTATAAAAGCCCTCAAAGATTTGCAAATAAAGAAAAAAGAGCCTCAAATCCTGAAGACATTGTTGACTTCTAAGCCTGAAATTTTGGTTTCTGAACCTGAGATATTGAATTCTGGACCAGAAAGTCCGGAAACACTGATATCTGAACCTGAGATTGCGTCATTCCAAGTAGAAACAATTCTCTCTGAACCTGATGTGGCAGGTTACGACCCAAGTCAGTGTGATGACGAAATGGATGGACAAGTACATACTAGCCAAAATCAAAATTATGATACAGTTGATATTAATTCTGAAAGTGAAATAGAAATCGCTCGTCAGCAAGGTAATTATAACGAAGGAGAGGAACAGGGTGATGAAGATGAGAATATGGATCACGATGACGACAATGTCAATGGTGGTCCAAGTGACAATGATCAAGAGAACTTTGATGACACAGGAAGTCAAGGACATATGGAGGGTGATGATTGTGTTGACATAAAGGCTGAGCCTGATATGAAAGATGGTGAGGAAGGAGACGATGAAAAGAAAGAAGAAATGAATCACGATGGTAATGAGGAAGAGGATGACATGACAATCTCATTACAACCGGTGGTTGAAATAAACGAAGTCAATCCGATGGACAATACTGGGACGGATGAGGTAGAAGAAGAAGAAGATGGTGCTGACGATACCATCGATCCGAACGAGACTGTTGAAGAAAATGAAGCCAAAGAACTTGACCCAGACAAAATTTATGTGACAAAAACACAAAGGGACTTTATATCGAAATATCGTGACATTATTGAACAAATCAATACGAAACGTTGTTTGTGTTGCGACAGAGAACATCCGAGAAGAAAAGCTGTTATACAACACTTGCAGAAAAATGGTCACAAGGTCCCAAAGCACACGTGTTACAATTGCGTAATCACATTCGGACATATTGGCGCATTACTCAGTCACATGAGATCGAACTCGTGCACGGATTTGTGGAAGGTAATATTCAACGAAAATGGCATAACCGACGATATGGTTCTGGAAGATGAACCCAAGGAGGTCAAAGTACAATTCAAGGATATATTCAATGCGCGATCGTACGCTTGTAGACTTTGTCCAGCTAAATTCCAGTTGAAACAATTCATTATGAAACACGTATTGGACGCCCATGAAGACGGCCAATCCAGAGTGCCGCTTGGTTGTGTCCACTGCCGGGCTAGGTTCAAAGAGAAAAGCTTACTCAAGAAGCATATTCGTAAAGGGGATTGCACTGTATACGTGGCATGTGACTTGTGCCCGGAAACGTTTAGAAATATGCAAGCTTTCAATGACCATGCGCTCGCAGTTCATGCTGGCAATTTCGAATCTGACAGCCAGAGCAAATGTGTTGATGGCCGTCCCACAGACTGCCCTCTATGTGGTAAGAAGAATAGTAGCTATCCTAATTTAGTAAAACATTTGAAAATCATACACAATGAAGAGACGCCACATTATTGCCAACATTGCGATGCTAAATATGAACAAGCTGCCGATCTTAATAAGCATATTTACATGGAACATTCTGACAGGACTTTAGGTAGGACCGTTGAACCGGACATGTCCATTGTCAAGGAAGAAGCGGAAGAGTACCATTATTCTTGTACAGAGTGTAATGCCATATTCGAGACTGTCGATGCGTGGACTGACCATCAGGTAGCTGAACATAATCAAGTCGCCCATCACTGCGATCAATGCGATAAGAAGTTCTTGCGTCCTTCTGAGCTTGCTGAACATAAGAATACACATTTGAGGGTTAAATTTTATCCATGCAGTGTTTGCACCAATTCTTATAGCACACCGCAAAAGTTGTCAGAGCATGTACAACAATGTCACCACGGTATGGGCGGGATAACTGGCGAAACGGAATTCTTCTGTGACATCTGTATTAGAGGGTTCAAAAGTCGCCAAGCTTATTCGAATCATATGCGTATACACTCCAAAGTGCCCACTACTAACAGAAAACCAGGTGACATGAACAAAGGTTTCTCGCCATCGATCATAGGTAAACCGGTTAAACAAATTATGCCGATGGTTCAACCAAGGTATGTGTCATTCAAACCAACAACCAATTACAATATTCCTAACGCTCCTTATTCCTGTGATATTTGCGGTAAAGGGTTCATGCACAAGAAGAACATTTGGAAACATAAGAAAGTTTTGCACGCCGATATATTAAACGAAAGGAATGATAGTGAAGAGAATACAATGCACGCTTCTACTGAAGAAGAGGAGTACAATCCAGACGAAAATGGCACTATGCTATCAACTCCACAATTTAACAGCTTCAACTTTACAAATTTTACGAACAACATTCAACAACCTCAACAGGAATCATTGCCATATGCGTGTGACTTGTGTCCAAAGAGATTCTCTATTAAGACCAGGCTATGGAGACACAAGCGCGCAAAACATGGAATTGCTAATCCTAATTCTAACGACGTTCAGTCTACCTCAGCTAGTAACGAAGCGGCTGGCAGCAGTAGATCTAGTTGCACAATTTGTAGAATTACATTCGCTGACAAGAAATCGTATTATCGTCATAGGAAAAATGTCCACAAGTCTACTGTTCAAATGTGCAAAATATGTGGTAAAGCCCTTAATTCCACTCCTCAACTGTACGAACATTTGAGAGCTGCTCACGCTAGGGAATTGTTAGGATACAATGCGAGCCAAAGTTCCAGTAAAACTAAAGAAATAGTTCAAGACATCGACCCTGATTATGAAAATGATCAGGAATCCAACGGTCCCAGCGTCGATTATCAGGCACACTATCCTTGTGATACATGTGGCAAACAATTTGTTGGATTGTTGGCTTTGCAAAATCATCAATGCATTAACCAGTTACCGTCACAACCACAAACTTTCGACTGTGAGATCTGTCACAAGAGTTACACTTCAATATCAGCATTGAAGAGCCATCGAGGATGGCATTTGCGCTCACCTGATGGCAAAGCAGCAGCCAATAACAGTGGGCTCTGGATGCCTCAGCATAAAGTAACAAACAAAATAAGCAAACATGAAGTAATAGATGCAGTCCAGCTTGCGAAAGTGACACATACAAGTCCAGCGAGTAGCATTACATCAACCAAGAGACGACTGCCACCAGAAGTCGAAGTTACAGTTGTGAATCCAAATAAGAAAATGCGCTCTGATGATTCGGTTGAATTGGAACAGCACAACTCTGGTTCAACAGAAGACAGATATTGTACGATCTGTGATAAAGAATTCACGAAACGCGCCGCATACCAACGACACATGGACGAAGTGCATCAACCCAATTCAGTTTTTTGTCCTGTTTGTTATAAAAGTTTCACAAGAAAATCGACACTGCTTGTTCATATGAAGAAGCATTACGAGAGTGGTGAATACAGCTCCACTCCAGGTCAAGGAGAAGAAGAGATACACGCATGCGATTTGTGTGGAGCGCAGTACGATGATGAAGAGTCGCTCAGCACTCACAGAGCGACTCATCACGGCGATGAGTCAGAAGAAGACGAGGATATGGATGACGGGCATGCTGGCTACATGTCCATAGTTCCACCTCCAGGGGAGTTCACGTGCGGACAATGCGGAGACGGTGTTGCAACACCCAGAGACTTGATAGCCCACCGTACAATGCATTCAACTGTTAGTAAATTCTATTGTAACATATGCAAAGTCTACTTCGCTAGGGCGTTGGATCTCTCTTCTCACACCAGGGCGAGGCATGCTGACAATGATAAGGTATTTTTCCCCTGTGTTATGTGTGACAGATTTTACATGAACAAGAAAAGTTTGCAAAGACACATTGAATTGTCACACTGATTGTCGCTTGAAGCGATATCAGTATCCTTGTTTAGTAACTAATAAACAGATATGGACGATGTTTCCTACTTCTATCTATAGTTAATAAAGTTGCTGAATTACTTTACTATGCTAGAATTGATGGCATTATTTCTTAAGCATTGTATATAAAGACAAATGCCTCGCACTCAGGTGCTTAGAAGTTATGGAGGTTTCCGTACTATCCTGCCGTTTCTTGGTTTTCATTCGGAATTGTTTTTTTTTTTTATTTGCTCAGGGCTTGTGTTTAGTTATTATATTTGTGGTATACTAAGACTGTTACAAATTTAATACAAGTAATGTTTCTGTAGTATTATGGTTTTAGTAGAAATTATGATGAATATATAAGTGAAGATAATTCTATTTTTGGAATCATTGGCCAAAACTTGGGAATATAGTCAAAATCAGTCAAACAGTTAATTAAGTGAGAACCATTTTTTTTTAATCTGTAATGTTGTATTTTAACCTTATTAAAACGCCTTAAATATTATTAAAAATAAATATCTTACGTTTAGGTTAAAATTTGTCTTGTAAATATTGAATAGTGGATTTCATTTTCAATCTGGTTACATTAGTTATTGATTTTAAATATGATAACGAAATGGTATGGTCGTTTGTGTTTCACTAAAAATGAACTGATTATTTTTAGTAATTTAAAAAAATATATATTACTTCAGTCTTTGTGGAACCACTAAGAGCATTTCTCCTCATCTATGGGGTCTAATGGAATTTTTGTATAATTAATAGAAGGCCTAAGACTTGGAAAAACTAATTCTATTTTAAAATAATATTAGTTATAATTATTATGTATTTTAAATATATAAGATATTTGTTAAAACTATTTTCACATTAGAAGAACAGTCCTTTTTCAGTTGACATACAGTGCCAAAAACCAATTCGTTTCCGTAAATAAGCTTCGATAAATTATATATTAATATTGTAGATATTAAAGATTTTCTATATTGAATGAAATCTTGACCTGACATTCATATCCACATAATTATGGGTAGATGTACTACTAATACTTCACAAATCAGGACTTGGATCTCCTGTCATACAGATAGGAGATAAGTGTTTAAAGACCTGGCTTAGCTGGTTATATGTTGGCAGAATTTGATTCCTTCACCTTAAATACTTAAAGTTCCACTGCCTTAAATGTTAATTTTATTACTCTATGTCTTACGAGCACTGCTTTATGTGGGTTGCCAACAAATTTCACATTTTTATACCAAAAGGTTATATAGTGTAATATTAAATCAAATAATTATTTACCTGTTTTTAAATTAGCAATATCATTTTAATCTAAAATTCATTCCCAACTTAAGCCAATATGACATAACTATTGACATAGGTCATACAGCATTATTTAAAATATGTTTAGGTTGGCAACCCCAGAAATACCAATGAATTGTTAGTGGTTAAGTTGTATTATTTAAATTTTGAAACCTTAATAATGCCCTTTTTAATTAATTTTAATGTTTGTTTTAAATGAAAAGACATTATTATTACCTTGATTGCATTTTTATAATGAGCGAGTGGATGTTTATTATGTACAAATTTCGTTATGAGTTTCTTGTGTTCGTTTCTGTATATAACGGACTTGTATTTGGTCTACCGCAGACTCTGTGGCAGTGTTTTAAAATTATGTAAAGTAAAATAATCGCATTATAATATGGATGGCAGTTTAAATTTTAGAGGATTTAATAGAGGAAATGATGAAAAAAGACAAATTTATTTTATCCTGCCAATCCATCTAATAATGCTTTATTTTCTTTGATAAACTCAAAATTGACGCAAATACCTGTGTTCCCAGTGTTTTAAAAGGTTATGCTTCAATTTATTACGTCAAATAAGGGTTTGAAGACACTGCATTCAGATGTCGACGTTCAGGTCAAAAATTAGTTAAGTTAGTTAAGTATTGTGAATTCTAGATATGTATGAGATGCCATTAAATATCTTGTATTTACATTGAGATCTAATTGAATCGAAAGTTATTTGTGATGATTATAATAAATGTTGATTCAGTTTCCTGCATGGAGGTTATTGTTGAGATATGATTTTTGGTTGAACCTTCTTTTTATCAGCAATTTTAATGTAAATAAGAACCATATTGCATTTTAAATAATGTCAATTGTCATGTTACGTCTTGACAGCACTGGTGGATATTTAATATAAGCATAAAAAAAGCTGTCAAAATCAAAGTGACACTGTCAAAGTGACATCACGCTGTCACTTTGACAGTGTCACTTTTTTTTTTGATGATGTCAGCAATGGCTCCCAATATTTAGCCGAGAATGTTCGTAGTCAACATTTCATCACAAGTGTTTGTCAAGACACTTCAGTAATATATTGATAAGATTGTGTCAAGTACGATTTTTACTTTTTTTTTAACAAATTCATCTTGTCTTATCTCTTTTATATTTAATGGCGTCACCAGTTTATGAATTTGTCCATAGATGAGGTTCATTTTTGTCATCTTTGTGGTTTGATAATAAAGTGACTTAATGATTATTATATGTGGCTTTTATTTTCTGCATAAATATAAATAAAATTCAAGTGTCTGTTTGTAATATTGAAATAACTGTTTTCTACTACATTCATATAATATAATATTATGTCTGTCGGTGTGTCCGTTTGTTCCGGGTAATCTCAGAAATGGCTGGAACGATTTTGACGGGATTTTTAGTAGCAAGTAGCTGGTGGTAGAAAATAATTGTTTTTTTATTGCTTCCGAGGCGAGACAGGTCGCCGGGTCAGGTAGTTGACAATAAAGTAAAACGTTAACTTAAAAAAAGTCTCGGTGGTCAGTGGTCACTGGCTCACACCAATGACTTATCGAAATTGTTTTTGGGAAGTTATGTGTGATAAATATCGATGACTAAAAACTTTGTGCCCGGTATGGCAATAGGTTCGCCACCCATTCTATTTGGGACGTAAACATAACGGCGAGACGAGGTTTAACAGCCGCTGCCTACATCTTCGGGTAACAAAAGACGTGAAGTTATGTTAACTTAAAACTTTTACAACAACATTCAGCTTTTGAACTATCCATTTCAAAAGCTGAATGTTCTGCCGATCCCACTTATAGTAAGGTTAAGGGCAGGGAAATGGAGGAATGACGGACATTGTGTTAACATAACATAACTTCACGCCTTTTGTTACCCGAAGGTGTAGGCAGCGGCTGTTAAGCCTCGTCTCGCCGTTATGTTTATCGATGACTGACAAACTTTGTGCCCGGTATGGCAATAGGTTCGCCACCTATTCCATTTGGGACGTAAACATTGTGTTAAGTTTTGAGAATTTGATGTATTCCAGAATTGTGAATCAGCTTTGGAATCATTATAAAACTTAGCAGATTATTAGTGTAGTTTTCTTAGCATCAATTCAGATAGTTTTGTTTTAATTGCAGATTTTTATTTTATTTGTGACTTTTTTTATTTCAGAACTCGCTTTGATAAAAATGCCTGTCATAGACAGAATTTATAGACGCACTAGTTTTAGCTATACAGAAAGAGACCCATAATGAACTGGTCCTAACATGTTTTTACTTTTTTTTTACTTTAAAATCATGTCACTGGTTATAAAACTGTTATTTTTTATACTTTACACCAACAATACCTACGCTGCGTTAGGTTCCGTGGTCTTCGGTGGGTCTTCGGTGGATCTTATGATCAGGTTTCCCTAAGAACAAAAAAAAAATAGTTTAAAAGTTTCGGTGGTTCAGTGGTCGAGCACACGACTTTTGGTCCAGAGGTCCGGGTTTGAATCTTGACACTGGCTCCACCAATGACTTTACGAAATTGTTTTCGGAAGTTGAGTGTGATAAATATAGATGACTGAAAACTTTGTGCCCAATATGGCAATAGGTTCGCCACCTATTCCATTTGGGACGTATACATAACGGCGAGACGAGGCTTAACAGTCACCGCCTAAACCTTCGGGTTCAACCCGAAGGTGTAGGCGGTAGCTGTTAAGCGTGAAGTTATGTTATGTTAAGTTATGTTGAAAGGCGTGAAGTTATATTATGTGACGGAAAAGTTTTTTTTTCCTTAAATGAAGTATCTCTGGTTTACCTCATTGATATTACAATCTAGCTTTTGGAAGCTCATAGGCAATTTAACGTGTCTTATTGTCTCTGTTCGAGTAGGTATTCGTTTTTTTAAGAATCGAAAGTTTTCTTAAATAATACACATTATAGATTGCACAAAACATTTTAATATAAACTTAAAAAGTCGTACAACAATATGAAAAATTATTATTGACTAATTTATATATTAGCGACATGGAGAGTCGCACTTACTATAATAATTATGCAATTTTTTTTTAAATATATTACCTTTAACACTTCCATCGAATATATCTTACAAAAGAAAGAAAAAAAAAACAACAAAAAGTGAAAACACTAAAATAAAAAGTAAAAAGTATCTTCATAATAAAAAATCTCATTACACTAAATTGTAATTAATATTATTATATATTATGTTTATTATTTATAATTAAACTTACATATTATAGATTTTATCTACAAAAAATACTGTTGCCGTTCGGTCAGTTTCTCAATTGCAAATACACCGAACAATAAATAGGTTATTATAAATAGGTTACGTAACAATTAAGGTATTATAAAGTACATTTTTTTTAAAGTTCAAATCATATACAACTAGGCTTAATTCTAAAATCAAAATATAAAAATAGTAAAAAAATAGTACACTATCTCAGTTATTAGGTACAAAGTCAATGTTGTGCATCGATGTTTTTCGAGACAACAAGCCACATTTCTTACCGGTCATAATATATGCGTGCTGTGCATGCATGCATGCATGCATTTACGCTGTGATTATTCAAAAGTTGTATGCATGTTTTCGTGCATGCCATCAAACTCATCTTCTACCCACTGACCTCCAATGAAAAACTGTACCGACAGCCAATTGAGATATAAAAAACATAGCAGTAATTATTTTTTTTTACGAATTCGCATGCACCCGTTATCATAATGAATTAAGAAATATTTTTCTATCATTTATACATATTCCATGTCTTTATTATTTAATAAATATATAAGTATAAAGTACACACTAAAAGTCCGGCGGCCGCGACGCGTACTACCGTCAATGTACACAAGGACTAATATCTTCTTAAAAAAATACTGTTAGATTGAAACGTAGCTAAACCTATAATATTTTATTATGTATGTATATTATTATAATAATAATTATTATTATATAGTTATACAAGGGTACAATCGTACGAATGATGATTACCTACTCTATGTGAGATCTCCGACGCCCATGGGCGGCCCGCCCCCCACCGCCCCCGTCCCACCACGTCCCACCATTACCAGATATGCAAACATTTACCTATTACAATATACTAGTACTTTTACACATGTACCGGTACACTATAATTTAGTTTTATGAATTTATCAATTTCAATATTAAAAATACGTAATTTCTCTATTGGCCAACACTTTTCACGTGAAAAATTAGACGATTATCGCGTACGAATATAGATATTATATATATATGTATATATCATATATATTAATACATATTATATTTAAATATCAGTAATTTTCTTAGATCGGAGGACGTATTTATACAGGCGCGCTCTAGAAGGTAGGTCGTCGTAAGCGCGCGCGGCCTTTCGACCGTTCGCTACCACTACTAATAAGATATATCGATTACGAACGAAGACATCAAATAACTTTGATTCAGCTTTTTAAATATTACGAAAATAAATCGCCGGCAGGTGGCGCGGCAGATTATTATTGCTCCTATCGAATAAATTTACACATCGACGTAACGAACGAGAATACAAAAAGTTAAGGAAAATCGTACCGGATATCACAAGCGGCGGGCGGCGCGGGACGCCCCCCGCGGTAAATAAAAAAATAAATCGCGGCGCGCGTCTCTCTCTCTCTCTATCTCTTGTAAAAAAGTAAAGACTCTATGAGCGGATCGCGCGGTGAGGCTGGCGCGAATGCGCGGCTCAGTTGGCGAGCAGGAGATGCGCGGGCGCAGGCGGGTATGGAGGAGCCGATGATGGTGCTGGCTCACGTCGCGACACGAAGTACGCCGACGGGTCCGAAGCGGGCGACAATGCCCTGGCCGCAAGCTGCTGCTGCATCGCTCGCTGCTTGATATAGTTGCTGAACTCAGTCGGCGACATGCGGTTAGCACGTTTGCTGCTCGTTTTCAGCTTAGTACTTCCAAACTTGGTCTGCGCAAACGTAGCCGTGGTGAATGTGAGGGGCTGCGCGCGGAATGGTGGAGCTGGCGAGAAAGCAGCCGGTGCCGGTGGCGAAGGTGCCGCTGCCGGCTCTACTGGCCTGAAGCATTGCGCTTCGGGGTTGAACGCTCTGGTTACCTGTAACATATCAAATATTTTAATTTGACTCTCTCAAGAACTGGAAGCAAGAGTCCTGAAATCATCAAAGATCTTCACGTATCTGTATAATATCTTTGTCAAAAGAGAACAGAAACATATCCAACTCTGCCTGTTCACCAATAATCAATAAAAATAAATCGACGTATAATGTGTTGTATCTACGAGTATTTCAATATTAACTCTTGACTATGTATTTACGATATACTTGAAGTATTGTATTAGAAAGTTCGTGTCCTCGAGCGTTTGGGGGCCTTCTGGCTAGAACCTCGGTACTAATCTTGCTGAAGATGCTTTGTTGAAAGTCAATACGGGATGACCTTCTATTGTATAACACAAATATTCCATTCATCATCTTCGGATACCGAAGGTCTTAAATGAAAATGCAATAAATATATTCTCTCACCTCTCTATCGGTTCTCTCATCGGCAGCTCTTTCATCACTGCTGAAGAGCACCTTCACCGCGCCCTTTTCACCAATACGGTACGACACTTCGCCTGAAAGAATGACAAAAAAAACGTGTCGTCTGAAAAATATACGCCTCATATACGCTGTTAAATTCAATCTCTTCAAACTCAATGTCCTCTGAGATTGTATACAGAATCATATTACTTTTTCCACGTACTAGATTCATGCCGTGAACTTTGTGAACGTTTCCAAATAAATTGGATCTCTTGACAAGCTAAAAGCGTGCACATATTTATTGATACAACACTCAAATGTCTATATATCTAGCTAAGTACATAAGCAAAATACCTATGTTTTAACTACAATATTAAACTAATTGACCCCGCGAACTTTGTTTCGCATTTAAATAAATAAATAAATGGATTTTGAATATATCACTTTTTACTGCATTATACATAAACTATATATTTAAACTACCCCGTTGACACCCTCTATCTGTTAAAAATACCGCATCAACATCGGTTGCGTAGTTTTAAAGATTTAAGAATAGGGACAGAGAAAGCGTCTTTGTTTTATACTATGAAGTGATTGAGAGGATAAATTATTAAATTAGGGCGAGGCAATAAAATAATTATCGGCTGTAATAATAATTACTTAATTTTGCGTTTGATGGTCTGTTTATTGAGAAAAGCTAGCAAACCTATTATGTATTATCACGCTACTTCTCAAACAAACAAAATAGCATTAATAAATATAGAAATCTCGCCCCCTATTATTAGTATCGCGTCTGGATCAGTGATTTATTTGATTTGCTGACATTTAATAAATTACATTTAAGGGTTAGGTTTAAGTCTCGGTGGTTCAGCGCTCGTGCACCTCTCTTCTGAATCAAGAAGACGCGGGTTCGAATCCTGGCTCACACCAATGACTTCTTTGTTCCCGGTATGGCAATAGATAGAAAAAGGCGCGAAGTTATGTTATGTTATGGGTTAGGTTTGGTTTTAATTCAAAGCCACTTTGAAAAGCGAACCTCCGATTTCACTTAGGTACTAATAAAATGTTAAACAACTTTTATCAGGTTTTATAGAATTTTTCAGCATTCAATAGATCAGCAACAGTATATAATTAAAAAAGAAAGAAGGCAAACGATGGTATTTTTATCTTAACCAACAAATTTAAACTCACAGAGATAAGATAACTTATGTTCTATATAGATTGTACTCAACTCAACTGCAATTGAGAGTAGATCAGGCTAGAATAACAACAGCAGAAAGGGCAGACAATACAAACAAACTAATTAGCGGTATGGCCCCAAAATCATTTTAAAAACTAGTTATTAAATGGGCTGATTGGACAGTAATATGTAGACAATAATAAATAAAACATTTGTCTAACAGAAAAACTTCTGCTTAGATCTTAAACATACTTAAACGTAGGTATTACTTTTTGACCGAGATAATATAGGTATTATAGTAGAAATGTTTAAATGGTAGCGTGTTCGAATCTTGCTACAGACTTTTACAGGACAAAGAACGGATGTGCGTAAAATATTCAAATAGGCATAAAATATGTTTATCGACGACTTAGTCTACCTAAGTAGTCTAGACTTAGTAGCTTAGTAGTGCTAGTTAAAGATGTTTGGCCTTAATAATTATTGCATAGTATAAAATAAAGTCGCTTGCCGCTGTCTGTCCCCTTATAAGCTTAGATCTTTTAAACTACGCTACAGATTTATAAGCGGTTTTTTTTAATAGATAGAGGCTATCAACGCGGTGGTTTTTATATATAATTCATGTATGATGTAGTGAAGAAAAAGTGATAAATCCAAGATTACTTATTTATTAGTTTTGTTGCGGAACAAAGTTCAACTAGTATTATATACTGGTCAACTAGTATTATATAGAAACAAATGTAAATAGATGGATAATAGATGCAATAGTGGAAAGTTGCAGGAGTCGTGGACGGCCACTACACACTTTCCAGGCCCAATTTGGACGAGTCCTTGAGGAAGGTGACGAGCGGTGAAAAGAGTTATGAAAGTCATAGAAGCGAGTGAAGTGGGTAAGAATCGCGCCTTATGGCGGTCTGTTCTCTCTGCCTATACTGCAAAGGTGTAATTAGATTACTTTAATTAATCAAATTTTAATCAGTTCTCACCTGGATCCACCCAAACAGCGAGATCGCGTGGAAGGTGTTCGAGTACATCACGGACGGGAACGCCAGATTCCCTGGCAGCCCGCTCCAGGACCGGGTCTAAAGGACCGCCAGTCTTGAGGCAGCGAAACGCAGACCCTCTGCAAGGTCTATCAGGGTACCAATGACCTCGGAACTTGTCCTTCAGTGCCTTTTCTAACTCCTCTCCGAAGATGTTCACTCGCCGCCTTGGTAGCTTGTTGTAGAGGTAGGATATCACGAAGTTGAGGGCAACTTGCACTTCAATATGCATCTTTGAACTGGAACAAGAAAGTAAAGAAGAGTTAGAGAGTATTTAGAAAGAAATTTGGCAAAAAAGACTGCAGTAGTTATGGCACAGCTCCTCAAAATGAACCTGAGACGTTGATATATGTAGGTACCCTTATATGATCGGTCGTAAAAGAAATGGGGCGGTGATGTCATACCAAGGTCAAGAGGTATTAAATTACTTTCTTAGTTAAACTAATAATAGTTTTTCTTTACATAACAAATAACCTTGACAATGATAGGTAGCTACCTAGTAGTAGGTAGTTGTATGGCTATACAAGCGAATATAATATTATTTCAAAACTGTTATCTAATACAACAAACGTTTTTGTAATCAGTTCTTTTATTGCATTTAGAATGGTCACAAATCGATGTTATGGCGACGTAAACGAAACGAATCGATAAAACTGAATCGATTTTATACCATGAATAGTCATAGTTAAGTGGATACTTTGTTCTTTGACGAGGTATACATATAATATATTAACGTTGATTTGTATAATACATATTTATAGACTGAGAAACCGCCAACAGACGGTAGAGCTACACAGTGGGCTGCTTGAACGAGCTAACAGACTCGATCTGTGAAATACTGCCTATTAGAATAACGACGTAAAGTGAATTATTCTGCGTTTCGTTCGTTAATAAAAGTATCCGGAGGCCCAAATCTATTCTTCTTTCCTTTCCATCCCATCCTTTAAAGGCTGGCAATGCAACTGTAACACTTTCTATATTGCAGGTGTCCATGAGTGGTTAGTTATTTACCATTAGGTGACCGGCTTGCTCGTTTTTTCCTATCTCATAAAAAAATCGACGTCGACAAAGAGAAAATAATGAATTACTATGCTTAACGTGAATCTAAACATATATAGAGACACCGTTTTTAACTGCTATATCTGCTTGATTGTATTATAAATGTAATCAAATACTTCATAATACTTTAATTATTTGACCTTAAAAACCTCCATCACCCCTCCACTGACCTACTTTGCTGTAAGTTTTATTGCTCTGTAGAAATGTCACGTAGAAAAAATAGTTTAATTGCTAATATTTAAAACGAAAATTATGCCTAATACTGTTTAACTACATTTGGGTTTTTTTTTATTTCATTTATTGAACAATTTTCAATCTTGCATTTGGTGTAAAAAATCCCTAGTCGCTGGTATTAGAAATTTTTGATCTCGGCTATGTGCTAAGCCATTGGGCTATCGCGACAATTCATGCCCATTACATATTTGGGGATCATTTTCATAGCATTAATAAAGTAGGTCACCCTTACGGATCGGAGAGAAAATCATTACATAGTTAAAAACAAAGTCACTTTCCGCTGTCTGTCCCCTTATATGCTTATATCTTTAAAACTACGCGACGGATTTTGATGCGTTTTTATTAATAGTTAGAGGGTGGTTTTGATCTATAATTCAAATATGATGTAAAGAAAAAAATATAATATTCGAGTTTTAGCACTTTAATTGCAAACGCTGGCTTAACCGTAAGTGTTGACCATTTTTATTTTTTAGGAGAAATTAATGGCTTATTTTTAAACACGATTTTAAACAATACAGCATTAATTTTCACAGTTTGGTCATGTTGCAAGAATGAATGATCAACTAACTAAAAGAATGTGAGTGACAGAATCGGGATCGGGAGAACAAGAAGGAGCTACCACTACCAAATAAATGGTATGTTTAAAAAAGTATGACCGTGAATGCAGTGGAAGAAGTGTGTCAGGGTCGTAGCTTGTGGAAAGACAAAGTCTCTGCCTACCCCTATGGGATACAAGCGTGAGTTATGTATGTATATATTAAGTATTATGGCTTAAGTTTTTATAAGGGTTGATAATACGAATATGATTCGAGAGACGTTACAATATTAACTGACTGCATAAAGAAATGTCTTAGTATATATTGGATTACATCATGTTCAATATTTCGTGTCTCACACGACTCGATCAAATTTGATGTCATATGTCGTTAGGTTCCAATCAATGGACTCCAGTGAAGTGGAACATATATATATATCTATTTCTTATAACCTATTTTTTTTTATAAATTAGGTGATCAATATAAAGTACACTCGAGAGCAATGAATCCGGGTCACTTAAAGAATCCTAAAAATCTCGGAAACTAAAAATGCTAGGTTAATGCAATAAATTGTATTTAATAGACAATGTAATACTCCTTAAATGAAGGTATTAAAACTTCTTAGTTATTGTAAAGTTATATCATAAAAAAATCAAATTTGAAAAAGGGCCACTTTCGAAGATGGAACTACGAAATTACAGCATTTGGTTTTGCTTTTGTTTGTAATCTGTCATTTATGTGGGTACATAAACCATGTTGATAGTGCTCTATATTCATTATTCAAGCTGAAATTATGTCGCTTACGCCTGAAGAATGCACCAGAATACTTACAATGCTGGAAACCGGCCGGAGTCAGCGCGATACAGCCAGGACTGTTGGTGTGTCGCTGTCAACAGTACAAAGAGTTCTCCGACGTTACGAAGAAACTGGTTCTAACCTACGCAGACCAGGAACGGGCAGAACCAGGTATACTACAGCACGAGAAGACCGATACTTGGTGAACACCATGCTTCGAAATCGCTTTCTCACAGGAACTGAACTCACCAATCAGTTTCGACGCCTCGGAGGAAGTAACCCAAGTGCATGGACAGTAAGACGTCGGCTTGCTGAATCTAACTTAAAACCCCTTAGACCTGCAAACGGCCCTAAACTGGAGCGTGGGCATCGTATTTCAAGACTAAGATATGCCCAGAGCCACGTAAATTGGAGTATTGAAGATTGGTCAAAAGTTATGTTCTCCGACGAATCAAAATTTATGCTCTACAAGCACGATGGAAGACACAGAGTGTATCGAAGACCAGGGGAAAGATTCAAGCAAGCATGCATCGAGGAAAAAGTAGCCTACGGTGGTGGGTCTGTACTTGTGTGGGCCGGAATTTCTTCTGAAAGTCGCACAGAGCTGGTGATCATAGAAAACGGCTCTTTAACTAGCGTAAGATATGTGGAAGAAATCCTCAATGATCACGTTGGTCCATTTATGGTCAATTTAGGTGAGGATGCTATATTTATGCATGACAATGCCCGACCTCATACAGGTAGGATTGTGAATGACTACCTTCAAGAGATCAACATTACTCGTATGGAGTGGCCAGCGCGCAGCCCGGATATCAACCCGATCGAGCATGCTTGGGACGAGCTAGGCAGATGCGTAAAACAACGAAACCCTCCCCCAATCACGCTTCGTGAGCTCAAAATTGCTCTCACAGAGGAATGGGAGAATATTCCCCAAAATCGTATAAGGAACTTGGTGTACAGCATGCCAAACCGCGTAAACGCAGTAATGGAAGCACGAGGAGGCAATACGAAGTATTAAAATTCAAGAAAATCGTAATAAAGTTCAAAAATTTCATGTTTCCTATTTTTGTTTTAAGGAGAGATCAGCAGATTTTTTCTTTATGTAATTTTGTGTTAATAAAATGTATGGTGACTCATATTTTTTTTACTTTCATTTAAGGAGTATTACATTGTCTATTAAATACAATTTATTGCATTAACCTATCATTTTTAGTTTCCGAGATTTTTAACATTCTTTAAGTGACCCGGATTCATTGCTCTCGAGAGTATTTCTATATGCGGCCACTTTACGTTCATTTTCTGTCAGGTTGTGTTATATCACCGGTCGAGCCGGTCCATCTATGCCAGGCGATGAAACTA